>JAKSXM010000014.1:15000000-20000000 GCA_022575985.1 Anagrus nilaparvatae
AAAAATATAACCAAATTTTTATCAAGTTACATAAATTCTATTTTTTTTTTTTTTTTTTTTAAATTATGGCACCAAATAAAAAAAAATCACCTGTAAAAAAGAAAGAAAGAAAAGTTTTGAGCATTGCTGATAAGCTAAAAATTTTAAATTTATTAGAAAACGGAGAAAAAGTCGCAGCTGTTGCAAGAAAATTTAATATCAATGAATCGTCGGTTCGTACAATAAGAGATAACCGTGACAAAATTAGAGCAAGCGCTACACATTTAGGACCTCATGCTAAACTGAGCAAAGTAACGAGAAATTCCAACATAGTTTTTTTAAAAAGAAAAGTACTTATTGTATAAGTTTTTTACGCTTTTGACTCTAAAAATGTAAAAAAATCAAAAAAACCCATTTTATTCATTTTTATTTTTATTGATTTTTTTTTTGTTTAAACGAATTGATGTACCCTTTGTAACATTTTTTTAATGTATATATTTATTACATTTATAATAAATTTTTAATTAATTAAATTTAATTGATTAATTAAATGCGTCTTGCAGTCTCGACTTTTATTAAATATTCAATACCCATATTCACATGAACATATTATTTTATATCCATTACGTAGGGAAAACTAAGAAAAAAAATAATTTTAATAATTTATTTTAATTAACTTGTCAAATAGAGGCCAATCCTTCTAAGGACACTAAAATTTACTTATCCTAGTAAAATTTTCAGTAGAATTCAAATTTTTTATCAGATTTTCATTTGTCCACGTGACTCAGTGGGAAATCAGAAAAATAGGTAATAAGTAATAGGAGTAAGTAAAAATTTGAAAACAAAAATTCACAAAAATTATCTTTACGCTCTTATAATGAAAATTACTGTCTAGCGGAGTCAAATAAAGATTTAATAGTGATGTAAAACGGGAGCCAGGTTTTTTTATATTTTCTGATAGTTTTTATAGAACTTAGTAACAGGGTATATTTTTTGTAGATTTAAAGCTTCCGCTTCCCCCCCAAAAATGGCCAAAAACTGTTTTTTTATGAATTTTTAAAAAATTTCTTGACTATTTTTAAAATAACTCTGGCTAAAGTGATCGTAAAAAAAAAATGGAAAATTTTCGTTATTGAGTGTACAATAGAACTATGGTGGTAGGGCAGCATTACAAGTAGATTCTAACCTCCAAAAATTGGTTTGACCAATTTTATTATTTTTTTTACTAAAAATGTAATAAATCCTGAATAAATCCTTGAATTTTTATAAAAATTGGTGGAAATGCGTATTTTACGTATGCTATCAAGTGGTAAAATTTTTTTAAAAAAATTTGAAGTTTTACGGCCAAAATTGGCAAAAATCGCCAAATTTTGAAATTAGCGCCATTTTATGAGAGAATATTACAGGTTAATTTTTTTTTTTTAAACGATAGGTTTTTATATGTACTTTAACCTGAATGTACTTTAGATTATGCTAATTAAATATTTGTGCCCATTTTAGGGCATTAATGTGAAAAAAAAACTTAAAATTTTTATTTTTTTCACATTCTGCTGCATATCGTATGCTTTTTATACAATTTTTTAATATTTTGTATTTAAAAAAATGAAAATAATAGTTAGCCATCAGAACTAATGAAAAATGACCTAACCTAACCTCAAAAACCACTTTTAATGAACGTATATATATGTAAATATCAGAATAGTTTCAATAATTATTAAAATTTTTCCGATAGTTTCGAGATATTTCAATTTTTGTTAAAAAATTTAAAAAATTTTATCGAGTTCAAAAATACTAAAAATTAAATATCTCAAAAACTACGATAGCTGAGCAGAAAATCTATGGCCTATGTCACCCGCAGAATTTTTTTCTTAATTTTGACACCGGTTTCATGCTAATTGGTTCGGCGGTTCTTGCGTGATGAGAGGACAGACAGACAGACAGACAAACAAATAAATTTTTAAACATATATAGTATTAAGATATTAAGATATAGTAAAAAATCTTAACTCATATGAATATTTGCATTGCTTAAAGAACTGTAGTGCCAATAATTTGGCAGCATTTTTCCTATATTTTAATTTTAAAAAAAATTTTAAATATCGTAGAAAATGTAATTAAAACTAATATTAACTAATTTATTTTTTTAACGAAAAAAATTATATTATATCATTAATTTCTTGAATTTGTCTTATTTTTTATTATAATTATTTTTAAAAAGCAAAAAGAAGAGGGCGCTCTTATGAGCAGAGTAATTGTTTATTTTTATCTCCATTTGTATTAAATAATTATTTTATTTAAACAAACTTAAATTACAATAGTTTTAGTTTTTTGTTCATAAAACAGTTTTCACTTATTTTTTAATAAATAACACCTCTTAGCAAAAAAGTCTTATTCTCTTAATTTTCTAAGAACTTAATTATAACCTTGAAATTGCACGTGATTGCTACTAAGAAACATAATAAAAGTATTGATTCTACATAATGTCTAATATTGATGAAAATGATAATAATAGGTTTAAGTGTCATTTATGTCCAGCCAAGTCCTACATGAGAGCTGAGCATGTTAAATGTGAAAAGTGTGATACTAGATATCATAAAGCTTGTGCTGTTAGAGCTGGTAAGCAAAGTGATGGCTCTTTTATCTCATGTTGTGGCAAAATAATTGTTGCTTCTGCTAGTCAACAAGTTAGCAATAATTCTCAAGCTGTTGTAACAAATAGTCAAGACCTTGATCTTCAGCAGTTCTCTCCTTTAAAGGATTGGCTTCAACCATATCTTGATTTATTTACAAAAAATTTTGATGAACTTCGGGTTGAAATTACTAAACAACAAGGAATGCTTGATGATGTTGTTGATCGACTTGATGATCATGATGAAAAAATTACTGCGATAACAGATGAATTGCATGATCTTAGAGAAAATGTTGATAATCAGTCTGTAAATCATCTACTAGTCGTTAAAGAACTTAAGGAGCAGATGAAGAAAGAAAAAAATTTGTTAATTTACAATTTTCCAGATCATAAAGATGCATATAAAACAGACACTAAATCAATTAAAGATTTACTTATTAACTATTCTGATTTAGATTTACCATTTAATAGACATTCAATTAGAACATCAAGAGTAGGTAAATTCAAGAATGAAAACTGCAGGCCCCTTGTTGTTTATTTAAAGAGCAAGGAGAACGTTCATTGGTTTTTTAAAAATAAAAAAGATATATTCGATGATAATATCCATTTGAGTAGTGATTTAACTAAATCTCAGCGAGAAAATTATAATATTCTAAACAATGAGCGCAGAAAACGCATTGAACAAGGTGAGAATGATCTCATTGTTAAAATTATCGATGGAAATCCTACCATTATTACTAAAAAGAAGAAAGAAGATAAAAAACGTAATTCAAAAAATGTGAAGTAGGCAGGGCAATCAAAATATTCTATCAAAACGTGCAAAGCATAGTTGGTAGAATCCCATTGTTCAAAAAACAAGTTTTATTACTTCCTGATTATGATATTATATGCCTTACTGAAACCTGGCTAAATGATACTGTTGCGTCAACTGAACTTGGTTTATTGAAGAACTTCCATGTTTTTAGGGCAGATCGCACTAAACATTCTAGTTTGAAGAAAAGTGGTGGTGGAATTATTTTAGCAGTAAAAAAAAAGTTTAATTGTACTAAACTAATTGATAATGAATCTTTAGACCAAATAACTGTTAAAATTTGGATTGGTGATTTTAGCTTAGTGATTTGTGCTATATATATTCCGCCATTATCTCCTATTGAAACTTATAATAATTTTTTTGATATGATTTATAATAACATTAGTGATTATGAAAATTTTTGTGTACTAGGAGATATGAATTTGGCAGGTTTTCAGTGGATTGATAATAGTGGGTTTTCTACAATGCATGGCAATAATTCTAGCTGGATTATACGTGATGCAGCTATGCAACTTAATTACCTTTGTGAACTTTTTAATTTATATCAGTTTAATAATTTCACTAACAGTTATGGGAATATCCTGGATATATTTTTATTTTCAAAAAAGATTGTTAATTTAAATGTGACCACTGGATTATTTAATGATAATTATTCTACTCATTATCCATTAGAAATTAATATTAATTCTACTTATAATATTTGTTTCAATGAAAAAACACCTGTTCGGAATTTTAATAGAGCTGATTATAATCTCATTATTAAATTCCTTTCCGATAAGAAAGTTGGTGAAATTATTGATCCTGATACAGATATTAATTGTAACTTAGAGAAACTAATAAATTTAATTCATAAGTCAATTGAACTCTATGTTCCTTATACCAAAAAATTTGTGAATAATTTTCCTATTTATTTTTCTAAAGAATTAAAATTTAAAATTAAAGAGAAAAATTATATGCATTATTATTATAAAAGATTTGATGATTCTGATTATTACTATAATTTATTTAAAGATTTACGTAGTAGTTGTAAAAAATTAATTAATAGAGATGATTTACAATATAAAAAGAATGTTGAGACAAATATAATAAATAAGCCATCTGGCTTTTATAATTATATAAAGAGCCAAAATGATAAATGTGATATTCCAACTACTATGAAATTAGATAATACAATAGTTAATAATCTTAAGGATACGGTAAATTTGTTTGCAAAAAAATTTGGTAGTGTATATACAAGAAGTAGTTTAAATTATAGGAATATTGTTGGTATCACACATAATAGTCTTGGTAATATAGTTTTTACGGAGAAGGAAGTTAGTGATTGTATAGATAGTCTGTCTGACACCTTAAGTGTTGGACCAGACTACATCCATATTTTGCTTATAAAAAACTGTAAAGTAGTACTTCTAAAGCCAATTACAGAACTGTTTAATCTTTCCATTAAATTGGGTATTTACCCAGATATATGGAAAAAGTCATTTATAACGCCTACTTTCAAGAATGGTGATGTTCATGATATATCCAACTACAGACCAATAGTCAAAATTTGTATATTAGCAAAAATATTTGAAAAATTAGTTTATGATAGGCTCTATAGGTATGTAGTGGGGTATATTATTGATGAGCAACATGGTTTTTTGGTGGGGAGATCAACTATTACTAACTTGAATGTTTTGGTTGATGATATTGTATACAATTCCTGTGAAGGCTATAATACCGATATTATTTACACAGACTTTCAGAGAGCGTTTGATAAGGTTGATTGTAATATTTTAATAAGTAAACTTGAATACTATGGTATCCATAGCAATCTATTAAAATGGTTTAGATCTCTGCTAACTGGAAGAACGCAAAGAGTGAAGATTGAGAGTGTTGTTTCAACTGATGAAATCTTAGTTACATCTGGAGTTGGTCAAGGATCTAATCTTGGACCACTTCTATTTCTAATTTATATTAATGATATTAAGTACTCTGTACAACACTCTAAATTCTTACTCTTTGCTGATGACCTTAAACTGTATAAATGTATTAAAACTTTTGATGATTATTTATTGCTGCAAAATGATTTGTCAAGTGTTAATGAATGGTGCACTAGAAACAATATGATATTGGAAATAAAAAAATGCTCAGCTGTTACCTATGGTAAAAAGAGAATTTTTGAATATGATTATAAAATTAATGATGTAGTGTTGAATAGAAGTAGAGTCATAAAAGATCTTGGAATTTATTTTGATTCAACATTAACTTTCCAAAATCATGTTGATTTTATTGTTGCCAAGGTGTCAAAAATTATAAATTTTTTAAAAAGACATACAAGAGACTTCAGATCAGTTGATGTATTTAGAAGAGTCTATTTTTCTTATATATATAATGCTATAATGTATGGCTCCCAAATTTGGGGAACATTAAATATGGGGCAATTAAAACAACTTGAGGCTTTAAACCATAAGTTTTTTAGGTTTGTGGCCTATAGGATAGGGATGCCCATGTCTTTAATAGACCATGATTACCTTCCTATTGCAACAAAGTTGGATATTGCCACTATTACTAGTGCTATTAAGAAGACTGACCTTATCTATCTTAGTAAAATTATCAATAATTTTATTGATTCTGAATCGATCTTATCAAAGTTACTTTTTCGTGTACCTCAACGTAGTCTTAGATCTCTTAATTATGTCTTTGAGATGCCATATCATCTGAATAAATTCTCAAACAAATCGGTCTCAATAAGAATTTGTTCTACTTATAATAACCATAAAGATCTGTTTGATGTGTTTAGTGATTCTATTTATACAGTTAGAGGCCTTACATGTAAGATATTAAACTACAAATAAACAACCTTGACTTTATTAATTTGTGATACTTGACTATGAATAAATTTTTAGATAGGCAAAAAGAATATATATAAAAATCAAAATAAAAAATTATATTATAATACTTATTTTTTAACTTAAATTTTATAACATCTTAGATTACTCTGCATTTCAATAAATTTGCAAAAATTATATCTATTTAACTTTTAATGTAATGATTTTTTGGGATCATTGATCCTGTGTATTAAATAAAATAAAATAAAATAAATAAAAGCAAACATTATTTTAAACCCCATCAATTTTTTTTTTTTTTTAATTTTAAAGAAACGTACGTTTTTATTAAAAATTTAACTAAGTACGCATAAATTACATTTTAATATAGAATATAAATTACATTATAATATACACAGACCCACAAATAAATAATTAAAAATACCATAAAAAATAAAAAAATGAAAAAAATTTTTTTACCAGCTTTAAAAATATTTTATAAAATTTTATTAAAAATTTTTTTTAGTCAGAATCATAGTTATCCTCCTCTATTACGGTTACACAATCTTGCATGCTGTAATTATATATGTCCAAATCAGAATCATCAAAAGTATTTGTGCTTGAATCACTTTGGAAATTGTCAAATCATCAAATTCTACACTGTAAAAAAAATCCGCTTGCCGCAAGCGGAATTTCGCTTGTAGCTAGCGGAATTTATTTTTTCGTCAAACGATTGCAAATCACTTGAAACATAAAGAAAATTAAAAAAAAATGTTTTTCCCGCTTACTTGGGATATGCGTATATCGGTATGATGAGATTTGAGAAAATTTTGAAATAATAAATGAAAAAATGTTTGTTTTTAATTTTCTTTACGTTTCAAGTCATTTGCAATCGTTTGCAAAGAAAAAAAAATCCTCTAGCCACAAGTGAAATTCCGCTAGCCGTTAGCGGATTGTCGGTTTGCGGCAAGCGGAATTTTTTTTCTTTTTTTATTTTTTTTAAAGTTTTTTTTAAAATTTTTATATTGAACTTTCAAAAATGATGGCTGAAAGGTTAATATTTTCCAAACAACTTTAATCTGACATAAAATCCTTAAAAATCAATATAACACTTACAGATTTTGAAAATCATCTGGTTTCAAAAAATTTTAATGAAAAAGAAATATCCATTTTTAAGATCTTGACCGACATTTTGTGCTATTTATCCGTGGAAATCCCCTAAAAAATAGTTATTTGCGAAAAATTAGAAAAATTTCGTAAATGTAAAAAAAAAATAAAAATTCTAAATTTTTGTTGTTGAAAATTTATTAACTTATTCGGAAATTAAATATTTTTTTGTTGCAGTAATTGACTTGTTTTTATTTATATATTTAAAAATATTAACTTTATAGACTTTTTATGATCAAAATTAAACTTCTAATATAAAATACTTTTAATGAATGTTCTTAGTACAGAATACCCATTTCAATGAGTATTAAAAAAAAATCCATTAGAAACAATAAGTCTTTAATTTCTTTGAAATAATTATTTTACTATGTATTGAAATTGTTTTATTTTAAAAAATATTAAGTAAAAAGTTAGAAAATAAAGTGTCTTTTAAGAGAATTTTAATTATATCATGTAATTTTTGCTGATAAAAATATTTCAAAAGAAAAAAAAAAGAAATATTAAAATGAAGATAAGACTTTGAATGAACTTTATTTCTTCGTATTTTAATAAGAACTAAACTTTTATTTTAATTTTCAGAATAAAAAACTTGAACACAATATTGAAGATGGGATTCTTTTAGCTTCCGATAGTTTAACGATCAGATATTTGACATTAAGTTACAATGGTGATTATTCTTGCTTAGTTAAGAATCCCATAGGTGAAACGAGAAGTTCATCCTTTGCCGTTCGAATGAAATGTAAGTAGCATTTCAGTTTTTTTCAGCTAACATGGTTTTTAGAAGAATGTTTTGAAATAAAAATATGTTTCTGCTTAGACAAACCAAGATGTAGAGCAGGCTTTGAAAGACACGATTTTGTGGCGACGAGTAAAGAAACTATAATGTTACCTTGTGAAATAGACGCAGATCCGGAAGACGGTGTAAGGTTTTCATGGACTCGTAACATTAGCGTCGGTGATGTTTTTCCTATAGTTAATCCACGTACACACCGCAAAGGTTTAAGTAGTATTCTTGAATACAAACTAGTTAATGATGACGATTTTGGTACCTTGGCTTGTTGGGCTAGTAATATCGTTGGAAGGCAAAAATTTCCTTGTATATTTAACATTGTACAAGCAAGTAAGTAAAAAAAAAAATATATATATAATTATATATCTTCAAATACACTTGTAATTAAATGAAACATTAAGAGCAAAAATAATGTCTTACATTTATAGAACCACCGCAAAAACCTATCGACTGCAGACTTCGCAATGAAAGTACAGCGATTGAGGTAAATTGCATCCCTGGCTCGAATGGTGGTTTACCACAGCACTTTTTATTAGAAGTAAGAGGAAATACAGAAGAAAATTTAGGAAACCTTCAAATACCTCAAAACGATCAAGGGTTAGCTGGTGACGCGCCAGCAATATATCAAGAAGAAAATCAAGAACCCAATTTCTTGATACGTGATTTAGAGCCTGGTTTTAATTATACGATTATTGTTTATGCTGTAAATAATCAAGGAAGAAGTCTTCCTGTTTTAATTGATAATGTTTGGATTCTGGATATCGAAAAAAATAACTTACAAAGTAGAACTGCGTTTCTTGAAAGTTTTACAAGAGTTATCCAATATGACAATTTACAAAGTTCTATATTATTTTTTGGAATTATGGGTAAGTTTGCTTAAAAAAAATACACATAAATAAAATTTTTTTTATAATATACGTAAAATACAAAAAACGTTTTTTTAAATTAAAAAAAAATTCTGATTTTATTATAGTATAAAGTGTATTATCGATTTTTAGTACATATACTATTTTTTTGCCCTTATAAATAGATGTTTCGTTTTGCACATATATAAATATCACTTCGGGCTATATACGTGATATAAAACATGAATTTTATATATGTTGGTGATCGAACATATTGTAGTAACATATTATATATATATATATATATATATGGGCATATCCATTACTTTTCATACAAAAGTGTGCGCACCCATGACTCCGATCAGGCTCAAATTTTTAGGGGTGGTTTGAAGTAACAAAAAACTCAGCCAGCCAAAATTTCAGCCATTTTGCAGGACGGGTTGCCGAGATACAAGCTCTAAAAGGTCCAAAAATAGCTGTTTTTAGCCAATTTTCAAAAACTTACTGGGCTTCAAGGATTACTCCAAAAAACATCCGGCTGGTCTCATTTTTTTCCTTGAACATTCAAATTTTACCAAAAAAATTTTCAAAAAGTTTCATGGAGTTGATTTTTACTGGCATTGATTAACGTAAGATTTATTTTTCAAAAAAAGCTGATTTTTGAACTTGAATTGTAACTCAGCATCATTAGCTAAAGACTTCGAGTTGGTTTCATTAAAAGCGTCTATCAAAGACCTTTCAAATGAGACCTTAAACGTTAAAAAAGCTTATCAGGGACCGGAGATATAAGCAATTTAAAGTTTGCTGTTTCCGAAAATATCGATTTTTTAACAACTTTAATCGTCTGCAAAATTTTTCTCTGAGCACTTTAAGGGCTGAAAATTTTAGGAGAGCTTCTTTTGATATTAAAAAAAATTCCCTAAAAATTTGGGCGATGGTATTGGCTTCTGTTCGTAGATATAAGACTCTGAAAATGTGTAATAATTGGACCAATATTAGCCAATAAATGGTCAAGGGGTCAACCAAAAAATTTTTCTTCAATATTCGAATAGCCAGGGAAAAATGAGCTGATTAAAAAAAAAAAAAAATTTATTTTTGACCGAAAAATAAGCAAGTTATCATCATTTTAAGATTTTTTAAAAAATTTTCCAAAAATCCCATTTTTAGGGTCATTATACAGTATTCTAACTCGAAATAATGATAACTCGCTTATTTTTCGGTCTAAAATAAAAATTTTTTTTTTTAAATTGTCGAATTTTTTCCTGCCTATTCGAATATTTACAAAAAAGAAACTTCTTATATGCAAAAATTATTTTTTTTGGGCAAATTACTTTAGAACTTACTTTATTTTGTCAATGTATTCGGGTAGTTTATTTATTTATTTAGACCATAATTACTTACAGAGTATTTACATAAAAGTTAAGATATATAATATATACAAAACGATACATAGATTTTCCGTAAAGTAGCCCCTGAGACAAATCGAGTTTGTCTGTGCGGGTAAATGGTATGAATCATAAGAATAAGTTTAGTTATAAAATAAAAAATATAAAAGTGTATAAAATAAAATACAAAATATATAAAAATGTACAAAATATGACAAGTAAAGTACAATATAATATAATTTATAGAAATTTAGAAGCATTTAGCGAATACAATAACAAAATATAATGAGTTTATTTGTAATATTTTAATAAAATGTGCATAAATCTTCAAGTTAGCTAAAATTAGATAACAAATATAAATATAGACTATAAATATAGACTAGAATTGTAGTTCATTTTGTAGGAAGTCTAAAAGCTTTGTTTTTAAGGCTTTAGTTGAAGAGTAACTGAGGTTCTTAGCATCATGAGGTAAAGAGTTGTATAGTTTTAAAGAAGTTACATATGGGCTTTTTTTGTAAATATCTTTATGTATGTTTGGTAATTTTAGACGATCTGTTCTATCGCTGTATGTGGAGTTAATACGTAAGGCAACCAATTCCTTATAGTAATAGGACAAGGAATTAAGTTTATACATCTGCCTTACACTATGGAATTGAACATTATCAATATTGATGACTTTGATAATCTTATTTTGAAATGATTGTAGTATTTTGAGTGCATTATCATAAGCGCATCCCCAAACGGAAATGGCATAAGCCACCACTCCAAGAAAAAGTGAATAATAAATAATTTTAAGTATACTTTTATTAATATGTCTTAGTTTATAGAAGATGAATAAAAGGTATTTAACCTTTTTTAATGTATTATTTACGTGAATATCCCAGCGCATATGCTGATCAAAATAAATTCCTAAGTACTTGCAAGACGAGACTCTTGTCAGATTATGATTTGCAATTGTAATGGAGAAGTTGTTATCAGGCAAACTATTCCTTTTAATACCAAAAGTGATATACATGGATTTATTTAGGTTAAGCGTTAATTTATTTTTAACAAACCAAATATTTATTGAATTTAGAGATTGAATTATAATGTTTTTAGCTAATATCCAGTTTTTTTGTAATGCAAATACCGCAGTATCATCAGCATATGAGAAGATATGAGGAGCTAGAGAAAGTAAATCATTAATATAAATGAGGAATAAGTAGGGTCCCAAAATGGAGCCCTGAGGTACTCCTATATCAATAGGTTTATATTCACTTCTCGTATCCCCAAGTCTGACCGCATGCTGACGGTTCTGCAAATAGTTCTTAAATAAGTTGAGCGGGGTACCCCTGACTCCATATCTCTCCAATTTTTTAAGCAAGATTTGATGATTGACTGTATCAAAAGCTTTGGAGAGGTCTAAGAACGTCCCAACCACAGCATTACCCTCATTTAATCCATTGTAGATTAAATCAGAGACTTTATGCAGTGCTTGTTTTGTTCCAATTCCACTCAAAAAACCAAATTGATGTTCAGAGATTATTTTATATTTATTCATAAAGGAGTGTAATCTTTTAAAAATTACTTTTTCAAAAATCTTTGCCAAGTTTGAAATTAGAGATATTGGTCTGTAATTTGACATGTTATCCTTGTCACCAGATTTAAAAATCGGAATAATGTCAGCTTTTTTGAGGTCAGCTGGCCATATTCCTCCACCGATACATGTGTTAAAAATAAAAGCTAGCGGTTTGGCTATTAGGGGAGCTAAAGCTTTAATTACTTTTATATGAATATTATCGACTCCACCACACTTGTCTCCCATGTTTCTGATGATGTTAGTGATTTCATGTGAATTGGTTGCTTTTAAGTATAGGGAGTCACAATTTCTGCTTATTGAATCAAGGTCAAGATTGGAGTCAGGTATGTTAGAAGCCAGCTCAATGCCCACGTTGTTAAAGTAATTATTGAAACTTGCTGCTATCTGGTTCTTTTCTTTAATTATTAGGTTTCCAAGTTTAATAGATTTAATTTCATTTTTTGTATTAGTTTTATTTTTTCCTAATTTTGAATTAATGAAATTCCAGATTTTTTTTGAGGAGCTAAGATTTTTTTGGGCATGAATAGTATCGCTAAGGTTTTTAGCAGCAATAATTGCCTTTTTTAGGGTTTTGCAAAATTTATTGTAATGTTTTTTTAAAAAGTAGGAATTATTATTATTTTTGATTAAATTATATAAGAAATCTTTATGATTAATTGAATTTAATAGGCCTTTTGTCATCCAATGTTTGCGATATTTCTTCTTTTTTACTTTTGCTTTGTGCTTTTTTTGGCCCAAAAAAATAATTTTTGCGTATAAGAAGTTTCTTTTTTGTAAATATTCGAATAGGCAGGAAAAAATTCGACAATTTAAAAAAAAAAATTTTTATTTTAGACCGAAAAATAAGCGAGTTATCATTATTTCGAGTTAGAATACTGTATAATGACCCTAAAAATGGGATTTTTGGAAAATTTTTTAAAAAATCTTAAAATGATGATAACTTGCTTATTTTTCGGTCAAAAATAAAATTTTTTTTTTTAAAATCAGCTCATTTTTCCCTGGCTATTCGAATATTGAAGAAGAAAAATTTTTTGGTTGACCCCTTGACCATTTATTGGCCAATATTGGTCCAATTATTACACATTTTCAGAGTCTTATATCTACGAACAGAAGCCAATACCATCGCCCAAATTTTTAGGGAATTTTTTTTTAATATTAAAAGAAGCTCTTCTAAAATTTTCAGCCCTTAAAGTGCTCAGAGAAAAATTTTGCAGACGATTAAAGTTGTTAAAAAATCGATATTTTCGGAAACAGCAAACTTTCAATTTCTTATATCTCCGGTCCCTGATAAGCTTTTTTAACGTTTAAGGTCTCATTTGAAAGGTATTTGATAGACGCTTTTAATGAAACCAAGCCGAAGTCTTTAGCTAATGATGCTGAGTCACAATTCAAGTTCAAAAATCAGCATTTTTTGAAAAATAAATCTTACGTTAATCAATGCCAGTAAAAATCAACTCGATGAAACTTTTTGAAAATTTTTTTGGTAAAAGTTGAATGTTCAAGGAAAAAAATGAGACCAGCCGGATGTTTTTTGGACTAATCCTTGAAGCCCAGTAAGTTTTTGAAAATTGGCTAAAAACAGCTATTTTTGGACCTTTCAGAGCTTGTATCTCGGCAACCCGTTCTGCAAAATGGCTGAAATTTTGGCTGGCTGAGTTTTTTGTAACTTCAAACCACCCCTAAAAATTTGAGCCTGATCGGAGTCGTGGGTGCGCACACTTTTGTATGAAAAGTAATGGATATGCATATTTTACTACTATATTTGAACATTTATCTGTGTGAATGTGTATTCGTTTCATCATCAGGCTCGAACCAATGAACCAATGAACCAATTAAATTATAAAACCGGTGTCTAAGAACGGTAAGAAAAAAGTATGCGGGTGACATAGGTCACAGTTTTGCTATCGTACTTTTGGTTATATTCAATTTTTACTATTTTTAGAAAAACTAAAACTTTTTTTAAATTTGGTTAAAAAGTGAAATATCTTATAAATGAGATAAAATTTTAATGTTACGATTGGTATTACTTGATTCGAAACTATTTTATACGTACTCAAAAGATTCAGGACGCCAAATTACAATCTATAGTTAAGGATGTAAGTTGAAAAAATACCCAAGATACCTTCCGTTTTTAGGCTATTTCCCAAATAACGCAGTCATTTTGAAATTCATTCCGGTTGATTTCATTTTTTTTCTCATAAGTCCCACCTTTCAATTCCTGTAAACCTCAATTTTTCATCACCGATTCTCATCGCTATTATAATCAATAAACTAAATGCTCATATTTGGTCCAAAATGACAAAATTTTAAATTTCTGCTAAAATTGTACTTTTTTATGAAAATGAGCTATAAAGCTCATATATAGTGTCTCAAAAATTTTGTACAAGTTCCAAGTTTCTTTGTTAAACCTTTTAGCTTTAGATGATTCTGAGATATGGCTCTACAAAGATAATAATAAAATAATTTTTTTTAATGTTCGAAAAAAATGTTCGAGACCAATTAAAGGGGTTTTTTTTTTTTAATTGCAAGATATTAGCGATATTTGGAAAATTGCCTAAAAACCCTATTGTACTATAATATTGTTGTAACATCGAGTCCTGTATTTCTAAGCCCAGCAGTCCTGTTGGAATAAACGGAAGGTATTTTATGTATTTTTTCATATATCTAAACACTATGGTGTAAATAAATGTACAAAATTACACAACAACACTCTATGGCGGGTAATAATTATTTTTTACACTCTATGTTGTGTAAAAATTTTTGTTGTACATCTTATACGCGGTAATATTTTATAATTACAATATATAAATGGTAAATTTATAAATTACACTATTAGAAATAAATATCTATAAATAATATGACTTTGAACACCAAACAATGGTTTCTTTATACAAAAATTGTATTAATTCTTCGGTATTAAATTTAGCAATAACCTCTATACAAATATTTTATATCATAAACATGTTTTATATTTTGAGGTTATTGTGAACTTCAACGAATTTTTTTTTTAGTTCCTCATCTACACCGCTATCATCTTTGATTTTTGATATTCGATAGTTTTTTTAAAAAAAATAATAATTCATAAGTTGGTATCTATTCGATACCATTTAATTGGATGCGTACTGTTTTTTATTATTAATTTCTATTTAATTAAAAAAAATTATCAAATATCAAAAATCGAAGACGATTCTGGTGTAGTGGAACGAAAAAAAAAATTTTTATAAAAGGAAAAATTTTTGTAATTAATTTTTGGCTTCAGAAAATCCCTCCCGATCGAGCTGATTTTTTCACCACTTTTTATGTATACAAAATATGTTTCCTGTGAAATTTTCAGCCCTCTAGGCGCTCAGGAAACCTAGTTATACCCAAAAGAAGTTTTTTAGATTTCTTCGGTTTTTTCAAAAAAAAATTATTTTTTTTTTTTTTTTAATTTTTAAAATCGACTAGATGATTAAAAAAAATAGTACCCAGACATAAAAAGTTGTAAAATTTCCCGCTAAATCCGAATTTGAGGTCAGTTTTTTGAAATTTTGCCCCTGGGCGGCTCAAACTGCTTTTTTCGGCTTAGAGCGGGAGATTTTGAACTGCCCAAATTCAACAACTTTTATAAGGCTCAAACCTGGATAGAATTGGTCTAAATACTATATACTTTGATGTGATAAATGTCGCTGGGTGGTTATATGCCCTTTAAAAAGCGTCAGAAGCATAATAATGGCTTTTTTAAATCAAATTTTAACGTTAAAATCACATTTTTTAAGCGCCCTATAGTATTTTTTAATTATATTTGTACTTAAATGACTTTTTATGCTTTTTATACATAAACTTTATATTTTTCAAAGCTTTTCAGTCCATTAATTCACGCGTCTCCAATAAAATTCGTATCTATGCGTATTTCATTGAAAATTAAAATTTGAAAAAATTGACACTTAAACACTTAAACCTCACAAAGTAATTAAAAAACTTCTGGTTAGTCTTATTTTTTTGATGTAAGTGTCACTTTTCAAACGCCGTAAATGGCAATTTTTTATCACTAATTTTCTCATCAATGTAGCCAATTAACCAAATGGCCATTTTTGGCTAAAAATGACCAATTTTTAAATTACTGCCAAATTCGTAATTTTTGACCAAAAAGGATTTTATATGTCTCAAAAATTTTTTTCAAGCTTCCAGTTTCCAAAAATTCTTTACTTGTCTCATTTTCTTGAGTCGTTTTTAAGATATGGCTCTTCAAAGTTAACTTTAAAAATGAGCTTTTTTAAAGAAATCATAACATTGAGATCCCGACTTCAAATTATCATATCTGATTTACAAATAATTAAAAAAGGTATGGAGTAAAGAATTTTTGGAAATTTGCAGCTTTTGGAAATATTTTGAGACATATAAAACCCTTTTTTGTCAAAAATTACGAATTTGGCATCTATTTAAAAATTGGTCATTTTTAACCGAAAATGACAATTTGGTTAATTGGCTACAGTGATAAGAGAATTAATGATAAAAAATTGCGGTTGACGGCGTTTTAAAGGGAATACTAACACCAAAAAAATAAGACCAACCAGAAGTTTTTTGGTTTCTTTGTGAGGTTTAAGTGTAAGTGTTTTAAGTGTTTAAGTGTCAATTTTTTCAAATTTTAATTTTCAAAGAAATACGCATAGATACGCATTTTATTGAAGACGCGTGAATTAATGGACTGAAAAGCTTTGAAAAATATCAAGTTTATGTATAAAAAGCATAAAAAAGTCATTTGAGTACAAATATAATTAAAAAATACTATACGGCGCTTATAAAATGTGGTTTTAACGTTAAAATTTGATTTAAAAAAGCCATTATTATGCTTCTGACGCTTTTTAAAGGGCATATAACCACCCAGCGACATTTATCACATCAAAGTATATAGTATTTAGACCAATTCTATCCAGGTTTGAGCCTTATAAAAGTTGTTGAATTTGGGCAGTTCAAAATCTCCCGCTCTAAGCCGAAAAAAGCAGTTTGAGCCGCCCAGGGGCAAAATTTCAAAAAACTGACCTCAAATTCGGATTCAGCGGAAAATTTTACAACTTTTTATGTCTGGGTACTATTTTTTTAATCATCTAGTCGATTTTAAAAATTGAAAAAAAAAAAAAAATTTTTTTTTTGAAAAAACCGAAGAAATCTAAAAAACTTCTTTTGGGTATAACTAGGTTTCCTGAGCGCCTAGAGGGCTGAAAATTTCACAGGAAACATATTAACATGGAACATGTTTATAGGGAGGGGGTACTTCAAAACTGGAAAATTAAGGGGGGGGGTCAAATATGTCCTTTTTAAGGGGGGGGGGGTCAAATTTGTCCTTTTTAAGGGGGGGGGTCAAATGGGACTTAGAATATTTTCGATTTAGGGACCTTTGGTGCAGAAGTACTTAGGGAGCATTGGTGCAGAAGTACCTAGGGACCTATGGTGCAGAAGTCCCTAAAGACCTTTGGTGCAGAAGTACTTAGGGAGCATTGGTGCAGAAGTCCCTAAAGACCATTGGTGCAGAAGTACCTAAAGACCTTTGGTGCAGAAGTACCTAAAGACCTTTGGTGCAGAAGTACTTAGGGAGCATTGGTGCAGAAGTACCTAGGGACCTATGGTGCAGAAGCCCCTAAAGACCTTTGGTACAGAAGTACCTAGGGACCTATGGTGCAGAAGTCTCTAAAGACCTTTGGTGCAGAAGTACTTAGGGAGCATTGGTGCAGAAGTCCCTAAAGACCTTTGGTGTAGAAGTACCTAAAGACCTTTGGTGCAGAAGTCTCTAAAGACCTTTAGTGCAGAAGTACTTAGGAAGCATTGGTGTAGAAATACCTAGGGACCTATGGTGCAGAAGTCCCTAAAGACCTTTGGTGCAGAAGTACCTAAAAACCTTTGGTGCAGAAGTACTTAGGAAGCATTGGAGTAGAAGTACCTAGGGACCTATGGTGCAGAAGTCCCTAAAGACCTTTGGTGCAGAAGTACTTAGGGAGCATTGGTGCAGAAGTCCCTAAAGACCTTTGGTGTAGAAGTACCTAAAGACCTTTGGTGCAGAAGTACCTAAAAACCTTTGGTGCAGAAGTACTTAGGAAGCATTGGTGTAGAAGTACCTAGGGACCTATGGTGCAGAAGTCCTTAAAGACCTTTGGTGCAGAAGTACCTAGGGACCATTGGTGCAGAAGTCTCTAAAGAAGTTTAGTGCAGAAATACTTGGATATAAATATTGATATTATGAACAGAATAGATACTTTATTATCAGTGTTAGTTATTAGTGAACATGTTCCATGCTCGTTGGTTGTGTAGTTACACAAACCGGTCATAAGTTTTTTGTATACATTAAAAAGTGGTGAAAAAATCAGCCCGATCGGGAGACCTGACCTGGCAAGGCCATGACACGGTATCCAGAATGACTCATACCCTACATCAAAAATAATTAGCATACTGTTATTATTACCCGTTTAAAAATTTTTTATGAAAAAAAATTTTTTTCCTATTATTATTTAAAAAACTATTTTAATTATTTTAGATATTTTTGATATAATACATAAAAAAAATGTGTAAGAATATAAATGAAGTTTTATATTTGAAATAAGCAACGTAAGAAACCTCCCGATAGAGTTTTTCAATTAAAAATAAAGCCTTTTATGAAAATTGATTTTTCACCACTTTTTACCCTAAATTTTTCACCCCAAAATAAAATTTTATGATTTTTTTGAGTTCATATTTGAAATCAGCAACCTCAAAAACCCTCCAGATATAAATTTAGAGCTAATAATACAAAGAAGTTTCAGAATTATAATAAATTGGCTCGTTTTGGCCGCGCCAGCGGTAATCGGTTAAATTATAATATAAACGTATAAAATGGGAATTGCCTACTTCCACATTGTAACCTATCTTCGAGCCTAACCTCAAATGCTGTACTTGCACCTAACCATAGAGTAAGCTAAATTCTACGGGTCGAAGGGGTAAAGCCCCAAATAAAATGTATAGAAAAATATATAAAAATATTTGAGAATGCAAAACATTTATAAAAAATATTTAAAAAATTTATAAAAGCCATTTAGAGGGGGGGGGGGCGAAACAGATTCTGAAACAAATACCTTTGATGGATACCAGGGTGAAGAATATGAGCTAAAAGCAGCTAGTATTGCATTTTAATTTCTAATTTTTTATTTTATTATTATTGTTATTATTAATTTAAAATGAAATATATGAAATTATATAAAAAATAAATATTTTTTTTTATTTTTTAAAATATAAAATGAATTTTTTTTAAATATTTAGTTTATTATTAATTTTATCAATTGAACTGGAAATTTTATAACCTTAATTATAATTTTATTGTTTTTGTCATTTTTAAAATTTATTTTTAAAATTCAATGAATTTATATTTCTTTACTTTAATAGTGATATATATATATATATATATGGACTTGTTGTTTAATTTAAAAAAAAACCTTTTTGTAAGTTTTTCAAAAGTAACCTATGAACCCGAAATTAGACAACTTACCAGGGGATTTTAACCATCTTTTTACAGGCAGTTTTATATCATAACGGTAGCTTGAGAAAAAAATTTATAAACCATGGAGTGCTTATAAATAATTTCGCTTTAAAAAAAAAAGTTTTGGAAGCAAAATTTTTTCGGTATTTTAATTAAAAATGTATGAGATATTGTTATGGAACATGTTTATAGTGAGGAGTACCCAAAGAATCCAAAAATCAAGGGGGGGGGGGGTAAATGGGACTAAGAATGATTGCGATTTAGGGAGTTTGAATAATTACAAATTATAAAATAATAGCTAATTAAATGTAATTTTGTAACATTTATTCATTATATTTACAATTAGTCCTTAGCTGTAATGTTTGCATCAAATGGTTACAAGTTTTTTTTAACATGGAACATGTTTATGGGGGGTACCTCAGAACTAGAAAATTAAAAGGGGTTTCAAATGAGACTTAGAATAATTTCAATTTAGGGACTTTGAAAAATCTGGGCTTAGGAACTTAGAATAATACAGGTTTATGGACTTAGAATAATATCGATTTGGGATTTGGAATAATTTGGGTTTAGGGAATCAGATTAGTATGGGCTTAGAATCTTAACATTTAGTAAGGGGATAATTAAAAATTATAAAATTAGAAAATTGTATTATAACGTTGCGTAACATTTGCATTATACCTTGCCCTCAGCTGGAAGCAAACATGTTCCATGCATTTTTGTTATGTTTACACAAATCGGTTATAAGTTTATTTTTCTTTTAAAAAATAAAAAAATTTATAAAAGGTTTGTGTAACTACACAACCAACGAGCATGGAACATGTTTTCTCACAACAGTAATAAATCCAAAAACCTAAATTACAATAAATCCTGAAATAATACTATCTTAAGTGAATAAACTTATAAACTTAAAGTATTCTAAGTTGTTGTTGTTATCAGGGCCTGATCAGGTCCTGACTCTCATTTCAAATTATTCTAAGTCCCTAAATCGAAAATATTCTAAGTCCATTTCACCACCCCCCTAAAAACGTCAATTTTTCACCCCCCCCCCCCGCCAAGCCAAACTTTTTTAAATACCCCATCCAATGATCATGTTCCATGTTAAAAAAGTTGAGAAGAATAAAAAATTGGCAGAGGACTACATCAGTTATAATTTTAAAATGATTTGTAATTTGCATCTACCTCTTGACAGTAGAATAGTTAACGGAAAAGATTCTCGAGTTTAATATCGTGTTTTCATAAATTAAACATTATTAAATTTGACCTGTTTGACAGCCCAAATTTTAAAAAGTTGATAAAAAAGTCCCTGCGTATATTTAAAAAAAATGTTGTATTTTGAATAATATATGAAAATAATAAAAGCGAACATGACTAAATAACCTTTACGCATTTTTTTATATTTATTGATACAAAAATATTAATTAATACCAGTCTGAATTATGCATCGAAATATGAACATGAAAAGAATTTTATACATGAATAAAGTTTAAAGAAAAATAAGCATAAACAAATGTACATTAAAGGCGTCAACTGGAAAACTAATGTATTTTATTATTCAAAAGATAAATAAAATAAAATTAAAAAAAAATGATCTTTTATTTTTCAGTGCTTTTAGTGATAACATTAATTGGAATGGGTGTTGCGATAGGAGTGACAATTTGTCGTAAAAGAACATCGAACCTAACAGTCAACGAAAGTTTAGACGACTTTACAACGCCGACTTATGTTTCAGCGCAAAGAATAGAACCAAGAATCAGATATTCTGCCGATAACAGAATATCCCAAAGAACGAGTCTTTATATGGAGGAAATTCGAAATGGTATAAAAGCTGTATTTATTATTATTATCCGTTATATTCATGCATATGCTAATACTAATATATCAAGAAATAAAGACCTTTTTTTACGACAATCGAAATCGAGAATATCTATGGAAATTTTTATGCAGCTAAAAAGACATTCGAATCATACGTGCTTGAGTTATCAAAATTCTTTTTTATTGTCTTTCAATTTTCGTAACTATAAAAGACCGTATCATTTTTTTTTATTAACGGCAAAATTATTCAATCAAGAAATATTTACCCTTCTTTTAAAAAAATAAATCAATTGGTTAAAATTTAAATTCTAATACATTTTCAATTTATTCATCCTTACTTCTGTACGAAAAATGAACTATTGAGGTAAAATGAACTTAAAAAAGAAATTAAAATTTTCGTACTTGTAACTATCAAAATCTCTCGAGTAAACCACTAAAAGATCGTAAAACGTTTTACAAAGGTGACCGCAATTGCGGTTTAAACTTTCTTTCTTGTTGAATGTCTATGTAGATATTATTTTAGTCAAATAAATTTCAAAATGTTGTTCAAATAAATATAATGGCTTGCTAAATTTCCTTTCATAGATTTTTAAAAAAAGAGTTAACTTTCGTTTATTTTAATTATTTAATGCAAGGGGAAATTTTTTCCAATACACTGTAAAGCTCTTGCGCTTGAATATTTAAGCAAATTCCCAGAAATTAAAAACTCAAGTAAAATTTCAGCAACAGTTTATCTATTTTATAATAATTTATGGATTTTTCAATTAACTTGTTATAAGCAACTTATTTTAAACTATCGAATTATTTATTTGTTAATCTCGATAATTAAATATTTAAATTCACAGTGTAACTTTGAAGTGTCTGTAATTAAAGTTTCTACCTTTCACTTACAGAATAATACGAAAAGTGATTTTCATTCATGTAAATCATTTACTGAAAATGATAGATTAAATACCCTGAAGCATACACATGTATGGACTGATCTAGGAAATATTTTATTTGCTAATCTTGATTTTGTATTTTATCCTTCTCTTGTTTTGATGCGCAGGAATTGATTAATTTTTTTTATAATTATTCAACTTTCATTTTAATTTTTTAATTGTTTGAAGCTCGCATATCTCAAAACCAACGTATTGAAATCTTTTTAAATATTACTTATCTAGACGTTATTAGCTTACTTTTTTTTCTTTATTAATTGTAGATTTTGTTATGATAGTGGCGACCAAAAGGTAGTCCAATTAGCACACAGTAACTATGCAACCGATGTGTATCTTTTTTTGCTGCACATTTAGGTTAAAAAAACATCGTCTATACCTATAATAACTTGATAGAATGATCCAAGTAATAGAAGACGTCATGTTATGAGACAAAATTTCCTAGGTTATCTTTCAAATAACACTTTTACTTCTTTTTTCCATCAAATAATTTTTTAGTGTCTATTTTAACTTAAACATTTAATTTAATTTAAACACCTTTGTAACTTTCCCTCACTTAAAATTTAAATTTTTTTAACGGTAATCGTTTTCATTCAATTGCTTTGGCAAGACAATATGCTTGAGTCGTAGGTCGAGATTGTACTAGCTGTACGACTTTTAAAAATTAAAAAAGTTATTTCTAAATGAATGAAAATCTTGAATTTTATTAAAAAATCGGTAAATTTTGAAATCGAAAATTAAAATAAATAAAAAAAATATTTTTGCACTGCTTGAGTTACCTAGACTAGTCCAAGCGTATTAAGTTTTTTGATAAAATTATTTTTATAAGCCGAGCTCCTAAGGGATTATTTCGCAGTAATTTAGTTTATACTCTTATAAATTTTAAATTGGTATTATAGTTGAAATTATATTATATCAATTTCAAAAGTTATTTGTACAATTTATTATAGCATAAAATATAGCATTTTAATAAATAAACCTTTAAAATATTTAAACGGACAAAGTATGTCTTAGCAAAAGGATTATGTATTAATAGAGATTTTAATACGAAATAGAAGTAGTTTATAAATTAAGCTTATTGCTGTGGTTATATAAAAGGGGTTACGTATGCAAAAATGGCCAGAGGACTAAATTAGAAGAAACAAACAACTTGTCAACTTGTGTTTTCCAATATTCACAGCTTTACTCTATACTGTATGCCCCTTGGCGTATTAGCAATGGCTAACTATAACTTAAGTTTTGATTAGCGCTCGATTAATTTCTCAGTACCACAATATACAAGTGCAGGATGCTCGCATACTTGAAACTAGAGACGAGGAGCAAGAAAACTGTTTTCAAACAAACTAAGAATATAATATAGTGTATAAGGTCACTGGCACTTCGCTGGACCCGAAGAAAGGTACATAATATCTTTCCGCATGCTGCACAATCCAAGTTTGTGGTGACAGCGCTTGCGAAAGCTTCTTCTGTGTTATACGATGTATCAAAGTATGGTTGCTGCGGTGTCGTCAACGAAACTAGGATGAGAAACTATTTGAAATATTCATGCGAACATCTATCGATTGCATAAATTTATTTGTAAATATTTTTCCTAAACTAGAGATTACAATGTCGACTATTTTTTTATAATCCATTTCGGCTAAAAAAATCTGAAAGATATAGGTAGCATAAAAATTTTAGAAAAAAAGTGTCAAAAAAATACAGTAATTGCTTACGGTCTCTCGCACTCTGATGGCGATGCAGCGTGTACAGTTTATAAATGTGTATGTACACATAATAATACTGAATTGTTATGTTGGGTATATATTGTACGTGTTCTTTATAAAATATAATATAAAACTGTCGAGTATGCAGAAAATTTAACGAGCATGTACACATTTATATATATACGTATATATACATATATATTTATATTGAATAAGTGGTTTGTACAGAATTTTCACAAAAATTGAAATACACTACTACTGTATAAATAATAAAGGGATTTTTTTTATATACATATGACTGTTAGAATATTTATTATTTTATGCTTGATAATTTTATATTCGATGTACGTTATTATATATTCTTGTTGAAATTTATTTATCAGAATGTCAATTAAATAATTTATTTAAAAAACTACTGAAACATTTATAGAATGTAAGATTTTTTTTTATTTACATTTGGGCAAGTCAGGGGCAGGGAAGAACGACTAGCTGAAAAATAAAAAAAAAAAAATATTTTTTTGGGTCATTTTTTACCTGGAATTTGTGAAATCATTCATACTTTACACTTCCTGATGCATAATTTTGAGATGCAGCTGCTCCAAACTTGGATTTTTTCAATTTTTTGATTTCAGCTGCCCAATTCAACCTGAAATAACCCAAAACCATGAAACTTTTAACATATACATATGATTGGGAAAAAATTTTCTTTTTACTGGCCTACCCGAAAAAAAATTTTTTTTTTATTTTGGACCACTTCCGGTTTAATTTTTAATGGTTTGAAAATTTCAAATTGACCGGAAGTCAAGTTCGCCATAATTATTTTTGCTCAAATTTTCCCAGTATATTGGTCTATGTGTCAGTTTTACCCAAAAAAATTTTGGATATGTGATACTCAAATGAGCGCCCACAATCATTATTTTAGTCTGCCAAAATCAGCCAAAATTAGCTCGAAATCAGCCAAAAATATCGTACAAATTAATTATTGGTCTTTTTTGGTCAATTTTACCGATAATTAATTATATTGATACCGATTTTAAGTTTGGATAAAAAAAAACAAATTCCGCCCTCTATGTTTTGGCTAATTTTGGCTGTTTTTGGCAGACTAAAATAATAATTGTGGGCCCTCATTTGAGTATCACATATCCAAAATTTTTTTGGGTAAAACTGACACATAGACCAATATTCTGGGAAAATTTGAGCAAAAATAATTATGGCGAACTTGACTTCCGGTAAATTTGAAAATTTCAAACCATTAAAAATTGAACCGGAAGTGGCCCAAAATAAAAAAAAAAAATTTTTCGGGTAGGCCAGGTAAAAAGAAAATTTTTTCCCAATCATATGTATATGTTAAAAGTTTCATGGTTTTGATTTATTTCAGGTAGTATTGGGCAGCTGAAATCAAAAAATTGAAAAAATCCAAGTTTGGAGCAGCTGCATCTCAAAATTATGCACCAGGAAGTGTAAAGTATGAGTGATTTCACAAATCCCAGGTAAAAAATGACCCAAAAAAAATATTTTATTTTTTTTATTTTTCAGCTAGTCGTTCTTCCCTGGACGTGCCCATTTATAAATTGATTTTTATGCTCCGATGAGTTAGTTTAGTTTAACTTTTCATATAAGACATATACAGGTCTCAAATTCAAAATCAAAATTAAAAACAAAGTTAAAAATAACATGTGTGTGACTTAAAGAACGATATAGCATAGCATACAGCTATAAAAAATACAAGTGGGAAATAGATTTTTACACGGCTCAACTTTTTGGGATACCAAGATTCATACTAAGCATTATCTGAAGTTACCTGAATCGAAGAAATAATTTGATCTTAACGGCGATACTATTTTGGACGTCCATGCTCCTTAAATTATTTATTAATTTATAGTATATATGCGAGAAAATTTCCATAAAATTTTAGATTGATTTTTCCTGACTGATCCGAAAATTTCTAATTCTTTAACCGTCTTTAACTTTTTGATAAAATGTCTGAAATTTTTTTAACGTTAAAAAATAAACATTCTTGGTAATTTTTTATTTTTAATTCATAATATGAGGTTCTTAGACACATCAGCAATCAAAATAAATTCGTTTCACTCAAAGACTAAAAAAGATTAGTAATATAGAAATCTGTTTAGGATAGTAGCAACGGTTTCGGGTAATGATCCTCTTTTGAACTACTGCATTTTTTCATTAAATAAAATTAATAGCTATGGAAAGTACGAGAAAAAATTTTTTACCGACTCCGAAAAACAAAATTTATTTTTTGCACGAGTTGGAATTCGGAAATTGGCAATACCTGCAAAGTTGACCTTGAGTTATTAAGTACAAATAATAAGTATAATAGCAATAAATTAAAGGTCAAGAAAAGGCAGTTTTCTTAATGAGAGACAACTACAGTTGGCTCATGGATGGTACATATAGAATGATATATGGTAATGATTTGCAGTACTTTATCCCTAATATTCAAAAATTGGTAGCCTTACGATCTTTTAAAACATAAAAAAGACAGCTCTTTTTTTACCCTTAGAAGTATGGGTAAGGTTCAACGAAGCCTATAGTACTCTTAAGCGCAGTATAGTTAGGTATACCGCGATAGATTTATTATTCGATTAGTTAAAGATAACAATAATTTTTTATTTTCAATTGGTATTTTAAAGCGGTATGTTAATAGATATGCTGAAAATAACGAAAACAGCATCATCATAGTAAAAATTATGATAATTTTGATCTTTTAACTTGTTGCTACCAAAAATCACATATATCGGAAAAAAATAATTTGCTGTTGATAAATAATTAAATTATTTTCAATTCCTATAAACAAAATTATTTCCCAAACTAACTATTTTTTTTTATAAAAAAATTTGATCACCAAAGACCGTTTGTCCATTTACCCCACTCCTATCACTAAGCGGCCAAAAAACCTATTTTGTTGCCTTTATTTTTTTTCTCTGGAACTATTCTATGAACTACGTTATGTTTCCATTAAAAATATTTTTTTTTCGACCATGTATGACCACTTTAGACCACCAAAAACAATTCTTAAAAAATTCAAAAACAATTTGAAATAATAATACAAAACTGGCTGCAAAAAATTTTATTCTATAATATTTTTTCTATTAAAAAAATACAATATTTAATAAAATTTTTAGATCTGTAGACCCCGTGTAACACAATAAAAATTTCAAAAAACCCATTTCTTTAAAGTTTTATTGATGCTATTGTATAGAAAGTTCAATATATTCATGTTGATAACATGGGCGGAATTAATTTGCTTGTCGCTAAATATCAAAAAGACCCAGACAATAATATTTGGTTCCTCACTAAAGCTCTTCAAAGAACTGTAAAGTCCAAAAATAACATTTAACTTTAATGACGATAGTGTTCCAATTGCCGATAAAGTAATTACACGCTGACCTGGAAGCGTTTTATTATTCGATCAAAATGACAAAAAAAACCGTATGGTGGGGTGTTTTCTACACTAAAAAATGTCTACGAATTTCCTATCCGGACCTTCTATCCAGCTACTTTAAGCGTTTGCTGTCAATATTTTCATATTTTCAATATTGCCTTGATTTTGAAAATGGATTTCCTTAAAATTATGACCCTCAATCAATCAATTTTAAATTGAGCGCGCTTATTAGTTTCAAAGTTGATTTTAGATGTCTGTATAAATTTCAATACACATCAAGTGTAAAAATTCAACTTACTTTGTATGTATAGAGATCAAGGAAAAATATTAGTTTGCAAGAACGTAGAGTTAGGTGCTTGCGTTATATTTAAATTAAAATCTATTTGTGCGTTAGAAATGAGGACTATAGCGAGGGCTATAGGTATCTAGTAGGTTGAATGTTAAATGAAATGGTGCGTGAATAAAGATTCATTAATAAATTACATTGTTAATTAATTAATATATTTAATTTTCAGAAAAATCTTGGCTCTCAAATACTTTCCTGTGATTCAAAATTTTCAATTGTCATTTTTTGCTAATTTTATTAATTTATTTTACTTTTTTGAGCATTCAAAAAATATGTAAATGAATGTTTTAAATTATTTAATAAGTATTTTTACACGTGTTTTTATGGATCAAAAAAGCATTTTTACGAGTGTCTTTAACGATTTAAAAAATATTTAAACGAACATTTTAAATGATTTAAAAGATATTTAAGCCAATATTTTTAAGGACAAAAAAAGACATTTTGTCACATGTTTTTTGTACAAAAAAAAAAAAATATTTTAACGATCCTCGTATTTTTTGAATATAGTTTCTTTTAAATATTCTAATTATAATTTTACCAACTTTAATACGAACGATATGACGAAGTTCATATTTCGTTTTGTATTATTTTAAAAATATTTTTACGCTAGTGTTTTCTTGCTCGGGATACACAACACCAGTTTCCGAATAAGAAGCAGAACTGTGAACTGACTAAGTAAAAAAAAAAAAATAATTTACTAAAAAATTTTTTAATTTGTTTTATATTAAAGCTTTTTTGCAGCTTTTTTAAAATTTGTTTTTATATAGCATAGATTTCTAATATTTACTGTAATGATATTTAATAGGTTATATAAACAACATGGTATAAAAAAGTTCTTTTAAAATTTATTCGTAAGAACACAAAAGGTTACTTAAGATGTAATTTCTAAAGAAAATTTTATGTACCTACGTATTTGCAATTTTTAGTTTTATGAATTTGTAAGCTTATTTAATATATCAAAGAATATTTTGAAATATGTAATTTATTTTTTAAATAAAATATTTATGTTTTATAGAATTTTAATAAACCATCATATCGGCTTCTTTGTAGGAAGCAATTCGCGTAAGATAATTTTCTGAATATTAATACTCTTATTTTAGAAAAAAAAACTATTCAAAAAGTCCCATACATACTTTTTAAATGAATGATGCTACAAAAATATTAAAATTAATATTTTACAATATTTAAAATACTAGCAAACACAGAGCTAGTTACCATATAACTTTTCTTTTGGAACAATGTTCCCCCATGTATACGTGACATAAATTCTTACATCGATTTAAGAGGAGTATCAGACAATATCTTTTCAGATCAGTTCTTACTTGACAAATATTATTCGTATATTATATGATTTGATTAATTGATTGATTGAATGATTTATTTGACTTATTTTGACTGTTTGAGTATTTGACTCATTTTGACTGTTTGTTTTCACATGATTGTTATGTATTTTATTTGTAATTTGACATATTTTATGCTATTATATTAGTTTTAAAATTTACACTGAATTTATTAATAAATTAAATTAAAATGTGTATAGGTACAAAATATTAAAATATTAAAAATTTAATTAATTGTATATGGGTGGTTTTCACTGTAACGATATATTTTTTTATTGTTTACGGCACAACACTAATTATATTTTTTTTTTAATTTTTTTTGTATTTTAATGTTTATCAATGTCCAAAAACCTAAAATTTTCAGTGGTACTGCTACAAATGTAAAAATAAATTCTACGTGTTATTCTTATGGGATTTTTTTATTTATGCAGACGGTGGCGTCATGGACGGTTGCGACATTTTGAATGTATTATTGAAATAACTTTGTATTGAAGCCATCAAATTTTCTCAAATTCTGGGTATCTTATTTTTCCATCAAAACACATAACTGAACAAGATATATTAAGTAATATATGACATACTCTTGGAGAAAACGACATGGACGGTGGCGACATTTTTTTTTTGTAAAAGCGTTTTAAAATTTTAATAGGTTTAATTTTCATAGTTAAAGCTTTCATATTTAAAATTTTAAGTTTTCCACGGTTCATATATGAGTAGTTCAGTAAAAAAAAAAATACAACAGTGCTTTTAAGTGCATACATATAGAGTGCGCTCCAATAAAAGATGGGAAGCTTAAAAATAGCTAAAACCGGGGGACAGACTTATATGCGACGATACGCTAAGAGGATTGCATGAAAATTTGTTTCGTTGAAAAAATTGAGTTTTTGGGACCTAAATACGTCATATGCATCCTACAGAAAAATTTAAGTTCAAATTTTAAGCCGTTTGTTAATACTCAAAGTTTACAGTTAAGCAAAAGGACAGCAGACGGTGGCGTCAATTTGAACACATATGCTCCAGAAAATTTTTTTATTAAGTTACCAATATATGCATAGTAGGTTGTGACTTTAAAAAAATATTATTTATGAACTTTTTAGAAGAAAAAAAAGTGTAAAAGAGCTTTAGTTTCGGATATAAATGGAGGGGACACTATGTATACCGTTCCTGCGAAAACCACTCATATAAGAGTTTACCAAATCATGAATGTAAAGAGTGTACTATATTTTTATTTTATAAAATAAAGGCAATAATAATAATAATAATAATAATATCGGAATATCCAGGGCTCTTACTTAAAAAAAGACCAGGATGGACCAACGGGAACTCTAACAGGGGCTTTTAAATTAAGTCGGGTTCTCCGAAGCTTATCTCCCCCCACCCAGGCATAAAAAAAAAAAATAATAATAATAATAATAATAAAAATAATAATTAATTAATCAATATCATGGAAAAGGTTTAGAAAACAAATATATATTATATAAAATAAACAGAATTGAGCAAATATGAAAAATATAATTTTCTTTTCATATCCATATTTCATATCTTTCATGGAATGGAATACATGAAACCCATACATGAAATCAATATATGATCCATTTTTTTTCCATATAATTATCAAATCCATATTATGGCACTCATATTAATAAAATTATATCATATTTGGATATTTGAATTTCTTATTAATATGCAGGCACGTATTCAGGGAGGGGGCCAAGGGGGCCTTGGCCATTCAAAATTTTTGATTTTTTTTTTTTTTTTTTAAACTCTTTTTTTAAGTTTAATTTCAAGTTTTTCGTTTTTATATTTTTACTTTACTACTTAACGGTCTTTTTTAACACATTAAAGTAACCTTTGGTTCTCATAATCAAAAAAATAAAGATATTAAATTTTATATTAATTAGTATTTATTACATTTATTTCCTGTTCATTTAAAAAAAAAATTTTAATTTATTATTTTTGGAAAAGTCGTAAAAATTTGATTAAACTTGTCGAAACGAATAATAAAAATTAAGTAAGCTTCCCAAAATACTATCTCATAAAATAATAAAAAAATATTTTATATTCTTTCCGATCAATTAACAGTATAAATTAAACGTAGCATTTAGTTTGAGACAATTAAGCGGATTAAAAATTAATAACCGATGTATAGTTTGAGACAAAATTAAAAAAAAAAGTGTATACTTTGAGATCAATTACTATGTATAGTTTGAGATCGATAAATATTCCAAGTATTTGTAAATAAAAATATTTACAATGAGTTTAAAAAAAAATATCCAAAAGTACCAAAATCATATGAAGAAGCTCAATTCAAATTAAATGAAGTTAAAGAATCAATTGTTACAGAAGAAAAAGAAAGGTTTTGTTACGCAGGAGGAAGACATACATTTATATTTACAACTAAAAATAATTTAAGACTTTTATGTGAAAGTGATGAAGTTTTTGGTGATGGTACATTTGAATATGCACCGAAGTACTATTTACAGCTCTATACCATTCACGTCCTGAAAAACGGATATTATATCCAAGATAATTTTATTTCACCACATCCGAACATATACAAAGTTATTAATACGTTAATTTCTTTGCAAATAGAAACAGACGCTAAGCTTCGTGCAATTCAAAAAAATAAGCATAATTATGTGAGACGCGAAACGCATCGAAAGTTAGAATATTACAACGAAATATGGTTGCGCTATGACCGTGGTGATATGTCTATAGACAATTATATCGAAAAAATGGGTAGTTATTTTAAATTTAATAAGACAAAAAAAATAAATGAACTATGAACATATGTATAATTTAAAAAAAATTGTGTTCAAATTATCAATATTTACTGTAACGATACATGATAAATAAATGTGAATGTAAATTATTATACTTTATTTATTTTATTTTTCAGTTATAAACACAAAATTAAAAAGGATCTCAAACTATACACATGTATTGTCTCAAACTAAACACGTGAATTGTCTCAATCTATACACTGTTTTGTCTCAAACTATATACCTTTTTTAGAGATTGTCTCAAACTATATGCTACCAAATTAAATTCAGGAAAGGGTACAGTCGCGTTATATAGCCATAAAATTACAAAAGAATAATTAAGAATTTAAAGTTTATGAGTTTATTTCTTTAAAAAAAAAAAAAATTTGCATATGATAATATAATGATAAATATTAACAAATTTATATAATTTGTATAATCTATGATTTAACCTGATTATAATGCATTTTGGATCGCGAAAATCCGCTCAGAACTCGCGAAAATTGGGTGAAAATGTGCAGTATTGCATTTCTAATTTCCAACCCCCCTTGAGAAAATTCTGGCCCCCCCCCCGAAAAAAATTTCTGGATACGTGCCTAAATATGATATGGATTCCATGTATGAAAAAATGTGTAATAGCGTTGGTTTTTTACGGGAAAACATAAGCATAAACATAAGCATAAACATAAGCTTGAAAAAAAATTCTGAAACTGCGAGTATATAGGGAAATTCCTGGATAATAGATTTCTGCCATTAGTTTTTCAAAAAAACTCTGGGAAATTCCGGAAAATGGGAAAACCTAATTTAAGAAAAATTGCAATATCTCATTTTCCGTCATTTTTTTTCAAAATTTTTTTCTACCCAAATCCCATTGAACTGTCCGAAAAATATTTGTCGTTTCGGCCATTAAGGTGGATTTTAGCCGGTTTTGAATTATTTTCACATTATTGATATTTCTTTATTTAATTTACCATAACCGGTTAAAAAAATTGACTTTTTTTTAGAATCGAATAGCCTGGGAAAATGTAGTCATAAACAAAAAGAAAATTACTATTTTCGATGAAAAATATGGTCAAGTAAAGATACTGTCAAAAATTACCATATTTATACTGATTCCAATTTTAGGCTCTAAAACGACATTATAACTTAAAAAATACACAACTCGCATTTTATCATAAAAAGAAAAGTTTTGGATTATTATCGAATATTTTTTCCTTGGCTATTTGTTTATCCGCACGGAGAAAAAAAACTGTTAAATATAACAAAAAATGCTATTTTTATTGACATTATAATGTTTGGTTATTTTATGTTCAAAAATTTTAGTAAGTAAATAAAACCGATTTCAATATTACTAAAATAAAATTCGTTTATAGCAAATCAAAAGTTTTTTGTAAATTTTACAAAAAATTTTGTAATTAAAAAAAATATTTTTTTTTGCATTGCAGTAAATAAATAAATTTTAAAGAAATAATATAACAAATAAGTAAATAAATAAATATTAATCAGGTTAAAACAGATTTTATTGAATTGAAAAATCATTAAATAAACAATATTTTACATAATGTCTGGAAGCTAAAAAAATTGTATTCTTTTTATCTATTAGAATTTGGCGGTAAATCGATTAAATCACTGGCTTTAAAAAAAATTGGATTTTTTTGAATGCTTACCTCGTATGCTTGATAATGATTATTAAAATTAATAATGCTAATTTTATCATAAAGAATAAAAAATTTATTTTCCTTAATATGTAATTTTGATATTCAGTCAAAAAATGGCCCTTCTTCAACTAAAACAGTAACTGTATTTGTACCTTCACTGAAAATATTATCCAATTTTTTAAACAATGCTGTTATAAATGTATTATTGATATCCAATTTAATAATAAAAATAATCAAAATTTTTATGATTACCTTGAAACACAGAAATTAAATTCTGTAATTCCCACGCTGACAAAATATTTTTCACAAAGTTATACATAATAAAAAACTGCAATACTTTATAACCTTTTTATGAATTATTTATTTATAAGGTTATATTTTCAACTTTTCATTTTTTGTTAATTGTGACTAACATGATATTTGTAAAATTTACATAATCTTTTAGTACTAAAAACTAACCTGTTTACAAAGACTAACCTTGCAAAATGTACAAAATATTTTTCTCCGTGCAAGAAAAGAATTAATTTTATTGACAAAATTGTATTATTTTAGTTAAAAAATTGTAATAATCAGAATCAGCCTTTAACACGTTAAATTAGTTTTTGACAACAAAAAAACTTTTTATGGATTAAAATAATTTTTTTTTGCATCAGTACGAAATCGTACCTTCGTGGCTAGTATCCAAAAATATACCTTTAAAATTGAAATTTTTTCAATAACATACTTGCAATCATTATAACAATAAAGTTCTTAATGATTATAAAGAAAACAAATCCATTATTAAATAATTTAAAAGGGCTCACAAATTAAGAAACCGCGCAGAATGACGGGATTCTTCTGTATATCAAAATTGGGACACGAAACCTAATAATTATATTTAGTAATAAAATAATGTTAGTAAATTTTCTTTTTGCAAGCAAAAAACTACTTAGGCTTTTTTACCAAAATGGACTAAAATAGCAATAGGGTAGCAATAATATTAATATTAAATTAAAAAAAATCTTTTTGAATAATAATCTATATGTAGTATTTTTTTGCAGATCCAGATCTTCTACAGCAGATAGAAGTTAATACTCCGACTGAAGAAACTTCCCCAAATAAATTGTAAATAAATATTTTTAATAGTATATATTCTATTTTTATTTTTGTTATTTATTGTAAATAGAAATATTTTATATTATGTTTATAATGTAAATTTTTAGTCTTATTTGTATTTTATACATTAAAATAGCATGCCTTTAGAATTATGAGAAATAATTTTAAGATAAAAAATTTTAAATGTAAATTTTATAGCAATTGTAACAACTAAAGTGTTTCTTTAAAATTTTTCAATCACGTCATTAGGATTCGTTTGAAAATAAACAAAGCTTACTAAGGATATTAAATTTGAAAATAACTTTAAAATAATGATGTAAATTATATATTTATTATTTATATTATAAATATTCCTAGATATCTTTTTTGTAATTTTGTAATATTTTCCAGAAAAACATAAATTAGTTGTAAATATAGCAAAATTTAAGTTTCAAGTTCAATGCAATTACTTTATATGCAAATTGGCATTACCCATTTAGATATATGATTATTTCTAAGATCAGTTAAACATCTACAACTTGTTTCATAAATATATATTTTGTCCTGAAGCATAAATACAATAAGCACTTAACTTATCAAATTGTAAATATTTAATTAAATCACTTCACTCTCGTCAAACGATTGCAAATGACTTGAAACGCAAAGAAATTTGAAAAAAAAATTTTTCCCGCTTATTTGGGATATGCGTGTTTCGGTGAGATAATATGTGTGTGATATGTGTAATAATATTTGTTTTTTTTTTTTTAATTTCGTTACGTTTCAAGTCATTTGCAATCATTTGTGAAAAAGAAAAAATTCTGCTAACCACAAGCGAAATTTCGCTTGCCGTTAGCGGATTTTTTGCTTACCGCAAGCGGAATTTTTTTGAGTGCAACTGTAATTGAATTTAAAATAGAAATTTCAGTTTATTTTATAAAGCGGTATTTCAATTGACACTATCAATAAATATTTTTGCCATTCAAATATTTTGTTTTTTCTAGCAATTCCCTTGTGATACGTATTAATTTTATTGGATGTCTATTATTTTCTTATCAAACCAAAAATAGTCAAAATAAATTACTTTTTTTACTTAAATATCAGCGTTAAAGATCTGAATAATGATCCTCTTTTTCTATTCTGGTAAACAAATTAAATACCAACTTTCGACTACAAATGGACAGTACAATATTATGAGACTCACTAATATGCTTAGAAGACCCATTTAATGAAATCTAGGAAACTTTTTTCAAAATGTTTGAACCGCTCTCCAAAATTAAATAATACGGTCAACCCAATATTCAGTAATTTGTTTGTAAGTAAAAAATTAGTATAATTTAATATTCAGAACTTTCCTTGTATGTATTAAAAAAGAATTAGTTTTAATAATGAATATTTTAGTATTTTTCTTTTGGTGTAAATGAGAATTCTCGTAAAGAAACGTATATATGTATAAATTATTTTTTAATTTTAAGGGAAACACTTTTTATAAAAATTATTTAATATTTAAATTTTACTTATCTAGAATATATTTACATAAAAATTGTCTATATAAATTGATATTACATTTTAAAATATGGAGAAAAAGAATTAATCTATAAAAATTGTAAGGAACCTTAATGTTAATAAAAAAAAATTCCAAACTTTTGTAAGAGAAATAAAAGAAGAAGAGAAAAATTAAAATTATATCTAGTATAAAAAAAGAAAAAAATAATGCCTTGTTATAAATTTTTTAAAGTACAAAATGTTTCAAAAGATATTTAAAAGTTGAAAAAAAATAGATCCCTATTTGTATGTAAATATAGAAAATAATTTATAAATTTAAATTTAGAAAATAAATTGTTTAAGAAGTTTGTAAACATTTAAGTTAAAGTTATTTTATAAATAAAAGTTAATAAAATATTCATAATAAAAATCCTATATCTAATCATTTTTATTTTTTTATACATTCCATAATATAATTAAGATAGCTTATAAAATTCTTAATTTATCAACTTCACTGATAATAGGCAACAAAAATAATCCTCATGTTTTTAACACACTTTAATGTTTTCTAGACTTTACCGATACGAGAAATAACAAAATGAGAGCAAGTTTCAAGAAATGGAATCAAAAATTTTTAAAAAAACCTTTAATTTGTTTTTTTTCAAATCTGCTATCATTATTGTCCACTATTGAAAAATTTTAAAAACCGTTTAATATGAATAATAATAATAATAAAGAATCTATTTTTGTCACCACATTAGTTCAGATAAATATTTGTTCAAGACAGGTAAGTTACGCTAAAACCTAATTTACAAGAACTATAATGCGAAGAAAATACTATTTTTTAATAATTAAATCCAATTAAAAGTTTTTGCAAGTGGTTCAAATTTTACTTCAATTCAAGTAAAATTTTATAGCAACAAGTTTGAACAAATTCTATTTTAAAACAAGGGTGAAATATTTGTCCTGATGTAATTAAAATATAATGTTATCCTAAAATTTATCAGGTTTTCCTTTAAATAATATTGAGTTTTTAAGAAAAACAGTATCGGGAATAAAATTTTGCATCTTGGTATGTTAAATACATAAATAAATAATCAATAATTAGAAAAATGGTCAAAAAAGCATATAACATAATTTTGTACAAGACAGTGATTTGAAAAAGAAAAATACTAAATAACTCCGATCGTATATATCTGGAATTTTGTGCATGTTTACAGTATAGTTAGAATGATACTCACCAGACGTGTGCAAATATACGATCGTATATAACGATTAAATATTTTTTGATTTTCACATATATGTGTACATTTTCTTTTCGGACATTCTGTGATGTATGATCTTTTATATAAATATGCAAACGAATTATAAAATAAAATGTCAAATTTTATTTATACAACTTTAACATTATTTATATTTATTCAGAATATTTATGATAAAGTATAATAATATAAATTTTATCCTGATGTTTTTCAAAAAATAAATTTAAGAATACTATTTTAAGAAAAGAAATATATCTGCAATGTATCAGTTTTGATAATAGTTGGAAATTGAGGATTTTTATTCGCAAGAAGAAAGAGTGAAATTTATATAGTGCCACTGTATCCAATAATATTATTGGATATTAACCGAAAACGCTATGAAGACAAGGCCCTCATATGATAATTAAAATACTAATTTTATTTTAAATCGTAAATTGTAAAAAAATAGCGTCTGTATTCTGAATATCTACTCCAAATGGTAAAATGTCTTGTATTTCCCCTCATCCGTTCTTAATTTAAAATAATAATTATTTTCGGTTTGAAATACAGACGAACCTCTCAATAGCGACCACCATTTAGGACAGAAATCAGCGGTCGCTATTGGGAGGTGGACTCTAAAGAGAGGTAAGGGTGGGAGGAATTTAACGTTTAAATGTAACATAATTGATTTAAAGAAACAAAAAAAAACGACTAATAATGTTATAAGTTTGTTAACTTGTATTTATATCTAACGAGTAAAATAAAGACTGGATAAAAATTCAATACTTTTTTTTTGCGTAGGAAGTGGAGAAATGCGTTACGCATACTGTCAGCATCCAGACTGACAGTTAAGTGGGACTCGACTTAGCTTGCCTTTACCCACTAAAACTTTTTCCCTTCCTACCTTATGCAAGCCTACATCGGGACCGTTTTCACATTACTTCAGGACAGGTTCATTTAGATAAGGCCATTTAGTTCTAGTCGTGAACTCCATCTTATGACTTGCGTGCACTGACTCGCCAGTCTGGTTAAGGACTCCGTCGTTCCATCTGATTAAAATTCCGTCTTTTGTGCTGTCATCTTCAATAAAATATATATTAGCTGAAATATAAGTCATTTTCCTATTATCGTCAAAAGAGAAGGTAATAAATAAATATATAAATAGAAAAATAAATAACGAAATAAATAAATAAATAATTATTATCCTAACATCTTCGAATGATTGCGGTATTAAGAGTAAGTGCAAAAATGATGATATGTTACACGGCCAGGTTGCTTTGCTTGAAATTTTTTTGTTGCTTGAATTTTCAAGCAAATGCTTGAAATTTAAAGCAAACTGCTTGAATATTCAAGCAAGCTGCTTGAAAATTCTAGCAAATTGCTTTAATATTCAAGCAATTTGTTTGAAGTGCTTAAAATTTCAAGGAATTCAAGCAACTGCTTGAATTTTCAAGCAAAGCAGCCTGGCCGTGTAGTGCAATACCTGCAGTCATCTGGATAACCGCAGTAAATCTCAATATTAGCCAATCCCTTCGACTTCAGGTTTTTTGGTGCGGAGTATGTACTCCACATACTGGCTGATTTCGGACCATACTTCTTCATTTCGAAGCATCAGGCCAACCACATTCTCAGGTGTGATTTGACTGATGTTAGCTTCTAATTGAAACTTTTTAACAGCCCATCTATCGCATTTGAAAAAAGTGTGTTCCGGCGTGTTATCTTTGCCAGGACAGTATATACATTCAGGGCTATTCATCTTCTGGATCCGAATGAGGTAGGAGCAAAAAAGTCCATGCCCGCTTAGGAATTGGGTCATAAAATAATTAATGTGCCCATGCCCTCTATTTATCCAAGATGATATCTCTCCTATTTATCTATTTGTAAATTTGCTCTTGGAGTAGTTTGTCCAACGTTTCTGCCAATCGCTTAGGATGATCTGGCACGAAGTAGGCTTTTCATGGTCAATGCCTTCCCTCTCTTTGTTCAGATAGATATACTGTCTCTCAAGAGCCAGTAGATCTACAGGGATTACCCTGGCGATAACTAGAGCAGCCTCCAAGGATACTGTGCGATAGGCACAGGAGATTCGCAGGGCTCCATGCCTCTGGACGCTCGTAAGCTTAGACGCATAACTGACCCACTTTATGCAACCAGCCCATACTTTTGCACCATAGAGGAGTATGGAGTGGGTGACCGACATAAGAAGCCTTCGCTTTCTAGTCTTAGGTCCGCATGTATTTCTCATGAGCCTTGCTGAGTTTCAAATATTATTTCTCAATCGCTCAGGTAACTACTGATGATTCTACGCAGATATTTTGGTACCTGGAAGTTCCTTAGCCCCTCCATAAAAATGCTCTATCTTGCTGAATTAAAGGCATTCTTCACATCTAGGGTCACTAGTAGCGTGATTTTTCTAGAGTAGTGATTGTCTGTATGTTCATTCTTAATGACACGAGTGATACTTTCCTTGGCGGAACTTGTATTGTCGGGGAGAAAGGTCTCCTGCAGTTTCTACAGTCCTCAGTTTTTGTGGTTGCAGCATCTTTTCATAATTAAATCAATATATTTATAATTCCAGTAATCCTAGAGGACGCCAATAGTTTGGCAGCCTAGGACCCCCTTTACCCGTGCTGATAAGGACTAGTATGGCTCTTTTCCAGAGTTTGCTGAAGACGCCCGCTCGTGCACAGGTATTGTACATACACAGAATAAGCTGTGGGCACTCGTGTACTGCTATCTTTAGAATCTCAGTGAGTATTCCATCAGGCCCAGGTGCCTTTCCATTTTTGAGCGAATCTACTGCTGTTACAAGCTCCTCCACGGTGAATTTGGGGATTTCCTCCTCGTCATCCTCTTTCTCCCTCTCAAGGTGGGTAGGGAAAAGTCCGTCAACTATACGGCCAACCACCTCTTCGTTCATAACGCCACTTGCGGAAAGAGCCCCCATTTTCTTGATGACTATTTTGTAACCAAGACCCCATGGGTCATTGTCCACCTCATTACACAAAGCTATCTCGCATGCTCTCTTGCTTCTCCCAACAGCCAGTCTCAGGCTTTTCTTAACCTGCTTATGTTCAGCCATAAGCTCGACAGCGTCCGTTCTGGTCCAAGCACGTGTGGCTCTCTTTTTGTGGTTAATCTCGCACTTCTTAGACGGGCTATTTCAGCGTTCCACCAGTAGGCTGGTGGTCTATCTTCACGAGTTCTTTTTTTGGGCATGGCTTTGTTACATGCCTTTTCCAACAGAGTTATGATTTCCTTGACTAAAATCTCTGCGTCGTCAATATTTCCTGGCCTTATTGCCTTCCCCAGGATAGCAGTCTCTCCTCTTTTAAGCATGTTCACAAATATTTTGCTGTTTAGCCGCTTGATGCTCCATCCACAACATTTCCGTGCTTCCTCTAGAGCTTGCCAATCTATAATTCTAGCAGCTAAAACTCCTTTTGAAAGGGATATATCCGGGATGGTCTGTCTGTAGCCAGGTCTTCTGAAAGTTGTAGTGTTACCTAAATTTAGCACCGCTAAGTTGAGCCTGGCACACAGGTCAAGTATATCCTCTCCTCTGTCATCCTTTTCGGGTATACCCCACTCAGGAGCTCTTGCGTTGAAATCGCCTCCTATGACAATTTCACTGGTCATGTACCTTAATGCATCTTCCAGACTGTTAAGTTTGGTCAAAGTGTCTTCTCTGGACTCATTTGGTGTTAAGTACACGCTTATTTAGGTAACACTATGCGTCTTAATCCAGACAAAACCTCTGCTGGAGCCATTCTCTTGTACAAGTACCTTCTTTGGATTTACTATCCAAATAGCTGCTTTCCCCAGCTCATCCGAAAACCAGTTCTGGGAGCGTGATCCAGCCCATTGTTCACTTATAAGGAGAAGGTCCGAAGACTTCTCTCTAGCAAGTTAAGACATCATGTTTTCTGCTAAGGGACTTGTGTGCTCATTACCTTGAAGCACCTTTAACATTATTTGTCTTGCTAGAGTCTACGCCACTCCTTAATTTTATAAGAGCCCTCCGTAGCGCTTCGCACTTTCTTTTTCCAAAGTCATGCTTTCACACCTTCCCTTTTAGTCCAGGTCCAAGCATAGCATACACCTTGCATTTGCTGCGCAGTCAGTTACTTTGTGACCTTCTCCTCCGCATTTATAGTAATTCACTCTCCTATCCTGTCCGTTACATTTTTTAGCTATATGACCGAAACGCAGGCATTTAAAACAGCTGGTTAATGGGGTTCTTAACCTTACCCTGCAGTTCATTCACCCCATTTTGATATGCTTTATGTTGACCAGTTTAAAGGCGGATCTTTCATCAAGGTCAACCTAAGCAGCTCTGTTTTTTTTTCAAAAGTCGATTTCTCAAATGCCTGTTAGTGAAAAATCTTCTAACCAGGCTTAAAATTTTCCTTAAACCTTATTTTCTGTCGAAAAAAAAATTTCGATGGGACACTGCTTTTTGGGAGCTCTAGATAAAAAAATAGCAGCTTTCAAAAGATCATTTTTTACAAATTTCATATTTCCCGCCAAGTTACGTGAGCAATCAAAAATCTGAACAAAAATTTGGATTCCGCGGGAAATTTTACATAAGGATTTATCTTTTCATGTTTTTAAGAGCTTTTATGTTAAAGCAGCGAAATTTTAAATTGAAAGATTAAATTATATCATTTTTTTTAAGGAATTTTTTTATTTTTTAAATTATACCAAATTATACCAAATTATTCAAAATTAATCAGAAAATTCTTTATTATTTCACTGTTTTAACATGAAAGCTCTTAAAAACATAAAAAGATATATCCTTATTTAAATTGGAATCCAAATTTTTTGTCAGATTTTTGATTGCTCACGAGACTTGGCGGGAAATTTGAAATTTGTAAAAATGAGGTGAAAGCTGCTATTTTTTTATCTAGAGCTCCCAAAAAGCAGTGTCCCATCGAAATTTTTTTTTCGACAAAAAATAAGGTTTAAGGAAAATTTTAAGCCTGGTTAGAAGATTTTTCACTAACAGGCATTTGAGAAATCGACTTTTGAAAAAAACGGCCTATCTTAGGGATTCCTCGCGCATGCGCTACTCAAAAAAAATTTTGAACCCGGAATCGGATAGCCAGCGAAATTTCCTATCCGGACTTAAAAGGAAAAAATTTTTCATGCCAATGTGAGTTTTTTACAGCAATAATAAAAAAAATTATGACTCATTTTTCTTACTTTTTTTACGACAGTCAAAAACACAAAAATGGCTGCCAATAATCGAGATTTTGCTCTGGGAGGCTAAAAATTGGGCTGGTTACTTATTTTTTGTAGTACATTCAGAAAAAAAAACACTTTGGGGCAGTTTTGAAGACCCGACCATACAAATCGCACTCACTTCATTTAAATTTACCCCTATATGTTTTATTTATTTTTTTTTTTATTTTATTTTATTTACGCCAGAAGGCAATCACAATAATAAAATATAAAACTATAGATGTTATTGCTGTTAAAAATATAAATATTTGTACAAATAATTTAAGAATATAATTATAGAATTTATAATGCGGTACGCATTACCCCTCTCCCCTCAATTTTCATAATAAATTATTTTATGTTATATTTTAAATAATCGCGCCAGAAAATAGATAAAGTAGGTCGCTTTACAGTTTACACTGATAGCGCCACTAGTTTCAAAAAAGAGAATTTCTCTTTCTTCTTGGATTAGCGCTCGTCCGGACCAGAGCAACAGAAACTTACAGATGTATTTTATAATAGTTTTTCAATTTATTTAAACAATTGTTATTTATAATTATCATATAAACAGTTAGCTAATCATTTGTATACGTAAGATCAAGCTAGTTATTTCGTATTATCCAGAAATAGTGAAAATTAGCCATGTGTATAAGGCTTAATAACACGAGGTTGGTGTAAGCAAATCCTTGCAAGGTAAAAGTTTATTGTTATCGAATTATTATCAATATGTGATCATGTAAGAAATAGCTTTGTCATTTCTTACATATTTATATATGTATTTGAATATACAGTTTTGTATATAAATATAAGAGATGTCACTAGGGTGTTGAATTAGATGAGAATCTAAAGTAACCATCCCCTCTTAGGGGATTAGGCCCTCGGGCCTCTCTCTATGTATATAAGTTAGTCGTCGATGTAGTGACCGTATACTGTCGCAATGTATTGTGTGTATGATGAGAGTAGATAATATATGAAATAAATAAAGAGTTGGGATGTTTAAAAGAACATAATGAGTGTTATTATTGTAATCAACCACCAACCCTCAACCTATATATTCTAAATCCTTTATGGTAGCAGAGCGTGGTTTCAATTCATGGAAAAGTTGGTGGTTGAAAAAAAAGGCATGGATGGTTGATTTGAATATAATATGTATGTATTTGTATTTATTACGTTTAAAAATAATAACAAAAATAGTATGCGTTCTTTTCTCTAATTAAATAATTACTAAAAATTATTAATTATAATTTAAAAATAAAAATAAGAGAAATGACACAACGATAAATAGATCAGAATATGTTATAAAAGAAGAATTAGAAAAAGAACGCATAAAATAAGATGGCCGAGGACCTATTGTTATGAGACAGCATTTTTAAGTAAAAATCAAAAATGGGCTTTACAGTCACTATCGGCAAAGAGAAGGAAAGAAGTATTCTTCTCCTTTTTCTTATGTCCGGTGTTCCTAATCTCTCTCCCGCGCTTAGAGAATCCCTGACTCTCTGGGCCGCGTATTTGTACGGTCACTTTCTAAAAGTGACGGAGGGAGTTTCTATGTATATTTCGGGGGCCTAGTGTAAAATACGCTGCCCCTTGCATACTATATTGTGTCTCTCTCGCACTTATATAATAAAAAAAAGGAGTTCGTTTTTCGAATATGTATATAAATATCAGAAGTTTAAAAATCAAATATTATTCTCTCAAATATATTATTAACATTTAAAAATATAAATATGATGAAATTCACATAAATTTTTAGACTTTTTCTGAAAAATACTTTCAGATAAATTTTCCGTAAATTTTCTTCAGATGAATTTTTGCAAAAATATTTTCAGATGAATTTTTCCGAATAACAAGTTTTAATAAATAATAACAATTTTTCCAAAAACGTGTTTTCAGATTAGAAAATATTGTCAGATGAATTATGGATAAAATATTTTCAGATGAATTTTCCGAATAACAAAATATGTTTAAAGATTAGTAAAATATTTTCAGATGAATTTTCCGAATAACCAAACATATTTAAAGATAAATAAAATATTTTCAGATGAATTTTCCGAATAACAAAACGTGTTTTCAGATTAGAAAATATTTTCAGATGAATTATCGATAAAATATTTTCAAATGAATTTTCCGAATAACAAAACATTTATAAAGTTTTGTAAAGTCTTTTCCGATGAATTTTCCGAATAAGAAAACATGTTTTCTAATTAATAAAAAAATATTTTCAGATGAATTTTCGAGAAAAATTATAAGTTGAATTTTCCGATAAAAATATGTATTTGGATAAGTTATCAAAAAATATTTTCATATGAATTTTCGAAAATTATAAGTTTAATTTTCCGCTAAACAAAACAAGTTTTAGGATAAATTTCTCAAAAAAAACTTGCTCAGATAAAAATAAAAAATTTCAGATAAATTTAAAAGTATTATTAGATAAACTTTACGATTAACTAATATGTTTTCGGATAAACTATTCAAAAATTTCAGATAAATTTAAATTTTTTTCGGGTTGAAACTATAGAAAAATACTGTATGACGATTTTTCAAAAAAATCAAATGAATTTTTAGCAAAATATTTTCAGATGAATTTTCACTAAAAACATATGTTTGTAGATGCATTATTCATAAAGAATATTTTCATTCGCAATTTTCGAGGAATCTTTTTCAGAGCTGAAGTTAAAAATTACGAATTTTTATGAAATCTTCGAAAATGGGATAGTTTCAAGAATCTTAAATAAATGTATAAAAATCTTCATATTGATTGATTTTCTAAAAATTGAAAAACAATTTTCGTTAAATTAAAATTTAAGTTTCAAAAATTAAGGAAGTTAATAAAAATTATAAATTTGAATTAAGAAAAATCTTTTGAATAAGATATTTTTATATAAATTATATTTAAAAAAAAAAAAAAAAAAAAAAAAAAAAAAAAAAAAAAATTTTAAATGAATTTTTCAGATGCATTTTCTTTGAAGTAAAATATTCTAATTCACTGCTTTTGAGAAAATTTTGAAGAAGTTTATAAAGGAAAAATAATTTAAGATTTAGACGTTGAAATATGAGAGAATATATTTGAAAACTTAGAGATATAAATATAAGAAAATGGTGTTATAATTAATTCAAAATAAAATAATATAAACATTATAATTTGCTCAATAAAATTTAAAAGTTAAATTTTCTTAACTTTAAAATAAATTTTATATTGTGGGAATTGTCTCTGAGTTTAGTGGTTCGTTCATGCTTGCCCTGCGGTTTGAATCATTCTGCTGGATTCGGAGGGAGTTCTTTTCAATATTAAAATAAAACTTCATAAAATAAAATTTTTCAGAAAGATGCTTTGATCTTGAATGTATTTGAAAATAAACAGATGTTCCAAGGCATACATAATCAAAATTTTTTGAGCAAATTATATTAATGCTGGGGTCAATAATAAGAGGAAACTTGTGTTCAGTGTACTCTTTTTATTGATTAATGGAATCAGCAGGATCTTAATTGAGACCCATGCATGTGCGTGCGCAACCCAAAGCTGACTGATTTCTGTGATAAAATCAGAGAATCAAATGTCTGTGAGTGGTGTGCATGTGTGGTGTTCACAATGAGAAAATCTGATTTCCCTTTCTATTTAGCGCAGCTTTATGTTCGGTTGCCCTAAATCAGAAATTGGAAATATTACTCTATTAAATCTAAAAGAAGAAAATTATCTGGTACTTAAGAGGTAAGCTAAAAATAGCATTTATTGATGTAATTTGCCTTAGGACGATGTTATAGGCTTCTAAAATAAAATAAAATAAAATATCAAAACAAAGAACATATTTAATAGAGAATATTTCCAAAAACCAGAACAGATGGCTAAGTAATTAAAATTTTGATGCTTTTCAGATGCATATAAATAATTGTAAATGACAATTTAAGATGAAAAAGGGTTGATCCAGAAGATGGTGACCTTAATGATAAATGTAAAAATATTATTAAAATTATATTTAAGTTAGACCATCTAAATTTGACTGAAAAATAAATTAATAAATTGTTAATGAATCAAAATATATTTGAAAGAGGTGATTTGAGTTAGGATCTCAAATCAAATAAAGAAGTTATTCAGTTGATACTTACTGGGATAGAGTTCCAGGTGGTAATAAGAGGTAAAATATTCAGATGAAAAATTCAGAAGTAAAATATTTAGAAGGAACACATTGGGTTAGAAACCTAGATTGTGTAAAGATGAAGAGTGTTTAACGGAAGAGTAATAGACGTCAGATCTGAAATAAGAGGATATGTAATGTTAAGTTATTTGTTAACTTAATTATTCTTATTTTATTTGTTATTATTTTAATTTAAAATTATTAATTTCGGTCCTGATTGTTTAGGTACAAAAAACAGTTGTATAATCATTTGAGGGTTTAATGAAAATAGAAGTATTATATTTACCTTGTTTAAACCTCTTTTAATTGACTTAAAAACAGGAAATTAATAACAATTTGAATTTTCCACTATAAATTTTATTTAAAAAAAACTAAGTTATAAAATGTAAAAAAAAATTTAAAAGAACTGAAGTTCAAATGATCAATTCCGATCAAAAATTTGAATATTAATGAATGCCCGCGGCTTTGCAGCCTCCGCTTATAAAAGCTTGGAACCATGAATAAATCTGGTGCTTTAACCGACGCTTAATTGTCGTAGGTTAGGAACCCAAGCGACGCACACCCACATGAGTATCCAATCAAATTGATTGAGTTGACACTCCTCCAAGACGTCATGATCTATATATTTAATTCAATGACCAGAGTATATTCAAAATTTCCAGTCTTATATGATATTTCTTTCTTACAGAGTTTCAACACTAACACAAACATTGTAGTTATTAAACTCACAATACATGTATCAGTTTGAAAATACTTATTTATCTTATTTACTAATCATAATGAAAATGTGCACCTTCCTGGTTTTTCAGTATTTTTGATAACAAATTAGTGGTATCTAATTATTTAAATACAACAATTACACAGATGTATACACATTTTCACTATTACATACTAGGCCGTAACATCCCCCCGCTTAAAAGAGTTGCTTATACCTGAAGAGAGGTCTAAGCAATCCTTTAATTAAAATAAGTATCTTATAATTAATTCTGCTTCTGATTCTAAGAAATATCATAAGGAAACACTAAAATAACTTCAATTCTTTTGAACAATTTCTTCAAATTTCTGTTTAATACAATTTTTAGATTATATTATCAATAAGTTTAAATCATTATAATGTATTGAGTAAACATTTGATTTTAATATTTTGATTAAATACTTGTTTGTATTCCAAATACATAAGTTGGTGTAAATATATGATTATTTTTAAATACATAAGGGTTGGTTAAATATATGAATATATTGTTATACATAGGTTGCTTAAATACATGATTATATTGGAATACATAAGTTTGGTTAAATATATGATTATATTGATATATATATAAGTTTGATTAAATACATGATTATATTGAAATACATAAGTTTGATTAAATATATGATTATATTGATATATATATATTTTGGTTAACTATAGGAATATATTGAGATACATTTTCAATTAATTTACAACGTAGTTTGTAATAAAACCAATCCATGTTTAGTTATTGCATCAATTTTTTTCACACCATACTTAGAACACTTTTCACAACTATTTGCTTCCAAAGGAGCCACTAACACTTTATCACACACATGACAGCAATTTGGGAGTTCAATTCTCGATATTATATGATAGAAATTTGCTACACTCAAATCCATTGGTACATTTCTTAATCTTGCGTTTTGTTCTGAAACTAGACAATCGTAACACCAGAATCGTAGATTAAGTGAATCGAAATAGGTAGTTTCCCAAACTACGGATTTTATACAATATAGCAGGTTAAAAGTGCTTAAATGATATGGTAAATCTTCAGTTAAGATTTTGAAGTGATGATTCCCAACATATCCTTCGTCAGCACATAATGCACAAACCTTTGGTTCTTCGCCCTTTTTCCAAGTACAACTACAATAGAGCATTCTATAACTCATTTGATTTGATTTTATTCTCTTAGGGACACAACTTGTACAATCTCCATTGTGCTTTACCCTGCCGGGACATGTTCCGCAAGTTACAAATAATTTATTTCTTGCAAATCCTTGACCTCCATAATTAAATTGTTGTAAGTTAACTAAATACATTGATGCGTCAATGAATTCTTTTTCTTCTTCGTATTCCAGTATTGCAAATATATCCAAAAAATGTTTATTATGATAAATAATGTTCATAAACATATTAATTGGCTCTCTTTCATCATATGGTTCATTACTTCTAAAATACTTTACCCTTCTGTATCTAAAGAATGCCATAACTAATTCAAATATGGTGAATTTTTGTGTCGAAAAAATGCCTTCTAGTGTATATAAAGTTGTTTCCTTTCCTTTAGAATCTATAAATCCTTTAGGATCAACTGTTATGATCATTTCTTCGGTATCTACCTGGAAATTTCTACAGAAAGGAATAGAGTCCTCTAATTGATCCATGTCAGCTGTATTAGAAAGAAAACATTATTAGACTTTCACTGGTCTAGGGGGTTTTGGAACATCATAATTTTGAATAGGTTTCTTAAATTTGAATAAAATATTTAGAGGAAAGTCAGAAGTGTTAGTAGAAGCGTCAATTTTATGCGATCGAATACTACCTTTGAATTTCGCAATGATAAAAAGAATAATAAGACTTAGGATTAGTATTACAAAGTTGATTGCTAAATTAAATACAAGAATTGTTTGATAAGCCTGATGTGAGGGTGTTGAAGGTATACATGTCGGGTTTTGGAAGCGTACTTTATAAATTGGATGTGTTTCAGAGTAATCAGTTCCAGTTAAGAGCATTTGAGAATTATTTGCTATACAAGAGGAGTTTAATTGAAAAATTCCAACACCTTCTAATCTTATCTGATAAATATATGTATTACTACAATAAACAGATAATTCTATTTTATTTTTTAGAGAGAATAGCCATCCTTTGGTAATAGGAAGTTTTAACCAAAAATCGGTTTTATGTTCTGATTGTATGAAATCACAATCTTTCCATGAAGGTTTTTGTGTAGAGGTAGTTAACATTTTTTTACATGAACTTTTCTGACTAAATTTTAAACCTTGAGGACAAATGATTTCGTTAGGAAATTTTGCACATTCGTTCATTGTTTCTTCCGTCATTAATGCATGTAAATCTTGATCTTCTTGAATTATAATATATTGATTATGTGTCTCCAGACTTTTGGTACAATCTTTATTAAAAATTGGTACTTCATACATTTGGTAAATGGAAAAAGTATTTTTGTTGAGTCTTGGAAATAAAACTACTATTATGAAATTATTTTGAAAATAAGCGGTTTTAATTGTAATTAATTGATTTAGATTTCTCTTTAAATCAAAAAAATTCAATTCATTTTTGAAAAAAAAACTTTCTAGTTGATTTGTGGACAACAATAATTCGGAGAATATTCCATTTTTAGCTAGGTAGATAATGTGATTGAAATTTTTTAATGTTTTACGTATCTTATCAATTACTATTTGAGCATAACCTTCAAATTGGTTGTATTTAACGAAGAATTCTTCTATATTATTGTAATTTTCCCCAATTATATTTTTCATTGAATTATTCAATTTTAAAATAGCATTGTCCATAGTTGATTTTAAAATTTCCAATTCATCAGAATTAAATATAAATTTGTTCGAAGTAATGTTTTTACTTATTTTCTTTTGATATATGTAATCTTGCACACCATCATTAATTAGTTCATATGAATCTATTACAGGATAAGTTGATTGATAAACCTTTAACAATGATATACTCTTGTTATAATAATCTCTTAAATCCTTTAACTCTTGAATTATTGCATCATCAGATAACATATTAATGCTACAATCACTTTGTATTTGTTTGCAAAACTTTTCCATATTTAAAAAAATTTTAAACACCTCTGTGATTTTCAGCTCTAAATCTTCCATGGATAAAATGAATATTAACTTTTTGTAGTTATTTATAAATCTGACTGGTTGTAATTTCTCATAATACACTCCAGGATTATCTTTAAGTATGGTAACTTGCATGTTAGGCGTTGAATTCACAACATTCATGATCATTGAGATGACGAAAAATCTTGCGCAAATTCTTAACATCTTAAATAAATTTACTTATATTTATTATACATAAAATTATTAAATTCATATATTTTCCAATCATTAAATGTAACAAATTATATATATATACGTGGTTACTCATTTTACAATTACTTAGTAACATTTACAAAGTTATGTTTATTAATTATATGAAAGAAACTTCTTTCAATTGATCATTTAGAACTTGTTTTGATTGTATATTTATTGTTCATTAACTGAAATGTAAATATTTATTCTTTTATTTTTATTTTGCTAAACTAAGATCTCAAACGTGCACATATTAGACTTACAAGGAACAAAAATCAAGAATCTTGATTGTTAGACTCTATGACTATTTTATTATTTAATTCAAGTTGAGAATAGGTGCAAGTATGTGAGGATGGGATACATTCTGTGGGATTAGGTATTATTATTGAAGGATCTTTATTATAGGATACTTGACACAATTCAGTTTCCTTTGGCTCGGTTTCTTTTCTTTCAGATGAACCCAAATGTACTAATAGAGAAGTAATGGAAGCAAAAATAGCTCCCAATAATTTTATGGACCAACCATAAATTGAATGAAGTGTATAACCTCTAATCACTGTATCTATTAATAATTTGAAAAATTGTAGTATTAACAGTATTGCTATTATTCCTGCACTAAAAGTTCCAAAAGTCATAAACTTGGACCATAATCGCATCCAAGTGTTATTTGCTAATTTTTCAAGAGCATCTTCGTCAAGAAGATTCATAATGGAACCTCCGTTATGCGTTGTTGGATATCCAGCTAAATTCCTTGCTACCACATTTAAAATAGCTGGTTGTTCCATAGGAAAATTAATATGATCTCGTAATTGATTTAAATCATCATCTGAGTATATACCACTTGTAGCTAAGTTTGCTGGGCTATGATATTCCCATGTTGAGTTTATCATTGGACTAATAATAGTTGGTGGAGGACTTTCCACTGGTTTAGGTAAAATTTTATACCAAGTTCCATCAATTTTATAGTAAGAGGGCAACGCAGCGTTGCAGCTAATTTGAGTACCCCTTTTTATCAATATATGCGTTCTTGGCGTAAGAAACCAAGTTTCGTTATTCCATGATACTTGTAATTGACGGTAACATTCCTTTCCATGTTGAATTTTTACGCTTATGGCGATGCAACGTAGAATATGAATTGCCTCCCCCGAGACTACTGCCATGTAACCTGGAGCTCGCATCAAGTTTAAGGCAAAGGAGTCAGGATTATCAATAGCTATTGCTAAACTATTTTTTATAGTTTCTCGCTCTAACAAACATCGTTGTCTAACAAGATCTATGTATAATTCTTTCATTTGGGTCCTCATATGTTTTTCAATATACACAAATTTGGAATTTATATAAGCAAAAATATCAAAATTTTCCATAATTTTACTTTGTTTCTTAAAAAGTGAGCCACCCTGTGAATGAAAAATCATCAATTTTGGGTGCTCAGTAACAATCAAAACATTTCCACACATATTCTCTTCAGATTTACTTGTGAGAGCAAAAGTAATATCTTTTGTAGTCACAGTGTAAATAATATTTGATCCATGAATACTAGGATCTGTTAATTTAGTGGCTTTACCTTCATAAATTACATCATATTTATCATATGGACATTGACCCTCAGGGAGTACACTCCAGAAGGTATTTCCATGAGTAGGGTCAATACATCGACCTTGATTAAATTCGCAAAAGGTACCAGATTTCAAATGAATCTTATTGTCTAAAAGACTTACAGTAGTTCTATATTGAAGTAAATGAATTTTCAAGGTACCTTGTACTAAGACATTATTCCAACTACCGTAATAATCGGTATAATGACCACCACTACATGAGTTTCCTTCTGCACTGCCTGCAAAGTCAAAACTATAAGAAGATGTGCCATTCGGAAATATTCCAACAATAGGAAAATTATTAAGATATTTATAAGTGCCATATTTATTTAATTGCATGCAAGTTTCTCCATCTACTTCTTGAATGAATTCTTGCATTCCGTTCTCTACTGGTAAAATATGTCCGAAAAGGCCGCATTTATATATGTTTCTACGTATTTCAATTTTACAATGAATAACCATCGTAGAATGATAATTTACTACTTGTAGTAACTGTATTATAGTTTCTTCAGATTTTATATTTTTCTCGGGAATATTACAATCCGCTACTTCCAATAAACTAACCGTTGTTACATTTAATGATTTAGTACCACAGTCATAACCAATGATAGCTAAAGCTTTGTTAAAATTTAAAAGAAATATTAGTGTTAGTATCCAAAAGGTATCCATGGTTTCTAAAACAAAAGAAAAAGAATATTAGCAAGTGCTTATTACTTAAGTGGATTAATATAAGATTTTTTTAGTCTATTAGAGTGAACAACTTTTATTCCCTTTTCGGTAATAATCTTAACATTATTATTATCATAAACTTGTAAAACTCTATATGGTCCTAGATATCTATTTTCTAATTTTCCCGGCTTAGGACCTTTTTCCAAAAATACACTAGCACCGATTCTAAATTCCTGTACATTTAGATTTTTGTCATAATATTTTATTGAACGTTCTTTTGCATTTACAAGATTATCGTGAGCTAGTTTTTGGATTTTCGTTAATCTAGTTACTAAGTCAATTAAATAATTATTATAGGTAGGAAGTTGTTCACCCTCTGTGAGACTTTCTCCTGATGGCAATCTTGCCATTTTCCCAAAAACTAATTCATGAGGAGTAAATCGCGTTCCTTCATGAATTGAAGTATTGTAACTAAACATAGCTAAGTCTAGATAAGAATCCCACATTTCCTCTTGGTCTATATATTGTTTTAAATACTCTGAAAGCACGTGGTGGGATCTTTCCAGGCTCCCATTACTGGCTGGGTGATAACTAGAAGTTTGAATAGGTTTTATTTTAAAACGTTTGGCTACTCTTTTCATTAAACTAGAAACAAAATTTGATCCTTGATCTGAGAGCAAAATTTTAGGGCACCCATAGGTACAGATTAGTTTGCGTATAAAAGCGTCAGCGATTGATACAGATGTAGCATCAGGTAAAGGAGCGGCCAACAAAATTTAGATAATAAACATTGCATAGTTAAAATATATTGATTACCATTATTAGTAATTGGCAATGGACCTACTATGTCTAAACTTACTTTTTCAAAGACTGTTCCCGGTGTATCTGATATTTGCATTTCGTTTTTTGTTTTTACACGAACCAATTTTTTCAATTTGCAATTTAAACAGAATTGTATGCGCTTTCTTATGTCTTCCTTTAAATTTTCCCAATAATAATATTGCTTTATTCTGGAAAAGATATTTTATTTAAAAATGAATTCTAAAATAATTTTATTAATTGACAAATCATCTATTTAAAATTAATTTGCCCTATTAGAAGTTTAAATAATTAATTACGGGATATATTTCCGAATTACGGGATGGCTAAATGTATTTTATTTCCGGATTACGGGATACTTTCCGAATTACGGGATTATTTAATACATCAGTTTTTCCGGATTACGGGACAAATTCCCGGATTATAGTTAACTTAAATTTACTCCTTAGTAGGCAAATTCAATAAAACAAACCGTTTGCCAACAAACAAAATTTATTTTAAAGTTAACAATAAAATATCTATGTTTACTAATTAATTTCCAATTTTAACGAGGTAAACATTTAAAAATATAATTAAGATAAAATTTATTTTTGACCTACAATATTTGCAAACACTTTTATCATATCATTTTCAGGATCTCTAGGTTTAAAGAAAATATCATGCATATTAGATACCCTTTGAGGTCCTCGCATTACATTTTGAATTTCAGGAGGGGCCGTAGTTACTTTAAAATTTCCATCATTATCTTTATTTATGATGACCATTGGAAATTTATTATTTGCTGTTATTGTAGTTACAGGTTTAGGCTTTGAAGCTAAAATAAGAATTCTCGATAATTCATTTGTTTTTAGGTTCCTAGTTATTTCGAAACAGGGAAAAATTTCCTTTTCTCTATTGTTAGGATTTCTGAAATTTGCCGGGTGAATAGTAATCTTATATATTTGATTTGATTTTAAATCCCTATATATAGAATAAATTGGGTAAATTGCCTCAATTCCTGCGTTATTTAAGTCGCTTATAGGGGGAGTTATTAATAACTGGCGAATATTGCCATTAAGGTCTCTATAAGTACTAAAATTTGGCAAAAATTCATACACATCATGGGGGTTATTATTAGGGTTTTTCAATACTTGCTTACTTATTAGTAGGATAGCCCTAATAAATAAATATATTTCAAATAAGAGGATTAAGTGGTATAAGGTTTGATACTCCATTTTTAAAAAAAATAACTTTAAAAATATTTTAGAGAAGTATTTACTTAAATCCTAATAATTTCAATATTAAATGCGGTACATTAAATAATAATTCTAAATAAAACACAACTAGCAAAAAAAATAAAATTTCTAATAAAACATTTTGAATAATCATTGCCAATGATTTATTACACATTTTAAATATTTAGATTCCTATAGTAAAATTCCTTACGAAGTAAGTTAATGTATAGAAAACATATGCTAAAAATATTAGCACATACGTTATATAAATAATAAAACACATATCATAATTATCTGAATAAGAAAACCAATTTATCGTAGCTTTTAAATGCTCTGTTAAATATTATTATTAATGAAATAACAATTATTATAGCTAATAGTATTGAAAAACATTTATACAAATAGTTCATACTTTATTTATTTAATTTAAGTTCTTTATCAACGTTTTTCAGGATATTCTAGAACATATATGCACAACTTAGCAGAAATTAATAATAAAAATGCTAAGCCAGATATTTTTATACTTAGACTAAAAGATATTCTTTGATCAAATAATACTAATAAAATACTAATCACTAAATTAAATAAGCAAAAAATTGTAAAAGCAAAAATAAAATGGACACATTTTAATATCATAATACTAATCTTTATACCTACAAATAATTATTGAAAATTATTCAAAAACCAAAAAAAATTTTAAATTAATTTTAAAAATTTATAAAAGTTCTCATATATAAGATATCTTACAGGCTAATTTTATGAAATTACCTGGTTTGATAAAAATAATTAACGGAAAAATATCAGTATGATCCATCAGAAAAAAAAATTTTGAATTTAAAATTTTCAGATTTCTTGGTCGGTTTATCAACTTTTTACAAAAATTGTAAAACGTGCCGTATATGCGAACTTTACCAAGTTATTGAAAAATGTTTCGTATACATATATAAATTTGATAAAATTTTTGTGTTCTTGTTTCCTTTCATAATTAGGTCATATAATTTTTTATGTATTTTAAACAGTGAAAAAACAAATACTTATTTTAACTGCTGTTATGTATAACAGTACAGAAGAGTGTTTAATAACTATACAATTTATTTTAAAACCAATTTTATTTTACAAAATGATGTATATCAATATAAAAGTAAAAAAAAAATTATTTCTCACGTATGTACAAGTTATTTATTAATATATTCATAATATTAGTTCGTTCCTGACTTTGGACTTCCTTTAGTATTAATTCTTTTTATGTATGCTTCCCATTCATTAAAACATCTATCAAAAGCCCTATGAAAATCTACGTCAAAAATATTAAACCTTTCGTCTTTCAATAATATTTTATCTTCTTTAATTGTTAGTTTTTTAAGTTCTGATGTTAAAATTAAGTTATTTAATTTTTCTTTCTGAATTTTTCCTTGCATAAGATTTTTAGATAACAATATTCTTAACTCCTGCTCCCGTTTAAATAATTTTTGCTTTTCGAAAATTAAATTTTTTAACTGTTTTTTAAGTCCACTTCTGCCCATTTTCTAAAAGAAAAAGCATTTTTATAAATAATATTTCTCTTTTATTTAATACTGAGTATCAAACAATGAATTAAAGCAATTGCATTAAAATTTTCACCAGCAAAGCTAATATAACTACTAATTAATAATTTATAGTATCTGTCAAATTAGGTGACTTAATTTAAAATATTATCGCTCTAACATTAATAGCATGAACTTGTTCTGCAATAAAAAAGGTTTATAGTGTTTAGTGTTATGTTGTTAAGTATGTGAATGAGCAAATCAATTAACATATCCTCGCTCGTGTGTAAATAGCATGAATTTTTTTTTCTGCTATCGTAAGTTTATAGTGTTTAATTTTCTGTTGTTAAGTATGTGATTGAGCAAATCAATTAAAATATCCTCGCTCGTGTGTAAATAGCATGAATTTTTATTCTGCTATCGTAAGTTTATAGTGTTTAATTTTCTGTTGTTAAGTATGTGAATGAGCAAATCAATTAAAATATCCTCGCTCGTGTGTAAATAGCATGAATTTTTATTCTGCTATCGTAAGTTTATAGTGTTTGGTTTTATGTTTTCAATTTAAATATTTTTTTTTTTTTATAAGACTATTACACGTGTTCATTACTTTTTTTTTTCTTTATAACAACTTCCCAAAAAGATATCGTTAGCAATAAAGATAATTTAAAGTAAATGATGTTTAGAAAGCCGAAATAAAAACAAAGCTAAGTCAGTTAAAAAAAAATAAAATTTTATATTTTTACTGATAAATCTAATATTGTAATCTCAGTTTTTATTTATTATATATTTATTTATTTTTTTTTTATTAAAACAAAGAGCTTTTATAAAAATAATGATTGGGGAAGAATAATTATTATTTAAAAATAACAGTACCCTTTTCGTTTATTCTGTTATTATTTCAACAATAATTAACTTGTTTTTCTTTTATTATTATTATTTTTTTTTTCTATTATTATTGAAGTCAACTTAAAAATAATTTAAAAAGAGAACTTATTTCCTATCTAAGTAATAAGAAGACAAGAAAAAGCATACAATTCTATCGAGATTTAAAGCGAGAGAGAAAAATATATGCAATGTTTATTTATATATATTTTTTATTAGTTATTGTAAAACTTTATAAATTATTATACAACTCTTTTAAGTCTATTAAAACAATACCGGTCCCTATTAGTGGGCGCCAAGATGTTAAGTTATTTGTTAACTTAATTATTCTTATTTTATTTGTTATTATTTTAATTTAAAATTATTAATTTCGGTCCTGATTGTTTAGGTACAAAAAACAGTTGTATAATCATTTGAGGGTTTAATGAAAATAGAAGTATTATATTTACCTTGTTTAAACCTCTTTTAATTGACTTAAAAACAGGAAATTAATAACAATTTGAATTTTCCACTATAAATTTTATTTAAAAAAAACTAAGTTATAAAATGTAAAAAAAAATTTAAAAGAACTGAAGTTCAAATGATCAATTCCGATCAAAAATTTGAATATTAATGAATGCCCGCGGCTTTGCAGCCTCCGCTTATAAAAGCTTGGAACCATGAATAAATCTGGTGCTTTAACCGACGCTTAATTGTCGTAGGTTAGGAACCCAAGCGACGCACACCCACATGAGTATCCAATCAAATTGATTGAGTTGACACTCCTCCAAGACGTCATGATCTATATATTTAATTCAATGACCAGAGTATATTCAAAATTTCCAGTCTTATATGATATTTCTTTCTTACAGAGTTTCAACACTAACACAAACATTGTAGTTATTAAACTCACAATACATGTATCAGTTTGAAAATACTTATTTATCTTATTTACTAATCATAATGAAAATGTGCACCTTCCTGGTTTTTCAGTATTTTTGATAACAAATTAGTGGTATCTAATTATTTAAATACAACAATTACACAGATGTATACACATTTTCACTATTACATACTAGGCCGTAACAGTAAGACGAAAAAGATGAGAAAGCCAGATAATTATTCATACCTAAAATTAAAAATTTATTTTGATTCACTATAATGAAGATTTTAATAGATTTTATTATAAAAAGTTATAGAGAAGATTTTAATAAATTTATTAATATTTATGATAAAAAAGTAAAGAACAAATAATAAAATATATTTAAGTTACTGTACATTTGTATGGTCTTTCGCCTGTGCGTAAGACATACAAATGTATTATGATTTTATAGTTGCATCGTCGACAATTACATTTATATGGTTCTTCACCGGTGTGGCGCTGTTCTGTGTAAGTGCCGGCGACGCTCCAAGATTATATAATATAATAATGTTTAGGAAAGAGGGGAAGAGGGGAGCTAAGTCAATAATAAGTCCTTTTTAATTAATGAAAACAAAGAAAGAATTTAATAATAAAAGAGATTAATATTTTATAATTATTTACAAAAAAAACTTAGAACTAGATTTGGCCATTATAAAAATAAAAGAAATGTTTTGATTAGCCTCGTGGGCCTTAATTATTTTGATGGACGCCATATTTTATTGAATCGTATGTGCGCGCACGGGTGTCGATTATACTCGTGTAGGTAAGATATAAAATAAAAGTATACAAAATTATCACGAATATTCTCGCCACGCGCACTCGCACATAGATAATTTATCACTCATTCATACACATATATTTCACTCATACATACGCGTAACCGCGTGAAAATAACTTTAATAAACGAAAATGAATAATTAAATAAAACGAAATAATAATAACCCGAGGTACCTTTTCTTGAAATCTTGAGTCTTCTTTCTGGTCAGGCCTGGCTGAAATCTTCTTTCCTGGATTTCTTGTTACTTGGCCTGGTTACTGGTACTGGTTACTAACTATTAACTTTTGGTTTGGCTGGAGCTTCTAATCTTTTGAGCTGCACTTGAATCCTTTACTTCCAGGTGCATAAACATACACTAAATTACACTGAGGGGAGAGCCCATGCTCTCTCCCTCTCTTAGAGAGCACTTTCTCACAATAGCTGTTAACTGTTCAGCGGCCGAGACGAGAGTGACGAACTCCCGCTTGTTCATACTTTTTCTATGTTCCCGGCGTCTAGCTTAGTTAAATTCGCTGTTTCTTAATTAGAAAAGACGCACGAAATCACAAAACATTTAAATATGAATATTATCATAATCCTTTACTTTTATAATGCAAATTATTGCATTACATCACAAACAAATAAACTTGAAATACAATTTAACCATTTTACAAAAGAGAGAGATACAAATAGAATTTAGACTGTACATAAATAAATAAATAAAAAAATACGATTGTGAAAATATAATGGGTCTATGTAACTGACGTATAAGTAGCCCATAAATAAGACGTAAAACAGGTCCATATATAGGAGGTAAAATAATGCCCATAAAAATCAGAGGTAAAATAAAATTCTATAAATCTAATGCGCAATCAGATTCATAAATCAGAGGTAAAATAATGTGCATAAATTAGACTTCAAATTTGGCCTATTAATCAGACGTAAAAATATATAACAAGAGGTTAAGAGATATAAAAATTACATTATAATTAATGTTACATTCAATTAAATTTTAGTATAATCCACCATGCCTAACTTAATTAAAATAAGATTCAAGATGTCATAAACTTGAAAATTAGAACATCCAGAGAAGATTGAAGTTTCAAAAAATATAGTAAGTAGACTGAAAATTAGAAGTATGAAGAAGTTTTAGAATTAAGATTTGAATGAAAAATAGAAAAACAGAAATTTGAAGACTAGTAATCTTGAAAAATAACAAAATTATCCTCATACACATAAATCTAAATATGCAGATCTAAGTCTAAATATAAAGAATAGCATTAAAGAGGTTTAATAAAAAAAAAAAAAAACAGAGAGGTAACAAAGTTGAATGGGTACAATTATTAAAAGGTACAATAAAAAAAAAAAAAAAGGTTTATAAGAAGTAAAAATTGAAAGATTTACACGAGTAATATCAGAGGTAGCCTAGAAAAGTTGAAACTATCAGGTTACTGTGATTTGGTGAAAAGATGATTTTAAATGTAATTATCATTATGCTAAAAGATTATTAAGGTTTATGAGAAAGTTTTATTAATATGATGATGCATTCTTGAAGGCAATTAAGAAAACATAATAACATGTATTATAAAGTATTAATATGAAAAAATGAGTCAGATTTAAAATAAAAATTAAATATATAAAATAAATGTATATTAGTACAATGCAATGAGTTTTCAAGGCAATCGCAGAAAAGGATGTGGTTCTGCGATTGGGAGGGAGAAATTGGAATAACTCATTGGTTAAAAGTATTGATTAGAAAAGTAAGACTTAATTAAAAGATGAAAAATAATACGATTAAAGTTAAAAAGATGAAAAATAAAATTTCAAGGCTCAATTAGTTTAATAAAATAAACTGAATTTGCGATACAATATATTCACCTATAAATACCTAGAAGTTTTAAAAAGAATGACATTTTGTGATATATTGATAATTAGGATTGCCATAAAAGTATTAGAAGGTTAAGTTACCTAAAACTTTGCTATATTTACAAAGTTAAGCTGTAAGTAAAATTAAAGTAAAGTTCCAAAGCAACAAAGGTTAAGTTTTCTATTTATGATATCTGCTCTTTAAGCTTGATTGTCAGAAAATCAAAAACAGCTTATATTCGATTACATTAACTCAGGTCTTCAATATTTAAGCGAGAAAAATAAGAATTATGTGTAAACGACTTCAATGTAGTACAAAAAGCCTGGCTCCTAAGAAAACTATGATGATAAAGTAACCAAAACAATTTAAAGATGCAGTTTGAAGTTTTAGGAAAATAAAGGTTTGTTTAAAAGATTATATTTAAAATTGGTAGAGGTTATATTAATTTGTCGAATTTCAAAAATGTAATAAATATACCTAAAGAATAAGCTAACAATTTAAAAATCTCCTAATAAACAAATACAACATGTATAAATAAAGAATCAAGAAAACACATGTATAAAAATCAAATTAAAAATCTGATTTAAAGTTGAAGTATAAATTAGATTTAGAAATTTTCAGATGGTTGTTAAAATAATATTTCTAAATAATGATATTTAAAGAAAAGTATCTCTTAAATTTAAAATGCAAAAATGAAAGGATTAATTCTGTATTCTCTAAAATAAATAAATAAATAAATAAAATTTATAGAGTTGACTAAGATGGTTGTTGAAAGAATAATCCTGAGTTTTGTTTGAAATACGTAAGTAAAAATGTCAAAGTTAAAATAGGAATCTAAAGCAGCAATATAGGTAATAGATAGAAAGAAGTATCAAAGATGTTTTAAATAATTACTAAATCATCAAAAATATGTAAATAAAATTAGTGTACGTAATTAAATTTAAACGAGGTAATAAATTTAGAAGATTTAGAGACTTTGAATTTTTAAGAATTAGACAGTTTTCTAAATACAAAAGTCTAAATGAAATAATTAGAAGGATCTGAATATAAAATTAAATGCAGAAAGTTTAGAAATAAGTTATGATAATTTAGAAATACTCTTGACAGAATATTAAAAGAGATTTAATAATAAAAGAAGTTATATAGTTAAAATATTAAAGAGCATTCTAGAAATTAAAATTCATGAGTAAATAAAAATTATAAGCTAATATATTTGTTTGTAGATATTATTAAAAGTTCATTATATGAAGCTATTATATCTATAAACAAAAAGTTATAGTTATAGAGTTAAGATATTTTTCTTTCAGAAGTAGTAAGAATTTATAGGATGATAAATTATAAAAATTTAACTTGCTGTAAATGATTTCAATCATATGTTAGATATATAAATTGGTTCAGGTGAAAATTTAAACAGAGTCTATATATAGAGAAAGTGCAATGAAAAGAAGAAAAAGTTGAAAACAATTAGCAGAAGAAGAAAAATATACATGAAACTTACAAACATAATTTTCATCTAATGAAAACTAAGATAATAAGAAGATTACAAAATGGCAGAAATTCTAGTACAGTATCTGTAGAAGAATTTCAAAAGAAATAGTAGCCTTACAGTAATAGTTGTTTTGTCAGAGTGAGAAGGTGTCTTGAAAGCATTAATAAAATGTTTTAATTATTTGAAAAAGGCTTCTAATCAATAGAAAGAGTTTTGAAAAAGTTTAAAGAATTGAAAACAGCTGCAAGACTTATAACTAAAAGTTACTTAAAGAAACCTATTTTTAATTGAAAATGGAACTAATATTAAAATGAATCTCTGTCACAAATAAGCTAATATTAGTTTAAGAAATAATATGGGCTCCAGTATGTTAAGTCAGTAATATGGACTTCAGTAACTTAAGTCAAAAATCATCTAGTCAACTTGTAAAGAAGTTATAAATGAATATAGTCATATAATTTGTTTTACTTGCAATTAATTTTTATTATTATTTTGACTTTATATAATTTGTTATATAATTTAAATTTTAAAGATGTTTATGTATTTGTCTGTAAATAAAAGATACCTCTCATATACCTAATAAAACTAATATGAACGTAAAAGAAATTTTCAGATGTATAAATTTCAGATGCATAAATTTCAGACGTACAAATTTCAGATGTATTAATATCAGATGTATCAATTTATAACTAAATGATTAATTTATAATCAATATAAATTTCAGATGTACAAATTTCAGATGTATTAATATCAGATGTATCAATTTATAAATAAATGATCAATTTATAATCAATATCAATTTCAGATGTGTAAATTTTAAGATATATAAATTTCAGATGTATAAAATTTAAGACGCATATAAAATATAAGACGTATAAAATTTCAGACGAATAAAATTCAGTCATGTAATAATTAAGATGTATTATAAATAAAAATTAATCTTATAATATGTCAAAACTAGTATGTTCAGAATTGACAAAGGGAGGGAGTGTAAGAAATAGCTTTGTCATTTCTTACATATTTATATATGTATTTGAATATACAGTTTTGTATATAAATATAAGAGATGTCACTAGGGTGTTGAATTAGATGAGAATCTAAAGTAACCATCCCCTCTTAGGGGATTAGGCCCTCGGGCCTCTCTCTATGTATATAAGTTAGTCGTCGATGTAGTGACCGTATACTGTCGCAATGTATTGTGTGTATGATGAGAGTAGATAATATATGAAATAAATAAAGAGTTGGGATGTTTAAAAGAACATAATGAGTGTTATTATTGTAATCAACCACCAACCCTCAACCTATATATTCTAAATCCTTTAGATCACAAGCGTCGTAATAATATGTTTATATTCATATTAAAATTATTAATTGTTACTCTTTATTAGAATCACGCGTTTAGTTTTTTAGATTAAATAAAATAGTTTTGGAAAGCCATCGCAGGCTATATTTAACACACGAAATAATTGTATTAGTATGTTTGTATGTGTGTGCAATATAGTGACGTCACGTAGCATAAATTAAATATTATACAAGAAAAAGTTATGGCACGGTAAGCCACGTTATTTATACCATGGCAGACTGCAGCTGCCCACAGTATTGTAATAATTTTATAATCATCACCTAGTTTATCTTTTTCAATAAAATTTATATATTTTTATATTACAAATTAGTTAAATAATTCTATTTATTTATATTACTACCTAAGCTCAAAGTTACCCTTTTCCCATAATTTACTCTAAAAAATATAATTATTTATTTATATCATTTATTTCATTATAAATTTTTTAAATTCTATCAAAATGTGCAGATAAGTAAGATAATAAATTATAATAAATTTCAAATACTTTTATAAAATAAATGATTAAATAAATTTTTTAATAAATTAAATATTTACAAAGGAAAATTAAAGTAACATTAAAAATTTGTAAAATATTTTTTTTAAATGAAATGCTAGAGTATCAATTTGATGACCTAATTTTAATATGTGTACTGAAATAATAACATTATTTTTAACAAAAAAACCTCAAGCATACCACGAATTATATGATTTGTCGAAATATTATTTAATTACTCAGATCCTATAAAATTACATCTAATTAATTCATTATTAGATACAGCCCTAATTGTTTTGACAATTAGTTGTTCACAAACAAATATTTGAGTTTTTATTTTCTCCTCCGTTTTATCACCATAAGAATAATGAATCAGTAGAATTAATTGGAATGACAGAAACAAATTTTGTAATATTGTCTCTTTAAATAAAACAAATTAAATGTTTAATTTCATAAAAGTTTAAATCGTGAGTTTAAAACATATTATAATAATTCATAATTCAACTAATATTCAAAGCCACTATTACAATAGTCATTGGAAGAATATTTTTTTTCTTTAAAAGATTTTAAAAATATATTTGCACAATATTTTATAAATTCATCCACGTCAGTTACATCTTCTATCCTTTTTCTATTAAAAAATAGGCGCAATGAAAAAATTAAAGGTAATTTTTAAAACAAATCGATTTGAGGTGAAAACAAATTTTTTTCATGCTCAAACGATAAAAAATCACCTGAAAACATGAAGAAAATTAAAATACGCTGCCAACTAACTGGTACTAAGGTTCCTGAAACAATGAGCTTAATACTTCAATTTGCCACAGATATCATCGATTACAACCATGCAGTCATACATACATTTCTAAAACTTTTAAAAGTTTTTTTTATTGATCAAAAATTTTGGAACAAATTTTCAAAAAATGGTTTATCAGATTCGAGATATCGAGTAAAAACCATATTTTCAAATATAAGTACTTTCATGGAACTGAATAAAGTATTACATCCAGAAACAAACAAAAATATTGCAGTTTTTTTAATTTTTTTGTTTTTTTAATTTGAGAATAAAATTTAAATAATAATAAAACACCTTAATTTCAGAGCTTTACTTTGAAAAGAACTCAAGGTGAGACGAGTACAGAATTTTTGGAAACTTGGTATTACTTGGTATTATATGTTAGTCAAAAAATGTAATTTTTACATTGACTAAAAAATTGAGGCTTAAGAGCTAAAATTCATTTTCTGAAGAAAAATTTTCTGAAAAATTCTATAATTTATTTTAAAAAGCGAGAAAGATTTTGTTGTTATTTCAATTGAATAATTAAAAAATTAAATTTATCAACTAATATTTTTTTTTAAATTATTCTAAGTTCATGTTTAATTTTAAAAAAATTAAGAAATTTTCGATGTGTTATTAAAAAGAAAATTATTTCATGAATTAATTATTATTTATTAAAAAAATATTAAATAAATTATTAAAGTGAAAAAAAATAATAAATTAAATAATATATATCATAGTTTAGTAATAAAGAAATTGTACAGAGGAGTAACTATGAAGCTATTCCGTAGTTAATTAAGTGGAAGACAACAAAAAGTCAAGTATCAAGAATTCCACCGTACTTATTAAGAATAATTACAACTGGTGTTTCCCAAGGAATGATATTGGGTCCGATTTTATTTATACTTTATTTAAATGATCTTCTATATAAAGATTTTATTTGTAGAGAATACCTCGGAAATATATATCGGAGCAATCTTCGAATAATACATTACAGGCTGTAACTCTATGGTTTAAAAACAACAAGCTTACAGTTAATATTAAAATACCCTTGCCAACTAGCTGGCACTAAGGTTTCTCAAACAATGAGTTTAATACTTCAATATCTCCGATATCACCGATTACAAGCATGCAATCATACATTCATTTCTATTAACTTTTAAAAGTTTTTTTATTGATCAAAAATTTTGGAACAAATTTTCAAAAAATTAATTATCAGATTCGAGATATCGAGTAAAAAATATATTTTCAAATATAAGTACTTTCATGGAACTGAATAAAGTATTACATCCAGAAACAAACAAAAATATTGCAGTTTTTTTAATTTTTTTGTTTTTTTAATTTTGAGAAAAAAATTTTGAAAAAATTAAGTATTAGGTCCAAAAAATTACTATAAATGATATTTATAAAACTATTACTTTCATAGAAATAAATTAGGTACTACGTCCAAAGAGAAAAAATCATTTGGTATTTTTTTTATTTTTTTGTAACAAAAATTTTGTAAAAAAAATTTTCAAAAAATGAATTACCAGATTTGAGATATTGAGTAAAAATCATACTTTCAAATATAAGTACTTTCATGGAAATAAATGAGGTATTACATCCAAATTAAAAAAAAAAATTAGTTTGAGATTTTTTAATAAAAATGAAAAAATAATAGGTCAAAAAATTATTTGCCAAGAAAATTTAATAAATTTGAACTAACGCAATTGGATGCAATAATAGCTCTTTTATGAATTAATAAAAATACACGAGGAAGGTTATCCGATACGACCAGTAGTAGCCTATATAAACACACCTTTTTATTTCATATCGAAGTTGGTACTTGATATATTAAGCAGCTATTGCAATAAACCATAATCGCACATAAAGAATAGTACGGACATAATTGAAAAAATAAAAAGTATAAATATCCCTGATAATTACAAAATAATATCGTTAGATGTCGTTTCTATGTTAACAAACATTTCTAAAGACGATGTCATTCAAAGCCTGTATAAAATATTCAAAATCTTATCAAAAAGATCAAATTTGCCATTTGTAGAAATAATCAAAGCAACCGGAATTGCTTTTTGACAATAATTATTTTACGTTTCAAAACGTAACGTACAGACAAATTTCGGGGACACCTATGGGGATTTCGTATGTAATATATAATAAATTCGATTTTAAGCCGTTATTTTATTACAGATATGTTGACGACATTATAATGTGCGTACCAGACGAGAAAATTAATGACACACTAGACATTTTTAATAGTATAAATCCCAATTTGCGATTCACTAAAGAAATAGAAAATCCTCAAAATCACAAAAGTACGTATTCGAGCCGTATTGTACACTATCAGACTAACCTTCTGGTCAAATAAAAAATTTCCATGGTACATAATTTAGCTGATAAGGCAACATTATTAGCGGATAAAAAATTTCATGAAAAGCATCTAAGAATTACTAAAGAAACATTGCAGGCTAATAGGTATCCCAAAAATTTTATAAAAAAATATACAAAAAAACGGCTAAATTTTAATAAACTAAGGAATAGAGAAAAAATATTAAAACAAAATGCGGCAATATATAAACAAAAAAACATTATAAAATTAGCTTACATACCAAACATATTTAACAGTGTGACTCAAAAATTACGAAAATACAATATTTTAATAGTTGTTTACAATAATAACAATCTTTCGTGTATAATTAAAAAGGGAAAGGACGATATAAAAAATTCCAATCGCACCAACGTGTCATATATTGGCGAAAAACGTTGAATTTGTAAACGGATGGAGAGCCATTTGAAAAACATCAAGAATAAGTTAGATAAACCAATACCTAATCATTGCAAACTGTTGCATAATATGGATTTTAACAATATCGCGTGCTTATATGCCAAAAAATCAAAAACCAAAATTTGACCCATCAGAATGGTTATTATATCACAATCCTACTTTGAAAATTATCAAAAATTTCTGCATATTTATCTAAAACGATCCTTAACCAGAAATTTTCGCGTCAAGTTTTTACGCCTGAAAGGCAAATAAAAGATTTTTAATCCATTCCTCCTCTTATGCAGATATATAGTAAGATTTGTTAACTCACCTCCCCCCAATTCTTTGTACGTAATAACAATATTAAAAATTATTTTATTAATCTCGCTTAAATTTACTTGACTAACACAAAAATGCTTTCATTGAAAAGTTTACTTTTGATAAAATTTTAAAAATTGACTCTCTGAAATATAAATAAGATAATCAAACGACCTATTAACGAATAAGGGCAACAAAAAAGTGCAAGCGAAAAATAATAAAAGGTTTTTACTGTAATAAACAGTTTTTTAAAGAATGTGCTGCTATTCATAACAAAAGGATCAATATTAGTAAATTATTACTGGTTTTTAACTTTTTACGTTAATAACTTTTCTTAAAAACTACTTCGGAATAAGGTATAATTTCCAGCCCCAGCATATTTTTCACATTTTTTGGATTCAATTTGATGGTTTACGATAAAAAATAAGATTCTAAGGGTCGTCATCCCCCCCACCCACTCTGCATTCACCGGAGAGGTTCAAACGTGTTTTCGACTCGTGTGGCTGATGTCAAAATTTTTTTTAGTAAAAAATGGCAAGTTTTACTCGCAATTGACGATTATTTAATTTAAAGTTATGAATTTAATATTAATTTAATATTAATATTAATTTAATATTAATTTAATTTAATAATAATTTAAAATTAATTTAAAACCAGAGCATAGAAAATTGGCTTCGTTTCGGCCATCAGAGCACGCAGGTCAGAAAATTCATCTATCTGGACATGTGTCGTAACATACTATATTTTTGACAGGACAAAGTGTTTAAAATATTTACATGTAATATAAGATCCTAGAATTGTGTTAGCGAAGTTTCTCGTTCTCGTTTAATTAAAATAATGGTTTGCTTGATGGTTTCTCCAAAGGAAACTGAAATGTGGCATATTTAGAGAAAGTTACAAATCAGCTTGAACTTTTGTTATTCATGCTCTATATTAGAAATATTTTAATAACAAATAAAGGTATAGTTAATTTTTTTAAAAATACGATATCAATATTTTAAATAAAAAAAATATTTTTTTTTTAACAGAAAATTAAAAAACTCAAAATATAATTGAAAATGTCATAAAAAAATTATATAGTAATATTTTTTGTTGTTTTTAATAGGGAGCAATAAAACCACATCAAATGCATCCTTATACTTATAATAAAAGCTTTTGACGTGGTCACGTCTTATACTAAATATGAATAAATTTCTCCCGTCTTTCTCTCTCTATGTATATTTTCATGATATCACAAGAAGCTTTATTTAATAGACCTTTTATATATAATTATAAGAAAATTAATGACACAAGGGGTAAGTATGCTCTTTAATATATTATTTATAAGTGTAGGTGTATAATGATAACAATAATAATAATATAATAATGTAAAAAAAATTCCGAGCTTCGGCACATAAGAAGAATGGTTTATAATGGCGCGACAAAAAAAAAGAATTTCTTATATTCACCTTACATATATTTTCATTTCGTATCATCAATCATTCCCAAATGGTGTTATACCGCAACATAGATACACTTTTTTATTCTTATATTCACATATTAATTTTATTTTTTTTATACTATTTTTTTCCCCCTTATTACTATCCGGTCACTTTGAAAAATTATCTTTTTTTAATAATCTATACAATTTTTTATTCTTTATTTTCAATTTCGTATTGTTTTTCAACATAAAAAACTATGAAAATAAGTCTATGTCTACTTGACTCGTAGAAAAAAAAAATTTCAAATTTTGTATAGAATCCATAAAGTGAGTAATTTTTTAAAACACGAATTTCCAGGGAATTCAACTAAAAATAATAATTTTAAAAATTTATTGAAAATAATGAAGTTTATTGATAATAAATGCTTACAAGTAGTTGAAAAGAATAGAAATAAAAAATAAAAAAAGGTTTCTTCTATCAAAATTCAATTTAAAAATACGATTAGTATTCCAAAAAGAATACAAAGTTACACAAGGTAGGACAAAAAACAAAGCCAATAAATTATTACTAGAGTTAATAGCTATCTTTTAAACAAATTATTGGTGTTGACTTTGCATGCAGTTTTATGGAAAAATTGAACCCCATGTTTTGTCCTGTGATTTATAACATTGTATTACATATAATAGGCAAAAATGTCTCCCTAGGATAGAAAATTGACTTTTTTTGCCCTAAATATGTAAATATACTTTAAAATTTACAATTAAAAAAAGAAAAAGAAGGTTATGCGAACATTAATTGGATTACCATGTATCAATTCTGCTGATGCTTTAATAAAAAAATAATTGAAAAAAATATATATCTCGACGTCAATACCTTGTAAATTGTCTATAGAAAAAGAGTGCAAAATTTCTTAAGGATTGGTAAATCAGTTTTCGAGTAACGTGCCTCACCGACTTGAGAAAAAAAAATCCTCAGAAAACGCGCTTAAAGTTTTTTTTTTGTAAATAGTTTTGTAACATTTTTGTCAAATTCTATGCTCATAATTTCGTTAATTTTGTTCCGATCGATCTGAAATTTCGTAGGGACACTCTTGAAACATTATTCAATCATATGAACTAATAAAAAAAATTTCGATTTTTTGACCATACCCCCCCCCCCCCCCTTAAGGGATAACGATATGTTGGTTTCTATCATCATATGTGAAGAATGAAATTTATAAAAAGTCCAATGAAAATAAACTTTTCAACAAATTTAAAAAAAACACGAAATTTTTTTAATAATAAAATAACTTATTTTGATATTTTTAATTAAAACTTTTAATTGTTTGTGTTTTTTGAAAGAATAGTTTTGTTTAGTTAAGTTTTAGTTGTAAACGAATGTTATCAACTTGTATGTGCAAACATATTGATGAAATATTTTTATTAAATCTTTTACTGTACGGCTTGGTGCATACAGCACAGCATACCTTTTTTCAGTGGTTCCCGTATTTAAATTAATCGTATATACGGATAAATGATATACGGTCCCGTATACGACTCATCCATTTGTACGGTTGTTTAAAGTTTTGACCCGTATATACGGACGAGTGATGTATGGACCTGTATTTCTGTCAACCGTATATACGGTTGAAAAATGTTGAGAACCGTATAATTATGAGGTTTACAAAATACGGGTCCCGTACTCTCTAAAGTGAAAAGTGCGAATTTGTGTTAAAATTCACACCATCGCACTTTTAAAGTAGTGATATTTTTTTTTCACACCTCCAAAGCAGTAAACTCGAAATTCACACTTTTAAAGGTGCGAATTTAACGTTTACACCAGGATTGTATAGCGCGTTTCTAAATTCATACTTTTAAAGTAGCGAATTTAAAATTACACTAGATTAGAGTGGGGCGAATAAAAATTCAGACCTTTAAAAGTGTGAATTTTTATTCGCCCCGCTCTAATCTAGTGTCTTTTTAAATTCGCTACTTTAAAAGTGTGAATTTAGAAACGCGCTATACAATCCTGGTGTAAACGTTAAATTCGCAACTTTAAAAGTGTGAATTTCGAGATCACTGCTTTGGAGGTGTGAAAAAAAAAATATCGCTACTTTAAAAGTGCGATGGTGTGAATTTTAACACAAATTCGCACTTTTCACTTTAGAGAGTACAAATTTATCTGTATTTACGGTTTTGAAAATACTGGTCCGTACATTTTTAGAACCGTATATACGGTATTTTTTGCATGGATTCCACATTAAATAAACCGTATATATGGCAAAAAATCAAAATTCAAAAGTCTCATTTCCGTATATACGGATATGATGCGCGACCAGTATTCCCAACCCTGGTTAAGACTACTGCGGAATAGTTTCTGGTTCCACCATATTTTTCACATTTTTTTGACTCAATTCGATGGTTTAATACACTGAAAAAAAATTACTGGCCACGCGCCTAGAATTTTATAGGCGCAGAGCGTGTTCAACGAGAACGGGCTCCGGGCCTCGAACAAACTTGCGTTTCACACGTTTAGATCACGTGGCATATAAAAAATACAAAGAGAAAATGCTGGGGCCCCCTCTCCAAACGCGTGAAACGCCAGTTCGTTCGAGGCCCTCGCCGGTCTCGCTAAACAGGCACTACGCCTGTACTAGCAATCTAGGCGCGTGGCCAGTAATTTTTTTTCAGTGTATAAAAAGTAAGATTCCGAGGGTCGGCATCTTCCCCCCTCCTACCCTGCGTACACCGAGGGAAGTTCAAACGTATTTTTGATTCCAAAGTTAATATTTCTGGTCCGAATCATCCGATTAGGGCGCGGTTGGTGTCAAAATTTTTGTTTTGAAAAAATGCACCAAATAAAGAATTTTTTTTATTTTTAAACTCATTTTGAGGTTAATATCGTATAGTTGTCGATAAATTTAGCAAACTCTCGTATCGATATCGTACCAATATCGTATCAGATTTCGATACGATATCGATATTAAGGTATTTAGATGGTTGAACAAAATGATGACAGAGCTTAATGAAATAGGAAAATTATTAAAATTTAAACATTTTAAAACTTAAATAAACTTTATTTTAACCCTCTTATAGTATTAACTTTTTTTTTAATTATGAAATAAAAATCCGAATTTTAACATTGATCTTATGGTAGCAATACTTTGGAGCTTTGAAAAAATATAAAAATGATGACACGGGAGATTAAAATTAGCAGGAAATGATAAATAAATGATCAAAGATAAAATATCCAATTTATTTTCCCCACCTTATAGACTTTTTAAAATCTTAAATAAATAAATAAAAACTATGTAAATAACCTGAAATTATACTAACACATATGTTTCTCATATGTATGCAGCGTCGATAATTTAGAATTATTTTTCTTTGTTCAAGCATCTAGAGACCTTAATATCGTAAATCGTGATACACTATCCTATCCTATCCTATCCTATCCTATCCTATATATATATAAACCTTTAATTTTGTATGTTTGTTTGTTTGTTTGTTTGTTTGTCCGAAATGGATAAACTAGAAAACGATAAAAGGTAGAGACGCGGGGTTTATGGCAAAAGATGGCAAAAATTACGAGTCAAAACATAGGCTAGGTTTCGTTTTGATTGATAACGACAAAAATTTTTTATGTTGAAAAAACTGAATTTTCAAGAAAAAAATTTTTATCAAATTTTTAAAAAAAACCAAAAAAACAAAAAACCGAGGAAAAATTTTACTATCAAAAAGAATTTCATTCGATTCGGGTATATTTTTTACGTATCCGTCTAAAGTTTCAAGGCGATCGGTTCGATTTGTCAAAAGATACAATAATTTTTCGAAAATTTTAAAAGTTTAGGACTAATATTATATATATTTCTAATTTTTATCAGTCACTGATGTAGTAACTGAATATAGTAACTAAAAGAAACTTGAACAGCTTTTATCATCAAGCAGAACCCTAGAATGGATAGTGGAGGGACACAACGACTGCTTGTGGATCCTATGGAAGGGTAGCGAAGCTTTGTATTGCTGATTACTAATTATTAGTCTGGGTTCGTATGCCCGTAATTTTTATGATCCAGTAAATTTTAGATAATACTTCGGGTAAAAACAGGGTTATTTTACAAAATATTGAGTAACATAAAACAACATATTTTTGGAAAAATATAGTCGCAGGGGTCCAGGGGGTCGCACTCCCAGTAAATTTTAGATATTACTTCGGGTAAAAAAGGTTATTTTAAAAAATATTGAGTAACATAAAACAATATATTTTTGGAAAAATAAAGTCGCAGGGGTCCAGGGGGGCGCAGCCCCCATGGTGGCTGCCGGGGCGAGCGAAGCGAGCCGGAGGCAGCTAGTAAGTAATATATCTTTATTTTAAAAAACGTTTTTTTAACTTTTTAGCTGTTTTAAGACGCTAATAATTAAAAACTTGTATCCTTTTTTTATAAAAATGCTTTTTTGGTTTATGAGTACAATGCAAGTCAAAAAACATGATTATATCGAAGTTTAAAAAATTGGTTTTTTTAAATATCGCAAAAACGTGATTTTGAGCCTTCCAACTAAACAAAAACTATTATTATTGTGCATTATTGGACACACAAAATTTTTTCTGTTCATCACTTTTTTGTGACTATATGAGCAATTATTTTAAAATTGATACTTAATTCGAGCCTGGAATCGTAAATTTTTTTTTTGAGGGCACATCGATATGACCCGTGTTTTCAGATAGTTTGAACCTTCAGAAAACCGAAAAAAATCGTGAACAAGAAATCGGCGATAGGTGCCAAAAAGATTTTTTCACTTTTATGTCAAAAATTGTGTTTTTCGTATCTGAGCTACCCCAAATTTTTCAAATAACTTTTTAGGTAAATAAAATTTTAAAAAATAGATAAGAAAATCTGATTGCCAGGGAAAAACCACTCCAGAAGAAAAAAAAACTTATCTTTTTCGGATGAAATTTAGCCAAGTTATCGTTAATTTAAGATTTTGCTCAAATTCGTCTTAAAAAAGATTGAAATTTTATTGAAAAAAGCCTGTTTCTGAACCTTAAACATGCATTATTCGCTTGATTTTCATCGTAAAATAATAATTTTTTTTTTAAAATCGATTAATTTTTTCCTGGCAATTCATTTCTCTAAGAAAAAAATTATTTTTATTGACCAAATTTCAATTTTTAGGGTAAAAGCCTTTGAAAACTGTAAGTAGCAAGATTTACTTAACACAGTTTTTGATCTAAAAATTAAAATTTTGTCAATAAAAATAATTTATTTCTTAGAGAAATGAATTGCCAGGAAAAAATTAATCGATTTTAAAAAAAAAAATTATTATTTTACGATGAAAATCAAGTGAGTAATGCATGTTTAAAGTTCAGAAACAGGCTTTTTTCAATAAAATTTCAATCTTTTTTAAGACGAATTTGAGCCAAATCTTAAATTGACGATAACTTGGCTAAATTTCATCGTAAAAAGATAAGTTTTTTTTTCTTCTGGAGTGGTTTTTCCCCGGCAATCAGATTTTCTTATCTATTTTAAAAACGTTTTTTTACCTAAAAAGTTATTTTGAAAATTTTGGGTAGCTCAGATACGAAAAACCCGTTTTTTGACATAAAAGTGAAAAAATCTTTTTGGCACCTATCGCCGATTTCTTGTTCACGATTTTTTTCGGTTTTCTGAAGCTTCAAACTATCTGAAAACACGGGTCATATCGATGTGCCCTCAAAAAAAAAATTTACGATTCCAGGCTCGAATTAAGTATCAATTTTAAAATAATTGCTCATATATATTATGATCTAAAGAACCCAAAAAAAACGTATTATCAAGGTGTGCGTTCAATTTTTTTTTCAAAAGGTTGATCATATTAGGGCAAACTTTTGATGGATTTTCTCATATATGGATTATGGTTAAGTATTAGTGGTTATTCATCCTAATTTTTCCCTATAAGGAGATGTATGAGCGTCTCTACGAACTCCATAATTATATATCTTCGACAGGTATAACTTATAACCTTTGGAGTCTTTCCTTTAATTTAAACGAACAGTCAAGATATAATACGCTGCAATAATCAAGATGGGAAGCAACTAGGGCTTGTATTTAATGTAATTTTTAAACTTTAAGTATATTGTCAGAAAACTTGGTAGAATAAAGTGTAGTCTGATTTCAAGAGAGTCGCCTAGGTTTTCGAAACCAGAAGGTTTTACGTTCGTACAATGGATTGTTGGTAAAAGGTTTAGAAGTTTGTTATCTTGGTGGTTAAGAGTACATTTGAAGTAGTTCGAGTGGTATCCTGAAAGTCACCCAATTTCTTGTGAGCTGCCAGCATAGGTATACAGATACAAAGATACAAATCATCATACCCAGGCAAAAATTTTAAAATTTATATAAATTTAGTAAGATGAGATTATATATACAAAGTTATGAATATATTTATACTCTCAATAAGAAACCATCATTTTTAGTACAGGAATCCCCTGGTATTCGCGGTACTTCGTATTCGCGATTTCGCAGATTCGCGGTTTTTGAATTGATACCACCGCTCATTATTCGCGGATAAGAAACGGGATAGGAAACTATCGAAGAGTGAATACAAAGTTTATTTCGTTTAGAAGTAGAAATAGGAGGAGAAGGATTTAAAAATGTTACTGAGCAAGAAGTTTTAGAACTCTTACAAGATAAAAATCATGCGTTATCGGCAGCAGAACTCGACGAAATTGTAACAAAGACTGAATATGATGAAGAAGAAATCAATAAAGAAAATGAAGAACCGTCTTTTAAATTAACATCGGTCACGAAAATCATCCTACTTATAAATGATGTCGAGGAAGCCCTTAACAACGATCTAATCATGAATAGGAGTCTAAAATTTAGGCAGGTCTGCGAAATACAATTCAAACTTATGAAGAGTTACTTAAAGATATGAAACGCCATGCAATACAAACAAAAGTTACAGTTAATTTTAAAAATTAAGGGAAATTTTTTGTAAAAAAAATAAAATATATTCGTAAAAATTATGTCTAATTTTTCTTTTGGAACGTTATCCCCCAATTCCCATAAGACTAAGGTCCCGGTATTCGCGATTTCGGTATTCGCGGTACTTTCGTGGAACGCATTAACCACGAATAGCGGGGGATTCCTGTAAATAAAATGTTAACAAATATTTCTCTATTCGTGTTTTTCAGATAATTTAATTTTTTTATTTAATAAAAAACTACATTTTATATCTAATGATGTAGTTTTTTTTGTTAAAAAAAGTATTTTAGTTGCATTTTTTTATACATTTGAATTTTTTTGACATGATATAACGTATGCATATCTGTATTTGAATAACTCAATAGTGTAGCAGGTGTACATCGAACTGGGATTACTGCATATTATAATATAGAAGCTTATACAATATACAAATATTCTAAAGTATATGTAAAAGATATACGCAAATAATTCTAATGTAGGTACAAAATATTTTTATATTAACAAAAAGTTTCTTTTTTTCTATGCTTTTTTATTTCAACTTTGTTTCTTTAATTTAATTATTTTACAGAATTCATTGTAGTCTGGTGTCTTTTTTTACTATAAATTTATTAATATTAATTTAAAAGCACGTGCGAAAATTGAGTATATTAAACTTTATTTCTTCGTTTGAAATTAAAAGCTTTCGTATTACAAAAGAGGAATTTATGTCTTACCAACTTGGCTAAAAAAGTAGATTCACTGTGTTAGTTTCAGTAGAAGCTTTTTGAATCATATGCTCCTTGTTTTACGTAATAGGTGGCCCTGAAAAGAGCCATTGGGTTTTTTGAGCATTTGATTCGTAGCCCCTGTCACACGTTTTAAAAATCGACGAGACTACACTCACCGGAATACCCACGATATCCACGGAGGGGTTATTGAGTCTGACCCTTCCCCACTCCTTGTTTAAATTTAGGTCCGGCACCAATGACAGAAGTTAAAAATTAGCGCTGTTAACGGAAATTTCTGTAACTTTAGGTCCGGAATTTAAATCTTCCAATGAGAGAACGATAAAAATTTCTTCAGAGTGGGGAAGGGTCGGACTCAATAGTCAGTTGCATTAATCTGGCGCTAATCTCACGATATCCGCGATATTCACGTTATATCATTTTTATGGACGCATGGCGCAGCCCCATTTGAGTTCTCTGGGCCATATTTGGGCTATATATATCCCGGATATTCGTTGTTAATATTGTGGATATTGTGGATATTCCGGTGAGCATAGTCACTGCGTTTAAAAATTAATAAATCACAAGCACACAACAAATTCAATTACACAAAAGATTAATAAAAAATTCTCAGTGCACCTCGTGCTCAGGCGATTGCTCCTGGTCAGGTATATTAAAACTACCTCTTCGAGTCTACGAGTAAATTATAAAAGGCCACATTTTTTAATGAGAAAAAATACAAATATCTCATAATTTTTATCCAATTAGACCAAGCCTTTCATTTTTTATAATTGTTTTAATATTAAAAATTTGTTATTTTCAAAGCAAATATTTGGATTAAAGAAGGAAACAAACCTCATTAATTTTAGGAATTTTAAAAGAAATATAGTTTGGGAATACCAGCTCATATAAGTAATAATATTTTTTTAAATAAAATTTGTATATTTCGGTGAATATTTCTTATTTATATGACAAAAGAAAAACACGTTTAGAATATTTTTAGAATTTGAATAAAAAATAAGATATTGATGACAAATGCATAAATAAAAAAAAAAATTGTCTAGAAAAAAATAAAAAAAATCTCTTTTAAGATTCATTGAACGGGTCTAAAACGTCGTGGCAAACATCAAAAAACTAACAAATAAAGTCAAAGTTTGTGAGTGTATAAAAATATTTTGTTCAGAATGCTCAAAAAAATAAATATAATATAAAAATAAAAAACGAATATGGGATTTAACGAAAATAACCGAAATTCGACGAAGTTAAAAAGAGTACGTACGTAGCGCGCAACTACTCATTTTATCCTACTTGGGTTTTACCGCTTTCTCGGTCTGACAAATGGTACTTCATACTACTGCTAGTAACAGTCTGAACATACCCGGCAGTTTTCTACTGGAATATTATGTCAGTACCACTGCGAACCTTCATAACGCACGGTCTATATTCAACGTTATTAAATAATTTAATTTCCTTAATTTTTTTAAAGTTATTCATCGTTATGAAATTTAAAAAGTGAAAAGTTATTTTTCTTAAAAGATTCAACAAAAAAAAATTAGTGAAAGTGTTTACCGAAAAAAATGGACAATAAATTGAAAAGGAAAAAAAAACATGTGATAATGAAGTTTGCAGTAAAAATTTCTGCAGTGTGTTACAAAAAAAAATAGAAATTTTTTTACATTTAATTAAATTATAGTGTACAGCTCATTTTTTTAATTACATAACTTCAAAAAAATGAAATCCTTTTTTTTTTGCAAATTATATTTAATTAATTAGAGCCATAATATTGACATCTCTTTGAAATTTTTTTTTCACTCAAATTTTACGATTATGCATAATACGAAGAGTGAAAGAATAAATTAAAAAAAAATGAGTTGAGGTAATATAATAAAGTTTTGAAAGTATAATACAAGGAAATCATGTTTGACACGTTTTAGACGATTTAAATAAACTTTTTCTTTTATTGAATTTAAACGAAATTTCTGTATCTTTATAATCCCATTTAAAATTTTAGTTTTCTGTACTACATCAGAACTTTGAAAAGTAAACCCAAAACTAATTTTACTTTTAAAAAAATGCGAGAGCCATAAATCTTGCTTTATAAAAAAATTAATTACTTTATACGTTAAATTATTATCAAACGCGGAAAAAAGATAACCATCAATCATAAAATTTTAGAATCGATTTTTTTAACTTGCTATTTTAATGCAAAGTAATAATACTAATAATAATAAAAAAGAAATTATGCTAATTAGAAAGCGACATTTAAAGAGATAAAAAATGAATTGTTTTTTTTTTTCTAAATACGGGTCGTATCTGCTTATAATATTTGCAAAGCTGTTTTTTGTAATAAACATAAAAAAACAGCATCCATTTTTATGCATCGCTTAAAAAAAACTTAACGTTTTAAAAATATTGTTAAAACTATAGCTTTTTATTATTAAAAAAAAAACTATAATTTTTATATAAAATCATAAAAAAATGAATTTTTATAGGACAATCGTTTTAATAATAATAAATTTAGCCGTGTTCTGAGAGTACTAAAAATATAAAGCTTAATGAAAAGAGATGAGAGGAGATAAGAAAAAGATAATAGCCCATACATGCGAGTGAATGGATCCGATCGTAGCTAATATTATAGCTTTTTGATGCCAAATCTTTATTACCTTTGATTAATACAATAATAGCTCCTTTCTTCATTTTTCATTTTTTCTTTTTATTAGTTTTACTTTTCTTCTTGAATTTCATGTATGAAAAGTAATTATTAGAAAGTATTTTTATTTTTTACGATCGTATGTAAAAAGCACTCAGATATTGCAAATCAAAATTATTTTTTAAAAATAGAAATTTATTAAAAAAATTTTATTTTTGCTGCAATTAGATTGCTTCTAAGTCCAGTTTAGGTCCATTTGTAGAAAGACAAAAACTCGAAATCCGAAAAATTATTAAACAAGTGGAAAAAAAAACATTAATTCTTTTAATCCTCCAAATAAAAAAGTTTATTTTTTTGCATTTTAAATTCTATTTTAACTATAATTAAATCAGCTTTTAAACAAATCGCACAAGTAAAGTACTTGAATTAAATAAATTTAAATTAAATTAAATAAAAAGTTTTAAAATGAGATAAAAATTTATTTTTTAAATAGGATTAAAAAAAAAAGTTTTCTGTATAAATCACTAATATTATTTATCTATTGATCTTGACAATAGATTTATTATTGTTTTATTGAATGAAATTTTTTTTTATAATAAAAGTTATGTGTTATAAAATTTATTGATTTACGCACTCTTTCATTTTTATAAAAAAAAATTTTTTTCTCTATAAAAAAACAAAAGAGTTTAAACAAATTGTTTAAATACAATAAACTTTTTCAATCGTTTTTGTAGAGTTAAATGAAAAAAGAATTTTTTTATATTCAAAAAAATTTTTTATCTAGTTTAAAATATTTGAAATTAAATAATATGTTGCGTTTTAATTAAAACAATATCTGCATTGAATCAATGTTTTATTCACATTTTTAATTTATATATTGCTCGAATCTCGATATTTTATTAAAATTTCATTGTTTTATTTATTTTCAACTTTTTGATTAACAATTTCGTGCATACTTATGTAAATTTGATTTTAATCTATTTTATTAGGTACCCTTAAAAATAAAATTACATAAAAATTTAATCAGAGTTATAATAAACGAGCACGCTTAACAGTTCCATAACAGTAACAGTAGATATAATAAATTTTTCCCCTTTCAAAATCCAAGACTTTATGCTATATAAGTGTATTCGTTTTAGAAGTTACTTTTGATTAATTTTTTATTAGCGATGTAACTATAATAGCAAACCCCTGTTGGATTAAAGAGAAAAATGAGCTTTGGAGACCCACTCCCTGAAAAATAAGAAATTATAACCAATAACATTAAATCCCGATTTTAAAATTCTAGTAAGTCTCAAAAAGAATCGGGGATGTTTTTTTCAAAATAACAAATTCGTCAATAACTAAAAGTCGTAATTTAGCTTTTCAAATCTGGTGATTTTCCAAAATATTTAGATTTTGTTTTTTTCTTTTTCTTATAATTTTGCGAAACACGTCGAAAAACTAAAAAAGAAATTCTGGAATCTACGACAGTTAGATTTTTTTTAGCCTATACCCTTTAAGATTTAATTTTTTTCAAGCTTAATTAAAGTCAGCTATTTAAGCAAGAAGAAAACCAGTTAGTTTTTACAAAAGATTAAAAGTTATAGGTATGAAGTTTAAAAAAAAATAAAAAAGTAATATCAGATGAATTTTCTTTAAGAAAACTAACTTTTAACCCCATAATTTAAAATTTTTATAAAAAATTTAAAAGCAACTCTCTATTTAACTAAAAATTTTATATCCTAGATTTTCCATTTTTTTATCTCTCTATAAGTAATGTGAAATTACAACAGCTGTTTTTTATACAATCAACGTGTCCCCTTATTTTTTATGCTAACTCAAAAAGTAAAACAATTTCTTTTGTCAAATGACTGACATCTTAATTACTTGTAAAATTTATGTTTTTCATTTTTTCTTATACTTTATTCTTTTTTTTCAATTAAATTCATTAATTTCATTTCTATTATGTAAAAGAAAATTTAATTTAAAAAATAAAAAAAAAAGGTTAAAATAGACAAACGAACGAATTACACTTATATATACATAAGACTTTTTTTTTCATTCTTTTGTTTTATATTCAAAAAGAATAGCGAAGAAAAGAAGCAAAACAAAAAAGTTCTTTCTCAATTGAATAGAAAAAAAGTAGTAGATTTAGCAAGAACACCAAGTGACCGAGTTAAAAAAAAGAATGAAAATTATTTTTGTTTCGATGCTTATCAGAACGAAATTTACTAACTACGTGTTTTAAATTTCTTTTATTATTAAAATTCGATTTATGCCTCTGATGTAATAAAAATTTATATTATGCTATGAAAAACTAGAGTAGAAAAAAAATCTCTTTTACGAGCTTATGACAGTTGGAATCGTAAATTTTTATGTCTCCAACTTTATATTTAGTAATAATGACTTTTTTATTTATGATTTTTAGCTTAAATATAATCCTGGGAATAAATGAGCTTTCATAAAATATAATCGAAGTATGTTAAATGGGACAAAATTAATAATAAAAATAAACTGCTCTCCATAATAAGCTTATGCGAAACAATATGCATTTAAACGAAAATTTTATTATAAATGCTTGATATTACGTATTATGATGGTTGATCCATTAGTGAGTTAGTGAAAATTTAATAATCAAATTAAGAGAACAACCATTTGAATGAAGAAAAAAAAGAACATGATATTTTTTATTATTTTAACGATACTTCTAACCAACGCTGATGGACAAAGAAAAGAAATCGTTAAGAAATCAAGAATCGAAAATCCAAGTAAGTTTAGCTAATATTGACTTCTATTCCAAATAATGTGATTAAACTTAGTTATAATAATTTATTGTTGTTCCAAACTTTTATCTTGTTTTGTTATCTAGTCATTAAACTTTATGTAATCAGTAAATATTTACTTAAATAAATATGCATACAACGATACAACTTATGCATACCGAATCTCTACATTTTCGGTTATTTAATACTATTGGTAACTTTCTGAATGCTATGCTTTCTTATTATTCATAAGACATAAAATGGATAAGTATCTGTTTTAAAAAATATCACTTCATTGCTCAGTGTGAATAAGGGTTGCGTCGAATTAGCATTAGCTCGGATTTTTTTTAACTCAATTCCAAAATTCATCAGAATTTAGAATGGGAGAATCTCCGAAATTTATTTTATAAAACTTTATATTTCATATTTTTTCTTTTTACGAATAATAACTTTTGATATCTTATCCTTACAATCCATCTAGTTTTAATTATTCTACGTTAGAAAATTTGTGCACCTAATTCTCGGGATTTTGAAAACTGACCCGGATGGACAAGAACCTAAAGAAAAGTAGCAAAAAAAATTTTTTTAAAGCCCCATCTTCCACAGTGCTCGAATTTTAAATGATTCTAACTGATTTTCGTTAAATTTTCTTTACGTTTCAAGCCATTTGCAATCGTTTAAACGAATAATAAAAATTGCGACTGCTACAACCGGAATTTTTTTTCCGTGTACAGTATCATTATCATTATCATTGCAGATTGGGTATGCTGGGGGTTAAAATTTTTCAAGGATATAGTTGTTTTTTTTTCTTCTTATTCTTCTTCAAGAAAAACATAATTTTATGTTTTTTTGAATTTTTAAAAACTGAATTTTCAAGCAAAATAATACAAATTACTATTTTTAAATATTTGCTATAGTTTTCAAGCAAATTGGTTTGAATTACTTGAAAATTCAGGTAATGTTCAAGCAATTTAAGCAAAATTTAAGTGCAGCTGCTTTACAGCGTCAATTTGAAGAATGCCTAAAAATTGTTTAAAATTTACCCATAATTTAAGGGGTGGTGTCACGTTTCCTTGGGATCTTAAGTGAAAACGGACTGAAAAAATAAAAAGAGCAGCTCTAATTACCTACAAGATGACATTTTTAGCCCAAAATAATGATTTTTTCATAGAAAAATATTCAATTGACTCGATTGTGCCGATTGGACGTTAATGGATTAATATATCAATTGCACAGTTAATTTTTTTTTTTTAATGGGGATATAGAGTAAATAATTTCGTAAATTTTGCTACCTTTTTTTTTTAATGATAATATTAAATTTTTAAAAAATGAAAGAAAAAAAAACTCCATTTGTAAATAAACTTTTTTTTAATTTTAAATAATTAAGTAATAAGTGAATAAACAATTCCTCGTAAATAAATAGTAAATAAATAAAAAAATTTAATTTTAGCATGAATTTTAAAAAATTAATATTTTAAATTTGCTTATTGAAATAAATAAATACCTTATGAATGAATATTTAAAATTTAAGTTAATGAAAGATATAATTTATCTTATGCAAATAACATCTGCTAATAACTCTCATATATATGTTTAAATAAGATAATTATTTAGAAATGAATGGCATTGTAATAGCTATTAGTATATACCTTTTTCATCCGGGGATGTAGCTCAGTGGTAGAGCGTTCGCTTTGCATGTGAAAGGCCCCGGGTTCGATCCCCGGCATCTCCAGGATTTATTTTTGCAGTTTTTTTTTTATTTAAATGATTTTAAAAATTTAAAATTCTTAAGGTCTTACGTACGTTAGGATTTTTACCTATCGGCATCTTTGTCTTACGCATGTATAAAAGTACGGATTGCAACTTCATATAAATAATAAAGTTTTTTCCAATAATATTTAATTATTACTATTCAAAGCTTAAAAATAAATTTTATTAACTTAATTTTGGCATTAAATAAATTATTTATTATTCTAATAATCTTATTTAATTATTTATAAAGAAAATAAAGAAATAAAAAAATAAAATAAATGACTCTACCTCAATGGCAGAATAAACGTTAATTTTTTATACATTTTTTTAAGTAAAACCATAAAAAATGACGGTCGATTGTAAATTTTAAGGTCTCTTTTTATTTATTAGGACTTTATTTATCAACTCATAAAAAAAAATATCTAAGTTTTGCATTTTAAATGATTTTTTTTCATTTTTTAAAATTCCTCATAAGAGCCTGTGTTAATTTATTTTTTATTTATTTATTTTCTCAAAAACTATTCGGTCAATTATAAAAAAAAAAAATACATGTAAAATTAAATTATATTTACTTTACTTTTTCCAAGTTTTAGCTTTTTTTTTGCATTTTACCTCGGACGTACGTAAGACCTTAAGCGAGTTCTAAAAAAGTTTTTTTTGACAAATGCAAATGAAAGACAGACTGTTCTCGTGCTTGGGTACCCATTAAACTATTATATCTATTTTAAAACAATAAAGTATTTTGGGTCACATGATACTAATGTTTTTTAGTGAAAAGTATGACAATTCATAAGCAGTTTTCACGAAAAAGTCACGATATCACGTGAGCAGCTCAAAATATTTTATAAGTACAGATTAATAGAAAATAAAGAAGTTCAGCAAAAATCCCCCTTTTTTGAATAATTTCTAAGGCTCGAGAGAGTAGCTAAAAAAAATTTCTACTTGTTAAAAATCAGTTTTCCATAAATACAGGGTTAGCATAAATTTTTATTTTTTTAATTGGATCAATAATAAGGGTAATTTAAAACCCAATAATGGGTAAAAAAATTTATTTTTTTGTATTTTAGTCTGAAGAGGGTAAAAAAATGCTTCAATATGAAATAAAATAAAAATTTTTTTTTTCACCTTAAAAAGTGAAAAGTACCCCTGCAGGGGGCAACCACACAAAAGTAGTAAACGTTATAAAAAATTTTTTTTACTAGAATTGATTAATTCTGACATCGTAATTTTGAGTTAAAAATTATATTTCTTATTTTTTGTTCATTCAATAATTTTTTATTAAAAACTTTATTAACATATATTATTTTATCGTTTTTTGGAAGAAGGGCAAAATGCTCCCATAATTAAGGAACCTATTATATCGATAATAGCAGTAGTATATGGATTAGCATTGGGTCGACCATTAAATACGGCTAAAAAGTAAACTAATCTGTATTTTAAACAGACTTTTATAACTTTATAAAATCTAGCCGTGTAAGCGGCTGAAAGGTATACGGATAAGTATTCTATACAAGCTACGTATTCTATAAAGTATACGGGCCCGCGAGTAATATTTCCGTATGTATTTGCGACTTGGGTATTTTCATGGGTTTAAATTACCAAGTATAATACATACTGTTTAGCCGTACATATACCCAATATGCCGTGCATGCCTATCTCTGTAATTGATAATGAATTTTGAAAAAATTTTTAGGTACTTATTTTTTTACCAAGATACTCATTTTTTTGGTCAGAGAGCAGCTGTTCATCAAATAAAACTGATATAAATAGAAAAATATTTAAAGCAACCATAATAAAAGCAAATTAAGTAGCTTATTTATAAAAGTTTTTTTTTATCAACAATTTATTTACGGAAATTATAAAGTGAATTCTTAAAAACAAATATATTATATATATACATTACTTTTTTTATTTAAAATTTTCTCACATTTAGTAATTTTTTCAAAAAATTAGCCATTATTATGATAAATAATTAGATTTTTTGGTAAAATCTACCGAATATCTGGTATTTATTACTGAACTTTTTGGTTCTGAAAAGCAAAATGAGTAAAGTCTGTACCTGTTATTTGCATAATTATAAATTTGAAGTGAAATATGAACCCCCCTTTAATTTGGCTAGTTATATATATATATACATAATAAATTATTTGTTAAGATCTATTAGCATAAATAACTAAGCAAATCCATTAAATAAGCATAATAAATACATTTATAGTATTATATATTGGATACTAAAATAAATCCCACCTTGAAATTCAATGAGTTGGTTAAAACTGTACAATGTCATTTACTGAATTTCAAATTAAACTTCTATCTACACATTTAAATTAAATTAACGCTTTGAAAGAGAAAAAACAGAAAGTTTTTTCATTTATTTGAATTAAATATCTTCTGCGTTTTTTTTTTTAATTCTATCTACATTTATTTTTCAACTGCCAAAAAACTATATAAGACAAATGTCATTTCTTATCCATTGGACAATGGATTTAAAAACTAGGTTACTGAAAGCCTTTATCAGAAAAATCTTTATATATGAAAAGAAAATTTATTATTCATTGATAAAATAAAAAATAGGAAATTTATTTTTGACTAAAAATTTATATTCAGATGCATATAAATAAAAAGAATCAAACCCTAATCCTATTTTGTCAAAATTAGTTTCTAGTTGGCCTTTTTCCTTTCGAGCACAACGTTGAATAAGTCTATTAAATGATACTATATCGAGAGAAAAGAGAAGAAAATACAATGGGTTTCCTCGAGACCACTAACTTTTCTAGATAGTTTCGGATTTGCTAAGCTCAGTATATACGATAACTAAAGGAAAACCTTAGGTTAGTCCTTGAAAGAAAGAACAGTAAAATGTTCTTTCTCTCTCGGACACGTAGACATCAAGAGTCTAAACTAAAATCGCTTTAGTTCTGTGGGGTTAACTATCGAATTAACGATAACCTCGTTGCTAAACTGAAACTGACCCTACAGTTATCTATGTGTGTGTGCTCTGAGAATAAAAGAGTAAAGAGCAGGACTGTCTAAGTCAACAAGTAAGGGATTTGTGGATCAGTTATACGTACAGATTAACTTTAACTTTGTTATAATAATTCTCTCTCTCTCTCTTTTTTGCCGAGAAAGTTGAGTATATAATACAAGTAACCATAATGTGTGTTTTCTCTACATTCCGAAATTGACTTAAATATTTTTTTTATTTTAAACTTTATTTATATTATATCTACTTTAACTTAATAAAAGTTAAATAAACTTTTTCTATATAAAATATATACTTTTGTTTGATTTCAGTTATTACATTTCCTGTTTTATCTTATGTGTAATAGTTTTACTGCCTGAGTATTTGCGAAAAACACATCCACCGAAATTTCAATTATTCGGAACTTCTAAAATGTAATATAACGTAGTAATTATAACTTGGCTAACAGAGTTTTGGTTTTCTCCATTTTTTCATTTGTGTTTACTTACTTAATTAGTTTTAAAAAAATACAAAGTATTTCGTTTTTTCATAAAGGAATTTTTTTTATTTTCAGTTTTCTTGGTCCCCAGTGAAAACTTTCAATATTTCTAGGGCTTTTTCCGACTTAAAGAAATCCCAGAAGGAGCAAATATATAGAAATATACATAAATTTTCGCCTTACTTTCGTTTCTATTGCCGATACCACATTTCATGTATTTTAAATCATAGTGAAATTTTTTTACAATACAATTTTATAGCACACGTTTTTAACATTAGTTTTTAAATTTATAAGACACTTAGAGTATTGAATTTTAATAATAAATCATAGATGTATAAGTTTTGAATTTATATTACCCATAACATAAATCTTTAAGTTTTTTTAGAATACACAATAGATTCCGAAATGCGAAATGCGAATATTATTATTAATTAAATGTCTACGCAAATAATATACCTACTTGAGTTTTAAATTTTTCTTCTTTCATATACAGTATTTTACAACGTACAAAAAGATCCAGATAAAAAACTTTAATATATATAATCCAAGAAAAGCTATTATAATCTAGATGTTTGGCTATGTTCATAGTAAGCTTATTTTCAAAGAATTTTTTTTCCAACACTCTGCTGACGCCTGCAAAAAAAATATCCAATTTCCTCGAGAATAATAATTTTCATTATGTACCTAATTTCTTTGAGAAATAAATATTTTTTCATTATGCAGTAATATTTTATCTTAAAAAAATAGAGTATTCAAAAACATATTATAAAAAACTATCCCCTTTCAAACAAGATCTAACTCCTTTGTTTTATGAATAATTTTAATAATGTAACTTTCATTTAAATCAAACATAATCGCGTTAAGGGGCAGTGCAGGTTAAAATCCGACTTTTTTGAAAAAACCTAATTTTCAGAAAATGTTAACAAAAAATTGAAAATCCAAGAAGAGGGCGACATTGCCAAGTATTTGATACACACCAATTGGAAGTTTCCTCTACTCTAGGCTTTTTTGCTCGCTAATCACGAAGATTTTGTTTCCAAGGAATTTTTTTAAAATATTCTCCTTTTAAAAGGGTCTTTTCACCAAATTCTCAAAAAATATCGCGTTTTCGGTTAGTACAAATTTTTTCAGTCCCTAATTACGAATTTCAGGATCCAGAGGGTTAAAAATGAATTCAGCACCTTTAAATCTGCAAAAATACATCTGGAAATAATAAAAAATTACACGTAACTAAGTTTTGCCCTTATAAACTACCCCTAGCAACCCTTCAAACCATCCTTAAATATTAGAGCTCATAAAATCAACCCAAAACTTTATAAAAATATTTTAGTTTACTAGGAAATAGTAAAATATCTTTAAAAATACATCTAAATAAGTTTTGCCCTTATAAATACCTCTAAAACCCTTAAACTACCCTCATAAAATACATGCAAAACTTTTTAAAAATATTTTAGTTTACTAGGAAATATTAAAATATCTCTTCTCTTGTATAATATATGTATAAATTAAACAAGGAAGTAAAGATTACTACTACTACTACTTCTTAAAAAGTTTAACCCTTATATTTATCCCTAACAACCCTTAAAAAATAAACCTAAAATTTTTTTTAAAAATGTTTTCAAGAATAAATGACTTTTCGGGTTTTCCTTAAAATCTCAAAGAAAATCACCCAAAAGAAAGTTTCATTATTTTTGGAAAATGTAATTGAATAAATTAGATCTTGCATTGATAGCAATGAAACAATAATTTTAAAAAAATCGCTGTAATATATAAAATACAGCTATACCACCTCAGGACTATGAGGTATTGGCTAAACCTTAGTTATGTTATCAGTTTAGCTTGGTTTTAAAAGGAGTGACTCAGTTGCATTTCCTAAACCAGAAAGTTTTCCGTTGGTAGAACGGATCATTGGCCACGTGGCTCGGTGGCTAGCAATACAAATTAAGCATTCCGAGTGGATCGTAAGACACAAACAAATTCTAATGTCTGTGTAATAGGAGCTCTGAAATTAGAAAGTCTGACATTTGTCTTATGAGAATGTCAATCCTGATATATCCAATGACAAAAGTTTTGAATGTTTAATCATTTTTTTGTTATTTTATCTTTTTATTTGATTGTACAATAAATAACGTATTATATATTATCATTTTATCTTATCAGATTGGAGAAAAATAAATAATATTTAAAAAAGATTGAATTTTATAGGAGATTTCTTGGTATCTTATCCGAGTACACTTGATTATAATACGAGTTTTATATTAGGAGATTGTTAAACGCAAAAATTTATTTAATAATACAAAAGCCTGCTACTCAATATATTATCCGTTTCTTCAGTTTGATTTTCTCATTCCTACAAAAGTACATTCCATTCACTTGTATTTATACTAACAGCAAAAGCTATTCATACATTTTATAGATCTCTCTCTAGCATCGCATTGGATTACTCTACGCACACAGCAAACATTCCATTGAAAACAATTTAATTCTCAATGAAAAGGAATGTTTTTTACCAATTTAAGACTTTCGAGAAAATTTAAAACTTTCAAATAACTCTTATGTTAGTAAAATGTTATTTTGAGTGATAAGCTTAAATGCTTTCATCTATAACTTGAATCAAATAAATTATAATAACATTGATTTGTGTTCAAAAAGTCAAATATTTGACTTTACTACATCTATCTTTTTGGATAGCAAAGAAATAATATATGCTTTCAGTTTATTTTAAATTATGAACATCTATCTTACATTAATTTTAATATTTAAACTAATAACTTTGAATCAGAAAGGCAAAAAGAGGTTAAAATTTTAAAAAGAACTTTACAAATTTTGCATTTAACTTTCAATTTTCCTACTGCTTAATCCTACTTTTGCAGCAACCTGTAGCTTCCTTTTTTAAAGAATCTTAAATTTTATTTTTTTTCATGATCAAAGAATGAATTTTTCAACTATTAAAATGAATATGACAATAATTATGATTTTTCTCCCTATGTTCAATTATCGTTAAACACATCATAGGTCCTTCGAATTTAAAAATTCTAAATAAATAAGATTATTCAATATTCAGGTATCAGATGTGCTAAAATTAAATATAATTTAAAATATAATTTAAACCTCATTATTGCTTTCTATTTCTTTATAGCAGCCTCTGGTAATCCTAAACGTTTTATATTTTTAATTTTCTTAGAAAGTTTCCATGACAATATGACAATAATTCTCTAGAAATCTCAGCCTCTCCGTGCAGATTTCATAGAAAAAAGAAACATAACCCTAAACTGATTTCCTAAATTTTCTAAAAAATTATAAATGTCTGTAACAAATGAAATTTTCATAAATTAAATATTAATAATTTTTACTTTAATTAATTGACCAGTTTCTAATTTTTGCTCGGTAATTATGTATAAATTTTTTATCTTGAAGCTAAGAGAAAGTTAATCATTGAGAAATATCAAAGCTGACTGATTTATGTATAATGTAGAATAATTAGAAAGAATGGTTATTCAATTCACAGCTATTTTATTTGACCAGATTCTGGAAGAAACTTGAGCTTATTTGAATGGAATTTTCAACATAGCAGTTTCTTGTCATAAAAAATAAAATACAAGGTTTTACAAGAAAAGCTTATGAAAGTTTTATGAGAAAAAAAATTAACTTTATTCATTGCGTTACTATTAAGTACATCAGGTTATTTGGGCAATGTCACAGTAAAAAAGAAAAAAAAAGTGAGAAAAAGAACTTTTAAAATAGAAAATTTAATTAAGTTACTTAAAAGTGAAAGTTGAAATTTAATCCTAAAAGAGCGAGAAAAATCTCCCGAGAGTTTCTTACGTAAAGGTCAAAAAAAAGTTTTATAATTAATTTTCACTATTATATTTCTTAGAAAATGCCATAGAGTCTATTAGAATAATTTAAAAGTAAAATAAAAGTTTGACAAAAGTTTTTATGAAAATGCATGCTCTGAATATAAATTAGTGAAAAATAAAATAGAGAAAAAAAATTAGATCATAAAAATTGTTTGGAAATCAAAAACATTTGTAACATAAAAAAATCTATAAGCTATTACAGATGAAAGTTCAAGGCAATTTGAAAAAAAAATAAAAAAAAGTTGAATCAAGAACAAATAGTATAGTTTGCCCTGGGGAAAGAGTTTACAATTTTTTTATACAGAATATAATAATACTTAGGATCGTTGAATTGGTATTACGTTTGGCATGAAATAGTTGTTTAAGCTTAATGCTTTCGGGCATTGAATGGCCTCTACAGTAGTTGTGAGTATTAAGAGGACATTCGAAACATTAACGTAATTAAAGAGAGATTTTCAGATTTTCAATAGTCTGTTTCGATTATGTGTACTATAAATGATATTTTATTACAAATGTATTTAATGCTAAACTTTGTATGGAATAATCGAAATTCGAATTAGGATACTAAAGTTATTAACTATTGTGTATGTACGTTGAATCTAATCATCAATGGTATACAACATTCCGATGTAAAATGTGCAATAGACAGAGATAAAACACCTGGGATTTAGCATTCGAGGGGATTCAAGAACCAATAATCTTCTTCCAATTTTACTTCATTGTCTATTCGATTACATATCGTTGTTGCTCAGGCATAGCTTTGCTTTAGCTGGATGCCTATAATCAATTAAAATACCTTTGGCTCTACTCTCAGCTATTCTAAAGACTTTCGTTATTTATTAGAATTTCAAATATACCCTAAATTTCATGCAAATTTTCATCGAAAACATTTTTAACATGGAACATGTTTATAGGGAGGGGGTACTTCAGAACTTGAAAATTAAGGGGGGGGGGTCAAATTTGTCCTATTTAGGGGGGGGGGGTCAAATAAGACTTAGAATAATTAGGAGACTTTGAAAAATCTGGGCTTAAGGACTTAGGATAATAAAGGTTTATGGAATTAGAATAATATCAATTTAGGGACTTGGAATAATATCGATTAAGGGACTTAGAATAATTTAGATTTAGGGAACCAAAATAGTTTGGGTTTAGAATCTTAACATCTAGTAAGGTGATAATTAAAAATTATAAAATTAGAATTGTTTATAAATTTTAGAGCATCATTAACTTTTTTTATGAACGATTAATTTAATAAAATACATAGTTAAAACATTTCAATTTCAAAATATGATGCGTGAAAATACCTAGTGATAGAGAGAGTGACGCAATGGGTCAGTTGCACTACAGTGTCTAATAAACCTAAGTGCATAAGGAATTCTCTTAAATTTTTTACTTACAGATGAAATGTGAGATTCCTAAGATAGACCGTTATTCAAGATTGGTCCAAGACTTTCAACTTCTTTAACAAACAGTACAATAAAATATTTACCGGCTACACTCACAGTCACACCAGGCAAATTTAGTTTGTGTAAATAATCAACAAAATAGATAATACATTATATTTTACGAGGGACCCTGAACATTAATTTTAAGATCGTCAGCATATAGAGGATGGAAAATATTAGTGACAAGATGTAATTTGACGTCATTGATGTAAACAGGAATGCTAATGTACAAAAAGAAGTAAACCAATACAGACCCTTGAGAAACACCCCGAGGAACACTAAGATTAACACCATAAGGATTTGAGAGAGATGATTTATCAGTAAACTATAGCTGCCTTGGAGATAAGACTTGATCTATAGTAAGGCACTCTTAGAAAAACACATGACTTTAATTTCGCAATGAGTTTTAAAGAGGATATAGAATCAAAAGCCTTACTAAAATCAAATTGCAATAATATGGCCACAAATCTTTTACTCATACTAAATCGTATGTCAGCTGTCAACTGAAGTAGGGCTCTTTTAGTACTGCGAGTGTACGATATTCAGCTTATATTGGATCAAGCAATTTACTTTGAGTTACATACTTACGTAGTTGGCAATTTGATTGAGAGCCAGATTTTTAAGAACTTTTGCAAAGAAATGGTCTTTAAAATTTAATTTTGATCATCGCTCATACTGAACTTTGTGAAGATTTTAGAATAAACTTATTAAAGTAAAAATTAATTATTTATCTTTTTTTGAATTTGCTTAACGAGTTCAGGAACTAAAACAACAAAAATGTTAAATTTAAGAGAAAGTTAAAAAAAAATTTGTTTCCAATATTTTTTTTCATACAAACAATATATTTTATTAAGGGAGGTTTGTGGTAAATATGTACAGTTTTTCAAGTGAGGATTGTGAAGAAACGGTTAGAGATTTTTGAGTAAACGTTTTTTTATTATATTATTTAAGTATTAAAATAAACAAAAAAAAATCTTATTTTTATTTTTGTGACGTCACTTCCGCGTCATACGTGCATAAAGAAGGCTGTATACGAAATTGGGGGGCAGGATAACTCCAGTTTGGCTTAATTGATTTAAAAAAAAAAAAATTTGGTAAGAGTTTAAACCTAATGTGAGGGGCTGACTTCGAGTTTTTTCGAAAAAATTAATTGCAAAATAAATGGCGGCTGCACAAAGTTAAAATACAGAAAAATGCCTAAATTTTTAGGAATAAAGTAGCTATAAAAACTTTTTGAGGACATTTTAAAAAAAAAACTCGAAGTCAGCCCCTAAAAAATATATTTTTTTAACTACTTAGCAAATATGAAGTAAATCTGTGAAATATTTATTGCGCAATCTTGCCCGCCATTTGTAAATAACCTGTTTCGAGAAAAACGCGATTAAAGTTTCAAAATCAGTTTTTCAATACTTTTAATAAAATTTTTTTGTGTGTTTTGTTTTTTTCGTTTAGAAGAACTCATAGCGAAAAAATCTAGACCATAAATATTAAAATCGGTCCTGTATTTTTGCAGAGAAGTTAATTAAAAGGTTTAAAAAGGTGGTTTTTATAAAAAAGGAATTTTTTTAGAAGGTTAATTTTTTTTTTTAAATTAATTTTTTTCAGTCATTAGTGATTCCAGGCTAATAAAATAACCTATCTGTCTCCTTATCTTTGACTTGAAGATGATTATTTTCCTCTTCCTGATCCCATTCCCCATTTTTGGCCATTTTGGTACTGCGAAGTTTGGCTTTGTAAGCAACCGCGAAAATTCGAAAAATTTGCTGCATAATTTACATCCAAAAGTAGCTCTAACACAATTTCTAACTATTCAAAAATAGTTAGATGTATAATAAGAAAAAAATGGATCCATTTTCTTAGAATAATAAAGCTATTTGTTTAATTTCTTAAAAATGTAAGTTTGACAGCGCGCGCGATACAGGCCAAAAAGTATACTTAGAGAGGGGATTTAAATTCTTTTTTTTTTTTACATAATCTTGATACATATATGAAGTGATTTATACAAAAAAAAAAATTCCGATTTCAGAAAAAATATTTACCACAAACCTCCCTTAAATATTTAATATTTGATTTGATTCAGAAAGTTTCTTTTGCAGCTAAATCAGTTGAACAGAATAATTTGAAAATAAAAAAAAATTGTCAACGTGTGATTCATTTTATAAGTTGAAAACTTACCTCTTTTATTAGGATTTTTATTTTTTCAAATGCAGTCATCAATAAAAGTTGTAAAAAATGTCAAGCTCTTTTTTAAAATTTTAAAGCTCTTTAGAAAATTAACGTTTTTAGTAGGTATCAGATAAGCTTTCTGATGAAAAATAGAATAAAAATTAGATTAAAAATATTTTTGCAGTTCGAGTTATCTAATAATTTTATAAATTAATTGATAGCGTAAAATTATTTTACGCATTCATGAATACAGCCTTTTATAAATTTTAATTATATTCTATTCATGGGTTTTAATGGATTCCTGAAATTGGAAAACATATTAAAATAGCTTTATTTTTAATAATTTAAAAGCGTATGTATAATTACTGTTTATAAATTTAATGTTCACGAGTTACAATAAGAAGGAAAATTAATTCAAACATCTCAATAAACATTAACACAAAGAGAATAATTAAATTCTTACCAATAATTTTGAGTTCAGTATAAATTAGCAAAATCTATAAGCTTTAATTTAATTAACTTTGGATGTTGTTATTTGAATTCCTTTTAATAATATTATTTAAGCCACATGCATTCGATATGTACTGATTATGAATCTCATTAGTAAAGTTTATAAGCAAGTATATTAGAATAAAGCCAAGAACTTATGTATATGTACCGGATAGTCATACTCAATTAGCAAGATAACCAATTGCCGGCTACAGAGGTATACTTTGGCTTCCGGTTTCCGCTGGAGAGCTTTTCTAGAATTTCTGTGGTCTCGCGTTCCCTTTTAGCTGCTATTACATATATCATAGAAATGCTTTTGCTTTTCCTCTTTCTGCCTCTTCGTCATACAATTTCATCAGCAATTTTATTAAAACATTTTAACATCTTTACTCTGTTTATAAAATTTTATAATAAAACTCTATATTTTTTAATTGAGAGCAGGGTCTGAATAATAACCATTGGAGATGTGAGCAATTGACTGTAAGAGAGAGAGAGAGAGAGAGAGAGAGAGAGAGAGAGAACTTGATGGGTGCATTATAAGCTAAGAATTTTGTCTATATAAATTCATTTATTTGATTTTTTATTTGTAAACGAAATTTTATTTATGACAAGTGAATTTTTTAAAAATAATTATAAAACATAAAAAATAATTTATAAAGCCGTGATTTTGTTACTACTTTAAGTAATTATGGATTGTAATAATTTTAAATTATAATGTTTAGCTAAATATGTTATGTATTCAATGTGTTTTGTATACGCTTGTGACCCAAACATAATATAGTTATGCGCAAGCGCAGCCTTCACGCAATGCGCAGGCCTAGTCTACATAACCGCGTGACCATTACCTTTTATATCTATGCGCGTGACTCCTACACCAATAGCATTGGGCTGCGTCGTGCGTTGCGGTTATGTAGACTAGGTCACAGAGATGAGAAATCGAATTGCGAGCATTTTGTTGCGGCTACGCTTACGGTTACGAAACCCATTACAGCGTTTGTGGAATCAGCCTAATGGAATCAGCCTAAGGTCCCATCTACAAAAACCGTAATACCGAGGCGCGACGCAAGCGTGAGCGCAACGAAATGCGCAGAAGAAGATTTTGTGAATTTGGTGTTGCGCAGGAACCAAAATTGGTTTCTGTGCATTTCGTTGCGCTCAGCACGATTTTAGTCTCTGCGCATTGCAATGCGGCTGCGCTTGCGGTTGCGACCCCCTTTTACGGCTATTGTAGATGGGGCCTTAGGCTCCATCTGCAGAAGCCGTAAAAGGGGGTCGCAACAACGCATTGCGTAGAAACCAATTTTGCTTCCTGCGCAACTCCAAATACACAAAATCTTCTTCTGCGCATTGCGTTGCGCTCACGCTTGCGGTGCGCCTCGGATTTAGGCCCCATCTACAGAATCCGAGGCGCACCGCAAGCGTGAGCGCAACGCAATGCGCAGTAGAAGATTTTGTGTATTTGGTATTGCGCAGGAACCAAAATTGGTTTCTGTGCATTTCGTTGCGCTCAGCACGATTTTAGTCTCTGCGCATTGCAATGCGGCTGCGCTTGCGGTTGCGACCCCCTTTTACGGCTATTGTAGATGGGGCCTTAGGCTCCATCTGCAGAAGCCGTAAAAGGGGGTCGCAACAACGCATTGCGTAGAAACCAATTTTGGTTCCTGCGCAACTCCAAATACACAAAATCTTCTTCTGCGCATTGCGTTGCGCTCACGCTTGCGGTGCGCCTCGGATTTAGGCCCCATCTACAGAATCCGAGGCGCAACGCAAGCGTGAGCGCAACGCAATGCGCAGTAGAAGATTTTGTGTATTTGGAGTTGCGCAGGATCCAAAATTTGCGGTTGCGACCCTCTTTTACGGCTTCTGTAGACGGAGCCTTAGGCTCCACCTACAGAAGTCGGAAAAGGGGGGCGCAACCGCAAAAGTAAGCGCAACGCAATGCGCAGAAACCAGTTTTGGCTCCTGCGCAACTCCAAATACACAAAATCTTCTTCTGCACATTGCGCCGCAATAGCGCTTGCGGTTGCGCCCCCTTTTGCGGCTTTTGTAGATATAACCTTACAATTTACAATTGCGCTTGCAGTTGCGCCCCCCTTTTGCGGCTTTTATGGATGGGGCCTTAATGAAAATAATATGTTTACAAGGAAATAAACATATAATATTATACAAAAAATAAATTTATAAAAAATTTATAATAATTATTTTAAAATAACGTGAAACTCTAGATTCAATCCTAGCTGTTATAAAAGTTGAAAATGAATCTTAAAAAAAGCGAGGTCACTTAACACAAATAATTAAAATTAAAAAGTGTTTTGTGCTTGTAAATTGATGGACTGCAGCTCCTATCTTTGCGCTTTTAAACTAAAACGTGTGACGTACCTTTAAAATAGTAAAACTTAATTAGAACTCAGCAATTGCTTGTATAATAATACCTATAAAAAGTTTGGAAACTAAAAAAATTACTAACATAATACTTGATAATTTCACCTAACAGTTAAAATGAAATATTAAAATTTAAAAAAACTTAAAACAATAAACAGCAGTTGTTTACTTTTTCTTATCTCACTTTTTATTTTTTTATCATTGCGCAGGATGTCTTTGTTCATGCATATTTTACAGCAATAATTAAAAGCTTTAAAAGCTTTTTATAAAAAATAATTAATCGAGGAAAATATAGCGAATAAAGTAAAGTTGCTGACAGATATACTAGTAAGAAATTCTATAATTTATAAATCTTTTACTTTTGGATATTAATTAATAAAATGAAAGCATATGTTATTATATTAACACGTACAAGTAAATTTTTAGCAACATAAAGCAAAGCGAGAAAAAAAAATTAATTAAAATTTTGAGCATAAGCTTTTGCCATCTCCTTAAACTGCTTTCTTGCTACTTTATCTGTCGGCGTAACTGGTATTGAATCTATAAATTTCACACCGCCGCAAAGAGTCTTGTATTTTCCAAGAGTATCGTAACTTAATTTAATGAGATCCTCTTCTGTTAACTTTAGAAACAACATAAAAGAAAAATTAAAAACTTTTTAACTTAAAATAAAATTAATTGCAATGTTATAAGTAGAATTTACATACATTGGAATTATGAACTTTCTTAATAAAAGCCAGTGGTCTGTTTTCATCAATTTCATGAGGTACCGGAACTACTACGGCTTCTAAAACATCGGGATGCATTAATAAAACTGACTCAATTTCTGTTGGTGATACTTCATGATTTTGATATACGAAAACATCCTTACTCCTATCGACAATTACTATTTCCCCTTCATTCGTATAGTACCCTAAATCTCCAGTATGAAACCAACCTGTTATAGAGAAAATTATTGATTTTACTGCGCTTCGACACAATACGCCAATATTATTTTATCTCTAAAATGTATATCTATATAAAAAAACCGTTATGTACTAGCTAGAAACGTAAAGAAAAATCGCTTTGATTTCCGATTATTTGCTGAATTTTGACATTATTTAAAAATTAACTTTCCAAAATTATAAATTATAGCTTATTTGACCATTAAATATATATTTATTGAACCTTTTTTACCATGATGAATAAGGTTTGGAGAATTAAAAGGTTTCTAAGAAATTTAGTTACGAAAAATAAATTTCTCTTAATCTGATAAGGCGAATGATTTTATAGAGGTATTGGTGCCGAAACGACTTCAATCTGTTCTTTGATAGAGCTTAGTCTTTTAAAAAAGGTTACCATCGAAGTCAAAATCCGCTAAGGAATGTATAACAACTCACCTGCTGAAGCTCTAATGAGACTGAAACAGCCAAAACTGTAGCTGCTCCTCTACTATACTTCAGCGCCATCCATTTTCAGTGTTACCTGCATGGACAACCGAATATTTAGCGTCCATAGTTAGCTGCTTCAACAGATAAGTTTTTGTGGATTTTTAAATCCATGGACCACATTTCTGCTAATTTAAGCAACCAAAGCCTTCTTTGAAAGGCTTTCTAATCTTACCCTTTTAATGAGTGTTAAATATCCCGAGAGAAACTTTTTTACTACGGAACATGTTTATAGGGAGAGGGTACTTCAGAATTTGAAAATCAAGGGGGGGAGTCAAATTTGTCCGGTGGGGGGGTAAATGAGACTTAGAATAATTTCAATTTAGGGACTTTGAAAAATCTGGGCTTAAGGACTTAGAATAATTCAGGTGTAGGGACTTGGAATAATTTTGATTTAGGGACCTAGAATAATACGCGTAAAGGGAATCAGAATAGTTTGGGTTTAGAATCTTGACATCTGGTAAGGTGATGATTACAAATTATAAAATTAAAAAATTGAATGAATTCCTTCATTACCTAGTCCTCAGCTGGAAGTTAACATGTTCCATGAATTTAGGTTGTGTTTACCGGTTATAAGTTTTTTATTATATATGGTCACTTTTACATAAGAGGTAAAATTAGGATAAAATTAGCCTGAAATAAACGTCAAAAACGTTTAAAAAAAACCGAAAATTGGATTTTAAAAGCTGAACCACTTCGTTATCCGAAGTTTTTTTTTTGACAAAAGAAGTATTTTAGTAAACACGCCGAGCTTTAAGAGTGCAAAAATTGAACTAAAATGTCAAAGAATCGGATAAGACGCCCCTTTTTGAAAATGTTTTTAGAACCCTGAAAATTCCATGAACTAAATCTAAAATAATTCAAAACCAAAATAATTCAAAAAAAATAAAACTAAACTAAATCTAAACTGATCATCTTTCCATTTTGTTGCCCGAACTCTAAAGATTTATTTTCCAATTTTGGATAATTTTTTAAGCCTTGAAAATGCCTTATTTGACCATACTGATGACATATCTATAAGACCAGCAAAGTTAGTGAGACAAGAAATACAAACAGCTCCAGAATTTGAACAAGTTGTTTTCTATTATATATTTATTTTCTATATATTTATTTTTTACTGTGCCGAGTAGGTAGTCTAAAACTAAGGATAATTTTACTACTTATTAGTGCCGAGTGGGACCGACGCTCATGTGCCGAGCAGGTCATTTAATCGCATTAATTTAAGATTTTATCTTACGGATGTGCCGAATAGGTAGTCGTCCAAAAAAAATTTGAAATTTGGAAATTTAAGTTTTTAGATCATAGCAGCACCATCATCTACTTTACTTAAATCCATTTCATCTACTATACAAAATCCATTTCACCTAGCTATTTTATCCCAGCATACCCTTTGTTTACGCTTCCGCTTACCGCAAATGGAAAAAATTTTCAGTTTGTGAGAACTTGGATTAACAAAAAAGAAATGAATATTTTAGTTTTTTAAAAACTTGTAGAAATTTCAAAGAAATGTTCCCGGCTTTACGATTCTATGAATATTTTTTTGAAAATTAGGTGCAGTATAAATAAAAATTTGAATTATTATTTTTATTAATGTCCTTTCTTACAATTTTTCTCTCTTTTTAAGAGTAAACGAAATTTTGTTATTTTTTAATTTTATAGAATTTTATAGACCTTGGAAACGTTTGAGGCTTACCTGAAAAAAAGCTCCTCTACAAAATATTTAAACCATAGATTTCTTTTATACAAGTCATTTTAAAAATATCCAATAATTTAGATATTATACTCCTAGTAAATGACAAACTTTAACGATTTAATTCTTTTATTGATTTTTATAATAATAAAAATTTTGATGTCAAAAAGTTTTATTCTTAATTTTTATTTACACTGCACCTATTTTATTCAATTATTTTATTAAACTTTTAAAACTTTTGTTAAATAAATTTTACCATTTTCATCTACTGCTTCTTTTGTGGCTTCTGAATTTTTGTAATAACCAAGCATAAGCAGCGGTTTCCTAACGTATATTTCTCCTATTTCATTTGCTCCAAGAATACTTTTTGTTGTTTCGCTAATTATTTTAATTTCTACATTAGGTAATACAAAACCAATGGAATTTGAAATTTTAGAATTTTCAGTTTGAGCTGTTGTAAAACTACCTACTTCTGTCGCGCCTTTGATAAGTTTTCATTGAAAAAAAATATTTTATGTTTTTACTCTGTTAAATTTTAGTTCTTAAATTTCCAAACAATTTTCATAGAAAAATAATTATACCGAAAGAATTACAAACAAATACATGAGGAAGGCTTTCTCTGAACTCCTCTGTAATATTTTTATCTACTTTAGTACCACTTGAACAGAATATTTTCAAACTTTCTAGGTGATATTTTTTTAACGATAAGACTTTTGATTTAACGTATTGAGCAATCATGGTGGGATTACCAAATAAATAATTGACCTGTTTTAAAAAAAAATTTTTTATTTAACACGTTAATAAAAAAACAGGGTACTTACCTTGTATTTTTCAATAACTTTTGAAGTATCGTCAACGTCGAATTCTTTATGAACTATACGAAGCGACTCGTTCAAAATATTATAAAGCATGTAAAGCAGTCCTGTAATCCAATAGTTTTTTGAATACCATAACATTATTTTATTTTCTAGTACAAAAGGATTCGGGATTACAATATTATTGCTTAAGGCTTCATATGATTGTGCTACTCCCTTGGGATTACCAGTTGATCCCGACGTAAATAGAATAAAAGCAATACTTTTTTTTGGATCCATAATTTTTTCAGGTTCGTAATTTCTAACGCTGTCTAATGATTGATTAGAAAAGACATCTTTCAATGAGATAACTCCTGGGTAATCGTCAAAAGCAACAAACTTGGTTTTTACATTTTCTAAATTAGCAGCTTTTATTAATGTTTCGATAGTTTTATTAATAGAAAACATGATTTTCGGTTGTATAATTTTCATGTAATATCTTGCAGACGCTAAAACAAAAGACGCATTGAACAATCTCCTAATTAAAATATTTAATTTCTACATAGCTTACTCAATGTTGTTTCATGATCCCAAGGACTTATTATGGCTCCGTTGTAAAAGGTTGCTAAAAATGGGATGTAATTATCTGTTCTAATATCTGCACAAACACCAATACTATCACCAATCCCAATTTTTTGACTTTTTAACCACAGTGCACAACGTACACTAGAATCTTTCATTTCTTCAAAAGTTGTTTCTTTTCCTGTTTCTGAGTCGATCTAAAAATTAAATTGGTAAATCTAAAATTTTTTTCTCAACAAACTTGCTGTATAATATTCTATTGTTTTTTTAATTTATTGACACGATTAAATTTTAGAGAATAATTTTTTTCATTTAATTGCGCTGTAAAATATAATGCTTTTAGTAAATATGATAAAGCCATTGACTAATAGACGTAAAATATTTTACAGCATATTTTTTTTACCACAATTTACACGATACGTATTAAAAAAAAAAAAAAGTAGAAACCTTATTTTATTTATTTGTTATTTTATTTATACGTATCAAAATTAATATCCAAAATAAATTTCTCTTTATGCGCCTAATAAAATAGCGCATATATATTTTTTTTTATTTTTTCACGTTGTTTTATAAAAATAAATAAAAGAAGCATGTAAAATATTTATTGAATTTATAATAAAAAAAACTTACTTGTGAAACATGTTTTGATTTTTTATTGAAAACGTTTAAAATTGCTTTTCCAATTCCTGCATTGAGGTTAAAATGAGAAAAAGTTTTTCCTTTAATAACATTATTTTCTATTTTGAAATCCACAATATCACTCATAGTTTTAATGAAATCTTTATGTAAAGTAATTTAGCGCGAATTTAAATTTATTAATTAAAAAGTTTAAGTATAAATTGTTTCTTTTGAATCAAAATTTTAATATCTTACGTAATAATATATTATCTTTTATATTAATATGCAAGTTCCTAATCTTAGCCTTGATACGCTCTAGAAAACAAGTATCAGAAAGTTTCCTGTATTATTATTATAAAAAGATAAGATATTTAATTAAATATTTGCAGTTTTATTTTCGATACTGATCGAAATTCATTTCTCCTAAAATACTCAACTATATGAGCAATTATTTTAAAAGTGCTACTTAATTTGAGCCTGGAATCGTAATTTTTTCTTTTGAGGGCTCATCCATTTGACCCGTGTTTTCAGATAGTTTGAATCTTCAGAAAACCGAAAAAAATGGTGAACAAGAAATCAGCGATAGGTGCCAAAAAGATTTTTTCACTTTTATGTCAAAAACCGTGTTTTTCGTATCTAAGCTACCCTAAATTTTTAAAATAACTTTTTAGGTAAATAAAATTTTAAAAAATAGACAAAAAAATCTGATTGCCAGGGAAAAACCACTCCAGAAGAAAAAAAAACTTATCTTTTTACGATGAAGTTATCGTCAATTTAAGATTTTGCTCAAATTCGTCTTAAAAAAGATTGAATCTATATTGGAAAATGCCTATTTCTGAACCTTAAACATGCCATACTCGCTTGATTTTCATCGTAAAATAATAATTTTTTTTTTAAATCGATTAATTTTTTCCTGGCAATTCATTTCTTTAAGAAAAATAAATTTCAATTTTTAGGTCAAAAACTGTGTTAAGTAAATCTTGCTACTTACAGTTTTCAAAGGCTTTTGACTTAAAAATTGAAATTTGGTAAATAAAAATGATTTTTTTCTTAAAGAAATGAATTGTCAGGAAAAAATTAATTGATTAAAAAGAAAAATTATTATTTTACGATGAAAGTCAAGCGAATAATGCATGTTTAAAGTTCAGAAACAGGCTTTTTTCAATAAAATTTCAATCTTTTTTAAGCCGAATTTGAGCAAAATCTTAAATTGACGATAACTTGGCTAAATTTCATCGTAAAAAGATAAGTTTTTTTTTCTTCTGGAGTGGTTTTTCCCTGGCAATCAGATTTTCTTGTCTATTTTTTAAAATTTTATTTACCTAAAAAGTTATTTTAAAAATTTAGGGTAGCTTAGATATGAAAAACACGGTTTTTGACATAAAAGTGAAAAAATCTTTTTGGCACCTATCGCTGATTTCTTGTTCACGATTTTTTTCGGTTTTCTGAAGGTTCAAACTATCTGAAAACTCGGGTCATATCGATGTGCCCTCAAAAAAAAAAATTACGATTCCAGGCTCAAATTAAGTAGCACTTTTAAAATAGTTGCTCAATATATGCTTTTACTAGCAATTTTCTTTTCTTTAATGTGGAATGCTTTTTCAGAAAATTATTTAGTATTCAATTTTTCATTTTAATTATCTCAGTGCCAGTGGCCCAGAATAAAATAAATACAAATATATTCTATTACACATAAAATGTAATTCCTCAATCTTTCCTGAACAAAATTAGGCTATTTCTGACCATTCCTCAATTAATTGGACACATCTGTCCTGAATGAGTACTTTTTATATGATGAAAACATCTGAGAAAAAATTGAAATTACACTCTCTTTTCGAGAAATTAAATAAAAACATATTTTTGCTGCATATCCATATAAAACCTATAGAATTTTAGGTCTTCAAGCATATAATTATAAATTTCTTTTTTTAAATCAATACTATCCTGTTTTATTTATATTTCCTGAAAGAATATAGCAATTAAATATTAAAATTGTTTTTCATAGTTCATATATAGTCTAGAAATAAAAATCAAACCTATTAAATGCGAATTTTGGTTATTATTCTGCTATCAATCATTTCTAAACTCTAATACAATAAGAGTGTGTGGAATTTTTCCAAATTTTTGAAAAATTCTACTTTTTAAAATGTATATTATTATAAATTATATTGATATGGATATGTATTAGCCTGGTAGTTAATCTAAAAAGTTGCTTAAGCTTTTAATTACCAGCTGAAGTTAGGTCTAATTTACAAAAAAATAACATACAGAAAATACTAAAATACAATAAGCAGAAATTAATTTCTCGAGGGTACGATATTTGGAAGTGATTGCACCAGCTGTCAATTTATGAATATTACTTTCAATAAATGGCAGCAAATTTCAGTTTCTTATGTCATATCCAAGCAACTTTTCAAAATAGATGCCAGACTAATACTTATATTTATATATTTATTTTCAGCAAGTATATATGCTTTGCGTCGAATAACACCCTTAGGTAATTTTCAGTCTGTTTCACTTGTGCGATATTTTCACGTTGGTTTTGAATACTAAAAGTTATATTATATACATAGAATATTTTAAAGAGAATCGTATAGTCTATTATGAATTCTAAGAGATTTTAATTTTTTAGTAGATAAATCATAAATAATTAGACTGAGCAAAGATCAGAGCGAAGCTAGCAAATTACCAATACATCCAAGTAATTTACCATCTATATTAATTTTTCATAAAGAAACACCAAGTGGATTTAGTGATTTCAAAGTGCGTTCTGATAAAATAAGAAATGCACTTGTTGAAAAATAAATTTACAGATGATAAATAATCAGGTTTTCTTTCATTCATATGCGAAAAATGAGTATATTTGTGCATAAATTCTTCTAAAAGAGTCAAAAACCAAGAAATTTTTTTTTGACATTTTAAGGCCCTGAACCGCATAATTGATGAATTCTTGACTGTAAAAATATCGCATTAATTATATTTTAGCTTTATTAAAAAGAAAAAAAGCGTATTTATGCTTATGTTTTAATTTATTTTAATTTCTTTGCTACAAACTTGTTTAAATTAAAGTACAAAAGATATGTGATATTTCCTGAAGAATCCAAATCTGAACTTATTTTACACTTTTACGAGGTCATTTAGTGCGAGACAATTCAAGAAAACTGTTGGAGAACGTTGATCCGATCTTTATGTATTAAATCTCCATGCATGAAATCCGACTTTTGTGTGTGAGCTCGTTTACATTAAAGCCTAAAAATTATTAGAAAGTATGTAAAATTTCCCTGAAAATCCGAATCTTATTTTATTTGAATCATTAGAGTCATTTAGAGCAGAAAAATTAAAAAAAACTGCAAAAAAATTAGAAAAATTGAGGAAAATTCGCGATCTCTCGATTATTTTGGGTTCCAGGAAGTTTGATCACATCTAGCTTGATATGGCATCTGAAAATATATATAAAAACACGCTTTTTGTGAGAAGTTTAATAAGAAACTCGGATATACAATATTTTTGAAAAATACCCTGTGAATTTATCGATTTTCTGGCTCCCCGTGTAGAAATTTTAAAAACTAATGGCAGGATCGAATTTATAAGAAAATTTTACGAATTTAACCCTCTTTTCCTACAATTTTTAAAAGTTTCCAGTAGGATTGGCTTGCAGCAAGTGGATTTTTTTTCAGTGTACGTTTTCTATATTTATTTACGTGAAAGAGTTTATAAAATCTTGTTTAAAAAACCGTTTTGCGTTTTATGCTACAGGATTAGATAGCTTTGGTGGAAGTGTGATTTAGCTAATGTATTTTTAATTTTATCATTGCTGCTAAATGTTGCAATAAATATTATAAATAAATAAAGAATAATTATTGAGAAACTATTTAATTGATTGGATGTTATTTTTATTTTTTCAGTTAGCAATGTTACTATTCAGGGTGTCACGGGACAAACTGCTTCACTTCCTTGTGATATACAACCACAAAGCGATGACGATGCAGTTTCTATGGTCTTGTGGTTTAAAGAAAGCACTGGTGAACCTGTATATAGGTAATTTTTATTGCAATTAATTTAATAAAAGTCTTTTCATAATTTGACGTCGGTTTTTTGAATTAAATGAAGTATACTCTACAAATGTTTCAATGTACTTTTTTCCTGCTGTCAGAATCCTCTAAAGCAATTAAAGCACTTAAAATTAGATTAATATTTAATATTATAAAAAATTAATGCGAAATTTTAAATCTTAATCTGAAAACCAAAATTTGAGGATTACAAGTAAATAATAAATTTAAAAAGCATTATCGGTACTTGAAAAAGATAAATTTAAAAGCTCTCGTTATTATGAAATGTAAATATTGAGACAAATTTTAAAATATCTCTCATTATGATATAATCATTATGTATTAATATATTTTTTTTTACAAAATAATGGAAATCCTCACTAAAATCCAGCTTTATTATCACTTGCAATCAATAATTGTAAGAACTATGAATTCCCTTCTGTAGAAGATAATTTTTATTACTCTAAATATGGCTTTTTATTAAATAAAAAACATTATTTTTTACATTCGTACTTATAAAACTCATGCATAAGAATAACGTAGCAAAATGGTGTCATACTTAAATAATGAAAATATATATTCTTTATTCCTACATGGCAATATTTACGAGGAAAAGAGTATAAGTGAAACAAGTAAATGTTTGGGCTTACTTCAAGTTCCATCTCAAGTGAAGGATTCTCATTAAGCTGTGCATGTTTTCAAGTTTATATGAGGCAATGCAGAAATTTTGAGAGTTTAGTCGTTTTCTCTATTTATCGAAAGAGTCGATAAAATAAAAATAAAATAAAAAAAATAAATAAAGTTGAACTTTTGTATAAGAAGCAAAATAAACTTAACTTTTTCAAGGAGGTTTTCATTACTCTGTACTTGTTTGATTACATACATCATTGGAATTGTTATTTACCTACAATTTCTTGCAAAAAATCAAATTATAGAATGAATTTTCTATAGACTTTCTTTTTTAATCTCACTTGAGAAAATAAGTTATTTCACGGTAAATGAATTTTTTACCTTTTTTATAATAGGAATTATTAATTAATATGCACTTGACAGAAATATGACAAATGTTATTAAATTTATTTTTTTTAGTTATAAAAAATAATAATACTGAATATTGAATAAAATAATTTAATTTTTTTATTTTACACAACAAAGAATTCAGATTCGTGCAAAAATAATTAGTTTGTTAATTATGGTGGGGGAAGGTGCTTGCAATAACGTTATTATTGACATATTATTAACAAAATTTTTGGAACTTGGCTGTTCTTATAAATTAGTTAATTTTATACGATTTTTCACTTACAAAAAGATCTATCTAAACACAGTAAAAAATAATGAACACACAATATTATTCCCGTTTAGTAATTTTACTACGATTTAGTAATATTACTACAATTTTTCGTCTTTTTTCATTAAATATTTTCTAAGATATCCCCTTTTTAAAGATAAAGATTAAAATTGACTTTTTTTCAAAAACCCTAAAAATGGGACTCTGACTTTAAATTATCATATCTGCGAAACAAATAACTATAAAAAAACGAATAAACATTTTTTGGAAACTTAGTGCTTGTAGAAAATTTTCAAGGCCTACAGAACCCATTTCTATCAAAAATTAGAACTTTGGCAGCAATTTAAAAATTGGTCATTTTGGGGTAAGAATAGGCGTTTGGTTTATTGACTATCGCCGTGAGAGAATTAATTTAAAAAAATTGCGGCGTACGAGAATTGAAAGGTGACACTTATACGAAAAAAGTGAGACCAATTGGAAGTATTCTGGTTAACTGTCGAGTTTGCAGCTTTGAATTAAAGATTACGAAAAAACCCTATTTTATAACATTGTCGTATTTTGTAGTTATTCAGTATTTTGCTATTTCTTTTATTTCTATAGCATTATGGAAATATCCAAAACTTTTCAAAAAAGGGGGTCTTTAGTAAAATTTCTCGAGGAATCCGAAAATTTGGTCAAAATTTTCATTAGGTGACAAGGAAATCCGGAAAATTGAAAATGAAAAATTTCGAGAAAATGGGAAATATTGAAATGGATTTTTAAATGCTTAAAAGGCAAATACTCGCTAAAAGTTTTTTTTTATATAAAGTATATACAAAATCAAAAATTTTAAGACCGGTTAGGAAAAAAAAAATTTACGACTGTATGAAAAATCTGCGTTTGAAAAAAAATGAGTTTTCCTAGTTTTTCCAATTTTCCGGTTTTCCTTGGCGTTTTTTTGAAAAACTGATGGCAGATTCGGATTCAGCGGGAAATTTTACATAAGACATAGTCAAGAAAACCATTTTTCAGCTTTATTCAGAGCGTAGAAAAAATGAAATCGAAAATTGTAATTTTTAAAAATGATTTTTTTTAAAAACCATATAAGACCGAAAAATAGCCGCCATTTTTTACCCTTTGAACCTAGAACCTTAAAATTTGTTATGGTATCATATAAACGTATACCAAACCCAACCCAATTAGTTTTTTTCAAATCCCTGACTTTTATCTTTCCATTAGTAAAGTTTCACTAAGAATTACTCATATATAATTTTTCACTAAATAGTAATTAATCTGCCCGCCTAATTAGTCGTCGGTGTAAGGGATCCGGAGAGCGCTCTAACAAAAATAACCACGTAGTCCGACTCCCTAAATCAGGAAGTCCGACTCCCTGAATTCAGGGAGTCGGACTCCCTGTTTTAGAGAGTTAACTCTCTGATTTAGGGAGTTAACTCCCTAATTTAGAGAGTTAACTCCCTGATTTAGAGAGTCCGACTCCCTGAATAAAATAAATTAAAAACATGAAAAAAGAAACTTTCCACATTACCTGGGGGTTTTCGAGGTTGAGAAAAACGTTTTTATTAAAGAAAATTTTCATTTTTTTACCCCAGCATATTTTCCCATTTTCCAAGATGGCAGATCGTAAAATATATAAAAAAAACTTTCTACATTACACGGGGGTTTTCCAGATTGAGAAAAACGTTTTTATAAATGAAAATTTTCTTTTCTTCACTCCTGAATATTTTCCGATTTTCCAAGATGGCGAATCGAAAAATATTTTTAAAAAACTTTATACATTAACCGGGGGTTTTCCAGGTTGAGAAAAACGTTTTTATGAATGAAAAGTTTCTTTTTCTCACTCGTGAATATTTCCCGATTTTCCAAGATGGCGGATCAAAAAACTGAAAAAAAGGAACTTTCTACATTACCTGGGGGTTTTAGAGGTTGAGAAAAACGTTTTTATGAATGAAAATTATCTTTTTTTCACTCCTGAATATTTTCCGATTTTCCAAGATGGCGGATCTAAAAACTGAAAAAAAAGAACTTTCTACGTTACCTGGGGGTTTTCGAGGTTGAGAAAAACGTTTTTATTAATGAAAATTTTCTTTTTTTTATCCCAGCATATTTTCCGATTTTCCACGATGGCGGATCGTAAAATATATAAAAAAAACTTTATACATTGCACGGGTGTGTTCCAAGTTGAGAAAAACGAATTTATAAATGAAAATTTTCTTTTTTTCACTCCTGAATTTTTTCCGATTTTCCAAGATGTCGGATCAAAAAACTGAAAAAAGGAACTTTCTACATTACCTGGGGGTTTTCGAGGTTGAGAAAAACGTTTTTATTAATGAAAATTTTCTTTTTTTTACCCCAGCATATTTTCCGATTTTCCACGATGGCGGATCGTAAAATATATAAAAAAACTTTATACATTACACGGGTGTGTTCCAAGTTGAGAAAAACGAATTTATAAATGAAAATTTTCTTTTTTTCACTCCTGAATTTTTTCCGATTTTCCAAGATGTCGGATCAAAAAACTGAAAAAAGGAACTTTCTACATTACCTGGGGGTTTAGAGGTTGAGAAAAATGAATTTAAAAATGAAAATTTTCTTTTTTTCACTCCTGAATTTTTTCCGTTTTTCCAAGATGTCGGATCAAAAAACTGAAAAAAGGAACTTTCTACATTACCTGGGGGTTTAGAGGTTGAGAAAAATGAATTTAAAAATGAAAATTTTCTTTTTTTCACTCCTGAATATTTTCCGATTTTCTAAGATGGCGGATCAAAAAACTGAAAAAAGGAACTTTCTACATTACCTGGGGGTTTTAGAGATTGAGAAAAACGAATTTATAAATGAAAATTTTCATTTTCTCACTCCAGCATATTATCCGATTTTTCAAAATGGTGGATTAAAACACAGAAAATAAGAAATTTCTACATTACCTAGAATTATTTCAGGTTGATAAAAAGTTTGTGATGAATGAAAATTTTGTTATAATGTTGTCAACATTAACAGAAATAAATAAGGATTCAGATTGGGATTTTAAAAATAGTTTCTTAAGGGTATAAATGACGTGTTTGCACAACCAGTTTAGATAAACTTTATATTTAATGCTTTTTTTTGTAAGCATATACTAATACTTTTTATAAGTTTTATTTTTGAAACATTCTGAAAAAATGTTTCTTTTTTTTTAATAACAGCTTTTTTATGAATATTAATGAATATTAATGAATATTAAGTAATAATAATTTTATTAATTAGCTGACTCAACGTTTGCTTACACTAAAAATTACGGATTCATAAAAATAAAAAAATTTATTTTTGATAAAGCAAATGAAAAAGAATATACGATATGTCGGAAAATTAATGTATAACCGATTATATCATCAGTACATTTTAAAATAATAAATTTTGAAGCAGGGTATATAGCAGTGGAAACTTCAGAAATAAATGGTATATGTGTTTATATAACAGATACCAATACATTCATTATAAAAGTTCCTAATTTATATCATTATTAGTTTTAATCTTACTTGTATTAAATGTATTCAATTGTAAAGTATAATAAAATAAAAAAATTGATATATGCAAGTATATACATATGTAAAAATTTAATTTTCAAAGGCACATTTAATTCCAATGTTAATCATAAACAAAAAAACAATTAATCAATTTCAATTAATAACACTCCTTGTACTTATTTATTTAGGAACTTGTTTTTCTCAACCTCTAAAACCCCCAGGTAATGTAGAAAGTTCCTTTTTTTCAGTTTTTTGATCCGCCATCTTGGAAAATCGGAAAATATTCAGGAGTGAAGAAAAGAAACTTTTCATTCATAAAAACGTTTTTTTCAACCTGGAAAACCCCCGTGTAATGTAGAAAGTTTTTTTAATATATTTTACGATCTGCCATCTTGGAAAATGGGAAAATATGCTGGGGTAAAAAAATGAAAATTTTCTTTAATAAAAACGTTTTCCTGAACCTAGAAAACCCCCAGGTAATGTGGAAAGTTTCTTTTTTCATGTTTTTAATTTATTTTATTCAGGGAGTCGGACTACGTGGTTATTTTTGTTAGAGAGTCCTTGCACTTCAGGGTTTTAACAGTTTCCCAACAAGGAATTAACAGATGATCTAATGGTGAACACTTATGATTAGATCATAAGCTGGCTGTAGAAATTTAGGTGCAGTTAAATAATAACAAGGTTAATTATATTAAACTTAATTACCATTTATTGGTTGCTATGCGAATATTTACACAGAGTAAGCTATCCGCATAAAATCTCTTAGCCAAGTGCTGCTTCAGGCTGGAATCCCTCTCCCTTATATATACGATTACCCACTCCCGCACCATTGCAAAAAGATTGTATATGCGAATTTCTTTCTAGAAGCTTCTAGAATGTTCGATGATATTTTTCTTTTTCTCATAGAACATTCGAGCGGGTATCATTGCGCCGCTTTATAAAATGTGCCGCTAATTTTTTGCCGTTTCATGAAGGTGCTAACACAATGTGAAATTAAAAAAAATAATAATAAAATTTTGTTGGTAAGGCAGAATAAATAATAAACAATTAGAAAGGTTATGATAAAAAAATTAAAAGAAATGTTTACATAAAAAAGAACGTATAAAAGTATTAGGTATAATCAAATCTGGTATGATATTATTATAAGATAATTGGAATGAAATTAATAATTATGAAAAATAAAAAATAAATGTTGCAGTTTATAAAAATAAGAAATTGGACAATTTAATATTTGTTACGTACAATTAGATAATTTTTAATTAAATTTTTTTACGACCTTGTTGGACAAGTAATAAATCTTTTTGATTTATAAGTGTTATATTATTTGTATTGGCGCATGGCCAGGGGGGCCTTCGGCCCCCCAGCCCCATTTCACTTCTCTGGGTCATATTTGGACTATGTATATCGTGAAAATTCACCGTGGATATCGTTCTTAAATTAATAAATGTTTTATTTCATTAATCACTACAAGTGTTACTTAAAAACGAAGTGACTACTCTCACCGGAATATCCACGATATCCACGGTGAATATCCACGATATGCATAGCCAAAATATGACCCAGAGAACTCAAATGGGGCTGGGGGGCCGAAGGCCCCCCCGCCCATGCGCCAATACACATAATATAACGGGGATATTGCGGATATTGTTAATATTCCGGTAAGCGTAGTCTCATCGTAATTAAAACATTTATAAATCAAAAAGATTTATTATTTGTCCAACAAGGTCATAACAAAATTCAATTAAAAATTATCTAATTGGACGTAACAAATATTAAATTGTGCAATTTTTTAATTTTATAATCTGCAACACTTATTTTTTATTTTTCATAATTATTATTTTCATTCCAATTATTTAAATTATAATAATATTATACCAGATTATACCTAATACTTTTATACGTTCTTTTTTATGTAAACATTTCTTTTAATTTTTTTATTATAACCTTTCTTCTTGTTTATTATTTAATCTGCCTTACCGACAAAATTTTATTTCACATTGTGCTAGCACCTTTATAAAGCGGCAAAAAATTAGCGGCACGTTTCATACCCACTCGAACATTCTATTACATTATCTTTGTATATTTTAAATGAAAATTAGATTTTCTTTTCTATTCTTATTTCTTACAATTTATTATAATTATTTATTATAAATTTATATGTTTTGATTAATAGATTAATTGTTTTTAATCAATTAATTATATTCAAAAACCGTTAAAATCTATTATGTAATATCTATTTTAATGCATAATAATTTTGATATTAAACGATTGTAAATGATCCAGTTAAATTATAATGACTTATTAACAATTAAATAATTAATAATTAATTATTAATTAATTATAAAAACAATTAATTTATTTATATCTTTTATTTAATATCTACTTAAAACTAGGTAACTTTTATTTACAATATTTACATTCATATATCATTATTATTTGATGTAACTAACTGATAGCTAATTAATTAATTAATTAATAAAAAATAGAAATTTAAATATATCAGTTAATTACATCACTGGAAAGTGTTTCCCCCGATTATTATTATAGATTCCCTACCATTTCCCCGAATACCAATCCCCGAATGGACATTTCCCCGAAACCCTTTTTCCCGAAGTCGTTTTCCCCGAAACCTATACCCCGAAAGTCTTTTTTCCCGAAATCTATTTACCCGAATATTTTTTTCCCGAAAGCCATTTACCCGACTATTTTTTTCCCCGAAACCCAATTTACCCGAATATTTTTTTCCCCGAAACCCAATTTAAAAAAAAAAAATTTTAATTTTAAAAATTGCTTTCAGTGTATATGTTTTATTTATTTAGCTCTAAAAAACAAAAAAATATCAGTTGTTTATAACCAAATTATTTACGTTCGTTAGATTAAAATTGGATTCCAAATTTGTTGTAATATAGTTATAAAATTTTTTGATTAAAAAAAAATTTTTAGTAATAATAAATAAAATTAATTAAAAACAATAAATTAAATTAATCAAGAGTTTAAAATATGGCAAATGAAATAAAAATTATTAATGCTAGAAGAGTTGCGGTAAATGGTTTTTTATATGTATGGTCGCGTGATGGTAGCAATGGAAAACAACATTGGGATTGTAAAAGAGTGCGGAATAAAGAATGCAGCGCAAGAATGGTAACGCAAAAAATTAACGGAGTGTTAACCATAAAAAAGGGTGGCAAGGAAACAAGTCCTCTTGACGCGGATTCTGAAATTGTAGCGTTCCCTTATGCTTACTGTTTGTTGACTTCAAAAGAAACCATCCAATACCAGCTGTGTCTTCGGGCATTAGTTTTAGCAGCAAGAAATTACGGTATAATAGATTTGAACCCAAGATCAATTATGATAGACCTAGAATTGTCAGCAATTAATGCATCGAGAAATATGTTTCCAGATGCACCAATTCATTTATGTTTCTTTCATTTGTGCCAGGCACTATACAGAAAAATTCAATCTTTGGGATTACAAACTGCGTATAATGACCCTGACAATACAGAGGTCAAAGAACAAGCCGATACAGAAATTCAAGTGCTAGAGATATCTCTTGGTAGAAAAGTAAAAAATTCACCAAAAAAAAATGGTTGGAGACTCAAAGAAGAATAAAGAGAATCGTAGAAGCTTACGCAAATTACGGAGTTGCCAATTTTCAAGAGTACCTGTACAGTATCGGGTGCCATATTAAATTGTAATAAAAATTTTGAAAATGAAAAATTTGAATGTAATAAAAATTATGAAATTGTAATCTAAAAAACTGTATTTAAATAATTTTGTTACGAAAATTCGGGGAAATAATTACTTTTTTAATTCGGGGAAAAGGTTTCGGGTAAATGGATGTTTCGGGGGAAAAAGTTTCGGGTAAACGGTTTTTCGGGGAAATGTCAACTTTGTAAATTCGGGGGAATGGTCATCGGGGAAAAAGGTATCGGGAAAATGTCCATTCGGGGATTGGTATTCGGGGGAATGGGCGGGAACGGTTTCCCCCACTTAATCTATAAATTATATAAATTTTGCAAAGAGAAGCAGAAGACGAGGATGAATATCCAGTTAGCAAACCCTGTTGTACACATACAGGCGCCTATGTATATGTACATGCGATATGTCTTCATACTGCATATATATGGGGGGTTACAATAGGTTTCCCTAAAACAGATCTCATCCTGTTCTGAAGCTCCTCAGGTTTTGGAATTAGATCTCCTTCGGTTTAGACTAGAGATTAATGATGTAAAAGCCTATTTTGATTTGTATCATCTATTCATATGCAGATGATCTCTGAATAAAAAGTAGGAATTTCGGAATTTATAAAATTAAAAAAATTTGCATATAATGCATAAAAAATGAAATAAAAAAAGTATAAAACATATAAGCTTAAAAATGTAATATCTCATAGAATATATATAAAAAAGTATGAAATATAAAATATATAATTTCGATTTGTTCAATAAAAGCTTTTAGATAAATACGTATAAATTTTTCATACAAGAGAAGAAATATTGTATAAATGTCCGATATATTTAGTAGGAAAAAGGATGTATCGTTATAATAGTTGTGAGATAAAGCTCAGATATAGGCTTTTCTTTTTTCTAAGAAAAGGAAAAAGAAAACAGCATAAACTGTCCAAAAACATGTGAAAACAGGAAAGTAAATGTCGATTTAGTGGTTTATCCCAGTATAACCTGACATAAATGCTGACGTTTTTATTGTATGTATATAAATATACATGTGTGTATGAAAAGAGAATCGCTGACTTTGATATATCCCATTGTGTATAAACAGAAAATCCGAGTCTAAAACATTAACGTCGCCATTAAATGTCTTTTTAAAATCATTTCTTTCGTCGTCGCATCCTTTTATTTTATAATATACGTGCAATCATCTAGACGTAAATCGTATATGAATGTTTACGCGTTGGATGAATTTCATAATAATGTACAGTTAGTTTACATTGAGGAAAATGCGATTATAATATATTCTTGTTAAATGTAAACATTAAAGCTTAAGATAGACACAGTTTGCGGAGATGTATCCTTAACACTCTGTACATAATTATGGGTTATACATAGCAGTGTAAATTATCACGCCATTGTTCATTGGGTAGTATAACATGGAGGTGTTTTATGCAAATTTTATCTAAATTAAAATTATAATTCTTTAATACCAAGACACGGGAAAGTTATATAGGGAATACCATCTTGAAGACGACGACCTCCTTTTCAGAGCATTTCGTTAAATTCTTCCCTTGAGCTTATTTTATCCATCGACATAGTTGAATGCATTTCCTAAAACTTAACAACCCTTGAATAGAAGTAGCATGCATCAAGAAGCACGTTACTTATTAGTACATAGTAAGTTCAACCTGAGTAATTATGTGGTACAAGTTTCTCTATAACTCATTACATGTCTTTTAAATTTCGCAGCGACTTACAATTGGATAATCAAACTAAATCATTATTATGTTTAAACTTTTTAACTTGTCGACACAGACATATTTACCTTGCTTTACTAACAATTATTCAAATTTACGAACTCTAACCAAATGTATATATATATATATATATATATATATATATATATATATATATATAGCATTTAAAACGTTTGACCAATACCTATTATAATAAAATTTCATTTAAAATTAGATACACGCTGGTATTAACGATAATATCCCAACCATGCGTATAAAACTCTATCGATTTTAGTTCTATAGGTTGGAAATCGCCGAGTTGGCAAACCCAATGTCAGCTATTACGTGTCATTCTATGAAAATTCTGTGCAACTGCTACTTTGCATATTCATTTTTAGTTTGTTTAGTTACACACACCATCCTTTTATTTTTATTTCAAAAATTCCTAATTATTCTTATTATTATTAATACCTTTATAAATGAATTTTTGAATTAATTATGCTAATAAATCATAAAAACATACAAACTGCTCTATTTTTTTTGTTTTATTTTTTAAAACGAACTGTTTACTTAAACTTCATTATTAATTTTAATTGAAATTTACCTATCAGCTAAAATAAATTTACAATTTTCATACTGTTTAAAAATTATTCACAGTTTCCAGTCCTTTCGATTCTAGAATCTTTAATGCCCTATCCAAAGTTTACTCTCTTTGATTTTGCATGCATAAATTGCAATATTGTATGACGAATTTCAACGCGATGGTCATTTTTGTTCCTCATCACAGAATCGGATTTTTGGTAAAATTGTTTTGTTATATCTTGGCATTCTTTCTATTACTTACGTAAGAAGGTAATAGAAAGTTTCTATTAATGGAAATCACAAATCATGGTTTAAATTTTCATAAATAACAATTTGATTTTTATTTTCCTGTAGTGACAAAATTTTTTCATATCCTTCTATTCTGGTGGTACATTTTCTGTCTAAATTCGTAGTATTCTTGTTCTGTGGTGAAATGAGTTTTGTCGATATTTTTATGCAGCAGTGCTTACAACTCTGCCAGTCAAAATTGCTTTTACTTGAATATTGAAATAGTAAAAGTTCACGTTTTTGTTTTGCTGAAAACAGATAACTTTTGATTTTTTTTATTTATAAAAAATGTAGTAAATCATTCTCCAGTACAATCAAATGAACCTATAGTTATTGTTTACTATATTTAAATAACAAATTGAAATGTTGCTTTGGTATTCTTTATGTATTTTCTTAAAATTTTGTTTTGGTGCATATTTATGCTGCTGATATTAGAAAGATAAACTATACTGGCTCATAAATTTTCAAACATGGTTGGAAATAAAAGAAGATACGCAAAGAAAAATATTAAAACAATAGGATGCATCTGGTGAATCTTTTATATCCTTGTTATTCAAAAGCTTTACAAATTAACTGCATTAATCAAATAAAATGTTTTAATCGAAAAAAAAGTTTTATGGAGAAAAAAAATTTAATAAAATATTTATTAAAATAAAAATTTCGATAAAATCAAAAGAATGTTGTTGGCTTATTACGTGAAAGTAAAATTGACAGTTATCGAAAACTGTTCATGCTGAGAGTTGTAATAAAATCGATAAGAAATAAACGAATAAATATATTGATGTATGTATTTCATAATTATTGTGAAAATATGATCTTTTTCATCGAATGATATTGAATAACCCAAATGTTCAACGACTGTTAAATGTAAAATATCTAGAAAGAGAAGGAGAGAAAAATATGTCCGATATTATAAAAAGAATAAGCAGAATTAACCAATAATTGTCGAATATAGTATTAAAAGGTTCGTGAACTAAAATCAAATTCCGCCTGACAGTAACGTTCTTTTATTATCCAAGTTAAACTGGAATTATTCTCTCTCCTTTTTTTTCAACTTCCTGAATAGTTGATCGATTCTCATCCTCCATTTATAGGTCAAAAATCTATAAATTTTAATAAAAAGTACATTATAAGAAAAAAGAATCGATGCTATTGGCTATTGTAATTGAAATTGAAAAAATAATTAAATTTCGTTAGGAAAATTCAATAAAGTGGAAAAAAAATAAAAAATAAAAAATAAAATTTGTATTTTAAAGCAATAAACTAAAATATATTTGTAATTAATTAATTAAATAAAAATAATTTTAATAATCCGGTGGTTGTGTATTGTGTATTATAAAATAAAGACTAATTTAAAATGCAAATATATTCATAAATATTAAAATGAATTATCTCCATTATCTCAATTGCGTATTCCCGATCGACATAACAAAACCCATTGTGGAATTATACACTATGATAATATAAGCCATCGTGCCTATCATACACAATTTATAAGTTTATGAGCAAATTTCTATCTCTCTTCCTACTAAATAATAACAATATTTCTCATCCCAAGAGTTAAATCTACTTGTAGAAAATCGGATAATGAAGGTATTTGCCGATATAATAAGCCCCATGATACTTTTATCCATATTTCGAAGCAGCAAAAAAACTTATTATCATATTTTAATTTTTATTTGAAAAAATTTTTATCTTTTAAAATTACAAAATAATATTTTCCTTTTATTGATATTCAATACTTCGAGCTTTTTTATAATTAACTTTCGCTTAGAAAAATTAATAGCTCAGCAGAAATTTATACTCATTTGCAAGGGAAATCAATACACTCTCAGCCAATGAAATTATTTCATCGCCAAGAAGAAAAAATACTCGAACCTTTTTTAAACTTCTAAGGAGGTTTAACAGTAGAAAAAAAATTATCAGAGATCTAACAAAAATAAATAATAATATTAAAGTTTAAACGTTTTTAAGCTAAAATCAACTTTTTTTTACCTTTGTCGCAAACTTGGAACCCTGGAACAAGTAGTCAAGTCCTCCAAATTCCATATTAAAAACTATACAAAAATTAAAAATTAAATACCTTGGCAGGCAAAATTGCCTTTAAATAGTTGTATTATGTTTTATGATAAAGCATGTAAAATTCTACTCCATTAATATGCAGTACGATACGACTGTTTTACCAAATCGAAAACGACCAAAAAATCCATTTGGGTGCAGCATAATGACAATGTAGGTATAATTCTTCGGGAAAATATGGTATATTTTTCGGTCATTATTTTAAAAATATTCGAAGCAAACTAGATGCAAACAAAGATTCACGAGCCTCATTCATAGTTACAATCTTTCAATGTTCAATTTTTACTTGGAATATTCTCCAAATATGATAACTTTAGTTTCAAGCACAAAAAATTTTTTGAGCTCAAAGAAAGTCGAAAATCAAAATTATAACTCCTTTTTTTAAGCCCACATTTTATTGAATACAAGGAATTAAGCATAAGAAAAATTGAATACAGTGTTTTCAACATATGAAATTAAACACATTCATGAATTCAGACACAATAATTTTCAAGAAAAAGAATGCATGAATGTATTTCAGAGCTGGGCATATACGGCAATTTTGGCACGCTGTAACCGTATGCCGTATAGACGGTTTTTGTGCATAAGGACCCGTATGTTACTTGAACCGTATATACGATAACCAGCATACGGGACCGTATGCACCCTAGCAGTATATACGGTTAACACTATACAGGAGCCTTATGCATCTCAGCCGTATATAATGTTTAATGTCATAAGGGCCCGTATACTCTCTAACCGTACATACGGTTTAAGAGCATACGGACCCGTAGATACTTGAACCGTATATAATGTTTAATAGCATATGGACCCGTATACCGTTTGCTTAGGCTTAATCAAAAACGGCATACGGGTCCGTATGCTGTTTAACCGTATGTACGGTTTGAGAGCATACGGACCCGTATGGTGTTTAACCGTATGTACGGTTTGAGAGTATACGGGCCCGTATGCTGTTGAACCGTATGTACGGTTAGAGAGTATAAGGGCCCGTATGCTGTTTAACCGTATGTACGGTTAGAAATTATACGGTTCCGTATGCTGTTGAGCCGTATGTACGGTTAGAGAGTATAAGGGCCCGTATGCTGTTTGACCGTATGTACGGTTTGAGAATATACGGGCCCGTATGCTGTTTAACCGTACGTACGGTTCGAGAGTATATGGGCCCGTATACTGTTTAACGTCATAAAGGAGAGTATATTATTAAAATATATACATTTCTCTGCATAAGGATCCATATGAAACAATTATAAGCTTTTATAAGTACATTACCTAAGTAAATATTTGACTTTTATAAAGAAATTGGAATAAAGTTCGATAATATTGTTTAAATATGCAAAAAATTGCATTCTTAAAATAGGTATTATAAGACTTACCCAATAATAAAAAATTCTTTTGCTTCTATTTTCTAAATATAAATATGTTTTAAAATCAAGAAGATATTCAAAAAAAGTTAAACATAGAAAGCATTAAAAATAAAATTATTATTTATAACAGGAAAAATACAATCAAAAATTTTTAATTTTCATTTTAGAATTCAATTGAATGAGTAAAGAACAATTTTTATTGCATACATTTTTCTCCAAAATTAATATTGAATATATTTTTTATTTTCTTTAAGGAAAATTAGCTTTTCAAACAATGAATCAGTCAATGATGATCTTTTGTTAGAAAAAATCCTTTCGATATTTAAAATTCTTAAATCATTCTCTAAATTTTATGCCTTACGTTATAGAAAAAGAATATATTTTCTTATTGTAAATACTTAAAAATAAATATCATGATAAATAAATATAACAAAAGTAACTTAGAACATTTTTTTTCACTTATTTTCCTAAACATCAATTCTGATTATGGTGTGCCAATAAATAAATTAATGCCATAAACAGTTATAATTTATAAGGTATCTGTATGAAATTACCCGTATCTACGGCGAAAATTCATAAGGCATCCGTATTAATTTACCCGTATGTACGACAAAATTTCATAAGGCATCCGTATGAAATTAACCGTATGTAAGGCAAAAGTCATAAGGCATCCGTATGGAAATGTCATTATGTACGGTAAAATTCATACGGATGCCGTATGAATGTTACCGTATGTACGGGTAAATTCATACGGATGCCTTATGAGTTTTGCCGTACATACGGGTAATTTCATACGGATGCCTTATGAGTTTTGCCGTACACACGGGTAAATTCATACGGATACCGTACGAAATTTTGCCGTATAAAAAATCATACGGCTAAGGAGGCATACGGTTCAATAATATTTTACCCTTATATAAGGTAAAATTCATAAGGCAACCGTATGAAATTACCCGTATGTACGGCAAAACTCATAAGGCATCCGTATGAAATTACCCGTGCATACGGTAAAATTCATACGGATGCCGTATGAATTTTACCGTACGTAATGACATTTCCATACGGATGCCTTATGAGTTTTGCCTTACATACGGTTAATTTCATACGGATGCCGTATGAATTTTACCTTATATAAGGATAAAATATCATTGAACCGTATGCCGTATACCGTATATAAGGATTTTAGCGTGCAGCCGTTGCCCAGCTCTGATGTATTTAATATCATGTGTTTTAATTTTGGTGTTCAAGTTCGTTGTATTAAAAAAATTTTGAGCTTAAAACTAAGGTTATCCCAAATATGAAACCAATTAAATAGAATACGCTTTATTTCTGTTTTAATATCAAGAATCTAGTAACTTGAATAAACAAAGTAATAAGTCAATTTAAAAGATAAAATTTTTATAAACTTATTTTTGGTTAAACATAGGAATAATGCAGGTATAATAAAATCAAAAATTTACTAAATTACAGTGCAGCAAATATCCTACTTAATTTTTTTTCTCAAAAAAAGTTTTCAAAATGTAGTCATTTTTTGCGAAATAAAAAAGAATGTAACTATACATAAACTAGGAAAAAGGAAAAAAGTTTCATATTTTATATATTATATCTGCAATATTTAACTGAATATTTAAAAATATTAACCTCGTAAAAAATTTTTATATTTCCCTTTAAGTTTTATTAAAAAATTTTTTATTACATGTTAAACTATTCTGCATAAACTTTTAAGATGTCTCCTCTTCACCTTTATGCATATACTGTATATTTTGTTTAATTTTTAACCCAACAACTACACAGGTTGATGTTTTCACCACTAATGTAGTAGATTTACAACAAATTGTACTATAGTAATATCACAACAAGTTTTTATTTCTTTATTTATTTATACATATAAGATATACGGGCTATAGAGCCCTTTTTACAATACAATAAATAACACCCAGCTCCAAGGATTTTGATTTTTATTATTATTTTGAAATTTTTTTAACCCGTGCCGCCAGGCAGTTGAAGTTTCCCATTTAAATAACATGGGAATTTCGAGGTTTTAGCTTTATAAATTTTTACAGAGGCCGCAATATGTTTTAAGAAGCTAGTTATTGCTGAGAAACATACTTTCATATGTTATAAAGACATGAAAACCACCCTCCATTCATTCCAATGGGACTTCTGGGCCTAAATCGCAAATTAACATGCTGGCTAAATCTTATAAAACAGGGTTTTTCGGTAATTTTCAATAAAACGCTGCAACCTCAAAAATTGACCAAAACACTTCTGTTAGGGCTACTTTTTTTTCTCTAAAAATCACCTTTCAAACGTCGTAAACCGTGTATTTTTATCACTGATTTTCTCAGCACTATAGTCAATTAACCTACTGGTAATTTTTGACCCTAAACGACCAATTTTTAAATTTGTTTAAACTGCTGCAAAATTGTATTTTTTGACAAAATTAAGTTTCACAGGCCTAAAAAATTTTCTACAAGCTTCAAATTTCCAAAAATTCTTTACTCGTCTGGTTTCTTGAAATTGTTTTTAAGATATCGCTTTTCAAAGATAATTATAAAAATTGACTTTTTCTTTAAACCCTCAAATTGGGACTCTGACTTTAAATTATCATCTCTGGTTAATAACTTATTGAAAAGCGGTGAGTAAAGAATTTTTGGAAATTTGAAACTTGCAGACAATTTTTAAGACCTATAAAGCTCAATTTTGTCAAAAATTACAATTTTGACAGCAATTTAAAAAAATTAAAAAATTGGTCATTTTTAGTCGAAAATTACCGTCAGGAAAATTGGTCATTTTTAGTCGAAAATTACCGTCAGGTTAATTGGCTATAGTGATGAGAGAATCAATTTTAAAAGAACGCGGTTTTAAAAGGTGACACTTACACCAAAAAAATGAGACCAACCAGAAGTGTTTTGGTCAATTTTTGAGGTTGCAGCGTTTTATCGAAAATTACCGAAAAACCCTGTTTTATAAGATTTAGCCAACATGTAAATTTGCAATTTAAGCCCAGAATTCCCTTTGGAATGAATGCAGGGCTGTTTGCATGTCTTTCCAACATATGAAAGTATGTTTTCCAGCAATAACTAGCTTCTTAAAACATATTTAAAAATTTATAAAAATTTACAAAGCTAATACCTCGAAATTCCCATGTTATTTAAATGGGAAACTTCAAGTGCTCGGCGGCACGGGTTAAAAAAATCGAAAATCAAAATCCTTGCCGCTGGGTGTTTTTTATGACCAAAATATTCGAAAAAAATGGGGGAAGCCAAAAAATATCGAAAAAAAAAATAAGACACAGTCTAATGAATAGTTTTTTATCATTTACACAATTGTTCACCGCACATTAGAGGTGTTTCAGATGTATCACTGAAACATTTCGTGCCACTCGTGGAATTTCCATCCCCTGCAGCACCAACCTACTGGACAGGTCTATTGACCATATAGGGAACAATTTGGGGTATTCCATTAACATATTTAACTGAACTTTTCTCACTTGAATTCAAATTATTAAGTTCTTTTCTTTTCACCAGTTTATTATGTTCTTCCCTTTGTTTCTTTGTCCTAACATGAGTAACTACATATTCCTTAGGAAACAAATTTGTGCTTTAAAATTCGAGGAATACTATTTTTATTTTTAAAATGAATTTTTATAGGACGAACCTTGTCATGTTTTTGTAAACCTATTCTTTCTAGGGTTATACTTTTTTTGCCAAAGGTTTTATCAATAGATTTGATCACTTTCACCAATTGATTGAAGTTCTTATTTTTAGTTTCTTTTTCTGGAATCCCGTGTATTATAAGTTGCTAGTTTTATGAATTCGATTACTTATTTCAGTTATCACTATATTACTTAGGATAATTTCTGTTGATAAATTGTGATTTTCTAACCTGTTGACACGCTGCTGAAGTTCACTTAATGATGTTGATGATGATGGATTGTTGTTATGAATAATTAATATATTAACTGTTTCTTTTAATTTTTGAACTTCATTTTTTTGCTCTTGTAACTCCTTTTTACTGGAATCAAGAGATTTACACAATTTGTCTATTTCTCTGCCAAAAACTGTAAAGGACTCTAATTTTTGTTTCTGATTTTCTATGTATATGTTTAGTAAATTCTAATTTCAATTTCTAATAATATTACTAATTTGTAGTATAATTACCTTTTTTTACTGCATATTGAATTATTGGATAATTGATAATCTGCAAATATAAAAAAAATATAATAATAAACAATTTTAAAGGAAATTTTATGATTAGGAAAAATGAATAGAAAAATAAAAGAAAATAAAAGTGGGAAGAAGATTTATTGCAATTAGTTTCTCAAATTTTCGAGTTTTTTGATAAACCTATAAAAAATTATTAAAATTAAAACCAGAATTTGTAAAATCAGAATGCATCAAAGTAAGGTACTCGTACCATTACATGAACGATAACCAGTACCTGAACAATCGTTTCAATTTTGATTTTTTTGATATTTTTTGATAGTTTTATATAAAAAAAATTAAACAAATATTAAATCTAAAACATCACTGATAAATTAAAAAAATAAGTTAAGGCCCCCTTTTCAAAAATTAAAATTCGTAAATGCACTTTTTTTTTATTTCATTTTCTTGCTTAAAAACATTTCAAGAGTGTATAAAAAAATTTTCAAGCAAAAAAAAATATATGTTTTTGAGATATTTTGATTTTTATGGGACGGATTCATATGAAAACATAAGCATTTTAAAACTTTAAACGCGTTTATCTCAAAACTACTTTTTTAAATCGGTTCCAGTTCTAACTCAAAAACTTTTTCAGCTATTGACCTACATCTAGGTGCGTTTTATTTGTAATTGTAGTGCCAAGTGCTGGAACTAGAAGATCAGAAAAAAGTGGATTAGAAAATTTTTTATTGATCATATTAGGTGTTTTTTTTTACTTAAAAATCTCCATTTTTCGTTTTTGGCGCACCAAATGGTCAATTTTTGGAATTTTTGCAAACTTTTAGTTCCAGCACTTGAGAAGTCTACAGAGAATAAAATGCTCTTTTATTTTTTTTTTTCATGGACCACAATAGGCGCTAGGTGTGGAACCGTTTTTTACTTTTTTTTTTCAGCCTCTACTTTGACGCCCTCTATAAAATGTAAAATATTTGGAAAATAAAAATAGTAATTTTTTTTGTATTCTTTGATAGTTTTGTAACAATTTAAAAAAAAATTTGTAGTTCTTGTATAATAAAATAACTAAAAAAAAAGATGTTTAAAATTCATCAAAATTACACAAAATAATGAAAAGGGGACCTTAAATGATTTCCTGTTAAATTAGAGGAGAAAAAAGAAATTTAAAATACGTTATAAGAAAATCGTTTATTTTCTCAAGATTTTAGTAAAAGGAACATTTAAATTTATGTATCTTGAAAAAATTTATTATAATTAATTTCTACACCTATTCCCCTTTAAATTTTGCTATGGCTACACTTTTTTTACTTATTATTTATCTCAAAAACGTTACTTTCAAGTAACACCTTGAATATCAAGCTTTGCTCCAATACCTGCACGCCGTTCATCTTTTGGTACTAAAACTTAACGAACTTCTGTATTTTGCTTTTACAACACTTTTAAAGAGATAATCGCATTATATTTAATTAAAACCTTTTTATACTGTGAATTAAAAATTTTTCAGACTATACTGAGTATTATAATTAAGTATAATTCTATATAGAAAAAAGATTTTCATGAGTTGCAAAGCTATATACTTAAACGCACCCTTAACTCTTTTATTTATTTACTAAAGACATAGTTTAGTACCTTCGTATACAACGTGTCTCAAGTAACTTGCCAATGAAATGTTCTAAATAAATGTAAATAATTATTTCTCACATTTTTTTTTGTTTTCTGTGATCAAATTCAAAAATAATATTTTTTGTACATAAGTAAATCTGCTTTTTTTATTATTTTTTTTTTAAATTTCAAAAAATCTTCTCAGAAATTATTACATAAAATGAATTTTATAATACTGTGATATAGTAATAATACTGTGATAAAAAATAAAGCTATAACTTTGCGTAACAGAGATAATATTTATTCTTTTGCATCTCAAAATATAATTTGGAACGGCTTAAATTTTTGTTTATGTAAGTATTTATATTACTACCAATAACAAGGATGTTGCTCACCTTTTTTGTTTGCGTATGGATTTTAATAAAAGTTGGTATATAACAAGAAATTATATTAAAAAATACATATTTAAAATTAGAAGATCCTAGGGTGACTCCTTCATTATTAAATAATTAAAAATAATTTTGCTTCTCGGAGCATCTTATACACGTGATTCTTATGGGACGACATTTTACAATAAAAAATTAAAGTATTTTTTGCGTACAGTTTTTGATAAAAAAATTATAACATATAAAAAACATATCGTAGAATATAATTATTCAATTTATTTTAGACTAGGGTGGTTTGTTTATAACGAAAATTTTATTTATTTAACAATGCTATCGTATAGTTGTGCGCGCGCAAGGTTCTCGCTTCTATAGTAATATGATAGAAAGAGATAGTAATAGTTTCTTATTTCTATTATCCCCAGCTTGGTAGTTATCATCCTTAACGCTTGCTTTGTCAGAGTCGAGGCCTCATACTTTATGCGTTTACGTATTATCTACACATGATTCAATTTACTTATTTTTTTATTTAATATAATAATAATCATTAAAAAAAATTTTATATCGATAATTAAAACGTATTAATGATAGAATTTCTCACTTATATAACTTTGGTGATCATAAATACCGATATAATACACGGTAACACGAAAATTTTTAAATCGTTCAGTTAAGGTATTGGTGCATTGTGTTTTAAACGATGGAGTATTGAAAATTTCATCGTCCAGGTACTGGTAAATCAGACACGTCATAAAGATCACTTAATTTCAAAAAATTTGCTTTTTTACTTCATAGTTCTTAGTTTTAAAAGCATTCAACTGCAAAATGACCAATATTTTAAATAATACTATATCTCATTTTTCTCTTAAAATTATCATAAAAAATAAAGAAAACAATCTATAATTCCTATTTTTAAATATTTTTTTTGGTTCCTCAATGAGGAACCATTGTGATAGGTCAAATTTCGATTTTTGATTTTTTGGCATATAAGCACGTTTTGAGACCCCAGGAAGCTAAAAAACCGGTTTTTAAAAAAAGTATGTATGTGTGTGTGTGTGTGTGTGTGTGTATGTAGCCGGTGAAATTTCACAACCATTATGGAATTAAAACCTAATTTTTTTTTCAAAAATTTTTTCATCAAAAAATCTCAAACTACTTTTTTTTTTTTTAATTTGGATGTAATACCTCATTTATTTCCACGAAAGTACTTATATTTGAAAGTTTGGTTTTTACTCTATATCTTGAATCTGATAATTAATTTTTTTTGGATTTTTTTCCTAAATTTTTTTTCACAAAAAAATACAAAAAACAACAATTTTTTTTTTTCTTTTTGGACGTAGTACCTAATTTATTTCTATGAGAGTACTAGTTTTAGTCAGTTCATTTATAGTAATTTTTTGGATTTGATACCGAATTTTTTCAAATTTTTTTTCTCAAAATTAAAAAAAAAAAAATTAAAAAACCTGAAATATTTTTTTTTTTTTTTGGGTGTAATACCTCATTTAATTCCATGAAAGTACTAATATCTGAAAATATTGCAACCGGTGATGTTTCACAACCGTTATGAAATTAAGACCTAATTTTTTTTTCAAAAATTTTTTCACCAAAAAAGCTCGAGGTACTTTTTTTTTTTTTTATTTAGATGTAAGACCTCATTTATTTCCACGAAAGTACTTATATTTGAAAGTATGGTTTTTACTTGATATCTTGAATCTGATACTTAATTTTTTTTAAATTTTTTTCACAAAATTTTCGTCACAAAAAAATAAAAAAAATACCAAATTATTTTTTCTCTTTGGACGCAGTACTTAATTTATTTCTATGAAAGTACTAGTTTTAGAAAGTTCGTTTATAGTAACTTTTTGGATCTGATACTGAATTTTTTCAAATTTTTTTTCTCAAAATTAAAAAAAAAAAAATTAAAAAAATTGCAATATATTTTTTTTTTAGTGCAATACCTCATATAATTCCACGAAAGTACTAATATCTGAAAATATTGTAACCGGTGATATTTCACAACTATTATGGAATTAAGAGAGAAATTTATGTATGATTGCATGGTTGTAATCGGTGATATCAGTGGTATATAAATGTATTAAGCTCATTGTTTGAGGAACCTTAGTGCCAGCTAGTTGGCAGGGTATTTTTTTTATAATGACACCAAGGGGCATTCTAAAAGCCTTGTAAGAGGAATCTGTAATAGAGCAGTATGCAGAGCAGCCAACTTTATTTTAAGGTTTTAAAAAGATCTGGTAAACCCTTGGGCATCATCAACCAATAATTAAGATTTATTATTCATTAATATGTCTATAATACAGGAAAACTGTATAAATTCTACACTAAGAACAGACCAGAAGCAAGTATTCCAGTTTTTTAACACTATCATTATACAAGAATTGAATTGGTTGATTCTTTGCTCAAAAATATCGGCATCTGCATTTCGTATGCAGATAAGCATTGCTTTCTAGTGCAACTTTGGGTACTTGTGTATACGGAAACACGAAAGAAACTGCTCATAAAGAAATTCAGAAATTGAAATGATTAATTAGATGGGCAGTTTTGATATCTTTTAGTTTTTTATAAAAAAATGATAATAATTTTAAAAAATGAGTAACATTGAATTTGAAATTGTTTTGAAAATGATGAAATCTAGGTTGCCAAGAAAATAAAGAATGGACCAGGTAGTAAGCTCCGAACGGCTACTATTTTTTAAAGCCATGATTCGTCTATTATTTTTAATCATTTTTAGGAAACGTCTATAATCCACAGATATTTAAACTTTGTAAACGTAACTTGGATCAGGTCATATATGTTATTATTAAAAATATAATAAAATAAGTTAAAAGAAAATTCGTGTAGAAAATAAAATAGCTTTAAATTTCTTTTATTCATAAAGCGGACCTTATTCTTTCGAAAGCTGACAATCGGTATTTTAAATCCATATATATTGCTGCTACTTTTTTTTATTTAAGATATACAAATATATCTCTTATATTATTTTACACAGGACGTCTAAATACGATAACAAAAAAAAAAAGAAAAAGAATAAAATGAAAAGCATCGAACATATAAAAAAAAAAGTACTCAAGTTTTATTATGCCTGATATACCTTGGAAAATTTTATAGTATTCCAGAAAATAGAAGATAGTGAGAGTGCAGTTTACCATATATATAAAAAAAAGCTTGCCGACATAAATACAAATCTTTTATTTTTTTTTGTTTCTAAAAAATAGAAGAATAATGAAAAGCTTCTGTGGATGTTCGCGAGAAAAAAACCTCTGTCAACTATAAATATGCAAAAAAAGCAGAAAATATGAAAAAGACGATCTTACGTGCAGTCCCTTAAGAGCAAAAAGCACATTACACCATAAATTTGTATACATAAGTATATATAAATTTTTATGCATGCATGAAAAAAGAACCCTAAACTTCTATTTACATTTATACAAGAGCAAGCTATAAATGTCCCGTGCGAATCTATATTTATTATATATGCGTTAGCATAAAGCAGTAACTTTCTCTCGTTATTTCGTTATTTTTTCATGGTGCAACTGCATTTATACATGATAGATGCCATTGGTCGAGTATATTTATATTCCTGTGTCAAGTGACAAATATATGTCTTTCTCCCTTTTTCTATCAGCATCGTACACAACTGATAAAGAGATATCAAAACGCTTCTCTATTTATACCTGTAAATGCAAATTTTGCGAGATTCTGTGATATCGTCACATATATATGCTTTTAAAAGATAAATAATTTTTCTTTTTTTTCCATACCACACGTGGCAACTTGTCATTACGGTATGTAAATATCAATTTAATATTCTCTACTAAAATTTTATACAATATTTTGATTTATTTATTAATTAATGTTTTTTATGTAGGATACATGTATATGAGGCACAAATTCAGATGACTTCACTAAGTTTCAGAAATTAATGAGAGTGGAATTGATTGGCACAAATGATCGGGAAAAAGTTTTATTCTTTATCAAACAACTGAGACTTATTTTTTGAAATTTTATTTCTTGATATCAATGATACATTCATTATTTTTTAGTTCTTTTTGGGACGTAAAACTGATAAAAGTTCAAAGAACTGTAAGTCTCAAAAAACGAATTTATAAATTACAAATAAAAAACAATATATATTTTAAATAGAAAAATTGCGATTTTTAAAAATTTTATTTTAATAAAACAAAGTGTTCTGTACTTATTTAATTTTGGGGATCAATATTTGTATGTCTAAACATCATTTCTATCTATTAGCTAGTGTTTAAAAAAATTTTGAAGCTCGTTAAAAAATTAGAAAGCTGAAAAGTCAAAATTCCCATGTTATTTAAATAGGAAACTTCAAAAGCTCAATGGCAAGGATTTTTAAAATCGAAAACCAAAACCCTTGGAGCTGGGGGGTTTTTATGACCAAAATATCCGAAGAAAATAGGGAGAGCAAAAAAATCTCGAAAACGAAAAAATAAGACACACTCTAATGTATATTATACAGAGAAGAATTACTTATAAAGATGAATAAAAGCTTTTTAAATTTATATGGTACTTAAAAAGTAAAAAGGAAAAAAAGATAGAAAGTAAAATACTTATTAAATTTGATTTATTTGTTACATATTTTTATACGACAAATATTATTCTTTTTTGTAATAAAAAAGATTAAAGGCAGTATGCGTGAAATTTTGAAGTACAGAAATTTTTATATCCGTTGAAAAATGTTCAATTTTACTTTTTTTCCTAAACTGCTTATTTTAATAAATTTTATTTTGCTACAAATTTTAAATTTTTTAACTTTTAAAATTTTAAACTTTTTTTTGATTAATTGATTGATTGAAAATTTTTATTTTTACATAATTGGACAAAATGGTTGAATTACAAAAAGTGGTAATTTTTTAATTGTTCCAACACGTACAGGTTGTTTAACAATTCTTATGTGAAAAATTAAAATTATAGAATTTAAATTTAAAAGCTAATATATACACTGTAAAAAGTAACTTCCTTTTATGAACAAAAAAATTAGAAAATTTTCGAAAAAATTTGTAAAATTCGAAAAAAATCGTAAATATTCGAGAATTCTCTTGTGCATTTACGAAAAAAGTTGCAAATTCACAATTATTTTTCGTAAATTTACGATTTTTTTCAAATATTTACAAATTTTTTTGAAAATTTACTTATTTTTCGAAAATTTTTTAATTTTTTTGTTAATATAAGGAAGTTACTTTTTACAGTGTAGAAAATAAAAATATAAAAGTTTAATTTATAAGTTTTAATTTATATGTCTTTTGAAAATTAATAATTTTTATTACTCGTTTGTAATTCTTAATCAATAATATTTATAATCGACCTTTTTACGAGTATCCGCATATAAAAAGCGTGGGCGATGAATTTGTAAATTCATTTAATACCATGTACTCGTAAAAAGGTCGATTATAAATATTATTGATTAAGAATTACAAACGAGTAATAAAAATTATTAATTTTCATATATAGAGCTTGGACCTAATAACGCTCTGAGTTATAACATTCAACTCGCATTTTAATAAATATATATATATAACATCATTTCTTATATACAGAACAGATGGCTAAAGCAATGTGAGTCGTCCTCACAAGTGCTAAAATCGCCATTTGTTAACTATATAAGAAAAATAAGGACGTGTTTACATCAGCGTCTGTAGCACATACACTAACACACACAGCTACACTGATGAGATCTATGTGTTAGTGTTGATCGAAACGCTAGGTACCTTCTGTACCGACATTTAAAAACCGCGTAAATTCAAATTTTTAAATAAGTTTAAAAATTCATCTAATGTCGCCGCTTTGTATGCCTTAATAAAAAAAGAGATGACGATAAGCATCCGCATATAAAAAGCGTGGGCGATGAATTTGTAAATTCATTTAATACCATGTACTCGTAAAAAGGTCGATTATAAATATTATTGATTATATGTCTTTTTTTCATAAGATAATCATATGCATAGATCAATGCACTGCATATTTTGCAGCTGATCTACCCCAACTGATGAGTTACAAATGTGCTTAAATAATATATTTTAGCAAATACTAAAAGTCTTAAACAACTTTTTTTTTAATTAAATATATATTCAAAACCAAAAAATTTGGACTATTAGGTTTCCTGTTATATAAACAACGAAATAACTACGTTTTTGACATATAAAATTATAGATTATAATATAAGATCTTATAGTAGAAGGATCGATAAGAGGTAGTTTGAGTTATCAAACATAAAGAAAAATGGACATATATATCTTATCTAATCACTTAATAAATTTAATAATTTAAAAATGCTTAATACGTCAATAATTAAGAGCAGTAATATAAAACTTTGAGGTTGATAGGAGAAATATCACCTTGGATAACTAGAGGGAATGGGGATATAAATTATTTTTTGACTCAATTTTTAAGCAGACATGGGCTTTTTTGCTCCTATTTTTTTCGAATTAATAAGATAGACAGCTTAGAATGCGTATACTGCCCTGACAAAGAAGACGCGGCAGAACACACATTTTTTGAATGCGACAGATAGTCCATTAAAAAGTTTGAACTGAAACAAACATCGGACTAATCACACCTGATAATGTGATTACTCTGATGCTCAGAAATGAAGACGTTTGGTCCGAAATTAGCCAATAAGTGGAGTACAGACTCCACAATAAAAAAACCGTCCAAGGTAAAGGCTAAAATGGAGACTTATTGAGTTGTTGCACTAACAAACAATCAGCCCTGCCCTTACACATGACACCTCAATCAACTGTAGCTGGTAGGCTAATTTATTTGCATTTATTTTTTATCTAATTATTTAATTATATATTTATTTATTAACGTTCTTTTTGACGATATTAGGAAATGACATGACATTAGAAGAATGACAATGATGTGACGAGCTTGATAAACGCTAGCTAAAATATATTTTTACAGAAGATGACAATACATAAAGATGGAATTTTAATTAGAAGGAATGACGGAGTTCTCTATTCGACTGGTGATTCACAGGATGCAAGTCAAAAGATGGAGTTCTCGAATAGAACTAAATGTCTTGAACCTGTCCTGAAGTAATGTGAAAATAGTCCCGGAATAGGCTCACATAAGGTCGAAAGTGAGTAGAGTTTTAGTAGGTGAAAGTAAGGTAATGTCAAGTCTTACATAACTGTCAGTCCGAATGCTGACCAGTATGCGTGATACATCGATGAATATTTAATTGGTAGAAATTATGGACAGGTGTATAATGGTAAATAATACTTAGTTATAGGATAACCTCAAAAATATATCTAACTGTGTGTTATCTTTATACAGTGTAACGTACAATAGGAAATTGACTGGGGAGATTCCCTTACTCCTTATATACATGGTATACTCTCTAATACATAGATAAATTTAGTAAATTTTATAAGTCTCAATTACAATAATATTATACATAATATTAAAGAACCAGTTTTTTAAATTAATAAATGATAAAATAATGAAAAAATGAAGTTGTAAACCATTGTCTATACTTTTGAAAAATCCTATTAATACCGTCAGCAACCCTAAAAAAATCTGTATAGTAATTCAGATAGCTCAGTTGCGAAAAAACTCAGTTTAACCATTGTGCTTACTATTGCCAACTGTTTGTTTGAGCCATTTTATTCGGTTCTCTGAAGGTTCAAACTACCTGAAAACATGGGTCAGACCTGTGTAATAATATTTTTTAAATTTTTTTAACCAAAAAAGGAGAGACCAACAGCTAAATAATCACTGGTTCTAATCCCAAGGAATTAATTTATAAAGCAATCTGATTCGTCTAACGAGCTAATGGGTTCAATTCTATAAGTAGTATATGCAGTTTGTAATCGCATTATGAGCGAACAAATATAGATCTATATAAGCGCTCAAGAAGAGTAAATAGAAGGTATAAGAAAGTAGTAATATCATTATTTCTCAATCTACTCGTGCATAATAATATATTGCTTCGTAAATTAGCAAAGATCTTTTGATTATTGACGTAGGCTAATGCAAGTGTTATATGTGAATGTTGGTTTCCTCCCTTTTAACGTATCAGATATTTATCTAGGATTATAAAGCAACTATATTTAAGTATACACATCATCAACCTGAAGATAATTAACCAATAGTTAGCACATAAACAATTAATTGCTAGATTGCTACTAAACATTCAAATGGAAAATTGAATATTGAATATTTTTCAATAACATATATTTATAAGTCAGATGATCAAACATTAGCAAAATAAGTAGAAAATTGGAAGCAAATTTATTTTTACCACTATAATAATTAGTACTATATAATGAAAAATTAAGTATTATAAATTATTTCTTTGTCATAAAATGACTAATTGCTGTCCCAAGGGTACAGGTAGATTCATTAGCAAAGTACACGATGCTAAGTTTTTTATGATATTGATATTGTGTAAAAAGGAAAAAAAACTTTTGACTGTAACGTAGGGAATTCTAGGAAAATGTTATACTAATATATCGCTATAGATTTTTTGGAACCATTATGAAACCGACCCGAAAAAAAGACCGAACTTCTGGGTCGGGTACCCAGAGATTAAGGTAACCGCACACTCCTAATATTTACTTTTTTTATAGATACTGACTTGAGTTATTTTTTTGTCTTTCTTTTTTACCATGTTTTATTAATAAATATTTGTGAGGAAACTTAAATCCTTTTTCTTGCAACAACAAACCTTAACATAATATTTTAAGAAATTCATAAAAACGTATGAAGATAAAAAAAAAACATAAGGTTAAAGAAACTTTAAGCTTGATAAAAAAAAATGTAAGTATCATCTAAGAAATTTCTCCAGAGAATAAAAAGTCATTAAAGATACTCTGAGCTGTACTTTTTGTAAGAGACATCTGCCACAACTATTGAAATCAATTTGAATCTAAGTTAGTTTTTTTAACCACATTAAACTGGGTAGTATATATTACATTAGGTTAAGTCTCCGAAATGAAAGTAAAATATGTACTTCAAGAGACTTTTTCTTTGGTGTAACGAATAAATAATGATAACAAAAGCTAGGTGCTAAAAATAATAAGAATGAAAAAATAAAGGCTTTAAAAATACAAAAGGATTTCTAATTCTCTCTCTCTCTCTCTCTCTCAAATGTAACGTTGAAATAATAATTACTTTTTAAAAGCTTCTTGAGAAAACACTTAAAATTATTTAAAACGTCAATAAGGTAAAAAAATTAATTATTAAAATAAATAAAATTTATTTAATTTAAATTAAATTTAGAACTGGGTAAGAGTATACAGATAATATTCTAAGTGTAGAAATTATACACGCTTTGTATTAAATCGTCTCTTATAATATAGCTATTCTGTCTCAGTAAATATATTACTTTTACTGACGCTTACTTGAAATTATAATTTATTATAATATTTATCATTATATAATTTCATTTCATTTCGAATTTCAATGAATTTTAATACTTCTTATTTAGAGGGTGTTAAGGGGTTATTTATTATTCTTTCAGTCTAGTAGAAAAAAAAAAATTTTTTTAAGGTATTGAGTTATAATCGTGCTCTTTAAGTAAAAATTTAAAGCTATTTTATGATGTATTAATAAAAAGCTGTCTATTTTGATTCAAGGTTTTATTATTATAAATAATTACTAATTTCCAAACAAACTAGATAGCAAAGAAAGTAACAGGTTAAAGAATATTTTTTTTTTAGATAATATGATTTTTCACTTATTTCTATCTTATAGTTATTAATTAGTAAAATAACGCTGGCTGTTCAAAACCGCATCTATGTCCACCACCCCATCCTTGACCCTACGTGAGACATCCGTAAAATAAGATTTTCGATTTTTAAATTAAACTATGCAAAATAAGTTTTTTTTAAATCAATATCTTAACTTTTAATGACAAATTTTGGGCAGGTTCAGCAAATACCTGTCCAGTCCAAGTCAATATGAAAGAAAAAATTAAGAGATATACTTAGAAAATTTTTGCCAGTAATAATGCTTTTAGGCTTAAAGTTATTGCAAAAATAAAATTTTTCATCTTTCTTTCAAATAAATATAATTATTTTAAATATGTAAAATTAACTTTCTAAGCATGCTCAAAAGAAATTAATTATTTAAAAAAACATTTCTTAAGAATTCAAAATTTGATTAAAGTGATAGCAACAAAAATTATTAAAACTAGTGAAACTAGTATAGAAATTATAGAGATAGATGGAAATAGCATTTCTAGGATAATCAACTTGAATAATAATGTAAGGAAGCAATGGTGACAAATTACCGAGTTTACCCCACAATGTCTGATTGATGATGGCAATCCCTTATGTTTTAATCACCTTAGCCATTTCACATTGTTGTTATTCAAAGTGTCATTTGATAGCGTGTTAAAACATGGACTATTCAGTTGTCGAGTACGTATTACATGTTTCTTTGTGTAAATTCTAAAATAGCACTAGTTTACACGATTTTATAGATACCCTATTATTTTGAAAATTATTTTTTTCTTGCTTTCCAAAAAACAGAAAATTAAAAAAGTTTCAACTGGTTTGTTGGTTTGTTAGTTAAAACAACCAACGGGCATGGAATATGTTGACTTAAAATAGTCTTAAATAATATTTAAAATTATTATAGGTCCAAACAGCTGAGTTATTTGACCATCCTTTCCTAAAAACGAGAACTTTTTATCCTTCACTCCCTTAAGAACGAAACTTTTCAGTTCTTTTCCTAAAATTATTAATTTTTACCACTCCCCCTTTATCACCTCCTATGTTAGAAACCATTTTCAAATGAACCTGTTAATAAACTTCATGAAAATTATATGTTATTTTAAAATATTTGAAGAAACTGAAGAAAAAAAAGCTAAATTATACACGGTTAGGTTGCTTTACTTGAATTGATTGAATTGCTTGGATTTTCAAGCAGCTGCTTGAAATTTCAAGCAAAGAAATCTAACCATGTAGTCAGTCGAAAGAACAATTATGTAAAAAAAAAGGACATTTCTTGTCCATTCTGTCAAGAGTGAAATGAAAAAAAATTGGCAAATTTCTTGATTAAAACTGATATTTTTTATTATATATTTTTAATTTTCTTTATATTGACCTATCCTGGGTATAGGACTGTTTAAATAATTAACTCTTGTTAATCAAGTCATACGTTTCGCCTGAAAATTTAGCGGCATAGTTTACAAAATATTTGCAATCTTATAAAATTTATACTTGAACTCCCTCAAGATATACTGGGAAAAAGAAGTTTGTGCTAATAAAAATTTATTTATAATTTATGGTAGAAGAAAATTCACCATATAAATAAACATTTTCGAAATTGCTGAATACAATTATGAAGTCAATTTTTTACTTTGACACTTTGACACTTATCAGCTATCAACTTTAAAAACTAGGATATAAAAAAGTATAAATAAATTAAGATTTTTGAAATTGATATATTTAGATTTGAAGACGATTGCAGGATTTGTTTATTTGACATTAGTCAACTGGACGTCATGTTTACAGCTGTCAAGAGATAAAATTAAAAAACTGACCTTTTATATGTTTGAATTTAGTGAACTCAGGAACATAAAATAATATAGTTTTGTTTTAAATTTCCTGATTTTCAAAAGTAAGTTGACGGCTTGTTTCTGAAAGCTGTCGGAATAAAAAAACTTACTTCATAATTGTATTCAGTGAGCTTAAAAACATAAGTAATACCTATGCTTTATTTTTAATTTTCTAGTTTTCAAAAGTAACTTGACAGCTAGATAAAATTTGTTAAGAATGAAATTTTCAAATGTGGTATAAAAATTGAATTTAGTAGTAATCGGGTAAATAAAAAATTATGAGTTTCATTATTTTTCGTCGGAATGGGCAAGAAAGTGTCCTTTTTTATGTCCTTCCATGGGGTTTTGTTTTTATTTTAATTTATAAAGTTTACTAATTAGTTAAAAATAATAGTTTAAAAAGAAACGGTTACAAAATCGTGTGCAGAATCAAAAATTTAGCAACCTGAATAAAGAAAGACTTTGGTAAACGTTATAGCTTCAAGACCACATTATGTGGTTCAAATACTTACATCTTCAACTAGTTTTAAAGTTTCTTGGCGATTGGAATAAATTCCATTTACCACTTCTGATCCTAATTGCGGTAGGAGTTAATAACAGACTGGCCTCCGTGTTGACACTGTACTCTAGAGCATCATCAATTTTCATAGTAAACTTAAGCTCTTTGTGCAATAAATCTTTGATAAGTCTTTATAAAAGCTTGAATAAGAAATTTAGCAATGTGGCCCACAACATATCTTCTACATGCATTAAATTATATGATAAAACTTTTTTAACTTTTTATAAAAAAAAGAAGTTAGAATTTTTTAATTGAAGATGCAATTAAAAGCAGGAAAAATAAAATAAAATAATTATTATTCGGATAAACATAGACGCGATAGGTAAAAATGTCAAACGTTTTAAGCAAGAAAATAATTTACTTAGAATTAAAATGAAAGTATGTATGGTAGTATAACTTTTGTAATATTAATAATGCAAGAGCGTATAATAAAAACATAAAAATGTAATATACTTTGATAATAGTTTATACTGTCATTCAACTCTCGTCTTTAGAAAGCCCAAGTTTTATACAGATTTTTCATTTCCATCCGTATAATTCAAGTTGTTTTAATATCTTGTATAGAAGAATAAAAGTAGAGTAGTCGTTTATCTCTCGGCCATTATATAGAGTAACGCTTGCATCAAGTGCAGACTTATAAATATTATGCGCTAGTAGCTTTCGGTTTACTTTCCATTTAAAAACATTCGTGTTGGTGCACTGTGTCCTATACAGCTATACTACAATATTTTTTACCATATGAATTTTCTCGAGAGTATTTTATCTTCAGAGGGATGGTCCTTTCTATAATCTCCTGACGGACATTATCGAGAAGGCTTAGAGCAATAGAGACTTGTTAATTAACTCGTGTTTTAGAGTGGTTTAAATGACGGAGAAAATACCTTTGAATTAAACATTATGTAAAACGCTATTAAAATTAATCGTTTGAGGGAATTACATTTTTTTTACTTTGCTCTTTTAGGATTTAATTTAATTCTATAGGGTTATAAAATTACTACTTTTCTTTGCATTACAACAAATTTTATTATTCATATTATTTTTTCATTGCATGACATCAAGTAGTTAGGAGAATAATTACTTTCGAAATAATGGTTTGTTTAAAACAAAAAAAAATTCAGAGAATATAGTACTCAAACTAATAAATAAACTAATAAGACTTTGATTTATTATATGAATTTCAAATAAACGAATTGAATTACATGTTAAAATTCTTCTTGTTTAGTTATGATGCTCGGGATATTCACTACCGAAGGACGAAAATTTGGAGTCCGGAAAACTTTTGGGGAAATAGAGCGACATTTCGAGCTACTTCTCCAGCTCATCTAGTAATCACAAATGTTCAAGAAAGAGACGGTGGCGAATACAGATGTAGAGTTGATTTTCGCAATTCGCCAACTAAAAATCTTAAAGTCAACTTTACCATAATAGGTAAGAACAGCTAATATATTTCTATTTCTAATATTAGTTTATCATTTTGGGAAACTGAGTCAACAATAATAAACTCTCTTTTAAGGGTTATAATCTTAAATAATTGAATTACCTTTATTTACAAGAAACTTCGTATCTGGCCTAACACGAAATATCTTTTGTTTTTAATTTTCTTGAATTTGGCTAATTTTTTGTCAACTCGGCTATCCAGTATACTCTATAAAAATACAGTTTTTAAGATAAATAACGATTTTTTTTTGGTAACTGTCTACAGCATTAACCAATTAAAGTCAAGTTTGACGGTAATTTTTTAAATATTTCAGCTGCATAATTTTTAGGAAAAAAATAGAAAAATTTAATTTTAGAACACCTGATCTTATGTTTTTGATGTCTTTTATTTTAATTTTTATCCTTAATAATTCGATGAAATTTTTCAACGGGTATATTTATATGTTTTTTGGGTCGCTGAACACGAATATAAAATCGGTTTTTACCGAATACAGTCCAGTTGCCCACATTCGGCAGCTTTAGGTTAATTTTTGGGGTTTTTTCTATATTCGCAAGTGTTACTTATGTTTTTTGGGTCACTAAACACGAAAATGAAACTTGTTTTTACGAAAATTGATTTAGATGCCCACTATAGACAACTTTAGGCTATGTTTTGAGATTTTTTACTGTTATTTATGTTTTTTATCTTGTAAGGGTACGGTTGTCCCGTAATAGGCTTACGTTCGCTACCGTTAATTTTAGATACTTCCAAACACCAATATTTGGGAAACTCGGAAACCAGGCTGGATGTAGGAAACACAATATTTAATTAGACAATGCAAAATATTTTTTTACTAAGTTTCTTTATTCGAAAAATGTATGATCTCGGGTATAGAACTTCCTTCTAGGTTAATAAAATAATAATATTTGAATAAATGAAATAAAAAAGTTTTAATTATTTTTATTGAGAATAAAAATTATAAATTGGCATAAAAAATCTTCAGTTGCTTATTGTTCGCCATTAGACCAAAGGACCCCGCACCATTAGCATTGGAAAATTGCAAATGGTGCGATTTTCTTCAAACTTTGGGAATCGATAATTCAAGAGATTTTGAAACGAAAATGTCTTATAGAAAAATCGGAAATATTCATTCCCTTTTGAGATACGGAGGCTAGAAGTGTAAAAAAGTTAAAAAATTATTTTGCTGATACAGAAGAGGTAAGTAATAGTATATTAAGTATCAAGGGCGTAAAAGTTTTGGCACTAGCGTGAGCACTAGCACGAGTGCTCGGCGAAGCCGGGCACAAGTGATATGTGTTCACGCTCGTGTCTAAAGTATTTCGCCCATGGTGCTTACACTATTTTTTGCCCACCGAGGCGTAGAACGAGTTCAGAAAATTCTTTACGCACGAGTTTTACGCCCGAGAGGGCAAAAAAGATTTTTCCTATAGGGTTTACCATCTGAATCAAGATTGGATTTCAATGTTTTATGGGTCACTGATTCTAATAATGATGTTCCTAAAAACACAAACGTATGCGTTAGCCCTTAAAGGGCAAAAATGGCCCTTTTAAGGGTTTTTAAGTACAAATCATAAATGCTTACTTCATAACGCAAGCTATATGTTTTTTGGATCACTGAGTCCAATAATGATGTTCCTAAAAACCCAAACGTATGTGTTAGCCCTTAAAGGGCAAAAATGGCAAGTACAAATCATAAATGCTTACATCATAACTCAAACTCTACGATATTATGGAGGATAAACTCAATGATGGTCGTCACGAAACCCAAATGGTTTATGAAGAGTTCTCAAAGGGCTACATTGCCCTTTTTAGGTCTTTTTCTTGTAATATCCTTAAGAACAATGTAAAAAACTCAAGATAAACACTTTTTGGGTGGCAAAATTACTTGACGACGATCTGAAAATCCTAACAGTATTTCTAAAGCCCTCAAAGTTGCCATTTTTAGGGCTTACTATGTATGAATCAGTGACCCAAAAAACGTATAGTTTGAGTTATGATGTAAGCATTTATGATTTGAACTTAGAAAACCTTAAAAGGGCCATTTTTGCCCTTTAAGGGCTGAAACGTACGTTTGGGTTTTAAGGAACATCATTATTAGAATCAGTGACCCATAAAACATATTGAAACCCAATCTTGATTCATACGGTAATCCCTACAAGCAAACTCTTTTACTTACGTCTTCTGTATCAGCAAAATAATTTTTCAACTGTTTTACACTTCTAGCATCCGTATCTCAAAAGGGAATGAATATTTCCGATTTTTCCATAAGACATTTTCGTTTCAAAATCTCTTGAACTATCGTTTCCCAAAGTTTGAAGAAAATCGCACCATTTGCAATTTTCCAAAGCTAATGGTGCGGGGTCCTTTGGTAAACATGCATAAAGTTGCCTTTTGTGGGCAACTGGACCGTATTCGATAAAAACCGATATCACATTCGTATTCAGCGACCTAAAAAACATAAGTAACACTTGCAAATATAGAAAAAACCTTAAAAATTAAAGTTGCCTATTGTGGACAACTGGACAATATTCAGTAAAAACCGATATCATATTCGTGTTCAGTGATCCATAAAAAACATTATACCTGTTGGGAAATTTTATCGACCTATATTAAGGGTAAAATTTGTCTAAGAAATGGGGCTCCACGTCTGCTCTATCTATGATAATCATGAGAATCAGCCGCCATTCTGGGTTGAAACCGTTTTAATAAAACGCATCACAAAAATTTTTTTGACCATGCGCATTTCTTGTTTAAGTCCCTTTGTCCGACTTTTATTTATTTTTTGGAAGATTGAAAGCTGATTTTGGGATTATTTTTAAGATGTAACAAAAAAATAGCGCTTAAAAATGGCATTTTTTTTTTTATTAATATGGCCAAAACTCGTACAAGCTAATTCTTTTAAAAATCCGACTCTGGATTTAAAATTTGCAACCTTAAAAACATAAGATCAGGTATTCTAGAATAAAATTTTTTTATTTTTTTTTTTTAAATTATGCAGCTGAAATAATTAAAAAATATTTGTCAATCTTTACATTAATGGGTTGAATGCCATATGGTATTTTTGTATTTTAAATACGACAGGTGCAAAATAGCAAATGAACTAAAGTTGATATCACCATTGTTTTCTTGTATCCAAAACAAAAGAATGTATGCCATCAGGGCCTTGTACAATATTTCCTTTAAACATTTTCCGAGAACTAAAAATTGTTTATTATTTGGACTTTGATTGCTTCTAAATCTAGAGGTCAAAAGTAAAAAAGTTCTAGTGCGAAAAAGGCTGTTTTTTAACTTAGTTATATTCTAATTAAGGAAAATTCAAAAATTACACCGATATGTTTTAAATTCAGTAACTTTTGGGTCTTGGGTACCAATTGCAAGCAATTCTAAGTAATTTTTTGCAGTTTCTTTGATATTTTATTTTTGTAAATAGCTGTGAGATGTATCAGATAAAAACTGAATATAGTACTCTGATATGGAATCCATAAAATATAAGAAACTAATAACAAACTTGAAAAAGCGCAAAACTTAAGCCAGAAATTCATATTATAGAGCCAATGTACAGTTTTCAATAAAATAGAATTTCATTATCTTACAAAGCAAAAAAAATGACTACGAAATCGGGATTTTAAGATAACTAATAGTACACTGAAAAAAAAATCCAGTTTCAGCAAAAAGTAATTCCGCTTGCCATTAGCGAAATTGTTTTGTTTGCTGCTAGCAGATTTTCCACTAACCACTAGTGGTATTCAGCTGAAGTAAAAAAAAATTTTTTTTGTGGTTAGCGGATTTTTTTTTCATGCTCAAACGATTGCAAATGACTCGAAACATAAGAAAATTAAAAAAAAAAAATTTAACGGTATGATGAACCAAAAAACAAATTCTTAAAAAATTTTTTTCAATTTTCTTTAGGCTTCAAGTCATTTGCAATTGTTTAAGCAAGCAAAAAAATTCTGCTAGACGCAAGCATAATATATTCGCTAGCAGTAAATCGATTATTTTATTTTCAGTGTACTTAAATGATTTAAGAAAAAAAAAAAAATAATTTTTTGGTTTTAATGAGATTTGCGACTTGAGCTTCATTTTCAGTAGCAAACTTTATTTGAAGTAAAAAATAATGTCAATGCTTATAAAGCAAAGAAAAATATTTTATTTAAAAAAAAACAGAAGAAAAATATTGAAAACGTAAAAGCATTTTTTGTTTGGAAGAAAAAATAAAATAAAAATTTAAATAAATAGAAAAAGATAAAAAAAAATGTTTAAATTACCTGTGCAAATTCCGTTTTTTACAAAGAGTATAAATATTTATAAAAAAAATTATTTAACTTCAAACTTATTCGAAGCTTAAAAAAAAAATATATATATATAAAGGGAGGAAAATTCGAGAGTTACTTCTTTTAATTTAAAAATTTGTTGACATACATCCAAAAACAAAAATTAAATTTCAAACGACTATAAAGTAAAAAAATTGATTTAAAAGTAATTTATTGTCGAAAATTTGAGTACTTATAAAGAATCTTTAAAGTATATCTTTATAAAATCGATCGTCTTTCTCTGTATTCTGTCTATCTCTTGGGAAATAGCACACACGTATCAAAGGTATGAAGACTCTTTACTCAATAGAACCAAAAGTCCTTTCACCATTGGCATCGCTAACGTAATTTGTCTTTCTATCAGCCATTAAACCGAATTAGAGCCGACGACGACTTTGGTTCTTTGAAAACTTTCAGTTATATATACAAGCTGTATCCTCTAGACATATATAATACATATTCTCTATTGCGATATCAAAGACTCGAAAATATAAAAACCATATTCCCGTATTTTCATAGAAAAGCTTATTTTAATTATAAAAAAAATTTATAAAAAAATCCATTTTTTTACGACAATAGATGGAAATTCAATTAACAAAGAGAACGAATATATTGAAAAGATAACGCATAGAATATATAATTCCAATATATTCTTTTTGAAAAATTAATTTACCATTATCATATCATTCGCGTAGAAAAAAAGTAGCTTTTGTCATTTTTTGTGGGTGTAAGAAAATGAAAGAAAAACAGCCACAAGTGAGAAATACCTCTATATACATTATTCAGGGTCAACGATCGTTGGCAAACTGCCAAGTAATATATTTTCAATAAAGCATCAATTAAATAACAAGGCAGAGCTAAATTCAACCAAGTATTTACCAGTCAACACTCTTCATAAACTGAAATCTCAGAGTCCTTATGGAAAAATTAATAAAATGCTAAAAAAAATTCTCAGAAATATAATATACATGAAAATTGGCTTAAAGCCCAAATTAAAAGTTTACATCATAAAAGCACCCTTACGTATTTTACGACAAAGAATTTTTCTTCTCGATATAATGATTAATGATATTTATAGTGTATAAATAGGAAATAAAAAATTTAAAGTTGATGAAAAAAAATTACACGTTACCGTCGGTTGATGAGAAGCGACGCTTCGTAATTTGAAGGACGTTACAGAAAAAAAATCAAGTGCGTTACCTGCCAATATCTTATCGATGCTTTTTCTGCTTGCTATGAAAAAATATTAAAGCTTAGAAAGCTTAAAAAAAAAAGAGCGATGAGTACTTTTCCTTGTCAATCCTTTTTATTTCAGATAAAAAAGAAAAGCAACGTCATATATTAATTTTTCAGGATAAAAAAGATAAATTTTTCTAGCATGTTATTTAATATGCTTGTTGATAAAAAATGTAAATTAAAAATTTATGTCATATTCTATAATATTATTTTAAAAAAAAGAAAATGCAAATATATTAAACCGTATGTGCATTCACGTAAAAACTAATTGTTGCGAAATATGAAATGAAATCTGCAATTACTAATATTACATTCTTTTTTACATCAAAGAAATTTTAATCTATTTCTATATGAGGAAATCTACAAAAATATAATTCGAATTCATTCAATTGTATTCAACACAACTCTGATTAAATCGTATTTATTTTTTTGTAATATTTCAAAAATAGATTTTTAACCATTTATGTACACATTATGCGTGCATTATTTATAAATATTTTTATCAATAAATCTTAACTTGGAATTGAAACTAGCAATTTTAAATATAAGCGAACCAAAATTTATTTTTTTAAAAGTTTGGAACTTGCTAGCAATAAAAGTAAGAGAAAGTTTTTTAATAATGCCTAAAAATGCCTTAAAAAAAATAACAAATCCAAGCTTTATTTGAAAATTCATTTTTTTAAAAGATGAATTTTTTCTGGATTTTCTCACGTATATGGACGATATAAGTTAAAAAGTTACATTATTTATATTTTACAATTCAATTCACGTACATATCAAGATATAATTTTGTCTAATATAAATCTTCTTGTTTTAAATTTAATTTTAAAAAAATTTTAATTCTTCACAATATAATTATTCATAGCATACTTAAATTTTAGTTTACTATCCGAGAACACGAACTCACGAACGTTCGTGGAACACGAACAATTTTTCGACTAGAGAAAAACAGAGCTTTCACGAAAATTCGTGGAACACGAACAATTTTCCGATTTAAGAAAGACAGCTTTCACAAACGTTCGTGAATTAAAAAAAGGGTTATAAAGCACAGGGGGGCCGAAGGCCCCGTGCGCCAAATCATCCACACGCAATTATTGAGTTCTCTTTTTTTTTAGTTAATTTTTTATAACGAATTGGCGCACGGGGCCTTCGGCTCCCCTGTTCTTTATAACCCTTTTTTTAAATTTTCTTATTTATTTCACGAACGTTCGTGAAAGCTCTGTTTTTCTTCAGTTGTGTCTGTCTTTCACATTTTTCCAAGGCATGAAAGATGCACGTTCGTGTTCCACGAACGTTCGTGAGTTTGTGTTCTCGGATACTGAATAGACCAAGTCTTGATTTAATTTTAAAAGATCAGATTCAAATTATAAATTTTAATTTTTATGCTCTTGTTACTGGTACTTCAGTGAAAGTAAAGAAAATTTTACAGAAACGGAAATAAATTTTATTTACAATCAAAGATAACATTGATAAAATTATCAAATTATAAAATTTATCTATTAATTTGTTAAAAAAATACGTTTCATAATAAAGTTAAAAATAAGTTTAAGTTAAATTTTAATTATTTAAAATTAGAATTAATTCGATGTGTGGTTAAAGAATAGTTGATAGTCGTTGTCTATCATGTGCCAATGTAACGGCACAGAATAATATATTGTAGTTTGATGAAACTTTATACATAATTGTAAGAAATCAATCAAATAAACTTTATCTTAATATAATTTTCACGGTAGAACTGACCAATTGATTGAAATTTCAACCAAAAGCTAAAACACAAAAAATACAAAATATAAATGTGTACCTGATTATCGTATAGGGTAAAAAAATTATCTGTATTAGTGATTTTCTATATATTGAAATTCATTCGCTCATTTGGTTCTGAAGCTGTGGAATGACTAATTAAAAAGATTATTTAATTTAATTGAAATCAACAATCAATAACTTTTGTAAAAATTAATTTAAAAAAGTGTAATTTAATATTTATGCTCCATCAATCGGCAGAGTACATTTTTTTTATTCGCAAAAAAATAAGTAAATTTACATTAATAATAAGAATTAGAATAGCTATAAATAATTATAAGAATTCAAATTATAAGTAAATATATAAATAAAAGTAATTTATGTCTTCAAAAGTACGTAAATAATATATAAAGTAAAAAAAATAGTTATTATAAATAAAGAATTTACTCTCTAAATCGAAAAGTGTAAATTCCCCTAAAAAATATACCATTACACCTTATTATAAGTAATAAGTTTTTACGTTTACACCTTTCGCATACATTACTCAGAAAGTGTAAATTTATTTACACTTTTGATTGATTGATTGAAGTTTTTATTTATACATACTTTTACAAAATTATAGGCACAGAGTTAAGTGTATAATATAGAAAATATTGTGCTAGCACGTTAATTTACAAAAGTTTAGTTTAAAATTTGAAATAAAGCAAAAGTAAAATAAAAAATAAGAATATAACAAAATAACAATTAAAATTTTTAGAATATAAAAATTTTGATAAAGTATTAAATAAAAATATTTGATTTCTGAGCTAACAATTATTTGCTTTATTTTTTCAATAAATTGCCCACGTTTCGAAGACCTTCAGTCTTCATTATCAAGGCTAAAAATTTACAATATTTTACAATTTTATAAAAATTTTTTTACATGATTTCAAATTTAAAATTAACTTTACCTTATTAAATATTTTTAAGTAAAGTATGTACAATATTCTTCACTGGGTAACGATCTTATACTAATCTTTGAGTTTTTAAAAAATAAAGAGTGCTAGATTTTTTTACAGGATGGAACATAATATAAACAAAATATAAAGATTGTAACTCTAACGTACAATTTTTAATGATTATTTTTTAATATAAAACTTATTACTCATTATTAAGTACTCTGAATCTATAAATTTTCAAAATAATTTTTTTGTCGGTCTCTCAACTCTTCTACATGATTTTTAACATATATCTAAATGTTCAAAGATATGGATTTTAAATACTAGTTAACATTAATATAAAAACTATTTACAATAATTTGAGAGTTTTAGTTTTTTTTTAATTTAAATATTTGGTATATTTTATAAAATTTGGGAAGAGGAGAGAAGGGGGGGGGAGATAGGAAGTAATGTGGAAGGGGACAGAGAGATTATTCATAAGGTATTTGTGAGATGTTATGAGAAAGAGAAGATAGAGTCTTGTTGCAGAAGATATTGGTGGATGTGTTTGAATGAATCTAAAGTAGGAGCAAGGTGAACATATTCATGGAGAGTGTTCCAGAAGTCGAGCATATGAACTAAGGAGGAATTATTGAGTTGGGAACATTTGGAAGTAGGGACTTTAAGGTGTGGGCGAAGATCTCTAGAGGGAATATAAATATTAATTTTATCTTTTAAATAGGGGAGGTTATTACTTAAAATAGGTATTTTTGGCGCAATCTGACATTTAGTCACCCTAATTGGAGTCTAGAAAGCGAGATCCTGTTTGGAAATCTGATATCAGATACATATCTGACTGTGGCATTTTGAAGCTTTTGGAGTCTGTCATACTGATGGCCTAATAGCTTGCCCATGAGGAAAGCACCATAATCAAAAAAAGTGAAAAATTAGAGAACTGAGTAAGCGTTTATGGAGTATAGGGGTAATATAATTTTTAAAATATCTAAACCTGTAAAGCACGTAATTAATAGATTTAAGCATACGATTTATTTGAGTGTTCCAACTCATGGCGTGATCAAGAAAAAGGCCAAGATTTTTTACAATTTTGGATACAGAGATATGTGTGCCACTGAAGTAAAGGAGGTATTGTTGAGATCGAGAGATCTATCGCCAAAAATAATAAAATCACTTTACTTGATATTTTTAAAAGCTAACCCGAAAATTTTAAAATGCACTATACTGACTATTGAGTATTTTTTTTTTTTTTTTTTATTTTTTTATTTATTGTATAAATATTATACAAAGAATTGAGATTAAATATGATTTAACTTAATTACATTGCACATGAAATAAAAAGATAAAAAATTTTTAATGAAAAACATAAATATATAAAAAGTAAGAATAAAAATAACTGAAAAATATTATATAAATTCAAAATAAAAAAATATAATAAGTATTCAATCTGTAGTGTTGGTAAGTGTAAGGATGAGTAAAAGGAGGAAACAGTTTATAAATAATTGCTTAAAAAATTATGAAGGAAGTTAGAGATGGGGGGACAACGAAGGAATACCCGATTCTCGTGAATCAATTTCTAGTAAGAATTTGTTTAAATTTGCTAAGGAGCTAATTGAGGACGAGAATCTAATATTTTCGAGAATTGAATTCCAAAAGGATATCATATAAACGAGGGAAGAATTACTGAAAAAAGGATTTTTTGTGAGATCAACTTTTAGATGGGGCCTGTTTTTTGGACGCAGCTCTCGGGCTGGCGTATATATATTGATTTTGGATTTTAAATAAGTAGGTTTACCAAAATGAAGTATGTTGTAAATATATGAAGCACAAAGATATTTAGCCCTTAATTTAACTTTTAGCCAACCTAGACTTATCCTAGCAGGAGAGGTCCTAAGAGGATATTTAATATCACAGACATATCGAACTGCCGCGTTTTGTAATTTTTGTAACCTCACATATTGATGTTCAGGAAGATTACCTATAGGAAACATACAATAGTCTAATAAGGGAAAGATAAGAGCAGAAACTAACTGCTTGCGAAGGTTTTTTGTAATTAAATTTTTAAAATACCTTAATTTATAAAGGGAATAATTTACTGTTTTGACAACATGATTAATGTGAGTACTCCATTTCATGTCTGAATCGAAGAATATGCCAAGATTGTTAACTACTTTAGAGAGTTTTATATTTACACCACCAAAATAAAATGAATTATCAGCGTTATAAAAATCATTTACATTTCTCCCAAAAAGAATTATTTTAGTTTTATCTTTGTTTATAACAAAATTGTTTAAAGAGGACCAGGCTTCTATTTCCTTAATATCATTTTGTAGTAGAGAAATACCTAGATCAAAATCCTTATAGGAAGTTTGAATATAAATTTGAAGATTTTCAGCATAAAGAAGCCTTTTAGAATACACAATTTTAGTACCTAAGTCATTTAAATATATAAGGAAAAGAAGTGGGCCCAACACCGAACCCTGTGGAACTCCACTTATAATTTTTTTTATGGAGGAGGCCTTATCATCATAAATCACTGATTAAGTTCTATCAGAGAGATACTCAGAGAACCAGCCTATAGCACTATCAGAGAAGACAAAAACTGAATGCTTCTTTAAGAGGATTTCATGAGAGACCCTATCAAAAGCTTTTGACAAGTCAATCATGACTAAAATGGTTATTAGATACAAATGATGGCCACGACAAATATCATCAGTAAGGTTGGTCAAAGTGGTCTGAGTACTGTGAAATTTCTGAAATCCTGATTGAAAACTATCTAACAGATTTAGTTGGTTTATGCTTATCCAGAATTTTTTCAAAAATTTTAGATATTATAAAAAGCAATGATACAGGTCTATAATCACCAAGAGAACTAGGATTTGGAACTTTAGCTGTGGGAAGAATATTACCATGTTTCCAGGCTTTGGGAAACTTGTTCAATATGATTGATTTATTGAAAAGGGCTAAGAAAACCCTTGAAAGAGCAGGAAGACAAAGTTTCAGTTTTAGGTGACATTAACATTAAATATTTTGGAGCAAAAAAAGAATGCTCCAGGAAGCAGTTTACCATCCGAGGAGAGATTGACTTCGCCTCAGATGTTAATTAAGGAGCAATCTGGGCCGTTGGTTATAAATCTATACTATTTATTTCAAACAACCATTATGCTATCAAGACCTAATTTTTTTTTTTTTTTTTAATTTTTTCATATAATTTTCATACCTCACTTGAACGTGCATAAAATTGAACTAAAATGTTAAAAAATTCTAATTGTCCAGTAACAAAATCAAATTTCAGTTAATTATTCTTTAATAAAGTTATATAACACCGAGGTAAATTGCTGAAAAGTTGACAAAAATATATCACTAAATATATTTCGAAAAGTTCAAAAAAGTTTTTGTAATCGTTTAAAATGTGCATTTCAGTATTAATGTTAAACATTTTTAATTAAATTTAGTAAAATTTTAACATTGCGTAAAAAAGCTTATTTTTGCTCGCTGTGCTCTCTGTTTTTGTTTATTTTTTCTTTTCTTGCCATACTACAATAAAGGCATTGTATCGTCACTCTTGACGATATATACTATTTTAACTTCTGGACTTTCATCAGAGATATATTATAGAAGGAACCTTAAAAGTGCTCCAAAATACCCAGTACATCCCTATGAATAACATTTTCTTTCACGAAAAAACATTTCAGTTTAAATTATATTAAAATTAAATGAATATAATAAAACATCAAAGTGAATTCAAAGTATCGTTTATTATTAAAAGTTACAACTTAAGTTTTGTTACAAAATAATTTAAAATTTTATATTTTATAATACAGCATTCCTGTTGTTTTGTAAAGTTTAAATAAAGTTTTGTCAAAGTATATACAACGTTTTACTAAGAAGCTAATTAATTATATGTATGTAAAGGATTTCATCATATATTTTATTGATATTTAATTACGGCAAGTTGGAAATTTTTAATTAAAATTATTTTTCTTTTATTAATTATCGTACGCAGAATTTATAAAACTAATAAATTTTTATCGATTATTTCTTTGTTACTATACTATAGTTTTAAAAATTACGACTTTAATTTTATTTCTTGTAACATAAAAAATTTATTGCGTACATTGCATTGATTGAAAAATAATATTCATTGCTAAAAACAAACGCTTTATTTTTGCAATATTGAATAAAACTTATAAAAAATAGTTTTAAATATAAAATACCAAGTGAAAAAAATTTCCTTCTTAGCGATCAAAAACCACATACAGCTTGTTAATTTCAGTAGAAGCTCCCTGAATTGTATTGTTCTTTATCTTACGTAATAGGTGGCCCTGAAAAGGGTCGTTGGATTTTTTAGCATTTGATGCGATGTTTCAGCCACACGTTTTAACATTAATTAATCACATGCACACAGCAAATTTAATCTCACAAAGTATACAATACATTTTCGTACACGAACTTAAAAAAGATAAATAACACACACATTTTTTCCAGGAATTTCAATGTCCACCTCTTCAAGCCTACGAGCTCGGAAAGGAGGCAGTGTAAAATATGCCGATTTTTGCCCCAGAAGACACACGTTCCATTTATGAATAATATAACTAAGTGTCACCACTTGTATAAGAAAATAATATTTATAGTTTCTAAAACGCATGGGAAATAAAAAAAAAATTAAATTTTTTTCTTAAAACAGCTAATATTTAAAAATTTTAAAATGCAACCTCTGATAAGAATAGCAGCTACCAGGTTTACTCCCTATACGTTTTTTGGGTTTCTTAATACAAAAATTGAGATCTTAAATAGTGAAAATTGGCATATCACCCTAATACATGCAAAAACTATCCTTTTTAGGGGTGACTTTTTACAATTTTTTAATAAAAACTTGAAAAAATCTCGTTAATTTTATAAATGCTGCATTTTTTCTGTAATTTAACAAAAAATGTAGCCAGTATATATATGTTACACCGTTTTACACCATTTCGTGAAATGGTCAAGTAAAATGACCAATTCATGAAATGGTAAAAAAAATAAAATTTATTTCACAAATGGGTCTACAACATTTTATTCTTTATTTTGAATACTTGTAAAAAATTATTAGGAACAATTTTTTTTTAAACCGAAATCAACAAACTTTATTTATTTCTAAGCCAATATAATTAATAATTATTATAGTAAATAACAAAATAATTTTTTTTTAATTTTATCATATTTTTCAGATATTTCACTTTTTAATCAAATTTTGATAAAATTTTATTTTTCCCAAAAATAATAAAAATTGTAAATCTCCAAAAATACGATAGCTGAATCGCAAAACTATGGCCTATGTCACCCGCAAATATAATAACATCTCTTTCATATAAATTATCTAAAACATCGTCAAAATATCCTGTTAATAAGGATAAAGGTTCTTTTTGGTTGTATATGGCATATGCAAAATACGATAAAATGGTTGCCACGTGAGAAACAACCTACAAGACTTTTTGATTTTTCGCAACATATTTTGCAAAATAAGTCACCTTGATAAGACTTCTCCATAGGAAAGGTAGAATAATTTAATTTTTATAAAAATTATCTATTAATTTTTTAGTAGATACAATATTTATAGTATCCTAATGACATTTTTGTAATGCGGTTTATATTCCCGCCTTATTAGCATTTAATATGTAAAAATAGTTTGTTAAAATACACTCATTTATATAGAAATATATATAGTGATGTGTATAATTAGTACGCATGCCTAATCTCGGGCCTCTAATAAAGGAGAAGAGGAGAAGTTTGGGACCGCTGACTTATGTCAAGTTCGATCTTCTTCTCCCGGACCCCAATTAGAGTAGATCTCGGAGAGTCGCATAAGCTGTAGTTTTAATAATAGTTAATATTAAGCAAAGTTATTATATTTATAATAATATTATATTATTAGTTTAAAATAAAAATAGTGAACTAAGTGTATAGTTTAAAATATTTAATTTTGTACGTTTATGTAAATAAATTATTCTTAAGTTTAAATTAAAGGTAAATTGTATGAAATATTATTTTATATTACCCTAAACTCAAGGCTTAAATTTAATAAATAATCCCATATACCAATTCCATTATACTTTAACTGCGAGAAAAAAATGTAATTGAAAAAAAGTATCAAAAGATAAAGGCCGTTCTTTTTAATCTTTTGTGATTTATCCGTAAAATAATATTCTTTTTTATAATTAAATATCTATTTAGTTTTATCTAAAGAGAAAAAAACATATTTCTCAAAATTATTTACCAAATTATTTACCATTTGGAACTAAAATCATTAAAAACAACTATACAATTTTTTACTTTTTTTTCAGATAAAAATCTACTAGACTATTTTTTTATTGTACTATTACTGTTGAACTAAACTAACTCATGGTAAACTAATTTTTAGTGATTAATATGTTGGTTAAAATTTTAAATAAATAACAGAAAATTTGCCACGTTTATAAAATTTAACGAGATGTTTTCAGTTGTATTAAAAAATTGTAAAATGTCACCCCAAAAAAGTGTAGTTTTTGCATGTATTAGATTGCTATGCCAATTTTCTGGATTTAAGACCCCAATTTTTGTAAATAGCAACCCAAAAAACGTATAGGGTATAAACCTGGTAGCTGCTATTCTTATCGGAGGTTGCATTTTAAAATTTTTAAATATTAGCTAAATTGAGAAAAAATTAAATTTTTTTACATTTCCCATGTGTTTCAGAAACTACGAATATTATTTTCGTATATTTTATATATATTTTGGCACATTTTACACCGCCTCCTTTGCACCAAGCGATTCAAACAATCGCAGCTTAAGAGTTGCTTCAATGAGGATTCAATGTCCGAAAACCATGGATTCCTCCAAGTATACCAAGCACACCATAAAGAAGCAAACTAGCCAAACAATCTCTTATCCATAGCATAGCCGCGTGCGTGATGGCTGAAGTCAGGACAGCAAATGCTGCTAAATTTGGCCAGAGTCGCGATTATATTTATAGGCCTTCGTTGACTTCTACCTTCACTGATTAGAGCGCGCGAGACAATATCGTTACGAAGTACACAATGCACGACATGAGCAAAGACAGCAAAGAGTTGCAAAGAAATAGCATACACGCTATGAGCAAAAGGAGCAAAGCGATCGTAAAGAAATAGTATGCCCGCTATGAATCAAGCGAGGTAAAGTCAAGCCAACACTGGGAATGAATCGGTTGCGCGAGAGAACAAATCGTAGTCGTCGCGCGCCACTAATATTTGTTTTCTCGAGCAACAAATTTTGTCGTCTCAGACGCCGAAAATGTTTGCTCTCGAGATGCAGCGTGCGCACCTGCCCCGAGTAATCATATACTGTACATATTTTATAAGCATGTGCTATATGTATATTATATATTTTGTGTAATTTTAATAAAAAAATAATTAATTATGTGATAGATAGTTTTAAATATTAATAGTTTAAAAGAAGATTTAGAAATTAAAAGTTTTTTTAAAAAGCATAATCAATACAAAGAATTTTATACGTGCATGAGTATGCAAATGTTTGTATAATTCTCATTTTTCATGTAAATAAAGTGAAAAAAAATAAATTCGTTATGTTTATTATTAAAAATTATATTTAAAAATTAAAAATACAAACATTTGCATACTCATGCACGTATAAAATTCTTTGTATTGATTATGCCTTTTAAAAAAACTCTCCATTTCTAAATCTTCTTTTAAACTAATATTTAAAACTATTTATCACATAATTAATTTATTTTAAATCACAAGTAAATTTATTTTTTTATTAAAAGCACAAAAACTACATAATATACATATAGCTCATGCTTATAAAATATGTACAGTATATGATTACTCGGGGCAGGTGCGCGCGCTGAACTTCGAGAGCAAACATTTTCGGCGTCTGAGACGACAAAATTTGTTGCTCGAGAAAACAAATATTAGTGGCGCGCGACGACTACGATTTGTTCTCTCACGCAACCGATTCATTTCCAGTGAAAGGCTACGCGCTTCCAAGCTCGTGGCAAGGCTGTCAAGAAGCACAGCAAGGCTAGAGTCCGCAACAAAGTTACGAACAGATATTTTTAAGTGCCTAAAAGTAACACAGCTAATACAATCGTAATTTATAAAACGTAGTTAATAGTTACTGCACCTTAAATTTGACAAATTCTAAAAATGTAGAAATTTTTAAATAATTGATTTCTTTTTTAAAGTTATTATCTTTAAATCATCAACTATATAGCAAAATCAAGAAATATTATTTTTACTTAAATTCTGTAGAAATATAACTATTTAAATTTATGTCAACTTGAGTAATTTTATTGATTTAAACTTTGTCAAAGCCAAGTAAATTTGTAAAATTAATTTCTTTACTTTTGCATAATGGAAAAAAAAACTTAGTATTTTACTTTTTAAGTTAAAGAAAGACTTATATTTTTTATCCTTTTATATTTCCGTCAGACACAGACAAACAGAATTTCATACGATTATTCAGATACGTATATACTATATAGGTATATAGTATGATCAGTCTAGCATGTAAAAAGAATGGATGAGTTTCGAAAACTTTAATTTTTCACGCCTTCCATGTCTTATTTTTTTTTTTTTAAACTTATAAAAGTATACATATTATAGACGTGAATATCTACACATTGCTCGAAGTTTTCTTAAATGCATGTAATTGTTTAATAACATGAACATAATTTAGTCAAAACTAAAATCAATAATATTATGTCAATTTAATAATTTTAAGATTAATTTGATATATATTCCATACCTATGAGATTATATTTAAAATCATCTTGCTGATAGGTATACTAATATTACACATTATAAGCAATTTATATTTTAATCTTATTTAACCTTCAGAAGCACGGGTAGGGTCCAGTGGACCCCATAGTAGTTTTAACAAACATGGAATTATCCTAAATCTGTAGTTGCATATTATGTTTGGTAATTCGTTTTGATGTAGTATTAACATAAAAAAAATAAGCAATTTTTTTTTTAAACACACAGTACTCTTAATTTTGATCATTTTATATTTTTTTAATTTAATAAACAATTAAAATTTTTAATAATATCATTTGAGTTTATAAAAGTATACAAAGAATTACTGTGCCTACACTCATACTATTACATTTTTTTTTTCAATGTGGAATTTTCCGGAAGAAAATTTTAATGAAAATTAGAAAAATATAAGTTAATACACTACTGCTGCAATTTGATTTCAGTAAGGCATTAGACTCCATTGCACCATCGAAGCTTATAGTCAAATTAAAGTCCATGGGCTTCTCAAAAAATGCCTTGCTGTGGATCAAATCCTACCTCCAAGACAGAAAATTACAAGTCTCCTCAAAAACTTCTTCCTCTGACTCACTTGGAGTTAACCTGGGTGTTCCACAAGGGTCTGCGTTGAGTCCCCTCCTGTTTTGACTTTACGTAAATGACGTCAAACTACACCTTGACGAGGACATCTTTCATCTTTTATACGCAGATGACTTACAGATATACGTGCAAACACCACCTAAGAATGTAAATGAGGCAATTGATAAGCAATCATTAGCGGCTCATAACATCAATATCTGGGCCAAAAGTGTATCCTTGAGACTGAACCCAGACAAAACTAAAGCTATACACTTTGGCACTAGCCATTTTGTAGAACAATTGGAAAGACTTATCCTACCTGGTGTGACTGTGAGTGAAGGTGTTACGGTACCCTTTGTTAAAGAGGTCAAGAGTCTAGGTGTAATCCTGGACAATAAGTTATCTTGGGAGCCGCATATTACATCAATTGGTAAAAAAGTGAATAGGGTCCTCTATACGCTCAGGTTTATCAGGCAATGCACCACGGAGGCTCTTCGCATTAAGCTTGTACAAGCACTAGTTGTCCCTCACTTGGATTATTGCTCTGTCGTATATCTTGATTGTTCAACAAATTTAAGGGATAGAATACAAAGTTAAGCAATACATGCCTAAGGTATATCTTTGGAGTTCGTAGGGACACACACATTTCTCCTTATCGAGAAATGTAAATGTAAATGTAAATAGTCTCTTTATTTGTAAAATACAAAAAATTTCTGATACAGAATAACATGGTAATAGTATAATAGCATAGTATAACAATTATAACATATAAATAAAATAAAGTACACTAATAAGAAACAAATTAGCAGTATCATAGCAACAATAAGTGGTATATAGCGAACGAATAGCGAATTTTTGGTAACATTAATGTGTTTCAGTCCTGATAAAATATTAGAAAACCGAATCTTTATATGTATGACTAGAACTTTTCAAGTACTTAAATAAGCCTGTTTTAAAGGAGTTAATTGAAGGAATGAATCGTATTGATGTAGGGAGAGAGTTCCAACTTTTTACCCCTTGTACTTGAAATGAGGAGAAAGGTTAGAGTGGCTAACTTGCAACATGCGTAGGCTTTATTTTACATCAATAATAGGTGGCTTGCATGGGTCGGAATTTTAATGATTTTTTTGCATAATTTGAATCTAGATCAAAAAATATTAGACACGTAATTTTTTGTTTTTCAAAAAAATGAAAATTAAAAAAGTGATGACGTCACGCCTACCGTATACAAATACATTGTGACGTCAGACCTCTGACGAAAATCTGGTTTTTGAAACCTCTATAACTTTGTTAATTTTCGTAATTTTAAAAAATAAAAAAATACGTGTCTAATATTTTTTTATATAATTTCAGATTATGCACAAAAATTACCAACATTTTGACCCATGCAAGCCCCCTATTATGTACAAAATTCTTCGTCTACATCAGACTGAATACCTGACCCCGACTTTTGTTAAGTATATCCCCAAAGAAACAGCTAGAGGTGAGCTAATAACACGCGAGCTCAAAGTACCTGAACTAGATGAATGGCATGGAGACTTCTCGTTTCAGGTCCAAGGAACAAAAAGTTGGAACTCCCTCCCCTCAGCAATAAGATTCCTTCATTCAATCGACTCATTCAAAGCAGGTTTATTCAAATACTTAAGAACCACAAACCACACATACGATGATTCAGTTTTTTAAATTTGTTGTGACAATATTGAGCTGTTTTACCAAGATTTAGATGTATAAATGTTACACATTGTTATAAATTGTTGCTTACGGCTGTATTATTTATTAATTTACTTAAATATTGACTGTGATAAAATTATAGTACCAAAATTACTTGGCAGAAATTAATTAAATAATTAATGCTATACCTGCTATAACTCGTTGCTACCATGCTATTCTTTTCTTTTCTATTTTTTATTTTTTATTTTTTTCTTATTTATTTTTAACTATTTATTTATTTATAAAAACTATAGTTATTTATTTTATGTTATGCTATCATGTTATATATATATCATATTTTGTAAAAGAGCAAATAAAGAATAATATACAAATATACAAATATTTATTACGTAGCCAGCTATTAGCCGGGTATAAGACAATGTTATATCAATGTTTATAACATTGTTATATCCTATTTTTTACATGGGAGAAATTACGTATTGCATAAAATTGAAAAAATTTGTAATTTTTGACAAATAAACGTGTAAAAATAAAAAATATTTGGGCATATAATCTTTAATGGAGTGTTATTTGCTTGAAAAAATATATTTTATGAGATAAAAATAAAATACACAAAATATTTAAGATAGAAAAGTATTTTTGCTTCATTTTAACTAAAATTTAAAAATTAGGACTCTAGGGGTTCTATCATTGTAGCGCACTAAAATAATTATTTACGGGCATCTTAAAGGTATGTAACAATCATTTTGGACTAAAAATTATCAATATTTACCATTTTACTCTCTTACATAGATTAAAAACAGCCTCAGATGCAAGAGAAAATAATAAAACAAAATTTGAAAAATAGCAAAAAATGAAAACCGGTTTTCTAGCTTATAAATTTCAAATTTTGTTAAAAAACGATGCTAAATCCTAGTTTCTATTAGTTTTGAACTTGCTTTAACTTTTCAAAAACCGAACGAAATCCCGAAAAATATCATGAAAAACCCCTGAAATAAAAATTTTCGAAAATCGGGTAGCTCAGTTATAAAAAAAGGCAGTTTTTGACATAAAAGTGGAAAAATTTTTTTGGCACCTATCGCCGATTTCTTGTATACGATTTTTTACGGTTTTCTGAAGGTTCAAACTACCTGAAAACACGGGTCATATCGATGTCCTTTCAATTTTTTTTTTCAGTTTTTTGTCCAAGTTAAGTAGTAAAAAAAAATAATGCCTCATATAGTTTTATAAATACTTTCTAGGAATTTTAATTTAATTTAATACATTCTAGAAATTTTTACACAAGTAATTAGAGGTATTACGATTTAAAATAAGTATCTTTTTATTTTTTCAATCTACTTCAGAAGGTCATAGCATTATACAAATTCCTTATGTGATTTATTTCTTTCCATTCACTAAATACATATTTTCAGATATTATTTATTTTATTTTTCATTATTTTTCTTGGTATATGGTAAGATTACTTGTGTTTTTGAGTGTGTTAGTTTTGATATATAATCCTATCCTATCCTATCCTATCCTATCCTATCCTATCCTATCCTATATATATATAAATCTTTAATTATGTGTGTGTGTGTGGGTATGTCCGAACGCGATAAACTAGAAAGCGATTAAAGCTATAGACATAGGGTTTACAGCAAAAGACGGCAAAAATTACGGGTCAAAACATAGGCTAGGTTTTATTTCAATTGATAACGACAAAAAATTTGCATGTTGAAAAAACTGAATTTTCAAGAAAAAAATTTTTATCAAATTTTCAAAAAAAACTAAAAAAACTGAAAACCAAGGAAAAATTTTTTTTTCAAAAAAAATTTCAATCGATTCGGGTATATTTTTTACGTATCCACCTAAATTTTCAAGGCGATCGGCTGGATCTGTCAAAAGTTACAATAATTTTTCGAAAATTATAAAGTTTAGGACTAATCCTATCCTATCCTTTCCTATCCTATCCTATCCTATCCTATCATATCATATCATATATATATGGGTCAATATTTGTGAACTGTATATGACTTTGCATGGGTGGGTCTCGAAATGTACTCCAAAGTATGTTTGGTCGAAAGTATATATAAAAAAAATAATTTTCCCCAATTTTTAGCTTTTTAGATCCAATCCTCTATTTTTTACAGCGATTTTTGTTTTTTTCAATTTTTTGAAATTTTTAATTTTTAAAATAGAATTAAAATAGAATTTTAAAATAGAATAACAATGTTATAAAATAGGATTTTTTTTCATAATCTTTAATACAAAGCTGCAACCTCGCCAGCTAACCAAAATACTTCCAATTGGTCTTATTTTTTCGGTATACATATCAACATTTATTTACCGTACACCACATTTATTTGTTGTTAATTCTCTCATGGCGATAGTCAATAAATCAAATCCCTATTCTTACCCAAAAATGACCAAATTTTAAAATTGCTGCCAAAATTCTAATTTTTAAAAGAAACGAGTTCTATAGGTCTCAAAAATTTTTTACAAGCCCTTAGTTTCCAAAAAATTTTTACTCGTCTTTTTATAATTATTTGTTTAACAGATATGATAATTCAAGTCAGAGTCCCATTTTTAGGGTTTTTTAAAAAAAGTCAATTTTAATCTTTATCTTTAAAATGGGATATCTTAGAAACTATTTAATGAAATAAGACGAAAATTGGTGTCCTTATGTAAAATTTTCCGCTAAATCCGAATTTTCAGTCAGATTTTCATTTGGTCACGTGACTTGGCGGAAAATTCAAAATTTGTGAAAAATGATTTTTTAAAAATCGCTATTTTTCAATTTTAGTGCTTTTAAAATAAATTTACCCAAAAAAATGATTTCATATGCTGAAAGTATATGAAAAAACCTACAATTTGAGACCAACAGGATGAAAATTGAGCTGTCTGCAGCTGAGGCATATAAGCTAGAAAAGGCAAAGCAAGAAAGTTGATTTTCTCGCGCATGCGCAGTTCAAAAAAAAATTTGGACCCCAGAATCGAATTCTACGGGAAATTTCCTATGGGGTACTTTAAGTAAAAAAAATTTTATTGTAAAGTGCGCGTTTGCGAGAAAAATTAATGAACATAAATTTCTCAAAAATTAAAAATTTCAAAAAATTGAAAAAAACAAAAATCGCTGTAAAAAATAGAGGATTGGATCTAAAAAGCTAAAAATTGGAGAAAATTATTTTTTTTATATATACTTTCGACCAAACATACTTTGGAGTACATTCTGAGACTCGAAAATCCAAACTGTATACACTTCACAAATATTGACCCATATATAAATCTTTAATTTTGTATGTTTGTTTGTCCGAAATGGATAAACTAGAAAGCGATAAAAGTTAGAGGCGCGGGGTTTACGGCAAAAGATGGCAAAAATTACCGGTCAAGCACAGGCTAGGTTTCGTTTTGATTGATAACGACAAAAATTTTTTATGTTGAAATAACTGGATTTCCAAGGATAAAATTTTTATCAAATTTTTAAAAAAAATCTAAAAAACTGAAAACCAAGGAAAAATTTTTTTATCAAAAAGAATTTTATTCGATTTGGATATATTTTTTACGTATCCACCTAAATTTTCAAGGAGGTCGGCTGGATCTGTCAGAAGTTACAATAATTTTTCGAAAATTATAAAAGTTTAGGACTAATATTATATATATTTCTAATTTTTATCAGTCACTGATGTAGTAACTGAATATAGTAACTAAAAGAAACTTGAAAGGCTATTATCAGGCAGAACCCTAAAATGGGTAGTCGAGGGAAACAACGACTGCTTGTGGATCCTATATGGAAGGGTAGCGAAGCTTTGTATTGCTGATCAATAATTATCCGTCTGGGTTCGTATGCCCGAAATGCGTAATTTTTATGATTCAGTAAATTTTAAATAATACTTCGGGTAAAAAAAGGTTATTTTACAAAATTTTGAGTAACATAAAACAATATATTTTTGGAAAATGAAAGTCGCAGGGGTCCAGGGGGGCACAGCCCCCTTGGTGGCTGCCGGGGCGAGCGAAGCGAGCCGGAGGCAGCTAGTATATAATATAATACATACAGCTTTGCTGCTTCAATCAATCGATTGAACTTTACTTAGCACTATATACACTTTTTAGGATTTTTATTTTTTCTTATTTTTTTTTTTACTTTCTATTTCTTTTTATTATTATTTTTTTTTTTAATACTGCAGTTATCAGAAAGACCAAGATTATTCTGAACACGTTCAAATTCGTCATAGTCGCCACGATTTCTTGCTTTGTTACCTTTATTACGTGATTATTACACTGGTACAACAAAAGAAATGATTTTTTTAAGTGCGTTTTCAAGTATAACACAATATGAATCAAGTTAATTTAAAAATATTTTTAAAAAAATATCATCGCATGCTGAAATAAGATTTAGTATAAGTACCATTAGAGTTTTATTATTATTAAAGGATATATGAAAATGCAAAACTCGAAACATCATTACAAGAAAGAATCAAAAATTGAAATTAAATAAAGCCCCAGAATTATTTTTTTATCGATTAAAAGAAAAATTATGGGACTCAACTAGCGTTACTCCTTAAATTCTTTGCAGTCATTGATAATTACAACAGATGCTTCAGGATTTGCCATAGGTGCAACTATTTTACAAGGAAAGATGGTACAATGATGTATAGATTAATTACCCCGCAAGATAGAAAAAATGATTCTTAAATATCAGCTAAAAAAATTGGTATCATAGAAATCAATTAAACATAATGCATATTTATGAGATTATCCTGGCAAAATAGTTTTTACCGAATAAATTTATAACTATTCTCTCTCTATATGCCTATTGTCTTCTTATAAACTATAGTAAAAGCTTAGATTATAATAAAAAAAGAACGAGCATTAGCAAAAAGATTTTAAATGTTAGTAACGCATCACAGCAGCATATCTTTGGTCCGAAAATAAAAAAAATCCCCAAATGTTAGATACATCAAACGGCATCCTTGCTATACCTGCACTGTAAAAAGTAACTTCCTTATATTAACAAAAAAATTAGATCATTTTCGATAAATTAGTAAATTTTCGAAAAAATTTATACATACTAGATAAAAATCGTAAATTTACTAAATTTAGTATATTAACAAAAAATTCGACTGTTCTAGATTTTTTTTTGTAAATTCGCAAGAAAAATTGATAATTTACAACTTTTTTCGTAATTTCACAAAAAAAAAAATCGAGAATTTTCGAATTTTTCGATAATATACTAAATTCCGTAAATTTACGATTTTTTTTGAATACTTACAAATTTTTTTGAAAATTTACTAATTTTTTGAAAACATTCTATTTAAGAAGTTACTTTTTACAGTGTGTATAAATAGATTGTTAGCTATTACTTTCTAAGAGACGATCCTACGCGATCAAGCAAACGTTGACCGAGTACCTCATTCTATACATGATATATTGGTATCATTTATTGCTGTAGTATTCTGAACCAATACTTAGACAATATTTACCGGAAAATTATTCCCAGCACTGGATCTTATTAGTTATAGAAAAATTTCCACTTAGCAAAGATGAAATATCTCATTAAAACATTGATTGAGCAGATAAATGCTTACAAAAATGTCTTTCCTAAATAGTAGTATTTTTATAGGAATGAAGAATCAAACAGTTTATTTAGCTCGTTTTCTAAACCTTTGGGGCCCTCTTTTTGCAACCTCGTCTTTTCTATTTGAAAATCAGAACTGACTTTTAGCTGGCATGGTAAATGGTAACTAGAATATAGAGAAAAAGAAATTGATAAAAAATTAAAACTTTAGATTAATTATGATTCTCTTGAATAAAGTATTATTTAATATCTGTAAAGGTTAGAAGAAATTGTATGATATCAGATTGATGAACAAGATATAAAAAAATATTTAAATCTGAAGAATTAGCAGCAATAATAAATTTATGCAAAACAGATAAGAACTTTTAATATACGATCGGTACAAAATAAATAACATTTTATACACATCACAAATTTATATCGAATGCGAGACAAACAGCTATAAGGTCGAAATAAAATCTAAAAATCTATTCGGATTTAAATTTTTTTCAATTGTATGCTTTTTTTTGTATAAAGATTGTATAATGATTCTTACTTATTAATTTGCAATCCCTTAACTACGGTAGAATTTAAGAGACCGTTAATAACAGATTTAAATATTTTAGTTTCTAATGTTTTGCCTATGTAGGTATTACCACAATCCGTGATTATTAAGGCTGATGACATAATTAAAATAAAGCATATAATTATGGTTGATAATTATGTTTTCATAGAGCTTTTCATAGACTATAATGTTATTATGTAATAAATTAATTCATGGATCTAATTTGTTATTCCTTACAATTGATAATGAAACATCAAAATTAATTTACAAAGTAGCAAAATGTAATTTTATTGAATAACTAATGACTATTGCGTTAGAAAATTAACATTTTTATTGGTTAAATATAAAAAAAATCATATTTAATTTGGTCACGTCGATCATAAAAATAAAATTTTTCATGTATAAACATGAAAATATTGTGTAATGAATTTTACCAGATATTTTATTTATTTGTTTAATAAAAAAATGTTTTAGCCATAAAAAATTTTAAATAATAGTCGATTTGTTAATGTGTTATTAAAATTTGTTTTTATAATTTAATCAAAATAGTTTATAATTTTAAGGCACGATCGCCCTATATATCCAATTATAGATGAAATCGTGCTTTATAAATTTGTCAGATCATTTCGATCCTCTAACATGCTTATATCAAATGTCTGTGTGTAGGTTTATATGTTCGAAAAGGTGTATCCTGAAAATGTCAGAGCCTACTCGATGAATTAAAAAAGCTCTAGATGAAAATTTTTTTAATTTGATTTAGTTAGGCCAGCAGAAATCCAAAATTTATTTTATCCAGTTGTTATCGAGTAATCACAAAATAACTAATTTTGGACGTCAAAAAAATTGATTAAAAACTAACAACTTTTTGAAAAACTAACAATTGATGAAAAAATTAACAAATTTTTAAAATCAACAAATTTTTTTCATAAAATTATATCAATATTAAATTTTCTTCATTTTGTATTCATTTATCAATATTTTAAGCCAATAAAATCTGAAATATTAGCAAAAATATATACAATGGATTAAGCCTCCAGTAATTAGGTTATCGTGCCCAAAATAAAAAACCCTAGCTTTTTATAATCTAGTGCGATTTTTATTTTTTACCATTAAAATAACATGTAGAAAAAAAAATTCAAGTCAAATAGGTAATATGTTAGTTATAATATTATTAATTTTTCTTGTCAGCGGCCAGAAAGCACGTATTTCCCGGCCGCTGCACGACCGGAAAAGACGCGTTTCCTCGCCACTGACAAAGAAAAATCGTATACGACCCTTGTCCATAAATACAGAATGGCCCAAATCGCAGTTTACCAACCTCGGATTCGCCTCGGAAGGTAATTTCCGTGCGATTTGAGCCATTCTTAACTTTTCTGGACACGGGATCGTAATATACTATTTTTAGTAAATAAATTAAATTAAATGTAATAAAATTTTTAAAAAAACATACATTTACTCAAAATTTTGCAGTTATTATCGTTTTAATAATGTAAAATTAACTTAAGTAAATGCTTTTTAAAATATGTTTATAAAAAATTACAATTATTTATTAATGAAAGAAAAGAAAAAAAATTTTAAATAAAACGTATTTAATAATAAGATGTTATATTAAAAATATAACTGATCAATTTGACGTTTTTTATTCATCACCAAGATTCTATTTCCTTGAAGTTATTAAAAAAATATAAAAGAATCAAAATCTATTTTTTTCCACAGGTCTCTGAAGATTTCTTTAGATCAAAAGAGATCTGCAGAGATCTAAAAATACCTAATTGTACCATATTTTAGAATACGTTATAATGGAATATTGCAGGGAAAAAAATGCATAAAATATCAAGCATCGAACGAGTACACTTTCTGCGGTACTCGAATTTATTAATTGCCTCAGGCCATTGGATACTTCATACTTGTACGAACACTCAATCAAATGCACGTATGTCAAAGATTATTAGTTAATTCAAGATTCGTTTTTTAAATTGTGATACATGCATATTATCGATTCATTCAATCTATAATACGACAATTTTTAGTCAACATATTTTTATTTTATTAAATTATTTTTTAAAATAAACTCGTGTACTTCCAATATAACTAAAAGCATTAATTTTATAATGTTACGTTTTTATCTCTATGATAATAAATTTAGTTTTTTTTACGAGCCTCGTTATAGTTTACATATTTATTTTGGTTATTTTTTAAAATAAAATATCTCAAGCGAAATGTGATATAGCGAGCTAAACATTGAAGTTGATTTTTGAAGAAAAAAAAAGAAAAACAATTGTTATATTTTATAGTTTTAAAAGTTTTCGTCGAGCGTAACGAACAAATTTTCGGAGACTAAAATAAAGAGTTTTTGGAAGCAAGTTAAACATGTTATTAATAGTTATAAAAAATTTAACCCAATACTTAGTTTATAGTTAAGAATAAACGAGTTACCACATTGACACGCAATTGACTTTATATATAAAAAGCTAGCATTTTAATGTCTTTATGTACTTCTACTACTTTTTTACTTTTTTTGTTTGTTCCTTTTTAGTTTTTATATTAAGTACAAGTTTTTTTTCAACTCTATTGTATTAAAGAGTGTTTATAAGAGTGTCTCAAGCTTTTGCCTTTTTTTAAAAAACTTTTTTTTTTCTTTTGTTTAAAAAGTTAGCGATAAAACAATAGTGCGATTAGATTTATTCAGTGTGTATATTATAAAAAAGAGAGTGAGCTTATATTCCTTGTTACTTAAAACTCTTATTGTTCATCTCATGCAATTATCGTTTGTCATGAGTACTTAAAAAAAGTTATTTTTTTTTTTGGCTCGTTTAGTTTTTAACATAAAATACATGTGGTATTTTATATTACTTTATTTTCTTTTATTTTACTTGATACAAAAAAAAATTCAAAAATTGGATTCTATAAATTTTAAGTACATCATTTTTTAAGTTAAATAAATTGTATAATTTTTTTTTAAATCTAAATATTGCAGAATAGTAGGAGAGAAAGCGAGGAATAGAGGATTAAAAAAATACATCAGAGTTATTTATTGTACAGAATTATAATGTTAATTTATTTTATTTATGTTCGAGTTAAAGCAAGAGCTTTTGGTACAAAAATTTGATTAATATTTTTTCAATCATAAAATTAATTAATATTATTTTTTTTTTCGTCTGGTAAAAAAGTTTTAAAGATTTACAAAATGAATTGAGTTAACATTATCATTACAATACTTTATATCAAAATAATAATAATAATTGATTAATCTCAAGCAAATACACAAGTAAAATCTAACTTTTAAAAGTTTTGGCCCTTATAAAACTAATTTTCCATTTTCCCTTATACTTTTATCTGTTAATTTAACTGTCAAGTATTAATCTTCTTTAATTATGCACTTTTCTTGCTTTTGTGTTTAAGAAAGTTTACATTTTTACTATCTGAAACACGTTCTTTTTTTTTTCTTTTTTTGATAGTTTCTACTTTTTGCATATTTAAATTTTTCTCTAAATGAAATAAAATTAATGTTAGCACGTGCCCAAAAAAGGTTGCGCAGATAACGCGCTTGTGGCCAACTTATAACACGTATATACCACATTTTCAAAACTTGCAATAATTTTTCTTCTTTCTTTTTCTTTCCATTAAAACTAAAAGTTTCGCAAGTTCAAATGAGTTTTTTTTTCATATAAACTGGGGAAAAATCTACGATAGCCTTAATTTGAGTTTTCTCTTTTTGCCTTAAAGCTCTTCGTGAATTCTTTTCCTGTAATAAGTCCGTTTTTACTTATTTTTTTTTTTTAAATATTCATTTTTATATTGCCTATGAATATTTCAAAATTTTCATTTCGCGACATATAACTTTTTATTTTTATATTTATACTTTTATTTCGTGATAAAAAAAAAAGAAAGAAAGACTTTTGAATATCTGTTTCATTTATTTTAATGTTCTGTTTCTAAACGTGTATGAAAAAACATTAAAAAAAAGGAAGTAAGAAAAAACAGCTATTCATGCATAAGACAAAGGAAATTAAATACATAAAAAAAATAAATGAAAATGATGAAAATATTACAGAAAAGCGTATCCTTGTCTAGCTGTGTATGAATCGTAAATCTTTTTACAAAACGAGCCTTGTATATAACAATTCGAAAGATTTTCTCTCAACTTTCCAAAGATTCTTCTCGCGTTTCCACCTAAAAGAACTTCAGGAATCAAGTTTCCTCTTTTCTATTTTCTTTTATTTTTTTTTTTCAACTTTCTAACATTTCGACTTCTTGTTTCAGTTACGAAATTTTCTCTCTTTTAACTTTAACAACCTCTATATGCATTGACGTTCTATTTGAAGAATTGGATTATAGTTATTTTCTACATCCTTTTTTTTTTGTATAAGCAATAGCAGGAAACCTGATGGATTATCCATTTATCTCTACTACTTGATTTTCATTTAATGGCTTTTTCAAATTTTTTTTCATACAAATATATGATTTTTTTTTCTTTTTTCTTTTAGCATTTCCTTAAAGTTTTTTTTTCCATAAAAATAAATATTTACTTACACCTAATTTAATTTTTAAAAAAATAAATTTTTTATTTCTTTTTAATAATTCAATGGATTTTATTTTTACAACTTCTACACTGAGAAAAAATGTTGAGTAAAATCTACTTTTTCAACTGGAAGATTTTACAATTAATTTTAGTAAAGTTATTTGAAGAATTGAAAATATTACATTTTACACTTTTGTCCATTATTTTTTACTACAATTAAGGGTAATTTTTCTTGAAGAAGATTGCTACAAAATTTTATAATACTCTCACTCTCTCACATGTGTTTTTTTTTTTTTTAATTTTTAATTTTTTTTTTTTTTTATTAATTTTTTTTTTTTTTTTTTTTTTAAATAATTTATATTTTATAATTTATACAAGTTTGGTTCCTTATATAGTATCTGAAACCAAATTTTGTCACTTGCGAGAAAAAAATGTTTAAATAAATTCTATTAAAATTAATAGTAATTTTTTTTCCTATGCGGGTCGGTAGTTTATAAAATATGTGTTGGTAAAAAATAACATAAAACGCCATTTTGACAACTTCAAATTATTTTACTAATCAAAGGGGTAATTTTTACCAATAAAGTTTTGTGAGTGTATAAGCAATTCTATTTGAGAAAATTTTAAGATACTTCTATTTCGAATTAATTATATATAGCAAAAGTAAACATTTTTTTTTTACATTTTGGGCAGATTCTGGACATATTGACTGGTCATAATATGGTTACAAAATGAATCAATAGATTATGTGCAGAAACTCCCATTTAATGTCATTCATTGAATAAGCACTTAATATTTTTTTTTACCAACAACTCTACTCTAAAATCAGTCTTATTTTTTCAGAAACTAGGTATACAACCATTTAAAAGCATTACTTCTCTATTTACTTTCTGGTCAAATAAACTGTCAATATTCTACCGCTAATGTAGGAAATTTAATTTTGACCATTTAAAAATGGATAGAACAGTAAAAACTACCTTCTAAATAGACTTTTTAACTAAGCTATTAAATTTTTCATGTATCTACTAAGGGGGCGTTCAAAAATTACGTAACGCGAATTTTATAAAAAAACCCATCCATGCATGGCAAAATAACACTATTTTTAGTATCTATAAAGAGGAGTTATTTTTTTGACCAAGAGGGCTAAATAAAAAATAATTGATTTATTTGCTACATTTCATGAACCTTATCAAGCTATAGAAAAAATATATTATTTATTATAAAAATATATATGTAAATTTTATATATATAACTATTCTTAGTAACTTCAATCATCTCGCGGGAGGGGATAAAAAATAAAAAATAAATATGCATTAGATTTTTCGATCTTTTATAAAGTCTCTTTACCGGTTCTCAATTTGAAGTAGTATTTGTTTAAGTGCAGTAAAATTTTAATTTTCTACTATTTCTATCTGAATTTCAAGGGCTGCTATAAGTAAAAACGAAAAAAAAACCCAAATTATCTATTAGGTGAGATTTTTAGCCAAAAATATTCAATATATTAACAAAAAATGAGTTTGTTCGATTTGAATAGAAAATTTTAAAGATTTTAGAAAATCTAAAATGATAATGAGAAAATCGTGTATTAAGTTAACGATTCTACTTTTGAAAAATGCAAAGATCTTCTTTTTTTTATTCTTCTAAAGTATACATGTCAAGTTATTTAAAAGCAATTTACCATAAAAATGAAGATTTTCAGAAAAAATGCAACTGACATTTACAATACATATTTTTAATGTATTAGCGATCTCGAAAATGATTAAAACTTGAACTATCTGTATCTGATAAGTAGTTTTGTTGGTAAATGTCTTGTTGTCATTATAAGTAATATACAAGTTCTTAATTTTTTTTTTTATCAAAAATTATAATTTTGAAATTTTAAAATAATTTATTTTGATTTATTTTTAAAAAAATGTTCATTAATTTTTAGGATTTTGCTATTTTAGAATTTCTCCAACTATTTTATTATTATAATAAAAAAAAAATTTCTAATTAAAAACTAACTTTATTTTTTGAAACTTTTAGGTACTTGCATTTCAAAATTTATATATATAAAAAATTTAATAAGGTTGCATAGGTTTCTGAGAACTTAGCTCATCTTGTACTAGAGTGATTATGTATGAAAAATACATTTTAATTAAATAATCTTTTGTTCGTCCTTTTAATAATTTTAAATCTGGAAAATTTTCTGGAACAGTAAATAATTATTCATATTAATAGTAATTATTTATTTTCTTTATACTGACTGATTAAGAATATTTTCCAGGTGAAAAAAGAAAACCCGATGGAATTCATAAAATAATGTAAAATTGACAATTATAATATTATTTAATTAAAAAGTTTCTCGGGTACTTTACCTATGGCATGCATTACACATCCATTGAACGTACTTTGTACAAAAGTCACTATACATGTAAATTTCAAAATCATGAAATTTAATTAATTTCATTTCATTTTGACATTCTCCAATTTCAAGTTTTAAGCTTTAGCCTCACATCTACATTAAATTATAAAGTATCATTGCTTGTGAATACAACTATTGTTATTACCAACTTTTGTACATAATAACTCGAAAATTCATGTTCCATTTCTGTATGAAATTTCAGCAGCGTAGCCCAGTACTTTTATTATAATTTAAACATCCACAGTGCTTGAGTTTATTTCTTTCTTTTTTATTTAATCCTATCTGATTCAGGTTTTAATTTAAAATACAATAGCTTATTCATTCATAACTCTAATTCACTTCACTTTATAATTTTAAACATGTTTACTATCTTCTTCAAGAGCGTATCTTTTAAATAAATTATATTTTACAATGGCTTCTTTTTTATAGACAATTTTTTTTACATTTTTTTATTTTTATGCAATAAACCTATGCACTTTTTTACTTTAGAATTTTGAAAAATATTTACTTTTTCAATAATTTATTAACATTTTGATAAATTTATATCCATTTTAAATGGCAGAAAAATTAAATCAAAATATAAAAAAACTGAATTTAAATAAGCTCGAATTTTCTTGATTTTTTCATACATTTTAGTTATAATTTCAAATCTACTTGAATAAAAAATTAACTTTTAACAAGTTCCTTAAAAAAAAACAATTTTTCAAGCTGAAAATATAAAAAAAATCAGGCTAACTCTTGTTATTTGAACTTTATTGTTTTGATAAATAATGAAATCAATTTAAACTCAAATTCGATAGCAACTACGCAGCCGTTTAAAATAACTCCCAGGCCAATCAAAAGATTTTTAAAGCATTTTATTTAGAGTTCTGATGAGATACTGATGTTACAATCGCATTACTAAAAACCGTAATTTTTATATCCTAGTTTGTAATGAATTTCAATTGAAAATAAAATTTATCCCTTTTTATAGTCAATAACTTATCTAATTTATTAGACGATTCTTCATTGTAAATGAAATTGAATAATAAACGTTTCAGTTACGAACTACCTCCGATGTAAAAATCAGAATATCTTGTTAGAAAAGAAAAAAATATAAAATAGTTGAAATAAGATCTTTTTTTTTTCTGATGTAGTTAAATATTTAAACGAATACATATTTTATGTGTTTGACATGGTTAATGCATGTGGAATATTGAAATTCTGTGAGCTGAAGAAATGAGGAAAGTATTCGCATATAGATATTAAACTATAAGAATATAAAGAAAAGATAGTTTGCCGCACATGAAGCATGGAATAGAAAAAAAACTGCAAAATCGAAATAAAAGAATATTTTAAAAAAATAGCATTCTTTAAGCGACTGTTGGAAAATGAAAATGACAATGAAACATGTCTATGTGTATATATGCATGCATGCTTAAAACAATAGAAGAAAAAGAATTATTCAAATATACAAAGGGCAAAAAAATATATAGAAAACCACATGCGCCTCATAGGACAAAATGACACAACCTGCATATAATGTGCCCTACATTTTTTTTCCTCTCCTGTGTCTACCTATTTTCATAGTATTTCTTTTGCTTATTTTACAGTGAGTAAAATTTTTATCACTACAAAAATGTATGATATCATGCTATTTTATATTTATACTGAAATTTCAACAACAATTTTCAAGTAAAAAAATTGCAGTGAAATTTTTTTTTTTAATCCAGCAAACATATTCTTTTTTTTATTCGTGCCGGATTACCTCGAATAAAATTTGGATTAAAAATATTAGGCAACATTTTTTTATGCATATTATGTAAAGTAATGAACTTAATTTTTTTACTTTGACTTCAATAAATAAATTAAAATAAATATGTTTTGATTTAATTAATTAAAAATATCAAAAACATATGACTTTTTCTATGCCTACTAGCTTTGGGAATCTTATTTTTTAGTAAATAGCCACATGGAAGTTCGTATCTGTAAAAATTTTTGTCAGGGTAATTACTACATAGATAGTACATTTACTGTCCTGATAATTAGCAGTTATTTACTGTTGTGAAATTTGTTTCCCCAAAATTTTTTTCCTAAAAAAAAAAAATACGCCATTATTTTTTTCATTTTGATTGTAATACCTAATTTTTTTATATTGAAGTACTACTTTCCCAAAAATCGTTTATACTAAATTTAAAAAAATTTTTGTTTCACAATTTTCGGTGTAAAAAAATGATGAAAACAGAGTTATTTTTTTTTTCTTTTTGGACGTAGTTTTCAGGTTCGTATATGGAAGTACTAGTTTTGACATGATTATTGCTAATTTAGTAAACTATACTAAATAACTGATTCCTGAAAAAAATTGTATAAACTAAATTTATTTTTAAACAATTGTTATTCTTTGAGGAAGCGATTTGTCCTATTAGCATCGTTTTTAAATGTCAAAGCAAAGTACTTGCCTATTAAAAGAATTTATTGAAATAAAAAAGCTTTGAGAAATGCTGTAGGAAAAATTAAAATAAATAAAAAAATTTGAATGATTTATGGTAATCCTTAAAGCCAATTTATTTATGTTAATGATGATTTAAAAAGTTTGAAATTTTTGCTCAACAACTGATTTAATCCGAGTCTGAGTATATTTTATATTTAATGGAGTAAATCTGCTTTTAGCTCTATAGGTTTATAACCCAGTACATATTTTGTGCGCATATCATTATTTTGTTACTCCTTATTTACAATTGATTAGTTTAAAAAACTAAAAAATATTATTTTGAAAATTTATTTTATTTTACTGAAAAGAAAATTGAATTAGAACTGATAATAGTTTTTAAATTTTAGCTAGAAGACAATAGAAGATAAAGAATATGTAATGTGGATATCCGTGTGTATGTAAATTTTTTTGCATAAAAGTATGGTACTTTTTCCATTTTAATAACACAAAACACTTAGAATCATGGAATGGAAAGTAAGTGAAACATAGAGAAAAGAATTACGTACATAAATTAAAGAAAAAGTTTATATAAAAGAAAAATATAAATATTCGCTGGACTAAACACGTATATGCGTATATAAATTTTCATAATGCTTGCATGCACATCTGAGTTTGAAAATATCTGTACAATAGACGAATATAATATATTTAATATAAAAGTGACATTTTTTATAGATATATATTATTATATAATATATAAGAATATATTACAAAAGCATATTGCTTTGAATCTAAGAATACGTGACTTGGTCGAGTTCACGTCCGTTTACGTTTCTTCTTATTCCAAACTAAGATACTTGTACACTGGCTGTAGGAAATTTTATTTTTTTAAATAATTATTATAATAATGCGCTTTCCTCATCAAAAACTAACTTTCTTCGGAAATTTTTAGGGATAATATTATCCGGATCTTACGCACTTCCAAGAGTCCAAGAGGTACATACTTTCTATGTATAAGATATATATTTTCTTTACTCCAATTTTTAGAGGTTGTTAATATTGCCCTTTGTAAAGAAAAAAAACATTCATAACCTCATCTAGAAATATTTATTATTACCAAATGCGATTACAGAAACTATTTATTACCTTATACCTCCGCATTTGGAAAAATAAACATTTCTACGAGCCGATTCAGAATGTACTATTAACTCTTACCTTTAAATAAACAATAATAATAATTAGTTGAATTGTAAGAAAAAAGAATTTTTCTTAGTTTAAAAAAAGTATAAAATATAAAATACTTTCTTTGCGTTTCAATTTAAATTCTAATGTAGAAAATTATTTTTTATTAACTTGTTTTTAGAAAATAATAGCTTTTTTTATTTTACACTAACAACATGGAACATGTTCGTTGGATGGGGTATTTGAAAAGTCTGGCTAGGCAGAGGGGCGGGTGAAAAATTGACGTTTTAGGTTGGGTGAAATGGACTTGGAATATTTTCGATTTAGGGACTTAGAATTATTTGAAGTAGGAGTCAGTCTATAATAAGAACAAAAACTTAGAATACTTTAGGTTTATGGACTTGTGATAATTTATATTCCAGGATTTATTGTAATTTCGGTTTCAGGACTTATAATAATTAGGGAGTAGAAGTTGAAACTGTTATAGAACATGTTTCATGATCGTTGGTTGTATGAAAACACAAACCAGTTATAAGTTTTATTTTCTAAAAATAAGTAAATAAAATATAATTTTCTGCATTAGAATAATAATTATCTTTGAATAAAATCAAATGTTCTACTTATTGTTAGTATATTAAATTTTTAATAAATTCATTGAATGATTATGGTAGTTTATAATTAAAACATTCTTCATCAAGTTACGCCTCAAACATGAGATAGCGTGGTTATAATATGACCAAACTATTATAATATATTAAATTAAATACTTTTAATGTACACATGTTACAAGAATGTCAGGCAGAAAATTTACTCAAATATTTGTTTTATTAAAATAAAATAAAAATATTTTTTTAATTTTCCATTTTCTTTTATTTGAAATATTTCAAATGCGTCAAGGAATGAAAAAAAGAAGCTATTTGGCTCTAAAAAATGGTAATTAAAAATCATTCGTTCATTTTAAAGCATTTTATGAGTTTTATTAAGAACATGACAAATTTAAAAAAAAAAAGTACAGAAATTTTTAATAAATGCTAAAATATTTGAATTTTATTATATCCACTCCGCAATAATAAGTAAGTATTTACTAGGAAAAAAGTTGGATTTTATAAAATTATTTGAAAATTGCAAATCAAATTGGGAAATCCAACTTTTTTCTAAGTAAATTTTGAGCTATTTATTTATTTATTTATTTTTAATCAAGGCAGAATTTAATTACGGAGTGGATAAAATAAATTTCAAATGTTTATATTTGGAACAAAATTAATTATTTCAAAAAAACTAGTGTCATTAATGCATGGTATTGTATAATGTATATGTTACGGGTAGAGTCCGATCTTTGGATAAAGCTAGGACTATCCGGTTAAAGCTAGCTTCATTAACTCATTAACGCCGGAGCGGAGAGTTTTGGAAATGAGCAAAAATAAGTATATTCCTTTATAGATAAGTGGCTAAAAAGTTCATCCTTGTAGTAAAATTTCATGTTCTTTCAGAATATGATATTAGTTTTTACCTACAACCAATAAAAATACCCTAAAAACGGGAGTAAAAGGGGTAGGTCAGGCATTATTAGGAAATGTTTGGAAAAAGCAATGAAAAAAGTATCCAATTTTATTAAAAATGTTTGAAAACAATATTTTTTATTTAAATTTAAGTAAACTTTATATATATTGAGGTCTCATACATTTTGGCCCTATTTACAACCCTTAAAAGGTGGATAAGGGTGGTACTCCAGTCAAAATACGGGTTTGGTTGTATTATCATTGGCGAAAACCAGATTTGCTCTACTATATGTTTTTTGGGTCACTAAACACTCCAATATGGGTATATCCTGGACGCTCAAAGTGCGAAAATAACAAAAATACCCCATTTAGGGGTAGTTTTAGCTGCTTTAAGGGTGAAATATTGATTATATATGAAAAAGGAGTCTAAATTCTTGATTAGCGACCCAAAAAACCTATATGGGCATATCCTGGATGTTAAAAGTACGAAATTAGCAAAAACACCCCTTTTTGGGGGTAGTTTTAACCAATTTACGGGTAAAATTTTAATTATTTATGAAAAAGGAGTCGAAATCCTTGATTAGCGACCCAAAAAACCTATATGGGCATATACTGAATGCTAAAAGTACGAAAATAGCAAAAACACTCCCTTTTCGGGAGAAGTTTTAACCACTTTAGGGGTGAAATTTTAATTATTTATGAAAAAGAAGTCAAATTATTGATCAGTGACCCAAAAAAACAGTATGGTGCAAATCTGAGTGCTCAAAAAGCGAATATGTAAAAAAAACTCCTTTTTGGGGGTAGTTTTTGCAAATTTAAGGGTGAAGCCCCAATTTCTCTGACAAAATTACCCCGATTTTCGTGTTCAGCGACCCAATAAACATATAGTAGAGCAAATCTGGTTTTTGCCAGTGATTATACAACCAAACTCGTATTTTGACTGGAGCACTACCCTTATCCACCTTTCAAGGGTTGTAAATAGGGCCAAAATGTATGAGACCTCAATGTATACGAAGTTTACTTAAATTTACATAAAAAATATTGTTTTCAAACATTTTTCAATAAAATTGGATACTTTTTTCATTGATTTTTCTAAACATTTCCGAATAATGCCTGACCTACCCTTTCACCACCGTTTTTAGGGTATTTTTGAAGGTTGTAGGTAAAAACTAATAACAGATTCTGAAAGAGCATGAAATTTTATTCTAAGGATGAACTTTATAGCCATTTATCTATAAGGGAATATACTTATTTTGGCTCATTTCCAAAACTCTCCGCCCCGGCGTTAATGAGTTAAAGCAGTGTTGGATAAAGTCCGATTCTTGATAATTTTCATTTCTTTTCTTCAACATTATCCGGTATCGCTTGGATAAATCCCGATCCATATAAAATTTAGTACAATATAGTAAAAAGTAAACAAAAATATAGTAACTTTTTTTTAAAAAATTTTATTAGATTAACTACATAAATCATATTTTTGCATTGAACTAAATTTTTTGATTTACTAGTCTATTATAAGAAAAAAAAAATTATTTAGAATGAAATAAAAAAAATATAAAATTTAAAATATTATTTATTTGTACATGGTAAGCTACCGTGGCATTTTGAATTGCATTTAAGACCACTGGTCTTGCACTTGCACTTATTATTTTTGCAACCATGTTTGCAATGTTTAAAGTTTTCTTTTCAGCTATGTTTGTTGCGTTTCTGGGTGTAAATTGACTTCGTGAAAACATTTCTTATAGTTGAAATCCCTGATGTAGTTACACTGAAAAAAAATTCCAGTTACGGTAACTGGAATTACAGTAACAGGAACCGGAATTCCAACTTCGAAAAATGGATTTTTTTTACGTCAAAGACGTAATATAAAGTAATTCTCGATGATAAAAATAGATGTTTTAAGAAGAATAATTTAAATTTTTTACACTTTTTAAATGTTATTAATTAATTATTAATATTAATATTATTTATTACGAATATTTAATTCTGATTTTTAGCAAATATGGTATAGATAAATATCATACTTAATACGCCTTACGATCATCAGAAATTTCGTAATTTAACTTATACGAGAGCCCCTAAATTTCCATAGAATTTTTAACTTGAATCATTTTTCTCTCTATATAAGCGTCTTGAGCCAGACTAAAATATATTATTTTAATAATAATACTAACCTATTTTCCCTAAAAGATCTATTAAATAATACTGAACTTTTGAGTTTTTTTTAATTTTAATTTTTTCTAGAAGTCTCTAATATGCTTTGCAAAATTTTAAATTTCCGGAATGAACTTTATCACCATTTGAAGTTTAAGCGCTGAGTTGAAGACTTAATTTATTTGCGTGATTTGCGAAACGAAATACAGAAAATTAATATTAAAACAAATAAGCCAAATTACGACATTGACAAAGATGTTACGAGTATCTAATAATTCACGATAAACCTTAGCTACAGTGATCAAAACCGATCCTGGTTAAGGATATAAAAATCTAATTGATATACTACAAGTTAATAAAATGCAAACATATATGAAAGTCAAATTTCTTTTTATTTTAATGATTAAAATTTTTTGTATTTTTTGAGCACAATATGATGATTATGAAGAAAAAAAAATTTGCATTTAAAATCAAAAAACAAAAAAAAAGTAATTGAAAAGCATTTACATTTTTTATTTATGCAGTATAAATACTATTACACGAGTTCATTATATTCATAACAACAAACATTTGTTTCCATATTTGTGTTTTTTTCACAGAAAATAAAAAGAAAATTTACATTTTTTTAATATTCATTTATTTTATTTTTTTTTCCTCATTAAGTATATATATTCTTTTGAAAGTAAAATTTTCGTTACGTTATGAATCATAATATGATAAATGTTATAAATATTAACCAGTTTTTGATTAAATTTTTTAATTAAAAAAAAATTGAATTTCTAAAACACATTTATTCCAGGGTTGGAAAATACGGGTGATTTTGACGCGCATTAACCGTATGCCGTATATATACGGGAACAGAAAAATACGGCCCGCATTTTTCATAGCCGTATATATGGAAAAAAATTATACAAGCCCGTATCCGTATGTACGGGTAAAGTGAATACGGGCCCGTACAAATTTTTCCGCAAATATGGATAACAATATACGAAACCCGTATTTTAGGCATCCTTACAAACGATAAAAAAAGTTGAGACCCGTATATACGGATCAGTTCTATACGGAACCGTACATCTTTTACCCGTATATACGAATAACTGAAATGCGGAACCGTATATAACCCACCCGTATATACGGGTCTCAACTTTTTTCATCCATTTATACAGATGCCCGAAATACGGGATCCATAGATTGTTAGTATACCATTGATCCGTATATACTCCAGTCAAAGTACCCGGGGGGGGGGGAGTTGTATTTTTACTGGCGAACATGAGATTTGCATTTAAAAATCGGGATCATTTCGTAAAAAAATGGGGGCTTCACCCCTAAATTTGCAAAAAACTACTCCAAAATGGGGTTTTTTTTTACATAGTTGCACTTTGAGCGCTCAGATTCGCACCATACGGGTTTTTTGGGTCGCTGATCAAGAATTTCGATTTCTTTTTAATAAATAATTAAAATTTCACCCCTAAATTGGCTAAAATTACCCCCGAAAAGGGGGTTTGCTATTTTGACACATTGAGCAACCAGGATATGTATATATAGGTTTTGTGGATCTTTAATCAAGAACTTCGACTCCTTTTTCATAAATATTCAATATTTCACCCATAAATAGTTAAAACTACTCCTAAAAGGTGTGTTTTTGCTATTTTCAAACTTTGAGCATCCCAATTATGTCTATTCAGGTTTCTGGGCCGCTGATCAATAAAAATTTATTATTTTTGTATAAAAAATTTATACTTACCTGAAAAATAAATTATTATAGTGAAGGTAAAAATGAATATTTTTTTTTTTTTATAATGCATACTCAAGAAATATTGAATACTTATGAAAAATAAATCAAAATTCTTGATTAGCGAAGAAAAAAACCTATCTGGACATATCCTGGATACGCAAAGTGAACAAATAGCAAAAACACCCCTATTAGGGGTAGTTTAAGCTATTTTAAGGGTGAAATATTGAATATTTATGAAAAATAAGTCGAAATTCTTGATTAGCGACCCAAAAAATCTATTTGGACATATCCTGGTTGCTCAATGTGCCCAAATAGCAAAAACACCCCATTTTCGGGGGTAATTTTAGCCAATTTAGGGGTGAAATTTTAATTATTTATGAAAAATTAATCAAAATTCTTGATCAGCGACCCAAAAAACCCGTATGGTGCGAATCTGAGCGCTCAAAGTGCAACTATGTAAAAAACACCCCATTTTTGGATAGTTTTTTGCAAATTTAGGGGTGAAGCCCCCATTTCTTTACGAAATGACCCCGATTTTCGTGTTCAGCGACCAAAAAAACATATAGTAAAGCAAATCTCACGTTCGCCAGTAAAAATACAACCAAACCCGTATTTTGACTGGAGCAATATACGGATCACAACTTTTTTAGCCTTTAAAAAAGGGAAAATAATTTAAATTTGAATTTAAATTTTACCTATTTTCCGTCTAGCGACTTCGTTATTTGTCATTTACGACATGTTTCGGAACTTATGTTCTATCATCAGGTTTCATCATCAGCATAAACAAAAACATACAATTTACTTTAGAAATTGAAGAAAATAATTCCATAAATTTTCTAGATTTGACTTCATATAAATCAAATAATGAATTTAATTATAAAATATACAAAAAACCAACAACTACTGATACAACCATTCATGCAACATCTCATCATCCATATTCACAAAAAATGGTTGCATATAATTCATTTATACACAGATTATTAACTATTCCTCTAGAACCAGATGATTTCCAGAAAGAATTAAACATCATTAAACAAATTGCCATTGCCAATGGTTATAATAGCAATATTATAGATGAACTCATCAAAAAACAACAGTACAAGAAAAGACATCCAGATATACCAAAAAACAATGCAAAATATATATCATCTACATACGGTAATTTTACGGCACCAACTTTAACTGAAATATTTAAAAAATTAAGTATAAAAAATTACGATCCGGACAGAAAACAAGATACAAAAAATACTGCGTCAAACAAAAAGAACTGAATTAGAGTCCAAAAGTGGAATATATAAAATTTAATGTAGTGATTGTGATTGTGCATATATTGGACAAACAGGACACACTTTCGCCAAAAGATTTAAAGGACATATACCTGGACCAAATCAAAACGTCATCACAACAAATTATGCAAAACATCTTAATTCCACAAATCATAATGGTTTAAAATTTAATGAAAATCTAAAGGCATTGCATATATGTAAAAAAGGTAATATTATGGATACACTTGAAGAATACGATGAATAAGAATAATCTATTAGAAAAATAAAACAAATAAAAATAAAATAAAAAATAAAAATAAAATAATAAATAAATAATTTAAATTGTACTCGATAAAAGGTCAAATTGTTTTATTTTTCTATTCACTAAACTCGAGTAAAACTTAAAAAAATTATAATAATCTATTAGGTATTTAAAGACAATGAAAACTTATTAAATGAACAGTTGAAATTTAAAAATAACATCATATATTATGCAGCCATTAAATTAAATGAAATATAATAATAACAAAACTGGAATTAAAATAATAATATCAATAATAACATAACAACAAATTTCTCTTAAAATTTAAATTTTAATTTAACAATATTTAGTGCACAATTGGCATTACAACGGTGCGCACCTCGCAAATAAAATGTAATGTTATAAAAATAAGTGACAGTGTTAATAATTAATCATCCTAATAACATTTTTTAATAATTTGGAAACCTGATGATGGAACATAAGTTCCGAAACATGTCGTAAATGACAAATAACGAAGTCGCTAGACGGAAAATAGGTAAAATTTAAATTTAAATTTAAATTAATTTCCCTTTTTTAAAGAATTTTTAAAGTGACTTGGGTATACCACAAAATTAATTTTAATTAAAGTTAAAATTTTAATTAAAGTTAAAATTAATTAATTATGAATTTTTTTAGCCGTTTGTACGGATGCCTAAAATACGGGTTCCATGTATTGTTAACCGTATATATGGATAGGATCATACTAGAACCGTACCCTCTGATCCGTTATACGGGTGAAAATGATATACGGTTCCGCTTTCATTCTTGTCCGTATTGTTAATGTATAATTACTTTTCTTTATTAAATCGAATCATTAAAGATTTAACCCGTATATACAGGTATCTAAAATACGGCTCCCATAAAGCGAAAACCGTATATACGGCTAGCGTTATACGAGCCACGTATTTCGAGTAACCGTATATACGGGTAAATGATATACGGTCCCGTATATCATTTACCGTATACGACTCATCCATTTGTATGGTTGATTAAAGTTTAGACCCGTATATATGGTTGTCTAAAATACGGGAACTGTATTATGAAAACCGTATATACGGATGAGTGATATATGGACCCATACTTTTGTCAACCGTATATAGGGTAAAACAATTTTGAGAACCGTATATAAAGTTTACATAATACGGGTCCCGTACAAATTTATTCGTATGTACGGTTTTCAAAATACTGGTCCGTACATTTTTAGAACCGTATATACGGTATTTTTTACATGGATTCCACATTAAATAAACCGTATATATGCGGCAAAAAATCAAAATTCAAAATTCTCATTTCCGTCTATACGGATTTGATGCGCGCCCCGTATTCCCAATCCTGTTTTATTGTAATAAATTTAAAATGAAGTTGTCAATTTTTTTCTATCTTTTAAATTTATATGTATTTTGTTTTTATAGTTTTACCATCAAAGCCAATAATCTATGACACTAAGAAACGAGACATGAGCAAGCACTTAGAGGCTTACCCCGAAGGAGCTGATCTAGATCTTATTTGTGAAGTACAAGGAGGTAAGATATAAAGTTGTATTTCAATTTTTATATATGGCATTTTTAAGATTTCTAAATTAAAAAAAAAAATAATAAATATTTTACGATTGATAAAAGCATGCATAGAAAATTTAAATTGATATAAAATAAAAAACTCACAAAAACTAACGAAGCTGCTGAAGTTATTGTTAATTTACACTTATGTATTACAGTAATACTTTATACCTTGAAAAAAGAGTACTCAAACAGCTAATATTTAATCTGTTAATACGAAATAAATTTTAGCCATATTGTGTTAACTCATCATGACATACTTTAATTTTTTCAATTTTTTTCTTTTGCTGAAAAATAATAGATTCCATTTCAACTGGGTCCAAATTAAAGAAATAGGTAAAAATGGATATTTACAATTTTAATCATTTATAAAAACGACGCTTTTCGAAAATTACATTTTCATCTTCAGGTTAATCTTAACTATGATAAAATTAGTTTAAATTAAAAAAATAATAATAATCAATGATGACATAATCATTACATGTTTACACTTAGAGCAACTTATTATTAGAACTAAAATTATTTATAGAACATATACAATTTTCAATAAAAAAACAAATAATTGGAGCAGAGATTTAAACCCAATTCTTTAGCGTATTACATACTCTTTTTATATTCAACAATTACAATTATTTCTAAAAATGACAAGTCAAAATCTTATTTAGAAAAAAAGTTATGAACAGTTCAATATCTTTAAAGTTAAATTTCATCTCTGCGGGACAGCTATTTTTGATATTAAATGTTCAACTGTGAAATTGAAATGTAAAATTCTTAGAAAGATGTTGAACTATTCAAAACTTTTTTTTTACATAAGATTTTGACTTGTAATTTTTAAGAAACATTTCTAATTATTGGCTTCAAAAACAAGAATTAATAATTTTTTATTAAGGGCGAGTCAGATCAGATTAGTCAAACATACGACAGTCATGCCTACTCGTAATGACTTGGTCACTAAAATAAAAAAAAATTCAACTTACGCGCTAAATTTGATTTTTTAAAACATGCTTGTGAAATATTGAAAAGGTAATCAAAAAAATATTGTCTTTCCCAAAGTATTTAGTAAAATTTTTGCATTTAGCAATTAAATTAGAAATCAAGCATTCTAAAAAAGCAATTTTTTTCAGATCATTATTGAATTTTATTCTGATCTTTTTTTTTTATTTTATATTATTATTTTCTAAAAATAAGAAAATAAAAAATTTTTTTTTTTTTTTAAACAAAAGTAATTTTGCAAAAAAAATACATAAGTATCCTTTTTTTAAATACTTGCAAAATATTTTTATTAAAGCAAATCAGTCTTTATTAATCCATGCACCAAATAAATAATTAATTTTTTTTTAATTTATGCAAGTATTAAAATACTTTATTTTAAAGCAATATCATCTAGCATGCATTGCTTTTTTATACTCGCAACGAGTAAAAAATGCCAAAAAATTTTACGTACATGCACAATAAAAAAATATACACAAGATTTGTCAATAATTTATAAACTGAACATGCCAATACTAAAACAAATCTGTATAATTACATAAATATGATATGCATATCAAATATTAACATTTTTTCGAACACAATAAAGAACGCATAATAAAATTATTTCACAGGTTATTATACGAAAAGCTGCATATTTCAATAAATCCTTATTTTTAAAGATACTAGTTTTTAGGAATAAAATATTTTACTAAACCATTCAGAATGATTTAAAAATTGTATTTATTTATTTAATAAATATTTTTTTAAATGCACAAGTTAATATTTACACGTGTTCCTTATACTAGTTTTATACTATACAGTGTAGTATGGCATATCCTGTACTAACACAATCTCATATGATTTTAGTGCATATATACACCACACTATACATAATTACTAACACATCCTTGCATAAAATTTAAGTGTCCTCATAGAGAGTGTTAGGAAATAAAATCGAGGAGGACACTAAAAGTCGCAGTCAGTACCAGAAATTGTCATGTTACTCTTATCGTCATAACCCACTAATGAACATTACTTTTGTAAATAAAAAATAATTCGCTTAAAATTTTCAAAAACTCCCAAAAGGAAAACATAAAAAAATGATTTACGAATCGATTGGCACTGTTTTAAATACTTTTTTGTAGACTTATTTGTAAAATTTTTGTTTGGAAAATTTGATCTTGCTTGGATTTATTTTTTCAAACAAAAATTTTTGCATATGAATCTGCAAAATAATACATCAAATCTACTATTGTATTTATAAACCATTTTATAATGTTTTCCTTTTTTTAGAATTTTGATTATCGGCGGTAATTTGGAGAAAAATGCAATTTTCTGCAGCAAAACGATGAAAAGTCGGTAATGGGATTAACATTTTTTCTAAAAAATATAGCTGTCCTGTGGAGACGAAATTTTACGTTTTTTAACAGAAATGAAGAATTTAATTTTAATTATTTAAATTATGGATAATTGATTATTTTTCTTTAAAATACCTTTTTTGCAAAAATTTTTAAGTTGGAAAATTTAAAAATTATTTTTAATTTAGATTAGAAAAAAAAAAATTTAATCTTAAATTTAATAGGTTATTTTAAATTACTGTAAATAAATAAATAAATAAATAATTACTTTTTTTAATTTTAATTTTCTAGTTCAAATTAATTCAAATAATTTTTTTTGATATTAGGTAATATGACCCAACGCTAATAAATTGTCCTGATATAGTTATATTCTGTTCTTACTCATATAAAAGTAAGAGTAAATCTTAGCATTTACTGTTTTGTCAACGCATTTTTTTTTTCAGATTTATCTAGATAGTGCCAAAATCCAGATTTATGAATATCATTCTATGCTTCTTCAAAACTATCTTAACTGAGTTATGCTTGATCCGATTACATTTTAAATCTAATCTTATCAAAACTAAAAATTTCTCCGGGTATGATTATTATTGTATTGAATTCAATTTTATTGACATTTTATACTTGCAAATTTATAGTACTGCAAACACATTCAGAGCCTAGTTCTGTGGGCAAGGGATCTGATTAATTCAAAATTATTCGACACATAAATAATTCTACACAAAAAAGTTTGTGCCCCGCGAGGTCTCCAGTAAATTTATAATTATTAATTACAGAAAGATATTTAAAAAGGTATTGGAGAGGCTATGTCCAATCCCGAAGATAATTTATTTCTTATGGAGTCAACGTTTGTCTACCACACCAGCAGAATCTAGCTTTTTTAGTATTAGTATTTTGTGTATCTTAGTACTGAAGAGACTTCAAGACCTATTATGGGTCATATTATTCGGCAAGTGATTTCATAATTTAACTCATTAACGCCAGGGTGGAGAGTTATGGAAATGAGCAAAAATAAGTATATTCCCTTATAGATAAGTGGCTAAAAAGTTCATCCACATACTAAAATTTCATACTCTTTCAAAATCTGTTTGAAAAAATCTCTTGAAAATACCCTAAAAACGGGGGTGAAAGGGGTAGGTCAGGCATTATTAGGAAATGTTTGGAAAAATCAATGAAGAAAGTATCCAATTTTATTGAAAAATGTTTGAAAATAATATTTTTTATGTAAATTTAAGTAAACTTCGTATACATTGAGGTCTCAGACATTTTGGCCCTATTTACAACCCTTAAAAGGTTGATAGGGGTGGTACTCCAAACAAAATACGGGTTTGGCTGTATTATCACTGGCGAAAACCAGATTTGCTTTACTATACGTTTTGTGGGTCGCTGAACACGAAAATCGGGGTAATTTGGTAGAGAAATTGGGGCTTCACCCTTAAATTTGCAAAAACAATCAGGATATGCACATATAGGTTTTTTGGGTCACTAATCAAGAATTTGGACTCCTTTTTTATATATATGTAATTAAAATTTCACCCTTAAAATTGCTAGAACTACCCCTAAAAGGGGTGTTTTTGCTATTTTTGCAATTTGAGCGTCCAAAGTACGTTCTTAAACTTTTTTTGGGACACTAATCAATAATTTCAACTTCTTTTTCATAAATAATCAATATTTCACCATAGCTAAAAATACCCCTAATATGGGTATATACTGGACGCTCAAAGTCCGAAAATAACAAAAACACCCCATTTAGGGGTAGTTGTAACTGCTTTAAGGGTTAAATTTTAATTATTTATAAAAAAAGAGTCAAAATTCTTGATTAGCGGCCCAAAAAACGTATACTAACGTACTTTGGACGCTCAAAGTGCAAAAATAGCAAAAAACCCCTTTTAGGGGTAGTTCTAGCTATTTTAATTATATATGAAAAAGGAGTCGAAATTCTTGATTAGTGACCCAAAAAACCTATATGGGCATATACTGGATGCTAAAAGTACGAAAATAGAAAAAACACCCCCTTTTTGGGGGGGTAGTTTTAACTAATTTAGGGGTGAAATTTTAATTGTTTATGAAAACGAAGTCGAAATTATTAATCAGCGACCCCAAAAACCCATATGTTGCAAATCTGAGTGCTCAAAATGCGAATATGTAAAAAAAACTCCGTTTTGGGGGTAGTTTTTGCAAATTTAAGAGTGAAGCCCCAATTTCTCTGCCAAATTACCCCGATTTTCGTGTTCAGCGACCCAAAAAACATATAGTAAAGCAAATCTGGTTTTCGCCAGTGATAATACAACCAAACCCGTATTTTGTCTGGAGTACCACCCCTATCAACCTTTTAAGGGTTGTAAATAGGGCCAAAATGTATGAGACCTCAATGTATACGAAGTTTACTTAAATTTACATAAAAAATATTATTTTCAAACATTTTTCAATAAAATTGGATACTTTCTTCATTGATTTTTCCAAACATTTCCTAATAATGCCTGACCTACCCCTTTCACCCCCGTTTTTAGGGTATTTTTAAGGGTTGTAAGTGAAAACTAATGTCAGATTTTGAAAGAGTATGAAATTTTAGTATGTGGATGAACTTTTTAGCCACTTATCTATAAGGGAATATACTTATTTTTGCTCATTTCCATAACTCTCCGCCCGGCGTTAATGAGTTAAATTTCGTTTTATTAAATGGATATGAAATCTTTTTGGTATTTTTTAATCTAGAGAATTTAAATCCTCTTAATAAAAAAATATCAAATAATATTTAGAGGGGCCTCAATATAGTTTATAGCGCAAGCAATATAAATCAAAAGCAATACAGTTGATTTTAGATAAAAAATTGTGCGTTTGAATCCTGGATATGCAAAATCTAGTGTTTCATAGGGCCCTTGTTTTTCATTCATGATAATCTTATTATTCCCAAAAATAGTAAAAATTCAATATTTCAAAAAGTACGATAGCTGATTCGCTAAACTATAGCCTATGTCATCCGCAGACTTTTTTCTTTATTTTGACACCGTTTTTATGTAATTTCGTTCATTGGTTCGATCCTGATGATGAAACACAAACACACGCACAAACAGACAGAGGTATATAAATGGGTTGTAAGATATGTTTAACAACTAATAGTTTATATAAAGAAGTATAGTAGTATACTTTACTGATGATGGCTCGTATTACTATACACAGCCGAAATAAACAATTTTAAATTTTATTGAATACTTTTAGTCTGGTTACCCTGGTAAACCCTCTCAAAAGAGATAAAAAACAACCCCGATTCCTCCCTAAAACTATCTTCGAGGGGCGTAACATCCTTATTTTTACCCTTTCAACCCTTAAAATTTACTTTTTCTAAAATAGTATATTACGAGCCCATGTCCAGAAAAGTAAAGAATGGATCAAATCGCATGTAAATTACCATCTGAGGCGAAGCCGAACTTCGATTTTGGGCATTCTTTATTTATGGACAGGGGTCGTATACGATTTTTCTTCTTCAGTGGCGAGAAAACAAGTTTTTTCCGATCGCGCAGCTCTATCTGTCTACTAGGTATTTTGGCTCACTAAATGTGAATTTACCGTCAAAAACTAGTAAAACCGTCAAAAACAAGTTAAAGGGGTGTAACACTCTCATTTTCACCCTGTCAATGCTTAAAATTTAATTTTCCTTAAAAAACTATTGTAATGGGATCGAGTAAGTATTTTTGGCTGCTTAATCTGACTTTACATTTGAAATAAAGTTAGAAGGATGAAAAACTCTTATATTTACATTTTCATTTTTAAATTTTATTTTTCTTAAAGACTATATTTTGAGTAATTTTTAAGGGATCTATTGGATACCTGAAACTAACGTAAAAAATTATATTGGAGGGGTTTGCATCCCGTATTTATACCCTTTCAACTCTTACCTACTAGATCCATTAAAAATAAGGATTGAAAGGGGAAAAATATGAGTGTTAAACCCCTCGAAAATAATTTTAGACGTTAGAAAAAAAATCGCTTTTTAGGATAACGTAAATATTAATGGTTGAAAAGGTGAAAATAAAGATGTTAAACTCCTTTTACTTCATTTTTGACGTTAGGTTCGGGTTCAGCGACCCAAAATATCTACTAGATCCCTTCAAAATTGCAAAAGAGGTTATTTTATACTTTTTGAGTTCATGTGGCGGTGGATCGGGAGTGTTTTTCTTTAAGCTCCCGAATTTTTTTCACCCCGCCTTTTTCCTTAGGTCTTCCTAAAAAGATTCCACTAGCTTTCAGCTAAATACATTCATTTTCGGGAAAGTTACAGATTTAACCTTTTTTTTTACACAGTAATAAGACTGACGAATAAAATATCATCAATTTTTTATAAGCAATAATTATATTGTTTAATTTATATATGTTCCATATTGAGTAAGTTAATCTTAATATCGATTCAATTTAAAATTTTGAAAGGAACGAGTAAAAAAAGTTTTAAAATTCCATTTAAATCCTCCTGAAATATCATTACCTAAAATATAACGTAAAAATATTTTTTTGCATTATAATTATTATTTTAGAAAAATAATTCATCAAAATTTTCAATAATTTATATACCTGACATAAAAAATATTTTAAAATATAAAAAACAATACAATATACACACCAAACCTAAAAAAATTTTTTGTTAAAAAAAATTATTTTCAATTTAATTTTTTTCGAACAGAATTAAAACAAAATAATTTTTTTAAAAAGAATTAACCTCAAAATAATTCCTCTCTAAAGAATTAAATAAACATTAGTTCTTCTCTGGGTAATAAAAAATTCTTTTAGGTTTAGTGTGTACAGAAGTTTTTAAAATTGCAGCAAAAATAAAAGAGATTAAATTTTATGTAAAGCATTATACATGTTTACAAATTGAATTTTTCGAGAGAAAAAAATTATAAGTTAAAATAGTACCGGTTATAATTCGAAATATATTAATATAGTTCATCCTTATACATAGATAAGTAGTTACATAAATAGTATTCTTAAAAAAAAAATAATAATAATAAAAGCGTTAAAGCAACGAGTCGACTATGAGCATCCGTACCGGAAGCACGGAAACTCTCCTTACTTTGCAATTTTGCTCAACATATATATAATGATATATATTAAGTTAAAAAAAAAAATTGGTTGACGCGCTACCAGATCGCGACGAGCTGGCTCAAGTCCAGATCCTCGAATCTTATACACATGCACACGTAGAGGATAATTCTGCATTGTATAGAATATCGCTGTTATGTTATGTGTATAAAAGAAAAAACTTCTCACAGGTCCAAAAGGTTTGTACAATGCAGAAAGTTGAAATGTGTATGCATGTTTGCATATATACCAGTTGCTGCATAGTATACCCCAGAGGATGACTATAAACGAAAAAGTTAGGTGCCGCGACTCCGCCTTCGGCTCTCTTTCGAAAGTGCAAGAGGTTTTAAATGGAATTGGCCAAAAGCCAGCAGATCCCCATGGTTAAAAGGGAAATGGGATTTTTCATTCAAAGGAAACTAAATTTTCGCGCAGTAGGTGACTTGTTATCCTTTTACGCGCATTTTTCTATATTATATCAATTCATTTTTACAATCTTTACACATGCATTCGCTGAATATTTTTGCACAACAGGACGTGAAGATCTAATTTTCGCGTTGCTAAATTATTTATAAATTTTTTTATTTCTAAAATTTTAATATTTATGTGCATAAATAGTTTTTTATTTTTATACATAGGTATAGTCCTCCTCGTATATAATTCTTATTCGTTTAACTGCATAATAAAAGCGGTAGTCATAAAAAATCAATTTAGCATAAAAGTAACGACCTCAAATGTTTTAAAAATGGACACATAAACATTGCTTGTTTGTATACGAGAAATGCATTTTAAATAATAGCAAATAACCAAGATCACAATGTAATATAATAACTGATTATACGTACGCATTAGAAAACTTAAAGTTCTACATTTACACAATGAAATAACTACAATACAAATGCTTTAATTAAGGTAGTTTTGCATTTCTGCGGGTGACAGTTGTCCACAAAGAAGATGCGTGTGTATTTGTACATATGTAATGAATGTTTCACTATATATGAGAGTGTATCAATGCATCCTATATACATCCTTGGAAATGGGTTTATGTACACTGTAGAGAATAGAATAGCCAATGCGTGCATACATTGTGGCTTACTGTGTTTAAACATCGCGAGACTGGTGTGGCTGAGAAGAGAGTTACGCAAATATCCTCACTCAACTCACCGTCGCATTCTAATATGACGATTGGTATTGTTTGTACCTTTCTGTCAACGAACAAGTTAACTTTTTATTATTAAGGAAGCTCTTTTATATAATTTTTAATTAACTACTTAAAATAACATCTACGAAATATAAAATTAGCATTTCTGGTTACTAAACTACCAAATTGTGTTTACGCAAACCAGTTATAAGTTTTTTATTTTTTTATCGCTCTCATAAAATTTACAATTTTAACAACTAAAAATTTTAGCTTTACAAAAATTTAATTTATTTAGCTAGAAAATTTATAAGCTTTAACTTTTATTTCCATAATACGGGGTATCTGGTCAAATGGCAGGCAATAAAATATTAAGTGTAGGATGATGGAAACGAAATTAAGGTTGCCATTTTCAAGACCAAAAGTGGCAAAGGCGTGGAACTGCCAGATGCTGCCGCATTTTACGTTACCGTGTTTGTATATAGTATTCAGAATAAATTTTTAATTAAATTAAATTAGCAAATTGACAACTTCAAACAATTTAAAAATATTTTTCTCCTTTAACCAATAAAATAAAACTAGATAAAACCCAAACAACATAAACTAAAATAAAAAAATAACTATAATTATAAGCTAGTATTTGCTGATGTATGTTAATTAAATCTATATATCTGTATATATAATTTAATACCAGATATATTTTAAACATCGCATTACAAATTGGATGTTTATTTATTACTTTCTTAAAATTATTTTTTAAAAATGAGAATAAAAGGGTAAAAAAAGGACTTGCTAAAAAAAGGATAATTTTTATTAACTTTAAGTTATTATTTATTTTTTTATGTATAAATTACATAAATAAATAAATAAATTTGCATTTTTTTTTAACATTAATAGATACTTAGTATGCTATTTTGTTTAATGATAAAAAATAATAAAACCTATTCCAAATTAATGCAGAAAGAGCATCCCGGAATAAGAAGCGATTTCGGCCCCGGCATGAAATCAAAAAAACCTTTTTACACTTGAAAGTACTCATAAAAAAAACATTTTTCCCGTTGGAATTTTTACCCCAGCTGCCCTCTGTTGGGCTAGGGGGGCAAAAGTGTTTAAAAAAATTTTTTTATTTTCAAAAATTCATATCTCTGGATCCAGAAAACTAAAAGTGGTCTACAAGGTCTTAAAAAATTGGGCTTTCTATGCACTTTAATTTTATATATGTAAAAAAATTTTTTGAGACACGTAAGCCACCTTAAAATTAAAAAAACGAAAAACTTTAGTTCAAATTTTATCTTTGAAGTTAATTTTCTCTGCCACAAAGATTTACTCATCCCTAAAAAATTTATATGTTTTTCGTCACACATGAAGTTGCAGAATGAAACCGGTTTTAACAAGATTCCAACGTACAATTTTTTAAAAAAGCCGAAAAACCGATGGTTTTTTCATTTTTTAACTGATTTTCTGGGTTTTTAAGCTCAAATTTTTATTTAACTCTAAACATATACTTTTATATGCAAATTTTATGATTGTAAATAATATAAAAACTTAAAAATTTTCTATTAGCACTGGTTTCAACAGGATCCCAATATATCAGAACTCAAAAATACAGATAAACTATTGATTTTTAGCATTTTTTTGCAGATATCCAGAGTTTCTAATAAGAAATAACTTTCTTTATATAATGAGGACTTATATGCAAAAATTTTATGCATTAAATTTACATAAAAATCAAAAATCTTTCAATTGAAATCGGTTTTAACAAGTTTTCAGCGTAGAAATCGATAAAAGATATAAAAAACCGCTAAAATTTTGTTACCTTTTTTTGCTAATATTTTTGAGGTTTCTTAAAATTAAAGTGCATAGAAAGCCCAATTTTTTGAGACCTTGTAGACCACTTTTCGTTTTCTGGATCCAGAGATATGAATTTTTGAAAATAAAAAAATTTTTTTAAACACTTTTGCCCCCCTAGCCCAACAGAGGGCAGCTGGGGTAAAAATTCCAACGGGAAAAATGTTTTTTTTATGAGTACTTTCAAGTGTAAAAAGGTTTTTTTGATTTCATGCCGGGGCCGAAATCGCTTCTTATTCCGGGATGCTCTTTAATAATAAAAAATAAAACAATTCGTATTAAAACATCTTGAAAATCTATTTTTGTAAGTATATTAATACTTAATTTACTTAAAAAAATTATAGGTTCAGCAAGTAGTATTTTCATAAGAACTCAGATTTCAAGGGTCGGTAGGTCGGTACCCCCTTCCCCCTTTCACTTGCCAACCCGCATCACATTTTGGACAAAAAGATAAAAAAAATTTTTTATCTTTTTTTATATTTCTTGGTTTTTTTATTTCAGCTCTCAATGGCTTAGCTGCCATTTCGCAGCTGGGTAATTCATAGTAAAAAAGTACCATACGACATTGAAAACTAGAGGGTTCAACAAACTAGAGGGAAGTAGCTGATTTAACAAAAAATGGCCCTTATATATTTTTCTTGTTTCATTTTTACCGTTTTATTAATCCCATGATTGGGAAATTAACTTGCGAAATTAACTTTTTACATAAAATATGGCCTCTTTTAGATTTGCATGATATACATGTGACTCTAAAGCCCTTTCTACATCAGATTAAAAGTCGATATTAAATCTGGTAATTTTTAAAAATATAGTGTAGTTGTGAATTTTTAATGATTAATCGTAATCAACTCCCAACTACACTATATAAATTTTAAAAATTACAAGATTTAATATTGAATTTTAATTTAATGCAGAAAGGGCTTAAGATACAAACTCCAAACTATATTATCCAAATACATTTTGATTTTTTTTAAATGTTTAGTTATTTAAAACATTATACTTATTTTAGGTTCAAAAAAAAATCATTTTTATTGACCAAATTTTAATTTTTAGGTCAAAAGCCTTTGAAAACTGTAAGTAGCAAGATTTACTTAACACAGTTTTTGGTCTAAAAATTAAAATTTGGTCAATAAAAATGATTTTTTTTGAACCTAATAAGTATAATGTTTTAAATAACTAAACATTTAAAAAAAATCAAAAAGTATTTGGATAATATAGTTTGGAGTTTGTATCTTAAGCCCTTTCTACATTAAATTAAAATTCAAAATAAGTTCAGAAACAGGCTTTTTTCAATAAAATTTCAATCTTTTTTAAGACGAATTTCAGCAAAATCTTAAATTGACGATAACTTGGCTAAATTTCATCGGAAAAAGAAAAGTTTTTTTTTCTTCTGGAGTGGTTTTTCCCTGGCAATCAGATTTTATTTGCCAATTTTTTTACAGGATTCTTTATTTTAGATTTCTTTCCTGAAAAGTAGAAAAGTGCGTTTATCATGAGTCTCGATATATTAAGAATACGTCAAAAAATGCGTTTTAATTAATTTTTAGCATTGAAAAGCGTTCAAACCTGTCAATTTCAATTCAATTTTTTTAGGTGTATTTTTTTATTATAAATTTTTTGAGACCTCTCGCACCCCGATCGAAAGTCAAGTTCTTCGTATAATAATTTCTAAGTGAAGTCCAAAAACTGATGCGGGTTGGCAAGTGAAAGGGGGGAAGGGGTACCGACCCTTGAAATCTGAGTTCTTATGAAAATACTACTTGCTGAACCTATAATTTTTTTAAGTAAATTAAGTATTAATATACTTACAAAAATAGATTTTCAAGATGTTTTAATACGAATTGTTTTATTTTTTATTATTAAATTTCTGCATTAATTTGGAATAGGTTTTATTATTTTTTATCATTAAACAAAATAGCATACTAAGTACCTATTAATGTTAAAAAAAAATGCAAATTTATTTATTTATTTATTTAATTTATGCATAAAAAAATAAATAATAACTTAAAGTTAATAAAAATTATCCTTTTTTTAGCAAGTCCTTTTTTTACCCTTTTATTCTCATTTTTAAGAGCAAATGGAAATTTTTCGCAAAAAGGATGATAGGATCGTAATGCCAGGGAAATTTCCCACCTAAAAACTGTACCTGCAAACCTCTGAAGTTTTTCGGGTATAACCGAAGACCGACCCGACCCGACCCGAAAAAAATAAGATCGGTCTTTCGGGCGGGTACCCGAATATTCGGGTAACCGCACACCCCTACTAAAAAGTATTCCATGAATCTCATTGCCGAAATTCAATTGGATACTATTTGCGTTTCTAATAATATAACTACAACTTGACCATAAAAATGTGAAAATTTATTAAAGTAGAAAAGTTTGTAGAGAAGAAATTGGAATATAAAAAAAATGTATGCAAAAAATGATATGATTGTTTGCGAGTACAATAGAATAATATTCAACTCTCGTCTTGGATCCTTATAAATATATAAGCTTAATATAACAAAAAATAGGAAGAATAATAGAAAATGCAAACTGTTTTTCTAAACATCTCTATATACAATATGAGTAAATTGAATAGGTAAAAGCGTGACTGAAATGTTGATCTTGAGGACAAGAAGAAGTAGTATAATAATTACTAATACCGTTCTACTTATATAACGTCATAATTTAAAATGCAAAAAATATTTATTATATAATATAAACAAAATAAATTAAAGATTGAATTGTATATTTTAGGCAGGCCTCTACCCAAAGTTAGTTGGTTTTTGGATGGACAACTTTTAAATTCAACCTACGAATTAAAAATTATAGATCACATGGATCCAATTATTCATACATCGAGTGACATTAACAATCAAAGTTCTCAAAAAACTGTTGTTAGTAGAGTAAAGTTAAAAAGTTTACGGAGAAATCAACATCGTTCGAAAATTTCATGCAGAGCGAGTAATACAAATTTAGCTGATGCACCTACAACTACTGTTTATATTGAGTTATTAAGTAAGTTACTTTTTATCTCTTTTTCAATTACCTTTTTTTATTTACTTTCGATATAATGTCATTTGTCTTTCTAACATGATCATCCTAAGCTAATTAAATGTGTAAATGTGCATTAAACTAAAAAGAATAATAAATGTCAATATCAATTAATTTACCCTTGGGCATTATCAATAATAACTTGAACACACATTGAAGCTTGAATTCATGATACTATAATAATAAATATTAAATATATTGATTTATTCGACTAAACTATAATACCAAAATTATATAAATTTACGATTCAATCATTTTATGAAAATCATTAAATTTTTATAGCTAATTAGGAAATCTAGAAAATCAAAAATTTATTTTCATTTCAGCTAAATATAATTTCGGATGCGGATACCGGAATCCCGGTTGTTTATTTTATTTTATTTTTTTTTTTTTGAATCGTAAAGAAAATTTAAAAAAATAGAGTTTTTCTCATTTATCGGGATCCAGAAAAATTCCGGATGTGGCAACCGAATATTTTTTTCAGTGTGCGTTAGAAACCTATTTTTAATCAATCGGGCAAAATGATGAGTTTCGATTTTTGCTTGCTGACTGTAAACAATATTTTGTTCCTTAACTTAGAAATAGTTATTTATGTATCAAATAATTAAAAATAGGGAAACCTGCAGCATTAGGATTTAAATATTTATGAAAGTATCCAGCGTGCTAGGAAATCTCAAATATTAATGCAAAAAAATTTCCAACTGCAAAATACTTGAAACTTATTTCATAATTACAGTCACATGGTTTATAATAAAAACAAACTTAAAAGAATTTTTTTTTAATTTTCTTATGAAAAATAAGTTCTCCGTTTGTTTTTAAAAAAAAATTACAAGCCCTTCTAACCCAATAAATGTATTTCATGTATACGTAGAATTTTCTTTCTTGTATTCTGAAACCTTTTTTAAAAATATTTTCTGACCTATTTTTTTGATATTTTTATTTAATATAATGTATACTTTTTTTTTTTACAAAGAAATATTTGTAATAAAATAAAAGTATTTACAAAAACGTTTCTAATACAATGTAATGTATTCTTGATTCTTGTAATGTAAGCTTTTGATAAAAATGTTTGAAAATAATAAATAATATTTTATTCAACCAATTTCTAAAATAATCTGCTGATGATTAAAATATTCTTATCAAGAATATCAAGAACAAAAATTACTTTTTACTATTTAATCATTCTCTTGCCAAGTTGTACATCAAAAGTTAATTTTTTAATACTAGCTTAATACCTCGAATATCTCAAAATTTATTTATGTATTTGTATTTTTTGTTGATGCTTTAAGTTCTTTTTTTTACTTGGACTAAATGAAAAAAAATTTGGATAGATCTCTATCAACGTTCAACCTCTTTTGTTTGGATGGTTTTAGTCAAAAATAGTACTTTGAGCTCAATCCACGCCTAAGAAAAATTCGTAAATAAGAAAAAGAAATTAAAAGTGTTAATTTATTTATAAATACGGTCTATTAATTATTTTTTTTGTAATGAATGCCAGAATTTTCAGATTTAGGCACTTAGGATCAAAATTCTGCTTAGCTCATGTTGAAGACCAATTAGTTTTAGAGGGAGGTGCGCATGAAAATTTTTTGCCAAAACATATATTTTAGTAATAAGTTAAAGATAATTGCTTATAAAAAAAAGATTATGCAAAATGCTCCAAAATTTATAAACAAATAGCTGTTACTTATTATGTATACAGACTTTTATCAAAAAATCTCCATATTATGTACCTCTCCAAAAATTAAGTGCTCCTCAACATGAGTCAAGGCAAAATTTTAACATGGAACATGTTCATTGGATGAGGTATTTGAAAAAGTTTGGCTCAGTAGGGGGGGGGGGGGTGAAAAATTGACGTTTTTAGGGGGGGGGGTCGAAATGGACTATTTTCAATTTATTGACTTAATAATTCGAAGTGGGAGTCAGGCCCTGATAACAACAACAACTTAGAATACTTTAAGTTTATGGACTTAGGATAATTTATATTTCGCGATTTATGGTAATTTCGATTTTTGGATTTATTACTATTATGAGTAAACATGTTCCATGCTCGTTGGTTGTGTAATTACACAAACTGGTTATAAATTTTTATTCCAAGATCTGATTAAAGTCTATTTTCCAGGTCTGAAAAAGGGGGCATTTATATAAACCAAAAAGTTAGCAGTATTTAATATATCCTATTTGTCTAAGGGAATAAACATTTTTATAGAAACTCGGTTTTTTTGTTAAAAAGTTATTGCAAATAAATATAATTTGAAGATGAAGCTCACGACGAATATCTATCTATAATTCAGTATTCAGAGTAGAGAATAAAAAGAAAAAAAATGATATCATAGCAATACTTCTTATTATCATTTTTCTTTAATTTATATTAAAATGTATTTATTGAAACCGAAACATAAAACACACGATTTTTATTATTTTTGTAAAATAACAATACCTAGAATGCTATTTTTTAAATAAGAACATATATAAGCCATTCTAATTTTACATTCTAAACATCACTTGGATTTTTTTTAGTCTTTTATTTATAAGGTTCAAATTAAGTTCATGGATTTTTGAGTATTTATAGTTGATTTACTGACTGAAAATTTGGGCATCTTATTATTTTAGCAAATATGGTTTTGCTTAATAATTGTGAAATAAACCAACTTTCTGAAATAATGTTTACCAGACTAGTAGTTAGTTAGTTATTCGTGAGAGATATTAAGAACTTGCTTATGATCTCTTGTGTTATTTTAAGATAGATTTTTTAAATATTTATTTATTAAGATAGATTTTTTATAGTGTGAGTGTATATGTTTGTGTAATGTGTGAGTATTTTTTTAAAGATTGATTTTTTTGTTTTTTAAGATAGATTTATTAAGATAGATTTTGCGTAAGTGTATCTGTTTGTGTGAATGTTTTTTATTAGCGATGTACCTATGGTCCAGGAGGTACGCTACCTCTCCCAAACCCCGCGCCTCTTTAAGTGCCCCGGAAGCGTTATCTACACTGCGTTATCTACATAATGCCGGATTTTACGCGTTAGTTTAAAATTATGCGGATGCCTCACTCCTAAAGCACTGATGGAAATAATTTTAGAATTTTATCTTTACAGAAAAAAAACTACAATTATTTTTTGTCCGAAGCTGTACGCGAACCCGCAAACTAGCTATAGGTTGAAGAGCGAGCGCGCTACCGACTGAGCCATCAATGCTCTTACCAGACTAGTATATTTTATTTATTCTACGTAAGTAAAATAAAATTTAGGAAAATTCCTTCTATTTTTCAGCAGCTTAAAATTATTACTCGAGGTACATAAATTTAATATTTTAATGAAGTGCGTTTTTGAAAAATAATCTATTTATATAGAAATATGTGCTAAAGTTGAAAAACACCTTATTCCAAATAAATAAGTTTGTTTTGAATACATGAATCCAATTAATAAGTTAGAGTAGGAATATATTATACTTAAAGTATGGAGTAATGATATAACTGTAAATGAAATTTATTATAATAAAAGTATAGACACAAACACCAACACAGCATATATTCCAAAGATTTTCAAAATGTTTAGCAACTTTTAATTAAATAATATACTGTGACTATAATAGCAAAGTCCTAAGTCGACACATTTATTATTATTATAGCAAAGAAAATTTATCATTTTAAAACTTATTAATAACTATTAGAAGAATAATCATTTTTTTAATTACAGTGAGACCTCTGACAGTTGAAATAATGAGGAAGGATAAAATTATTTCTGCCAATAAGAAATACGAAACTGAATGCAGGAGTTCTGGATCTAGGCCGCCGGCGGTACTTACTTGGTCCAAAGGTTCCAAACATTATAAACAATCTTCAAAAGATGTGAGTACAGACAAGATTTTAAATAATACGCGTTAATGAGATTTTTTTCCATAAAACCACAAAAATACTTTTTTTTTCAAATACGTAAATGAATTAAAAACATTATTTTTGAAGATTAAATTAAAATAAAAAAAAAGTTCTTTTATCAGAACAAACGCTGGTTTTTAAACTTTTCAAATTATACATGCAATTATACTCTCGCACATGTTAAAGTGTTCCAAGCCACACAATGTATAGATGAGAATATAAAAGTTTAAATATTCAAAAAGTTTACAAACTGACTGGGGGATAACTAAATAGAATCATTGTACCAAATAGAAATTAAATTATGTCTGGTTGAATAATTAAAATCATTATTTTTTGCATAATTGAAAAAAAAAATGCCTTTTTATTTTCTAACCTCATATTGTTGTACATTTTCTAGCTTTAAATAATTTTTTCTTTTTTTCTCTTTTTTCTCTTGTTTTCAAACAAATTTGAACATAAAAGTTTACTTGGTATTTCCTCTTTTTTCATTTTTTTATAAAATAATGTACTTAGAAAGTTTTTAAAACACTTATTACAAGTTCTTTTTCTTATCTCCTTCCATCCTAAACGCCGTAAAAATAGTCAAAGAGAGCATCCTCATTATTTTATTATTTGATTTCTTAAAATAACAAAGTTTTCGTACTATTTAACTTTTTCACTTATTATTTGACTTTTAAGCCACATAATTCCTTCTAATTAAATAATACTGCATTAATAGAAAATTAATCAACTGAACACGCTGTATATTATAAGATAAGGTAATTGTGTAATAATAAATATAAGAGGGTCTCTAAACTTTTAAAATCATGAGTTTGTTTTGAGTTTTTATATCTTATTCAGGCTATCCAATCAAGAATTTTTTTGTTTAAAAAAAAATAAATGTTGAATTTTTTTAACAAACAAATTGCGCATTCTTTTTATCGTATTTAATAAGATCAGAGCTGGGTGGCTCGAACAAGTCCCCAAACTAACAACACGTAAATACAATACTTAAAAATTTCTTATAGTATTTACTCGTCTAAGATTTCTAACTATCAATAAGACAGTACTTACTGAATTCTCATAAAAATGGCTAAATTTATATTTATAATGAATATCAAGCATATAGCGCGAAAAACCAGTTTCATTACCAAAGCATTTTGAAAAACTTTTTGAGTTTTTTTTTTATGTCTGAAAAATTATTATTAGCACCATTCATTGGCCTTTCTGTATCCATGTTTATCATTTTTCTATACGTATTTCATGTTATAGAACGAATTCTCATAAAAAAGACTAACTGAAGATATTAATTCTGGTTATTGATTGCAAATTTAACTTATTTAAATAACATGGGTATATTTTAATGTTTGTATATTTCAAACTTTTCAAGTATGCAGAATTTTCGGGAAAAACGACTCTTGCACTACATGCTGAATACCATCACAGTTTTGTTCCAATTTATTTATTGGAATTTAAATTTAATTTTGCAATTATATAATATTTAATGGATAAATAAATAAATAACCAGTAAAATGAAATAATTTTTTAATAAATTCGATATTAATTTATTTTTATGCAATAATAATTTTAAAATAAAATGAAATATTTTTGATGTACAAAATGAATAATAATTTTATAAATAAATGCTAAACCGTCTAATTATAAAAAGTACAAACATATAAAATAAACTTTTGAATTTCAATTATTAAATGTAAAATATGTAGCGATATAGTATTTCAGGATATCAATTATTTATTGAAAACAAAATTTTCATAATTTCTATTCATATAATATTTTTCTATAGAATTTCCCAGAGGAAATTTGTCTCTTGCATTACTTCAAATTAATGGCAAAGTAAATTTATAAATTTATATCTTTTCGAACGAAGGTAAAATAAATAAACTTTTAAAAATCATAAAAAAAATACATTTGTTATATGTTTATACTCACACATATCAAATATACTTAAACTTAAATTCAATTTTCGTGAATTGGAACCTCTCCTCTCCCTAAAATAAAATTATCTGGAAACGACCTATATGTGCATTTCTACCAGAAAATACGTTTTAGATTTTTTAGTACTTTGTACCGTAGAGAATGCAAAAAAAACGTGAACACGAAATCGGCGATGGATGTCAATAAGATTTTTTCACTTTTATATCAAAAATTGCGATTATCATACATGAGCTATCCTAAATTTTCAAAATAACTTTTTTGGTAAATAAAACAGTTAAAATTTTTAAATTGCCAGGGAAAAACCACCCCTTTTCTTTTTACGATGAAATTTAGCCAAGTTATCGTCAATTTAAGATTTTGTTCAAATTTGTTGTTAAAAGCCTGTTTTTGAAGTAAAAAAATGCATAAATTGCTCATTTTTATCTTGAAGTAATAATTTTTTTCTAAAAATTTCTTTCAAAAAAGATTCATTTTCATAGACTAAAATTCAATTTATAGGTCAAAATTAATCAAAACTATCTTAAATAAATTTTGCCCTCTGAAGCTATAAATAAACTAAATTTTAGTACATTAAAATGATTTTTTGGTTCCTCAAAGAGGAACCATTGTGTTAGGTCAAAATTTGATTTTCTATTTTTTGGCATATAAGCACGTTTTGGGACCCCAGGAAGCTAAAAAACCTGTTTTTAAAAAAAGTCTGTATGTGTGTGTGTGTGTGTGTGTATGTGTGTGTGTGTGTGTGTGTGTGTGTGTGTACGTATGTATGTAATCGGTGATATTTCACAAATATTATGGAATTAAGACCTAATTTTTTTTTCAAAAATTTTTTCACCAAAAAATCTCGAGGTACTTTTTTTTTTTTTTGATTTGGATGTAATACCTCATTTATTTCCATGAAAGTACTTATATTTGAAAGTATGGTTTTTACATGATATCTCGAATCGGATACTTAATTTTCTGAAAATTTTTTTTCTAAAATTTTTTTCACAAAAAAATACAAAAAATACAAATTTTTTTTTTCTTTTTGGACGTAGTACCTAATTTATTTCCATGGAAGTACTAGTTTTAAGAACCTTGTTTATTGTTATTTTTTGGATCTGATACTTAATTTTTTCAAAATTTTTTTTGTCAAAATTAAAAAAATAGAAAAATTAAAAAAAATGCATTTTTTTTTTTTTTTGGGTGTAATACCTCATTTAATTCTATGAAAGTATTAATATCTGAAAATATTATAACTAGTGATATTTCAAAACCATTATCGAATTAAGACCTAATTTTTTTTTCAAACATTTTTTTATCAAAAAATCTCAAACCCCCCCCCTTTTTTTTTTAATTTGGATGTAATACCTCATTTATTTACATGAAAGTACTTATATTTGAAAGTATGGTTTTTACACTATATCTCGTATCTGATACTTAATTTTCTGAAATTTTTTTTTCTAAAATTTTTTTCACAAAAAAATACAAAAAATACCAATTTTTTTTTTCTTTTTGGACTTAGTACCTAATTTATTTTCATGGAAGTACTACTTTTAAGAACCTTGTTTATTGTAATTTTTTGGATCTGATACTTAATTTTTTCAAAATTTTTTTTGTCAAAATTAAAAAAAAATAAAAATAAAAAAAACTGCAATATTTTTTTTTTTTTTGGAATACCTCATTTAATTCTATGAAAGTACAATTATCTGAAAATATTGTAACTAGTGATATTTCAAAACCATTATCGAATTAAGACCTAATTTTTTTTCCAAACATTTTTTTATCGAAAAATCTCAAACCCCCCCTTTTTTTTTTTATTTTGGATGTGATACCTCATTTATTTCCATGAAAGTACTTATACTTGAAAGTATGGTTTTTACTTGATATCTCCAATCTGATACTTTTTTTTAATAAATTTTTTTCCTAAAATTTTTTTCACAAAAAAATACAAAAAATACGAAACTTTTTTTTCTTTTTGGACGTAGTACCTAATTTATTTCCATGGAAGTACTAGTTTTAAGAACCTCGTTTACAGTCCCACGTAAAAGGATTAAGCTTAATTTTGGTTAAGCTTAATGAATTAAGCTTACTGGAGTAAGCTTACTGGATTAAGCTTACTGAAGTAAGCTTACGGACTAACCTAAAAAGGCTTAATTTTTAAAATTAAGCTTACGGACTAACCTAAAAAGACTTAATTTTTAAAATTAACAAAAATTAAGCTTAATCCTTTTACGTGGGGTAATTTTTTGGAATTGATACTTAATTTTTTCAAAATTTTTATTATCTAAATTAAAAAAAAAGAAAAATAAAAAAAATTGCAATATTTTTTTGGTGTAATACCTCATTTAATTCTATGAAAGTACTAATATTTTAAAATATTGTAACCAGTGATATTCCAAAACAATTTATTATCGAACGAATACCTAACTTTTTTTTCCAAAAATTTTTTTATTAAAAATACTTTCTTTTTTTTTTAATTTGGATGCAATACCTCATTTATTTCCATGAAAGTACTTATACTTGAAAGTATGGTTTTTACTCGATATCTTGAGTCTGATAATTAATTTTTTGAAAATTTTTTTCTCTAAAATCTTCGTTACAAAAAAATACATAAAACATCAAATTTATTTTTCGTATTTGACATATCTAATTTATTTTAATGAGAGTACAAGTTTTAAAAATTTAGTTTATAGTAATTTTTTGTATCCGATCACAATTTTTTTTTTTTTTTTGATATAAATTATAACACAAGAAAAAATGATGGAAATCTTGCCTCTTTTTGACTTCCTCGGATTATTTTGTTCGTTGCTATGTTTATTTATGTATGCAGCTTAATGAAATTATAAACAATAATAAACAGCCTAAAAATATTAAATGGTTATGTTTGCATTTTAAAATTAAGATTTAAAAGTTATATTGGCATTTTTTAAAGAATCAAACAATTTATAGAATTAAATAATTTATTGTTTTAAGATTAATAGAAATAATATAAATAATGTTAAAATCTTGAAGCAATTAATGTGGCTATTTTTTTTATTACAAAATATTATTATTATTATTATTATCATTGTTGCGGAAGATTGGTCAAATGCAAGAAGTACACTGATAAAATAAATTATAAGAAATTATTATAAATTCTGGTAAAAACTCCTATCTTTTTATAATAATTGAGCGAATATTTGTAATTTTCGCATCGTTACCAACCATTTCTTTTATAAAAAAAAATAAAATTAGCTTTTTTTATATTTCTCTCTTTTTAATTATGCAAAAATGATTTAAAATCCATTAACGCCGGCGCGACCAATCCATGGACGCTAGAATTTTCACTTTAATAACAAAATGATCTTAATAATCTACTTTACCAGCTACTAAAAACGAAAAATGTATGTATAATTGCATGGTTGTAATCAATAATATTTGTTGTAAATTAAGATTACAGCCCATTGTTTGAGGAACCTCAGTGCCAGCTAGTTGGCAGGGTATTTTGTCTTTGGTGATATTAAAGGGTATTTTCTGTTAGAAGTGCACATATAGCTACTATTGAGCTATTGAATTAAATTGCATTATGTGTGTAAAGAGATAAAATTTTTTCTTTAAAATTTCGTAATAAATTTATGCGAAATTGAATCAATCCAGTATGCATATTCAATGCACGTAAATATTAAAGACAAAAGATGAGCTTTATATAAATGGAATCGAAAAACAATAAAATATTCATAAACCATTTATATACATAAAATTCTAATTAATTATTGAAATTTTATTGCTGTTTCTTTATATTGGTTTTTCTACGTTATAACGTTTGCATGATATTTCATGTTTATTCATATTTATAAATTTTAATTAGCATTGATTAAATATGTCATCGAAACAAATATATATTCTATAAAAATTTGAATTTATATATAAAATAATAATTAATTTAATTTTAATTAGTCTGTACATAGAAATATAACTAAAAGCATTCTCGAGTGGATACCAAATGCTGAAGACGACGGAAAGTATCTAACGTGCCGAGCAGAAAATCCACAACTACCTGAAGCAGCAATTGAGGATAAATGGGAACTCAAAGTTCACTGTTAGTATACATTTTTATTAACTTTTTTCAACAACAAAAAAAAAGTAAATTATTCAAAAACTTCTTCTTTTTCTTCGCATGGAGATAAAGTTACAAAAACCAATTACATGCAATTTTAATTAAATTTAGAGTTAATTTTTTTAAATATGCTAGTCTTTTACATTTTAATAAAATTTTATTCCAAGTATTTTATGTGAAGTTTCGTTTTATAAAAAATCATACATGGGTGCAATGAAAAACTTTCTGGTTAATGCGAGAATCAGATTTTTTTTTAACCTAACAAATCAAATCAATTTGTACATATTAGGTTTGTTCTTTTTGTCCCTTAAACCCGAAACCCGGGTTAAAACTAGAGTCTAAAAAACCCGCGCTTATTCAAAATATAAAATTAATATTTTAATTTAAAAAAAAATAAATGTAATATAAATATAAGAAATTAGTAAAAAATTAATATTATATATTTAAAAATTAATTTTTTACTAATTTCTTATATTTATATTACATTTATTTTTTTTTAAATTAAAATATTAATTTTATATTTTGAATAAGCGCGGGTTTTTTAGACTCTAGTTTTAACCCGGGTTTCGGGTTTAAGGGACAAAAAGAACAAACCTATTGATATTTTAAGAAGAATAATTTTTTTATAATTCTAAAAAGTTGACAGTTCAAGAAAATATTGTTTACAGAGTATTTATTTAGCCCCTTAACGATGAAAGTTCAAAAAAGACAATAATTAAATATTTTTAAAATGGTTGTGAAATTAATGAAAAAATTATTACAAGACCAGCGTTAATAAAAGTTTTAATCGAATTTTTTCATGATTCAGGTGTAACCTAATTGTGGTTTCTTAATTTAAGTTTATCAAAAAATTAAGTTTTTCAATGGTTTTTCTATGATTGGTCGTTAAAGGGTTAAATGGTTTTTTCAAGTTAGATTTGTATAAATTAATTTTACAAGTATAATATAAAGGTAAATTTATTTTTTTTTGATACACTTAATAAGTATAAGTAAAATTTAGATTATATTTTCTTAAAAAAATTAAATTTTCTTAAAAAGCCACTTCCCAAAGAAAAAAAACTGTATTGGAAATTACTTTAAGTCAAAAATTATTTTCCGAAAAAGTGCACTCATTTGCAAATATCAGTAGAAATGAAGCAAAACCTAAAGTACCATTTTCAATCCAGTATTTTTCGTAACAGTAAATAAAAAACAGTCTATTATGAATCTTATCCGTAAAACTAATGAAATAAATCTCTACTAAAAAATGTCAATATAAAAATTTAGGTTTTACTTGAAATATCAAAAAATTGAGAAATCATGTATTTTTTTTGTGTTTGAAATATTTGATATGCTTTAAACTTTGAGCTTTCTTTTGCATTAAAAAATTATTATTTTTATCAAACTCTAACAATAGCTCGTCTTATTTTTAAATTTTCAATAAAACGTTAAAAAAAGCTTGTTTTACTAAATTTATTTCTATTCGAAAAGAATTAACGTATTAATTAGATAAAATTAAATGAAAAATAAGTAGAAGAGAAAAATACAAATAATAATAAAATTAATTTAAAATAAGTAAGGAAGTAAAGAATGGAGAAAAAAATTAGACTAAAGAAACATAATAGAATCGTATGAAAGTTGGTTAAAGTTAATTGTAATTATCAATGAAAATAGAAATTCGAGAAAATCGAATAATGTGAATATAGTGGTGTGTATAAATTCATTGTCTCTTACACAATATATATACTTTTAAGGTGATTAAGGCGAATCCTTTAATATACTAAACGTAATTAAACCTAACTTGACAATAGATTTCAAGAAAAAAACATTTATTTTTATAAAATTTAATAATAATTCGTTTGCTTAAATAAAATATTCTCGGTTCATTGAGTGCGCAAAACTAACTTTCGTATAATATCTATAATTGATATAATATAAATGCATTTAAATGCAACTGAGAAAATTAATAATTTCCACTACGTTATCATTTATTTTACTTTTTTGCTTATCAGTTTAAAAATAAGTCAATATAATAAAAAGAGCAATCGAATCGAATAGAGCAAACAAGATCATTTTTAACATTTTTATCCATTTTTTCATTCTTAAAAAATCAATGATTTATTATTATTTTTTTTACCAGAATTATAATTATTAAATATAAAATAGAGAATTTTTATTTTCTATTTAACTAGGAATTGCATTGTACATTGTTTATTGTTTTTACCAGCTTCATACAGAAAAATATTACATAAATTAATCATACTTTAATTATTAATCGTACTTTAGACGATGCTTCGCTTCTACCGTGCTCTCTACAATGCATATTGTGATAATGGTCTCAATATGTTTTCGGGTAAACACGGCAATCTCTGTTTTCAACGCTGATAGCTGCAGACCACGATTCTCCGTCCAAAATAAAATGCCTTGTATCGATTGGTTCAACGTATCCTCGGTAATTTTGACCTCTTAACACGTCTTCTTCCATAATAACTAAGCCAACAGTACGTGGATCTTAGAAGCCTAAATACCTTGTCATACACGATATTCCACACAAAACCAAAAGATATACCCAATATTACTAAAGTTTTGTCATTTTACTATTTCGTAGTAATATTAATACAAGTGCAGTAAAATTACTGCAATTTTTAGTAAAAATAAACACTTTTAGTAAATTAAAAATTTATTAATAAGAGCTGCTTTTCAATCAATTGGGTGAATATTCAACCAAAGTAGCTCTACCGTGGAAGTCTGGGTGAAGAATGAATAAATTTTTAGTTGACTACAAGTATAGTAATTTTACTACAATTTTTAGTTTTACTATTTTTTTAGTGGTATCACTAAATTCTAGTAAAAATACTAAACTGTAGTAATATTGTGTACATTTTTTTTACTGCGCAGAGATCCAGACTTAGGACCAATACTTGTACTGCTACTGTTACAGAACCTTGTACCTTTTGCAGATTCGTAAAAAATTACCTGATTGCTAAAGTAGCTATTGATGATTTTTTGCAGGTATATTGGCAACAAGAAATTTTTTATTTATTTCAGCAGCATAATGTTTAACAAAAATATGAGTAAATTTTATTTTAAAATACCTGTCTTTATAATTTTGCAGTCGTTTATTTTAAATCTGGCCTCAGATTTTAAAAAAAAGTATCCCTTGAACGAATTTTTTTATAGCTATTTTTTTATTACTTAAAAATTTTTTCAAAAATGGCTTTTAATCTTATTACTATAATCCTGCTAATCTTATTTAGTCAATAGTATCTAAGCAGAAAATTTAATATGGCGGCTATTTTTATGATTCTTGCAGTAGCGTATAGAAAGTACAGGGTAAATCACGAATTTTGCAGAAATATAATTCCGGTTGCAAAAAACTTTTTTTCAAGTAACTTTCATCGTTTTTGGCAAAAATTAAAGTTCTAAATTCTTCGAATGACTCTAATTAAGCAAAAACATCCTTATCAGATGATTCTTTATCAAAACAATCAAGAAATTTTTATAAGAATTGGCAGAACAATAAGATTTCTGGTTTTTTTTTAATTTATTTTTTTATTTTTTGTTATTTATTTCAAATTGAATTATATTTTATGAAGATTGTAAAAACCAGCCTTTTATTCGCTGATTAAAGTCACCTTTGTAAGTAATCGTTAAGAGAAAAACTTGTTGGCCAATTTTCTTTTTTTCGTAATCTTGGCTTCAAATTGAGTGAGGTTGATATACATGTTTTGAAATAATTCTTTTTACCTCACGAATACTGGATACTTATCCTTTACACTGAAAAAAAAATCCGCTTGTGGCCAGCGGAATTTTTTTTTCTTTGCAAATAATTGCAAATGACTTGAAACGTAAAGAAAATAAAAAAAAAACATTTTTTCTTTTCTTTTTCCAAAATTTTCTTAAACCTCGTCATACCGATATACGCATATCCCAAGTAAGCGGGAAAAAAATTTTTTTTTAATTTTCTTTACGTTTCAAGTCATTTGCAATCGTTTGACAAGAAAAAAAATTCCGCTTGCTACAAGCGGATTTTTTTTTTAGTGTAGTTATATTTTCGCTGCAAATTTGAAATTGAATTTTAAAAGGTGAATTTCTTTATTTATAGTCCAAACGTGGTCATACGCAAAATTCTATTCCAAGGGTTTTTTGTTTCCTTTAAAAAAATAATAAAAAATATTTTTCATTACATGCATTAAAAATGACAAGCTTTTTACCCGAGTAACGTTGAATTTTATCGCTTGTAATAAAAAACCACGACTACAACTACATGCAAGGCCAAAATCTATATTTTGCTCCAAATAAAATAAGGAATAAATTCCCTGTGCTTTAGGTTACCGATTACAGAATATTGAAGATCTCGTCTTAATATAATTATATAAATTTTGAAAAATGAATGTCTATCTATCATTGCTCGCAACTTATTGAAATAAAGGAGAAATATTCTAGAAGTAACGTAGACTGTGTAGAATTTGGAATTATTATGAAAAAAATGTTTGGCATTAAAAAAATTAATTTTGCAAGAAAATTAGATATTTCAGAGTATTACTCGGACTAAGCTAGGCCAAACCGCTAATATTTTACAGGATAGCATTAAAGAACAGCGTATCAATACCATACACGGAGGAAAAATTTTTGTTTAAAAAAAAATATTTCTGGAAAAATGTACATAGGTAAATGTTTAACTGGATTATTAAATATGAAACAAATCATGTTGATACATATAAAAGCTCCGAAACATATTTATACAAAGTTGTATATAATATAATATAATATCAGGAAGGAGAAAAGGAGTGTTATATGATGCTTTATATATAATATGTGTACATTAGTTTTCGTATGTAAAAGGTGCGCATGCATAATGAAAATCAGACTTTTGGCCCCCGGGTACATTGGTACGTACACATAAATAAAACTTAGGATTTACAACGTATGTTATGAAATATGCAACTATTTCATTTCTAGTTAAAATCTGTTTATTCGTATGTACATGGAAAAACAACTGAATCAAAATTTTTGAGCTAATAAATTAATTATCCCTTTTATCATTACAGACGCACCTCAAGTAAAACTTAGAATAGGCTCATCAGTGGACCCAAGCAACATAAAGGAAGGTGATGATGTTTACTTTGAATGCCGTGTTAGGTCCAATCCCAGGAATTTTACGCTCGCTTGGTATCACGAGGTTAGTTATTATTACAATATAATATAATACGTTTACTCTATTTTTTAAGAAAAAAGTAGAGTGTCTGAAAGCAACTGTAGATCTATGTATAGAATATTATGCACGTACAACTAGCTAAAGGCTATATTAAATTAAAAGTCCTTCTAGCTATGTGCTCTTTATATTTACTACCGCTAATAAATGATATGCATGAATACATGAGAAGCATTTTAAATAATCGACTGTACTGCTAGAGCTAAACGTGTTATGGGTATATTATTTTTTTAAATTATATAATCTTTTCTTTTCTCCTTTTTGTTAAAAATAAACGAATGGGCATACACGGTCCTAAAAGAAAAAATAAGCCCTGAGAGCGGCGATGCGGAAAGACGAAAACGTTAAAAGCTTTTTGCTAAAGTATATAAAGAAATTCTAGGATAGTTAAGCTTCTCAAGGCGGATCATGCCGCCTGTTTATATACATGCAGTATACACGCAGTATACACGTATATACACCCTAATGCCAGATCTCGTTTGGACTGAATTTTGCCGTTTTTCCTATTACCTATACTATCTTATAAAGAAACGCTGAGTTTGCAATACATTTAACTTTTTTTTTCTACTTTTTTCTACTTTTTTCTACTTTTTTAAACTACATTTACACAATTTTTTTTATTCCTTTTTACTTTTTCTTCATCATCATATTTGCGTCAACATAATGATATATATAATAAAAAAATAACACGTGTAATTCAATATAAAGATGTAATTTAATATTTAAAGCGCTGTTAACGAGATTTATTTTATAGCTTATGTTCTCAAAGTAAATAAATAAAAGGAGATTAAATTTTATTTCAACGATGACTTTAAACAGTTTGAACCGATCAAAATTTAATTTTAAAATTTCATTATTTTTCAAAAATATTTACACGGGCATGGATTTAGGATCTTTTGACGACTTTAGATATGTATCCCTATAAAAATTTTACTGCTTTCTTTTACTTATAACAGTTTAAACTTATTATATCCTAAAAAGTTTATACAGCTGACTTATTTTTAGTCCTAATATTAAACTTATCCTGAAAATAAGTCTCTAAATTTAAATATTCCAAGTCCTTAAAATCGAATAATTCCAAGCCCGTTTGTGTTGGCGACTTTTTTTTAGATAATGCTCCTATGAATATGTTCTATGTTAAAAAAATTTACTTGTGGCAAACGTTTTTTGATATCTATAGACGAATTAATAGCACAATTTTCAAACGTATTTGTTAGAGAAATTTAGTATTTTAAGCGCAAAGAACCCACAAGTGAAATATTTTGTGCGATTCGATCAGTTGCATGAAAGTAGTTCGTAAATTTTTGAATTTATTAAATTTCTATGTTATTCGAGCCTTAATACCAATTTCTTAGGACGACTTTATTGTTCATAAATTTTCGATTGATAAAATCTAATTATTTAAAAATAGAATTTTCATGCTTGGGTTTCTTCTAAAATACAATTATTAATATTGGAGAGTTTAATTAATGAATTTAAATTTAAGCAAAAGCAATTAATAGGAAAAGCAATTTGATAAATAAATATAACTTTATTTTCTAAAGGGTAAACAACTTCGCCAGAATGCCAATCCAAGTATAAGATTGACCGATCAATCTCTCGTCCTCCATGGAATAACCCGAGAAGCATCTGGGAACTACAGCTGTGTGGCTACAAACGACGAAGGTCGTAATAAATCTAATTTTATAAATTTAAAAATTTTATGTGAGTTGAAAGTTGGTAATATAATTAGTTTAAGAGATAAAAGAAAAATAATTAAATATTATGTTTCATAGATGCTCCAATTTGTAAAAGTTTGAGTTACATAGATGTAAGGAACGAGACTAATTATAAAAAGAACAATAGCGTTAGTTACGACGTTAATGATCACGGATACAATATCACAAGACAACGCGTTATTAATCTCGCATGCAAAGTTGATGCGAATCCAAAAAATATATCATTTCACTGGAGTTTTAACACTACTAAAGATAATGATGTTATTTTAACAAAATACACGACTGATGGTACATTTAGTAAATTAAAACATATTTTTAAAAACGACGAAGATTATGGAACTTTTGTTTGTTGGGCTAGTAATATTGTTGGTCAGTCGAAATTGCCGTGCCTTTATCATATGATTCCTCCAGGTACATAATTAATCATTTTGTTGAATATTTATTTTTAACTGCTAAACTTTTAACTCGAAACTTCTGCCGCCTCTGTTTATATATTATATACAAACGATCTTATGAAATTTTAAATTAATTGCTTTAATTATATTTTGCTTGATTAAAATTTTATATAACTTATGCTTTTCATGAAAAAACTTTTTACTCAAAAAATTATCTTCAATTTGTTGCTTTAATTAATTAATATCTTATTGATTAAAAGAAAAATTTTATATATATTTATAAAACGTAGTAGTATAATCCACTAGTAGTAGTAGTCTTCCATTCGATTAAAACCAATTAGTAACTCAATTCACTTATGAACCACAATTTAATTTTCAATCGGTCTTTTAATTTTCCCCTTCGCAATTTTTTTTTTTTTTTTTTTAAACAATAAGAATTTATTTTAAGCAAATGAAAATTGAAAAAGATTCTTTTTTTATTATAATATATTAAAATTAAATTAAAAAAGTAATTAGAATAATTAATAAATTTATTCAGTAGTTCGAATATTACGATTTTATTCGTACTTCTTAGGATAGAAAAAATACATTAAAAGTTTGAATAATTCATAATTACTTTTTTTTTTGTACATTGAAAATTGAATTTAAATAGAAATTTTTATTTTTTACTTATTGATCAACAGTAAGACCACTGCCATTACAAAATTGCACAGCAAACAATCAAAGTGGTACGTGGATAAGGATATCTTGCATCGAAAGTTTTGATGGCGGATCACCACAAAAATTTCTCGCTGTAGCCGATGAACAACGATGGGAATCGATTGTCCCTTATTGGGAAATTGAAATCCATAAACCAACTACTATCTCACTTTATGCGGTCAATAGAAAAGGCTTGAGTGAACCTATTATTATGGAGGGTATTCCATTTAAAGATATGGCCAAATATACGAGTAAGTAAAATAATAATAATAACTATAGGAAAATTTATTTTACTTCGATTCTTTTTTCATACCTTCGTCTTTTGTAATTCGAAATTTATACGTTTACATTCATTATGTTTTTTTTTCTCTCCATTTTATTCATGCAGATGACGAGAGACGACTGAAAAGCTTATTGCTTTTTTATTTCTCGATGGATTTTTATTTATTCTAAAGATTTATAAATATACAAGCCATTATTCTATTTTATTTCATTTTTTAAAAAAGCTTTTGACTCAATAAGTATACATAATGTTGTGATATATTAGACTGTCAATTATTTCAAAAGCCTCATTATTTTACTGTTCTTATGGATCCAAATTTATCAAACTAATAATACTACAAATCTAAAAATCTTCTGAATCTTACCTCGGAAAAACATTTTCAAATGGACACAGCATTTCTAAACAAACCTGAGGATAAATATTACCAAAGCTACCACAAAAAAAAATTGTTAAGATATTGCAATAAATTGAATGAATCCAATATTATAGAGAAGCTGGCTCTCTCACAAGCAGTGTACAATCGCAACCATTTTTTGAAATTAAAATATTTGGCCATGAATTTTTTTTTCATTTTTTTGTTAAAAAATACATTTAAAACTTGAACTTTTTCATGGAAACATTATTATAAATATGGCCAAATGTCTCAGTTTCAAAAAAAGGCTATGATACACCCAGCAATCATGAAAGAGCCACCTTAAGGTGGCAGATCGTACCCGCGGGAAGAAAAAATCGATTTTTTGTTTTTAGTTTTTTTGGGTTCGAAAACATCTTAAGAATATGGAAAAAAAATTTTATTGATATCTTGAATAATAAGGAAGTTATAGAAGATTAAGCGAGACACCGCGAAAGGCGTAAGATACAGTATTCTAAACTTTAAACGCGTTTTTCTCGAAACAACGTTTTTTGATTTGTGTACACGATAACTCAAAAAATAATTAAGATGTCTTCCTAATTTTTTGGCTAACTTTTAACATACAATTATCTTCTGGATCTATGGAATGATTTTTCCAAAATATGTCCCAATTTTTTTTTCTTCAAAAAAACATGTGAAAAAAATTAAATAATTTTCACAATTTTCCATTTTCCGAAATTTGAATCCATCAATCCAGAAGATAATTGTATTTTAAAAGTGTAGCCAAAAAATTAGGAAGATATCTTAATTATTTTTTGAGTTATCGTGTACACAATGAAAAGTCAGGCCTCAGTTTGAGCACCTGTACTCGGCGCTATTTTGGAAAAATAAAAAAAATTTTTTTAAAAATGTTTAGCAACTTATAATCTAATAAAGTGAAAAGAGCCTCGGTAGCTCTGTGGTTAGGGCGTTGGACTTCGGACCTGAAGGTTCGCGGTTCGATTCCCGGCTATATCAACATCCAGTTTTTTTCTTTGTGAAATATTCTTGATGTTCTTCTACCGTGGGTTCTAGGATTGAGGCATCCACCTAATGTTAAAAAAAAAAATTAACATTATGTGGATAACGCGGTCCGAAGTGCTTCCAGGGCACTATAAGCCGGCGTGGGGTTCGGGAGAAGTCGCGTACCTCCTGGACCATAGGTTCAACGCTCATACCAGCTACACTGACACTCAAACAATTATACAACACTTCACTAACAATTGTCAAAAGGCGCTTTCACATCCTCAACCCATTAAAATAGATAAAGAGAAAATTAAAATAGTGCAGGGTGTGATAGCATGGGCAGTTGTTGGTGACCTCTGTCACAACATCCGTATGGAAGTTTAAGATGGAGGTTAAACAAATACCAATACCAATAATCTAATAAAGTGCCAATTTTGAAAAAATTGTCTCAATTATTTCTACCCGAAAACCTAACCAGAAAAAGACACCTTTTTTTTCTCTTGGGTAAGACCTGCCACCTTAAATCCACAATGTATTCTTTACATCATTACAGCGCTATAAAAATATTGCTTGAATTTTCAAAAATATACTTAAGCAACTAATGGTAACTTTTCCTAGTTATTAGCCAAAAATATTCTTTGCCTAGGACGTGGAGAAGCGCATTACACATACCACTCAGCATTTGGGCTAAATAAATACGTGGGACTCTACCTTACCTTGTAATACCTACTAAAACTCCATTCCCTTTCTACCGTAAAGAAGTCCTCCCAGCCAGAACCGTTTATCACATTACTTCAGATATCGTATTTTTCCAGTTGGAATTTCCCAGAAAAGAATTTTTTGTAAATTGTTTATAAGGTTAATAGGTGTTACCCTATTTTCCAGCCCTATTGGACACCGGATTTGGATTCAGCGACCCAAAAAACATATAGTAGAGCAAATCTCATCCTGTCAACAGATTTAGACCCCAAACCCACATTTTGATTGGAATATAGTCATTAACTTGATAATTAATTTTTTTGGTATTTTTAATCTGGAGAATTTAAGGCCTGATAATAAAAAATTATTAAATAATTTTCACAGGGGCCTAATTAAGACTATTATAAGAATAAAAAACTATCAAAAATGGAACATTTTAGAAATAATTTATTTATTTCAACGTTTCGAAAGAATACTTGTTTCTCTAAATAATATAATAATTTTTGACAAATTTTTGATCGATCTCATCGATATACTTGAACATTTAGGAGACTTCATAAAAAATCATATAAAATCAATTGTGTCGTGAAAAATCTTCATGCTTTTGTAATAGTAACGTTTTTTTTTTTTGTAAAGTTTTTTAAACATTTTTTTTTTTTGAAGATACAGTTTTTTTTATGCCGAAAATTTTTATTGTATCAAAATAAAGTTCAACCTATAAGAATACTGATATTTTTTCCCTTTTTTTGCCACAAGCCGCATTTCTGTAGCTATCGATGGCTTCGCAAGATGCAATGACAAAACAAACAAACAGATTTTTGATATTATATATACGCTGTAAAAAATAACTCCTGTGATTTTACGACAAAATTAGTAAATTTACGAAAATTTAGTAAATTTTCGAAAAAATTAACAATTTTTCGACAAAAATCGGAAATTTACTAATATTTGTAAATTTGCGAATAGATAGTAAATTTACGATTTATTTTTTCGTAAATTTTCGACAAAATCGTAAATATACAACTAAGTCGTAATTTTACGATTTTCGTCGAAAAATTGAGAATTTTAATCGAAAATTTGCGATAAACAGTTGTGAAATTACAATACATATTTTTGCGCCTAAAAACGCATAGTAATGTCGACATTACCCTTTTTTTACGTAATTAAAGACATTTTTTATTCTAAATTTTCGTAAATTTACTAATTTTGTCGTAAAATCACAGGAGTTATTTTTTACAGTATATATTAGCTGCCTTCAACTTGCACCGGCACCCACCAAGGGGGCTGAATTTTTTTGAAGGAGTGTTGTTTTCGGTTACTCGATGTTTTATATACTAAATTTTTGTTTAACCCGAAGTATTATCTGAAATTTAACAAATCATAAAAACCTGTATCCCTTCGAATTAAATTTGTTGGAATAGAAATTTTATTTTGACTAACAAACATTAAAATATGAATTAAAAAACCCAATTTTTATTTTGAGAAATACTTTTAACTTTGACTGCATCTGGTGGATTTGCTAGAAAATTTAGGTAGAAAATACTTTTGAATTATTTAAAAACATTTGCGAACAATAAAATGTCCATAGTTTTAAGTTATTTACAAATTTGCGATATTTTTTAAAAAATAAAAAATGCAAATTTATCTGAAAAATTATGTTTTTGACGCTAATAACTTTGTTTGCAATCAATCTAATTCTTATATATTATAGTCTATTTTAATTCTTCTTTTTTTTTATCGCAAACTGCATGCATGCAGCTATCAACGGTTTCAAATGATGCTATGACACACACAAAAACTTATAGTTTAAGTTTATAATTATGTATAGGATATAAGTTTTACTTTCTGCAAATAATTAAACTAATAAAGAAAAATTTTTTTAAAATTGGTAGCCACGCTCAAAAAATTATTTTAAAAAACATAATCACTTAGCTTAAATTTTTATGATTGCCTTTTTTAAAATTGCCTTTTTTTCAGCGTAAGCATAAAAAAAACTTTATTGAAATACATAAAAAATCATTTCTTTATTAAAAAAAAAAAACTTCTAATAAGATAGAATACTATTAAACCTTCTATAAAGCCTGTAATTTAACCTACCTTTTTAAAAATTTATTCTTTTATGTCTAAGCTTCAAAACAACGGGCTGAAGATTTCGTACTTTTAATTTTGTCAATTTTTATTGTCAACTTTTTTAATTATTTATGCAATTTATTTTAAATGATAAACTATATTAAAAATATATTGGATAGAAGCTCAGACGACTGATTACTTTTTACAAGAAATAAATTTTAAAGAGAATTTTAGTTTATCATTAACATATTTATTTTTCTACTTTTTGATTAAATATTCTTTGTAATTTAATATCTTCTTTCTTAAAAAAAAATATAATTTTCTCTTACAATTACTAACAAAGTAATAACACAGAAAATAAAGAGTCGTTTTTTTTGTTACAGGGGAAACTAATTTTTCTCTCGATATATCACCAATCTTAATAGCTCTTGGAGGTACAGCAACCGGATTAGGACTTCTCGTGACTGGTGTATTGATGGCATTGTGGAGAAAACATGCGGCTTCAACGCCTTCCAAACCAAAACCACTTCAGCAATTAAATATTGACCCTTTTGCGGTTAAAGGTGAAGAGGAGGACGGAAATCCTGATCTAATACCTGTAACAGCATTGACCAATAATTGTACAGGTAGATTATTTACACATCGTTACGAAATATTATGTGCATAATAAATTAATCATTTTTATCTTAAATTACAAATATTATTTTTAAAACACTGAAACAACAAGAGCTATAATATTATTTTCAGTTAAATTAAAGATAAATAATCATATTTTCTAATGCAAATATTAATAATAATTACATCCAGCTAGTTTTGTTTCAAGATTTTTATTAACAAAATATTAAATAAATACTAAGGTATTTAACTTCCAAGAAACAAGATTCATAATACACGTAAATAAATAGATTCATTTTTATAAGACGCTTTAAATAATATAACGAATAGACTGCGTAAAACTATTTTTCTTTATATTTTCCTATTATTATATAAAAAAAATAAAATATTAAGCTTAAAGATGGGTATTTTTTTAAAAATCTTATACGAAATTCACTGATGTAAATGAAAAACCAGAGAACTTTTTCTTACACTTCTAATAAGGATTGTTATAAAAACTCTTACTGGGGCACATTCACTGTGCTTCTTGTGCTTTATAGTGCACTTATAATTTTACGTAAATAATGATTGTTCTGTAAAATCAAATTATACCGGTAAAATACAAAAATTGCTATTTTTTCCAGGGAGGAAACTCTTGTTACATGGATCTCTACCAAGAAGATCGCATTATAGAGAAGATGATCAAACGCACGAAAGTTTTATGCAAGACTTAAACTATCCACGGGCAACTCCAAATGTAGCGTATTCCTATATTCATATATATACACTAAACACTGTAAAAAAACTGCACCCGACTTTATAGTAAAATCGGGGGCGGTTTTTTTATTCGTGTTTTTGAAAAGTTCATTTTACAAAACTATTATAAATTATTTTTTTTTGTTTTTTTTTACAGACATACTATAGCTTACAAAGGCCACAACGTTATCCAGAAAATCTTAGGCAAACGGCCGTCCATGAAAGTTGTATTTAAATTTGTTTTTATACATAAAATATAAATTTGTTTTGTATATCGATTGTTTTATACTCAGATTTTATGTGATGATGGTGAAGTAAAGATAAAAAAATATATATAATTCTTTACTATGTCAAATAGACTGATGTGATGTTTTTTGTATATATTGTAAATAAATAATTTTTAAAAATTTATATTCTTTTAATTTTCTTACCTTTTTACACACAAAATATAACAATTTATTGCCTAAAACGATGTTAAATTTCCTGTCCACGCATTTTTTTTGGAAAATAAAAGTGATATCTTGCATCAACTATGAAAACTTTGTGAGTTATAAGATCCCCAATATCTATAGCCAGGAGCTTATGACCCGCAATTTCCGATGGGTTCACAAGCGTGCACAAATAAATAACGAAAAATCCCCGTCTCCATTTCTTTGCTCTTGAAAGACTACGTCATGAATCACTGTCCACAAGACCATGTCAGATTCTTAACAGAAAAAATAAAAAAAACTCTACGTGCACTTCAAAACCCCAGACTGAAACTCTCTGTTTAAGGTATAATATATAACTTCAGACTGGATGAGCAGTCTAGGCATCATTTAAAAATTTACTAAAATCTACTAGGACAGGTGCTTCTCTGAATAACACTCAAAAATGGTATATTTCGCATTATCCTCCTTAACTACACAATCTTTGGATTCTACTTTTTCCTATAAAAGACTCTTTATAAAGTACCAATGACCTGCTAAAAATTAACCTGTTACTTAGGGTGCAAACAAAAGCCCTTTTGCGTGACTCCATGCTGTCGTAAAGTACTTTCCGGTTCTACGCAAGCTGATTGATCGCCACCACCTGAATCACCGACCCAGATACTATTTAGTAAGAACTAATGATCCTGATACTCATCTTTTCACAGATAAAGATCAAATTCCGATCTATAAAGTAATTCTTGAGCACATTAACTAGGTACCTCAGAATCAGAAAAATCTGCTTCTGGGAGTGAAGCATGTCGTCCCACCCAGCCAATCGTACAATAGCCTTCAAGAAAGCCATGCTTTTTCTTGGAGAGACCTCTGCTCTCATTTAAAGCTTGTTGCAGCATACTCTAAATTAATTTTTCAGTGGTATTTAACATACACATTAGTCTGGAGATCCCAGGACTCCTTTGTCCGTACTTATATAAGTGTCGAGTGAGCGACTTTGTAAAATACGTTCCGTATGGAATATTAACTGTAATAATAAAAATAATAACTACAAGGTAACATAACGAATAGGATACCCAAGACTTACTTCTGGTTTAGATGGGCATGATAGTGGGGTAAGTATGTGCTTCATGCAAAAAAAACTAAAATTAAAACGAAAAATTCTCGCACAGCTTTGCATTAGATTACCTAGCAAGCATTACTAAGTTGTAACATTGTTACTGCTCCAATTAATTTCCATATATAAGTATTAGGAGTCAGGAATTAGGTCAAAGTAGAGTTTACATTGAAAGGCAAAAAAAGGGAAGAAAAGATCTTATATATAAAAATATTATTATCATTCAATTTAGTCTGGTTATATAAAGAAATTTAGATACAATCATCTAACATTTTGGGCTAGAGAATTTATTTAATATTTTTATTGAACCTTTTGGGCTATAAAAATGTAAAATGATTATAACTTGTATAAAAATAATTGATAATCAAGCCTTTTTGGCGATTAAACTAAAATTTATTGATTCTATTCATTAATTTAAATTTCCTGTCTCTTATTAATTTTTTCGCCAACTGCAACAGCTACATCAAAAGGTTTACATCCTTGGGCAAGGTTAACCTTATTTTTGCTAATATCTTCCATTGCTGACATTTCCGTTTGAGTAGTCACGGTTACTCTTCTGAAGACTTCATTATTTAGCTGGAGATTGTCGGAGTCTGTCCCGTCCACAGCTGAGCGCTATCCGCTCTATATTGCGTGATTGCTGCGCAGGACCACTTTGTGCCCCTTACTCCAAGTTTACGCATAAGAAACAAATTTCCCGCGTATGTAGTTGTTGGCATTGGAGAGTTTTGTAATTTGTGTCTTGGCACAGATCGCAGTGGTTGGGAAATCATGGCTTATTGTTTTCGAGCCATCGATACAGGGAAAGTGTTGAAATGACATGGGCTGCATAAGAGATATTTGCTGCTGCTCTTAAACTTCTTGTTGATGCTTTTGTTGGGTTTCCGGTTGCTGTCCCCAGGTGTTACTAATGCTTCCAGTTCTTCTATCTGCACTTGTTTACTAAAACCTTTAGGTTTACGTTTACCTTTATTATTTGATTTTTCTGGCATATCTTCGGTTTTAGGCATGTTTACTAAAGCATTAAATGTTTCTGCAACTGCTAGTATCTATGCCCGTACTTTTTTCTTCCTGTGATATCTCTGGTAATTTTGATTGGTCTTTACTTTTTGGGGCTGAGTATTTATTTTTGACCTCAGACAGTTTTTCATGGTTCTGTAATTTCCTAAAACTTTTTATCCTATTTGTCAGCTTGTATGCTTCAAAGCTTCGTTGATATTCTTGATGAAGAATTCTTAGTGTCATTGCGACCAGTTTTTTTTCGCTGAGGTGCTGCGATAATTAATCGGCTATTGACCTAAAAGCGCATAAAAATGTGCTTTAGATCGAAGTCCGTGTATCTAAATTATTTCGATATGTGTTATGTACCACAAAATGGCATAATCTTCGAACATAGTCCATATTTCTTCTGCAAAAAGGAATGTTCTGACGTTTTTTAGCAATTCTAGCAAAAATTCCTTACCTTTTTTGTGTCACCATCAAACTTTAGGTTCAACATCTTGAGTATTTTGCCGGCTTCTATACGCTTGGATAGGCTTAAATTATGGGCTTTTTTTATACTGGAAATAACTTTGATTTCTGATTTTTCAGTATCTTCTAAACCTGAAAAAACAAAGACATTCTTATCTTGAATCTAATTTTTGGCGATTCTTAACTTAAAGCTGCTTTTATCTTTATTATCTTGAGCTTCATTTTGCGTTAATTTAAATTTGTTATATCTTTCGACTTATAAACGTTGTTACATATTCACTTTCTCGGGAACTTCCGCTGAAACTCGAGGTGTGTGATTTCAGAGAGCTTGCTGAGCTTCCTCGCTGACTTATAGTCCTTTCTTTACGTAGCTCCTCTGTTATCCCTTTAGCTTGCTCCTTTTCTCGTCCCAAGGAGGTTCTATGCTGATTCAAAAAAGCTAATTCTCGTTGAGTAGTTGTCTGAGCTTCCGGTAGTGAAATTTCTGAACTGCTTTACACATTTTCTTCAATGTCAGCTAAGCTCCCATTGTACTTTTCATGTATTAACTTCTGGAGACGCCATCTGGTTCCAAAGCTTGCTACTTGATTTTTCCGACGTTGTGATCCTTTAGTGTTTTCTGCTGGTAGAGTCAGAGACAGCAAATTGCTTTGCAGATGAAACCCAGCCTGATAATTGTCCCATTTTAGACTGGTCGTAGCGCCATGAGGGGTTTGTAGCCTGCTGCATATTACTTCTTGATCCGTGTTGTAGCGCATCGTCAACGTGAGCGCTGGATTTTGCAAACCTAGTCGTTGGCAATAACAAACGCGCGTTGGCGATTTATCGCTCACAAGGGGAGTTCAATACATTTGGAACACCAAATTACACCAAATGGTTATGGATGAGTTTGTTCTGTTGAAAAAATATGCCGACTACCCTCTGTTCCTTCCAATGGGCCTTCTGGGCCTAGAAACGCAGGGCTTAATGTTACAAAATAGGATTTTTTTGTCATTTTCAATGAAACGCCAAAACCTCGCAAGTTAACCGAAACTCTTCTGGTTGGTCTCATTTTTTGGTTTAAGTATCACTTTTTATACGCCGTAAACCACAATTTATTATCACTAATTCTCTCATCACTATCGCCAATTAACCAAACGGTAGTTTTTGGCTAAAAATGACCAATTTTCAAAATGCTGCCAAAGGGTATGTCGGGTTAAGATAAGTGAAATGCCACTGTTCTTGGATATTCAAACAAACTGTTTTAAAAGTTTTTGGAGGTGAAAAAAATGTGCTAACCGTGGCCCGTCTGTCCATCTACGCCTCCCTGCCACCAAAAAGGCCAAAAAACTGTCCAAAAAGCTGTTCTTTTGGTTATCATTTTTTTTTCTCTGGAACGACATTGCCAAAAACCCTGAAAATTGGCCACAATGGGCCCATTTCATATATTTTTAATCAAAAAATTTTTGGGACCCCAACGACCACTTTAGACCACCAAAAATTAAATTCAAAAATTTCGAAAATCAATTATTTTACAAAATTAAATATTGGGAAGGGGGCTGCACAAAATTTTATTTCAAATTATTTTTTCTAATATAAAAACACAATTTTTCCAAAAGGTTTTAGACGTTTAGACCCGGTGCGACACAGTGAAAATTCCAAAAAACTCGTTTTTTTATCGTTTTTTTACCATTTCTTCGACGATATCGCATGGAAACCCAATGCAATCATGTTAAATTAGAAAAATTAGATGTATTTCGAACAGAACTTAATAATAAGACAGATTAAAGACCTTTATACCCCTTTAGACCACATATTTTGCACTTCAATTTTCAATATTTTTTCTCAATTATTTTGTTTTTTTATAATTTTTTGACGGAATATCCCATATAAAAAATTTTTTAGTTAAATATATTATACTTTTGATCATATAACTTATTTTTTTATTTTTAGACTCTTTAGACCCCATATTTTGAACGATGAAGATCAAATTTTTGAATTTTTTTCGACTTTTCTTACTATATTGCATGGGAAATCCCATATAGATAATTTTTTTAGTTCAATATTTTATATTTTAAAAAAAACGATTTTCTTTTATTTTTTAGACCCTCAACCTCTATTTGTTTCTCTCAATATTACAAGTATTGTATTTCTTTTCTTAATAATTTTGGTTTTTTTATTATATTGTGTAGAATTACCCATGTATAAACTTTTTGTAGATATCGTCGAGGAAACGTTAAAAAAACGATAAAAAAACGAGTTTTTTGGAATTTTCACTGTGTCGCACCGGGTCTAAACGTCTAAAACCTTTTGGAAAAATTGTATTTTTATATTAGAAAAAATAATTTGAAATAAAATTTTGTGCAGCCCCCTTCCTAATATTTAATTTTGTAAAATAATTGATTTTTGAAATTTTTGAATTTAATTTTTGGTGGTCTAAAGTGGTCGTAGGGGTCCCAAAAATTTATTGATTAAAAATATATGCAATGGGACCATTGTGGCCAATTTTCAGGGTTTTTGGCAATGTCGTTCCAGAGAAAAAAAATGATAACCAAAAGAACAGGTTTTTGGACAGTTTTTTGGCCTTTTTGGTGGCGGGGAGGGGTAGATGGACAAACGGGTCACGGTTACCACATTTTTTTTACCTCCAAAAACTTTTAAAACAGTTAGTTTGAAAATCCAAGAACAGGGGCATTTCACTTATCTTAACCCGACATACCCTTTGTAATTTCTGACGAAAATGGGTTTTATAGGTCTGAAAAAATTTGTACAAGCTTCAAATTTCCAAAAATTCTTTACTCATCTCATTTCCTTGATTCATTTTTAAGAAATGGCTCTTCAAAGTTAACATTAAAAATGATCTTTTTTAAAAAATCGTAAAATTGGGACTATGACTTCAAATTATCATATCTGGTTAACAAATAATTTAAAAAGGTAAAATAAAGAAGTTTTGGAAACTTGAAGCTTGTACACCTTTTTTCAGACCTATAAAACCGATTTTCTTAAGAAATTACAAATTTGGCAGCAATTTAAAAATTGGTCAGTTTTAGCCGAAAATGACCGTTTGGTTAATTGGCTATAGTGATGAGAGAATTTGTGATAATAAATTGCGGTTTACGGTTTATGAAAGGTGATACTTAAACCAAAAAAATGAGACCAACCAGAAGAGTTTTGGTTAACTTGCGAGGTTTTGGCGTTTCTTTGAAAATTACCAAAAAATCCTATTTTATAACATTGAGCCCTGCATTTCTAGGCTCAGAAGGCCCATTGTAAGGAACGGAGGGTAGTCGGCATGTTTTTTCAACATAACAAACTCATCCATAACCATTTGGTGTAATTTGGTGTTCCAAATGTATTGAACTGCCCTTATCAGTCATAAATTAGTTTGATTTCTACCGCTGTTTTCACTCACTTTATAGGCATGTTTATTATATTTTGTCTGCCCTCCGTAACCAGTATTCATTATAGGATCAAAACTAGCCTTGATTGACGTTATTGTTTATGTCATTAACGTTTATTTTACTAACCGTGTACTATATCAACAAAATATGCTCCTTTTTTCGGTAGAAGGCCTAAGAAAATAAAATAAAAAAATTGAATTGAATCAATCTAATTTAATATATTAAGTTAATACTGTAGATGTCTTAACAAAATATAAATTTAATATTTAATTTAATTTTTTAATTTTTAAAAAGAAAGAAAAACAGATATCCAAACAAAACATAGAATGAAATATTTGTAAATCAAATATTTTATTTACAAAGCTATATTAAATAATTCGCAAATAAATAAATTCTTTATTTTTTTAAATCTACCGTAAAAACTAAAAAAAAAAAATTAACAACAAAATTAAAAATATTTATTTAATTGTTATTGATACGTATAGATATATCATATAAATATTAAAAAAAGTTATTGGATTCATGCCCAGGAATCCGTATTGCATTATAATATGAGTAGCAAACACTATGCATCATAAAAGTATAAATATCAAATATAACATATAAATAAAATTAAAAATTTTGTTTACTTTTTGTAAATAATATCTATGTTGATAAATTTAAAAAAACAAATCATATTAATGTTTCCGGACAAAGTATTTTGATATATTAGTTTTTGTATATTTTTACTAATTAAGGTTTAATTGCTCATTTTTTTTCTTTTTTACAACCCTATTAAAAAAGTTATTTTAAATGGTTCTTCATCCTTGATGTTACTTTTTTTGTAAAAACATAATAAACAAAAACAAAATAACCATAATAACCAAAACATGATAACCATAAGTAAACTCATAGAATCTAATATTATGTGCAAACCCTCTAAAGTATTATGCAGTTTCTCTCTGTTACTTTGGATCAATATAGTTTTTGAAGAATTATTTTTAAAACTACAGAGTTTAATACACAGCTTATTGACTGTCATGACGAAAAAATTGGTGATATAAAATTTCGGGGAACGGGATTTGATTACGGATCAAAATCGTTTTAGTTCAATTGCCAGGTGCAGCGTTATCTGAAACGCCTAAACTAAAAATATTTATATTTAACTAATAAATTAGTGTTTCTGGATCCAGAATGCTCATTGGAATAAACGAAAGTTATCAGGGATATATGTTCAAGATAATAAACTCATCGATAACAATAGCTTGTAATTTTGCGTCTTAAATGTGGTGGGTTTTCCTTGTTAGTATTAATTTTTATTTGATATTTTAGGTTTTAGTTGAATTTCAAAACAAAAGTAAAAATTTCAGCCCTTTTGCTTGAACATTCAACAATTTAACCGTGTATTTTTAGAATACAACGTGTTAATTCAAAGTACAAATTTTTTATCGGTGTGCAATAATTTTTTGCATTCAAACAAGAAATGTGCAAAATAACCCTGACTATACCCGCAACCTTTACAAGTGATTTGAAGCATTCTTATTCTTTAAAAACTACTCCATAATTCCCTTTTTTTACTACGATGGTCCAGTATGTCTAAGAGGAATCCTATGAGCAGAGATTCTTCTTGCTGAATTGGTACCAGTTAAGGTCACCCCCTAAGCTATTTCCTTGTCTCCATCTTTTTCCGAGTCTTTTGCAGAGCCGTTTTTTTCTTTCTTGCCACCTACTTTCAAAAAATTTCCGCCTAACTAGGGTGAAGGAAAATTTACTAGATAAAATTCGCGTGCATGTGAATATGTTATATTATGTAAAAAATATGTTATCATCTTTTGCATCTCTAAAATTTTAAACATTAAAAATATTTTTACGGTTTTCCACAATTTCGTCGACTGCACATCTTTTCTCCGCTCTTGCAATGTCATTTTCTCTTGCTGTTTAACGAGTATGACAAGTCTAGATTTTTATTTGCGTTTCAGGAATTCCAGCATTTATACTTTTTTGTATCTCAGTCATTAAACCACCGATCCAGTTTCGGACCTCTGTACTCGAAAAATAATGCTGGCTATGTTTATGTTACATCCTATCCGTGAAATTAACCAGTTCATGAACTGATCAAACTAAATCGGCTAATTCATGAACTGGACAACCCCGCCACCCAGTTCACGAATTGGGCAACGGAAATAAAAATTATTTCATAAACGGATCAACAAATTTGTTTTCCGACTGTGCAAGATCTACTGTTTTTTTAAAATACTCTTTTTAATTTATCGACTTGTTAAAAAAAATAATGAAGAACCGTAAAAAAGCACTAATTTTTGCTTGGTTTGGGAACCCCGATAACTTAAATTAAACACGGGTTATTATAGAAATATTCAAAATTTCTCAAAAATGAAATTCTGTAGTAAAATTTCCCGAGGAATCCAAAAATCGAGTCAAAATTTTGAATAGATTACTGGAAAATCCGGAAAATGGAAAACTTTGGAAAATGAAAGATTATTAAAAATGGTAAAAATTTCATATAGAACGTTTGGGATTTAACTGACCGTAAGATGTTACTTCTTTTAGGTCATTTGATACTTCTATAGAGAAAAACCTTGAGGGCGAGACATTTTTATAATAACTTGCTTCAGGAACCCCGTGTAAAGCTCATCAAAAATCAAGATATACATATATTTTCTTTTTTTGATTTACCCAATGGGACATTAAATCTCCAAAGCCTATTTAAATGAAATATATCAATAACTTGGAATAACTTGAAAAATTGTACAAATTTTAGTTAATTATAGGGAATTATTATTTTGAACAATTATTTTATCAACTACGATATTTCAAAACCAATATTTTGGTCATTATGTAAAAATGTAAATATCACTAAAAACTCAAAAAATTCATCGAAAAAATGAATTTTATATAGAATCAAGAGTTGTAGAGCTTTAGAGCTCCATAAAATCCACAATGCTGATTGTGGATTATCATCGCCATTAATACAATTATTCATCAAATTTTCTCAATTTATCGATATATAACTATATCACGTATATAGGCCATGAATCTTTGATTCTCCATAAAAGACAAACTATTTAATAACTCAAAAGAAGAATAAATATGTCCTCCTTGATTTTTAAAAAGGTTTAATAAAGACCTTACATATCGAGTTTGTTTAATTTTTTTCAGAATCATCGAGTTTTTCAAAGTGCACTGAATTTGCGGTTACGCTTTACCTACCTTTTAAATAAACGATTAGATACCGATATGTACTTTTTTATTATTGCTAATTTGATAAAAATTTGATGCATGATTTACTCGGCTCAAAATAATGAAATTCACTTTTAGAGAGCCTTAGTCAATTGCGAGTTTTTTTGAGTAAAATCATTTTCAAGTATAGTTGCCGTGAACTTGAATATCATGTAATCTATAGGATGCATTTCACGGTAAAAAGTTAAATAAATAAAACAAATAAAATATTCGTTTGCACAGTAAAAATTTAAAAAATATAATAAATTTAAATTATTTTTTTTTTAAACATCAATTTTTATAGATTAATTCGATTTATTGGGTCTTAACTTTCATTTGACGTAAAAAAAAATTCGTTTGTCGCAACTGAAAATTTGGTTTGTAGCAATTGGAAATGTCGCTTCCGGGAACTGGAAAATTCCAATTTTTTTTCACTCTAGAATTTACGGACATTGCATCGGATATCAGTAAAGTTGATATTATAGGTAAGTATGTTTAATGTGTCAAAATTGGATATCAATGACCCAAAATAATTTACTGCATTGTTTTCAAAATAAGTTTACCAAAACACATTAACGTTTTAGTTGAGAGCACCTAGCTACAAGAGTTTCTAAGTAAAATGGATACATGGTAAAATTTATACATTGAACAATTGAAAAATGCAAAAGCTCAAAAAATTATATGGAAAAAACATAAAATTTATTAGTTTAATTTTGAGATTATTTAAATTTAAAATAATAAAATAAAAGTAAACTAATTAAAATTTGCTTTTAGCTTTTACTGAACAACAGTTTGAAAATCTACATAGGAATATTTAAAAAATAAAAATATCAACATTATTTTGCAAAGTTTCTAGTATTTACTTGAATTTAGAAAGTAAAGTTTTCTAACAGTGTATAAAATATTTGCTCATATAGTTAAAGTACTTTGTAAAATTTTCAATTTATGTTTATTTATTGTGCTTAAAAAGTTCAAACTATAGCACGAATTGAAATTATTATTTTAAAAATAAGTACCCTTTAGAAAATTCTTGAATTAAATTTTTGAGTACAATAATAATAATAATAGTTTAATTTGTCAATATTAAATATAACATTTAACGATGATTCAGAGAGTACAATAAACAAAGTCAGCAATTGCCAAAAAAGAATTTCCTGTATTTAACGCAATTATAATCCACTAAAATAAAATGTTAATCATTAATGCACATTTGTCATAGATTTAAGAATAGCTTTGAAGCTTTTTTTTAACGCTAAAAATTAAAGAAAAAAATAGCTTAACCTTTAAAATTCGTAATATTTTTAAAGAAAAAAATAAAAATTTTATTTTTAAAAATTTTTGTAGAAAAAAAATAAATAATTTATTATACCTTGGCCTGTTTCTTAATTATTTTATATTAAAATATATAATCGAGCAAGTTTACGACCTCGACTTAGGAACGTTCGAATGGGAAAAAACTAAAATCTTTTATATTTTTCTCTCGAATAATCGAAATTCTTTACGTATGTACAAATTTTATATTTGCGGACATAAAACCTTTGCAATTTTCACATCCGGGAGGAAATAACGTCAGAGCTCGGTTTCGAAATAACAATAAAAACTATCAATAATAACCTTATTCATTTTTTTCTCTTCTGGACCATTAAAAATCTCTCCCTGATGACAAGAAGTAAATCGGAAAAATAAAAAGTGGACAAATATAATACATATGTCTTTTCTCGCGTATTGAAAAGGCAGAAAAATGTCAGGTATAGAAAGATGGAAAACGAGAAAACAGAATGATTGAGAGAGTATGTCTAAAAATGTTTGGTTGACGTGAGTTGTCTTATATACATGAAAAATAAGTAGGTAGAATAAAGTAGAGTAAAGAAGTAATAAAGAAAGAGAAACAAAATCTCACAAGTTCCCCCGGGCAACATAAAACGCGAATCAGCCAGAATCGTACGAACTTTTACCGCGATCGTTTGAAAAAAAAAAGAAATCGCGGTTTCTTAAAATAAAAAAATAAGTGTAGTAGCAATCGAACGAATACTTAATTATATTTAGTGATTTATATTTTTTGAAATAAAAAGGAAGAAAAATGGTCTACGCGAGCGATTTTTATACCACCCGAAGACCTTACTCATCACGACCCTACGTGTCGTCTTACAATATTACGGTTAGTATCACTGTTTAAAGTTTAACGATTTTGTGCTTTTATTTTGATAAAAAAAAAAGTAAAGTAAATTCGCTATGTACATCAATGAACGTACGATCGTATATAACGTATTTACTGTTTACCTTTTTTTCCCAATTTTTATTACTATTTGCTCCGAATTCATTCTCTAACGAGGTCCGTTATTTTCTTTTAAAAGCTCGTTTCAAGATTTTTATTAATTCTTGTTTTTTTTTTTTTTGTTAAATCTTGTCGAGTACATTTTAATTTTAAATCTTAATATAATAAGGTTATAGAGTTGTAAAGTAGATCGGAATATTTTGAATTTTGGCGCAAAACCAAAACTTTTAAACTTTTTTTTTTACAAAAAATAAGTAAGAAAAATATGGGCCTCGGGAGAAAAGATAAGACTAAACCAAAAGGTTCTATGCTGTCAGTTTTGAAAAATTACTCGAATATTTAAAATTTCACATTATGCCAAAAATAGAGTGAAAGTAAAAAGGTGAAAAATCAGAAAAATTTGTCATGATTGATAGTAGTAAAAAACGAAAGTGATACTTTTTCTATTGTGTTTATACACAAGTTAAAAATGTTGGCATGCTCATCAGTAACACGACCTTGAAGCTTGCAAAAAAAAGAAAGAGAGGATTAAAAAAGTACTGACAGCACAGGGCCATATTAACGTTTGTAACATTATGACTTTTGTTGCTCTTGAATTCGATCTCAATTGACACAGATTGTAATTATTCAAGTTCAATATTCAATAATAAACAATCTTAATCAATGAAAAGAAAAAGTTTGCTTATTCAAGAATAATAAAATTGTACTTCCACACTAAACTCCGACTACTATTTTTTTTTTCTCTAATTTATTACTAAAAATTAATATAATATGTCAATTATTATTATTACTATATTTTCTTGTATTTATTACCCCTTTTGATTTTTTTTCCGAGATCCATAGTGAACGTGGTACACTCGGTGTTTCGCATGTTTCAATTTTATTTTTTCTACAAAATTGCATGGATTTTTTACACGAAAAAAAAAATATAAATTGAAAATATTAAAATTTTTGGTTAAAGGAAAGTAATCACATATATTCTTTGAAAATATCTCTCTCTCTCTCTTTGAAAAAAAAAATAATAAAAATTGTTGATATTTGAGTAATTAAATTTTTTCCGTGTTACTTTATATAAAAAAATTATTTGAATATTTATTTTGGAATTCATAAAAATATTAATTGTTTTTTAATTTTTAATAGTAAAACTCTTTATTAAAATAAATATATAAAATATATTTTTTGAATCATACTTAATTAGAATTTTAATAAAGATATTCATGTTACATTGAATTTTTAAAAAGTTTGAAAATATTTTCAATTAAAATCTGTATAATTCTTCAAATTTTTCTCTTTCTCTTTTCCTATCGCGTTCGCTCGACGTTGCCTAACAATAGAATCCAAACATGAAATTTTCATTTTTAAGGTCTCTATTAATAATTAAAGAGGGAGTGAGAGATCGAAAGAAAGTTATTTTTGGAAAGTCTGTTTACTTATATTTTGAGACTAGGGCTTTTTACAAGCTCTCTATCAGGTTAGTAGGTTAATAATGCGATAAATTCAATTTTAAAACAAATAAAATTATTCCCATGCTTTTTCTTCCTGCTCTTTTGTAAATAACGAAAATCGTCTCAAGAAAAACAATTTTTCATTCGATTAAATAGAAAAATACTACAATAAATTGTGCATACTTAATATACAAATTTCAAGAAAATTAAATGTTTCGTGAAAAAACTTGACGCCATTAAATAAAAAAAAGTATTAATGCTCGATTAGTTTAAATAAGCGAGGGGCATATTAAGAAAATTTACTATAAACTTTGAAAATAGAGATTTTTTGGATCTGCGTCGGTGTTGCGTTACGGTATCCTAATTTAGGTGTGACTCTCTGCCTCTCTTTCTTTCTCTCACTCATACTACAAAACTGACGACGATATTATTTTTCATATCTTTTTATAAATTATTGGTAAAATTTTTTTTTATTTATCCAAGCGAAAGTTTTAATGTAAATACTGTGTAAATGACGCTCTTTTTACTGGTGTAACTTTATCTCGAAGTATAATTAATCACATAGAAAAAACTTTCAATCAATCAATCAAAACGAAAGCTACGTCTTTGTAATACATTCTATAGGCAATTTTTTTTTTTTTTTTTTTTTTTAATTTTCAATATTTTTTTTTTATTAAAAAAAGCGATTGGAACTAGGATGTTTGCCAATTATTTCGTAAAATTATTTTTTGATGAAAAAAAAGCTTATATTATTTTCATGAGATTTTAAATTTAGATCAAGTACGCACTCTTTATTTGTAAATAAACACTTATAAACTTTATAAATATAATTTCATTTTGCCAGATAATTATAATAAAATTTGTTTAAAATAATATTTTTTATACATAATTTAATTAAGTAATTGAAAAACTTTCAGCCAAATAGCTTTAATTAAAATAAAAAAGTATAGAAAACGGGTGCTTTTTGTTTTTATTTAATTAAATTTGAATTTGTGAATGGATGGACTTAATTAGTCTTTGGGCCTAATATTAAACTCTGGAATTCTAATTCTTCAAGTGCTTTGTTGATAGCTTAAATAAGTTATTTTCTATCGAATCTAATGTAAAAAAATATTATTCTTTAATCGCTGTAGCAAAAAAATTAATTAAACTCAAGACAATAAATTCACTCTTAAAACTCTTAAGAGGTAAATAAAAAATAAATTCCATGCATACCATTAAACATAATAAAAACCTGGCGACAATTCACATACTCGACACATACTTCAAATGCTTTTAGATATAGATATAAAAATTGGTATACCTTTTAATTGAATAATATATACAACAATTTAATTAAAATTTTTAATTAATGATTAAATTTAGGTTTCCAAAGAAAACGATTAATTTTTGCTTTTAATTAAAAATACTTGATTTTTCAGCTAACAATTTTTAATTTATTTTTGCAATAAATTGTCCGCGTTTCGAAGACTATCAGTCTCCATTGATTGCCTTAAACGTTAAAAGAAAACAATTTTTCCCCGAAATTCAAATTTATTAAATTTTTCTTAATCTTCTTACATACTTATCCGTTTGCGACAAGTGTTCTTCATGCAAGTAGAATTTTTCTATTTGCCACAAGCTATTTTTTGAGTTCCTCAAGCAAATATTTTATGTTGTTATTTATTTAATTTATTAGAAATTAAATATAAATTAACGCCAGAAAAAATTATAATATAATGTTTAAAAATTACCACAACTTGTATTTTATTTTAAAATATTTGGATAAATTACAAATAATGGAAAGTTGTGTATTTGTTTACGTGTTTAGGTTATATTGTGTATCTTTGAGAAGGCTAGACAAACCTAAAAATTAAAAAAATAAGACTTTAAAAATTTAATAAATTCTATTATTTTTATTAAAATTTCAAATCCTATATTTGGGCAATTTTTTGGAATTAAAAAAAAAATAAAAACAAGAACTCGTTGAACCTAAATACGTTATTTTTAGATTATTTTAAAGTTCGCAGTACAAGTCTATAAAATGGACTAAACATTGGGTTACTCTTTTTTTCAATAGTTTCATACCATAGATTTTTTGGGCTTCATTATAAAGAATAAAATCGATTGGGAACGAAAGCAGTATTTACACTGTGTATTACATTTTTTTTAGTTTTTTATTAGTAAGATTATCGTACAAGATTGTACAAAATATTGTAGTACATTAATGATATAAGATATTACATTACATTATAGCTCCATACCAATTCGCGGTGCTCGCGTTGTAAATGAGTGAAACTCTTTTATTTTCAAATTTTCTTTGCGTTTCAGGCTATTTATTTTGCAATCCTTTGAAACAAAATGAAAAAATCCAACTGTCATAACCGGCATTTTGGTTGCCGAAATTTTTATAAGTGTTACAAAGCAATTATTTTTAATCTGCTGCAAAAACTGCTGAAATAAAAGGTTTTATTTTTGGCCAAAAACGAAACAAGTATTCAGTTTAGTGGCTATAATGACAAATAAACTAGTAATGAAAAATTCCGTTTTACGAGGCTAAAAATAAGATAGACAAAAAATGAATTCAACCGGAAATATTTTGATCAATGAAATAGGTGACTTGGCCGAAAACCATAGAAGTCAATAGGCCTTTATAGGCAATAATTTGGACATCTGAATAGTTATTTTAATATAATAAACCGATTAAGAACCATACAACGTAATTTGGTGTTGCACTCCCCTTACTATTTATCTCCGCCTTGTCCGTTTCGAATAAATAGTTTAACAAATCTATTCAGTGACATTTTTCTTCTCTCCTGAGATTCATATATTAGACACCTCTCTTCTCTTGGCAAAGCTTTTCTGACTTACCTTAATATTTTTTAACGACTCTTGCCTTCCCTCAAGTCTGACAGATAATATTTTAATAATTTTTTGGTTTTGACATTATTCAATTTAAAATTTTGAAATTACGTACACTGTAAAAAGTAACTTTCTTATATTAACAAAAAAATTAGAACATTTTCGAAAAATTAGTAAATTTTCGAAAAAATTTGTAAATATTCGAAAAAAATCGTAAATTTACTAAATTTAGTATATTAAAAAAAAATCGAGGATTCTCGAATTTTTCGATAATATACCTACTAATTTTGTCGAATATTTACAAATTTTTTTGAAAATTTACTAATCTTTCGAAAATATTCTATTTTTTTTGTTAATATAGGAAAGTTACTTTTTACAGTGTAGAAAAGGATATTTGCTTATCATACTGTAGAATGAATTTCAGTCGGATAAAAACTATAACAAATAATTAAAAAATCCATTTGAAATTTTTAACAATATCAAGGTAATAACAAACATAAAAATATTTTTATAAACTTTTTGACCTTTAAAAAATGACAAATATGAAATAAAATAAAAATTATGACTTTAAATTTTAGTTTAAATTAATTTAATTAAATGAAACAACTTGATACTTAATTAATTAAATAAACCACATAGTTTATTTTTTAAAAATAACTTTTTTAACAGGAAATACAATTAACGTCATTGATTATGCAAAATTTTGTATTTATTTATTTTTTAGAAAAAAGAATTTTCTTATTTAAAAATAAACCATAAATTTATTTCTCTTATAACACACGTCATTAAATTAAATTAAAGTAAAGGAAAAAAAAAGTTATATTTTTAGCATATTTATTTATAATTAAATTTTTTTCAATGGTAAAACTTCTACGAGTATTAAAATTTTAATAAAAATCCGAAAGAAAACATTTTACACAAATCAGAGTATTTAAAATTTTCGAGAATAAATTTTCTATAAATATAACTAACACACACATGCATAATTTTATATTAACTTTCTCATTCTATCTCGTTGAAAATAATATTCGAATTCTTTTAAAACATCTTTTCTAAAATTGCTTCTCAAGCCATCCAACTCTTTTTTACGCATTCAGTAGTCTCGGAGTCGTGTGGAAGCAAAGTGCTTTAATTTTCATACATCGTCATCAGTCAAAAATTCATAATTGCTTATTAAAAAAACATGCCATCGGAACATAATACCGAAAAAGTCGTCGAATTACAGCGCGAGAATACCGTAAGATGGGATAAAGTACCGGACGTGCCAAGGCCATCGTTAGTACCAGAACCATTTACAGTATGGGGCAGAAAACGCAAAGAAGACGAACGTCATAACATTTATCAATACTCAACGATACCCGGTGCAGGCTTACGTGGTAGAAATGCAGCAGACGACGATCATAAAAGACAGTTAATAAAAGCTGGCACGATAGCAAAAACTAATATGGATGCTTCGTCCGAGCTTGCACTGAAAGGTCACGTGTTCGAAAAAGGTATATTAGCCAGAAAATCCGGGAGCAACAGTAAAAACACAAGTTCGCTACCTTCTGGAAGAACTCGCATTCTAATGGCTTTACAAAAACCAAGCTGGTATAGATTTTAAAAGTTCTATGTACTTATTTATGCAACGAAATTAAAATAAATGAAATTTTTAAAAACACAAATATTACGTTTATTTGCAATATTTATTTTAAATTAAAAAAAGAAAAAGTAGAGAGAGCGAGAGAGAGAGAGAGAACAGGAAAAGGGATGAACACATAGAATACGGGTTTTTCATTATTCCGACAGACGTCTAGTTCTATATAACCTTGTTATCAACTAAATTACGGAATTAACTATATTATAGTTGAGTATATGAATACATTCTTGTGCATATATTTAAACTAAAAATTTATATTTCTCAAACTGTCTTTTCTTTCTTTTTGACGCCCTTTGTGTATTAAACATAATTGTTTATTTATTGTTGGTTAAATTTTTTATTAAGATTAGATGAGGTAAATAAAAAAAGTTTTTTTTCAACTCATAAATTTTAAATTGTACAAAGAAAAACAAAATATTTCTTATTTCAAAAAGATTCTTTTAAATTCATTTTTTTATTGTGACCAAACTGAATGTAATTTAATTTATGAAGTAGGAGGAAATTCTTTTAGGGTAGAAAGCAATATTTGCTAGAGACCCTTTGTATTGCAAGCTCATTTATGGTGATGCTATAGACTGAGAGATATAAGTATAAGAGACAAATATCCAAAATATCTAACAATGTAAATCAGAGTACAGAAAAAGCAAAATAAAATAATTGTTGTCTAGTTTAGTTAAAAAAGTAACGAAATGAAAAAAAATTTTTTGACTAAAGAATGTTTTGTGACTTTAGAGATAGAAAAGAGTGATTGTAGGTTTATTTATACTATTTTCTAATATAATCTGGTAACAAGTTTCGCGTATAGCATAGAAAGACTGACAACCACAATAGAAAGAGAAACTGAAACATCAAAAGCACGTGTTACAATCTAACAAACTAAAATTCTGAACAACTTTTTTTTTTTTTTTTTTTTTTTTTTTATAAAAAACTTTATCATTTTGTTTTTTCTAAATATTTATATTATGTTATACGTGAAAATAAATAAAGTAAAAAAATAAACAAAAGTTTCTTTTATGCAGACAAAGATTTCATATACATGTGGTACTCCACCTTTAACCAAAAAAAAAAAAAAAAAAAAAAAAAAAACTATTTTATTATTATAAACAAAAAGTTTTATTTCTATACAAAAGAGAAACACCGAGTGGTACATCGATCATGTTTTCTATTTATATATAATTTATATACTCGGTTACATGAACGAACGTAGGTATGTATTTTGACAATATTTTAGTAAATAATTATATTAATTATTTCTTTGGCCCATTTCTCGTTTAAAACGTTGTGTGTCTATTCGAATAAGTTTTAAAGGTCAGTAACGTTTTCTATATAATCATTATTTTCCTTCATAATATTTTATTTTACATACAGAATACATCCATTTTCATAAATACCATTCGTATTCCGTACGCACATTTATAAGTAATTGAAATTCTTGAGAAGAATGTTTGTTTTACATTCATGTGCATATATAACATTTACATATATATATATATATATATATATATTTATAACGCTTCATGCTACGTATAGACTATTTATTTCATTTTCAAAATATTTGCATCAAGCAAAAAAAATTAGATTTATTCATAACTCAACTACCAATTTTATTTTGAATTAATAAAAATCTTTAGGGGAGATTAGTTTAAATGGGGTACTTTGCCTTTGACATCATTTTTTAGGTTTCTAAGTACTTGAAATGATTTAATTTTTTCAGGACCCTTTGGGGATATACCTTCAAATTTAAAATATTTCTTCGTGGTAAATCAAAAAGATAAAATTTAAAACAACTACTAATCAAAATTTATGCAAATAACACGTTTTTTTTTCCAACTATTACTTCAGTCAAAATGCCAAAATTCGTCTGATATCGACGGCTGGGCTATAAAAAATCTTTGCATTGCAAAAATCAGATGTAGAAAAAAAGCTTGCATGGAAAATGTTTATGTTTACTGAATACTTATCTATTACAAGCATTCTATATCTTGCTAAAGTACCTTGCAAACTCAAATAAGTCTCTAACTCGAATTATCCTAATTGTCGACTCTACTAACCCCGGTTTATTTTTAGACGAAATTATTCGAAGTCTCGTTTTAACCCCCCGCCTTGATTTCCAAACCTTCTTGTTCCGTGTTAATATATTTAAAATGTTAACAAATTTAATTCATAAGGAAAGTTCAATACATTTGGAACATCAAATCACTAATTTATTTCTCTTTTTTTGTGTCACCTTTTAACCCTCGTAAACCACAATTTTTTTATGCAGATGAAGGGGGAAGGGGGCATGAATAAACCTTTTTTCGACTTTTTTTCGTATCTCTGGTATGTTGAATTTTTATTCAAAATTAAATTTATAATATTAGTTTAATGTTAGTCATCAGTAATTTTGGAATTAAAAATGCCTAAACAGGGCAGAATCTATTAGATTTAATTGTTAACCAACAAAAATTTTTTTATTACCTTGCAAGGTTGCAGTGTTATATAAGAAAATACCTTAAAACCCCTTTTCTTAACATTCAGTATAAGTCATAAAGGGGTTCCAGAACCAAAAAAATTTTTAAATCAATTTTTATTGACTTAATTTTTAAAAAATGAGTCTCAATTTAAAATTTTTTTTAAATTTCCGAAAATTTTGATTTTAAGGAATCAGAGGTATGGATTTTTAAAAATAAGGCGACGAAAATGCTTATTTTCGCCCCAGCCTACAATTATCTTGAGATAGCTAGGGAAATACCTCCAACGGGAAATGTAATCTTTTTTGATATTCATTTTGGCTCAGCATTCAAGGATGCAATTCTTATTCAATGATGCTCTTTTAGTAAAAATTCCTTTTCGAATCAGGGATCGGTTAATGCCATTACTTTTGTAATATCACATGGAATGATTACTTATAGAAATATGTATTTGTGCCTGAAATAAAAAAGTCTTAGCTTTTTTATAAACAGAAGAGATTTTTTTAATTTAGGGATGGTTATAATCATGTAAGTGAATTTTTTAACAGTTAAGATAGGATAAAATATTTTCTAATACTTAATAAAAATAAATAAAAAATAATCTTATTTTATATTTGATCTTTTTTTTCTTTTCTTTTCGGTAGTTTTCAATATCTGTAATTAGTCCTTATATCCCATTTTCTAAATTGGTAGTGTCGGATTTACCATGTAGGCACAGTAGGCACGCCCTACAGGCCCCTAAGAACCTAAAACCAGCACTCTATGAACATAATCCATTAACCCCAATATTTTTGACGATCCAAAATTCTACATATCACATTTTGATTGGAAAAAATATCTTTTGGGCCTTACACAATAGGATAACTGCAAAAATAATTGAAAAACAAAAATAATTGATATTTTAAAACATTTTTAAACATGAACCCTTCCTTTTTTTTCACTGTAGATAATTCTTTAGGGGACACATTTGTAAATTCTAATTGTCTTACTGAATTCATCAAAAAATTTCTTTACATATTCATAATAAGAAATTTAACGACTTCGCCAAACTGAACTAATTTAAAAAACATGTCATTGCAGAGATTCTGAAATATTTCCAAATAGTTAAGAAAAGTTGCTTAAAAAAATTTCTTAAAATTTGTCTTATTTTGTAAATTCTCTTGTTATATACTTAAATCACAAGTTTTATAACGCTAAAATCATATAAAATATATTCATAGTTTTGATTCATATATGTACTTAATTCAATATGAATAAAATGTATTTTAGAAATAACATTTCTCATTAATGGTGCATTTCTCATCTCTGATGCTTCTTTCTTGCATACCAAAATCAGCTATAGATGTTTTCGATGTCTTATATATTCTTGCAAAAAAACATTTTGCTTGCGAGAATCTATTTTGTGTAAGAAATCATTGAGTATCATGAACCACATACACTGAAAACGGATATTTTTTTCAGTGTATGAATACGAGTATATTACATTCAAAGCGCTAAACTGTTATAAAACAAAATAAAAATATCATCTACAGCTGATTTTGGTACATTATTGAGTTTCTTACTGATGATCTCGCTCAATGTATCGGAGTGAAATACTATTGAAAAGAAATTTTATTTCTAAAATACATTTTAATCATTCTAAAATCGTGTTTGTAAATTGATGTTAAATTTTAAAAAATAGTTTAGCTTAAGTTTAAGAGCATTATTTCGAGAGTTATTAAATAATTTATAGGTAATATATAAATTTAACAACCTTCATAAATGTTATCGTAAATTTATAATCCATGCACAACTTTATTATAAATAATTTTCATGCTATCGAAATACTTGTGTTTAAAGTGAAAGTTAAATATAAAGTCTTTTATCTATTCGTTTATATTGTTAGTCTGTCTATACTCGTACTTTATCTAGTTATTATATGTGTTTATTCAATCCATACCAAATACTAATATTTTCATAACTAAACGTCTATAAATTTCCTTACTAAAAATCATAATCGTTTAACAAATAAAATTTATAATTATAAATAATTAAAGTAAGTTTTAAATTTGGCATACCTACTTTCGTGTAACTGCAAATAGCCTGTAAAAATAAACAAAATATAATAATAATAATAATGATAATAATAATAATAATAACAATAATAATAATAATATAAAATAAAAAAGTATAAAATAATTAAATAATTGACCTAAAAAATCCCTCTATAACAATAGACACCACGTCATTACGTCGTACGTGATTATCCAAACGATGGCGTCAGAACAGCGCAAGAACAATACAGTTATAGTTACGTGAATAACAGTAGCAGTTCAAGCACCGATCCTTACGGAAGACCAAATCGTTCCAGTTATACTAACGAAAGCACCGTTAGGAGTAGCACTGGACCTTATGGAAATTACTCGACCGAGAGATCAACAAGATCAACTGGTGGACCTGGTGGATATCGCTCTAGTTATGAAACGACAACCTCTGGAAGACTCCCTGGTGGAACTACTTACCGACACTTTTCTTATCGTGTTTAAATAATTTTAATATATTTTATTTTTGCTCTGCAGCTTTTTTTATTTTTTTCTTCAAAATGTACAGTAGCTAAAAAAAAATTTTAATTGATAAAAATTAAAAGAAGAGAAGTCATGTTTACCCTGACAATTTAAAACTTTTTAACAAATTTCTATTTTTTTTTCCTGTTAATATACCTAAATATCGATCACTCGATCCAAATACACATTTTTCAAAGAGAATAAAAAAAAAGCTTTCTTTTAATGTACACAATCTAACGAGAATATTTTCATTTGCCAAATATCAAAGCAACACACACACACGTTTATATGAATCAAGCCTTTTAAATATTGTAAAATTTTTATCATTATTTACATGTTGAATTTATTATTTATAAACTTTTGCAAATCCTCTTTCTCAAACCAATACTGAAAATACAAAAAAGCTTTTTCATATAAATTCAAAAAAAACTAAAAAATATCTAATAAAAGCAGGTTTTTGAAGAAAAAAATTATTAAAATTAGCTATTGTACCGTTATTATTGTTCTGCATAAAAGCTTTTTTAGCATTTTGAAAAATAATAAAATATTTAGAATTTTATGAAAAAAATTAGTGTCTGAAAAAGATATGTGAGCGTATTAGAAAATGTTAAAAGGCATCGAACCGTACGATTGAATTTTTTTTCTTTTATTAGAGAGAGAGAGAGAGACGAATAAAGAGCAGAGCAAATAACAGATTGAAATTGTCAAAGTCGAAAGAAAATTTTTCTTGCCTTTAAATTATGTCAGAGGAATGTATTATTTTATTTCATTAAATTACATTAAAATGTGAACGTAATATTTTCTTTTTACTCCTATTTTTCCTATATTTATTCAAAAAAAGTTTCTTCTATCCTTAAAAAAAGAGGTAATATAAAAAAATTATAACTAACAGAATGCATTAAAATACACTAACAAAAGAAATAGTAGATTAATTTCTTAATGTGCAAAAAAGCTTCGATTAGACACACAACAATTAAAAGATATGGGCCATTTTCAATTAATTATTATTCGTTATTTATAGCTACTCAAGGTTCAAATAATTTCCTTTTAATTTCGTATATGAATTCATTTGCTTTAGGTGAATAAAGTTTGCATGCTGCTGTCCCAAAATCCATGACTATTTTTTTTATAATATAGAAAAAAAATAACTTTTTTAAATTTTTTGCTTGGAAATGCGAACCTTTATTTTGCAGTTCTTTTTATCTTTATACGAAACACGTTTTTTATATTAAAAAAATTTTTATTAAACTTTTTCAAATACCCGGTTAATTCAAAAAATTACATTTTTTCTCAATTATTCTGTTTTTCTAAATTTTAAACTTTTTTTATTTGATTTAGCTTTTGAAAGTTTAATTCATATAGAAGATTTCCCAGCTCTTTCGCGCATGTGCTTTTGAAAAAATTCACCATATCGAAATGAATAAAAAAATTATGACAAACAAAATTTCTGTTGCTATTAGCGGACTTACCTAATATCACAACCAGAATTTCATAGCAAATGATTCTCTTTAAAACTGTCTCAAATAATATGAAAGATTAATAATTCAATTTTAATCGGCTCGTAGAAATGCAAAATGCAATGGTTTACAGGTCCGAGGTCCCGTAATCGCATCATTGTAAAAGTAATTATTTCCAGATGAGGTAAAGAATGCATTTTTATTCAGAAAGCTTTCCAAAGTTGGAATATAGTCATTATTGCCCACTATTAGTTTATAAAATTTAATTAGTTGTACGAAAATAGAAAATTTGCCGAACCCAGATTTTTTTTCACACGCCTCTCCCGAAGAGTATTTTAGTTTGACAAAAATGTCAGCCAAAACCATAAATAATACAAGTTACTATACTCAAAATAATAAAGAGGATGTTTTTTTTCTCAAAATACCATTCTGAATCAATAAATTTATTTTTCATGCTATTCAGTGTTATTTCCTAAAATTTTATAAAAAAGTGTTTTAAAAATATATATTTAAAGTTATTTACACGACTGAAATTCCATGTACTAGCTCAAAAATAGTGCTGAATTATAAAATCAAAAAATTGAGTAAATAAACAATTAAAGCATTGGTTCCAAGAAGCCAGAAATATAGAAAAGTTAATATTTATAATTTTAAGTATTACGGAAAAAAGCTTTTCTAATAAATTTTGGGTACGATTGCATGCAAACTCTACACACTGAACGTGAATTAATCCATATACTGAATTTTTCAACCCTCGGCCAACTGAAAACTCCACAAGGAGTTGAGGGTTGAAATTTCTTTATAAAATTTCTTACTCATGTAACATAATATTTTAATAATTATGAAAATAATTTTATTCTTAATCCCATCTCTTCTCAAATTCTTTATTCACCAAAATATCCACTACAAATCATTAATAAAAATCGTCATTACCATCGTCATCAACATTATCGTTCGAGTTTCAATGATCACATCATAAAAAAAAAAAAAGAAAGCAATTTTCAGTTACTACATCAAAGATGAAAAACATATTTTTTCATGCCATATTTTAAAAAATAATAAATTTCTTATAATTTTTTACTAATTTGAATTAATTTTTTTTTCTTTTCTATTGGTTTAAATCTTCTTTGACCCTTATGGCGTGATAAATCTGGACACCAAAAAAATTTAAATAATTTTAAAAAAATGTAAATAAAAATAAAAAATTAAAACAACAGCCGCTACCACTAGTGGGCCCATTTTACATGCCAATAACATCTAGATACTATTACGTGAGTAAAAGAAACAAAAATGCAAAAAAAGCAATTCATGTTGTAACAAATGATGATGTTAATGATGATGTTTTTTTTAACTAATTACAATTGTTTAAAAGTGTATTTTTAGTGGATGTCTTCCAATTTATCCTGTGCTCTCTATATGTCAAAAATTTTCCTTTTTAATCTAAATTCCTATTTTCTTTTTCTAATTTTTCTTTCTAGTGTATTATACCTATAAAAATGTAGAGTAAAAAAGAGAGAGAGAGCGAGAGAGAGAGAGAGGCTGCGTATCCTGCTGTTCTTGCCGCTTATTATTTTCGTTTTAATATGCTAATTAAAGTTAAAAAAAATCTCACCAAATAGTCTTTCTTTTTTCTTTTCTACATGCACACACTTACATTTTATACATTTTTTTTTAAAATGCTTTTTATTTCTACTTTTTGTGTATATATTTTTTTTTTCAAAGGATAGCAGTATATTTGTTAAAGTATAAAAAAAGAAAATGCTTCATTAAATTTCTAGAATAGTCTTTAATTATAAAGTTAAACTAAAGTAATTTGAATAGATTTAAAAAAATATGTAGAATCTTGAATTTTTAATTTAGTTCTGAGGAAACAACTGCTTTTGACAAAATATTATATTTACTTTTTTTCATAGTCTTTAAAAGCAAGTAAAAAGTTAATTTATCGGGTGCTAAGCTCAAAAAAGCTTTAAAATCATTGACTAATAAAGACATACTTATTTGCTTATTCTCATTATGTAAAAGGAAGCTTGCGCTAAGAAAACGCTTTTATATATTTGAAAAAAAATGAGAATATGTTTAAAAAAGAGTAAGTACGCGATGTTTAGGTGCGTTCAATACCTCACATGCCATACATAGCCCACAAGAGAATCGTTAAGATAATACATTCACCGATAAGAATTTACCATTCCGGTACATATCTGCCTCTAAGATACCATACTAGAGTCAGGCCAAGTGTATTAGCGGCGGAACTCAACAGGATACGCTACCTCACCAGGCCTTCCTCAATTTCTTACGTCGAAAAGTATCTCAATTCAAAGGACTACATTGTAAGTTTTTAATTCTCTTCTCTTCCTCCATATACTACTTGCATCAAATTCTTTAAACTCCTTATCTTTCAAATGTAAAGTCTTGTTTACTTTCATTTTCATTTATTTATTTTCACATTTTTTCCTATTCAAAAATTAATATTCTATCAATTTCTATTAGGACTTTGACGATGAAACGAGAGACATCAGAGCAAAAACAGATTCTCTTCTTCGTAGAATTCACGTTTATGTACCACGACCTTCACCAAGGTGAGTTCTCCTGGTTATATTTTCTTTATTTTTTCTCTGAGCCACCTGAAATATTTAAATCACAAATGATCAAAATTTAGTTAAAAATTCCTACGAATTTAGACACGATAAAAAAATTTATAGCGAAGATAACTAACATAAGAAATTACCGATTTCGCTAATGTTGAAATAAATGACTCAATTTTTTTTTTTTGCGGAAAATAATTTCAAGTTACAATAGCTTGATATTTTTCTTTTTTTAACATATGAAAATAAAATATCACAATTATTTTTTTTATTATTGAAGGAGTAAAATGCTTTCAAAATAATTGTTGGAGGCTAATTCATCTCTAAAAGTGGTTTCCATGATTTCGAACTGAGGGACATTGCTTACGGGAAGCAATCAACTGCAACATAATATTGATTTATAAATAACATGATTTTATATGTAAAAGGACGTAGTTTTTATAAAATAAACAATAAATTCGTCCTGCCCATGCATAAGAGTGACTTTATCGCAAGCTGTTAAATAAATATTATAATTTTAAAGTAAAAAAAATAAAAAAATTTGCTTAAAGTATGTCAGCCAGATTAATCTAGTTTTATTTTCCAATCATATATTTACGAGTTCCCGCATTCAGTAAACTATATTTGAAAATATATTTTCATATAAATTCTCAAACGTTTTACTTGTTTGAATAATCTGATTTAACATGCAAAAAAAAGTTAGAAAAAAACGTGCCATTTTAAAGTTTTTTTAGGTTAAAGTTTTTTTAGGTTAAAATTTTGTAAAAAATTGAAAGTAATAAAAAACTTATGAATTATTTAGTTTTTTGGTCGTTTTGGTGTATAAACTTTCAGAAAGGTCAACAAAGGGAAGTATTATCAAAAACTAGCCTTTTTACATGATTTTTTAGCTAAAAATTAAAATGGGCCAACTTATATTTCTGAAATTTATTCAGAAAATTCACTCGGGGGTTTTTGAGGTTACTAATTGATATGATACCAAAAAATCATTAAATTTTATACAGTAAAAAGAAAACTAAAATTTTAGTTATGTTTCTAATTTTTCCGACTTTATTCGAGTGAGTTTTTAGGAATTTCCCTCTGCTCGCAGATATCATAAAAGAATAGGAAAGCCCATGGAGAGAAATTTTACTGAACGACCATCCACCCCCACTGAGGTTATTATGAAGGAGGAAACAGCTGTTTCGATTTTCTTAGCCAAAACTTTAAGGAATTTTAATGAACGTTGGATATTTTTTTAATTTTAGCGACAGGTTGGGTGAATGTTGCCCGTTTTATTTCTGAGATAAAACTTTTGTTTATAATATCCATCCACTTTAAAAAATAAAGAACTATTCTATTCTTTTCTATTCTATAAATAAATTCACTATTTTAAATTTATTTAATGTAACAGTCAATTCTTAAAATTGACTTAATTTCATGTTTTGTAAAAATATAGCAATTTAATTTTAAGTATCAGCATCCTTAGGGATGAATGATGTATAATATCCACCAATAAATTAGAAAATTATTACTATTTCTCCCTTCAACAAGACCTAGTTTTCTTTGTTCTTTTATTTTTACACGGTTATACAAATTATTGAATAATAAACTTAATTTTCAGTATTTTTTGGTAATAAATTTAATAAAACAATGCACTTTTCCACTTGAAAAAATGAAAAGAATAAGGAAAAAAATATTTAAAAAAAAAATAACCAAGATAAAATTTAAAAATTTTCATAAAGATAGGGATAATTCTAAGGTGATTCTAATGTATAGGAAAATTATTTCTGATAGATTTTACTCTACATTTTCCTTAAAAAATGGGTTTGAAGGCTTAACTATGCAAATTATATGCATTCCATAAACAGTAATCCGCAATTGATAAATCAGTAGTATAAGTCAATGTTTGGTCCGCCGATCCTTATTGCATACAAATTCAATTGACAGTCGAGTTTAAATACTACATCTATAATTGCAAGCTTTATATAAGTCTAAAAATGCTAGAAAAACTTGGCCATTTTCTTGAGCCTAGTGAATAATGTAGGAGAAAAATCTGTAAGTTATTTGCGTAGTGTTTGTTAATAACTCAGAAAAATATGCAACAAGTTTAGTGTAATTTCATTGAAGGGATTTTTGAAAAGTACATTAAACTTATACAAGCATTCTTTATGCCAATTGTAAAACTGATGGAGAAATCCATTCTTAAAAATAATGATAAAGCTAGTTTTTTATTATAGTCTTTTTATGTATTCATTGTCAAAGCAATATAAAACATTTGAGAAGTAACAGGTGGAATTTTCGTGATAACGCATATATAAAATCGTACTGGAAAATCTACTATATTACCGAAATATATCATCAAACTAAACAAATTACTTGAAATAAATACAGTTCGAGTAAATTGAATAGCGCCAAGAACAAAAAGAAAATTAATTTCAATCCTATTTTATAGTAATAAACTTTGAAAAATCACTCTATTATGCGTGTTTATAAATTGGAATTCATTATATTTGTAAAGAGTCTTTTGATCCTTTGTGTTTTAAACGAAAACTAAAAAAATACATTGAAGTATAGCTTCAGAAAACATAAAAATTTAATTAGATTGTAAAATAAAAATTATTTCCTTTTTTAAGAGATTACCAAGAAGAAATCAATATCGAGCGTCTTCGCAGTGACGATTACGTACGTCGCATATTGAATGCGAAAAATACACGCAAAGAATTTGAAGATTTGCCATGGTACACAACTCCAGAATGCCGACATATTGGTGATGGTAATTTGGCTTGCGTCAAATATGTTGGTGGACGTCCTCATTCTCGCCGTCGTCCGTACTACACTGTCAATGATTTGAAATGTGGTGACGTTCAAACTGATGTAAATTTTCTCAGCTTTTATTCGAAAAATAGAAGAGCTGCCGACGATGCATGTAAGTTAATCGAATTCAATTTTATGTAAACTTACGTAATCGTCATTAAAAAACCAAAAATTTATTCAAAGAAAAAAAAATTTTTTAAATTTTCTTTTATTTACTAGATTAGTTTGGTATTTTTATTTTTAGACTGCCTTTCTATTTGTGTATAATCTTATTTCTAATTTTCCATTTAATTTATTCGTGTATTTTTTTTTTTAAATATTAAATTTTTAAATGTTGTCAAAAAAATAATGATCTCAAACGCACGTGCGGATCTATTTTGAAATATTAATAACGTAAAGAAGAGCAAATTAAAAAAAAAAAAAAAAAAGAAAGAAAAAAAAAGGATGTAAGCTAAAGAGGGAGAATTCAACCTGAAGTTAAAATTGATTTATTTTATAGCTGAACATAGTTTTCTTGAGAATTTAAAAGAAGAAAGTAGTAAAAAAAAAGAAAAAGAAAAAGAAAAAGAAAACAAACCGGTGACAAAAGAGTCATCGGAAGATCCTGGCGATTATAAACTGTCAGAAGTATTCGTACCTCCTCGTGGCAAATATTATTATCTTGGTAAAAATTTACCAACAGTAGCACGTGTTTTTGCTCAAAGATCAGGTAAAAAAAAATCCCTTGTAATTAACAGCGGTTGAATTCTCTGATTTTACCTTACTTTTTTTTCTTTTTTCTTTTTTGAATGGCACCAAAAACTAAATGACCGAACGACGTCATTTTGTGTGTTAACTTATTGACTATTTTTTTAATAATATATGACTACTTGTATGTTACCTAGTGACTATTTTAATTAAAAAAGAAAAATGTATGTATGGCATTCCAGTATCTAACAAAATTTAGCTAGGTAAAATAAAAGAAAAAAAATCTCCCTCAATTTTTTTATTTAAACGGTCATGTAATAAAAAAAGCATCAGAAGAACATCGGATTTTTAAATAAAACGTTTCAGATAAGGGCTGGAGAGATCGCGTACCCGAGCTCTACGAGGACCCTACTAAAAAGGTTAAAATCGAACAAGAAGATGAGTCCCTACCTGAACTTTTAGAAGACTAAAGAAATTAATTTCTTAATCCTCACACAAAACTTTTATTCTTCATTCAAAAATTTTAAATACCGGCATTTTATTCCTTTTTTTTTTTTTATTAAATTTTAAACAAAAGTACCTTGAATAAGTTAAGCCTGAGATTTACAAAAATGTACAAATTTGTGATGTTATTTTAAAAAGAAATATGTTACAATTAAGACTTTAATTTATAAGTCAAAAAATAAAAAATCTTTTTAAATTCATGTATTTTAATAAATTCTAAAAAAAAATTATTTATGCACATATAAAATTCTGATTTTTTTTCTTTCTTTTAAATGAACATTTTATTCTTTAAAATTTACATACTTTACATAATAAAAATGTCTGACCAAAATTAGTCTTTTACTACTTAAATGTTAAAGAAAGCTGATAAAATTACATTTTATACTTTAGAATTCTTTTAAAAATTTGTATAAAACTTAAAAAAAAAATTTATGACTTTTTATAATTAAGAATTCGCTTATAAAAACATAGTTTTAAAAAGCTGTTAAAAAAGTTATATCAGCTTAATAATTTCAAACTTTTTTTAACGTAATTCTTGAGTTATTTTTTAAATAGTTTCAATTAATTTTTCAAAAATAATAAAAAATTCTATTTTAACTTTTTTTTTTTTTTAATATTTTAATAACTTTATTAAACTTTTTTGTATGTTAATAAACAAAATTCCTCCAAACTCTCCCTTCAGCCACACTCAAAGTCCCTCAGTTTAAAAATACTTCAAAAAGGTTGATTATTTAAAAAAGTAAAAAATAAAAATTAAGGTAATATTATTTTATCTAGTGCGTTAAAAAAAATGTAAAAATAAAAAATATTTTTAATAATAAAACAATGTATTACATTTTTTTCGCTTTTTTTTTACAATCATTTTAATAAAATTACAATTCCCATCAATAAAAAAGAATAAAAAATCAATATTTTGCGATTTTTTTTTATTTAACGAAATAATTCATTATATCATTTCTATAAAAAATGTATCATAATAAAGATTAAAAAAAAGTTTTCAATCACTGGTATTGCCACATATTCATTATATTTTTTTTTGTTTTGCGCTGAAAAAAAACACATACAGTCATGATATAAAAAAATATTTGTTTAATTGCTTAAAAAGAATTAACGATTCTCTATATAATACTGTCATTCTCTTTTCTATTATTAATAATCTGCTTTTTAGGATCATTTTTAATGCTTCGATAACGAATTTATTACGCAACAGCAGAAAGTAGTGAAAATATCAAAAAATAAATAAATTATTACAAAATGACTTTTTTTTAAATTCTTTTTAAATGTTTTTCACAGCTCCGATCCTTGTTACCGATAATGTTACAAGAAAAGAGGTTCGTTATGGTTAGTAAATTTAATGCAATCATTTATCTCAAAAATATACCAATTTTGGTAGAATGGAAAATTTATTTCAAAATGTGTTTTTTTTTTTTGGAACTTTGGGGCTTTTTAATCAAGAACTCGAAAACACTAATGTTGCTTTTTTTAAAAAATTTCCCCCCTACAGAGTGCATAATGTTTCAACTTATACAGATAAAACTGATTAAAACTGATAATTTTAGTTGAAAAATAGTATGCTTTACGTTGCTGTTAATATATAAAAAAAAAATTGATACGAATTTGCTTAGAAATCAAAATTTATCGATCTCTTTTTAGGGTTTTGCGGAAAGTAATTATGAATCCATAAAAATATAATTGATTTTTTTTCTCGTAAAAGTACGATTTTTATCAAAAATTTAAACATTTTTTTTGTCCTAGTAATAAGAGTCTCGGAAAACTATTTGTAAAACTTTAACAAGAATTTAAATTGCAAACGATTGTACTATGCATTGAGCATAATCTGCTTCACCGCTAGTCTCCTTCTGAAGTTGAACATATCCAGCTCTTTCAGTTAAAACACCCTGATCTTTTACAAAGACTCTATAAAAAATACTATAATATCTACCTAAAACTATATTTCAAATATTTTAAATAAATGCTCAATTTGCTTCTGAGAATATTTTTAATACAAACTTATGTTCTCGCATATAGTTCTCTCACCCCTCTTTCTCTCTGTTCCTTTCTTATTACCTAATAAGAAATTTTTTTCTTTTTATTGAATTTTAAGACATTTTTAATATTTGAACTATGAGTTTGCGTAGAAAGAATTTTTACAAATAAATTATGGATTTAAAAAATTAACTTTCTAGAAAAGTATTTTTATATGTTTTGAAATCCTCTCAAGTTTCAGCAAGTTTAAGCACCATAAGAGTAAAAAATATTCTGAACAATTCCATTCTACTTTTAAAATATTGGTTTATATTTTCTGAAATACTGAAAAATCGCGAAATTACATTTGTAGCTCGTTAGAATTAAATAAAATCTAATATTTTGTTTTTTAATATTTGTGTTTTTCCTTACATTTGTGTCTTTCTATGAATTTTAGCTCCCTTGCCATCAGAAATCACACACGAAAATGAAAGTAACAAAGAAGGTAAGAGACTTTCACTAAAACTCGATTAATCTTTTTTATGTGACAAATAAAAAATTGCACTTTCGAAAATTGCACTTTTTTAATATAAAAATAAAAAAAACGCGAGTAACATAGATGGAATTAGGTTTTTACTTAAGATATGTGTCCATTATAAAAAAATAATAGAAACAGCGGCTGAAATAGAAGAAAAAATAGAGGTCAGCCCTCAACGCGAAGAAGAGCTCGAACCTGAAATAAAAGTATCAAAAAAAAAGAAGGACAAAAAAGCAAAGGACAAAGATAATGAAAAAAAAGAAGATATCGTTGATGATAATATGTATTTAGAAGGAGAAGACAGTAAGTTTTAGCAACGAAAAACAAAAAGCCAAAAAAAATAAACTAAAAATAGCTCGTATTTTCATTTATACTTTTCGTCATTTATCCTACCTATTCATAAATCCTGCAATGTTTTTTTTTCCTTGTTGAAATATTGGACGTTGTGTATGTCTGTTTACTAATCTGCTTTTTTCCATTCCACCCTTTTTTTTGTTCCTTTGTGTGTACGTGTGCATGGTACTTTATTATTCTAAAAAAATAAATATAATTATTTATTTTTATAAAAAAATATAAATATATTTTTTCTCTAAAAGCTTTATTTTTTTAAGCATATTTTCATCCATAAAAAAATTAAATTTTTATGAAAGCTTCGTTCATTTTTTTCAAAAAAACTTTTTTTCTTCAAATAAAGTTTATACCGTAAAAAGTGCCGTTTTTGATCAAAAATCAGTCTATCTGTCTAAAACTCTCACGTATTTTAACATGGAACATGTTTATAGGGAGGGGGTACTTCAAAACTGGAAAATTAAGGGGGGGTCAAATATGTCCTTTTTAAGGGGGGGGGGGTCAAATGGGACTTAGAATATTTTCGATTTAGGGACCTTTGGTGCAGAAGTACTTAGGGAGCATTAGTGCAGAAGTACCTAGGGACCTATGGTGCAGAAGTCCCTAAAGACCTTTGGTGCAGAAGTACTTAGGGAGCATTGGTGCAGAAGTCCCTAAAGACCATTGGTGCAGAAGTACCTAAAGACCTTTGGTGCAGAAGTACTTAGGGAGCATTGGTGCAGAAGTACCTAGGGACCTATGGTGCAAAAGCCCCTAAAGACCTTTGGTACAGAAGTACCTAGGGACCTATGGTGCAGAAGTCTCTAAAGACCTTTGGTGCAGAAGTACTTAAGGAGCATTGGTGCAGAAGTCCCTAAAGACCTTTGGTGCAGAAGTACCTAGGGACCTATGGTGCAGAAGTCTCTAAAGACCTTTAGTGCAGAAGTACTTAGGAAGCATTGGTGTAGAAGTACCTAGGGACCTATGGTGCAGAAGTCCCTAAAGACCTTTGGTGCAGAAGTACTTAGGGAGCATTGGTGCAGAAGTCCCTAAAGACCATTGGTGCAGAAGTACCTAAAGACCTTTGGTGCAGAAGTACTTAGGGAGCATTGGTGCAGAAGTACCTAGGGACCTATGGTGCAAAAGCCCCTAAAGACCTTTGGTACAGAAGTACCTAGGGACCTATGGTGCAGAAGTCTCTAAAGACCTTTGGTGCAGAAGTACTTAAGGAGCATTGGTGCAGAAGTCCCTAAAGACCTTTGGTGCAGAAGTACCTAGGGACCTATGGTGCAGAAGTCTCTAAAGACCTTTAGTGCAGAAGTACTTAGGAAGCATTGGTGTAGAAGTACCTAGGGACCTATGGTGCAGAAGTCCCTAAAGACCTTTGGTGCAGAAGTACTTAGGGAGCATTGGTGCAGAAGTACCTAGGGACCTATGGTGCAGAAGTCCCTAAAGACCTTTGGTGCAGAAGTACTTAGGGAGCACTGGTGTAGAAGTCCCTAAAGACCTTTAGTGCAGAAGTACTTAGGGAGTATTGGTGCAGAAGTCCCTAAAGACCTTTGGTGCAGAAGTACCTAAAGACCTTTGGTGCAGAAGTACCTAAAAACCTTTGGTGCAGAAGTACTTAGGAAGCATTGGTGTAGAATTACCTAGGGACCTATGGTGCAGAAGTCCCTAAAGACCTTTGGTGCAGAAGTACTTAGGGAGCATTGGTGCAGAAGTACCTAGGGACCTATGGTGCAGAAGCCCCTAAAGACCTTTGGTACAGAAGTACCTAGGGACCTATGGTGCAGAAGTCTCTAAAGACCATTGGTGCAGAAGTACCTAAAAACCTTTGGTGCAGAAGTACTTAGGAAGCATTGGTGTAGAAGTACCTAGGGACCTATGGTGCAGAAGTCCCTAAAGACCTTTGGTGCAGAAGTACCTAGGGTGCAGAAGTCTTTAAAGACCATTAGTGCAGAAGTACTTAGGAAGCATTGGTGTAGAAATACCTAGGGACCTATGGTGCAGAAGTCCCTAAAGACCTTTGGTGCAGAAGTACCTAAAAACCTTTGGTGCAGAAGTACTTAGGAAGCATTGGTGTAGAAGTACCTAGGGACCTATGGTGCAGAAGTCTCTAAAGACCATTAGTGCAGAAGTACTTAGGAAGCATTGGTGTAGAAATACCTAGGGACCTATGGTGCAGAAGTCCCTAAAGACCTTTGGTGCAGAAGTACCTAAAAACCTTTGGTGCAGAAGTACTTAGGAAGCATTGGTGTAGAAGTACCTAGGGACCTATGGTGCAGAAGTCCCTAAAGACCTTTGGTGCAGAAGTACCTAGGGTGCAGAAGTCTTTAAAGACCTTTGGTGCAGAAGTACCTAGGGAGCATTGGTGCAGAAGTACCTAGGGACCTATGGTGCAGAAGTACCTAGGGAGCATTGGTGCAGAAGTACCTAGGGACCTATGGTGCAGAAGTACCTAGGGAGCATTGGTGCAGAAGTACCTAGGGACCTATGGTGCAGAAGTCCCTAAAGACCTTTGGTGCAGAAGTAACTAGGGACCATTGGTGCAGAAGTCTCTAAAGACCTTTGGTGCAGAAGTACCTAAAAACCTTTGGTGCAGAAGTACTTAGGAAGCATTGGTGTAGAAGTACCTAGGGACCTATGGTGCAGAAGTCCCTAAAGACCTTTGGTGCAGAAGTACTTAGGGAGCATTGGTGCAGAAGTACCTAGGGACCTATGGTGCAGAAGTCCCTAAAGACCTTTGGTGCAGAAGTACTTAGGGAGCACTGGTGTAGAAGTCCCTAAAGACCTTTAGTGCAGAAGTACTTAGGGAGTATTGGTGCAGAAGTCCCTAAAGACCTTTGGTGCAGAAGTACCTAAAGACCTTTGGTGCAGAAGTACCTAAAAACCTTTGGTGCAGAAGTACTTAGGAAGCATTGGTGTAGAAGTACCTAGGGACCTATGGTGCAGAAGTCCCTAAAGACCTTTGGTGCAGAAGTACTTAGGGAGCATTGGTGCAGAAGTACCTAGGGACCTATGGTGCAGAAGCCCCTAAAGACCTTTGGTACAGAAGTACCTAGGGACCTATGGTGCAGAAGTCTCTAAAGACCATTGGTGCAGAAGTACCTAAAAACCTTTGGTGCAGAAGTACTTAGGAAGCATTGGTGTAGAAGTACCTAGGGACCTATGGTGCAGAAGTCCCTAAAGACCTTTGGTGCAGAAGTACCTAGGGTGCAGAAGTCTTTAAAGACCATTAGTGCAGAAGTACTTAGGAAGCATTGGTGTAGAAATACCTAGGGACCTATGGTGCAGAAGTCCCTAAAGACCTTTGGTGCAGAAGTACCTAAAAACCTTTGGTGCAGAAGTACTTAGGAAGCATTGGTGTAGAAGTACCTAGGGACCTATGGTGCAGAAGTCTCTAAAGACCATTAGTGCAGAAGTACTTAGGAAGCATTGGTGTAGAAATACCTAGGGACCTATGGTGCAGAAGTCCCTAAAGACCTTTGGTGCAGAAGTACCTAAAAACCTTTGGTGCAGAAGTACTTAGGAAGCATTGGTGTAGAAGTACCTAGGGACCTATGGTGCAGAAGTCCCTAAAGACCTTTGGTGCAGAAGTACCTAGGGTGCAGAAGTCTTTAAAGACCTTTGGTGCAGAAGTACCTAGGGAGCATTGGTGCAGAAGTACCTAGGGACCTATGGTGCAGAAGTACCTAGGGAGCATTGGTGCAGAAGTACCTAGGGACCTATGGTGCAGAAGTACCTAGGGAGCATTGGTGCAGAAGTACCTAGGGACCTATGGTGCAGAAGTCCCTAAAGACCTTTGGTGCAGAAGTAACTAGGGACCATTGGTGCAGAAGTCTCTAAAGAAGTTTAGTGCAGAAATACTTGGATATAAATATTGATATTATGAACAGAATAGATACTTTATTATCAGTGTTAGTTATTAGTGAACATGTTCCATGCTCGATGGTTGTGTAGTTACACAAACCGGTCATAAGTTTTTTGCTTAGAATTAGAAATTTAAATTTAAGAAGGGGTGAGGGGATTGTTTCAATTGACTCAGATCCAGAAACTTTAAATGATTTGATTTAGTGGCTGAATAATATTCAATTACGGAAAGAGAGCTCTCGCTAAAGCTATTTTTTGTTTCAGACTAAATTGCAATTTTCAAGATTTAAAAAAATTTCAGGTTTTCATTATTAAATTAAAATACCAACCATATAGGAAAGAGAAATTTTAAGTGCTAAAATAATGTTTTGAAAAAGAAAACTATAGTATGACATGTACATCTCTGAACTGTAATTTGCAAAATAGATTAAAAGATTACAATTTTTAAATCCCCAATTAATGAGATAGTGTAAACGTGAATCCCTATTTTGGAGTCAATTGAACTATTTTTAATAAAAACGGTTTTTAAATAAAATTTTTAAATTATACTCGCACAGAAGCTTGTTTAAAAACCGGTTTTTCAGCCTCTGAGAGTCTCAAAATTTTTTTATATGCAAAAAAAATAAAAAATCAAAATTTTACATAGTTTCTCTATCGAGGCCAAAATCGCAACACAATCAAGTTGTGGTCAAATTTCTTTTTTTCACAATGAAAAGAATCATTTTAAAGATGCATTTTTTGGTTTTTTTTATGAAATAAAGTAAAAGTCAGACCTTCTCCTTACTCGTGTAAACAAGAGTTATAATGAAAACCTGATCAGATCAAAAACTGTACTCGATACGTTACATCTAGCTTATTGTAAAGTTAATATTAAAAAAAAAAATGTTATTCAGAATATAATCTAAAAGGTTCACAAACTTCTATGTATAAATACTAGAAAGAAGAAAAAAGTAATAGTTTGAAATAAAGAAACTGTTAAAACTTACATAGACAATAAATAAAAAGTAATTTAAACTTTTTGATCTTACAGTAAAAAAAGTACCAGACGATGAAACGATAAAGCGAGTAGAGGAGTATTTAAAGAAAAAAGCTGAAGAAGCCAGGTAAATAGTCATTCCTATTTTATAAAATTGTTCAATTCTTTGCATTCATTGTTTTTAAGCTGATAAGCGTAAAATAAGTTGAACAATTAGCATTTATACTTTTAATTCCTCTTCAAATCCTCTTATCTTGTTTTATTTTGATCAACAACAAACGATATGAATTACTCGTGTTCTTTTTTTCTTTCAATTAATAATATTCAATTCAAATTATAGTTTTCAAAAATTATTTAACGCTTCATTTTTTTAAAGCGGAATTTTACGATTTTTCTATTATTATTCATTTTGCATGACATGTACCTATATAATTTAAGATTTTAAAATTATTATTCTCCAGTCAAATCACCAGATTTGGTCTAGTATAGGTTTTTTGGTTAACTAATCACGAATTCTTGGGTCATTTATTTAAAAAAAGAGCGCTGCACTCTTAAATCAGCAAAAACTACCCCCAAATAGGGGTATTTTTTATGTATTCGAACTTTCACAGTTCAAATTAAATGTATAAAGGTTTTTTAGGTAGCTGATCATGAGTTTTGGGGTACTAACTACGAACAGTTGGCGCTTTACCCTTAAATTAGCAAAAACCACCCCTAAAAAGCAAATACATAAAAAATAACCCTTTTAATGGTCGTTTATGCTTATTTAAGGGTAAAGTACCAATTTTTCATAGCTAGGACCCCAAAATTCGTGATCAGCGACCCAAGAACCTATACCAAATCAAATCTGATGATGAGCAGTAACTATAAACCAAAATCTTGATTTGACTGGAGTATAAATTAGAATTTAATAATTGTGAAAATTTTCAAAGATAGCTAATCAAAAAACAAAATGAATTCAAGTTCTTAAGTCTCCTTAATTTATGCACTTCATTCTGGATCAAATTATTAGACATTATTATTTTACTAAATAATTTTTAAAATTGTTTAAAAACTTTTAGAATAGAAGAAGAACAACGAGCAGCTGAAGCCGAAAAAAAGAGGAAAGCAGAAGAAGAAAAACAAATAGCATTTTTGGCAAAATTAAAACTTGAAGAAGACAAATACAGAGCTGAAGTTCAAGAGCAAGAAAGAAAAGAATATGAAAGGAGGATGATTGAAAAGAAAGCTGAGGAGGCAAAACGAGAAGCTGAAAGATTAATAGAGGATGAAAAGTAAGTAGGAAATTAAACAAATGAAAATTGAAATTTTAGTTTTATAGAAATATTTGTTTCATAATAATTTTTTGTCTGGGTTTGGAATTTTAAGCAAGATCGAAAAGTTTAAATTAAAATTTTTATATTGGTAACCAATCCACAAATATGAAAAAAACATTTTTTTGAAGAATATTATATTGCTTAAATCGGCTGATGAATGTCAAAAGCATAACCTAAAAATTAAGCACTTTTCTTGAATAAGCTTATAATTTTAAGCGCAGCAACCTAACCGTGTATCAAAGTATAATTTTATTATTTATACAAATAATAATTAAAATTCTTATGAATCATATTCTATTTGGAACAATTAAACTCCTCTATAAGTAAAAAAAGTCTATTGTTTCCATTTTCATAATGGATATTATTTTTTATAATAAATTCTATATTTTAATTGTTTGCTGGCATTAAAAAGCTCTCACTCACTAATAACTACAAACTCATTATTTACCAACTATGAATATTCTCAAACTCTTTAATCGGGCTAATTGAATTTTTTATATATTTTCATTTTTATCTAAAAAAAATAATTTTATGGTTTATGGCAAATTATTTTCAAATCAACTCTATCGCTTTGTAAAATAGTAATATAATACGTTAATAAATATTCGAAAGGTAAAATTAATTTTAAATATTGATAAAAATAAATTTTAGATTATTTAAAGAAGCAGTTGACCAAGCAATAGCTGACGAAGAAGAACGCGCAACTAAAGAAAAGGCAGAAGAAGAACGTAAAAAACTTGTAGAAGATGAAGAGAAAGCTGGGCCTGTAGTTTCAGATTATGTTTCTGAATCATTTGCTGATGAGCATATCGAACACTCTGATCATGCCAATTTATCAGATCAAGAGAAAGAATCATTACCTTACAAACCAGATGATGATGAGCACACTGAGGTAAAATAAATTTATTTTAAATAAGAAATAATTTTAGTAAAAAGCATTTTAGACTTGAACAATATTAGTTATCTGACAGATTATTTATAAACTGTCCCATCTTTAAGAATGTACTAAAAAAAAAATACGTTTAGAGCAATCGGAAAGGTAGGGTACTTTCCGAAGAAAAATAAAAGTCCATAATGAAAAATGTAACGAAATTTATTGTTCCTAAATTTTTATAAGATAATCAATTTTTAACGATAAGATATTTTTCCAAAAAATAAAATACAGAATATTTAATCAAATAAAAGCTGCAATCAAGAAAACCTGTTTTCCAGAGATATAATTAACATTTGAAAAAATCTAATAAGAAAAAAGTTAACCCAAAGGTTCAAATACCCGAAAAATTTCTGTGACCTTCTAAGAATAAAATTTTTAAAATTTTCGGTTTTCTGATTATAATAAAAGTCAGTGAATTTTCGTATTATCGTTCAAAGATCCTTCATTCCTTACTCCCAGTATCACAAGTATTCCCTTTATAAACATTAAAATTTGTACCTAATTAATTATTTTTTTCTCTTTAAAGGTTGAAGAAGAAGCTATTCCAGATTTAGACGAAATAGAAAATCCTTTTCTTGATGACGGTGGAGAAAACAGCACAGATAAATTGTGTGAGCCAGTAGCTGACACAATTGAAGTTACCGAATGTGGTGGCGAGCAAGCAATAGAAAAATCCGATGCTGAAAGTCAACCAGATATTGATATTGCAGAAAGTAATTTTGAAGCAACACAAGAAAACGTAGAAACGAATTTTGAAGAAAACAAAAACCAATACAATTCTAATGAAGAATTTGAAGCTGAAAGCGCTGGTGATGCAGACGAAGCTATTGCTGATGAAGTACATGTAGATGAAACACATTCTCAAGAAACATCTCTTCACGAAGCCACTGATGATGAAAAAGAAGAAGAGCATGAAAATTTAAATGAACACAGGGGTGAAGAAGAGGAAGAAGAAGAAGAAGAAGAAGAAGATGAAGAAGAAGAAGAATAAAAAATATTTTTTTTTTAATAGATTGTTATCATCCCATTAATCTGCGAATTTTGTATTTCTTTCACGATAAAAAAAATGTTCATTTAGATTGTAAATTTTTATTAAATACATCATCATTTTTAATAGTTAATACTTCAGGAATTATTTTTTCCAATTATTTGTTTCTCATAGCGGACCAAAGCAATCAAGCCTAAGTCAAAATCCCTTGATTATTCGCGTTATGAAAGTTTGATGTAAGTGTTTATGATGTTATGTAGTTGTAAAACAAATTAAATACATATATTTATTGTCGTTAATCTATACAATTACATATGTGTTTCGACTAAGTGTATATTCTTTATTTTTGAATTCTTTATAACTTTGATATAATAATAAGTTATATTTTTCGTAAATTATTATTGAAATTATTTACTCCTTACATTAACTCAACTTTTTTCAACAAGAAAATCCTTTAAAATTACACTATTGTTTATTATTACCCGATCAATCATTTATCTTAACCCTTTACTGTAAAGCTGCTGCGCTTGAATTTTCAAGCAAAACTTATATATCACCATAAAATCACCATAAAATGGCTGATTGATTCCTAAAATCTTATAAAGATTTGCATAGGGCGCCATTCAATGGTCATAATTGTCGTTGTTCATCCGGGGCAGTTTTCCGAATCCCGAAAATCAAGTGTAAGAATTTTTTGTTGCAGAATAATTAAAACTAGAAGGATTGAAAAACGAATACGCCGAAATTCCTAATAATTAGCTTCAAATTTGATGAAATCTCAGAAGTTGTTATTTGTAAATAGCATAAATTTACCATGAAATGCAAATTTTTATAAAATGAGTTTCGGAAATTATCCCATTCTAAATTTTGATGTATTCTAATTTTACGAATCTGAAATTGAATGTTTCTGTGAAATTCATTTATGGGTCTGTTTTCAAAAAATCTAGATTTTAAAGTTCGGAGAATTGATCTAGATGGACAACGACAGTTATGACCAGTGAATGGCGCCCTTTGCATATTTTATTTTTTAATTTAATTAATATTTGTCTTTGCAGCAGGTGAGCAAAGTTTTTAGTAGCTGATTGAGTTTCAAGCAATTTAAAATCTGAAAACCATATATACATATCGATTTATAAATTGCTTCAAAAAGTATCTTATGTACCAGAATCTTATTAAAATAATGGTCTAAGAAAAAATAGTTGCTATTTCAGAATATGAAGTCATATTTTTTATTTAGTCGTCCAGAAATTCAATACAACTATAAAATATTGCACTTATATTTTTTAATTTTTTAATTATCTTTGACCCGCTCTACTGGTTGAATAAAAATATGACTTCTTATTCTGAAAAAGCAACTTTTTTTACTTAGAACACCATCATTTTAAATAAAATTGATAGCGATTTTATTCGATATGGACTAAATTCAGCACTCCACTTTTAAACACCGAAATTAAAACACACAAAACACAATATTTTTAAATCTGATTGTTGCACACAATTTAAATTGAACACAAAATTTATCAGCACATTTTATTTAACACAAATTTAAAACAAAAAACTGAAGTTTAATTAATTTTTACACAATTTGTATAAAAAATTTAATTTTTTTGTCGAATAAAATGTGTCGAACAATTTTGTGTTCAATTTATAAAATGGTGTGCAAAATTAGTGTAAAAAAATAATGTGTGTTAAGTTTTGCGTGTTTTAATTTTGGTATTCAAAATCATGTTCAAACACACCACTTTTGAACACTGTTCCGTATTGTATTTGTAAATATATGTATATAATTGTAAATACCCTATGCGAAAAATTTTTTTTTCAACTTTAAATTTTGTTAATTTTTTTGATGTACCTATAACAACTTTTTGAAATACAAACTTTAAGACAAAAAAATTTGTAAATTCTTACTTCAGTCGGTAGATACGACCACGAGACACTATTTTTGTAAAAAAAAAATAAAAATGAAAATGAGCGACATATTATACGAACCCTTTTAGCATGGACGCTAGATGAAAGGACCCCAAGTACCGTCTTAGTTAAGTGAGGCTAAATCAAATTCTTATACATGTAAAATAGGGTCTGGCTCAATTATTTAGCCTCAGTAATTAATATAGGCATTATTTAATTAAATAATCGTAAAAAATTAAATTTCAATAACTACATGCACTAAAAATTTTATATCTAAGGCTAAAATATAATTTATAACATGAATTTCAAATTTTCCTCAATTTATAACCTGAAACCATATTATGCTTGGGGTCCTTTCATCTAGCGTCCATGCCTTTTAGTCAATAGACCTTATTTAGACATATATTTGTAGTTTAAAAGTATCTTAAAAAGTATATACTCAGCCGGAATAATTTTATACTTATATTTTTTTCACACTATAGTGTTAGTGTTATCGAAATTAAAATACACATTGGTACGCTGAAAAAAAATTCCGGACGTGGCTAATAAACTTTCTCAAAAAATTAAAAAAAAACGTTATTATAAATTTATCGCTTAAGTATTTAAATTTTATAAGATATTTATAGAATCTATAGAACTAGACCTGTTACGAGGTACCGAGGCAACCTCGTTTGATACGAGGCTTAAAACCTCGTTAAGCCGAGGCGAGACCGAGATTCAAATTTCCAAAACCTCGTTCTCGCCTCGCCTTGCCTCGTCTCGCCTCGTTTTTCATAATTAAAAAAAATTGACGGTATCACTGTAGACAACTTATCTAGTAATAATACGTTTTTTGATAACCTTAATGATTTGCTTCATTCAGAAGATGTATTAGATTTTAATAAAACTTTAGAATCTCCAGCTTATTCATAGGAGAATTAAGAAATTTTTGTCAACCATTTAAAATCCAATTTGTCAAACCAATATTAGATTGCCGAATACGGTGGAATAGCAGTTTAAATATGCTAGCTTTTTTTTGAGATATGAAACTATCCATAAAATACTTATGTGAAAATAATTCAGAAATGCGTAACTACAGAATATTAGAGAAAATTGTTTTTGATTTGGATGAGAAAATTAATAGAAATTGCTTAGATGAAATTTTGATCGGTGCATTTCAAGAAGGCAGGGATAAGATTTTGAAGCATTACCGAATGTGCAACTGGTTTTATAGTACTTCGCTTATCTTATCCCCTAAAATTACCTCTAAAATCTTTACGAATTCCGCTAATACTTAAGTCGATCATCCAATTATTTTCAAGGGATTATTTTTGATAAATATCTTGATCTTCAGGCATATCGAATTCCTGAAGTGAGAAAATTCATACGCATTTGTCGTCTGATCCTTTTAAAATTATTCCGAGGTCCACTTATTTTAACCATGTCGTACTGCCATATAACATTCCTTTAAGTATATTCAAAAATAATTTTTTTTCATTTAATTTGCGGAATTCGTAAAATTTTATTAAGTGATTAAAGCCATAATCTGTATTAAAATTTAAAAAATAGGGATAATCTTTTTTGCGGAATTCGTAAAAAAATTGAAAATTAAATAGCTTGAAATTTGTGGAACTCATATATGTTTTAATCCGATTTGCGGAACTCGGATACAGCCCTTGGATCCTAGACACAAGTTTAAAAAGTTATTGAGCATGCTGCCATGGCGTGGTGGGACTTTGGAAAAAAATTTTGTACAAAAAAAAAATAAGTATAAAAATATTCCGGCTGAATATATACTTTTTTAAGATACTTTTAAACTACAAATATATGTCTAAATAAGGTCTTCGGACTAAAAGGGTTCGTGTAATACGTCGCTCATTTTCATTTTTTTTTTTTTTTTTTTGCAAAAATAGTGTCTCGTAGTCTTATCTACCGGCTGAAGTAAGAATTTCAAAATTTTTTTGTCATAAAGTTTGTATTTCAAAAAGTTGTTATAGGTATACATCAAAAAAATTAACAAAATTTAAAGTTTAAAAAAAAATTGTGGCTAAAATGTGACAAAAAAGCCTTTACCGTTCCTATCAAGAACTTGGTATTTTAAACAAAATAAGTGCATGGATTTTTATTTTCTTTTTTTTTTAATTTTTATCTATAAATTGTAAAGATGTAGCAACATTTATATAACCTTAAATTAAATGCTATTTTAGTTGAAATCACGAAAATAGTAAAAATAAATACCCCATTTTTAAAAGGGTAGTTTTGGTCATTTAAAGGTGAAATTTTAATTTTCCATTAAAGAAATTCTCAGGATTCGTGATCTGCGACCCAAAAAACTCATATAAACCAAATCTAGATACTCAAAGTGCGAATATATCAAAATACCCCTTTTTAGAGGTAGTTTTTGCAAATTTAAGGGTGTTCTGTCCATTTCTGCCAGAACAGATTCCGAAATCCGTGATCAGAGACCTAGAAAACCTCAATGCTTAACTCATTAAGTCCGAAGCGGCTAATTACGTGTCGATTTGAAAATCGCATGAAAAAGTGACTGAAACTTTAAAAATTAAATTAAAAATAATGATTTCCGAAGTTAAAGTAGTTTCTTTTTTCAGTCAGATTTTCGATTCAGAAACCTAGAAAATCAGTATGGCCGGTCAAAGTTGACCAAATTTTCAAAAAAAGCAAAAATCGACACATTGAATAATATTAGTAAAAATAACTTTGACCGGCCATACTGAAGGTGCAAATGAGGCTTGGGCACTAGCTTAAGAACCTGTATTCTAGTCAGGGGATTGAAAGCTGAGCTGATACCTAGATATACTGATAAGGATCTAACTACTATTAGACTTAAGGTAGTAAGAGACGACGGGGCAGAAAGGGAAGTCATAGTGGCATCCTCGTATCTTCTCTGCAGGGACGTACGCTTTACCTTCGGACAATCTGAAGGTATTGGTAGAAGACGAGAATCTAGAAAGCTTTAGTTAATTAATTTAGTTAATTAATTAAGTTAATTATTCGATGTGACTCCAACTCGCACCACGTTCTGTGGAGAGTTGGAGTAGCGATAGTATAATAGCAAAGTACTCCAGGAATCATAGAAATACTGATTGGGACGGGTACGCGAACTCCCTGGGGGAATCGATAAAACAATTTCCGAGGAGGTATGGGACTCCTGAGGAAATTGAACTCGCTTTGGAAGCTATCGAGAGAGCATTCATTGATTCACTTGAGGCCAACTGCCCCTTGAAGCTCAAACGTCAGAAAAGTGGTGATATCTGGTTGAATAAGGACCTTGACGCTCAGAAAAAGAAGGTTAGAACTCTTAAGAGAAAAAGTGAAGAAACCCCTCCCTAAGGGAGGAGTATCTTAAGAGCCTAACTTCATTAAAGAACAAAATTAGTAATGCTAAATTGTCGAATTATAGGAACTTCTGCAGAGGAGTCAAGGCTTCCCCGGAACCACCATGCTACTCAGGGTACTGTCCAATAGCGAGACCTGGGCTTCAGGCTGGCTAAAGAGGCCATATGGAAGATTCCCTGATAACTCCATGGAGAATCTCAGGCTCATGATGACAATAATTTTCCAGATTTTGTTCAAGAGCCGGCTCCTAAAGCTCCTGAGAGTAGAAGGAGGACAAATAGAATGGACTGGAAAACAGCCCACGAAACAATCAGTGCGGATAAGGTTGTCTGGGCGATAAAATCTTTTGCACCCTACAAGTCCCCTATTTTGTGCTTCTGAAAAAAGGTCTTCCTCACTTGGTAGGTCCGCTTACGAAGCTGTTCAGGGCGTGCCTGGCAATCGGTTACAAATATTTTGACAAATATTATATCACCAACTACGTACCAAACGAATTATTTGGCCCAAAAATATTAATATTGGAGTCAAAAACACGTTTGAACCTTCCGTGGTGAACATAGGGGGAGTGGGGGATGCCGACTCTTGGAATCTTATTTTTTATCCAAAATGTAAATGTAAATGTAAATAGTCTCTTTATTATAAAATCTCTGATACAGAATAACACAATAATAAATAAATAATATAGTATAACAATTATAACATATAAAATAAATAAAATAAAATAATAAGAAACAAAAATTAGCAGTATCATAGCAACGATAAGTGGCATATAGTGAAATAGTAGCGAATTTTTTGGTAACATTAATGTATTTCAGTCCTTATAAAATATTAAAATACCGAATCTTTGTATGTATGACTAGAACTTTTCAAGTACTTAAATAAACCTATTTTAAATGAGTTAATCGAGGGAATAAATCGTATTGATGTAGGGAGAGAGTTCCAGCTTTTTACTCCTTGTACTTGGAATGAGGAATCCCCATTCCACACAAAATCATCAAATTGTGTCCAAAAAAAGTGAAAAATATGCTGGTTGGAATCCATACCTTATTCAGCAGTAGTATTTACCAACATTATAAGTTTTTTTTATTTTTTTTTTAATATTAGATTTTTTGTAACCTATACGATAAAAAAACGCTGCCAAGTAATTGGCACTATGGTTCCTCATTAACAATAACAAAATGTTCTTAATGGTCTATTTTATCATGTCATTGAAGTCTGAAACTTTCATGGAAAAATTCCCAACCTAAAAATGAAAAAAAAAAATATTTTAAAAATAGAAAAATTCCTAAGTGAATTTTTGCTTAAAATTTTAGCAGTGAATGATTCCTTGTTGCAAAAGCTACAAAATACAAAAAAAATATCATTTTTGAATCCCGGCAAACGGTAATAAATGTAAAAATAAAATTTTTAAGAATTCTTTGTATTTCGTTGTTTTTTACACATTAGGAATAATATGCAAAAAAATCATTTGCGATAGTTTTCTCTTTCAAATTTAGAATAATTTGATCACAAATTTTTATGATTTTAAGTCCGGCAAAGATATTTTAAGTCTAAAAATAAAAAAACTTGGATAGGTTAGAATCATATTTTAAAAATTTTTCTTTATAATAATTAGGGATTTTGTAAAAAAAACTCTTATCCACATGAGCATTTTTAATAAATATTTCGTTCTACCAAGTTATACGGATGCACAAGCCTGGAATTCGTATTTATTACAACTTAATTGAGGTGCTAGAAATGCACAGTGGTACCTAGTAATAAGTAACTATAGAAGTCAAATTTGAAATGGAGAAAATAAATGAATAATCAAAAAATTAAGTATCAGATTCGAAATATAGAGTAAAAACCATACTTTCAAATATAAGTACTTTCGTGGAAATAAATGAGGTATTACATCCAAATTAAAAAAAAAAAAAGTACCTCGAGCTTTTTTGGTGAAAAAAATTTTGAAAAAAAAATTAGGTCTTAATGTCGTGTTGGCTGTGAAATATCACCGGTTACAGTGCGACATACATACATACATACATACATACATACATACATACATACATACATACATACATACATACATACATACATACATACATACATACACACACACACACACACACACACACACACACAGACTTTTTTTAAAAACAGGTTTTTTAGCTTCCTGGGGTCCCAAAACGTGCTTATATGCCAAAAAATAGTAAATCAAATTTTGACCTAACACAATGGTTCCTATTTGAGGAACCAAAAATATTAAATATAAAATTAAAAATAAAATTCAAAATTTCGTTTTACCTCGAATTACGGAGTTTCCACTGCAGTTTTCACACGGTGACCCGGAAGCGTTTTATTATTCGATCAAAATGACAAAAAAATCGTATGGTGGGGTGTTTTCTACACTAAAAAATGTCTACGAATTCCCTATCCGGACCTTCTATCCAGCTACTTTAAGCTTTTGCTGTCAATATTTTCATATTTTCATATTTTCAATATTGTCTTGATTTTTATAATGGTTTTTCTTAAAATTATGACCCTGAAAAACGACAAAATTCGATTTTTCTCATATAAGACGTGATCGAATTTCTGGGGAAAAAATATACAAGATCCTCTTGTAAATAATATTCAGAAAAGCATATTTTGAAAACTAATAACCTTTTATAATGGATTTCCTTAAAAATGGGCCCCTGAAACATGACAAAAATCGATTTTTCTCATATAAGAGGTGGTCAAAAGCGAAAATAAATGGTTTCATCGGATTCCTGGGGAAAAATACATAAGTATCTTTAGTAAATAATATTTAGGAAATTTTATTTTGTAAAATAATAAAATTTTTTGATTGTTTTCCTTAAAATTGGGACCCTAAAACACAACAAAAGTCGATTTTTCTCATATAAGAAGTGGTCAAAAGCTAAAATAAATGGTTTCATCGGATTCCTGGGGAAAAAGTTTACAAGACCTTCTTTTAAATAATAATCAGAAAAACTTATTTTGAAAACTGCTAACTTTTTATAATAGACTTCCTTAAAATTAAGACCCTAAAAACAAACAAAATCGATTTTTCTGCTATACAACGTGGTCAAAAGCTAAAATAAATGGTTCCATCGAATTCTTAGAGAAAAAATAGACAAGTCCCTCTTGTTAATAATATACAGAAAAATTTATTCAGAAAACTACAAAACTGTTAAAATTAGTCCCCTTGAAATTTGGACCCTAAAAGGCAACGAAAATCGATTTTTCTCCTATAAAACGTGGTCAAAAACTAAAATAAATGGTTTCATCGGATTCCTGAGGAAAAAATACTACGGGATATCAATTGGAACATTATTTAAACGTAATTTTAACCCACTGGAAAAACTAAAAGTTTTAAGAAAATCCCAATTTTAAGAAGGCCAAAAAAAACTTTCGAGAGCTATCGTGGGCTCAAAAATCGATATTTTGGTCTAAATCCAACGAGAAACTTATTTTTTTTACTTATATTTTCGAGTTCTGCAGGCGCGTTAGGAATCCCGGATACTTCGAAAAAAAAAGCCAGTCTTATAAAAAAATTCAAATCATCATTATATTCAAATTATGAAAATATTGACAGCAAACGCTTAAAGTAGCTGGATAGAAGGTCCGGATAGAAAATTCGTAGACATTTTTTAGTGTAGAAAAGACCCTAACATACAGTTTTTTTTGTCATTTTGATCGCATAATAAAATGCTTCCAGGTCACCGTGTTCATGCTTCAAATAAGATTTTCAATTTAACGTACGTGTTACACATACCTACACAATTTTTTCGAATTTTCAAATTTTCATCGCAGTGGGTAAAAGCAATTTTTAGGTACAGTAAATCAAAAACAAAAACTTAATCTTATTTATTTTTAGTTTTTAGAATTTCCCATTTATAAGAATTTTTTTGATCATAGGTATAAAATTATTAATAAAAATATACCACGAAGTCTATGTCCAAGGTTTAATATTTAACATGCAATGGTAACTTTTTGAAAAACCGTTTTTATAAATACTTCCGGTATTGTCTTTTGTACCTACAATCTTATGACAAAACATGGTAATATTAATTTGACTATCATTTTAAATATCAAATAGCTTTTGCTGTTATGCAAAAATTGTGGTCAAATTATGGCTCAAAATGCGCGCAATATCCGCAATAAGAATTAATACGAATATTTGTAATTTTAAAAATTATGTTCAAATAATAGCTATACAATAAGTAAAATAATAGTTATGATAACAAGCATTTATGTTCATAAATGCTTGTGATTTTAACAAGAACTTGCAATACGTATTGGCTTTAATATGACCTATTTCTGTTAATTAATCTCAAAATAAAGTCTAAATTTTTACCCATAAAGTTAAATTTTTTTTCCGAATAAGTGCATGTTTTAATAAATATATTTACCTTGATTTTTTTTGTTACAATTTTAGCAATGTTTTAGTTATTACAAATATTTAAGATTAGGAAATATGAAAATAAAATTGTCTTTTGAAAATTATGTAGAAAAATATTTAATATTTTATATATTTAATTATAACATTTACAAATTTTATTAATTTTAAAATTTTAATTAAGTCCATTTTTATGACCAATGGTCTTTAAAAAATTAAATAATAATAAAAATATTTTATTTGATTAGTCACTTTTCACTCTTGCACACATTTATTTATAAGTTTATAATTAATTGGATTAAAAATATAAAATTTCTCATGAACGCATTATTCTACGATTTGATGACAAAAGCATCATTCTGTGACTTAATTTTACATTATGATCTCTCAAATATCTAATCAAATCTGCTTGTTTTTCTAGTAAATCTGGTAAATTTAAATCTCTTGGATGGCATCCTACTTCACCGGAATATGAGTTTTGAGTAAAAGCGTTAAGCCACTCCTCTTTTAATACATCAGGTAATGGTTTCATACGATTAAATTTCAAAACTTGTCCTGAAAAAAAAAAAATAATTTCTTGAAAATTTAAACAGCAACATATGACAAGTTTACTGATAAATTATAAAATTTATGCAAATTGCTAAAAAATTGTGAATTTAAAATATAGTTTTAATCGAAAATTTAGTTTAAAAAAGTGGCATAATTAAGTACAAAAATAATTAGTATAGGCCTGAAGCATGGTTTTATTTGCGATTTTTTTTTTAAAGCATGTCCATGAAATTTTTCGACGGTAATTTTAGTTTTTGGGGTCGCTGATTCTAAATCCGAAGTCCGTTTTGACCTAACGTGGTCCAATTTTGGGTAATTTCCCATTTTAGGTCATTTTTAACGTTTTTTTGCCATTTCTTGTTAAAATTTTAAATATATTACCATTTTTTTCACACTACACTAATGTTTTTTGGGTCTCTATACCTAATTATCATATCTACCCATACAAAAAAAAATGGTAGCCCATAATAGGGATTCTTAGGCTATTTTTTACGCTTTTTGAGCTAATTTTAGCTATTTTTATGAAATAATACCAATTACCAAAAAACAGTTTATAGATAACATAATATATAAATGCCTATTATGGGCTACTGCCCCGTTTTTGGATAAATTAAAAATAATATTCGTATTTAACTACATAAAAATAGCTAAAATTAGCCCAAAAAGCGTAAAAAACAGCCTAAGAATCCCTATTATGGGCTACCATTTTTTTTTTGTATGGGTAGATATGATAATTAGGTATAGAGACCCAAAAAACATTAGTGCAATGTGAGAAAAATGGTAATATATTAAAAATTTTTGTTAAAAAATGGCAAAAAACGTTAAAGATGACCTAAAATTGGCAATTACGCAAAATTGGACCACGTTAGGTCAAAACGGACTTCGGATTTGGAATCAGTGACCACAAAAACTAAAATTACCGTCGAAAAATTCCATGGACATGCTTTAAAAAAAAATCGCAAATAAAACCATGCTCCAGGCCTATACTAAATATAAATTTTAAATTTAATATTATTAAATTTTCTTTTTTGCAGTATTTTTAAGTAATTATGTCTCATATGTTATTTAGTCTTAAATTTTATTTTCTATTTTATGAAAATAGTATTTATTTTTTTTTTAATTTCGTCAAAATGCAACGATTGCATTTCAGCGGCTCTAAATTCCGAAGGGCCGCCCAATTAATGCTAATTTTGTCCTAAAAATTTGTTTTCTAATTTATCCCAACTGAAAAAGTTTTTTTCAAAAAAGGTGGTATCACATCGTATAATATATACGAATACTTTTAAATTCCATTTTAAAAATTTTATTTTATGTTCGAATTGTTCTGAAGCCAAAGTGTTTTTTTTTTTGAGTCTTTATCGTATTTAGCGTATTTCATTGATTTTTCGTCCAGGTGCAACTAAAACAAAATTTTGACCCGAAAACCGGATTGTGCGGGAAATTTCCTATACGGACTTATGAGGAAAAAAACTTTCATGTTATAATGTTCATTTTTTGCCGTATTTCATTGATTTTTCGCGTATGCGCAGCTCAAAAAATTTTTTTGACACCAAAACTGTTCAGTGGGAAATTTCCTATACGGACTTATCATTAAAAAATTTTTTATGCTATAATAATGTGTTTTTTACAGAAAAAAAAAATAAAAAATTATCTCTCTATTTTTTCGCTCTTTTTTTAAAAATAGCCAAAAAACGAAATTGGTCACCAAAAAATCGAGGACACAATATTATAAAAAATAACCTGGAGGCTTATTTTTAGTAGCAGTAGTACTTTCGGGAAAAATACTTTGGAACCAATTTGAAGACCCGAACATGCATCTTATGACAGTTTGGTTTAAATCGAGCCTTATTAATACATTTAGGATTAAATACAAAAGATTACATTATAAATTCATGCTTTGCACAGTCTATCATTATTAACGATGATCTAGTATAATATTAGCTAATAATTTTTTTTTACACCTTATACTCAAACAAAGAACAGTAATGTTGTAGAAAATTTTTGATAACAAAACCAATTTGCTAAATAATTTATAACCTAGCTTAACCATTCAGGAAATCAAGAAAATACTCAAATAATTTCTTAGTACTTCAAACAGCTTAAACTCACTATACTTTACAAATATTATTACAATTTAAATTATTTGCAAGGCTATATATGTAATCGTAATAAAAAAAATTTATTAATAAAATAAATTTAAATATTTTAAATAAATACTTACTTATGTAATTAATATAAACAGTGGATATTATTATTAATTCAAAAGTTGTTAGAAGCACAATATAATTTATCGGTGTAAACCATTCAGACGCTCGACAGTACTCTTCATAATTTTGTTTATGTGTATGATGTAAAATAATAGCAAGAAATAAATAAGTTGTATTCCACAGTGATACAATAAATAGTGGGGTTCTTATATATTGGTAAGTAGATTGATAAAAGTCTAAATAACCACAAATTCGTAAGTCATGATGTCGTGTTTTGATTAAATGATCTGCTAACATTATTATAATCCAATAAAAGCAATGAAGATATAACAATATGAAATATGAATCACATTTATTTTTTTCTTCTGGCCATAGCGATATAAATACAATGCCAGTAATTTCTAAAGCTATCTACAGAGAAAAAAATTTTTTAAATTATCAGTTGCCAATAACAAGTTTTGGAATATCAAATCAAAAAACTCACTCCAAAAATTAGAGGTACTGAAACAATAGGAATAGTTTCAAGCTTTTCAAATTCTACTTGGTCTTGAGATACTAAGACTGGTTGCAAATATTCTTCATCATCCATATTTACAGATGAATCAAAAAATACAGCGCCCTAAAACAAAATTCAATGTACAAATTTAATTTATTCTTTAACATAATAATAACTATAAAATAATAAACTTATCACATATACAAATGTGTATACATAATACTAAGAAAAAAAAATACAAAGAATCTGGTTAAGTAATTAATTAAAGAATTTGATAAAAAAACAATATAAAACAACTTTGTCTGTAAGAAAATGTTATCACTTACACTGCCAGAGGTATTTAAATTTCCAGTAAGACTGACCATTCCATATAGCTAAATCATTCACCACGTTATTACAAGTTAAAGGTATTATATTTTAATATTTAGGTATTCTTAATTTATGGTTATAATTTATCACAATTTTAAGATTAAGCATGTCACTATAGAATTATCAGGAATTACCTAATAAATTAAAGCAAAAATACAAACAATTTTCTCAATAGTAAAGAAAAAACAATTTTTTTTTTTAATTATATTTAATCATTTTTATAAATTTCTTAGTTTGTTTTTCATTATCACAATTAAAACATAAAAACCAAATGACGCATAAATAATCGAACACAAAAATTGACAATGAAAAAAAATATAATTATAGATATATGTATGATATCTCTTTTTTTTTTGCAATGTTATAATATGTTATTTTTTTCAATCAGCGCATCAGCATTCAGCACCCTGCATCAGCAGACGATATTTTTTCAAGAGGGCGTCAGTATAAGCGGTAGGTTAGGTCAGGTCGGTGATACAAAAAATAAATAAAAAATTTAATAATAATATACCTAACAGTTTAATTTAAAATTATTTCCGAAGTCTCAATTCATTATAATAGAGTTTAATAATTTTATTAATTATAGTGAAATAATTTTGATACATTTTATATATTTGAAAACTTAAATTAAATAATGGCAGATCGTTTAACTCAACTGCAAGATGCAATTAATCAAGTATAAAAATTTCATAAAACTGAAAAAATAAAAATGATTAAAATTTTACATAATTTCAGCAAGCAGATTATTTTTGCAATAGTATTGGGATACTTCAACAGTATGCAACACCAAGTAAATTTCCTGGATTTGATAGGGTTAGTCAACCACAACCTAATCAACCACAAGAAGGTAAATAAAATTTCTAAAAATTTTAACATAAGTAAACTAAAAAATAGAAATATTTACAGATTACGCATCACTTTTTGCCACATTGATTGCAAGGTGCGCTAAAGACATTGATACGTTAATAGATAGTTTACCAAGCGAAGAATCTTCTCAAGAACTTCAAGTATCAAGTTTAAGTAGGTTAGAACAAGAAAATCAAGAAGCCGGAGAAAAATTGGAAGAAGTTGTTAGACAAGGAGAATTTCTTCTAACTCAAATACAAGCTGCATTATCTGATATAGCCCAAACTCAGCTTGATATGCAAAATCCAAACAAAGAAGCATCTATAAGTTCTTCAAAACCTTTAAGCAGTTTTCAAAACATTAATATAACAAACATCCCTATAAAACAAGAAATTAATAATATAACTGCAAAAAATCAGCAAAATCCGGATTTATCTACAAGTATGATTTAAGTTATTATATACATATAAATCTTTTTTTTTACTTTAGTGCAACACAGGCCATATGAGCACTCTAGTCCAATCGGCTGATCTTACTCCAAGCCTGGTGAGATTTGACGATCTATATCATTTACTATTTATAAAAGTTTTATTACGAATACTCTTATTTGACTAGTCTGCTCATATAGGTTAATACTATATTGTTTGTAAAAGAGGGGAAAACTTTTGCTTCTTCCATTGCAAAGAAGATCTATAAAAGGCGTTACTTTTGTCGATTTTTTAGTTTTTTGAACAGCTTAAGCAAAGAGCTGGAAATAAATTCTCAATGGTAAAAAATTAGCTATGTTAAAATGAAAAGGTATGAATCATTTTTTCTTAATTTGTTTTAGTATGAGAGTAGTTTTTCCTTTGAAACGCATGCAAGAATGGTATTATTTCTAATAATAAAAAAATTTATTTTCAAAACAAAAACATATTTTTTAAAACACTTTTAAAACCTTTAAAAGATAGAAGGTATATTTTATTGTTCTTTGTATTAAAGTTTTTTGCTAATTTTTTTTTTTTAACATTTATGAACTATAAAAAAAGTAAGAATATATTTGATATTAAATAAAAACTGTTATTACCTACTCTCTGATAACTCCATACCCTGTATAGAAATAAGAATTGGATTATTTTCTGTATAGTCCAGTTAAAACGTGAGTGGAGTTCATTCATTAGACTCCAGATTAGAATTTACTCTACTGAAAGGTTTTACGGCGCAAAAGAAGCCATTGGTAAAAAAAAGAATAACAAAGTTCCTGGTCCAGTTAAAAAAAAAAATTTTTCCATCAGATATGATTTTATTCTTGTAACTTTTAGAGTTATTAAAACTACCCTTATAACTAAGAAACAATTTGAAAAAATAAAAAATTTTGTTCACATTGTATTTTTGGAATTTATTTATTTTGCATTTTTGAGAATTTATTTCAGCGTTTCTCTTAAAAAAGCTTTAAGCTTTCTACTCTCATTTAAAAACTTTATATAAATTATAAATTTCAAAAGAACAGGACTTTTTTTAAAGTTTCATAAAATTTAGTCATATTTTTTTTATAAATTTTAATACCTATAATAAATATTTAAATTTAAAATTCACAAAATTTTTTTAAATAAAAAAACAATACTATTTATTAAAACATTAGATAAAATGTTTATTTTAATATTTGTACATTTTTAAATTACTTATGTATATATACATATTTACAATCAATAAATTTGCAAGATTAAAAATTCATTAATAAAATAAATAAATACCAAATTCAAATTTTCAAAATTGAACACATACTTATACAAAAAAAAAACTTTAACTTAAAAATTTATGTATGTATGTATCAAAGTAGTTTTAATTATCAGGTAACCTTGTATTGTACTTAAATTAATATTTAACTAATTAATAGACAGTTTTTAAATACTATCTTCTGTAGCAGTATTTATCCAATTAACGATTGTATGCTCTTGAGTTATAGCAGCAAGTTCTTTTAACCATTCATCAAGAATAACAGCGCATAAAACGACATTACGTATTTTTCTAGATTTATAAATATTTATTTTAAATAATTTGTTTTACTGTAAATTTGTGTATAATGTAAATTAAAGTAAATGACTTACTCATATTTTGAATTTCCGTTATTATTAGTGAAAATTTTCATTTCTTCTTCAAAATTACTTCCATTAGTTGAATCGCTTACTGAATTACCAATAGATCTTTTGAACATTTGCGTCAAGGATGATGTTAAACTTTTTCTTTTGGATTGCTCTTATTTTTATGCAAAATAAACAATTTAATAAAAATTTTTTTTTTCAATATAAAAAATATAATAAATACCTTTTACAACTGTGAATTTATCGTTTGTTTTGGAATTTGATAAATGAAGTGTTGTAGTTACAGCTTCAATAGCATTTTTTCTCATATTGACTAATTTATTTTCACGTTCAATTAAGAAATTCCTTGCTTGTCTAATAAAAGTATCAACTGTGTCTTCTTGTTGTTTTGATAAAAAAGTATCTATTTTAGTTTTAAGAGATCTTAAAACCTTAAATAAGATTAGTTATTAATAAGGAATTAGAATTAGTATTAGAATTAGGAATTAGTTATAAATAAAATTACTAACTTGAAAAAGAGATCTAATACTTGGCTGGAATACTAATGAATGATTCAGTAAAAAAGATCTTAACAGAGGTTGGGAATAAATTGCAAGTCTACTTATTAATCCAGTTAAATGTAAATTAACGTAAACATTATTTTCTAACATACATTCCAATTTTTTTAATAATTCATCTAAAAATTTTCCAACACATGGTTTTACAATAAATCCCATATCTTGATGAGGCCCATCTTCTTTATTATTTTGACGCCGTCTTTTTAATGTTAGTGGACCTTCAATAACCTCAACAAGAATATCAAATTCTTTGCTATGTTTTGACTGCTGTTTTATTAATTCCACAGATTTTTGAACAGAAGTTTCTTTTTTTATTTTTTTTAAAACCTGTTCTTTGCTTGTTTCTTCATCATCTTCATAATGATCTGGTGTTGATTCACTGGAACCTTTAAATGCAAAACTTTCATAACCACTACTTTCTCCAACAGATAAAGGTAAAGAATTCATAGTACTGGGATCTTCATCCACAAAAAAACATTTTTCTTCTGATAAATTTGTACCGGTACCAATATTTTCTGCAAGTAATTCAGCTATATCAGCATCTAATTTTAACTGCTCTTCAGATGTAAAACCTGTTTGTAATTGAGAAATAGTTTCTTGACTAGTGGCTCTTTCTAATTTATTATCCCCAACATTATTTTCTTCTGACAATGATGCTATGTTGTCTGAGGTATCTTTTGATGATATATCTTCAAAATCTTCTTCTTGAGATAAGACTGAAAATCAATAATAACTAAATTTGATTTGTGAAATGATTAACCTAGCCAAAGAAATGTAATGAAAATTATAGTAATATTAAATGATTAAAGTCTTGTAGCCAGTAAAGTAAAAATGGACCAAATGGCCTCTGTAAGTTTTACCCACCAAGGCAAAACCAAGATTTTGATTTGGAGCATTTTTCTTTTTTGGCCTAGTCAAATTAATATATTTATTTATGCCCATATTTGTAGAAAAAAAGAATATCCCAGATTGAACATATATTACTATCCAAGGCAAAACCGAGGACGGTAAATTACGGTTAGGGAAATTCTTTTTTATGGTCATAATTTTTCTTGTTAATAGGAAAAAAATATTTTTTTGATTGTTGCTAACAAAAAAAATAAATATGCAGTTCTTTTAATAAAAAAGATAAAAAGCTTAAGAAATATCACATAAATTATAAACGTAATTACCACTTGATTCAATATTGTTTGATATTGAAATATTTTCTGTATTCTTTTTAGTTAACTCAATACTTATATCACCAGGGTCTTCATAGTTACTAGACCAATTCGAACATGCTAATTGACAGGATACGATTTTTTGTCTAGCATCGCGCAAATATGCGTGATAATTACTGTAAAGACTTTCTGACAAAAATGGTGTAGTCGGTGTTTTTGCATTCTTCGATGTTAATAAAGAATCATTAGATGAAACTACATGTGAAAATGGTACTGGAAAGGACGGAAGACAGCATTTTGGAGTTAAAGATAAAAATTTTTCAGCACCTCGTGGGTCCAATTCTTTTAATCTACTTCGTTGAGAGAGCATAATAAATGTGCATGGGGCAAGATCACTCAAACAGAGTTTTAACATAATATCTTCACAATTTAAATCTAACAATGTTTCAAAAAGTGCTAATGTAACAATACTTAACTGTAAAAAGAAATTTATGATCAATAAAATAAAATTTTATTTTTGTTTAATGAAAAAGAATTATTATATTTACCCTTGATCGATAAGAAATTCTTTGTATTAAATAATCTAAAATAGGATGATTATCATAATTATCTTCCAATAAAAATCTAACCATTGGATATAGTAAACCAGGCCCAGTTACTGATCGAAGGAATAAATCGAAGTAAGCTGTAGCTGCTACTAATTCTTCAGTAGAGGTCTAAATAATTAAAGTAATTAGAATTATAATTAAGAAAAATATATAATGAGCTCAAAAAACTACATCTAATTTAAAAGCTTAAATGATATAAAAGACTATTTACAGCATGCATGTTATGCAAAAGAAGGAATTAATTAGTGCTAAATTTTGGTGAAAATATACGAACCAAATAGTGTGGTGATTCAAGCTGTTCTAGGGTCAAGCCAATGGACTCCTATTTAAGCACCAAAAAGCACCATCACCATTGTCCCAAAACAGCCACCCAAGCAAACAAGTGAAACAAAGTCATAGTTGACTAAATTTTTTCTTTATTCAATTTTTTTATATTTAATTGTACTTAAAAATCAATTTAAAAATAAAATCATTTTTTAATTTAATTAATTATAATTTAATTTGTAATGCGGTGTTTATTTATACAAATTTCTGTATATTTAAATTAAATTAAGCTCCAATATTAATATAAATAGATTATCTTTTTTTTAAACATGCAGCTTAAAATAAATCATTTTTTTAAATTTAATATGAATATTTGATTAAAAGAAAGTTTCATGTGCTTGCTGTTAAAATTTTTTATTAGTTAACTTTTTTTTTTTAACTTTTGTGATTCAATAATATTTGTTAAGAGGCCAAAGGTCTCGCGTTGAATATAGGATTTTTTTGCAATTAACAATTTTTTTGCGCTATTGATTTTAAGAAACCATGGAATTTGAGGATGGGCTTATTTTAAAGCTAAGAATTGCATGGTTACTAATATTTCCTAAGTTATTACCCCGAAATATTTTTTTTTACAAAATATTCTCGGCATTTGTATGACATTGTGTTGACAATCAATTATTTTTGTTTTGTAACTAAATACATAATTATTCATAACCAAAAAAATAGTTTTAGCAATATTAATCTATTTTTTAGTAAAAATTTTAGAAACATCTTATAATCACGCAATTGCACCAATTTTTAGTTTTCAAATAAGCCACCTAAGATATTTGGTTCCTTAGAACCAATGGAGCAAAAAAATCTCCATCATTCCCTATATTCAACATGTGACCTTTCGCTCCATAATTTTATAAAATGAATTATTTTTATATTTTCAAAAAATATTTCAGTAAAAATGTTACAAATAATACCTGTAATAAAGCTGAACCGATAACTGGTACAAGAAATCCTTTATATAAAAATTCTAAAAGTTGTTTTTGTACAAAGGGATGCGCAACTTGAGCAACTGCATTACAAAATTCTAAAGAATTGATTATTTGAGAGAGCTCAGAAAAATCATTAATGTCATCAACTGTAAGACGATGCCAATCTTCTGTCTCTATATCTAAAGTTCGAGGAAGTACAGAATATAAACCGCTTAATCCAGTTGCTAAAACCTAAAAAAATAAATAAATTTTAACTCTTATAATTTAAAATTTTTATATTGTCAAAAATTATAAGAAAAACTGTATAATAATTCTTTTAAATTATTAAAAGTCACAAATAATATTAAGATTATTTAAATTATAATAATACAAATGTTTACTTCCTGAAAAGATAAAAATTATGATTATATTACAGATATAAAAAAAATTTCTTTTTATAATATATACTAATAAAATATACTTAGTATTTTTGTATTGAAAATTATACTTTCAAATTTGAATTAATTTCTAAATAACTAAAAGAATCAAAGCATCAATAATTTCAAATATTTACCGGACAAATATTTGATTGATCGGCAATGTAAATTCCAACTTCTTCATTTCTCTTTGACAGAGACATGCATAATAACATAGCATCTCTAGCTTGCTGGCCTACACCCCCTTCTCGATGAATGTGTGGTATGAGTAAAGTAAAAATGATAAACCTACAAGTAATTAGTATTTTTTGAAAGGAATTATTTATAAACCAAAATATTTTAAATCTAATTATTTTTGACCAACCTGTTTCTGCCCGTAGCAGTTGGACGAAAAAATAAATCCAACAATTCTGTATTTTGTACAAGAGCTACACATAAATGGTTTAATAATTCAACTAATTTTTTTTCTACTTCTAAAGGCATTATATCTCCAGCACATTCATCTAATAATCTTAATAGAGGCTTAGTAATTGATTCATGAGTTAAAAGGTAACTACTATGAGATACAAGCATCTCGTATAATTTTAATTGTTCTAAGCGTACTGCATTTCCAAATCTTAAAATAAACAGAATTAAATTATGAAAAATAAAAATTTTCATTTTTATTTATTTATACCTTCCAGTATGCAAACTCCATTCATAAAGTTTTTCCAAAAGATTTTCACTCAGAAGGTATTCCAAACATGGTGAACAATGGGTTTGTATTTGGGCTGGAGCTATATTTAATAATCGATTTCCTTGATTAGTAGGAGAAAAATCGCGTAACTCCAATAATAAAAGCGTTGCCATTCGATCAACATGATTGACTACACCTAAGACATCATCTTGACTAGGTATACCCAAAGGTGGCTAGAATTTCATAAGATTAACAATTTTGTAAAAATTATAACTAAATATTATATCAAGTAATACCATAGAGTGAGAAATAATGTCGTGACTTTGTTGCCAGTGTTTACAAAAACTATCGTAACAAGCAACTGGATCAGCATCTTTTGGAGGTGAATCTCTAGATATTTGTTTATTAAAGCTGTTCCTCAATGGACTACCACGAAGCCAACTCATTTTTATTAAATAGCAATAAATAATTTATTTTATAAATAAACTGGAATAGTAATAATAATTTTCAGGTACCAGGTAGCAAAAACAAACATAACCAGAGTTTTTGGGTAACCATAAAACTTCGTCACGTTCCATTTGACAAGCTTTTCTTAACGTTATACTTTTTTATTATTTAAAAAAACCACAAGAATCACATTAATTTTTTATGCAAAAGTTCCAGAAATATATTAATTTTTTAACTACAATATGACTCACATTATGTTTTTATATTATATTTTTGGTGTTTCCAATTGCAATTCTCTATCCGGATTTCGGAGCTCGAACTTCTTCGCGCAATGCACCAAGAAAAATATAGTATACGTATAGTATTATCTCCCCACCACTGCTCCCACACATTTTGTGATTTGCAATAATTTTACAATTTAGTTGAATTGAAGTTGAATACTACCAAACAACAAAAAACACACATTTATAATAATTCATTCCATAATATGAGAATCAGGAGTATCTACAAAATAAAGATGATCACTCCAAGTCCTATAAGGATGGTTTATGATCTAAAATATTATGAATTTTTAAAGTTATACCTATGATGAAAAACTCAAAAATACATTTTTTTTGAACATTCATATTAAAGGTACTTATTAATGATAAATGTCATAGTTTATTCTTGAGTTTATTAAATTATATGAGAGATTCTACGTTAACTGGGTCCAACTTGGGCCGAAAGTATTTTTGTAAAAATCGACCCAAACTACTTTTTTCCGAAAATGTAACTGTATCTTCTATTTTTCTCAAATAAAAAGCTCTCATGTGAGTATGTGACATATAATTTTTCGTCTAATTTAATTAATCGTGTTTTGATTAATTGCGGTTGCTGATTTTGTCATGCGCTTGATTCATATTTTTTATTATCTTTTACAATACTTAATTAATAATAAAATTTCGCCCTTAATTTCGCTGCCTAGGACAAAAAAAAATTTATTTCAAAGGATTAAAAGTTATTTTTTTGCTCGAGGGACAGTATAATCAATATTTTAATTCCGATGCAATATTTAAGGAGTTATACGATTATAAATAAAAATGATGACAGAACTGAATGGAACTGGAAAATTATTAAAGTTAAACATTTTAAAATTGAGCCGCAGTTTTACTAGAATTTAAATATGAAAAATTATTTTAAGAGGGTTGGTGCGCTTCAGCGCACAGTGGTCTTGCCCCCTAGTGTATATTTAAATATAAGAGTCCTTTCACCTTTTAGCTTTATAGATACAATCCTAGACACAAAATTTTCTTATATTATTAATAAAGCCCTATTTGAATTATATATACTAACACTTACTTTACATGGAAAAATATATAATTTTTTGCTATTGAGTTCACTTAAGTTATACCAAACTTAAACGCAATTTCTCGTAGAATTCGATTCTGGTATTCAAAAATTAATTTGGACTGCATATGAGCAATTATTTTAAAAGTGATACTTAATTTGAGCCTAGAATCGTAAATTTTTTTTTTTGAGGGCACATCGATATGACCCGTGTTTTCAGATAGTTTGAACCTTCAGAAAACCGAAAAAAATCGTGAACAAGATATCGGCGATAGGTGCCAAAAAGATCTTTTCACTTTTATGTCAAAAACCGTGTTTTTCGTATCTGAGCTACCCCAAATGTTTAAAATAACTTTTTAGGTAAATAAAATTTAAAAAAATAGATAAGAAAATCTGATTACCAGGGAAAAACCACTCCAGAAGAAAAAAAAACTTATCTTTTTACGATGAAATTTAGCCAAGTTATCGTCAATTTAAGATTTTGCTCAAATTCGGCTTAAAAAAGATTAAAATTTTATTAAAAAAAGCCTGTTTCTGAACTTTAAACATGCATTACTCACTTGATTTTCATCGTAAAATAATAATTTTTTTTTTTAAATCGATTAATTTTTTCCTGGAAATTCATATTTATTTAAGAAAAAAAATCATTTTTATTGACCAAATTTCAATTTTTAGGTCAAAAGCCTTTGAAAACTATAAGTAGGTAGCAAGATTTACTTAACACAGTTTTTATATATCATAAAAGTGAAAAAATCTTTTTGGCACATATCGCCGATTTCTTGTTCAAACTATCTGAAAACATGGGTGATATATCGATTTGCCCTCAAAAAAACTCACGATTCCAGGCTCAAATTAAGTAGCACTTTTAAAATAATTGCTCATATATATCTTATGTAATTTATAAAATACTTATCATACCATAAATTAAAAAAAAATGTAAAATTATTACTTTGGCCGAGTCTACATAACCGCACCGCACGGCGCAGTCACGTGACTCCTATACCAATAGCATTGGGTTGCGCCGTGCGTTGCGGTTATGTAAACTAGGCCCAAAACTAGGCCTTTCAATTTCACAAATTTTACACGAACCCTTCAAAGTTTACGTGCTAAAATTTACGCGCCTACGTAAAATTTACAAAAAAATCCGATCTGGATTTTTCAGATTAACTTATTCAACTATTTTCTTTTTTTTTTTAGAATGAGGGAATAAAAATAGTTTATAGAACAAGTAATTTTAGCCCAATTATATAATAAGGAATTTGTATCTACTGTACATAAAAAATCCAGCATTGGATATAGAAAGCTACCTGTTTACGAGGACTTAATTTTGATTGCACTTTCGGAAAAACATAGCTTGGACCAATTTCCGCTAAAATAAAAAAAAATTGAATTTATAAAATTAAAAATTTTTTTTATTGTCAATTTTATCAATTTCAATTTTCTTTTATTTTTATGCGAATTCGCTCTTCTTTTTTTTTTACAGCATCACAGAGATGTTCAAAATCACTCAAAAAAGAAGGTCTATAGTAAAATTTCCCGAGGAATCCAAAAGAGTTCGAGTCAGAATTTTCATTAGATAACAGGAAAAGCCGTAAAATGGAAAATTCCGGAAAATGGAAAGGTTGAATTTGGATGAGTCAAAAAAGGGCTTTAAAGGCAAATAAGCAAAGAATTTTTTTATGAAATTTGTAGTGATATGTATTGAACTTATTTTCCTGAAAGTTTCAGGCATTTTAAAGCACTCAGAAAAAAATACCAGGTGGCGAAAAATTAAAAAAAAAAACGCATTTTTCAAAAACAGCCGCCACTAAAATAAAAATATCTCCGGTTTAAATCCACAGATTTTAATTTGATTTTCATTTGAAAGGTCTTGAATAGACAAAAAAATGCAATCAACTAGAAGTATTTTAGAGTTGATTTTAAGCCACGGTATTATTTTGAAAATCAGCTTTTTTAGTAAAATTTATTTTACTTTTATCAATGCCAAAAAAAAATTACGCCTTGGAATCAGCTAAAATATTTATCACATAATGTAGACCATTTACCGGTTCAAATGCGACTTATAAGATGAAATTTAAAGTAAATTCAAAGGAATGGCGTGATTTTGAAAATGGGCTAAATCAGGCTATTTTTGGGCCTTTAAATGGCCATATTTCGGCCCCATAAAGTGCTAGAGGGCTAAAATTTTAGCTGAGTGACTTTTTTATTACCCAAAAATATACCCTAAAATTTGAGCTGAATCGGTGACATGAGTGCACCCTAATCTGTACGAAAAGTACTGGAACTACCCAAATATATACTTATTTTACTCTTTGCTGAAATAAATATGAATAAATTTTGAAATATCATCTATTTGACAAGCATAAACGCATGATAGACAATAATTGTCTAAAAATTTTTTTAATATTTTTAAAGAAAAATCTATATTAAACCAATTTTTGAACAAAATATTTATTTGAATAGACTCGATTAACATAAAAGCGGTTCCAAGATATAATACATAATATATAGGTAATAGGTATATGTATGTGAATATAAACGCATTTATATTGATACAAAAATATAAATACATGCAATAATTATTAATGAATATATAATTTTAGTATTTCTTTTTGTAAAAGATAATATTAAAAATAACTGCGTAAATGTTTTATGCGAGTCATAAAAACTCTTCTTTCACAGAAAGAGATTACAATGTTGACATTTTGGTGATAAAAAATAATAATATTAGCGTTATATTTATAAAATTACAAATATAAATAAATTACATTAAATTAATTAAAAAGCTGTTCTTCCAAAATTGGATGCTTTTTTATCATCCACCCATTGAATCACCTCTTTTTTAATTTTAATTATATCTTCAGCTCCAGTTCTACAACATCCTCCAATAAATTCAACCCCAAGATTAAGCCATTCATTGACAAACTTTTCTGGTCTTGGTGGTCTGTCTCCTCTGTATTGCCAACCTTCTTCAACAGTATAAATTTCTCCACTATTTGGATAAACTATCAAGGGGATGTTTTCATTTTTCAAACTTTCAAACAAGCCTTTGACAACTCCGGGTGCTAAACAGTTGACGCCAATGGCTAACAACTGGCCAGGATCTGCCTGTTTCCAACATTTTAAAACCGTTTCATGAAAACTAGTGTTATCTACTAATGTTTTGCGTCCATCTTGTGCACATGAAAATGACAACCAAGCTTTTGCATTAGGAAATTCTCTCAGCAATTTTATCAAAGCTTCAGCTTCAGAAGCACACGGGATTGTTTCTAAAGCTAATAGATCACAGCCAGAATTCAATAGCGTACTAATTCTGGGTCTGTGCCAATCAATCATAGATTCAACCGGAACTTTGGAACCATAAGAGCCAGTGTATTCAGATCCATCATGAAGTGCAGCTCCGTAAGGGCCAACTGATCCGGCAATTTTCGGTCGATTTTTCGAATTCTTTTTAATTGTCAAATGTTTATCAATAGCTTTTACTGCTAAGGCTACTGAACTCTTAATTACTTCCAAGCTCTCGTCCACACCAAGATTAAGATGTTCGGCGAATCCAGATATCGATGCTTGATAAGTATTCGTTTCGATGATATCTGAACCAGCTTGTAAAAAATCAAGATGAGACTGGTAAATTGCATCTGGATTCGTAACCAAAAATCTGCTCGTCCATAGTGGATCGCCATCAATTTTTTCACCTACATACTTGGCCAGTTGCGTTGAAAAACCACCATCTAAAACTTTTATTTTTCCCGTTTCAGACAACTCTTCGTTAAAATTTTCCATGCTTTTTTCTTCCTTTATTTAAACTTTTAATATTTGAACAGTTTGATTAATGTAAAACTCGACGTTAACAATAAAGAAAATAAATGCATAAAAAGCAAAAGTAAAGAAAAAATTTATTGATTTCAATGAATTTGAACAAGTGTCTCGGTATTTAAATAAAAAGATTACAATGTCTCCTATCAAACAAATTTTGATAAAAAACCTTTGATAAAAAATTATATACAACTCAATAATTTTACTTGTCGGTGCAGGCAGATACATACAAGTATTGTAATATATATATAATATATATATAGATGATAGCAGTTAATATTATCGTTTGACTAAAGTAATGTGCAATTAAGAGACGTGAAGCAAATTTAAAAGCTGATGCAATTATATAATATATTGACCTATTAATAACTTACTTTAACATTTTTAAACGCAACCTAATAATGTACTACTATATTTCAATTTATAGGTGGAAATCATATTTAAAAATTGTAATAATAATATTCGTAAATTGTATCATGCATCGGTTAACTAAATTTTGTTTAGCAAGTAAACGTGCATTGAACTAATTTTTGGAATCATGCTATTTGATAAATGTGAATTAAAAACTTCTGGATGCAACGAAAAAATTGGCTCTTAAGTAAATGAATGAGCCCATATACTCAAGAGCCACGGGTACTTTTCATGGGAACTGCGAATTTTTTTATTATTTACGGTGCAATACTACATTTTTTTTCAAATTTTTTTGTAGTTTTATATTTTTCAAGCTCCAAATAACCTGAAATTTTCAATAGTAACTACAAACGTAAAAAAATCTATGTATTATTCTTATGGGATTTTTTATTTATGCGGACGTTTTTGACAAGGACGTTTTTTAGACTAATATTCAAATAGCTCGCTTGATTGAAAAGCCACAACATTTTCTCTTACTTTGGCTATCTTATTTTTTCATCAAAACACGTTACTGAACAAGATTAAGTAAAATATTACACACACTTTGAGAAAACGACCTGGACGTTTTTTACATTTTTATTTTCTATATACGCGTTTTAAAAATTTTAAATTAAAAATTTTCTTTGTTAAACCTTTTATTATCAAAATTTTAAAATTTCCACGGTTCATATACATGAGTAGTTAAGGAGGTATAAGTGCTGAGCAATTACAGTTCACGCTAGTGTAAACTTTTGCGCACTTAATTAAGGTATTTTACAGTTAAGCTGATTTGACTTGAGCAGTCGATAATATTTTGATTAATATGTTATTCTTTCATTACGTTTGAATTTTGATAATATGTGATTATTATGATGACTAACCAACTTGTATTACATATGTGTTCCGGTAAAGATTATTATTTTCTCTTTTTTTTCTTAATTTTTTATGAATATTGTAGCTCAAAACCAATCTCGGATTGTAACAAAAATATTTTTGCATTTTTAAATTAATTTTTTAATTCATCTGCTAATTAGAAAAAAATTTTTTCAACGGAATTTTTTTAAACTTTTGTTTAAAAAAAAGACATCCATACAAATCACTATAAATATACGTGTTATTTTTCTAAAATTTTGCAATTTTATTTTCTTTATATCTTGGTAAATAACCAACCTAAGGTTCTGAACATTTATCAGTCGATTTATACAATAATAAACATCGTTTTTGCCAAATATTATCAAATTCTTTTCAGTAGAAATTCTAACTGTAAAATACCTTTTAATAAAAAATGTTTAAGGGTCCTTTGTGCTAAATATGACGATTTTTTAGGTAAGGATTGCGAAGAGACGGTTAAAGATTTTTAAATAAATTTTTGTTTATTCTTTTATTTAAGTATTATATTTTACAAAAAAATTTTTTATATTTATTTTCATGACGTCACTTACGCGTTACACGTGCGTAAATCAGGCACTATGTCAAAACTGTGTACAGGATATCTCCAGTTAGGCTTATCTAAAACAAAAAAAAAAAATTAGTAAGAGTTTAAAGCAAATGTCAGGGGCTGACTTCGAGTTTTTTCAAAAAAATTAATTACAAACAAAATGGCGGCTGTTTAAAGTTAAAATTCAAAAAAAGGCCTAAATTTTTAGGACTATAGTAGCTGTAAAAACTTTTTGAGAACTTTTTTTAAAAAAAACTCGAAGTCAGCCCCTGAAAAATATATTTTTTTAACTATACTCAGCAAATATGAAGTAAATTGCTAGAATAGTTTTTGCTTAATCGTGTACACAGCTAGCAAGAAACGTGTTTTGAGATAAACGCATTTGAGGTTTCAAACAAGTTTTTCGATACTTTCAATTAAATAATTTTATTTTTTTTTTTGTTTTTCGTTTAGAGCAACTCAAAACAAAAAAATCTAGACCATAAACATTACAATCGGTTTATAATTTTTGCAGAAATGTTAAGTAGAAAGAGTAAATACGTAGTTTAAAAAAAAAACAATTTTTTTTTTTTTTTTTGAAAAAATGAAAAATTATTTTTTTTTTTCAACTTACCAGTCGTCTGCGATCCCGGGTCCATACAATAACCCTTTTGGCTTGCTCATATTCTACTACTACTTGACTTTTTTCGTTTTGTTGGTCAGAGTTTTGTTTTTTGGCCAACTCTGCTTATATATAGTGAATTAAAACTTGTTACTGATGGAAAAATCCGTAAATATACACATTCTATGAGTATCCAATAATACAATACATATTAATTATTTAATATAATATAAATAATTTGAAAGACCTAGGAAGGATTGCGAGGATAATATGGATATCTATTCAATTTTAGAAAAAAAAGCGCGTTTGACGGATTTTAAATAAAAAATTTTTTTACATGTTCTTGAGACATATATGAGGTTATTTATGCAAAAAAAAAAATTAATTTTCAAAAACACATTTAGAACAAAGGAGCCTTAAACTAAAAGAACGTATTATATCTGCAGATGAAAAATAGGAAAATTCGTTTGAGTATTTTGTCATTCTATAAAAATTTCGCCGTCCAGGACAAAAGAAAAATATATTTTATGGAATAAAAAGGGTTCTGAACCGAGGTTCCAAGGGATATTCATCAATATTTGCATTCAGATGGATATTAAATATTTTTTTCTTGAGATAAATTTTGAAAATGTAATTAATAATGCTTTATTAAAATTATGAAGAAAGTTCATTGTTTTCAATCGACATCTTACTGTACAATTATTTTTATTTGTGAATTAAGCAACAGTTAGTTTTATTCTGGTTTTATAGCAATTAAACATGAAATATGATCTGACGGGGTTGGCGCGCTTTAATAGCGCGCAGGGGGCTTACCCCCTAGTTTGTCAAAAAACGATACCATATCAAGTAGCCTATTTTGATTCAAGGTTTTCTTATTGTAAATAGTTACTAATTTCCAAGCACACTAGAAAGCAAAGAAAGTATATAACAGTTTAAAAGTTAAAAATAAAACGGTTAAAAATGTATAAATTTAACTTTACTTTCATATTCTGGTATATTACAATTAAAATTGTAAGATTTATAATTCATTATTTATTTTTCAAACATTTTTTTGAATATATTCACCAAGATCGCCCTATTTTTGGCAAAAATAAAAAAGCGCTGAGCGGATTTTTTTCTTTTTTGTTTTTTAAAATTGTTTCTAGCCAACCGTGTAGGTGTTCAAAACCGTACACTATGAAAAATATAGAGTATTGCCAAGCTATGCGAAGTTGACGCAACCTAAGCGCGAAGGTAAATACGGCGAAGCGAATATTTAATTACTTGAATCAACTTAAACAGTGACTTGACGGGAGATCCCGTGATTCAATTGAAAGCAAGCTTCTTTCATCAAAATATTAGCTTGATACAAAAAATGTAATTGGGCTAATTTAAGCTAATTCGAATCTGTTATATTCAAATATAACGTTGAGATAAATTCAAGCTTAACTTAGACATAAAAAAAAATATAGTGCAAGCCCTTAAATATAATATACTCTCTGATTTAGGGAGTTATAACTCCCTGAAATTTCTGTCATCTCCTCGAATACCTTCGGGGTGAAAATGGACCGTATGAGGGAAAACTGATATCCTGGAAGCGAAATTTTTAATTTTTCATCCTAAACAATTTTCCAAATTTCCAATATAGCGGACCAAAAAACATGAAAATAGAAACTTTCTACATTACCTGGGGGTTTTCGGGGTCGAGAAAAACGTTTTTATAAATGAAAATTTTAATTTTTTTGCCCCAGCAAATTTTCTAATTTTCCAAGATGGCGGACCAATAAACACGAAAATAAAAACTTTTTACATTACCTGGGGGTTTTCGGGGTCGAGAAAAACGTTTTTATAAATGAAAATTTTAATTTTTTTGTCCCAGCATATTTTCCAAATTCTTCAAGATGGCGGACCAAAAAACATTTAAATAAAAACTTCATAAAAACGATTTTCTCGACCTCTAAGCCCCTTGGCAATGTAAAAAGCTTATTCTAAAATGTTTTTTGGTCCGCCATGTTGGAAAATTGGAAAATATGCTAGGGCAAAAAAATTCCAATTTTCATTCGTAAAAACGTTTTTTTCGACCTCGAAAACCCCCTAACAATGTAAAAAGCTTATTCTGAAATGTTTTTTGGTCCGCCATATGGGAAAATTGGAAAATATGCTGGGGCAAAAAAATAAAAATTTTCATTCATAAAAACGTTTTTCTCGACCCCGAAAACCTCCAGGTAATGTAGAAAGTTTTTATTTTCATGTTTTTTGGTCCGCCATCTTGGAAAATTGGAAAATATGCTGGGGCAAAAAAATTCCAATTTTCATTCATAAAAACGTTTTTCTCGACCTCAAAAACCCCCTGTCAATGTAAAAAGCTTATTCTGAAATGTTTTTTGGTCCGCCATATTGGAAAATTGGAAAATATGCTTGGGCAAAAAAATTAAAATTTTCATTCATAGAAACGTTTTTGTCGACCTCGAAAACCCCCAGGTAATGTAGAAAGCTTCTATTTTCATGTTTTTTGGTCCGCCATCTTGGAAAATTGGAAAATTGTTTTGGATGAAAAATTAAAAATTTTTCCTGCAGGATATCAGTTTTCCCTCGTATGGTCCATTTTCATCCCGAAGGTATTCGAGGAGATGATAGAAATTTCAGGGAGTTATAACTAATACGTAAGTCAAATATATAGTTACCGGATTCAGCCTAATATTAAGTTGATCTGAGTCTAAAAGACAGCTATTTTAACAAATATACGTCAGCTGACTCAAGGTTGGGATGCATTGATTTAACCCCGTTAACTTGAATCAAGGGATTATTCACTTTCGGGGACTTAATGGGTACGAAGTTAATATTAACTTCTTAAAATTTTATTATTTTTTATAGTGTATCGCAATGTCCAACATCCCATCCTTGAGCCTACCTCATTTTTTTCCAATATTCATTTTTCGAAAATATTATTTTATGTATCTAGAAGTATCGTTTTTACTCGACATCTCAAATCTGATAACTAATTTTTGAAAATTTTTCTCTGAAAATTTTGTCCACCAAAAAATACAAAAAACACAATTTTTTTTTTTTTTGATTATCAAAATTTTTGCAATAAAAAGTAAAAAAAAAAATATTTTTTTTCAGATTTAATACCTCATTTATTTCTTTAAAAATAATAGTATCTATAGAAATTACAACAACAAAAACATTTACATGTAAAAATGACGCAAGTTTGCTATACGTGCTTGTATTTTGGCCTTTGTTTTTAGGTGTAAAAATTTTTCACTGCTAAAGTTTTAAGATCTGAAAAACTTTACGCAAGTTTTAAATATTTAAAAAATATATTTTATTTAAATTTGCTGTATTGAAAATTACCAATTATTATCTGAAGCGAATTGACCCTTAATTAATTCATCTTACAATTATCAATAATTATTTGTAAAAACTTGCCAGGCCGCCAAGTAAAAAAAAGTTGAAAATTTGAGAATTAATTTGCAAAATAAAGCATTTTTCGGCCTGACAAGTTTTTTTAAATAATTATTGATAATTGTAAGATGAATTAATTAAGGGTCAATTCGCTTCAGATAATAATTGGTAATTTTCAATACAGCAAATTTAAATAAAATATATTTTTTAAATATTTAAAACTTGCGTAAAGTTTTTCAGATCTTAAAACTTTAGCAGTGAAAAATTTTTACACCTAAAAACAAAGGCCAAAATACAAGCACGTATAGCAAACTTGCGTCATTTTTACATGTAAATGTTTTTGTTGTTGTAAGATTTCATTCATTTCATTAAAGATATACATTATTACACAGTCAAATTGGAGTTTTTTCTATCCCTTTCTACTATTAATTTTTATTATTATTATTATCTCTCTATTCGTATTATACTTCTCCCAGGCAGTCACCTTAAGTTTATATACAATTTTTTTAAAAGTACCGCCGCTGATCGAATCGAATCTCTCGAACTTCTCGAATATGATAAACTTTCTCTTAAAAGACTACATTAGAGTGCCAGTCTGTGAAACGGAAGAGAAAATTCTCGTATATCTAGGTGTCGTTCAAACTTGCGTCCCGAGACGACACGTCTCTGTAGATATTATATTCAAGTTCTTTATATCTCGAATCTGATAATTATAATTATTCGAAAATTTTTCTCTCAAAATTTAGTACTTAATTATTTTCTATGGAAGAATCAGTTTTGGAAACACCGTTTTTACTCGATTTTTTAGATCTGATACCTAATTTTTTGAAAATTTTTTTCTTGCAATTTTTGCTATATCAATAAATACAAAAAACACATTCGTTTTTTTGGTAAAAATACCGGTTTTACTTGATTTTATGTATCGGATAGCTAATATTGTGAAAATTTTTTCCTAGCATTAAAAATTTTAAAAAAGCACCAAAATTTTTTTCTGAACAGTAGCCACGAAAGTATACGATTTCCTGGCCACTACGCGGTATCTGTTCAAAAATTTTCCGTCTACGGATTATGGATATTATTCTAACGGAAAATAATAAACTGAACCGTTTTCTATTTTACCAGTGGGAAACTGAAACAGAAACTGCGTGCCGAAATCACCGATTTTGCCCAGCTCTGATCCATAATACTGCATAATGCTCATGTTTAGACTTATTTTTCTTAAAACATTATTTTTAAGTAAAAACATAAACTTTTTATAATTTTTCATAAAATAATTCAAGTTTTAACTTATTTAATGGGCAATATAATTATTAATCAGACGAATTTTGGTAATTGGAAAATTTTTGCCTTCTGAGTAAAAGCTTAAATCAAATTTTTATAATCTTCCATTCCCCGAAATTTTCCAATTTCAGGCTTTTCCTATGAAAACTTCACGAAAACTCTAAATCAATTTTTGGGTATCTTGGCAAATTTCACTACGGAACCTTTTACTTTCTAAGGTAACGTTGCAAGAAGAAAATTATAAAATTTGTTTAAAAATTAAAAATTTAAACATTAATTATACTCTTTTTATTTAATCATTTTATGATTTTTTATTGTTATATATAATATATATTAGGGCATTAATTCTTATTTCCCAAACTGCCCGAAGAAAAAAATACTGATAAGACAATCTTAAAAAATGACTCCAATAGAATATTCTATTGATTCAATAGAAATTCCATTAATTTTTCTTCCACCAAAGTATTATTACCGTTTAATGTAATTATTTAATATAATGTCATTGTTTCTCTATACGCGCAGGATAAAATATTTGGTCCCATAAAAGAAGTACAATTTTTATGTGCTTAGTGCGGATGAGGCAAACTAAAATATTATAGTAATACAAAATTACTTTAAAAAATTAAGTAACCTTATTCGACCGGAATAATAATTAAATTTTAAGCATTTGAGTGTTTTTTAAATTAAATTTTTACGACAAATGCCAAAATATTTGTAGCATAATATATTTTCCGGGTAAAGAGATTCTCTGTTAATAAACGGAGCTATAATTATTTGGATACAGAAATAATTGTTAATGCACAAAATAAAAAAAAATTGCGAAACTTTGCAAACAACGATCTGAGTCTTCTAAAAATATTGCTGATCTGTGTTTTTTTAAATATAATGCCTTTATAAGCGCCGGATAGTAAATTGCGATTATGGGCATTATTTTTTTATGTTGTAAATAATTTTTCTTTGTCAGGGAGGTAAATGCTCAAAAGGTTTTGTGAATGGTCTCATGTGAATGCTATATTGAATATTTTAATTATTAGTAAATTTTACCCGATATACCTACAAAAACTGGCAGTTATTAGCATTAAGAAAAGTAATTTGTTTAAAGATTTATGTATTATTTTATTTTCTGTCTATGATATTTTTAACTTATACATATATATAATATATGTACAATTATTTACAATATATTTTTCAACTTATTATAGTTTTTGATGCTATATTTACATAAAAATATAAAACATTTATCTTTTTGTATATAAATTAAATTAAAATATACTTATAGTTGATATGAAGATTTTATCTTATATTAGCATTTAATTGAAGTTTGTATGATTCCAAAGTTTCCACTAACCATCCAGTTTAAATCTTCCTTTTTAGCTGCCTCAATTTTTTGTGCTGATAACCCAGCACATAAATCAGCTTTTAATGTTCTCAATGCTAATATATTTGATGGTTGGAATCCTCTCAACGATACAGAAAAACTTGTAGATAATTCCCAATTTATATCACCTAATAATTTTCTGTAATTAAGATCACCTTTAAAAATGACTAAGAATGCTTCAGAAAGTTTTTTGTACAAATTTGGTTCTTCATTTTTCATTTCAGAATAATCATAAGGCTCAGTCCAAAAAGATTCTTCCTAAAATTTTAAATTTAATTTCATTTTAAAATGTTAAATTATAACTTTAAAAACAGTTTACCTCAATAATTATTGCACCAGTTTTTAAAAATTCCTCACACATTAGACCAAACTTTTTTATATTATTTTCATCAGACTTTATTAATTGATGAATGACCCAATAAAAATCTTCTTTTGTAACGTCACTGATGAACCATGGATATTTTTTAACATAAAATCTTACTTTACTTGCATATTGATTATGAACAATGTACACAGCCAGCAGCAAATCTGTAAAAAGTTCGTAACCTGCATTATCTAATACAATATCAATAATAGATGTTCCATTTTGGCATTCAGAATGTTTATTCAATATATCCCAAACTATCTCAGTATCATCAGTTAAAATGTTTTTATCTAATGATTTTATTACTGTAAAAGTCTCAAATTTTTCAGAAGAAACAACTCCAGCACTTAAAGACAAATCACTTCTAAAAATGGGAAAATAATATATTACTTTAAAATTACTAATAATTTTATAAAAAATTACTTAAACTTACCTATTACCCCATAAGCTTAATTTAATTAAATTAATTACATTATTTTTTTGGTCAATTAAACTTAATTTATTTTTTGAATTTATTAATTCCAAAAAATGTTGACACAAATTAGACATACTATTTTTAGCATTTAAAAAGCTTTCCTGTTTGAGAGGCTCAAAAGGGTCATATGAATTCAAGTATTTACTGAAAATATAAATATTTTAAATTTAATGTGGAAAAAAGATATTATACACATATATAATAAATTTTAGTTTTACGTTAGTAGAAAATCTTGAGCTATCCTTCGATACATATAACATTCACAAAATAACCAAACAGTATTGTACCAAGTTTGAATTTCATTTCTATCACCTTTTAATTTTTCTAATTTCTGATTCCATTTTAAAGTGTCATCATTCTTATCACTGTTTTGCAATGCAGTTAACGGTAAAATAGGTTTATTTGTAACAAGTTCATTTTTTATTTTACTAATTGCTCCAATAACTTTTTTAATATCTTCATTTGCTTGCTACAAAATTATGCAAAGTAATTTTTACTGCTTCAATATTTAATGTAATGAATTAAAAATACCTCACTATATTTTTGCGATATAGAATCTTTATTTCGACTTAGACTATCAACAATCTTTGTTAATATAACTGGTAACCTGTCTTTAATAGTCAAGTAAGCAAAACTTCTATAATTTTTTAATATAATGTTAAATAAAACATTGAATAGATAAATTTGTATCAGAAGAATAAATTTATTGTACCTTTTATATTTTCCAGATAAAAAATTTCCAACAGGAGGTTCAATATCTTCTAGCTCTCCAATTTCGAAAGAGTTTGACCTCTGAACCCCAGACATAACTATGAATACTCTTAAAAAAATTAAATTATTTTTCAATTTTACGAATGGGTGCAATTCAACTGATTTCAAATCTCAATTTAATCCAAATTATTGACTTATTGTTTTAGAATGCATATTTTATAAAAAAATGTGTAATTAAATTGTAATAAATAAACATAATAATCAATTTATAATCTGCTAAAATGATTTTTTGTGGACTGCAGTCTGCATACCAAGTGAAATCTGAAATATAAGAGCGCGCAACGCAACCGGCAACGACGCAACTTCGCAGCAGTGGATAGTGCTGCCATTAAATTAGAAGTGAAAATAAACTGATTTACAAATAGTAACTTCGAGAAATCGGAATTCCGAAGTCCCTAAAAATATTTACACATTTACTCGCATTTTAACCAAAAAATCGGCTTTTAAAAAAAATTTTGGTTTTTTGTAAAAATACCAAGTACACGTATTTCCATTTCGTGTTTATTATAATTTTTGAAAATACTTAAGAACATTAAGTTATCTCACAAAGCTAAAAAGCACCTGTTTGAGTAGTTTAGTGGTCACTCCTTTTTTATTTTATATAAAGTTATAAACAACAAAAATCAAATAATTAATAGAATTTAAAAAAACTTTGTCCAGAATTTCTAACTGGTCTGTTAATAATAAAATATTAAAACAATTTCCAAGTAACTCCGACATGGTTGATTACAGCAAATGGAAAGATATTGAGGTATATTAATATTTTTGTTTGTTTGTTTTTGTTCAAAATTAATTGCTTTTAAAAATATGCAAAATAGTATTTAGGTATACATACATTTAAAATTATTATAACAAATTAAAAAGCAACTTATTTATTTTAAGAGACAATTTTATTTATGAATGTAATGTTAAACGTAATAATTTTTAAATACTTTTTGAAAGTTGTAGGTATTTGACAAAGCTTATTCATAAATAATTTTTTAATAAAGTACTTAGTAAGTACTTAGTTAAAGTGGATCATGCATTTTAATTACTTATCTTTGTATTAATTGTATAAATAATCAGTAGAAAAAGTATAAATTATAATTTTAATATTTTAGATTTCTGATGATGAAGATGATACCCATCCTAACATCGATACACCATCACTATTCCGATGGAGACATAAGGCAAGATTAGAGCGAATGGAAGAACAGAAAAGAGAAGCCGAGGAATTTGAAAGTGAAAAACAAGAGTGAGTTATTTTATGACTACATTTAATATCTAAATTGCAAAGTATATTTATATATTATCTATGTATATATAATGTTAACAATAAATTTATATTTTTGAAATTTTTTAAATACAAATATTAAAACTTTCATTGAACTAACTCTTAATAACAAGTAATTTTTACTTATTAAAATTTGTATTTATTTAAAAAAATTATTTTGTGTTTAGAACTAAGAAAAAATTGGCAGAGACCAAAAAAAAAGTTTCTGAATTGGAAAAAAATGATTTGAGTTCACAAGAATTAGAGTCATTAAAAAAAGCTTTAAAAGAATTGGAAGAAAAAGATGCACAAATTAAAAAAAAAGAAGATGAATTAAAAAAGAAAGAAAAGTTAACACCTTGGAATGTAGATACAATAAGTCAAGAAGGTTTTGCAAAAACTGTAATTAATAAGCAACCTGTTCGCAAGGATGAAGATTCTCTTTCAGAAGAAGAAAAAGAAAAGAGAATGAGACAGTTTGTAAAAGAAAATGAGAAAAAATTAAAAGAATTTGGCATGCTTAGAAGATATGATGACAGTAAAGCACTTCTACAAGAAAATCAGCATTTAGTATGTGAAAACACAGCAAATTATTTGGTTATTTGGTGTATTAATTTAGAAATGGAAGAGGTAAAGAGAGAATGATTTGAATTTAATTAAATAATATACAATTTATATTTAATGTTTTAAAAATCAAATTCATTGTTTACAGAAACACGATTTAATGGAACATGTTGCACATCAGTGTATTTGTATGCAGTATATTTTAGAATTATCAAAACAATTGAATGTTGATCCAAGAGCATGCATTGGTTCATTCTTTAGTCGCATTCAAGTTGCTGAAGTTGAATATAAAAAATCTTTTGACGATGAACTCACAAGTTTTAAAGAAAGAATAAGAAAAAGAGCTGCTGAAAAAATTGCAGAAGCTATAAAAGAGACAGAAGAAGAAGAGCGTTTGGCACGCTTAGGCCCAGGTGGTCTGGATCCTGTTGAAGTATTTGAAAGTCTTCCTGAGGTAATTTTTTATAAATATTGAACTAAAAGTAAACAACTTTTATCATTTCTTAAAAATTAAAAGTTATTGCTACCTAATATATAATAAATCAAACAACATTTTACATTTTCAAAAAATGGAATTATTTATGCTGCAAAATTCGTATAATGTATTCTTTTTGTCCAATCGACAATTATGCCCAAACACTTATATTTACATTTCTCAACTTTTGGAAACAAATTTGGAAACAATTTTGAAAAAAATTCCCGGAAATTATGAATACAATCTTAAAAAACAATCTCTTTTTTAGAATAATAAATGGGTTAATATTTTTTATGTGTAATAAAGTGATCTGTATTGGCGGGATTAAACTTTAAAAAAATATTTTTTTTTGCGCCAAAAATATCGAAAAACACAATTTGGATTTTCTCGCGCATAATTTTCAGTTCAAATCAAATTTTAAATTCTAGATTCAAATTTCACTGAAATTTTTAAGAATTTGATTTCTATTAAAAACGTTGCCAAATTATTGGTACTAAGGTTCTTTAAACAATGACAAAATATTCGTAATGGCTGAAAATCTATGTCAACCCCGAATAAACATTTTATAGGGGGCCTGTACAATAAGAAAAATATTAGACAGAAATAGTGCAAAGGAAGAGGTTTGAACAGCTTGAGTCGGTTAGAGTAGGAACCAAATATAACTCTTACCAAAAGAACTGAAAATTTTTATGCTAGAACCGAGATTCACGGTTCTAAAAACTAGTTAAAAACCTTTTCTTAAAAAATTATTCTTTTTTTCAAAATCAAAATTAGTTAGAAGTATATTTTTTAATTTAATGTACACGATTAATAAAAGAAATATAAAAATTATGACATAATAAATTTCACAAATTTAGGTACCCTAACAAAAATAACCGGCCGGTTTCGTCAGGTTTCACCTGATTTCATCTGGTATCAATGAGTTTTAACCAGGAAAATAGTTTTAGTTGTTAAAAAAATAAAATTTCCGGGAAAATAAAGAAAATTCAATACTGCTAAACTTTATAACATTCTTTTAACCAATAAACGTCTAAAATGAAAATTTATACATTATTACCAGGGGGTTTTCGAGGTCGAGAAAAACGTTTTTATGGGTGAAAATTTTCATATTTTCACTCCAGCATATTTTCCGATTTCCCAAGATTTTCTGGAATAAATAGACCTGGCCTTTTTATTATTACTTCGCACAAATATTTTTGAGAAAGATGTTTTCACTAATTTAGGTATCAGATTCTGGAAACTGAGTAAAAGCGATATCTCTAAAACTAGGTATATTTTCATATGAAAGTTAAGTATTACGTCCAGAAAAAAAATTAATGAGATTCTATTATTTTTGAAGAAAAAAAATTTCAGAAAATTTGGGTTTGAATTGAGAAACAATACATAATAACAATTTTCTGAAAACCATAATTCCATATAAAAAAATTAGGTATTAAATAAAAAAAAAAGTAATGGAGTTTTTTACGGCAAAAAAATTATACTAAAATTTTCAGAAATTTAGGTGTCAGATAATATAAATCGAGTAATAGCAAATCTTCTAAAATTAGCACTTCCATTTAAAAAACTTATAACCGCTTTGTGTAAACACAACCTAAATCTAAGTATAATGCGAATGTTACGCAACGTTACAAAACAATTTTCTAATTTTCTAATTTGTAATTATCATTTTTACTAGATGTTAAGATTACCCAAACTAGAACCCAAACTATTCTGATTCTCTAAACGCGTATTATTCTAGGTCCCTAAATCAAAATTATTTTAAGTCCCTAAGTCCATATTATTCTAAGTCTCATTTGACCCCCCCCCCCCCCCCCTTAAATCGGAAAAATTTGACTCATACCCCTTCATGTTCCATGTTAAAAAAAAGAAAAATATATTACAGTATTCCTCTATCCAGAACCAAAAATGAAAAATTTAAGGAAAAAATAAATTTTCTTTAGCTATTTGATAATATTAGCAATCTTAAATTTTTCTTTGCAGCCACTTCAGAAATGTTTTGAAGCACAAGATATTCCATTACTTCAAGAAACTATAACATCAATGCCTGAAGAAGAAGCTAGGTATCACATGAAAAGGTGTATAGATAGTGGGTTATGGGTTCCAGATGCAAAAAGTAAAGAAGAAGAAACTGAAAAATCAACAACAGAATCATCAACTCCTGATCCAGAATAATAAATCTTATAAATTGTAATATAAATTGTACAAAAAAATCATACATCAAATTAATTCATGGATTTGAACATATTTCCAATATTTATTTAAAAAAATAATCCACATAAGCAAATTTTAAATTTTATATTTGTGTTCAGTTATTTTTAAAAACTCATTCTATATAATTCAAATAATTGTCAGATAAATAATATTTATATATTTACGTAATTTTCTTAGCTTGTTAAATTTCAAAAAATGAATAAAATAAAATAATTTAATAATATGTGAAACGTTTATAACGCATTATTTTTTTATTACTACATAATTCGGTCCTGCAATCGACAAAAAAAAAATTTGAAGGCACATCAATGTGACTCTTGTTTTCAGGTAGTTTGAACCTTCAGAAGTCGGAAAAAAAATTATAAGCTATTAAAAGAATTTTTCGCTTTTATTTCAGAATCCGCATTTTTAATTTCTGAGCTACCAAGGATTTGAAAAATAAAATTTTAAAAAATACATGAAAAATTCGGATCGTCAGGGAAAAAACACTCCTTAAGAAAAAGCTTCAGTTTAAGATAAAAATTAGCCAAGTTATCAGCTAATTAAAATTTTGCCAAAATTCATAAAAAAATATTTACATTCTATTTAAAAAAGAGGTTTTTGAACTTAAAAATATATAACTATATCGCTTAAAATTTCAAGCGATTGTTTGAAAATTTAAGCGATATATATTTTTACAGTGAGAATAAATTATTCTTAAGAACTTGAATGAAGTTATAATGCAGATGAAAAACTAAGTATAGCGTAAAATTTATTCTCCTTTGAATGTAAAATTTATATATGAATCATTTTTAATGCGTTGGCTAAATCTGAAAATGTGATTAAATTTAAAGTTATCTAAAAATCTTGTTTATACTTTTTTCTTAACTTTTTAACTGCTTTTATGTTTAGTTGAAATTAACCAATTAAAGTCCTGTTTTGGCATGCCCCCAAAATTTCTTCTCCCCTAGAATTGAAAAGATTTCGAAAAATTACAAGAAAAAGACCTTGAAAAAACCTTTTTTTGAATCAATATATTAATTGATTGTACTTTTGATCATGCATTAAACACGAATACAGTAATAAAAATAATATGCTTTTATATTCTTGATTTTTCATATGATAAAAATTATAAAAATTTACAGTTATGACATCATAAGACCCCTTAAAAGTTTAAATTTATGTATGTCTAGAAATATTTTACGATTGTTACATCATTTAAAGTATATTACCAGAGATTATACTTATGTCTTAATTTTGTACCTTAAAATATTATACTTTTGTTATTTTAAAAAAATAATAAACATTTTTTATAATCCCAAATTATATATAATTATCTTGATTGAAAAATTAGATAAACTTGAAATAAAAAAAACATGTTTTACACGTTTACATACGAGAAATTCTATATCAACTGAGCGGATTATAAATCGGATTAAATAGTTGCGGGCATCGATCAAAAATATTTTTTAACAAAATTGTACATAAAAATATTTTCATCTTTTTGGTCATTGATAAAAAAAAGCTAATTTTTTTTATTTTTTCTATAAAAAACTCAATATACTGGAAAAAATGTTTTCCATTTTTTTCTTTTTGAGCGTGTAATATACTTAATTTGTTTATATGGATATACTAGTTTAAAGTACTAGTTTTAAAAATACCGTTTTTACACGATTTCTCGAATCTGTTGTCTAGAATTTGGAATACTTTTGTCTCAAAATTCTCTCAATGGATAGAGAAATAAAGAATGGCTTTAATCGAAGGTAAAATATATCTTTATTTAATTATGGCCTAGGGTCGTATAAAATTTTTCAGCGTCAATAGCGAGAAATTGCGATGTTCTTGTCAGCGCATTGCATCTGTTTTCATCTGTTTGCCTGGACATATGCAGGTTATTGTAGAATCAGCCTAAATGCCTTTAAAACAGGCTTCAAAACTATTAGGCGAAAGTCAAACCATACATACGATTAATCGGTCTTTTGAATAAACCAAATAAAATAAAAGAAAATAAAAGTGTTATTTGGATCAAGAGTCAGATGTATTAATGTAACAATTTATTTAATTATTATCTAATTGGTAGAAATCTCTCACTAATTCCAGCTAAGAGTGCAGTATTTAGTGATTGATTGCTACATGTTATTACTGCTTTTTTTGTCATGATATAATATTGCTCTCTTTTTTATTTTTCTTTGTTTTTTATTAATAATAATTATATATTTAACAGAGATACTTATAAATTTATATGTTATAATTATTTTATTTCTTATATTATGCTATATTTATGTATAAAATTTTGCAACATACCAAATAAACGACTATTTACATTTACATTTACATTCTTTAATATAACACATTCTTTGGTTTAAAAAAAAATAATAATTCCAGATAAATTTAGCTTAAAAAACTTTTGAATGACCAAAAAAATGAATATTACTGCCAAAAATTAAGAAATGGTTTTAGGAAGATAAAAATTGGTAGTACCTATACGATTTGGATAAAAATATTTCTGATTTATTTCTGTCTAATGGGCCCTTGCTTAAAATTCTAAAATTTTTCGATTTGGAAAATCTAAAAATTATTTTTCTTTATTGAATTCATTGTTAATTTTTATGATAAAATATTGGGCTTCACAATTATTTTGTTAAAATAGTGCGAGTAATCAGTTTTTTTGGGGGGGGGGGGATACTTGCACACCTTAATAATCGGACATAGCATGGAATCCCTCGTATTATACAGTTAAGTAATGTATAAATATTATTAAATTATTTTTTTGTTTTATATTTCAGAGAATTTAATAATGAATCTAGTTTTAAATTATTTTTAATTAAGAAGGTATAAGTGCTAGGCAATTACAAAACAAAATAGGTTTAAATTACACAGACTTAATGTTTTTAATGTATTAATAACATTGTTAAACTTTTATACCTTATTTGGAAGGGCTCTAGTATACATATAAAACATATGACGTCCTTTTTTAATTTTTATTTTCCATGCAAGCTTCCTATAATCAGGCACGTATTTAGACCTTGACAATTTTTTGTCAAAAATATACATTATTTTAACTTCTGTAAATAAACAAAAAAAAAAAACAGTTTGTGTAGTCATTTTTACATTTTTTTTTTTTTTTTAATAGTCTTATTTAAGTTGTTGTAGCCGATTTTAGGTAAACGGCTGTTTTTATTCTGCGTATTCTTTATGGGCTAGAAATTTTTTATTATTCATCTACATGTTATCAAAGTTTCTACAAACACAAATCAGAAGAAATAAAAAATAAACTGAAAATAACTTTAGAGAATAAACGTTTTTAATTTGCAGTTATATAATGTATCGAAGTTTTTTATTTTTAAGCAACAGTATAATTTTCATCAAAAAATGCTGCCAATCCATTAGCAATATAAGGTTCCTCAAAGAATAAGAAAATGTTTGTAGATCAATGGAAAATAATTAGTTATTATACACCATCTAAAAATAAAGAAATGTTAGCATTTTTTTTACTTTTTGATGGCAGAAATTTATTTATTTATTTATTTATTTAATATTTTAACATCAATGATATCAAAATTGTACGGGTTTCAGAAATCTTCAAAATTTTGGAAATAATAAGCTAGACACACTGTAAAAAGTGACTTTCTTAGATTTACAAAAAAAATTGAATTTTTTCGAAAAATTAGTGAATTTTCAAAAAAATTAGAGTATATTTGATAAAAATCGTAAATTTACTAAATTCAGTATATTATCGAAAAATTGGAGAATTCTCGATTTTTTTTGTGATTTTACGAAAAAAGTTATAGATTCACAACTATTTTTCGGAAATTTACAACTATTTTTTGTAAATTTTCCAAACAAAATTGTAAATTAACAATTTTTCTTGCGAATTCACAAAAAAAAATCGAGAATACTCGAATTTTTGGTTAATTTACTAAATTTAGTAAATATACGATTTTTTTCGAATATTTACAAATTTTTTCGAAAATTTACTAATTTTTCGAAAATGTTATAATTTTTTTGTTAATATAAGAAAGTTACTTTTTACAGTGCATATAAAACCCATTTTTATTGAAATTAGTCTTTTTGATAGCAATTTATAAAATGTACATATAGGGCCAAAAATAAGCATTTGGTTTATTTATTATAACGGTGAGAGAATTAATTATCGAAAATTGCCTTTACGGGGATTAAGCAGGGACACTTACGCGAAAAAAATGTGGCTAATTGAAAGTTAATAGGTTAAAAAAGAAAATCGCAGTGTTATTTTACAGATATACGAAAACCCCCTTTTTTTCTAACATAGTCCTAATTAAGTCCTGCAGCATTTCTAGGTCCGAAATTCTCATTCAAACGCATGACCATAAGATTCATTTGAAAACTTCTAAATATAATTCTCATAAGTATTATTCGATGTATCACCCATATTTAATTGAATATTATAAAGATTTTGTATAATTAATTGACCAGTACTGGGTTGAAATAAATTTATTTAACTAATCTTTTAAAAAATGATGTTTTTTTATTATTAAGTTATACGTTTCGCCTGTCTTAATTACAGGCCTTATCAATAACTGTAAAAAATATATGTATACATGTATAAAAAAGATTAAAAAAATTAAAAAAAAAATTATTAATACAAAAATATATATATGAAATATTTACCTATAATATATAACATATTTATCAGAAAAAAGTATCAACCCAGTACTGGTCAATTAATTATACAAAATCTTTATAATATTCTAAATATAAATTATAAATATTTTTTTAAAATTAATTCGATATTTGATACATTATTTTAAGAATGGATAATAAAAGAGAACGTATTAAGGATCTTCGGGTATTTAACATAATTAGGATTAAATGTCTCCCTATATTTATACTACAGATTTTTTTATTTTGAGTCCGATTTAAAATTGTATTGGGACGACTACCTATTCGGCACAGTACTTATTTTCTTAGAATATCCTATTTTGTATAATTATATCATATCTGACATAATTTAAATTGGATCTGTAAACAATAAAAAGACGTGTCGCGAGACACTTAATCCTAATTAAGCTACACATCCACCTCTAGATTTAATTTCTTAATACTGTCTCTTTTCTTATCCATGCGCATTCTATAAAATAATGTATCGGCTATATTGAATTAATTTGAAAAAAATATTTATAATTTATAGAAATTTTAAAATAAATTTTATGAAAAAACCAAAAAATTTTCCAGCGCTAAACAAATATTTCAAATTAAATTTTATCGTTGCGCCTTTTACCTTATTGCGAGACCTTATTGTACGGCTCTTAGATCAATATTTTAATTTATATTTCGCCATCTTAGGAAAATTGGAAAATTTTCCGGTTGTGAAAAACAATCATTTTCCTTCCGAAGTACTTCCTAATTGAACTTGAAGAGTATAGAATGAAATTTTCATAATTTTTTATTGTTCATAAATAGTACAGGCGATATCCAAATCTGTCTATCAATTTAATCAATTTAAATATCAATTTAATTTAAATACAAGAAGATGCAATATTTTCCAGTCATTTATGCAATTAATTTCAAATACGAGTCGTATAATCCTCAACCTTCTTTAAAAAATTTAAGAGGGTCGTCAGTTCAAACCCCGAACCAGTATATTTTTTTTATTTTATTAAAAAAAAAAAAAAACATTTTTTGCTATACGTGGGTTGAAGTATGGACCATATATGTCACAGAGATGTGTACCAAAGAACCTATATGCTTTACGTGTGCGACACGTCCAGAGCGTTTTGCCGAACGTCGCCCGAAATATGGCGCATACTTGGCCGATACAGTTCCCGCGGCTGACCAGTTGAACAAAAATTTTTCTTTCTCTATCTCTCTCACTCTCCGTCCATCTATCTTATCTTTTTTTTTGCTTTTCAAGTATCAATTATCACTAGTTTTGGTAATTCATTAAATTATTATTTTATCAGATAAATTGTTGTTTGTATTTGAAATTTTTGAAATGTAATAAATGAAAATATTGGATTTTAAAAATTATTTCAAATTCCTTTATTGAGTATATGGATGCTTTTTACAGAAAAAGTATATTTTTCTACCACTTATACGGCACAACACTTAGTATCTTATTATCAAATTTTTTTTTATTTTAATGTTTTTCAAGGTTCAAAATACCTAAAATTTTCAATGGTACTGCTACAAACGTAAAAATAAATTTTGCGTTTTATTCTTGTGAGATTTTTTATTTGTGCGGAAGTTTTTGACATTTCAAGACTAATATTTAAATATAGCTCTTGATTGAAGCCACCAAATTTTCCCATAATTTGGGTACCTCATTTTTTCATCAAAACGCATTACAGCATACACTGTGAGAAAACGACCTGAACGTTTATGACATTTTTATTTTGTATGAGCGCTTTAAAAATTTTAAATTAAAAATTTTCTTCGACGAATTCATAGGTTAACCTATTATTACCAAAACTTTGAGATTTCCAAGGTTCATATATGAGTAGTTAAGTAAAAATAAAAATGGAAATCAGATCCATCGAGCGCATTAATATAGACTGAACACTAGTAAACGACAATACGCTAAGGAAGACTGCATAAAAATTTTTTTCATTGAAAAAATGAATTTTTGAGATTTAACTACGTCATACGCACCCAACAGAAAAATTTAAATTCAAACTTTATTTGAACACATAGACTCAAGCAAAATTTTTCGTTAACTTAACAATACATGTGCAGTTGATTTGAAATTTACAAAAATATTATTAATTAAATTTATTAATTAAAAGAAAAAAAAATGCAAAAGAGCTTTCGAATCGAATATATGTGGAGGGGGGGGAGGTGCACTATGTACACTGTTCCTGTGAAAAGCACCCATATATATTGATTTATTGCCAAAGAAATTTATCTATGTATCTTATAAGAAGAATAAATAACCGCAAATAGGCTGTATTTAATTAACTAATTGCTTGGAAAGTAAAAATTAAAGTAAAAGTTACATAAAAATGATATATCAGTTTTGAAATTTTGAAAGGAACTACTAAAAAGTTTTAGTTAATTTATAATTATTTAATTTTTTTTTTTTTTTAATTGACCATAAAAACCTCAGCTTTAATATTCACCGATCTTTTTACTAAAAATTTACAAAAAGTATGAAAAAAATTAAATTTTGAACGATCGTTCAGGTACTGGCGCTTGTTCATGTACTGGTACAAGTACTTTAGATTTTATAACAATAAAGTCTATGAACGCAATGTTAAAAGTATAGGGAATCTGGATTGTGACGTGACGCGTAATTTATTTAACTCTTTATTTCACAGGTTAAAATAAAAAATAATAAAATATATGTGTCTAATATTTTTTAACTCCATCAAACGATATAATTTTATTTTATGATTATATTCCTATGTAAAATGCATAGAAATGTTATTTAAAAAAAAGAATCTTGTCTGGTGTAGAGAGGGCCTAATAATAAAATTACTTACTCTCTCCATTCTCAACCCCTACTTGCTTTTTACATACGCACTGGGTAGAGCGTGTGTACGGAAATTTTGATGACTTATATAGGTGGGTGAATTTAAAAAAGCGCTCAGTCTCTGAGTATATCGTGGGTTCGCCAGTACTTTTTTAGCTGCTCAAGTGACAATATCAAAAAGTAATAAGTGAAAATTTAATAACAGAGTTTCTACATGCGTTTGATTTATAAATAAAAAGACAAATTATTAAATTTAGCTATGAATTAAAAAAGATTAATTTTCTGAAGAAAAAGTTGTTAACTAAATTTCAAGGTACTACTAATTTTATAAATTATAAAAAAAAAAAATTAGATATAAGTAATTTTGATTTAAAATTTTTGAAATTTTAAAAATAAATGCTTAAATAAAATTTTAAAATTCTTATCGTTATTTCTTACGTACGTATTTGATAAAAATTGTTATAAAATAAAAGATTAGATTTTAATAGAAAAGCTTGTAAAATTATCTATCTTTTAATTGATTCAGGTATATCACATGAATTTTATTGTTATACTGTTTATTTACTCGAAATTTATAACTCGTTTATTATTCGATTATTAATAGAATAAAAATAGTAACTTTCCAACAATAATCAAAATTACTTTAATTACATCTAACTAATTATCTCTTTTATTATCTATTTTATTCATTATTTACAAGATATTAATAATTTTTTGTTTTTATAAATCCAGAATAAAAGTTTTGGAGCCTCTGTCAAGTCCTCTGTCTAGTCGTCGAACGAGCATCAGAAGAAAAGCTAAGAATAGTCATTGAAAATGGGAGGCAAAGGCGAAGAAAAAGTAACATGGAATAACAGCATTGAATTTTTAATGTCATGTGTGGCTTTGTCTGTTGGTTTTGGTAATATTTGGCGTTTTCCGTACATAGCTTACGCTAATGGAGGAGGAGCTTTTCTTATACCATATTTGATCTTACTTTTTTTGGTTGGAAAACCTTTTTATTACCTGGAAATGATTATTGGACAGTTTTCCGGAAGGTCGATAAAGGTCTGGAACCTCTCACCAGCTTTTTATGGTAATATTTTTTAACTAAAATAAAAAAATAGTTATTTAAATTTTCAAGACAATGTATTTCTTTAAAATAAAAACAAACGCTTAAAAATCATTTTCAGTTCTTACTAACATTTGTGACTTGAAAACGCGGTTTCAATATTATTATATAGAACGATCAATTATGTTATCTAATCAATTTCTATTGAGTGGTTTTTAAATTTTAATTTGCTAAATTACTAACGTTGTGTTCAATTAATTTTTATTCCCATAGTTTAATTGATTTTACCCTATAAAGATAAATTTTACCCTTGAAGCCCAATCTTTTGAACTATTCTTTAGCTAACCTTTTAAATTGAATTTTTCCAATTTAAAAATTTTTAATGCACAAGAATTAAAATTAGTATTTTGAAAAAGTATACGTATATTAAACTTAACTATTTAAAAAAGGATCTTAAGGGATAGTTATTGACGTCATTACAAACTTAAAATACATTTAAGAACGTCATTCAAGATCATATCTAAATTGTTTTTGTATATGTCGTAGCCCCATAGGGTAATCGGTTTTAAAGGCTATAAGCCGCAAACCTACTTCGCTATCAATCTGCGCGCTCCAGTTTTATAGCCTGTAGGCCGGCTTTTAGCATATAAAGCTGAAAGATGTCAGCTTCATAGACAAATATCAAAGTTTCAAAACTCTTAGTTTTAAATAATATAAATTTACTTATATTATTTCGTGAATTATTTATATGTATCTTACAGCTTTATTTACATTATGAAATTCTATCAATAGTTATAATAAATATAATAATAACTATAAATTTTTATAATTTTATATTTGACAAAATATAATAATATTGTAAATATTTTTAAATTATCTTTATTTTGTTTAAAATTGGTATATACACCCGAATAGAATCTGAAGTATGGGCTGATCTGGGCCAAATCAGGGCATACTTCAGATTCTATTCGGGCATATTTAAAATCTCAAAAAATTTTCATCCCTTTAAATCATTTTAAAAATGTGTTTTTTTTTCATGAATAAAATAAATAAATGTTTATCGAATCGAATTGTTAAATTAATTTATAATTTTGATAAGAAAAAATTTTTTTCTTGTCAGCGGTCATGGCATCGAAAATACGCGTTTTCTTGCCACTGAAAAAAATTCTCCAGATCGCAGTTCTTTATTTTTGCGGCCTGGGATAAAAATATACTATTTATGTATATAACAACCTCAATAATTTTTCTAAATCTCTGGTTCTTATTAACTTTATGATGTAATTCATTTTCAGGACTGTATATTTTAAGGGTAATATAAATTTTAAAAATTTTATAAGCTATTATTTTCAGTTTGTGGCAAGCTGGTTTTTTTTCTTATTCATCGATACGATTGTAAATGACTTAAATCTTTTAAATTAAAAAAAAAAACTTTTACAACTTGGAACATGTTCAGAGAGTGGGGTATATCAAAAAGGCCCCAAATTCAAGGGGGAGAGGGTCAAACGGACTTAGAATTATGGAATATTTTTAATTTAGGGACTTCAAACAATTTTGATTCTATAGGACTTATAATAATTAAAGAGTATAAGTTGAAACTGTTATAATGTGAAGTGTTTCACGTGCTGTGTGACATAATAAGTCAATTTTGATCATTTAATTTTAATTTTCTTTAGGTTTTAAGTAATTAACAACCCTTTGAAGAGGAAACTAAACTCTGGTTACTTTGAGCAGATTTTTTTTTCCAGTGTCGTAACTGCATTAATATTTTTATAATTCAAGGAAAAATGAAAATAATTTGATTAAAAGCCTTATCAGAATTATGCAGCATATTTGTATAATATTTTTCAAAATGAAAATTAATCTAATATGCATACGTAGCTCTTAAAGCGCATTATTTAAACGTGAATCAAAAATTATTTTATATTTAAAAAAAATTTTTTTTTACATATTTACGTTTTCTAATTATTTATTATTAAAGAATAAAAAAAATTAACTTTTCAGTCCAAGTTTATTTATAGTGATCTGATAAAAGATTTTAAAGCTACATCCTATTATTTTTAGAAAATATGTAAAATAAATTATTTTTTGTTCTTTCTTTAGAGAAAAAATTATTTTTTAACAGGTGTTGGATTTGCTCAATTGTGGTCCATGATCATGTTAGCTACATACTACTGTTCTCTGATGGCATTAACACTTCATTATCTAGTTTCATCGTTTGCGTTTGAATTACCTTGGGCACATTGTAGAAGAGAATGGAATGATTCTTCAACGCTGTGTATTGATTCAAGTATAAAAAAAAGAAATTTGAGTGAAGCTCTAGTCAATAAAACAAACGAAACTCAAATTCTTAGTTCGGCAGAACTTTACTTTTCGTGAGTTAAATTTATTAAATAATAAAATAAAAATACGTTCAACATAATGTTTAAAAATGCAAATTTTTTAAATTTAGAAAAGAAGTTTTGAAAATAAAAGATAATATAAATGACGGAGTTGGTTGGCCTGATTGGCAACTGACATTGTGCTTACTTGGAAGCTGGGTACTTGTATGTTTGATTGTTTCAAGAGGCATCAAAAGTTCCGGAAAATATTCTTACTTCCTTGCAATCTTTCCATACATAGTACTGATAACTTTATTGATTAGATCTGTAACGTTACAAGGAGCCTGGGTAGGAATTTGGTATTTCATTAAACCTGATTGGAAAAAACTTACAGAAGCCAAAGTTTGGTACGAAGCCGTTACTCAAAGTTTTTTCTCGCTCTCTGTTTGTTTCGGAGCTATCATTACTTACTCTTCGCACAATAAATTTAGACACAGCTTGTACAGGTATATTTTAATTAGTATGGATTTTTCGCCACTTAAGTTGTTGATAAAAAATTTAATTTTTATTAAATTAATAAAAAAAAAATTTCTTTTTAGGGATGTTATGATTATAACATCACTTGATACACTTACAAGCTTGATTGCTGGTTGTACAATTTTTGGAATTTTAGGAAATTTATCGTACGAAACAGGAGCAAATGTATCAGACGTCGTAAAATCTAGCGCAGGAATCGCTTTTATTTCATATCCCGATGCCATTGCAAAATTTTCATTCGTACCCCAGGTAAAAAATTATTTAAATTAATTAAATTCAATTGAAGATTAATTAAGTATTCTTTTATTCATTATATTTCATTTAAATTTTTAGCTATTTTCAGTTCTATTCTTCTTAATGATTTATGTTCTGGGAGTAGGCACTTCTGTTGGAATCACAAACAGCATTACATCAACGATTCGAGAAATATGTCCAATATTTAAACAAAATGTTATCACTTATCTCGCTTGTTTAATTGGATTCTTAAGTGGCTTAATTTATGTTACTCCGGTAAATATCAAATGCATAAATTAATGGAATTTTCAAAATTTTTAAGTAATAACGAGTATGAACTAAAAATATTCTTTTATACTTTGGAGTTAATTATGTAGATTACAAAAATTATTAGATAGCTGATTCTTTTCTTGTAACCAGAAACTAAGACTTTTAATAAGCTTTTAAATTATATTGACGTAACATTTTCATGCGGGTTTAAGTAATTTTCACCGGTTAATTTTTAAATATTTTTTATCTGCTGTTTGGTTGCGGCAGCCAATTTTTTTGTAAGTGCCATTTATTAATGAACAGTTGGATTGTAAACGATGTAGTGTATATGGTAAATCAAGGTTGTAAAATTCCATTCGTTGTAACTGTGATTACAAGAACTTTGATCCGGTGCTAAAATCGAACTTGGGTAAAACGACTAGTCAAAACTTTATAAATAAATTATTTACGTTTTTTACGTCTTTTATGTTTCAAAATTTTTATAAAAGCGCGTATTTAAAAGTACGAAATATTAATTAATAATTATGCATATAATAATTTTTATCTAGGGAGGACAGCTGGTTTTGGAGCTTGTAGATTTTTATGGTACATCTTTCGTTGTTTTTTGCCTTGCCTCTTTTGAAGTAATTGGAGTCATATGGGTTTATGGTAATAATTCATTTTTATATACGTTTTTTAAATTTTCAAAAATACAGTTTAATATTACATGTATTTTCATTAATTAGGATTACAAAACTTTTTGGACGACGTCGATTTCATGTTATGCAAAAGGCCTAGCTTTTATTGGCGAATTTGCTGGCTAGTTTTTACCCCATTAATCCTAATAATTCTTTTTGTCTACAATGTTTATGACAAAATTTGGGGTTCCGGGCTAGTTAAGTATAACGGAAATGTAGATTATCCAACTGTTGCTCATGCTATTGGGGGTGTCATTCTAGGAGTTGGCTTAATACAAATTCCCTTATGGATGGTTGTTTCATTAATTAAAAATGGAACGGTAAGATATTTTAAAATAGTTTATAATATTATAAAATGCATTTAACATAAAACGATTCTGTATCTTAGGGGCTTTTCCAACCTTCAAAGCATTGGGGCCCTCAAAACATTGAAGAACGTCAAAAATGGGTGGATTATAAACGGTCAAGATTAGAAAATAGAAGTCATGGTATATTGAGAACGCTTTATCGTTCTGATTAAATAAACTGGGTGCCAACATGAATACAAAAATATATTTTTTGACCTTAGGTTTGACCTATATTTACAAATTTTTTGACTGATTTTTAATAACAATAATAATAGGCATTTATGAACTTTAAGTATTAGTTATTAATATAGTGAATATTCTGTGATATAAAAAATGCATGCATATATATTGAAGTCTGTGAAAAAAGTGAATGTTTACTCAATTTAGATGTTATTACACGTAGAATTACAATTATATTTTTACTTTTATATAATTTAACTTAAGTTTATAATTTTGTAAATATATAATTATGCCTGTATTTCATCAATTGTATATGATAACAAAAGTGCTGACTTGTACAAAGAAAAGAAGATTAGTTTTAATTATTATATACTGCGTTATCTATATAAATTATTTTTTAAAGTCGCATACCTTTTTTTATTTTTTTGTAACTGACAAATTTCAAGACATAATTTTTTTATAATAGCTTGTAACTTAAATATTTTGTAATAAAAAATTTATCTAATTCTAAGTATACATGAAATTCATACTGAAATTACTAAAAAAATATTTATTTAGCCTTATAACAAAAAATTTTTTTAATTTTATTTTTTTATTTGAAAATTAAAATTTTAATCAACCACCAAAATTATAAAATTCTGAACCTGGAGTATACACGAGATTTGATATGACAGCCACGAGTTCGCAGGAGTTAGAAAATTTGCACGTATGCGAAAAATCAAAATTTGACCTATACTTCGTTGCAAATGTAAGAACCATAATACACACACTATATATATAAACTTTTTTTTCAAATAAAAAAATTAAATTCATAATATATAGTATATCTATCGATAAAATTGGCAGCCATTTTCCGGTAAAAAACCAAATTTTTTATTTAAATTTTGGCAAAACTTCGAGTTATGGTGTGCTTTAATTTTTAGAAAAATCTTTTCGGAGAGGGAAATTAGAGAAATTATTGACAAAAAAATATCACTGTATTTCAAAACCTTATAAAATATTATTATTTATTTTTGATAGTTTTTAAACCATAAAAAACGAATGTTTATAATATTAACGTATATGACTATTTTAAGATAACAGTATTTTTCTCATTTTAATGTATTTGCTTATAGTTACACAGGCGACTGGCTTTTCAGGTCCGCTTTTTTGCTCTGCTTAAAATCTGCATATATCGCTTATTTAACGTCGCTCTGGCCTTGAATCCCAAGTCATTGAGTGATAAAAAAAATAATACACATTTAACTATTTAAATGATACAAATAATACTTTACTAGCTGATTGGCCTCGCGATGCTCGGCTTAACCAAATAAAAACTCTTGTGCATTAATTTTTTTATATTTTAATCATATGTAGTTAAATATAATAAATTTAATCATACATGATTAAAATGCAATTTAATTTTATTTAAAAATGAATGAGAACAGAATTAATTTTATACTTCTAAAATTAACAAAAAAATTTTATAATTCATATTAAGAAAAAGTTACATGATTATTTATAAATATTTATAACTAATGAGGTATATTTTATGACATAAATAATTATTGATAATAAATAATAATTGAAAATAAAATATAGTAATATGCAGTTTTTTTAACAAAATTTGTAGTTTTTTTCATACTGTAGACAATGAATATTTGAATATTTTCAATTTTCATACACATCACAACTGATATTGTAGACAATCAATATGAATATGACTATAGAATGAAATTTTCATAATTTTTTATTGTTCATAAATAGGACAGGCGATATCCATTTCACTCTATGGTGAAATTTTTTTAGCTTTTTCATAAATAAAACAGCCAACAATATAGATTGAAAATTTTGAATTTTTTTCATAATGTAGACAGCCAATATAAATTTTACTATTGAGTGAAATTTTTATATTTTATGTTTTTTCATAAATAGTATAGCCGATATCCATTTTACTCTATGGTAAAATTTTTGGTGTTTTCCATATATAAAACAATATAGATTGAAATTTTTGCTGTTTTTTTATATTGTAGACAATCAATATGAATTTTACTATCGAGTGAAACTTTTATAATATTTTTTATAAACTTTTATAATTTTTATAATGTTTTCATAAATAGGACAGCCGATATCCATTGTACTCTATATATGGTGTAATTTTTGAGTTTTTTCCTATATAAAACAATTAACAATATAGATTGAAATTTTTGCTGTTTTTTATATTGCAGAGAATCAATATTAATTTTACTCTAGAGTGAAATATTTATAATTTTGGTTCCTCATAGAGGACCCATTGTTTTAGGTAAGATGTTTATTTCTGATTTTTTGACATATACGCACGTTTTGAGACCTCAGGATGCTAAAAAACCAGTTTTAAAAAAAAGTATGCATGTGTGTGTGTGAGTGTATGTATGTATGTATGTAGCACTGTCACCGGTGATATTTCACAACCAGTATGACATTAAGACCTATTTTTTTTATAAAATTTTTTTCACCAAAAAATCTCCAGGTACTTTTTTTTTTTTTAAATTTGGATGTAATACCTCATTTTTTTCCATGCGAGTAAATTTTTGTAGTATTTTCATATCGTAAACAGCCAATATGAACTTTACTATACAATTAAATTTTTTAAATTTTTGTTTTTTTTATTCTTAGGACTGCCGATAACTATCTTATTTCATAGTGAAATTTTTTGAGTTTTTTCATATATAAATAGCCAACAATATAGATGGTAAATTTTTTAGTTTTTTCATATTATAAACCACCAATATGAATTTTACTATACAGTTAAATATTTTTATTTTTTTTTTCATTCTTAGGACTGCCTATATCTATATTATTACATAGTGAAATTTTTTTAATTTTTCATATATAAAATAGCCAGAAATACAGATTGAAATTATTGTAGTTTTTTCATATTGTAAACAGACAATATGAATTTTACTATACAGTTAAATTTTTTAAATTTTTTTTTTTTTTATTATTCTTAGGACTGCCAATGTCTATATTATTTCATATTCAAATTTTTAAGTCATTTCATATATAAAATAAAAGAGCTTCGGTGCAAATTACTCCTTGTAAAAAATGCTATCGAGTTGACGCTTTTTTTTTAATTTTAGCTCACGGCACAGAGTTACAACTGTTTAAAGCTAAGAAGTACAAAATTTAAAAACTCAAAAATTGGGCATTTTCTTCACTTCATATCTTAAAATGGTTTGTATCAAAATATATAAAAAACAAAATGCATTGTATTTATTAAACGCTTTTCTAAAGCCGATTTTTTTTTGTTTTTTATTTAATGTATTCATTAAAAATAAATAGCAAAAAAAAGACTCAGAGTCCGATTTACTGAATTATTGGGTTTATCCATTGAAATAATAGTATTGAATTTAGCAGAAACTATACTTCACTTTAATTTTTTTTCGAAAAGTGTCCTGTTTTATAGAAAAAGTGTAATTTCAATTGTTTTTATGCAATAATAGTATTAATATATAGGTCTTGAATTTAGCAGAATATACTCCACTTAAATGTTTTCGAATTCCGTCGTGTTTTATAGAAATGTTGTAATTTCAATTGTTTTTATGCAATAATAGCATTAAATTATTAGTATTGAATTTAGCAAAATATACCCAACCTAAATGTTTTTGAATATTGTCCTGTTTTATAGAAATCTTGTAATTTCAAATATTTTTATGCAATGATAGCATTGAAATATATGTATTAAATGTAGCAAAATATACCCCTTTTTCAATTTTTTTCGAATAGTAGCCTGATTTTTAGAAAAGTTGTAATTTCAATTGCATTGAAATATTAGTAATTAATTTAACAGAAAATATATATAACTCACTTTAATTTTATTTCGAAAAGTGTCCTTTTTTATATAAAAGTTGTAATTTCAAATGTTTTTATGCAATGATAGCATTGAAATATTAGTATTGAATTTAACAGAAACTATACCCCACTTTAATTTTTTTTTCGTTAACAACTTAAAAAGATAAACTCATATTGATTGTCCACAATTTGAAAAACTTCTAAAAATTTAAATACGAGTTGTCGGGTGTGTATTTTGTATTTTTATATTTTTGAATTTTTTATTTGTAAAAATTGTATTTTCAAATATATTTATTGACTTTAGCAGAAACTATACGTCATTCTAAATTTTTTTGTAATAGTGTCCTATAAATTTTGTAATAGTGTTTTATATAAAAGTTGGAATTTCAAATATTTTTATGCAATGATAGCATTGACATATTTTTATTGACTTTAGCAGAAACTAAACGCTATTCTAAATTTTTTTCGATTAGTGTACTGTTTTATATAAAAAATGTAATTTCAAATATTTTTATGCAATGATTGTATTGAAATATTATTATTGACTTTAGCATAAACTATCCGCCATTCTAAATTCTTTTTAATAATGCTCTGTTATACATAAAAATTGGCATTTCAAATATTTTTATGCAATGATTGCATTGAAATATTTTTACCGACTTTAGCAGACACTATACGCCATTCTAAATTTTTTTTGAATAATGCTCTTTTATATATTAAAATTGGCATTTCAAATATTTTTATGCAATGATTGCATTGAAATATTTTTATTGACTTTAGCAAAAACTGTACGCTATTCTAAATTTTTTCTAATATTATACTGTTTTATACAAAAGTTGGAATTTCAAAAGTTTTTATGCAATGATAGTATTGAAATATTTTTATTGACTTTGGCAGAAACTATACATCAATCTGAATGTTTTTCGAATAGTGTACTGTTTTATATAAAAATTGTAATTTAAAATGTTTTTATGCAATGTTAGCATAGAAATATTTTTATTGACTTTAGCAGAAACTATCCGCCATTCTAAATTCTTTTTAATAATGCTCTGTTATACATAAAAATTGGCATTTCAAATATTTTTATGCAATGATTGCATTGAAATATTTTTACCGACTTTAGCAGAAACTATATGCTATTATAAATTTTTTTCGATTAATGTCCTGTTTTATACAAAAGTTGTAATTTAAAATATTTTTATGCAATGATTGCATTGAAATATTATTATTGACTTTAGCAGAAACTGTACTCCATTCTAAATTTTTTTGAATAATGCTCTGTTATAAATAAAAATTGGGATTTCAAATATTTTTATGCAATGATAGCATTGAAATATTTTTATTGACTTTAGCAGAAACTGTATTCCATTCTAAATTTTTTTGAATAATGCTCTGTTATATATAAAAATTGTGATTTCAAATATTTTTAAGTAATGTTAAGGTTCTTTACCAGACAATTAAAATTACGGTATTTTGACAGATCATTTTTCGTGGTAGCTTAAATAAAAAAAAAAGTACGACAACGTCGCACAATGTTTGTAGGCACGCGATTTTATTTACATGATTATTATTATAATATTATGCGTGTATTTTAAACGTCGACGTTGTCACCTTAAAATTTTCATCGGTTTTTTATTTTTTCTTATTAAAATATCTTTTATAAGAAAACCACAATTTATTTAAAAATCGAATAGAAGTTTCTTCAACAATTAATTTACTTGGTGCCATTTTAAAAAAAAAAATCTATTGTTCAGTTTCGGCGTTGACAGTAAATAAAAATCTCAAACCCGTGTTTTTTGACTCGGCTCCTATGCTTGCAATGTATAAGAATTCAACTTTGGAGCTTTGTATCTCCTAAACGAAAACCACAATTTTCTTAAAATTTTATTTTTATGTGTATTATTATAATATGAAGCCCCTATAAAAATTTTAGCGATTTCTATTGTCGTCTAAATTACTGGTGAACTACCTTAACATTGAAATATTTTTATTGACTTTGGCAGAATCTATACGTCAATCTGAATGTTTTTCGAATAGTGTCCTGTTTTATACAAAAGTTGGGATTTCATATATTTTTATGCAATGATTGCATTGAAATATTAGTTTAGAATATTTTTTGAATTTAGTGACCAAATATTGACTTTAGCGGAAACTGTGCGCTATTCTAAATTTTTTCTAATAGTGTACTGTTTTATACAAAAGTTGGAAATTCAAATATTGTTATGCAATTATTGCATTAATATATTTTTATTGACTTTAGCAGAAACTATATGCCATTCTAAATTTTTTTGAAAAGTGTTGTGTTTTTTTCAAAAGTTAAGATTTCACATATTTTTATGCAATGATTGCATTGAAATATTATTATCGACTTTAGCAGAAACTGTACTCCATTCTAAATTTTTTTGAATAATGCTCTGTTATATATAAAAATTGGGATTTCAAATATTTTTATGCAATGTTAACATTGAAATATTTTTATTGACTTTGGCAGAAACTATACGTCAATCTGAATGTTTTTCGAATAGTGTCCTGTTTTATACAAAAGTTGGGATTTCATATATTTTTATGCTACGATTGCATTGAAATATTTTTATTCACTTTGGCAGATACTGTACGCTATTCTAAATTTTTTCTAATAGTGTACTGTTTTATACAAAAGTTGGAATTTCAAATATTTTTATGCAATTATTGCATTGAAATATTATTATTGACTTTAGCAGAAACTGTACTCCATTCTAAATTTTTTTGAATAATGCTTTGTTATATATAAAAGTTGGGATTTCAAATATTTTTATGCAATGTTAACATTGAAATATTTTTATTGACTTTGGCAGAACTATACATCAATCTGAATGTTTTTCGAATAGTGTCCTGTTTTATACAAAAGTTGGAATTTAAAAAATTTTTATGCAATGATAGCATTAAAATATTTTATTGACTTTAGCAGAAACTATATGCCATTCTAAATTTTTTTGAAAAGTGTTGTGTTTTTTTCAAAAGTTAAGATTTCACATATTTTTATGCAATGATTGCATTGAAATATTATTATCGACTTTAGCAGAAACTGTACTCCATTCTAAATTTTTTTGAATAATGCTCTGTTATATATAAAAATTGGGATTTCAAATATTTTTATGCAATGTTAACATTGAAATATTTTTATTGACTTTGGCAGAAACTATACGTCAATCTGAATGTTTTTCGAATAGTGTCCTGTTTTATACAAAAGTTGGGATTTCATATATTTTTATGCTACGATTGCATTGAAATATTTTTATTCACTTTGGCAGATACTGTACGCTATTCTAAATTTTTTCTAATAGTGTACTGATTTATACAAAAGTTGGAATTTCAAATATTTTTATGCAATGATTGCATTGAAATATTTTTATTGACTTTAGCAGAAAATGTACGATATTCTAAATTTTTACTAATAGTGTACTGTTTTACACAAAAGTTGGAATTTCAAATATTTTTATGCGATTATTGCATTGAAATATTATTATTGGCTTTAGCAGAAACTGTACTCCATTCTAAATTTTTTTGAATAATGCTTTGTTATATATAAAAGTTGGGATTTCAAATATTTTTATGCAATGTTAACATTGAAATATTTTTATTCAATTTGGCAGATACTATACGTCAAACTGAATGTTTTCCGAATAGTGTCCTGTTTTATACAAAAGTTGGAATTTCAAATATTTTTATGCAATTATTGCATTGAAATATTATTATTGACTTTAGCAGAAACTGTACTCCATTCTAAATTTCTTTGAATAATGCTTTGTTATATATAAAAGTTGGGATTTCAAATATTTTTATGCAATGTTAACATTGAAATATTTTTATTGACTTTGGCAGAAACTATACATCAATCTGAATGTTTTTCGAATAGTGTACTGTTTTATACAAAAGTTGGAATTTAAAAAATTTTTATGCAATGATAGCATTAAAATATTTTATTGACTTTAGCAGAGACTATATGCCATTCTAAATTTTTTTGAAAAGTGTTGTGTTTTTTTCAAAAGTTAAGATTTCACATATTTTTATGCAATGATTGCATTGAAATATTATTATCGACTTTAGCAGAAACTGTACTCCATTCTAAATTTTTTTGAATAATGCTATGTTATATATAAAAATTGTGATTTCAAATATTTTTATGCAATGTTAACATTGAAATATTTTTATTGACTTTGGCAGAAACTATACGTCAATCTGAATGTTTTTCGAATAGTGTCCTGTTTTATACATAAGTTGGAATTTTAAAAGTTTTTATGCAATGATAGCATTGAAATAATTTTATTGACTTTAGCAGAAACTATCCGGCATTCTAAATTTTTTTGAATAGTATTGTGTTTTATACAAAAGTTGGGATTTCATATATTTTTATGCTACGATTGCATTGAAATATTTTTATTGACTTTGGCAGAAACTATACGTCAATCTGAATGTTTTTCGAATAGTGTCCTGTTTTATACATAAGTTGGAATTTCAAATATTTTTATGCAATTATTGCATTGAAATATTATTATTGACTTTAGCAGAAACTGTACTCCATTCTAAATTTTTTTGAATAATGCTTTGTTATATATAAAAGTTGGGATTTCAAATATTTTTATGCAATGTTAACATTGAAATATTTTTATTGACTTTGGCAGAAACTATACGCCATTCTAAATTTTTTTGAATATTGTTGTGTTTTAGACAAAAGTTAAGATTTCAAATATTTTTATGCAATGTTAACATTGAAAAATTTTTATTGACTTTGGCAGAAACTATACGTCAATCTGAATGTTTTTCGAATAGTGCCCTGTTTTATACAAAAGTTGGTATTTCAAATATTTTTATGCAATGATTGCATTGAAATATTTTTATTGACTTTAGCAGAAACTGTACGCTATTCTAAATTTTTTCTAATATTATACTGTTTTATACAAAAGTTGGAATTTCAAAAGTTTTTATGCAATGATAGCATTGAAATTTTTTTATTGACTTTAGCAGAAACTATACATCATTTAAAATTTTTTTCTAATAGTGTCCTGTTTTATATGATAATTGTATTTTTAAATATTTTCATGCAATGATTATGAAAATTAATATTTATGAAAATTAATATTATTATTAAATGGAATTTTAAATATTTGTCTGCAATAATTGCTTTAAAATGTGTTTTTAATTTCAAAAATTTTTATGCAATGATTGCATTGAAATTTTTTTTGTATTTGTGTTGTTTTATAAGAAAATTTTTTTATTGACTTTATCAGAAACTATATGCCATTATAAATTTTTTTCTAACAGTCTCCTGTTTTATAGAAAAGTTGGAATTTCAAATATTTGTATGCAATAATTGCATTGAGAAAATTTTTATGCAATGATTGCATTAAAATGTATTTTTAATTTCAAAAATTTTTATGCAATGATTGCATTAAAATTTTTTTTGTATTTGTCTTGTTTTATAAGAAAATTGTATTTTTTTATTGACTTTACCAGAAACTATACGCCATTATAAATTTTTTTCTAACAGTCTCCTGTTTTATAGAAAAGTTGGAATTTCAAATATTTTTATACAATGATTGCATTTAATTATTTTTTTAATTAGATATATTTTTATGCAATGGTAGAAATTAAATTTTTTTTAAAGAAATAAAATATAAAATACTTAAAATAATATAAAAAATCGATATCAGCTGTCCTAAATATAAAAAAATATAAAATTCAAAAAATTAGACTCTAATTCGTTTTTTTGACATTTCTCTTTAATGAATGAATGAAATTAAGAAAATAAATAATTAATAAATGATTAATTAATAAAAAATCAAATGATGATATACATTGATATATATGTTGAATCAAATGATGATATATATTTTGATTTACAATCAAAATCAAATCAATCTAAATTAATCAAATGATTGCATTGAAATATTTTTTTAATTTGAACAATTTTTATGTAATGATTGCATTGAAATATTTTTTTAATTTAAAAAATTGTAGCATAAAAAAATATATGCTACTAAACTATCTTGTTTTATAGAAAAGTTGGAATTTCAAATATTTGTTTGCAATAATTGCATTGATAAAATTTTTATCCAATTATTGCATTAAAATATTTTTTAAATTTCATTCCAATGATTGCATTAAAATATTTTTGTCATTCCAAAAATTTATATGCAATTATTGTATCGAAATACTTTTTTAATTTGGTCATTAGAAATTTTTTTCTAACTGTTTCTTGTTTAATAAAAAAATTGGAATTTCAAATATTTGTTTGCAATAATTGCATTTTTTAGAAATGATTGCATTGAAAAATTTTTTAATTTTCAAAAATTTTTTAGCAATGATTGCATTGAAATATTTTTTCAATTTCAACAATTTTTTACCAATGATTGCATTGAAATATTTTTTTAATTTTAAAAATTTTTATGCAATGATTGCATTGAAATATTTTTTATATTTCAAAAATTTTTTAGCAATGTTTGCATTGAAGTATTATTTTAATTTCAAAAAAATTTTTCAGCAATGATTGCATTGAAATATCTTTTAATTTTTAAAAATTTTTATGTAATGATTGCATTGAAAAATTTTTTAATTTTCAAAAATTTTTTAGCAATGATTGCATTGAAATATTTTTTATATTTCAAAAATTTTTTAGCAATGATTGCATTGAAATATCTTTTAATTTTCAAAAATTTTTTAGCAATGATTGCATATAAAATTTGTTTAAAATTTTTTCAAAAATTTTTATGCAATGATTGCACTGAAATATTTTTTCAATTTCAAGAATTTTTTAGCAATGACTCCATTGAAATATTTTTTTAATTTCAAAAATTTTTTAGCAATGATTGCATATAAAATTTGTTTAAAATTTTTTCAAAAATTTTTATGCAATGATTGCACTGAAATATTTTTTCAATATCAAGAATTTTTTAGCAATGACTGCATTTAAATATTTTTTTAATTTTAAAAATTTTTATGCAATGATTGCATTGAAAAATTTTTTAATTTTCAAAAATTTTTTAGCAATGATTGCATTGAAAAATTTTTTTAATTTCATTAAAAATTTTAATTTTATTTCATTCCATTATAATTTTTTTTCTAACTGTCTCTTGTTTAATAGAAAAGTTGGAATTTCAAATATTTTTATACAATGATTGCATTTTAATATTTTTTTCATTTTATATATTTTTATGAAATGTTTATGATAGCATTTAGGTTTTTTTTAAGAAAATAAAATATAAAATATATAAAATCATATAAAAAATGGATATCAGCTGTTCTAAATATAAAAAAATAAAAAATTTCAAAAAAGTAGACTCTAAGTCGTTTTTTTAATATTTCTCTTTAACGAATGGATGAAATTAAAAAAAAAAAAAAGTACCATTAGAAAATTGTTTAATAAATACAAAGAAACTTGGTTTTTACATTTTGATACAATCCATTCCGAGATCTGAAGTGATGAAAATGTCCACTTTTTGATTTTTTTAATTTTGAAGTTCTTAGCTTCAAACAGTTGTAACTCTGAACCGTGAGCTCAAATTAAAAAAAAAAAACGTCAAATCGATAGCATTTTTTCCTAGGAATAATTTGCACTAAACCTCGTTTCAAAAAACCTCTTAGATCCTGAGAAAAATCAGTTTTAGTGAAAAAAAATGAAATTATTTTGCGTTTTCGACTACTAACTTCTGATATTGATTTCTCGAAATCATTTAAATATTTTTTAAAAATTAAAAAAAGGTCTGGAGATATTTCTTTAAAGATTACTTTAAAACCACTTTCATGTATTTTCGTCCGTACAATTCTCCATAAATGCGTGTCTAATAAAATCAAAAATAGTCAATTTTTTAAATTATTTCATTTTAATATATATAGGATAAATTCAAAAAATTAATTTTTTAAATAATATTCACAAATTTAATGGCGTTTAATGGTAAATATCTCTTAATTTTACCAATTTACATTTAATGTGTTATTACTTTTTAATCACGCAGTACTTCTGCAAAAAGAACAAATTCAAAACTCAAATTTAAACTTCCGTGTATATATTTATCAAGTAAATATTAATATTTTTTATTAAATGCAGTTTATACTAATTATTTTATGGAAAAAAATTTATTTTAAAATAATAAATTATTACTTGATTAATAAATATGAAATTACAAATTAAAGAATAATATTAATGGCGTTCTTGCTGCTAAAACTGCGTTATAAAATTTTCTTCGTTTAATTACACGAAATTTCCCACTACCATTCGATTCTTGAGGTTTTTTTCTAACAACCTGTATACTATGTGTTTCAGATCAACAAGATTCTCTATAACCAATCATGTTTATAACTAGATAATCTGTCTCTCTCTTACTCGTTATTTTACTAGCTGAAAAGCCAATCATAGCTTTCCAAAAAGGATATCTTGTTGATTTAAAACAGACTGTATGTCTTATTTGGGGAATTCATTGGCCAGAGCGTCCTTAAGTCAAGCCTGACAAGTCCCAGCCATATAGAAATCCGACGCGCAGTCCAGTGAGTGATCTAAACTTGCCGGAACTTGTAAAAAATTCGGGAAAATCAAAGTAATTTTGCTCCACTTTTGAATACTCGGAATCTTTTACTTATTGACCCTCATACACGAAAATACTAATGCGCGTTTTAGCAAACTAGTCTGACATCCGTAAAATATACTAAAAAGTTTCAGAAACAACTTGATAAACAAATAAAAAATTTGGTAATGTTGTCAAAAAATTACAAAAACACGAGTATTAGATATCCAATAATAAAGAAAAAAAACGCTTGAAGTTTAACTTTTTTTTTAAATTTCAATAAATATAATTATGTGATCGCGTGCCTGAAATAAAAAAGTCTTAGCTTTTTTATAACTCTTTGCGATTTTTTGTATTATTTTTTTGCGTAATAAAAGTATGAAAAATTTTCTATTAACAAATCAAATAATAATTTAGAAGCTGATGTTTCCCATGATAACTGAAAACCCCGTTGTATACGACCATCTCCAAACCTTAAACAATCATACGTGTAGTTGGGTGCTTTTCAAATGAACAGTATACACAGGGTCCCACCCACTTATATCCGAAACGAAAGCTCTTATAGTTATATTGTTGAGACAAAAAAAACGCTACAAAGGGTTATATAGCAATATGGTTCCTCATTAGCAATATCAATGGTTTATTTTACCTAACAAATTATAATGTCATAAGAAAAACTAAAAATGATCTTTTTCTTCATATTGTCATTTTAACATTTTATGGAAAAAATTAAATTTTTACATAAAAAAAAAAATTTTGTCTACTTCAGTACATAATCTTCATTTTATAATAACTAAATATGTTTACTAGACTGGCGTAATCAAAAGCCGTTTGAATGAAAACCCTATTATTTAACATTATAGCGAACCTCTCTATAAAGACTATACTCAAATAAAGACCGCGACCACTGATTTTTAAGCATTGTTTTGAATTCTACCTTTATTTTCACCTCTCATAGCGACCATTATTTAAAAAAAAAAATTTTTCACATTGTTTTAATACTTTTTTATCTTTTCACCGTCCATTAAATATAAACTTATAAACATATAGCTGGTTTATATAGCTCTGCGTAAAATGTGAAGGAAAGTTTTTGAAATATTTTTTTTTATATTACTTGCTATGACAGACCGGCCACACTATAAGAAAAATTTTAATTTAAGAAAAAATTTAGGAAGTTCGATGGAGGGGGAAACTGTTATTTCATCGATAATCAAATAAAATTAAGCTAATAAATGAAATATTTATCATAAATCACTTAATTAACTAACAATTACGTGAATAATTAATGATTTATTAATTTTAATTAATTATTAATACGCAAATAATTAAATTTTAAAAAGCGCGGTTTGCCCCTCCATGGATAATTTTTAATTTTTTCATTAAATTAAAATTTTTCTTATAGTGTGGCCGGTCTGTGATGAATATAAGGGTAAAAAAAAACTCCCGTTAACGACCACCTCCAATAGCGACCACTTTTCGCCATGCCACTTTGGGTATCTTTATTAGAGGTTCCACTGTATACCCTAAAGACATAATTACACCGGCTTTAACGAAATAAAAAAAATGTTTACTATTTTTAAGTTTAGGAATGAGATATCGAGTAAAAACAATATTTTAAAATATTAGTACACAGAAAGAGGTTTGAACCGTTCAAGTCGGTTATAGTAGGAACCGAATATAACTCTTACCATAAGAACGGAAAATTTTTATGCCTAGAACCGAGATTCACGGTTCTAAACCCTAGCTAAAAACCTTCTCTTAAAAAATTATTATTTTTTTCAAAATCAAAATTAATTACAAATATGTTTTTTAATTTAATGTACGCGATTCATAAAAGAAATATGAAAAATATTCTTGCAACTAATTTTGATTTTGAAAAAAATAATAATTTTTTAAGAGAAGGTTTTTAACTAGTTATTTAGAATCGTGAATCTCGGTTCTAGCATAAACATTTTCAGTTCTTATGGTAAGAGTAATATTCGGTTCCTACTGTAACCGACTTGAACGGTTCAAACCTCTTTCTGTGTACCTACTTTTATAAAACTAAATTAGGTAATACGTTCAAAAAGAAAAAAAATATTTCTGTTTTTTTTATTTTTTTGTGCGAAAAATTTTGAGAAAAAAAATTTCAAAAAATTAATTATTAGATTCGTCGAGATAAAGAGTAAAAGCATGCTTTCAGATATAAGTACTTCCTTAATTAGAAAAAAATTAGATACTACGTTCTTATCAGTTATAAAAAAATAAAAAAAATAATTTGTTTATGCAAATTATCGAATTCGAGATATACTCATAGAGCAAAAAATATATTTTCAGATATTACTTTTATAAATAGAAATAAATTAGATGCTACGTTCAAAAAGAAAAATATTGCTATTGTTTTTATTGTTTTATTGTAAAAAATTTCCAAAAAATTAACTATAAAGGATATTTCTAAAACTATAGTACTCACAGAAAAAAATTTTCAGAAAAAAAGTTAAAAAAATTAAGTGTCATATTGGAGATATCGAGTAATAACCATATTTTCATATTTTCATATATCGGTACTAACATAGAAAAAAATTAGGTACTTAAATCCAGAAAGAAATAAAATATTGCAGTTTTTTTTATATTTTAATTTTGAGAAAAAAATTTTGAACAAATTATAAGTATCAGTTTTAAAAATTTACTATAAACGAGGTTTCTAAAACTAGTACTCCCATATAGAAACTAATTAGGTACAAGGTCCAAAGGGAAAAAAAATTTTGTATTTTTTGTATTTTTTTGTGACAAAAAAATTTTCAAAAAATTAATTATCAGATTCGGAATATCGAGTAATAGCATTCTTACGGCTTGCGTCCGGAAAATTAAACAATGGCTCAAATCGAACGTAAATTACCTTTAGAGGCGAAGCCGGTAAACTGCGCAATTTGGGGCATTTTTTATTTATGGACAAGGCCCAAGGGCCGTATACAATTTTTCTGCGTTTGTGGCGAGAGAACACACTTTTGCCGGACGCGCAGCTGCAGACTGCAGCAGCAGAATTTTTTTTCAGTGTAAAAATTAAAAAAATAAAAATTAGCAGATTTTAATTTTTTTTTTTTTGGGTATCGATACAAAAATATATCTATTTCAACCAGGGAAAAAAAGTAGGATTTGGCTTTCAATGCAGTTGTATGCACGAACAAGTGCAGACTGCATTGGAAGTAAAATTTCCCACATTTTTTCCCGTGTTCAACACATAATTTTTCATTAAAAGTGACAAAAAGATCGCCCGAAAGTAAGAAAGTAGACCTTTTTTGCAACATGTAATGAAAAATATTTTTTAAGGGGTGTGCTGGATGAGTATCTCAATTTTGTTTTTCATAAAAATTTGTTTAAGTACCTGTAAATATTTTTATTCTTTTTATAATTTTTACAAATATTAATTAACTATCATAAACTACATTATATATACAAAATTAATACTAATTATTTATATAAATATAAATAAATATAAAATACAGTTTATATCAATTTCTTTTTGCTTTCATTTTTAATTAAGGATTTTCGTTAAGATCATTCTTATCATCTTGATATCTAGAAAAACTTTTAAAAGCTACCGACTGTGGATTGATACAAAGTGGTACACGAGAAGACTTAATTTGATCAGTTATAAATCCATACATTTCTTCTTTAACTTGTTGAATATTTGTGAGCTTTTCTTCCCATTGGCTATCAAAAGGATGACTTGATCTTGTTTCAAATTCTTCTGCATAATGCCTTATTCCATCACTAGTTGTGTAACAGCATGTACACATACAAGAATGAAATCTTAAACGACCTTCATCTAAATGTGGATGAGCTAATGCTTCGTCGACAGTGATTCGCTTGGCAGGATTGAATATAAGCATTTGACATAATAGATGGACAGCTTCATGAGAAGCTTGACTGCTAAGGGTATAAAGGGATGTAAGTGAAGACGCCTTTGGAGTACTTCTTAACATATGAGTTTTTGCCCCATCGCATGCAAATTTCATATCATCCATTGATGGTGTCCCTAGCAGATCTGTTATTAACTCTAGCTGTTGAACTGGTGATTGAGCTTGAAATAGAATTCTTCTTTGCAGAAGTTCTGCAAATATACAACCTATACTCCACATATCAACTGCAGATGTGTAATGTCTTGCTCCCATTAATATTTCTGGAGCTCTGTAATACTGAGTAACAACTTCTTGAGTCATAAGTTTGTTTTTGTCTGGTTCTTCTACTCTAGCCAAGCCAAAATCGCATATTTTTAAAACGCAATTACTATTTACAAGAAGGTTTCCAGGTTTTATATCTCTATGTAGTATTTTTGCTGAATGCAAATATTTTAGACCTCGAAGTATTTGATATAAGAAAACTTTAATATGCTCCGCTGTTATTGCCTGAGGACTGACAATAATTTTATGCAAATCACTTTGCAACAATTCAGTAATGACATAAATTTCTTGAAAAAAATCTAAATGAGGTGGTTGAAGAATGTCCAATGCTGATAAAACATTTTGATGTTTAAAAAAGCATAGCATTTTTAATTCTCTAAACACTCTCTTGCTACTGATTAAGTTTTGAAATATATTTGGTAATTTTTTAAGAGCGACTCGTTTACCATCTCGAGGATCTGTAACAGCCCAAACTACTCCAAAGGCTCCATACCCAATAGGCTTATCTATAGCTATAGTATTCATATTTTCAGCAGGTACATTATTAATATGATAAAAAATATTTGTAGGCTGAGTTCTATGTGTAGCTGATGCTACACTTGCTGCTGAATTTGATGGATTTGTGTGAGTATCTAATGTCATTAAACTATTATTTGTTGACGCTTTAATCTGCATTGATACAGAATTCCTCATTTAATTTTTAAATTAAATTACTTTTATTAAATTTAGATCCAGCTATGCATTGAGAATTTTAATTTGTAGGTTATAAATTTATAGAACATAAACATTTGCGTAATCGCGTCTTTCAACAGTTTACAATTTAAATAATCATATTAGATAAATTTATGATTATTCATATTTTTTTTAATTTACAATTAGTTTTACTAAACACAAAATTTCAGTTCGCTATAGCATGAAACATATACTGGAAAAAAAGACAAACACTTTTAAAAATATAAACAGTATAGTAAAACACCTGATGGGGACAACTGCAATATAGAGCTGCAAATAAGTCCAAAATACTTGTTGTTTATTAAATATGATATTATGATTAAATTTTCTTTATGAAATTTGTAATTATTTGATAATATAAAGTTTTTACGAAATCAGCTGTGAACACGGACAAAAAAGCAACTCCAAATTAGGCGTAAATAATACCTTATGTTATAAATGCGGGTGTTCCAATAAAAACATAGAATCAAATATAAAATACACGGACTGAAGCAGGAGTCAGGACTGAAGTACATTTCAAGGCCGTCGCGAATGTCGCGATCACACTTGCGCCAAGGTTAGGTTATTTTGTGGCAAGCTCCAATATTTTCTGAATTTGCAGCCACGCCGTTTCAGTGAATTTTAAGGTAATTCAATTTTTTTTTGAGAATGTTTTTCTTATAGTTTATTTATTTTAATTAATTGTAAATTAAAAATTAGTTAAATTAATTTATAATTAATATCATTAAAATCAAATCAAATTACCAAATCACTTAAAACAACCTTAAAATTATTTAAAAAATATTAATACTTATATTCTTTTAGGTAATTATAGTCATGCTTTAATTATAATGGACTTTAAATGTAATGAATAAAAACTTTGATTACTTTGCAAATAAACAATCTACAAGTAAGTCGTCTAGCAATTTGAGTCAAGCTGACTATGATATAATAGCAGCAAATCATAAATTTTTATGGAAAGAAGAAGATAGTGTCTTAGACTGGAAGCAACAGTTAGCTAAAAAATATCATGACAAATTATTTAAAGAATATTGTATCAGTGATTTAACTTATTACAAAAGTAATCAAATTGCTCTTCGCTGGAGAACAAAACAAGAAGTTATTTCTGGTAAGGGTGAAAATTTTTGTGGCAACAAATTCTGCCAAACAAAAGAAGAGTTAAAAACTTGGGAAGTTAATTTTAAATACGTTGAGGAAGGAAAGCCAGTTAACTCTTTAGTAAAATTAAAGCTTTGTAAAGATTGTTCAGTTAAGTTAAATTATTATTACGCTGCAAAACATAAACACTTAAAAAAAAAAGAATCAGATAAACAGAAAAAGAAATCCAAAAAAGCAAATAAAAAGAATTCTTCATCTGATTCTGATATTGAAGAAAAAGCAAATTCTAATAAATTTGATGACTCTGAAGTAAATAATGAAAAAGATTTGTTAGAACAAAGAGATAATATTTGGGATAATAAAAATATTAATAATATTGAAAAAACAATCGATGAAAAAATTGAAGAATATCTTGAAGAATTTTTTTAATAATTAACATTATATTTTATTTTTTAAGGTAAGAATTAGTATTATTTTCTAATTTAGTGAAAAAGTTGGATGGTTTCTTATTTATAATTAATTAATTACTTTTCTTTTGTAGCAAAAATTGCTTATTATATTAATTACTAAAACTAAGTTATCAAAATTAAATATGGATAGGGAAAATTATCCAGATTCTGATTCAGATGATTCTGATTTTGTACCAGACGAAAAGGAGTATAACGTTAGTGAAGATTCAGATTCAGGAGCAGAAAATAGCGAAGATGAAAAAATGACTAGAAGTAATATTAAAAAAATTACAAAAAATACAAAAAAAAAACAAAAATCGAAAAATGAAGAAGAAGTTGTTGGAAATAATTCTAAAGCAGATCAAAAAGAAGAAGAAAATACTGATTCTTTGTGGGAAAAATTTTTATCTGATACTTCATCGTCAGCCAATAAATCATCATCTACAAAAAATAAATCAGATGAGTCTTCTAATTTACACAATCAAAATGAAGAAAAAAAAGTTAATATCCAAAATATTTCAAATAATTTGTCTTCTAGTGAAAATAAGGACATTGCAGTTAATAGCAATAGTAAATCAAGTGTAAAATCTGAAATGCCAACTGTTTCTGGAAGTAACAAAAATCAGCCACCATTGTTGCTGCAAAAAATAGGTGCCAAAAGATCTGGATTATCGTCAGTTTTAAATCAGGTCAATAATAAAAAACAAAAAAAAAGTATATTAGAGCAATCCAAACAAGATTGGAATCAATTTAAAGCAGAAGAAAATATCCAAGAAGAATTGACAACATTCAATAGGGGTAAAAATGGCTTTTTAGAAAGGCAAGATTTCTTATCAAGAACTGATTTACGTCAATTTGAAATTGAAAAAAAATTAAGAGGCAAATATTAATCTTCTTTTAATTGTTTTTTTTTAACAATCTTCTACATTAGGATCTATGAAGCAAATTATTTGAGATATTTATAAATAGCAACTATTTAAAGTACTATGTGAAAAATGTGAAAGACTGAAGTTTGATTCTAAAAAAAATAGCATTTTTATATTTCATATATATGTGTGCTTCCATTTTATAATAGAAAAGGATAATACGTATTTTAATGTTTAATACTTACTAAGCATACCAATCAATTATTATAACTACTTAATTAAGTTTTTTTTTGTATGAAATAAATTGTTCTAATTAATTTTATTTTACTAATCATTTTTTTTTTCTAAACCAAGCAAAAAGAATAATTTATTATAAGAACTTCTATGCAACTCAGATTTAAAATTTAGAAATTATGCAAATTAATTTTCATACAGTAAATTGATTACTTGTTTTGTTTATTTTTATAAATCTATAGCCGTATTAATTTTTATAATTACTATTTCACATGAGTAATTTAGACGTATCTTAAAATACTTTTGCATCTTTTCTAAAAAAGTTAAAAAATAGTCTTATTGTTGACAAAAATAAATGCAAAAAATATTCAACATTAATTACAATAAAAAAGATTCATTTCGTGAATTAAAAAAAACATTCTTATCAAAATCATTAAAGTATCAAAATTAATACATCAAATTTAGAAAACTAAAAATTGTGAATGTTTGATTTAAAATAGCATGTTATAATTGCACTTTTTGGTATAAGAATAAATTTCAACCCATAGTATTATCAAAATTAGTAACCATAAATTTTTCCAGGCTTTTCAATTTTTGACTTGTTTTCATTTAATAACTTGGTTGACCAAAATTGAAATCAGGTACTTGAAAGTAAAACATTTAAACAAATGGCTAATTACTAAGTAAATGTAAAACGATTTTAAAATTGATCTAACAATCAAAGGAAATAGAATTTTCAGATATTTAATTATTCATTTTTTTGGTTTTTCTATCAAATGAGTATTTGTTGAATATTAAGTACTTATACTGTAAACATTCCTGTCAGGGTATAATTCCTTGACAGGAAATTTTGCAGTTTATTTATTTATTTATTTTTAAACGAATTAACGGGACGAACCCTTTTACAGTAATTTATAATACAATAATAAAATAAAATTTACATTTGAGAATTAATAATAATTTGAAATATAATTTTATAATATAATAATTAAATTTTTAAGAAATTAACAGTTCTGACTGTAAGATTAAAGTCGTCAGTAATAATAGGTGATACAGTAATTTGTTTTTTATTTTTATTATTTTTTATTTATTTTTTTATTTATATACAGTTTATATTTGTTATAATCAGAATCTGCAAGATATACAAGATCAAAATTGTATGTATAGTATTATAACTTTTAAAACTGAGAAAGATTATTTAAACTGATTGTTCTTAATAATGAATACAATGAATTTTAACTCGAGAAATTAAAAAATTTATGCTAAATTAATACCTAATAATTAATAATTGAAAGTAAAACAATTTTTTGCCATATAATGAAATTTAAACTTTTCAATTCAGTAATGTTAGAAACATCATTTATTTCTCAAATCTTCAAGGCTAAATTTTTACTAATTTGAACTTTTACTTGAAGTTCTACTTTTGATCTGAGAATTCAAGATAAAGTTATTATTTTTTCTATTTTAATAATTTATAAAAATTTCTAAGATTAATGAAATTATTCATTAAGTGGCATTTTGTAATTTGCGCTATCACTTACTGCAAATTTTTTCAAATTTTATATTTTCAAAATTTAATAGAAAGGGGTAAATAAGAAAAAAATTTTACAAATAAAACTTATTAGAAAAAAAATTTATTGTTTCATTTTATTAGAATACAAAGTAAAAAAAATCGATTCACTTGATAATAAAAATAAATGCCATTTAATTTTCAGCTTAAAAAAATAAATTATTTACAAGATACTTATTACCATATAGTTAGTTGTAACTTAATATTACGTACAAAAAAAATTATATGAATCTATACATATTTCATTATTAAAATAAAAATTTAAACAGAATTACTTTGTATAAAAACAACTTTTTTCAACCTTTATTTCGCAGGTTTGTAACTATAATTTGATTATAGTAACTATGATTTTAATTTATCCTTAATCCAGCAGACAAATATGAAATATCACAATATAGTATTAAAAATTATTAATATATATAGATTAAATATAGAGAGGCACTAAATTTTTTCTTTTTGTTTTTTTGTACTTTACTTGCGATTGTACACAGTAAAAAGCGTAATTATTTTATTATATTACATATTTACATTAAATTAATAAACTTAAAGAGATACATTATTATGTTCAGTTGATTAAAAGTCTTTTTTCTCAAAAGTATTGTTATGATTTGATTTTATTATTTCTTACACTTAAGAAATGTGTTTCAAATAATATAACCACTGAATGAATTACTTTATACAAGAAAAACTACCAAAAATAAATAACATTCTCATTATTTAAACTATTTAATCTTAAGTTTTTGAAAAATTTAATTTACACTTATAATTTTTTAGTTTTCAAATTTTAATCCACAGTTCACCATTAGGTTTGTATACATAGGGGTTCATTGAGATAAGATCTTAGGTATTTTTATATTTCTTACTATATGAAAAGTATTTTTGATCATAATAGTTTATCTTTTTTAGAATGTTGACTGCAAACATTTTGATCTGTCTTATATAAAAAAAACTTTTTTAATGTAATTGTTCCAATTGTGAATAAAAAAAAATTTTTATCAAAAATTTATTAAAAAATAAACGGCTGTAATAAAAAATGCTCTTTATTACATCTGGAACTTAGAGTATTAAAAAAGTGAAAAAAAGGACAATGTTTTTTTTTTTGCGTTTAAAAATCAGACTAAAAAAAATCATAATTTAAATACTAAAAATCATAAATGTCAAAATCATATTCTATTTAATCCTTCCCACAAATGAATCTTATAGGCCGCATCGTGGTGAAAAGATTTTAGTTTATTTAGATTATAAAATAAAAATGAACTTTGGTATTAAACTATTTAAAAAAAAACAAATCATCTTAACATTTTTAATAATTCGTTTGCAATATTTTTATGACGGTTAGTTATGGCAACTTGTAATAGCGTATTTCCTTCATTATTACGTGTATTAGTAACAGCTGAAAATTCATCAGATTTGAGAGATTTTATTTTGCTGATAATTTCTATATTGCCTATCTTAATGTCATAAAATATTTTTTCTATTAAATTTAGCAAATTAATTATATTTTGATTTTTGCATAACTGCAAGGGTGTTTTTCTGTCTTTATTTTCAATATTATAAATTGCACCATATTTTAATAAGGAAATGGTGATTTCCAAAGATCCGTTTTCAGCTGCTACATGTAGTGATGTGGTGCCGCCTGAAAGAGTCTTTGCATTTATGTAATTAATAATTTTGTTTCTGCTAACACTTCTTAATAACACTTCAACAACTTCCTTATAGCCCTTAAACACTGCTGTGTGCAGAGGTGTATTTCCTTTATTTGTTGCTTGAGTAACATCAGCACCATATTGTATCAAAATATGAACTAAGTTTATATGGCCATTATTTATTGCAAAATGTAAGGGAGTTCTACCATCAATATTTTTATCATTAACATCATCTCCATTTTTTAATAAAAATTCAACAGTTTTAATATCCCCATTACTAGCAGCAATATTAATATCTTTTTGAAGATTTTTTAATATATTTAAAGTATCGTCACCTTGTAGCTTAAACATTAAATTAATCATATCAATTTTATCTTGCGTTGCTACAACATCAGGATGATTTATTCCCATGATTAATTTTCTTTGCTCTAAACATTCTCTAAAATTTTTTAATGCACTTATAATCTTTCCTTGCGATAACAGTAAATTTGCCATATTTTGTTGTGTACTTAAGGTATCTAAGTGATTTGCCCCTAATACAGACTTTTGGATGCTAAAAACTTCTTTGTAAGTTTCTAATGCTTCATTAGAGTCATGTTGGGAAGAAAGAACTTGACCCATATTTGTTAAAGTTCTTAAAGTTTCTGAATGATGGGGACCCAAAACTTTTTTCCTAACTTCATAAACTTTTCGGTATATTTTTAAGGCCTCACTTTTTTTACCTTGTAATCCTAAAACCATAGCAATATTATTCTGTATTGATAAAGTGATATGGCTTGCTGCACCTAAATTATCTTTATAGTAATCATATACTTTTAAATAAATTTCTAATGATTCTTCATATTCTTGTCTAGTCATGAGTACCATAGCCATATGAGTTCGAGTATTTAAGGTATCTGCATGATTCTCTCCCAAGAACTTTTTTTGTCTGAAATAAACATCTTCGTAAATTTTCATTGATTTGTCATTTTCCCCTAATCTATGTAAGGTTAATGCAATCATGCTTCTTGTGTTTAATGTATCAGGATTATTTATTCCCAAAATTTCCGTTTGTTTTTCACAGTTTTTTTCAAATAAATTTAATGCTTCTTGATATCTAAATAATTTATAAAACATTTTTCCGATTTCTCCTTGAATTTCCAGAGTTCCTGGGTTATCAGCTCCTAAAATGTCAACTCTTTTTTCTAAAACTGTTTTATATAAGAATAAAGCTTCTTCAAAATTTTCTCGTATAACATGATATCTAGCTGTATTAAGGTTTTCGGTAACATCTTCTTGAAATATTTCTTTCAATTCTTTGATTTTCTTAAAATTATTATCTATTGCTAAAACAATTAATGATTTCTTATCTCTGTTATTTGCTCTCATAACAGCCTTAATCGTATCAATATCTTTTATTTTTTTTAAGTTGTTAATGATTTGTAAGTCTCCTCTTTGTACTTTATTAAATACATTATTTATTAATGTCAGCAAACTTGTTATACTATTATCTTCTGCTAAATCTAAAGGAGTTTTTTTACTTTCCGACAAAGCATTATAAATGGCACCATTTATTAATAAATTTAGTACAACTTTGATATTTGAAAATTTAGCTGCATAATGTAAGGGAGTAAATTTTTTATCATCTATTGCATTAGGATCACCATTGTTTAATAATAAAACATCAGCAACATCCTCAAAACCTTTCCAAGCTGCATAATGCAATGGTGTTTTGAATTCAGAATTTTTAGCATTAACAAAAGCCCCATTATTTATGAGTTGCTTAATTTCCCAAAACTTATTGCTTTTAACAGTATCAAAAAGTTTTTTAGTTGCTAATAATAGCGTTTTAACATTTTCGTTGTTGGTAATATCAATAGGTTTTCTATTAAAATTATTAACAATGTTATAAACAGCACCATGTTTTAGTAAATATTCTATAACATCTTTTGAACCGTATTGAGCAGCAATATGTAAAGCTGATGCCCCAGAAATATCTTTAATATTAATATTGATACCTTGGCTAATAAGATATTTTGTAACTTCTAGTTGACCTTCTGCTGCATAATGCAGAATAGATTGATTATCAGAGTCGAGATCATTGATATCAATTCCTTTTTCAATAAAATATTGAACTATTTCTTTTTTACCATTTCTAGCTGCTATATGTATTGGTTTTGATCCAAAAGATTCTGTAGCATGTATGTCAGCTCCTTTTTCAACTAGATATATAATTATTTCTAATTTCCCTTCTTGAGCTGCTACATGTAATAATGTCCAATTATGATATCCCTTATAATTTATACCATCTTTCATATTTTTTAATAGTAGTTCAACCACTTGAATGTTACCAAAACCAACTGCTAATTCAACCGATGATCTGTTGCTATCATCTTTAATATTTATGTCAGCATTATTTTCTAATAATATTTTTATTATATCTCTATGACCTTTTAAGGATGCTATATGAAGAGGTGTAAGACCTTCTTGTGATCTGCAGTTGACATCAGCTCCATTTCTTAAAAGTAATGCAACAATATCTTTCCAACCTGCGTGTGCTGCTGTGTATAAAGGCGATAAATTGTCACTAGTTACTGCATTTACATCAGCTCCATTTTCTAATAAATCTTTAACAATGTCTGTATGTCCTCTTACAGCTGCTAAATGTAACGGTGATGATTTCCCGGAATTTCTAATATTTATATCCACTTTATTTTTTAACAGAATATTAACAATATCTCTGTCACCAGTTAAAATCGCTAATGATAAGCATGTGACATTGTCAGAATTAATGTCTGTACCCTTACGTATAAAAACTTCAATAATATCTTTATGATTATGTTGTATTGCAGAATAAAATGGGATTAAATTTTTTTTATTTTTCATATTTGTATTTGCTTTATTTTCTAATAGTAATTCTACTATATCTTTGTAACCCCCCTCTACAGCCATATGTAATGCTGTGTCTTCTAAACTATCTATCATATTAATATCTGCTTTATTTCTAATTAAAATTTCAATTATATCTTTATGACCATTAACAGCAGCAACGCACAAAGGTGTTAGCCCTCTGTTACATTTAGCGTTAATTTTTGCTTTATTTTTTACTAAAAGTTCAACTATATTTTTATGCCCTTTTAAAGCAGCAACATGAAGTGGTGTATAGTCATTGTTGGCTGTTACATTCAAGTTAGCACCTTTTTTTATTAACAATTCAGCAATGTCTTTATCGCCGTTCATAGCTGCACCATGTAAAGCTGTAAATCCATCATGAGCTCTAGCATTAACATTTGCTTTGTTTTTTATTAGCACTTCAATAACTTCTTTATGATTTTTCTGAGTTGCTATATGTAATGGAGTTATTTGATACATATTTCTGTAATCAATAGTTGCATTAAATTTAATTAAAATCTCAGTGATTTCTTTGTTTCCACTATCTGCTGCCAAGTGCAATGCTGTCGATTGATACTTGTTGATGGCATCAATTTTCACTCCATATTCAAGTAGAGAAATTACAGCTTTTTTATGACTATTTTGCACTGCAAAATGAAGTGGCGTAACATTTTCAACACTAACAATATTTGGATTAGCTTTGCATTTTAATAAAGTATCAAGAACTTCAGTGTGTCCATATTTTGCAGCATAATGTAATGGTGTGTAATTAGTTCCTTTGGTAGCAGCATTTACATCAACATTGTGTTTTAATAATAATTCAACAATTTTTTCATGACCACTTTCTACTGCGTAATGCAAGGGAGTGCCTCCATCTAAATCTTTAACATTTACATCAGCTCCTTTTAAAATTAGAAGATTTACAATTTCTAAATGACCATGTACTACTGCTATGTGTAGGGCAGTTCCTTGTCGATCATGCTTTGCATTGACGTCAGCCTTGATGTCAAGCAAAAAATTTACTATATCCAAGTATCCTCTCTCCGCAGCTAAATGAAGCGAAGTGCATCCACCAGCGGACTCATAATCAACATTAATTTCTTTCTCTAAAAAAATTTTCACTATATTTAAACAATTATTTTTAACAGCATAATGAAGTGGAGAAAATCCTTTTTTTTCTTTTATAAAAATATTAGCTTTTTTTTTTAGCAAAATTTTAACAATATCCTTATGTCCATTTTGAGAGGCTACATGTAAAGGAGTTCTACCATTGTAATCTAAGTCATCAACAAAAAAACCTATCTCATCAATAAAATATTCAACAATTTTCTTTTTTCCATATGCAGCAGCAATGTGCAAGGGATTATAACCATCATTATCTTTATCTTTAATATTGATATTTGAGTTTTGATTAATTAAATATTTTACTCCATCAACACTAGTTCCCTTAGCAGCATAATGAAGTGAAGTCCATGAATTAAAACTTTTTGCATTAATATCTGAACCTTTTTGAATACATTCTTTAACTTTTAACAAATTTCCTTCTCCTAACGCATTGAACATTTTTTGTTGATTACTTACAGTATATAAATCAGCATTGAATTTATTCCTTAAATTATTTGAAATGTTGCTTTGTACTTGCTTAGCTGCTCTTTTTTTGTTCATAATCACTGCTCTAATAACTATTTTGTTTGCATTTAAAATGATTGCAACAGACGGATCAGGTAATAAAATATCAATTAAAGGCATATCATGAGCCAAATAATTTCTCAAACATTTACCAGTTAACAAAGGAGAATAGTCATCCAAAAATTCCGAATTATCTAAACAATTAGTTGATACATCTAAAATTGACAAAATATCTAATAATAGCATTTCTACAACTGCTTTAAGCTTTTTATTGCTTTTGTAAAATGAAAACTTTGTTTCTAAATTATTACTTAAAGAATTGTTACTTAAAATATTCTTCAGCTCATTTAATTTTAATTGTAACTGATTATTATATTGCATTTCTAATACGGGGGTGATGTTATTTTGTTTGTTTTCAAATATTTCAAGATTAGTTTTTTTTAGTTTTTCAGCCATATCTTGAACCCATTTAATATTTTTAACCTCTATATTAGCAATATAAATAATTTCATAAATTAATTTGCTAATTTCTTCTAATTGCTTTCCTTGGATTCTTAATGATACACTATTTAAAATTTTTATTGACAATTCAGCACATTCCTTATAACTATATGGTTTGAGATCTGGTGAAAGATATTCTAATGCATTACCGGCTGAGAATTTTAAAGTTTTTATTATTGAATTATTAATTTTATTATTTCTCAGTTCATAAGCAAAAGTTTTTAAAACGTTAAATCCTAAATTATAATCTGTTTTTATACTTTTTGTCTTATTTTTTTCATGATTTATAATATCTTGAATTTTTGTGAACAATTTTTCTTCGTAACTTGTTTTATCAATAATAATTTTTGATAACTTTTCTACTAATTTGTCAAGTTTTTCTTGTTCAATAACTTTAATGTTTGTTGAAAAAACTTTGTCTGATTCAACGTTATTAAATATTTCAGTGATTTCAACGATGCCAGACAGAGATTCATCTTGAATAAATTTTTCTAAGATTTGCCTGATTATTTTAATTTTGCATGTATACAAAATATTAACAATAACTTTAGCAATTTTATTAATATCATTTTGCAAATTGGAAAAAAATTCTTCTGAATTTTCTTCAATTTCAATTCTTTTGTTTAAAGAATATCCATGAGACAAAGAATTCCTCAAATCTATTATAACATCTCTTGTATTTTTTGGCAAAGATAATAACAATAATTTACTTGCATCATTTGATAAGTTTGGTGACTGCAAAGTATTTTTCATGTATTCTCCAATGGCTTGCAAGGCTCTTGTGATTATTAGTTGTCCTTCTCTTTCGTGAAAATTTGCTGACATGGATAAATTTAAATAGTTGTATATCTTTATCAAAGAAGTTATATCTCTTATTTGCTGATAATCATTATATAAATCTTCAAAAATAGCATCCTTTTTAATAATATTATCAACAATTTTTTCACGCTTTAGTTTTGGTAAAATAGAACGTCTGGTTATATCTAAACTCAAAATATTTTTTTTCTCATTGCAAAGTTTTTTTGCAAAATTTTCTAAGTAAAATAATATTTTTTCTTTATTTAATGTAGCTAAATAAAATAAATTTATTTCTTGCTGCTTTGTATTAGAACAAATGAAACATATCAAACAAAATTCAATTTCTTCCCATGGTAAACTAGAGTAACTTGATTTTAATTTATGCTTTAATATGTGTATGTTACGAGCAATAAATTTTGCTACAAACAAAAAAATCTCATCCAATCGATTATGTTCTTTTAAAAATTTAATATTTTCAAGAATTAATTCTATTCTTTCTTTTATATTACTGAAAGAGGATTGAAATTTTTGAAAAGATCCAGATTCTTCGTAGGAAAATCGAAGATCAATTAATTTATTTTCTACAAAAATTTCTACTTCATCTGATATGCTAACATTTTTTAATTTTAGTTCTTCATAAGATTTAGAAAGTATTTCATCTAAGAATTCTGGACGACTAGAAAAATAATTATTAGGCCAATTATTTATTAAAGATGTAAGAATTTTTATATCACTAGAACGCATTGCATAATAAAATGCATTATGACCAGTATCATCTTCATCATCTGGTAAAATAACAGACCTTTTAATTTCAGTGGTTAAATTTTTTAAAACAATTTTACCATCGGTAAACAAATACTCTAAAATTTTCAATTTATTATTCTTACAAGTCAAAATAATTAAATTTGTTTTGGAAGTTTTGAATGGATTTGAGTTCTCATCATAAAAATCCCGAAGTTTTCTTTTATTTTCTATCTCACTTATTAAGCAAATGAATTTGCATAATAATTTAAAATATTCAATGTTACCTTCTAAACTTTCTATAGTTTTTTTCAATTCAACCAAAATTTGTAGATAGAGAATTTTAGAATTTGCTTCTCTGTTGTATAATTTTTTGTATTTTTGAAAGAATTCTTCTTCTGAAGCATAAGAATGCGATAAAAACTTTTTATTTTCTTGGTATGTATATAATTTTTGATCTTGTTTGTCCATGTCTGTTTGCAAAACATAAAAGCATTTGAATATATTTTCATATGAAGAATTTATTTTAAAATAATCTAAGAAATTGAATTAAAAATTTATTCTTTTTTTTTTTTAATTAAGGTGGTTAAATGTTGTTTTTTTAAATGAAAAATATTTAATTTTTACCGTTTATTTCATCCGATAATACACATTTGTTACTTGACCACAAAATCTAATGTTGTTTGGCTTTGAAATTGGGATTTAATCAAGTGAATATGCCAGTAATCCTTTAACAACAATAAAACAATAACAATTAGTAAAAAACAAGCATAATTTTAATAAGCTTAACATTTTTTTTTTGCAAAAGAAATATTATTTTGATACCATTAATTTTTCAAATAAATTTTCACTTTTAGTTCTATAAATTTTCTGTCTATTAAATAGCGTATTATCAATCTGTAATGATTTTAAAATTGATATATGGATATTTTTTTATAGCTAGATGGTACTAAAGAAAAATTAATAATAATTCACTTGAATCTTTACCATAAAAAGGTTGATCCTTGCAACGAGATTTCATGTCGCAACAATCAAATCCACGTGGGACGTGGGACGCTGTCAGTGTCCGTTATATCCTGATTTATGCGTATGTATTTATTGAGAATACTGTACTATTTTTATATTCACAAAAAGTAACCTATTCTGTTAAATTTTTTAACATACTTTTAATTTTACTGATATAAACAAAATTTAAATATTCTCAAACCTAATACTTACGCCAATAAAATAAATATAAACAATCAAAACAATCTGCAGTTAACATTGCATTTCAAGAGACGGCTGTGGTGTGCGGCGGCTCTGGAAGATTTCTATTTAAAGGTAAGGTTGGTTTTTTCACAAATTGCATTGCGGCAAAATTCAATTTGCAGAAATAACGATTTTTTTGTAAACTTTATTTTTGTAAATGTTTATTTTTCTTTCTTAAGTATAATTAAAAAAAAAAAAAACTCAAAAATTAGTAGGTAATTCATAACAAGTGTTTAATTGAGCATCCGCATAGTAATCATTTAATTTTCAAATCGTTTTATATTATTAATTCTTAGTATAAAATAAAAAAAAAATTAGTAAACATTTGAAGCGGAAATATCATCGCTGAACTTTAATTTATAATGAATAATGAATATTAATCAATATTCTTATCGCTAAAGGCAGAGATTAAAGTATTTAACCACGTAAAACGTTCAACGGTGGGGTGATTTTGCGGGACGCTGGCCCCTATAGGCCCTATAGTAGGATACTTTACGGAACCCATTCCAAATTTATTAATAAAAAAAATTATTGAATTATGCAGATAAAAAATTTTAAAATTATGATCATTTTTAATTTTAAAAAACTTAATAAATTTTTTATATTCATGTGTTGTTAAACAAAGAAAAATACGCTGCCAACTATAATAGCTGGCACTAAGGTTCCTCAAACAATATTGTTAATGTATCATTAATGATACTCCAGTTAAATCGCGGTTTAGGGTATGTATTTTCACTGGCCAACATGAGATTTGCTCTACTGTATGTTTTTTGGGTCGCTGATCACGAAAATCGGGGTATTTTCCAGGAGATATTTTCAGAACACCCTTAAATTTGCAAAAACCGCCCCCAAAAAGGGGTTTTTTTTATATATTAGCAAGCTGAGTTTCTAGAGTTAGCCAAGAACTGGTATAAGATGGTTTTTTGGGTCGCTGATTAAGAATTTGAAGTAATTTTTTATGAATAATTAATATTTCACCCTTAAATTAGCAAAAACATAACCCTAAAAGGGGTGTTTTGGCTATTTTCGTTCCTTGTGCTATCAGATTAGGTTCATACAGGTATTTTGGGTCGCTGATCAAGAATTGGGGGGAATTTTTTATGAATAGTTAATATGTCATTCTTAAATTAGCAAAAACAACCCCTGAAAGGAATATTTGCTATAAATGCACCCTTTTTAGGGTTTTTTTTTGGTGATTTAAGGGTGAAATATTGATTATTCATGAAAAATTTCCCCAAATTCTTGATGAGTGACCCAAAAAACCCTTAAGAACCTAATTTAGTCGCTCAAAATGCAAAAATTGCAAATGCACCCCTTTTAGGGGTTGTTTTTGCTAATTTAAGGGTAAATATTAATTATTTATAAAAAATTTCCCCGAATTCTTGATCAGCGGCCCAAAAAACCCTCTGAAACCAATTCTTGGCTAAATCTATAAACTCAGCTTACTATAATATATAAAAAAAAAAACCCTTTTTGGGGGTAGGACCCAAAAAACGTATGATTTTTTTTAAAAACCGTTTTTTTAGCTTCCTGAGCTCTCAAAACGCGCTTATACGCCAAAAAATCAAAAACCAAAATTTGATTCATTGTGGAACCAAAAATTATTTCATGAATTAATTATTTACGAAAAAAAAATTAATTAAGTACATTATTAAAGTAAAAAAAAATTACTAAATTAAAAAAAAAAAAAAAAAAAAAAATTAATTCAACCACGAGAGCATTCGTAAATTATGAACAAAACTGCATATAAATTTGACTTCCCGCTTATTCTCTACCCGATAAAATTGGTTATATTATAAAATACTATCATAATTATTAATGTTTTAATAGTTTATATTGTTGATTTCATTTATATTGCAAACTTTTTTTACTATAATATTTAATTAATATCGCTGAAATAATTAATAATAAATATTGGGATATAGGTTCGTAAAGTGTCCTATTAGACTCGCGCAAAAAAAAACCATGACGGTTTACCAGATGGTTAACCACAAGGTATTTTTAGGAAATAAAAAGGTTTATGTAAGAACCTTAGAATGAAAATGAGCTTTCAAGGTAGAAGCGGATACCTTGGGGGTATAATTTTTAATTTTTGAACCCAGAATATTTTCCGATTTTCCAAGATGGCGAATTGAGAAACTTAAAAAAATGAACTTTTAAGTATACAAGGAGGTTTCTTAGGTCAAGAAAAATGAATTTTCGCTGGAAAATATGAACAAACTAATACTAAATATAGAAAAGACAGAATGCACCACTTTTTTGCATATAAAGAGCAGAAAATGCGCCCCGCGTTTAGGTTAGAAAAAATTCCTTTTTGACTTAGATAAGTAAACTAAATTTTCTGTACCCCGTTAAATTTGACAACCTTTAGAAGCTCAGGTCGAACCATATAGGGGTGGCTTAAAAATGAGTTAAAATATTGTGTTACTAGTTTACGATTAAAATATATACCTTAATCTTGATTGCTAATGTTTGAGTAAATTTAAGCATAATAGAATTTTTCTTAAAACTTTAAATATTCTAATTGTAAGCTGTTCAAAAAAAAAAGTCTACTTGCATTTGCTTGAAGTTTATTTCTTTCGTTCTTTTAATGATTTCAAAAATAAAAAAATAATCTTAAATAATAATAAATCCGGCGATAAAAATTTGTCTTTGTTATAAAAAATTTGATAGATGATTTTATAAATAAATAAAAATTAAATTTGAAGAAAGTTAATTCAATTATTATTCTAAAAAAAATAAATGCATTTAATTACATGCCTTTATATATTATCTAAAAATTACATTCTCTATCCCAGTCATCCGGTAACACGTCCTTCCATACTTCAGTTAAATCAGTTAGTAAACAACTTCCCTGGCATCCAGGAATATTGAGTTTATAAGAAGTATTTAAATTAGTATTATTCAGCATTGAAATCTAAAAAGAAAACAAAAATTATTAAAAAAATAATATAATTTTTTCTACTATTATACTATAAAATTCATTTACTTCAACTTCCAATCGATTGTCTGCTGTTGATCTAAGTTCGTAAATCAAGGCTGCTCCATAGTCTAGTTTAAAAAGTTCATTCGTGAAGCCCATCGCCCTTAAGGTGTTGACTATACTTACATCGTGAGTTGAATATAAGTACACTTTAGTCTGGCTATCGGATTTTTGCATTTCGTTCAAGATATTTTTAAGCAAGGGGCCTGTTTTTAATGCAAACAGGAAAAAAAACAATTTATCATTTATCGTTAGCATTCAATTTTTTATCAATTTACCTCCTCTTAATCTCTGTTGCAAAGTGTTGCTCGTAAAAAGAGTGTAGCTTCGAGCAGCGATTTCCCGCATTTTTTCATTGTAATACGTTTTAACCCACTCTGGAAATTCTAGTTTTTCCATTTCCTGTAAAAGTATACAAACATTTGAGCAAATAAGTTGAGAAAATCCTAACAACGCAATGAAGCTTACTTCTAACTCCAGAGTATTGTACAGAAACTCTACTGCAGTGATGTTATCCATGCTTTGCCCCGTTAAATTTGTCAGATTCTTATAATAGGATTCCAACTCTTTGTCTGATCTCCTTGATTCATTACGATAAGCCTCCTTCAAAGCCTCCTCCAACCTGGGACAAGGTGCTTTCACTACAAGCATCTATAACACAAAAATAAATTTTTTGGAATTTGGTAAGGGGTAAAATCAGGCACAAAGTTATTAATGTGAAAACTTTGGAAGATCACAATACGGTCATGGGAAATGATGTTCTTCAGCAGTTTTAAATATTCTGTCAAAGTTTAATCAATTTACAAAAAAAAAAGGTATCTAGTTTATTTGCAAAAAACTAATAAATTTTCAATAAAAAATTTTAAATTTACAAAATTTTCGTAAACGTATGAATAAATCAAAACAAATCTCTTCATTTAGTTGAAAATTCATGAAAAAATGTCTAAATTCACTATTTTTTATTACAAATTTGCTAAATAGACGTAACTTAAAGCCATTTGTATATCATACCCAAATAATTTGCATGGAACATGTTTAATAAACATACGTAAATAGGTATATATTATACTTTTAATTCCCTGAACATTAAAATGATTCAAAGTCCCCTTCGACCCTCCCCCCTCCCTCCCTAGTTCATGACCATTTTACCCCTCCTCTCGATTTCCAGGCTTTTTGGGGTATTCTTCCCTATAAACATGTTTCATTTTCATATTTATAAATTCAAAAAAAATTAAGAAATTTCTTTTTCGTAAATTTTCAAAAAATCACTGTTGCGATTTTTTTTGAAAATTAATTAACTTTGCATATTATCTGTTTCTTTGTTAACCCTTATTAACGCCCAATTCATTTTAACCCTTATTAATGACACATTCAAGCCACTTGAACTGTGCTCTAAGTGAATTATCTCTTGTTTTTTTCTTTTCATCCTATAACAGCTATCGTGCTAATAAAATTAAAATAATTTTTTGAAAATAAAAGTAGTAATTTAAGGCAAGGTGCTACATGGGATAAAATTTTTTAGCCAAACATTTTTTATTTTTTTTTTAATAGTATAAAATTATTATAGATTATAAAAAAAAATTTTATAAAGATCCAAACATTCTTTATACTATTTTAATCCTCTTTTCTAAAGCGACCCGCCTTTAATTATATGAGCACTTTTAACTTAACCCATTAACGCCTAATCGACACATTCAAGCCATTTGAATCATAATGAAAAAATTGATATTTTGAGTTAAAAATGTTACCCAGTAATAAATCGGGGCCGCTCTTTTCATTTCCGAAATCCGTTTTAACGTACAACCCCCAGAAAATGTTATATCATCCCCTAAAAAAGGGGTAATTTTTAATAATTTTTAGACGTTATTTAAATTAATATAATGGGCACAAAAAATATTTCATGGCATTAAAAACTCAATATGGGACTATCAGGAACATAAAAAAATGAATTTATGCCAATTTTTTATCTTCAACCCCTTGAATGGGGTAAGGGGTGGATTTGTAGCATAAAAGAAAAAATGAATTTTTTGGGCTAAAATTGTCATCTAGTAGGTATTTTTGCCGACTATTTTCATTTCTGAAGTCGGTTCTTACATACGACCCCTAGAAAATAAGATATCATCCCTTAAATATAAGATAAATATTACATTATTTTTTCGATGCAAAAGGGGGTGATATCTTATTTGATATTGGGTAACATTTTTAGCTCAAAATATCGATTTTTTCATTAAAAAAAATTCAAATGACTTGAATGTGTCGATTAGGCGTTAATGGGTTAAAACGCGTTTTTCTCGAAACTACATTTTTGTACTTGGTGCGAATCCTAACAAAAAATTACTTTGTCCGATTACCTCCAAATTTTAACCACATCTTTTACACATGTGTATTTTTCACGTGAAGTAAAATTTTGCAAAAATTTTAATTTTTTCATATAATTAAGAAAAAAAACTTGTTTTTTCAAATTTTTATAACATTTTTTTGCCCAAACTTAAAAATTTTAGTTCATGCAATAACTATTATATACTCATATTAATTATAATTTTTTTTTTATTCTAGGAGCTGCCAAACTTTATTTATCAATTGTACCATCAGCCCATTCCGATTAAAACTCGTCAACTTCAAACTAAAGTTTTATACATAAAAAAAAAATTAATAAAAAAAATTTTTTTTAAATACTCTTTTTTGTGTATTTATTCACCCCAAAAAATTTTTTCACTTATCTCTTACCGTTTTCCTTTAAACAATTTTTTAATATTTACTCAAATACCGAGCGCGCAATATATAGCAACGTGCCTTAAATTGAAATTGGCGGTATACGGTTAGAGAAATTCGATTGTCTACCTGTGTAAAAAATTTTTTCACATTTTTAAATATAGGACCTTTAAAAAATACGTTTTTTTTATTCTTAATTTTAACGTAAAGGATATGGAAAAAATTTCCACTTTTGGCGAATGGAAATTTGCTTGCGACAAGAGGAAAATATCCGTATAGGATAACTGGAAAATTTTTTCATTGTATGTAATAAAACATTTTTAAGTATTTTTTATTTTTTAAAATGTTAGTTTTAAAGATTTCAAAGTTAGAATTTTTATAAAAAATTATATTTAATAAAAAATTACCTTGTCTTGGTTTCTTGGCACATAATGTACGGGTATTGGAATCCATGGCAAATCCTGAGTAAATTTTTCGTCTTCTACTACAGGACGATAAAGTCCTGCTACTAATGCTAATGCTGACGTTATACATCTGTCCGCATAGCTACTATCAACAACAGTATTAGAACTATTGTACTTGTAATTTGTTAACCATCCATACTCTTCTCGAATCCATTTGCCTAAATTATATAGTTGTAACATCCCTAGCTTTTGCGAACAAATAAAATTTACTTTAGTATTTAAAATAAGCATACTGTATAAAAAAATTTTTATTTTTTTTGGGGGGGGGGGGGCAGAATCCATGAATTATTTCTTATTTTAAACTATTTAGAGGTATAAAATTTGTCAATAAAAAATAAAAAATAAAAAATTTTTGATAGATGGGGGACATGCCTACTTTTGTAGCCTTCTCACTAAGTTATTTAAGCATTAACCGAGATATTCTGATATCCTACCTTAACTAATCATTTATTTATACAATTGTAGAACATTTTTGATAAGGCAAAAATATTTTTTAATTTTGGTAGCTTTGAAATATAATAACAATCACAATCACGTGGATTTTCGAAAAATTTGAAAATTCTAAAAGTATACTTATTATAATAACAGCAAATTAACTTTATTTTTTTGTCAAATTACTTTAGATTGCACTTGCGTAGCCTTAATTACAAAGGCCGAATATTAAATTAAAAACAATCAGATCATAAATTAATTTAAATTACTTATTCTCTTTTTCTGTATTTTAGTTTCCACACCCAACTTGACATTCAAGTATTTATAAATTTTGATTACTATAATACATATAGGTCTTACCTTTGTCAAAACACCCCATCCTCCAGGCCAATTATAATTCTTGTGTGGATCATTAAAGTACGTTTCTGTAGGTGTTCTATGTCCATGACGGAATACCTTAAAATGGTTATTTAAAAATTAATGATTTTTTTATATTAGAGAATACATTTTACTCTTAATTTTTATCAATATTAAAAACCAAACTTTGGAAATAGGTATTAAAAAAAATTATTAAAAATTTTTTTTCATCTAATTTTTTTTACAAAAACGATATAATTAAGTAGTAAACTTATTATATAATTAAAAACTTAAATTACTAATCGACGAAAATTGATGAAGAATAAATTTTGTGCCTTTTATACTTACAACAAATACTTTTTTTACTGTTGGATCGTCTTTTATTTTCTTTCCAAAAGATGAATAAGCAAAAAGTACAGTTCCAATCAAGATACCAAGAATGACTACTGAGATGCATAATTTCCTTTCGCCTTTTTTGAATGCATTAGTTAAAACGCTATTGCTGCTCATCATATAAGTACTTGAAAAATTTTAGCACAAAATTTAATTTAGTTTTATATGTAATCCTATATGTTTTAAAAAAAGGTTGCCCCAAATAAAAGTTTCACATCTTCGGCATTGATTAGGATAGTACTGCATGTGCAATCTGGGTCATTTTTTATTTTTCCGATAACTAACGTTTTCTTGCCTTATATGCATAAAAATTTTTTTAAATAGCTATTTGTTAACGAAGGGGGGAAATATAAGCTTTGACTTAGCATACGGTTGTTATAGCGCTAGTTTTTTTTTGCAATTTTCACCTAAAAGAATCATTTGCAAAAAAAGGGACAACATTTTTTAAAAGTTAGTAATCGTGGATAAAAAATTTCATGTAAACATGGTTTTATACACTGAAAAAAAATTCCGCTTGACGCAAGCGGATTTTTTTTTTTTGATTAAACCATTGCAAATGGCTTGAAACGTAAAAAAAAACCTTAAAAATATTATTTTTTTGAACTTAAAACTTCATAAAACTGAATTTTAAAGCTCAAAAGTTAAAAAAATCTTTTTAAAAATAAAGATTACTTATTTAGCTTTTAAAACTTTTTTAAGTGGAATTATTATTGAAAGGTAATAATAAAAGGTTGAATAAAATATATTTCATTAATTACTAGCTTCAGAAATTACCGAAAACAGCTGAAAACAACTCCAAACCTAAATTATCCAATTTTGGATCATTTTTAAAATAACCAAATCAGTCTCGTTTTTAAAGATTTTGTTTATTACTAATTTTTTTACAGATTTTTTATTATTTACTTTAATTTTATATATTCTGAAGTAATATCTTTGTTGAAAATAATTTTTCTTTTAATTTATTTCAACGTCTTAGAGCAGTTCAAATGTTAAATATTTGGGTTTTTGAAAAATTCATGGACTTGAGATTTTTCTAGCAGATTCAAATGATGTTATAAACTGGACTAAAAGGTATATTCCCAAGTAATTTTTCCCGTACAATTCAAACTCACTATTTATTTTAACATTTTACTACGCTTTACAGGAGAAAAATTCATTTCTTTAGTTTTTCAAGGTACCAATTATGAGGGTACCAATTTTTAAAAGTTTCGCAGTTTTCAAGAAAAAATTTTCTGAATAATATTTGCAAGAGTTACTTATATATTTTTTCCTCGGAAATTCGATGAAACCACTAGTTTTTTTATCTGTTGTTTTCCTTAGCCATAAAATCTTTTGTTTCTATTTTTACTGGTTTTGTCCAATCTTATATATTTTGCATTGGTAGCCCATTTGAGCTTAAAGGGTTTGAAATATTTAAAATTATCTTTAATAAATAAATAGTCAGGGAAAAACCACTCGAAAAAATGCTAAAACTTTTTGTTTTTTAATAAACGAGTTATCGTTAATTAAAGATTTTGCAATAATTCTCCTACAATCTCAATTACACGTTACTTGAAGCACAATAACTTAAAAATTTGATAAGTCAGTGAATTTTCATCTTCAGACGAAACGATTTCGCATTTTTTTAAGCAGTTTTTTCCTATCTATTTATTTATTAAAGATAATTTTAAATATTTCAAACTCTTTAGGCTCAAATGGGGTACTAATGCAAATATATAAGATTGGACAAAGCCAGTAAAAATAGAAACTAAAGATTTTATGGCAAAGGAAAACCCCAGATAAAAAAACTATAGTGCTTTCAACGAAATCTCGAGGAAAAAATATATAATTAATTCTTGCAAATATTATTCGGAAAATTTTTTCTTGAAGACTGCAAAACTTTTAAAAATTGGTCCCCTCATAACTGGTACCCTAAAAAACTTAAAAAATGAATTTTTCTCCTGCAAAGCATATTAAAATATTAAAATAAATAGGGAGTTCGAATTCTACTAGAATTAAAAATTACTAGGGAATACGTCTTTTAGTCCAATCTATAACATCATTTGAATCTGCTAGAAAAATCCTAAGGGTAGCGATCTTATTCAACACGAAAAAAATTGAACACAAGACTAAAACACACAAAACTCAACACGCATTATTTTTTAACACTATTTTTTCCACACCATTTAAATCCAACACAAATTTTTTTGACACGTATTATTCGACACAAAAATTTTTTATGCAAATCGTGTAAAAACTAATTAAATTTTAGTTTTTTGTTTTGAATTTGTGTCAAATAAAATGAGCTGAACATTTTGTGTTTAATTTAATTCGTGTGCAATAATTAGTGTAAATAATATTGTGTGTTGAGTTTTATATGTTTTAATTTAGGTGTTCAAAAGTGAAGTGTTCAATTTTTTTTTGTGTCGAGTAAGATCGCTACCATCGCAAGTCTATGAATTTTTAAAAAAACCAATATTTAACTGTTCTAAGACGCTTAAAATTAAAAGAAAAATTATTTTTAACAGAAAAATAATACTTTAAAATATGTACAATTAAAGTAAATAATAAAAAAATCTGTAAAAAAATTAGTAATAAACAAAATCATTAAAAACAAGACTGATTTGGTTATTTTAAAAATGATCCAAAATTGGTTAATTTAGGTTTTGAGTTGTTTTCAGCTGTTTTCGGTAATTTCTGAAGCTAGTAATTAATGAAATATATTTTATTTAACCTTTTATTATTACCTTTCAATAATAATTCCACTTAAAAAAGTTTTAAAAGCTAAATAAGTAATCTTTATTTTTAAAAAGATTTTTTTAACTTTTGAGCTTTAAAATTCAGTTTTATTAAGTTTTGAGTTCAAAAAAATAATTTTTTTAAGGTTTTTTTTTACGTTTCAAGCCATTTGCAATGGTTTAAAAAAAAAAAAAAAATCCGCTTGCGTCAAGCAGAATTCCGCTTGCGGCAAGCGGATTTTTTTTTCAGTGTAGATTTCAATCTTCACTGTGAGCATAAATAGCTAAATATTATTATACAAAAACAAGTTGTAAAAAGAAGGATCCCGACGAATTGTCCTGAGATCTCTAGAGATCTCAGGACAATTCGTCGGGATCAATAAATAAATTAAAATAAATATAAATCTTTGATTCTTGTTTTATATTATAAAATAATGGGCGATAGGCAGTGTCTATTCGAACAAACCGTTTTTCACGGCAACCGTCTCTACCGGCTGGGATTTCGAACGTTTTTAACAAAATCCAACCTGCCATTATCATTATATATTCTAGAATTTTTTATTTCAGAATAATGTTTTCAAGAAATCCGTACAAATTAGTGAAAGTAATTCTGAGAAGAGCATTTCACTAAAAGAATTGAATACTAAATGAAAAATTCAATTCTGAGCTTTATAAAATTATATATTTAATAGCCTGCACAAGTTTTTACAGATTCTTAATTAAAGTGTGTTTTCATTATCTCCAACACAGTGAGAAAAAGCGTTTTTGCCCTCTTGAAGCCCCATTCTGCGAAGGGTCTAAATCGCTAAACTTTTTTTCCCAACATTTATAGTGTAAAGTACCATTGAAGAAAAGTTTCTGCTTTAACTAATTTTTTCCAGCTAAGGCCTTTCTTATTTTTTATTATTTTACCTGTACACTAAAAAAAAAATCCGCTTGCGGCAAGCGGAATTCCGCTTGTAGCTAGCGGAATTTTTTTTCTCGTCAAACGCTTGCAAATGTCTTGAAACGTAAAGAAAATTAAAAAAAATTTTTTTTCCCGCTTACTTGGGGTATGCGTATATCCGTATGATGAAATTTGAGAAAATTATGAAAAAAGAAAAGAAAAAATGTTTTTTTTTAAATTTTCTTTACGTTTCAAGTCATTTGCAATTGTTTGCAAAGAAAAAAAAATTCCGCTAGCCACAAGCGGAATTCCGCTTGCCGTACGCAGATTTTTTTTTCAGTGTACCATATAATACGATTAAGCTGGCGATTCCTCGATTTTTTCCAACTTTACTGGACAAATACCTTAATTTTGATTAATACACGAAATTTTTCGAAAATAGTCTGTAGTTATACAATCTTAGTCAAAATCAAAACTCCCGTATTTTTGTTTGGATGTATTTTCTCTTAAAATGCTGTCAAAAATTGTTGATTTTACCCAGCCTTAAAACCAATTGGTAAACAGGAGTTTTAATTTTGGAAACAAAACTCCTGTATTTTCGCACAAAATACTGAAAAAAATAGTCGACTTTGGACGCTTCTAGAGCCCGAATGACCTAGCTTAGAAACCTAAAACCAACTAGTAACCGGGAAGTTTGATGTCGGGAAAAAAACTCCCGTATTTTCGCTCAAAATACTGTAAAAAATAGTCGACTCGACGAAATAGGAGTTTTCATGAGGTGTTTTCACTCGCTTTTTGCACACTTATCTCTCCAAATAAATACCGCTTGATGATCACGAAGGAAAAAGTCATGTGATGTGTACCACAGTTTGTATTCTGCTATATTATAAGATAAAACAGTAGGTTATATATGTATATTAGTACTATTCTATTTATCTTTATAGAATTTCAAAATTTTATTTAAATAGAAAAATGAAATATAAAAATTATTTGTTATTTTAAATATTACCTGCATGCATCTTATGAATCAAAATAGAATTACATTTAATTTATCTTTAGATTTAGATTTAATGATAAATTATTTAACATGCAAGTATATTAAATATATACATATATATGAATAAAACTAAAAATTTAATTTATTTTTTCAGTTAAAAGAGTTATGGTAATTATAAGTAATAAAGTATTTGATCACTTGATTCAAAATTCTTACCAACTGGAATATAAATAAAAAAACTTTAATTATTTGTTATTAAGCACTAAATACTGGGAAAATACTGCAAAGTATATTTATCATATACTACTAGTATCAAAGCTAGTATATACATACTTTCTGTATACAATGCTTTATCGAAAAGATTATCAGTAACGTACATGAAATCATAAGAACCTGTGCTCTTTTTAATTCAATTATAAAGATTTTTTCAAAAAATAAAAAATAATTAGTCTCATGTCGGCAGCACCCAGTGTCGCATAGCTCAAAAAACAAGTATTTTTATGTAAGTTTAACACATTGTTAATATAAAATTTTTTTTAATTCTCATGTTGTTCATTAGTAACTAAGAAAAAATTATATAATTTTTGTATTCAGATCACCTGGAGAGGCCAACGGATTTGTTTGTGAAATATTGTAAAATAAAAAAATTGTTACACATCAAAATAATTTGTATTGTTTTATTTATTTTAAATAATTTGAAACAATAAAAAATTAAGTTCAGCTCCAATTCTGGTCAATAAAATATTATTTTTACTTTTAATATTAAAATGAGACCCAATTTACTTTCACGACATCAGTAAGGCATCAATAAGAACTTTGGACAAGAAAAAAATTTTTTAATATATTTTTTTATCGTAACTCAAAAATATTAACAATTATAAATAAGTTCTTTTTTATATTAATTAAATGCAAATTATTATATTATTGAAACTTGATAGCAATAAATTCTATTACTTTTAATTTTTTTTTTCTTTTGAATAAAATAAAAACTGAAATTAACATTTATTCTTCTTAGATCAGGGTAGTAAATTTTCCGTAGAATCCAATAAAAGGTTCAAATTTTTTTTTCAGCCGTGCATGCGCAGTAATTAATAAAATACGCCAATTTTTCAAAACTTGATTTCTCAAAAGAAAAACCCTCTAGTAGGACTCAAAATACTTCTGACACTTAAAATTTTTTGATGAAAAAGAGAAACTGCTGGATTATTGCGTGTTGATAACTCTTCGTATATTAAAAAACAGCAGCTTTTAAATTTTTATTTTTTACAAATTTCAAATTTCCCGTCAAGTCACATGACCAATTAAAAAAAGTTTGGATTCCTAGGAAAATTTTACATAAAGATATATGTTTTTATGTTTTTACGAACTTTTATGTTGAAACCATCAAATTTGAAAGAATTTTTTGATTCATTTCGATTAATTTACAAAGATAGTGTCAAATGTTTGGGATGCCGATTTGCTTCTGAGTTTCAGGATTAGGTTTTTTAGGCTATACTCTAATACTTCAGCCAGATTAGGGGGGGGGGAGTGTATAATTACTGGTCGTCATGAGCTTATAGTCCAGGTCTATCCGTGAAACCACCTCTACCTAATTATGAAAGGCGGAAAATCGAGTGAAAACCGATTGCATTGTATTCAGGAGTATGTTAGAAACAAAGTCCCGGAAAGTAGAATATGCTTAAATGAAAAGGGGGGGTTTTCACCCCATTTTTTCACCCCATTTCCCCCACAAGTACAAGCTCATTTAAGAAACAACTTTTTTTTAATTTTAAGGAGTGCATATAGGTTTTTTGGGTCACGGAACCCAAAAATGATGTCAGAAATGATATTGGATGCATTGGGGGGGGTGAATTAGCCCATTTTTCACCCCTTTTACCCAAAAAATATCTAATTTTTACAAAAACGTGTATTTTTCATTTTTAAATGTCTCTATGGGTTTTTTGGGTCAGGGAATTCAAAAATTATTTCAGAAATGATATTGGATGCATTGCGGGGGGTGAATTAGCCCATTTTTCACCCCTTTTACCCCAAAAATATCTAAATTTTACAAAAACGTGTATTTTTCATTTTTAAATGTCTCTATGGGTTTTTTGGGTCAGGGAATTCAAAAATTATGTCAGAAATGATATTGGATGCATTGCGGGGGGTGAATTAGCCCATTTTTCACCCCTTTTACCCCAAAAATATCTAATTTTTACAAAAACGTGTATTTTTCATTTTTAAATGTCTCTATGGGTTTTTTTGGTCAGGGAATTCAAAAATTATGTCAGAAATGATATTGGATGCATTGGGGGGGGGTGAATTAGCCCATTTTTCACCCCTTTTACCCCAAAAATATCTAATTTTTACAAAAACGTGTATTTTTCATTTTTAAATGTCTCTATGGGTTTTTTGGGTCAGGGAATTCAAAAATTATGTCAGAAATGATATTGGATGCATTGCGGGGGGTGAATTAGCCCATTTTTCACCCCTTTTACCCCAAAAATATCTAATTTTTACAAAAACGTGTATTTTTCATTTTTAAATGTCTCTATGGGTTTTTTGGGTCAGGGAATTCAAAAATTATGTCAGAAATGATATTGGATGCATTGCGGGGGGTGAATTAGCCCATTTTTCACCCCTTTTACCCCAAAAATATCTAATTTTTACAAAAACGTGTATATTTCATTTTTAAATGTCTCTATGGGTTTTTTGGGTCAGGGAATTCAAAAATTATGTCAGAAATGATATTGGATGCATTGCGGGGGGTGAATTAGCCTATTTTTCACCCGTTTTACCCCAAAAATATCTAATTTTTACAAAAACGTGTATTTTTCATTTTTAAATGTCTCTATGGGTTTTTTGGGTCAGGGAATTCAAAAATTATTTCAGAAATGATATTGGATGCATTGGGGGGGGGGGGGTTAATTAGCCCATTTTTCACCCCTTTTACCCCAAAAATATCTAATTTTTACAAAAACGTGTATTTTTCATTTTTAAATGTCTCTATAAGTTTTTTGGGTCATGAAATTATAAAATTATGTCACGAATGCTATTTAAAGTCAACTAGGCTTTTTTATTTCTTCCCAGGCAACCAACGACGTTTCGGAAACGCCTCCAACCCGTTTCTGAAGAAACGAATTAAACCAATTTGCACCGTTTAATAAACGTTTCTGGAACCGTTTCAGAAACGTAAAAATGCGCCTTAGAATTTTAAAATCCTAATTTTAGAATTAATTCCACAGCGAATATTCTTATGTTTATTCATACTAGAAGTTATTTGCTAATGTTTTTAATTTTACATATAAATTTTTTAGTTTACTTACAATTATAAGTATAATTTAATTAAAAATTTATAAATAATTTTTAATTATTTTGATTTTCAATGAAAATCATAGCAAAAATACAAAACCGAACAAGTCGATTTTGTAACATAATAAATATTTAACCGGGTCTTATATACAGTTGGAAGATTATTTTATATATGACTTGAGAAAAGCAGTAATCGCCACCTATTAATCATCTTAATTAGTTCATTTCTTCTAAAATAGATGGCTTTTTTGAAAGTCATAAATAAAATGATTTTTCAACTGCATATAGGACCTCGTTAAATATTTATTATGTTACAAAATCGACTTGTTCGTTTTTGTATTTTTGCTATGATTTTCATTGAAAATCAAAATAATTAAAAATTATTTATAAATTTTTAATTAAATTATACTTATAAGTGTAAGTAAACTAAAAAATTTATATGTAAAATTAAAAACATTAGCAAATAACTTCTAGTATGAATAAACATAAGAATATTCGCTGTGGAATTAGTTCTAAAATTAGGATTTTAAAATTCTAAGGCGCATTTTTACGTTTCTGAAACGGTTCCAGAAACGTTTCTTAAACGGTGCAAATTGGTTTAATTCGTTTCTTCAGAAACGGGTTGGAGACGTTTCCGAAACGTCGTTGGTTGCCTGGGTGAACTTCGTAATTTAATAATCATGAATATAAAGTAAGTATGAGGTTTTTTTTTATTTTTTAAAAAATCATAAAATTCCAGAAGAAAATATAACATTAAAAAAGTAGATTTTAAATGATTTTGATAATTTAAAAATGTTTTATTTTCTTACTGAAATTGTTCCTTTGGTTACGTAAAAAACATTATTTTAATAACTTTTTACTTATTTAACATTACATTCATACACATTATGTACATAAAGTTAAAAATAAATTTAAAATTCATCGTCAGAAGTTTCTTCCCCATCTTCAAAGCTTTGGAAATCTTCCATTACTTGAGCAATTGCTTCATACTCTGTATTATCTTCGTCTTCTTCTACTTCTGCAGCCGTTTCGTTACCTTCCGCGATCCCTATTGGGCAGTTTGTACACGTACTTCCACAACAATTTACGCAAGCAAGTGTGCATTCTAGGCCACTTTTCCTGCATGAGCAATTGAATCCACAGCCTTTTTGGCATGCACAAATTATAACATTGAATACATGGTCCGGTGCCATAGGTTGGACCATTTTTACTGGTTTTAGAATTTGTCCTACTTTCTGCCACCCCCAATCTTCTGGATTTAGGGGATTGATCTGGTTGAGCATGGTGCCGATCCACTCTCGAACTTGAAAATAAACCCTTTTTAAATGTTGCTCGAGGGCATCAAGGGTAGGTGGTAAAAATGGAAGGTCACCGATGTTCTTTTTTTTTTTCTGTGCATCTTTTGCCTTTTTTCCTGGTTTTTCTACGGCTTTTTTTATTCTTTTTATTCTTGAAGAATTTCTTTCCGTGAAAATTTGATACCTTAATTCGTGAAGTTTTTGTGCTGGAGTTAGGTTGTTGGATAAAATGCGTTTCCCTTGATACAGTGCTACAGTGCATTCGACGCCAGCCTCTATAATTTTCTCCAAATCCGGCTCTGAAGTAAAGGCCTTAACCTTCTCCTGCAAATCAGGCCGTTTTTCAAAGATTTCAAAGAAATATTTTTTTCCCTGATTAAAAAAACCACTTGTGGTATCACAACCACTGAACGCATGGAGAAATAACAAATAGTTTTGACAATTTGGTAAATCTGTACTTAAACTTTTATTTGAAAAAAATTCTTGGCGTTCAGTGGCCGTTCTATTTGCAGGTTTTAAAAAGTAAAACTCTTCGTCATTATCTAGTGTCAAACTTATTAAAATAATCAGTACATCTATATCTTGACATACAATAGCTATTTTTTTTCCTGGAAAATCTACCGTAGTAACAGCCGTTTCCACAATGTCACGATCTGCATCACCTTTAGCTTGCTTACATTTTATATGATTTTCTTGCAATTTGAGCATTAATAATTGTATGAATTTGTTTTTATTTTTTTGATTGGACAAAAACTTTTCCTGTTGAGTTTGAAGTTTTGAATGTAAATTAATGTTGTACTCCTGACAAATAAATTTGGATGATCTCCTGCTTCTCTCCCATGATTTTATGGAGTCCTCTTCATACCCATCAAATACCACGTAAATGGAATTTCCATAATTATTTTTTAAGAAGTTGACGTAACTGTTTACAATACTTGCAAATTTAGAACCTGGCACCCACTTTAATTGATGTATCAGCCAACCTCCGTCAATTATATATGCAAATTCATCTGTTTTTCGCAAATTTGTCTCGCATGGGGTAAAAAAATCGTATAACTGTGATTTCGTATTTTTCCTAAACCCATAAATATAAAACAAAGATTGAGGAAATGGAGAAAGTTCGTATAAGAACATGTTTTTTAATTCCTCATTAGTAGTATTCATTAACAGTATCCTTTGAAAAATATCATTTGGATCGACAGCTACAATATCGTCATGAATTTTTACAGTGCAATTCATATGCTGTAAAGTTATTACTTTGTTATCCTTAGTTATTTTTATATCTCGAAAATTCGTCTTTGATTCATAAACTTTATCCATTCCCTTAATACCGTTAGTAAAAGCATCGATAGTATTAACACTTTCATCAGCAACCAATCCTGTTGAAATGGATGTTAGTTCAGTAAATGCTAACGGATTATGCAGATCAAAGAATGCGTTAAAATCTCTGACTACCCTGGCATCTACTAGTATTCTGGATAGCCTTGAGTCTTTATGCTGATCCGATTTGTCCAGAGATAAACCACAATATTTTGCTAAAGCAGCTATCATGTCATTTGTGGGTATGGTACCTTGAATCCATTGGAAAACTACGCTATTAGTTGCCCCTCTTGAAAAGGGCCCTCCTTGAACACTCATGGCCTTCATTAATGTTTGTTCTATCGTTTTTAGGGGAGTGAAGTACAATACGTGGCAGCTAAATATTCCAACAATACTTTAAAATTTTTATAAAAATTTTTTTTCTCAAAAAACTCTGCTACGAAACACTCAGATTATTGTAAACGAAGATTACCAGAAAAATATAGAAATTTAATAATAATGTTTTTTTTTAAGATTGCATTTCTGGAATAAAAAGAGGTAAAAATGGCCACTTAACCCATAAGCGCCTAATCGACAATTCTTGGATACATGAATATTTTGGTATGAAAAAATGAATATTTTAGACTAAAAATCTCACCTAGTAGGTATTTTTTATCGCTCTTTCCATTTCCGGAGTCCATGTTTACCTACGACCCTTAGGAAATGAAATATCAACCCCTAAAGTAGGGTAAAATCATTAAAATTGTAAAATTAAAAAAAAAAAGTTACTACACGCAAAAAAAAAGTTTCTTTATGTTGGAAATTATATTTTTTACTTTCCAAAAGGTAAAAGATGAAAATTTTTGTATTCTCAGCACATTTACCCTCTCTAGGGCGTAAATATTAGGGGTAAGGGGGTGAATTTTACAGATGTATAAAAATTGAATATTTTCAGCTGAAAAAATTACTTAGTAGGTATTTTTAATCGCTCTTTCCATTTCCGAAGTCTGTTTTCATCTACGACCCTTGGGTAATGAAATATCAACCCCTAAAGTAAGGTAAAATTACTAAAATTGTAAAATTAAAAAAAAAAGTTACTACACGCAAAAGAAAAGTTTCTTTATGTTGGAAATTATATTTATTACTTTCCAAAAGATAAAAGATGAAAATTTTTGTATTCTCAGCACATTTACCCTCTCTAGGGGGTAAATATTAGGGGAAAGGGGGGGGGATTTTACAGATGTATAAAAATTGAATATTTTTAGCTGAAAACATCACCTAGTAGGTATTTTTGGTCGCTCTTTCCATTTCCGAAGTCTGTTTTTACCTACGACCCTTGGGTAATGAAATATCAACCCCTAAAGTAGGGTAAAATCACTAAAATTGTAAAATTTAAAAAAAAAAGTTACTGCAAGCAAAAAAATATATTTTTAATGTTGAAAATGATATTTTTTACTTTCCAAGAGATAAAGGAAGTAAGTTTATTTATTTTTAGCACATTAACCCATTCGAAGGATTGAATATTATGTCGAAAACAGACTTCAGATATGGAAAGAGCGACCAAAAATACATACCAGTTGACGTATTTAGCTAAAAATATTCATTTTTTATACAACTGTAAAATACACCCCCTCGCCCCAAACATTTACCCCCTCGAGAGGGTGAATGTGCTGAGAATACATAAATCTGCATCTTTTACCTTTTGGAAAGTAAAAAAAAATAATTTCCAACATAAAGAAACTTTTCTTTTGCGTAGTAACTTTTTTTTTTAAATTTTACAATTTTAGTGATTTTACCCTACTTTAGGGGTTGATATTTCATTACCTAAGGGTCGTAGGTAAAAACGGACTCCGGAAATGGAAAGAGCGATAAAAAATACCTACTGGGTGAGATTTTTAGCCTAAAATATTCATTTTTTCATACCAAAATATTCATGTGTCCAAGAATTGTCGATTAGGCGCTTATGGGTTAACCCCCAGAAATGCATAAATTAACATTTCTGACATATTTTTTGAATTCCCTGACCCAAAAAACCCATAGAGACATTTGAAAATGAAAAATAAACATTTTTATAAAAATTAGTTATTTTTGGGGTAAAAGGGGTGAAAAATGGGCTAATTCACCCCCCGCAATGCATCCAATATCATTTCTGACATAATTTTTGAATTCCCTGACCCAAAAAACCCATAGAGACATTTAAAAATGAAAAATACACGTTTTTGTAAAAATTAGATATTTTTGGGGTAAAAGGGGTGAAAAATGGGCTAATTCACCCCCCCCCCCCAATGCATCCAATATCATTTCTGACATAATTTTTGAATTCCCTGACCCAAAAAACCCATAGAGACATTTGAAAATGAAAAATAAACATTTTTATAAAAATTAGTTATTTTTGAGGTAAAAGGGGTGAAAAATGGGCTAATTCACCCCCCGCAATGCATCCAATATCATTTCTGACATAATTTTTGAATTCCCTGACCCAAAAAACCCATAGAGACATTTAAAAATGAAAAATACACGTTTTTGTAAAAATTAGATATTTTTGGGGTAAAAGGGGTGAAAAATGGGCTAATTCACCCCCCGCAATGCATCCAATATCATTTCTGACATAATTTTTGAATTCCCTGACCCAAAAAACCCATAGAGACATTTAAAAATGAAAAATACACGTTTTTGTAAAATTTAGATATTTTTGGGGTAAAAGGGGTGAAAAATGGGCTAATTCACCCCCCGCAATGCATCCAATATCATTTCTGACATAATTTTTGAATTCCCTGACCCAAAAAACCCATAGAGACATTTAAAAATGAAAAATACACGTTTTTGTAAAAATTAGATATTTTTTGGGTAAAAGGGGTGAAAAATGGGCTAATTCACCCCCCCCAATGCATCCAATATCATTTCTGACATCATTTTTGGGTTCCGTGACCCAAAAAACCTATATGCACTCCTTAAAATTAAAAAAAAGTTGTTTATTAAATGAGCTTGTACTTGTGGGGGAAATGGGGTGAAAAAATGGGGTGAAAATACCCCCTTTTCATTTAAGCATATTCTACTTTCCGGGACTTTGTTTCTAACATACTCCTGAATACAATGCAATCGGTTTTCACTCGATTTTCCGCCTTTCATAATTAGGTAGAGGTTTGGCCTTTTTTTTCACAGATTAACCTGGACTATTAGGTCTACTATAGGTTTTATGGGTCGCGATCGGTCGCTGATAAGGAGTGTTTTACGGGAGATATTTGGCGAGCACCTTTAAATTTGCAAAAATTAACCCTAAAAAAGGTATATAAAAAGGGCGTTCCCCAATCTCTCCTGGAAGAAACTCCAAGTATCAGCAGCCCAAAAAACCTACGATTGGAACCAAATCTTATGATGGAAACTATACACCCTAAACTAAGATTTGACTGGAGTATAAATGAAGCTGCTAGCTTGTAAATCAACCTAATACCTTCCATTTGGTACCATGTAAAAAATCGTCTAATAGCCAGCTAATAGCTGGCTACAATCTGGCTGCGTACTGGATACCAATTTATATTTTACTAATTTTCTTTGAAATTTTATTCCGGAAAATCCCATCCTATCCTATCCTATCCTAAAAAAGGCATTGCTCATCGCAACGGTTGCTAGGTGTAATCGCAATAAAGTCATTCGGATTGGTTCTCACAATAATGTAAACAAACATTATATTATACACACCAAAACATAAAGATTGTTTTTAATACTACTGTTTATTAAATTTTGTATTTAATATTTTAAAAATATTAAATTTAAAAATAAATCTTATAAAACTATTTAATTTCATTTTCAATCTTATTGTTTTTGTTTTTTCACGAAAAAGATTTTTTTTCGAAAAAAATATTTTGGAATGAGGTTATGAGTATATATTTTTTATTTTTATAACTCAAGTTTGTTTATCGAATTGGTTCGGTGATCAAAATATGCTTAATTCTTTTTTAATTTAACGTTATTAATGATTAAAAATAATTTAATTACTTTTATTTAAATAAATAGGCGTAAAGTGATAATTCATATTTTTTTCATGTTTAATTAAATGATTTATATTTTTAAATTAATTCATGATAATTTAGCTTTATTGTGCTTTGCTGTGTGCCTTAAAAACCTGGATTAAGTTGAATTAAAACCTGTTAAAGATTTTAGTTTTAGATGATAAGCTACGTTAAGAAATTGCTTGAAGACGAAAGTTATAAAGAATAAATGCAATATAAATGTGTTATTAGAATAAAAAACATACAACATAGCTTTCAAAAAACGCTTTTAAAAATCCTTGAACCTCAAGATACTTGATCCTCAACTACAAAAAGTATTAAAAATCATACCTTACGCTTATCTAAAATAAAATTAATTTAATTACTTTTAATTATTAATAACATTAAACTAAAAAAAAATTAAGTATATTTTGATAACCGATCAAATTCGGTAAACAAACTTGAGTTAAAAATAAAAAATATATACTCATAACCTTATTTAAAAATATTTTTTTCGAAAAAAAATCTTTTGCCTGAAAAAACAAAAACAATAAGATTGAAAATGAAATTAAATAGTTTTATAAGATTTATTTTAAAATTTAATAGTTTTAAAATATTAAATACAAAATTTAATAAAAAGTAGTATTAAAAACAATCTTTATGTTTTGGTGTGTACACACAAAATTTTAAATTCATATTATAATAAAAATTGTAAGGTTATCGATGAATTAAATGTAGGTTATATTATTTAAAATTTTTGCAATTTACCCTAAATTCTAAGTCTGAATAATCATAAATTTTTTGTTTTAATAACTCAAATTCATCAATCTTTGCGCGAAGCGCAGTTGAATCTAGTATAGAAAAAAGAATCTGCTTGCCACAAGCGGGATTCCGTTTGCGAAAATCGGTAAAAACTTTTGCGGCAAATGAATTTCTTTTTTTTCAGTGCAGGATTGATAATTTTTTATCTTAAAATTGCCATAACTTACTAAAAAAATAAATATAAGATTTCTAAATAATAGCTAATTACTCCCAAGTATAAGTCCCCACCGGGCACATGAAAATAATTTTCTTTCTTATGAGAATAATTAAATGAGTTATTTTATGAAAATCTTATATTATTAAAAATATTAATATTTTTTTTTTGGTAAATGGTAAATTATTTTACCCGGCAATTAATATCCAACAATCTTTTTACAATAACTACCAAATTAAAATATACAATGTACATTTATTTTAATCAAGCTATGTGTAAAATTGCTGCTTACACCGACCGTGATTTTGTTATAAACTAATAATTTTAATTTTATTACTTAATCGTGAATATGAGTAATAACTTTTAATGATTAGATAAAACTAATAATCAAAATGACATAACATTTTAATATATATTAGCGTTTAATTTTGTTCCATATGGGTAAATAAAATTTTAATTAAAAAATATAAGTTTTTATTTGATTTAATAATTTTTTGTATATTTAGTGAGTTGAAATTTATAAATGAAAAAAATAAATTTTTTTGAAAATTGAAAATATATATATTGGTTTTCAAAAAGATCAATGCTATAATCATTCTTAAGTGACTGACTGTCACACATGGACGCGAAATTATAGTCTAAATCACTTTTTTTACGTTGGTTAAAGTTTTATTTTTTTTAAATCTTATTTTATTTTAAAATTTATTCATATAGTAAAAAAAAAATTTTTGCTTGTTTCAAATCTGTTAATAAGTTTATTTCTTTATTACAGGAAAAGGTTAAAAATGGCTAATTGCAGTAGTGTATCTTCTAGTAAGTTTAGAAACAGTAAAATAAGGTTTTCTGTGATATTTCCTACAGTTTTGATCGGATATCTGTTTTTGCCTTCATTTTCTCTGGGACATACAATTGTCAAGGAATCCACATTAAAGAAAGTGTTTGTAGTAAGTATACAAGGAAGTATACAGTAATTATTTTTTAAAAATAAAAAAACTTAGTTTTAATCAAAACAAGATGAGTCGTCATGAGTCGACAGTATATCATTTACCCGTATATACGGTTAATTTAAATACTGTGCCTGTATAATACTAGCCGTATATATGGTTTTCACTTTATGGGAGCCGTATTTTAGACACCCGCATAAATGGGTCAAAACTTTAGTCGACCGTATAAACGGATAATTCGTATACGGTATATCATTTACCCGCATATACGGTTTACACTTTATGAGAGCTGTATTTAATACACATGTATACATACAAATCTTTAATCACCCGTTTTAATAACGAATAGTATATAATAAAATAATAATGATAAAAAACGGTGTACGGATCCGGTATTTAGAAAACCGTATATACGGATTACTGGTATACTAGTCCCGTATTTCAGTCACCCGTATATCGGTTAACAATATACAGAACCTGTATTTTATGTATCCTTACAAATGGCTGAGAAAAGTTAAGATCCGTATATATGAATCAATGGTATACTATCTGTATGTATGGATCAAGGACATACGGGACCCGTATTTTAGGTATCCGTAAAAACGGCTGAGAGTTAAAAGTTGAGACCCGTATATATAGTGGTTCCGCATTTCAGTTATCCGTATATATATATACGGGTAAATGATATATGGGTCTCAACTTTTTTTAGCCGTTTGTAAGGATGCTTTAAATACGGATTCATTATTTGCTAAGCCGTATATACGAATTGAACATTATTTATTTTAAACAACCATATTTTTAGTATTTATTCCAATTAATCTTCATTAATTTTTCTGAAAAAATGGCATTTATTTGATAATCTCAGCTATAATTTCAAAATATTAAAAAAAAACCCCTAATAAAGGGTAGTTTTTACTGTTTGTACTGTTTATATAGAGTGTTTTAGAAATTTCTGACAAAACGTAATCAGTTACACAAAAAACCCCCGGGTACCTATTTTCATGAAAAATCAATTAATATTGCCTGAGATATTAAATATTTATTTATTTTTGGCCAAACAAATAGTTTGGCCAATTTTTACATCGTCTTGGACCTACTCCCAGTAACCAAACTTGTTTACTCGAATACTTGACATCTTTCTTGAGAAATTTCAAAAAATTTCAAGTTGATCTGCTTTGTCTCTAATTACTGTTTCATTTTACAAAAAATTTACCTCCTTTCCTGTACTTATGTAAAATTTTCCGAGAAATCAAAATTTTTTTTAATTGGTCATGTGATTTAACCGGAAATTTGAAATTTGTAGAAAATAAACATTTAAAAGCTGCTGTTTTTTAATATACGAAGTTGTCAACACGCAATAACCCAGCAGTTTCTCTTTTTCATCAAAAAATTTTAAGTGTCAGAAGTATTTTGAGTCCTACTATTTAAACTTATTTATTGAATTTTTTATGCGGCAAAAAAAAATTATAAGGCAATATTATGAACGCCAAGACAAGGATTATAGAAGAAGATAGAAAGATAAATACAAAATAATCAAAATTTATCGATAAGATTTCTTTCTTATTAAGATTTTCCGGCATGGTCATAGAACACCTACTGAAACATACAACAATGATCCACACAAAAATTATAATTGGCCTGGAGGTTGGGGTGTTTTAACAAAGGTAATTATTTCAAATTTTTTCTTATATCACATAACAAATTTTAAAATTAAGTTTGCTATCTTAAACACTAAGATACCAAGATCTTTCCCTATTCTGTAAATAAATGTACAAAATTACAGAACATCAGCCTATGGCCGCTAATACTTATTAGTCTATTTTATGTAAATTACTGAATTACAGAATAGATGTTATATTTTTATATCGATAGTATAATTACAGGGGTTTTCGGGTACGCTGAGCTCAAATTAGGTTATAAAATTCAGAAATTCCGAATAATTGAGCCCAAAACCGCAAAATTTAGTAAAAAAATATTATTTTTAAGAATTTTAATTAATTTTTCTTGACTGTGGCACTAGGGTTTCAGGGACATGCTTGCCCCGATTTTATAAGTCACATTTCAGAATTCAGAATTTTTTCGATTTGAAGGCCAAGATTTTTGACAGTTCTAGGTAGCTGAATTTGGTTCCCTTCAAAGTAAAAAGAATAAATAATTTCATACAAACAAGAGGATTTTTTTCCAAAGATAATTTGCTTTGCCTTTTTTATATTGACTTTGAAATTGTTGGCAGAACCCCTATGCCAAAAATCTTTGATCTGCACAGATCTGTAATTTTCATTTTTCAGATCTGTACAAAACTGCAATCCGGCATTTGTTTTTTGGTGTGAGCTCGTTTACATTTAAGCCTAAAAAATATTTAAATAAAGGAAGTATGTAAAATTTCCGAATTTTTCCTTATTTAAATCATTCGGAGGCACTTAGAGCGGAAAAATTCAAAAAACTGAAAAAAATGAGAAAAATTGAGGAAATTTCACGATTTTTCGATTATCACAGGCCCACAAAAAAAAAAGTCAAAACCCAGAAGGTAGAACTGACTAACTTTACGTTTTTTGGTGTTCTAAATCCAAATTTTCCATCAAAAATTCGATTTGATTGTCCAGTTCCCCCCCAGCACCAACCAGTACCCCCCCGGGGGAGTTAAAAATAAGTTTTTTATAAAAATTTAAAATAAGTGCATATTTTTAGATATTTTGGTGTAAAATTACTAAAAACATTTATGCAAACTGTTTTCGAACTCCATATTAGCCCCTAAAGCACCCCTAGTATCAGTAACTAGACCCCCTAGGGGTCAAAAACTGATTTTAGTAAAAAATGAAAACTAATGTAAATTCTTTGGTCTTTTTTGTAGGAAAACTAAAAATATTTATGCAATTATTTGTCAACTCCCGGTGAACCCCTGAAATACCCCTAGTATCGGTTACCATACCCCCAAGGGGTCAGAAACTGATTTTTAGTAAAAAATTGAAATTAGTGCATATTCTTTGGTATTTTGGTGTAGAAAAATTTCAATCATTTATGCAAACGTCGTATGAGCCCATAGACCTCACCCACTCGATGTTGGTCACCACTCTTCTAGGGGTCAAATACTGGTTTTTTGTAAGATTTCAATTTTAATGCATATTTCTACCTATTTCGGAGTATGTAATAAAAAAATATTTATGAGAAATATTTTAAATACTCATTTCAGGCACAAATCCAATTCTAGCTCATTTGTAAGATGGTGAAAAATTCGTGCTTTATAAAAATATTATATAAATTGCAAAGTATTTGGACATTTGGTATTTATTTACGACAAATTTTTATGATGACGTACTCTCTTACTTTTAAATGATCTTCTAAGTTTACAAGGGGCTTTTCTTTTCAATTTTTTTTCTTGTTTTACATTTTCTTCTTCGTCGCTGTCTTCTGATAAATCTCTTTTTAAACTCCAACAATAGTCAGCCAACATTCTTTCATCCCACCTACCTTGATATCGCTTTTCAATTACCTTAATGTCCTGGTGGAATCTTTCACCCTGTTCTTCACTGTAGTCGCCTAAATTGCTCGGGAAATAATCTACATGTGTTTCAAGATAGTGCAGTTTTACATTCATTAGGCATCCAAGCTCTATAATTTTCAAGCAACTTTTTTATTTCCTCTTTGTAATTGTCACTTTTGTGATTATCTAAAAAATTTTCAGATACAAATTCGCAACTAGCCCAAGCATTTTTCTCTTTACTTTCCTTGCATTTTATGAACTCAGTGTCTCGAAAAAGTTTGCGAATTTCAGGACCATCAAAAACACCTGCTTTAATCTTAGCGTCTGTTTTTTTCGGGAATTTTTGCTGTATATACTTATATGCTTTACTCACTTTTCTATCTAATGCTCTGACAAACTGCTTCATTAAACCAAGTTTTAAGTGGAGAGGAGGGAGAAGCACATTCTGAGGTTGTACTAAGGGTTCATGGATAATGTTTGTTGTACCTAGAGTTAAGGAACTTCGAACAGGCCATTCCTTATTTATATAATGATTCTGGCGTTCGCGACTGTCAAACATACACAAAAAGCATGAATACTTAGTAAAACCTGCTTGTTGCCCTAACAAGATAGACATTATTTTCAAATCCCCGCAAATTTTCCAATTGTGATCCTTATACTTTATTTTTTCAAGAATAAATTTCATTGTTTCATATTCTTCTGACATATTAACAGAATGGGCTATTGGTATTAAAACTAGTACATTGGTATTATGTAAGAGGACAGCCTTTAGACTGCGTAAGGAAGAGTCAATAAAAAGTCTCCATTCTTCACTTTTATAAATATCGGGCTCAAAGCTGTTAATAAGACCTTTGATATCTGTGCAATGCACGAGAGTCTCTTCTTTTTTAAAAAAAGGTAGAAACTCTTTGTCTCGATTTCGATAGTAGGAACTTGATGTATCTTTTGTCGTAAGTCCATCATGTTTCATTTCTGATGCAAGATATTCTGCAGCATCTTTAGGTTATACTAAGTTTCTGACAATGTCATTTTGCTTGATTCCATGGTCTTATTTTTTTTTTTGCGTAGGAAGTGGAGAAATGCATTACGCATACTGATCAGCATCCGAACTGACAGTTATGTGGGACTCGACCTACCTTGCCTATACCCACTAAAACTCCACTCCCTTCCTACCTTATGCGAGCCTATCCCGGGACCGTTTTCACATTACTTCAGGACAGGTTCAAGGCCATTTAGTTCTATTCATGAACTCCATATTTTGACTTGCATCCACTGACTCGCCAGTCTGGTTAAGGACTCCGTCATTCCATCTGGTTGAAATTTCGTCTTTATGTACTGTCATCTTTAATAAAAATATATGTTAGCTAAAAATATACGTTATTTCTCATTATCATCAAAAAGAAGGTTAATAAATAAATAAATAAATAAATAAATATATATAAATAGATACATAAATAAAATAAATAAATAAATATTATCCTACCATCTACTATTGCTTGCGGTATCAAGAGTAACTGCAGGGATGATAGTATGTTAGTACAACAGCTGCAGTCATCCGGATAACCGCAATACGTCTTAATATTAGCCTATACCTTGGACTTCAGGTTTTTTGGTGCGGAGTATGTACTCCACATACTGACCAATTTCGGACCATACTTCTTCATTTCGAAGCATCAGGGTAACCACATTCTCAGGTGTGATTCGACCGATGTTAGCTTCTAATTGAAACTTTTTAGCAGCCCACCTATCGCATTTGAAGAATGTGTGTTCCGGCGTGTCTTCTTTGCCAGGACAGTATATACATTCAGCACTATTCATCTTCTGGATCCAAAAGAGGTAGGAGAAAAAAAGTCCATGTCCACTTAGGAATTGGGTCAAAAAATAATTAATGTCCCCATGCCCTCTATTTATCCAAGGTGATATCTCTTCTATCAATCTCTTGGTCCATTTGCTCTCCGTGTAGTCGGTCCAGCGCTTCTGCCAATCGCTTAGGCTGATCTGGCGCGAAGTAGCCTTCGCGCGGTCAATACCTTCCCTCTCTTTGTTCAGATAGATATACTGTCTCTCAAGAGCCAGCAGATCTATCGGGATTACCCCAGCAATGACCAGAGCTGCCTCCAACGACACTGTTCGATAGGCACAGGAGATTCGCAGGGCTCCTTGCCTCTGCACACTCGTAAGCTTAGACGCATAAGTGACCTTCTTTATGCAGTCGGCCCATACTTCTTTACTATACAGTAGTATGGAGTGGGTTACCGACATAAGAAGCCTGCGCTTTCCAGTCTTAGGTCCGCACGTGTTTCTCATGAGCCTGCTTAACGCAGTAGTGGACCTAGCAGCCTTCTCCGTACTTCTCCGAATCTGCGCCATGAAGGTCAGTTTCGTATCCAGCAGCACTCCTAAGTACTTTAAGTGTTCCTTCGTTTCTATCCTATCCTCCCCAATACATATTGGGATAATAGTCTCAATATGCTTGCGGGTGAATAGGACAATCTCAGTCTTCGCCGTTGCAAGCTTTAGGCCGTGGTCTTCCATCCAGTAATTGACCCCATGCATTGCTTGATTTAGTTTCTCCTCGGCGATTTTTTCTCCGCGTAGCCTACAGTAAAAGTATCAGCCGGCATCGGTAGCCTTAGTACCTGGTCGTACATGATGTTCCATAGATCCGGTCCAAGGACCGATCCTTGAACTGCACCTGCAGTTACTTTCCTCACTCTTGTTCCATGTGCAGTTTCAAAGATTATTTCCCGATCACTCAGGTAGCTGCTGATTATTCTTCGCAGGTATTTTGGCACCTGGAAGTTCCTGAGTCCCTCCATGAAATCGCTCCATCTTGCTGAGTTAAAGGCATTTTTCACATCGAGGGTCACTAATAGCGTGATCTTTCTCGAATAGTGATTACCAATCTGTGCGTTTTCGATGGCCCGAACAATACTGCTTATTGCATCGATTGTTGACTTCCCTCGGCGAAATCCGTATTGTCTAGGAGAGAGATCTCCCGCAGTTTCTACGGCCCTCAGTATCCTTGGCTGTAGCATCTTCTCGTAATTTTTGCCGGCTGTATCCAGTAATCCTAGAGGGCACCAAGAGTTTGGCAGTCTTGGGTCCCCTTTGCCCTTACTGATAAGGACCAGTCTTGATCTTTTCCAGAGTTTACTGAAGATGCCCGCACGTGCACAAGTATTGTACATACATAAGATGAGTTTTGGGCATTCGTGCGCAGCTATCTTCAGTATCTCGGTAGGTATCCCATCAGGACCTGGTGCCTTACCGTTCTTAAAAGAGTCCACCGCTGTGAAGAGTTCCTCCTCCGTAAATTCGGGGAAAGCCTCATCATCTTCACCTGAGTCATTTTCCTCCTCCCTCTCCGGGTGGGTAGGGAAAAGTCCGTCAACTATAAGCCTTACCTCGTCTTCGTTCATAACACCAGTTGCGGAAAGAGCACCGATTCTCTTGGTGACTATCTTGTACCCAAGACCCCAAGGGTCATTATCAACCTCGTTACACAAAGCTATCTCGCATGCTCTTTTGTTTCTCCTAACAGCAAGTCTCAGCCTTTTTTTGACCTGCTTATGCTCTGCCATCAGCTCAGCAGCGTCTGTTCTGTTCCTTGCACGTGTTGCTCTCCTTCTTGTAGTTAAGCTTCCACTCCTTAGACGATCTATTTCAGCATTCTACCAGTAGGCTGGTGGTCTTCTATCACGGGTCCGTTTTTTTGGCATGGCTTTGTTACATGCTTTTTCCAGCAGCGTCATGATTCCCTTGACTATATCCTCTGCATCGTCAATATTTCCTGGTCTAATTGCTTTTCCCAGGATAGCAGTCTCTCCTCATCTAAGCGTGTTCACCAAAATTTCGCGGTTTAACCGCTTGATGTTCCATCCGCAGCATTTCTGTGCTTCGTCTCTTCGTGTCAGCCGCCGCTCATCATGCACCTCAAAAGAAATATATTGGTGGTCGCTCGCTGAGAAGTCCTCTAGGACTTACCAATCAGTAATCCTGGCAGCCAAATTTTCTGTTGCAAACGATATATCTGGGATGGTCTGTCCGTAGCCTGGCCTTCTGAAAGTAGTAGTGTTACCTACATTTAGCACAGCCAAGTTGAGCCTGGCAGACAGGTCAAGTATGTCCTCTCCTCTTGCATCCGTTTCTGACATACCCCACTCTGGAGCTCTCGCGTTGAAATCGCCTGCCATTAAAATTTCACCAGTCATATCCCTAATGGCATCTTCCAAACTATTCATTTTACTCAGAGTGTCCTGCCTAAGCTCATTTGGCGTTAAGTACACGCTTATGTAGGTAGCACCATTTGTTTTAATCCAGACAAAGCCTCTGCCAGCGCCTTTTTCCTGTACTAGAACCTTTCTTGGATTCACTACCCAGATTGCCGCAGTACCCAACTCATCCGTAAACCAGGTTCAGAGAGCTTGGTCGGACCCCTTGCTCACTTATGATGAGGAGGTCTGCCGACTTTTCTCTAGCAAGTTGATATATAATGTCTCTTGCTAGGGGGCTTCGCCGCACATTACCTTGAAGCACCTTTAACATTATTCGACTTGCTAGCGTCTGCGCCGCTTCTTAATTTGAACAGAGCCCTCCGTAGCGCTTCACACTTTGCTTTTTCAAGGTCGTGCTTCAATTCCTTGCCTTTTAGCCCAAGGTCCAAGCATAGCATGCACCTTGCCTTTGCTGTGCAGTCAGTTGCCTTATGTCCTTCTTCTCCGCATTTGTAGCATTTCGCTCTCCTGTCTGGTCCATTGCATTTTGTAGCAAAATGGCCATAACGTAGGCATTTAAAACAACGGGTTAATGGGGTTGCTCTGCGTTGCTCTTAGAAATAGTCACCCTTGCTATCTCCGCATGTTCTTCTTTGCTTTTAATGGCATTTAGAACGTCTATTGACTGGGTGAGACAGTCCAAGTCAAGTATTTGTATAACTCGTTTAGGAGCAAGATCCCTAACCCTGGCCTCCTCACCCAATACTCTCCTTACTTCTTGTGAGAAGGAACCTATTTTATCACTAAGTTCCTTCAGCTCAACCAGGACATCGCCCGTCTTCGTCTTTCGCACCGATCTTATTTTTGCGCCAAGTTCTTCAGGTTGTACCTGAGACCTTAAAGTTCCCAAGACGTCAGCATATGTTCTACCCGTAGGCAGTTTAATAGCTACAGCTCGCTCCCGTTTTTTTGGCATTGTCTTCTTTTGCGTAGCTACTGGCCACTTTTTGTTTCCGTCCTGACCTCTCTGACCTTCTTTTTTCCTCTTTTTCCTCTCCTTCCTTTTGTTTACAGCCGTTTGAAAGGGTTCGTTATTACGGTCCGTATCATGCGTTGTATCATTTTCACCCGAGGTGCTCTGCTGTATTCCAGGCTGTGTCTGCAACTGAGTATAGGTATTGTTCTCATGGGTCGCAATATCCACCATCATTACTGAACAGCTACGGATCTTTTGAGGTGATTTTTCCGCAGCAGTTCTCTTAGCATGTTCGCTTCCTAGCCCTGCAGTCTCAGCGTTTTCGCTTCGCTTTCTTTTCTTTAGCACTGAGCCTGTTATATGTTTTTTAAATAACTGCTCAATTCCATTTTTTCCCTTAACTTGCTGATCTCTTATTGCTTTGAGAGCAGTCACTTTGTCCTTCATATCATTTATACCATTCTTTACAACAGCGGCTATGTTTTGCTGCTTGAAAGTCATGTGATGTGTCATCTCGCCTATCTTTTCTTCCATTAGATCAAGGATACTCTTGACAGCATTATGGTTTTCATCCATGCGTTGTAGACGTCTAGCAAGTTCAGTGTTCTCATAGAGCACTTGGACTGTCTCAGCATCGCCATCCTTACCTTCTAGGTTCACTTCATTGCTTTTATATACATTTATGTCAGACATTTTGAATGTAATAAAATTCGTCACTCCATGTGCAACGGCCTCCTTCGACCCCTCACATTCTGGGCAGCTGGCATACAGACTGGTTGCATCACAGAGGATATAGCTGACGGCATGAACTTGCACTACCTTGCTCCTCTCATTCCGCCACGAATAAAAGCATAATTCGCTTTGGATATTTAGAGTCCTCCAGTAGCTTGGGTACATACCGGCAACATCGCCAAGCCGTTAATGATGGGCTCCGGCTGCAGAGAACCCCACCTCCCGTCTTGCGTCAGCAGAGGCCAAAGATGGTTCAGGTTGCTCGGCACGCGACCAGACAGCTCGCTTCCCCATCCAGGATCCTCTTTTGGCACTTACGGGTCGCGCCGCACGGCATACTGTCCATACTGTGCATGTGTGTAGACACACACATTAAACATGTGTTTGTAAAAACACATGTCCAGCACGGACAGACACACGGCGGAGGATTTTAGAGCTTCCTCAAACACAGCTAGAGTTCCTTGGGTTTGCCACGCCCATCCAGGAAGGCCGAAGTCTTCCTGGCCCCGAGGCTTACCTTCACACATTACTAAACCAGAAAATATTAATCTCCAGTCATAGTTTAGCGGGACCCGCAACTAACCATTAATCGGCTGCGTCGCTGTGCTCAAGGTGGAAATCTTCTATGCTAAGAGCCACATACATAAGGCCTAAGGTGACCCCGCATATGGCTTAAATCGCACTTAAATTTGGAGAAGACCTTGGGGCCCCTTTTGGTGTGCCGATTCCTCAGAGATACTAATGGATAGCAAGCTGCAGTACATTCATTAAGGATGCACAGGGGAAAAGCAAGGCATAGACCCGATTTATAGGGCAGCCTCGGTTATTCCAGAGAGCCATAAGCTATCTGCGGCATACTCAATGAAAGTGCATTGGGTTAGCAATGTGCGTATCCCACAGAGAAAAGCAAGGCATAGGACCCGTTTATAGGGCAGCCTCAGTTATTCCAGGAAGCTATGTCCAGTATCTCTGATTCTAGTTCAACCTGAAAAGGCGGCCTGAACTACCTTCCTCCTTCCTCAACCTTATGAGGCTCCTGGCTTAGGACCGGTATAGCGGAGTTGATTCCATGGTCTTATAGGTCTCTCTTTTTTGCTATTATTAAAATCTTCATCACTTTCAGAATCCCTGTCCGTACTGCAACAATCTTCAGAATCGTCTTCAACATCCATGTCACTTTCTGACTCTTGTGCATCCTCACTAACATCCATTTCACTTTCATTAACAGTTGAATTCTCACTAACATTCATATCACTCTCATTCACTACTGAATTGTCACTAACATCCATTGTACTGTCATTCATAAGCGGAACCATGCTTGTATTTGAATGTTCAATATTACCTGTAATAATAACATCATTATTGAAAGTTGGTGGGGTAAATGATATGACATTTGAATATTTAACATGCTTAGAGCTTATCATACCAGTAAATATTGTCATGCAAATATAGCATTCTTCTTCAGCTTTGGGCTCATTCCACATAGCCGGCGTATCCATTGAACACTTTATTTTGGTTTTAGATGTATGACGATACAACATTGTCCTGCATGAATTACAAATGCTGTTTGGAACCCAAGCGTTTCCAATCCCAGTTATAACCTTAAATTAAAATAGGATTTATATTTTTCTTCATATAAAGAAAAATTTCTGCGATTCTTAATTGTTTCAAACTTACCGCATACGAAACAAAACATAGAAACGTCTTTGTTGCAGTTATGAATGGAAATTCCATCTATCCCTGCACAATTCTTACGGTCTGCCAAAGTGTTTCTTCTGTCTAAAATCAGCTGTGGTCGTTCATCGCGTCGATTTAAAACGATGCTTACATTTTTTATAGCAGGTGGTTCTTTTCTTGAAGCATTAAACTCTAAGGTAGCCAAGTTACCCACTATTTTAGAGCTACGGTCGCCGGATAACGACAACTGCGGGCACGCTTTTGCACCCTGACCAGCCGCCGATACTGGGGTTATTTGCGCTGCAAATCTCTGCACAATTCTCACGGTCTGCCAAAGTGTTTCTTCTGTCTAAAATCAGCTGTGGTCGTTCATCGCATCGATTTAAAACGTTGCTTACATTTTTTATAGTAGGTGGTTTTTTTCTTGATGCATTAAACTCTAAGGTAGCCAAGTTACCCACTATTTTAGAGCTACGTTCGCCGGATAACGACAACTGCGGGCACGCTTTTGCACCCTGACCAGCCGCCGATACTGGGGTTATTTGCGCTGCATCGTAAACTTTATCCTTTCTACTTTTGCCGTGAAGGCATCAGTTTAACCTAGGATCTTAGCCGGTTAAACCGTTATCCGCCTTCACCACGGGGAGTTGTCCTAGTCGCAAAAGTAAATATGTAATAAATTCTATTTTAGAAAAATAAAATAAATTTCAGTATCTACTTAAGACGAACATAAAATGTGGTAAGTATGAAATTGTTTTAATCAGTATGTGGTAAGTTTGAAACAAGTAAGAATCGCAGAATTATTTCTTTCTCTGAGGAAAATATAAATCTTATTTTAATTTGCAGATTAATAACTGGGATAAGAAACAATTGGGTTCAAAACAGCATTTGTTACCCATGTGGGACTACGTTGTATCGTCAAAAATCCAAAAAAAAGTATTTATGAAAACGCCGGCTATGTGGAATGAGCCCAGAACTAATGAAGAATGCTATTTTAAAATGACTACATTTAATGGTATGATAGCATGTTTAATTTTCAAATGCCATATCATTTACCCCATCATTATAATAATGATGTTACATTTTCAAGTAATATTGGATATTCAAATGCAATCATGGTTCAGGTTTGGATGAAAGGGAAATGGATGCACAAGAGTCAGAGAGTGACATGGATGTTAACACAGTATATATATTTCTACAGTAATCCTACTTCAAAAAAATAACACGGGACGGCTTGTCCAGATGAGAAATGCTGGCGCCATTTGCAGAAGGCGATTTTTTAAATTTAAAATACACGCGTATAGAAGAAGAGATAACTATAATAGAAAAAGATAAATATATTCTAAAGGCGAAACGCGCGCATGGTACCCCGGACAACAAAACGCTTGAGATGTCCTACTGTAAAAATATGTATACTGTGATGTTAATGACAATTTTGAAGATTCATGTAGTACCGCAAAAGGATTCTGAAAGTGAGGAAGAATATACAAATAGTAAAAAAGAGAGACGTGTAAGATCATGGAATTAAGCGAAAATAAATGAAATGATCAGAAAATAAGGATAACGTAAAGATTCTGCAGAATATCTGCTTCAAAAATGAAACATGGATGGACTAACGACAAAAGATACATCAAGATCATACTATCCCGTTCGAAGCAAAGAGTTTCTACATTTTTAAAAAAGAAGAGTCTCTTGTATATTGCACAGATGTTAAAGATCTTATTAACAGCTTTGAGCCCAATTTTTACATAAGTGAAAAATGAAGACTTTTTATTGACTCTTGTTAACGAAGTCTAAAGGCTCTTATTATCCTCTTAAATTTTACGAACGTACCAGGTTCTATACTAATATCCCATTATGTAAATGCATCGGAAGATATTGAAACAATAAAATTTTTTTCTTGAAAAAATAAAGTATAAGGACCACAGTTGAAAAATTGCTAGGATTTAAAAATAATATCTGTCTTGTTAGGGCAGGAATCAGGATTTACAATGCATGCTTATTGCGTTTGTAGAACAGTCGCGATCGCCTGAATCATTAGAAGTTCCTTAACTCCAGGAACAGTAAACTTTATCCATAAAAATTTCCTTTAAACTTTTTCCAGACAATGAATTCATAAAATGCATGGAAAATATAGAGAAAAATGCTTGGGAAAGTTTTAACCATGTAGTTCAACATTTTTTAATTAGAGACAAAAGTGACGATTTCAAAGAGGAAATAAAAAAATTGCTTGAAAATTATAAAGAGCTTGGTTGCCTAATGAATGTAAAACTGCACTATCTTGAAACACATATAGATTAATCCCGAGCAATTTAGGTGACTACAGTGAGGAACAGGGTAAAAGATTCCAACAGGACATTAAGGTAATGGAAAAGCGATATCAATGTAGGTGGGACAAAAGATTTATCAAAAGACAGCGAGGAAGAAGAGAATGTAAAAAGCGTAATAAAATTGTAAAGAAAAGCATCTTGTAAACTTAGAAGGTCTTTTAAAAGTAAAAGAGTACTCATCATTAAAATTTTTCGTATACCAAATTTCCCAATATTTTGCAATTTATATTAAATTTTTATAAAGAACGAATTTTTGACCACCTAACATATAAGCTAGAATTGAATTTGTGCCTGAAATGAGTATTTAAAAGTTCTCATAAACATTTTTTCATTACATACTCCAAAATAGCCAGAAATATGCATTAAAATTGAAATCTTACAAATAACTAGTGTTTGACCCCTAGAGTTGTGGTGACTAACATCAAGTGGGTGAGGTCTAAGGACTCATATGAGGTTTAAAATAAGTTTGCATCTAAACCAAAACACCAAAGAATTGGCACTAATTTTAATTTTTTATTAAAAATCCGTTTTTGACCCTTAGGGGGTCTAGTTACTGCTACTAGGGGTACTAGTATTTGACCCCTAGAAGAGTGGTGACCAATATCGAGTGGGTGAGGTCTATGGGCTTATACAAGGTTTGCATAAATGATTGAAATTTTCCTACACCAAAACACCAAAGAATATGCACTAATTTTAATTTTTTACTAAAAATCATTTTCTGACCCCTTGGGGGTATGGTAACCGATACTCGGGGCATTTCAGGGATTCACCGGGAGTTGACAAATAATTGCATAAATATTTTTAGTTTTCTTACAAAAAAGACCAAAGAATTTACATTAGTTTTCATTTTTTACTAAAATCAGTTTTTGACCCCTAGGGGGTCTAGTTACTGATACTAGGGGTGCTGTAAGGGGTAACATGGAGTTCGAAAACAGTTTGAATAAATATTTTTAGTAATTTTACACCAAAATATCTAAGAATATGCACTAATTTTAAATTTTTATAATAAACTTATTTTTATCCCCCCAGGGGGGTGCTGGGGGGAAACTGGACAATCAAATCGAATTTTGGATGGAAAATTTGGATTTAGAACACCAAAAAACGTAAAGTTAGTCAGGTCTACCTTCTGGGTTTTGACTTTTTTTTTGTGGGCCTGTGTAATAATTATAAAAAATTATAATAAACAATTAAATTTAAATATAGTAAGTAAGATAATTAAAGAAAGTCAAACTTTCATGTAATATACAAAAAAATATTGTAATCCCGACGAATTTTCGAAATATCTCTTATGATCTCCGCTGATCTTTTTAGATTTCCGGAGATCACTTTTGATTTCTGGAGATCTCCGGAGATCTCCGGAAATCTGAAGTGATCGCAAATTTCAGGTGATTTCTTTAGTTCTCTGGAGATCTCCGGAGATCTCCGGAAATCACTTTTGATCTCTGGAGATTACTGGAGATTAAAATAAATCTAAAGTAATCTCCAGAGATCATTGAGGTAAAAAAAAAAGTTAGAAAACTTTAGAAAGAATATTTAGAATCATTAAGCAAAGTTGCAAAACGATAAACTTGATTGTTTTACCTTATTTTTTGACTTTATTTAAATTTAAAAAATCAAAAAGTACAGCAATAAGTTTACTAATTTTTATAATAAAAATAATTATTGGAATCGACTCAATAAGAAATACAATTAGGTAAATGAATAAAAAAAATTACTTATTTGATCATTAATAATTTTAATAAATATTTATAATTTTAATTACCAATTACCAAAAAACAGCCTATAAGTGCCTAATATAGGCTACTGCACCGTTTTTAGATAAATTAAAAATAATATTCGTATTTAACTATCTTAAAATACTCAAAAACCAGAAGCTGTAGATAAAAATTGATATTATTTCATAAAAATAGCTAAAATTAGCCCAACAAGCGTGAATAATAGCCTAAGAATCCCTATTATGGGCTACCATTTTTTATTTGTATGAATAGATATGATAATTTGGTATAGAGAAAAAACATTAATGTAATATGAGGAAAATGGTAATATATTAAAAATTTTAACAAAAAATGGCAAAAAAACGTTAAAAATGACCTAAAATGGGCAATTACGCAAAATTGGACGACATTAGGTCAAAACAGACTTCGGATTTGGCCTAATACTAATTGGAAAATTCAAACATCTGATTCTATAGCTAAGGGTAAAACTATAAAAGTAAATAAATTGAAAAATTTAATTATAAATGCAGAGAAAAATAACAGAACTTACGAATATAAGTAATATTTTTAACTTTTATACTGTAATATTTTATTTCTTTATGGTAATTTAGACTTGAAGAATTACTCCAGTCAAATCCCGGGGGGGGGGGTATTCTTTGTGGCCGCCACCAGATTTGGTCTACTATAGGTTTTTTGGGTCGGTGAACACGAAAATCAGGGTCTTTTCTATGCGCAATTGGGGCTGGACCCTTAAGTTAGCCAAAACTACCCCTAAAAGGGGTGTATTTTCAACTTTTGCTCTAGCCCTCCAAGATTTGGTCTAATAAAGGTTTTTGGGGTCGCTCATCACGAATATTGAAGTTATAACTATGAAAAACTACCCCTTCACCCTTAAAGTGGCCAAAACTACCCCTAAAAGAGGTGTTTTTGGAACTTTTGCTCTAGCCCTCCAAGATTCGATCTAATATGGTTTTTTGGGTCGCTGATCACAAAAATTGAGGTCTTTTTAATTAAAACTTAACTCTTCACCCTTAAATTGGCCAAAAACTACCCCTAAAAGGGGTGTTTTCGGTACTTTCGCTCTATACCTCCAAGATTCGACCTAATAGGGTTTTTTGGGTTGCTGATCACAAAAATCGATGTCTTTTCAATTAAAACTTAACTCTTCACCCTTAAATTAGCCAAAACTACTCCTAAAAGGGGTGTTTTCTCTACTTTCGCTCTAGACCTCCAAGATTTGGTCTTAAAGGATTGTTTAGGTCGCTGATCACGAAAATCACATTTTTTTCAATTAAAAATTAGGTCTTCACCCTTAAATTTGCTAAAACTACTCCTAAAAGGTTTGAAAGGTATAAATAAATGAATCACACATTCAAACCCTATTAGGGTTATACAAAAAAAAACCCTATTAGACCAAATCTTGAAGGGCTAGAGTGAAAGTAGCGAAAACACCCCTTTTAGGGGTAGTTTTGGCCAATTTAAGGATAAAGGGGTAGTTTTTCATAGTTATAACTTCAATATTCGTGATGAGCGACCCCAAAAACCTTTATTAGACCAAATCTTGGAGGGCTAGAGCAAAAGTTGAAAATACACCCCTTTTAGGGGTAGTTTTGGCTAATTTAAGGGTCAAGCCCATAGAAAAGACCCCGATTTTCGTATTCAGCGACCCAAAAAACCTTTAGTAGACCAAATCTGGTAGCGGCCACAAACAATACCACCAAAACCGTGATTTGACTGGAGTAAATACTATAATTTTTAAGAATTAGCCAGATTAGTAAACAATTATTTTTTTGTACTGCGGCCCGAATGTACGTATTTCCCAGACGCTGAGTGTCCGGCAAAGACGTATTTTCTCGCCACAGTCGCAAAAAAATTTTGTACAATCCTTGGCCATAAACAAAGAATGACCCAAATCGCACGTAAATTACCTTCCGAGTCGAATTTTTCTAGCCTAGGACCGTAATATACTACATTTTTTTATTTTATAAATAGATGAAAAAGTACCTTTTGTGGTAATAATTATTGTTATTATAAAAATAAATTCTAATTATTTGTTTATAAAAATTGTTGACTAATTTAAAATATGTCTATTAATATATTGTAATTAAAATTATAAATATTTATTAAAATTATTAATGATCAAATAAGTAATTTTTTTTATTCATTTACCTAATTGTATTTCTTATTGAGTCGATTCCAATAATTATTTTTATTATAAAAATTAGTAAACTTATTGCTGTACTTTTTGATTTTTTAAATTTAAATAAAGTCAGAAAATAAGGTAAAACAATCAAGTTTATCGTTTTGCAACTTTGCTTAATGATTCTAAATATTCTTTCTAAAGTTTTCTAACTTTTTTTTTTACCTCAGTGATCTCTGGAGATTACTTTAGATTTATTTTAATCTCCAGTAATCTCCAGAGATCAAAAGTGATTTCCGGAGATCTCCGGAGATCTCCAGAGAACTAAAGAAATCACCTGAAATTTGCGATCACTTTAGATTTCCGGAGATCTCCGGAGATCTCCAGAAATCAAAAGTGATCTCCGGAGATCTAAAAAGATCAGCGGAGATCATAAGAGATATTTCGAAAATTCGTCGGGATGGAATATTCTATGTAAATGCATATAATACCATAGAACATTCCAAAAAGTTCTAGAAGGAAATCCGCAAGTAAAATCTTTTTGCAAGTGTGCCTGAGTGGGGAATCGTATATAAGAGAGAGCGATTCCAGCCTCAAACAACACTTGGCTAAGAGATTTCTTGCGAACTACTTGCTTATGTATATAGTTCGTTTGCAATCAATAAATTCTAATTGAATTTAATTAAATTTGATTATTATTTAAATTGCCCTGATTTTCTACTGCCAGCTTGTGATTTTATCACAAGTGTTTTCTACAAGAACATCTGTCTTTTCCCTGCTAGGAATCTGTAAAACCCTGAAGGGTAAGGGCTCTGCGGACCCCTTATCCCGAAGGCTAATTAGGCAGGCAGATTAATTAAAGGCATTAAGTGAAAAGTTTTATATTTTATGTTAACCCCCATTCAATACGGTTACATACATTAATAAAAATTTTATTTTTACAAAGATTGGGATGCTGCAGCTTTATAATTTGGGCAAATGGATTAGAGAAGAATACGGTTGGCTGACTAATTACAATTATAATAGTTCAAATACTGTTGTTGATAGCAGTTATTCAGACAGATGCATAACATCGGCCCAAGCTCTATTAGCTGGGTTGTATCGACCAGCAGACGAAGAAAAATTTGTTAATGATTTATCGTGGATTCCAATACCAGTTCACTATGTGCCGAGAAACCAAGACAAGGTACATACAAATAAAATAAAATATTAATCTTACGAGGATCCATATGAAAATTTTCATTCGGGAAAATAACGTTCGGGAAATTAATTTTCGTCAAAAATGCATTCGTTAAATGAGGCGTTCGGGAAAATGATTGTTCGTGAAATTTGATTCGGGAAAAAGGACGGTAATAGTCAAAGCTTTTCACGAATTTTGGAGTCTCAAGCATTAATGTTCATCACAGAGAATTTCTATGCAAGAACTATAATTATATTGATGTATGAAATTTATTTCATAGTTACGAATTGTGACCTGTAAGATTCATTCTATTTCTTCCATTCCAAATATTTTGTTTTTGTTTTATAGATGCTTGTAGTGAAAGCACCTTGTCCCAGGTTGGAAGAAGCTTTGAAGGAGGCATATCGTAATGAATCGAAGAGGTCAGACAAAGAGTTGGAATCCTATTATAAAAATCTGACAAAATTAACGGGACAAAGCATGGATAATATCACTGCAGTAGAATTTCTGTACAATACTCTGGAGTTAGAAGTAAGCTTCATTGTGCTGTTAGGATTTTTTCAACTTATTTGCTCAAATATTTGTATACTTTTACAGGAAATGGAAAAATTAGAATTTCCAGAGTGGGTTAAAACGTATTACAATGAAAAAATGCGGGAAATCGCTGCTCGAAGCTACACTCTTTTTACGAGCAACACTTTGCAACAGAGATTAAGAGGAGGTAAATTGATAAAAAATTGAATGCTAACGATAAATGATAAATTGTTTTTTTTTCCTGTTTGCATTAAAAACAGGCCCCTTGCTTAAAAATATCTTGAACGAAATGCAAAAATCCGATAGCCAGACTAAAGTGTACTTATATTCAACTCACGATGTAAGTATAGTCAACACCTTAAGGGCGATGGGCTTTACGAATGAACTTTTTAAACTAGACTATGGAGCAGCCTTGATTTACGAACTTAGGTCAACAACAGACGATCGATTGGAAGTTGAAGTATTACAGTTTTTGCTTAATAATATAATTAATATTAACACATTTTATATTACAACTCAATTCTTTTTTAGGTGTCAATGTTGAATAATACTGAAGTAAAAACACCTTGGAAACTTAGCATTCCAGGCTGTAAGGTTATTTGCTTGCTTGATGAGTTATTCAAAGAATGGAAGAATGTAATACCAGAAGACTGGGATAATGAATGCAATCCATAGATTATATTCAACTGAAAATTATGTCTGGGATAATACATATTTTATTTTTCTCCTCTCGAAATTCAAGTTATATAAGTACACCGCTTTTTTCTGTATTGAACTATAAACTTTAATAAATTTGTTAAGCAATTTTGTTAGGAATTTTTAACCAAATTCAGCTGAATGCGTTATTTAATTTAACTATTTATTTTACCTGTAACACATGCAGATTCCACGATTATGGGATCAACTTCTGCATCACATCCTTGAAATTTATGGAATAGTTTTATTTAAAAATTGCGATAAAGTCATCCCGCCAGTGCATAAAGTTCGATTTTACGCAGATGGTTTAGTAAAAGTTCCTTTAAAACTCCTATTTTAATAATAACGTGAAATAAAAATTGCGTTTAAAATCGTCCAGCTTCTCCGTAATTTACCTTACATAGACTTAAAGAGTAAAAAGAAAAATATGCATTCTTTTTTTATTGGTATAACATCATCACATTAATATTTAATGGTCCATAAAATTTTTGATAATATAATTTTTTTTTAACAAAAGATTACATTTTTCAAATATTTTATTACATTCGAGAAAACATTCAATTTTTGATATACACATAATAATAATAATTAATAAATGTATAGCTTAAATTTTATATTTTGATAAATTATAGGTACTACAAATATTAATCAAAGACATTTAACATTTTAAATAGCATTTGAGATACATAATAATTAAACTGTTTGATTGCTGTGATTCAAGGGTTAAAATTGACCCAAAATGGCTTAAAAATGGGACTCATTTTTAGAAGTTATAGTTTATCTCCAAGATCTAATTTCATTCTCAATACCTTCATTCGTTAAAATATTTAATTTAAGGCATTTTTTTGAATTTTTAAATAAGATTTTTAAAATTCTTGATAACTTGCAGTAATATAACAGTTTATATAATAATTTTGAGTTTTATAAATGTAACGTGTATTTTCTCTCTACCGGCGAAGGAAAATTGCATGCAACCTCTATCCGTGAGAAAATAGAGCTATTCTTTATTTTTCTGAACATTTTTCTTAGCATACTATTATTTTTAGTTTATAAAAACACATTGTAATCAGTTTTCTCTTAAATACAGTAATGAAATTATATAAAAACTAGATTATGTATTTTCTTGTCATTTTATCTAAATAGCTAAAACGTATAATAATTATTATTTGTGCAAATATACATAGTAATGAATGAGTAAAAATTCTTGTTTTTAAATGAATATTCTGCATTAGGATATGAATAAATTTTTTTTTTCTACTGCCTAGCTCTCGAAAATTCCAGGGTGTGGACATTGCGAAGTATCAAAAATTTTATCATTCGTCAATTAGAGCAAATCTAAAATAATATTACTTGCTAAAAAGTTCATTTCAGTCGTAAACTTAATTTTTTTAAATTAGCTAATCATCGCAAGGAAATTTTTTTAATTTTAAATTTAAGCTTATCGAATTTATAATAATTATTAGTATCTTGAATCTTTGCAATATTAACGTATTTAAAAGTTAGCCGATACAATTTAGTTAAAGGAAAGTTTTGAATGCTGATAGCTAAATAAACATTTTTTTTTAACTTGGTTAAAAAATAAAATACGATTTTGAATGGTAACGCCGGTTACACTGAGCGAATGATAAAACCTTTACTAAAAGTAATGTTTAAGATAAAATTTTTAAAATATTATATTTTTTGTTGCTGAAATTCACTACAATTTTGCCGCACTTTTTAAATAAAATTATTTTTGAAATTCGTTATATAAATGCATATTTCACTGAGTGCTCAGCACCTCGGGCCTGTGAGCCTTAGCATTTGGAGTAATACAACTTCATATGACTTTTTTCAAAGAATACTATTTTGAGGTCACAATATTAAAATTTACGTTAACCTTATTTTGGAATCTAGAATTTTTAACAGTGTAATTACAAATCATTTTTTTGTCTAGATGACTATTTTATACATGAGATTTCAAATACATTTTTTAATATACATTTAATTTTATTGGAATTTAAAATAAAGAGATATATATGTTACCGTTATTGTACCCCCAACCGATAAAGTTAACATTAAATGCTTAAAGTTAACTTTTCGAAGCGTTTTCGTTTAAGTCCGCGTAGACGATTCAAAACTTTAACGGGTTTACAAAAGATAAAATTAACTTTAATTGTAAAATAAAGTCCATGAAACCGGTTTTGTATTTGTTATAAGACATCCCTAAGGTTAGGTTAGGCTATTTGTCACAGTAAGGCATTCCCTAGAATAAGAGCAAGGGGGTCTGAACGACCCATTAGCAAGTTTGTAAATAAATACTGCACCATACTGCGACAATGCCTCTTTTAAAAAAAATAGCCTGACCTAAGACCTTGGGGTGCATTATAGCGAGAGTCGTATATAATATACGCAGTACAAACTTTTTTTTAATATGCGAAACCGAATTTATCGGTAACATATATATTTTACATTTAAGCCTCATACATCACGTTAATACGATTATATTTCATAAAACAAAGTAGTAAATATATTAGAATAAACATTTTTAAAAGAAAAAAGATTTACTTTCAAGCGTGTAATGAGAATTTTTTTTCTCTTATCAGTTTTTAAGTTAATATAGATATACAAAAGTTTCGTGCAATAAGGTATTAAAAAGCATAGATATTTTTTGCTTTAGATAAAGAAGTTATATTTTTTTAATTTTATCATCTTGTTTACGCTTGTTCTGAACGTCGCCTTCTTCCAGGACCACTTGGATTAAGGGCTGCAGAATGGCCCATCATTTGTCTTAATCTGGCTGAACCAGTTGCGCCTCTTCCTATTCCCAAATCCCACGCTCTCTTGCTCCTGAAAAAAGATTTTATATTTTTATTTTTTTTATTTTTTTTTACTTTTTTATGTAATGTTAGAAAATTAAATTCTTGTACTTTAGATACATTTTTTGTTTTAATGTTTTATTTTTATGCTTTTAGGTACAAAGACAATGTAAAAGTAAAATTAAACGTATGTGTAAAACCAAGTAAACAAAGTCATTAAATTATTATATTCGAAACATAAAAGATTCTAATAAAAATTTTAATTAAACAAAATTTTTTGAATAAAATGATACTACAAATATATTTTTTAACAGCTCTTTAATCTATTTGAGTTGAATATGAAATTCCAAAAATTATAGAAACTATTTGCGAAAATGAAGAATTGAAGAATCCACAATTCTTTAAAAAACTGTCATATTTTATTATTTTAGTAATTCAACAATATTAATTCTAAAATATTTTTATGAATAATTACACCATAAATCCCACATGCTTTATAAAAATAATTATTTTTTTAATAAACTATTATAGAGGCCTCGCTACACTCGGTCAAAGTAAAAAAAAAACGCTGCCAAGTAATTGGCACTATGGTTCCTCAATAGCAATAACAAAATGTTCAAAACAAAGTATTATGACATAAGAAAAACTGAATCGATTTTCTCCTTGATACTGTTAGTTTAACATCTCATGGAAAAAATTAGTTTTTTACATAAAAAAAAAGATTTATTCTACACTAGTACATAATCTTCTTTTATGATAATTATGTCTACTATATAGACAGTTTTTGGTGTAACTGGCGTAATTATATCTAAATAACATATTTAGACTATTACGCTATAACAAAAATGGAACAATTTTTACTATTTTTAAATTGAGGAATAAATTATGGAAAATAAACTAATTTTTCCATGTAAAAAATTTAGGTACTACATCCATCAAGAATAAAAAAGTTGTTGTATTTTGTATCTTTTGATGGCAAACATTTTGAGAGAAAAAATTTCCAAAAAATTAAGTATCGGATCCAAGAAATCGAGTAAAACAAATGTTTCTAAAATTAATACTTTCTGAGAAAAAAATTAGGTATTACGTTCAAAAATAAAAAAAAATTTAGTGTTTTTTTTATTTTTTGGTGGCAAAAATTTTAAGATAAAATTAAAAAAAAAATTAATTTTTATTCAAGAAATCAAGTCAAAACGATAGTTCTGGATATTAGTAGTTTAATATAAAAAAAATGGGTACTACGTCGAAAAAAAAAATGATGGTATTATTTTAATTTTTTTGAAAAAAGACTATGGCGGAATAAAGTATGGTTTCCGAACCTAGCATATTTTTCGAATTTTTTTGGCTCAATTTGATGGTTTATGATTACGAATCATCCGATTGAGGCGTGGTTGGTGTCAAAATTTTTGTTTTGAAAAAATACACCAAGAGAAATTTTTATTTTTTATTTTTGAACTCTTTTTGAGGTTCAAAACTACGAAAAACGTCATTTTTAGCTTTTTTGACGGTCTAAAAATTGAGATATCTCTGGATAGGAAAAACTTCTTTTTTCGCGCTCAGGGTACAATTGTCTAAGACTACTTTTCAAAATTCCGTCGAAAAAATGTCATTTTCGAAAAATTACGTATCAGATGGAGAAATCCTTTACAAACAACGAGAATTCTAGATATTCGTACTTTCATAGGAAAAAATTAAGTATTTTTTATATTTTTTGGCAGCAAAAATTTTCATAAACAAATTTTGGAAAAATTCGGTATCAGATCCAAAAATTGACTATAAACGATGTTTCTAAAACTAGTACTCCCATAGAAAACAATTAGGTACTGCGTCCAAGAAGGAAACAAAGTTTAGTATTTTTTGTATTTTTTGGTGACAAAAATTTTGAGAAAAAAATTAAAAAATAAATTAATTATAAGATTCAAGATATCGAGTAAAAACGAAAGGATACTATTAGATATTAGTACTTTCATGAAAAAAAATGAGGTATTACATCCAAATTAAAAAAAAAAAATGATAAAGATATTTTAAAATATGTTGCAAATACTCCTTATTTCATAACTTATTTTATGTAAAACCTAACCCTAAAAACTGGGGATCTCGCCACCAAGCATACTAAAGAAATGGATCAATATTCTTGTGGCTGGATGATGTGAGTTATTAAAAAATACTTTTTTTTAGATTTTTAAGATAATTAGCACCTCCTTTTAAAAGGTTCAAGTTGAAGTAACGAAGTTGGAGTTTTGTATACACTGACAAAAACCCTCTCCTCCGCTTTGCTAAAATTTTTCAAAATTAAGTTTCCATTGTCGAATTTTACAATCTTTTAAACTGTGCTTAATAGCGTATATTTATTGAGGTCTAGTAAAGACTTTTTTAGTTTGGAGGGTTAAAGTAAGAAAATTTTGGTCTGGCACAGTATATGAAAAATAAATTTCTGGTGAAATAACTACTGGATCATTTAAAATTAAGTAAAACGCAGATTTGTAAAAAAAATTAAAATTCATGAAAATATTTTTTCTCGCTATTTTACTTTAATCATTGACAGAAATAACCATACAAAGAACTAATTTAAAACAAGTATATAAAATTGAAGTAATTTTTTTGTAGAAGTAATTGAAGTAGTAATTTTTTATAAGCTTTCTGAGCGAATTGTCTATTTAAATTTGATTCGTGAAATCTGGTTTATTATTACAAGTTATTAGGAATTTTCATAAGACAAAAACTTTTTAGAATTCTAAAGCATTGCACTTTTATCAATCTGCAAAGAAAGTTAATAAGGGAAGGGGTGAAAAATTAAAGGACTGAAACTATAAACATTCTATTTATTTTATAAACAACTGGTAATAATGATTGCGAATGGAATAACATAAATGTAAAATTTTGTAATATAATTAAAGTTAATTAAATAAAGAGCATTTGTTGACCGTATTCGCGATAACCATCAGCAATTTGCATTCCAAATTTCCTGCTTATGTATTCATAGAGAATTTCATATACTAATTCAGAATTATTATATTTTCTAAACTAAATTGAAATCAGTGGTTCACTTTTTTAGATAAACTTTTAGTAAGTTTAGAAAAAATCATACTTTTCTTACTTTTTGTTTGTTTGCGCGTTTAGTAAAAAATTAATAAGAAAAATAAATTTCTATACTTACGGTTCAGATTGAGAGCTAAGCAAAAACTGTAATCTATCTAAAAAATCTTGAGCTTCAGGATAATCTTCTGGTAAATCATTCAACGACGGTCGTAGAGGTCTTCTGAAAAAAAAATATTCAGGATATTAATTAACTTTTTAACATGGAACATGGAAGTGGGAGATCTGATAAGCACAAGAACTTTGAATACTTTAGATTCATGGACTTAGAATACTTTATATTTCGGAATTTATTGTGATTTTGGTTTTAGGACTTAGAAAAAGAATAAGTATTAGTTAAAACTGTTATAAACGAACATGTTCCATGAACGTTGGTTGTCTGAAAACACAAACCAGTTATAAGTTTTTTTTATTTTAAAGCTTAAATAAAATATTAGATTGTCTTATAAAAAAAGTTATTAACTGCTATTTCGTTTTATTATTTGTATTTATAGAGAATAAAAAGCTTTTGATACTAAAACAAATCGATAGCGAACGACTACTGTGACTATCCAATCGTTATGTTATTTCAAGTTGATAAAATTAAAACTTTTTTCTTGTTTTTTATTGTTTATAATATAAAATAATATTATTGATTTTAAATTTTAATTAAAGATTTTAGTAAAAAAAAATACTTACGTAAAGGGGTTTCCTTCGGAAATATTAATAAAAGCTACAGAAATAATCATTAGGAATGATACTATCATTGTAGCAATTTGCATATTGATTAGTAGAATTTTAAAATTAAAAACTGCCAATGAAATAGAACCTGTAATGAAATAAAATATAAATTTAAATTATTTGAAAAAAAAGTTGCGGTTTTAATTAATATTCAAGGACTCTCTCTCTCTCTCTCTCTCTCTCTCTCTCTCTCTCTTTCACTAATAAAATAAATGAATGTAATAAACAAAAAAGGATTTTATGAAATTATTAATTTAGCACGAATTACTTTTTTAATAATCTGGATATTTTCCACAAATTTCAATTAAATAAATTAATTTATGTGTTTTCGAATAATCGTTAAATTTTTTAATGGTGCTTATATGCGTTATAATTGAATATTATTTTAATTATTTTGAATTTTAATTTTTATAATATATTTATATATCGAGTGTTCATTAGGGAAAACAAATTTTAACAATTTAATAGGTTGAAGTTTAAGAAGCATTTAAATTCAATGTATGTTTTCTTTGAGTTTTACATTAAACTATTACAAGTTTAGAATATATCCTAATTCGATTAATATTACTAAAATTTCGTTCCCTTTGGGATTATATTATACTTGATACGAAATAATCTAATTAGGTATATACAACTTTTAACCTGTTGGCATATTTATACTATACTCCTATAAATGCCACTAAATTTCTCTCTCTCTCAGGAATTAACAAGATTTAAAGATTTTCAAATCTTACATTTCTGGTTTATAATTGCTAGTATTTTTAAACTAATTATACCGGTCAATTGCTTTGCTTCAACTCACAAAGCTTGTTATCATCTTTTCTATTATATATTTTTTTGCACTTTATTATTTGATGTTTTTCATTTTATACATATTACCTAATTTTTTATGCTATTTCTACTATTATGTACATTACCCTTATATTTACTTTTTTATGCTGTCAATAAGACCATAATCTTTTTTCTCGAATTTGAAAATTTTATTAATCTTTTATCTAAAATGGCTCAGTTGCTCTTTATAAAACAAAATCACACTAAATAACCCAAGATTTTTAGGCTTATACTTTTCTGTGTAAAAACAAAAATTATATTCATTTTTAATAAAACATAAATCATTTTTTTTTTAAGTTAAGAGGTTATGATTAAAAATATTATAATAATGAAAATCCCGTTTTATTAATTTTCATTTTTTTTTTGACAACTTTTTGTCAAATTTTCATTTGGTCACGCGATTTATCGGGAAATTAAAGAATAGATAATAATTCAAAATTGAAAAACAGAAATTGCAGAAAAATTAGCTTTACGCTCTTGTAACGAAAATTACCTTTGGGAAATTTTTATACGTTAACCTTAATTACTTTTGGAAGGTTTTTAGAAAACAAATTTTTTTTGGCCCCACAATGAGATCGAAAAAAAAGTTTCGTTTTATCCATGGGAGCTCAAAAAGAATGCCCCAAATCGCAGTTTACTATCCGAGGCGAAGCCAATTAATGCAAAGCTAACCCGAATAGAATCTGAAGTATTGGCCGATCCGGCCCAGATCCGGGCCAGATCACGCCGTATCTGGGCCGGATCGGCCCATACTTCCGATTCTATTCGGGTAATAAACGTGCGATCTGAGCTATTCTTTTTTTTGCTCTCTTTGTTAAAAATGTACTATTATTTTGCAAGCTTAGCGGCTATTTCTATTTAAACTTTAGGTTTTCCCGCAAAATGTGGCCTAGTGGTTAGAGTGTTAACGTTTTTTAATAATTTAATATTACATCCAAAAGCAGTGGCTGAGAGGGTAATATTTACCAAACAACTTTAAACTGTCATAAAATCTTAAAAAATTAATATAAAACCTTCAGATTCGGGAGAATCATCTAGTTTTAATATGTTTTAACATATTTTGTGCAATAGCATGGAATTTCCCAGAAAAATGTTTATGATTTTAAACAATCTGCAAAAAATAAGCTTAAAATTTCTGTTGTACGCAACTGGACAGTTTTCGGTTAAAAAAAATTTCAGATTCTCATTCAGAGACCCAAAAAGGAAAAAAAATGATTAAAAAATGTGGGTCTACGAGACTAGACTGTATTTACATTTCAAAATATGAACTTTAGAGCAAAGGGGCAAATAGAAATAGAATACCAACTTGCCCCAAGTTTCCCAAGTGCATAATTTTTCATACATGTATAGAATTTAATGAAAAAAAATATAGCCTTTTTATTATGACGATAAAATAAAAATAAATTTCATCCTTTTTTTATATACATGAATGTCTTTCAGCTAATATGAAAAACGTTAAATTAAAGTTAATTGTTTAATAAAGAAGTTCAATATTGTGTAAAAGGTTGCACATAAAAAATGACTTTTCGAATCAATTAAAACTTTATTAATCCCAACGGATCCTTTTATAATAATGAAGAAAAAAAGCTTGAAAATATCAGCGAAGAAATCTTTTTATTTAATGAGAATCTTGATTACAGTTTTTTTTATTAAAACAAGCTCAAAATATATTAATTCATATTTTTTATTTTTTTTATTTTTGCAAAAGAATATTAAGTATTATTTTCTAGGCAATTGCATTCATTGTTATAAATGAAATTGTTAACATAAACTTGTCTAATAACGTTTTGTAAAAAAAAAAATTGTAAAAAAAGTAAAGATAAAAGGGTGAATTATTTGGAGTACTTTTTTTCGATGCAAAAGGATCGAAGCTGTAAAACTTCCAGAAACTACTCGTTACAAAAATTTGTGTAATATGGGTAATTTTTTTATCAGCTAGTTCTTGTTAATCAAAGAAATAAATAAATTAATAAAAAAGGCATAAATTTTTAACTTTTGTATCTTTGGGATCTTTGAATTTTTAAAAATAAGTCTTATTGTTCAAAAATCCTAATAAACTCGTAATAAAAAGCTTCCCTTGAATTGATAAATTTTGGTAAAATTTTGCTAATTATGAATAAAGATTATTAAAAAACAGCATTGAATAGCCGTAATAGATATTTCAAGCTGGTAAATACAGAAGCTCGAGGTTAAAATACATTAATTGTCCAACTTTTTTTTCCAAAAAAATACACTATGGATTTAAAAAATGTAGCCATATATAATGAAAGCCCGCATTTTTACGATGGAGAAAATCCAAGGTAATAAATTTCATTCAGTATAAATCGCATAAAAAAGCTTTCAATTTCTTTTTAAAACATATTTTTCCGTAGTATATACTTTTTTATCCTCACTTAAATTTGTTATATAGCTCTAATAGCTGATGTTCTATAACTAAATGAGTATCCAATAATCAAATTTTATAACTTCTGGCAGAGCTTTTTATCTTTAGAATTTATTTGTTTTTTATTTGAGTTATTGGCGTTTTATCTATAAAAGGAAAACACTAGATTTGACCAGACAAATTACGCCATAATTTGTGAATCGCTTTATTATCCAGCGTTGATTCCCAGGGGGTTTTTTGAGCACTTGAAACAAACAGATACCCTTCCAATAATGCTGAAATTTTAAGTCAACGAAAAAATTCCTTATTTGCCTCTTGTTTTTTTTTTCATTTGATTAATTTTAAATCTCATTGAACAGTTTTAACAGAAAATTGGAATTACGGTGTTTTCATTATTAAACTTAAAAATTGAGATAAAGGTCACGGCTTATGAGGCTTACTAGTAAACTCTTACCCAAAAAAAACAAACGAACGGAGCGAAGCAAAAGATTTCTTTGGGAGATATTGGAGTGAAAGGAAAATAAATTAACATAATACATTTACCTCTAATAAAATGATGTAGTTTGGAATGTCTTTTTGAGTTAAAACCTTATCAAATACCCTAAATAGTAATGGAAACTATTTTTATAGATTTTATAGCTCTATAAATTTCATAAATTTGCATTGATTTTAATTGATTTTCACCTACTTTACAATTTATTTTAGATACATAAAATAAGGATCAATAAAATCTACGTAAATATAAATAAATTATTTAGAGCTTTAAAATTTATAATTAAATAAAAAGTTTAACCAATCGCATTGAAGAAAGTTTATTTGAATCCAAAAGCAATTTGCAATTACGTTTAGCAATTAAATATTATGAATAATTAAAGAATGTTATTTATTTTTAACTATAATAAAAATACCTTCATATATAATTACAGTGTTTATTTGAAGAAAAAAAATCTCTTCTAATATTTTCAGAAATTAAAAAAAACCCATTTGAATCCCTTTTTCGTAGTCACATTTAGCATTAGCATAGTTCCATAAAAATTTTCAATCAGTATTTATATTTTTTGTTAACATTTTTTCTGTTACTTACGTTTTTTGGGTCCCTGAATACGAATATGGTATTTGTTTTTACCAAAAATGATATTAGGTTTTGTTTTGTTCTATAGGAGTTTCCTTTTGTGGGGAATCAGGGAATTTTAAATAAAGACAGATACCATATTCGTGTTCAAGGAGCCAAAAGACGTAAGTAATAGATAAAAATTTAAAACTGGAACATTTTAGGTATAAACGGATTTTATATTTGTATTCAGGATCCCGATAAGTATAAATGATGATTGAAAAATTTATGCTAAAAATAAAATAAATGAAAATAAGTATGTGTAGCTTCGGGTCTAAAATTTACGTTTTGAAAATTCGCATAATTTAAAGATCTTATGTACTTAGGATTAAAAATTTTCTTTTCGCTGAATTTTCTGTAAATTGAATATTATTGTTTTTCTTTTTTAATTATATAAATGAAATGTTATTTCAGAATAATAAAAACTGTCTACAATAGTTTTTTTAATGCTTTTTACATTTAAGTTAGATATATTTAATGCAGAGAAAATCAAACGAAGATTATACAAAAAAATATGTACAGCAAAGTAATATGAAAGCAAAAGTCATAAATTATTTAGAAGTTACTTTGATGCGAACGTAAAAAAAAATATTATTTAATTATATTTTTTCACGCTTTAGCAACAGGGTTATTCATTTATTTATATGATTCATAAGGTTGTGAATGGAATATAATTAAAAAAAAATTTTTATTTTGAAATAAAATTTATTATTCTATTGCTGAAAATAAATTAACTAATATTAAAGTTTCCCTCATTTATGAAGTATTCGTCTATGAGAGATAATTTTAAGATTGTTTAATTTTATTTACATGAATGCAACATAGCCTTTTAGAAGAATTATAGAATAATTTGGTTCGAGGAAATTAAAATAATATTTGCAACAAATTACTAAAAATAAATTTGGTTTTAAAAATGTATTTAATAATAAATAAAAGTTTTATTTTTCCAAGCATAACAATAATTTTAAAGACTTCTTTTTTTATAAATATTTAAAGGTAAAAAAAATTATACTTATCATTTTCTTTAATATCTAACTTTCTTTACGAGAGCAAAAAAATTTTTTTTTTAATTTTCTACACTTTTATTTCAATTTTCTTTCGAACTTTAAAAGCGAGCTTTATTCAATTAAATTTTTATATTTCCAATTATTGTCGTTCATTACTTTGTTTTATTTTTAAAAAAAATGTTGTAAATAAAAATTTTAAAAATTTTATAAAATAATTTTTTCGTACTACAAAAAAAAGCAATACCACGTGAATAATGGCTAGGGAATAAGAACATTTTCTTACTTATTTTTAACTCATACATTTTTAATTTTTTTCCTTTCATACAATGCTGCAGGTACTTTGAAGCTTCTTTTACAATATTAGATCATAAAAATCAAAGTTAGTGCTTTAGAAATTGATGAAAAAAAAAAAAAAAAAAAAAAAAAAAAAAAAAAATCAAAGCGTTATTTCAGATTAAAAATATTTTTTGTTTTACTTGTGCTTTTGATTTTCATTTTTTAATTATGAAAAATTTTTTTGAACAGAATTCTGGATAAATTTTATTCCCAATTTTTGATTTAATAACAAGGGTCCAATAAAAAATACGAATAAAAATAACAATAATATCTAACGCGAATCCGGTTGCTGCCCCCGGGATTCCAATTGTCGAACCGGAATTCTTCGTCTTCGTTTGAACGATTGCAAATGGCTTAAAATGTAAAGAAAATTTTTTTAAATGACCCATTTATAATACTAGCACCGTAGATTTTTAACGAACTTTTTGAGAAAAAAAATTTAACTATTCTTTCGAAATTCCATTAGTGAGAATATTTTTCCGTTTTTTTTTTGTATATTTTAATAAAAATCAAGGTAAAAGGTTATTTTTTTAACGTTTCATTTAAAATTTCATTAGGGAGAATGTTTTTTTGTATATATATTTTAATAAAAATCATGGTAAAATGTTGTAGCACGTGTATTCACTATACCCTGTGAAAAATTTTGAACATAAACTGGCCATAATTTATGGTGATGGTTGGGTTTATGGCCATAAATTATATGGTCATATTATAGCCATCAGGTTGACGTTTGACCATAATTAAATAAAAATAATTTTCTTTTGTTTTCATTGTATAAAAACATTATTTATACCCCTCCAAGGTCTGAAGCAAATCTAAAAAAGCCATGTCTTCTTCCTAAAGTCTAGAAAAAATAGAAAAAATAGAAAAATGAGGTTTATAACTAAAAAGTAAAAAATTTTAATTTTTAAAAAATTAAAATTAAAAAAAAAAATTTTATTTTATTTTTTTTTATTTTGTTAGCATAAATTAACAATAATTAAGAAAATAATTAATTTAAGTCTAGAAAAATACAAAAACCAAGTCTCATGATAGAAGAAATTAAAACTGTGAATTTAAAGAGAATCCGGTATATTAGGGGAAAATCTGCACCAGAATATTATCTAAACAACCTTTTGAAGATTTTTTATACATAAAAGAAAGAATAAGGTCCCCGTTGAAATTTTGCACCCAGCTGCCATTAATGGGGGAGAAGGCAGGGGAAGCTTTTTTTCCCTCTTTTGAAAAAAAATTGATATCTCCAGTTTCTGAGTACCAAAAGAGGTCTGCAAAGTCTTAAAAAATTCGTCTTTGATAGATTTTTTACATGCAAAAATCAAAAATTAATTTTTTTAACTTAAAGGCAACCTTAAATTTAAAAATACTGAAAATTAAAATTAAAAATTTAACTTTAAAACTTAATTATTTTAAAAATTAAATTAAATAAATTAAATAATAAAAAACATTAAACATATTTAATATGTTAACTTTAATATTTTATTATTATTAACCACCATGTGACGTACAATAATTATAAAAATTATTAAATCTTGCTATAACAAAAATTATCAGTCTGAAAAATTTATATGTTTTCGCTAATTAAAAACCTTTAAAGTGAGCCAATCGGGGCGAATTCGAGCCGCGGAAACCGTTAAAATTTCAAAAGTACCAAAAATTTTCGCGTTTTTTACGTGTAACTTAAATTTTTTATTAAAAATAATGAACACAATATTACTACCGTTTAGTAATTTTACTACTAGTAGTAATTTTACAATTTCGTAGTAATATTACTAGAAGTAAAAATAGTAAATTTACTACAAATAGTAAATTTAAATTAAAAATTGTAAATTTAAATTAAAAATAGTAAATTTTTGTAGTACAGGGATCCCTCGTTATCCACGGTTTTATTATCCGCGATTTACCGTATCCGCGGTAGGACCAAAATATCCAATCCCTTGTTTTCCGCGGGAAAATTCTTGTTATCCGCGGTTTTAATTAAAAAAAAAACGTCAAGAAGTATTTTGTTTCAGTGTGACAATGTTCAGATTTTCGAGAATATTTATCATTTTTTCCTAACCTACATATATTTTTTTTTCATTTTTATTTTCAATTTTATAAAATAAAATTGTATTTCGTAATTATAATGGCTCCTCAATCAAGGAAAACGCTATCTCGCGCAAGGAGCGTCATGAATATCGCGGATAAACTCAAAATTTTAGATTTGATTGATAATGGTGAAAAAAGTGCCAGTAACCGAACCAAATATTTCTCTCAACGAAAAACCATTTTACAAATCATAAATTCCTTATTAACTGCCATTGATTTGGCAATGAATTATGATCCGATAATGACAAGGAGTTTGAATTATAAACATAGTTGTGAAAACGCAGTAGAAATTTATGAAGAGTTATATAAGGATGTTTTAAGACGAGCAAAACAGTCGCGGATGAACGACTTTTTTTAACAGAAAAATTAATCCTGAACTTAATTTCATTGAAATTTTGTATTTTTTAGTCTTAAAATCATTTTTATAAAAAAAAAAATTAATTTTTATATCATTTGAACTTCTACGAACGTAACCCCTATTTTCCCATAAGAGTAAGGTCTTATTATCCGCGGTTTTGTTATCCGCGGTACTTTTCAGGAACGTATCCCCCGCGGATAACGAGGGATGCCTGTAATATTACTAAATCGTAGTAAAATTACTAAACGGTAGTAATATTGTGTTAATTATTTTTACTGTGAAATGTAAAATTAGGTTGCTATTGAGATAAAATAGTTAGTGTTAAAATAAATTTAAAAAAAAGCATAAATACACGTCTTTCTTTTTTGTAAGGCTAAAATATTATAAACGCGATATTTTTACAATTAGGAATACACATTCCGTGTGGCTGAACGATTTAAAAAACAAAAAAAAACTTTGCATTGATTCTGGATTTTCGGCTTTTTTAAAAAAACTTTATGCATAAATGTGCATTTCTACGAAAAAATCCTTTTTATGAGCACCAAAAATGAAGAAAAAAAAATTTACAAGGCCGCGACTGCCACCATGATTTACTGGTAGTTTGAACCCTACAAAATGTAAAAAAAAGCGTGAACACGAAATCGGCGATGGATGTCAAAAAGATTTTGCCACTTTTATGTCAAAAACCGTGTTTTTCGTATCTGAGCTACCCCAAATTTTTAAAATAACTTTTTAGGTAAATAAAATTTAAAAAAAAAAATAAAAATAGGTAAAAAATCTGATTGCCAGGGAAAAATCACTCCAGAAGAAAAAAAAACTTTTCTTTTTCCGATGAAATTTAGCCAAGTTATCGTCAATTTAAGATTTTGCTCAAATTCTTCTTAAAAAAGATTAAAGTTATGTATTGAAAAATGCCTGTTTCTGAACTTTAAACATGCATTACTCGCTTGATTTCCATCGTAAAATAATAATTTTTTTTTTTTAAATCGATGTATTTTTCTCTGGCAATTCATTTCTTTATGAAAAAAATCATTTTTATGTACCAAATTTCAATTTTTAGGTCAAAAACTGTGTTAAGTAAATTTTGCTATACTTACAGTTTTCCAAGGCTTTTGACCTAAAAATTGAAATTTGGTACATAAAAATGATTTTTTTCATAAAGAAATGAATTGCCAGGGAAAAATACATCGATTTAAAAAAAAAAATTATTATTTTACGATGGAAATCAAGCGAGTAATGCATGTTTAAAGTTCAGAAACAAGCATTTTTCAATTTAGAACTTCAATCTTTTTCAAGACAAATTTGAGTAAAATCTTAAATTGACGATAACTTGGCTAAATTTCATCGGAAAAAGAAAAGTTTTTTTTTCTTCTGGAGTGATTTTTCCCTGGCAATCAGATTTTTTACCTAGTTTTTAAAAATTTCATTTACCTAAAAAGTTATTTTCAAAATTTAGGGTAGCTCAGATACGAAAAACACGGTTTTTGACATAAAAGTGACAAAATCTTTTTGGCATCCATCGCCGATTTCGTGTTCACGCTTTTTTTGGCATTCTGTAGGGTTCAAACTACCAGAAAATCATGGTGGCAGTCGCGGCCTCGTAAATTTTTTTTTCTTCATTTTTGGTGCTCATAAAAAGGATTTTCTCGTAGAAATGCACAAATACACTGTTATTTTGCATAGAAAATGAAGGAAAATAGATTATATTTTATCAGCACCAAGTAATTTTCTCCACTTTAATGTGATTTCTTCAGTGAAAAGGTACAAATTTAAAATTATCAATATATATTCTAAAAATAACGGAAAAAGTATTATCATAGGAAAAATTATGCTAAATTTGGTCTTTTAGCTTTTTACTACTAAAAAACACATATATCTGAAAAAAATCATATGCTGTTGATAAATAATTAAATCATTTTTTATTCCTATACAAAAAATTAGTGTATTGGTGCATAAATTCTTTTAAGGTGGCAGATACAGTTGAAGAACATTTTTTATTTTCAATATGGCGCCGAATACAAGTGCTCAAAATTATTGCTCACTTTTGATTGCGGGCGTGATTGAAGCCTCCAACTTGTTCTGAAGCATACCAAATTAAATTTTATATGTTTGGAAACATTTTTCTTATGGATTGATGGATTCAAATTTCGGAAAATAGAAAATTGTGAAAATTATTAATTTTTGCAATAAAAAAAAATTGGCACATTTTTTTGAAAAACAATTCCGTCAATCCAAAAGATAATTATATTTTAAAAGTATATCCAAAAAATTAGGAAGATTTCTTAATTATTTTTTGAGTTATTGTGCCCGCAAATTCGAAAAACGTTGTTTAAAGTTTAGAATACTGTATCTGACGTCTTGCGCGGTGTCTCGCTTAATCTTCTGTAATTTCCTTATTATTCAAGATAGCATTATAAATTTTTTTTTTCCTATTCTTAAGGTTGATTATATAGCGTGTATTTTGATCACGATAGAAATCGATATAATTTTTATAGGGGCTTCATATTATAATAATACACATAAAAAAAAAAAATTTAAGAAAATTGTGGTTTTTATTTAGGAGATACAAAGCTTCGAAGTTGAATCCTTATACATTGCAAGCATAGCAGCTGACTCAAAAATCAGGGGTTTAAGATTTTTATGCTATGTCAATATCAAAACTAAACGATGGATTAAAAAAAAAAAATAACACAACGTAAATTAATTGTTGAAGAAACTTCTATTCGATTTTTAAATAAATTGTGGTTTTCGTATAAAAGATATTTTAATTAGAAAAAATAAAAAACCGATGAAAATTTTAGGTGACAACGTCGCCGTTTAAAATACACGCATAATATTATAATAATAATCATGTCAATAAGAAACGCGCCCTAGAAACATTCTGCGACGTTGTCGCAATTTTTTTTTTATTTTACCTTCAACGAAAAATGACCGGCTGTATACCGTCAAAATCTTGTGACCGCTAATGTACCTTAAGATGTTTTTTAACCCAAAAAACAAACAGAAAATCGATTTTTTTTCCATAAGCTAACAGTATCAAGGAAAAGATTATTTTTAGTTTTTCTTATGACATTATACTTTGTTAGGTAAAATAGACCATTAAGAACATTTTGTTGTTGCTAATGAGGAACCATAGTGCCAATTACTTGGCAGCGTTTTTTAAATTATGGTCAAACGTCAACTTGATGGCCAATTTATGGCCCATCACCATAAATTATGGCCATTTTTTGTTAAAATTTTTCACAGGGATATTTCTAATGAAGAGTATATTTGTTAAAGATTTTTTATTGCTGCTTTTAATTGTATTGCATGCGTTTAAATTTTCACTCGAACACATTGAAAAAAACTGCATTAAAGAATAGCTAAATAAAAAAAAAAGTTATAAATTTAGTTTATCATTCGAAATCAAGTAAGTTTTTAAGCTTTTGAATTATTAGTGTATACGAAAAATAAAAAGTTATAATTTACACGATTAGATTAATAATTTACTAGTCAGCATGATAAACAACGAGATACCAGACATTCAAAAAATTAATTATTTAAAATATTTTTATTTGTTTTTCGTGTCACCATTGTCATTAAATTCGCTATTTTAATTATGACTTTATTTTCACTAACCACGAACGGCATTTTTTTAATTTTTAAACCAAACGCAAATGTTCGTTTTACTTTAAATTTTAATAAAACCATGTTCACAAATCTTCTTAGCAAAATATTTCGACATGAAATGTCTGATCTTTAGATTTAGGTATGAGTGTTTTAAATAATTAATAGTTTTAATTTTGACTCATCGAAATTCAAAATTTTTTTTTTTTTGAAACTTTCAATTTTTCATAATAATTTGGAAGTTCTTAGTTATTTTTACCCAAGGCTGAGGTCGATGGTTTGGATTTAAAAAATACCACTTGCACTGTGGTTGGTATGTAAAAATATGGTTACTGGCCAATTTTTAAGGCTTTTTGAAATTTTATACATCCGCTATATAGGATTTCAGCCTATTCAGTTCCGGCTCATCGTTATTTACGGAAAATATAGTTCTGAAGGTCAGTAATAACGTATTTCCAAAATATTTTATGCAACGAAACTTGCAAGAAATTCCTCCTCGCGATTCTTCCAAATTAGTAAGGGACGCCTTCGTTAATTGGACGTGACTAAACCAACGCTTTTTCGTATTGGACGTTTCCCCCAAAATCAAGTAATATGGGCGGTTATAGTTCCAAAACTGACCTTTCTAATACCAATACAATGATGACCCATCAAACTATTTTGAACGCCACAAAAAACTCCACACATGGTGGCAGCAACACAACCAACGGCGTTTCACTTAGCACTCCTATTACGACCCAACAACAAAATCATACCACGCTACCAGCAAACGATATTTAGAACCAAATACAAGACATAGAAAGGCTTAATGCCGAACTCCTACACCCAACGCAAAATATTAGCCAACATCCAAGCAAACGCCGACGGTTTATTACAACTTGAGAACGAAAACATCGAAAATGCTAATCTTAAAACAAACACCTAAGCACGAAGAAACGGTATTAACTTCCACCACCCTTTACAACCCCAAAACAACCATGTCCCATTAATTACGGCAATTGCTAATATTCCCAATTTTTCTGATCAACCACAAACACTCCAAGCGTTTTCAAAAGTATTAAAAGATATTCTGGAAGTCTACGGCCCTTGATGTGAACGATTTATATTGAATTCAATTCTACGCTATCTTAAAGGCCAAGCGTACGACGCCTATGACAGGATTGCTCAAAATTATACATCTTTAAATGAATTTCTACAAGATCTCAAACTAAGTTTTAACGGCATAACAGATGCCGACACTATTAAATTAGACATGAGGCAAATGAAGCAAAATTCAGGAGAATCCGTAACGGACTATGCCCTGCGTGTTTAAAACTTCGAACAAGCCTTACATGCCACTTACGATTGGCCGATTGGTCTATTCCCTATGGAAAAAATCAATTGGAAAAGACGTGCAAGTGAAGAGACACTTGATGCTTTTCTTTAAGGGCTAAAAATCCTTCAGAATACCGTGTAGCTGCTAAAGATCCCCAAACTCTTAGACAAGCCGCAAACATAGCTATAAACCTCGAAGGCAGAAAAATATCTGTGCAAAGACACGAATTCTGTTTACTAAAATATATTCCCTTTGTAAAAAAGGAAACTCAACAGCAACCGATGATTCAAGCGTCACTAGTTCAATGGCCACTACCAACAGGCCTGACTACCAACTTATTTGATATGATGGCCCAATTAATAGAAATACAAAAATTAAAGGAAAGCATGAACCTACGAGTGGCAACCGCCAATACACAAAAAAAATTGCTCCCTCTGTAAGAGTGGGAGCAAAACACACGATACGCCTCTGTACTCAGATCTTTTGAAAGCTGTTGAGCAAGGAACTCAAAAAAATCACGAAAATAAAGAAACTGAAATCTCAAAAACGTAAAATACTTACGAAAATTTCCCACCACCATCACCCTGGGTGGCAACCAAATCGCAGTTCCAACAACTTTAACAACAATAATCGTGGCTTTGATACAATAATAATAATAATTTTGAATAAAACCAAAAAAATTTTAATGGATACCAAAATAACCGTGGTAATTTCCGTGGTAGTCCAAGAGGAAGATATCCCGGAAGGAGTAATTTTAGCAATACCCCGAACAACTTTTACTCTAATTACAATAATTAAAGCATGCAGAATATGCAGAATTAAAATTGGAATAATCAAATATAAATTAGGGCGTGCAGAAAATAAAAAGCATACGGTTGGCTGAGAATTCGAAAAAAAAAAAATTGGAAAAACAGCTGCCAAATCTCAACCAAGCCACCTAGAGCCTTAAAAATTGGCCAGTAACCATATTTTTACATACCGAACACAGTGCAATCGGTATTTTTTAAATCCAAAAGATCGACTTCAGACTTGGGTAAAAATAGCTAAGAATTACCGAATTATAGAATAGATTTCTGATTTACAAATTTTTGCTCCAGCAAAATAATTTCTGTTCTCACAATCTGAATAAGGTGCTTTTAAAATTATTTGTAAATTATTGTTCTATAATTAATTATTTATTGTTTGTTACAACTGAACTGATTTTTTTATCAAAAATTGTTTAGGTTTCGAAGATCCCAATAATTTAAATACATATTATCGATTTTTCATTTAAGTGGTTTCCATTTGTCAACTATATTGAAATTCTAATACTACTTTAGAAATTAGATAGAATGTAATTTATAATCATAAAAAATTAAAATCGATGCATAAAATTATTTTCTTCAGAAATCAATCATTCAAATTTTTGAAATATTAAATTTAGCGCAGAAAATTTTGCATCTAAATTTCGTGTCTTTAGCTTTTAAGTACCTAGCTTAACTCATAAGGTAAATATTATTGGTTAAGTAAAAATGACCTTGAATACCTATAAAATGGTAATATAGGTCAATGAATCGTTAAAATGTTAATTTTATTTATTTTATAAATATTCGCATAAGAATATGAGTAAAAGATATTGATTCAATAGAATAACTAAGACTTTATTTCTATTCATGTAGAAATATTATGCAATGATTTTGAGGAAAGAAATAAATAATTTTTTTTTTCTTTTTATTTAAGCAAACACTTTTATATATATTTAATACGTCACTTGGGAACTTGCAAGCTTAATAGAGTAGTTTATTGTATATTTATTTTGACTTATTATTATTTCTCTATGGTGCAATAAAGATTATGCAGATGACTTGTTCAAACGTTATTTTTTCTCTACATATTTTTATTATAACTTAAAATTCTTTTCACAAAATTTATTCACTATTACTTTAGAATTTATAACATTTAATGCGATTTTATTTACATAAAAATAGTCATGCTCATGTATGAACTAATCCAAGTAATTTCACAAGGGGAACAGTTTTTTTCTCATTGGTCTATTTCAAATTTTAGATTTGCATCCTTACAAGAAATTTTAGAAAATTTAATCCAGAATCTTTCGAAAATTTTTTAAAATTAGATATATAATTATATTTTTAACTTTGACATTAAACATTAAGAATTAGAAATAAAACTAATCTCTTAGAATTACCCATACATTAGGGTGTTTCTTATTTCCCGTATTGCCCGTTGAGAAAAACTGACTTGAATATCATACTTCAGTCCATAAAAATATTCTCTAAAAAAAAATTTTACATACAGGTTAATATAGTGTGCTGGTTTCCAAATTGAAAACGATAAAAATCAGGAAAAAGGTTTTAAAAACGTTTTAGAAAGCATTTAGAAACCTTGATAAAAAATTTTTACTGCAAAAATGTAATAAATAACTTTTAAAATTAAAAAAGTTCTAATTCTCGATTTTCGCATCCATTTTCGTTTCTTTGGGCCAATAAAAAAAAAATTATACTGGTAAAAAATCTTCTAGCAAAATTAAAACTACTTATAGAAATTTAATTTTTATGACGTTGAAGAGTGATTGGCGAGTTATAGCATTCTAGGAGCTCTAAATTAGAAAATAACAGTTTTTAAAAATCCTCTTTTCACAAATTTCAACTATCGTGCAAATTAAGTAGCCAATAATTTTACAGTTAGTTTAAATTCTGCGGAAAAAATTACATAACTATAATATAACTTATTATAGTTTGAGAAAATTTTCATTAAATTATTGAATTCGTTGAAAAAAGGACTTAAGTATATGATTTTTTGAAGAAGCTTAAAACGTCAAATAATGGTTGTTATTTCATATTTTTCTGAAAAACAAATTTGTGTAATACTTAATTTATGTAAAAATATCGTATAATTGCAAAAATTGTGCAACGAATACTGCGAATCGTCACTTGCTTTTATATCGTTCATATTGCACACCAAAGTCTAGTAGTTTTTAAAGTTTTTATTATTCTTTGAGAGACTTTATGAACTCTTGCTTATTTCTCAGTACATAAGGTTCAAAAAATTATTACAAAAGACAACTATTTATGATAAAGTAAAGTGTAACTTTAAGTAAATAGCATAATTAAAATCAATTCTCTTATAAAGTTTTACATAAAAGTTTTTGTTTTTAAGCTCACTTTCAATGTCATTGAAATTCAATAAGAACCTTTATGACGTAAAAGACAATAAACTAAAATTTTCTTTCAACAAAAAAAAAAGTAAAAGGAGAAAAAAAGTTTGCCTAACAAACCATTGAGTTTGTCAACTTCTTAAGCTTCCGCATGTTAGTGCTTATTGTCTTTTATTTCTATTTTTAACACAACCTACTTGGATAACTTGATATAATTTTCTTATTCGAGACATATTTTATTTATTCAAATTTATATTAATTATTTATGAGGATAATAAATTTTTTTTCCCCTAAATTTCTTCTCTTTTTTTTTTTTAAATAAAAATGTCTCAAAGCTATGTGGCAAGGTAAGTTTTTACATTATAAAATGACATAGTTATATAACTTTTTTCGTTATTTTTTTAAAAAGATTTAAAAAGTATGTACGAAAAGCTAATTCTCTTTTTTGACTAGAAAAAATTTTTAAAAGTAAAATATTGTTTTGTCAAATAGAACATAATTTATGCTGATTATCAATTTCATTTTTAATCAATTTTTATAGAAAAAAAAATTTCATATTATAAATAAATTAACTCTTTCTATACAAAGCTCCTAAAATACAATTTTTAAAAGCATACGTTATTTAGTTATTTCCAACTTTTTTATTTCAAAAAAAAAAAAAAAAAAAAACGAACTCAAAAACAAAATTAAGAAATGCAGATACAAAATCCCATGTTTTAATTCGAATTTTTTGATACAAAGTAGTAATAAAATATTTTTGAGCTACAATAAAAAAATTCTTGTTCACTGTTTTAAACTCAAACGTATAAGCTGATTAGAAAAATTGATTATTCTAGGAATCTTAGAATTTTGACCACAATAAGGAATTAAGGATTTCATATTTTTTAAATTAAAAATATGCTTGCTAGAAAAATTAAATTTAGAAATAATTTTTAATAGAGCTGAAAAAAAACTGAAATTTTGGCATTTGGCAGCTGATCCTTAGGAAACCAAAAATCGGTGAAATTTGGATAAAAAAGAATATATCAATAGAAATTTTGACAGCGTATTTTTCTTAGTTGAAAAAAAATTTTGAATGACGTAATTTCTTTTTGGAAAAGTATGAACACGAACTCGAAAATTATTCTTGATGACTCGAGGAAACGAAAAAATATTAAGTTTCATAAATATATTTGACGTAAATTTCGTTAAAAAATGTCAAATTTATATATTAGATAAGCGTAATTCTATCTCTTAAAGTTCATGTTTGTATTCTGTCAAAGACGTATATGAGTGAATGTAAAGCAGTTAAAAAAATTTTTTTCTGAAAGAAATTCATGAATGATCGATTCAAAGAAATGTCAAGTTTTATTTTAATTAAATTAGCTCTTTCCTTGTAAGAAACTTACCTTTAAAAATACAGAAACTAGTGCAGACTTTAATAATTCTAAAGTAGTAATTACACGAATCCCCGTATAGAAATGTTGATATATAAGTTATAAGCTTTTAATATAACGAAATAATCTTTATCAAAAAATTTAATAATTTACGTTTTATCATCGTCATAAATTATACATTATTTCATATAAAAATAAAATAAAAATCAATTTTTTAACGACAATAATATTTTTTTACTGTTTATTGAAAATATTTAATAAATTTAATCTTTTGAAATAATAATAAAACATTTTTTTTATAGTTTTAAAACTTTTTCAATGCAAATAAATTTAAAAAATTTTATGTTTCATGTTATAAAATACTTTCCTATTTTTATTTAAAACTATAAATCATTTTTATTCACTTTTTCTTAATTAAATACTTGATAATATGATAACTCATAAATATTAGTTGCTTAAAGTTCATTGACTGATATGCCAAACCGAGTCAAAAACATGGCAAGATACTAATTAATTTCATAAATCCACAGGTGAGCACTCTTAACTTCTAAAATCTTAATGATTATTTAATTTGAAATCGATTGACCAAATGGAAAAAGAGAACAACTTGCACATAATAAATTTTTTTTTTTTTAAATACCAATAAGAAGTGAAAATTTTGTGGGGCTCATCTATAAACTATCGGATCAAGGTAGCAAAAATTTTGGGTACTAATTATACTTTTATGTAAAAAAATTTTGTTCTAAAACTAGTACTCTCATAGAAATAAATTAGGATCTACGTCCAAAAAGAAAAAAAAATTTGGTGTTTTTTGTTTTTTTTGTGACGAAAATGGTATTACATCCAAATTAAAAAAAAGAAAAGTAGTTTGAGATTTTTTGATAAAAAAAATTTTGAAAAAAAAATTAGTTTTTAATTCCATAATGTTTGTGAAATATCACCGGTTACAATATTTTAAAATATTAGTACTTTCATGGAATTAAATAAGGTATTACAACCAAAAAAAAAAATATTACAGTTTTTTTAATTTTATTGTTTTTTTAATTTTGAGAAAAAAATTTTGGGAAAAAATGTTCAAAAAATAAATTATAAGATTCGTGATATCGAGTAAAAATCATACTTTCAAATATAAGTACTTTCGTGGAAATAAATGAGGTATTACATCCAAATCAAAAAAAAAAAAAAGTACCTCGAGCTTTTTTGGTGAAAAAATGTTTGAAAAAATTAAGTCTTATACTTACACACAGATACTTACACACGCACATATACAGACTTTTTTAAAAACCGGTTTTTTAGCTTTCTGAGGTCTTAAAACTTGCTTATATATATGCCATAAAATCAAAAATCAAAATTTGACCCATCACAATGGTTCCTCTATGCGGAACAAAAATGTATAATTTTTGTTTAGGTTTTAATATCTGTACCTTTTTGGTGGAGTAAGATGGTATAAATCTCGGTGAAAATTTTTAAAATGCTCAACTTTTACGAAAATATAGAATTTTGCTTCATAAAAAATATATTTTTAAAGTTTTGTAACTTTAGTTATAAAAACTTTAAAAATTATATATTTTGAACCTAAACTTTTTGATTTTTTGTGACCCAAATATCACGGAAATTATGGTAAACTATGATATAAGACATTTTTTTAATTTCAAAGGGTTATGTACAGTGTACACTAATTTTTGTCTGCTTGGGTATAACATTCATGACTAAAACTTGCACTTAGAAATTATTCAGAACATATATCACTCGTGCTAGTGATCACGCTAGTGCCAAAACTTTTGTATACCCTTGATACCATTTCTTCCTCTGGCCGCTGACAAAAAGAAAAAGGATTTATCATGCAAAATAGGTGGATTATCTAATCTTTGGAAGTGATATTTTATGACATAATTAAGACTATAGCAAAAAAAGAAATAAAAATATTGTCTAGTAAAAGAAGAAAATAAAAAATTGTTTGTTATTCCCTTGCTACAATAAAGGTGCTAAGTATGATGGATATTAAGTATAACACTTGTATTCGCAAAAGTCTAACAAAACTACGAATGCTTTTTTTCTTATTTATTTATTATAAATTTTGTCATTTGTTATTTTTTATATTCTCTTGATAAAAAATGGTTTCATAAAGATTATTTTTATAAAGATAAAAAAATGATTAATAGCAAGTTACCTCTCATCTATATTTTATTTATACATAATAATTTTTAATATATTTTATATTTCATTGACAAATAATATAATTATGCCTTGAGGATATTTTAATCATTTGTAATATTTTGAATTTTCCAAATAATGAAATGCCAAATTATTCATATAACTAAACTATTGAAAATTTAAAATTTTTCTCGATACACTGTAAGAGTGCATTGCTTGAACTCAAATTATCCCAAGAAACTAATTTTTTTATCGAAAACTAAACAATTTTGGTTAAGCAATTTATCATAAATGTTTGAACTATGATAGTTTTGATGTTATAGTGCTATTTATTTGCAAGGCAGTGTATAGTTGATATAAACTCAAAAAGAATTTCCATCTAAGGTGCAGTCATAGAGAAGTGGCCCATGAGCATGATTCCTACATTATCCGAATATCGATGTTCAGAGTGATCAACCTTTAACGGCTACACCCTGAAAATTATTTATAATCATAAAATGCATAATAGCTTCCTTTTGAAGCAACCTATAATTTACATATTATGAAAAATCGATTTTTTATTTCCTATTTTTTTTTATCAAAACAACGTGTTATTTTCTTTATTATTGTTATGCATAATAACTACGTATTAGAAAAAATTACAAAAGCATGTGTCTTATTTTATGAAGAAATATCATGGAATGTCATTCACGTCATTGCTATTGTATAACAAATTGTCAAACTAAACGGAGAAAAAAGAGAAAAAAAACCACTTCTCCTTAAAGTTGTGTGACAGATGCATAAATATAATTGAATTTATTATTGATTTTATTATTTTATATGCATTTATGTGGTTCTGTTATGTGTCAACGCGGTCTGATGTGATACGCACTATACTACTTGTAGCTTATATCTTTTAATTTTTAATCCTAATGCATTTTTATATTTTTTTCACATCTCAAGTTTTTTTTACAATTTTAAATAATAGGAACTCAAAATTCATAAAATTTCAAATTTTAGATTTTTTTTTATTTAAGAAATGCTATATTTGAAAAATCTTTTTAAAATTTTTCCATGGATTATTTTCTTTTTTAACTTTTAAAAAATTCGCATCAAAATATACTTGTAAAAAGTACTTCAGTATGTAATTACAAAAAAATATTGAAAATATACTTATAGCTGTAAAGACAAACTAAAGGGATGGGACAAATATAATGGATAAATGTTACGCAATATTACAATATTTTGCTATTTTTATAATTTTTAACTATCACCTTTACTGGATATCAAGATTGGAAACCTAATTTTTTCTGATTTCCTAAACCCATTATTCTAAGACCCTCAATCCGAATTATTACAAGTCTCATTTGACCCCGCCCTATAAACATATTCCATCTTAAAATTCTTACGAATTTCAAGAGAAAGAATCCTTAGCATAAAATAAATGCTTTCCTGGACACGGTTTTCCAATTTCCATTATCTCAAAAGAGCAAGTATCGAAAAAAATTAAAAAATTTCCGAGGGACTATCGTCTTGGAAATAACAAATTTGATTTAAAAAAATTTTTTTGATTTTATTCTGATTTTGGGTTGTTTGTACCTCAATCATGAATCGTTATCAGTTAAGATGGTTTATTTCCGTCTTTTAATGATTTTTTGTGATTTTTCGTGATTTTTCGCGTTTTTTTGCGTTATTTAATTCAATATTGAATAGCAATATATAGATTTTTGAGGTCTAGGGTGAGTTATAAGGCTAAAAAACTCAAAAAAACGCGAAAAATCATTAAAAGACGGAAATAAACCATCTTAACTGATAACGATTCATGATTGAGGTACAAACAACCCAAAATCAGAATAAAATTAAAAAAAAATTTTTTTAAATAAAATTTGTGATTTCCAAGACGATAGCCCCTCGAAATCTGATTTTGGACTTGACCCCGAATTCTTATTTCCAAGCGCCAATTTTTTTAAAAGTTCTTTTATTTTTTTTTTTTTTTTTTTTTTTTTTTTTTTTTTCAAAAATGATAAAAGGTTTGAACTAATTGTGATTAGATTGATATTTTTAAATTCAAAAATCTAGGACGTAAGAGTTTCTTAAAATACATATATATTTAACTTTCTGAGGAAACGCAGATCAATTAATCTATTTTTTTTTAACTAAGATTTCAGAGTTCAATTCTTGAAAAACTTTCATCAATAAATAGAAGAGTGTAATTAAATCATTTATTTTTGGAAATTTTATTAATGAATTTATTTTATAAAACTTGATGTTTTAAAGAAAAAAAAAATACAACGATTCATTTTTCTTTATCCAAGCATCTTTATTTCGCTGTGATCCTCCTTCTTACCTTTTTCTAAATACTAATAAATCTACTAGTACATTTATTACAAGAAAAAATAAATACAGACAGTTAAAGCTAATTGTAAGCTGAGGAAGTATAAACGAGAAGAATAAAACATGATATATTCGCATCTTTTTTGTGTTCTACATTTAGGTTTCAAGTAAATGTAAAATTATTAAAGTTCAAAAATTGAAAAATTTCATATGACATTAAATACCCTTCGGTAAGCTTACCCAAAATTAAGCTTAATCTTTTTACGTGAGTAGGTAATTAGTTTGTAATGTTAAACAAATGTCCTAGGCCCAATAGCCTCTGGGCCTAGAACTGCCACCTTGAGAAAATCCAGCTGCTAAACTCTTTTTTTGTAAATCCGATTCAATAATTCCCATAAACTGCAATTTGTAATAGCATCAATTTTTGAACCTTGAAGTTATCAAATCAAATAGGTCAGAGGAGGGAGTTATCGCCATAGTATACACTGTAAAAAGTAACTTTCTTAGATTTACAAAAAAAATAGGATTTTTTCGAAAAATTAGTGAATTTTCAAAAAATTTTGTAAATATTAAAAAAAAATCGTAAATTTACTAAATTTAGTAGATTATCAAAAAATTCGAGAATCCTCGATTTTTTTTTGTGATTTGACGAAAAAAGTTGTAAATTTTTTGTAAATTTTCGAGAAAAAAAATGTAAATTTTTCTTGCGAATTCACAAAAAAAAATCGAGGATTCTCGAATTTTTCGATAATATACTAAATTTAGTTAATTTAGGATTTTTATCGAATATTTACAAATTATTTCGAAAATTTACTAATTTTTCGAAAATGTTCTAATTTTTTTGTTAATATAAGAAAACTACTTTTTACAGTATACAGTTCTCATCACCCTCCTTTTTTAAACTTAAACGTTTTAAAATGTGGTGTCGATTAAATATAAAATCTAAAAAAACTCTCACGTCATCAAACCACAAGAATTTTGATCTATTTCTCTAATATGCTTAGAGACAAGAACCCTAGTTTTTTAGGGTTTTGGATCTTAAAGATTAGTTATTACAAAAGTACGTTTTGAAAATTACCAGGGTTTGTATGTTAATTAATAATTAGCTTTATAAAAAAAATTTTTAAACTTTTCAGCCATATATTTGTATAATGTTTTAAAATAAGTCGTTCAAATTATCTTATGGCGATGGTCTTTTTATTTTTTGACAAAGAGGATTTTCATTGTAAAGTTAAATCTGATATTTGTGTTTAAAAAAAAGTTAAAGTGAAAAGAACAAGAAAAATTTAGTAAATATTTAGATATAATATGTTGTGCATACAAAATATACAAACATAAAATAGAAAAAAAAGCTTATTCAATTCATTCTTGTCAAATATTTGATGTATAATACTCTAAGGGTGTAAAAAAAAAGAAAAGTTTAGTAACGTCCAAATTCTTGTATACATGAAAGCACATTTTGAGGTTTAGTTTTATACCAAGTCATTCTGACATCGATAAATTGATATTTGAGTTCGTTTAAAAAAAAATTGAAAAATACTTTTTGGGTGTAAAAACAACTTAATTATTTTGACTATATATACCTAAATTTGTCAAAATTAAAAAAGTAAATAAATAAATAATTAAACTCTTTTTTCACATTTTGAAACAGATTAAATGCATCGTTTGTTAGTATAATAAATTACTAGTAAATGAATTGCAAAAAAAAAAAAAATAAACTAGAAAACTAGCAGTTTTTAAAGAACATTAATATTTATATATAAAATTGTATATGACACATAATTATTTTTATATATGCGAAAATTTAAATTTACTTTTTTTTCATTATGCATAAAAAAATATTTGCAATAAAGTAAAAAATTAAAGGAAATTAAAATTTAATCAAAATTGACTTGTTTAATTTCTAATTAAAACTTTTTTCATTCGATTGAAATAAGGATAAGCCTTGAAGACATCTTCATATAATAATCAAAGTAGTAGTTTAATTAAACAATTTCCTTTGTAAGAGGAAAATAAATCAATTGATAATTAAACTATTTGATTTAAATAAAATTACGTTGTATGAATAAATAATAATATTTAATGAACATTAGTTAGAAGAGCTAACCGTGTAAAATTTAACTGCGTTATCATAATAATTCATAATTTAATGTTAAATTTATATCCATATATATTTATTTATGTCTCCAAGTTTATGTGCTAATTATTATGATGCACTTTGCAATTCGCAAACTTCTATTGAATTTTTAACATTAAGGTTATATATTCCCTTGCTCTTTTTTCGATTAGGGGGGCTAATCTAGGTACACCAACAAACTTTAATCTAGTCGAATAAAAAAGTTTTTTATTTATCAAAGTACAACATAAATGCAAGGCATGAGGTATAGAAGGTTCAAAATTAATCCATACAAAATGTAAAAAAATTTTGCCCCGTTTCCTCGGTTTATTATTTTAATTGAATAATAAATTTATTTGGATTACAAAAATTCAATTTTATTTTAATATTTACTTATATAAAATATAATAATAAAAAGAAGAAAATTTTAATTTTTCACTTTAATAAAATTCAATCTATAAAGGGATATAGAAATAAAAATATTGAAATAAGTTGAATAAAGAAAGAAAAATATATATATAAAATATAGATCGGTAAATATAAATTGAAGTTGAATATAAAATACGAATAGTATAAATGATTTATTATATTTTTTTCAATTGAAAAGCAGAAAAAAAATTTTATACACACGCATGGATTAAAATATAAATTTCATGTACTTTTCTACGCATCCTACGGCACTTTTTTTATACTCGCGCGATGTTTATACATGCGAAAAAAAATTTCATTCAAACTTTCCAATTATTGAACATGATAATTTTATAAGCTGCTTAATTTTTAAGTATTTATTTATTCACAATTTATGCTAATTAATTTTTATTTTTATTTTATTTAACACAGATTAAGAAAACTTAATTTACAGCCATAGAGCGAAAAAATTTTTAGTTTCTTTATTAAAATTTTAGATCCTTTACCAATTTCTGTTATAAATAATATTTAACGCTTGAAAAGAAGCAGAAGAAATGATATATCTGTTTGTTCAACAAGGGAAAAAAATAGTATATGGCTTTCAATGCAGTTGTATGCACGAGTGAAAGTAGCGAACGAGTAATAAAATAATGAAAAATAAATATTTAGTAATATGAACTAATGCTAAAAAGATAAATAAAAAAACCATGTAGTACATTGCGTTTGATAACAGAACCAACGCGACCCCTTGGGTTTAGACTTATATACCCATTTTGATTATCAACCTTTATACCCTAGTCAAATTACGGAAGAGGATTTTATAGATACTGGTAATCACCAGATTTGGTATATATTACAGATTTTTCGGCTCACTGATCACTAATTTCAGGATCATTTATTTCAGAAATGATATCGTTTCACCTTTAAATGAGCAAAAATTATCCCCAAATATGGATATTTTTTATATACTCACATAAAAATACCTCTTTTAGTGGTAGTTTTTTCTCATTCAAGGGTGTAGATTCAATTTTTTATGACTAGGATTCTTAAATTCGTGATCAGTGAGCCAAAAATGCAAACACATAAAAATTTTAGATATTTAAGGGCGAAAGAAACCTATAATAGAATAAGTCTGGTGAAGAAAATCAAGTATTTGAATTAAAGTCTCAATTTACCATTCTTGGACAGATAAATATTACGGAAATTAAGGAAACCCCTAGAGAAACCTTCATTAGGGGTTGATATCACATTTTCTACGAGTTATAAGCTAAAAGCAACTTTAGAAATATAAAGAACGATCAAAATGACCAACTACAAGATATTTTCATCGGTCCAAGAATAGTCTTTTTGGCGCTAATGGATTAATAGCGCAATGTTAAAATAAGAAATAAAAGCATAAAAATCATAATAGGATTGCAACTGAAGCTTACAGTATATTACCAAATAGCTTAAAATTATTAGATATACCTATAAGCAAAAGAAACTCAAAAATACAAAAAATGGATTATTAGCTGCCTTCAATATTTTAAAAGAATCTCGGACAAATTGTTACCTTTAAAATTGTAACTCTGCATGATCGCTCGGAATCCCAAAAGGTTAATGATTATAAACGGTTTGTGTGATCACAACCAAAATTCATGGAATCTGTTTCCTACAGATGAGGGCAAGGTAATCTTAAGCTTTGCGCAATTTTTATTATATTTTGTAATTATCATCTTTACTAGATGTTAAGACTCTAAACCTAAATTATTCCAATTTGCTAAGCCCATATTTTTTAAAGCCCCTTTAAACCTGTTTCATGTCAATAAATTATTGTTTATGTCCGTATAGACCTTTCTAAACTGAATTCAATAAAATTAAACTAGTTTAAAAAGAACCTATGTTAAAAAAATATTTTATTTTTCCTATAAAATAAAATTTACGTAATTTCAAAATAAAGAAGAAATCAAAAAACGAAATTCAAAGAATTTAAGTCTACAAAAATCAAATCCCCCTTTTTTAACAAATTTGAAATGATTTATGCATAATCAAATAAAAATTGTGAGCACAAATTTAAATATCACATCTCAAAAAAAATGTTGGGATAAATTGATAGACCAAAATTCTAGAAGAATTTTAGTAAATTTCGTCATGGCAAACTTGATTTCCGGTCAGTTTATATAATTCAAACCACTAAAAATGAAACTGAAAGTAGAAAAAAATAAAATTTTTTTTTGCTAGTCCAGGCAAAAAGGATTTTTTTCCCAATCATATGTATACATAAAAATTACATTAGTTTTAAGATAATTAAATCTCTTTAAAGCCCTAAAAATCAAAAATCTAAAAAAAAACCAATTTCCGAGTATCAGAATTTTTTGGTAAAAATTAATATTTTTCAAACTTCCGGTAAAAACGTAAATCCAAGATCTGAAATAATACATTAAGAAAAAAAATGTATAAGAATATTGGTCCGATGTACAGTGTGGTAAAATGGACAAAAATCGTTCTTTGACTGAGTTTTTGAGCTACCGACTTGAAACCTGTTATGAACGGCTTTAAAATAAGCCAGCTTTCGTGCATCACTGCGGATTTTTCGAATTTTTTATTTTTAATTAGACCATTTATACGACCTCAACCTATTCTTTTATCGAAATTTTCACTTCCTAAATTTTTTTCTGTTAATCCTGCATTATATACATAAAAATTAAAAAACATTTTTAAGTTAAAAAATATTCATTCATAATTTTTGCATTTTTTAGAATCTAGCATAAAATGCATTTTTAGTAAATAGGCTAATTAAAAATAAAAAATTCGAAAAATCCGCAGTGAGACACGAAAACAGGTCTCAATTCGACAGCTGAAAAACTCAGTCCAAGAGCGATTTTTGTCCATTTTACCACACTGTGCGATGGTTTGATTCAGGTATGAATATAAAAATATTTTTAAATATATTTAAAAGTACGCGCTTACAAAATTATAAAGTTGATAAAGTAGGCCGAGACTTTAGTGCGCAAAAGCAGTAAAGGAGAAAAAATAATAAACAACAGCTGATTTCTGCTTGGTCTTTTAAGTTTCTTGGTTTTTCAGGCATTTACAAACAAACCAGATGTCAATTTACTTATAGTTATAAAACAAATATATTTTTTTTTATTTGATTCGTCATTTTTGTTTGTTGAAAATTTTAATATGCATATTTACTAATAATACTTGGCACTTTTGTACATTACTTATTTTATGTACATAGTATAAAATACCGATAGTTCATTTCAAAGTCATATTTAATTAATTTTTTTTCTGTGGATATAGAAGTGAAAATAAAACAAAAGATTAAAGCATATATTTAATTATTGCAAAGAAATTTTAGTGCAAGGTAACGATACTAAATATTTTGTAATAAATAAGTTATTTTCACAAAGGTAGATTAATCTTATCGCTATATACATTCCCTGGCATATATGACTAAATCCATGACGTGCACGTACCTACCCTGACAAAAAAATCCAAGTCGGATTTGACTTGGAAATTCCAGGCGAACAACTTGGATTTTCCAAGTCAACCACTTGGATTATCTGGATTTCTTGGGTACACCTGAAATAACTTGGGATATTCAGGAAATGATTAAAACTAAATTTACCTGGATACGCTTAGATTTGTCCGAAAAAGCAGTTAGGCCCTCTCTACACCAGCACATAATCATGTTTTATGATAATCATGTTTGCTAGATGTTTTGTGGTGTAACTCGGATATTCGAAATTAAAGTTATTACAACATGGCGCCACTAGTAGTATTAGTAAATATTTTTTTAATAAAAACTAAACAATAAAATCTAATTAAATGGTATTTTAATTGTAGATTAAGTTATTCATTATAAAAATTATAAACAATTTATGTAACTAATAAGTTTTTAGTGGGTTATAATCATTTAAATATGTAATTTTAAGGTTATGTTTTTATTACAATGTAGCTGGGAAAAAAATATCTAACAAACATGATTATCATAAAACATAATTATGTGCTGGTGTAGAGAGGGCCTTACAATGGTCCATTAGACTCAGGAAATCGGAAAATTCAAAAAAAATTTATTTTAATTGGCCGGGATTTAGTTGTGTTCACTATTCTTGGTCAGGTAAATAAGTAAAAATAGTCTAGTGATCTTGGAAAATCGGAGGATGTAAAGAAATCTTACTATAGGATTTACTAGAATTTATTGGGGTGTTACTCCAGTCAAAATACGGGTTTGGTTGTATTGTTTCTGGCCACCACCAGATTTGGTCTACTATAGGTTTTTTGGGTCGCTGAACACGAAAATCGGGGTCTTTTCTATGAGAAACTGGGACTTGACCCTTAAATTGGGCAAAACTTGCCCTACAAAGGGCATTTTTGACAAATTCACTCTAAGCCTTTGAAAGTCGCTAATTAACAATATTCAATTATTTTTTATGAAAAATTATACCTTTGCCCTTAAATTTGCCCAAACTAGCCCTTAAAAGGGCATTTTTGCTACATTCAGTCCAGCCCTCTAAAATTTGGTATACAGACCAAATCTGGTGGTGGCCAGAAACAATACAACCAAACCCGTATTTTGACTGGAGTAACACCCCAATAAATTCTAGTAAATCCTATAGTAAGATTTCTTTACATCCTCCGATTTTCCAAGATCACTAGACTATTTTTACTTATTTACCTGACCAAGAATAGTGAACCCAACTAAATCCCGGCCAATTAAAATAAATTTTTTTTGAATTTTCCGATTTCCTGAGTCTAATGGACCATTGTAAGGCCCTCTCTACACCAGCACATAATTATGTTTTATGATAATCATGTTTGTTAGATATTTTTTTCCCAGCTACATTGTAATAAAAACATAACCTTAAAATTACTAGATGATAGAACTTTTTTTAAATTTTGTTTCAGTTGAAAAGGAAATATTTTTTTGAACAAGAGGGCAAAAAAAAAAATAAATATTTTCTTTTCATATTTAATTTTAAATTATAGGCGAAAGATTCATCACAAATAATTTGATTTCAGATTTTTATTATGAACACTAATGAAGACATCATAAATAAAGTCGGCCAATTGAGTTCTATTAGTTTTCAATGCAAGAAAACAAAAGCCGAAAAATTATTTCATGAATCAAAAGTATTAAGTTTGGATGCTGAAAAAAAAATGCTATATCGTTTTGTTTTAAAAGAAGATGATGTAATTAATTCTGGCAAGGTCATAAATGTCGATTTAATATTTGAAAAAAAGCACGTGTTCCAGGAAATTTTTGTTACTATTATTATTAATAACAAAATGCTCAGATCTATTCCCAAAGAAAATTCAACTGAACCTATAAGCTACAGTTTTGTATGTCACGATTTCACCGATACTTTGGATCATAAAAGTTTGGATGAACCATTTTTAATTTTCAATGATTACAAGGAAATAAGTTATTCTATCCAAATATTTGTCTTTTACAATTTATTCTCAAGTTCACACAGGAGTAAAATTTCATTTGAAAATGACCTTAGCGAAAAAAAATTTACTGATTTCACAATCACAACGACCGACGACGTAATACACGTTCACAAAGTAGTACTTTACAATGTGAGTCCATTTTTTAAAGCCATAATCGATAACGAAATGAAAGAAAAATTAACAGGAAATATAGACTTATCGAATGAAAATCCAGTAATCGTAAAAGAGTTTATAAATTATATTTATGGTAAAAATTATGATTTATCAATAGGAGTACACGATCTGTACCGTTTGTCTCACATGTATGTGATTGAAAATTTACAAAAAGAGTGTGAAAAATTTATGTTGCGTTTTATGGATGTAAAGGATATAGTTAAAACATTAAAGTTACTTGAATTAGATTATCATACATTGGACTTTTTAAAAGACGAAGTTCAAAAATTTATTAAGGACAATCAAGCTGAGCTTGTGCAAGACGAAAGCTTTGTAAAATATTACGTTAGTATTTTGAAACCTGATAATATACACACTGTATATCCATTAGCAATGGAAAATAATAATGAAAATTTTAAAAATACTGTATTAAAGTTTATTAACGATCATTCAACAGAGGTTTTCAAAAATGAAGAATTCAGACACTTATTAGAAAACAAACCCAAATGGAGTCTAAGCATAATTGATTCTCTTGTTGAAAATAAAAGTTAATTGGTTGTAAATTTTTTTTAGCTAAGTGGAGCTTAGATAGTCTGAGATAAATATTTTTTCTTAAGTATTATAGTAAATTTAGAAAATTTTTAGATATATAAATGGTTTAGATTTTTTATCAAAATATTATCAAGAACTTAGAAATATAATACTAATAATTATTTTTATATTTTTAAAAATACACAAATAGATTGCTTTTGTTGAAAATTCAAATTAGCACTCGATTAACAAGAGGAGTTCACTATCTTTGGAATATCAAATTACACCAAATAGTTATAGATGCGAGTTGATTATGTTGAAAAATTTCCTCTTTTCGTGCATTTTGGTCTTCTGGGCCTAGAAACGCAAGGCTCAATCTTATTAAGTTGGTTTTTTATGGTAATTTTCAACATAACGCTTCAACCTCACAAGTAAATTAAAGCGCTTCTGGTCGGTCTTATTTTTTTTGTAAGTCGTCTTGTAAGTCCAGTAAACCGTACATATGTATCACTAATTCTTTCATCGCTATAGACAATGAACCACATAGCGATTTGTAGCTCAAAATGACCAATTTTGAAACTACTGCCAAAACTGTACGACTCCAAAGTCTTGGAGTTGAAAGTTCCAAGTTTCCAAAATTCTTTACTCGCCGCTTTTTAATTATTTGTCAACCAGATAATATGATAATTAAAAGTCAGATTCCCAACTTAGAACTTTTTAAAAAAATTCAATTTTTACCAATATCTTTGAAAAACGATATGTTAGAAACTATTTGAAGATAAGAGAAGACTAAACTTTTTTTGGGAATTTGAGCTTATACAAAATTTTAAGATCTATATAAAACTCAATTGCGTCAAAAATGAAATAAACTTAAAAATTGGTTATTTTGGGCCAAAATTAGCCTTTTTAGTTTATTGACTTATTCAAAAAAAAAATGAGATAAGCCTAAATTTTATAGGTTAGGAAACGAGGTTGCAGCGCTCTATTGAAATCTACCAAAATCCCTTTTTAATAATATTGAGACCTAAATTTGGATGAACAGAGGGTACTTGGGATATTTTTCCAACATGATAATCTGTAGGCACTAAAATATATGAAATAAAAATTTATTGAAATCTGATTTCTGAGTAAATATGATCTTTGGTTGGCAAAAAACTGTCTTGTGCTATAATATAATTTACGCTTAACATTAAATCAATAAATTGAAAACCAAGGAACTAAATTTGGAAATTTAACCAAAGCAATCTAACAATTTGTTAGAACACGCAAGTGATGATTATATTGTAAATAAATTTTATATTACCTAATCCTTAATTTTAAAATTTTATTACTTTCCTTAATATTTTATCCAAATGAAAATATAAATAATACTTATAAATTTTTCTTGTTAACATTATTCCATCTAATTTTATTAAAACCAAAGCATATAAATTACAAATAAATAAAATATAAATTGTATATTTATTGTGCATATTTTTTAGTCATTACCCAAGTAATTTATTATTTTTATAAATTATTTTTTTAAATAGTTCAATAATAATGTAATAAATAATAAAAAATATAAAATATTCCTGTAGTCAATAAAGTATAAAATATGTTAATTTTTTTGTAAAAAAAAAGTTTTCTAATAAAATTCTAGAAAAAAACAAACTTTTTTCATAAAATATTGTAATTAAGAGGATTTATTACCTAAAATTTAGAAAATTTTGCATGTCTCATAAATTATTATCATGAAAACTTGTTTTTATTAATAATGAAATTTTCTTTCAAATAATTATTTGTAAAATAAGTAGCAACTTAATATAGAATCTTTTGTGACTAAAACCCGCGCTAGATTATATGCACTAACTTTGATTGATATTAGTTTTATAATATTTTAATTTTTCTTTATAAAAAATAAATAATTTAATATTTAAAAAAGCGATATCTGTCATATTTTAAAAATTTATTATCATTTTTTTCATTAAAGTCTCATTTTTATTCATTTATTCTGCATACTTTATGAAATACAGGAGAGGAAGTGGTAAGTTTCCCATAGCGGTGAATTAAAGCTCTAATGCAGAATAATTTATAATTTTCGAATTTTGTAATTTCAAGCTCCGATTTTGACCCTAGGTGGGATTTCGAGGGGTCCCCGGTTATTTTAAGAGTAAAAAAATAATTGTTTCAAAATATTACAAAGAAATTTGATCAGCATCAACCTTTCGTCCTTTTGAATTCTATTGAAGGATAAAAAGCATAAATTTTTGATATATGCACGTTTCTACCCCTTCCTTCTGCAAAGTATAGGAAGTGATTTATAAGAGCAAAAAATTCTGACAATAGGAAGATTAATTGGTTCCTCAAATGAAAAAATCATCTACGAGATTGTTGCTAGTCTTTTGGTAGATTTGCGTAAAACAAACATTTATAAGAAATAAATCATTGATTGATCATGAATGAGTTTGCAAAAGCTTGCGTATGCTAAGTTATAAACGGCTTAAGTATAAAGAGATCAAAACTATATAAGATCTCGAGTTTTTTTCTATTATTCATTTTTCAACCCACGTGTACTTGAACAAACAATAACATCACTAAAAACTACTTAGAGTAAACATAACTGTTAGACAGTAAATCAATTTTTAGTTTGTTTTAATACAGTAGTTAAACTGCTATATACTGCACTGAATCTGAACGTTACAAATTTTATGTACATATTTTATTAATAGAAAAGATTTATTTGATTAATTTACTTTGAAATTAACAAAATGCTTTTGTTCTTGCCTGTTGCAGTATGTTTACTTTGTGCTATGAAGAATGGAGATGTTGCGTATTTCGCATTATTTTATCAGTGGAAATCCATTGATTATATTAGAAAAGTTTTGTAAATTTTGAAATTTATTAGAAAATCTAAATTACAAAAGAACCACATTATTCATTTTTGTATTAAAACTTTTTCTACGTAGCCATAAGAAACGCTTTTTCTTTTCTCTTGTAATTTCAATTTTGCTAATAAAATCTTATTTAATAAAATGCAATATTATTCCTGACATTAGACTTAAACAATAATGTTTATTTTGCATGAAAAGACGTGTTTTCTTGCCACTGACAAAAAAAAGATTTGGGTAATTCTTTACTTTTCTGTACACGGGTTCGTAATATACTATTTGTAAAAAATAAATATTCCTTAAATAATAGATAAATTCAAAATTTTATGATAAAGTAAGCTTAGATACGATATTTCTCGAAAAAAACAAAAAATTTCATGAGGCAATTGAAAAAATTATTAATAATATCAATCTCTTTGATTTTTTAACAAAAAATTGCAATGCCATAATTAATTTAAATTAATAAATAATAAATAACTTTGGAATTCCGATAATCGCTAAAAATTCGTGATGAACCGTCTGTTTAATAATTTGATAAAATGATTTACTATTGTATTTTAATTACAATATTTAGAATACAGTCTGGATAGGGTAAGTAAAGTAAATTTAGAAATAAAGAAATAATTTTTCTGATTTATATTATTTATTAGTCTCGAAAGAATAGTAAAACTAATTTTTTGTTTAATTAATTTCTTCCTTTCAAAAATATACACATATGGGGTAAATGAGGTGAAATTTTTTTTTAAGTTTCAATTTAAGTTCATTTGCTTTTAAATCTCTAAGTAATAATTTTATAAATCTTTACTTCTTATTTACCACTGCTTATTAACATTTTGTCATTTTGGAATCTATTTGAGTAAAATGGAAAGAGACTCAAATGCCATTTTATTGAAATACTTGCTTAATTCGCACAAATAAAATCGTAACTTAAATATCTCCAAAAAAAAATTTGGTTCTGCCAAGACAGGTCTTAGCATAATCTACAACATTTTCCACCAAAAAAGAAAATGATAATTTATATTAAAAATAAAATTAATACGATTTACCCCATTTATTAAGGTATGAAATTAAGGCATGAAACTTGAAAATTTATTTCTTATCAAAATGAAATCTTCAACACAACATTTAAATATTGCCTCGAAAAAAATGTATTTTTATACTTTTTTATTTTATTTCTCTAAAAATAATAAATTCCACTGATGTTTAAAATTCTTAATTTACTAATGTTCATTTAATCCTTATACTTTTATTTTTTGAAAAAAAGAAAAAAAAATTTATAGCAATCGATTTTTATTTTTAAATTATTTGTATTACTCTTATAATAAATTTTTACGATAGTTTAGAATTCCATATTATTTACCTTTTTTCTTAACTTAATAAAGAATTGATTTTTTATTATTTTTTTTATAATTCTTTTACTAAACTATTTTATTCGAGAAAAAGCAAATCCTTACTATTACATATATCTCAACATTTGTTTGTATGTTTGTGTGTATTTTTATAACAATTTACATGAAAATTTACGGCTGACATAGACTATAATTTTTTTTTTTTTTTTTTTTTTTGCTCAATTATCATAGAACGACATATTCAATTTTTATCATTTAAAAATAAAATATCTGAAAAATATGGAAGAATTTCATTTAGAAATTTCGATTTGGCACTAATTTTCACGTAACAAGTAATATTTTTTTTCAAAAAGTATATGGATCTTTAAAAATTTATAAAAGTTTTTCTACGATGGTTTGGAAATTTTTTGATTTTTGATTTTTGATGAAAAATTTTTTACGAAAATATGTGGGAAAAAAAGAAATGTTTAAGTAAATAAAAGAAAATATTAAAATAAACAAATTTAATGAATACTCCCTATGTGACAGGCGGAAAATATCCGTTAGGAGAAAATTAATTTTTGGGTGTGCGTTTGTCTATACACTTATAAAAGAGATGTCGAATCAGTTAACATGAAACTGATATCAAATTAAAGAAAATAATGTACTAGTGACGTAGGTTATAGAGTTTCCACTCAGCTATCGTAGTTTTTGAGATACTAAATATTTAGTGATTTTTTGAAAAAAATTGAAATATCTTAAAAGTATGAAGAAATTTAACCGTTGCAGCCGAATTATTTGATGATACGCTAATTTTTACGTTTTTTTAAACTTTTCTACTTTGCAGTGTAAGGGAAAAATAATATCGGGAAAAGAAAAGAAAGTTACTTGCTTTTATGTATTATTTATAGCGATAAAGAATAAAAATATTTTTTGTTTCATTTTATATGTGAACATTAACTAATCTATCAAATAAAATAATTGATTATAATTAATACATTGAGAAAAAAATGACGTCAAAATAGCAAGCCCTTATCTTAAACTATATATTAAGATATTTGATATTCTGGTTTAAGAAACACTCACTCTCCCTTTTAATTGCCCAATATTCTCTCTGTATAAATAAGTTCGGATATCCTATTATTATAATGCAAAAATGTTTTAATTAATTATTTGTTTTTACTTAAAGTTTAAACAAATATTTTAACTCTACTTTTTTTTAAGTATTAAATTACTCGGGATACACAACATAGAAGAGAAAATTATTTTTACAATTTTTATTCGATGACATAAGGTTATATTTTTTTTCTCAAAATTTATAGAGTTTTGTAACGAAAGTCTTAAGTTTTATCGTATCGGTGTAGACATTCCATTCGATAATATTTGTTTTGTTTTTATTATAAAAATATAGGGGAAAAAAAGACAAGGTCTTTTAGTCACTTGAGTCAAAAATAAAAACTTCAAAGTTCTCTTGCGTTAGAATAGTGAAGTCGAAGCTAATCCAGGCACCTTTGGGAAATCATTTTTTTTCAACAGAAAATTAAGATGATAATATTTTTACGATATTATTATGATCGCGTGTTATTTTTATTTTTCTATTTCATTTTAGGTACACACCTACGCTTAACCACGATTTTATGAATGAATTTCTGATACAAAGAAAGGAATTACACATTTTTATACTCAAGGCTAACTCTTGATATAAAAAAAAGTTTAATTGCCTAATTTAAGAACTTTTCTTAACCCAAAAATGATTAAAATCTTTTAATTTTCGTACGTGCTCAAGAAACGATAACAGAATAATAATTCTCCGTTACATCAAACTTTTTCTGTTTATTTAGTAGAAATAAATTGTTTTTCTTCAAATATCACATAGATGTCAAAATCGATTATTTTTATACTCCATTGAATCCTACATAAAATGGCAAAAAAATGATAAATTAAATTTTCATTTTAGAATACTAAAAAATATTTACTTTTTTTCATGATTTTATTGACATTTACAAATAATATAAAAAAAAAGTCATAGAAGCATTTAGTGCCTCTTGAGCTTTCGATAATTTTAGTTAAACTAGATCTATGTCAATGACAATTTTTCTAATTTTCGTCAAAAAAAAAGAAAAAAAGAAAAGTGAAAAGAAAACTAAAAATAGATATTTTCGAAAAGATGAAATGCAGCGGTAATTTGAGCTTTTTGATATCATATTTACACGTTAACACACGTAAATGAAACTTGTATCGAGATACAATTACTTGTAATTTTCTCTAAATATATCAAAATGTTATTCATCGATAAATCAACGATACGTTAGGATAATTTATTGCTGAAAAGAGTCTTAAAGAGAATAGATAAAAGTAAAAAGTATTAAACATTTTCTAGATTTTGAAAGATTATTATGTTGCCAACTTTTTAGAAAAACTCGAAAAAAACAAAGAAACTTTGGGAAATAAATTTTATTATTTTACTATTTTTTTTCTAAACCTTTTGGATATTGTAATCCTTACTTGACCCTTTTTTTTAATTTATAAAAAAAAAAGAAGAGAATTTGACCGATTTACAGTTTAACGATTTAAGAGAAACAAAAGAGGAGTTAATTTTTTTTTATCTTTTGAGTATCGCAAGCAACAATTGTTTTCTTCTAATGACGCATGACATCAATTCATTATCCGTCAAGTGTAGCTGAGTAAATAAATTTTATAGCGTGTATAAAAAATAAAAATAACAGCTAAATAAAAAGCTTTAATTTTCTAGTATCGAATTGCAATATTTTTAGAAATAAAATTAATGCACGAGATTTATAAAAAGATAATAATCTCGAGGCTTTTCTTTTCAGTACTCGTAAGACGAACAAATATTTGAATATACCTTATCTTTTGAATTACTTTCATAGGATAAAAGAAATTTTAAGGAATTTCTAAGCTTTCTCTATTTTTTCTATAAAATATATTACATCCAGAAGCCTGCGATAAATTTAATATTATCCATAACAAGTTTTTGTTAAAGAAAACCAAAAGCTAAAATACAAAATTAAAATTATCTGCTTATAATACAGGCTAAGCAACGAAATAATTAATTAATGATTTTTTATGTATTACTTCGTTTGACTCTGAACCTGAGGAATGACTAATTACAAAGATTACTTAATTTAATTTAAACTATCTGTAATTGGCTGTGTGATCAATAACTTTTTGAAAAATTATTTTAAAACAGAGTACATTTTTTTATTTACAAAAAAAAACTATAAGTATACATTAATAAAAAAGAAAAGGCGATTATGATTGTAAAAAAATATTATAAAGTTAATTCACTTTTAATGGACGCACCGATTATTTTTTACCCTGTATCATAATTACATCATTTTTATTTTCTATTTTAGCTTGTGGATGAATTTTTAACCAAAATTGCTTGAATTTCGCAGTTTTTTGCAAATCAGCTCTACCGTGTATAAATGAAGATAAAAATATATAATTCAATGAAATTGGTAATTAAAAATAAATTAAACATACATAAAGCTTTCTATAAAGAATAAAAATACTAAAAAATTATATAATTTATACGTTTTTTAGTATCCAATTATATATATTCGGTTTTTTGTCAATATCAATTAGTATACTAAATATATTTTTTTATTGCTATTAATAACTAAATATAGCTCTCATTTTTTTTCCTACACAAAATATTTAATACTCTTATTATTTATTTACTCTTCATTTTAATTTTATAAATATTATTTAAATTAGCTTCAATTAATTCACATTCAATAATTTAAATCTTATTCTACTTTTAATTATTATTTTTGTTATTATTTTTAACCTTATCTTTATCTTATTTTACAATTTTTTATTGTCAAAAGTGCATCGGTAATGCCAGCACTAACTTTTATTAAATAAATAAATTAATTAATGACTTCAAGTCTGTCTTTAGGCAACTCGATTGTTTTACTTATATATATTTTATTTCAAGTTTTTGGAACTTTCTTAACATTGATAAGAGTTTAAAGTATCATTTTTTTTATCTTTATAAATAGAAATAATTTTAAAAAGTATTATCAAGTTTATCAACCTAATTGCTGTAAACTGCTCTAATAAAATATTATTCTATGCGTGGGGATCCTATACAAGAGAACATTTAGACAAAATGTTTAATTTTTATTCGATATACCCGAGAAAGAACTTTTCTTTGCAATGCAAGTTTTTGAATCAATTGTATAATAAGTTTATGGGCCTTGCAACTTTGTAACGTTTTGTCCAAAACTCACTTGTGGCTAGCTGAATTGTTTTTCTTTTCAAACGATTGCAAATTACTTGAAACGTAAAGAAAATTAAAAAAAAAAACAATTTTTTCTTTTTCTTTTATTAAAAAATTTCTCAAGGGTCATCATACAAAATCATGCATCACCCAAGTAAGCGGGAAAAATTTTAAATTTCCTTCACTTCAAGTCTTTTGCAATTGTTTTACGAGATAAAATATAATATTCGCTAGCTACAAGCGGGATTCCGTTTGTCGTTAGCGGATTTTTCGCATGTTGCAAATGGATTTCTTTTTCAGTATAGTATTAAAAATATTCACTTTCTTTTGAGAAATAAGTTATTTGTAAATTGGTATTGGAAAAAACCGCTAGTTTTTTCTACGTTAAATAAATTCGCCAATTGTTGTAAATTGTTGTAAATTATTAAAAAATATAAACAGGTTTTTGTTAAAAGGAAAAATTGCAATTCAAATCATATCTCTTTTTAAAATTTTAGGTCTTACTTTTTAGGACGAAGCCCAATTTTAAAAAAATTACCCAATTAGAAGAAGGACTCGGTTGGATAATCCGTTTTATTTTTTTTAACATGGAACATTTTTATAGACAGGAGTACTTTGGGAATCTAAAATTCAAGGGGGGGGGGGAGGGTCAAATGGGACTTATAATATTTTCGATTTAGATTTAATAATTTAGCTTTAGAATCTTAACATCTAATAAAAGTGATAATTATAATTAGAAATTATAAAAATAAGAAATTTTAGTGTAATTTTGCGTAACATTTATGCATTAATCCTTGCTGCAAAGAAACATGTTCCATGACATTTTAGTTCTGTTTACATAAACCAGTTATAAGTTTAAAAAAATTTTTTATTTGAATTATTTATTTTAGAGGAATCAGTTTTTTAATACATAAGAAAAAAATTATTTTAGAATTTTTCGTCTTAAATACAATAGTTTATAAAATTGATAAATGCGATTTTTGAAATTATGCAAAAATTAACTTCTGTATTTTTTTCTTAGAATATTTATTAAAAAAATTTGAAACTTTTTTTAAAAAGTGTATTGCTTGAATTGTTTGAAAATTTTAATTAATTTTAATGGATTCGAATAAAATTCAAACGCAGCAATCTGGCGGTATAGTGCTAAGATCAGAGACTAGTTAAAATTTTAAATAATTTCACGTTAATTTGTTTGTGATAACCTAAGAATGCATATAAAAGCTCCCTTAGATATTTTCAAAATGACGCAGTCATATTTTTTAAGCTTCATATTGTTCTTACATGTGAATATTAATTTTATAGCTTGTAAACTAAAAAAAAATTTCTCATAATAGTTAGTAAAAATTAAATAATTTTTGAATTAATGAAAAAACTAAAATTTTTGAAATGAAAAACTTTCTCTAGAAACTTTTTCTTCGACCTTGTTTTAACTTTTCAGAATTTTATTACTCGTTTTTGAAAATTTAATTTAACTTGAACCATTTGCTAGCTAAATAAAAACTGGAATTTTTTTTTTTAATATTAATTTTGATTTCGATGTTTAAAAATGAGATTAAATTTTTGCAAAATCTTCATATTAGAAAAATAAATTATTCTAGAACCAACCAGCAGGACAAGAATGAATATTTTTCCAGATTTTTAACGTTATTATTCTCAGAAAGATATATTGTACCAAAGAATAAAGAGTTAAATGAAAATAATATTTAGACTAAAATTAAATTTGACTTTTCTTAAAGAAATATTAATTAATTATAAGCTTTTTTTAACTAATTCTCAGATAAAATTTTTTTACCTACACTTTGATTTTTAATTTTTGCTTGTAAGAATAAAAAAGTTCTGAATAGAATTCATTAAGCCCATTGAAAGAATTTCAAGTGTTACATAAAAATCTAATATTTAAGAACTTTTAAAACTTTCCGGTTGTGTCAAGGCACCAGTAAAAATTAATCATAAAAATTTTATTTTTGTTTTTGAAAAATTTTTTATTCGAACCCGAATGTGAAAATTTGTTAATTAAAATTTTAAATATAAATTTTGTATAACTCTTGAATGAGAGTCTTTATTGAATAAGAAGAGAAAATTATTAAATAAAAAGGAAAATGATTTAGGAAAATGTTCTAATTTTGACGGCATTGTCCTAGTTTAGTATCTACTAAATGCTACGATATTCTTTTACTTTATGAGTGCGATAAATAATTTTGTACAAATATTTTTCTTTTTTTTATACGTTATGCATTTGTGAAATTTCTCGTCGTTAAATAAATATAACTAAAACTTTTTTCAATAAATTTCTCAACTATTTACATTACAATAATAACGTTAAACTTATTATAACTTGTATGAATAAATATAAATATTTTTCTATTTAATTCATATATAAGTTTAAAAAAAATATTGTTAATTATTTTTTAATCGCGTGTATAAACCGCATCTGCCAATAAATTTCCAAAGGTAATATTAAAAATATTTAATTATGAAATTATATGTTGTATTTCAACAATTTAGATTCATATTATTTTAAGTATTTTAATAAAATTAATTATTTTGTTTAATTAATGAAATTTATTAATAAATAAACTGAGTTATTGAGTTTTGTTGAGAGATTAAAAATGAAATAAAATACATTTTTTCACTGAATTCAATTTTTTTTTAATAATAGAAAGATAAAAATACCATTAGACGTTAAAAAAATAAACGTAATGCTTAAAATCGATACAAATTTTCACACGTGCCCACTTACGAAATTGCATTTAACGCGTAGCTTTATGTTAATTTATGACAAATTGTACTTAGCTTTTAGTTAATATAAATTTATAATGTCATAAAAAACCATTAATATTAATAATATAATGAGTAAATAAATTAAATTACCGCTTTCAACATTTTAAGCAAGTTAGCAAGTACAAGACCGGTAACTTGATAAAGTCGTTAAATCGATTGCCTATAAAATCTTATAACTCATTCGCAAAACTTTTAAATGTCATTTGATGTGCATAATAAATACATAAAACATTTGAATTCAGGACTTACCTTTTTGAAACTTCGCTTTACAACTTTCCGGTCTACTGCAACAAAGTCGATGAAAACTTGAAATTTTACACAATATCGAATACAAGAAAATTCTCTATGCTCTTATCGAGTCTACTGTCTACAGGAGATGTGGCTACGTAGAACTAGAAATATCGTTTATATAAGCCCGCGAGTTTTTAGCGAAAAGCTCCTACCTACCACCCACGCGCACCCCTTTAATGTCCAATCGAGTAACCCTTTACCCCTCTTGAAAACAAATGGATAGCGCAAGAGTATATCGTGCGTAGTTTTGATTCTCTCGATGAAAAATTATTATATACTACGTATGAGTATATGAACATGATTATTGCTCGTGTATGAGTGCATGTGTGAATTTAATTAGTATACGAATTTGTATTTTACGGATGTAGACAAAGTGACTTTAAAGGTAAAAGGAACTCCTGAAAAATTTTAACTACCAAGTTCTTTTCTCTAAAAGCTCAAAATATATTTCTCACATTATTTATTAATAAAGTAGCATGTTTTTATATTTTAAATTTTAGTTTTTCAAGGTCAAAATAATATTCTTATATAAGGTAAAGCGGGAAGTCCTCGAACACTTTCTTAACATTAAATCGGAGTTTAGGGATTTATAGTTGTAAAAAAATATTTTATATTTCTCTATTACAGTCCCTCGGGCCTATAATACGTTGCATTGGCTAAGAGAATCTTTTCCAAGAATCTTTTAAGAATTACTATTTCGTTCAATTAATACCTGACTATGCAAAAATTTATATTATAGTATAGCAGAAAAAAAATGAACGTTGAAATTTACATACAACTTGTTGCACAAATGCAGCATTAAGCGTAGGAGTCTTGACGACAAACTACTATGGTCTTCTGGGATACAACAAATAATAATTGAATTTCTAGAAAGAACCTTACAGATTTACTACGATTTAGTAATATTACTACAAAAATAGTATATTTACTAAAATTTGTAGTAATTTTACTAGTAGTAGTAATTTTACTATTTCGTACCCACGTAAAAAAGAGAGTATATTGTAAATATATTCTCAATATATTCTCAATATATTGTTTATATTTTATGCAACCTAAAAATTATGTTTTTTTAGTTTTTAGGTTAAATAAAACATAAACAATATATTCAGAATATATTTACAGTATATTTACAATATATTTCAAAAACAATATATTGAAAATATATTCTCTTTTTTACTTGGGTACTAATAGTTTTTTACTAAAAGTGTAGTAATTTTACTACACTTGTAGTAAATTTAAAATTTATTGAAATTTCACCTAGACATCCGCGGTAGAGCTGCTTTTCAATCACTTGGTTAAATATTCAACCAAAGCAGCTCTATCGTGAGTGTCTGGAAATTGATAACAAATGTAGTAAAAATGCTACAATTTGTAGAAAAATTACTACAAAATCGTAAAACTTTATAAAGCCTTCACTAGCTCATCTTTATTAAATCTCCTTCTTACGTCGTAAATAATAATCCTTGAATTTTTATGGTTGAAAACTATTGAAATTTTGAGATAATTTATCATTAAATTAACTATTTGACTGAAAACGATTGAAATTTTTAACTTAACTTGTCTACATTTTTTACTTCACGTTTCATTAAAATTTTGAGCTAAATAAATCTTAATGGTTTGAAACCATTTCCGATTGAAAGTGATAAAAAATTTTATTTAAAATTGACTATGCCCACCTCTTCAAGCCTACGAGCTCGAAAAATAGCGCCAAGCGATTCAACAATTCGCAGCTTTCGAGTTGCTTCAATAATGATCAATTCAATCAATGTCCGAAAATCATGGACTCCTCCGAAGGCTCAATTTATTTTTTCAATTACATTTAGTGCAACGAGACCAGGAGGGAATTCTTAAAAAGATTCATAAAATTTATCTAAATTCATTTTCAAAAAGTTATATCTAGTTTTGTTAACATTATAACTGTTTTTAAGGCCAATGGTTACATTACGGGAAGATAATCGGAAGATGAATCGAAATTATTTCATAATTTTTAATGCCCTTTTTTATAATAACTGCCTTTCCATTCGTACTTTTATTGTTTATTATTTTCTTCATCATCTTTCTTATCGATAACTATTTTATCGGTTTAGTAGACTCTATATCCGGGTAATTTAAATAATTTAAATGGAAAGGTCTCAATCCATCCACAAAACAAAAAAATAACCTTAAATCCACGCTCACAAAAGTCTACAAATTTAAATATTTTTGCAATATTATCCTCCAAAATTATTTAGAAACTCACTTTAGGTATTCCAGTATTCAGTGCAGTAAAAAAAAAAATACCCTACCAACTAGCTGGCACTGAGGTTCCTCAAACAATGGGCTGCAATCTTAATTTACAAAAAATATTATTGATTACAACCAGGCAATTATACATACATTTTTCGTTTTTAGTAGCTGGTAAAGTAGATTATTAAGATCATTTTGTTATTAAAGTGAAAATTCTAGCGTCCATGGATTGGTCGCGCCGGCGTTAATAGATTTTAAATCATTTTTGCATAATTAAAAAGAGAGAAATATAAAAAAAGCTAATTTTATTTTTTTTTATAAAAGAAATGGTTGGTAACGATGCGAAAATTACAAATATTCGCTCAATTATTATAAAAAGATAGGAGTTTTTACCAGAATTTATAATAATTTCTTATAATTTATTTTCTCAGTGTACTTCTTGCATTTGACCAATCTTCAATGATAATAATAATAATAATAATATTTTGTAATAAAAAAAATAACCACATTAATTGCTTCAAGATTTTAACATTATTTATATTATTTCTATTAATCACAAAATAATAAATTATTTAATTCTATAAATTGTTTGATTCTTTAAAAAATGCCAATACAACTTTTAAATCTTAATTTTAAAATGCAAACATAACCATTTAATATTTTTAGGCTGTTTATTATTGTTTATAATTTCATTAAGCTGCATACATAAATAAACATAGCAACGAGCAAAATAATCCAAGGAAGTCAAAAAGAGGCAAGATTTCCATCACTCTTTCTTGTGTGTTATAATTTTATATCAAAATAAAAAAAAAATTATGATCGGATACAAAAAATTACTATAAACTAAATTTCTAAAACTTGTACTCTCATTAAAATAAATTAGATATGTCCAAAACAAAAAATAAATTTGGTGTTTTATGTATTTTTTTTTTGAGAAGATTTTGGAGAAAAAAATTTTCAAAAAATTAATTATCATATTCAAGATATCGAGTAAAAATCATAATTTCATGGAAATGAATGAGGAATTACATCCAAATTAAAAAAAAAAAAAGTATTTTGAGATTTTTTTAATAAACAAATTTTTGGAAAAAAAAGTTAGGTATTCATTCGATAATTGTTTTGAAATATCACTGGTTAAAATATTTTAAAATATTAGTACTTTCATAGAATTAAATGAGGTATTACACCAAAAAAATATTGCAATTTTTTTTATTTTTCTTTTTTTTTAATTTTGAGAAAAAAATTTTGAAAAAATTCAGTATCAGATCCAAAAAATTACTATAAACGAGGTTCTTAAAACTAGTACTTCCATGGAAATAAATTAGGTACTTCGTCCAAAAAGAAAAAAAAAATTGGTATTTTTTGTATTTTTTTGTGAAAAAAATTTTAGAAAAAAAATTTTCAGAAAATTAAGTATCCGATTCAAAATATCATGTGAAAACCATACTTTCAAATATAAGTACTTTCATGGAATAAATGAGGTATTACATCCAAATTAAAAAAAAAAAAGTACCTCGAGCTTTTTTGGTGAAAAAATTTTTGAAAAAAAAATTAGGTCTTAATTCCATAATGTTTGTGAAATATCACCGATTATATACATACGTACACACACACACACACACACACACACACATACAGACTTTTTTTAAAAACCGGTTTTTTAGCTTCCTGGGGTCCCAAAACGTGCTTATATGCCAAAAAATAGAAAATCAAATTTTGACCTAACACAATGGTTCCTCTTTGAAGAACCAAAAAATTATAACCTTTCATCCACAAAAGAAATTTTATTTTTATATTTGAATTAAATTTTTTATTGGTTCCTCAAAGAGGAACCATTGTGTTAGGTCAAAATTTGATTTTCTATTTTTTGGAATATAAGCACGTTTTGGGTCCCCAGGAAGCTAAAAAACCGGTTTTTAAAAAAAGTCTGTATGTGTGTGTGTGTGTGTGTGTGTGTGTACGTATGTATGTAATCGGTGATATTTCACAATCATTATGGAATTAAGACCTAATTTTTTTTTCAAAAATTTTTTCACCAAAAAAGCTCGACGTACTTTTTTTTTTTTTTGATTTGGATGTAATACCTCATTTATTTCCATGAAAGTACTTATATTTGAAAGTATGGTTTTTACTCGATATCTCGAATCGGATACTTAATTTTCTGAAAATTTTTTTTCTAAAATTTTTTTCACAAAAAAATACAAAAAATACTAATTTTTTTTTTCTTTTTGGACGTAGTACCTAATTTATTTCCATGGAAGTACTAGTTTTAAGAACCTTGTTTATTGTTATTTTTTGGATCTGATACTTAATTTTTTCAAATTTTTTTTGTCAAAATTAGAAAAATAGAAAAATAAAAAAAAATGCAATATTTTTTTTTTTTTGGGTTTAATACCTCATTTAATTCTATGAAAGTACTAATATCTGAAAATATTGTAACTAGTGATATTTCAAAACCATTATCGAATTAAGACCAAATTATTTTTCCAAACATTTTTTAATCAAAAAATCTCAAACCCCCTCTTTTTTTTTTATTTTGGATGTAATACCTCATTTATTTCCATGAAAGTACTTATACTTGAAAGTATGGTTTTTACTTGATATCTCCAATCTGATACTTAATTTTTTGAAAATTTTTTTCCTAAAATTTTTTTCACAAAAAAATACATAAAACACCAAATTTATTTTTTGTTTTGGACATATCTAATTTATTTTAATGAGAGTACAAGTTTTAGAAATTTAGTTTATAGTAATTTTTTGTATCCGATCATAATTTTTTTTTTATTTTGATATAAAATTATAACACACAAGAAAGAGTGATGGAAATCTTGCCTCTTTTTGACTTCCTTGGATTATTTTGCTCGTTGCTATGTTTATTTATGTATGCAGCTTAATGAAATTATAAACAATAATAAACAGCCTAAAAATATTAAATGGTTATGTTTGCATTTTAAAATTAAGATTTAAAAGTTGTATTGGCATTTTTTAAAGAATCAAACAATTTATAGAATTAAATAATTTATTATTTTGTGATTAATAGAAATAATATAAATAATGTTAAAATCTTGAAATGCAAGAAGTACACTGAGAAAATAAATTATAAGAAATTATTATAAATTCTGGTAAAAACTCCTATCTTTTTATAATAATTGAGCGAATATTTGTAATTTTCGCATCGTTACTAACCATTTCTTTGACAAAACAAAAAAATCATGTTACCCAATATTTTAATTATTAAGGGATAATTATATATTCTAATAAAATAAAATTTTATAAAAAAAAATAAAATTAGCTTTTTTTATATTTGTCTCTTTTTAATTATGCAAAAATGATTTAAAATCCATTAACGCTGGCGCGACCAATCCATGGACGCTAGAATTTTCACTTTAATAACAAAATGATCTTAATAATCTACTTTACCAGCTACTAAAAACGAAAAATGTATGTATAATTGCATGGTTGTATTCAATAATATTTGTTGTAAATTAAGATTACAGCCCATTGTTTGAGGAACCTCAGTGCCAGCTAGTTGGCAGGGTATTTTTTTTATGGATGGATTGAGATCTTTCGAATTTAAATTTAATTTTTTCAATTAAAAGTCTTTCACTTAAGAGGACACAGAACCAAAAAAATTTTTAAATCAGATATTTTGATTTTTAACAAAATTTATTGACTTAATTTTTAAAAAATGAGTCTCATGCCCTCCGCAATAAAACAACACGTTAAAAAATTTATTTAGACTACTTCAACGTGTTTTTTTTCTTCCGGTGGGCATGAGACTCATTTTTTAAAAATTAAATCAAAATTTTGTTAAAACTATTATTTAGGTTATACAAGTTTATACAAATATATAACATACAAAATGTTTAAATTATTATTTTCAATAACAATAACAAACTTGTTTAAGCTAAATCTTTTTTAAATTTGGTATAACATTTTTTAAAAAAATAGTTTAACAAAAAATTTTTAATTTATTCAAGCTATTATAAATAATGTTTTTAAATGTATTTTTTTAACGAGTTGGTAAGGTAGAACAAATAACGACATTAGTTTTTCGGAAATAATTAATTTTGTTGTTAATATAAAAATTTGAATTTTATTTTATCTACTCTGTAATTTAATTCTGCGTCGATTAAAAAAAAATTTTAATATCTAAAAATTTATTAGTAAAAAAGTTGAATTTTCTAAAAGAAATTGTAAAATTGAAATTTTTATATTAACAACAAAATTAATTATTTAAAAAAACTAATGTCGATAACTGTTCTTATCGGTCCTTTAACATCACCACAACTTTACAATTGGTGTATTCATACGTAGATTAAGAAAATCTTGCCTTGCAGATTTTCTTTAATTTTGTTTATAACCTTTACACTTTTTAAATTGCGAATAACATTCATATTGTCAGTGATCCCACGTTTACAGTTTTCACAATTACTGAGGTTTTGACACTGCACAAATTGTTTACGACACTTCAAACATTTTGGCAACACAACATTTGACTCCAATCCAACGCTGTGAATGTAAAATATATTGGTGGCGGGCAAGTAATCTAATATTTCGCAGGATCTGTAGATCCAACTGGTCCCATTTCTAAATGTTACTCCTCTAAAGCAACGTACAAACGTACCAGGAAATGCCTGCGGATGCTTTGTGGCCTGACTCACTTCATCCTTAACATGTAATGCAGTTTAAGGATAAACACCCCATCAGTCCTGGTGATATGGTAGCGGGTCTGAGGAAATCCATGATCGTCACCATCGTCATCAATAATAATTATTTCTTCAGATGGTGGAGAATTTGCTGGAGGAGTAACAGCATGATTAGATAACTTACAAGGTGGTAGTGTTGCTGCCGATTTTGGTTGCTAAGGTCCAAGTGTTGCTTAATTATTTAACGTACTACCTTCTGCATTGTCCATAATTCTATAATAAAATCAAATAACTAATTAAAAGGCATTTAATTGCAGTATAAATAAGTAAATTACCTAACGGTGACGGTTGCCTAGTGGACCCAGCACTTGCTTCTTAAGTTACGAGCGTTCGATCCCACCTATGGATTTTATATTTAACAAAAAGTAAAAATTAATTTGTATGGAGGGTTGCTAGATCCCAGGAGATGATCATGGAAAGTACTACGAATCGTTCTCCGTATGTCATGCAAGTGGGCATTCTTCTCCAATGATTTTTTGCGCCACTGTTAACCGGAATTGGATACATGATTCCTCAAAAATACCGGTCCTTAACCAAGGGAAAGCCATACCCTTAAAAAATGTAGGATCAAGGAATATGTAAATATTCCCTGGTTGTAAGCTAAGTGTACATAATACATATATCCCATCTCTTAAATTTCCTTCTACCCCTACAGCTTCACCAATGGCAACGACGTTACTGAGTAATGTTTAGTTATATTTCAAATATATTGAAAAGTATAATCGTTGCTACACTTCCCAGATGACTATCCACCTAGAGTTATTTTCAATAAGAGGAAAAAGCCATGTATATCTAAATATATATTGACTTCCGATGAGATAAAAAAGCAAAATATGCGGTTGATAGCTGCATGTATCAAGTGTTGGTGACCTCTGGTAAAACTTAATTTTCCAGGTGCCTATATAGTACATACATATAAAGTACATACATACAAATAAGTAATTTACCTTGAACCTTCTTGAATGCTTACACTACCACCTGATGCAATTTATTGGTTAACGGTTGACATTTCTGCTTGGACTATTAACTCTAATATATTTCTCATCCTTGAAAGATTTGAAACAGCACCTCATCAGAAATCAGATGATTAATCAAAAATTTTAATTTGATACAAAAAAATGGAATAAGGCATTTTTGGACTGACAGTTATAAATGCAACAGGTCTGTAAATATCAACCATTTGTTTAAAAAAAAACCCTTTTATTTTAAAATAAGGTGTAATGTAGGCCGATTTTTAATCTGGATGATTAAAAAGAGGTTTTATTATGGTCGATCAACAGAATTTAATAAAGTAAAAAAATATGTAAAACCCCAGGTAAAAAAAATAATACAACGAGTATACAATATGTATATTAGAGTGTGTCTTTTTTTTCGATATTTTTTGGCTCTCCCCATTTTTTTTCGAATATTTTGGTCATGAAAAACCCCCAGCTCCAGGATTTTGATTTTTAAGTTTTTTAACCCGTGCCACCAAGCACTTGAAGTTTCCTATTTAAATAACATGGGAATTTTGAGTTTTTAGCTATACAATTTTTTACAAAAGCAAAATAGCGTTTAAAAAAGCTAATTTTTACTGAAAACATACTTTTATATGTTGTAAAGACATGCAAACAGCCCTGCATTCATTCAAAAGGGAATTTTGGGGCTAGAAACGCAAATTTACATGTTGGCTCATTCTTATAAAATAGGGTTTTTCGGTAATTTTTAATAAAACGCTGCAACCTCAAAAATTAACCAAAACACTTCTGGTTATTCTACTTTTTTTGGTGTAAGTGTCACCTTTCAAACGACGTAAACCGTGTATTTTTATCATGAAAGGCATGAAATACTTGAAAAACAAGTAAATTTTAACACCTCAACAACATTGGCAAACTCAGCAGAAATTGACTCTCTAAAATCCAAGGTAGATGAGATTTCAAATGATAATAAAAATAATAATGATAGAATAACATAATTAGAAAATAAAATCAGAGTGCTCGAAGAAAGATCAAACATAAAAAGTATTGATAACATCAGTGACAGTCCAGTTAGTTAACTTCAAAACAGTCTCTATAAATTAAATAACATCATAATTTATGGAGTCAAGGAAGATTTTACCTTGAAAAATAATTATACTTATATTCACAAAATGCTAAATAAAGTTGCAAGTGGTGTTAAAATTGATTATTGCCAAAGGATAGGCAATCAAAAGGAAAATAATCATGCAAGACCAATTAGAGTAGAAATAAGAAATCGTGGAGTCATAAATAATTTGATTTAAAACAAAGATAAGCTTCCTGATGGGGTCTCTCTCTCTCTCTTTAGACAAAACTAAAAAGCAAAAACAGAAAATAGCTAAATTAAAATCTTCTATTGAGGAGTACAACTCAAAAAATCCTCCAAGGATGAAAACTTTATCTTTCCGAAAATGATTTCCAGAAATAATATTCAGTGACAAAGTGGATAAATCAATAATTTCTTTGCTTTAACCATTCCAACATTTAAAACTAATAAATCTTTTCCCTCATACTTTAGAATTAATTAGAAATATAATCAAAAAGAAAAAACTTCATGCTAGATGGAAAGATATAAGGGATCAGGATATTTATATTGAGTTCAAAAGAATTAGAGCTGTTTGCGTTAGATTATCTAGAGTCTCTCAACAAGAGTACATAAATAAGGTTGAAAATTCCATTTATAAATACCCTGCTACTTTTTGGGGTTATTTTAAAAAACTAAAAAATTACCAATTATAACGTGTCAGATTAGCTGCCGTTATTTTAATTTAAAATATTAATTTAAACCCGATAAATTAAATTAAAGGTTTCAATTTTTTGACATCAATCTAATATATAAACAAATTTTTTATCCCGAAATATAATTTTATTGATAGGATCTTAGGATTACACATGCACACACATAATACACAATTATTACAATAAATAAACTAAAGATTATATTTTAAGGAAATAATTTTTGTATTTAAGGGGGATCATTGGGTACCCCAATAGCATTATGGCATAAATATGCTTACAATATTACATCAATTTATGTTGAAGCATACAGCTAATTTACATCAAAGTGCGTCCTCATATGACGTAAATTTGACATCAAGTAGGTTATATGTTTTTAAATTGAATACAATTTTACAACAACATAAGATTTCATTAGGGAATGAAATTCTTGATGGAATATTGTATTCATATTGTTGTCATGTTTTTTTTTTTAATGCAATTTTAATTTTAAGTAAATAACCCATAATTTTTGTGTTTTGTAAATAATAATTTAAAATAAGGACCTAAAAAATATATTAAATTTACAGTAAAATTTTAAAGGAATAATAACTGCATGTCTCCGCATTTTAAATTATGGTGTTGCCTAACCTGTAAATCACACGATAGTATCGATACTATTATTTATATATTAAATAATAATATCATTTAATATTTAATATATAATTTATATAATTAATAATAATATATTGACAACAAATTCAAAGCAAGGTGTATCCCCATGTGTTTCAAATTTTACGCAAATTAATGCTTACGTTCATGACAACAATATAACAGCAATATAATGTCAACTTTAATTTCATTATTATTGATGCGATATTGACGTAATTAGTTGCATGGAAGTTGCTGTAAAATTGAGTAAATTATGTTTTGTTGCTGTTGGATTGCAGAGAAATTGTTCTCAACAATTTTGGAGCAATCGATGCACCCGGATTGAAAATCAAGGAATGCTATTGGGGTACGGCGCTCGAATTTCGAGTGATTTTTAAGTGGAAATAAAAAAAGAACGGTTCGAGGAAGTTTAATGAAATTTTTTTTATTAATAAAGAATGTGTTTAAGATTACAAAAAAATTTTTTTTTTTTGTTTCCATGACGTCATGCCGGTGTATGAGAGATTATTGAGAGGCACAAAAAAAGGTGCGTTGCGGTGTGCAGGATAACCCAATTTAGGATCGTCTGAAAAAAAAAATATATATATATTATTTTTCTTAAAGCTTAAAGCCAGGGATCAACGTAAAGTTTTTTCAAAAATTTTCATTTTTCACGCTGTGACGGAAAGAATAAAAAAAAAGGCAAAAAAGTGCCTTTTTTTTTTTTTTGTAATCGGTCCTAAAAATTTTATGGGGCAGTTATAAAAAAAAACTATACGTCAATCCCTGGCAAATACTGTGAAAAGTGACTTGTGAAAAGGGCAAATTAATCGGTTGAGTAGTTTTTCCGTTATCGTGCACACCGATTTGAAAAAACACGTTTCGAGAAAAACGCGTTTAAAGTTTGAAAACAAGTTTTTCCATATATAAAATTAAATTTTTTTTTATTTTAATTTTTTTTCTGTTGGTACAACTTATTAGGAAGAGAATAAAATAAGAAAATTGAAAATCGGTTCAGTAGTTGTGGAGTTATCTCATTCAAAAGATTGAAAAACGCGTTTTTAAAAAATGAGCAAAAATTTTAAACGTTGAAAAAAATAAAAATATGAGTTAAAAATTACTTAAATACTTAACTGACCAATCTTCTGCTATTCCGGGACCATACAGCAATCCTTCAACTTCCTCAAATTCCATCTCTTGAGCAGCATTTTCTTCTCTTAATTCCATTTTCCGGTTTTTAGGTAACTCGGTACTAAAATGCTGTCTGATGCTTTATTTTGAATATTTTTAACACTAATACACAGTATATGTGTTTGTATATATGTATAATATCAATATAATATGATAATATAACAAAAATAATTAAATTTTAGACCTATTAACGGTATTGAAGCAGCAGCTGCGTTCAAATTTTAAAAATATACGTCTGCGGCGCGCGCTATTATTTCTCATAGAATCAAAAATAAAGCGAATTTCAAAACAAAAATTTTTTTCCATATTCTTGAAACATATATGAATACATTAAAAGAATAAAAAAAATTTCGATTACGGAAAAAAAATTACCCAATGATCTCCCTTAATGTCTTTCAATTATATTTTACAAACTTTAACATTAACTTGGGTCCAGTTATTGGCTATTTTCAAACAAGGAATCTCTAATATAATAAATTTTTACAATATTTGATGATGTTATAAATGGATCCAGTTAGTAATCATACAAGTAATCATTTACAAAGTACAATTGGTTTTATCTTTCTCACTTATACACGGTGTACACCAAAATATACGAACTTCAATTATAATTATTTCACTCTAATTTTATTAAATATATATGAAATTCTAAAGATTTCTGATATTATGCATTTAATTTATTCTATAAAAAACATTAATTTGATAATAGTATCGAGGCACACAGGTACCACATAAAACAATTAAGTCACCAAGCACGTGCACGCTTTTCTATCAAATTTTGATGGAATTAAGACTTTATATCGAATAAAATATTTTATTAGTTGCGATACTATATTATTACATACTCAAGAAAAATTAGTTTACTAGGATCCGATGCAATCGTCAAAACTTATAAGTTAAAATCAAAAATTTACCGGCCGGGATATTATGCAATTCGAATCACACCAAAGTAAACTATTTATGAAATCAAAATTAAGACCCCACGCGAACGTGGATCCTTCGCAACTTGCTTTCGATCTTTTTCCTCAAATTCATCCAGGCCTCAATGCCCCTCTCTTTCATTCTTCTTCCATCATCTTATTAATGCGCAACGCAACGATCGCGCTTGTCATTTATTAATTTTAAATTTAAAATTATAAGGGTCCTTACACAACAATATCCTGATTCTATGGATCTGGGCAATAAGACAGCTAAAGGTTCAAAAGAAATTTCAAATATGTTTGCTGAATTTTTTAATTTAGTATACAAACCACCTTTTGGTCCTACTTTATAATGTAACATTCCATATAATCCTGACCCATTGCTAACTTTACTAGACTTCTCACTAGATGATCTTGCAAAGGCACTAGAATCTGAAAAATAAAAATACAATGGGACCAGAGTTTTATTAGGTTTTTTCAGACGTCTCTCCTCCCTATTTTTATACTATTTAAATTCTTTCTTAATTTAGGTTATATTCCTGAAATCTTAAAGGAGGCATTTATTATTCCAGTATTTAAATCTGGATGCAGGAGTTATGTCTCTAACTACCGACTATAACAATAATAACTATATTGGCTAAAATTTTTGACCATCTTATATACACAATTCTTTATGAGAAAACTAGTGGATTGATTTCACAAAATCAACATGGCTTTATGAAGAATAGGTCGGTGGTAACAAGCTTGCTGGAATTTTCAGGTAATGTAATTAATAGCATACATTGCAATTGTCAAACTGATGTGGTCTCTCTAGATTTTGCTAAGGCTTTCGACTCTCTTGATCATGGGCTTCTTTCCAGCAAGCTTTTTAATTTGGGTATTAAAGGGTGGGCCTTAAAAACTGTCTCCTCATTCTTATCCATGAGAGGAACTATGGTTCTGTATAATGGCTGTATACCCTCTAGCTTCGCACCATCATCAGGGATAGCTCAGGGCTCACATACAGGGCTATTATTGTTCATCATTTTCATAAAGAGGTGAGAATGCGTTACGCACGAACAGAACCCGGTGTTCTGAACAGTGTCGGACTCAATGATGGCAAGGCACTCTGCAAATAATGCATTGCCCCATGTTTACCGACTAAACTCACCCCTCATCATACCTTATACAAGTCAGCCCGGAACCGTTTATCGCATTACATCGGGTTGACTTAAGGCCATGTATCTTCTTTGGTTGAAGATCCTTCCATCCATTAATCCTTTCTTTCTCCTTCTTGTTATTTCGCCGTGTCGTTAACTAGATAAATAAGTAAGTTTATAAATAAATAAATATATAAATAAATAAATAAATAAATAAGTATATAAATAAATAAATAAATAGATATCCTTGTACGTCCTACATTGTCCCCTCTTTGGTGCCGCGTGCAAAAACTGTCCATCTCGGTACTTCTACACACGGCTCCTAGTTAGGGTGTCGTCAATAGCTTTTTAGTTCTCAGAATATCCTCCACGAGCCTTGCAACAGCACTCCATCCTTCTTCATTTTGAAGCATTCTTTCAACGACATTGTCAGGCGTAATGTCCCCTATTTCCGCCTCCAATTCCCTCCTTTTGATCACCCACCGATCGCAACGAAAGAACGTGTGATAAGCATCATCGCGCTTGCCGGGACAGAACACACATTCGAAGCTTCTAACTTTGCCCATCCTGAAGAGATAGGACTGAAAAAGCCCGTGTCCACTGAGAAACTGGGTCAAGAAGTAATTCACTTCCCCATGTTCTCTCTGGATCCATGGAGCGACATCTTTTATGAGACGCCTGGTCCATGCGCTGTCTGTGCGATCCTTCCAGAGCGTCTGCCACTCCAGCATCACATCCCTCCTAACTTCCGCTTTGATACGGTCGACGTCGCCTTCATTTTTTCTATCATAAATAAGTTTACGCTCTTTGGCGAGGAGCTTAAATGACTTATTTAATCTTCATAAATGACTTATTTAATCATATTGAATCCTCTAACATTGAGCTATTCACAGATAACTCAAGGCTAGGCAAGGTAATAGAGAATAAGAATGATGCGAACCTGCTTCCAAATGACATTTGTAACTTAAGTTACAAGTAATAGAAGAAATAAAATAAAATTCCCCGGGTTTGTAAAATTTTACAAATAGTCGGTTTCAAATGGTATGCCTTTAAATATAAAAAAATGTAATCATATATACCCTTTTCAAGAAATCAACATCCTCTCATTTACGAATACCGAATTAATAATAGCTTGTTGGAAAGAGCAAGTGAGATTAAGGATTTAGGGATTACTCTAGATGAAAAATGAACTTTTAAAACACACAGAATCAACGCCACCTCTAAAGCCTTAAAAATGTTAGGTTTCTAAAAAAGATCAATTTTTGACTTTAGGTCAATAAAAACCTTAACAATACTTTTTAAATCCCTTGTACTCCCTCATCTTACGTATGCATCTATTATTTGGAAACCCTTTACAGACTCTGCTTATAAACCTTTAAGTGGAGTGACACACAAATTCCTAAGATACGTATCGTTTAAGTGTAATGACTCAATGTCCTACATGGATCATAATTATTCAAAATAGTATGAAAAAACTGGCATAGCCACTATTGAATCGATACATATCGAGCTGGTGACCGTCTCTTTGTTAGGAAGATTCTCTTGGATGAGTCTGCTCATACTAGATTAAGGGATATTTTTGCAAAGAGAGAGGTTCAATATGATCTTAGGAGTTTGAGAAGATGGGGTTAAACTTGATCTGCTATTCCACTCGCCTCTTCATCGTTTAAGAAGAGAGTGGAATGAGCTATCGGTTGAAATAAGAGAGATAGATGATGTAAATTCTTATAAAAACAGTATAAACAAAGAAGTTTTGAAATACTTTGATTAAATTTATTAATTATTAATTATGCTGAATAATTCTCTAGTCAAAAATTTTAAAAATAAAAAAGAGAGTTGGGAAATGTTTAGGCAAATAGCTCCAAAAATATAAAAATATAAAAATATAAAAATAAAAATAATAATGAGAATAAATATAAGAAAATGAAATAATGTTTTAAATTATTATTATGAATGATTATTAAATTATTACTATATATTGTAAGATATTTTTATGACAAAAATCTATTTATAAATTAAAGAAGTGAAACAAAATTTTTTATATGTAATATTGTAAAAAAGGACAATTTAATGTCCGTGTACTTGAATAAACAATAAAGAATTTAAAGTCAATGAAGCTCATAAAAAAATATTTGTGAGCAAAGAAAATGTAACTAGCTAAATTTTAGTTGAATTTCTGTTGAAAATATTTTAACCAAAAAATAAATAAAGAAAAGAAATTTTTTATATATAAATAATATTATATATATAAAAAACATTATATACCCATATTTAACACTTTTGACTACCAAAAAATTCAAAAAACTTTGAAAATATGGTAAAAAAGGTCTAAACTTTGACCGCTTATAACTAGGTCCCAGTGCGTCCGGCTGAAAAATTGCTCATGACAATTTTTGTAGGAAATTTTCTCTGTTAAAACTTTTATTTGAAAATTTTTTTTTCATTTTGAGTTATTTGCAAAAAACCGTTTTGCCCCAACTTTAGCCTCCCCTGGGGGGCCCAGCGCTGGGTTGGAATGTCCGATTTTGTTTTCCCTTTCAAATTAGCCCAAAACCAGCACATTCCACAACTTTTCTTTTCTGCTGGATTTTTTTCCATGTCGAAACCTTTATTCAATTGTCTAAATGTCAAACTCTCAAATAGATTTCTATCAGAGCAAACAAAAAACGCTGCCAAGTAATTGGCACTATGGTTCCCCATTAAAAAAAACAAAATGTTCTTAATGGTCTATTTTACCTAGTAAAAATGACAATTCTAGATATTAGTACTTTCATTGAAAAAAATTAAGTCTTAATAAAATTATTATTAAAAATAAGTCCAAAAAGAAAAAAAATTATTGTTTTTTTTAATTTTATCATGCAAAAAATTTTTTTTAATTTTGAAAAATTACGTATCAGATGGAAAAAACTTTTAAAGAAGGAAGGACATGAAAATTAAATACAAAATCGAAAAATTTTTTTTTATCTAAAAACTCAGTATAACACCTCAAAAGTATGTAAATCAATTTTTAGAAATTTATCTTAGTCTCGGTTCGATTATTTCACTATTTCTTGAATGCCAATTAATTAGGAAATTATTAGTAGTACAAACACTTTTTCAATACGTAATACTTTACAAATTAGTAGAGCAGTTAGTTATGTGGAGGCCTACTGTATGGCCCTAGTATCGCTGAATGATCGGTAACTTTTTCTTCAAATTTTTACTCTTCAAAACTTAAAACAATTTTTCTCGAAACTACTTTTTTTGAATTGGCGTGACACATTATTCAAAAACGGCTTATCCGATCTACCTGAAATTTTTTTTGCAACATTATATACTTTTTTCACTCTAGATGAACCTACGTGTTGTAAAATATTTCAAATTTAAGGCACCTTTTGGATTATTTTAAATTCCGAGAAAATGGTCAAATTTTTCAAAAAACTATATTAAATGCTCCAGATGTCACGTCAATTTCAAAACACGCCGATTTTCAACAGCTGTAACACCGCCATTTTGGAAAATATTTTCCCAAAAATTTAGATTATCAATTTTAATAAATAAAAAATATTCTCCTAAAATTTTATTCTTTTATTTCAACCCCTATATAAAAAAAATTCTATCTTAAAAAACATAGCATTTCATAGCATTCTCCCCTTAAAAACCTTAAATATATTTTTTATGTAAAAAATTTTGAAAAAAAAATTTTCCAAAAATTAGATATGCATAAGATTGGAGATATCGGGTAAAATAAGTCTTAGTACTTTCATAAAAAGAAATTAAGTACTACGTCCTAAAAAATTCTTGTGAATTTACAAAAAAAAAAAATCGTAGATCCTCGAATTTTTCATTAATATACTAAATTTAGTAAATTAACGATTTTTCTCGAATATTTACAAATTTTTTCGAAAATTTATTAATTTTTCTAATTTTTTTGTTAATATAAGGAAGTTACTTTTTACAGTGTAACTAATAATAGTATAACTAGTTACTTATAATAATAATATAATATAACTAGTAATAACACCTATAGGTATTAGTACATTAATAGGAAAAAATGAGGTATTACATCCAAATTAAAAAAAAAAAAAGTATATCGAGATTTTTTGGTGAAAAAAATTTTAAAAACAAAATTAGGCTGATTCTACAAACACCGAAAATAAGGATCGCAATCGCAAGCGCAGTCACAACGCAATGCGCAAAACACGACTTTTCATCTCTGCGCATTGCGTTACGGCTACGCTTGCGGTTGCGATGCACATTTACGGCGTTTGTAGAACCAGGCTTAAGGGGCATTCTGCAATCAACCGTTTAACGAGTGCGTAGTTGCAAGTTAACTTCGCAAGCGTTAAACGGTTGATTGTAGAATGTCCCTAAGAGCATTAAAAATATCTTATTCCAATTTCTGATGGCACGTTTCCTAAAAATTTTTATTTAGCCTTTTATTTAGTTTACAAGGTCCAAAAAACGGTTTTTTTTTCATTTCGCTGGCATTTTTTTATTTTTCAAAAAAAAATTTTTATTGTTGGTTTACACCCTTGGCAAACCAATTCTAAAAACAAGCTTTTTTGGTTTTTTTGTTTTTGGGAACCTGGAGTCGAGATATTGGTTTTTGGACCTTATAAACTAAATAAAAGGCTAAATAAAAATTTTTAGGAAACTTGCCTTCAGAAATTGGAATAAGATATTTAAAAATTTCTGTCTATTTGGCTCAAAAGGAATTCATTATTTGATTGAAAAAGATATTGTTTAAATTTTTTTTTTTTTAGGCAAATAGGTAGATTTTTTTTCAGTAGAAAACTTTGTCAATAGTCTCAAGTGAGCGCACAAAACTTTATGTTTCAGATAACTTCAGAAAATTAAGTTAAATTTTTAACCTTTACTCTTTGCCATCACCGAAGAGTTACAAAGAGTTACAAATAAAATTCCACAATACAATTAAACTTATTTATTTTCTTATATATTTTTCAAAAGACTAAAGTCTTTTAGATTAATTATTCAAAAATTTTAATTCAACAATAACTCGCGGTAGTTAAAAAAAAAATGTATCGCTATACAAAATTGTCACGACTTGTTGTACTTTCCGTGCCATTTTGTTTTTCAAATTTTTTATTAAATTAGAAATTTTTTAGCATCTTATTAGAGTAGTCTCGCATTCTTTATTCAATTTAGAAAATTTGTGCATAAACACTTTTTTAATTTAATCAAAAATAAGGACATGAGTTGGTCAGAAAAATTTTTTGTCGAAAAAAAAATACTCAAAATTTTTCTGGCCAACTCATGTCCTTATTTTTGATTAAATTAAAAAAGTTTCTAAATTGAATAAAGAATGCGAGACTACTCTGATAAGATGCAAAAAAAATTTTCTAATTTAATAAAAAAGCTAAAAAGAAATAAAGAAAAACAAAATTCCGCGGGTGTAAGAATTTGAAATTATGACAAATCTTGAAAAACAAACAAAATATCTGCTTGATTTACAATGGATAATAAATAGAAAAAAATGATTGTATTATTGAACAGTAAATAGAAATTTTTGAATTTCTTCCTAAGCATTTATCGATATAGTAGGAACGAGAAAAAGATAATTAGATTTTAAAATTTTATTTTAATATTATTTTTTAAATCTGTAACAAATTACAAAAAAATTACTGCTAATAATTAAAGCACATAATTTTTTATTATATTTTAATAATTAAAAAATATAATCAATGCCTAAAATTCTTAATTAATTTTTAAAAGATTGTTAAAGATTTTTTTTTTAATATCATAACTTTAAAATTTAAGCCTGTAAAATTAATAAAAATTTTTCAAAAAAAATATTTATAATTGAAATTATTGTTTGTTTGCAAGTACATAAACTATAGTATGCAAAGGTATACATAATAAACCTGACCTGATAAACACAGTGTAAAATATGGGAAAAAAAATAAGCGATTCGAAAGGAGAAAGAGTAGAAGACACATACGGTAAATATAAAAAATATAATACGAGAAAGCATTTTATAAAACGGAAAAAGTGGGAGAGTTCTCCAGGTATGACCGTCCTCTGTTTGTACTTCACCTTGCCATCGTCCAGTGTCGAGTGAACGGCCTAAGAAATCATTTTATCTCTGGTACCGGTCATTAATTATCATAATTTTTTTAACCGGCAATGTGATTATTTTTAATAACAAAAGATGTAGTTTTTCAGTATCGTGATTATTTTATTAATATTTTCATAATATATAGTGACATGAAATGAGACCATCTCCTTTTTTATTTTTGTGGTATACGTTGAATGAAATTCAGGTGAATTTTTAATAATAAGAGTGCTTAAAATATAAAAGTGGTCAGACAGGATTTTTTGATAATGATTTGAATCTTTCAATGTATATACCTATAAAAAAGTATACGCAAAGTAGGTCAGTTAAACATCACGACTCATCCAGCCTCAAGAACAATTCCGATCGTACTAAATGTAATTAATTTTAACAACAAAAGACTATACATAAAGAAATTTTAATATTTTTTCTCGAAGAACATAAAAATACCATGAAAAGTTGTAAAAAACTATTCATACCCGGTGGCGGTAACTTTGGGACCAAAATGGCTTCTTTTGGTTGAATAATTGCAAAGTTTAACCGGATGTGACGATTTTCATCAAATTTTTAATTTGATACACTCGAAGAAAATTTTTTTTTTTTTATTTAATAATTATACAGTGTAAGAGTTTCAATACAATTACTTTTCAAAAGTTCAAAATTCTGAAACAGCATCAAGTTTTATAGCCATGGCGAAACTTCGCGTGGCTTCCAAGTTAATCTTATTAACGATCTACGTATGTTTCGGTGAGTGATCTTTTTAAAAAATTGTTTATACAAAACTTCTAATTGCGATTCTACTATATATATTAAAGAAATTATGTTCAGGTTTACAGATTGCTATCTTTTTATTTTCCTGTTAAAAAAATTATTCAGGGTAAAATTTATACAGATTATAAGGCGTTTATAAACAATTTAATTTTCATTTAATTTTAATTTTATTAATTCTTTGGCTTAAATTAAAAATGTGGTTGAAAATTTAAATTTTAAATGCATCTTATATCATAAAGCCAACATGCAACTATTCAATATCGAATGAATGATTTGGAAAACTGAAATTTTTGTTATCCTTTCAAATTATTTTCCCAATTTTCGTATGAAAAGCGAATACTTTGTGGATACTTTGCATGGGAATACTTTGTGTTAAACAATTTGGGTCTCGCATACAGTAATGAACTAGGACACAGTTTTTGATTGCATAAATATTTTCGTAGATATACATATTACAATGACATACAAATTTTATATTTCGCAAAAATTATGCGCTTTTAAAAAACCCGCCTTTCATGATCAATGAAATTTGCTAAATAAATCAATTTTTTGAATGCATACTAAAGGTTTCAATTGTATGAATGAAATATAAACCAAAAGAAAAATTTCATTTGTCATCAAATATCTGAAAATTTATTTAAACACACTTGCATGCAGTTGATGTAGACTTTCAGTATGCAGAGGTCAATTCCTATATATTTTTCCCCAGAGTTTGTTTTCCATGAATAAGGATAAAAATAAATTTACTGGGTAAAAACCTGGTATTGCAGGAAAACTCTCAATTTATTTTAGAGCATTAAACAAACTTTTAGATGGACTTTTTAGGTCTCGCTGTTGGTAAACTATAAATTAATAATAGAGTTAATCGTTAAACTGCAATTACTACTTATTTAGCCAATAATTAATATTTTTTGGTGTTTATAAAAATGAGATTTTACTATGAAATTTTATAGCACAATGAAATAGATCTTAAATATCGCTTAAGATGGTATATAATAATAATAATCAATAGCTGATAGAAAAAAAGGTGATCGTAAAAAGTAATAATACAGTTGAGTTTGCTCTCAAAGCGTATATTTAAAATAAATAATTTTCATTTATTTTTTTAACGAAGATCAAAAGGCAGACTTTTATCTCATAATTCGAAAACATCGTTTATATAATCTAGGTAAAAGAAAATGACTCTAATCGATTTAAGTCATTTTAAAAATTGAAAGAAAATGAAAAAAAGAAGGTTTAAACGTTTAAGTTTCCGTTATCCGAAGAAACTTTGCAAATCAAGATTCCGGTGATTGAATGTACATATTATTATTTATAGTTAAAAAGAATCGGCAAAATAAAAATCAAGAATTATCGACACGGTTGATTGCACCAAAAACTCTTTTACATCTTCATTCATCGCAAAATTAACAATTTTTTATCTTAATGTGGATATTTTGAAGCTAAGGATCTCAAATAATAATATTAACAATATCCGCATTCTCTCAGAACAATAATGATAAAAAAACAAAATTATGTATTCATAAATAGTTTTTTTTCTGTTTTAAAAATACAGGATCGTTAACCTGATTTACAATTCTAATGAGAATTGATTTCTTAGAATTATGTGCACATAAAATATTATTATGCGCAGGCAGAAAAAAAGAAGATTTTTCAATAACATAAACCATCAATACCTTAAAGAATGTGATTCGCATTAATTTTTAATTTATATTAAATTCAATGTTTCACCCGATTAATATTCAGGTTTGCTTCTTTTTTTATTTTCTTTCTTTTATTTATACCCATAAGCTATTTGTAGAAATAATGCAATGTTTTTACATACCAGTACATATTCTTGGCAAAATTTACCAACCTTTGGCATATTTTTTTAATTTTTAGCAAAATCTCTTTTTAGCTTATACTTTATTGCATAAGAAGTAAGTAATAGCTGATTATGAATAATTATTGAAGATTCATATTTTAAACTTTTTTTTAAACATTCTGCTTTTTTACAGTTTTTAAAATTTTTGGTATTTTATGATATCAAAGGATAAAACTCAATACTGAAACCAAATATGATTTTACTTTTATGTCAATATATTATAATATAAATTTTTAAATTTATTAAAATCTTTCCCCATTTTAATTAAGCCCTTACTAATTTAAAGTCGATATTAAATATAGTCTAGCGTTAAAAGTTTTAAGTATAGTTGGGAGTTATTCAGGAATTCTCATCAAAAATCCCTAATAGTCCAGCAAATCAAAGTTTAAATCCACGAAAAAATATTTAGTATTACAATTTTTTTTTAAATGTTAGTTATAGTATATATTTTTAAAAACAATCGAGGTTACATGTTCAGCGATTAAGGATTTTCTGAAAATCAGATTCAAAAGTCAAAATTTTGACTTTATTTTAAATATCTCCGAAACCGTTGATGATAAAACTCATTTTTTAACGATACTTCTAGATACTAGTACTTTCATGCAAAAAATGAGGTATTACATCCAAATTAAAAAAAAAAAGTATATCGATATTTTTTGGTGAAAAAAATTTTAAAAACAAAATTAGGTCCTACTACCATAATGGTTGTTAAATATGAAATTCAAAAAAAATTCTAGATTTCCGAATTTCCAAAAATTCTGGAAGGGATGGTCATGTTAAAATTTTTGTTTATACTAATTTGATGTGTTTTTTTATTGCGGAGGGCATGAAATTCATTTTTTTTTAATTTAATCAATAAATTTTGTTTAAAAAAAAAAAGACTAATTTAATAGTATATTAAGTATCAAGGGCGTAAAAGTTTTGGCACTAGCGTGAGCACTAGCACGAGTGCTCGGCGAAGCCGGGCACGAGTGATATGTGTTCACGCTCGTGTCTAAAGTATTTCGCCCATGGTGCTTACACTATTTTTTGCCCACCTAGGCGTAGAACGAGTTCAGAAAATTCTTTACGCACGAGTTTTACGCCCGGGAGGGCAAAAAAATTTTTTTGGTTCTGTGGCCCCTTAATAGTACCAACAATATGGCACTGTATCTGCAAGCTTGGAAAAATTGCTTATTTACCATTTTTAGCAAACTTTTGATGATAAGCTTTACTGCATTAAATTTTTAAATTTCGTCTAATTTTAAAAGGCAAATTTAAATAATTAAACTAATACAATAATTAATGTGAGTACTTTAATAAAGTTCTGTTAATCTAACGGGTTAAAAAATAATAAGACATTGTTTATCATGAATTATAGGATTTAAAAAGTTTACCTACATATTAAGAAAATAGAATTTTCAAAAAATAATTTTTTAGAACTTTATATGATTTAACTGTCATACAGTCAGTTTTTTTACACAGGATATCTGATATTTCCCATAATTATAAATAAATATGTAAATATAATTGTAAATAACGAGGACATTTACATTAAAAAGGGATTAATTTTATTACCAGGTGTATTTTTATAAAATTAATACATAAATAAAGCGTATACAAGAAGAATAATTTTTTTTTTAATAGACTCTTGTCGTTGTTTTCTTGGAAAAGTCAAGTTAGTGTCGTCGTCACTAGAGAAAGCAAAATAAATTTTGCGTGACGACAAGATCTATAATACAGACTGTAAGCGCCCGAGCAAATTTACGTTTATTGCACACATACGTATATCCTTATTAGCGGATGCACTTATTTTGCGTTACGCGTTATTCCCGCATATCAATTTTTTTTAATTTTCGAATTTTTCTTTTCTTTTTTTTTACGATAAGCGTTCGTTGTTCTATTTAATTTTTATATTTATAAAACTTTTAAGCTACGAATGTGTCGATTATTTATGTGTTATTTTGATAATTAATAAATGTTGTTATTACCCTGGTAAAAAAAGAACATAATAGCAGACAGATTTTGAGCATTTCATAAATATTTAAAATGAAGCCCTATCAGATTAAAAGTCGATATTAAATCTGGTCATCTTTAAAAGTTATAATTATAGTGTAGTTAGTGATTTTTGATGATTAATCGTGAATTACTTCCAACTACACTATAATTATAACTTTTAAAGATGACCAGATTTAATATCGACTTTTCATTTGATGTAGAAAGGGCTTTAGACTGAAAAAATTCTTAATTTAAGTCCAAATTCGACGAAATTTTCATCCCGTGATATAAAAGTGGGCTTTCTGCAAAAACTCTGCCCAGATCCCAAAAATTCCGGTTGGTGTTATTTTTTTTATAAGGGTACATATGCCTCCCTACGTTCATATAAATAAGTAAAAAAATTATATCTCGTAGTTTATTTGAAAATATGCGAGTAAGTAATATATAATCTTTATTTAAAAAATAAAATACCGCAAATGCCCTAATTACCTCAAGAGAGAATTAGCGTATTTGGTTGCGATGTTAACGGATTTTCGTTCAAACACAAGTTTTAGATTTGATAGGATAATTTCGAGGATAATACATAAAAATATAAATTGTTAATTTAAAATACGCCTGAATTATTAAAAAATGACTTAAAATTCAAATTTTTGTTACGTAAGAATTTTCATTTTTTTAATACTTAAAAAAGTTACCTCATTAGAAGTTTCACTGCCTTATGACGTCTTTTAATTTACACAAGCTTCCTATAGAAAGTATTAATTTTTAAATAGGTATATATGTATAGCAAATAAAATAAACTTTAATATTAAGTGAAATTATTACCACATCGTTTTTTTACTACTAACAAAAAAAATTTAATGACTCATTTGTATTTGAAACTGAAAGGATCCGGGATCATTGTTTTCTTAAAGAAATGATTAATTGTTACGATTCAAATATAATACATTTCTCTCAATCGTTCATATTTTTGGAATTAATTTGGATAATAACTTTCATTTGTTTAGTAGTAGGTATATTAGAAATTTGAACAAAAATCTGAAGAAAGACTTACAGCTTTGATTAAAACTATTAAAACTTGCACTCTAAGCTAGTGAGTATTCACCAAATGCATTATTCATTAAAAATAAATGTAAATAAACCTCATTTGAATAATTAAAACATAACAAACCCTAATCCTAAATTTATTTTTTAAATTAAAAAAACTAGATTGGTTTCATAAAGTTCCTTATAATTATTGTGATTGGAAAAATTTTAGTTTTCGTTTTTTTTATTTTAAATAGAGTGTTAAAGTATATTTAGAGCCTCTCAGATGCTAAATAAAAAAGCAGATTATCAATACCAGACCCGGTGTGTTTATATGTATATGGATGCAACTATAGTGAAGAGCAACATTTTTTCTATATTACATAATTATCAAAGAATAGACTATTTAAGGAATATTATGATATTTTTTGAGGAAACTTATTGCCAAATAATTGGCAATATCTTTTTTTAAACATAAATGTAATGATAAAAAAAATTTTTTAAAACACAAATCATGAATGTTGCTGAGTTGCCTAAATTAATGTATAAGCTGAATCAGTATCATTTGTTGCGTATATGCAATCACAATAAAATGTCGTCACTTTTTATTTATTTTATATTTTCTTGTTTGTTTGTATTTTTTTTTTAAATTACAGTGGACTTTCGCCCCCATATGCATTTCAACGGTGAAAGTGTCGTGAAATCTTGAACTATGACGCGGGTACCATGCTATAAAATTGCGAAAGTTTATATGCAAACAAATGTTACATACAGTATATTATAAACATAAAATAATGCGTATGAATCCAAAAAGTGTAACATTATTCAAAATATACTTTTAAAATTTTCAAATTTATTTTATCATTTAATACAAACAATTCATAAATTCTTTTTCTTGTCATAAGCTTTTATGATTTATGACAGATGATTTTTCCTAAATTTTTAGGATTTTTTATTATAATTAGTGGTTATATTCTAACCAAATCACGGGGGTCAGGAGGAGGGGGGTTTTGTAGTTACTAACCTAAATTGTAGAATTAACATTTTACTGACATTTTACACACTTTGCTTATCTCATTACCAGTGAGGAATACAAAATTGCTTGCAGCAAAAAATTAGAGGATCTAAACACACGGTATGACTATGTATGCACATAAAAAAATAATAATAATTGAAACATCAAAAATATAAATAATTATGCATACTGTGACACACGTAAAAAGAGAAATCAAAAGTATTTCATTACTCAATCAATTTTCGTATGAATATTTCAGAAAGCATAATAAAATGCCTATGCATGTGATATTTCGTGTCAATATAACCACTTTAAATTAAATCATTTCTGTATTGAAACAAAAATTGCCTGAACTATCACATACAAAGTACTGATTTTCTGAAAATTCACAAATGATAGATTAGATTTTAATTAATTGCCAAAAATGTATAAACCCATCAAGTATATGCATATTAAAATCAATCGAAAAAAATGTTATTCTTTTTTCATACTGTATCAGACCAATTCAATGACTTTACTCTGCCAAAATACAACTATATTGAAAAAACATCCCCGATGTTATCCTTTTATTCCACTTAATAAAAGCGCCAGCCATACTAATCACGCCCAAAAATAAAATCTCTTTTTTCAAGGATAAAAATAGGTGGTATTTATGTTTTTTGACCCGCTGAACGCGAATCCGGGCTCCGTTTTGCGAATTTCGTGGTTAATTTTTAGTTATTAAGAAATTATTCCAAAATTTTTTGTTATTAACAAATTATAGCAAAATTTTTTGTTATTAACAAATTATTGCAAAATTGACCACGAAATTTGCAAAGTGACCCCAAATTTGTGTTCAGCGGGTTGAAAAACATAAATACCACCTATTTTTATCCTCGGAAAAAGAAATTAAATTTCTTAATTTTTGGGCGTGATTAGTATGGCTGGCGCCTAGTCTTCTAGGGCACAATGTTATTAGCTCGGTTATTAAGTTGAGAAAACAGTACTGCTTTATAGTAATATAATTTTCTGTTATATTCAGTAAACCGAATACCTATTTTATGATTTACTACTAAAATTGAAATTCTTGAAGAAATAGTTTATACAAATCTCAAAAATTTTGTACAAGCTTCAAACCAAGGTTTCTTTACTCGTCCTTTTGTTTTATAGCTTTTACTTTTTAAAAATTGGGATTCTAATTTTGAATAATCATTACTAGCAAACAGGTAATGGGAAATGGGCGAGTAAACTATTTTGTATAACTTGAGCAAACAATTTTTGATACTAATAAAATTTATTTATCTCAATAGTTGACATTTTGAAAGTAATTTAAAAATTGATCATTTTCGGCAAAAAATAGGTTTTCGGTTTATTAACGATTAAAATTTGCAATTTATGGGGTTTAAAAAAAAACCAAATAAAATCATTTTAGTTGAATTAAGATGTGGCAGAGTTATTTGAAAGAATGCATAAGAAAGCAAATTAATGGTAACATTGTGTTCTATTGTTCTAGGATTAATAACTAGTCTATTGGAATAAAACAAAGGGTACCGGGGGTTTTATCTTTCTTATACTTGTTTAGAAAACTCGTTAAAACTGATTATTTACCATTAACGAAAAAATATCGTATTACTCGGAGAAATAGATATGTTAGAAAAGCGTGAAGAGAACAAGGGCATTTAAGCTATCCCCGATAACATGGTTCGAAATTTTCAAATGGATGCTTTAGTTTAATGTGCTAGATCCGATCCAATTTTACTGTACTTTTACGTAACGAGAACACCAAATGGAATCACTGGAACTTTGTTCTAGACAAAATCGGTGGTAGTTTTATTGTCCTTAAAATATTCTAAGGGTTATTTTTTGGTGTTCTTTTCACGCATTTCAGTAGTGCGTTCCTGAAATCAATCCTGGGCTACTAAAAAAAGTTGCTCCAGAAAAGTTTCCCCTAAATGAAAATTATCGTAGAGTAATAATGAAATGATGCATTAAAGAATATTTTTTTATCATATTGCGTATTTAATTCAAAAAAATGATAAGAAAAAAAATCCTGTTTATGAACTTTTTGAGAGAAATAAAATATCCTTTTATCTAATAATAATTTGTACGTAATAATCCTTTTCCCAGCTAAACAGAAAAGGTTTTTATTAAAAAAATAATTATAAATGTAGAATCCTTTTTAGTACATAATAAGATGCTTTTAACGTACCTTTTACGTATAAAAAAATAAAAAAGAAAAGAAAAAATATAAATAAAATTATAATAGAAAAAGAAAATATGTATTTTAAGTCTCGCGAGTTATCTGAATGAAAAGCGCGCGACTCGAGGCTAGCAGTGAAATGAAAAGAATAAATATTGAAAGCCTGGAATTGAATACCGTTAAGTCTGCCGTTACCGCCTTAAGAGACGCACCACATGTATACAAGTTATTTTCCTCAACTATTCCTTTTTTATAACATTATGAACTATTAATTTACGTTTTAAAATATTTTATGTGTGTGTTCAAATATCATCTTTTGGCACAGCCTTAAGCTTATTTTCCACTTTTACCTCTAACCTACTTAAAATATTATGATCTGCATTTTTTTTTCTTCAATTTTATTACAATCTTATACAATTCTCATCGTTTTAAGTACACTGGGTAATAACTCTCACGCAAGGTTGTATACATAAACAAATTAATTCAATATAGAACGGTACATACGCTAAGTAAATATCAAATTATATTAGAATTTTATATACTTTTGCTTTTCTTCAACTCGAATCCTTCCCAACCTAAACGATCAAAAATGGAATTCTTTCATTGACATTCATGACGAACCTAAAACTTTTTATCATTAATTTTCGTTACTGACGAAAAAAATTTGTCTTATTCTTTATTTAAGGTGTGTTTCTGAACGCTGAAAAGAGAAATAATTTTCTATTCCCACATTATTTTATCGAGAATCTTGAACTCATATATTTTTGCAAATTTTAGTTTTTTAAATTTATTCAGAGCCTCACTAAATTAAAACTAGAATTTATACTTTTGAGGCTCAATTTTAAAAGTAGATGACTTTAAATTAACCATAACCGGAGTTTGCCAAAGTCTAATATGTACGAACCTCACACAATGCAACCTTCCTCTGAGATTACCTATATTGCGTACATATTATTATATAACGTAGCTACTTAAATTCTACAGTAACAATGATTGTAAATTTAATTTCTTTTTTAGAAATAATATGTGGGTGAAGGGAACTGGGATTCTTAAATTAAATATAAACATTAGCTATCAGTTAGTTTCAGGGCTCTATGCTCCTAGTTTACGAATAAAATCCATCTTCTTAACTTTATTTGCAACCACTTGCTATCTAGTGACAGGATGTTTCATATAACTTCATCGTTTTATTTTTAGCTTTAATTATGGAACTTCTCTATATGGGAAACCCCTCGACTTCGGGCTACCATTATTAGGCTAGAAAAACTTCAAACTGTATGAGTCAGATTTCCTAATAGAACTTCCTTGAACGTCATATTACAACCAATATTTATAGTACCTTCAAAGACAAAATCAAAATATATATTTACGTCCTTCGTTCTCATTTTTCAGTTCCCACCTCAGGATGTTTTCAGTTTAACAATTCCTCACTATGTAGTTTACATTATAAACTTCTAAAACTCCTTCCCTATATCACAATCACAGTCTAACCTTCCTTCTAACTATACCAAATCATCCATAAACTAAACTCTATTAATTCAAAGATATAATTAAGTCAGTTATTATATTTTTCATATGTTTTATAACTTTGCAGTTAGCAAATTTTATGTTTATTTTATAATTATTTTTATATATTTATTGTGATTTTTTCGGATACAAACTTTTTTTGAGTCCCCAGGAAGCTAAAATAACGGTTTTAAAAAAAAGCATGAATACTTGTTAATGATTATCTAGAAACAGGTAGAAAGTTGGTTAAAATTAAAAATCTCAAGGTGTTCAAATATGCCTATATGCCTAAAAAATCAAGCAGATTATAGTTTTTTGACTCGTTGCGCTGATTCCTAATCTGCGGTTACTTTTTCTCTAAAACTGAGGCGTTCGCTACTAGAGGGCATTTTTCAGAGTGCGTATTTGGCGTTTTTAATAGAGACCCTAGATTACCAGAGACATCCAATTCAGGATACTCTTTTTGATTGGATCTGCCATCTTACGTAGCAATAATGTATTCTAAATAGGGCATTTATCTAAATTTTCTCTAGCAGTTAATGCGTCATTTTAGAGAAAAAAGAATTGCAGATTTTGAATCAGCGTGTCCTGAAACTGTATTATGCTTGGAGTTTTGCGAAAAATAGCATTTTTTATCCCCTAAACGCCTTCTGGCGACGAACACTGGAACACATCGAATAAAGACAAAATTGCAGTTTCGGAATCAGTGGGTCAAAAAATTATAACCTGCTTGGCGTTTATCAATTAAAAACCCGATCGGATTTTGTGCATTCGGAATGATAGGCTGGTCTCTCGACTATAATTATAAAAAAAAAAAAAAACGAGAAACAAATGGTTTGAAGGATCGAGTACCAGGTAGCAGTTCAAGTTTAAAAAAAATTCAAATAGTATGAAGAAAGTTTTCAGTCTCATGAACATTTTTTACATAATCATTGAACTAACATAATTGCAAATCTCGTTTATTGGCCCTTTTCATTAATTGTTACAATTTGAATTCCTCCCTACTCTGCTCTATTGAATATTGGACTCTATCAAGGACTCTATGAAGAGGGGCTTTCGTCTTGAAAATCGCAAATTTGATTTTTTTGTGATTTTTTGTGATTTTTTGTGATAGTAAAAAATAGATTTTTGAGGTCTAGGGTGAGTTATAAGGCTAAAAAACGCAAAAAATCGCGAAAAATCACGAAAAATCACGAAAAATTATTACAAGACGAAAACGAACCATCTCAACTAGTAACGGTTTATGATTAAGGTATACAAACAAGTCGAAATAAAAAAAAAATCAAAAAAAAATTTTTTAAATCAAATTCGTGATTTACAAGACGATAACCCCTCGCTCTATGACGTTCTGATAAACACCTTGACAAAAACGTTCCATACGTTAAAATTTTCACATTTGGATGATAATGTTAAATTAATTTCAAAATGATATATTCATAAGATAATTGATTCTTTGCTTATCAATGTACCTAAAAAAAAAAAATGAACAATTAGTTCTCATTTACATAAATAATTATAACAGTCACGATATATCCATAAAAATTTGTAAAGAAAGAATATTTCTAAAGAGATTAAGACCGCACAATATAAAAATTTTAAAAAAGTGACAGCTTACACACAATTACGTATTCCACTAACCGCATTTTACAGCAAACTTTTTTTTTTTGCAAATGTAAATTCAAACATAATGCTTACACAATTTAAAATTTACAACTTTTCTGTTGGTACACGCAAATATTATAAAGTCTTTTTTATTTGTTAAAAAATAAATAATAAATTTTTACTATTCCAGATAAGACAATTGTACAAAAAAAAAACATTGTATAATAATTGTTATCTTAGAAAAAAAGTCTCATATTTGTTTTTTCATATTATTATATAAAACTACAAATTAACTTTCAGTATTGTTCTATTATTGTTTTGGAAAAAACAGCGAAGTAGCGTTATAAATATATATGTCATATAAATTAAAAAAAATTATGCATTTCGCATTAAATTAAAAAAATTGAAATAATTTTGGGAGGGGGAGTGCCAGTGTGCTCTTTTTATTAAAATTACCTTAGAAGTTATAAAGACGATTATTGTTTAACCGTAAAAAAATTATCATAAATTGGCAATAAAAATTATTTAAAATTGAATTTATCTTAAAAAAATAAAAAAAAAATAAATTTTTTTTTTATATTATTTTATTTTAAGCCGAAGCAATACATATATACATACATAACGGAATGAAATTGCCGTACGTTTTACACATTGACCTGGTTTATCGTGCACACATACATGTTTATTCTCGCGACTAGTTTCGAGACAAGGAATTTCCGAGTATAATTTTTGCGGAATTATTAAGATACATCAGCTCACACATAAATATTATGAGATTTTCTTAATCGTTTTCATCCGTTTTCTGTAAAAAATCACTATAAATTAATTAAACATTACGTGTACCGTGTAGTACCTGTAAGCTCATTTACTATGGGCGTTAACTAATAAAATGTAAGCAATTCGATAATAATCTTTGTTAACCTTTTTTACGAGGACGAGCCACGCTCACCTATATTTCTCATATTTTACATTCTCCGATTACAGATTCCGTTTTGATTACACGGCGTACATGCTACTTCGTAACCTAATCTTTTTCTGCCTTATATTTCTGCAAATTCTTAACCATTGTAATTTTCTGTTTGTTTGTTTATTCAAAGCCCAATCATCTGGTGATTCTTTGTATATGCGCATATTTTAGATAGCTAACATCTGAATTATTCATTATTTACTCTTTTATATTTTTTATTTTTTAATTTTCACTTGCAACTTTAAAAGAATTTCATTTGGATAATAATCGTTTAATTGGTACACGCGAGAAGAATAATCTTAATTTTATGCCGTTTAAAAAATAGTAGGTACTTTTTGATTAAGCTTCTGCTTTTAATTAAATTTAAAAACCGCATGCATAAAGTATCTAAAAATTTTATTTTATTTTATTACAGAAAACTACTCCGTTATATAACATAATTAAAGAACTTGTAAGAGATTGCGTGTGATACATCGTATTTATATAAAATAAATTAAAGGGTTTTTACAATAAAATTAAGACCTAGAGAGAAGAAAGAAAAAAAATGTGGTGAGAAATATTTCATGAATAAAAACAATTTTTTTTAATTTATTTACACTGTACTCTTGCTTAATTATCTAAATGAAAAACTTGAGAAATTCAATTAAGAAGAAAGATTTTATTTATGCAAATAAAATAGATGGAAATGTTTACGGATATTGGTTGCATGTAAAAGAAAATGATGTTGATAGAGACAACATGCGATAAGTCAAAGATAAAGATTCTGTACATATGTCAAGGACGATAGGGAATAATTCAAATTAAATAGGCAAATAAATAAAGATTAGTCAAATTTATCAAAGGTACATAAATATAAAATTGAGATCAAAACATAATACATAATATTTATAGGTATCTGAAGAAATAATTACATTCAGTTATATCAAACATAGACAATGATTTACTGATAATAATATATTATGTAATAAAAACTGAAGTACCGATTAAATATGACGTTAATTTTAATATTAATTCCGTAATATTAATATTAACGAAATAAGTCTGCACCTAATTCTTGTGTAGATATGTAGATAACAGTGATATTTATGTTTTTTGGCCTTTTAAAACCGAATTATGGGTCCATTTTCACCTAAAACTCTCAGATTAGTCATTTCTCAAAAATTATTTCGAAATTGGCCATAATTTAAGGGCTACAGTTAAAAATTTTCAAAATTTTAAAAACCAACCAAAATATTTTAACTAATTTAAATTTTAAGTTGACAGTAATTTGAAAATAGGCTATTTTGGACCAATAATGAAAATTCAGTTACTATTGACTATTGCGGTGAGAGAATAAGCGATAAAAAGTTGTGGCTTTCGAGGATGTCGCACTTAGATAAAGCTAAATTATATGACAACCCAAAATTTCCATATTTTTTATAAATACTATACATGGTTTAATTTATTATTCTAAATAAAGGCTTTTCCAACTTATTATAGTGATTTGGCCCCCAAAACTAAACCTATTCTAAGTATTAGCATCCCAAAAATTATCAAAAAATTCACCCATTCTCATTGGAAATAGATCTGTAAGCCACGACAGGCCCCCGAAAACCTAAAATAACCCATTTATTTGGGTTTTTTTTTAGATTTTATTTAATTCCTTCGACCCATAAACAGATAATGTTCTGATCATAAGTTAGAAAACTTAATATTTCACCACTTTTCAAGAAAAAATTATTTCTTGTTAGTGTCCAGAAAGTGCGTGTTTTCTGGCCGCTGCGCTATTCGAAAAAACGCATTTTCTCGACACTGAGTAAGAAAAATTATGTTTTGTCCTTGGCACAAAAAAAGGATGCCCCAAATCGCAGTTTACCATCAAAATTTAACGTAAACGTAATTTACGTGCGATTTGGGCCATTCTTTACTTTTCTGGCAATAGGTAAAAATATACTAATTTTCGGCCTTTAGGACTCCTTTGAGACCCCAAAATATAATTTTGAATTTTTTGATAAAAAGGTTTTTTGGGCATATAAAAATATAGCATCCTTAAATTTTTTTTTTTTACAGTCCTGGAGGGATGAAAATCGGTATTTTTTAATTTTTTAGAAAATCTTTTTTTAACTATTATGAAATTTTTATTTTAAACAGTTTATTATTTATGGTATACAAATATAAAGCCAAAATACTAAACTGTTTTTTATCAACAGGCAACATTCTGCCGTCCCAATCGTCCGATTCTGTTACTGCTAGGACGATTGGGACTGGATAGATTGATGAGTATTAATAAAAAGCAGTTTAGTGACCATGCCTTTGTATTTGTGTACGATAAATAATACTGTTTAAAATAAAAATTTCATAGCAGTTCAAAAAGCCCAGATAAACAGTGGAAGGAGATTTTGCATTTTCAGATATTAGAAAGTGATTCACGTAACAGAAGAAGTTCTATAAATTAAAAAATATTCTTTTTTATCCCACTAAAAGTATAAAAGAAAATTTAAGGAGGTGTATTTTTTTTATGCTCAAAATATAGATTTTGGAAAAATTCAAAATTGGAGAAATGGAGTTCTAAAGGACCAAAAAAAATGTTTCCTTGAAAAATGGTGGAATATTGAGTTTTCTAGGCAATAGACAGAGTATTATCTATTTATGGGTCGAAGAAATAAAGGAGAAGAAATAAATAAATAAATAAATAAACAGGTTATTAAGGTTTTCGTGGGGCTTTCGTGGTCTAGAGGTCTAATTCCAACAGGAATCCGTGAGTTTTTTTATAACTTTTTGGATGCTATTATTTATGTTAGATTGATATTGGGGGTTCAAATCACTATACTTAACCGTGAATAATCTTTAGTGAACTATACTTAAGAATAAAATTAATAAGAGATGAGCTAATAACCAGATAAATATAATGATGAAAAAATGAGCTTGCAATTATGAAGATTGTAAGACTGTGATTAATTGAAAAATAAATATCTAAGGGATAAAATGCAGGTTTTGATCCAATTGTCGACCTATAAAGTTGTCGTTTTAAAGATACGTTATGAAAAAATTATAGTATTTTTAGCGAGTAAAATAGTTTTGAGAAAAATAGGAAAATAATTTTGTAATATTATTTGGACTAGTTTTCTTCTGATAATTATTAAAGTATTTTTGCATGTAGATAGATAAATGACGGTCACCAAAGGATCCAGGAAATCCGATCCAGATTGAATTACCGTATAATTATAAAAATATTTAGGTTATTGTATCAATCGACTTTGGTCCATTGAAAGTTGACAAACGAAGGCTAAAAAATGCGATGATTATAGTGCTATTATGCAAATTTAATTGATGCTAGCAGCAAATATGAATTATATAAACTATGGGAATTAACTTTTCTTTCTTAGAATGTTTAAATAGAAAAGCTCGTAGCAGAAAAGTAAACGACATGAAATTAAATAAAATCATTGAAGATTGAAAAAAAGAATAATTGTTAACGGAATAATAAAAAAATGATTGAAGTGTAAAAATAATATCTTACACAATTTAATATACATCAAACGATTAATTGATATACTTAGCATTTATTTACATTTATGCTACATGAGCATAGAATGCCGTTATTACTCAGAGAAACTGATTATAAAATAATAAAGTAATAATAATATAACTAGATATTACATAAAAAAATAATTTTATGTTAATATATTTATAACAGAATTTTCTTCTTTTTTCCCAGTATTTATTGTTAATTTAATATCTCAAAATATTTTTTTCAACGCTTTTTAGTCATGTATATTTAATACGTTATTTACTATAATGAAAAGTTTTTTTTAGAATTTAGAATTTTCGATTCGTCCTGGTCATTATATTTTTAATTTAACGCCTATCATACAAGTTATCAATTAGCGATAATATCTTCAATGATTAATGCATTTGTATTTCTATTTTTTCAATTATTTTACCAGTTTTTTCACACTTTTATCTCATTCTTCTTTATTATCTATGATCTGAATAACAAAGCATTTTTTTTTAATACAATACGTATTTTTTTAACCCTTTATTGAATTCAACAAAATTTACCTTTTGTTGTCAAAAGATGCCCCCAACTGACAGTTATTTTAAAAAGTAATCAAATTTAACCAATAACAGGAAGGCTTATACTCCTAATGACCACGGTTTTAAAACAAGATTTTTCAGTAAGAATCTTATGTATTCAGATCTTTCTAGCTCCATAAATTACTGACGGCGTCAACTCATTTTTATAGATCAATTTAGAGCTAAATTGTTTTTCATTTTTTAAAAGACTTACTGTCGCTTAGTGCAATATTTGCAATATTATATAAACAATTACTCGATAAACGAAATCCAAGGAAAAGTGTAAAAAAATAAATTTTGGGTTTAAAAATTTTTTTTCCAAGTCCTACCATGCCGCGGTTCTAGCATTTTAAATGATTAAAACTCGTTGAGTTTAAATTTTTTTTACGTTTTAAGACATTTGCAATCGTTTAAAAACTTTAAAAAAAAAAGAACTCGGTTGACAAGAAAATTTTTGTCAATGTTTAAGTTTTTACTATTTCTTCTCGTATTTAAGCGTAAACGAAAAATTTTATAATAAACTATTTATAAAATCACAAAGCCAGAGAAATTGACAAAACAGACAAATCTGACATTTTAAACTTGTCAGGTTTACTTAAATACCGACCCGAGCCGAAAAGTTGAATAACTGAATACCCCAAGTTAGAATATTAATTAGACCAAGTTAGAAAACCTGAAAATTGAAAAACTTAAAAACTGCGAGAGCTGTATTATAAGAATCTGTAAAAATTTGCTGAAAATTGAAAATTTTTCCAGTTATATAGATTAGTAATAAGTTATTCAGGCAAAGTATGTTAAAAAAGTTATTTGATTGATCTGATGAAAATCAGAAGCTTATCTTTAAAGTAATTCAAGCAAAGCAACCCAACCATGCTCATATTATGATAAAATATACTAAAAAATTATTAAATATGCTTAACTAAATTGGCAAAAATTATGTTTATATTTAAAGAGCATAATACTAGTATGAAATAAAATAAAATAATAATTTTATTAAATTATAGAAATTTACAATCTCGTTTATAATTTAAAAATATTTCAATTTGCTGCAATTATAGAAATATAGTAATATAAATTATATCGTGAAAAAAGCAAATAAAACTATAAGCGCATAAAAGAAGAATCTTGTCGAGGAAATATTTTGTCTTATGGTAAAGATATTCCACAAGATTTATGTAACAACTCTCAGTTTTTTTTTACCTTTGTACATTACTGCTATAATAGTTTATATAGTTTTATGTACATGGAATAGTTGTTTTGAAAAAAATAGTTTAATGTCATTCGATTATTGAACCTGGAGGGCTGAAAATCATCGAGTAAAAGCGTCTCAGGATTGCGTAGAAAAAGATCTAAGATAAATAATAAAAGAAAGAGACCCGTTTAAAAAAAAAAAAAAAAAGACAGCTGGCTTCAGGCTTGTATCACCATTCTTGGCATTCGACGCACAAGCCAACTGTTATTCATACAACGCAACTTTTATGAACTTATGGAATTTTACGATAAACATTTTTGATTTTCATTTTTTCGAAAATTTTAATCAAATGATAATCGTTTCTTATTTGATTTTTCTACACTTTAAACAGAGTTATTTTACAGGATATAAACTTAATAATAGAAAGACAAAACTTCGGAAGTAATTTTTTTTTCTTAAGCCTATTTTTAAACATAATAGATAATAAAAATTATACGAGAAAAAAATTTTTCTTTAATGTGTAGAGAAAAAAAAATTTTTTTATCTTGCACTAAAAAATTTATGCTTGGATTAGCGCAACTATTTTCTATATTGTCTTGATAAATATTATCTTTAAACGTAATTTTCATTGTTTATACACTGCGAGAAATTCTTTGACGTACTTACAGCTATCAAAGTTCGGATTTCTACCATTTATTTCGAATTTAAGAAATTTATTATTTACAATAAAATTACCATTTTTTAGTTTTGCATCGGAAAAAAGGGAAATAAATTTTTTCTGGTATCAAGAACGGGCCTGCAGTTTTTTTAGTGAAAAATTATTTTAAAATTTATAAAGTACCATTATACCTAATTTGTAATCTATCACAATTTCAAATGAACACTACTCGCCTTGATTCTATAACTTGAATTTTTGACAGTGTAGAAAATAATTTAAATTTTTGTAGAAAATAAAAAATAATAAATTTCACTTATCATCTTTAATAAGTATTTTCTAAAATTTTCTAACGGCTTTTATTGGGAAAAAAAATATTTCTCGAATCTTTAGAATAAATTGTTATTTAAGCGCATATATAAATAAAATTGAGAATATGATAATACGACGTTTTGAGATGCAATCGAAAATGGACAGGTGTAAGAAGAATAACTGTATATAAAAGTTGCATATAAATATTTTTAAAATCACCAACCCATAAAATACTACGAGATGCAGTAAAGTAATTATTACCTAACAGGAAAGCGAAGTCAACTCAAAACTCCATGGAGAAATTACCAAATGCAAAGATTTTAAGAATGCACATAAATGACATTAAAGAGAAAGAGAAAAAAACTGCATTATTTATAAGTATGAGTTTCAAGCTTAGAATCAATTTGAATGCAGTAGGTGCATTTCGTCCTCTCGTCTCGGCTCATAATCTGGACTTTTCACACGATAAAATATTCTCTCGTTAATGTTCCTGTTCATGAGAGTATCTACCTGTGTGTGCATGTGTAAAATACATAAACGTTGATATTCCAGTCTAGGAATGTCAAGCTTGCACTCGCCTGCTTATAAGAATCATCAGAAATACTTCGAGAAACTTTTTACCGTTTTTTCAATAATGTATATTTAATAAATATAAGTCTTTCTAGAGATGTCAAATTCTTTTATTTTTTAATCTTCCGTAATCCAATAAAATTTTTTTTTCTACCCAAAAAATAATATCCAGGACATTTCGCCTCATTTAATATCACTTGTCGCTGTTCCATTGGACATTTTTTTGCCCAAAAACTTATTTTTTTTTCTTTGAAATTAGACTTCTCTTAATTAGACTAATTAATAGATAAATTTCTTAACAATATGACTGGAAAACTTTAAATACAATTTTTATGGACCTTCAAGACCCCTTTGGAACCACGAAACATAATTTTTAATTTTTTCAAAATCAGTAATTAATAACATAATTTATGCAGAAGTAAGCTTTGAATTTTCATAACTCAATAAAGCGGAGCAACTGTTTATTATCCAAAAATCCAAAAACCTGCATTATCTGCGCTTTTTAAATTGCAATGAAATATATATAAAGTGTGGACAAACGACGGCGAAGGCGTTGGTTGATTAGGATTACAGGATGATGACTGTTGATAAAACTTATTGTCAGTTAAATAACTATGTCTTTTTACATCATAATCAACTGTTTTTCAATTTATTTGAAAATTCAAAAATTCAAAAATTATTAATTTCTAGACCCAGGGGGGAGGCATTCAAACAAAAGACGGGTATTGAGTATGTTTTTCCAAGAAAATAAATTCATTCACGACTACAGGTTGTAATTTGCAGTCTCAAATATTCGATACAAAACTATTGCGTTTTGAAAATATTTTGCAGTATCCAATGAGTTACTTAAGCCCTATTTTGTAAAATAGGCCGTAAAAATGTTTTTAGCAATATCAAGCGCATTTCCCTTGATTATGCACGAAGTTAATAAATATAAACATAAAAAGTAAAAAATAAATTCTTTTAGCATAGACACGCGCGCTTAATAGCCAATTAGTAATAATGTGGTAAATAGTTTAAATAAAATACCTACATGTTCATACCTTGTTAATAAACTTTCTCAATTTATTTCTTATAGGATCTTCAGCCATACAGAACGATCAGACTCGCTCCAAATCATCTCTGGAGGACGTCGTACTTAGTGCGAGTGCATTTTCGAATCCAGAAAAAACATCAGAATATTTGCAATCTGCTGGCTCATTGAAATATTTTCAAAAAACAAAAGATGCTTTAGTAAAACTCGAAAGTTCAAGAAGTTTTAACGATAACATCGATGATCTTGAGATTGATAAAACAAAATATTCATTTACTAATAATGGATTTGCCTCTAGCTTCGATCACATTGACGATGCATTAACATCATCAAAATTGATCGATCAAATTGATGGTAACAAGATTGAAGTTAAAACTGGAGATTATTATAGGTAAATTACATATGTTTGTAAATATTTTATACCGATAACCTTTATTTTTTTACAATAATCGTGATTGATGAGAAATACCTCGGTTATGATGATAACATTGAGAACTAATAATTTCTATCTGTAAGGTATAATTTTAAATACAATTTTTAAACCAATTATTATTATTAGTGATAATTATAGTCTAAATGAATACTAAATACTTGTCATTAACTTTATTAAATAAATTATTTCCGATAAAGAAAAGTAATTTTCTTGATTTTAAATTTTATTTAATATCTATAATAATGTAATATCCTTATCCCTAATGCTTACCTATACGCAGGTATAATATTTAATACTTCCTAGAAACAGTAAAATTCATACTACACTAAAAATCGAGTAGTAAATTTACCACATTTACCATACTTTTTGCCACAAGAAAATATATTTCAGAATTATTTTTATTTCAAAACCTGTCAAAAGTTGGCCTTGTTGTGGCCAAGTTATAAAGTTTTCCACATAAATTTAAAAAATGCATTATGTATTCCAGTGTCTATATGCTTATTATGTATCTAACTATGCTACTTATATCTCCATATTCCAGGCTCCCTACAAGTCCCCCAATAGAAAATACTCCATTTGACCCTGACCCCTAAAAACCTCACTTTTTCAACCCCTCCATCCTGCTAAAAGGAACTTTTTGGGCTACTCCTATATGAACATGTTCTACAATCTTACAAAATCTTTCAACCATTTTTGAAAGCATGGCATTTATTCGATAATTTTTAGATTCAGTATACTAGTGATCCAAGAAATCTTTAATAAACCTTTTTTTGACCTCCCGAGCGTAAAACTTTTTTCAACAAACACTTTTCTCCACTCATTTAGTAAGCACCATGGGCGAAAACGTCACTCACTCGCACCTGGCTTTGACGAGAACTCGTGCTAATAGTAACACTGGCACTTTAATTTTACGTCCTTGATACTTAATATATTATTTCGAATCAATTGTCAATATAACCGTTTTATTAACGTAAATTTAAATTAAAAATTTATTATCTAAATTAATAGGTTACTCAAGTAAGCACAAGATAATTAGAGATTAGAGCCATATTTATTAAGCTTTTAAATTACCATTAACACTTTATAAAGTGAAGGTTATTACATTGAATTACAAAATACAACATCAGCCAAAAAAATTACTTCATCGAAAGGTAATCCAGTCAAATCACGGGGGGGGGGTGTGTATAGACTGTGGCCACCACCAGGTTTAGTCTACTTCACCCTTAAATTTGCAAAACCTACCCCTAAAAAGGGGTATTTTTTATGTATTCGAATTTTGGCCAGATTTGGTCCACATGGGTTTTTTGGGTCGCTGATCACGAATTTTAGGATCCTGCCTACTAAAAATTGGCGCGCCACCCTTAAATTTGCAAAAACATGAAATACATCAAAAAAGGGTAGTTTTTTCTAATTTAAGGGTGAAGCTCCAATTTTTAGTAGGCAGGACCCCAAAATTCGTGATCAGTGACCCAAAAAATCCATGTGGACCAAACATGGACACTCAAAATTCGAATACCATAAAATACCCCTCTTTAGGGGTAGTTTTTGCAAATTTAAGGGAGAAGCCCCAATTTCTCAAAAAAAAGACCCCGGTTTTCGAGATCAGCGATCAAAAAAAACTGTAGTAGACCGCAAAACTGGTAGTAGCCATAAACTATACAACCAAAACCGTGATTTGACTGGAGTAGCGTAGCCATTCTTTTAACATGGAACATGTTAATTGGATGGGGTATTTGAAAAAGTTTGGCTCGTCAGCGGGGAGGGTTGAAAAAGTGATGTTTTAGGTGGGGGGGGGGGTTAAAAAGTGACGCTTTAGGGAGGGGATTGACGCCGTTATGGGGGGTAAAAAAGTGACGTTTTTAGGGGGGGATGAAATATGGACTTAGAATATTTTCGATTTAGGGACTTAGAATAATTTGAAGTGGGAGTCAGGCCCTGATAACAACAACAACTTAGAATACTTTAAGTTTATGGACTTAAGGATAATTTATATTTCAGGATTTATTGTAATTTCAGTTTTTGGATTTATTACTGTTATGAGTAAACATGTTCCATGCTCGTTGGTTGTGTAGTTACACAAACTGCTTATAAATTGTTTAAAGAGAACATTGAGAGGACATAGTTTAAGAGTGGTTAATAGATACCGTGCAGTAATTTAATTATCTTCTTTAAAGAATTAATGACGGTCACCCTATTTCGACGCTACTAGCGAAGAAAACGTCCGTTTATTTTGGAGCTGAAAACTACGCCAACTCACATTTAAATTAACATGGGCTCCCCTGACCCCCCTGAGTTGGGATACTTTTCGCTAGTAGCGTCGATTTATCTTAGTTTACCTAATGAAGCTTATATTTTAAATTTATTAATTAATATTAGGCTTAATGTTTTAATGTTTACTAAATTTTTCTACTGGAGTAACATTAAGTAGTATATATTATATTCTTTGGTAACATTGAAAAGGCATTTTAATCAATGCAATTATCCAAATATAAGACCTATAAATTATAAATAATACCTTTTTTAATCCGTAAAATTCAACTCATTCCCATTCAATATTTAATAATAATGCTTTATTTATTAGATATGATTTTGATATTTTTAAAATGTTTAATTAATCCTTTATTATATTTATATTTTTTAAATACTAAACACTTTACAGAAGTATTTTACCTACAAAAAGTGAAACCTTGTCGGGGGAAGAGCAAGGGGCTCCGAAATTAATAGTCCATCCATCGGAGCCCCTGGAACAACAACATTTAGAACAAGGATCTCCGAGACAAGCTCGTCTCGAGACTTCGAAGATTTATAGTGAGCATGCACCACCGCCAGTAAAAAGCACAATGGCACATAGCCCAGGAGTTCAAAGGCAAGCTAATCCTGATATTCAAGACATTATTACTGGCATCGTTAAGTTACTAAACGGTAGAGTCAATGTTGCTGTTAACTCGGCAAAACCTGTTAGGCCTATTCAAAATACAAGGTTTCTGTGAAAATTAATTATTTTCGAAATAATTTTTACAAAATCTCTAATCTTTAAATTTTATTTAGAATCAATAATAGAGGACCTCCGAGAATTTCTGATGTTCCCTTACCTCCAGATTTTGATACACCTGGGATGAATCCACCTCCAATAACAGTTCCAGATCAACCATCTACATTTGAAAAACCACCAGCTCCAATCGCGCCTTCAGTTAACGTTTTGCCTCCCGATTTACCAAATAAACCGTTTATAAATGGTATACCATTGCCTGATCACATTATTCCAACAAATGACCGTCTTGTTACCAGGCCTACTAGACCAGGTAATTTTTATTTATTTAAAATATTTAAAATTAATATATAAAGATGATATTGTATCTACTTGTTATTATATGTAATTTATTTTTCATGTTTGATTTTTTATTATAGGGACAAGACCAAGGCCTGTCATTCCGTATAAACCATTACCAAATGTAAACAGCTCCGTAACGTCAACCACTCAACAACCGCAAAAGGAACAAATGGAATCGGATAAAATTAATTCTGTTTTAGACTCTAATACAACAATTGCTATTAAAGAAAAAACGGATTCTATTAAAAATAAAGTAGTAACTGATGACAAAATTGTTTCAAATCTTGATGAAATTACTAGTAATTCAGTACAAACCAGTACAGAGTTGAATATATCTCCAAAGCCTACTCGAAAGTATACAGTAAGTATACATTTATTGATAAGTTTGGTTTTATATTATATAACAAATCATTCATTTTAATTAAATATTTATTTAAAATACCTACTAATTTACGGTTAATTTTTTTATAGTCTACTCTCAAGACTGATCAAATTTCGTCTGAAGAAACTCTTCTTCTCGGTGGTTTACCGCCGATACCATTGCCGATTCCAAATTCATCCATAATTGAAGATGAAGCATTATCTGTTCTACCATTAAAAAGTAATGTAGTCCCTACTCCTGCAACTTCAAAACCTATTTTACAAACAACGCTAGGAGTAGAAACTAGTTCTAGAGTTCAGTTAATAGAGAGTTTGTCCACAGCTATAAGACCAAATCAAGCACAAAGTATTGATTCTATAAAAGACTTTTCTACTGTCTCTGTATTAGAACCAAGTAAACCATCAACGGATAATTTTGGAATTGTAATTTCATCAACTCCAACAGAAAGTATAACAAAAGCTCTCTCGACTAGTAACCATGAGAATGTTAACAGTTCGCCATTGAAAACTGCAGCGCAACCTATAACGACTTCAATCACTTTTTCAAAAATACATAGTAATTTATTTCTGAAAAACTTATATATCTACTTAATGGATTTTCAAAGTAGCTCTAAAAAAAATTTTTTTTGTGTTCTAGATTCGGTATATTCTTACAGACCACGACCTGGAATCGTATTGGACGATACTTTGGATTATGCTGGAACAACAGGCTTGGCTACTCAAAGACCTTATGTATCACCGCCACCAAGGCATCCATCAAATGGTGATACTTTTGACGTTGTTGTATCCGCTATACAAGGTCCTGGAGGATCCTCATCAGGTAAAATATATTCTTCCATCAAAGTTTTTTTTTTTATTTTACTTATTTTTCATGACAAAATTATTTTAAAGGTGAAGGAGTAAGAGTACCATTAAATGGAAATGGGAATGATGATATTTTAACTTCTCCCATAGAAGGTCAAGGCTTTGTTAGTATAGATGGCAAAAGAACATACTTGAATCTTTTTGATAATACTGAAAATCATAATGGACCAACTAAAGTGCATATAAATCCAACTAGGACTCAAAATCCAGCAATAATAGGAACTGGGTAATTTAAAAAATAAACTTTATTGAAATACTACGAGAGTTTATATGTTTCATATAATTTAAAAATAAATAAATTTAAATACATAGATATGCAGTATCTCAAGTAGATCACGTGGTGGGAAGTTCGAGGCCAAATGTTCATGATAGGCGCCCGACATTTTACAGGCGACCTACTCAACCACCTGTTAGAATTGACACGTGCATAGTTGGAGATTCTAATGCATGTGATGCTAGTCAACACGAGGCATGTGCCACGGTACATGGGGTTTCAGCTTGTCATTGCAAGCCAGGATATGCAAGATTGTTACATTCGTTACCTTGCAAGAGTCAGTATACAATTACATTTTTTATCATTAAAGAAATTCTTTTTAAATATATAGGAAAAATTTTATCAATTTTCTTATCTTACAGGGATCGTTAGTATTGTTGTGTCTATAAGAGTGGACAAGGTATATGATCGAAAAGTTATTTGGACAAAGGAGCTTGGGGATAAAGATTCTGAACATTATCAAACTTTAAGCTTCGAGGCTAATAAAGCTGTAAGATTTTAATCACCATTTTTCAAAAAAGCTAGTATTTTAAAATAAATTACATTAATCTATTACTTTAGATCGAATCCGCTATGTCGATGACACCTTTTTCTGACGAATATGTCAATTCTTTCATAAATAATATTTATCAAGGCGATGTTAGCCAAGGTCAAGGAGGCATTTTCATTAATGCTACTTTGAAACTTGTTCATGAACCAAGGACTGTAAGACAAACTTTAGCAGCTGAACTTCAAAAACAGTTACTAGGTGTTATTCAAAGAAGGTATAACAATATTGGAAATAGTGCTCTTTATGTCGACACACCAGCAGGATCTATTTCTAATGTACACGGTAATATTATTTCCCCTAACAATTAATAATTTAGTTTAAAATATATAATTTTAAAATTGTATTTAATTTATTTATATAGACTTCGATGAATGTGCATCTTCTGAATTTAACGACTGTCATTCATCGGCCAGTTGCATAAACACATGGGGAGGTTTTACATGCCATTGTCATTCAGGTTACAAAGATCCACAAAAAGATGATATTACCGAGTCCGGTAGAGTTTGTTTTTCGTGCCCATCATCACATTGTAACAATAGGGGTACTTGTTCCTACCAAGATCAACAAATGCAATGCTCGTAAGTGCTAGAAACTATATAAGAAAATATTTCTAATGTCTGTAAAATTTTTAAAAAAATGCTAAAACTATTTAGGTGCATTGGTAATTATTACGGAGCCCAATGTGAAATAGATGGGGAAGTACTCGCAGTCGCAATCGGAGCATCGGTAGCTGCATTAATCATTATCATATTAACTCTCGTATGTCTTATTTCTTGGAGGTAATTTAAGTATATAATAATATAGAGTCTATAAAACTTTTATAATGCTAAAAAACTAAATAAATATGTAATTTATTATTTTTAGTCGAAAATGGTCTCAAGAACAGAAAGCTTTATCGCCAGTTTACGGATACGTTCAAGGTGGAATGCCTGGAACATTGCCAGGAAAACTGCCCTGGGACAGTAGTACGTTATTTTTTTCTTATCATTACTCTACAGTGCAATATTTTACCTATTGAATTTTAAATATTATGTATATGTGATCAGGTGTTGCAGGTACGGGTTGAGATGCCGCAACATTTTTTTCTTAATATATAATAAGATATCTTATTTTAGATCTTGGATTAACGTTTTCACCAGAATTTTTGAAAAATAATAGTTTTGACAAAAAATTTCTGATGCTCCAAAAATTAGTTTCGTTTTTATATTCTTGATTTTTAGGGCTTTAAAAATTCTTAATTCTCTCAAAAAGTCAAAACCAATGTACTCTTTATATTCATACATATTAAGATGTTTCTTATTTCCAAAACTGACCGTAAAGAAAAATAAAAATATAAATATAAATATAAATATAAATATAAATATAAAAATAAATATACACTTCAGGTCATAAAAGTATTCTTTCCCATGTAAAAATCTGTTTTACAGCCGGATAACAGCTAGCTAATATCCGGCTATAAGCTGGATACAAACTGGATACATTACAGATATCAACTTATATTTTTCTAATTTTCATTAACATATTTTCAAAAAAAATCCGCTTGTCGTAATCGGAATTAATCTGAATTCCGTTTTCCGGTAACGGGATTCACTTGCGACAAAAGTTAAATCCGCTCGCAGAAAATAGATTTCTTTTTTTCATCATTTTGTAACTTTTTAATTTGCAAAAAAAAGTCAGTCATCAATTTTATATTTTTCTACGGTGAGCCATTCTGATTCACGTTTCATGATTTTTATTTCAAAAGATTAAACTTTTTTTCTTCTCAATGGAATTTGAACTCTAAGACATTAGAAAGACAAATTTTCTCATCGTATAATCTACTATTAAATCCACAACTCGATTCAAATATGAAAAAATTTGTTCACAATCAAATTTCGGAAATTTATTTTCTATACTATACAGAATAATGTTAACTTGAAATTTTACAGATGAACTAAAATTTTTAGTTGATATCTTTAGTTATTTATTGAAATATTATCAAGTTCACTAATTTAAATGTTTTAATCACTAAGATGGCTAAGCTGGATAGAGACACGCGTTAGGCTTACTTCCTGTAGAAAAATAACTTGATTAATTGAAAAAATTGACAATGCAACGGTTTGTAATTATTTACATTAAAAAACAAATAAATTCAAATAGTTGCTCTTGGAATTCAAATCCCTTGCGGCAAGCAGATTCTTTTTTCCGTGTGAGATTTTTCGGAAGAAAATTTTAAAGAAGAAATTAGTAAAATATTAATCGATATCCAGTACGTAGCCAAATCGTATCCAGCTAATAGCTTTTACATGGGAAAGAATACTTTTATGGCCTGAAGTATTATATTGGAGACAGTATTTTTCTCTGCGATCAGTTTGATAATAAAATGAGATATCAAGAAAAAAATCTTGTTTCGGCTCCTTAATCTGGACCTGGACAGTTAATATATATTATATATTATTCATAGAAATTTTTATAATTCTTTATTTCGATTTCAGGATCCATAGGTACATTAGCGTCTGTAAAACAAGGGCCACCTTCGTCATTACCACCTTACATGTGGGCACAAATGCCAGATCACGTGACAGCTGCTAATGTCTATGCGGTACGAATAACTGTTATTAAATAATTAATTTGCTTATAAAACACTTGACTAAAACAATATTTTCAGACGGAACCAATGGGCCCAACGAGACCAAGTTCGGCAGTTTTTGGTTACCCAACATTAAGCATACACGGTACATTACCGCCAGTTCCACTTCCTCGATTACAAGCACCTCCTAGAAATAAGCAAAGGCATCATCATCCGCCACCTGAACCCGAAAGTTCTGATTCTGAACCTCAAGATAAAGACAGGGCTGATTTGATACCTCAAAATAGTATTCATGTTCCAAGACCAAAGTCCAGATCGTCTCTAGCTGTAAGTACTATAATTAAAATGCATTATTAATTTTTGATCGATTTTGAATTTAAAAAAAAAAAAAAAAAAAAAAAAAAAAAATTTAACAATTTGCTATATTTTTTCAGAATCAAAGTGGAATTTATTACGATGTTGAATATGATCAAGGAGATGCCAGACATTTATCAAAAAATAATATACCAATGTCGACGTACAGTATGGCACCATATTATAGAACGTAATACAATAAATGATAGTACTTAATTAAAATGTAAATGACACTGAAATGAAAATCATGAATGTTTGTACATAATATGAATTTGTACATGATACAAAAAAAAAAGATCTGAAAATACATTTTTAAGAAATTTGTAGGTACAATAATTTATAATAATAATACTAAATGCTAAAGAGATAAGATAATTAATTGTTAAAGGCAGTAAAAAATTTTACTATATAGGGTACTTTAGTTTTTTTTTTTTTTTAATCTTTAAAATTTATTATTTATTTAATGAGGGATCCTAAAATTACTGGGACCGACATGGACTAAAGGATCACGGAAGTTGGTCCAAAATAATATTGTTTCAGACGCTGATAATTTCTCGCTATCCCGGTGATGAAAAATAGTCAATCTATAAAAAATAGACTATTTTTAACATAGCGTGCAACCTTCGATGAAAATATATTAAACTATTTTTTCACTATTTTTCATCACCGGGATTAGTTCTATGTTTTTTTATTTTAATATTTTAGATCGAGGAGTTACTTTTTATATACGAGTGAATTATCTCAACACGTATATAAGCTACTCATTCTAAAAAATTTTAATATTAAAATTTTCATTAAATTACGAATATTCATCAAGTAACTACTTTTTTCAGGGTAAAAATAAATAAAAATTGAAATTTTAGGCTATCTAGGTACAATTTTGGCAAAAAGGGGTACAACACACATTACAAAAAGGGCACTTTAAAAGAGCATAAATATATTTAAAAAAATAGTTTGTTTGCCAAAAAATTAGAAATAAAATTCGGAGGAAATTCTTGATTTCTTTCAGATAATTTTCGATTTTTTTGTGAATTTAAATAATTTTTGTAAATTTATGAATTTTATTAAAAGCTTTACTAATTTTTGGTAAATAAACTTTTTTTTATTTTATAGTTACAGAAGTTACTTTTAACAATAGAAACACGTGGGTATAGAACCATCTGAATGGTACAACTCTTGCAAAATAACCTTCACCGATTGCTCCCAAATTTCGCGCATATTTTTGTAGAATATATAAAATACGATTCATATTAATTAGGCCAATTTGAATTTTTTATACATTTTTAAGTTTTCTTAGCCATTTTTTAGTAACAAGTTTATAAAACCGACTTAATGTAGAAAATAAAAATGTAGGATCAAAAAATATTCCATTCAAAATTTTCCGTTGTATTAAAATTTTAGTCAGTTTTATCCTACATAATGCGCCAGCAAGTCGGAAAACGAAGTATTTGGCCGCCTCTTCGCTAATTTAATTTTTTTAATAGTCAAAATAGTGAAAAACCTTTAAACTGAGGAATCAAAGACTCTTGAAAGTGTATATTTTTTGTCTGAATATATTAAAATAGAAAAAAGATATGAGTCCAAATGATAAAACAAAAATCATCTTTTTTGTATGAAATATGGACAAAAAATTAAGAATATGTTATTTTTAAAATTTTTATCAAAATATGAATAAGATTCCAAACATTCAAATGGACCTAATTTATTAATTATTGCACCTCCAATCATATTTCATGTATGCAAAAACATGTACGAAATTTGGGGTCAATCGCTGAAGGTCATTCTGTAAGAGTTGTAACTTTTAGATGGTTAATAATAATAATAATATTAAAAACGTTTAAAACTTGCATTACCAGGCTCATAAAAATATGGGAATAATTGGGACAAGTTGTGAAAATAGAGTAAATAAGGCGAAATAGAATATTTGTTATGAACTCTATAATTTTAATTAGGATCCCTCTAGACTTAATATTTTAATATTTGCAAAACAATTTTAAAGCCAAAAAACTCAATATAAACATTTCGCATTGTACATTTTAAAGAAATATGAACAATGTCATTCAGTTATGTACATACAGTTTTGGTAGTTGTTTTGGAAAACTTTCCTACTAAACTGTATTTTATCAGTTATTCTGAAAATTGTTGAAAAGTGAAAAATGAAGTGAAGTTTTATATCATAGGTAAATAAATTAGGAAAGTAAGAATTATATTATAAAACCATTTTTTTATTTATATAATAATGTAAGTACAAGTGATATACATAAGTTTTTATAATTTAAGAATTTGTTATCGATTGAAATTTTGTATTTTGTATTTGATAGATATAGGAAGAGAGAAATAGAGAGAGAGAGAGAGTTTAAAATTGAAATATTTTCTTTTCTATAATAAGGAGAGAAAAGTGAGATTGTATAATAGTAAAATGTCACTCAACACACATTTAATATATTAGATTTTGTATAAATAACTATGAAATATTTAAAACGTTTTAGTATTCACAGTATCATTTTTAATATAATTATCACAATTTAAGAAAAATATCATATTTTATGTTTCAATCTTATAATATAAATGTTTAATTTAAAAATTGATTAACAATTTATATATTTTATATGATAGGTAACCTTTTAATGTATATATAATATATTATGTGTATTTGTATATAATTTATTTATCGCTGTATTAGAAAATTAATTTATTCAAGAATTATTACAAAAAAGCTTAAGTTAATTATCGTAAGCATAACAACAACTCTTTCGAATTCTGAATTTAATATTTTAAGAATCGATTTTAAAGGCAAAAATAGGACGAATATTTCGAAAGCTGTTTTAACATTTTTTTTTTTTTTTAATCATATTAATGGCAGTTTATACCTATTACATATTTATTTAAACTTTGTTGGCCATTTTATTATAATATCTTATATTGTACAAAATAAAGAAAATTATTTTAAAAATAATATTTTGCATTTTTGACTTATATCAAAATAATATCTAGAAATACTCCATTTTTATTTTTATTCATTATTTTTATTTAGTATTTAACTTATACTTTTCATAGCTTAGGTTCATTTTTATTTTAACTTTTCCCGATGCAAAAATCTCAGTAGTCAAAATTTTTTAATGCACAATTATTATACGCAGCAAATTCTCTAAGTTAATCTTATTAATTAGTTAAGGTTGCTCTTTCTTTGTTTATAATAATTTTTTAGTGAAAAAGTCAAGTTTTTCTCAAGTTTTTCTGCTACCAAATACTATAAACCAATGACTTTTTAATTAAAAAATTATTATAAATAAATGCATAGTTAAAAAATCTTAATTTCAAAATTTGCTGCGCGGAAACGAAATTCAATTTTCCTAAGGCAAAAAAACTTTTCAACAAATTTAATTCATTGTTTAATCTTTTCACGCGCACGCTGAAAGCATTAAAGATATACCTTAAAGATTTATTAATTAAACAAATCTTTTTCAGATTAAAAAATGATTTTTAGCCAGGGGTTGTACCGACTTTTTCATCACAGATGACACAAAACTTAATAAAATTTTCGCCTTTCAAATATTTAAAAATAATTTTCAGGGGCGACAAAGTTCTGGTACTCTAACGTGATCGCTAAATTTGAGTTCACGCTAGTGTCTAAAGATTTTTGCCTACCTCGGTGTTTACGCACGAGTTTTGAGCCCGGGAAGACAAAAAAATGCATTAAAAAAAACAGTTTTTGACAAAATGAACTTTATATTTGCTTGATTATAATTTATATTTTTATATTTTATAAAATAACATTTCATTTTTTTAAGAAAAATTTTAAAACAATATTATAGTACTATATTTAAAGTTCGCATTAATTTAATTAATTGTTTTTTTTGTCAGTACAGAATTTGGTGCATGAAATGGAAAGAAAACTAAATTGTATTTGATTTATGTAGATCAATTTTGCAACTTAATTTGTAATTATATTTAATAGTTTTTTTTTCTAATTTTCTCACTCAAAATCTTACTATAAAAATACATAACAATAGGGTTGTCTAACTCTACCGAGATTTTTTGATATTCTGAAAATATATAAAAAGATATTCGACATGTATTTTTTTATTTTTTATAAAAATTAAAAATGACGATGTAATTATTAATTAATGAAGCTAAAATAGTGGTAGTGGGGGGAGCTTCGACGTCACAATCCATGAAAAGTAATGAAAGTATAGTGGAATCTGGATTGTGGACGTGACGTGTAATTTATGTGTCTAATATTTTTTTTCATGCAACAACCCTATTGAAAGCGTTCTCATAATGTTAATTTTGCACTAAAATTTGAAATATTTTATTTAAATGACTAAAATTTGTTCATATAAATTATTAGAATGAAAAAAACTCCATTCACTGATAAGATTCCCAAAATTTCGAAATTTAAGGATTAAGAATAAGAAAAAAAATTGTCAAGTCTTTGAACTTATATTTTTAACATAGCCTTTGTCTTGCAAAAATATTGAGTAAATCAGTCTTTGGTGCAATTAATAAATATACTATTATCAGTGTGACTGATGTAAATTTTATTCACTTAAAAATTTATTAATTATGCACATACTTATTATATAAAAAGCTTTTTTTCTTATAAATAACAATTTTACATTATTGTTATTATTATTATCATTATATTATGATAATTATTTTTATATTGAAAATTGCATTATTTATAATCAACGCGGTAATATTCATAAATTGAATTTCATATTATGAATTATCTTAAATTTTAAATACTATTTTTATTTTATTTTAATTATTAGAGTGACATTTAATAAAAAAATTCACAACCCTGGGTCCAAAAGAAAGTACAATTTATTTTTTCTGGCTAACTTACAAAGTTAGTAAAAATCAGTAAAAACTTTGGAAAAGAGAAAACTAAGTTTTTTATTACTACAAGGTTATAAATTCGAAAATATGTGAGTTAGATCAAAATTTATTATCAAAATAGTTCTCTGTGTTGTTAATAAAATTAAAAGCGATAAAGTCATAAAGAAGAAACAGAGAATTTATGAACAGAAATTTTCGAAATCCTATTTCTTTGGGTCCCAGAGAGATGAAAAAAAAAGAAATTATTTTATCAAGTGTCACGCTAATGTTCCCATGCTCATTTTATAAATTAACAATAGATAAAAATTTTTTTTAAGTAAGTGTAAAATATTCAAAGTCAGTTTGACCTGTGAAAAAAAAAGACGATCAGTAAAAATGTAAAATCGTCGTTATAATTAAGATACATTATTATCACGAGTTATTTCTTTAAAATAGTTTAAATCGGCAGTGGACAAAAATAATTTTATTATTAAATATGTCATTAGTTTAAAAATTATTTCTAAGGTAAACTAGATAAAACGAATTATTTTATTTGTACGTGAAAAATTCCTCTTAAAATCTTGATAAAATAGCTAATTATCATAAATTATTTATTCATAAAATATTTATATTTGCTCCGTATAAAAAAATGTGAACCTTTATTGTTATTTAGAATAACTATAAATAAAAAGTAGTCGTATTAAAAAATATTTAATATATTTAGGCTCAAATTTAAATAAATTTTAAGTTAAACAAATTATCAATAAATATTGAGATTCTCAGAATTATTCTCTTTTAATATATTTTTGAATAAAGCGTTAATTCTGATAAGACATACAGCACGTTAAATGCCTTTTAATGTCTTTTAACTTAATAATAGTCAAAAGATTTTTTAATTACCTAAGAGTTTTCTTGAATAAAAATTTATATTACATAATAAAATTAGCTTATTTGAGATTAAAATTTATTAATATTTAGATCAAACTTTAAATCACGGAATAATTGTATAATGAGATTCAAAATCGAACAGCTTACGTTGGAGTAGTTTGAGCTTGTGTTTGTGGTGTTGGAGCTGTTGAATTTACATTTGGTCTATAAAATCGATTTACTAGTTGTTTTAGAGTTAAAACAGTTCCTAATCCTGTAGCAGCATCCATATTTATAAAACTATCTAAATTATCTTTAGATGCTAAAAATAAAAGAAATTCAATTTTAAAGTACATATTCAAATAATTTATTTATAGAAAATTTCTTAAATATTTACTAGGAGTAGATATTGGTGGATAACTAGGAGGAGTTTTAATCCAAGTACCGTCGTCTCTTTTCATATGATGCCTGTTTGAAGCAAAATGTTTAAGGTACTCGCTAGCTGATATTAGTCTAAATTTTCTATGATATTCTTGGCGTAAAGCATCATCTGATCGAAACGTTTCTGTCGCATATTTCCAAAAGTGAGTTGGGTAAGGTAACTCACTATCTAAATCATAAACTACTGCCCTTTCATCAGGTGCATAAATTAATATTGCATGATAATCCTAAAAAAACGTGTTTTTTTATTTTTTTTTGAAATATAGTTCCTTTTTATAAATTTAGGTACACACCCATACAACTAATTTATCTTCATCTTTTCCAGCTCGTTGCCTCCACAAAGGTACACTACGAGCAGGATTACTGATAAAAGCTACATGACAATGTTGTAGTTCTGATGGGTGCTTTGTAAGAACTTCATGACAAAGTTTCCAGATATTTTCTTCACTAAAAAAATATAAAAATATTTATTTGAATACTTTATGTTATAGTATAATATGTAATGGATTTTTAAGATATACCTGTATCAAATAGTTATATATAGTACTTAAATTTATATGGGCGATTATTTCTCAACCCGACCACCCCCTTCTGTCTAAAAATGGCGGCAACTTAAAAAGATTTTGGTTTTCTCAAATTGACTGGAAAAGGGTCTAGTTTTTTATTCTCATTGGCCTTTTCAACTCTGTAAACCTACTGTGCCCATTTTAGGCAGGTCGACATTTTAAAAACAGAAAAATTGAAATAGTGCAAAATGGTAGTCTTTTGATACATAATAAGTGTGCAAAATATCAGAGGATTTGATAGAGTAGTTTCGGATTTAGCAATTTTAAGCGTTATTCTGACAAATTTTGACCCATTTTTTTAAGAGAATTAATACTCGAAAATTGCTAAATCATTCAATCAATTCCCCTGATATTTGGCACACTTATTATGTATCAAAAGAATACCATTTTGCACTAAAACTTTTTTATTTTGGATATGTAGGTTCAGAGATATCAGCAGTCAAAGTAGCCGTTTATTACCCATTTTTAAAAACTACATAGCACCTGCAAAACTTTTTAAGAAATCAACCAATTATCACGCAAGTGGTCTCATATTCTTTGTTTTAATAAATAACAACTTTCAAGAGAAAAAAATTTCAAAAAACTTACCGTTAATCTACCTTTATTTCAATTTTTCTGTTTTTAAAATGTCGACCTGTCGCCGCTCAGTGCCTGAAATAGGCACAGTAGATTTACAGAGTTGAAAAGGCCAATAAGAATAAAAAAATAGACCGTTTTTCAGTAAATTTGAGAAAACCAAAATCTTTTTAACCCATTAGTGCCCAAGCGGAAGTAAACGGACACTCAATGAAAATATTAAGAAAATTAATCGATAGAAGGCTAAAAATCGTTCCCTATTAGGTAAAATGTCATGCTTTTTTCAAATCTGCCATTAGTTTTGACCTACCACGCCTCTATATACCCGAAAAATAAGGGTGAAAAGGGGTAAAACAAGAATTTCGAAAAAACGACGGACAAAAGACTTTTAATGTCACAAAATAATAATAAAAAGTTCATGAAATAGCTTTTTCAGATCCAAAAACTTGTTTATGGTTTTGTTTTTGAAAAAACCACCCCTATTGACCAGGTGAGGGTGGAAATAAGATATTTAGTCAAAGTTTTATATACAAATTATAAATTTTGGATCTGAAAAAGCTATTTCATGAACTTTTTATTATTATTTTGTGACATTAAAAGTCTTTTGTCCGTCGTTTTTTCGAAATTCTCGTTTTACCCCATTTCACCCTTATTTTTCGGGTATATAGAGGGGTGGTAGGTCATAACTAATGGCAGATTTGAAAAAAGCATGACATTTTACCTATAGGGAACGATTTTTAGCCTTCTATCGATTAATTTTCTTAATATTTTCATTGAGTGTCCGTTTACTTCCGCTTGGGCACTAATGGGTTAAGTTGCTACCATTTTTGGACAGAGGAGGATGGCCGGGTTGAAAAAAATTAAATACTTGAAAATTATGGAATTTTCATAAAAAAAGCTAGCGGAGTAAAAGCATCAATATTTTGACACAATAAGAGTAGTAATTTTTAAAAAATCTAACATAAAAAAATTGTTGGTACTTAAATAGTTTTTGAGGGATATCGGCCTTCGAAGTACTTAAAAACTTTTAAAAAAAATTTTCATAAATAACCTTCCATTTTCCGAAATTTAGTTGGCAGTATTTTTTATACAGAAGCGTCCCATACACAAACCTGTGTAACTCTGTGCTATGTAAAAACACTTTCAGCATCTGGGTAATGAAAATGACCGCAGGGGTGGGGTGCCAAACTTCTTAATAACAGCACACAGTTTTTACACGATTGTATGGAAAGCCGAAAGCGCTTGCAAAAAAAAAATAAAAAAAAAATAGAATAAGACAATGATTGAATAAAAGAAAAACACAATGTTAAAAGCTTATGTGACTGACAACCATGCTGACAACCAATAAAATGCAGCCAATACAGAGGTGTGAAAAACATGTTCGGCATCTGACCCCAGTTCAAATCCTCAAATTAACTTAAAAAAAAAAATTTAATAAAAAAAAATAATTAAAAAAAAGCAATAAATACACACAAAAAAAATTATTTTTTCATGTTTTTTTAATTTGCATTATAAGTATACTAAATTAAAAATTACATTCCTCGTATAGTAAAAATTCTACATTGATCCAGTAATTATTAATTTATATATTATAGTTTTAATTCTTTGAAGTTCAAGCAATTTTTACAGTATTTAAATTACAATAAATTAACCATGGTTCCCGATATACAGTAATTTTTACTAGAATATAAAGTAATATTTATATGTTTATATGTTAGTTTTCTCAGTGAAAAGGCCAATATCCCACAAAAACTACTTACCAAGAAAAGTACGTGGGGAAACACAAATTTTAAGGCCAATTAGAAGAAATGAAATCCCGCTTCTTGAGAAATTTATATTTGAAAGTCCCTTTTAGTTTTTCTGATATTCCGGGTTTTCTTGAGGTTTTTCCGAAATTGAACAAATAACAAATCGAAAAACAGCTGCCATTTCGAAACCATCGAGAACCTATATAGAACCTTATAAATGGACATGGTATCATATTATTACATAATGAACCCAATACAATCGGTTATTAATTTAAGATCCCAGACTTTGAGGTACACTGAAAAAAAAATCCGCTTGCGGCAAGCGGAATTCCGCTTGCCGCAAGCGGAATAATTCCGTTTGCCGCAAGCGGATTTCCGCTTACCGCAAGCGGAATTCCGCTTGTAGCAAGCGGAATTTTTTTTCTCGTCAAACGATTGCAAATGACTTGAAACGTAAAGAAAATTAAAAAAAAAATTTTTTCCCGCTTACTTGGGATATGCGTATTTCGGTATGACGAGATTTGAGAAAATTTTGGAAAAAGAAAAGAAAAAATGTTTTTTTTTAATTTTCTTTACGTTTCAAGTCATTTGCAATTGTTTGCAAAGAAAAAAAAATTCCGCTAGCCACAAGCGGAATTCCGCTAGCCGCAAGCGGAATTCCGCTTGCCGTAAGCGGATTGTCCGCTTGCCGCAAGCGGAATTATTCCGCTTGCGGCAAGCGGATTTTTTTTTCAGTGTACCTTTTATCTTAGATACATTAAGAATTACCCACATATGCATCATAATCATAAATATACAAACAATTAAAAAAAATGGTACTATGAGGTCACGCTCTTTGTCGTGTCCAGCGTAATATTCAGATACATTATAGGTATATATATAATACCTATAGTAGGTATACATATAAAAAGTTATATGCGTATATACACCTCCGCAACACATGTATCGATCCAGCGCGGGATACGCGGGACATACCGCAGCATAAAATAATTTTTTATATTTTATGCAAAAAAATAATGAATTTTTATGAATAAAAGTGTAAAATATAAATACAACTGGGTAAACTTAAAGTATGCACACAATTTATTTAAAATATTTAATTTATGTTTCTACGATTGTTCAGAAATATGATGAAGATTATTATAATATATGCTCTTGTATTAGGTAATCTCGTTAAAAAAAAAATTTGAAGAACAAAATATAAGGTACCAGACCTCAATAAATACTTATAATAGGTATTTAGAAAACTTATGACAATTAAACACTTACCAATAACAACTAGTATAGACACAATCAGATGCCTTTGAAAAAAGAGGTACTAAGGGTTTTGTGTTTCCTCCCACGCGATTATCAACTGCCATGCCTTTTGTTTACTAAAAGAAATAATTTTTTCATTTGAATAACATCTAATTCATTTTTTATAAATAAATTATAAAACTTTTCTGTGCAGTAAACAGATAATAAGTGAGTATGTATTATACCTTTGTTCCCTATATAAAATTCTATTTTTTATTAATTTCAAACCTATATTGATTTTTTATAAATATTATGAATTTTTAATTCAATTTTTATACAATTTTTTAGTGATTATTTATATGAGGAATGAATGTTGTTTTTGTTTCTGCTCCGATTTTTTACTGAACCCTAACACGCGCAGAATTCTACTGATTATTTTCAGCTAAGACTGAGTGTGCGCATATATTTCTGCTAAAGACATATTGGCGAGGAGTGTCTGGGCGTGGTTTAACATTTAGGGGGTACTATTCAATGTATTTAAATGTATCACATGGTTTACTAGGGACGCTAAAATTTACCCCTTCCACCTGCACGCACGATGCTAACACATTGTGAATTAGCTAATACTCTGTGTATATCTCATCCTGGTGTATCTTATAAAACAATCACTGCGCTAAAATAGTGTATAGACCAAGGCGACGCTTGCAAAAGTTTAACAAAATCTTTATATATACTGAAAACTTATCAGTTGAAACATAATTCACAGATTTGCTTTTTATCATTTATAGTTTTGTAGATTACCTACTCTAAAAATATCCAAATGTGCCAAGAGCAGTAGTAAAATCAAGTCAATTGCTATTTTCAATTTCAATGCGAAAATGGCCTTTAATTTTACTGGGATTCCAGCAAATGCTTTGCCACCAATCAGTAAATTTTCAACTATTAATTTATCAAATTTTTGAAAATTTTTGAACATTAATATTGTTTATTCAGGTGTTGGGCCAATGGGATCTCTCTCTGCTATTACCAATGCTCAAAATTTCATAGATTTAACTAGTCAAGGTTTTCCACCACTTCCACCTCCAATACCAATACCTGGGATCAATGATACACCTCTTGAATTTAACACGAATAAGAATCAGCCTCCAATAATCAGGGAAAGTATGACAGAAGAAACAACAGAAAGAAAAGGTGATAAAAATGAAAGAAGAGACCGTGACAGGGATAATCGAGATAATGGTCGAAGGTATTTAAAATTTTTTTTAAATCCATGATTATTATTTAAATTTTCATCTTTTACAATAAAAGGCAGAGAGATAGAAGTGACAGACGAGATAGAGATAGAGATCGAAGAGAAGAAAGAAGTGAGCGTGATCGCAGAGAAGATCGAAGAACTGATAATCGCGAAAACACTATTACAACCTCGATAAGCAACAATCAAAATAATACAAATAATCAAATAATAACATCCAATGCAAATTCAAATAATTCACAAGTTATAGCAGCTTCAATAGAATCTACACCTGGCATTTGGAGCATGGGCATTGGTAAGTACCTGCAAGATTTTAAATAAATTTTCCTCTACAAGCAAGCAATAATGTACTCTTTCCAATTTTGACAAATATTTATTATTGCCCTTGGTAGAATAATACTTTGCATTTGGCATAATAAACTTTAAGACCCAGTTGAAAATCTACAGTTTTATTTTTTAAAAACAAAGAGTTTATGTTTTAAAATGAAATAAATTCTTTTTGATCAAAAAATTTGAACTGTTGATTAAAAAAAGATTAAATGTTGATTATAAAAGATTTATTAAAATATTTTTGCAGGTTATCCTTTAGTAGGAATAGGACCAATGGGGCCTATTGTAGGCGAAGTACCTCTTGGTCCACACTTGAGTCATGCTCATGGTTTTGGGCCCATGGGCATGAGTATGATTACTCCTGAAGGAGCAATTGTTAGTGCTCAAATGTTTGGGAACGAGCAAATAATAAGTGAAGCTGCTAATCAAATTGCAAGTTGTTCTTTGCCAAACAATACTGTTCAGGGTACCAAAGAAATTATTCATTGCAAAGGATGTACCTTATTTCCTCCAAATCCTAATGCCCCTCCACCCACAACTAGAGAAAGACCCCCTGGTTGCAGAACAATATTTGTTGGAGGTAAAACTATACCAAAATAAAAATTTTCTTTTATTGTAAAAATTAAAAAGTATTAATTATAGGATTACCAGAAAATATTAACGAAGGAATTATTCAAGAAATATTTGAACGTTGTGGAGAAATAGCAACGCTACGGCTTTCGAAAAAAAATTTTTGTCACATTCGCTTTGTTTCAGAGTCCAGTGTAGATTCAGCCATATATTTATCAGGATATAGGGTACGAATTGGTTCCAATAGTGACTCACCTAATAGTGGTAGATTGCATGTAGATTATGCTCAGGTAACAATCTTTAAAATAATATTTTATGAATTTATGAAACTTTTTATTTTACGTGATATTTTTTCTGTATGAAGATGAGTAATAAATAAACAGTAAAATTAATAAACTAAAAAAAATTAACTATTTAAGGCCCGCGATGATCAATACGAATGGGAGTGTAAACAAAGACAGCTTCAAAGAGAACAGCGTCACCGGGAACGTGTTGAAAAAGAAAGGCAGAGGCAAGTTGCTAGTCCACCACCTGTGGTTCATTATACAGACCATGAAGCATCTAATGTATGTGAAAAAATTAAACAGGATGATAGTTTTATGAAAGCAGTTCAAGTAAGGATAACATGTTAATGCTAAAAATTAATTGTAAGCCATGTAGATAAACTTGGGTGATTATATAAAATAGTAAAAACTGGTTTATATAAGGTATTAAACTACTTACTTTTTTATGATTTGTCTCCTGTATTCTGTTATTTATTTATAGATTATAGTTTTATAAGTTGTGTAATTTCATATTTTAAAAACCAGTAGATAAACCAGTAGTAAAATACAATAAAAAATTTTAAGTAATTGTTTTAGAGCTCAGGTTTTGAAAATACTACTTGAAAAAATATTAGTAAAGATATAGCCAGTAATTCTTATCAAAAGAAATATCTTAAAGATTTATTCTTGACTATAATAGCTTTTTTATTGACAATTAAATCAGAATAGATTTCATTCATTGTTAAATAAAGTAGACTTCAATAGCTGATGAAATAAAGATTCTTTTTAATAAACAGATTATAATAACATGGCTTGAACGAGGGGATTGTACTAAACGTAATGCAAACACTTTTTACTCAATGATACAAACAACAAATTCTCACGTTAGAAGATTAATATCAGAGAAAGCGATGTATGAGGAAGAACTTCAAAAAGCAAAAGAACTTTTAAAAGGCAGAATGCAAGGATTGTTAATTCAATGTGAGTAATATATAATTAACAGCTATTTTAAGTTAGTATTAATATAGCCACAATGTCTTTACTTTATTGATAACGGCAAATTATTTTTGGTAAGTGAGGCCTGTATTTAACAAGGTTTCGGAAACTGATTTTTTTTTTCTCACAAACTCTTAACTCTTTTGACTTTATACTGCATATTCATCAAAAAATATACTGGACAAGATAGACGGGTATCGTTATTTTTAATCTTTGTTAATTGCAAATTTTGTTAAATAAATAAAAGGTTTTGTAAATCATTAAAGTAAATGATGTCTCTGCTTTTACTATACTTTAAAGCTTAAAAAATAAAAGACGGACTTCAAGAATAAAGAAAAGGTGGGTGAAGAATGCTGAAAAATTTACAATTATAATTTAATTACTTGTACTCCAAAGACAATGCAAACAATCATCTGAAGCAAAGTAAATTTAGTAATTTAAAAGTCTCAAATGCATGATAATAAAACTAAGCTATATGATAATTAAATGGTGTTTGGGAAAATTAAGACTTAAGTTAAGGGTTTTGCTATTTGTAAAAATGAGCTTGATAGATAAAATTAGGGTATATACACAGGGATTTTGTTGTTTATCTGTCATACCTGTGTTCATATCAACAGTTAGTCAGATTGAACGAGTATTCAATGCTGCGAGTCATAAGAAGGTCTGGGATCACTTCACTAAAGCTCAGCGAAAGAATATCGAAATGTGGAAGAAACAGTCTTTGGTATGTAGATAATAGTCATTTTAATTATCAATAGCGCCTTTAGGTCAGATTTTTTATTTATTTTATGTTCTTTAGTAGCATTAACTAAAATCTTGAAATAATAATCAAGTATTTTAAACGCGGGCGTTATTGAAATTATTAAATTGCATGATAATCTTAATTATAAGGTAAGTAATTTTCTTCATTTAAAAAAATTTTTTGGTGGAAGTTAATGGAAAATTACGGAAGTAAAGTCTCACTGATTATTATTTCATGCATGTTGTCTTTTAAGCTTGTAAAATCTCAAATACTTGCAATTATTTGCTTATTTTTAAATTTATTTAAGTAATTGAGATTAATTACGTTTAATCCAGCTTTTCTGAGGATCTTGAGGTAAGATCAAAAATAATCTACATTTTGTTGCTTTGATAAAATAATTATGAATATCGAATTTCTTGTAAATAATTTTTATAATAAGTTAAATTCATATCAAGTGATTTTTCAGATTTAAGTCACTTGGTTTTTTTACCAAATGCATGCTGTTTATTGTATACTTTTTGCAATAACGGTTTTTAATTTTTCTATTTTTCATAACATTCATTAAATATCTTTAATTTTAATTTAAGGAAATTAAAACTGTTCAGTTGGAGGATACAGCTATAGATGGTCTCATGGAAATGGAGGTATCTGATTCAGAAGATGAAGTACAACGTCGTAAGTCGAAACCTAACAATATCGGCGAAGACAACGACAAAGTTCAAACATTGAAAGAAGAAAATGATAGTTTAAGATGTCAGCTGGAAGCATACAAAAATGAAGTAAAAATTTTTTTTTATATAAAAATTGTTTTTTATAAAATAAAAACATACCATTTTAACAATTCAGGTTGATTTACTAAAATCAGAAACAAAAGTAGAATTAGATAATAAATCAAAACAAATAAAAATGCTTCAACAAACTTTGAAAGGTATGCACGAACAATTAATACATTCTAAAAAACAGCTAGTGGAAGGTGACCAAAAATTAAAAGATTTAACTTTTAAATTAAATAATAATAAAAAAGAAGAATTTGAAGAAAATGAAGTCATTACTTTAGATAAAGATGATTCCGATGATGAACAAAAAACCAGTAAACTTTTTACAAGCACTTCAGCATTTACGCAAATTAATCAAAAAGATGCAAAACTAATGGGTAATTTTTATTTGTTTAAAAAAAAATTTTTGTAAAGAATAGATCATTTATTTTATGCATGTTTTTAGGTTTGATTGCAATTTTTTTACATATTCATCCATTTGGAGCTAGTCTTGATTATATTTTATGTTATTTACAAAAATTAGAACCTTGTTTAAGAATAAATGAAGTTGAATCATTGATGCAAAGATTCCCTCAAGTGTTCAAACAAGAAATTTGTGGTATTGGTGCGAGTATGGAAAGACGATGGCAATTTTCTGGCTTCACTTATAATCGAAATCATCAAATACAAAATTAATTTGTTGTTTTTAGCTAATTTGTACAAAAAATTTTGTGATAATAAATTTTACTTTATAAATTATACATTGAGTAAATGAGTTTAATAAATTCAATTTAAGTTAAAAAAACTTTTTTTATCAACCTTGATAATTATCACAAACTGACTCTAAAAAGTTATGATTGAGAAGCCAATCACTATATCCATCATCAACAACCTTTTCAAAAGTAATTTCTTCAAATACCTCACTTTTTGAAATCTGAAAAAAAGTTTATTTGTACATTTATCATTTTAATTAGTGCAAGTAGTAGATTCTTACTTCTTGAAATCCTAATTTTTTAAACAACCTAATGCTATTTTTATTCTCAAAAGAAATTTTAGCCAAATATTTTTTAACTCCTAACTTGTTAATACCTGTGAAAATATGTACATTTAAAATACAGTATTAATTAAAAATTTTATCAAACTTGTAAACCTTATTACCATAAAATAACATTAGCACTGTTGCCTCTAAACCAAATCCCTTATGACGGTTTTTTTTCTCTGCAATCATAATTTCTATTTCTGCAGTTTTTAAAGAATCAAAAAACATATTTGTATCCCCAATCATTGATTCTAAAATAATTGTTGGAAAATTAAAAAAAAATTCAAGCAAGTAACAATCACTATTATTCATTACCGATCTCATTGTTTGCTATTTGGTACTTGGATTTATCTAATATTATAAAAGTACATTCTGCAAAATAAATTTTTACTTCAGTCATTATAACAATAAAAAAATTCTTTTTTATACTTAACTGTCTTCATCTTCCAGCCAATGTTCTTGCATTTTATACTCTTCTTCTAATGTTAATGGCTCTGATGCAGTTAAACTTAATAATTCCTTTGATTTCATCCATTCGTGATATCTAAAAATACATATATTGTAAATTTAATTGATTAAATATAATCAAATTTTTATATTAAAAATAAAAACTTTACCTTAAAACGTGTTTTTTTTTGTATGGCACTAAAATGACATTTTTCCCAGTAATTTGAGTTTTTTCATTTATTTTCATTATTGGTTTCTTAAATTAATTTATTGAAAAATTGTTATATTAAAATGTTATATTAAAAAATCTAATGCAATCTGCTTATATCAATTAATATTTATCAAATATATTTTAATGTAAAATTTTAAATTAATGATAAAATATACAAATATGATTTAAAATTTTGTTTAAGAATTTTAAAAAAATAGTTAAAATTTTTATTTATTTCTCAAAACTCTGTAAAAAGATGGCGAGTAATTTGGCTCCTGAGGTTTTTTTAAAATACCCAAACATTTGTTAACTGGACTGTTGAAATTTAGAGAATTTTCCAGAAAACTTGAATTATCAATAGAGTTTTTTGTAAAAGTCTTTGTTTCTTCAATGTTTTTTTCTTTCAATGATTTTTCTAAAATTTCATTACTTTTGTTAAAATCATCATTTTCAGCAATTTCTTCTTCGTAGCCAAATTCTTTAAAAAGAATTTTATATTGATTAATCTGTTCTTTTATCTCTTCAAAAGTGCTTGTCGATTCTAAATGTACTTGTTTGTTGGCTTCTTTTAAATCCTCAATCTCTTTTTTGTCGTCAATTATAGACTCCTAATAGATGTCATAAATTGTAAGTAATTTTTTTATTTGAAAAAGAAAATACTATACCTTTAAAACATCAATTTCGTTTCTAATGTTTTGAATAAATTTTTTAACATTAGTTTGGTCTTGCTCGTTTTCTTTGTATAGAATAAGATTGGGAATTTTCCAGTTTTCTTCCAATTTTGAAATTCTTTCATCAATATTCGCACCAATAGTTATTAGTTTTTTAAAATAATTATGTGACATTACAAACAATTAAATATTGAACACATTAAGTACTAAAAATAATAATTTATAAAACAGAATTTAGAGCAGAACCACGCAAAACTAGAGAAGAATATCTTGCAAGGTTATAATATATACAGGTTATATATAAACAGTTACTACGTACCCGTACCGCTACCGGTTTAAAATGCACATGAAACACGGTAAAATTTTTCCGTGGAGTTATTTACAATTAATATTTTGGAGTCCTCTCTCTCTGCTCTCAGCAATATCAGTTCCCATGCAACTGGCAAGGTCTCCTACTTTGAAGCATGAGTAAAATAATAAACAATTGTTGATGCATTTTTGTAAGAGGGGAAAGGGGAAGAGGTGTGAGTTGCGTTGCATTGCGTCCAGTCAGTGACTGCATAACAGCAAATAGTGTCTTTTTTAATATAAATTATGCATATTTTTGTGCTCCTTTTTTTTAAACAAGTATTAGTTATGTAAAAAATTTAATAGTTGCAGTAACTTAACGTTAAATGAAAAAATAATCATCGACTGGCCTCATATTTTTTTTCCACTGTGATATCAGTTTATGTATAGTTTATAGTGGGAGTTACATTACAAGTGATATTTGTCAATTGTGTAATTTTATTAGACATTTTTTTTTCTTTACTAATCTTTTTACACATAAAATAATAAGCGCTTATGAGTGCCTATCGATAATTTCGCTTATAATAATGACAGCTACATGGAGGAGACTTAAAGAACATCTATCAGGCATTGGTATGTTGAAGTTATAATTTTATTTTAATTTTCAGAGTCAAAACTTTTTTTATTTACTTATTCGGAAATTTTTTCTCTTGAATATCATAATTGATCACTGCGGTCACTGTCAAAAATGCATGGTTTTGCATTGACCTACAATCCTACATTATTTTTTTTTTATGATCTTTATTAGGCATTTGTTTGAAAGAACATTTGTGACTCAATAATATACTTCTGCCATTTAATGATTCATGTAATTCATCTTTAAAAAAAATGTTAATCATTAACCTCAACTTTCAAGGAAAATGCAAACTTTTAAATGTCAAATTTTGTTTTATAGCAATATACAATTATACACAAAATGGATCGCATAGTTTAAATTTAACCGTTGGAGAATTGATAATTATTAAAGCCGAATCAAATTTTTGGTATTATGGATGTAAAAAATATAAAGGAAATCATGGAATTATTCCAAAATCGTACATACATGTACCGGAAAATCAAGCTAGCACTGATAATCTTATGAAGGAAATTACAAGCGTATTAAGGGAATGGGGTCATCATTGGAAACATCTCTATGTCGTTAGTTAATTATTATTCTATTAATTTTAATCAGATTAATTTAATTCAGTTTATAAAAAATTTAATAAATATTATTTTATTATCATTAATGTTTAATTTTAGATAAACTCTGAACACTTTCTCACAATGAAGCAGCATATTTTAGAATTAATAAATTGCAGAAGCAAAATTTTAAGTGGCAATTTGACAGTGGATGAATTAAAAGATATGAAAAAATTAGCAACAGCAAGAATTGATACTGGTAATCAATTGTTGGGCTTGGATATGGTTGTAAGAGATGAAAATGGTAATTTCTTAAATCCAGAACAAACAAGCACAGTTCAGTTATACTATCAGCATCAAATGACTGCTGACAGAATTAAAAAGGCTACTGTAGAAATTAAAAAGAAAACTTTTAAATCACAAACACCTGTTTATTCATACATATTTTTTGTAAATATAAGAAATTTTGTTTGTAAAATGGCAGAGGATGTTGAACTTTTATTAACTTTATATGACAGTAAAGAAATGAAAGCTATAACAGAAAATTATGTTATATCTTGGAGTAAATCAGGACTCACAACAGATATCGAACAACTTCATAATTTAAAAGTTTTGTTCACAGACTTGGGAAGTCGTGATTTAATGAGAGAAAAGGTTTTTTTAGTTTGCTATGCTATCAGGATAGGTAGCATGGAGACAAAGGAAGTTGATCTTCGAAGATCGAGTGTTGTGCAAAATAATAATCAAAAACCTAAATGTCAAGATAGTATGAGAAGACCTTTCGGAGTAGCTGCAATGGACATAACAGCTTATATAAATGGAAAATTAGAAGGAGATCCAGAGTATCACTATTTTATTCCTTTTTTACAGTAAGTTTTAATTTTTATGCTTTTTTTGACAAAATTAAATTTTATTTATTTAGATTTAATGGTCTAAAAAGACCTTAAAAAATAATTTTTTAATTCAAAATTAACAGACTTGTAGCCTTTATTAATTTTTTTTTTTTTTTTGATAAGCTGTGAAAAAGAAAGTTTAGATGGTACCTTGCGACGTTTTCTTATGCAAAAAGAAGTAAACTACCAAAAAAATAATGGAAATAATAATCATATTGGTGGACAAGGGCTTTGGTGCAGTTTGAAATTGTTAAGAGGAGATATAAAACAGGTTTAATTTTATATTTGAGAATATTAATTAATTAAAACCTTTAAAAATAATTTAATTAAACTAATTAAAAATTTCCAATTAAAGATTAGAGATGAAAATCCACATTTAGTTCTTGGGAATGTATCAATAGCCAGAAAAATGGGTTTTCCAGAAGTAATATTACCTGGAGATGTTCGAAATGATCTTTATTTAACATTATACTCAGGTGAACTGGCTAAAGTTTCAAAATCTACTGATAAAAATATCGAGGTTACTGTAAAAGTTTGTAACGAAGAAGGACTTATAATACCTGGAGTTATAACTCATGGAGGTGGTGCATCTTACATAGATGAATATCAAAGTGTTGTTTATTATCACGAAGACAAGCCAAGATGGTTTGAAAATTTTAAAATAGGTGTTCCAATTGAAGAATTTAAGCAAGCTCATTTAAAATTTACTTTCAAACACCGCAGTTCTAATGAAACTAAAGATAAATATGAAAAACCTTTTGCACTTAGTTATATTAAACTTATGCAAAGAAATGGTACCACATTACAAGATACTCAACATGATTTATTAGTTTATAAAATAGACCAAAAAAAATATGAAGATAATGACTTAAGTTATTTAAAATTACCTTCCACTAGAGAAGAAATGGTAGTTTTTTTATAAATAGTTTCATTCTAAAAATTTATTTAAAATTTTTTTGTTTTTATATAGATTGAAATAAACATAGATAAAAAGCCAAGTTTTGGTTCCTTAACTTTGTCATCAAAAGATATTTTTGTCATTGCTACTAATGTATGCTCTACAAAATTAACCCAAAATGTCGATTTATTAGGGTTATTAAATTGGTCATCTAATCCAACTAATCTTAAAGAATCCTTATCTGCTTTAATGAAAGTGGATGGTGAAGAAATTGTCAAGTTTCTTCAGGTATTATTTGGTTTTTGTAGTAAAACAATAATTACTAACATATTAGTTTGCATATATGAAAATACTTTAAATTATTTTTAGGATGTTTTGGATGCTCTTTTTAATATATTAATGAGTAAAACAGATAGTGACGATTATGATGATATTGTTTTTGAGTGCCTTCTATACATTATTGGTTTAGTTTCTGATAGAAAATATCAGCATTTCCAACCAGTATTGGATATGTATATTTCTGAGAGTTTTTCTGCTACTTTAGCTTACAAAAAATTGATAGCCGTTTTAAGAAAAAGAATTGAAAATGCTACAGCCAAAGATGGACAAGAAAAAGATTTATTAAAAACCATGAAAAGTTTGCAATATTGTATGAGATTTATTGTTGAATCTCGTCTACTGTTTACTGAGTAAAATTTAATTCAATATTATTATTTTTCACTTGCAAATTTTTTCATTTTAAAAACTCCCAACAGATTAGATCAAGATGAAGAAGAGTTTTCTCAAGCCTTAACTGGACTTTTAAGATCAATAGTTAATCTTATGAAATATGAAACGGATGCAACTCTTTTAGTCCAAGGAGCTTGTTTAAAATTCTTACCATCAACGATACCTCATTTGTTAAAAGTTTACAGTGGTAAACAGCTGAGTACTATCTTAACTGATCTACTTATAACGTTACCATCTGGAAGACTTACTAAACAAAAAATGATGACTGTCAATGATATTGTACATAGTCGATTATTTTTAGACGTTGAATGTAGGCAAATCTTATTACCAAGAATTACAGTCTTAGTAAGGGATCTTTTGGAAGCTACTGAAGAGGTAAGCTTTTTATACAAGCTTTAATTTCTGTTGCATTCATACTCTATAGTATCCATATTTTGGATAAAATTGCTTTTATTTACTTTACAAAATTTGCTTTTTATTTACCGTGCAGCCTGACTTTCTCTCATCACAATGTATATACTAGTTTTAATTTAAATTTTTATTCTATTTCATGTCATAGTTAATTCTCTAAAAGATATAAATTAATAGACAAAAAATTTTCACTAAAATACATCATATTTCATATATTTAAATTTAGTAATTAACTTTTGATATACTTTACTTTTACTTTCATAAAGCTCACAATAATACAAAAAAAAGTATAAAATATAAATCCAAATAAATTTTTTTTTTAAATTTCCTTTTATGCTTTTCTTTGCTTTACATATTGTAAAGTAAAGTCAATATTTTGTTATTCTGAAAGCACAATGAAGATTCAAAATTTTCAGATATTTATATAATCACTGCGATTTATTGCTATAAAATATAATTAGATCAAGAATTACTAAATCGTAAACCAGTTTTCACAATGTATTGGAAATTCATATATGATAAATTTATTCAGTTTCTTGTCCGTTCGACAAATATAAACTAAAAACTTTTAAATTCATGTTAAGCTTACTTTAAGGTCATTCTATCCGCCACTGGGTGTTTTTTACGCAACATATTTGTAACTGAAATATTTTTAAGGTCGCTAAATCCAAAAATCAACATAAAAAAATTATTGCATTTAGCCTAAAGTTTATAACCCTTAAAAAGCCTTCCGATAAAATTTCAATTTTCGCGCTTTTTTCTACGAAATTTTATAGCGTTTTTAGCCCTTAAATTAAATGCAATAATTTTTCTCATTGAACCCTCTAGTTTTTAACAGAAGTCAACAACAAAAAAATAAAGTGCAAAGTCAGCTGTTTTTAGGTGTAACATAAGTGAGGAAAATTTTAAGGAATTTCATCGAGAAGTTTTGCGTTTAGAAAATTTAGTATTGGGTGCCTAAAACCCGAAAATTGATAAATTAGAAACTACTCATCGAAAATTCTTAAAATTTTCCTCAATTATTCTAAACGAAAAAAACAGTGAGTTTTGTATTTTTAATTTTTTATTTTCGACTTCTATTTTCTAACTTATTGAGTAGTCAACGTTAAAATTAATGAAAATTCTCAGTTTCAGTTTTTAGAGAAATCGTCGTAACAATACATAAATTTTTTTTTGTTTTCAAAAATAGAAAATTATGAGAAAACTAATTTCAAAAAGAAAAATGATTTTTTAGCTTGTTTTGGATTTATTAGAAAAATCTAATTTTTTAGTTTCAACTCTGTCATGTTCAAAGTAAAAAAGTGCCATACGGCGTTGAAAACTAGAGGGTTCAATGAAAAAAATGAGCTATGTTGGATCAATTTTTCTCAAAAACTGTATTGTACAAAGGGTGAGAGGGGGGGGGGGAGGATGGCTGATTTAATAAAGAAGACCCAAAACATAATTCGCTATAAAAAAAGATTTTTGTTAACATAAAAATTGTATTTTTATAAATAAATTAAAAAAAAAACAAAATCCCTCAAAACTGAAATATTTTACGGAATACACCCTTTAGAATTACAATAAATCGCTATTTTGTGTACTTAGAATTTAACACAATTTTTGATTACACATATAGGAGTTTTTGTTTAAAAAAAATTTATTTGGATAAAAATTGTTTTGAAACCGTTGTTTACAAACTGTTCATCTATATCTGTTGAATATTAGCATATTAGTCTCATTATTTTTTTTGTAGTTACGCAAATTCTAGCATGTGCTAACAATTATGTTGCATTAATAAAAATGATTTTTGCTATATTTTTTTTAAAGAAAGTGAGTCAAGTAGTATGTTAGTATAATCCAATCGATATTTCTGGAACAAATTAATTTTTTGATATGAAATACCTAATAAATATTTTGGTCTAAAATGTCATTTAAGTATTAATTAGGGTCGGTCTTTTCATTTACGAATTCCGTTTTTACGTATTAAAATTAACTAAATAAAACTTTAGTAAAGCTTAAATTTTACCCCCCCCCCTTTTTTTAAAAACTTTTATTTAAGAAAAAAAATTAGGATTGTGGAAATTAAGGTCATACGATACAGTAAAAAAGTTTTATAATAAAACTAAAGGTTTATAATATTTATTTTTATTTTATAATAAATTTTATAATTTATTTTAAACATAATAATTAATCTAGTGAGTTTAGTTTACCCCCTATTCCCTCTTGATAACGTAACAGAAGCGAAAAACTATTTTATATGTGAAAAGGATAGAAATAGGTAATTAGGTAAAAAACAGCAAGTTACTTGGGATTATTAAAAGTCTGCAGAATAATTTTTTTGGAGTTCACTATATTTTTTAATTTCCACAATCCTAATTTTTTTTTCTCAAATAAATGTTAAAAAAAGGAAGGGGAAAAAAATTAAAACTTTCCAAAAGTCTTTTTTAGTTAATTTTAATAACTGCTTTAAATTTCAATCATTTGCTTGAATTCCTTGCAATTTTGAGCAAAGTAGCCTTACATTGTAGGTTTAATAGAGCAGTTAAAATTGCTTACTAGAAGAGATTTTTAACTCGAAAAATTTAGTTTTTTATTTTTTACGTACAGCAACGTTAAAAAATTTTTTTTAAATTTTCTTCAAAATTTGCCCTAATTGAGGGCTTGATATCTCAATTTCTGTGGGAGATAGATAAAACTGGAATGCGGAAATAAAAAAATCGATTAATTTTGTAAGTACAAATTAATAAATATTGGTAAATAAAACTAAAAAATTAGTAAATTTTACAAAAAATTTTAGTGACTTTTGACCAAATTGAAATTAGTAAAAAAAAATCATAATTTTGGTTATACTTATACTATTTTTTTGCACGCTTGTAGGTATCAAAAAATTAATTTTTCCAAGAAATGTCGATGAAACGTTAACCCATACTGAAAAGGTTCGGTCTGGCGGGAAAAAAATTTTAGTTTAAAAAATTTTTAAAACCTGCACACTTCAATAAAAGAATATAACAAAAATGTTTCTTAGTTTATAAATATATTATATATTCATTAAGTGTAATATTTAGATTTATTTACTTAGATGGGTAGACGCAAAAAAGCTGTTTTGTTGTCTTTTTCTGCAAACACGATTGCGATGCTTTAAAAGCTATGAAATTTAATGAGCAAGATCTCAAAACTACACTGTATAATGGTAACTTCAGAAACTGACAAAAGAAATAGAATATTCTCGAAAAATTTGTAGATATTTCGATAAAAATCGTAAATTTACTAAATTTAGTTATTTAACGAAAAATTCGAGAATTCTCGATTTTTTTTTGTAAAGTCGCAAAAAAATTGATAATTTACTATTTTTTTACGTATCGTACATTTACGAAAAATTGTTGTGAACTTACAACTTTTTTTGTAAATTCACAAAAAGAAATTGAGAATTCTCGAATTTTTCGGTAATATACTAAATTTAGTAAATTTATAATTTTTATCGAGTATTAACAAGTTTTTTCAAAAATTTACTCATTTTTTGAAAACATTCTATTTTTTTTTGATAATCTAAGGAAGTTACTTTTTACAGTGTATTGTTAGATGGTACGGTTTAAATTTTGTGTGATTATTCTAATACTTGTAATACAATCTTACGAAAATAGTTAAAGCCACAGAAATGTTAAATTCATTCAAAAAGTTTGCCAGTTTTAAGTAATTTACGCTATTGAAATACAAATTTTTAGAAAATATATTGACAATTAATACGTATATTAGTAGTTTAGTTCTTGGATTTTTGGAATCGCTGAGCACGATTCTGAAATCAGATTTTTAAATTTCAAAATAACACACTCAAAATGACGGATTTCTTAACTCAAAATTGGTAATTACTCAAGTTGTAGATTAAGAGATAGCTATGGTAAAGTGTGCGTGTAGTTAAGACACTTGAATTTTTGTTCAGACGTAGAAAACACCAAAACGTACTAACCTTCCATTTAAATTTTTTTTCCCCAGCGGTATCCAAAAAAGTTATGAGTGGCTAAAGTTGGCCAATTTTGGGCAAAAAAAAAGTGAAGTTAAGACACCTCGGAATAGTCTAATATTTTAGATAAAGCCAAAACGTACGAGGTTTACATTTGAAATTTTTTTGTATCTGGTGTTTTAAGGAGGGAGTCGGGCCCTGGAAGGTTTAAAATGGTCAAATTCAGAAATATTACTTGAAAGGGAATCTGGCACCAATAACCGGCTTGAGAAAAGGCTTACTATAGGTTTTTTGGGTCGCTGAGTCCGAATCCGGGGTCCAAATATAGAAAAAAAATCTGGGAACACCCTTAAATGGGAAAAAACTACCCCTTTTTACGGGTTTTTTTGCAATACTTTGGGACTAAAGCTAAGATAATTAAATGATTGTAATTTTTCAAGAGTAATTAAATAAATATTGTGGTTATTAGATATTAGACTAAAATTAGGCGAATAAGGACCAATTTTAGGGGGTAAAAACTACCCCTAAAATAAGGAAAATTACGAAAAACGGTACTCCAGTCAAAATACGGGTTTGCTTACACTTACGGTTGCGAATACGAGATTTGCTCTAGTATAGGTTGTTTGGGTCGCTGAACACGAAAATTGGGGTCATTCGGTAAAGAAAATTGCGCTTCACCCTTAAATTTGCAAAAACTACCCCCTAAAGGGTGTATTTTTGATGTCATCACCTTCTGAGTCAATAGATTTATCCAAGAATTGGTTTCCAAGGGTTTTTAGGGTCGCTAATTAAGAATCTTGATGATTTTTTAAGGTAACATTAATATTTAACCCCTAAATTACCGAAAACTACCCCCATAAGGGGTGTTTTTGCTGTTTCTGCACTTTTTGCGTCAAGAATAGGTCCACAAGGGTTTTTTGGGTAGCTGAAAACGAATTTCCTGGATTTTTTAATGAAAAATTAATATTTCACCCTTATATTAGCTAAAACTACCCTCTAAAGGGCTTTTTTGCTATATTCAAACTTTCTGCGTTAAGGTTAGGTCCAAAGAGTTCAGACTAGGCCCAAAGGGCTTCCCTTTTGGAGGTAGTTTTAGCTAATATAAGTGTGAAATATTAATTTTTCATTAAGAAATCCATGAAATTCGTTTTCAGCTACCCAAAAAACCCTTGTGGACCTATTCTTGACGCAAAAAGTGCAGAAACAGCAAAAACACCCCTTATGTGGGTAGTTTTCGGTAATTTAGGGGTTAAATATTAATGTTACCTTAAAAAATCATCAAGATTCTTAATTAGCGACCCTAAAAACCCTTGGAAACTAATTCTTGGATAAATCTATTGACTCAGAAGATGACATCAAAAATACACCCTTTAGGGGGTAGTTTTTGCAAATTTAAGGGTGAAGCGCAATTTTCTTTACCGAATGACCCCAATTTTCGTGTTCAGCAACCCAAACAACCTATACTAGAGCAAATCTCGTATTCGCAACCATAAGTGTAAGCAAACCCGTATTTTGACTGGAGTAACGTTTTTCGTAATTTTCCTTATTTTAGGGGTAGTTTTTACCCCCTAAAATTGGTCCTTATTCGCCTAATTTTAGTCTAATATCTAATAACCACAATATTTATTTAATTACTCTTGAAAAATTACAATCATTTAATTATCTTAGCTTTAGTCCCAAAGTATTGCAAAAAAACCCGTAAAAAGGGGTAGTTTTTTCCCATTTAAGGGTGTTCCCAGATTTTTTTTCTATATTTGGACCCCGGATTCGGACTCAGCGACCCAAAAAACCTATAGTAAGCCTTTTCTCAAGCCGGTTATTGGTGCCAGATTCCCTTTCAAGTAATATTTCTGATTTTGACCATTTTAAACCTTCCAGGGCCCGACTCCCTCCTTAAAACACCAGATACAAAAAAATTTCAAATGTAAACCTCGTACGTTTTGGCTTTATCTAAAATATTAGACTATTCCGAGGTGTCTTAACTTCACTTTTTTTTTGCCCAAAATTGGCCAACTTTAGCCACTCATAACTTTTTTGGATACCGCTGGGGAAAAAAATTTTTCACAGAAGGTTAGTACGTTCTGGTGTTTTCTACGTCTGAACGAAGATTCAAGTGTCTTAAATACACGCACACTTTACCATAGCTATCTCTTAAGCTATTGTTTCAAGCGTTTTAAAAATGATTTACAATTTAAAGGGTCGTTGATCATAATTCTGAATCAGATTTTTAACCTGATTACAGAAAATTTTTAAATCTCTATGTTAAAATATGCTTGATATCGTCTAAGCTAATGATTTCGAGATTAAATACTTGGGCCTGGCATTTTGAAATTAAAAATCTGATTTTAGAATCGTGATAATCGATACCGAGTTCTTAAAGGTATTCGAGTAAATTAACAGTATTTTTCAAAAATTTGTATTTTTTGCAAACTTCTTGTTTATTTTATGTAGTATAGCGTTAATTACTCTAAACTGGTCACCACTAATTAGATGAAATCTTCGAAATTGTTTTTAGTGACTTAAAAGGGGTCATCCATAAATTACGTAACGCAGTTACACAGTGGGTAGTCTGCTGTTTAACGTTACTACAATGTTAATTTACATCAGATTTACATTGCATATGGCGTTACTAAATAGTCGATGGCATCAAAATTTTCTAATTTTTGCGTTACATTGTTTATGGACGATCCCAAATACGTATGACTCATTGACGATATGCGTTTTAATCCATAGTATAAATTTTGGGTGCATTTAATATTGCTAGTGCCTTGACTATTTGGAATATAGACTTTGATCATCAAATATAACAAAAGTGGTTGCAAAAAGAGTCGACAAATTTTACGATTACTCTCTTTATAATATATGCTTTATTGCTATGATTTGTATTGCTTTAATTTTTATTAGTTATAAATAATAATTTGATAATTATTTTTCTTTTAAATTAATGGATTTGGTTTAAATTAATTTTTGCACTAACTGTGGGATGTTTTTTATTTTTTTGTGTTTGATATGGTTTTGGTTATCAATGTATAAAGGGACTATCGGGTACCCCTGGAAAGAGTGTAGCAAAGGTAGCCAGGCTGCTCGGTGAAAACCGTCACCGCCTCAATCAACACTGTGGTTATTCTGAAGAGGTAATTTAAAATAATGCATGACTTTTGTTTCTAAATTATATTTTCAATATTATTAGAACAATTTCACATACACATAAATTAACTTTTTTTTATTAAATTTAATTGTAACCAGAAAAAATTTAACCCAACTTAGGTGGAACTGTGTGTGAAAATTTTGTCGGATATATTAGATTTGACTTTTCGAAAAGACATCGGACCAACTGTAGGTGATGTTAAAGAAATTATGTTGACTTCTTTAAGAACTATTATTCAAACTAATATTTCAATGGACAAGGAGAATCCTTTAATAGGAAATTTAGTTTCAGTTATGTTATCCATTTTCAGGTAAGTTTTCTGGAGATACATCACTCTATTTACCCACTATATATAAATTTTTGCTTATAATTTTGGTGGGTAACAGATCCTGGAAACTATGTAGCAGATATCTACATAAAAAATATCAGAAAATTCGTATCGTATTTTTTTTTGCTGTTTTTCTGTAAACCGCAGATTCCTTTTTTAACGAAAATTTTAAAACGAAAGAATAAAATTTTTTAGGTATAGTTAGGCAGTTATGGAGTTACATCCTGTTTTCATAACAGAGTGCCATATCAATTTAATTGATAAAAGTTTAGGGTGAAAGCCCAATTCGAAAAAAATCTAAAGATTTACATGTAATTTAAGGGATCCCCTATGTGCCCATTCGCCTAAAATAAAAAATATTTTTTATAAATTTGTATTGAAGTGAATAATTTCGTTACAGACAAATGACGCCGCATCATTATGACATTTATATTCAGCATTTTATAACCAAAATTGATTTACTTGATTTTCTTATGGAAATATTGATGGTTTTCAAAGATCTTGTATCGAGGACTGTATTTTCAAGTGATTGGTGTGAAATGATAATGTTACAAAATAGCATAATTCTTAAATCGTTAAGATATTTTTCGACAACAATAAGAGAATATTTTAAGAATGACTTTGAACAGCAAGTTTGGTCAAATTTCTTTCATTGTGCGATAGCTTTTCTAACGCAGCCGGCCTTGCAATTGGAAGGTTTTACACCGTCTAAACGAAACCATATTATTAAACAATATAACGATATGCGAAGAGAAACGGCATTTGAAATTCGCTCCATGTGGTTTAGCTTAGGAGCTCATAAAATTCTATTCGTTCCATCTTTAGTAGAAGCAATTTTAGAAATGGCTTTAATCCCTGAGACTGAACTTAGAAAAGCTGCAATTCCAATATTTTTTGATATGATGCAATGTGAATTCTACAGCTCGAAAAATTTTGAAGGATTTTGTGATAAAAGAGACACAATTCACATAAAAGCTAACTTTAATGAATATGAAAATGAAATGATAGCAAAACTAGATACTTTGGTAAATAATCTTTTATTTTTCTTCAATGTAAATTGATAATTGATAATTATATATTTTATGTAGGTTGAAGGTGGAAGAGGAGATGAACAATTTCGAGATTTGTGGGCGCAAGTTATGGTACCTCTTTGTGAAAAACATTCAACAATGCGTGAATTAGGTTTGAAATTTGTCGACATTGTTGCAAAGCTATTAGATCATTTACTGCAATATAGAGAAATTATCCATACAGAGTCTCAAGAACATAGAATGCTTTGTACAGTTAATCTTTTAGAATTTTATTCAGAAATAAACAAAAATGAAATGTACATTAGGTAGCTATTCCAAAATACAATCAGCAAAAATTTTATAACAAAATTTTAAAGAAGCAAATTTAATTATTTTTCAGGTATGTCAACAAACTTTGTGAATTGCATTTGGAATGCGATAATTATACTGAGGCTGCATATACGTTGAAATTGCATAGCCGTTTATTGTCTTGGAACGATCAGATATTATCACCTTTACTAAAATCAAACAGATACCCACGTTGTCAAACGCATCGCGAACTAAAGGAATGTCTTTATAATGACATCATTGTATATTTTGATAAAGGAAAAATGTGGGAAAGTGCACTATCGGTCTGCAAAGAGTTAGTTGCTCAATATGAAAATGAAACTTATGATTACTGCCAACTATCAAAACTTTTAACAGTTATGGCTAAATTTTATGATTCAATAGTTAAACAACTAAGACCAGAGCCAGAATATTTTCGCGTTGCTTATTACGGAATGGGCCATAAACCGTTTTTACGTAATAAAGTTTTCATTTACAGAGGGAAAGAGTATGAGAGACTAAGCGATTTTTGCTCAAGAACTTTAAATCAATTGCCAAATACCGAACAAATGAATAAATTGTCCCCTCCAAGTAATGAAATTTTAGAATCCAAAAATCAATATGTACAAATCAACAAAGTTGAGCCTATAATGGACGAGAAAAAGCGACTAAGTGGAAAACCAATTACTGCTGAAGCAGTATTAAGGTATTTTAATTAAACATTAATTTTTATTCTATATTTATTCTATTTTAATACAAATAATAAATTTACCAATTTTTACTTAGCAAGTAATAAGGGTTCCTTACAAGTTTTGTTAATACCAGCATTAAACGTTTTTCTACCGCTACTACCTATTGTTAATCGTTTTTTTACACGACAAACTTTGCACCAAGAAAACGCGTCTTTCGACCAAAAATGCATACTCTGAAAAAAAAAATTCCGGTTGTGACAGGCGGCTTTATTTTTTTGCTTTAAACGATCGCAAATGTCTTAAAACGTAAAAAAATTTTTTTTAAAATCAATTTTACTTGTGAGCACCGAGGCGTGTAAGACTTGGAAAAAATTTGTTTAACACTTTTCTTCAGGTTTTATGTCATTTGCGACTATTTTAGTGGTAACCAAAAATTCGGTAGTGGTAACCCGAATTCGGCTAACAGCAACCGGAAAAATTCTGGCAAGCGGATTTTTTTTTTCAATGTACTTTTTACTACTGACAAGAAAATTGCCATTTTCATTTCACCCAGATATGATACGCCAAATTTTTCGGATACAGTTTGCACAAATTCAACAGAAAGAAAACGTAAGATAGTTTATGTCATTCGAGATATCATATAGACTTGAAACAACGTTATAGAATCAAAAGTTTAGACTCTATGGTGAATAATCATATATATTATTTGCATGCACATTTTGGCTAAACCCCTCGCTCACATTTGAAATCACAATATTATCATTTATTTTTATTGTAAAAGATTATACCCTAGTTGTATGGCATATTATTTTATCTGTGCAAAATGCGTGTTTATCATTTAGGATAATTCCTAAACCAATGTTTTTTTTTTATAATGTAAGGTGTCCCGCATTACAAGTGACCCAACTGTTCTATTCAGGTGATATTATCTAATTATACTCGATTTATTAGGTATCATCGAGTGAATGACGTTCAAAAATTCAGATTTTCAAGACCTGCCCCAAAAAAAGAATTAAGTTTGCACATAAACGAAAAAGAAACAAATTTTAGTGGAAATGAATTTGCATCTTTATGGTTAGAAAGAACTGTATTAGTGACAAGCCATTCGTTGCCTGGTATTTTAAGATGGTTTCCTGTTATTTCTTGCGAAACTTATTATGTTAGCCCGCTTCAAAACGCCATAGAAACAATGGAAAATACAAATAAGACATTACACGATCTTATCATATCCTATAGGTAAAAGATTACAAACACTACAAAATTACAATTAAATGCTTTAAGTAAACAGTATTTTATAAAAATTTTCTTCATTTAGGGCTGATGCCAACCTGCCTTTAAATCCTCTAAGTATGAAATTAAATGGTGTCCTAGATCCAGCAGTCATGGGAGGCATTGATAATTATGAAAAGGCCTTTTTAAATTTGGGCTATAAACAAGCGCATCCGGAACAGAACCAAGATTTGCTAAGATTGGAAAATCTTATAGCAGAACAAATACCACTCTTAAATATTGGAGTTCAATTACATAAACTAAGAGCACCTATGGAATTAGCACCATTTCATCAACGACTTGAACAATGCTTTAGTTCTATGCGCAATCAGGTTGAATCTAAATATGGTAGAAGAGTAAGTCGATTTTTAATTATTAACTAGCGTAAATAACGAATTGGTTTTAAATTTTGTACAAGATTTTCTTATCATAAAATAAATCATGGAACATGTTTATAGGAGTACTTGAAAAACGCCAGCAATACAAGGGGGTGAAAAATTGAGGTTTTTAGGGGGGAGTCAAAGATGAACGTAATAAGGGGGAGGGTAAAATTAACTTAGGATAATTTGGGTTTGGTGACTTGGAATAATTTTGATTCAGGGACTATGGAGTGCTGCTTTGAAAACAATACATATATTATAACGTCAAATAAAATAATACATAATACTTAACTTATTATTGTGTTAATTTTATCTACCTAATAATAAAAATAACATCGAATCTTAATATTAATTTATGAAATTAACTTTGAATATTTTTTAATTACAGACTTGTGATTTACAACTTGAATCACCGGCTTCTTATGTGACAATGAGAACAAATCCTCCAACAAAACGAGATTTCCATCGTTTATCAGATTCCAGTATTATTTCTAACGAGTAAGTTTTTAACTAAACAACTAATTTTTATAAAATGTTTCTTTAGCTCCAAAGTTATTGTTAATGTGGTTTTATTTTATAAAGTTTTTACAACCCTCAACCAACTGAAAACTCCGCATGGAGATGCAACACGGAGTAGCAATGGAGTTGTAAGGAGAAAAAAGATTGCAAAGAAAAAACTTGCAAAACTCTTTGCAACCAGTTGATCTTCTCTATAACTCCTTGCAACTCAACTGCAACTCCGTGCAACTCAACTAGTGTTTTCCGTAGGTTGAGGGTTTAATTTTTTTTAATTACCAAATAATCATTTATTAGTGACATAGGTATATTGAGTCCGACCCTACCCCCATTCTAATGAAATTTTTATTGTTCTTTCATTGGCAGATGTAATTTCCCGATCAAAACCTCCCGAGAAATTTTCAATAACTGTACCAATGTTTAATTTCTGTGATTGGTGCCAGACCTAAATTTAATCAAGTTGTCACACGCTGCATACAGAAGTGCGGAAGGGTCGGACTCAATAAAAAATAATATAATTAATAAGGGGTCGTTCAAAAAATACTTAACACTACAAATAATAAATATTTTTTAATAGCTGGTACTCCCATGTTAAAAAATTAGGTACTACGTCTAAAAAAAAAAAATAGAGACACAAATTTTTTTTTAATTGGCCATTAGATCCAAAAAACCGAGTACAAAAGATGTTTTTAAAACTTGTGCTTCCATATAATAAAATTAAGTATTTCGCCCAAAAATAAAAACAATAATGATCTTTTTTGTATATTTTGATGGCAAAAATTTTGAAATCAATATATTTTCAAAAAATTAGGTATCAGATTCGAGAAATCGTAAAAAACGTTGTTTCTAAAACTAGCACTTAAACTTCAAAATGAAAAAAACAACGGTGTCTTATGTATTTTTCAAATCCTTTTTTTTAAATTGTGTTTTAACTTCGTGGAGTTTAAAAACGTGTTTATATGCAAAAAAATCAAAATTTCACCTATCGCAATGATCCCTAAATACGACGATTCTGTGTTACGCTGTGTTACCGCGGTCCAAAGTTCGCCTTTTTACAGAATGAGTAAAGACTGCAGAGCATAGATTCATTTTATGCACATATATTTATATGCGCGTAAAAAACGTCATAATTAAAAAAAAATTTTATTTTTTACTGTAACATTTCTCCACGCATGTATGGGTTTCTGAATTGTTACGCGGTGTTACATTGACATGCATGGATTTTCGTAAAATTGGTGTTATGTATTTTTGAAATACATAACCTTGAAAAGGTGGGTCACCTAAATTAGGCTTTAAGAAGCCTTATGAATACGCGTTACACAGAAGGGGGTGGGCCGCTCAAAGTTTGAAAAGAATTTTGTAACTTGTGAATTATTTTTAAAAAAATATCTATATATAAATCAAAAATTTTTATCCTAAAATTCCATTTTCCAGAAATAGTACACCAAGATCTCATATTTTATCAACATCTTCAATTCAAAAAGCACTTGGTAATTCTACTAATTCAAGTAAAAAAAAAGAATCTAAACGTAGAAATTCTCGCAAAGCTGATTCAACTTTAAGCACAAAAACTGAACCAACAAGTCAATGGTACACTACTCCTGAATCAAACTTAACTACACCAACATTTATATCAGCTTCTACAACTAGCTTACCTACGACTCCAGTATTTGAATTACGACAAGAGGTAAAACATAATTTTATGATTTATAATTCGTTAGTTGTCTAATATAAATTAATTTTTTTAGCTTACTCCAAAGAGACCTTTAAGATCAGAAGCAGAGAAAGAACGACGACTAAGTAACAGATGGTCAGGTCAATCGCCGTCATATTTAAGAAGTTCTAGCAATGGTTTTGATTCTTATAGCATTGGTAAAGGAAACAGAGATAGTATCGGAACCACGGACAGTACTGCATCAGAGGAGGATCCACCTCCGCCGCTTCCAATGAAAACTCGCGAGGTTGAATATTCTAACTTACCAGATGAATCCTTCAGTTACAGTATAGCTACTATAAACCGATTACAAATAACACATCAATCAAAAACTCATTCGCCAAAATTAAGTTTTGATGATTATGACAATAGCGACAAGCCCCCTACTCCGCCACCAAAACCCAAAAGGCCTCCCTATACTTTAACAAAAGGTTTAGTTTCTCCAAGTGACTCTGAAAGTTCCAATCATGATTCGTCTACGGCGTAGGTGTAAATTACTTAATACTTTTTTGTATATGTGCCAGAAATAACCCCAAAAGAGCTTTGTAGATAAATATTTATATTTCTATAAATTTATATACTTGAGTGATTATGCATTTGAATGAAAGCTTGTGTGAAAACTATATTTTAATATACATTTACATACTTTTTACAGAATATTTATATTTTTTATAAAAGTGTAATTTTGTAAATTTTTACTCTTTTTAAAGATCGAAGAAAGTGAATTTTTTAATGCCAAATTTTGATAATTTGAATTTTTAATATTTTATACAGGCCTAAATTTATTAGAGTAGTTAATTGATTTAATTAACAGTTGAATAATATTATATAAATAATAATTAGTTTGTAATGTTTAGCTTATGTACAAAATTAATTTATTGCAAAAAAACAATCTTTAACAATATTATATTCTTAAATTAATAATTTTATTAATTTAAAAATGCTACTAAATTAATTTTAGTAATTGATTTTTAAAATAAGTAATTATTGTTAATTATTTAGTTTGATTTTTATAAATTTATTACACACAAATACCATAAAATATTATGCCAAAGAAAAATTATATAGTATTATATAAAAATAAAAATAGCTCGAAAAATAGTGAAAAAGTCGCATAAAAAAATTTTTTTTCAAAGTAAAGCCCTAAGATTTAATGTTTGCTCAAAGATGTCATACATGTAGAAAATTCAAAAGCTAGTCTGTGTAATTTTCTAAACAAAACATTGAAATAATGTCCATTACTGAATTAACCGTGCCATTTAATTATGGGAAGAAATAAAAAAAAAATGTTTATATTATAAAAAGAGTTTTAACTTAGGGACCAATTATTAATAATGTGACAATAGATTTTTTTTGTAGTTGATATTTGTTTATTGTTGTTAATTGTAATTTTTATACTTAATATATATATTAGACATTTATATTATATTAATTTAAGTATTATAATTTTTATTATATTACAAACCTGAATTCAAGGATTTCTATGATTCTTAGGTTTATAAAATAAATAATTTTTATATCCACTAAACTTTAATTATTATTATTCCTTTTTATTTTATTTTATACACGCACTATCACAATTGACATAAAAGTATACAAAGCTGACCAGCAGTCTTCTAAATTAACTATAATATAAATAAAATTAAATACAATTTTTTCTCACTCATTTTTAAATCTACGAAAACCAAAACAATATTTTTTATTCATTTTTTTTTCTTCAATAAAATCATTTTTAAAATTACATTTACATCGTAGTTTTACATGACATTTAACAATATTTTAGAATAATTTATGGAAAGCACGTAGGATATTTTTCGTAATATTTATTTATATATTTTTTTATTTGTACAATTGATAAATAATGATAAAAAAAACTTATAAAATTCAGTTAATTTATTTCTTTGTTATAAGGAAATTTCGTATTTTTATTGTTTTTTAATTGTATAGAGATTAAGCATTATAATATTAATGGAAAGACGTATAAAACTTGAAGGAGATTTTTTTTTTTCAAATACATTTTTTTAAAAATAAGTTTATAATGATGTTACAATTGCTTTCTGCATGAAGAAAAAAAATTATTATATTTTTTTAAAACTACTTATTAAATGAACATAAAAGACATTTTATTGCTTTATAATTTACGTTGCTATAAACATTTTTTACATAACACATTAAAAATCATTTTGATAGCTCTATATTCTAAAAAACTTTTGTTATTTTATATTTTCAATAAAAACTTTGTTAATTGAGATACACACATTGAACTTATTTTTATTTTATAGGCACTAACTGTGTTTTAAAATCGTATAATTTCATTATTATTTAAATATTATTCTTTTTTATCCAATACATTTGTTTTATTTAATTTAATAATACATAGTAACATTGAAACACTTGAATTTTACATATTGTCGTTGTTTAGTTTTTTCTGATCATTCGTAAATGTGAGGAAGATTACTGCATTACCAAATATACTGAACGCCCCCGTGATAGCCGGCTAATAGGCAAATGGTCAAAAAATGAAAACTTTTTCAGCTTAAAAACTACCGCATTCTCGTAAATCACGATTACCTAACGGAAGAGGTGGGCGATAGTTATTGATTACCTATTGAAAAAAATTATTTTTCATTAGATTTTAAATTTCTTTATTATAAATAATACAGGCGCCAGCCATACTATCACGCCCAAAAATTAAATTTCTTTTTCCGAGGATAAAAAGTAGGTGGTATTTATGTTTTTAGACCCGCTGAACACGAATCCGGGGTCCGTTTTGCGAATTTCGTGGTAAATTTTTTGTTATTAACAAATTATTGAAAAATTGGCCAATAATTTGTTAATAACAAAAAACTGACCACGAAATTCGCAAAACGGACCCCGGATTCGTGTTCAGCGGGTCAAAAAACATAAATACCACCTATTTTTATCCTCGGAAAAAGAAATTAAATTTCTTAATTTTTGGGCGTGATTAGTATGGCTGGCGCCTAGACTAAAATGCTTAAAGAAATAATAATAATTACCGCGCCGTGATTTTCATGACATGGGCAATCGTCACCTCTTGGGAATTTTCTCAAGTTACGGAAAATATTGAGCTGGTGATGAGAAACCTCGATGTATTTTTTGAAAAGAATCCAAGTAACGCTTTCATTGCAGGGTGGTGTTGTTAATGATCCTAAATATGTCCAGTATCCATTGTCGTCTAAAAAAGTAAATCAAATTTTTTATTTATTCTACTACTTAACTTATGATATTTGAAAAAATGCACAGTGTAAAAAAATTAAAATCAATTTTTTTGCGTATAATATTAATACGTCTTTTGCATCTCTCATGCATTAGTTTAAATTTGGTGCATAGTGTCAATTATTATTTATTTTAATTTTTTTCTAATATATTGTACAAAAAAAAATAGACTTAAATCCAATTTTTTGTTAATGAATTTTGGGTGCCATAAAAATAAGAAAAGTCTAAAAAATTCAAAATATTTTTCTCAGCTTCATTAATAATTCGGGAAATTTTTTACGTTTATGGTAGAAAAAAAAAAAACAAATTTGTTGATTACCAATTAGACCAGCCTGAAAACTAAACGTCTAATCCGGTATATAGATTATAGGAGCCAATCACTTTAAAATTGAATGACTCTGGTCTTTCTGATGTTCATTTGCATCAATCCTAATTCCTGTCAAAAGCAATTTCCAGGAATATCACGGTCCAACTGTGATAAGGGCTCCAAAGTTGAAGGTCACTTGAATAACTTCGACCTTTCTAATACTAGTGATATCTTTCAGATTCATGAATGTATTTATAACAAAAAATGGTATCAGAAATTTTTAATGATAGGGGAATTTTTCATTAGCGTTTTAAAAATTAATTATAGCTTGGGAGTTATTATAAAATTGGGTACCTTTGGCCCACTTAATAGTATATTAATTAAGTATTAAGAGCCCAAAAGTCTCGTTACTAGAGTCAGCACTAACACGAGTTCTCAGCGAAACTGGACACGAGTGATATGGTTTCACGCTAGTGTATGAAGTTTTTCACCCATGGTGCTTACGATATTTTTTGCCTACTTAGGAGTAGAATAAGTGCAGCAAATTTCATACAAAGTTTTACACCCGGGAGAGCAAAAAACTTATCTTACTTTGTATTTTTAAAAATTTAAACTAGTTTTTGATGCAAGACAAAAACGTTTAAACAAAAGATTTCAAACCAAGTGAAGCATTTTCAATTCTATCAACCTTTCCTTTTATCAATTAATATATCTTATTAATCATAAATAATCTGAATAAATTCAAAAATCAGAAAATTTCAACCCCATTTATATCCTATTAAACCTCTTCAATAGAGGCTATATTTATTGATTAATAGTGGCGGTATTTTACCACCTCGATTGAAGTATCAGAAAATTTGGAGTCATTCAATTTCAAAGTCTTTGACTCCTAGTCCAATAGGTACACCGAGAAAATTATATAATTGTTAGAATAATATTATATAATCATATTTTTACATTATCTGTAATTTTATTAAAAATATGAGAATTTCTTGATATACGCCATTAAACTAGATTAGATTAGGCTTCGATAATTATACACCAGTCAAAATACGGGTTTGGGTGGACTTTCGGTTGCGAATACGAGATTTGCTCAAGTATAGGTTTTTTGGATCGCTGAACACGAAAATCGGTGTCATTTGGCTAAGAAAATGGGGCTTCACCCTTAAATTTGCAAAAACTACCCCAAAAGGGGGAATTTTTGACATATTCGCGTTCTGAGTCGATAGATTTGTCCAAGAATTGGTGTTTTTGCCGTTTCTGCACTTTTTGCGTCAAGATTAGGTCCTCAAGGGTGTTTTGGGTCGCTGAAAAACGAATTTCATGGTTTTTTTAATGAAAAAAAAATATTTCACCCTTATATTAGCTAAAACAACCCCCAAAAGGCGAATACATAAAAATACCCCCTTTTGGGGGTAGTTTTTACAAATTTAAGGGTGAAGCCTCATTTTCTTAGTCAAATGACCCCGATTTTCATATTCAGCGCCACAAAAAACCTATACTAGAGCAAATCGCGTATTCGCAACCGTAAGTCCACCCCCCCCCCCCCGTATTTTGACTGGAGTATTCATAATTATTTTAAAAACAATTAACCAAAGATAAAAAAATTAAAATAAGGCTATTTTTGCTGTTTTAAGCATATTTAGGTTGTCTAGTAAGTTTTTCGAACTATTTATCACGATTCTGAGGTCATATTTTTAATTATAAAAATAGCGGGCTTAATATGGTGAATTCCTAACCTCATTATTGGCAATATATGCCATTTTAGCATTCTGACGTGTTGCATTATAAGTCTTTGGGGCCGGTGATCATGATCCTGAGGTAAGATTTATAATAATTATAATAATCATATAATTAAAAATATTTACTCAGAATCTTGCTATTTTTTTGCCGATTTTACATGGTATAGTGTTCATTACTTAAAACTGGCCATCCAAAAATGGATGAAACCTTCAAAATCGAAGTCAAAAGTCTGATTATATATTTTGAAAAAGCCACTCTTTTAACTTAGGAGACCATTATTTTAAGCGAAATTCCAGTATACCGAGATAGTTTTTGAAAAAATTTACAAATCGATGCATAAATAAGAGTTTCGGACTTAAAGAATCAACAAACTGATCAAATTTGTCGTGATCAGAATGTTTTAAAATCAAATCCGTACAGTACACGGTTCAGATGTTACAAATACACAATAAAGTTTATTTTTGCGCCTTATTTTCTTTTAATGAATATATTATAGAGTTTGTGCAGATGGTATATTTTCATTATAATTATGTGAAATTGAATAAAAATAAATTTTCTTTGAAGTTTTCATAAATAAATACATGTGAGCGTCAGGCGATTGAATAAAAAAAAGATATAAGTATATTATTCTTTTAGTCGTTCGCAAACTATTTTATAATAATAAACCATGTGTAAATATGTGTTACTCTGCATTTTATTAAAACCATGCCATACATAAAATATATTTATAAGTTTTCTGTGAAAAAGATGTGAAAAAAAAAGAATAATGATAATAATAATAATAATAAAGTAAATATTTTCTTCAAACAAATTATATTTCTAGTGCAAAAATGAATAAATAAAAAAATTTATTTCGCTTTATTTTTTTTGCGACAATAAAAATTTTATTCAATTGTGCTTTTTTTTAATAAGTTTTTGTCTTTTTTAAAACTTACGAACCTTGATTAACGTCATTGCTATTATAATCAGGTCTAATAATCTTATCCGCCCATCTCATGCATGGGTTTGAATTTCGTCTATTTGAACAATACCCATATCGACCGCATCTTACTTTAATGCACAAATATTTTGTTATCATAAAATAAAGTATCTTTTTAACAACTTCTTAGATGCTCAAATTATTAATTTACAATAATTTAGTTAGTATGAGCAATATAAAAAAAATTAAAAATATTTCTTTTTTTTCATAATTATATCAATTCCAAAGATTTCGGATCTGGGCAATTTGAATAAAAATTCTACTTGGCTAATAAAAAAAAATTTTTCAAAACTAAAAATGTTGTATTTATTTAAATTCTTTCGAATCAAAAGGCACAAAGCTTCGGCTATTTTATTGAACAGTTTGGCAAAGACTCTCCATTACCATTTTGGACTTTATAAAAGAAATAAATTTGAGCTTAAATGTTTTCACACTCAAACAGACATAAAAGCCGTGATTATTTTTTATTAAAATAAAGCATTTAGAAAGAGTTTTTAAACGAAAAGCCAAGTTATGTCAAGAATGTATCTGTATTTATTATCGTGCAGCTCGTGAAAATAAATTTTTTTATCAATATTTTCGATGAATTTAACGAGAATAAAACGTAAGGCTATACTAATTAAAAATTGAAGTTAAAAATCGTCGTTGACTCTTGATGAAAAGTTAAATTATGATACAGGTAAATAATAATTATTATGTATCTCTGTAAGATTTCAACGCGTGACGTTAGTTTTAATGCTATTTTCGTGTCATTATACTTTTTATACATACGATTGTAAATAATTGTAAAATATTCAATAATGACACGAACGTGTTAGACAATGTTTCACACATTATATAAATTTAATTTGAAAACAAGGAAACATTTTTTTTTTTAATTTACAAAAGTATTAAATAATACGAAACAGTAAAAACAAGATAGAAAAATTTTGAGTTTTATTGATTTTTTTAAGTGATTAAATCTATTGTTTATGTAACCTTTTATATTTTTTTCGTATTTTTTTAATAAGGTTTTGATAATCGATTCATGCATAATGAGATGTACACAGATAAGAAAATAATTTCTAAATTTTTTTCTTGCCGAAGTACGAAATTAAAATTTTTTTTTTGTTGAGATACTTAAGTTTACTATTTTTAGCTTTATTTGAATTTTATTTTTAAAAGCATTTGTATTCTGTATTGAATGCCTCCAGCGCACATATCGAGTATAAAATTATACACATTATAATTATAATATGTTTATATAGACAAACCAGAGCTTCTGTCTTATTTCAAAAAACTCTTCCACTTTTAAAACGGTATTTCCCAAGGCTTTCTTCAATATATTATAACTTTATTTATATATTATTTTTTACTTAAATAAAAAACATTTAATTCATATAAACTTATCTTTCCTCGTGACATGAAAAGACCTCGAATTTCAAATTACACATTGATAGTAGTAGTATAAGTTATAAAAAAGTATTTTTGATAGTTTAAATTTTCGATTACGCATTGAAATTAGGTCTTATTTACCGAAAACAAAATAATCCCAAGTTCATTTAATCATTATTAAATATTAAGCCACGAAATACAAAAGCTCGTAAGGAACCAATTTTTCACCTATTTTTTTTTTCAGTTATCCGAGTTATTTTTTTTCTTGGTACCAGACTAGTTGGTGTACTTGCATTACTTCAAAAATATAATAATTAATAGTTTTATTTTTTGAGAAATTAACGATTTTTTACTCATAATAACTAAAAAAGTACGAATCTTTCTTAAAAAAGATCGCTAAATTGAGTCTAAGTCCGTTTCGAAAGTTTTCACAATCATTTATCTAGATTCTAAAGCCAGAATTTCAAAGTCTCAAAAGAGTAATATTAAAACCGAGTTCAAAACATCAAAAAATCTTAATTATATAAAAATGAAAAATAACATAAAATTTACCATTTCATTATTAAGATGAAAGAAATTTACAGGGAGTAATATTTAAAAAAGGCCACTGATGCAGGGCAGAGGGATAAAAATGAAAGTTTTTAGATCCGAAGATTAAATACAGTTAGAATAATTTCGATTTAATTAAGGGCTTGGTAAAATTTTCATTTGGGGACGAAAAATAATTTGGTTTTTGGGATTTAAAATAACTTAAAAAATTAATTATACTGGCTCAGCATAATATGCTCAATGCCCGTTGGTTGTGTTAACGGTTTTACAAGTTTTCTTTTTTAATAAACAGTTTTGCTAGAAGAGTCCGCACTGAAAAAAGTCCGTTTACGCCACACAAAAAAAATTTTAATTTTCTTTAAGTTTCAAGCAATTTGCAATAATTTGAAAAAGAAAAGAATCCGCTTGCCGCAAACGAAATTTTTATTCAATTTAAAAAATTTAATAATTACGATTTTCGACAACGTAACTATATAATTTTAAAATTAAAAATAAATGACTTTCAGGGGTTAAATTTGAAAACATTTCACGGGCTTAAATACAACTTTAAAATCCCTAGGCCCAACCTGCCATTTTAATAAATTTTACCATTCCCGATGAAAACTTTTAGCATATTCACACAAAGTAATCTTTTGACAAATATATTGTCTAAACAATTTTTTTATCTATTGAATTGTATTAATTATTATTATTCAGTCCCTGCAATACTAATAATAAGAGATTAGATAATATTCTCAGTAATGCTGCCGTGGCAAAGTTATTGAATCGATTCCATTATTGATACTTGTTATTATTATAACCATTTGAATGAATGATAGTTTATATTGAATTAAAAATTTTTTTTTATTATTTGAATATAAAAATTGTTCCCTTATCAATATTTTATCATATTGTGTAATATCAAAGAGATAAAATAATTGACTCTGCAGAATAAGTGAAAACCATAATGTAGGTATATTTTTAAATTGAAAAAATTATGCAGCTATTTTTATTTTTCATTCATGTCCCTACTTCTCGCTTATTAAGTGATTTATTCTTATTAAAAATCAATTGATTTTTCATAATATTATTTTTTTTTTAATGTCATTTGAATACGTAGTTGGATTTAATTTTGAAGAATATATAAATTTAAACTTACCAGGAAGGAGTTTGCTAGGGTCGATGGTATCATTTATATCAATAACATCATCCTTGTACGAAACGTAAGGAAGTATACGTGCAATTTTATCCATTTCATCGTGTGGTCGTCCAACCTGTTGAGAAAATTTATTTTTTTCCCGTTTAATTAAAAGCTCAATAAATTATAGTTGATTGATTTATCTATAGGAAATTCATAATATATAAACTTCTCGTTAAAAAGGTCAAAATTTAATACGTCCTTTAAAAAAAGCTTGTGGTTACTCAAATTATTAGGAAATTTAACACAAAGTATTAAGTTTTCAATGACAAGGAACATTTTTTATTCGTACAGTACACAAATTAAGAAAAAAATATGCGAGTATTAAAAATTAACATGCTTCAAAAGTACAGAAGTCAAAATAATAACCAAAGATTTAATATTGGTATTGGATAATTCTTGAAATGTATCCAATGAAAATTTTTTAAAATTTAAACTTATGAAATCTATAGTTTTACTTAATATTAATTTATTATCACAATCGTCAGCCAATTTTAATATATCGATTGAATTATCGTAATTAATGTTATTTAGCAAATAATTTTCTAACTTTGATCTCAGCTCGTTTATGGAATATTTTATGGTTATTGGTAGTAATATTTTAACCGTATTTAAATTTAAACTTTTTTTCAACAATTTTCCAGTGTAAATAAATTTTAAAATTATTTCCATTATTTCTTCGCTTATGTCGGCTATTTCGATAATGTCGTTACTTTGATTTTGACGTAAAATTTCATGAAAATTTGGACTGTTTCCTGCTAGTATAACTTTGTGCAAGTAGTAATTTTTCTCTCCAATTTTTATTATTATATCTGAAAATTCTTCCAAATTATTGTACGTTTTTTGTAAATAAGCTAATTTGTTTAAATTATTAAATCGTTGACAATCAATGAACCTGATAAATAATTGAATTATTATTATTAATGATTTGTTATCAAAATGTAAATAATTATCAGCTTCTCTGTTGATATTTTTAATCAGTGCGGATTTTTCATCTTTGTTTATAACGTCGAATGATACTTGTCTGTAATTTTTATCAACGATGAATACCTCCCATTCGCACGAATCGATATCGTTATCATTAATCAAATTATAATTTAATCTTAACTCTTCTTTTTCCGTCTGGCTATTATCGCTCGTTGATTTAATTAAAAAACGAAATTTCGGTTTATTACTTGGCGAATTATTGTCGTCAGCAGTTGTGAACTCATTGGATTCGTAAATTTTGTTTGATTTGAAATTAAAATTTTGAACCACCCATTTGAAGGCTATTCTCCATCTTTTATTATCTTCGACGCATTTCCAAACTATGTCGTTTGAGTGTGATAATTCGCTTGAATGTATTTTTATTGGATTTAAAAAATAATTTGACATTTTTTTAAATTATTTTTTTAATATTATTTTATTAAATAATAATTTTACTTTTTAATTTTGTTCAGCTCTACTTAAAATTTAAATTCGAGGTTAGTGACGATTTGATAAACAAAAGATAATCACTTTCAAATAATAATACGTAACATTTAAAAATTATCAACTCAGTTACATACTACCTAATTAAGTTAAGTCTAACGTCTAACGAAAGAGTAAATGTAAAGTTTAAATATTGTAAGGTTTCAACGTATCATCAAAATATGTACGTATATCTGACATAATCGATAAACATTTTTTAATAAATTATCATATAACTTTTATTTGACAAAATTTATACAAACAAAAAATTCAATTTAATTATAAATAATTGGATTATTATTTAGAAAATGAAAATACAAGAAAAAACTAAGAATTCAGCATAATATATGTTGCACAATATTCAAAAAAAAAAATTTAATAAAATAAAAAGTGTTATGAAATAAATTTATTTTCTCTCATATAAACTAAATTTATATAAAAAATTATTGTTTTTGTTTTTAAACTTAATATGATTAAATAATTTTTTTAAATCAAGAAAATTTAAGTAATAGTATAGGGCTGGAGCATGGTTTTATTTGCCATTTTATTTGAAAGTGTTCATGGAATTTTTCGACGGTAATTTTAGTTTTTGACGTCGCTGATTCCAAATCCGAAGTCCGTTTTGACCTAACGTGGTCCAATTTTGCGTAATTGCCCAGTTTAGGTCATTTTTAATATATATACTATACCTAATTATCATATCTACTCATGCAAAAAAAATGGTAGCCCATAATAGGGATTCTTAGGCTATTTTTCACGCTTTTTGGGCTACTTTTAGCTATTATTATGAAATAATACCAAATTTTATCTACAACTTCTGTTTTTTGAGTATTTTAAGGTAGTTAAATACGAATATTATTTTTAATTTATATGAAAATGGTGCAGTAGCCCATAATGGGCACTTATAGGCTGTTTTTAACGTTTTTGGGGGTAATTTAAGCTATTTTTATGAACTAATACCAATTCTTTTCTACAGCTTGTGGGTTTCGGGTCACTAAATGCAAATAACACATCTTTTTTTAACAAATAATGTCCAGTGGCCCATAATAGGCGATTCAGAACCAGAAGCTGTAGATAAAAATTGGTATTATTTCATAAAAATAGCTAAAATTAGCCCAAAAAGCGTGAAAAACAGCCTAAGAATCCCTATTATGGGCTACCATTTTTTTTTGTATGGGTAGATATGATAATCAGGTATAGAGAGACCCAAAAAACATTAGTGTAGTCTGAGAAAAATGGTAATATATTAAAAATTTTAACAAAAAATGTCAAAAAAAACGTTAAAAATGACCTGAAATGGGCAATTACGCAAAATTGAACCAGGTTAGGTCAAAACGAACTTCGGATTTGGAATCAGCGACCCCAAAAACTAAAATTAGCGTCGAAAAATTCCATGGACATGCTTTAAAAAAAATCGCAAATAAAACCATGCTTCAGGCCTATACTATTAATGACAAAAGAGCTTTTCTGCGCATTTAAAAAACATTTAAGAATGGTTGTTCTTGAGGAATAATAATTTTCAATTGTTTTAATAATCCATCAAATACTTAACAGCCCATAAAGCTTGTTTGGTGAACTAAAAAAGAAAAGACCATTGCAGGTTAAGTTTTTTTGTCAACTGATTACGATATATTTAATTTTTTTTCTGAAAAATGATAATATTTTTAGCCATTTTTTTTAATACTTCGTGTTCTTGTAATAAAATAAAGATATCCTAACTACTGGAAATTATAATTTTTAGTTCAGATATTGGGAATAATGTTCATTTTTTGGGAAATGGACAAATTATCTACTGCAGCCCAATTTTAGAAAATTTTGGCTATTTATTTAAAGTTCAGAGTACCCGAACCATATAATAAAAGTTATCCTAAAACTGGGAAATATGTTTTTAGTGCGTAAATAACGAAAATTTTGGTTTTATTGCCAGGAAATGGTCAGTTTTTCCGGAAAATAGTTGAATTTTCCTTTACAGTCCATGGCATAGCTTGGAGCATTAAAAGAAAGGCCAAAATTATTCAAAATTTTTCATAGCTTTATTATTTTTGCCTTTGTATTAATAAATTATTTAGGTTTTATGTCCTTGAGTAAAAAGGCAAAATAAAATGTTTAAAATCAAAATAAAGTTGTTGCGTTTAAAACTAATTAAAAGTTTTTTAAACGAAAGCGTTAACAAGAAGTTTATATTGACAAGTAGTTGGATATTTTATATAACACAATTGCAATGATATAATGACAATAAATTACTTATTATTTATTTGAAGGATAAGGTAATTTACGAACCTTGAGGAAAACTCCAAGAACAGCTAAACCATCAGGTGCTTTAGCAGCTTCAGCAAAAGTATTATATTTTGATGTATTCCAATGTACAAGATGAAGCTATAACAAAAATTACACATTTTTTTTTTAGATTGGAAGATAATTATTATTTATTGCGTGCAAAAGTGAAAAATTTATTTTATCGTTATTTCTAAATAAAATTATATCCCTATGAGAGTATAATTTTTGGGTCATCAGATACTTCAAAGCAAGACTAGTAATTTACTATAATACCATAATGTTACAAATACCATGCTAAATATCTTTTTTTAAATATTCAAATGGAATTGTTTTCTTATCTCCCCTATCACATATTTGTCATAAAATTTTTATTAAAAATTTATTGGACCGAATAAGAGCAGGTTAGTAAAAACAGCATTTATTGTTTAAGGGCAATAATATAAATTAGCAATGAATGTAAAGAAAAAAAAACAAACATTTGCTTTAAGTTCATAACTGCTTTATTTCTGTTTGCATATTTTTTAAGGTAGATTTAGAAATTTAATAATACGTTTCAAGAGAAAAATAAGCTTTTTTGATGTCTGTAAACTCAAGAAAATAACGAAAATTTTAAAAATTAAAAATTTTTGACAACAACTTGAAACGTGTTTATAAGAAGGGCTTGCTGATAAAACTGGATAAAATCATAATGTAAATATGGTGCACTTTCTGCCCGCAAATCTATGCTCCAAACTCACTTTTTTTTATCTTTTTTTTTTTGGGAAGAAAGTAATATCTTTCAACAAGTAGTGATAACAGAATTTACACTTAATCATACTATAGTATGTATCGCTTGTATCTCTCATTAAACCCATGAAATCGGATTTTTTTTTAAATAAAAAAATTTCTTGATTTGTTTGAGAAATTGATCCCGAAATCTTTCAGTTTCAAAGCTAACACGCTGCCGCTGCACTTTGTGGCACATGCATCAAAATCAAAGTTTGATAATCATACGTTTTGGATATTTTGTTTATTATTTGTAAATTATTAAATACGTAAGCAATTTGAACAATTAAAAATAAACTTATTATTTTTTTTATAGATAAGTGGGCCAATTTACACCTGGAAATAAAAAACTATTTTCTTTACAACGAGATTAAATGCGCGAATCATTACACTCGTTGACGGAATTATAGGACTCTTGGTAAATAACTGACTGGGGCGCGGTTATTCACCTCGCATCCGAAACGATTCCCTTTCATCTCTTGTAAAGCAAATAGATATTTCATTAGAAAGAATTTGTTTATTGAACCTCGGACAGAAAAATTGTTTTTATGTAATATCTGCTCAATGAAAAAAATAGTACACGTAATTATCATATCATAGAATAAATATTAATAATTAAAGATGATGATATTAATATTTAACATAAATAATTATTAAATCAAAGTATGTAAAACAATAATTAGAGTATAATATTTTAATTATTAAGATAAAAGATAGTTAAGTTTTATACTTTTATCAGAGTAAATTAAATAAAAATTTTAAATTTAAAAGATTAAGACAAACAAAAACAAAATTAAAGCAATAAAGATAAAGAATATAAAAAAAAAATAACTTATCTATTTATTAGGCTTGTAATTGATGAAAAAATGAGTAAAATAATAAAATAGGAAAATTCACCAAAACTTGAGATTTAATTTGCGTGTAAAAAGTATAAAATCGTCTTAATTTTTTCGCGTAGAGATCATAAATATAGTAAATATAAAGCAGTTCTGAGTTGCTGAGGCATTGAAGTCTGCTGTTATAATTTGGCTATTAGCAAAAAAGGTAAATTACAATGCAGTAATCAAGGGGTAACAAGAGCTAGAACAAATTTTACGCATAATGATTTATTTGTCAACTATAAAATGAATTATAAATACGCAGTAATTGATTACTATAAGTCAAGTTTACTCTCAAGTACAACCCCAAGAGTATTGATATTATAAGCCACCCATCAGGATAAGATTTGTTGTTGATAAAAATTTATATCTAAAGTGCTCGCAAAAGTCGATCTTAGCATTGAGTTTGTGAGTTATACCACCATGAGACCAATAGCAAGCTATAACTATATGTGAAAAGAAAAGAAAAATTGGAAACAGTGACCTATAGCTACGGTAGTAGTAAAAAAGTTTTTTAGAAATTGACTCTTGAAATTAATTCGACTTCAAAGAGTAAAAATAAGTTTGCAATAAGTAAATAAAGCAAAAGCAACGTATTTATCTTTGCAAAACCATTGAACAGCGTTCATTTAAAAAAAAAAATTTTTTTACCTCCCATCGGTTGAGTATAATTTCTAATTTAAGAATAGTTTGAGCAAATTGATTTTTTTACTATTTTTGTGTTTAGAAATTAAAAAAAAGGAATGTAATGTACTTAAGAGAAATGAAAAGGTGTGTCTATAATTATAATATTTATATTCTTATAATAAAATTCAAGTAAATTAACATAAACATAAAAATATATATTTTTTTTATTAAATAATCAATTAAGGAATAACATACTATTTTTAACTATTGTTAGGGCAATTTTTTATTTATTATCATAAGTTTTTTTTATAAAAAAGGTAATATAAAAAGACTGATATAACGCGTAAATTGAACATACAGTAAAAACCTAATGATTAAATAAAGAGTCTTAAGAATATATTGGAATTTTTTTTGCTTTATTACAGTTTAATAACTAATACATGACGTCAATTATTTTCAATTATAATTCATTTCGTGAGACACGAAGAAAAACAATTTTTTTTTTATTAATTAGTGGTCAAATTAAAATATCTTCTTATAATAATTAGCCATCGTATTAAATTTTAATCACGATAATACAGCTTCTTCTAAAATGACAGATTTTATCGTCTTCAGTCATTCTTATTTATTTATTTTAAAGTTGTTTTTTTTTTAAATTATTGAAAATTATGTAAGACATTATTTGATGAATTTTCCGGGTTCTGCTGTAGATACCATTAAAAATAATAGTAATAATATAATAACAAAAATAAGTATAAAGAATAAGTGAAATAAATAACAAGACAATAAATATAGAGAAAAAATTTTCCAATCTTTTTGAAAATACACTTTAAAGACCCAAGAAGATAGAAAAAAATAATACTTTTAAATAAGTTTTAATATTCTGTCAAAATAAAGGAATCATTTTCAAATTTTCGTAAACGGATCGTTGATTATCTTTTTTGTTTCATCACCAATTAACTGTTTCTTGAAAGCCGAATGTTGTGAAGCAGTACTAGAAAATCATTATCAGTTGTCCACCACAGGGTGTTTTTTGCGCAGCATATTTGTAATTGAAATATTTTAACCATGTATTTCTTTATACTAATTTTTTGATGAAAGGATCAATGCTTTTCAATATTTAGTACAAAAATAGAAAAGGGAAAATTGAAAATGTTTATTTGTTTAAACAAATATAACATGTTAAATTTTTCAAGATTTCGGGTCACAAAAGTTTGAGTTCCTGGGTATGGGCAACATGGATCAAAATTCTGCTTGGCTCATATTGAAGATCATTCAATTCTAGGGGGAGGTATCGTGGGAAATTTTTCGATAAACCTCTTCAGTAATGAGTTACAGCTAATTGTTTATAAATTTTAGAGCATTTTAAACATTTAACAGGTCGTATTTGTTTAAAGAAATAAACATTTCAATTTTTTTATTTTCTTGTACCAAATACTGAAAAGCATTGATTCTCTCATTAAAAAATTATTATAAATAATAAATGTATGGTAAAATTTTCATTTACAAATATGTAGCACAATAAAATATAAACATTTAGTCGTCAAAATAATTGCGTGTTACAAAATTTCTAAATATTGGGCTAGTGAAGCTAAGGTTAAAGAGTACTGGGTATTTGCCAAAATGTTTTAAAAAAAGTTGATTTATTTTTTTATTTTTACAGGCTTAAAATTTGTTTTCTCTGCCTGGAAAAAGCTTTCTCACTTTCTTTGTTAGATTTAAAATATTTTGACATATTATTAAATTTAATAAAATATAAGGCTGTTAGTTTTTTGTAAAAATTTTTGGGTATTTGAAATTTTGTGCAAAAGATATATGGGCTTATTTTGGATTTGCGATTTCATGATAGGGTATTCAGATAAATTTTATTCTCTTTCTAGTATGAGAAAATTTATTTCCATAAATTAGTAGAAACTGACAATAATATTGCTTAACCCATCTATGTATACGACGTAACTATTCTAAGATAAAAGTATTAGTAATTGAATTGCGTAGGTTCTCAATAGTAAATCTTAAAAAAGCATAAAAGACACATAAATAATAATTTTAGTTTATTTTTCATCATAATTTTAATTTATATTTGATAAATTGATGAAATAAAAGCTTCGTTATTAGTCACATGGTTTTTATATTTATTTTATTTATTTATAACTCGCGGTAACACGCGCTTCTATTATTCTTCTTTTTAAGTCATATGACTTTTAAAAAAAAAATATTAAGAGATTATATTTTTATTTTAATGCAAACTTTTAAATTAAATATTAGAGTATAGTGAAAAAAGGGTACTTCTGAGATCCTGGAATCTTAAAGCTACTTTTTTGGGAAGCAGATAAACATATGTAAATTTCAAGAAATTCGGTTAATTTTCTACGTTCCAAAATCCGAATTTTACCGTGAAAATTCCACGATTTCGGTAATTTTGATATTTTTTTTCTTCTAAAATGTCAAATTTTAAAAAAATATTAAGATTCATTCAGCCAGAATTTCAAAATGATTGAGAAGCCTATACAGAACTTCAAAACTAAAATAAATGATTTTTGGTATAAAAATGAGTCCTCTTGCTCAAAAAATTATGATCTCGACTGTTTGTTCACGCACAAGATGTATGACCTAACAGAAAACATATAATGGTAATTTTAGAAGCTGACCTCAAAATTTAAAAAAAAATGAATTTTTTGGTTTACTAGATTATATCGGGCTCATGTTGTTCACCCGCATTATAATCTCCCCTTATAGATTTATTAAAAAAATATTTATTAAGAAATATAGGTTATAAACTATAAAGAAAATATGTCCAAAAGATGGTGGCCCCCATAAAGCCCATCAATTTTTATATTATAATAGAAAAATAGGTCTTTCTACTCAAAAACGATTCAAAAATCTTGACATCGTCTGTATTTTAGGCTCGCATTCACCGTTCAATTTCCAGAAACCCAAAAAGATTTGGAGCGGCCTTAATCTAAAAATAAAAAAAAATCGGTTTATGGTATAAAAATAGGTTTTTCTGTTCTAAAGTGATTTGAAAATTTAGACATCGAGTGTTTGATTTTTTAGGAATCAAACTGGTTAAAAGGAACTCCAAAACGGAAATTTCAAATGACAAAATAACCTTAATAAGTTAAAAATAGCTGTAAAGCTGTTGAGAAGTATCTAGCATTATTTTCTCAAGTCAGTAGTACACTGTAAAAATTAACTTTCTTGGATTTACAAAAAAAATAGAATTTTTTCGAAAAATTAGTAAATTTTCAAAAAATTTTGTAAGTATTCGATAAGAATCGTAAATTTATTAAATTTAGTATATTATCGAAAAATTCGAGAATTCTCGATTTTTTTTTGTGAATTTACGAAAAAAGTTGTAAATTCACAACTATTTTTTCAGAAATTCACAACTATTTTTTGAAAATTTTCGAAAAAAAATTGTAAACTATCAATTTTTCTTGCAAATTCACAAAAAAAAACTCGAGAATACTCAAATTTTTTGTTAATAGTAAATTTATGATTTTTTTCTTGATTTTTTTCGAATATTTACAAATTTTTTCGACAATTTACTAATTTTTCGAAAATGTTCTAATTTTTTTGTTAATATAAGAAAGTTACTTTTTACAGTGTAGATAACACGAGTTACCGAAGTATCTAATGTTGTTTTCCTAAATCTGAAGTAACTAAAATGTTATTTAATTGTCCTGTCGCAAAGTTCCTTGGAAAAAAATGGTTGGTATTTATGTTTTTTGACCCGCTAAACACGAATCTGAGGTCCGTTTTGCAAAATTCGTGGTCAATTTTTTGTTATTAACAATTTATTGCAAAATATGACAACAATCTAAATGTTAAATATCCTGTAGCTAAAACAATTCAAAATTTTGATAAGCCCCTGATTTTATTATACATATTTTCACTCACTTAATCAAAATTTCTAATTTATGAGCTCGTATGATTAATTTTTTAAACAATATTTAATTGTTAATAAATTGTTTAAACAATATTTTTTTGAAAATTACGTGTGACACCTTTTTTTATGTATTTTTTGACCCTCTGATCACGATTTTCAAGTTATTTTTTTCATAAACCTTACTTATAGTACTTGTTTAAACAATTTTAATTTGTTTATAATCCAGAATAAGTATGTTGTTAGGTAAAATTTGACTAAAACATGAATTCCGTGGCTTACAGATTTCGTGATTTCAAAAAGTGATCTATAATTTTTTTTAATTTTAACTTGCTGAATCTGAATTTTAAATTCCCAAGGTCATAGGTTTAATTGTTTAAACAATATTTAATTATTAGTAAATTGTTTAAACATATTTTTTTTGTAAATCACTTTTGTTTATGTATTTTTTGAACCTCTGATCACGATTTTCAGGTTCTTTTTTTCAAAAAACCAACCCCATTATTTGCTTAAACAATTTAAACTTTAAAATCATATAATAAATAAAATTAACTCTCGGGTTAGTAGTATGGAAGATAATTTATTTAATGTATTATTACATTTTTTTGTATAAACATAAATTTTACTATAGTAAAAAAAGCACTTGAATGAACTTAAATACCAATGTGTTTCAAGAATTGGAATTTTACCTAACACCATATTTATTCTGGATTATAAACAAATTAAAATTGTTTAAACAATTACTATAAGTAAGGTTTTTGCAAAAAATAACTTGAAAATCGTGATCAGAGGGTTAACAAATACATATAAAAAGGTGTCACACGTAATTTTCAAAAAAATATTGTTTAAACAATTTATTAACAATTAAATATTGTTTAAAAAATTAATCATACGAGCTCATAAATTAGAAATTTTGATTAAGTGAGTCAAAATATGTATAATAAAATCAAGGGCTTATCAAAATTTTGAATTGTTTTAGCTATAGAATATTTAACATTTAGATTGTTGTCAAATTTTGCAATAAATTGTTAATAACAAAAAATTGACCACGAATTTTGCAAAACGGACCTCGGATTTGTGTTTAGCGGGTCAAAAAACATAAATACCAACCATTTATTCCATGGAACTTTTATGGCATTAAATAGCATGGTGGGCGACAGGATATAAAGGAATTTAACACCGTTTTTCAAAGTAAAAATAGCTGAAATTGTGTTCAGAAATATCTTACACCGTTTCCGAATTCATAAGTATCAAGCAAAGCTTTCCAAAGTATCTCAACGTTGCTTTGCCGTAGTGTTAAGTATCAAAAAAAATTTTTTCCGATGTAATTAAAAATGCATTTTAGGGTCTTTATTTTTGAAGGTAGCTAATACTATTTTCTCTGAAGTAACTTAAATTGCTTACCCTCGTAATACTGGTCAGAAAAAATTTTGAGCTTAAGGACTTAAAATATTTTGGTTTTAACTTCAAGATGCCAAGGTCTGTTACATTTTTTAGTCTTTATTTTTTGCATTTTACGGATAATTGAAAATAAAAAACTTGGCAGCATTGAGTACCCAGGGAAATTTCAAATTAAGATAATTAAGAAATAAAAATTATTTCATCTTTAATATACAACCCGTGAGATTTAATTTTCGTAAAAAAACCTATGTTTTGTCTTTTAATTGTTAAATAGATGTTACCTCTCCTGCAAATGCTTGTCCATCGACTGTATGCTCAGAACCTCTTGAATCGCTACAACCCCAATGACAATGATATTGTTCTAATTTATAAACGTCATCCACCAAAGGTCCTCCAGTTAATACTGAAAAAAAAAGTATTTAAATATTTTACTATCGATGTTTTATTGTTTTTTTTTTTTGCTTATTGTAGATAAAAATTTTAATTTATAGTATAGTTATTAAAATTAAGAATTGCAAATTTTTAACGCTCGTGTATTTATCTTGGATAACAAAAGAAGAAATATTAAATTTTTATTATATAATATTCAATTAATATTTTTTTTGAATTTGAAGAATTTTATTGTTAGGCCCGTAAAATCAGATAATAATTAAAATAAATTCAAAACATTAATATTTAGTTTATTGTTTAAAAAATAATAAAACTTTTTAGTTTTTTTGTTAAAAGAGACATAATTTTTTTTAATGCATTGTTAATTATAAATAATTTTTATAATAATTTTATAACAATTTTTTTTATTATTACTGCGTATTATTTAGTTTATAAACCAACAATTTATTAGGATTTTTTTTATCCCTGTAAATCGTCATTTTTAATGGCAGCTTATAAACTGAATACCTACTTTTCGCCCAAAATAACTAATTTTAAATTGCTGGCAGAATTAAAATTTTTGAAAATAATAATAGGTTCAAAATTTTTTCTAGTATTTCGAAAATTCTCTCCTAAATTTAGGCACAACGATCGAAATTATGATTTTTAAAATATTTTCTTTCGAGATTCTAATTTTAAATTATTCTATATTTTTGTCATCAATAAAGTACATATTTATTTCAAAAATTTTCTGGGATGATAAATGGACATGATTTGTTGAATTAAATAGTGGAAGAATTAGAGATTTTGTAAGAAATGTTAGCCAATAAACATTTAGCCCTACGTGTATTGGCCAAGATGCTCCATTAGAATAAAGAAAGGGTGTGAGGAGCATTTTGATATCTTCATAAAATTAAGTGCAATTCAAGTCCTCTATGGACTCAATTAATTTTTTTAATCCTGTGTGTTTTTACTATACTCTTTGCTACAGTAAAAGCACACGGGATAAAAAAAAATTTAGCCAGAAAGGGCTTCGTTAAAAAAGCAGTGATGATTTTTGTGAGGTAACCCAGACTATTTTAAAAGATAAATTTGTTAATTTTTCAATTTTCTATAAAATAAGTGGTAAAATTTATCCAAAATTTTTTTTTAACCATTATTTACCTATAAACCTTCAAAGTTGTTAACAATATAAAAATGTTAATTCAGGATATTGGTTAAATTATCTTAACTTGTAAAAATTCAAAAGAATTGTATTAAGATTATTGAAAGAAATGTATTTCTAAATCCATACTCAAAAATAAGTTAAATGCGTCAATCTATTTTCCTAAAAATATTTATATTTATAACTTTGATGCTATTTATTACTAAAATAATATATTTGGCATGTTAATTGAGTTGAAAAAAAATTTATATTTAAAGATTTAATAATCATATTGATTTTTTTAATTTACGTAAAAATTTCGAGCAGAAATAAACTTTTAAAGTTATGATCATTTTCAATAAGGTACCTTCAATATTAGTTCGACATTAGTTAAAAAAGCGTCTTAAAATTTTGCTTGCGTCATGAATATAGGAAAAGTTTGCTTTTTTCTTTTTTTTTTAATTAGTTAATTGATTAACTAGGAATAATTTGATGCCCACTTTAAAGGTTGGTTTGTTTAAACTTGGGTACATCCTCCAGTCAAAACGGAAATCTGATCTCATTAAATTATATATTACTAAATATAATATTGAACTTTTGGTGACGTAGCTGCAATAAAAAAAACTATAATTACTTGTTTTTTTACAGTTACAGAAGCAAACTTTTTTATGAAAATAAAAGAATTTTTAGGAAATTCTATTTTTAACCACATTTATTAAATAAGAATCGAAAAGAGATAAAGAACTGAGTAGTTAACTTTTAATTAAAATAAATTCAAATCAGCAGAAGTACCCAGAAAAACAAGGAATATAAAGGGAATATATGATATGCCAGAAAATTTTTACTGAAATTTTATAAACATATCTAAAATTAGATTTACTTTCTTCTTGTTTATTTCATTAATCAAATTACTCACTCACAAAATTTTCTTTTCAAGACTAGAAATAATTTTTCAAATTTGCATTGAATTTGCATCCAACGTACTTTCAATGAATAAGTTATCCATATAAAAATTACATTTTAGCTTAATAATTATAGTTTTTAGATAGAGGCTTAGTTTCTAAGGCTAAACTAATTCTTGATAAATAATTATTCCCTATTTCTTCCATAAAAGTTTTGATACTCCCAAACAGAAAAATTCATTCATTAACTTTGACAAATAGAAGCATCATGTTTTTAAACTACCTAGTTGAATTTCAGTATTATTTTATTATTAGATCACAACTTTGAAGGGGATGGGAAACTGTAAAGATTACGTCATTAAATACCCTCATAATATATAGCTTATTTTTATTCATCTTATGTTTTTTATTTATACAATATTGATTAAATACTTTTGATGTTATCATGAATTGCTACATTGAATAATTTATTAATTCACTGTAGGCTATTTTAAATTTAGTCTAACAAATTAGAGGTAAATATGAAATTAATTAAAATATACATTTATTCTTTCTACAAGTAATTGCCCCATATTTGTAAAAAGTATACAAAATAATCGATGATTTATTGTTTCTTTTTGACTTCAGATAATTTTTATTTTGGCACTTAATAATTTGTGTTGTGAAAATAAAAAGGGCTCATTCTATCTACTGATTTTTCAACGGGTTTTTGAATTACGAGTACGTTATTAAAAAGGTCCTTTTATTTATAGAACAGCGCTAAATACTTGGTATTGGGTGATTTTACTTTATACTGCACTGTAAAAAGTAACTTTCTTAGATTTACAAAAAAAATAGAATTTTTCGAAAAATTAGTGAATTTTCAAAAATTTTTGTAAATATTTGAATAGTATATTACCGAAAAATTCGAGAATTCTCGATTTTTTTTTTGTGATTTTACGAAAAAAGTTGTAAATTCACAACTATTTTTCGGAAATTTACAACTATCTTTTGCAAATTATCAATTTTTCTTATGAATTCACAAAAAAAAAATCGAGAATTCTCGAATTTTTCGATAATATACTAAATTTAATAAATATACGATTTTTTTCGAAGTTACTTTTTACAGTGTGGGAAACTTGACGTTGATCTGCGCCAATTACAGTAACCCAAACTCACGAACTAAAATCTGTTAGACTTTCCGTTTCGAGAAGTCCAACACTCGGTTTTAAGGAGTAAAATTATTATTTTTTAATGAATGGTATCTGGGAAGTCGCGCTAATAATAATATTACATATTATATAGTAAAAAAATTAGCTCCATTTATTCTATTACCTGTATATGGAAGATAAAAACAAACACAGTTTTTAGAATAATAAAATAAAATTAATTATTAAAAATTAATTTACTTTTACTATATTTTATTATTATATAACATGTAATATGTTAAGATAAGAGTTTGAGAAACGGTTGTTAAAGTTCCACCAACCCTGTATATTCCTTCTAATCCTACAGATACACTAACAATTTATCCGCATACGTCTCCGAACCTAAAAAATTATTTCCATTAAAGGAAAAAGCGGTATATATCTCAATATGTATATCGACTTCCGAGGAAATAAAAGCAAAAAATACGATTTGGACCGCTTGTGCGAATTGTTGGTGACCTCCGTATAACGAATTGTTCTAAAAGGTTAAACAAACGCATATATATAACATGTAATATACAAATCGACATTTCTCGCTACTGCCACAGAAAAATTTTAGTTAAAAAGATTAAATAATAAAAACGAATTGTTTCAATAATAAATACAAATATTTTATAGTAGCAGTAAAAAGCAACATGATATTTTGGTTCCTCAAAGAGGAACCATTGTGATAGGTCAAATTTCGATTTTTGATTTTTTTGCATATAAGCACGTTTTGAGACCCCAGGAAGCTAAAAAACCGGTTTTTAAAAAAAGTATGTATGTGTGGGTGTATGTGTGTGTGTGTGTGTGTGTATGTGTATGTATGTAATTGGTGATATTTCACAAACATTATGGAGTTAAGACCTAATTTTTTTTTCAAAAATTTTTTCACCAAAAAAGCTTCAGGCACTTTTTTTTTTTTTTAATTTGGATGTAATACCTAATTTATTTCCACGAAAGTACTTATATTTGAAAGTGTAGTTTTTACTCAATATCTCGGATCTGATACTTAATTTTTTGAAAATTTTTTTCCCAAAATTTTCGTAACAAAAAAAAAAAAAAAAAAAATTTTTTTCTCTTTGGACGTATTACCTAATTTATTTCTATGAGAGTACTAGTTTTAGAAAGTTAGTATATACTAATTTTTTGGATCTGATACTGAATATTTTCAAAATTTTTTTCTCATAATTAAAAAAACAAAAAAATTTAAAAACTGCAATATTTTTTTTTGTTTTTGGATGTAATACTTCATTCAGTTCCATGAAAGTACTTATATTTGAAAATATGGCTTTTACTCGATATCTAGAATAGAATCTAGAACTCGATATCTGATAATTAATTTTTTGAAAATTTGTTCCAAAATTTTTAATCAATAAAACAAACTTTTAAAATTTAATAGAAATGTATGTGTGATTGCATGCTTGTGGTGATACCTGTGGCATATTGAAGTATTAAGATCATTGTTTGAGGAACCCTAGTGCCAGCTAGTTGGCAGGGTATTTTTCTAAGGCCCCATATACAAAAGCCGTGAAAGTGGGTCGCAACCACAAGCGTGAACGGAACGTAATGCGCAGAAACCAATTTTGTCTCCTGCGCAACTTAAAATACACAAAATCTTCTTCTCCGCATTGCGCTTGCGGTGTGCCTCGGTTTTACGGTTTCTGTAGATGGGGCCTAACATACTCCCCTTGTTATATAGCCGTTCTGCTGCTTCGAAAACATGTGATGATGGGCAATAATTATTTCTTGAAAATTAATTATTGCAAGTATATTATTTTTTACTCGATTTTTAATTATATATTTGATATTATTTATTTAATTAAAATCATGCAAGTTTTTCAATATTAGTTAATTAATAATTATAAAATACACGTGCTATACTGCCGTACAGATCAAAAACCTCCATATCTACATTTTAACGATTTCGAGATGTTTAATAAAACGCGTTTCTATTGATTTAATAATGTTATTAAATATTTTTTTTATTAATATTCTTTTACGAGATCGAAAAAAACGCGTTTTCTCCCCACTGAGAAAGAAAAATTTCGTTTTGTCCATGGGAACAAAAAAAGAATAACCCAGATCGCAGTTTACCATCCTCGGCTTTGCCTCGGATGCTAATTATCGTGCGACCTGGGCCATTTCTTTTTTTTGCACCCTTGGTTAAAAATGTACTATATATATACTTTGGCTTGTATTATAAATATACAAGGGTTTCATCACCGAATAGATAAAAAACTAATATCGAAAGGGTCTTATTTGATGCAAGTTACCCACAGTGTAATACTGAGAAAGTTAGAAATAAAGGGTACCCATATTGGCCTTTTTAACTCTGTAAATCTAAAGTGCGACTTTTAGACGCTGAGCAGCAGTGGACCGACAATTAAAAATCGAAATAAAAGTAGCTTGTCGGTAAATTTTTTGAATTTTTTCTTTCTTGAAAGTTGTAATTTATTAAAAAAAAGAAAACAAAACCATCTTTGAGGTAATTCAATGATTCCTTACAAAGTTTTATGGGAGCTATGTAAATTTTAAAAATGGGTAAAAAACGGCTACTTTGTCTGATGATATCTCTGGAACTATACTTGCAAAATAAAAAAGTTATAGGGTCTAATCGTTGTTTAAAAATACATAATAATTGTGCCAAATGGCAGAGGATTCCGTGGAGAATTTTCTGAAAAAAGGATGAAAATTTGTTTCGAAAAAACCCCTTAAAATGTTAAATCCGAAACTCGATGCAATCAGTTTGATGAAAACTAAACGAATCTAATTTTATTTTTGTATAATTCAATGAAATTATTCAAATAATTTTGAAATATTGCTAATACTAAATTTGAATATTATGAATCAATGTAGAAGAGCATATTAAAATTAATATAGCAATTGAAGTGTACCTATAAGAAGCCTTATTAATTTAGCAATAAATAAAAAATTATTTAAAAAATTGTAAAATAAGAAATTTTTTACACAAACTCAACAGTATTTAAACGCGTGATTGCACAAAATTATATTACAATTAAAATACGAGTCTCTGTAATAATATAAAATAAAACAATAATTGTACGATTACGACACAAATTTAATACTTAATAGTGTAGATAAATCGTAAATACATAAAGCTCATCTTTTTTAACAATTCTTTTATTGCTAAAATATATGGAAAAATCTATGTCAATTAAACCTGACTTCTTTCAGAGGATCATTTGTTATTGTTTCAAAGAGTTATGCACAAGAAGGTAAAAATTTATTATTATTATAAAATAAGCTGTAGAAAAAAATGTTTAAAAAACGTCATAATCGAAATAGGAAATGTTAATTTGTCAAAAGATCTTTCTTAAACTAATTTTAAGTGAATAAAAATTTGTTTACATTTCTAACGTAAAACTGCAATATACATAAAATCTAAACTTTTTTTGCAATAAAAAATAAAATCGGTTCATATCAAAAGGAATTTAAATTTTACTGGACTTTATTGATTTTTAATGACTTTTATTTTCAAAACAACGTTTAGTATTACGTCAATGTATAATTTTAATCTTGTTAGCAACAAAAAAAATTAAAACTTTTATACACATTTGCGATTTTGCGATTTTTTAATGCATTGTTAAATTTTTTATTTAATTAATGTAAACAATAAACAATGGAAAAAAAACTTATTTTTTTAACTTTGTTTCAAAGGCGTTATATTAATTAAATTCTACAACAAAAGTAATATTTTTATGACAATAACTTTTTTTATCGTAATTATCGTACATGTCAAAAAAATGTATCTTCATAATCTCTTTATACCAGCGATTTTCAAATATTCTCAACTCTTAATTTCAAAAACATTTTCAGCGAAAAAAAAATTAAAATCGAAAAGTAAGTTTAAATAATAATTGAAATTTAAATATCTAATATTCCAAAAATAACTGCCATTTTAAAAATATTCAACCCAGGACTCTGAAAAATCGCATAATAGAATATTTGAAAAGAAATAAAATGTTAATTTATCTTTATTATATGTTATCAAAATAGGTAAAAAGTACATAGTCAATAGTTTACCAAGAATTAATGTTGACATGCAAAAAATATTAAGTACACATAGAAAATTGTAAGATAAATATTATTCCTGATTATAAATTCTTTGTATTTTATTCGCCTGGAAAATCACAGGAAAATTTATATGTATGCATTTCTAATTGATTTTATGCATACAATACTTATTACATAGAACTGTCGAACGTTTAATTGGATTAAATTCAATGAGAATAATAAATATAAATTTATTATATTTTCTAGCTTTTTATATTTTCATTTTAAAAATCTTCATTGAAAGCTTTTTTTTACACAAACAATTAATTAATTTGCATAATAATAGAAACTTTTTTATTAAATTTCATGTTTCATTTAAATAAGTTAAATTAATTCTTGTTTAAACGAGGCAAAACACGTGACAATGTCATTATTTATCCTTCGTAGGTTATTCCAGGCTTTGAGGTCATTTTAAGGCACGTTATAATAAACCCGAATTATTTAAAATAAAGTCTTATATATCTTTCTAATTATTTTGAACCCAGTTTAGAATTCTTTTCGGGAGTCAATCTGTCATTAGTCAATTTTTGGATGCTTTATGTACCTTAAATAATGATTCAAGCTTATTTCGAAGAATTTACTGCCTGATAAATCCAACAACTACCTTATAAATCCACTTAAATCATTGCTGAAACAAGAAAAGGCATCGATATAGGAAAACTTCTTGAAGCGTCATGGTTACCAAATTTTAAATACACAGTTTAATACAAAGTGGTCATTCTTAAACTATTTCGGCAGCCAATTTTAGATAAACTTCACACAGCACAGCTTTTTTTTTGCTGGTCAACTATAAACAATGATATTAAAGGTGCAGCAAGATTGTGCTAAAGATGCTAAAGTTAAAAACTCATCACCAAAATCTTCAAGAGAACTTTTTCAAATCGATTATGCCAATGAACCTTCGGGGCCAAGAAACACAGGATTTAATGCTATTCAATTGGGGTTTTTTAGTTTGTTGATAACGGTAAGAGAATTACTAATAAAAAAAGTGATTTAGGGGGCTTGAAAGATGACGCCTAAAAGATGAAACAGAAGTTTTTTGGTTAACTTGCGAGGTTGCTGCATTCTAATGAAAATTACCAAAAAATCTTATTTGATAACATTGAGACTTGCGTTTCTGAGTCCAAAAGATTCATTCGCAAGAACGGAGGTTGGTCGACAGATTTTTTCAACATTTTCAACTGATCTATAATATTTTGGTGCGATTTGGCCTTCCAAGTATTTAACTCTCCTTGTTAGGTCAAACAAGAAAATAATGCTATTGACATTTAATTTAATCTCTAGTTTAATCATATCTTAATTAAGGTACCAAGCCAGTGAAATTTTTTTCAGATATCCAAAAAATTTTTTTTTTTTTAATCGATGTTAAATATATTCAAAAATATCGTGTTAAAATATTTTTTCAAAATTCAAATTCTAAGTGCTATAAATAACGGGATTAAATAGCGCGTGACCGTACCTCACTGCAGGTATACAAAACTTTAAACTCGATTTACTCGAAACTACTTTTTTTCACACTGCCGACAGATAATCTCGGGATTGGCTCGACCGATTTGGAAAAAAGTGGTTTTGTTTTGTTTATTTACTAGTTGTGTATGCCAATTAACCAGAAAAATAAACAATTTTTAAAAATTTAACTCTCTTTTTATGGGAGAAAGGTCAAAAAACGTGGTCCATTTTCACTTCTTTTTTAAAAACATTTGTGAAAATTTTTCCTTTTGCATTTTTTTTATTTTTCTGGTTAATTGTCATGTAAGACACTTTACTAATTATGGATTTTTTTTTTTTTTCTTCAGATGATCCAATCCGGAGATTATCTGTCGGTAGTGGAGCAAGATTAATTTTTAGGCGCAACTTCAACGCCACCTATGTTAAAGCCAAATAGTAGGCATCGAAAAAAAAAATTTTTTTTGTATTGTTTGAACCTTCATAAAATACTATGTAAATTTTTAAAGCTCCAATAAATATACTTTTTGAGTAAAATAATTTAAAAAAAATCATTAAAAACCACCACATTTCACTGGCTTGGTACCTTAATAGTGTTAAAATACGATATCACATTTCAAAAGTTTTTCGAATCTCTGAAACTTCTGATCAATAAAAATTTCTTCTATAGATATAAATAGTTGACTCACGCTTCTTATCAAATAAATGGACTCACAAAAAATGTCTTCTTTTATTAATAGAATTAACAGTTTACAAAAATCTTCTTAAAGATATTAAAAAGAAGAATACCAAACACATCTCCCTTTAATTTGGATAATTTTGTTTCGTCTCAAATAAAAAATAATTAAATCGTTTCGATACAATTGAATAAAAAAATTTATAACCGGTTTGTGTAGCTATACAACCAACGAACATGGAACATGCTCACTCATAACAGTAATAAATGCAAAAATCGAAATTACAATAAATCCCGAAATATATACCATCCTAAGCCCATAAAATTAAAGTATTCTAAGTTCTTGTTCTTATCAAGGCCTGATCAAGCCCTGATTACCACTTCAAATTATTGTAAGTACCTAAATCGAAAATATTCTAAGTCCATTTCAGCCCCTTAAAAAAGTAAATTATCCACCCCCTACCCTAAAAACGTCACTTTTTCACCCCCCTAAAAACATCAATTTTCACCCTCCCCCCGAAAAACGTTACTTTTTCACTCCCCCTGACGAGCCAGACTTTTTCAAATACCCCATCCAATGGACATGTTCCATGTTAAAAAGAAGACTAAATAAGGTTTAAATAAACTCGGAACTAATTTGCATAAATATTTTTGTGTTTATAATTAAAAAAAACTTACGAGTTCCTTCTCCATCGCAATCTACTCTCCAACAATATCCAGGATTAACCAAAAAGCGCGATGCTGTAGCTGGATACTTCCATTTTAATGGTTTATTTTTCAGTGCTTCGTGGTCAGATTTCGCACGTACAGTCTCAATATTTACTGGACTTTGTCTTGATCCAGCAGCCATAGGAAATCTTGTAACCCAAGTACTCGGTCCTGTAATCACAAAATTATTAAATTACCAACTGATTTTTTAATTTCTTTTATTTAATTATCATATCTATCCATTTATTTATATTGCTTAGTAGTATAAATAAAATAATTATCTTAAATTTATGGCTACGCACGATTAAATCTATATATAATATTTTAAATAACAAGGAGGCAAGTCCCCTGAGCGCTGAAGCGCGCCAACCCCCTCATATCATATTACATGTTTAATTACAGTAAAACTGTAGCTTAATTCATAAAAACCTTTATTATTTATATTTTCAAAATTTACCTCAAGAAAAAAATATTTAAAATACCGCGTATCTGAATGCAAATACTAATTACTGTTCAAGAAAATAAATTTTTTTTTGTCCTGGACTATCAAAATTTTACAACAGGATGACAAAATACTCGCACGAGTTTACAGGTGTAGTGTTTTATTATAGTTTAAACATATTTTACTACATTTTATAATTATTTTTACAATTTATAATAATTATAATAATAAATTAAAAAAGTAATATTTAAAATTGTCTAAGCAATTTTTATACATGTAATTAGATAAAATCGATGAGGAAATTTTGAGTAGAATGTACAAAAAAATAAGAAAATTATTTTATTGCTAATTTTATTTTTTTTAAATAAATTATAATTATAAATAAACAATATTTTAGTAGTAAATTATAGTATTCTAAAAACTTATAAGGCTGGTTCTAAAAACGCCGTAAATGGGGGTCGCAACTGCAACGCAATGCGCACAACAGCCTAAGCCTAAAAATTAAATAACGCGCGAGCGTTTGTGACTGCAGAACTTGGGACTACGACAAAGTACCCAATATGAGAATTTGCACTTAAGTTGGCAGCATGTAAATTTTTCTCACCTGGTGTATAGTGCTGCGTATTAAATTATATTTATAATTAATAATTTGTTACTTTATGAAAAATGACTAAATATAATAAAATTATTATTTTATTAATTAAACTATAAAAAAATTTAAGAACTAAACAGAAAAATTCTTCAATAATTCAGAGTTGCTAACATTATTGCTCATATTGGGTACTTTGTCGTAGTCCCAGAACTTCTGATATAAATCACGCGCATGACAGAATCAGCGCGACTAATCAAAATACAAATAATTCGATGAAAAAAGTTATGAGAGAGGGGATCATGAGTTTTAAGTAGTAAGAAAAAATAAATAATTTAATAAATAAAATAAAGTTAATTAAATTCATTTATTATATTTTTATGGAAATCCAACATTATTTTTTTTTTATTCATAAACAGGAAAATATCCATTTTTTATTCATAGATATATTTTTGAGAAGTATCTTTAGAGAATTCAGAATTTTAAATTATTTTAAGTCCTTTTGACCCCCCCCCCTTCGTGTCGTAGTTTTGTCAAATAATAAGTTATATTAATTGCCTAAAATTCATAAATTATATACACGACTAGGCTGCTTTGAAATCTCAAGCAGTTTTTAAAATCAACTAAAAAAGAATTTAGGAAAGCTTAAATTTTATTCCCCTCCCTTTATTTTAGGATTTCGGGTATTAAAAAATAGCGTTCAGATGGCGTTAGAAATATAATTGTGATAGCCGATAATTTTTTTAAAGTACTCATACAAATACAATGAAAAATTATCAAACATTGTCTAGACAAAGCACCTACTTGTGAAAGTAAAAATGCATGTGTTTATCAAGGATTGAAAGTAAAAAGTAAAAGTAATAAAGAACAAAATTCAAAACAATGATAACCGCATTTGGCAAGCTCAGAAATCAAATATTTTTATTTAATATTAAAATAAAAATTCATTTTGAAATTATAAAACAATTCAACTTTTTGCATTAAAAATGAGCCTAAAAATTTTCTTAAGGTTATTTTCGTAAGAATATTTTTCTTATTAGTAATAGGCGTGTAAAATTTGTGTAAAATATTGTTAATAAAAAGAAAATAAAGTAAAACAATAAAAATATTAAATGACCTTGTATTAAAAATTGTAATTAAAAAAAAACTAAGCATGATTAATTGATTATTTTATTTGCCTTGTTTAGTTTTCAATGTCTATTAATATCAAAAATTAAATGAATAAAAAGTTGGGTAATTATGTTCTTTACGTTAATGCGACAGAAACACATAAAAATGTTTTTTATCAAAAAAATTTAATAAATTATAAATGAAAAAAAAAAGTAGGTATAAATTATAGAAAGTGCATCGCAGAATTTTTTAATACACCAGCATATAATAAGTTGAATGCCCGATAAGTAGATCAATGACTCATTTACTTTACATTTGTTGTACGTTTGTATTGGCCCTACAAAACTATAAGTGTACGACCTCAAATTAAATAAAATACATTTGATCTTGACATACAATAAATATTAATACATTTTTTTTTTAATTTCGATTTTTCGATAATATCCTACATTGTTACTGTTTTGTAGCAGCGATAAACGGTAATGCGTTAAACCATAAAAAAAAGAATCGAGGTCTTAAAAATTTAGTTTTAAATCAGCAAAATGTCATTAAAATACAGGAGACTAAATAATTGTCCATATTCATTAAAAATATACTTGACCATGAATATTCAATATTGTAAATAAATATTGCACATATCCCTGATTTCTTTTCCGTAAAGTTTTTAAAAGAATAATAAAGTCAGTAAACTATTATACTTGAACACAGTTTATAACGTCAATATTCAAGGTCAATGCTTGTAAACTCTTGTAATATTACTTTATTATTCAAACTTAAAACTTTTATATACAGCCTTTTGTCTCTATGATTATTTTATGCAATAGAAATACCTATTTAAAAAATATATTTTATATACATTTGGACCAAAAGAAAACGTGTTAGTTTTGGAAAGGGAGCTTTAAGCCAGGCTAAACTTTTATACTTTACTCTGTACCCCAAGCTTAGACTATGCCTCATTGTATTAAATTTAGTTTTTATTTAGTATTATATTTGTATTAAGAATCTTCCCTTTTTAACATGAAACATGTTTATAGGGAGAGCGTCAAATGGGACTTGGGATAATTTCAATTTTGGGACTTAGAATTATCCGGGTTGAGGGACTTGGAATTATTTTTGATATAATTTAAGGAATCAAAATAATTTGGGTTTAGAATCTTAACATCTGGTAAAAGGTAATAATTACAAATTAGAAAATTATAAAATTGTATTGTAATTGTTGAGTAACATTTGTATTATACCTAGTCCTCAGCTGGAAGTAAACATGTTCATGCATTTTGGTTGTGTTTACACAAACCGGTTATAAGTTTTTTATTTTATAAAGTCATCTTAGTAAGAAATTGGAAGAATAACATAAAAAAATTGACTTTTGGGACAGTTGTCTGGCCAAAATACCTTCTAATTTATTTCTTTGTAGGCCAATATGTATAATTGAAATATACATTTGTATGGTAGAAAGAAAATGTGCGTAAAATATGACCTGGTTTCATTTTGATACCCTGAGTGACCCAAATTTTGTTGGGTTGTACCCCTCTCCTCAGAACATTAGGACATAGGCTAAAATATGGGTGAGTTATCAGAAAGCTTTGTAGACTAAAGTGTAAAAGCTTAGCCTGGTTTCAAGAGACCTACTGAGGTGCCTTTCCGAAACAAGCAGGTATTCCATGGTATAGAATAGAGATCCTTGAACAAAGGTCCATCTCTCAATGAACATGTTCCATGTTAAAAAAAAAAGAAATCTGGAAGACATAATTGAAATTTTTTTCAATCTAGTGGTTTTCTAAAATCAGCCATGTTAGTAAGTTTTGCTTGCTAATTTTTATCAGAATTTAATTGTAAATGTTTTTAAAGAAATTGTTTTTGTTTTATAAAATAATTATTATTCAGGGGTATCTACAAAAGGCTAAATAGTGTCGTACTAAGGATCCGCATACTATTTAGCCAGAGGCGAAATATCAAAAAATCGTAGTTGAATTATATTGAATACTTTGGTTGCCATTAAAGAGTATTATTAGAAGCATAAGTATAGATATTTTTGTATTTAAAAGAGAACACCTACTTTTAATACTTTCAATACCCTTCTGCGAATTTCTGAATTTCACTAAAGCTGTACCATATTGATATAAATAGTGATTAAGCCATTAAAGAAATTAAAAAACATCAGTGTCGTTTAATTAATTAAAGCTTAGAATTATTCAACCGGTTAAATATAAAATATTTTTTCAGAGTAAAAGAAAAGATTTGTTGCAACTTATTTTATATACATAATTCATAAGTAAAAAATTTTTATTTTACTTGATAATGTATCTCTTAAAACTTAGAGAAGCAAATTTTTGTTAAAATCAGTGTGAAACAAGTAAATATGCAAGCTATTATTTATTTAACAATTTAAAAATGATGTAAAACAAGAGGCGTTAAATAATTCATCGTATAATATTTTACTTCCTTTTAAAGTAAATCAAAAATGATTAATAACTATGAGAGGAAAAATTTAGAACAATTCAATTAATATAATACCATAATTAAATTAAATAACCCGGAAATTAGAGAAAACGGGAGGAAAAAATTATTTAATGTGATAAAAATAATTTCTAAATATGTTGAAAAAAATTTATGTTAAATACAAGTAGGCACAGATAATTTATTAGATTCTTCAAATTTTATCTATATTTACGAGGCTCGTTTTACAATTTACTAATTTTTTTTGAAATTAAAATATTTTTATTTTATCATTTTTGCAAAATAAAAAATTAATAAATAAATAAATTTTTTAAAATGCTCTATGATTCATTAATTTAAAACATTTATAACAATTAGTACTTTGAATTCTTATGAATTCTTGCATTTTTTTCTTATTAAAAATATACATGCTTTGATATAACCAGTGGTACTTACAGTGGTGACTATAGCGCTAAAAAAAACTTAATAGTACAATAATTTGAACATTCTCAAAGAATATTTGTTTGACGATGGCTGAATAAAAAGTCTGAACCCTCTGAAAAGGCCGAAAATTTTTTTTTTGACAACTTCATATATCTGACTTACAGCAATTACCGCAAACATTTTTTTTCTCACGATAATTGCAGTAAATCAGATTTTGCCGTTTTAGTATATCCCCTAAGGGTTCAGACCTTTTATTAAACCATCGTCAAACTTTTATTGGTAAATATTTTTTAAGAATATTCAAATTATCGTAATTTTTTGCGCTATGTCCATCACTGTATCTAACTAATACAAAGCTTGAATTCACTAATTAGCTTCAAAGCTAATTCATAATCTATACTCCAAACGCCTTCGTTTTTCAATATTTAAAGCAACTCATTTGAGTTGAGGGTATTCCAATCGATCAATTATTTATGAAAAATTAGTAAATAATAAATTATTTCTTGTTTTAGGTCCATCAAGAAGATTTACTACCAGGGACCCTTTCTCTTACGAAGAAAATCATAAATTTTTCTTCCAGTAAAATTTTATTTTAATTCTTTAAATATATAAATTATGTTCCTTACGGTATTAAATAAATTTAATTTTTGATTCATTTTAAAAAGAGAATTCCTACACTTGCAAGAATTTTGAAGTTTACTATAAAATTCATTTCGACTTTGCCAAGTTGTTGAGTCTCGTCAGTCTAACGAAATCTTTTTCCATGTGTTATACAGATTAATCAATTATTATAAAGTTTGTTTCTCGGTAGTAACAGTTTTCTTAACATCTGATTACTATACTTTTTTGGGTGTAAGATGGAACCTGGAAGAAATTTTCCTGGGCAAAAATGTAACAAGGGTTGAATTTCAGGAGGGGAAAAGCCCCTGCGTAATAGGAATTAGTTTTCCTCTAATATGCAAAAAAGTATAAAAAATAATTTTGTTTAGCCTAAAAAATTTAATTATGTCAAAATGTAGGGTTACATCAGACAGAAGATGTAAATAATTTTCAAAAATTAGTTAATATTAAAAGTATGTATATAATTAGCGTTGTATTATTAAGTTATCATTTATTTATCTATTATATATTAAACATTTTATATTATGCAATAAACTTATGTCAAAAATGTAAATAATAAAAAAATTGGATATTTTTTTTGTTGAGTCATATCCTATGTAATTGTGTGTTTAATAATTTTTTGTATAAATATAACATTATTGTTTTAGATTACGTTTTTAAAAATGTAAAAATATGACAATGGACATTTTTTTGCAGGTATTTATTTCAAAGTATGATAAATGTATAAATCAATTAAAATTCATAAGCAAAGTTTAAATTATTATTTTTTTCGTTACGTATTGTGCATAACATATACATACTATAGTACAGTATAGTATAAGCTCATCAAATACTACATCCGTTATCTCTCACAAATTTATTAATGAGACTAATCATTTACAAATGTTGTTGCACGATAGTATGAAAATATTATATATCTTTATTTTATTTGTTTATTTAAAGCAATTTATGTAATTTTTTTAACATAATATAGTTACATGACATTCTAGTTACGTGTCTTATCAAACATTCAAATAAGGAATCCTCACCTCAAATAATTTTACAATTTCTGCTTGCAATATTTTTTGCTGTATTGGAGATTAGTTTGCTAGTAAGTAATTCAGGAATTTCACCCCGACTGGGCCCAAATTCAACTAAGTGGTCGTAGAAATCGGCCTAAGCTATATTTTTACAAAAAGCACTAAAAATAAGTACTCTCAGCCAATTTCAGCCCTTTTGTAAATATTTAATTTATAAAATTTTACATTATCGCAGAAATATCATTCGATGAGCATTCGATCATATCAGTTTAATGATTCGTTTTGGACTACAAACATGAAACATGTGGTACTTTGCGAATCGGAAAATAAAAGAGGGAGGGGGGGTCAATGGGACTCAGAATAATTCGGGTTTAGGGACCTACAATTATTTGGGTTTAGATTCTTAACATCTAATAAAGGTAATATTTAACGAATTAAAGTTGCGTACCACTTATGTACTATAATCAGCCTTTAGCTGAAGAAAACATATTCCGTGCATTTAGGTAGTGGTTATACACAAACCAATTATAAGTTTCTTTTAAAAATTGAATCTATTCTTCTAGTTGAGTGACAAGTATTTCAGAAGTTAAATAGGGGGAATTAAAAAATTAAACTTGAGACAAAAGTATTGATTTCGGGATGTTTAATAAGCCTCATAGGTTTTAGGAAATGTTCACTTGTTTTCGAAAAGCTATGAGGAGAAGGTTACTTATCAATAAGTTTTAAATATTTTTACTTCATGTCCTTATTTGGCTTTGGTATTTGATAAACGTAAAGTTATGAGGTATTAATTAAGATTTTAGTGATTGTATTAGAAAATAAGTAAATAAATAAACACTCCTTTTTATAATAAATTTAATACTTCCGTTTGGTAATTCAAGTTTAACAGACACACCTACTATTCATAATAAAATAATTGAAACGTCAACGTAATCAAGCCCTAGAAGCTCTTGTACATTTTATGTAACATTAATGCAAGGTATAAGAAATTTTCAATCCTCTTGGGTAATAAAAATATTTTCGTTTTAGATAAATGACATCACTTGACATCACTTTTATTATTTAAAAAATAAATATCCTTTATAAGTTAAATATTTTGACTCTAATTTTTTTATTATACAAATATTCTCTTTTTAAATAATTATACTGTTATAATTAAAAGAACAACTATGTATCGTTTTAAAAAATTTGTCTTTATTACCAACTCAACTCACGCGTATTCTATTCAAGGTAAGGCTTATAAGATCTTCCTTATTTTCTTATTTAATTTACAATTATTTATTATATAAATACTTTGATTTATTATAATCTAGTCGCCAGCCATATTTAGCTGCTATTTATTTTGCGAATTTTGTGCTCAATTTTTTGTTTTTAGCAAATTCACTGTAGTTAACGGATTACAAAATCTAAACAAATTTTTTAATTTTTACCTATATAAACCGAATTCACTGAATTAAACTAATTGTTTAAATAATTGAATTGTTTATAATTTGTTTGAAAAAATAAAAAAAAAAAATTTTTTAATCACATGCGTCACGTATATTTATATGTTTTTTCACCCTCTGAAAAAGATTTTGATGTCAAATTTTCGGAATAATAATTTTTAATAATTGTTTAAACAAAATTCAATTATTTATAAAAATTATTCCAAAAATTAGATGTTAGAATCGTTATCAGAGTGTTAAAAAATATATAAAAATACGTGTCACATGTGATTTAAAAAATTTTTTTTTATATTTGTTCAAAAAATTTATAAACAATTCAATTATTTGTTTAAACAATTAGTTTAATTTAGTGAATTCGGGTTTTATAGGTATTTTTGGCAAATTTTGCAATAATTTGTTAAAAAGAAAAAATTTAGCGGGAAATTTGCAAAACGGACCCCGAATTAACTATTAATCAAACGAGGACATAACTATTATATATGTTGCTGGAAAATCCCAAAAGCTTAAAAACTAATTGTATCTGAGTAAAGGAGAATGAGCAAACCTTTTTGTGCAATAGTTCATTGGAGGTCAGTAACCAAGATATGTGTATAGTAAAAAATATTGTCAGATGAAACCGGTTAAGCATCCAGTTTTAAAGAACTTGTTGAATATTTATAAATTGCACGCATTTGAATACCATTATTAACTTATTATTTTATTACTCTTGTTAAATATTGCGATATAAAAAAATAAAACTAAAGGTTACAGAAGAAACTTTTTTTCTTTTAATTAATAGACCGTGAATATCAATGGCAAGGAAAAGTATATTCAAGTTTTCTTTGGATTTTCACTTCTATAAATACAAAAAACAATTACATTACAAAGCAAAATATAGCTTAGAGGGAAATTATTTATTCTTTATACTTTTATGTAATCAAATAAGCATGCGTAAAGAATATACCTAAAAAAAAAGTATAAGTATTTTCTTTAGCCTCGTAAATCAGTATCCCAGACAGGTGATACTTTTTGCTTCAGTTGTTTTTTTACACAACAAAACATATGAGGTCTGGATTTCCCAAAAAAATTCGAACCTTTGATTATTCCTTTGTATTTATAATAGATGGAAAACCCAAGTGAAATTCGTTACACATTAAAAATATAACGATTCAGCCCAACTGTTGATCATTAAATTGTCAATTAATGTCTTATAAACCGTAATAAATATTAAATAAAATAATTATAAAATTAAATAATTTCATCTTCAGATTAATTAAATAGGACAAAAAAGTTTTACAAAAATATTTAAATCATAGTTCCTTATATGATTTAAAAATTCAAGCAAGCTTCAAAAGTAACTCAGCTTTAAAAAAAACAGATAAGCTTAACTAGCTGAATATCGCACTACTTTTGCGTAAAATTGGATAATATTTAGCAAAATAAGGGCAACAAAAAAAAAAACGCTGCCAAGTGATTGGCACTATGGTTCCTCATTAACAATAGCAAAATATTTATAATGGTCTATTTTATCTAATAAAAATTATAATTTGAGATATCAGTATTTCATAAAAAAAAGTTAAATACCGTATTTTAAAAGAAAAAAAATGTTGCTGTGATTTAATGTTTTTTATTTAACAAATTTTTAGAAAAAAATTTCAATAAACTAGGTATTACACTTAAAAAAAAAACAATATTACAGATTTTTTAATTTTTTTGTTTTATTAATATTGAGAAAAAAATTTTGAAAAAATTCGGTATCAGATCCAAAAAATTACTATGAATAAGCTTTCTAAAACTAGTACTCTCATAGAAATTAATTAGGTACTACGTCCGAACAAAAAAAAATTTTGGTATTCTTTGTATTTTTTTGTGAAAAAAATTTTGGGAAAAAAATTTTCAAAAAATTAATTATCAGATTTGAGATATCGAGTAAAAATCGTACTTTCAAATATAAGTACTTTCATGGAAATAAATGAGGTATTACATCCAAATTAAAAAAAAAAAAAAAGTAGTTTGAGATTTTTTGATGAAAAAAGTTTTGAAAAAAAAATTAGATCTTAATTCCATAATGGTGGTTAAATACCACCGATTGCAACATTTTCAAATATTAGTACTTTCATGGAATTAAAGGAAGTATTACACTAAAAAAAAAAAAAATATTACAGATTTTTTAATTTTTTTGTTTTTTTAATTTTGAGAAAAAAATTTTGAAAAAATTAAGTTTCAGGTCCAAAAAATTACTATAAACGATATTTCTAAAACTAGCACTCTCATAGAAATCAATTAGGTACTACATCCAAAAATAAAAAAAAATTAAGTTTTTTTTGTATTTTTTGGTGAAAAAAATTTTGGGAAAAAAATTTTTAAAAAATTAGTTATCAGATTCGAGATATCGAGTAAAAATCGTACTTTCAAATATATGTACTTTCATGGAAATAAATGAGGTATTACATCCAAATTAAAAAAAAAAAAAAGTAGTTTGAGATTTTTTGATGAAAAAATTTTTGAAAAAAAAATTAGATCTTAATTCCATAATGGTTGTTAAATACCACCGATTGCAAAATTTTCAAATATTAGTACTTTCATAGAAAAAAACTAAGTATTACGTCCTAAAATAAAAAAAAATTTGGCATTTTTTGTATTTTTTGGCAACAAAAATTTTGAGAAAAAAATTTGGAAAAAATTAGGTATCAGGTCCAAAAAAATGCTATAAACCATAGTTCTAAAACTAGTACTCTCAAAGAAATAAATTAGGTACTACGTCCAAAAAGAAAAAAAAAATTAGTGTTTTTTGTATTTTTTTGTGAAAAAAATTTTGAGAAAAAAATTTTCAAAAAATTGGTTATCAGATTCGAGATATCGAGTAAAAATCGTACTTTCAAATATAGGTACTTTCGTGGAAATAAATGAGGTATTACATCCAAATTAAAAAAAAAAAAAAGTAGTTTGAGATTTTTTGATAAAAAAATTTTTGAAAAAAAAATTAGGTCTTAATTCCATAATGGTTGTGAAATTTCACCGGTTACATACATACATACACACACACACACACACACACACACACACACACACACACACACACATACAGACTTTTTTTAAAAACCGGTTTTTTAGCTTCCTGGGGTCCCAAAACGTGCTTATATGCCAAAAAATCAAAATTTCATCTATCACAAAGGTTCCTCTATGAGGAACCAAAAAATTTTTAAATAAAAAAAAAAGTTTTCGTTAATAAATAAGTTTACCATAAACAGTATATACTGTCAACTCAATGTCAATTACCTCGTTCTCATTTTCTAGTTAAAAATCGATATAAATCAATTTTATAATAGAAAAAATAATAAAGTATATATTATTTTGTTGATGAAAAATATAGGAAGCTAATTACATATTCATAATAAAAATGTCATTTGCATGATTTTACTAATTCGAATAATGTCTTTTATTCATTATAGTACCAATCAAAATTATTGACAAATAACTAATTCTTTTAAAGATTTTTTAATTTTTCTGATATCGTAAATAACTATATCAAATTTATCCTTATTATTCCTATTTTTAATTAAATTCCTTATTTGCTTTATCTAACAAAACAATAATAGTTTTTCTTACCAAGAAAATATTTCAAATTTTAAATCAACTCACTCAACCAGTACATAATTATGTTTTATGATAATCATGTCTGTTAGATGTTTTGTGGTGTAACTCGAATATTCGAAATTAAAGTTATTACAAAACGGCGCCACTAGAAGTGTTAGTAAATATTTTTAATAAAAATTAAACAATAAAATGTAATTAAATGGTATTTTAACTACAGATTAAGTCATTTATTATAAAAATTATAAACAATTTATGTAACTGATAAGTTTTTAGTGGGTTATAATCATTTAAATATGTAAATTTGATGTTATGTTTTTAGTACAATGTAGCTGGGAAAAAAATATCCAATAAACATGATTATCATAAAACATGATTATATGTTGGCGTAGAGAGGGCCTAAGGAAGTGTTAGTATGAACAAATTGTTTTACTCTTTTAAAAGTATAATTCAATGTTATTTGTTCATTAGTTAAAAATCATTGCACTTGCAGAAAGCCGATTTCCGCTTGAGGTTATTCAATTGTTTTTTGTATTATCTGGCTCCAGTATAGGTATCATAGAAAATTATAAAAAAAATTCAATTTCAGAAAGTGTGTACCAATTACGGCACAAAACTAATTATCTTTTTTTTTAATTTTTTTGTATTTTTATGTTTATTAAGGTCCAAATAACCTAAAATTTTCAATGTTATTGCTACAAACGTAATAGTTATTTATTAAACAAGGGATAAAATATTGGTTTCGGCTTTGCATGCAGTTGTATTTGCAGACAGCATGCAAAAGTCGAACCCAATATTTTTTCCCGTGTTCTAAAATATAGTTTTACATTATATGTAAAACATTATAATAAAAGCCGTTTTCCAAGGGCAGAAAATAGGCTTTTTTGCCCTAGATATGTAAAAATAAATTCTACGTGTTATTCTCATGGGATTTTTTATTTACATGGACGGTGGCGAGTTTATTATTGAAATAATTCTATATTGAAGCCATAAAATTTTCTCAAACTCTGGGTACCTTATTTTTTATCAAAACACATCACTAAACAAGATATTTAAGTAAAATATGACATACACTTGGAGAAAATGACATGTACGGTGGCGACATTTTTTCTTTGTAAAGGCGTTTTAAAAATTTTATAGTTTTTAATTATCATAGTTAAAGCTTTAGTATTTAAAATTTTAAGTTTTTCGGGGTTCATATATGAGTAATTAAATAGGAAAAAAATATGATAGAGCTCCCAAGAGCATAAGTATATATACTAGACTGCGCACTATTAAAAGGTGGAAAGCTAAAAAATAGCTGAAATCGAGGGACAGACTTACATATGACGATAAGCTAAGAGAACTGCAAAAAAATTTATTTTGAGGAAAAAAATGAAATAAAATTTTGGGAGCTAAATACGTGATATGCATCCTAGAGAAAAATATAAGTTAAAATTCTAAGCAAAATATGAATAAAGAAAGTTTAGTAAATAGCAAAAGAACAATAGGCGGTCGCGAAATTTTTAACATTTTTTTTGTAACCTTAGTTAAATATGTGCAATATGTTGTGACTTAAATAAAATAGTATTTACATATCAACTTTGAAAAAGGAAAAAAAGTACAAAAAAGCTTTCGTATCGGATAATATAAGTGAGGGGGACACTATGTATACCGTTCAATACCGTTCTTGTGAAAAGCACCCAAGTATGACATCAATACACGTAATTACGTATTATACATTGAATATGAAAATAATTTTTGATTACCCATAACTTAGTATACATTTCCTAAAACATTGTTGAAAAAAATAATAACTTATCATCTTATAATTAAGACTGTAAACTCAATCGCTGTAAAACTAAGTTTTTTAAATATTTTACTGAAGAGACTGTGTTACTTTACAAAGTAATCTGTGATATATCTATTTGTTCAACAAGGGAAAAAAATAGGATTTGGCTTTCAATGCAGTTGTATGTATGCAGACTGCATTGAAAGTAAAATTTCCTACTTTTTTTCCCGTATTCAACACATAGTTTTTCATTAAAAGCGAAAAAAAGATCGCCCGAAAGTAAGAAAGTAGATCTTTTTTGCAGCGTATAATGAAAAGTTATTATATTTTTCAATTTTTTTTTTTCAAATGTAAAAGTTATGGGCAATAAAAAATTATTTGGAAATTCAATGAATAATGCGTAATTATGTACCCAATTACTAAAACTAAAATTTAAGATTATTTATACTTGTATAATAATATAAATCATAAATTATAAAAAAATTTGGGCTGTACGTGTAGGCCAACGGGCTCTTGCACAAGGTTATTTCAGCGTGATTCCCTGAAAAGGGTGAAAAGGTTTTAAAATTAGTCTGAACGCAAAAATTTACAAAGACTCGCGCAAAGATCACAAATTTATGTACCAATTTTTTTAATTCGGTAATCCATAATATTCTTGATAATATATAATCAAATAAATGAATGTAAAAATAAGTATAGCGTGTTTTGAAAAAGGAATAAAAAATTATCAATAATAAAATAACAATGATAATGTAGTTAACATTATAATAATAATTATAAAATTGCAAAAGAAAAGAAAACAAACATACAAGAGTATAATCGAAGTTTCATTTTTTTTTTCAATTCTAGTACTTTTTAAAACAATACAGTTCGTGTAAAAGTTAAAAAAAAGGTGTTCAAATATTGACTAAAATGAAAAAGAAAAATTAATGAGAATTATAATTCACACATTAAAGATCGATAAGCATAATAAGAAAATTAAACGCTTCAATTGATGATTTCAGAATTTCAAAATAAAAGTACAAAAATGATACGACATTATTTATTTTGCAAGATATGCTAAAGTTAACATCATACCACTAATAAAATTAGAAATTTTTTCCCCTTCCTTTTTTATTACATAAACTTATAAAATACACATTAAACTTAGAATTTCATTCAATTTAATTGGCATTTCTCATTTACATACACATAGATTATTTATTTTTTTGTATCAAATGATCCGTTCTGATTTCTTCTATAAAAAATAGATCCTAATAAACGCACATAAATCATCTTGATCAGCCCGTTTATTCGACATGCACCAACATTTTGACATTGTAATGTCAAATTAATGCTGTGATTATATTATTTGTATTTACATTTTTCTTAATGGTCATTTCCAGATCTTGGATATCGGGCGCTAATATATTTTTGTATAAGCAGTTGGTTAATAATACTAGTCTACAATTTATTTCTATTTTCTGCTGCTTCTCATTTCTTCAAAAACTTCCAAATTGTTTTTTTTTTATTTAAAAGAATGGATTTTTTAAATTTGCCAAAAACTGCACTGAAAAAAAATCCGATTCCCACTACTTGAATCCCGGTTGTATGGTCACCAGAATTCTTTTTTCTTTTAATTTTTTGCAAATGACATTCAACCAAAAGAAAAGAAGTTGAAAAAAAGTTTTTGAAAATCGGCCCAGCCAATCCAGAGATTAGTTTTCGGCCAATTGAAAAAAGGTCTAATTTAAAATAATTTTTTTTTTTTTTTGCTTTATATCCAAAGCGCTCGGTTAAAGTCGTTAAACATCGTTATAAAACGAAATTTGGGAATTAGGGTTTGTCTTGGGGTTTGTTCACAAACTACGTAACGCTACTTTATGGGGAGTGTAGGTATTAAAAATAAAGCGTTACCTCACAAGAAATAAATTTTTTATTTTTATGTACGTCGCGTCTTTGAATAGGGGCATACCCGAACCTTGACTTTTTGTTAATGGTTTTAAGAATTTTTATTAACTTGATCTTGAAATAAGGTAAAAAAAAGAAGCTATAGAATAAAAAGAAAGGTGTTAGATTTCTTTATCCACCAAAAATCAAACTCGTCAAAATTCTTAAAATCTATCAGGAAACAAATATTTTTTATTGTTCTCCGAAATTTCATCGTATTAATTAACTGTTATTAAAATGTTTTTGTTAGTAACGCTTTTTAGGGTAGTCAAGTTCCGCCAGAATGGTGTAATTTGCGTTATGTGATTTGTGAAAGCCCCTCAAATGAGTAAAAAAAAATCGATTCTGTGAAAAATGTAATTTGCTACCTTAATAATATAAGGTTGTCGAATGTATAAATAAATTCCTTTCTTATCTTAAAATTATGAATCTAAAAATTTTGAAGACATGTCTTTAAAATTTAGCACACTTCGGTTGGAATGAAGAAAAATTACGTTACGTTGTAATAAAATTAAAATCACAATTTTAATCATACTATAATAAATAATTCAAAATATTTATATCTTTCTTATCTAATCAGTAAAAAAAAATTAAAAATTAAATGTTTTTGCTGTTAAACATTTTCTAGTAATTTATATTCATCTCGTGTGTACAAATGTAAGTACCTGATAAAATAAAATAAGACGTTTTTTTTTTCAAAAAAATTTTTTTAGCGAAATAATAAAAAAAAAAAAAGAGAATAACGTAATCGTGACATAGAACATCCTGTTATGTACGCAGATAATAAATGTCATACTACTGTTAAAATTCAAGAATTAGATTAATAACTCCATAACAAATTAAATAATTCGTTTGTTTTGAAAATAAAATTTTATTATTATTTTTTAAATTTCTAAATCCTTGAAAACTTTATCGATTTTTATTTCATTTTTATGTACTTTTGTAAGAGAAACTCTTTTATTATACTATAGACATATAAGTTTTGTAAAATGCGTGTAGTATTTTAATTCCATTCAATTTTTTTCTATATTTAATTACATCGATCTCTCTGTCTTATTTTTTTTACAGTTTAAATTGTCTAGGCAACATTTTGATTACTATAAAATAAAATTTTTTCAATTTTGTACTTTCACACGATTATAACGATCGTTTTATTTTGCATACAAAACAATATCGACGACACATAAATTCAAAAAGTTGTTTATTATACGAAAAATCGTACGACGAAAATGTAAGCGAATGAAAGAAACCGTTTTAAAATTTTAAATTCAAAGACAGCATCGACGGAAGTTTAAATTTATAAAATTTTATAAAATTAATAAAACTTACCGTTTTGGCTGGAATAGTCCCATTCCCAATAGCCGGCCATCTCGGGGGCAATTTATGGAAAATTGAGATCGGAAAAATTAAGATCCGAGTAAATTTGACTCCCGCTCGTTGTGACCACTTAATTTGAAACTTTTTTTAATAACTTAGTGCCCTTTTTCGATTTATTTTATTTTCTTAAACAATTATTGTACTGGATACACTTGACACGATAAAGAAAAATTTCTCAAAAGCTTAAATTTTTTTTAAGTTTATATAAACTGTTGAAGTGTATCGTACGATCGTGTATACGGAACTAATGTTTCGGAATCTCCAGCACTTTTATAAAACCGGCCGGTTGATTATACAAACTGGCTTTTGCTTATACCTATAGTAGGAATTCAATCACGTGGTTTAAAAAACTTTAATAGGTTTATTTACGAGTGCGCTCTGCGCATGCTAATGTTTACGAAAGAGATGTTTATTTACGAAAGGAAAAAAAATAGTAATGAATAATTTTTTTACATTAACAGGTTTTACAAAAACCTGTACTTTCTACTCAATTTTATCATAGATATCTATATGAATATTATCAGGTTATTATTCAGCAGCGGTCTTCAATTATTATAATTTTAAAAAAATATTCTGCACTTGGAATCAAAGGAATTTTTTTTTTCTTTAAATTATTTTACTTATTTAGATTTAATGACGTAGTATATGGGTAATTCTTAGTGAATCGAACATAAAAGGTACCTGAAGTCCGGCATCTTAAAATTTAAAATTAAAAAATAATTGTACTGGGTTTGTATGTGAAAATATGATATCGTGCCAATTTTGAAAGATATAGATTTAATGGTTTTTTTTGTTTAAATTTGCTGCAAAAGTCTGAAAAAATTTTTCGATTTTAATTATTCACCTCTTTACATACTGCTGACAAAATAATTTTCGAAAATACTGAATCCGAATCTGCCATCAATTTTTCGAAAATACCTCAAGAAAATCCGGAAAATCGGTAAATCTTCAAGATACTTTCAAATCTGAATATCTCAAAAACCGGGATTTTTTTTCTTTTAACTGATCTTAAAAGTTGTATTTTCCCATGTACTTTTTGCTTGTAAATAGTTTTTGAGGGGTATTGGCCTTCAAAGTACTCGCCCATGGTGATTACACTATTTTTTGCCCTACTGGGCTTAAAACGCATGCTAAAATTTCACAAAAAATTTTACGCACAAGCGTGCAAAAATTTTTTTTTTTATTTTTTATGCATACTGTTTCTTCTTTTTTTCACATAGCATTACAGAAATGTTAAATATTTCCCAAAAAAAAGAGTCTTTAGTAAAATTTCCCAAGGAATCTAAAAATCGAGTTAGGATTTTCATTAAATTACAGGAAAATCCAGAAAATTGCGGAAAATGGAAGGTTATAAAAATAACTGTTTACTACCAAAAAGTAGAAAGGAAAACACAACTTTGAAGACCAGTTGGAAGAGAAAAAAATCATGATTTTTGAGAAATTCATATTTAAAAGTTTCTTGAAGTTTTACCGATTTTCCAGATTTTCTTGAGGTTTTTTCAAAAAATTGATTGCAGATTCGGATTCAGCAGAAAATTTGCAGTCTGTCCTTGTAAGTGATTCAATACAGTCAATTGTTGAGAAATCATGAAAAAACCGATTTTAGATACTATTAAAAATTAAAGAAAAAAATTTCCAAAATTAAACTACTTTCTTTATTCAAAGCATTGTACTTTATAGATGAAATAATTTCGTCCCTTGAAGCAAATTTGAAATTATTTTGTATAATAATGTACTCCAGTGAAGAAATTGATCCCGAAAGATAAAATCAGTCTCGCCTAGCGCAAATAGCCTTCTAAGGACAAAAATGAACCCTTAAAGGCTGAAATGAATTTCTCTTGTAAAAGATGAAAGATGAATAATAGCTAAGACTAGGTGGCCATGGACTAAAAACTTAGCCTGGTTTCAACAAAAAGGGGGAGGCCAGAAAATTTGAGTCGCCAAATTACAACCTATACTTCTGAATCACTTTATTATGTTGAAAAAATACCAAACATATACCCTCCGTTTATTCCAATGAGCCTTCTGGGCTAAGGAACGCAGGGCTCAATGTTATAAAATAAGGTTTTTCGAAATCTTCCATATAACGCTGTAACCTTGCAAATTAACCAAAATACTTCCGGTTGGTCTCATTTTTTCCATATAAGTACCATCTTTTAATTACCGTCAGCCGCAAATTTTTGGTGTTTGACATCCATAACTATAAATTGTAATTTGGCGCAATTTGGCGATTGTAATATAGACGCAAGTATAGAATGTTTATAATATTTAAAACGGAAAATATTGTGTATTACAAACATAAATGAACTCCTAAAGCTATTTTTAGTCGTGTCAGGCTGGAAAAAAAATAAATTTTGTTTACTACACTTGTAGTAATATTACTTTACTACGAAATAGTAAATTACTATAATTTTTACTATAATCGTAGTAAAATTACTAAACGGTAGTAATATTGTGTTCATTATTTTTTATATAGCGTAGAAGAACCACTGTGATAGTCGAAATGATTTGTGACAGAAAGGAAGGCAAAAAAAAAATTTTAATGTGATTTCACATAATATAATGTTGAACACAAAAACAAAATTTAAATACCTTTAAACATTACCTATGTACAAGAGAATTGTCCACTTTCATGACTGTGACTGAATAAATCATACGCTGTTAATTAACGTTACATAACACATAACACATTTTAAAAAAAATGTTTTAAAATTATAATTTAATAATGTTTGAAAATAAATACTTAAAATCTGTTTTCCATCAACGGAAATAGTCCCTGCATGTATTTCCTGAGAAATGATTATATTATATTCAAATAAGATAATATAGTATAACCATGTAATTTTTTTCTTAAATTAATTTGCTTTTTAAATAGTTAATGTAAATAGCCAAAAATAATTTTAAAAAAATAATATAATTAATTGTATTCAATTTATTAAATGCAAGTGTTTTCATAAAAAGTTAGGAGGGGTCTAAAATTGACTCTGTAACATTATTTTATTTTGGGAGGGGTTCGCCGAATGTGACAAGGTTGGATATGGAGGAACGGAGGGGTCAAAAACAAAAAAAAAAAAAAAAACGTGACATCATTGTTGAACAGCCCGCAGTTTTAGAAATAATTATTTCGTTAACGTTAACGTTTTTACTCAATTTTTTGGATCTGATATCCAATTATTTGTAAATTTTTTTCTTAAAATTGTTTGCATTAACAAATAAAAAAAACATCATTAAATTTTTTTCTCTTTGGACGTAGTTCCTAATTTTTTTACCTGAAAGTTCTAGTTTTTAGAAATTCATCATGATTCATTTTTCAAATTAAAAATACTAAAAATTTTTGTCTCATTATTTTTTCTGTCCGAAAAAATATCATTTTTCATTTGAGTAATTCTTTTTTCTTTTTGGTTATATGCAATACCTAATTTTTTTTTCATTAGATGTCAAACTGACAGTATCAAAGAAAATACCATTTTTAAGTTTTCTTATGCGGTTATACTTTATTGTAAAAAATAGACAATTAAAAATATTTTACTATTGCTTGAAGAACCGTGGTGTCAATAGAGGTGTCAATAATTTGACAGATTTTTTTTATGTGTTGAGGCATTAGGTATAAGGAGACCATTCTGTCTGTATAGGGCAATTTGTACCAGCTGTTGCTGTTTTTATCACCAAGGATTGATAGTAAAGTCCTGAGACAGTTTTCACCCACAGGGATTAATTTTTACGGGAGGATTTCTTATTCTCGCCCGAGAGTCCATTTTACCCTCAGGAGATAAGTTTTACTAGTCTAGCCTGCACTTTGTACCCTGAAAGTCCATTTTCACACCATCCTAAGTCCAGTAACTTATGAGGAAAAGTTTCAGTCTTTTCTTCAGTATTGAATAACACTGATAAAATAAAGTTATGAAAAAATGAAAAATAAAATAAAATGTAACGTTTTTTTAATTTTTTTTTGATTTATAGGGATAGCTTTAAACCATTTTTGCCTCCTGTGGAGGGATCAAAAAATTATATAGAGGCTAAAATATGATAAAACATTTTAAATACAAGATTAAAAAAAATAATGATACATAATCAAATAATAATATCATAACATTCTTTATTTATTCTTAATTTTGGTAGTTTTTGTTAAGTAAAGGGTTTTTTTCTTTTTTCTTGTCACTTAGAACCCCAAGTTCGGATTCAACGACTCAAAAAATTGACAGTAGACCTACTGGAGTTTAAAATTAATATTTTAATCTAGTGTATCGAGGAGTATTTGTGTTGCAAAAAAAAATTAGAAAAAAAATTAGTGAGGTTGCAAAAATAGGGGCAAATTTTTAGTATTTTTTCGGTAACTATTTTTAATCCGGACCTATATGAAGAAAAAATTTTTCACTTTAACATTACTTCTTTTTTTCGAAAATGGTCAAAAATAAAATGAAAATGATCGCCGAAATTCGCGAATTCAACCTCAGGAGCTAATAAACAATATGGAACCTTGTTTGAAGTAGTACTTTTAAAAGAAAAAAAAATACTTAAAATAATTTTGGGCTTAGTTCGATTTGTTCTGTAAAATTTATCTTTTTTGATGTAACACCTAATTTTTTCCACGAGAGTTTGAAATGAAAAACATCAATAAAATTTTGCCATTGCTTCAGGAATCACAGTAGCGTTTTTTATTTACAATTAAGATTTTACATCTTCTTGTATTTTTTTAATTAAATAGAAAAATTTATGTAAAGTTGCATAACAAAATAAAACCCTGGTAAGAGAAAAACAAGATTTATATTTTTTAAAGAAATTTAATATGCATCCATTATATAATACAACCACTGTAAAAAAAGGAAAGCATTGTTTTTTATTTTATTTTGTAACAATAAATTTTTATTAAAATTAACATCGTGGAAAAATGTTTGAAGGACTTTAAGGAATACATTGATAAAACTAGAAAATTTCTAATGAAAATAAAAAAATATTTATCAAACGCCTACACATTTTGGAAAATTTACGTGTCAGTGAAATGAAATTTTTAACTTCTAGAGGTTTAGCCTTTTTCTAAAATACAAAGTACTGTTTCTGCAAATCCTATTAAAAATGTCAAAGTATACTTAAGAAAAAGTATCCTGAATATGCTTACATACTGAAATTTAAAGTTTTTAGTGTAACTAAAGGTATTTTTCAAATAAAAATTATAAATAAATAATTATTTATATTTTATTGATAGATGAAATATAATTTCGAAAAGTTTCTATCTTTGATTAATTAAAAGAAAAAAAAATTATAAAAATTATTTTTTTTTCTGCAATTAATACTGGAGTAAGGCAAGTGAGTTTTCAAATAACTGATAAAATATTCAAAAGTTATATTTTTTTTTGTTACTGTTCCGTTAATTTAAGGTGAGCTTTTTAAAAGAGAATTTTTATCACCAGCTTTGTAGACAGAAAACAAGATTTGAGAATTTGGAGCTTGTGCAAAATTTTTGAGACTAATAAAACCTTTTTCTATCAAAAATTGTAATTTTAACTGTTATTTAAAAAATGGTCATTTAGATTTGAGCCCAAAATGACTATTTGGTTTATTGACTATCACGAAAAAAAAAGAAGAATTACCTTCCAGAACTGTTTTGATTTTGAAATATTTTCAAAGATATTCGTTCTATAATGAGATTAAGCCTTGTGATTCTAAGAGGTTTATTGAAATAACTATAGAGAATTAAAGTTGGTTTTTAATTATAATGAACTGATGTGTGGTATTCTTAATATAGCGAATTTCATTTGCTATGCTAGTAAATACTTATATTTCTAAAAGCCATATTTTGGGCAAATTTATACTTTTACAAATAAAAAATTCATAAAATTAATCTAAAATGACTTTATTAACTTTTATTATCTTATACACAGGTTGAATATACGTTTTTCAGATCAAATACTTGCGTACGTGATTACAGTATACATAATATATATGAATATATAATAATTTTCATTTATTCAAATAAACTCTCGTACTTTTCATTATTGGACTTTTCTTATTCAGAGTTCATAATATGTTTGTTATTTTTTTGCTATTTTAAAAAGTATTTTTAACAATTAAAAAAAATTTTTTTCATTGTATACATTTTTATTGTTTTCTGCGTTTAAAGTTATATAAATTTTAAAGCATAAATAAAATTTCATGACTAAAAAAAAATGTTTTTTCCTCAAAATCGTAAATCACGTTGTAAAGTGATGATAAACTTTAAAAATATAAAAAAATGTCATTTATTCTGAGTTATTTCGGTCCCTCTCTAATATTACATATTATATATTTGTGTTGAAAAAAATTTTTATTTAAAATAAAGGATAATTTAAAAAATTTATTGTACAAAATTAATTTCTTCTGCAGTTTTAAATAAATTTTTAGTTGACTGCAACTCGATATGAAAGAATTATAATATGATATGAATATTTTTTATACATGATTTTTGAATTATTTATTAAAAATTATGCATTTTAAGCTTGACTTTATTAGTTTTCTTACACTTATTACATAGTATAATATATTATTTTAATCTAGTAGTATGATTAGTTATTCGATTGATGATGTATAAAAAATTATTTTATTATATTAATTTAATATTAATGTACATTTTCTTTAATATTTTTCAAAGTTTTTAACATATATAAATATAAATTTATTGTATATATAATAAGCGTCGACGTTAATTTATCAAATTGATTTATCTCAAAATTAAAAACGAAATGAAAATTATTTTAATTTTGTAAATTAACAGAGGAACGCCCTTATTCGAATTATCATTAACGTCGATAAGAGACGATTATTAGTTCTTTTTTTTTACTCTTAAATTCTAAAAATTTATTTATTTAACAACTTTAATTAACATTAATTGCGTTACCGTATTAAAATCTAAATTTTCTGCTGCATCCAAACATTCTTATAATCATTTGTCTTTGTTTTTAGTATATATTTTACGTATTTTACATATTATGACATTTAGCTGCCTCTCATTCGCACACATATATTATATCACCTACATTATTATCATGTTAAATTGATCAGACATTTAAATTCTTTTTATAAAATTTCAAAATATAAAATATTGAGTTATCAATGTTATGTCATTCTTAAAAGAAATAAAATTTCATACGGATTTTAAACTTTTAACTTGAAAAAAACATTCAATTCATTTTAGTTTTGGCTTGGTAACTAAGTATCTTTTTAAAAATGCATTTACAATTGTTAAAGCTCATGTTTATCTTTCAAAATTAATCTTTTTAAATTTGGCATTAACTGATAAAAATAGAAATAAAATCCAAATAACATTTAAAATTATCGAACAAATATTAATTTTCCCATAAACTTATATATATTTTAAATTGTAATTTGGTACACTTGATACCAATGGAAGCATAAATATTGTATTTTTTTACACTATTGTAATTAGTAAAGATTCTTACAAAAAATATTAAAATATAAAAAATTTTTTTTCACTTTTCTTAAAAGAATGCTTTTATTACTGTGGCAGTGCTCGTGATATAAAACAGCCTTTAATAATGATAAATTAAAGCAAATTAACGCTTAAAAATGGCACTGGCATTGATGAAAAATATTTTTGAAATCGTTGATTCTTGAAAACATTTTATTTATTTTTTTCAATAAAAATTAACTTCTGATTTAATGCCTCAAGATGAGAGCGATTGTTATTCTACTCTAAAACACGGATTTCGTTACAAAAGGCAACGTGTGATCGGTGAGATGTAACAAGTTTTTTTTTTTTTTCGTTTTTTTCATTTTTTTGTATGTGCGTATTTAAAGTCAAAAAAAATATAAAAATGCATCATGTTAAATTATTTAAAATTATTTGAAATTTTTAGATTTCTCAAAAGCCGGTAAAATCTATAAATTTATTGATTAAAAAATTATTTTATATTTTGAGACACCTAAAAATTTCTACTAATTACGTATTTGTATTGTTCATAAAATAATTAAAAATCATCTTATTTAAAGAGAAAATAAAAAATAAAAGTATGCGTAATTAAAAAATATTTTTTGGAACAAACGCGAATTACAAATTTTTGCTAAAAATATAAGAAAAGTCTGTATAAATTTTCCATTTCTTATATTCTCATCAAATCTTATATGAATAAAATTTTTGATGGACCTATCGATTAATACATTTGTTAGAAAAAGCATTATTTAATAGGCCATTATTTATTCTTGGCGCAGTATTAGTAGTTTGATGTTGAACATGATTTGGGGAATCGCCAAGCATCGCTAGCATATACTTGCGAGTGGGCGAATGTACAGTATTTTGTTAGGGTGGTACATAAGGAGGTGGTTTTCTGTACGTTGGCGTCGGCTTTGGTCTATTTTGACGATTATTCTCTCGATTCGTAGCAAACGGAGGTGGTGGTTGGTAAGGCTCTTCCGAATTTTCTTTGGGTAACATTGGAATGTCAGCTCCGTCATCGGTTCGTTGGTATTCCGGAGGCGGTAAAGGTGGCTTTTCTTCTTTCAAGATGATGGGGGACTTATTACCTGAAAATTTGAATTAATGTTACGCTTGTTTTGTTTATCATAATTTAATTATATTTACCTGGATCAGGTTTTTCGTCTAATTCATCTTGAAAAATTACTGGAATTCCTTTGCTTCGGAAACTTTGCCTTTCTTCATCTTTTTCATTTAGGCTCATTTTACCCATTCGTTTTCTCTTATACAAAATACATGCAATTATACCAGCTAACATAATCATAGCCGCTATAATTACGCCAGGGATCACATAAACATGCATAAGATCTTCGTACGACAATTCTGTTCCGGTATCTTTAACAGCAGGAATAACTGCTTTGAATTCAGTGTCTGGTTTACCACATGCTCCTGTGCGTTCTACGGTTATTTGTAAAGGAGTAAAATCTCTCATTACCCTTTCTACTCGTTCAGATATTTTATTGTCAGACATATGCAAAACTTGGCGTATTTTTTTTATATCATCTTCAGGACAAGTGTTTGTTGGTAAAGTTAAATTTCTCCATGCAATCGTTGTTGATGATCCTTGCATACCTTCGTATATATTTGTTACTAAAATAGAATTAGTATCTACATCTTGGAATAACTCTTGGAGCCTTTCAATAAAGTTTCTCTTCATTAAAGCTGATTGCATAAAATCTTTATATGAAACGTGTATAGTCATGAAAAAATCTACCACATTTTGAATTTTCGCTGATGGGTTTACTACGACTACTAAACTATCTGTAGCTTCTAAGCCTAAAATATTTTTTTAATCAGTTTAGAACAACGTAAGTACTTTGATTCGATTAATTATTTGAATATAAGATATATATTTAAAATCTCACCCTCTTTATCTTTAACGACTAATTGGTATTCTCTTCTTCCTACATCTCTATCAAGAGGTATGCCATAAAATTCTTGGGTGGCAGAATCAAATTGAAGCCAAGAATCGGATGGAATGTCGGATCTATTTGCTGTAAAAAGTGACATTCTCATATTTCGAGAATCGCCGTCCAATGTGTCATAAAAGGTATGCTGTAAAAAAATTTTATCAAGTTTAAATGAAGCTTTTTACTGAAAATTCAAATTATAAAAAGGAAAAATTGTTTTTATCACGTGTTTAAATAATGATCTAGTTTTCGTTTTTAATAAAAAAATAAAAGGTGTCAAATCACGTGGAAAAATATCAAAACCTTTAATTTTTTCTCTTACAATATGAACAATTATTTTTATTTTACTTGCTTTTTCAGAATTTTTTTCCGAAAAGAACCAAACCGATTCCAGAGCTATGCAAAAAGCAACGTATATCCGTAGCTTATCTGCATAGCTCTGGAATCGGTCTAAAAAATGTCCCAAATCATGTGGAATGCGATTTTCTGGACAAGAGTTCTCCATCAGTGTCAAGAAAACACGTACTTTCCGGGTACGCAATACATTTGAACGGATATACAGATAAATTTAACTTTAAATGAATGGGCCTAAATAAATTTATTAAAGTTTTTTGGAAAAATTTAAATTTGTATTAATTAAAGTGCGAATTTTGAAAAATACACTTGAAAATACATAAACTTAGTTTCGAACATCACAAACTATATTAAAATTGGTTAAAACCTGAATTAAAATAATATTTTTTTTCTTTTTATATTTAAATTAAATTAATTATATATATATATAAATATTAGTCAGACAGTTATTTTAAAAAATCGCTTGGATTTTCGAAAATCAAGTGAAAAGGTTTTTTTTTAGTTTTCCATTTTCAAAAAAAATATGATTTCTAAAATTATAACTCCTAAGTTTTGCCACAAAATGTATGGGTTCTTATAGGGCCAAAAATTTACGCCTAAGAGCCCACGTATTTGGGGTAAACACTTAGAAATGATGAAATAAGCTAAAATTTTAAGAATCTCATTTTTTGAAAATTGGAAACTTTTTTCACCTGGTAATCTAAAATCAAAGCGATTTTTTAAAATAACTGCTAGACTAATATGTATGGTATAAATTTTTTCGGTTATTCTGGAATATGAATATTTCATTAAATATATTTTTGTGGAATGAAAAGTAAGTTTAAAAATAAAGTTACCTCATGAACACGATAAACTTTCAATTGTCCAGCATAAAAATCTATTTGGTCTATTTGATTTCTCGGCATAGGAGGTAAATTTATCGTTGGTTCGTCAGGTCGTACTTTTGGTGATTCTGGTTTTAAAACTTCTTCACACTGGCCTGTACCTTGATAAACTACTCGTTTAACTTTTATTTCCGGTGCTAGTATATTTATTAAACCATCACTTGGATCTTCACTTTTCTCTTCAGCAGTTAAAATCTTTAGAAAAAGTTAAACAAATAAGCAAAATATTAAAAAAAATATTATAGTTTTAAAACATGTATAATAAAATAACACGAGTAAAAACAGAAAATTATTTAAGAATAAAACTATTTATTACCCGGTACAATCGGTTAAGCTGTTCTTGCGGACATTCGCTGACCCTCGGAAGACTATCATTGGACCATGTGAAAATCGCTTGATCATTTTCAGTATCGATTGATCTCACTACTATACTACTCATATCACTATCGCCATATAATTCAGCAATACTTTTAATGACCTGTTGAATAATCAATTAATTAATTGTAGTAGGGAATAATTTGTATTATCAAATTACCAAAGTTTACAAACCTTTAGTTCCCAATCAACATTTGTAGGAAACTCGCTTCTTTTGTCGATTTTTAAGTATATGCTGAATTCGTGGTTGAAGGCTCGGGTTAATTTATGTTGTTGAACGTGAATTTCTAGCTCATCGCTTGCTGATAATCCATCACTATCCGTAGCAACAACTTCGTAAGTCCAAACAGAAGCGTCGTGCTCAAGAGGCCTGTTTGAGGGAAATATATATATTGTAAATTAAAAATAAAAATTTAACATTTCATTATATTATATTCTTACAATCCATAAACTTCTTGAGTTTCTTTGTTAAATTGTAACCATTGAGTTGGTTTCAAAGGAGCTCCTTGTAACATCAAACTAAGTCTAAGGTTCCTTGTGTCACCATCTTCATCAATAAAAGTATCAGCTGGGATTACGAAACTCAATGGTTTGCCAGCAGTAACTGGAATTTTTTTCAGTCTTTTTTCTTGCTTAGGTGCTTCGTTATATTTTACTGTTGTTGTTGTTGTTGTTGTAGTTGTAGTAGTTGTCGATGATGGAGTAGTTTGTAAAACAGTCGTGGTAGGTTCTGAGGTAGTAGTTAAAACGGTTGTAGTAGTAATAGGTATAAATGTTGTTGGTTCTTCTGTTGTTGTAGTGGGTGCTACTGTTGTTGTAGTTGTTGACGTGGTTGATGGGGTTGTTGCTTCCGTAGTAGTTGTCGTGGAACTTATTGTTGTTGCTTCCGGAGCAGTTGAAGTTTCCGATGTTGCATTTAATAAAATCGGGAACGTAGTCGAGCTAATATCTGATATACTGCTGGTTAAATTGATAATTGGATTTTCCACCGCGGTTAAAGTTTCATTCGATAAGGCTGGAGTTGGTAAAGATGGTTCTTTAACATCTTCGCTAGCCTCTTCAGCTTCCTTATTGTCTTCCGATTCCTAATTAAAATGAAAGAAAAAATTATACTAATAGTGAATGAGCAAATCGTAGAAACTATAAGGCAAAATAATATAACTTATACTACAGCGATTTAAAATTATTAAATAAAATTTGTTACAATAAGCCAAATTATTTGTTAAAGAAAGCAATCCACAAAGTGCAAAACATAGTTTTGAAAAAACAATATCGTAAAGAAAAATATTATATACATGAAGATAATTATAAGATTAATGAAAAAAGAGCTGCAAAAAAGCAATGGAAAAACGAAATTTGTACAGAAACGAATGAGTTTTTTGCAGAAAGCATTAAGAAGCATTACCTCCTCTGAAGTAGCATTTACGCTTAATATAGTAGCATTAAATTCAGTCTTTTCAATCATGGGCGTTGTAATATCAATTTCGATAAAATCCATCGATGTTGATTGTCGCATTGTTGTAGAAGATTCCACGAGAGAAATGCTCGGCACCAGCGTTTCCGGTTCAACTTCATTTTCATTTTTAATATCTTCGTCGATAATATCTTCGAAAGACGAATCTGTTATTTCATCTTCCGACGAATCAATTATTTCCTTATTCGAGGTATCAATTATTTCTTTATTTGAAAAATCAGTTGCCGTTGCATTGAATCCAGTAACAGAGGTGGCGTTAATGTACATTGATGAATTGTTATAATCACTCGACGAATTAATCGTTAAGTCAATTTCGGGCTCGACTTCATCCGTTGTTGAACTTTGATTTAATCGAGTGTTATAAATATTAGAAGTTGACGGTTCTTCTGTAGTTGAACTGGTGGAAGGGGTGATTTCCATAGTTGCAGGAGTCGTAGTAGAAATTTCGGGAGGTATTGTTTCCGAAATTGTGGTTTCGTAAGTCTGTGAAATTGTTAGTAGTTGCAATGTATAGGAGAATATTAAATTGTTAGTCACAATTGAGAGTACATTAGAGTACTTTTAATGGAACCCTTTGTTTCCATTATTGTGAATTTATTATTATTTACAAGAACATTAGTAAAGATTATTGTTAAACTTACAGGTGGTGAAACACTCGTCGTGCTGGTACTTTCAGTGCTTGGAGTAATCGTTGGTATGGGAGTTTTAACTATTTCATTATCAGCCCCATTGATTACCCAAAAATCTTCGTCTTCTTTAATCTGACCCATTTATTAAAATTTTACAATGTTAAGATATTACTTAAATGTGCGAAAGCAAATAAAATAAAGAATCCCAAAATTTATATAAATTTTAATATAAAAGTCCCAAAACCATCGATTTTTTTTATTTGTTAAAAAGCATTGATTTAGGAGTTAATGGTTAATTTATGAGTACGGTGATGTAAGTTCTGACATATGTACACCATTTACAGTTAGAAATCGATTAAATTTTTTTTTTAATTAAAAAAATTTTTTATAAACAGTAGAATTTTAGTTAAAAATATTTATACACAAAAAACAAAACAAAAAAGAAGAAGTGAAGCAACGTAACAAGATTACTTTTGCTTACCTTGGCTTCGATTTCTCCATGATGATGTCTTCGAGGATGCTCTTCGAGATCAGTTGAGCCAGCATCTGTATTTTTAGCATGAGGAGCATCAGTGATACCCTCGCGTTCGTTGCTATCATAATCGTCGTCATATTCGTCGTCTTCGTCAAATTCGGCGTCTGGCAAACCACCACCCGAGCCGGTTTCTCTTCTATTTCTGGCTATTTCAGTTTGTTCTCTACTAACTCGCCACATGTATACCGGTAATTGCATTACTTCGGCCAATTCTCCATCTTTCGCTTGCTCAGGTATTAATTTGATCATTTCGATTTGATGAGGCCAAAAATGTCCATCGCAACCAACCTAGGAAATAATATAATCTTAACTTCTAATCTAATATATTTCATAATTTAAAGATTCAATGAAATTGGGCCAGACACGAGAGTTCTAAATAATTTCCCTTATCAATTTAATTAGTGTTAATTAAAATACTGGATTTAAAAAATTAAATTTGAGTATAAAATTGAACATATTTTTCGATAAAATGTAACATTAAAAAAATAGTTTTAATGGTTCAAAAAAAAAAAAAAAAAAAAATAAAGGGGAAAAATGTTGTAAAATGTGAATATAAATTGAATTCGACGCTACATGAACTCACATATCTTTTGCGGAAAAAAGTCTATTTATTTATACAAAGCACAAAAATTTTATTTCTATTTGCGTATACAGAAGAATATTTTATGGACAGTTGTTTACACGGGCGACACGGCTATAGTAACCAATATTTTTTATTTTTCTATTTAAAATGTTCAATACGTATATTTAATTCTCACCTGCCACTGAACAAGAGTTGATTGTTTTTCTCTACGTCGACCGATATTCCCAGGTCCGGAAAGCACATACGACGAATCAACATCAACGTTTTCCTTCGATATTTCAGGCCGAATAGAAAACGAGCTCTGGAAAAGTAATAATAATAAAAGGTTAATCAGATTCAATTTTGCGTTGAATCTTTCAGAGTGTAAACTTTTAATTAAAATTTTTTATTTTATTTTTTTTATGGTAAACATAAAATTATTTATTTTCCTTTTTTATTTTATCTAACTTGAAAAAATATATGGCAAATAAAATATGAACTATTATCGATTGCTCTGCTTGAATTTTCCATCAATTTTTTCAATATTTATACAGATCAGTGATCTGTTATTCATTAATAAAAATAGTAGAAAGTTGTTAAATAATTACCACATGCATTCCAAGAAATCCAGCTAGATTTTCAATAGCATTGACTTTTGAGCTTGGTTTTATGCTGTCAAACCTTGCGTCGATATAAATAGTTAAAATTGTATGGTCTTGATCTTCTCGACATCGTTTCTAAAGAATAAATTCATTTTATTTAGAGAGTTAAAATTAAAAATTAAAAATTAAATATTAAAAGTTTAAAAAATGATGTATTTGTTGAGAAATTTCGACAAAATTTCTTCTGGGAAATTCTTCAGACACTTACATTTGTCACACACGGAAATTTAAAAAAATCATGAAATTCAGGTAAAACTCTAGTTCAAAAACTTTTCAAAAGACTTAATCGGCTGATTTGTTTGTGATGCAGAATAGTTTTTAATATTTTAGCTTAAACGTGAATCGATAAAAGCAAATTGTCATAAAATTTTTAGTGCACTAAGTAATTTTAATAAAATAAAAAAAAACCTATGGAATAAAGAAAAAGCTTGGAAATATTTTTTCAAATAAAAAATATATATTGAATTTTTTTTATTAAAAAACGTAAATATACTGCGGAATTTTGAATTTTTTTTTTAGTGCAACGGTTTTATTAAAAGCTTTTTATGTGTAAATTATTAAGCTTATTTCAAAGAAGAAAAAAATTATGGAAAAAAACATCGAATTCATTTTTATGTTAAGAATATTTAAACATTTTGAAAGAATAATAATTTAAAAGCCTGAAATATAAATTTAACTTTTAATTTCAAAAAAATTTATAGAGTATCGAAATACATGTTTGATTTTCTATAGTTTGATGTTTAGCGTTTGCATTGTTCTCTTTTTATTTCTGCATTTTATCTTTTTCAATTATCATCAAGCTTTTATGTGTATTAAACTTTTCTTTGTTATTCTTTCATTGATCCACTGATCCCCTTATCTACGCTCTTTCTTTTTCATAAATCATTTCAATGTATAATAAAGAATTGTCATGTTATTTTATTATTTATTATTTTACTTTAGCTCCTTCATTTACGGGAAATTTATTTTCTGATAAAAATACTGCTTTAATTTTGATAATCCTAAATACAACATGTGTGCATCAACTGCTTTATCGAATATTTAGCTTTGCAACCAAAAGCCTTACGATATTCCCTGAAATTTTATAAATATGGATTTTTATAATATCGAGGGTCGAAATTACACACCAGAGATCAATTTAAGCTTCAACTGAATCAACGAATTATTTATCAACACTGTAAAAAGTAACTTTCTTATATTTACAAAAAAATTAGAATATTTTCGAAAAATTAGTAAATTTTCGAAAAAAATCGTATATTTACTAAATTTAGTATATTAACAAAAAATTCGAGTATTCTCGATTTTTTTTTATGAATTCGCAAGAAAAATTTACATTTTACAATTTTTTTTCGAAAATTTACAAAAAATAGTTGTAAATTTCTGAAAAAGTAGTTGTGAATTTACAACTTTTTTCGTAAATTCACAAAAAAAAATCGAGAATTCTACAATTTTTCGATAGTATACTAAATTTAGTAAATTTATGATTTTTATCGAATATTTACAAAATTTTTTTAAAATTCACTAATTTTTCGAAAAAATTCTATTTTTTTTGTAAATTTAAGAAAGTTACTTTTTACAGTGAATTTTTAACTAAAATGCTCATTTAAGTTTAATGCTAAGATTATTATTTTTAGACAAAGGTTCATTTTCATTTTTTCAATGGCATTAGCTTTTTTTTTTTAATTTTTGCCAAAAAAAAATTCATGAAATAAGCATGTGATTTTTTTTTATTCTTAGATTTTTTAGAAAATTTCAACCTCTTCTCACAGCTAAATACTAATTCAGTTGAATCACAAGAGGGGGGGGGGGTGTTATTTTTTGAAAAGAGAGAAAAGGTTTTTAACCATTAGGTTTTGATTCTGGAAAATTATGGAAACATTTTTAAGTTATAAAATAATTCTCTTTTTCAGAATTCATTACCAATTTCCAGTTTATTGCGTACATTTCTCATCTACAAGATCCCAAAAATCTAATTACTTGACCTAAAAAGGTATTAAGTAGGCTGAATCTCTTTACAATTTGTCAGATTTTCCAAAATAACCCTAAAAAGGCTTTTTTTGAAACCACGATTCTCTATCTATTTTCAAAAAATAATTTTTTAATATAGGTACGCGAGCAGCAAAATTGTTGAACAATTAAAAACAACATTTTTATCTGAGCACGAAACTTTAGGAATTTATAAAAAAAATTCAATGGCACTAATTTATGAATAAAGTAAGTACACTGAAAAAAAAATCCGGTTACAGATACCGAACTTTTGGTTGAGGCAGACGGAATTTTTTTTTTCTTTTTTAAATTTTCTATTCGTTTCAAGAAATTTGCAATCGTTAAAAAAAAAATCCCGCTGCCACAACCGAAATTTTTTTTCAGTTTATCGTAATGTTACCCACTTTTACATCTTTACGCTTGACGTTTTCTAATCTGTCTGGAAGAACATGGATAATGAAAGAGTCCTGGGCAAGATCACCACGCTTTCCAAAAGCTTTGACGTTTATACGATGTCGGCCAATGTCTTTCCGTGATGGTACACCATAAAGCGTCGAGGCTGGTTCATCCCATATTAGCCAATGTGGCAATGCCATACCGTTACCTCCTCGTACCTTAAATTAAAAATAGTATTTTTCTATTAGTTACTAAATTACATTTTTTTAATATTAGTTATTTTAATCTTAACAGGTTAAAAACCTCATTAAGGTATTCAACGATATTCTCTAATTTTGGCCGTAAATCAAGAATCAATTATTTTTATAAAATTAGGGTCAAAGTACTCAAATCTTTGAAAATTTTGTTTATACGATGAATTTGATTTTAAAAATGTAAAATAAGAAAAAGAAATTTAATGCTTCTCAGCATTTTAAGATCAAAAGAAGTTAAGCTTGAAGATGTTTACATTATGAGCTTACATTATTCACTAGAACAAAAAAAGTCTATACAGACTTTGCTGATGTTATTCAGTTGGAAAATAAAGTTTAACTCTTGTTTTAAGAGACTTTTTAACTTATAAAACTCATTAATTCATTTTACAAATATTTTATCAAACGATTTCATTGAAATTATGTGACACAAGTTACAACCTATTGTAAACTAAAAAAAATTTATACTGTGTTAAAGTTAAAGTACAAAAAAAATAAAGTCGATAAGAAATTTCTCAGGTTTTTTGTCTTCAAGCTATTATATTAGCAAGGAAGTTCATTACCTTTGAAACATCAAATTACATCGAATGAGTTTATTGTGTTAAAGAAACATGCCAACTTCCCTCCGTTCATACTAATGGAGTTTTTAGGTCTAGAAAACAGGGTTTTTTGGTCATTTTCAATGTAACGCTAAAACTTCGCATGTTAACCAAAACACTTCTAGTTAGTCACATTATTTTTACCTTTTGCACGCTGTAAACTGATATTTTTTATCACTAGTTCCCTCATAGCTATAACCAATTAACTTAATGGTAATTCTTAGTCCAAAATTACCAATTTTTAAATTGCTGCCAAATTTTTAATTTCAGAGAAAAATTTCTTTTGTAGACCTAATTTTTTTTTCAACAATTTTTTTATCAAAAAAATTCAAACTATTTTTTTTTTTAATTTGGATGCAGCATTTGTTTCTATGCAAGTACTTATATTTGAAATAATGGTTTTTACTCTCGATATCTCAAATCTGATAAATAATTTAAAAAAAATTTTTTTTCACATACAAATATAATTTTTTTCACAAGAAAAAACCAAAAAACACCAAATTTTTTTTCTCTTTGGACGTAGTACCTAATTTATTTCTATGGGAGTATTAGTTTTAAGAACTTCGTTTAATTGTAATTTTTTGGATCCGATACTTAATTTTTTCAAAATCTTTTTCTGAACATTTAAGAAAAATAAAAATTAAAAAAACTGCAATACTTTTTGATTTTTTATTGAAATTAATTTTTTTTTTTTTTTATGTAGTACATAATTTTTTTCTATGGAAGTACTAATTTTAGAAATTAAATATAACTATGCCAGCTACATAAAAAACAGACATAATTATCATAAAAGAAGATAATGTACTAGTGTAGAAAAATCTTCTTTTTTTTATGTAAAAAACCTAATTTTTTCTATGAGATGTTAAACTAACAGTATCAAGGAAAAGATCATTCAAAGATCTTTCTTAGTTTTTCTTATGACATTATACTTTGTTAGGTAAAATAGACCAATAAGAAAATTTTGTTATTGCTAATAAGGAACCATAGTGCCAATTGTTGGGAACGATTTACTTGTTTCATAGAGTGGCATTTAAAATTTGCTGCACAGTTTTTCGAACATATAAACTAACACACAGACATTTAATATAATCATGTTAGAGGTATTTTTGAGAATTTTCCATTTTGGACCTGACAAGGCCAAATTATAAGGCACGATTTCGTCTATAAATAGCAAATATAGGTCGTTCGCGCCTAAAAATTTGGTTATATAGATTGTTCAGTTTATGTCGAAGATTCACATAATAAAAATAAGTCAGAAATCAATGGATCAGAAATAAGCAGTGTATCACGAGTTAGCAGGTCAAAATACATGCAACTAAAAAAACGATAAGTATTCACATTGTAAACGATACAGAAGAAAAAAAAATAGACAAAGATAGCGTAATAAAATGAAAAAAGAAAAATAAAAGAAATTTGAAAACAGAGGTTTGAATTCCTCTGGCAAATATCCAGGAAGACGGTCAGTCACGCGGTGCATCTATAATAAGTTTAAAGCATCATCTTTCTTTTTTTCTTTTTTTCTAAAAAAAGGAAAAACTGACTATATTGTACCTGGAGACCACATTGGTTTTATTAAACAGAACAAGAGAAAAAAAATATTTATTTTTTAAGTTAAACATAGAAAAATACTTTGTTTTGAGTTTGTATTATGCAAAAATGTTGACGTGAATAAATTTTAGTACGCCGTTTCGGGAAGATTTCTTGACAATTTGGATGTTTTTAAATTTTATGAATAGTCTTTTTTCATTTTTAATCTTCCTGTGACAGATTCCAGTTTCTAGTTTTATACTTATGTAAGACAGAATTTTTCCCTTGCAAACTGAAATAGTTTTGTATTATACAAAATTTATAAAAGTATTTGGAACCTGGACAAAAAATAAATGGATGTAAAATGGATATAAAAATATTCACCCAAGAATTTCATACAAATTTTTCAATAATTTAAAATTTTTTATATTTTCAATAAATTAGTTTACTTTAGGTAACCTACTTTTAACATTCTTCACTTCCAATGACCCAAGGTGAAAGGATTAACTTAGTTGAAATGGATTTTTTAAAAATATTTTCACTGAGGACATAATCGATCTACTATTTCTGAGCTTTTGAAATTGACAAAATTCGTTTTCATTACAAGTGCCTAAGGCGTTATTTAATAATCGGGGTATTTTTATAACAAAGTGTTGAAACTCACCTCATAGTAATCTATGCTTCCAGAGAATGCCTGTCTATGGATTTTAAGTTTGAAAGCGTGTCCTTCACTGGCAACGGCATCAGGCATGCCTAATAGCTTTTCAACGGGATGCCATTTTTTTGGTGATTTATAAGGACTTTTTGACTTGACCGGTGGTTGATCCGGTTGCAGTTGTTCAACATCGCTTGTTTGTACAGGCGTGCCTTCACTTACGTCATCGAAAACGATGTCATCTTCTTCTAGACTTAAGCCGTCGCAAAGTGACAGAAGTAATAAGCATAATGTCAAAATTGTCAATTTCATTTTGCGCGAGCAGCGACCGTTCCTTATCTAATCATGCTTTGGTTTACCTGAAAATAAAAAAATAATAGCTTTTAAAAACAAGTAAATCAAGTTTGTTATTTATCTGCAAAAGTTTAAATATAAGTTTAAAGTAAACTAATTTAATTAATGCATCTTTGTTAAAAGAAAGTTTATAAGTTTAAAAGTTTAATTGATTTCTTTCAATAAAGAGATATAGGTGTAATAATTTTAAAAAAATTTCTTCAAAGGATTCTATAATTTCTGAAAAGAGAGGCAGAGCTAGTAATTAAAGAGACATAAAAGGTATTATATTTATCCTTGAATTTTATTGACCGCGACATCCGGTTTTTGTATAATATTTTCCATTGTATAAAATATAATAATAACAATAATCTATATTTTCAAAATGCAAACTTTCTTATTTTAAATTTTTTTTTCCTTCAATCAATCAATAAAATACAGGATGTAAATATTATTCATGTTAATTTTTTTCAGATAGAATTTTTTTGGCAAGAAGAGGAAGTTATTGGCAAGTCAATTAATGTTTAATACTTCCTTTGATCGATCAAACAAGAAAAATTAAAATCTAGCATAAATTGAACAGATTTTAATAATCTAAACTATAACTTAATGCATCGTTGTCGAGTATATAGGAAATTCATTTTCAAGCATGCGCTTATCCAAGTTCAAAAACTTTTCCATTAAAATAACCATTCGTTAAAATATTCGACAAGCTCAAATGTTTATTATTTTTTAAAACTTTATTATAACGTTTTATAGGTTTTCTTCTGCTGTACATGATCGGACTTGTCCGGCAAGTAGTTTGCTGCACTAAAAAATGTTTAGAACTGCTATAACAATAGTTTAAAGCTCTTAAGGATTTTCTTTTCTAACTATTTCTTTTTTCTTTTTTCTTTTTTTTTATGAGCAAAGAAAATCTCTTTTCACGAGGATATAATCTTGCAAATTATGGTTAACGTTTTTTACAATCTTCAAAGAGACAATACTTATTAATTTTGAAAATCATTAATTGAAAATATTTTATAATCACACGATGCATTTCTTAGTTTGTTTAATTTTAAAAGGCTTTCGAAGTATCGCAATAGAATTATCTCAAAATTTTATTATCTAAATGACAGCTACAAAAGCATGCAAATAGATTTTTTTTTCAGCCCATATTAGAAATACCAAGCGAAAAGAAAAGTTTCCATTTCTGTTATAGTTTTGCTCCGTATCCCAAATAATTGATAAAATATGTTTATTATTAAAGAGTTGATCGAAAGAAAGAAGGATAAAGTTATTATCCTAGGAAAATAAAGTTTTCCATTAATTTTCGAAAAGACGACTCGTAAATACAAAGATAAAATAGAAAATGAGGACATTTAAAGTTGGCACATTTATTTCCTCCAGTTTGACATTTTCTTCTATTCTATAGGTACTTTATCTCAGAAAGCTGATATAGAAATAAACTCTATGGATTCGATTCAAAGATTCTCATGGAAACTGGAGTTTATAACTTTTCCCTTGAATCTAAATAAAAAGAAAGTTCTTTTTCTACTTTTTAATGAAGTTAGCTAGAATGCAAATATCGAAGATATAAAAAATCGACTTTTAATGTTTGCATTAAATTTTTATTAGAGTAAATATTTATTCAGTTAAGATATTTTTTCCTTTCTTTCTTTACCTATCCGCAAAGGTACAACAAATAAAAACTTGCTATGTTAACGTATTTTTTTGCCTGAGAAAAAAATTTACTACGCAATTGAATCTAAGGGATGAAGAAAAAACATAACCGTTTCGTATGAGACATAAAATGCATGTGTGCATTAACTTTATTCTTCGAGTCTTGACTTTTTATAGCGGATAAAAAATCTCGGAAAATCTCGCTATATTTATATTTTTTATTAAAACAGTTTTTATTCTAATATTCGAGTAATGCTTATTCTTTTTTATACATCAAATAGGAATATTTCCTTCAAATTGTAAATAAGAGTCTGACCAGATTTTTATGCAATCATCAACTAAATTTTGTATTATTGCTAAAAAATTTATAAAATTTATTTTAGGAGGCTAAATTAATGCTTTGTAAATTTTTTGCCTGAAAATGAAACAAAAAATTGAATTTTTTATATAATTAGTTCCAAAATTTATAACAAATGACTACCAATTGTTACTGTAAAGGTTTAGCAAAAAATTTTTATAGCTGAATACTGATTACTTTAAGTTATAAGTATAGTTAAAATATTTTAATTTCAAAAGGTATAAGCCAGTGACTGAAGAGCCTCATTCAGCAAACAGAAAATTTATATTGATATTACTCAAAACTTGAGGAAAAACTCATACTTTTAACGTGAAAAAACTCAAAATCTCAAAAATACAAGTTGATTTAGAATATGTTTTGTCCCTTTTACCCCAATATAAAAAAAAACAATTTACATGATTAAAGCGAATTTGTATGTTTGTTTAGAAACATTTTTGCATTACTCTAATTAAAAAAAAGAGAGAAACATAATCATAGTAACAAAATTTAATTAAAATTGCGTATATAATTTAGTAAATTACATTAATAAAAAAATTTTTAATTACAAAAAAAAAGGTAAAAAGAGATACAGAATATAAAATATTTTAAAATACAATGGACTTTTCTTGTTTTGTAATTTATAGAAATAATTTTTTTTCTTCAAAACTTAAATAATGAAAGACGGAAAAATTAATGATGAATGTGACCAATAAAAATGTTTAATAATTTAGTACACGAACGTTTAACTTAATTAAAAGTAAAAATTTTTTGTTTGAAAAAGTTTGCAAGAGCTTGGAAAGTGCAACTTGGTTGGAAAGCGTGCTGAAAAACAAGAAAATTAGTAAATCAAGTATAAAGAAACGAATACAAAGAGGGCTCTTGCCTTAAAAAAGAGAAGAATGAGAAGAGTGCATTTTAACCTCGTTCCGGGAAAGTATCAACACGTTCTTTCGCACATGAAAATTTCGCTGACAAAAGATAATAAAATAACGAATTCAGTGAACAATAAAACGTTGTCTTGTTTTTCTTGAAAATTAAATAAAAAAAATTAATAGTAACTTAAGAGCTTAACGTTAATTTACTATAAGCTCGGACATAGATTTTTATGCTAATCTTCCAAGTCTCCATTATCAAACTCGAGTCTCTTAAAAAAAGCTTTTATACGTAAGAAATTTATTATAAAAAGAAAGTACAGAGTGATAAGAATTAAATATTCGCATAATAACATAAAAATTTATTTTATTTATTTTTTCGAATTTGAGATTTTTTTTATTTTGAAGACGTAGAATGTTAATTAACGTTAATGCATACTTTTTTAAAAGCAAGTTTTTTTTCATCTTTTATGTAACAATAGGTTGTAAAAAAATATTCGCTAATTAAGTATATGTGTATGTACGTTGCATAACTCTTATGCTTTCTGTCCATTCCAGAGTATGTTAATGCATGACATCATTTTTAGTGCCCTATATAAACATTTCAAACTAGAAACTATTCATCATCGTTAAAACTTAAACTTTTTCTTTAATGTTGAAACTCATCTCCAAATTAAAAATTTTTTTAATTTATTTGACATTTTTTTTTAGTTTTACGTAGTTTTATGACTTTAGTAAAATTTTAATATTTTTTTAAAAAATAAATTATATCTAAAACTGTTCGAATTATTAGAACATTTTTTAAAAGATTATTTAAGTCGTCGATTTTTTAAAAATAAAAAAAAAGGTGAGCTGAGTTTAATTGAAATAAAATTAGATACTAAAAATGAAGAAAATAAGATCCACCACAACTACTTGAAGAGTTTTTGAAACTAGAAAGAAGTGGTAATAAATAATAGATTTAATGAATACATCATTTGAATTTTCTTAGAAATCTTGCAGTATAATTAAAGGACTTTCTGTCATCTTGTGAAATTCTTTAGCTTCAAAGCAGAATGATTATATGTGAGAGCTTGATTAAAGATTAGAAACATGTTAACGTCTACAATATGTAAGCAGTTTACGTTCAATCAACATCAATGTCACTATATTAACAGAAATTCATTTGACACGCAAAAAAGTAGTGACAAAAAAAGTTTAATGAAACTTTGATGAAACTTTGTTTTAATTACAAGTCAAAAAAATAAAATTGCACTTTTTATTTTAACTAAATTCCTGTTTTTTTTTCTTTTGGACAGGTAATAAAAAAAAGGAAAAAAAAACAGAAGAATAAAATGAGCCGTTAAGAGCAGTCCCTGGACCAATCGATAAAATTTTCACGTACAATAGAAGACGAGCTGCCTCGTATAAAAAGAGCATCATGAAAGAAGAAACTTTGTATGAAAATAATAGATAAAAAGTCTAGGTTACTTATCTATATTCAAGCTCAAATTGAATTGTAAAAATATATAAATTCGATTAATTTCTTCTCGATAACATCATTTTAAAAAATTTCATAGTTTTTGATAAATTATTGAATAATATTGTAATAATGAAAACATATCAGTTAAAATATTAAATGCTAGTAAATTTAAGTTTATATTCAAAAGCACTAATAATATCAACTCGTTTATTTAATTATGTGAGTGGCCTAGTTTTAATAATTATAATAGATGTTACAAAGTTTATTTTATTTTTTATTTTTAACCTATTTTTCATTCATAATCTTATTTTTTAATATTACTATTTATTGTTAGCCCCCTTGATATCTAGCAGATTAAATTCTTTTAAATTAAATTCAACGACTTTCGGTTCCTCAAGTAGTAATCTTTATTCTAGTAAAAATTTATCAAAATCGAAAATCGTGTTTCAAAATTCTAAAAAAACAAATTTTTTTAATGCAAGTAATAAGGAGCTGATACCTTAAATTCTAAATTTATTAATTATGTGTCTGTTGTTTTTGTACCAAAAAAGTTAACCTGCAGTAAAACTGGGGTAAAACTAAACAGAACGCGAGTTCTTTTTCATGCCGGTAATTCGAAAAGCAAAACGTTTTTTTGGGATAAAGTTTTTTTACTGAAAATTAAATGGCAAAACATGTTTAATATAGCTTTTTATCAATAGTACACTGTAAGAAGTAACTTTCTTATATTAACAAAAAAATTAGAACATTTTCGAAAAATTAGTAAATTTTCAAAAAAATTTGTAAATATTCGAAAAAAATTGTATATTTACTAAATTTAGTATATTAACCCAAAATTTGAGAATTCTCGATTTTTTTTGTGGATTCGCAAGAAAAATTGATAATTTACAATTTTTTTTCGAAAATTTACAACTTTTTTTGTAAAATCACAAAAATAATTGGAGAATTCTCGAATTTTTCGATAATATACTAAATTTAATAAATATACGATTTTTATCGAATGTATACAAAAATTTTTGAAAATTCACCAATTTTTCGAAAAAATTCTATTTTATTTAGGCAATATCATTAATTAGAATAATTAATGATCCGAATAATAGCAGGTGGTTTAAAAATTCTTATGAAAAATTCGAATTAAAGATAAGGCTAATTTTGAAATAAATAATCAGTTGAAAAAATATTTGGCAATAGCAGGATTCTCTGTACGCATGATTTTTATTCGAGTAAAGTGTTTACTTGTTAGCATTATACGATCAGTTAAATTTATAATATCATATAACTGAATCGTAAATTAGTACATATCAATATTAATTTTAATTTGATTAAAGTATACCAAATTACATTGCATTATAATATTTGAACTAAAATATTAATGGTTAGTTTAATAAATCAAACGTCAAACGTTTAATGCATGTTTAAATTAGGCATATAGCTAAAGATATCTGGAACTCATTTTATTTTTAGGCTAAAACGAGTTATAGAATTTATTTTGGAAAATTTTTAACTTGCGTCATGTTCAAATCTCATTGCAATTCAAAGTAGCATTTAAACATGGAAATTTTGATAATGATTTTTTTAAAGAAAAAAGAAATAAAATTTATTTAGATCCGAATCTAAGTTAAAAACAAAGTTTCTCGTTTCTACATTTTTCAGCGAATGTCTTTAAGAAGCAATCTCGCAACTTTTCACAGTCTTGAGAGACTTTTTTTCACATCATGGGAATTTCTCACGAGCTTTTTCATTTCTAAACTCGTACAACTATAAAAAAGAGGACTACAGCAGAATACTATTTTCCAAGGGAATATCATCGATCGCTGCGAAACGTGTTAAAAGGGCGGGAGGTTCTCAGCGAAGCAAGCGCGATAGCATAAAATTTAGATAAATTTTAGCTTATATATTTATTAAGATAGTTTAATATTTCATTTTTTTTTTTTTTACTTCTACCAATACTTCACTTCGTCTTTATATTTTTTTAATTAAATAATTAAAAGATTTAATAGAGCGCGAAAAAAAGAGCAGGAGAAAATGTAATAAAATTCCGTCAAGATGTAAAATTTTATTATTAATTTTTATTTTAAGAAAAAAAAAACGGTTGACAAGAAAAACTCGGCTATATGTATTAGTAATTTAACCGAGAAAAGTCTATAGTACAACAAGATTTAACGAGGAGTTAACTTTTACGATATCTTTTGAAATAGCGTATTTCAAGAGCCCGTACTACCCACTGGAGCTTTTTCTCCTACAAAGCCACAAAGTGAGATTTTTTTTTTTATTTAGAGGGCAAATACACAAATACATGCACATTTAAAACTTACAACCAAGTTATTAATTTTCCTTTTTTTTCCTCTTTGCTTTATTATTTGCCTTTTTTTAAATAAAAAATTTAACAGAAAATACCAGTTAAATTACGTAACGTTAATTAAACAGAATTTTTTTCCTTTTTTTTTCTAATTACATGAATAGGTTAGGTAAATGACCGTTATAAAATAAATAAAATAGTCTAGGTTATTACTTCTTAGGCTTGTAAAACTTATTTTTTTAAATTCATTTAACCCAGAAAAACTTTTTATACAGCAATTTTAATTAAAAGGAAATGTAGTTTTTATTCGGTGTTCAAAAAACTTGAAACTATATCCATAAATTTAACTACTACTTGCATTTTATAACCTTTGACAAAAAAAAAGAAAATGTACGTAAATGGTATCCCTTGATGAAATTTAAATAAATTACTACTTTACTTGGATCAGTTTTATTGTTTATTGATCAGAAAACAAAATAAGAATAAAATTTTAAGTTCCTAATAGGTTTACTTTCCGAACTTTCTGTAAACAATGAATATAAAACTATAACAGAATGTATAAAAAACTTTATTTTATTTAAAAGACGGTATGGTTTCCGTCTCTAGCATATTTTTGGCACTTTTTAAAAATAAGATTCCAAGGGTTGGCACCCCTCCTGCGTTCATCGGGGGAGGTTAAGACGTGTTTTTTTCCTAAATTGATATCTATGGATTGAATTATCCGATCGGGACGCAGTTGGTGTCAAAATTATTGTTTTCGAAAAATACACCGAAACAAAATTTCTGAAAATTTTTGGTCTTAAATATACTTTTTAAATTTAAATTAATCATTTAAAATAATCTTAATTTATAAAAAAAAATCAAAAATTGATTATTTTTAAATATTGAAAAAACGTGATTCTGAGGCCTTGAATTAAAAAAAAAAAACTATATGGCGATCAAAATTTTTTCTGTTCCTCACTTGTTCGTCATTTTATATGGTATAAGGAACCCAAGGAAACGTATCAGCACGGTGTGTCTAAATTATTTTTTTTCTTCAAAAAGCTCATTATTATTTTTATATTATTATTTATAACGAAAAATAGGTATTATATTGCGAAAATTAATAGAGATTATATTAAATAAATAAAGCCCTTAAGTAGGATATAGATAAAATATCAAGAAAAACATTAAAACAACTTATAACCGATTTGTTTAAACACAACCAAAATGCAATGAACATGTTTACTTACAGTTGAGTGATAACCCAGGTTATTCCAAGTCCCCAAATCGAAATTGATCTAAAACCCTAAATAGTCTTAATAATCCCTAGTTTTTCTAAATCCCAAAATTAAAATTATTTTAAATCTCATTTGACCCTTCCCTTAAATTTGACAAATTAGACCCCCCCCACTTAATATTTTCAAATTTTTCAGGTACCCTCTCCCTAAAAAAATTTTCCATTTTAATATCATATAAAAGCTAATTTTAGATTTAAAATCAAATATTAAGATGGTATGATAAAATAAGCAAAAAATAAAACACTATTTCTTTTACATAATCGTCAATTGTGACGCACCGTAAAGTTATCATTTTTCTGATATGTTAAAAAGCAGTCTTTGGTGAAGTTACCCTGAACGCGAAAAAAAGAGTTTTTTTTCCCTGAGATATCTCAATTTTAGACCGTCAAAAAGCTAAAAATTACGTTTTTCGAAGTTTTTAACCTCAACAAAAGTTCAAAAGTGTTACAAAAAAAAAATTTTTTTTGGTGCATTTATTTTTTGAAAAAAAAAAATTTTCGGTAGCTGTTTGGATGATTCAGTTCTGGGATATCAATTTAGGAAAAAAGAGGGGGTGGGAGGTGCAGATTCTTGGAATCTTATTTTTTATGATAAACCATCAAATTGAGTAAAATAAAATGTATCTTATTCCGCAGTGGCCTTGTGATTTCTTGAAACCATGCTTTGAGCTATTTTATTTAATTTAGTTGGTAACTAGATAAAATATTATAAATAGAAATCATTTACATTTCTGAGAGATTCAATTTATTGAAGAATTGACATGTAATAAACAGAACAATTAGGACCGAAGCAAAATGCTCTAGGGAAAAGCAAACTATATTATAGTCAAATATTGAATAAATGATGAAATAAATGATTATGTATAATGTTTCTTCATACACGGAGAAAAATATTTTGTATATTTTACAAGGTTAATTTTAGTAAAACGGGGTTAGTTTTAATTACAAAAAAAATTTGTAAATTTTACAAATATGAAGTCAGAATATTGTAATTCTAACTATAAACATGGTTATATTTACAAAATATTTGAACAGAAAATAACAAAACTTTATAATGTAAACATAACCAGCAATTTTGGTTATTTTTAACAGTTATTTTTCTCCGTGTAGGAAAGCATTAACATATCATCATCGTGCAGGGTGGTAGTACTTAGGATGACATTTTCAATTATATTTACAGTAAAAGAAAATTTCGGTTGTAACAGGCGGAATTTTCTCGTTCTAGTTTGTTTAAATACTAACTATTATATTTATAATAGTTTACTCAAATACAAATAAGGATTAATTGGAATTTCTTCGGAAAAGATATTTGTAATTTAGTAAATTTTGATTGACATAAAAATTATTTATGAATTTATCACGTAATAAATAAAATTAAAATAAATTAGTATTTTAAAATAATTGAACGTAAGATAGAATTAATTAACGCATTGATTTAGAAAGGAATATTGTTGCAGTAAACAAACAGGAATGGTTAATATCAAAACGATTTTATTATTCAAATATTATAACGTTCTGTCAAGACGATTGGAATGCGTTATTAATTAACGCGGAAAAAGATTTATGTTGCTAACAGAATACGCATTGCTATTCTCATAAAGATGAAATCAATTTAAATTTTATATTTTTATTATCTTTCTAACTACGTTTTATTTCCTTTAGATAACATTAAACATTTCTTTTTATGCATATTAGATTGGTTGTTATTTTTAAAATTTTATTTTTATAAACCTTTGAATTGCATCAAGTGATGGTGTTCAATTCAAAATAATTACATTAAATTAACACGAGAATTATGCCAAATTAAATCCTCTATAGGATAAACCTGGATCAGTCATGAACTCTTGTATTCGGATCCTTAAATCTCAATGTCATTTATTGCTGTTTCTGGAGGATCTTTAAATTAACTTATCAATTTCTTATTCCTCTCTTCTTTTGTTAACAAGAAAGCTTTCATCGAGCCCTCTTTCCTCAAGACTTCAAAATTACCAATTTTTAAAACGTAAAAAAAAGAGGGTTAATTTTAATTTGTCGTTGTTGACACATCGAAGTTTCTGATAAAAACCACAGCTTTTACTCTATATACCCATCGTTTTTCATATCAGAGTTTTGAGATCCGAATCTTTAAAAAATAAAACAATATCTTTAAAAAAGTTCCGCTTAATGTACATGAATCAGGTTATAAAATCGTTATATTTTTATGCTTGAACAAATAATATTGATAAAAATTTTTTTTTTTGCAAATATTTATAGTTTAATTCACGTGAATTAACCAAATAAAAAAAAATATAAATACTAATCGTATTAACGTTGAATTTTTATGTCCAATTAAAAAAAGTAATTTTTTCATGTGTAAATTTTGGTTTTTAATTTGAATTAAATAATTTTTTCAATAACATTAATGGAAAAGAGAAAAAAAAATGTATTTATAATATAAAAAGTAATTGTTAAAAAAAAAGAGAGAGAGAAAGAATAAAAGTCTATACAGCTTCAACTAGTACTTAAAACCCTAGGTAGTATGCCATCGATAATGCGATCGAAAGGTTTCCGGTGTAGTCGCGATAACGAGTCTATAACATAGTTTTTCTATAAGAGACAATATAATACTGAATGTAACTGAAGATGAGCTTGACAAAAAAAAAATAATAAAAAAGTATCCTATTTAGAAGAGACACTTAAGCGATCTTAAGGTTTTTTTTGCTATAAATACATGCATTTTTTTAATACAACCCTGCGAATATAAAAGTGCTACTTTTTTATCTTAACATGATTTCCATATTTATATTCTTTTCCATAAAATTTTAAAATTTCAAATTGCTCAAATTTTAAATTTAAAGAGGAATTCAATTTTATTTTTCTGTGAATAATTTTGTCATTATTCCAGCACTCTACTTGAGTTCAATTTTATTATACTATTTGAAATGTTTCTGAAAGAGTTCAATTTTCTAAATTGCTTTTACTTTTTTTTTTAAATAATTCAAGCTTATCCGTATAAAAAGTGTCGCTAATGAGCAGCCATGAAAAAACACGAGATTGCAATATCATCTTTCTTAGAAAAAGTTAGATAAGGTGAAAAACTTGATGAGATGAACTTTAATTTTATTTATTCTTCAACAGTTTCGGAAAATCAAAAAGTATTTATTAACCAGGTAAAAAAAGATTGTTCATTAATAAAAACAAACCAATTCAAATTATTTAATGAAAGGCTATGCCCGGATCTATATTATAGTGAATCGGCCCACGAAAGACATTTAAAAACTAATTGTATTAGGTCAAAGTACACCTAAACAAATAGGATCCTGAAGTTTTCAGACATGATTGGCGGCCTATTAATGACAAAAAAAAAGTACATTTCGAGCGACTTTAGCTCCAAAGCTCTGTTACACAAGCACACAAAAAAAAAATTATGTACCAGAGGGTAGACCCCCTGGTATCGGGGTTTTTGGTTGTGCTAAAACCGAATATGGCCATAAAAATGCAATAAAACTAGCCAATTTGCCCCCAGCGCCCCCATAAGCCCCCCAAAGGAGTGAAAAAAATTTTTTTTTCGAAAAATGAAAATTGAACTATATACTCATGTTTTTTGGGACGCTTATACCAAAAATGTATACAAAAAATGTTTTTCACTAACGTTTGGCCTTGTAAACGACCCCAGTGCCCCCATTTATACCCCTCCTCCCCAATCGTGTGCAAATATTTTTATTACAAAAATTAAAACTTACTATGAATTCTTAGATTTTTTGGGACGGTGAAACCAAAAATGAATAAAAAAAATATTTTTAACTTGGTTAAAAACACTTGCTTGGCCCTCTACACTATCCCAGTGCCCCCAGTCACCCCCCCCCCCCCAAATGAGTTGAGAATATTTTAATTTCAAAAATTAAAACTCAAGGTGTATTCTTATTTTTTTTTAACACTGAAATGTTTGAGGGGGGCTGAATGGGGGCACTGGGGTCATGTAAAGGGCCAAGCATTGGTTAAAAACATTTTTTATATTCATCTTTGATTACAGATTCTCAAAAAACATAAGAATACACATTGAGTTTTAATTTTCCTAATAAAATTATTTTTAACTCGTTTGGGGGGATGAATGGGGGCACTATGATGGCCTAGAGGACCAAGCATTGGATAAAAACATTTTTTATATTCATCTTTGGTTTCAGCGCCTCAAAAACATAACAATACACATTAAGTTTTAGTTTTGTAATAAAAATTTTTATATCTCGTTTGGGGGGGGGGGTGCATGGAGCCACTGGGGCGGTTTACAGGGCCAAACATTGGTAGAAAACATTTTCTATATTCATTTTTGGTTTCACCGTCCCATAAAATATAAGAATTCATATTAAGTTTTAATTTTTGTAATAAAAATATTTTTACCCGTTTTGGGGTGGGGGGGTACGAATGAGGGCACTGGGGTCGTTTACAAGGCCAAACGTTAGTGAAAAACATTTTTTGTATACATTTTTGGTATAAGCGTCCCAAAAAACATGAGTATATAGTTCAATTTTCATTTTTCGAAAAAAAAATTTTTTTTACTCCTTTGGGGGGCTTATGGGGGCGCTGGGGGCAAATTGGCTAGTTTTATTGCATTTTTATGGCCATATTCGGTTTTAGCACAACCAAAAACCCCGATACCAGGGGGTCTACCCTCTGGTACATAATTTTTTTTTTGTGTGCTTGTGTAACAGAGCTTTTGAGCTAAAGTCGCTCGAAATGTACTTTTTTTTTGTCATTAATAGGCCGCCAATCAGAGTTGAAGGCATCTGGAGGTCTGAAAACGTCAGGATCCTATTTTTTTAGGTGTACTGTGACCTAATACAATTAGTTTTTAAATATCTTTCGTGGGCCGATTCACTATATAGATCCGGGCATAGCCTTTATTTGACAGTGATGGAGAGAAATAAAGAGAAATAAGATTAGATGCTAAAAACAATAAGACGTGATTTGCTCTGTAAATAAAAAAAAGTATTTGCCATTGTAAAATAAATAATTAAGTAAATTTCTTTCTGATTATTAAACTCATTGGGTTTTAATTTAAATAAAAAGTTTTTTAAATATATTTAACGCTTAGTTTTCCAGATCAAAAAGTCAAAACTTTTGATTATTTAGAAAAAAAATTGTATTGTACAAGTACGGAAAGAATGTTTTTCAGTTTTGTTTTTACAAACAATTAACGTAATTACTAGTTTAATGCTAAAAAATAAACTCTTGTAGTTTCTATATAATCTAGAGTATTTCACCTGCTTATAAAGCTTTATTCCTATTTCTTTTTTTTTTATTTCAAACTTTAGTTTAAAAATAACTATTTCAGATATATAAACTGCTCTCTAAACCTTTTTCTTTACCACCATCAAAAGAATTTAGTAGCTCGTTTAGTTAACAAAAATAAATTCAACAGACTAATTATAAATAAAAAGATTTTTTTTTTCATCTTAAATTAAACTGCAGTTTATTAAAAAATAAATAGATAAATTTTTTTACCTCAATTTTATTAAATTTATAAAAAATCTCAGGAGAATCATTATGAAAAAAAAATGAATCTCTTGATATATTGGTAGTTTTTTATTTCGTTGAGAATTCATAATAATTTTTTTCTCATTTATACATTTAATTTTTTTGGGATATTACAAAAATAAACACATCAATCAAAAATTTTAGCAAAGAATTTTGAATATCAATAATACATTTACTGGATTTCATTTAATAAAAAATTATTTTATTTTATTTTATTAGATTTTATTAGAATTTTAATTTTATCTTTATATTTAATTGCAATAACATGTCAATATATATAATTATCTGTATGCTGAATTTTCCTCTATGAAAAATATTATAAATAAATAAATAAATAAATATAAAATCGCTTGATTCTGTTTATAATATAGGGTAACTGTTTCAATTAGTGACCAAACTGTTCCTATTAATTGATTCAGTCACCCTATACATATTTTGCTTTTTCTTTTTAATGAGCTTCAACTTTTTAAAGGCGATATTCGATCTATTGATTTTCCGATGCTCTGCAAAATTTTAGCTTAAAATTGACTAAATAATTTAACTATTTTATTAACTAATTCAACAGATTTATTTGTTTGTCTAATCTTTTTTAACAGAGAGAAGTACTTGAAAAAAGCCACAAGATTAGGGGGAGCGAGGGCGAAAAAATGCACGTTTTTAGGGTGGGTTAAATGGACTTGGAACATTATCGGTTTAGGGATTTATTGAAATTTCGGTTCTAGGGTTAAAATATTGTGGGAAATGATATTTTGTATAAATTTTTTGTCATAAAGCCAGATTACTATACAAAAATTGGACCTGGTAAAGAAAAAAGGAAACACAAATATGTATTATTTTGATTTTATCACACTTTCCATTTTATAATTTTATACAATCATGTTTACCTAATTTATAAAGTTTGGGTTATAACTCCATTTTTCTAAAAGCCCCTCCCTGTTTTCTTATTTCTCTCCTCAAGGGAAACAAACTCTATGTTATTGCAAACATATTTTACGAATGAAAGATGTAAATTAAAATCTTAGTTATTAAATCACGTAGAAAAATCATTTTTTAAAATATTTTCCTAGAGCTAATAATTTGTAGAAAATTTATTCTCTACGATGATTCAAAAACGACATTTATTTTTCTCTTGATTTACGAAATTTTCTTCATTTCTCTTTGCAAATAAAACATAAACTGCATACTTATTAAATAAAAATTTCTTTCAACTCTCTGTATAATTTTATTACTCATTCTGTACTAGACATATTTCATTTTATTACCTTCATTTTTTCAACTTCCTTTGATTTTTATTCTCTTTTCTTTTCAATTTTATTTAGCGCTAAGGTAACTGCACTCTTAATATGTACTTGAAATTTTTTAAATAATTATAAATAACGTTGGTTGAAGATTCTACCTGGAATTTTTTATAAACAACGACAGTCTTTGAATCCTTTTTTTAAATTTTTATTCATAGCTTTTTACCTAGTTTCAAAATTTTCTCTCGCTCCCTCAAAAACTTTTTCTGAAGCAAAACTAAAGGATTTCGATGAAGTAAAAATAAAAGTAACATTTTTGTTCTGAAATTGTTGAAAATACAAAAATTAAGAAAAGGGTCATATTTTAAAGAAAATATTTTATTTATTTTTGTTAAAGTTTACAAACTAGAAAGAATAAAATAAAATAAAAAAATAAGGAGGAAAAAAAGTTGTAACTTAACAGTTGATGGTTTATAATGGAAAGCGTAGATTTAGATTAAGTAAGTATTAGGTAGAAAAAAAAACTCGTTATTATCATCAGGTTTTTTTACAATAAAAGCGGATAAAAGTTTAATAGAAAATGACGCAGAGGAAAATCCTTAAAAGATAAGATATTCTACATTTTTTTCACCAATGTCAAACAACAATGCATGTCTTGTTTAACATGATGAAATAGAAAAAAGTCACTATTTTTTACAATAACGGTACAGAAACGAACCATTGATATTAAATAGTCGAAATATAATTAGTCAACTTCGACTTGATTTTGATGACAAAAAGATTTATTTTAATGCGTTATAAAAGTGCGTTAGGTAAAAAGTGGTTTTGTGCTTATAAAATTCCTTGGATTTTTTACCGAAAATTATGAAATTTGTTTTTTCTTTGTTTAAGTAAAAATTCAGAGATGCCCATGTTTCTACATTGCGTATTTCGCTTTGTAAAAGGGATATGCCAAGGTTATAGTCCTTCATGGGGACTTGAATATAGATTTGAAGGTCATCAGCGAATATTAGCCTTTTCGAATAAAGGATATGGGAACCTATATCATTAATATAAATTAGGAAAAGCAAGGGGCCTAAAACCGAGCCTTGGGGGACACAACTTATAACTGGTTCAACTGATGAAATTATATCGTCTACTATGACTGATTGCGTTCTATTTGTAAGATAACTCGAGAACCAGTCTCCTGTGTCACCTGAGAAACGGAGGCTAGAAAGCTTTACAGTAAATGGGATACACGATCAAAGACTTTTGAGAAGTCTAACACTAGTTATTGTGAGGTTGCCATCGTGGTAGCCTCTGCATATGTCGTTAACAAGATTTGTCAAAAGGGCTTGGGTACTATGGAGTTTTTGAAAGCCTGATTGGAAGTTATCGAGTATTTTATATTGAAGTAGATATTCTGATATTAGATAAGATGGATAAAAGAGAGAAGGATAATTCTTAGCCCCTAAAACGAAATTATTCTAAGTTCCTAATCCCGCATCATTCTAAGTCCCATTCGATCTTCCCCCCGTACACATTTAATTCCCTCCATTTATTTTCAGATTTCCAGGGTACTCCCTCTCTATAAACATGTTCCATAATAACATTGCTGTTATAATAAGGATTGTACTGTACGTTATACTGTACTGTATGTTATAATAAGGATTCTCGCCCTTATTTACCCTTTGACCTCGAGGATGGGGTTTTCACGCTAGTTTAATACTCGTTTATTAAATCCAAACTTACGTATTAAGGTTGAAGAAGTGCCATGTTGACATGACGTTTTGAGGTGGTATCGGGGTGGATAATTTCGCTTATGTTACGGCTCATACCCATAGCGGAATTTCTCGAACGATTACGCATAAAAAATAACAATAAATCAAGTTTTCTCAAATTTCCATTGAGTACAAGGTCTAACGATAATTTTAGAATTCTAGGTGGACACTAAATCACGTTACCATCCTTATTAAGGGATGCCCGTGTTATTAGTCATAAATACCTACGTTGCAACTTTAGGTGAGCGTTGGAATTTTAAATAAATATTAACAAATAAATTTGTTATAACAATTTAAGCTAATATTGCTTCTGCTTATCGTAGAAACGTAATTTTTTTTTTAATTGTAGATAATTAATACTGGATTATAGTTTTATAATTGACTCAACGTCCAAATATTGGTTTAATAACAGTATCAAAAAAACGAGTGCGTTTTTATAAAAAGAGTTCCAAAAAATAAACCTCAATGTTATTATAGTGAGAAAAAAAAATTTGGTGGTCATTGCAGTAAATCAGATACATGATGTTGTCAAAAAAAATTTTCAGACTTTTTATTAAGCCATCCTCAAACTTTTATTGATAAATATTTTTTGAGAATATTCAAATTATTGCAAGTTTTTTTTGCGCTTTCCCTATCACTGGTTTCTATTCTATTTCTATTCTATAAAAAATGATGACTTTATTTTACTATAAGCATAATAATATTATAATAATATTATGTTAAAAAATCATGGACCAGGAACATAACGTTTTTTTATTACTTTTGCAGGTTTGTTTTTAATATGCAAAATATTTTCAATTACGTAGCTACGTTATTTTAATTTTAAAATGTTCAAAATATTTATGAGAATAAGTATGAGTTATTTCTATACTTCTTCGGAGCTTTCACCACAGCTTGTACGAGTTTTTCTGGTAAAATGACAAATATTTCAAGAGCTTTTGTATATACCCAAGTTGAAAGACGCATTCATTATGAACATCGTATGGCATTGTCATTGTCAGAAATGCTATATTAATGCGTAATTATCAAAATTGATCATAAATAACACGTGCTTATGACTTATTTCTGCTCATGCATAGCTTGCTACGTTTCTAAGATAATAAATATTTACATTTATTTTTTTATTACTTAAAACTGTAACGTGAGAATATTTAATTTTATGTAAACATATTTTTATGGCTAAAAAATGAAGATAATTTTTCAGATATTTTCCTTCTTATGAATAGAGTTAATGGGGCTCAGGAGAGATAAATATTCATCGTGACTGCTTAAAAACTAACAAACTTTTCACCTATGTGAAGCTACATCATCTTATCTTTAATAATATTAAGTATTCGTGTAAATGTCTGCGTGTGCCTCCATGTTTACTGACGTCTTAGTGCAAACAGATAAAGAAGCTAAATTCCGGCTAAATTATTACCTGCATGCATAAAAACTTTCATTTTAACTTCTTTGCCTTTTTCTTTTCAAATCTTCTATATATTTTTTTATACTTATAGTCTCTTTTTTTAAAGCAATTTACCAAAATTAATTCATTATACTATAGGGGTTGAACACGTATAGTTCTCCAATTGAATTTTCGATTATTTATGTAGTTATTATAATATAAAGAGCTTGGAATTTTAAAGCTTGCACACCCGTAGCAATTAAATTAATCAAGAGCTTATACAACGGATATTGTGCTTATGAATTTCGCCCCCAGGCATAAACTAGTTAGGGGTCTCTTTCTTTATAAAATTTTTAAAGACTTTCCGTAAAGACTCTCAAAGTATCTTAATAATTTGAATACTTTAATTCTGTAGCTGATGATAAAAACAAATAATCAAAATTTGGCTATTTACAGAAGATTATATTACGTTATTATGATTATTATTATCACCAAAATTTCTAAACATTTCCTAGCTACTTATGCTTTTATAGTGGAAGCAAATTAGCATTGAATAGTGATGTAAAAGGGAAGTGCAATTTTTTTTTTTTCGTGTTTAATATACATATGTAAGAAGGAATCTGATTTCTTTTGTGTCCCGGAGGGTAACTTTGCCAGATATTGGGCAAAAACTACTTTTTTGCTAAATTTTAAGAAGTTTGCTATCGGATTTTGTCATATCTCTGGTTAAAATGGTCATAAAAAAAAAAAAAAAAATGGAAAATTTTCGTAACTAGACAGAGAATGGAACTAATTGGGTGAGGTTACTATTAAAATATATCCTAACCTCCAAAAATCCAATTTTGTCCAATTTTTTATTTTTTTTTAATAACTTGGGCAAAAATAATCAGATTTTTATGAAAATCTCAGGAAATATGTATTTTAATAACGGGACCATGAGGTTAAATTTTTGTGAAAAAATTTTTTTTTGCCAAAAATCAAATTTTTCCGCAAAAATTGAGCAATTTTGAAATTAGCGCCATTTTATGCAAAAACATGCTAGGGTAAATTTTTTTTTTTTAAAGTTCTTTTTTTTTATGTACTTTAACCTCAGTACGCGTAAGTATTTGTTAGCTCAATTAAAATGCCCATTTTAGGAGCAAGAATGAAAAATTCCCTATTAATTTTTAAATTTTTAAAATTTTTGCCGTATTTGGTGTAATTTGCGGAATTTTTTGTGCTGTTTCTTACGTATTTTATACAAAATTTAACTTTTACTTTTATTTAGCCATAATATTTTTCTTAAAATTTGGCCTAACCTCAAAAATAACGTTTTTTTGGGTCCTGTCGTCAGGCATGCTATTTAATGCCATAAAAGCTCCATGGGAAAAAAATGGCTGGAATTTATGTTTTTTGACCCCCTAAACACGAATCCGAGGCCCGTTTTGCAAAATTCGTGGTCAATTATTTGTTATTAACAATTTATTGCAAAATTTTATAACAATCTAAATGTTAAATATCCTGTAGCTAAAACAATTCAAAATTTTGATAAGTTCCTGATTTTATTATACATATTTTGACTCACTGAATCAAAATTTCTAATTTATAAGGTCGTATGATTAATTGTTTAAAAAATATTTAATTGTTAATAAATTGTTTAAACAATTTTTTCTTGAAAATTAAGTGTGAAACCTTTTTTTATGTATTTTTGACCCTCTGATCACGATTTTCAAGTTCTTTTTTGCAAAAACCTTACTTATAGTAATTGTTTAAACAATTTTATTTTGTTTATAAGTCAAAATTAGTATGTTGCTACGTAAAATTCGACAAAAACATGAATTCCGTAGCTTACAGTTTTCGTGACTTCGAAAAGTTATCACCAATTTTGAATAATTTTTAATTGCTGTATCCGAATTTTTAATTTGCAATGTCGTAGGATTTAGTTAAGTTTTTTATAATTTATTTCAACAAAATTTTTTTGAAAATTACGTGTGACACCTTTATTTATGTATTTTTTGACCCTCTGATCACGATTTTCAGGTTCTTTGTTTTATAAATTGGAAATTCGAATTCAGTGAGTCAAAATATGTATAATAAAATCAGGAACTTATCAAAATTTTGAATTGTTTTAGCTACAGGATATTTAACATTTAGATTGTTATAAAATTTTGCAATAAATTGTTAATAACAAATAATTGACCACGAATTTTGCAAAACGGGCCTCGGATTCGTGTTTAGGGGGTCAAAAAACATAAATTCCAGCCATTTTTTTCCCATGGAGCTTTTATGGCATTAAATAGCATGCCTGACGACAGGACCCAAAAAAACGTTATTTTTGAGGTTAGGCCAAATTTTAAGAAAAATATTATGGCTAAATAAAAGTAAAAGTTAAATTTTGTATAAAATACGTAAGAAACAGCACAAAAAATTCCGCAAATTACACCAAATACGGCAAAAATTTTAAAAATTTAAAAATTAATAGGGAATTTTTCATTCTTGCTCCTAAAATGGGCATTTTAATTGAGCTAACAAATACTTACGCGTACTGAGGTTAAAGTACATAAAAAAAAAGAACTTTAAAAAAAAAAAATTTACCCTAGCATGTTTTTGCATAAAATGGCGCTAATTTCAAAATTGCTCAATTTTTGCGGAAAAATTTGATTTTTGGCAAAAAAAAATTTTTTCACAAAAATTTAACCTCATGGTCCCGTCATTAAAATACATATTTCCTGAGATTTTCATAAAAATCTGATTATTTTTGCCCAAGTTATTAAAAAAAAATAAAAAATTGGACAAAATTGGATTTTTGGAGGTTAGGATATATTTTAATAGTAACCTCACCCAATTAGTTCCATTCTCTGTCTAGTTACGAAAATTTTCCATTTTTTTTTTTATGACTATTTTAACCAGAGATATGACAAAATCCGATAGCAAACTTCTTAAAATTTAGCAAAAAAGTAGTTTTTGCCATATATCTGGCAAAGTTACCCTCCGGGACACATAAGAAATCAGATTCCCTCTTACATATGTATATTAAACACGAAAAAAAAAAATTGCACTTCCCTTTTACATCACTATTCAGTGATTTTTATGTCTAATTCGCTTCCACTATTAAGAATTAAACGAATTAAAAAATAGAAAAGAATAATTTTTGCCTCAAAGAACGGGGAGTTTGAAAAACTTATTGATTGATTGATTGATTGATTCTTATATTTTTTATTTATACGAAATTTTACAAAAAATTGATTTACAAGATTTTATATATACACTGTAAAAAGTAACTTCCTGAGATTAACAAAAAAAATTGAATTTTTTCGAAAAATTAGTAAATTTTCAAAAAAGTTTCTTAATTGTCGATAAAAATTGTAAATTTACTAAATTTAGTAGATTATCAAAAAATTCGAGAATTCTCGATTTTTTTTTTTGAATTCGCAAGAAAAATTGATAATTTACCATTTTTTTCTCGAAAATTTTCAAAAAATAGTTGTAAATTTTCGAAAAATAGTTGTGAATTTACAACTTTTTTCGTAAAATTACAAAAAAAAATCGAGAATTTTCGAATTTTTCGATAATATACTAAATTTTGTAAATTTACGATTTTTATCGAATATTTACAAAATTTTTTGAAATTTCACTAATTTTTCGAAAAAATTCTATTTTTTTTATTAATCTAAGGGAGTTACTTTTTTATACTTTATCTTCTTTTTATAATACTCGAATTTTTTTTTTAATATACTAAATTTAGTAAATTTTTGATTTTTTTCGAATATTTACAAATTTTTTCGAAAATGTTCTAATTTTTTTGTTAATATAAGGAAGTTACTTTTTACGTTGTACATTTAATTGTGCGGGCATGTTATCTACAAAAATTTATATATAAAATTTATAAAAAATTAGAAAAAGGAATTTATATAATATTTAGTAAATTAACAGTAAAAAAAAAAGCAATACATTAATAATCGATAAAAGTATTTGATTAAAACTATAGCTAGATAAATTTAAGAGCTCTTTGGTTGTTTGGACTTGGGTTTTTTGATTATTAACTAAGAAAAATTTGGTGCATTGTATTTGGGTTTAGCTTACAGGTATTAGGAGGTAAGAAAATTAGGTCAGGGACGGGGGCAGGGGGGAGTTATGGAAATATGTGGTGCTGTGAGAGAATTCTTTAGGAAAGGAGAGCGGAGGAGTCTTGTTGTAAAAGATGAAGGTAAATATTATGTTTAAAAGTGTCTAAGGAGGGTGTTCCAAAAGTTTAGCGTGTATACTAGAGAGAAATTGTTGTATTGGGGGGTTTTGGAGGTAGGGATTGAAAGATGGGGTCTTAAGTGAGGGTGAAGGTCTCTTTTAGGGATGTAGATGTTAATTTTTTCCTTCAGGTATGAGGGTAGCTGGATGTTTAGGACATTACATATATGAACTGCGCATAAGCATTTTTGGCGTAGCCTGACGTTTAGCCAACCTAATTTCAGTCTAGCAGGGAAGGTCCTATTGGGGAATTAAATATCAGATACATATCTGACTGCGGCATTTTGGAGTTTTTGAAGCCGATCATATTGATACGCTAGAAGCTTGCCCACTGGGAAAGCGCCATAGTCGAAGAGGAGCAAAATTAGGGAAGTGACTAAGCGTCTACGGAGCAAAGAGGAGATGAAGTTTTTGAAATATCTTAACCTGTAATTTAGGGATTTGATCATATGGTTGATTTGGGTGTTCTAACTCATATTTGAATCAAAGAAAAGACCAAGGTTTTTACGGATTTTGAAATGGGAATATGAATTTCACTGAAATAAAAGGTAGTTTAATAATGTAAAAGTATTTACTGTCGAAAATTATGAATTTGGTTTTTTCTTTATTGAAGTGAAAATTGTTTTATGAGGCCCAGAGTTCTATGTTTTTTTAAATCGCTTTGAAGGAGAGAAATGTCTAGATTGTAGTCTTTCTTTGGGATTTGGATGTAGATTAGGAGATCATCAGCGTAAAGTAATCTTTTAGCATAAGAAATATGGGAACCAATATCGTTCATAGATGAGAAATAGTAAGGGGCCCATTACTGTGCCTTGGGGGACACCGCTTTTTACTAGTTCTGCCGAGGGAGCTTATTTCCTAGAATGACAGATTGAGTTCTATTTGAGAGGTAACTCGTGAACTAATATACTGTATTTTTGGATAAACCAATTAGCCAATAGATGTTCATGACAAACTCTATCAAAAGCCTTTGAAAGGTCCAACATTAATAAGATGATGAGATTTCTATCATGATAACCTCTGCAGATATCCTCAACGAGGGTGGTTAATAAGGCTTGAGTGCTATATATTTTTTGTAAGCCAGATTGGAAACAGTCGAGGATTTTATGTTAGGCTAGATATTGTGAAAGTTGATTATGTAAGATTTTCTCGAAAATTTTTGATAATATTGATAGTAAAGAGATGGGGCGATAATCACTTAGGGAGGGAGGATTTGGTGTTTTGTTTACTGGTAATATGTGGCTGTGCTTCCAGGCAGTCGGAAATTTGTTTAAATTGATTTATTAAAAAAGAAAAATTTTAGATAATGCAGGAAGACAGAGTTTTAATACTTCTGAGGAAATGTCATCCAGGCCTTTGGACTTAGTTGAAAATTGCTTGAAGGCCCAATTTAAATTATCTTAAGTGATTTTTGAGAATTTGAAAGGGGGACGGTTCAAGTCTGTTGGAGGATTTATTGGGTGATGGGGCGGTGTTTTGAGCGGACAGAAAGTAACTTTTGTGCTCATTAGGGGAGATTCGGGGTGTTGAGATCATTGTTGGGCTAGTGAGACCTTAATGTTCTAGTTCATTCCAAATTATGACTGATGGATTATATGTGGACAATTTAATTGAGAAAAAATTTATTTTACTGATGAGATTTTTTCATTTAAAGAGTCTCTAAAATCTAGGTAGGCGACGAGGCGAGACTGAATGCGTTTACATTTGTATCTACGATAGAAATAGTCTAAGAGTCGAGATTCCTGTTTTATTTCGAGGGTTAATCATGAGAGTGATTTTTTTGGTGATTTTATAGGTTTTAAAGAGAGCTGTTGAGTCAAGAACGGAGGTAATGTTTTTAGCAGTGGTGTCCCAGATGTTGTCAATGTCAAGACTTCTGAAGGCAAAAGACCAGTCAAACTGGCGAAGGCGGATGGTAAATTCCTCTGGGTTGATGGATTTGATATTTTTAAAAGATAGGGTAGTTTCAGGAGAGTTAGGGGTGAAAATGTCTATGCTAACGTGGGTGAGGTAATGATTGTTTATAAATAGTTTTTTGTCAATTTATACATAAAAAATGGAATTTAGATTAAATGCGTAAGGCGATACCTTAAACGTCATCATTATAAACAAATATTTTATGTATTAATGCCAAATTAATGCTGATGCAACTCAACGGTTTAAAAAGAAAAGTTTTTTGCTTATTAAAACATTTTAAAAATTTTTAGTTATTTTATATAAATAAAGGTTCCCTTTTAAAAATAATATGAAGATGTAATTAAAATAAAGTTTTAAAAAATTACATTATTATTGAAAAAATGTAAATAAATGAATCATATAATTAAAAGAAGTTTGTTTTTTTGTATTTTAATGAAGAAAAATGCATGGCTTAATTTATTAAAATAGCAGAAATCGAATTCGATAAAATCAACAAAAACTAATAATAATCGGAACATGCTAGGTAAGCCCCACCAAATCAATATATTTCTTGCATCAATGGTTTGTTTCACGGGGAACGAACAAGTTAATAATTATAATTTCTACCCTTTCTATTGCTTATCATTCCTATAAAATCACACTTATATAGCTTTGTTTTCCGGTTTTGTTTATGTACATTTTTTTTTTTAAATTGAAAAAATGAAACATTCCATCAAGCAGGAAGAACAGTAATCGAAATATTTACAATTTTTTTTAGTGCGATTTGGTTCATTAAAACTTTTAATTTGATCAAAAAGATATATTCTTAATAGGATAGTCAGTCAAAACCATTGAATTAATTTTTTGCAACATTTCACCGAAGGTAATTAAAGGCTACTTATAAATACTAACTGCAGAAAAAACGTTGGTTGGAAATTTGGTCTGGGATACCAGAGTAAAAAATAGCTGGTAAATAGGTAAGCGCCTAGTGATGGACGAGACCGAGACGAGACGAGATTTTGGGTCAGTCTCGTCTCGGTCTCGAAAATTTTCGAAAATTGAGGTCTCGACTCGGTCTCGTCTCGGTCTCGCCTCGGTCTCGTCTCGATTTTCGAGACAGTCTCGAAAAAAACTTAAGTTATCTTTATGTGCATTTAAAAATGTATATTGCGATATTTTAGGCATTTAAACTGGTTAACCTTATTATTTTCTGATTGTAGATCATTTTTCATTTCCAGTGACAATTTAATAATAAAAAAAATAATTTGTTTATAACAATTATTTAAATTTTTATCTTTCTCTAATGCCCTGTTAGTGCTAATTCATCCAAGTTTAATGCTGAAACGGCGCCAACGAAGAAATATAATTTTACATAATTCTTCATAAGTATTTAATTAATATGCATCAAAATATACCAAATCAAATATTTCACAATATCAATAATTAATCAAGACAAATAATTTTCATGAATATTAGACAAATTTAATAACCATGATAACATTTTTGGGATAAATTTTTTTATATTTAGCATGTAGTAAAGGAAATTAACACCCCCCTCGCAAAGGACCTAATTAAATTGCTATATTTTTACAAAACATGAAATTATGTCAATTTTAAAAATTAAATATAAAATTATATAATTATATTCATTTTCCTATCTATTATAATAGCGAATTTATTTATACCTGTTCAATATTATTTTGATAAAGTTATTTATTACCTCTTTTATAACTTTATTATTCTAAATAATCAAATATTTTTTTTATTTATTATGAAGAATTTTTTAATTTTAATTCGTTAAATGAATTTATGATTTAAGTTGAACTGTTTAAAAATAAAAAATTTTTATTAGGGCAGCTGCGAACTTTATAGCAAAAATTAATAATTCCATTTTTTTTATTATACATAATAATAATAGTTATTAATTATCTTCCATTCGTATTAGTACTGAATGTACAAAAAAAATAAGAATAAATTTTTTTATTTCATTTTTTTTGTCAAAAGTTTGATCCTACCATGAATATACATTTATTAGGTATGCAATAAAAGCTTACGTAAGACTTCTTTGTACTTAAATTTAAATTTGTCATATAAATTATTTTTCAAAAAAAATTTCGAGACCGAGACGAGACCGAGAGTCTCGGTGCGATAATCTCGCCTCGTCTCGAAAAATTGTTGCTTGGTCTCGACTCGGTCTCGTCTCGAAAACGAGACGAGACCGAGACGAGATCGAGACCAGTCTCGTGGTCTCGTCCATCACTATAAGCGCCCTTAAATTAGCAAAAAATACTTTACTTTAAGAGGTTTTTTTCGGTATTTTGAGATTTTTTTATTATTTCTCGAAAGTAGCATATATTTATTTATTTATTTTCGATGTTCTTTTGATAATACAAAATTATATGATGAATATAATGGATTAGCATAATGAGGTGAGTGAGGTGTGTCGAATGGGGCTTAGAATAATTTCGATTTAGGGACTTCATAATTGGATTTTAGAAACTTAGAATATTTTGAAAATTTTTTTTTAAATTACCCTTTTGATTAGTAAAATGATACACAGGGTATTAAATAGACAAATTTTGTTTGGCGATGTTATTTATATGAAGAAATTATATAATGAGCTGTTAAAATACCGCAAATTTTCCCTTTTTTGATACAAAGGCGTTTATTTTGGTGTTTCAAAAATGTTTAATTTTTGCAGCATTGTAACTTAAATGTTTGAGAATAGTGGAAATCTTATGTGGTAAGTAAATGCGAAATGAAATTGAGGTAAATAACAAGTGTGTCAAATGTACCAGCCAAATAACTTTTTTTTTATGTGTAATAGTTGAAAGCTTTAATAATTAAAAAAAAATTAATAATAATTCTTGCAATCAGATAGCAATATTCACTTAAACGGTAATTTATTGCTAACTTACAAGCGATTGACCAATCCTTGACTTATTTGACTATTTAGCAACTATTTAGGCCAAAATCTATGAAAATATATAAGTTATTATAATTTTATACAAACTTTCTTTACGGCTTCATCTAGTATGGATTGACAATTTATTTATGGAGACAAAGTTCATATAGGGGAGGGAGTTTGATTTGGACAGAAAAAGATATTTTTATAATGAAACTTTAATTCAAAAATATCCTGATTTCTAGTTTTTTATGCATTTAAAATTTTTTATTGATAGTTTCGGACGATTTGATTATTTAAAACTGCCAATAAATAAATCAATTTTATATTTTTAAATTTTATTTTATAATTTAAAAATCTTTTTTTATTTTTTTCTTCATTTCTAACATTTATTTTATAAACTTCTGAACCTGTCAGTAGATACTTCTATTTAAAAAAAGTCATTTTTATTATTTATACATCCTGATATAATGAAGGAAAGTACAAAATTTAATTAAACAAGGTATATGTATTTTAAAAACTGACGTTTTAGATTAATTATGTGATATAAAAAAATCAATAAATTGAATTTTTTATTTTAGCTTTTTGCTGATTTTAAAATAAAAATTAACAGTATTTTCTTTTTATTTCTGCTGACAATAAAGTTTTATGGTTTGATTTTTTATGCACATGGCCTTTATTTAAAACAAGTATTGTATACAAAAAATATTTTTTTTCCTCAACATTATTTATGCAACTGTATAATAAAATTCAAATATATAAATCTATGTAATTCAAGATTGCCTCTTATCCTTGTAATAATAACGTATTGTACATCCAGTAGGTAAAAAATTTGAAACTAGTGTGGTAGAAGTAAGTAGTTTTAATTGTCTAATAATTATTGAAGGTTTAGTATTAGATTGTTTAAAAATTTATCAGATACATTATCCATTCTCTTAAATTTTTTATGGGCAAGTCATCTTTAATCTCGTCTTTAAAGTTTAAAGCTGACTCTTAGTAAGACTTTAATGATTTTAATAAAGCAATCAAAATTCACTTAAATTTTAGACATCTGGGCTCAGAAGTTAAAATTTCAAAATAAACTTTGATATTTAATTTATAGTAATATTGTTGTAGTTGATTCATCTTAAATTTAATATTTTTGTTCAAATTTGCTTTAAAAAAAATCGATGCTGAGCTGGTAAATTTTTAAAAACTGAAACAAGTATTTTAAAATTATCAAGTATTTATACTTAGAATTAGACAAGAAAACAGCTAATTAAATTTTTTAATTCTACGTACTCGAGCTATTTTTTTTTTTAATTAGTAAGTTATAAAAATCAAATTTTTTATTATTTTCCTAAAAATAATCATAGACATTGATCGAAAAGTATTTTAATTTAAAAAGGTTATGTCGTATAATTGAATCCTGAAATAAACATTAACAACTAATTGTTGTCCCATTTTATTTTTGTGATTTCTAAATTCATTACTCATAGTTAATCCAAAGAATGAGCAAATTTATAGCTATAGGCTAACTATAGGAACTTTGTTCGGCGAGTGAAATTGAAAATATAAAAAAGATGCCATCACTTCCAGCTTAAAGCAGCAAAGAAAAATGAATGATAAGAAGTAAAAGAATGCACATGTGGTGTCAGTAATCAATAGCTTAGTAATATTAACCTTACTCATGCAAAAAGGCTAACTTTGTACAACATGCATGTTCTAGGTATATTGATAACAAAACCACATAAAAGATTTAGTAGTATAGTCTCTTGGCTTCTTCTCCATCTGCTTAATTACCAGAAGCAGCTGATAGTCCTCACTTTATAATATTCTCTACAACACCTTTTTACTTAAAAACTTTCTTCATATGTCTATGAGCAATTTCGTGACTTGCATATTAAATGCATAAATTGTACAAAAAAAAACGCAATTCTTTTCTTTTTTCAGGTCTTTTTTCTTCATTTATAACTTTTAAATCGATTGAGATGTATTTTATAGGTTAATCTATTTTTTTCTTGCAAAATAGTTTCTTTCCAAGATATTTAAATAAAGAAAAAGCATTTTCAGATAAAATGGATAAGTTTTATTAATTCAAGTTCCTGTATTGAATTTTATATTTTATTTAAGAAGATTCATTGATTTTAAAACTTTTTTTTTTAGCTTCACGTTGATTTCGAAGGTTTTAAGGTGCATGAAACCAGGATAAAAAAAATTAATTTCACTCTCTTGGTTATTTTAATATCAATCTATATTTAATTATAAACCGATCAATTAAAAAGAGCGGTTTGTATGGTCGGATCTTCAAAACTGCCCCAAAGTGTTTTTTTCTGAAAGTACTACCAAAAATAAGTAACCAGCCCAATTTTTAGCCTCCCAGAGCAAAATCTCGATTTTTGGCAGCCATTTTAGCGTTTTTGACTATCGTAAAAAATGTAAGAAAAATTAGTCATAATTTTTTTTATTATTGCTGTAAAAAACTCACATTGGCATGAAAAATTTTTTCCTTTTAAGGTCCGGATAGGAAATTTCCCTGGCTATCCGATTCCGGGGTCAAAAAATTTTTTTTGAGTAGCGCATGCGCGAGGAATCGCTAAGATAGGCTGTTTATAGGTGAATCAGTTGCATTTCATTGAAATTTTCCCTCGAATTTTCCACTTACTGCAATTCTATCATAATATATTATAAAAAAACCACCTTCTATTAATAAAATATTATTAATCATTAGTTAATAAAAATTAATTTAAAGTAAAATATGTGCGTCAGAGATATAAAAAATCTTGGATAAACTAAATTTAGTGAATAATTTTATTTGATGAAAAGCATCAAAACAAATCATTAATCTTTTAAAACATTTTTTTAATTCAGAATAATAAATTTATTTTATTACATAATTTATTATGTTTATTATCTATGAAACGGCGTGAAACAATAAATATGTAATCGAATATTAATTTTATTCTCCTGGAGGCAAAGTTGAACATTTGTTCAGACTTCAGCACAGATTCTAGACGAAACCTGACCAGTTTATGAAAATTCTTAAATACTTTCTTCTTGACTTTCCAATACTAATTAAATTTCAGGGAAAAAAAGATTCAAAGAGCAAATAACTTTTTGATCAGATTGTTAGAAACTGAACAACTCTCAGTTCCTGGTTAGCTTTAATGTAGGTATTGTTGATGCATTTTATCTTTTTCTATTTTATTGTTATTAATGTGGAATTCTGTTTTTTTCTGAAGTAAATACATTTCTTTTTTTTTTCGATATTATTCCCATATTATAAATATAACGCTTGCATCAGAAAATCGATCCAAATAACCCAAAAAGTAACAGCTGGCAAATTTTTTTACTACAATAGAGTTAAGTGTATTGTGTATACATGTTTGAATACAAATTTATAAACATGTATGCATATAAACTGTATAAAATTTATATACCTAACTCAAAAAAATTTTTTTTCAATTTTAAAGTCATTTTATTCTCTTGTTGACTTTGAATCAACAGTTTTTTTTAAATACATTTAGGTGTATTAACAGCTGCTGTGTTAAAATGAATATTTGAAGAATATATTGAAAGAAAAAAAAATGAATGGAATTTTATTTATTCTTAAATTTAATGCCAATTTCATTCGACTTTTTTCATGGCTATTTAATTTTTCTACATTTTTATATTTTTATTATTTGTAAATGTAACATTTTGTTATCGATAAATATTTTATTCTACGTTAAATTAACGATAATAAAATTTTATTTGAAAAATTTTTTCTAATTAATACGAATCCGTATGAATCAAAAATACAAACAAAAAAAATTTTCACATCATCAATAAAATAATATTATTTTTACGTCTGCGCAAATTTATTGCAAAATACAGGCGAATAAAATACTTTCTATATTAGAGTGGACCTAATTTTGGACTTGGTGGAAAAACTTTGCTTCATCAGACCTTTTCGAGATTTTTTGGTCATAAAAAGTCCCCAGCTCCAAGGATTTTGCTTTTGCTTTGCAAAAACACGTGTCGGTAAGCACTTCATTTTTTCCCTTTAAATAACATGGGAATTTTGACTTTTCAGTTTTCAAATTTTTTAAGATGCTGCTAAAGTTTTTTAAACACTAGATAACAGATAGAAAATGATGTTTAGGCATATGCCCAAAATTTTAGGAGTTCCAGAATACTTTATTTTATCAAACAGCAAATTTAAAAAAATCGTAATTTTCCCATTTAAAACACATTAAAATAAAAAACAATTCTTTCTAGTTTCCAAATGTTCAATTCTCCTCTCTTTAATTCAAATCTCTTTATTAAATCTGGGTAACAAATTATGTATTTAAGTTTCTCAAAAAATATAAATTTTAAAGTTCAAATTATTCTTTTAATTATAATGAAAAATACGCGAGTTTGGTGAAATATGAATAATACTTTGTCAACTTACTAAAAAAGACGTGGGTATTTAAAATCATTGAGAACTGCTTACCTGTAACAAAAAAAAAGTATAAAATAAAATAAAATAAAAGTATAAAAGTAGTAATTTATGCATTAATAAAAAAGTTGATTAAACTAAACGCATGCTCTGGTAGTCGAAAATGAGACGAAGAATGTCAGTATAGAACATAATTATTTGAAGAAATTAATTGATCCCGCATGGACAAGAAATATCGCTGACTTGATCGATTGGTTGTAATAATAAAGTGCAAAAATTAATTTTAGCATAGTGACTGATTGGTTTGATTAGTTGAGTTGGAAGAAAAATGAGTTTTTATAAAAGTTTTTTTTCCGTATACGTTTATTAAAACTAAAGAAATAAAAATCCGAGTTTAGTCGTGTAAATAGTTTAGTTGTTGTAGCGTGTATCGCGTGCCTAAATGCATAAAGAATCGCACATGTTACTCTTGTTTAACCATCGTTAAAATCGACCTATTATGCTGGTATGAAAAAAGAAAAAAAGAAAAACTTTTTATTATTAATTTCTTTAATCGATAATGCCAAGACATCGCGTTAAAGAATTCCACTTTTCATACTTTTCAACCATTGAAATGCTCATTTATTGACATTTAAAAACTTGTTTCAAATTCCACTCAATAATGTCATTATTTAGCAAATATATAAAAAAAATAAATTTTTCAGTCGATATAAAATACAACACAACGTTTTCTCGACTCAAACGATTCATGAAAATCTGTAAATTGTCGTCAATTTTTAAATGAGATGTTCAACTAGTCTAGCATTACTTTGAAAACGCCTGCGAATCACTGATAAGAAATAATTTATTATGTTGCACGCAGACGCCATTACTATCATGCTTTTATTGTTTTTGCTTTTTATTTATATTAATTAAATTTTTTTATTACATAATAAAAATGAGTTTTCGGGTTAAGGTTATGGTTTTATTATCTTGAAGATAATTATTTAATTATTATTACGTCTTGTATAACTGAATATTTTATTTTTATTTAAATAACTAATTAACAGTGCTATTTTAATTTTTTATTTTACTTTATGAATAATACTGACAAAAAATAGAAAATATCTTTTCTTGATGAACTTTTAACCTCATTTTTTTGCCATCTATTTTACAATACCGATCGTTAAAAAATATTTTTCATCAAAAATATTAAGTACGCGTTAAAGACGACAGTTAAACTTAAAATGTTAATTTTAAAACGATAAGCCAGATGATAAGTCAACGAACCGATAAGTTATCAACCAAAACGTAAAGAAATAAAAAAAAATTTATCTCTGAAATTTCATATAAGTAAATATGAAATTAAAATCCACAGGTCGCAACCGCTCTAGTGGCGCAATTGGTTAGCGCACGGTACTTATAAGACAGTTTACGTGAGCAATGCCGGGGTTGTGAGTTCGAGCCTCACCTAGAGCATTTTTTTTTTTTTTTTTTTTTTTAATTAGACAGAAAAAATTTTTCTTTATTATTAACAACAATTATCATTTTTTTTTTCTATACAAAAAAAAAAATTTCTTTTTTTTTTCAGAACAATTTTCTACGGTGATTTTGGCTAAAAATTTTCAATCACTATCCTAAATTACTCAATGAAGAGCTTGCAATAAAAGTCAATCTCCTTTAAAAGCAAAAAAAAAACTCTTGAAAAAATTAAATTATTTCTAAGTAAGAATTAAAATAAGTTTTGAAAAATGAAATACACCATTATTCCAGGTTTGCCAAAAATTAATCCAAAAAAATTGGACAAGGAAATTTATTTTGAAGGATTAAAATTAACTTGTTTGAAATGGCTTAAAATAAATCAAAAGAGAAAAAAAAATTAAAAAAATTATCTCAAATGCGACATTTTCTGCTGCATTTTTTTGTTTGTTAGCTATCTGTTATTCAGAATTTTTTTTATTCACAAGCAAAAAAATAGCCTTTGACTTTTGCAAGCCACAGAAACATAAATTAAAATAAAATTACAATAAATTAGAGGGAAAAATAATAAAAATTAGTTTCCATAAAAAAAAACAAAAGGCAAAAAAATAATTATTTTCAAAGTTTTCCTTATTTACAGAACTGCAAAAAATATTGATTCCGAATGTACTGGTAGAAAAAAAAACTTTTATAAAATGATAAACTTATATATTATTAGTTGAAGTTAATCGTACAGTATAAAGTGCGCTTTAGGTTATTGACACGAAACTAAAAAATCATTCTAAATGATCTTAATAAAACACTAACAATAATGATAATAAAGCAAAGGATATTAGCGTTAGTTAGAGCTAAATTAAGCAAAAGAAGAAAAGACGAGTGTTTTTTTTTTGCAAACGCGATTTCACTAGACGTAATTTATGTACTATTCCTTTATAAACAAAAAGTATAAAAAAGAAAAGAAAAAAAAATATATGGAATGCGCTGAATGTACATAAAAAATAAACCGCCTCCGTAATATTGCATGGAATTGATAAGTTTAAAAAGTAAAACACGAAAATCCGTCGTCTTTGGTCGATAATTTATATTTTTTTACTGATGACGAGTCTTTATTTTTCTGAATTTGTGAATAATTGTTTTGAATTTTGACGAGTTTAAAAATAGTAAAATAGTACTAGATATGACTCAAACTGAATGTCTAATAAGTTGGGTGCATTATTCATTCTCTTGAAGAAACTTAAAGGGCTTTTACGTTGAATGAGAATGAGAGAAACACCTACGTATTAAAGTAACTATATTTCCTTTTGTACTTTATGTTTATTTCGGAAATGTCTTTTGAAACTTTTGAATATGCTTATAAATATATGACTTTAACGTATTTTAATCCAACTTATACTGTCGTTTCGTAATTAAATTTATTATTTGCTTACTTTTTCAAATATTTATTATTATACTTCCTTTTAAATTCATTACTTTACAAAAACATAAAAAGCATTAAAAAGCAAAACAGCGAAATATGATATGCAGAAAACAAATTTTTTTATTAAAAACTATTACCAATAAACCGAGCTGAAGCACAGAAAGTGCAAATTAAAATTTAAGGATTTTAATGGAAAAATAAATCTCGGACGATATGTAATCCGCTTGTCTGTAGTTGACAAATCTTAAGTCAAGGTGAAGAGGAAGAATTAAAAACTAGATTATCTGCTTATCAGATCTTAAAGGTTGCCAGCAATAGTGCAGGTTATTAAAGTTTACTTTTTTTTTGCAGCACTTTTAGCTAAGCTTCATCCTTGTCAGGCAAAAGAGGCTAGAAAAAAAATACAAAAAGACGATTAACCATTGGGATACGTCCGCTTGTGGGCAGCAGAATTTTGCTTCTTTCTCAAACTATTGCAAGTGAGACCTGCATTAACTGTCAGCACAATTAAAAAAACAAAAAACCAATTTATCCAACTCAAATTTTATGCTAAATACCTTAAAAAGCTCATTTTTTACTACTTAAGTAAGATTAAGTTGGCTAAACTGGATTTTTACTCAGATTTTAGTTTTGTATTTGCGGTTATGTAGATCCGACTTAAAAAAAAAATAAATAGGTAAAAATTATTTCGCTCATTTAGGATATGCGAGCAGTGGCACGATGCAAAAGAAAAAAACTTTTTTTAAAGGAACATTTTTTTTCCAATTTTTTGGACAATTTTTTTTTTAATTTTCATTACATTTTAAGTTATATGTAATCGAGCAAGTAAAAAAATATTGCTAAGCCCAAGTGAGATCCCGGTAACTGCAAGTGGAATATGTCCACTTCCAGCAAATGGATTTTTTTTTTAGTCTCAGTAGTAGATTGATTTAACAAAGATGGTACGGAAGAATTGATTTTAAAAACCTCGAAAAAACCTTAAACATATAATTATTATACATATCTTGGTTATGCACCGATCAAGAATTCTTGAAATTTTCGTGAAACAACAGTATTTTATTTTTAAAAGCTTTCTGGCAATTTTGTATTAAGATCGATCTGGCTAAAAAATGAATGCAAAACTACAAGGCCAAAGTTAGATTACTTATGTTCTTATAAATGTCCCAAGATCTTTCCAATATTTTCCGGCAAGTAATGAAATGGGGAAAAAATTAAATAAAATATAAGCACTATGAAGTAGGATTTTCTATCAAAAGACAAATAATTAGGATTGGGACTTAAGGAAGGTGTTAACTTGTAATTGCACACATTGTGGGTGTAATTTTATTTCTTAATATTAATTTTAATATGTGTCAGGAATACTAAAAAGAGTTTGGAAGATTTTTCACAAAATAGATAAAAGTAAAAGTTCTCCACCGTATTCATTTGACACTGAATTGTATAATTTAATTTTACTTTTCATTTTTAGCACAAAATTTAGTTTAACTCTTTCCTGAGGAATTGCCCCCACCACAAGTCACGTGATACACGCTTTACGCAGTTTATTTTGCTTTTTTTATTTAATATATTAATTTATTTAAAATAAAATACTTGATAAATCATTTGTAAATAACTAATATTTTTATATTTAATGAATAAAAATAATTTTAAACGTTACTACATAGCTTTAGTACTACTCCATACACGCATACTAATGTAAGTCACACAGAGAACGATTTAGGCTCGGATTTAGGGAAATTCCTCAGGAAAGAGTTAATTAAAGTACAAAAATCTTGCATTAAATAAAATCTCGGCAACTTGATATCCATATTCAAGATAAAAAATAAATAAAAAATGTCATTGAAGTTGTAAGAAGCCCTATAAATTCTTCTAAGACTTTTTTAAGCTTTTTGAAGCATTTTGAGACTTTTAAAGTTCTTAGGAGACCTTTAGAGGCCATTCAAGACCTTTTAGATAGTGCGAGTCCTTGAGAGTCCTTTACGAGGCCGGGTGAGTCCGTAAGGTATCTCAAGTCAGTAGCCCCTCGCATATCCGAGCAAATAACACGGGCGAATTGATTGCCTCTATATATAAGTAAGGCAGTAACCTACCGCGTGACATTTATTTTAGTAGGCTAGTTTCTTTCTAAGTTCTATTATAATTTAACTTGACTTCAATTCAAGCGTCAATTAAAATCCCTTTCCCCTAATTAAATGCAGGTAGTGGGGTTTTTTCTGAAAATTATCACTTAAATAATGAGTTTTAAATCTAAAAAGTGTCAAGTAATTACATACACGGTAAGTTAGTTACTGTGATAAATCTTGAATATCATTATGTACACCTATAATTACCCGTTGATATTTAGATAAGAAATTTATACATAATTATACTAAAACTAGTTGATATTAAATTAAAATATCTTTCTTACATCACCTTTCATCATCGATTATCATCAAATTAATTAATTTAAATTAGATTCACAAGTATATAATTTACAAATTAAAAATTTTAAATCTTAATCAAAAGCAACTATACATTTGATAAAAATATGGCAGCCATATGAAATATAAAAAATAAAAATAATAAAAGTTATGTAATAGTTAAATTTAATACGAAGCCAAATAAATATTTTCTGCATGTAAAATTTTAATGTCGCATTTTGTAATACGCAAGAAATGGTAACCCGGAGTTTTTCTAAAAAGCTCTAGGTAACCTCTGAACAACAAAATACTACCACCCACACCTTGTCTTAATATTTATAATTTTAATATTTAACATTTTTGTAATAATGGTCAGAGTAGAGCAAAAAGTATTTTATAAAAAAGTACTATTCTTCGGATAAAACATAGAAGATCATTACGAGAGTGTTAAACAGATGTGAGTCGAGTTGTTCTGTTTCCAAATATTGCTTTATTATTTTGGAATTGGGGCAAGACTTGAACATTAAATTAGGTATAAATTATTTGAAAAAAATAACCCAACTCTCAACCAACTAAAAACTCCACTTTTGAAAAAAAATCTTTGCAACTCTTTGTGGATTTTTAGTTGGTTTGGGGTTGAAGTTATCTATACATTATTAATATTTTCATACAAGTTTTATTTACAGATTTCCGGATAAGACTTAGGATAAGACTGCCAATGAAAACATTTCTGGTAAACGAAATTTCATCCCGTTTTGCCGCCAAAAAAATAGTACTTTTCAAAAACAAGAAATTAAAAAATTTTTTTTCACGCTTTTAACGCCCCTGTAAATGGAATGCAATAATACTTTTTTAATTAAATTTTTCAGAAATATGTGTCCTGAAATATTTCAAACGTCATTTAATTAAACTACAAATTATTTTAATCCTACGGTATTTGAATAACGAATCCTCAAATTTATTTTCCCTGATCAATATAACTTACGTTTTGCAAAAATAAAAAATTTATAAAAGCCAGGAGTTATCGTGAATCAGATTCGAAAAAAACTGAGCTCACTCTTCCCATAAAACACAAAAACGCATAGCCGTATTTTATAAAAAAAAAACTTTTTCTCGAACGAACACGCAGTACAAGCTAAAGTAGTCGTAATACTTTTACCTTACCCTTTTTTTTATGAAACTAAAGCTTCCCCTTTCATAGACCCTGAATTTCCTGTTATATATACGAGAGAGCTTTTCAAGTCATCTCTACACATTTATAAAAGTAACTATATTCCTACTTCGGGTAAAACTTTTTGAAAAAAAAAAAAGAAAAGAAAATTAAGATTAACAATAAAGCAGCAACAGAACGTATTACGACTATAAGCGTGATTTAAAAATAAAAACTTTTTTTTTTCCATCAAAACTTTTTATTTTAATATACTTTTCGTTATATTTATTAAACTTTATCATTTATAAATCGATTTGATATAATGTTTTTTTTCCCTATCAAATTTGATATATTTAGTATTCAATCTCCATTTTTTTATGGCTAGAAATATAAGCTGCACGTCACAAGTGTTTGATATTCAAATTTTGCTCGTGCATTTTAATAAAAATGATTTTATATTTCACGTATTTATGCCTAAAAAAATAAATACATTTTACCTAGTTTATTAAAATACAGAAGAGAGTTTATTTTTGTTTTAATTTGATATCGAAGTTTCGAGGCAAAATAACATTAACAAATTGCTTTTTATTCAAATCAAAATAATAATTATAATACAATTGATAAATGTTAAATGGATGAAAACAAAAATTAATAATTAATAATGAAAAAGAATTGCAAAAAACTCGTAAAAGATATTAAAATAATTAAAAAATATATATGTATATTAGAGTGGACCTATTTTTGGACTTTGTGGAAAAACTATGCTCCCCGGGTTTTTTTGTGAAGTTTTGGTCATAAAAAGTTCCCAGTTCCAAGGATTTTGCTTTAGCCCTGCAAAAACACGTGCCTGTAACCACCTCAATTTTCCCATTTAAATAAGATGGGAATTTTGAGTTTTTAGCTATACAAATTTTCACTAAAGCCAAAAAGCGTTTTAAAATGCTGATTTTTACTGGAAAACATACTTTTATATGTTGTATAGACATACAAACCGCCCTGCATTCATTCCAAAGGGAATTTTGGGGCTAGAAACGCAAATTTACATTTTTGCTCAATCTTCTAAAACAAGGTTTTTCGGTAATTTTCGATAAAAAGCTACAACCTCAAAAATTAACCAAAACACTTCTGGTTGGTTCACTTTTTTTGGTATAAGTGTCACCTTTCAAACGCCGTAACCCGTATATTTTAATCACTGTTTCTCTTAGCGCTATAGTCAATCGTAGTCAATTAACCTACTGGTAATTTTTGACCCGAAATGACCAATTTTTAAATTTATTTAAATTGCTGCCAAAATTGTAAATTTTGACGAAATTGAGTTTTAAAGGCCTTAATAATTTTTTACAAACTTCAAGTTTCCAAAAATTTTTTACTCGTCTCTTTTCTTTAATTAGTTTTTAAGATATTACTTTTCAAAGATAATGATAAAAATTGACTTTTTTTGAAAACCCTGAAATTGGGACTCGGTAAATTTGCGTTTCTAGCCCCGAAATTCCCTTTGGAATGAATGCAGGGCGGTTTGTATGTCTTTACAACATATAAAAGTATGTTTTCCAGTAAAAATCAGCATTTTAAAACGCTTTTTGGCTTTAGTGAAAATTTGTATAGCTAAAAACTCAAAATTCCCATGTTATTTAAATGGAAAAATTGATGTGGTTACAGGCACGTGTTTTTGTAAGGCTAAAGCAAAATCCTTGGAACTGGGAACTTTTTATGACCAAAACTTCACAAAAAAACCCGGGGAGCAAAGTTTTTCCACAAAGTCTAAAAATAGGTCCACTCTAATGTATATTATTTTATGACTCACTAATTGACTGATTTACTTCAAATTGAGTGTGTATTTCAGATTGATATTGCGATTTTTTTTTTAATATCTCCCAAAAAAGCTGTAAACCCGAGGTTGAACCCTAATTTGTACTGAACTTTTAAGCTTTTTTTGTATACCTTTTTCTGATTTAAATCAAAATTTTTGAAAAAACTCAATGTCACTCCCTAGTTCTAAGTGTACACTTTAATTTTTTTTTCGTTTGAATCATGCTTAGTTGAGATATTCTGCATACCGTTTTTTTTAAAAGCTTCTAAGAGTCTTCACGCATACGTGACGTTAAAAAAAAAATTATGAATATAATTATCTTTAATCGTTATTTAAAATGTATCTTTTCTCAAAAAACATAACAAAATGGAATTAACTTATTAATTTAACAAGTAATTTAAAAATATTTTAATAGTTGCAAAATATTAAATGGGAAAATCCACCTGAGGCAAAAATAATTTATTGCTTTCAATAATTTCATATTAATTAAATTTTGAGTCACAGATATTTAAAATTTTTTTTTGCTACCGTGTAAAATACCCTGCCAACTAGCTGGCACTAAGGTTCCTCAAACAATGAGCTTAATATTTCAATATGCCACAGATATCACGGATAACAAGCATGCAATCATACATACATTTCTATTAAGTTTTTTTTATTCATCAAAAATTTTGGAACAAATTTTCAAAAAATTAATTAACAGATTCGAGATATCGAGTAAAAACCATATTTTCAAATATAAGTACTTTCCAAGGACTAAATGAAGTATTACACCAAAAAAAAAAAAATATTGCAGTTTTTTTAATTTTTTTAATTTTTAGAAATAAATTTTGAAAAAATTCGGAATCAGATCCAAAAAATTACTAAAAACGAACTTTCTAAAACTAGTACTCTCATAGAAATAAATTAGGTACTACGTCCAAAAAGAAAAAAAAAATTAGTGTTTTTTGTATTTTTTTGTGCTGAAAATTTTGGGAAAAAAATTTTCAAAAAATTAATTATCAGATTCGAGATATCGAATAAAAATCATACTTTCAAATATAAGTACTTTCATGGAAATAAATGAGGTATTACATCCAAATAAAAAAAAAAAAAGTAATTTGAAATTTTTTTTTTCCATAATTGTTGTAAAATTTCACCGATCACACACACACACATACAGACTTTTTTTAAAAACCGGTTTTTTAGCTTTCTGAGGCCCCAAAACGTGCTTATATGCCAAAAAATCAAAAACCAAAATTTGAACCAGCACAATGGTTCCTCATTGAGGAAATCTTCAATCTTCTTATGGTTATAAAAAAATTCTAGGAAAACAATATGTCGAAAAAAATATTGAATTTCGAACATAATTATCGGTTTTTTTAACCAATCGGTGAAAATGCGCGTTTTTAATACATCGTAGAGATTTAAAATTTGGCTTAGTGGATCATTTTAGCTAAAATGCTCATACATTTTCAGAATATTTAACCTACTTTGAAGCGGTTTTTGGAGGATCAGGAGTAATAGTAAGACTCGTTGTGAATGAAGACTATAAAAATTCAAGAACTAAAAAAATGACGAGTAAAAAAACAACTCCTTAATATTCCATAACCGCTATTTTTTTATTTACATTTTTCCATAGAAAAGACTTTTTTGCCCTTAAAATAATCGTAAACTTCCCGATTTGCTAAAAAGTTATGAAAATTTACGCTGATTTTTAACGAAAAAGATCCAATTTCCGCTTGGTATAAAAAAACGCGAACCTTCATAATATTAAGCTTTCCTAAGAGTTTATCGTTTCCTTACTTTAGCTAAAAAATTGTTTCTTAAACTTTTTAACCAACTTCGGTTAGCTTAAAATTTGGTTAACCTTTTTCTTAGAATTTTTAAGATGATGCCAAAAATTTGGGTAAGCATTAACTTGTATTACCCTGGTATTACTACTGTTTATTATTGCACTTAGGTTATACTTTGCGTCATGTTTACGATCGATTTTCTCCATTATTTGAGTTTACTTACAAAATAGTATTTTAAAGTCTTATTAGTGATCATTTGACCACTTAATTTGTATTTATCTTGTTAGCTATTTATTAGTGTGTTTTCAATTTTCTTAATTTACTGTAATCAATATGGTCGAGTAGTATATATTTTGAAAAAAATATTTTTAAACCATTTTTTTTCGAGATTTTTCAAACAATAATTTTGAATTTAGAGTATAGCGAGGAAAAAAGATTAAATGTATTTATTTGTTTAGACCTTAACTTAGACAAATAGACTGCAAATAGAGCATAATAAGAATCGGTTTTAGGTCATAAGAACAAATTCGGGAGGAAAAAATTTTGTTTATAAACCCTTTGGGTAATAAATTACAACTAGAAATTCTCGATAAAATTTCCCTGGTTAATAAGGAAATAGCTTTCGTCGAAAGAATATTTACTCTAGTTTAAAAAATGAATAGAAAAAGTGAGAAAATTTAGTAAAAAGGAACCAGCTGTTTAATTTGTAAATAGAAAGTGATTATTATAAGGAAAGAAATAGGAGAGAAACTAATAAGAATGAGAGTTTATTTGTACTATTTGCAGTAGTCGTGGATGAAAGCGTTTATACAGCAATAAAATAAAAGTTAAGCTGTTATCTAACCTATAAAAATATATCCGTCAGTAAAGTTGTAACTTTGAAAAACTTATAACTCCGAGACTTTGTGTATATAAATTTTTTGTTAAATTAGCCATAAAACCAGAGTTTAACGATATAGCTGATAGCACTAAAGTTTATAACTATTGTGGTTTTAATTTGCCTTAGGGTAGCTTTGACTTTTAACAATATTTTCTCTTTATCGATTCGGCTAAATAAGCTTAGACAATTTTGGATAATATTACCTATAGCTGCATCTGGTTATACCATGAACTTTTGTTAAAGTCTAGATGACGTATAACGTACATTAGGGAATCGGAATAAATTTTCTTCTACACGGGATTTCCCAAATCTCCAATAGCAATTTACTGTTATTAAAGGACTATTCTTTGAAATCTTCGTATATTGAATTTTGGAATTTATGTGCATTACGATCATAAATTAATATTCGATGCATGCAAAATACACTCATCGCCGTTTAATCAGAAATACATATTTCTTTAATTAAAGATAACAAAATTTTTCTTTAAAATACTTTTTTTTTAAGATAATAGACGATGATTGATGAGAAATAAAAAAGAAGTAAGTCGATAAGTAAATTTAATATTATTTTAGAATAGAAATAAGTAGGTCACGTGTAGTAGGTGTGTGCGTGAAAAATTGTTTTTCAAAACAAATAAATTTCATTTGAATTTTGACGTTTTTTATTAAAACATGGCAAGTAAAAATTTAAATGTAAATTTGCAAAATTTTAAAATTCAAGTACATTGAAAATGTTATTGTCTCTGTCTCGTAGTCAATTTTCCTCTGCACTTGATGTGCAAATGGCCCCAAAAAATTGCTGTATTTTACCCTTAAAACTAAGTTAATGACCATTTTATTTTTCAAAAGATCACGTGACTACGTAACATAAATGTATCAGAAAAACCAGTAAAAATTTTAAATTTTCTTATTGCATTTTATCCATTGTTATTAGCAAAATTAAAACAAACTGACAATGAGTTTCTTTTAAAGATAATGAATGAATAAAATAGTTCGTTCTAAATTGATTACATTGAATGTTATTTGGAATAAAAAAATTTTCTATAAATGATAAAATATTCTATTTACTATAAGTATTCTTATCTTATATTTAATAAACGACAATATTATTGAAGTAAAAAAATTTTAACATTCTACAATTGGAATTTTATTAATTTTTAATACTATCAAATTTATATTCTATTGTTTATGACTTTTTATTTTTTATCAATAAAATTCTTGTTTATTCCCTGCAACATATTATTTATTATTATTGACTTTATCGATCCAATAAATTATAAATTATAATTAATCGCTTTATTAACAATGATAATATTATTGCTATTCATATTTTCTTTTTTAGAATTCTCTAAGCAACAGCTACGAGAATTTACCGACCATTTTTAAGGATATAAGGATAACAAGGTCTTTAGGATTTCTTCAAAAATTTTCAACTTAGTAATTTTTTTTGCAACAATTGGCAATTGAAAAAGAATCGTTTATTTTTTTCTCACCAGGCGAATTGAAACCGTAAATTATAAATTATAATTCAAAAGGGTTCTCTTTAAAAGAGATCGTTAAAAAAGCTGATTTTTTATTGCGGGTGCAAATGTGAGTAATATGCAAACTATTTGGGTACCGTAAATTTAACGAAAAAGTTTCTTCAAAATGAAGTTAATGGAACTTCTTGGAAAATATTAAAATTATAGAAGATAATAACATCAAAATATAGTTCAAATTATTTTGCTTAAATAATGTCTTTCTGTTAATGCCTCGTCAGAAAGTTAGTACATGTATAAATTTTGAAATGTTTGAAAATTCTAAGACATTTTACATCTCATACAAACGTCATAAACATTGATTAGTCGAAAATAATAACATTTTAGTTTAAATTCAAAACGATTCCGGCTGAGGCAACAACTAACTTTCAATTTTATTTTAAAAGATTGCTAATGGTTTGAATCGTAAGGAAAATTTTTTAAAAATGAGTTTTACTCATTTAAAAAACTAGCACCGGGGCGCGGTGAGACTTAAAAAAAAATTTGTTTCTGAACTTTTCTTTACGTTTTATGTCAATTACAACCATTTAAAAGCAAAAAAAAAAAATATTCCGCTAACCATCTTAAAGTTTTATTCAATATTCTTGTTGTTGAATAAAAATTTACTTTATTTTTATTTTGTAAAAATTGAACTACAATTCGCTTGTTAAATCTCAAGCGAGTGAAAGAAAAATTTACAAGAAAAGGCAAGAGAAAAGGTGAATAAAATTTTCAATTTTATTTCATAATTTTTTTTCTAGCAAATTTTTTCTTTTATAAAACACTTCCAAAAAAAAAAAGTGATATTAAAAAAAAACACGTTAAGCCCTTTCTACACCAGATTAAAAATCGAGATTGAATCTAGTCTAGTATTGTAAGTTTTATCAGGAGTTTTATAGTGTAGTTGGGAGTTATTCACGATTAATCGATAAAAACCCCCAACCACACCATACGACTTTTAAAACTGTTTTTAAAAATAGACTAGATTTAATATCGACTTTGAATCTGCGGTGTAGAAAGGGCCTAATATGCAGAAAAACTGGAAATTTTAGCTTTAACAAAAAATAGGCTATTTTAATAAAAATCATAAATAAATTATAGAGGTTATAAAAACATGTTAATTATCTGTTCTTTTCCTCATATCTCATTGCCATTCATAAATCTAAACAACGCACAGTTTCTTTTTTAAATTTGATTCGATCCCCTTCTCTTTAAAGTTTAATTCATGACTTTTTCCAAGAATTTTATTTAAAACTACTATAACAGGCATCAATGGCATTAAGTCCCAGCTATAAGCAGCCAACATGCATATGTGACTAACTAAAAAGTATACTACACACACATAAACCACATTGACAGACGCGGATTCAAGACTTAGACCGGAAAAGGAACAAAAAAAATAAAATAAAATAAAAATAAATGTGAATGTTTTTATATAAAAAACTACTTTTTACGGCTACTATGCATTTTTACTTGGACTTTTGCGCTTTTACGTTTGACCGACTAACAGGCTTTTTCCACGTTTTAACATAGAAAATAAAAAGGAAATAAACAGTTCTTTGTATGAAGCTATAAAAAAAATAAAAAATAAAATACAAGTAGATCCTTTTTTTGCGTTCAAAAGAGAGAAAAAAAAATTTTGGATTCTTTGAAACAGTTGAGTTAATGAAATACATTGAAATTAAAATGATTTTTATAAAAATGGCATTGTTATTTTATTGTTATGATGATGATGACAGCAAAACATCAAAGTGGTTGAAAAGAAAATCGTTGAAGTTTTTAAACATTGCAAAGGCAACGAAAGGCAAGAGGAAAAGCCTCTTTGAAAAGAAATTTTTTTCAAATTATGATTTTTGCACAGTTTGCAACCCTGGCCCGATAACGCACGACCAGTTATTCCAAAATAGTTTTTCAAATTACTTCTATTTTGAAAACATCAACTCAACCCTTGCGTACCAATAAATTAACATGCATAATTCTATATCACAGTTCTTATTAAGCTCTTGATTAATTAATTCAATTAATGTGTTATAAAATTAAGTATAAACAAACATTCGTTTATTATCAGTAGTATGTTTGACAAATAAAAATAAACAAATAAATTTCTTTTATATTGCAGCGCAGCAAATAATTAAATTTTCAAATAGAACAATAATCCTTTTCCCAATGGAAAAACCCCTGAGTATTTTCATCTGAATTTTCATATAGGAAAGTGCTTTTAGATTCCGTGATGAATGAAATAAATAACTCAGAATCAGCAAGCAACAATTACTTTAAAAATAATCAAAGTAAAGCTAAAAGTCAAGGAAATAAATAATCCAATAAGACTGATTGCAGTATTATTTTTTTTGTAAATTTCTTCTGCTTTGTCGATAAAGAAAATAATGCTCTATAATTAGTAAATGTTCTAACATGTCCGAATGAGTTAACCAAGTTACAAATTGTTATTACACATGAACATTTTTATTTCAAAACTTTTTGCTCTACATTACCTACTTATTGTTAGTAACTAGTAAAGAATAATGAGAACGAAACCTAATTTTTTATTTTTTTTAAATTTATTTAAATTGTTTAAGTGATATTGAAAAGAACGACGGTTTTTTTAAAATGAAGAAAACAAGAAAAGAAGTAGAGAAAAAGCATTGATAAGAAAGTTAGAATTATCCGGATCTGCAAACGTGAGTAGAGATTCAATGTGAAAAATGACGATCTACGCTTGAAAGTGAAAATTAATGACTTAATAGTGGATTGCTCTACAAGGGCAGAAAATAGAGGATTATTACTCATTTAAGAGTCGGTGGAATTTTAAAAAGTATATTTTCAAAAAGAGCAATTTTGAAGAAATAATGAAAATAAAATTGGCACAGTCGAGTCTTAAAATTTTTAAAGTGTTTTATTAACGGTATATTTAAAATATGATTTTTTTCCTCTTCTTAAGATTATAAAAGTTGACTTTCCTTATTATGTGATCAGATATATTATTGTAGTGGTACCTTTCTTTTAAAAATTGAATTTGCATTATAAAATTCAGAGTTTACATAATAATACCCACGCACATACATTATGATATTTGGTATAAAAAATTTCTATATCCTAAAGCAGAATAAGGAACGGTCTTATATTTATCGTATGTAATATTTATTTCACGCGTCTCTATACCGGAAATTCGAGACTCCTCGACACATTAAACTTGCTGGATATTATACCTCTACTTTTTATTTACATTTACCGGATGTTTATTGCAAATTGTTATTTTGTTATTGTTTGTTAGAGTAATAATAATAATGATTGACTCGATACGCGAATTGGTTTGAATTGTTTATTCAAGTGCGTCGTTATTTGGGAGGGGGCTTTGTGGATTTTAAAAAAAAAGTTATACTTTTAATTGACAGTGTGGTAGATTTAAATCATCGATATCCAGGGAATATTAAATTTCATTTTATGTAATATTTAATTTTATTTGAAAAACCTTACGGGTGCATATAATAGTTTAAGATCTGATTTCTAGTTTCTATGACAAAGAGTCATTCAGATGGATCTTGGATGGATCTGCAACGTTGACTCTATTCAATGAGAACGGTGTCTGTTGTGTATAATAAAAAATAAGCACACGTGCATAAGCAGACATCGTCAATTCAATGTATCTAAGAAAAATAAAGTGTAACTTTCCCTTAGAATTTTTTATGAGTACGTTCGTTGAGTTTCCAAGTATAACGATTCTATCTGCATCTACGTATTTAATTATCCACGAGCACTGTTTCTATTATGATCCACGAGTATCTCGTTTAATAAAAAATATCATGCGAATATTATTTCTAAGATTATATTGTAATAAGAAAGAGAGAAAATTAACGCATCGGTAAATATTCTGTTTCGGCTTTTTTTTCTCTTTTTTCGTTGGAAATGATTTCAATATGCTTGGTGTTATTTATTTTTCTTAAATTGGAAATTCCCAAGGTTTTTTAATTTAATGGTGTCCTTAAACCTATATTTCTACTTTTAAAAATAATGCCAAGTTCGGTTTTTGAAATTTTACGAAGGATGTTATTAAATCATACATATCCTAAGTCAGAAACTAATAACTTGATAACAACATTTTGGTCAAAATCTAAATTGCTGAGAAATTGCTTGGATTTCCGATCATCAAAAAAATTTGTAAAAAAATTGCCAATTGCCAAAAATTGAGATTCTCAAAATTTTAGCCCATTTAATCACTCCTAAGCGTTTTCACAGAATATAAAAAGTTTTCTACATAAGAGTCCATAGTCCATAATGAATCTCAATTTTTGGAGATTTGCAACTTTTTTCACCCTGTTAGACTAATTTTATAGACAACTATTTTTTACGGTATATCAGGAACTCCATACTATTATTTAAAACAAATGTTACTTGATGAACAGTCTTCAGAAGCAGAAAAAGCGAAAAAATCGATTGAAGTTATTTCATTAGCTTAAATTTATTGGATACATAAATTTAAATTGAGACTTAGATTCATCCAAACAAATTCAAGTTTTAGTTTAAGAACATACTAATCTTATAGCGCTCGTTACTAAACCAACAACATTAAAAATGGTTGTCGAACGATTGTAAGACAACTGACAAGGCATTTAACTTTACTCATTTACTGGGGACTTTAATTTAGTAGTATCGAAAGAAAACAATTGACAGTTGAAAGATTAGAACGGATTAGAAGCTCCTTTCTCTCGAAAATCCGAATTGAAATAGCAATGATTTTGAAAAAATGTAAATTTAATTTAGTTAGGTAAAGCACAACTTGTTTTCATCTGATGTAATTAAGTTTAAAAGTTTATGCTAATGTGTTTTCTCTATTAAACTGAAAATAATTTGAGCTGGTACTTGAGAAACCCTCGATAAATTCTGATTGTTAATTTAGAGAGTCTTATGCAGCTATAAACTTGATGCAAAGGGGAGTTATTCCAAGTTATTCGTGTAATTAAATAGTAAGAAAATTTTGTTGATCAATAAATTTTAAGATTTGTATTAATTAAAACTTTTCTCATGTAAATATTACGTATTTTGTCAAAAGATTTTGTTATAATTTATTCATTCAAAGTGGGTACTCGCTAACAAAAACAAGAGAAACAATATATGCTTTTATGGCTAAAAATAATGAAACTTTGTTAACATATTAACTGCATTACTTCTTGTAGAATATTCAACCAGGAAAGTATTTATTTTACCGAGTTTTTTATTATGCGTATGTACACTGAGACAAATATTCCATTAGTTTAATAGGTTTGATTTCATTGAAATATAGCAATGAAATATTCTATTAAATTAATAGTATAGTTATTGAATCAATGAAATATTTCATTAAATTAATAATATTTTAAATTCAGTAATTTTAGACTGTACTGCGCAACTCAGAATTCACTGAGAGAGACAGTGCCACGGTATACTTTAATAACAGAGTTTATGCTGTTTTGAGTATGCCAATAATTAAAGAAAATAATGAAGTTTTAATTTAAAAAAAAAAAATGTTAATATATAATGGTGGAAACGCTGCTGTTTCTGAATCTCTTTTGGGAGAAAAAATATTCATCATTTGATATAGCAAGTTAACGATACCAAAGGACTGGTTTTATAAGACTTGATCTTAAATTGTAAAAAACTATGAACTATTTTTCTTTTTTTTCTTTTTTAGTCAATCCTTAGATATATCTGAAATATTTTAATTCTCTATTACTGCTAGGAAAAAAAATTCACAGTTGCATCTTTCCCAGTTAGCGGTAGCAAAGAACTGTTTTTATAGACACTATCTGAGACAGTGAAAAAATAAACTAATAAAATATAGAAAACCATTCTTGGTTCCTTTTCTTCTACTCAATGATTAGAACTACTTTTGATAATTTCAATATTCTATCTCTTTTGGGAGAAAAAATATCCATAATTTTATATAGCATTTAAGTTTACGATACCGAAGGACTAGTTTTTTAAGAAACTATTGGATACTAAAAAATTAAACTAATAAGAATCAGAAAACCATTCTTGGTTCCTTTTCTTCTACTCAATAATTAGAACTACTTTTGATAATTTAAATATTCTATCTCTTTTGGGAGAAAAAATATCCATAATTTTATATAGCATTCAAGTTTACGATACCAAAGGACTAGTTTTTTAATAAACTATTGGATACTAAAAAATTAAACTAATAAGAATCAGAAAACCATTCTTGGTTCCTTTTCTTCTACTCAATAATTAGAACTACTTTTGATAATTTCAATATTCTATCTCTTTTGGGAGAAAAAATATCCATAATTTAATATCAACTTGATGGCTGGAAAAAATATTCATAATTTTATATCAACTTAAATGCTATATAAAATGATGAATATTTTTTCTCCCAAAAGAGATAGAATATTGAAATTATCAGAAGCAGTTCCAATCATTGAGTAGAAGAAGAAGAACCAAGAATGGTTTTCTGGTTTTTATTAGTTCAGTTTTTCACTATCTCAGATAGTATATTAAAACCAGTTCTTTGCTACCGCTAACTGGGAAAGATGCAACTGTTAATTTTTTTTTCCTAGTAGTGATAGAGAATTTAAATATTTCAGATATAATTTTAAACATTGACTAAAAAAAAAAATAGTTTTGAGAAAGTCCAATTCTGGATACTGCCTTATTGTTTTGAGAGAAATTACGTAGTTGCTTTTTATAATTTTTGTAAAGAATTTAATTAATAAAAAAAAGAATTTTTTTGTTTTTATTATATGCATCTTGTCATTCATAGATTTAGAATGTTGATATGATTTTCTTTCCATTTAATTTAATCTTTGATACATAAAAAAATAAATAAATTAATTATTAAAAAAAATTAACTGTTTGTAATTTTTTTATTTAATTATATATTTTTTTTTCACAAATTTTATATTCACCTATACTTTTTTACTAATTTCTTTTTTTAAACAAAATTTGTAAAATATTAAAACTAATTAAAAAAATGATATTCAATTATTTAAATTTAATTATTTACTTTAAAATTTTGATATAATTGTTATAAGCAGATGTCGCTCTAAGAATATCACTCTCGCAAGTCATAAAATTGACTTTCCTTTACTATATAAGGATCAAAATTTTATTACATGATATACGAAGCGCGCGTGCGAATAATATATAATATAGCGAAACAATAATAGGCGAATACACGGGGGATACAAATTAAAAACTAAATAATACACATATGCGGTCATCGTAACTTCAGTCGATAAAAACAGCGTTTAAAATATTAAGTAAATAAATAACTGGCTCACATGGTTAAAAAACTTAATATTTTATTTTCTTTAAAAAAAAAATAATAAGTCATTAAACTAAAGTTATATTTCATTGAAATAATTTTAATAATATATATTTCATTAAATTAATGAAATATTTCATTGCTACATTTCAATGAAATCAGTTTATCAAATTAATGATATATACCATTGAATCAAAGAAACGTTTTTCTCAGTGTATATGAAACGATTATGGAGGAGCATGTTCATTCATAACAGTAATAAATCTAAAAACCGAAATACAATAAATCCCGAAATATAGTCCACAAACCTAATGTATTCTAAGCCTGATCAGGCCCTGACTTCCGCTTTAAATTTTTCTAAGCCCTTAAATCGAAAATATTCTAAGTCCATTTGACTCCCACGTTAAAATGGAATAGTCCTAATATAGTATGTTTAACTTTTATTGATCGATTATTTGTTTGTTTTAATTATAAAATATTAAATAGCGATTTTGGGCAGGCACATTATTTAGAAATTACAATTATAATTACAAAAACATTGTATATGTATAAAAAAATTTTTGACAATATTTAATATTAATTAAACGATAAGGAAAGTTAAGGAGAGGAAGGAAATAACCAAAAAAGATTGATCAACAGATTAACGAAGAGAGGAAGAGGTGTCTATTTGTACTAGGTGCAGATAAAGGTTAATTTTGAAAGTATCGATATAAGAGGTAATTCGTATATGTTCAAGGAAAGCGTAACAGAAGTTTGTCATGTAGTAGACTAATGTAAGAATGAATTATTCAGCTAGAGACATTTGGAGGTAAGGTCGATCAAAAACTTTCGAAATTAAAGCAAGAGGATTATTTTGGTAATTTATTTAAGTGAGCTGGATGAACTGTTTATGTTTTTACAATTTTTTATAAGATTAATTAGTCTGAATACCATATAAAGACCCTATTATTTTGTATCAAAGTGTTAATTTTCTGAATTATTCTCGAAATTTTTGGGGAAATCCCTATCTTATAAAAAATTGCAATTCTATTCTAAGATATATTTTGAATTTAAAAAAATATGACGAAAAAATATCTCATTTGTTCCGGACGAACCTCGATGAGTTTCTTGTGCACTGAATTTCAAAATGCAAATTATAAAGTGAATTTACTTGCAAAGTACAAAAAAAATAAATAAAAATTTGTTAAATATTAAAGAATCTAAAATACCAAGTAAGCTATTTGTATACTTAATAAAATACATGTGATATTCGAGCTTGAGAAAAGGAAAAGATAGGGAAAAAAATGCCAATATAAAAAAATATGTGCATATCTTATCATCATCTCTATTTTATAAACAGATATTATTCTTAAAAGTAAGTTATGCTGCATAGACCGAAATTCAAAACTACATTCTATTGTAAAAAAGATTCTTATGTTATTTACATTATTCATTGGCATATAAATTCAGTTGTCATATAAAAAAATTTACAATACTTTATTTATTTATATTTAAAGTTCTTCGCGATGATGAGTCGCAGTTGCATTGTATTTCTTTCGAGTGAGATTAAATTTTTAAAAAATTTATTTTTTATTTTTTACCTAAACTTTCCAAACAATAATTCACGTTCGTACAATTCTCTCGTAATTTTTTTTCTGTTATCGATTCTTAAATAAATTCTTTGATAATTTTATTTTTATTATCACAATAAATAAACAATGTTTACGATGAATTTTAATTTTTTAAAGCTTTTTAAGAAATCTGTTTTAAATAGAAAAACATTTTGCTTTAATTGTCAGATAAAAAGTCCCATGAGATAAAAATCCTTTCAAAAATAAGTTTACACCTTCGTATTAAAATTATTTAACCTGTTTAGGTTAAAAATAAACTAAACAACATTTCTCCTCTAGGAGATTCTAAAAAATTTAAATCAACCTTTATGTGTAATAATAATTTAACCAAAAATAGAAACCAGCACAAAAGTTTATATCAAATCTTTCTATTTTTAGACAATTAACGTATAACTTAATTTTACATTTATTTGACATTTTATCGATTTTAAACATGCAAATAAATTTTTCAGAAACGTTTTTTCTTTTTTTTTAAATTAGTTTTTAATTTTAAATTCGAAAACTTGTAATGCATCGCGATCAACGGGTAAGTTATAATAGCTAAATCGATCCTTTTATTATAAACATAAAATTCAATAAATTTTCTTTTTTTGCTTTTAGTAAAAAGTTTTTCTCATTTTTCAAAAATTCTTTCCAATAATAAAAAAGGTATTCAAGATTTTCTTCTTTTATACGATCCTAAGGCCAATTATATAATTTTTTTCCTATTCGCTTTGAATTGCGGTAATTAATAATTCATAAGAAACACACATTTAATGAATCATCAAATTCAATAAAAACAGCATGTTCTCTATAAATTGAAATCTGATAAAAAATGCTAATTTTTAAATATCGAGAGATTAATAAAATTCTTTTTTAATTTATTTATTTCAAAGCACGTATTTTTTATATTTGAAAAGTACTTTCATTTATAATCCATCAGAATATAAATAAAGGAATTTATGATTTTTATCGATTTAAAGGACGTTGAATTATTTTTTCATTTTTTTTTTTTGACACATAAGTAAAAAAATATTAATTTTATTCTTTGAACCAAGAAAAATGAGAGCAATTACTTTTTTATGCCCAACAAAGAAACTTACGATGGGTTCTCTAATTTCGTTTCATGAGAATTTCCTAATAAAAGATATTCGTAATCAAAAAATTTATTCACATTTCACTGACTACGGCAAGAAGTTTTAAAATATTTCATTCATAATCTACAAATAAGTATTCCATTCTCCAGAACTTACCAGTTATTTAGAAGAAAAATTATTATACGAATACGTTGTCAAGATTTTGAAGCTTTTGAAGAAAAAAATTTTTTTAAATCAAAATTAAAAGAAACGAAAACGTTTTTTTTTTGTACACTTTTTATTTTATGGAGTAATAACCTCACTCTTGAGAAAAAACAGTACTGTATAAAAAACACCACAGACACAGAATATATTTTATAACAATAATAATAACATCAAATGAACAAAATGCGTCTGGTTTTAACCACTTAATACACCTTTTTCTTGGTAAAAAAACAGATCACTCGGAGTATGCTTCGTTTATCGAAAATTAATTGATAATAAAATGAAATAAAAAAATAAAATTATGCAAAAATTGTGAAATCAGACATACACAAGCAGACGCTAGAGGCGAACGAACGACGATAAATATAGATGCGCGCGTATAGCGAGTCTCGCTCCTCGCTACTGACGGGGAATATACCGCGAGAAGAGAACCAGAGGAGCAACGATCGGACTCTCTCCCAGTTATATTATATGCCTACACGTTAGCAAAAGGATAGAAAGAAAAAGAGGAATAAGAAAAGAGCGAGCCAGATAAATAAATAGTAGGGGAAACATTTCACGGCGCCCACTGCCCGTTTTATTTTATTTTCCGTACATTTTTTCAAGCTAGCGAGTGCCGAGTATTATTATTATCCATCACTGATGTACTAGAGTAATGAAGGTATGCAATACTTTGGGAAAGTGGCCCTTTTTTTAATTAACAATGCAACAACAAATTAATCTTACATTTTTATACACCTAGGCTATCATTAAAAATAAGCTCAGCTTCGTATTGATTTTTTAAAGTATGTCAAAAAGTTTTGTAAGAAAAAATTCTAAAAATTTACTTCAACAACTTTAATAACCATAATTCACAATTCTCAAATTTAAATAAAGTATCATTAATTAATAAAATTTTTTTACATTTTTAATTTAGTCTTATTTCTTAAGAGTTTGCTTGCTCTCATTTACAAATGAGCTGCAAACTCATTTTTATTAGCGAAATTTTGCAAATTTCAGAAAATTATTACAAACCTTAAGGGGTTTCATTTGATTTTAAATATTATGGCAGCTTGTAATAAAAAGTAAATAAAATGAAACAACTGGAGAAAGTCTATTCACATTAAATCAGCGCATATTTTATGAGTTGAAACCATTTGGTAATTTGCTTTTAAAAGCATCCCTATAGGAATGTTTGCTGGAGAATCCAAATCCAAAATTGATTTTGAAATGCGAGCCATTCGAATATTCAAAAATAGAAATAAAATAAACCTTAACATTTAAAAGGTCCATCCATTAATCCGTTAATCCATTTTATTTCTATTTTTGAGTATTAGAAAAAGTAGCATTTCAAATTCAGTACTCGATTTGGATTTGCAAACAAATCTAGTAATAGTAACCCGAAAACACCTTTGGAAGAAAAAATTTTTTTTGATAATTATAAAGCTGACGCTTTCGATGGTATCAATAACAAAATAACAAAACTTATAACTGGTTTGTATAAACACAACCTGATGAATGGATGGAACGAAAAGAATGGAACATGTTTACTATAGTAAAGTTCTTGATTCACTGTTCAATCACTGGTGAATCTACCCTATAAGTATAACACCAAGAAATAACACTTGCTTTTTTGCAAACGTGGCTTGGTTTTAAAACTAAGTGGTTAATCACCTCCGATTTAACACTGCTAACTTTTATTAGCAAATCTTATCAAACAAAAAATTTTTTTTTGAAATATTTACAAGTCGATCGAGTTATAAAACGTTTCTATTTTCCATTAGATTCGTTATTAGTTTAATTTTATTTAATTTATTTCGAGCATTTAAAAGAATTAAATTAATATTTTTCTAAGTCTCATTAATTCATGTTAATATTATTCTAAGTCCCTTTTTGACCCCTCCCTCATAAACCGGATAAATTTGATCCCTTAAAACGGAAAAATTTTACACACCCACTTAATTTTAGTGTTCTTAAGATATCCCCTCCCTATAAACGTATTCCATGTTAAAACGTTTGGCTGATTTTATTTTTGATCCTCTAGCTTATACTTGTACCCTGTCAACATGAAAATACCGAATTGTCCGTACTTAACTACAAAAAGGGCTCTTTCCTATTTTGTAAAATACTAAACAGCGTAATTAGTACAATGTGCCCACAAAAAGATCTAGGGTCAACTTTTGAAGGAGATGGAACTTATAAAAAAAAAATGTAAATTGGTGGATTGTCATATTTTTATGAGCCATTTCGATTGGTGATATCCAAAATAACGAAGTATTTACTGAAAAATTTTAATTAGAAAATCCAAATTTTATTAAAATTTTTAAAAATGGTAATTTTTTAAGACTACGTGATCCAAGATGACATAAAGTAAACAAAATGAAAGGTAAGGTTAGGCACGTATTTATTTTTTTAAAAATATAACCTTACTTAAAAAGAATTATATATTTTTTAAGCGCATATTTATTTTTAAAATAGTATTTGTGATTTGTGACAGCAATCTAGAAGTCATATTTTGAAATGTAATTTAAAATTTTATTTTAATAATAATATGTATATTTCAGTGCACAAGTATTGTGTCACAACCAGGCCTGGTCACAACGTACATATAATTTTTTTTCTGTAACACACATAGGAGAAAAGCGTTATAAGTGTAAAGATTGTGAAAAAGCTTTTTTTGCTTCATCTCATCTCAAAAATTTGCATTATCTAAGAGGCCCCCTGCCTGAATTATCCAAGAGATTATCACGCTTGGATTAATCAAAAGTTCATCACTTGAATTATCCAAGAAGTTATCCCACTTGCAATATCCTATTAAGTTTTCGCTTGCATTATCCTAGAGGCCATCCGCTTGCATTATCCTTAGAGGCTCCCGCTTGCATTATCGAAGAGGCTCTCCGCTTGCCTTATCCGAGATCTTATTTCGCTTGGATTATCAAAGAGGCCCTCCGATTGCATTATCCTAGTGACCTCCGCTTGCATTGTACTAGAGGCTCCAGCTTGCATTATCCAAGATCTTATTCCGCTTGGATAATCCAACCGGCTCCCCGTTTGCATTATCCTAGGGGCCCTCCGATTGCATTATCCTAGAAGCCCCCGCTTGATCCTAGAGGCTCTCCGCTTGCATTATCCTAGTGACCTCCGCTTGCATTGTCCTAGAGGCTCCAGCTTGCATTATCCAAGATCTTATTCCGCTTGGATAATCCAACCGGCTCCCCGTTTGCATTATCCTAGGGGCCCTCCGATTGCATTATCCTAGAAGCCCCCGCTTGATCCTAGAGGCTCTCCGCTTGCATTATCCTAGTGACCCCCGCTTGCATTATCCTAGAGGCTCCCGCTTGCTTTATCCTAGATCTTACTCCGCTTAGATTATCATAGCTGCCCTCCGCTTGCATTATCCCAGAGGCCTCCCGCTTGCATTATCCAAGATCTTATTCCGCTTGGATAATCGAACTGATTCCCCGCTTGCATTATCCAAGAGGTTATCCCACTTGGATTATCTTAGAGGCCCCCGCATGCATTATCCAAGAGTTAATCCCACTTGGATTATTCAACAGGCTCTCCCCTTGGATTGTGCAAGAGTTCATCGCTTGAACTATCCAAGAGGTTATCCTGCTTGCTTACTTCTCTTCTAACCTTCTAACCAAGCAGGGGGCCTGTTGGATAATGCAAGCTGTGGTCTCTTAAATAATCTCTTCGATAATCCAAACAGGATGTCTCTTGAATAATGTAAGCGATGACCTCTTGGATAATCCAATCGAGGATACAGTTAGAAAATGCATACGGGATCAGAAAATACGCTAGGGTCTTAAAAAATTACCATTTATAAAAATTTTAATAAAATTTGGATTTTATAATTAAGATTTTTTAGTAAATACTTCGTTTTTAATGATAAAAATTGGGGGAATATGTTTCTAATAGGTTTCTTCGTGATTTCAATAAAAAAAATCGGACTTTCAAATAATTTTCGCAAATATCGATTTTTTTATTGAAAAATACAGAAAATTTATCCAATTTTGGATATCACCAATCGAAAGGGCACATAAAAATATGGCGATTCACGAATTTATTTTTTTTTTTATATATGTTCCATCTCCTTTAAAAGTTGACCCTACATCTTTTCGTAGGCACCTTGTATGTTATAAAATTTTCACGAGCTCTACTGCGTTTAAAACTACCAACGACCTAATTTTTAATTTTTCTCAAATTCAGAAACGTATTTGAAATGTATTTTTTAAACTACAAACGAGGCTAAAATAAAGTGATTGTTATTATTATCACTAAAACTATTAAATACAGGTCCAACTCATCATAACTCTGAAAGTGACACTCTCTGATATACTCCATTTTTGTTGACAACTGTGATACTATTCAATGTTCTTCTCGTATCTTATCAACTTTCCCAAGAAGACATGAAATAATATCTATCCTATTGACTTATTTTACCCTAATCCTGTTGACAGCTCTTACTCCTACAAGCATCTTAATACCATAACTTCTCATGACATAAATTACATTTACATTTGAGTAAATTAGACTAGTCGTCCTATTAAATAACTGAAGATGCTTAGAGTATTGATCATGGTCTTAGTACCCAGACAAATAACTTACCGGATGCCATTAATACACTTGCTTCTAGTTAAACATTAAACATTTGTAAATCCAATTATCCTTGGATTGATACCGATCTTCGTTTATTACGTTCAAAACGAGATGCTACAAGAAGACGTTATGCCAGGACAGGTTCTCGGGGACTTCTTAATGAATTCTTAACTTTGGCTAATAAATTTGAAAAGAAATCTGAGGCAGCTCGTCATGCGTAAATGTACAATCGTATATGCAGTGCGCTTGATTTAAAGAAGAATTTTTGGTAGGAGATTAGAATGCTGGGGTTGACTCCTAAGGTAAATGATGCTCTTCATGGCCTTTTACCTGAAGAGCTCAATTTATATTTTAGTAACATCTCAATATCCCCCACAGAAGATCTTTCTATTGCTTCTAATATAGTAGATAATGCTCTTCATACGGTTTCGTTTTTAAGAAACTGTCAGTAAACGATGTGATACTAGCAGTCTCAATTCAAGTCACAAGCTAAGGCCGATGATGGCCTCCCTCAAAGCATTATAGCAAAAGTTTTACCAACTATAGCTCCTCACTTAAAGCTACTTTTCAATGCATCATTATCGCAGGGAATATTTTCACCAGCCTGGGAAAACTCATGTATAACAACAATTAAAAAAGTTAAAGTGTCTTCAGCAACATCTGATTTTCGTCCTGTGGCATTACTTGTCAAAGGTCTTTGAGAAGCTTGCTCATGATCAGATGGTTTTCTTTTTAAATAAATCTAATATTTTAGATCAGTTTCAGGCGGGATCTCGCAAGTTTCACAGTACCCAAACTGCGTTGTTAAAACTAACGGATGACTGTGGGTAAAGAAAATAGATTGGCTACTCTGCCGTTGCAACTTGACTTCTTAAAGGCCTTCGACAATGTTTCTTCTTCAAAGTTGATAAAAGAGCTAAAGGACATTGGTTTTTGCAAGCAATCCCTTCAGTGGATATTGACATACATCACTGGTCGTTCCATGAGTGTAACATCTAAAGCAACCACATCCTCTCCTCGTGAAGTCAATATTGGAGTCACTTAAGGGTCGGTTCTCGGTCCTTTTCTTTCTTACATGAATGACTAAAGGATCACCTGGGTGAAGACGACACTTTTAGGTTGCTGTATGCTGATGACCTTCAAATATATGCCCAGGTCCCTATCAACGAGATTGATAATGGTATTTCCCGCTTGTCGGAATCTGCTAAAAGAGTTTCAGAGTGGGTACAGCTTAATCGCTTCTCCCTTAACACTAAAAAACACAGGCAATTGTCTTTGGTTCTTCTAACACCATAAAAAAATTTAATGTCCTAAATATTTCCAACATTCAGGTCAACAAGTATTGGTGACAAGGCTCCATTTGTTGATGTTATAACTAGTCTAGGGGTAAAACTTGATAGAACTCTTTCATGGAGGCCCCAAAAACTTCAAGTGACCAAAAATGTCAATAAAGTCCTTTATTTTCTTAGAACTATCCAGCCTTGAACTTCAATTACTCTACGTAAGTGACTGGTTGAATCTCTTGTGGTCCCCTATCTTTACTACTGCTAGGTAGTATTATACTCTGATGTTTCCAATAAGTTGGGTGTTCTACTATAGAGACTAGCAAACTCTGGAATTAGATAAATCCATGGCATTAGGCGCAATGAGCATATTACTGTTTCCCGTAGAAAGTTACATTGTGTGAGCAACTCTGTACTGACTATTTCGCCTCTCTTATCATGTATAGGATAGTTCGTTTAAAAGACGTACTATTTTGCTACCAGTTTTCAAGCCCAACAATCCTGATAGGCCAGTTCGTGGCCCCCGTAAAGACTTAGATCACAGTTACAACTGATTAGGGTCTATATTCGTTTCAGGTAAAGTACTCAAACTTTTGCAACAAAATTCCTCCCTGAATTCGTGACCTGCACTCATTTAATTTATTTAAAAAAGCAATAAGACAGTATCTCTATAAATTAGATGCCAAACACTGCTTAACAACAATATAACAAAATTAATTTTAACTAATTTTGTTATTTAATTATTTATTTACAAATTTTAACCTATTTTTTGGCTGATTAATAAAACCCTATTCACAAATTTGAATACATACTGATTTTATATTGACTGATTGTTGCTATGGTTAACTTATTTATTTTTTTTCGGTTTAGAATCAGTTTTAATATCAAATTATATTATATTACTTTTATCTTTATTAACTAATTTTATTTCTTAGAATTTTATTCATATATAAATTATTTATTTAAATTATACAATATATGAGCAATTATTTTAAAAGTGCTACTTAATTTGAGCTTGGAATCGTAATTTTTTTTTTTTATATCGATATGACCCTTGTTTTCAGGTACAGGTAACCCTCCGTACACGCGGGGGTTACGTTCCGGGAAGGCCCCGCGAATACGGAAACCGCATATACTGAAACCTTAGTATTATGGCAAACAGGGGGTTAGGTTCCTAAAGGTTAAAAAATAATAGAAAAACTTCAAAAACTCTAGTTTTTTTTATAAAAAAATTTATTTATTCTTTAAAAATATGTGTAATTTTTAATTGGCGCATGGTGCTAACATAATCTTTATAAAGTTCTTCATAAACTTGAAGAGCAGCATCACAATGTTGTTTGAATCGCAAACATCGAGTCATATTAGGATCTCCAAGCATAGCTTCGTCAATCCCACTTTGAATAAAATTTATAATCTTTATCAACGACTTGGAATGAAATTCTTTATCTAATCCTTCTTCTTTTTTGGGGGGATCCGATTCAGAGTCAAAATTCTGTTGCGCAGAGATTTCTACAACTTCTTCAACTGTCAAAAAATCTGATCCCGGTAAAATAAATTCCAAAATGTCAGATGCTTCAGCATCTTGAAATCCTTCCCCGCTGATCTCGCGTGATATGCTCACCACCCCTTGGATAACTTCTTCATATGGCTCCGAGTTTTCAGTTGGTTTACGTGGGTTGATAACGACTTAAGGTAACAACTTCGACTAACTTCTATTCAAAGTTGTCTCACTGACTTCTTGCCATGAACTGTCTGTCCTCAGGATCAAGGAAACCAGCTGTTAATAATAATATCTCTAACACTTGCATCTCTATTCTCTTTCTCTTCTCGTGAATAATTTTTATTATTAATAGAAGAATCTATGACATCATAGAGATGAAATGATTTTATTTCAGAAATAAGATAATCATACCATAAATTAAAACTTGTTTTGCTGGTCAATTTGTAAACTCTATTAATATCTATTAAAGATTTGTTGCTGTATTCCATCGATTTTTGTATAACACTTATAAGTGAATTATTTGTTTATGTACCCAATGGAATCAAGAATCGTAAACTTTTTCCAAAAATTGCGTACGCAATAAAAATAATTGATTAAAAAAAAAAAATTATTATTTTACGATGAAAATCAAGCGAGTAATGCATGTTTAAAGTTCAGAAACAGGCTTTTTTCAATAAAATTTCAATCTTTTTTAAGACGAATTTAAACAAAATCTTAAGTTGTCGTTAACTTGGCTAAATTTCATCGTAAAAAGATAAGTTTTTTTTTCTTCTGGAGTGATTTTTCCCTGGCAATCAGATTTCTTACCTATTTTTTAATAATTTTATTTACCTAAAAAGTTATTTTAAAAATTTGGGGTAGCTCAGATACAAAAAACACGGTTTTTGACATAAAAGTGAAAAAATCTTTTTGGCACCTATTGCCGATTTCTTGTTTACGATTTTTTTTGGTTTTCTGAAGGTTCAAACTACCTGAAAATACGTGTAATATCGATGTGCTCTTAAAAAAAAAATTACGATTCCAGGCTCAAATTAAGTAGCACTTTTAAAATAATTGCTCATATATTAATTAGAATTATAATAATAATAACTGTATAAGAGAGTAACTAGTTTTGTATATACAAATAAAAAAAAATTAATAATAAAAAAAATAGCTGGGATGAAGTGCAGAATAAAATGAATAACTGTTTGGATATAAGTAGTGAATGGTTAGCCAATAACCAGCTATCCCTAAAAGTTAGTAAATCGGTGTATATGGCTTCCCATGTAAAAAAAAATGCTAGAACGAATATACAATATGTATACAGGATTGTAAACAAAAAAAAAAGTATAGAAAAATTACTGTATACAATTTGATAATTGTATACAATCCAACCAGATTTTACAATTGAACACACCCCAATCAGATTTGACGAATGAGAAAATTTAGAAAAAGAGAAAAAGAAAAGAAAAATGGCTCCGTGATTTTTCGCCTCCAGGTTTTTTGCTTTATGACACCAGAATATACCTAAGATTCTGAAAAAAAACATCCATTTTCTACTAAATTTTCCACGGCGTCTTCTTCAAAATTCGTGGTGATCTTTTAAAATCGTTTTTTTTCCACGAGTTTCCATTAAGCAGATGAAGGCGTATAGTTGAATAGCTTGTGGTCCCTTATTAATACTATTGCAATGTATTTTTCAATTGTAACGTTACCTGAATGCCAGCGTTCGGTTTATTTTTGGTCTCAGAAATGATGCTAACATAAGCCCTTACAGAAGGTAACTGAATTGGTTACGTGTTAACTTGGGAAGAGAATATTTTCAGACTATTTTGCATTTTTATCAATGAACAAAGTAGTCTGTATGAAAGAGTCACCTATCTTACGCTTCTTTTTATACCCTTTGGCTCAGAAAAACCCGAGGACAGACTTATGCACGGACTACGAATAGATCTTGACAATCCAACTGTACTTACTAAAAGAGGTATAAAAATGTACCTTCTAACATTCGTGATCTGCCTTTTTATTTGAGCTTTAAAGAATTGCTTTAGGCAGTATCTGCTGTTTTTTGTGACTAACATGAATTTACTTTGATTTTTTTTGTTTTATACTTAAGCTCGGGTTCCGGTATATCCGGATATCATTGTTTTGTTCAAAAAACATAAATATTCCATGAACCTATTAGTGACTAAAAGATAAGTTAACAACTTTTTATTAAAATTTTTTATCAGTTTTATCGATCGAAAAATGTTCTGAGTTATGTTTAAAATAAATATATAAGATTCAAGAATAAATATATTTTTTCCTAAATAACTACTAAGTTATAATATTTGTATTAAACATAGGAGAGTGTAATATATAAGTTGTGATTACTTTATAATATAAAGTCGATAATCTATCTATATTAGATAGCAGTCTGATAGTAGATACTGTTGTCAAGCTCTTAATATAAAAATAAAGCTGAATGTATTTTTAATAAAAATATGATCGATTAAATAAATATAAAAATAATAGTCCAATTTTTACGAAAAAAATTTTTTTTAATGTAAATATTTTCTCTTACCAATTTTCCTGTATTTTAATTATAAAACATGTAGACGAGTGAAGTTAAATGCTTGAATTTCGTTAACCTGGAAAAATAAATAAAATGCTTATTTACATTTTCTTTTTTAATACATTTAATTATTTTTATAATATTCAACAGCAAGAAAAACGATTCATTAAAAAATAATAATTTTTTATGTATAATTGGTTTTATTAACGTAACAAATGTTACTAGGTAAGTAAATACTGCCCTTTAGGGAAAACTAAAAAATCATTGGGAAAAATATTTAAACTAACCACTTTAAATATTTCTGTGGTTACGTTTTTAACATTATATTTAAAAATCAAAATATAAAAATCAAAAAGAAATGATATTAGATAAAATTTTTAGTCAAAAAGAAAATTTTTGAAAATTGTCGAAAAATAAATTAAACAGTTATTTAATGACTGCTGAAAGAGAACGAAAGTTAATAACTTTTGATAGGTGTAATAATGGAAACGGATAGATTTAAAAGGGAATTTTACGTATTTCTTTGACACTTGTGATCTTGGTTGTATAAACGTTTTGATACATTTCAAGTAGAGTTTATATTTTAAATTTTATTTATAGGAATACACGCCGTCGTTTATTATGCATGGAAAAATTAAGAAAACAAGCTAAAAGTGTCAATCTTTATAACAAAACAAATTAAAATTTTAATTTCAAGGTTTTATTTGTTTGTATGCTGGTGATAAATAATTTTAATTGTTATATATTTAAATATGCATATGCCAATCAAGAAAAAGTAGGTTGTTAATAATAACAATAATTTGTAGGCGTTAATTTTTTATTATAAAATTAAAAATGAAGAGTTTTTTTTTAAATTTGATTCTGTGATTCTTTATGCATTTGCATTTATACTTTTAAAAGTTGAATTTATAGTATGGTGAGTCATATTTGTTGAAAAAAAAACAGAAGAAATAATAAAGAAAGAACTGACTTTGTTTGACTTGGCTGCTAACTCTATTTTATACTTTTGAAATATTTTTTTCTGTTTTTGTGGTTTAAAAAACAAAGATTTCCAGATATAGTAAATAAAAGTTACAAATTTATTTAAAAAATTGCTTAGAAATAATAAGAAATTCAAATTTGGCGTTTAAACAGGTGTAAGATTCATAGATAAGAATTTAAAAATATTTTTTGAGTTATTTAATTTGCTGATAATAATATATAAAAAATTTGTATTTTATTGATTTTATTAGTCAATGAGTTAATTTATTATTTTATTCTTCATATATTTCGCTACAGAAAGGCTTATTTTTAGCTCAAAGTAGGAAGCACATATTAAAATTAAATAAATTCTTTGATTTTAATTTTTCCAGTGTAACAATTTTTACAAACAATGAGTTATTAACTGCGACTTATTTTCTCTTATTTTCGGCTTTAATTTAAAGTACTTCAAAGTATAAAATAATAGTAGAGCCCTGGATACTTTTTTCTTAGATACATTTTTTGCTGATAGGTCAGTTATTTTCGCAAATGAGGTATATTAACCTGGTGGCCGTTTTTAAGGCTTTTTACGACTGACAAAAATAATATACATCGTTAATTGGGTCACTTAATACGAATATGCCATCCCTTGCTACCAAAAATCTTCCAATACTCCAGTTGCCCATATTAAGCGACTGGACCATATTTGGTAAAATAGATAGCATATTCCTATTCAGTAACCTAAAATACAAGAAAAAAAAATAATTACAAAACAGTGGTCCTGGTTTGCACTATATCTGATTCTCTAAAACTTTGAATTTTATGAAAAAATGGTACGCCAAAAAAAAAGCCAAAAAAACTGTTTATACATTTCATAAAAAATTAGTTGCTACATTAAAAAGGAAAAAAAGAACAGCTTTAGATTTTTTGAAGACTAAATTACAAAGAAAAAAAATTAGGTTTTGATTCCGAAATGGTTTGGAATTAATGCATCCTTAGTCAAATATTTTTTTAAAATCAGTATTCAAAAATTTAAGATTCTTAAGGCTTTACTTATGATAGAATGAAAATGCAAAAAAGAAGTTGAAGCTAAGGTTGAAAAATGTAAAAATAATTTAATTATTCGCTTATTTAAAAAAAAAATATTTTAAATAAATAACACATAATTTAATTTGGGCTCTCATGAAGAATTTTTATTAATGAAAATAAAGGACTTGAAATACAAAACTTAAAATTTTTTTAATATTTACTTTAAAAAAAATGTTGCAACAAAAAAAATGAATGAATAATTACTTAATTTTGAGACAAAAAATTTATTTATTTGAAGTTGCAACCCTGTTTTTTTTCCATATAAAATACAAAGATGCCGATAGGTGAAAAAATGTTGACCACGCTAATTGTTCCTTCATAAGAAACTAAATTCAGCGCCTTAGTCGAAATAATAATTTAGAATTAAATTATTAAAAATTAAGATATCCTAAGTTAAATTTTAATAAAATAAAGATCAAAGACTAGAGGAATGAATTAATCAAAAGATAGAGTTGTTAAAAATATGGATATTAGACGTGTATATATAATTTTTGAATAAAATTTTAAAATAATTTTAATACTTAAATAGCTTTATAAAATATATAGATTCTATTAAGTTCTTATTCAGCTTTTGAACTTTCCGGCTAATATATATATACTTAATGTAGTTTACCAAGTATACTTCGTTAGACTTTGTCTTAATTGTCGATGGCGGATCCGATAATTACTATCAAGAGTCGCAAGCTCTTTTACCCTCTCTTGTATAAATAACATCACGTTTATATTGAAAGCTCTTGTGTAGTAGAAAATTAAACTTAAAATTAATCGCAAACCCGAGGAATTTTTTAATATACATAAAAATGAAATTAAATACATGTTTCGAGCAGGTTTGAAATCGAACGGAGCCTAATGGGTTTCCGATGACATAACTTTATTCTTATATCATTTTAATAAATTTTTAATTCACAAACTTCTTCGTTAACTCAAGGAACTCGGTCAAGAAATGAATTTATAAGTTAAACTTTGGAAGTTTATAAAATTTTAAATCTTTATGTGCATTGGTAACTGAGGAAAAATTTAAATTAAATTAAATTGAGTAGATATTTATATGTATGTGTTAGTTAGTAAAAGATTTATGGTCCATTTAATCTTTTAAAGCTTCGTCTATTCGAAGTACCGTGTATTCAAAATTTTTCTTGCTCTTCAATCATTTTGCCTTCCAGCAACTATTTTCAAGCGGAAAATTAGATTTTCCATCTACTTATATATAAATTTACATTTAATTACTTTGTAACATAGTATACCTGTATTTATCTATAAAAGAGTTTAATAACCAAGCTTACTATGTATTTTAATGAAACTAACAGGAGACATGACTTATTAACCGTTATTGTTCCACTGAGAATCTAAAAATTATATTTACTAAAGTAAAGTTTTATATCCACAAAGAGAATCACCAATTACTTTTCAAAGGAAGATTGATTTTAAAGGAAAGATACGACCTTATTCTATAATAAACAGAAGTTTATAATTCAAATAAATTCAAACAGAATATCAAGAATCCGAGGGTAATAACGATTCACATAAGGATGAAAAAATTAATATTTATGGAATATTCAGAAAGATTTGTGTCCTTATACTCTTTTGTAAATATTATGTTATTGTAAACAAAATGCTACATATTTTACCATCAGAAATTTTGATTTTTCATTCAATCTGAGTCCATCAGGAATCTAATCCTTAATTTACCATAATAATAATAACACGGTACTTATTTGGAACATAACCCCTGCGTAGAACGAGGAAAGCCTTATCAAGTCTCGTAAATTAAAAAAAAATTTTATCGTCAATTTAGGAAGGAATTCAAATTATGAATTCAAGCAATTCAATCAAAGGAATTCCTTTAACTAAAAACCTCTTACCAATTCCTAAAATTAAGTATGTATATGTCATTCCATTTCCTCGGAGTATACTTTATTTTATGGAATCTAGCTCAGTTAATTCTTCATGTAAAGTCACACTTAGAAAACCTGTTTCTCAATTTACCTATTTATTTCCATGACTATCTCATCACCCACGATGAATTAGAGCAGTAAATCAACTAATTTTTTGATTCCAGTAGTTTTTTATTTTAGTTTAATTAATTCGCTTTTAAATTATTTTTTTTTTAAATTACAAATGCATATGTGCATTTCTACGAAAAAATCCTTTTTATGAGCACCAAAAATGAAGAAAAAAAAATTTACGAGGCCGCGACTGCCACCATTATTTTCTGGTAGTTTGAACCCTACAGAATGCAAAAAAAAGCGTGAACACGAAATCGTCGATGGATGCCAAAAAGATTTTTTCACTTTTATGTCAAAAACCGTGTTTTTCGTATCTGAGCTACCCCAAATTTTTAAAATAACTTTTTAGGTAAATAAAAATTAAAAAAATAGATAAGAAAATCTGATTGCCAGGGAAAAACCACTCCAGAAGAAAAAAAAACTTATCTTTTTACGATGATATTTAGCCAAGTTATCGACAATTTAAGAATTTGTTCAAATTTGTCTTAAAAAATATTGAAATTTTATTGAAAAATGCCTGTTTCTGAACTTTAAACATGCATTACTCGCTTGATTTTCATCGTAAAATAATAATTTTTTTTTTTTCAAATCGATTAAATTTTCCCTGGCAATTTATTTCTTTAAGAAAAAAATCATTTTTATGTACCAAATTTCAAATTATAGGTCAAAAGCCTTTGAAAACTGTAAGTAGCAAAATTTACTTAACGCAGTTTTTGACCTAAAAATTGAAATTTGGTCAATAAAAATGATTTTTTTCTTGAAGAAATGAATACTCAGGGAAAAATTAATTGATTTTAAAAAAAAATTTATTATTTTACGATGAAAATCAAGCGAATAATGCATATTATTGCTGAAATTTGTCTTAAAAATGATTGAAATTCTATTGAAATATGCCTGTTTCTGGACTTAAAATAAACATTACTAGCTTGATTTTCATCGTAAAATAATAAATTTTTTTTTAAAATCAATTAAAAGAAATCATTTTTATTGACCAAATTTCAATTTTTAGGTCGAAAACTGTGATAAGTAAATTTTAAGCTACTCACAGTTTTCAAAGGCTTTTGACCTAAAAATTAAAATTTGGTCAATGAAAATGATTTTTTTTCATAAAGAAATGAATTGCCAGGGAAAAATTAATCGATTTAAAAAAATAATTATTATTTTACGATGAAAATCAAGCGAGTATGGCATGTTTAAGGTTCAGAAATAGGCATTTTTCAATATAGATTCAATCTTTTTTAAGGCGAATTTGAGTAAAATCTTAAATTGACGATAACTTGGCTAAATTTCATCCGGAAAAGAAAAGTTTTTTTTTTCTTCTGGAGTGATTTTTCCCTGGCAATCAGATTTTTTACCTATTTTTTAAAAATTTTATTTACCTAAAAAGTTATTTTGAAAATTTGGGGTAGCTCAGATACGAAAAACACGGTTTTTGACATAAAAGTGGCAAAATCTTTTTGGCGTCCATCGACGATTTCGTGTTCACGCTTTTTTTTGCATTCTGTAGGGTTCAAACTACCAGAAAATAATGGTGGCAGTCGCGGCCTCGTAAATTTTTTTTTCTTCATTTTTGGTGCTCATAAAAAGGATTTTTTCGTAGAAATGCACATGTAAATAGAAATAATGAAAAAAAATGTTGCTTTTCGATATTAAAAGCGAGATTAAAAGTAAATAAATGCGTATATTGAATATATATGATTTTAAAACATTGGAAAAATTAATTATTGAATATATAGACTGTAATTTTAGTGATTAATTAATGTTTTTATTGATTTTGTTAGTTTCTATACCCATACTGTAAATTAGTGTAAGTCACAAAAGAGAATACAAAGTTTGCTTATCTTCGTATTATTGGTCAGTATTTGATAACAAGGTTTTTATGTCATAGAACTGTCAAAAGCAAACTTTGCATCTATTATTATCTTTAACATGGTGAAACGTATAGTTGAATAGTTACTGAATATCGCTTTTGATAATAATTAACAGCAGTTATTATTATGCAAATAGAATATTTTAATAAAATTCCATTTTTTTCTCAATAATTTTAGTTCAACTCAGAAATTTAATTTTCTGTCAAAAAAATTGTCCATTTAGAAAAATTTTAGTTTTTTGATCCCAGAACTGTGCGATGGGTCATCAGATAAAATCATAAAAATTGTCAGAAACAATTATACTTAAATTATTTTTTTAACTCTGCGATTACTTTGAGATTCCCTAATTCTATCTCTAATTTTTGACAAACAACTGTTAGTTAACGAAAAATAATTTTTTAAATTAAAATTATATTGTAAGAAATTGTTTAAATTTTTTTTAGATAAAAGTTGCTTTAAACTGCTATAAATTGACTTGGATAAGTAAAAACTAGAAAACAGATGTTTACAATCAAAATATTATTAAGAAATAACAAAATTAATTTTACATTTTGAAACTCGTTTAATGATTCTGGCATCCCGAATGTAAACTTAGTTATAAAGCATGTATGTTTTTTGTGCTAAATTTTTTCATAAAGTTGACACTTATCAAGTTATTTTTCACGTATTAGATTCATAGTTTCAAAATTGGAAAAAATTCCATTAGATGAAAATACATTTGACAAAAAAAAGCGAGAAGGTACCTATAATTTATTGATATAAAATGAATGGAAATGAATATTTAAACAAAGAAAAATGCAGTCGCAATAGTGATAAAAAAATGATTTGAACTCTTCTAATAAAAAATCATGGTTCGATTTTGTAATTTAATTTTAAATATTATCTTTCGATAGACAATTTTTTTCCCAGCATTCTATAAAATTCTTTTTCTTTTCATCCAATATACAGTGAATCATTATCATGTCGCGTGAAAAAATTTAATTAAGTCTACTGTACTTACGTATATGGGTAGTTCCAGTACTTTTCGTAAATATTATTGTGCATTGTACATTGTCCACTAATGTCACCTATGGGCTCAAATTTTAGGGTACAGTTAGGGGTCATGGAAAAGTCCCCCAGCCAAAATTTTGGCCCTCTAACACCTCGTAGGGATGAAATATGGCTGTTTAAAGGTCCAGAAATAGCCTGATTAGCCCATTTTTAAAATAACGCCATTCTCTGGAATTTACTCCAAATTCATCTTGTTGGTCGCATTCTAAAGGTTCTACGTTTTGTCATTGATAGACGTAAAATGAATTTTACTAAAACAGCTGATTTTCAAAATAATGCCGTGGCTTAACATCAACTCCAAAATACTACCGGTGTGTTGATTTTATGTTGGTCTACTCAAGACCTTTGATATGAGACCCAAAAGTTTAAAATTACTCGATTTAAACCGGAGATATTTTAATTTTAGTGGCGACTTTTTGAAAAATGCGCTTTTTTGACATTGATATTTTAATTGAAATTGAAAAAAATTAGCATAATTTTTCAAGAAAAGAATTTATACATTCGATAAATCTATTATATAAAAATTGATGGGCTTTATGGGGGCCGCCATCTTGTGGACAATATACAGACCAATCAAATTGTTTACAAATTTGAGTTTTTCTATTTTCTTTATAGGTTATAACCTATATTTCTTTGATAGTTTTTTAATAAAGCTAAGGGGAAATTATAATGCGGGCGAACAACGTGAGCCCGCTATAGTCTAGTTAATATAAATATTTTAATTTAAGGACCGTTTACTCGTTTTTTACTAATGATAGATTTTTTAAACTTTTAATTAGCATATGAAATACTGAGGGAGTTTTTCACGACCCCTTATTGTAGCCTAAAATTTGAGTCCAATCGGTGACCTGAGTGCGCCCTAATCTCTACGAAAAGTTCTGGAACTAACCATACATATATATTTACAATATGCCTCGACCTTTCTATGTAACTTTTCAAATGAAAATTACTTTTATCTTCTTTTAGTTAGTATAAAATATTTGAGTTATAATTTTTTGCGAATTCTGCGTTCCATTGAGTTTTACTAATACTTAACAGTTTCCTGGTGATATTTACTTTAAAAAAATTGTTTAATAAAAAGGCTTAAAGGTAGTATCAAAGAGTTAACTAAACATTTCAATAACATAGAGCTTATACAGAAAATGAGTAGCTTTCGACAGTCAAATAAAGGCTTTGTAGGTGAATTTTCTTCAATTTCGATAATGTTATATTCAACATCAACTCCACCCAGTTTCTATTTGACTAGCAGCCCCTCTCTTTTTGCTCTTGTGTATACGGGTTTATGGTCCAGGTTTATACAGAATATTTGCTCTTGGGATTACAAAGATACAAATTCACATTTCGTGTCTGATATTATTGCTATATTTCTCATATCAATCAATAATGTCTCGTCTTTTGATTTCCCAGGATTTTCCGATTATCTTTTTTTCTTCTCTTTATCATTACAGTTTATTGACAATTTTCAAATTTTCTTTACTCGATCACTCGCTTATACTTGCGATATATTACAATTTTCTTTTACACCAGTAAAATAAATATTTTAAATATTTAAAAATTTACAAGCCTTTTGGTATCTTCAGATCTCATCACGTTTATTACTAAAATTCCTCGATGGAAAAAATTTTAATATGCTCTCGTTCAACGATACTCAAATTAAGGTAAATTAATGAATTCCGAATAACGATATAAATTTAAAAAAGGCAAGTTTCCTCGTTATTTATTTTATGCAGTAAGTTTAAAAGAGAAAAAAAGTTGTTACTTTTAAAAATAACTTTTAAAGTAAGCAAAACAACTTATTAAACACGAATCCTTACATTTGACATAACTATTTTCATTTATAAGTACAATAGTAAATAACAATTTGCATATTTTTAATAATAAAAAATTCATGCTTAAAATATTCAAACTTTTTAATTTACCCTAGGTCTAATAGAGTTTATTATATTTTTACGTCTATGCTTATGGATACACAAGTTTAGAGTGGATAATGCATTGGAAAATTGCCAAGGAAGGTGATAAAAAATAACTTGTTTTTACTCGCTTTTTTAAAAATACAAATTAAGTATAGAGTGATTCTTAGTGAATTTAGCAAAAGTTTCCAGGTCGGATTGCTAAAACTGGCTAAAAACTTTTTTTTGCCTATTAGATATCCAAAATGAAATCTGTACCTAAATTTTAGCCCTTAATATTGAAAACTAAGCCCAGAACTAAGCCCAATTTTTGCGAGAAAAAAACACGTTTTCATCTTTTCTGAGCTGCCCACCGACTGCCCACTCTTCTTTTATAAGCCGTTCCTTCTGGAGACATTTAAAGTTATGAGAAAACAAGGACTGTAGTAAAATTTTCTCAGGAATCTAGTTCTGCCTATAGTTTTTGAAAATTACTACACGTGGAGCCGGGATATCGATAAATTCACAGGGTATTTTACGGAAGCCATAGACAACTTGTTTTTATATACGTTTAGGTTAATAGATGATTAACGGGAGGTGGAGTCAAATTCGAGTCAAATGGACTAAAATTAATTTTAATTATAGTAAATCTCAAGGTAAATCTGGTTACTAAATAATGAATTTGACCATGAACAACAAAATTGCAGCATTATTTTTTACCAATTGTATACTATATCCATAAGGGAAGTTTAATACATCTGGAATACTAAATCGCACCAAGTATAGTTCTGGATCAATTTTCTATATTAAAAAAGCACGCCAACCACCACCTGCTCATGCCAATGGGCCTTTCGGACCTAGAAATGTACAGCTGTATAGTGAACATGCATTTTGGTTGTGTTTGCACAAGCTATTTATAAGTTTTTCCGTTATTAATAAATAAAAATTGAATTAAATTACTTTAAAAATTATGAGAAACAGCAATTTATATGCTTTCAAAACTTTTGCACAAGATTTTTTTTTGTAACCAAGGATAATTGTTCAGATTCACAGGATGATATTTCTATACGTAACAAGTTACAGGAATCGAAATTCTTTGTAAATAAAAATTAATAAGCCTCGATTTTATCCATTTGATCAGGACTTAAAGTATAACTGTTAATTAAATACACAAATTGTAAGAAAGAAATTTAATTTTGTATATTTTATATAACTTTTGATATTTAGAGGAAAGTTTTTAATTACATTTAAAATAAAAGTTATAATAACAAATTAAAAAGTTGAAATAGAAATTTAGAATTTTGAAAGAAAAACCGCCTCCAGAAAGTTTAGGCGATTTTCTTGGATTTTAATAACTAGCAAGAGCCAATTAATTTATATCACTTAACAATATTTTGTTTTTCTGCTCTCAGATTTCATCTCTTTTATGCTTATTATTATTGCAACGTATTTTACAAAGACTTTGAAAATCTAAAGATACAAGATATAGTAGTTGATCGCTACTGTGCACACAAAAAGCTTTCTGAGGCAGGCGGTTATTTGGCTTAATGCCAAAAAGCTCCAGGTATATTTGATCATGTCTTTTTAAATGATAGCCAGACTTTAATCGTCTACTATTTATTTCAGCTTTTCTGTACATGTCTTAAAACTTATTTTTCCACACGTCAGTCGAAGTTCGTGATTATTACCGGTTATTGCAGAAAAAAACAAAATAGATTTTAAGGGCTAATCAGGGTTATTTTTCATGTATTTAGTAGCTCCTTCTGTATTGCGCAGTGACAAAAAATATTCTCAAAGCATGACCACAAAACTTGAAAAATATTTATCATTTTAAACAAAAATTAATCCTTACATGCGAAAAAAAATTCATTCATAGAATAAATTCCCAATACATAACGGGCCAAAAAACATTTCACAAAATATTGCTTTAAATAAATAAAAATTGCAAGCTTCTATAAAAAATTACAACTATTAGTGTTGTAAAATCAAAAGATTAATTATGTAAAAATATTGAAAAAACAAAGCGTGTAATTTTACTTAAGTATTATGTAAAAAAAAAGCTAAGTCCCACCAAATTTTGCAATAAATTTTTACTATAAATTGAGAGAGTACGATTTTTTTTTAAATGTTAAATCCTAACAATATTTGATTTTAGTTTAATACATGCGGTTTTCAATTTTTAAGAAAATTTTATAGTATGAAGGCATTAGAGAAATAAATATAATTTGTTTTTAAATATTAGTATAAAAAAATTTTGTGGGGCGTAAAATTTTAATATTTTACTCCGAATTCGAAAAATGAAGCAATTAGTTTTTAAAAACAAAAATTTATTTACCTTTTCTATTAAAGTGTAATTTCTGTGAATTTTTCATTAAAATTCACTTAACATGAGAAATATAAGTTTTATAAAGTTTTACATATTAATAAAATAGTAAAATTGAAATTTTAATAAGCTATTAAAATGTTAATGCGCATAAAAAGTTATAAATACAATTAGAACATTGTGAATAATCTTTTAGTGTTCAGAGTAAGAATAACAATAAAAAAGTTACTCTAACCAATGGAAATTATGTATTCGGTACGTATATTACGAAAACTTTGATCACCAAGCCGAAAATCGCCAGTATTTCCGCTGTAACTCATTTCAGGGCATTTTTTGCAATGTTTTGAGTTCTGCCAGCTGTCTGCTGGTAACAAAATCAAGTTGTATTAACATTATGTTTTTTAGTGTGTTGATAAAGAGAATATTCGTATTTTTCCGAAAAAAGATCAGTTTTCATTCTGTAAGCCATTTTAGGCCATTTTGGATATTCTCTTATTTTTCTATGCTTTGAAATGGGCTGTAGCAGTCAATTTATAATTAACTCTCTTCGATCTTTTAAGCTTTTAAGAAAGCAATAATGTGCCCTGACGTCAAAAACTATACAGCTTAAGAAACTTTAACGTAATATATTACATTCAAGTTAGGCTCTTTAAGGCCCAGAAGACATTCGGGGTAATTACTGATAAAAAGTAAAAAATTGTTAATAGTTTTGTCAAATTTTGTGACGCTTAACTCGTACTTTATCCCTGATGGTTTATTTAATTTAAGCTAAACTAAATAAATTGCAAATCCTGTGATTATTAGCATATAGATCAAACTTATAGTTTGATTGATTAGGTGTCAAGATTGGAAAACATAAGAAAGATGTTGAGAATAATAATAGTCGCAACGTCTCAAACACACAGCTAATTTTATAAACATAAAATTGATTTTCAGAAATTCATCATTTTAACCCATTAGCGCCGGCGCGATCACACCACTGACGCTCGGATTTTCGCTTAGAAAACGGGTAAAAAAATGATTTTTTCTTGTTAGTGTCCAGAAAGTGCGTGTTTTCTGGCCGCTGCACTATTCGAAAAAACGCATTTTCTCGACACTGAGCAAGAAAAATTATGTTTTGTCCTTGGCCACAAAAAAAGGATGCCCCAAATCGCAGTTTACCATCCTCGGCTTCGCCTCGGACGGTAATTTACGTGCGATTTGGGTCATTCTTTACTTTTGTGGCCATGGGTAAAAATATACTATTTTCTTCCTTTACTAAAAATGATTTGTTTTACAAGATTCTGGGGTCAGATTTTTGATATTATTGACCGTTAATTAAAAATGGCGGCTTCAAAAAAGACAAAAAATCTATTATTGATTCAAAATTAAAAATCTGACCCCGGAATCTTGTAAAGCAAGTCCTTTTTAGTAAAGGAAGACTTTAACTTAAAAAAAAATCATTTTAACATGGAACATGCTTATACGGAGGGGGTACTTCAGAACTTGAAAATTAAGGGAGGGGGTCAAATTTGTCCCATTTAAGGGGGGGGGGGGGGTCAAATTAGACTTAGAATAATTAGGAGACTTTGAAAAATCTGGGATTCAGGACTTAGGATAATACAGGTTTATGGACTTGGAATAATATCGATTTACGGAATTGGAATAATTCAGGTTTAGGGACTTGGAATAATGTCGATTAAGGGACTTAGGATATTTTAGGTTTAGGGAATCAAAATAGTTTGGGTTTAGAATCTTAACAGCTAGTGAGGTGATAATTACAAATTATAAAATTAGAAAATTGTATTGTAATGTTGAGTAACGTTTGCATTATTCCTAGCCCTCAGCTGGAAGTAAACATGTTCCATACATTTAGGTTGTGTTTACAAAAATCGGTTATAAGTTTTTTTTACCCGTTTTCTAAGCAAAAATCCGAGCGTCAGTGGTATGGTCGCGCCGGTGTTAATGGGTTAAAATGATAAATTTCTGAAAATCAATTTTATGTTTATAAAATTAGCTGTGTGTATTTGAGACGTTGCGACTGTTGCGACTATAATTATTCTCAACATCTTTCTTACGTTTTCCAATCTTGACACCCAATTTTCTAAAACAGGAAAAAAAATTATAGAAAACGGTTACATTTGGAAATGATGTTTATAGAATATAATGAAAATACCATGAATAGAATAGAAGACACTTGTTAAAAGGAATTTTTTATTATAAAAATAGACCGGGTTGAAGTAAAAAGAGTAAAAGAATAAGAAAACGGAAATAATAAAATTTTTTTTAAAACTAAGGCACTTTTAGTGTAAGCGCTGAACCATCAAGAACCATGATACTCAGGAATTTTTTATCAATCTTGTATTTTTATTTTGAATAGCAGAAAATGTTCGTTAGGGTGTCCAGAAAATTTGTATGTAAAAATCGGTCAACTTTTCTTGCCCTAAATGTCCTTTTTGGGTAAAAAAGGCCAAATCGGGTATAATAAAATATTATTGCGATTTTCAGAAAAAAAAGATTTTAAAAAGTTTTTAATAATGATAGGTTGGTGAAGCACAAAGTATTTAATAATTTGACTTAATAATTGAGAAAATTTTAAGTGCTAAAAAGGATCATATTAGTGTAAAAAGTTAAATAATTTAAATAATTTATTGAAAATTTATTATTATGGATTTTGTAGCTTAAATATTAATATTTTTATTATTACCATATAGGGTCTTGATGTTGGACTAAATTATAGGTTTTTTAGGGCAAATAAAGAACTTGATCGAATATAAAAAATTTAATTGTATAATATTAAGGAAAAAAACTTTAAAAAGAGGTTTGTAATAAGGAGAAATGAACGAGACACCATTTGATGTATTCGAAATTTTAAGTTCCCAGATTTGGTAAAAATGGATTTTTCGGGTCGCTAATCACAAATTTTGGGGATCCTTTCATGAAAAATTAATATTTCAGTCTTAAATAAGCAAAAACTAGCCGCAAAATTAAAAATTAAATTAAATTCTTTTTTATCCATTTATAAAAAGCTTTTTGCATTAAATGATCTATTTTCATAATAAAAAAAAAAATTTAATTTTACTAACTTTTATAAAAAATTTATCAGTGTAAAATTATTTACGCAGATAAAAGAAGAATTTTAAAATATTCATGTTTACATTTATAACGTTAACTCTATGAAAACAAATGTTTACATTTTCGTATTCGTAAAGATAATTTGATTAAGGAAATGGAAAAAAACAGAGGCGAATTATGTTTCATCTTTAATATCAACAGTGAAAACGTATTTCACCTAACTCATAACATAAACTTTGTAAAAAAAATAAATCTTAGCAGTAACATCGTTTTGCATATGAATATATAATGTCTGCGTTCCATCAATCGATCTTTGACAAGAGTTTTGCCTTGAAGCATTAAGGAGAAACATGTTTTATAAGGGTGCATGCATCTTAGCTCGTTTCTTTAGGTGCTCCTTACATATGAAATAAAGTGTGTGTCAAGTTATGCAAAAACAAAAAAGATTGAAAAATTACTAGAGAAGATGTAGTGCAATATTTTTAATTTTATATTATGCATAAAAGAAAGTCTCAACTACTTGTAGTCAGAAGACTTTGGATGTTAGCATATTATTATTAGAAATACAGTACGAATCTACACTAAAGGTTGTTTCCTAACTTGTCTTTTTCTCTTAGGGTAATGTTTTTCATTATTTTCGCATTAGTTGCGTTTTTTTATACCAAATTTTGCATTATCAAATTTCCGAGAAATTTCATAATCTCAGCCTCAGTATACTTTATTTGAAAAAATTTATGTAGCAAATACATACAAAAAGCGTTTTTAAAGTGGCTAGCTTTTCTGGATTTAAATTATTAAAAGAAAGTATATGCATCATGTATGTTTATAAAATACAAGTGAAGAATTCGAGTTTGTACACTGTACGCATCCTCGTATATATAAAAAAGGTGATATGAGAAAGGGTGACATAATTTTTTTTTATATTTTAATTAAACAATTATTAAATTATTAATTCAACAAGAATGCGTAATTTATACAAACTTAATGTAAAAAAGTATTTGGTCATAAAAATAGTTAAAATTTTAAAGCTTTTATAACAGGGTCCTTGGATGCCGCCCTAAAAATTCTTCGCGACGTGCATAAACAAATGCGAAAATTTAATTTTTTAAGTATCGTAGGATGGAAATTTTCAGAAATTTTATAAACACTAAATGACTTTTCTCTGAATATTTTGAAACATAGAAGAAAATTAGATTCCCTATCATCAATTACTGAGTTTCTACTAATGTAAATTAATATTTAACACGAAAACGAAGACAATTATTACTTGCTCAAATTTGAACTCAAATGTAATCAAATTAATAAATAATTATTTATTCAAAACAATAAGAAAAAAAATTATTTTACTGTGACAATACTGTCCAAATCGGAACAAAGAGAATTATAAAATATTTAAATAACAGTTTAGAAAAAAATAAATGTTTAATTAAAAACAATGCGAAATAGTTTTCGTTTTGCATAATTAATCTATTTTGACACTTAACGTGCTGACAATAAAGCATATGATAATGATAATAATAAAGGTTTCAATAATCATCAGCATGTTAAAAAGTCATTTGAGATAAATATTTTTTTGAATGTCCCAATTATATTTTTATGAATATGAATTAAGAAAAGGGGACAATAATAATTAGGTTACTGCAGAGAATGTCGCGCGCTAAATAATAATCGCTCTTCTTAATTTTATGTTTATTAAAGTATGTAGAAACCCGCTCATAAAAATTTGTCAAACGGGTTGTTGACCATTCAAGTAGCAATACTTGAGGAGACTTGCATGTAAAGATGCAAGAAATCGAGATGCGTTTCACAAAGTGCAACGGCATATATTTGCGTGATTGCCTTAAGGATTATTATTACATAGTTTAATAATAAAGAATCCCTCTTACAAATTACTTTTATTTATTGATGCAAAGGCGACGAAATTAAAAAAGAGAAAATTTATGCTGCGCATTTATTATAAAATAAAGAAGCAAGAATATTCTTGGATTGTCGCGTTATTAGAGGTTTGTGCAGTATTTTTTATGTTATTATGTATACAAACTTTTTAATGCAGAATAATAAAAACTAGAAGGATTGAAAAATAGAAACGTCAAAATTCCTAAATACCAGCAGAGATTGGATACAATTATTTTTAAAATAACAAAAATATATATGATATCAGGATGCATGAAATATAAGATTTTATGAAAAAAATTTCGGAATTCATCTTATTTTATATTTGATGTATTCTGATTTCACAAATTGGGAATTGCATTTTTCTGAAAAATCGAACACTATGTAAAAAACATGTATCCGGCTGTTTTTGGCATAGGTTTTCTGCAGTATTCCTATGTTACGGATATTGTTAATGAATAATTAATGAATAATTAATTATTGGTTGAAGGGGTTCAGGTGAATACAAGTTCAGTTATCATCTTAAAGTCGACTGCTCTGCAACTGCCCCACAGTGTGCCGATTTAATCAAAAATCTGCTGACTTCTTAGAATTTAATTTTTTCACCCACTTATTTTTTTATATCCTTCGTATACTATCCTACTTTTATGGAAACCTGCTACTTTTTAAAAATTTTTACTCTTTGAGTCAGGAAAAAGGCAATAGTGTCCATAAACAAGGTTTTTTTAATTGCAAATAAACTTAGTAATCCTGTGAATATAATTTTTGCGTATACACTAATGTATAAGGGGTGAATTTTAATTGTAAAAATTTGAAAAAGTAGCAGGTTTCCATAAGAGTAGGATAGTATACGAAGCATTTAAAAAAATAAATGGGAGAAAAAATAAAATTTTACGGAGTCAGTAGATTTTTGATTGATTCGGCACACTATGTGCCCCAGCACAGGCTTAAGCTTCTTAGAATACTCTACAGTATATGTCAGTTAAAAAAAAAAAGAAAAAAAATTTATTTTGAGTCTGTTTTCAAAAAATCTAGTCTTCTAGATTGAGAAAACTGAAATGTATGGACAACGATAGTAATGACCAGTGAATGGCGGCCTTATCAATTACTTTTCGTTTAAATTTTAAGAAATAATAATTTACTTTTCAACTTTAACTAAAAGCAAGATTAAAAGCTATTGCTAAATAAAAAATTTTTGTAATCTGTTTCTATTATTTTATTATCTCAGATAACATAATAACTTCTTATCATAAAATATAATGAACACTATTAAAAAAAATAGTTTACATTTATCTAACGATTAAAAAAAAAATACTACTCGCTACTACATTTTCAAATATTTTCATATTTTTTAATAATTCTTTTGAGAGATATATTAATTTATTATTATTCAACTTGTTTAAATCCTCAAAATTTTGCTCAAGTAAACTTTATTTTTAGAAAAATTTTACGGAACCAGCCGAAGTTTCAATACATTTTTTTCATCATAAAAAGAGTAATTACATAAATTAAGTTCTGTTTTACATACATACATATTTGGTCTCTTATATTTTATTTATAGATTACAACTAATAATCCAGACTTTATAAAAAATCCAATATCTCCACAACCAAAATATTTTAAATAATAATTAAAGCTAAGTCATTTACAAAAAAAATAATTTCTATTCTTAGTGAGTCCATGAAATTTTAATAACTAAAGCTTCCAATAAGAAGTTTAATTTTGATATATTCTTTTCATACTTCGTAAGTCTATTCTGGCCTTCTTGTAATAAATTTATACGTTTTTGTAGTCAATTAATGATTACAAAACAATTGATCCAAAATAATATTTTTTGCATCATGAAAAATTGATGAGAAAAACTGGCTCAATATATTTGAAGACAAGATATTATTATTCAATTACAGTATTTTTAGTCCTTCACATATTCAAATCAAAATGAATTTTTCTTTCTAACAAATTGTAAATGTTATTTTTTATAGCAATATAAATATTTCAAAAAAATCTTATTACATTGCTAACATTCTTATAATTACGTTATTTTTACAAATTATATATTTAAATAAATTGGTAAATATTTCATAAAAAAGTCATAAATAAAAATTTTAAATAATTAAACTAAACGTAAATGATAAATTATAGAAGTTTGCTGATTGTTGTGGGACCTGTAGAAGAAAATAATTGGGTAATTCTCAGTAATTCTAGATAGAGAATTCTAGATAATCCAAGTACATAAAAATTTTTTTTATGAAAACAAAAGATGAATATTAGTATTATGAGATATCCTTTCAACGGGGGAGGGGGGTCAAATGGACTTGAAATATTCTCGATTTAGGGACTTCTAGGGAGCCTAGAATACTTTAAATTTATATTGAGGTGGCTAATGAGAATAATGTTAAAAGATATATCTCTGATGGGCAAAATATCTTGAAAAATATATAAGAAAATTCAATCAAAATGTAATCAAGTTGCAGTACAGAATAATCAATGCCAATATTACAATCTCGACTATGATCTACGAAATCGAAATGAAATCTAAGGACCAAAAAAGTACGGTGATATAGTTTAAAAGGGTATCTTTTAAGATGAAAATATAGACAGATTAACTAATGCAATTGCCTAGAAGACTTATACTACGATTTAATCCTTTTAATCCGAAGATTTAGTCCTTTATCAATTTTAAAAAATTATTAATTTAATGTACGCATATGAATGATATTACATAAGTATATTGTGTGTTTTACTTTTGCTGTATAAAATATGCCTAAAATATATGATATATTCTTAAGTATTCTGTGAACCTTTAACATGTAAAAATGCTAACTAATCATTGTATCTTCCAATCATATATCTCCATCCTTATAATTAAATAATCAAATATATGTGTCAACTTTAATCATATACCTGTTATGATTAAAGTTAACACATATATTTGATTATTTATAGAACTTTCGACAAGATATGAAAAAATTTTCTGCAGTCATTTAAAATTTGCTTCTCAAGACCTATGTAGTTTTTGGTACCATTTAGAGGTGGCAAATACAATATAGAACTTTTTTTTTAGGAAATTGAAACTATAAAGTATTTTTTCAAAATAACAAATACGCCTTATAAAGAAATGTCATGGTTCCTCACAAGTTTAAAAGATTAATTTTTGAGTTTTTAAATTACTAAGAGAAAGAAAAATTCATTGATTTTTGGGATCAATCCTTATTTCATTCGTAATACAATTATAATATAAAAATACTTTTTTCAATAATTGTGATCTATTTCGGGCTTAATATCACATGATTCGAGTAACATCATTGGTTCACTATGTATTTTTGAAACTCGATTTTCAGTTATTACGCGTGCTTGAGATATAACTTTGAATAATTCTAAGTCATTATTTTGTAAACAAAATGATTCTAATTGAGTTACAGCACCAAGAGCTTCTCTGTAAGAAGTTACGCTGGAATAACAACTACTTGTATTTAATTGTTCTTCGTTATTTTCCTGACTATTCAACTCATTATTTACATCATCACCTACTGCACCTTCTTCAATAGTTGTTTCTAACATATCATCAATGTTTATATACTCATCTGCAGTAATATTTATTCCTGTTCTATACAAATTCTCTTGCAATTCTTGAAAAGCATCAGTTACTAACATCGATGATTTATCTTCTAACTGAATTTTTATAAAATTTGCATCTTTGAAACACCTTTTAACCATTTCTGGAGATATTTCTCGAAATGCTTCGGATAACCATACCAAAGCATCCATTTCTGAAATTGATTTTGTCACTTGGTGAATATTTTGATTTTCTTGCATTTTTCCAATTATACTTCGTATTAAAAATTTCCTGTAATGAATTTTTAGCTTTGGTACGATTCCTTGATTTATTGGTCTTATATTTTCATATACATTAGAAGGAAACAAAGCAAATTCAACATTGGAAAGTTGAAAATCGTACTGATATAACGTATAATCCAAAAACAACAAGACATGTCTGAAAAATAATTTTAGACGTAAAATAAAAATTGTCATTTGAGTTTTTATAATTTAAAGAAATAATAATATTTAGTGCTGTTTAAATCTACCTGTTTTTGTTTTTCATTCTTTCATTAAAGTCAATCAGCCATTCATTCATAATTTCTATTGTAATTTTGACACTTTTATTTGATTTCCAAATAACTGGAAGTTCCTCGGTATTCATACTTTTAAAGTTTAGTGGTTTTTCTGATTTACCAATCACTAATGGCTTTTCTAATTCTCCAGACATGAAAGCACATATTAAAATAGCTAATTTTTCTCTTAAACATTCACTGCCAGTATCAGTTTGGGAATTCAACGACTCTGTCGGTAGAATTCGATAATATAAAGTTGTAAAATCAACACTAGCAATATTGTACGGCTCATACAACTGAATCATATCGCTTAATTTTTTTTTCCAAATTTCAATGGGAACTTCTGATGTATCTAATTCGTAATGCATATCTGTAAAGGTAATTTTATGCCTTTTTTTAAAACATTCCAACCATCCATTGGAAGCAGCAAAAGAAGTTTTTCCTAAATCGGTAGCAACCTGTTTGGCATAATTTTGTAGCATGGGACCTGTTATTGAAAAATTTTGTTCTTTCATTGAGCTATACCAATCCCACACATTTTTGTTAATTTCCTCATTGCCAGTAAGTTTAACTTTCTTTTTCATTTGACTATCGCCACCCGCAAGCCATAATGCTCTGTATTCGTCCTTTTTCTTAAGAGTATCATAGACTTGCGTCTTCCCAATATTAAAAACTTCCGTAACTTTTTTAACAGGTAATTTATCGTTTTCAATCGCTTCTATCACTTTCATTTTTGTCGATAAATCAAGAATGTTTTTCTTTTTCACTGTAGGTTGTGCTTTAGCCATATTCGTGATGGAAATTGACACACGGAGAATTTGTAAATTAAAAACAAGACACTGGCCTCCTGGGCTCCTGTTTAATTAAGATTTCCAAGCATCTGTTTCCATGCTAATATTTTTCTAAAGAAATGACGTTTTTATAATAATGAAAAATCTTCAAAATAATGAAAGTTTCTAATTACTTTTTATTAAAAGTCACTATCGGTGTAAATTTTTTGTAAATATATAATTATTATCTTGTTGCTTTATCCTTCACTTTCTATGTTCTAAAATATTTTCATTACTTTATATTCAATATTCTTCATTGTCGTTTATTTAATTAAAATTTACTTTATCTTGAATATCCTTAAAAGTCCATCGAGTTACGTATAATAATTTTTTTTTTTTTTAGAAAAACTTGTTTATTGCAGCCAACTGAATTGCAACTGAATCATAAGATTCTTCAAAATTTTTAACCTTGCAGATTTTCTGTTAATCCTGAACTGAAAAATTTTATTTTTATTAAAACTAAAAAATTCACCATAAAAAAAGTATTGAAAAATAAAAAAATAAAAATATTTTTGGAAAAAAAAAGAAACTTTGTTGGATAAATTAAAAGTTATTAAAATTTAATAAACTATTAATTAAGTATGATAAATACATGAATTTGTGTAGTAGTAAATTAATAGAGGAGCGCATATAGTAAATTTTAGGTTCCAAGTATTATAATACTAGAGGGAATTTCGTTAGTATATCCGGGTAATCAATAATTTTCCGTATATCCGGGGTGGCAGCTTGTATAACCTGCTCGAGTAACAACAATTTGTATGTGTGTACGGTACACAATGCTACCTCCATAATTGTGTCATGCACATGCTACTAACTCGTATTTACATCAGTTATTAACGCATCAACAAAGATTCTTAAAAGAGAGAATTTAATGAATTAATAATGAAAAAAATTTCATTAAAAGTCAAACTTTACATTAAATTTTACTTTAATTTTTCTTTTTCAGCCAAAAGAAATTTTTATTAAAGTTCTGAAAGATTTGAAAATTCCAAAATACTTTACAAACTGCAAGCAGTGCTTTTCAAAAATAAAATAGAGATTTAAAAAATACGCTTCTTTTGAAAGTAAAAATTTATAAATATTAAATTACGTATTAAATTTTTTTTAAACTCTGGATTTTTTTATTTCATTTTCTAAATAGAAATAAATTTTTAACATGTTTAAATATTTCTTTGTCAAACTTAAAACATAAAAAATTTAATAAATATTTTCACTTGTTGCAAAGTAACTTTCTCCAGCTAGAAAACTTCAATGACATTTTTTAAAGTATTTTTATTTATTTTATGAAATTTCTCTGAGATAATTTTTTTTTTCAAAACTTTGGATTAAAAAATTTTCTTTCCAATCAGTCTAGATGAAATTGGCCCAAAAAACAAATAAATTTTGAGATAAATGTTTTTTTCAAATTAAAGTTGTTTGAAAAAGTGTAGAGAATGCACTCGTTAATACACGTGAACGATGTGGAAAGCTCAATGATCTCACTTTTGTGGTAAACAAAGTAAACAGCTTCAGCTACTCATTGTCTAACTAGATAATGAACCATGTTTATACGATGTGCGGTGTCCTAAATACTGAAACTTTTATTAAAATTTTTATTTCCGTAGTTTTTTGTTGCTGTATCTCTGTTCCCTCGATTACATTTTTTATTTACAAAATAATACAATTTAATTAAAATTTAATTGTTGAAAAATCCTTCCCATAAAAATAATATGGATGAGGTTAATTTTTGAGTTTTAAGATGACATTGCGAGATTTGCTCATAAATGGAATATTTACTTATATTTATTTCAGCGGTAATAATATGCATCTTTTTAAAATTATTAAAATTAATCCATCTCCCAATGAAAATAAACCGACAACGAATAGAAAATAAAATGAATTGCAAAGTTATTTTATTTTCTAGCTTCTATTAAAATTTACATTAAATTTAGTGACCCAAGGACTAGATATGTTATAATATAATTTAAAAGTTCTAAAACTAAAATTTTCTCCGTTGAAAAGTTTTTGTGCATTATTAACAGAAAATAATTTGTTCTTCGACAACATAAAGAGCTTAATAAGGATTCAAATATTACTAAAAATTAATTAAAAAAATACCTAACTTTTTCGGCAACTTTCATGTTTTGACCTCGTTTTGACTAGATAAAACTTTAAAATCAAAGAGCCTAATTTGCATATAACATTGATTAAATCCGAGAATAAATCTCGATAAATCTATAAACCATCTCTCTTAACGTATTCTCGAGTGGCTTAATGAGTATAGTTTATTAATGCAAATAATTGATAAACTGTATTTTATTCAATTTTCATTTCATTGATTTAGTATTAAAGAACTTTAAAATATTTTATAAGATTTTATTAGATTCAGCTGTAGATAAAATAGAAAAAAATCCAAAACTTAAATTACTTTACTCATTTTTTAAGGTTTATTAACTTTGTCAGTCATAATAATTTTCATTGAAAAATATAAATGCACTAAAATTATTTAACGCTTTCTAAGCATCAAGTTTATGTAGTTTGTGCATTAGGTGATCTAAAATTTCCGGAGCTAGCAGCTGTCAGAGCTGGCTAACTATTCCTATTATAGCCTATTATAAAATGAGTAAGCATTAAAATTTTCTTAAAATGGTTGTAAATCGAAAATTCAAAACAAATATGCAAAAAATATTTATTTTTTAAAACAAATAAATATAAAAATTTTTAATGATAATAAAATTCTTTTTTAAAACCCATTAAACTGGAAATTTAATTTACTACACAAGGAGAATATTATTTTAACACAATGTAAACTCTCTTGACAAAAATATAAGTGACGCCATAAACACACGAATTTCATTTAAATGGTAATTTTTCCTTCATAAATTTAGATTTTTTAATATCATTTTCACTGTACTTCTTGGAGTTTGAATAAATTCTATTTTCTTATACATAAAGAACATAAATTTACTCATAAATTTATCAATCATAATGACCAGTAATTAAATTTTTATCTTTTAATTATTATTTTTAAATTTATTTATTTCCGTGCGTATTGCGGTTCCTAGCGTTTTTACACTAGTTGGACTACGCTCGAAATAGAAAATTTTCTTCCCATCCTAAACCTTTGTTTGTTAAGGGCAGGAAAAGAAAAATCATATCTTAATTGTTTTAAGTGCAAATTTAGGTCTTGCTTTATTAAGTCCCACCCCCCCCCCCCTCTTCGGTTAAAAATTTTTCCCATAAGAAGCCATGTATTTTTTTTTAAATTTGTCCTCTCATTTTTTCGTAAATTTGGATGACTTGAAGCTAAAAGTTTGATACTATTATTTATTGCGAACCTTAACCAGCAAGAATATATAAGTCTTATAGCTGCATTCCTCATAAAAGAGCTACCTTAAGTAATGTTCAAACAATTCATGATGTACGAAAATTTTTTTTAAACAAAATAGATTTGCATTCCATAAGAACTATTTTATTATTAAACATTTTATTAATTTAAAAATAATAATTTAATTTGAATAAACTGCTAAGAAGAAAAATGTTTATGCAGTTAAATTTTTAATTAAAAGTGAATAAATGTCTTTTCTAGTGTACAAGTACCAAACAAGTACTAAATAATAATATATGGAGGAAAAATGGGGGTTCAGAGTAGAATATGACATCCATTTGCTGATAACATCTGGTATACATGTAAGGGAATTTTAACAAAAGATCACGTCATTGCTTAACTTTATTCGCTAATTCTTAACATATGTACATATCTGTAATACGACGAATATTATATTGTAATGCTTTACATATTAGTATTGAAATTTATTATATTGCATTCATTTCTTCATTCTTCGCTCTTTTAAAATCATAAATAATAGAGAATAAACAAACTTGATTTTTACAAATGTTTATTTCTAACATTATTCTGATATCTTTTAATGTATTTTATTATCATAATACAGTTAAAGTTATACAGTTATTTTAAATTCAATTGTATTATTAAACAAAACAATATCCCATACAAAAAAATAAAATACAACAAAAAATTAAATATTTGAATTATACAATCTGTCAGTGTTTTTTTCATTTGCTAGGCATAAGATTTTAAAAACAAATCCTTATTGAATATTAGATTAATAAAAATTAATAAAATAGACATCAAAATTTTCTGCATTGGAAGTACTAAATTTTGCATTATCAGAAACATTAGATTTCGGATGGTAATCCCATTTCTTTCAAATTAAAATAATCATTTTTTCGGGACTGTTAAAATAACGCTTTAATAAATAAAAGTCATAAATAGAAGAATGGCGAGAGCAGAGTCAACTTTAATCAATAAAATAAACTATCGTAACATGCAGTAAATGCTGAAACCAATAGTCACATGCAGAATTCAACAAGATAGTTACACTAACCATATGAAATCATCACTGACATTTGCGTTAGGGTATACTCTGTATTTTTAGTAGTCAAACAGACGATCTGGGTGAACAAACTCGTAAATTTATAACGATTACTGAAAGGCGTGATCGAATCCATTGAAAAAGAACGTGTTTTATATTTTATATTTAACATAATAGGATTAACGTTCTTCAATAAAAACTTTGCCTAATGAAATAAAATTTATATACGTAAATGAGTTCGATTCAAAATTTAAATTATCCTTTTATTCATTATTTATTAATAATATATATAGGAGCTACTTTTTATTCAAATAAAAAGCTGGTTTTTGGTTTTCAAGAAAGATAACAAACAAATGCAGGGAAAAAATCGCTGAAAATTTTTTAAGCTAGAATTTTTTAATCCTCACGTAAAAAGAATAAGCTTCATTTTGGATAAGCTTACTGAAGTAAGGACTAACCTAAAAAAGCTTAAAAAAATTAAAAGGTTATTTGGAAGATATTAAAGTATACATTTTTGCTTTTTTGGCTTAGTCTGAAAGCTTACTTCAGTATAAGCTTACCTAAAATTAAGCTTAATCTTTTTACGTGGGCCCATTGACATGATTAGTTTTCTGAATAAAATTTGAAATTTTTGAAAGCTTAGAAATTAGTATGCGAAATAAAATGTATAATTAACGTTTTCTGAGTTGACATCAATGCTAGTTTTTTAATTTAAAATTGTGGATAGAATGAAATAGGCCTTTCAATATAACAATTTTATTTTTATGCTAAAAGATACAAAATTTAAAAATAAGCTTAATTTTTAATAATATTACATATATGAATAAATCATTTAATATGAAATTTAAAAAAATCTAGTTCTGCATGCTTGTTATGCAAAAGTATATTCTGCAGCTGGGTATTATAAAACTAAGTACATAACTTACTTATTACGCGATTACGTATACGGTATTAAGATTATTGAGATGGATCAGTGCACCAAGTTATTAAGTTGCGTCAGATTTATTATTAAAAGTTGTAATTTTTTATTTTACAAGCTGAATAGCTGACCCACTTGCAATTATGAATCACATCAACTTATCTATTTCTTTTATTTTTAACAAAGTTATTTATGATAATTAATTTTAAAAAATATACACATACTGTAAACAATGCTATAAAAATTAAAATTGTTAAACATAAAAAATCACACTGAATTATAAACTAGCTAAGACTTTTATTTCAGATATGATCACTCAGTTTACCCCTGCCTATTCAAATATCTACAAACTTAAAATTCATTATTGGTTATTTTCAATAGTGTCAAACATGTCAAAAATTTGAGCCCATTCGGCTAACTTATATCATTTTGTCAAAGTTGAACATAACTGTAATCACCATACAGTTCGCACGTTGCTTTTACAGTAACCCCTACTCCAGACAACTTTACTACTCTTGGTAATTTTTAATCCATGATTATAATTATAATTATTATGTTATATTTATAACAACTTTATAATAATATCCCCAATAGAAATAATCCATATGTGTGTCAGGTGTTATAACATGTGTAACGCAAATTTTCACACGAAAACGCCAAACATACTGTTATCAGTGCAAAATTAATTAAAATTATTTTTTTTTTTTTTTTTTTTTTTTAACAGGTATAAAGGAATTAGTATATGGGTATATTTTATAACTGGGACCTTGAGTTTAGGTAATAATAGAAAATAATATAAATACAAATTTACCTTTAATTTACTTAAAAATATATAAAACATAAATTTATTGATATAAATACACAATTTTAAATTGTTCACTTAAAGTTAAAGTTCACTATTTTTATTTTACACTAATAATATAATATATTATAAATATAATAACTGCTTAATATTAACTATTATTAAAACTATAGCCTATGCGACTCTCCGAGATCTACTCTAATTGAGATCCGGGAGAAGAAGATCGAACTTGACATAAGTCAGCGGTCCCAAACTTCTCCTCTTCTCATTTATTAGAGGCCCGAGATTAGGCATGCGTACTAATTATACACACCACTATATATATTTCTATATAAATGAGTGTATTTAACCAAACTATTTTTACATATTAAATTCTAATAAGGCGGGAATATAAACCGCATTACACAGGGATTACGCAAAAACTTGCATTTGCAATTTAAACTGCAAGAAAATTAAACTCGTTATATATTAAAATTAAAAAAAAAAACGAAAATTAATAAATAATACAATTTCACCAAAAATGTTTTGGGTACCCTGGACTCAAAGCCGTATACAAATAATAATAAGAAACACCATTTTCCTCTATTAGCTTTAAAAAAATGTACAATAAAAAATTTATAAATAATTCAAAAAAAATTATTATTGGAGTAAAAATTGGAGTTAAAATTTTAATATTTATTTAGGCTCTATTTTCAATGTAGTTCAATATACATTTCCAATATGTTTAATAAATGAACAATAATTTTATAATAGTGACAATATTATAAAAACAAACACCAATTTTAGCAAACAAATCTTATGTGAAAATAGTTTTCATTAATATGATATTATACATGAGAAATGCTTTACATTAAAAAATAAGTTCAAAAAGTTTTCAAAATATAATTTAGAATTTTAATTTTATTATAATTTGGTGAATTTTAATTAGAATTATAATTATAATAAGCTTTTAATCATATAATAAAAATAATAAAATCATTTTGAATAATTACTAAAAATTAATCTTGAAGTCTTCTATGAATAAAATATATTGATAGTCCTGTCGCCAGGGGGCGGACGACGAAATTCAGCTATTCAGAATAGCAAAAAAACTATTCAAAAAATTTTTTTTTTGGGAAATGGTTGGAAATGGGCTGAAATGGACTTATTTCAGTCTGAATCGTTCTGAATAGCTCTGAATAGCTCTGAATAGTTCTGAAACTGAAATTTTTTTTTTTTTTTTAAATCGTTCAAAATGGCTGAAAACGCAAAGAAAAGTTGACAGGAAGGTCTGAATCGGTCTGAATCGGTCTGAATCACTCTGAATCACTCTGAATCATAGTTTTTTTAAATTTTTTCTAGAAAATCGTTAATTTTGCATAAAAACAAATACTTTTTAAAGATCTGAATCACTCTGAAGCAATTTAAAACTGAATAGCTCTGAATAGTTCTGAAACTGATTTTTTTTTTTTTTTTAATCGTTCAAAATGGCTCAAAACGCATAGAAAAGTTTATAAAAAGGTCTGAATCAATCTCTGAATCATAGTTTTTTTTTAATTTTTATTAGAAAATCGTTAATTTTGCATAAAAACAAATATTTTTAAAGATTTGAATCACTCTGAATCAATTTAAAACACACTTTTGTTTTTCAGGAATCGTTAAAGTTGTATTAAAATTTCTAAAAATATTTTAAAAGATATGAATCACCCTGAAAGAGAACCTTTCAGTAAAAAGGTTAAAAAAACTATACCAACAGTCTTACACCCACATAACCTAAGGAAATGGTATATTAATAAACTATACGCCAATCTAGAATTACGTATATCTATAAAAATGGATATAATCTCTAAGATTTATTATAAGATTCTAAATAAAAAATTCTTTATCCATAACCAAGAGAATGGGTGTTTCTGATAAAAGAAATAAATACAAATTTATAACCGATACTAATCTCAATTTAAGTTTTATAAGTAATATCGGAAAGAATTAAAAATATCTATTGTTAGAAAGTGAACAATTACTTCTGTAGAGTGTCAACCATAATATAATTAGCTTGATAATTAGCCCGTTTCCTTCTCTTCTCTCATTACTCATATAAGAATATACTAATATATATAATAAAATTTTGAAATATTTACAACCAATTAATTATATTACAATTTCAAGAAATAAGTTGATGATTTACATGGTAACTCAGTTAAGATTTATAAATTTTTCTGAAAAATGAATAAGTGAAATTTTAGTCAAGTAATGACTCCTAATTAGATAAATTTTATTTTGAAAGCGAAATCTATAGTATTTTAGAATTTTCTTTAAATATCTCTATCCTAATAAGGATTATAAATATGGATGAAAATTTTGTGTAAATAGCATTAAAGATTTGTGATATTGTTATTCTCAAGTAGATTAATTATAAAATAACTATAATTACAACTAAAAATTAGAATTGTTTTTATTTTCTTCTTCAATATTCTTGCAGATCTTAGAAAAATCGTAACCAGGCTTTCACATAATTGGAACCTGTGTTTTAAGAATTAAAAATAAACATATTTAATCAAATTTAAGTTTATAGGTATACAGACTATAGGAATATAATAAACCTTATTAGATATAAGTAATTATAACTCGATAAACAGCTTGAAATCAAAGGCAATATCGTAATGCCTTTAAATAAAACTTAAATAGTTTGGCCCTTTATAACAAATATTATTTAATATCCACCCGAGGTTAATCAAAGAAAATAACAGCTTAATTCAGGAACTGTAAACATTAAAAACTTACTTAGTCAATTATTGAGTCTTATTTCAATTAATATTCGAAGAACCGTTAAAAATGTAGAAAATAATGCTAAAGGAAATGAGATTATAATACCTCAGAATTAAAAGTGGTACAAAATATTAGAAATAGATAAAATTATTAATTCTTTTATTCTTGTTAAAATAGATATTCGTATACATAGTCATATTTCAGCAGATTAATTGAATTCGATTAATTTAATATTTAAAACTTTTTTTAAAACAATTTATCTGCAATGCGAATTATGTATAAGGATTAATTATAAATAATTATATAATAAATTTTATTGACAGCTCAAATGTATTTATAATAATTCACTTTTGTATATAAGTCAAGGATATGGCCAAATATTACTTAGAATAATGTAAATACTTTGAATTTTAAATTAAAATTACCCTTTATTACCTATATCATATTATCATATTCCTTAGATTAATTAAATAGATTCTGAATAAATGATTATAAGATTATATTCCATTATTTTTAAATAACTGGCTTAAATATATATTTCAATTACTTTTATCAATAAGAAATACATGTATTCGAATTTTATCATGTAATATTATCCAAAGACACTGTTTATAGTCCTTAATTTTATATGACAAATTTACAAATAGTATAGATCAAGGATTTTTTAGGATTTTATATCAAAATTTATACAATTGCTATCACACATTAAAAAATCATACAAAATATAAATAATAGAGTTATATATCATCATGATTATTAATATTATCTATGTAATACTTATACTTAATAATTAATAAATCAGATTATATATTTTGTATTTCATCGAGCAAACTTAAATTCTTTTTGATTAAAACAGTTCAATATCTATTTTATAATAAAATTACGACACGTCAAGCCTTACAGTAGTGTAACCTAAGGAAGTAGGCTATAATAAAATTAGGACACGTCATGCCTTACAGTAGCTTAACCTAAAGAAATAGGCTTACACTAGCGTAACCTAAGGAAGTAAGCTATAATAAAATTAGGACACGTAAAGCCTTACAGTAGCTTAACCTAAGGAAATAGGCTCTAACAAAATTACGACACGTCAAGCCTTACAGTAGTGTGACCTAAGGAAATAGGCTATAATATAATAACGACATGTCAAGCCTTACACTAGCGTAACCTAAGGAAGTAGGCTATAATAAAATTAGGACACGTCAAACCTTACAGTAGCTTAACCTAAGGAAATAGACTATAAAATTAAAAAATGATCAGTTTTATTTATTTTTAAAAATACTTTTTTCCCTTCCTTTTTAAATCAATTTAATAAAAAAAATATATAATGCAGAAAATATAGTAAATTTAATAACTAGAGTGTAGATTAGTTGGTAATATAGTAGTAATTAAAGTTTTTTTATTAAATTGATTTAAAAAGGAAGGGACAAAAGTATTTTTAAAAATAAATAAAAATGAGCATTTTTTAATATTATAGCCTACTTCCCTAGGTTACGTTAGTCTAAGGCTTGACGTGTAGTTTTTTATTACAGGTTAAGCTACTGTAAGGCTTGACGTGTCCTAATTTTATTATAGCCTACTTCCTTAGGTTACGCTAGTGTAAGCCTATTTCCTTAGGTTAAGCTACTGTAAGGCATGACGTGTCCTAATTTTATTATAGCCTACTTCCTTAGGTTAAGCTACTGTAAGGCTGACGTCTCCTAATTTTATTATAGCCTACTTCCTTAGGTTACGCTAGAGTAAGGCTTGACGTGTAGTTTTTTATTACAGCCTACTTCCTTAGGTTAAGCTACTGTAAGACTTGACGTGTCCTAATTTTATTATAGCCTACTTCCTTAGGTTACGCTAGTGTAAGCCTATTTCCTTAGGTTAAGCTACTGTAAGGCATGACGTGTCCTAATTTTATTATAGCCTACTTCCTTAGGTTACGCTAGAGTAAGGCTTGACGTGTAGTTTTTTATTACAGCCTACTTCCTTAGGTTAAGCTACTGTAAGACTTGACGTGTCCTAATTTTATTATAGCCTACTTCCTTAGGTTACGCTAGTGTAAGCCTATTTCCTTAGGTTAAGCTACTGTAAGGCATGACGTGTCCTAATTTTATTATAGCCTACTTCCTTAGGTTAAGCTACTGTAAGGCTGACGTCTCCTAATTTTATTATAGCCTACTTCCTTAGGTTACGCTAGTGTAAGCCTATTTCCTTAGGTTAAGCTACTGTAAGGCTGACGTCTCCTAATTTTATTATAGCCTACTTCCTTAGGTTACGCTAGTGTAAGGCTTGACATTTCGTAATTTTATTATAGCCTATTTCCTTAGGTTAAGCTACTGTAAGGCTTGACGTGTCGTAATTTTATTATAGCCTACTTCCTTAGGTTATGTTAGTGTAAGGCTTGTTACGTTAGTTTAATTCTTGACGTATCGTTAATTTATTACAGCCTACTTCCTTAGGTTACGTTAGTTTAATGTTTGACGTGTCGTTATTTTATTATAGCTTACTTAGGTTACGCTATGTTAGTGTAAGGCTTGACGTTTTTTTAAATATAATATTAGTGTTAAGTGACCCAAACGGAAAATGGAAAATTCCATATAAACTTTTAGAAGTTACCAAAAGTTACCTATCAAAAGATAAACGCAACATTTTACGTTTAATTAACCATGAAATTATAAATATTAAATAAAAATCCCCATAAAATTGCTAAAATCAACCAAAAGTTGCCTGTTGAGGGTAGCTCGATCGTTTTTCTAAATTGTAAAATAGAAATAAATCGATGGTTTTAAATCTATGAATTATGCTTTCAATAAACAAGTAATTAAATTCCATTATTTAAAACATGGAAAGAGAATATTTTCGTGTTTCAAATTCTGGAATTTGTATATCAAAAAAAGAACTATAAATTCCTTGATTAAAAACCTGGAAAGAGAATATTTCCGTTTTGTATGGTTTTGTAAACAAGATAGATAATAATTTGCTTCTGGTTTCAAATTCTGGAATTTTTCATTAAAAAAATAGTGCGTTGAATTTTCTTGTTTTGAATCCTGGAAAGATTAATATTTACTAATTATGCATTTAATAAATTTGCAGATATTTAAAAGAAAAAAAAATTCCGTATTCCACAACAGGAATTCCGGTAGCAGCAACTGCAGAAATTCCGGTTGCGGCAAACGGATTTTTTTTCAGTGTAGTACTAATCAGTAAGACAAATTGTATATTATAACAACGAAACTTAAAAAAAAAAAAAAATAAAATGATAAATTTATTTATTTTTTTTAAATTATTAATAACTATTACAAATTATTTATTTAATTTAATAATTATTTAATAATTATTGTTATTCCCTTTTTGTCTTTTCTTTTATCCGTTCGTATCCCCACTACCAGGCGAGCCCGCCGCGCGTAAAACAGATGGAATTGTTTGGAATTGTCGAGAATTAGAATTGTTTGGAATTGTTTAGAATCGGAATTGCCGTGGAATTGTGAAACAATTCCGAGTCGAGAACCCCTTGGATTTCCTACAAAAAACAGACTAATTTAGATTCGATTTAGATTGATTCAGACACTTTCAGCTATTTTAAGTGATTTTTAGAAATTTTTATACAGTTTCAAAAAATTAATTTAAGATTTTCCGGAGAAAAGCTGTTATTCAGGCTTATTTAGATTTTATTAAGATCTTTGAAATTATTTTTCATTACATTTGCAAAGGTTTCAAGCGATTTTTAGAAACTTTAATACAATTTTAACGACTCCCTACAAACCAAACTGCGTTTTATATTAATTCAGAGTGATTAAGATCATTAAAAATATTTGTTTTAAGGCAAAATTAACGATTTTCTAATAAAAATTTTAAAAAAACTTTGATTCAGAGTGATTCAGACTCATTCAAATCTTTAAAAATTATTTGTTTTTCTGCAAAATTAACGATTTTCTAGTAAAAATTAAAAAAAAAAACTATGATTTAGAGTGAATCAGACTGATTCAGACTGATTCAGATCTTCTTATACACTTTTCTATGCGTTTTGAGCCATTTTGAACGATTAAAAAAAAAAAAAAATTCAGTTTCAGAACTATTCAGTTTGAAATTAATTCAGAGTGATTCAGATCTTTAAAAAGTATTCGTTTTTATGCAAAATTAACGATTTTCTAGTAAAAATTAAAAAAAACTATGATTCAGAGTGATTCAGAGTTATTCAGAGTTATTCAGACCGATTCAGACCTTCCTATAAACTTTTCTTTGCGTTTTCAGACATTTTGAACGATTTAAAAAAAAAAAAAATTTTTTAGTTTCAGAACTATTCAGAGCTATTCAGAGCTATTCAGAACCATTCAGACTGAAATAAGTCCATTTCAGCCCATTTCCAACCATTTCCCAAAAAAAAAATTTTTTGAATAGTTTTTTTGCTATTCTAAATAGCTGAATTTCGTCGTCCGCCCCCTGCCTGTCGCCCACCATGCTATTTAATGCCATAAAAGTTCCATGGAAAAAAATGGTTGGTATTTATGTTTTTTGACCCGCTAAACACGAATCCGAGGTCCGTTTTGCAAAATTCGTGGTCAATTTTTTGTTATTAACAATTTATTGCAAAATTTGACAACAATCTAAATTTTAAATATCCTGTAGCTAAAACAATTCAAAATTTTGATAAGCCCCTGATTTTATTATACATATTTTGACTCACTTAATCCAAATTTCTAATTTATAAGCTCGTATGATTAATTGTTTAAACAATATTTAATTGTTAATAAATTGTTTAAACAATATTTTTTTGAAAATTACGTGTGACACCTTTTTTTATGTATTTTTTGACCTTCTGATCACGATTTTCAAGTTATTTTTTGCAAAAACCTTACTTATAGTAATTGTTTAAGCAATTTTAATTTGTTTATGGTCAAGAATAAGTATGTTGTTAGGTAAAATTCGACAAAAAAATGAATTTTGTGGCTTACAGTTTTCGTTTTTTCAATTTTAACTTGCTGAATCTGAATTTTAAATTCCCAAGGTCATAGGTTTAATTGTTCAAACAATATTTAATTATTAATAAATTGTTTAAACAATATTTTTTTGAAAATTACGTGTGATTTTTTTGTTTATGTATTTTTTGACCCTCTGATCACGATTTGCAGGTTCCTTTTGTTTAAACAATTACTATAAGTAAGGTTTATGAAAAAAGAACCTGAAAATCGTGATCAGAGGGTTAAAAAATACATAAACAAAGGTGTCGCACGTAATTCTCCAAAAAATTTTGTATAAATAAATTATAAACCATTTAATATTGTTTAAACAATTAGTCCTACGACATTGCAAATTAAAAATTCGGATACAGCAAGTAAAAATTATAAAAAATTGGTGATCACTTTTCGAAATCACGAAAACTGTAAGCTGCGGAATTCATGTTTTTGTCGAATTTTACATAGCAACGTATTAATTTTGTCTTATAAACAAATTAAAATTGTTTAAACAATTACTATAAGTAAGGTTTTTGCATAAAAAAACTTGAAAATCGTGATCAGAGGGTCAAAACATACATAAAAAAAGGTGTCACACGTAATTTTCAAAAAAATATTGTTTAAACAATTTATTAACAATTAAATATTGTTTAAACAATTAATCATACGAGCTTATAAATTAGAAATTTGGATTAAGTGAGTCAAAATATGTATAATAAAATCAGGGGCTTATCAAAATTTTGAATTGTTTTAGCTACAGGATATTTAAAATTTAGATTGTTGTCAAATTTTGCAATAAATTGTTAATAACAAAAAATTGACCACGAATTTTGCAAAACAGACCTCGGATTCGTGTTTAGCGGGTCAAAAAACATAAATACCAACCATTTTTTTCCATGGAACTTTTATGGCATTAAATAGCATGGTGGGCGACAGGACTATGAGAAGCGATACGATATTTTTGAAAAATGAAAAATGTTTCTTAAATTACTAATTTATTTCCTCAAAATTAGGGTGCTCTATTACAAAGTTTATATTATTTAACTGTATGTGAAAACAAACACAAAAAACATTAATAATTTAAACAGCACGTAACTCCTTTTTTGATACTGTATATGATTAGAAATTTGGAATAAATGAATTTAAAAAGCTACAATGAAAAGCATTGTCACATGCTAATTTAGAAATAACTAAATTTACCTTACATTTTTGTGAAGATCAGCACCACCCATAAATTTTATCAAAGCTATCAGCTTATATTATCATAGCTTACGTAGTTTGGCCAATCATGCCTCTCTTACCCAGCTTGCAAGATTACCCCTCTTTAACGTTTAAAGTCTACAAAATGGTCCATTTTATCCCAATCACCCCTATTTCGAATGCCTGAAGATGTTTATCTTCGGGGACATTTGGTATCAATTCAGTAGAAAAATAAGATTTATAAGCATTTCTGCTATTGTCAAAACTTTACGGTCCATTTTACCCATCCCACCCCCATTTTTGAGTATTCAGAGGGATTTCATCTCAAAATTAACATTAGATTTGAAATCAGCAGTGAATTTTAATATTGGAATTCCACTAAAAACAAAAAAAATGTATTTTTAAAGTTTTTAAAAAACCACCCAATTAATAAGATAAAGGCGCAGATCTAAATAAGATATAAAATCAAATATTTCCATACGAAATATAAATTTTTCATCTGAAAATTATATTTCATGATCTTTTAATTTATATTTTTTAACATTAACAGAATCTTATCCGTCGCTTTCTTAAAATTCTCGTTTTTACCCCTTTTCACCCCTATTTTTCGGGTATGCAGAAGGGTGGCAGGTCAAAACTAACGAAGGATTTGGAAAAAGCATGACATTTTACCTATAAGGTACTATTTTTAGCCTTCTATTTACTGAAAAACTTAGTGTTATCCAATTTATAATATTTTTAACAATGCCAATTTTTATGGCTCCCATGTAGGAATATTTGATGACAGAAGACTCTGATTTGAAGTTTTTAGACTTGTTTTTAGAATAATGAGTAGTATAAATAATATTATTGATGCATAGTTTTTGGTATTCATAATAATTTGTACTACTATTTATGATTAATTATTTTTGGAAAAATCTTACTTAAATTTGTTCCTAACTTATTTAGCTTATTTACTGGTTTTAATAAATAGGTGTTTTCAGTAACAAAATCTTTGTTTGTTCAATAAGAAATCGGGTTTTACTTTTTATTTATTTTATAGTAATGATTAATTAGTTAATCTTTTTGCGTTATCCGTGCTTTAAAAAAAAGAATTTTAGCCAATCTCGCACTGATAACAGTATGTTTTGCGTTTTTGCGTGAAAATGAACGTTACACGTGTTTTAGCACCTCATAACACCTAAAACACATATGTATACACTGTTACACACTGTTTAACACTGTTTAAGACTGTTTTATACTGATATACAGTGTAAGACATGTTATAACACCTGATACACATATGGATTTTTTCTATTGGGGTATATTTAGGATGCTATTTCAATCAAACTTTAAGTATTTATTTTACTTTTATAAACATAAAGAAAACTTTAAAATATACGGAAATTCTAATAATTTAAAAATTTTACAAATTTCACAAATAAGTACCTTAAATTTGATTAAATATGGGTTAACCTCTGTAGTCTCGCTTCAAAACTACTTCTATGGCTCACCATTTAAACAGAGTTTGCGAGAAAAACGGGTAAAGCTGTTTAAAATGCTTCTTCTGGTAAAAACGAATATTATGAACCAACAATTACTCAAGACAAAGATAATTATAAAACAAATCTATTGAATCCAAACAGAACTCAGGTTCCCGATTAATGAAGAAAAAAATTAGCAGTTAAAAATTTTTAATTTTATTAAATCTGGTACTTTTTAAAATTTATATAGTGTAGTTGGGAGTTATTTACGCTTAATCATTAAAAATCCCGCATATAAATTTTAAAAATTATACCAGATTTAATATCGATTTTTAATCTAGTAGATGTAGAAAGGGCTTACTTAGAGGTTTTGATAATAATATATTTTTAATATATAATTAATATATTCTTCGGAAAATAATTTTAAGACGTTTATAGCTTAGGAATCGCAGAATCTTTTTTCCCAAAGAAAAATTACTGTTTCCGACTAAATAATAAAATAAAAATGATTTGAAAAATAAAAGCAACACAACAGTATTATAAGGGTGCGCGTGAAATAGAAAGATTAATTTAACATTTTATAATAATAATAATTTGAATGATTTATTAAAATAAATCTACTTGTCTGAAAGTGATTCAAAATATTGCGTTCTAAAAACCTGATGATACGTAATTATCAAATAGGCTTCCCAAGAGCCTTCCTGGTGAAGCTTCCTTAATATTATATTATGAAACAACAGATTAAGATATTTAAAAGTAAATAAACTATTATTACAACATACTTTTCGCTTTTTTCATAAATTAATCTTTGCTTGCTAAAATTTAATCGCATAAATAAAATTTTTTTAATATTATTTTTTAATCTGCATAACTAACAAACAACAATATACATTTGGTATACATTTGCGCTAATAAATCCGAAAGAATAGAGAATAGCTTGGATATATTATAGTAGTCATGCAATATTCCATAATACGACAAGTCCGATAAAGATCGCAAGTAAAACTAGAGTTTATTATGCTGTATACAAACTGGGCGTTCACCCCAGTCATCTAACGTTTTTAGAATAACTATACTTGCTTTACTTGCTTTCCACACCCTTACTTTCTTGTTCTTATATCTTTTTTACTTCATTTACATAACCATTCAATCGAAATACTTACACTATTTACATTTCATTTTATAAACAAAGAACTTCGCAGATATTTCAGACAGATTCTTTGTTTTTTTTTTCTATCAATAAAGCTGATTTTATATCAACCTAAAGAAACTTCTTTAACTTTTTAGTTGGCTGTTTGATTGGACAATTTTGTTTGAAGGTCAAAAAAACGCTAATTAAAACGTAAAACTCTACCTGCCATAATTTACTTAAACTCAGTTTGCGTAACGATACTAGCAAAAAAAAATAAATTGCCATGTTAATAATTGAAATATGTTGTTTGCAGCTCACAATAATCGACAGGCGTTAAATCACCGACACATGTAGATGACTTGTTTACTGCATGACAGTTAAATTCTTTCAGAACAAATAATTTTGAATCAATATGAATCCAAATGTGTAGTATCATTTGCGAGAGGGACAAAAAGGGAATAATTCTTTGTGTTGAACTCAAAAAAATTTATGAATATAAATTTGTAGTTCATTCAATAATCACAATCAATGTAGCATGCTTTGTTTCCGAATTCTAAAACAGATTGTGATTTGTTATCACAAAATATTTTATTTTTATGATGTTTGAAGAAATATAGGAGCAAACCAGGCAAACTCAGGACAGTTTTCAAAATTTTAGTTTCTAAAAACAGCGAGTAAAACGTTGTTTCCAAAAACTCACAAATATCAAAACCCTGTAAAAATGCTGCATACTATGTTGATATTATGGTCATAATTATGGTCAAAAACTAATTTATAAAAAAGCTAAGATTTCAGTTTCAGTTATTACACACTTACACTCAAAATTAAAAAAAAGTTTAATTTTTAGAATTTTTTTCTTAATTTTTGTATATCTAAAATCGGGTTTTTCATGATTTCTCTGCAACGACTGGATTGATAAAATACTGCAACTAGATCTAATTTTAAAAAATTTGCTCCAAGGGGTTTTTGTTAAATGCGAAAAACAGAGGATACACCTTTTCGAATAAAAATATCTATGCAATATGCATATTAGAGGCATCAAAATGACCTAGGAACCAAATTTTTCCACTTATAAATTTTTAGGACTTTCACCATTTATCATGCCATTTATTAACTTATTAGGCACGATTTTATCTATGCATTGCATACATAGGGTGTTAAAAATTGTAATATATTATGGTTCTTAGATTAAGTCTAAAAAATGAAATTTCATAAAAAAATATTTTGCTGCATCATAGTTTTCATCATCAAATCTTCGCGTATAAATAAGTTATATATAAATATACGAGTATAAACTGTATGCGATTAAATCCCGGATAAAATAAAGATAAAATAAAAAACCTCGCAGGTCCTCAAAATTTAAAGAAATTTTCAACTAATAGGGTTATGACCCATTTCATAACTCAAAATGGATTTAAAAAACAAATTTTAACTCTCAGAGTAATGAACAGAGTAAATATTAACTTTTAGAACCAAAACTGTCTCCCTAATATATAGGAAGGAAAAAGCTCATCTCCAGAGTAAGTATAAATCCTTAGCAGGGATGCAAAACCCGGAGGACAAAACTGGCATAATCTGAAAAAAAAATAATTTTTTGTTGAGGGAGACAAAATTAAACTAAAAGTATTAAGTAGGAACTCGTGTATCTAAGAGGACAAAAATTGTACTTCGTGGGCAAAATCAGTTGCTCCATGTATAACATAAATTGTTAATAGTTTAAAATTGAGATTAATTAATGGTGGTCCGCCTAAGAACCATTTTTTGAACTATCCCGAATAGAATCTGAAGTATGGGTCGATCCGGGCCAGATCTGGGCCGGATCAGCCCATACTTCTGATTCTATTTGGTATGCTTGAAATTAATTTAATTAATTTTAAATAAACAAATTTGAATAAAAAATCAAGCGCACTTTGTTCTTTAAAAATTTTATTGTGCTTTTGTACAAAATGATTAAAAATAAAATTGCAGACTTTATTATTATGCGTGTATTTTATGATTCATATTATATTTCTGAGGAATGAAAATTTTTTTGCATATTACATTAGTTTATTCTAAGAAATGACGAAGTAGTAAAAACATCTATATATAAAATACCATAATACACACAAGAACACACAAGAATAATAATATAGGTATAAGAATATTTACATACCGACATCATTCAAGATTTATAAAAAAAAAAAAAAAATAAGTCAGAAAAGATTGACCGAACGTGAGGTTAAATCCTTTAAATCGTATTCAACTTATATATAATAACTCGTATATTTTAATTTATTTATACCTAAAGATTTGATGACAAAAACAATGATGCAGCAAAAACTTTATAAAATAGAATGTATTGTTTTAAGAAGTTTATGCATTTAGTAAAAAAATATAAAATTATTATTCATCCATATTTTTTATTCAGAAAAGCTATTTTTAAATACAAAATTATTTTTTGCAATGTAAGTCAAGCAGATGCGTTACGCGACCTTCATGCATATGGTTTCACACCTTTTATAAACTAATTTCCGCAATATACAAAGTCATTTTCTTTTTTTATTATTAATATTGAATTTTTGTTTATAAAAAATACAATAAAACTTTTCTTCAAGTATTTTTAGAGAACTACATGATTAACTTAAGATTGATTTTGAGTTAATTTTTAACTTTTTTCCGATTTTTTTCTTCTTACTCAATAAAATTAAAAATTAATTTATTAATTAAAATTTTAATTTATAAATAAAATTATTTGACCAATACTGAGCTTAACAGCATTCCGGAGCTCTGTAATTACCGACATTTTCTATGGGGAATCTAGTAAATTTGAGCTGATTTCCTGAACCAAAAAGCAATTAACAAAATTTTTCTCTTACAGAAAATTTTCTTTTTGGTTTCTCTACACCGGTTACGTCTTCGATTTTTAATAATTTTTTTTTTTAAATTAAATAATAATTTATAAGATCAATGTCTCTATCAATTTTAAACTGTCTATTTTAGTTTCTTAACCCTTTGAAGCTTACATTTTTGTATTTAACATTTCTTTTCCAAAAATCGGTATACATAGTTTTTTGCGGTTACTAAGTTCAATTCTGAAATTAGATTTTCGATATTGACAGTTGAAAGCTGTCAAACAGCGGTCAAATCACTTTCATTTGTTATGAATCTTAAATTCATCCCCATTCTTTATATTTTAGAATCCTCAAACTAATCTTTCAATTTTATGTTATTTGAGTCATTAAATTCAAATTTTAAGACAGATTACTGATATTGACACTTGACAACTGCCAATCAGCTGACTGCTAATTAAGGAACCTTAAATTCATTTTTCAGCTTTACGTTTTTTAAGTCACTTAATTCAAATTTGGAGTCATATTCACAATATGAAACGATTCAAAAAATATAGTGCCTTCTTAAACTTTTATATCTTTAGGAATTCTAAGCTGGAATGGATGTAAATTTATGATTTTTATATAAAATCTCGTTCTTGTGAGGGGAGGGGGAAGAGAGATACCTCTGCACTAGCTCTCTGAGGAAGGCTCATCCAATTTTTTGCTATCTTTTTAATTGCTTTATCAGCTTCTTTAAAAGGTTTTTTCTCCTCGTTGGCACCCTGGAAAAAAAATCTAAACGTGGTAAAATAAAAGTTGACATAGCGTCAAGCTTTTGCCAAGGGGCCAATAAGGAGTCATTGATTTTAGCAAGGTCCTGCCTGACATCCTCAATGGATGAAACAGGAGTTTGACGCACTTCATACCCAGTAGGGATGCCTAAATGTTGGTTAGGGTCACCCGATCGTAACGTCTGGATACACTGTCCTTCGATGGTAAATACCGTTGGTAACACCGCATTGCCTCCACGATCTTTTAGATGTAGAGAAGCACATTTTTTCGGGTTAAATGTGAGAACAACAACGGCAGACGCTTCTTCAGCTGTTTTTAGAAGCGTGACCTTTACCTGAGTCCGCCAGGAATGCCATATCATCCGCATATGTTAAATTATTAATTTTTTGACTAGCTAGTTTGTAACATTGACCTGTCCTTTGGACAGACCTCAGAAAAGGTTCAAGTGTAAGATTAAATATTATGGGACTCAATGGACATCCCTGCCTGACTCCCGAAAGAATGCGAATCGGAGCCGTGTATCCTGTGGCAGTTCGTACTTGAGTGGTCAGGTCATCGTAAAGTGACTTTATAATCCGTCTAGTTTTTTCTGGAACCCCATGAGCCTTGGACGGATGTGAAAGCATTGGTTAAGTCTAGCCATGCTATGACGACCTCCTTCTTGCTATTTCGTGCATCGAGAATGGCCTCCTGAATCACGAAGTTGTGCTCGTAGCAACCTTCGTAACTCAAGCAGCCCTTCTGCGATGCGCTCAGCCGACCATTAGCGACTGCCCAGGTTGTAATCCGGTCAGCCATATAATGGCAGCGTAAAGCTTTGGGGTTGTGTCTCCCAAAGTTATGTATGTTAACTTCTAATTAAAACATGTCTAATCTACTGATAATATAACAAGTAATGTGAATTATAGATACAAAGCTTGATATAAAGTTATTCCCCTGGTTATTCCACAGTTACTACACTGTAATTTTGATTTTTTGATGCTACAATGAGCAAATCGATTTGACGTATCCATAAATTCTAGTATATGTGCGGCCTGAATATGTCTTTTATATATAGGATTTTTTGCTTCCCATGTTGGCTAAATTAATGATGATTAGCTCTGATATTTTCTTTCTTTAGCTACCGGAATTTTATGGCCGAGTAATTGATTAACGTTTTCTCAAATTGAATAGACCCTTTTCCAGTCAATTGGAGAAAACCAAAATCATTTTGAGTTGCCACCATTTTTAGACTGAGGGGGGCTTGAAAAATAATTGCCCATATATACTTGTTTTTTCCAATATAAAATATTTGGTAAATAATAATAAAAGGGATCAAAAATGGAACAATTTTAGAAATTATTTATTAATTTCAACGTTTCAAAAATTAGTCTTTCATTTTTAAGAATTTTTGTAACAATTACGAACAATTATATAATTTTAACAAGTTGTTTTTAAGAATTATAAAAATTTTTTTTTTTCATATAAAAAAATAATACTTAATGATTGTTTGTTGCTGGAGGCTGTTTTTTAACTGATCTATTTGAAAAAATTATTATATTTTTATTTTTATTTTTAGAACTATATCCAGTATTGAAATAATTAAATTGTTTTTACGTAATAGAACTTTTGAGCTTAATGCATTATTTAATCTATTTATTGTTCAATACGTGAAAACAATTATTGTCTGCAGTTGTTCATTGCAAGTCTATCTTGATTTCATATTTTTCATCATGTGCTCGCAATAATCGCTCGTGCATACAACTGCATTGAAAGTCAAATCTCATTTTTTCCTCTTGTTTACGAAATAGCTATTTTATCTTATCTTAAAATAATTATTTATTTTCCATCAATAATTTGGCTTTTGATGAAAAAAGATTTAAAAAAGGGAAAAATTTAGAGTTTTAAGTTTCCATACTGTCTCGCTACGCTTGCTTATACATAATTGCATAGAGAGTTAGTCTATATTTTTTCTATTGCTCAATCTCCCATTATTTAGAATTTCTTTTAATTTTGTTTTTAATTTAAAATTATTATTTAGCAATATAAATAAGACTTATAACCTTAAAAATAAATGAACTGACAATATTTTTTTTTAGATTTTAAAAACTATTTCAATTAAAGGTAAAAATTAATGACCAGATAATGTACTGCAGAAAAATACTAGGTTTTAAGAGAAAGGTAAATATGGGTAATAAATGGAAGGGCATAGCAATGAAAAGACCGAATATGGAGTGAAATATTTAATGACGCGCTTGTAAAATGCATACTGAATCAATTTTTAAACCAAAACCAACAGGAAAATAAATTTTTAGAGATGTTCAATTTTGTTATTAAATTTATAAAGACAATTTTTTGAACGGAATTATACACTTTTTAGGTAAAAATATAAAAATACTTTATTAAATTACCTGGGAGATACTTGAGGCTATTTCTTTGATGTCTACTTGCGCCGGTAATGTCTTTTTCTATTTTATTATTTTGTCAACACTTGTTTGTAACAAAGTCACTATTTTTTTTTAACAACACTTTTACAAATTTTTATTGAACTAAACTGAACTAATTGTCTATAAAATTATAAAAGTTTTGTTTTAAATAATAAATCAACAGTGTAGGTATGTCAAATTCTGGCTGCACGCAGCTTTACAAATTACATATACATGAATATTACATGAATATCCATATCACGTACTGATAACTGCTGACATCTATAACGCCCTAAGAATCAAGTACATAGGGACATCTTTGGTTAATCGAGTGTACTATAAACTTTTAGTAGATAAATGATTTTGCAAAGCAGAAAGTAAATTCAAAGTTTATTTAACTTATTAAATTTAAATGAATCATTTTTAATAATTATATCATGAAAGATAGTTATTTAAAAACGATTATAATTAAGTATAAAGACAGTTTATAAAAAAAAATCTTTCTTATAAAATTTAAAATTTAATTTGTTATCATACGATTCACTTTTTAGCATAGAACTTGCAAAATTATTTTCCAGATGGTGCAGATGCTTTCTTTTATAACCTAGAAAACAGCTGTTTTACCGCGTTCATGTGTCTCATTAAGGCGGAAGAACGCCGGGTAAACAGTTTTTTGTTTTAATTCGTTGTTTAGAAAATAATTACTATCAAGGTCTATTATAGTATCAATTATTCAAAGTAAATAATATAAAGTGTTTAATATTAGTATTCTGCATTTTGGTTTTTTCTAAAAAGAAAAATGGGTGTCACAGTGTAAGTATGAAAAATTCATACCTTAAATTAGCAGCTGCAAAAAATTTTATTGGTTATCTTTTCAAACTGCCAAAAAAAAAGAATCATGTTTCAAAAGCGCATGATGCACAAGTTTGTAATAACTTACGAATCACTTGCGAACTTTTATTCGTTTTGTAAGATAGATTATTTTAATATTTTTAATTTAAATAAAAGAACAATAGAAATAAAATACAGTTTTTATTACTATTAAAAAAAAAATTATGCTTCTTTAAGTATATTAAAATAATAAGTAATGCTTATTTTTTCAGGCTTCAACAGTTTCCAATAACAGAAAATAGAACAGGAACACAAACCATTGAGTTGCTGACAAAAAGGATTGCTGCATTAGGTGCTGTTCAAGCTGGACAATTTATAGTGGATTGCGATACATACATGTCTGTACCTCAACTTGGTAAGTCAACTTATTGAAAATTAAATTTTTGTATTCTTTAAAAGAAAATGAGCAGACAATGAAAATTTAAAATAAAATTAAGGGTAAATTTTATAATTGTCTCAATATTTGCAAATGGATTATAAATAAATACTCTGAATTTTATATCTATTTAGCATATTTTCTTTATTATATATTACACTATACAAACACGCAATTTTTTGGTTCTGCTGACTGTCTTAGCGATCAATTATTGCATGATATCGACAATTTTGAAATTCTACAAAGATATAAAGGAAACATGACAAATTTTCCTCAAATTCATACGCTTTTTTTTCAAATACATATTTAATTTACATATCTTTGCTAAAAATTACTCTCCGTTACTAGTGTACATTCAATAATTAGTTTCAAATTTTATGCTATTTTAAAAATTAAAATTACAAGAAAATAAAAAAAATCAAGCATGATTCTTTATAGTTTTAAGGATTATTGTCAATTACAATTATTATTTTGTTTGGAATATTGCAATTATATAATAAAACTTTTATTTAATATGCATATTCTGGATTATTGTTATGTACAGCATAATTTCTATAAAGGTATAAATAATTAAATTCTATAGAATTATTACAAAAATATTAAATCTAGCAAGCAAAGTTGGGTTTATTCTTTTAAAAAGTCGCTATGTGTCATTCATTCAAAAAATAATTTTCTTTTACGTACATTTCATTCTTAGAAATTTAATTAATTTCACTCTCATAAGAATAGTTGCGCATGGTCAAAATAATTATTACAGCGCAAACATTTTTAATTATTGTCATTATTTTAAATTCAATTATTTTCTTATTATTATTATATTTGATTCAATCTGTAATACAGATATTTTTTATTAATCAAATAACTATACTTTACCTTTCATTGAAAGTAATTTTAAATTATTGATTGAGTCTTTTAATATTAAGGTTCTAAGCATAAAGAATTTTAGTTTTGTAAATTTTATTGAAAAAATTACAAGTTTCTAAAAAATTGAATATATTTGAAGAACAGTTTAAAAATTTATTAGAGTATTTATTGTCAAGATTATTCTTGTAAATTTTAAAATTTTAATAGAATTAAACATGATGTATTTATTGCATCTTTAAAAATATATATTTGAATATTTCATAAAGCATCGTTTTATTGTAAATTGTCAAATTGATTTGATATTATAATAAAGCTAAAATTAAATTATTTCATTAATTTGTCGAAATAAATTCTTTAAATATATTTACACGATGATTACTACATTAGAAAGAATTTGATTATGTACAATAAATATTTTCCCAAAGTTTAAGTTCAATTATCTAAGTCTCATCGAAAATTAAAATATTTACAAAATTCACCAGTTCTACTTTTAAAGCGAAATACTAAAATGCTGATTTTTTATTTAACTCGTTAACTAGAACATTATTATTATTTACAATTTATTTAAATTTATATAGCTCATATTTTACATTATTGATTATAATAATAATTGATGTTATTACTTTGGCCTTATAATGTAATAATATTGAACAATTATTGGCATTTCATAAATAATTTCTCCTCTACTTTTTGATTTTTTATTATTTTATATTGTCATGGTATTGTCATTATTTATTATTAGTATAACAACAAGATATGGCATTTATTATTGTCTTAAGAATTTTTATTATCTCTTTTATCGAATGATATGATTATCTGATATGACCAAATTTGATCCTCTAAATATATTTCTGCAAAATTTAACTTTTGGCCTTGTTTTTTGATATATAATTATAATTATTCTCTACAGACTATAAAAATACAAAATATTACTAACTTCTATTCTAATTTTAGTAAAATTATTTTTACTAGTTTTTATAAATTATTCGCTGCAATAATAAGAACAAAATTTTTTTTACGTTATCGCAATATTTAAACTATTCAAGTCTTTTATTACTAAAAAGATTCAAGCTGTCAGCATAGAGGAATTCAAATCGATGAACACAAAATTAATTGGCAACAACATTTTTAAGCATTAATACGTATTGGCTTATTTAAAATTTTTAAAATTTCAATTCATTTATTATAAATATAAAAATCATTTTATAGCAAAAATTTTTTTTATTTAATTTTCTAACATATTTTATATCATATTTAATATTGAACGAGTTTTTTTTTTTTAATTTAAATATCTAAAAAATTTTTTTTTATATTGTCATTTTTTTATGATTACAAGTCTATATGTGTTTTTTAATTATTGTTATAAAAGAGCAAGATATGAGTGAAATTTTAATTTAATAAATTTAAACATTTTCCATAATATAACAACTTAAAAAAGGAAGAAAAAATTTTTTTTCAAAACTCATACCTCCTCTTTCTAGATTTTGTACAAATAGTTACAAAGAAAAGAAAAAAAAAAATAAAAAAAAAATGGTTAAAATTTCTTTTTTTATTGTTAAAAATTTTTGTATAAATCTTTCTTTTGAAAAAAGTTTATATAGATTTTATAAGGTCCCTCTATAAATATATCTTATAATCTTAAGAAAAGACCATTTCAAAAAATAAAAACTACACAGGAAGCCATGTTATAAATAACGTACTTTTTTTTTCTTCTTTCCTATATTATAAGGGCAGGTGTGTATATTTCACATATGCTTATAAAGGTAGATTATAAAAAAAAAAAATTGTATTGTCCTTATGTTCTCGAAAGGCACGGCGCATGGAAGTTTTGCTGTATATAAGCGTGTTCTTTAAATATTATTATCTTCTCTTTTAAATTTTTACATTGTAAGTAAGTACATATAAATAATTTTTTCTTTTTTAACATTTCCTTAATTTTCTATACAGTCCAAATTTTAATTATAAGTACAAAATAAATCAGTTTTCTTTTTTTTTAATCTCGATATTTTTTCGCAACAAGTCATAAAACTAGGAAATTTTAATAACATTAAGTCTTACATGCCCGCCCTTCCCTAAATAAAATAATTGTCTTCGTAAAAATTATAATTTGGTGATCACAAGTAGCAAGTCTTATAAAAAATTAGGGCGACAGTATCCTTTCCGTAGATTCTGTACTCTTTTTCATAATGAACTCTGCCCGGTTCCAGTGATCCAGCTGGAAATTCATCAAAAACCATTCGTTGTTCAGAAGTATTTGTCGCGTTTCCGTAACTAGGCCGAAACTGATTGTGTGAAAGGATTCTAGGTGACCTGACATCCAAACTTGATATGGATTGTCTGCGAGTGCCAGGAGGATAAGAACTCGGCCTGGGGTCTCTGTCCAGAATCGCTTCGATCTCCATGTAGGTTAAATCCTGTAAGCTTTTAGGATACTTGCTCAGTCGTCTTATGTCACGAGGTTGAAAATGTTCTTCCAAGTTAATGGCCCTGCTTCTTCTCGGTAAACTCGAATAAGATCCGTCGTTCATCCAAGAAGTTCCAGGAGCGTTCGATAAATTTTGATTACTACAATAAGGGCTAATTCTATGCAATTCTAATTCTTCTAGGCTTCTTATAATATCTCGACTGTAAACGCTGGTTGTAGGTCTTCTAGTGGACAATTCCTCGTATCTCTCACCAAATTCGTAGTCCATTCCGTAGGATCTCATGAAGTCTTGATCCATGAGATGTGAGCTCGGAGGCGCTCCTCCTCTGAGTACTTGTCGAAGAGTTATGTCTGGAAAACTCTCAGCCCCTGTAGGACCTTCTCTAGTGCAATTCGGGACATTTAAGCGCCATCTTGAAAACTTCCCTTGGAAAATACGGGATAACCTATCAGTTTTCTCGCCTAAAATATTACAACAGTCGGCCAGCCGACGACGTTCGCAGTTTTGAAGCAATGAGGAACAGTCCAGGGTCGTAGCTGATCTGCCAGAGATCAAAGGTCGAGATATTAGATTATTTTCGCAGGAAGATGGTGGATATATATCCCGAGGATCGTGTTGAGTAGGATAAGCACCACCTGGAAGTGGTTTACCAGTTTTTTCGAGATTCGAAAGCCCTCCGGTGAGGGAGGCCTTATACTACCGAGCTTGAGCGTATTCTGGATTCATCTCGTCCAGCTGTTTTCCTTTTGTTTCAGGAACACAAAACACAACGAAACATAAGCCACATATTGCTATCCCTGCGTAAAACCAAAACGCTCCATAAAGATTTAGTGCCTGAAAAAAAAGTATTTATAAATAATTTTTATGACGGGTTTTCTCAACAAAGATAATTACAAAGAAAATTAAAAATTATTAAAATTATTTTATCAAACCAATTAAAATAAAAAGAAAAAATGAATATCTTATTAAAGTTTTTTGTTACCAATAATAAAAAAAGTTAGGAAAGATTTATCTAAAGAAATTTCCTTTTTTATACTTTGTATTATTGCATTAAAAAAAATTCTAAGCTTAACTTTTGAATTAGTAAAAATGAAAAAATTTTTCTGAAGAGTTATAAGAAAAATGAATTTGAATAATAATGGATTAAAATAAAAATAAAAAAAAACGCTCATTACAAGCCAAGAAGAGAAAAATAATATCATTAAAAGTTTTAATTTAATTTTTCTTTTAAAAGCATTTTTTATATTTCATTCATTAAAAGTAAAAAAAAAAAAAAATAATTAAATCAATATTATAGAAGCACTATTTTATGTTAATAGTTTCAAAGATTTGTATGTATTGTAACCATAAAAAAAAAGAAAAAAAAAACTAGATCTTTAAATTAAAGTAGAAACTGTGTATACCTTACGTTATTAATAATACTTTCCCTTTAATGTAAGACGTATTGTAAGAAATTTTATGAGAGACTTGGTGCTTTAAAGAAAATTTGCAAATTCTGAGTTTTAACAAAAATAATTAAAAAATTAGAAAAAAAGGTTTCATAAAATGTACCCATGTTTAATAAGTAAATTGTTAGGAAATTTTGTGCTTTGTGCATTAACAGAAATTAATAAATTGAAAAAAAATATATGTCCTTGAAGGAAAAGGGCAGGTTAATAAAATCAAATACAATTGCAAATGCAGATTGCTTTACTGACATAGATAAACAGATGGAACTATGATCTAGACTTTCGCTCCATCTATTTATTCTATGACGGCAAGATTGAGAAGCACATTTATTTTTGCATTTACATTTGTATTAGTGTTTTTTTTAGAACTTGCCTGAGGCCGGTTTTCGGTCCCCTTTTCTTTTGGCAAATGCAGACAAGTAAAAAAAATTTTTGTTAGTATCTACATGCATGAGTAGTCGATTCCCCGACAAATGAAATCACCCTCCTTTTACCTTTCCCTTTCTTAGATAATGAATAAGAATAGATGCCAGCAGACTGCTAAGCGGTTTTTCGCATAATTTTTCGAGACAAAAAATCTAGATCATTTCATTTACAGTATCATTTTTTGTACTCGAGGACCCCAAATAAAATCAGATGGATTTCCCTTTTCTCCCTCCATTTCGAAACCCTTATTATATCCAGGAAATTAAACCAAATCGTAGCTGGCAGGCCAACGTACAGTAAAATAGATCCTTGGATAAAAAGTTTTTGATGTGCAAAAGGACTTCCTCTTTTCCCATAGTGCCATTTCTTTACCTATCTTTGTTAACACCACGTTTACAAACCCTCAATTTATGCACGGAATAAGAGAACGCAGCTAGTTGGTATAACAGTAGTAAGAAATTTATACTGTTAAACAGAACGCCTTGTTAGATTGATATGTGTAGGAGTTTTATTATTAATTATAACGAAAATTTTCTTCAGAGAACAAGGATGCAGGACTCAATATTCTATATATACCCGAATTTTCTTTCCGCGAATCCTGACGATTCACAAACTATATTGGACACAAATTCAAGCAACAATATGCGCTGGATCCTTGTATGAAGATAAAGGTAGAAATAATTACTATTCAGGTTGGTTATAAGTAGTACTCTTTTACATCGAATAACGTTACAATATTTTACTAAAAAATAATTTCAACTCTTCGATTCTCAAGTTTATCTAACTCATGTTTGCTTTTGCATCTGTATTTAATTCATTGAATAACAGTTTTAAAATTATAAGCATAAATTTAACAAGAAAACACTCGAGAATAAAACCGTTCAGCAATCCCTAAGTTTATTTAATTTGTAGAATGTAAAAAAAACAATGATGGAAGGATGATTCCATTTGTTCTGGTAACCACGAATACTTATATTTAAAGTAGAAACTAAACTTGCAAAATAAAATAGGTCAAATTTTATTAGGAAATTTTTCTCAAAGTACCCTAACTGGTTGAATGCTATCTTTTAAATGTACTTGCTCTGTATTAAAAATTAAAAATTAATTTTAAAAGCATAGAATAAAAAAAGTCTAGTTAGATAGAAAAAATGAAATTAAAATAGATTAAAGTTATTTAAAAAAGTGTATATAAGTAGACACAAGTATTTAAACGTGACATAAATTGTAAATAACGCTCGAAATATTGCACTAAGAGAAAAAGACAAGGATAATTTCAAACGTCGGGCGCCAGGTAATTTTTTTAACGTTTGAAATATATTTGTTGTTGTAATAAGAAAAGCATAATAGTATGCATGAGCATAATATAAAAAAATACAAGTTTTAAAGTATCTTCCCTTAGTGCATTATTTTAATGGATGGGAGTGCCCCTTATGATTAAGTCAGTACAAATGCGTATGCAAAGAATGTAATCTTTTAAAACAATAAATACTTAAAAAGAAAAAAAAGTATATTAAAAAAGTATTTGCATTACCTCTGTAAAGTCTGTAAAAGTTTTGACACCGAGAAAAGCACAGAAGTAACTGAAACTCGTGCTGATACTGGATCCGAGTCCTCTGTACTCCAAAGGAAATAGTTCACCAATCAATAACCAAGATATCGGCGATATTCCAAGTGCAAGTGCCGTTGTGAAAACAAGAACGCACAACAATGGTATCCAATCGTATTGTCCAAGATAACTAGCTTCCGGATACGGAGGGACATGCAGCTCTTGTAAAACTGTGTAATAGTAAACGTAACTGCCAAAGCCAGCTAAGGCCAATGACATAAACACTGTGCTGGCTATTAATAATGGTAACCTTCCAACGATGTCAATGAGAAAACCTTTAATTCAAAATTTTAACCGATTAATGAAGAACAAGGATTGATTTGGAAAAATTTTTGTACCTGAGAGTAAGGAAGCTAAAAGCTGTACGAATCCAAAAGCTATCGTTGCATTATGAGGATTCATACCCTTCAAGGTGCTGCGGAAGATATTGACGGCATAATATTTAAAAGCATCTGCACCGGAAAATCTTTGGAAAAACATGAGGCCGCATGTTATGCCTATTGGTTTATAAAGTCTTGGGGTTAGCATGCTGCTTTTGAATGTCAATTCATATTGTTTTGCTCTTGATGCTAATATGTTTGTTCTGATTATCTGAAATATATATAATAATTTATATGTATAGAGCAGGGGTTATAGCAAGTTACAAACAATGGCTTTTGTATATTCATTATTGCATTCTATTATATTATTACACACTGACAACTTTGTACGATTAATTTCAATCTACATTATAGTTCTTTTGTTTTTTAAAATATTTTTGGTAAATGTTATTTGAATGTGCCTTCGAAACATTTGTTAAACTTGAAAAGTTGTTGCGTCAGATCGACATAAACGCGACAGGAAGTTAATTTAGAAAACTATGAATTCCTTCTTTATACAACTGCAAGACGTACAAGTTTTGGAAAGATGTAATCTGCAATGTACATAGGATAATACTTACTTGAAGTTCGTGCCTGATGTCAACGTGAGCACCTCTCAGCCACTGCAAGCTGCTAGCAGCCTCCTCGTCTTTTCCATTAAGAACGAGATACGAGGGAGTTTCCGGTATGAAGAGAGTGCCTAGGAAAAGCATCGATGGCGCAATAGCAACAAGAAGTGCACTTTGCCGCCAGTTTAAGTATGAGCCAGCTATGTAAGAGAGTAATAAACCCACATGACCTAGAACCTTCAACATAGCTGAGAGGCATCCACGAATTCCTGGTAGCGAGATCTCCGAGATATAAACCTGATCGTTAAAAAAATTAAATAAAATAAAAATTTCTTTTTTTTATATTATCAAGATACGTGTTATTATGTCAGTCATGCAAAATACATGTTTTTGTATATATGAATATTTCTAATGCAGTAGCTGCAGTAGCGCTTCGAGTGATAGGCACTAAAAGAACGTGAAAGCTGATCGTTTATCGCATGTATCCATAATTGATTTAGTTTTTGCTTTGATCGACTCGTGTCATGGATAAATTAAATAAATGCTTATTTTTCATTTTATTTTTATCATTTTCATACACGTACATAAAGTATTTACTTTTTTCTCCTTATTTGATTAATTGTTAAACTTGAGATAAAGAATGAAAGAAGTTTATAGATTAAAGTATATCACCAAGCAACGACAAAAAAAAAAGAAAACTTTGATTTTATCTTTGATTGAGGAAGGTCAAAACTTTACTTTTTTACATTCTCAGACTATTATATTACATTTTCTTTAAATGACCGTTGTAATAGATAGCTTATCACTATTTTATTTAAATATTTAAGGTCTGATTGAAATATTATTAAACAAATTAATAATTTATATATAATATCATAATTTTATTAAGATAAGATAATTTAGCAAAGATTTTATAATAATTAATTTAATTACAAAATTAAAATTTTAGGCATGAAAGTACAGAATGCGATCTGGGGTATTATTACTTCAATATATTTTTACTCACTCAAAAATTTTTATAGGGGTACTCTGGGAAACCGAAAATCAACAGGGGGGGGGGGGGGGAATCAAATGGGAATAATTTCGATTTAGGGGCTAAGAATAATCTGAATTGAGAGACCCAGAATAATTGAGATTTAGGGTATCAGAATAATTTGAGTTTAGAATCTTAACATATAGATTTTTAACATGGAACATTTTTATAGCCTCCTAGCATTACATTTGTGAGGGGTTAAAATGGACTTAGAATAATTTCAATTTAGGGACTTAGAATAATAAGGATTTTAGGAGCTTAAATTGATGGGTTTTATTCTTTAATTTAACATTATACAGTAGAACAGCATGAAGAATTTTTTGGCAAGAAAAAAACTTAATGTTGATATAACCAGGAATTGAACCGTGGATCCTCAGGTCCAAAGTCCAAGAGCATGCTCCACTAGCACCATCAAAGTACAAAAAATCCGTGGATATTTTTTCGAAGATAAAACAAAAAGTTGAGTTTTAAAAGCATTAATGATCAGCAATGAAATGATGGCTCAAGAAATTGCTATCGTTTAAATAAAATAGTAAAAATGGCTGTTTTATTAATTAATTTGACAAGTTAAAATTAATTATTCATTGAATCCCATAAAATGCATAAAATAGTGAGATATCTATAAAAATGTAAAATTATATTTACTCATGTACGTACAAAAGAATAAAATATAAAGTCAATAAGGAAATGTAAATATAAAGTTTATTTATACTGTATAATAAAATAATAAAAATTTGTACTAATTTATTTTTTTCTCTCATCTCAGTATATTTAAAAGTAGTGCTTATTTTTATAGCATCTTAAACTGAATAAATGCAGAATCGCGATACATAAAATTTATAAAATACAACTGTCTCAAGACTTGGTATGCAGATGAAAAATTAAAAAAGGCAACAAAATAAAACTATTTTCCAACTTGTTTTAAAATAAATTTTTATATTAAGTGCATACTTTTTTTGCGTATGTGTACGTCAGCTCATTTTATATAACGCAGGATAATAAATGTTACTTTTTTTTCTTCATAAAACCGATTCAGAAAAAATGTTTAAAATAATAATTGGCTCGTATTTTAAAAAACTTACTTGTGCAACCATCGTTACGACAGAGCAGCAAAGTCCGCCAATAAAACTCGTGATGTAAATAAGCTCCAAGCAAGGTGCAATACCTGTCAAAATCCATATGGCCGTTAACGGTAAGGAGGTTAGCCTAAGAGCCAATCTTCGACCTTTTCTCATTATCCAATCACCAATCATGGCACCGATTCCAGCACCGAGCATCGATAACGCCGCGACCCAGGATGCTTCCTGCTGTGTTACCGAAAAAGATGTCCTAAAAAAGCGAAAAAGATATAAATTACAAGAGCAATAAATAAACCTGCAGACTATAAATAATGAATTTTTACCAAGTGTTGTTATTCGATGGGTAGGTTGATTTTAAATTAGACTGTATAATAGAATCCAGGGCTGGAGATGTGTAACCTTTGGCCAAACCAGATGAAAGGGTTCCCATAGACAATGCCAGAGTCGCTAGAACCTATGAAAATTCATTTTAATTTTAAATTATGATAGCAAGTGAATCAATATAATTTATAATATCAACAAAAATACGCAATAATAGATAATTATTTTAAATAGCATAAATAAAAATTTTATTATTATAAACTTCTTGGAAGACAATCAGTTTAAATCAATAGAATTTATTAATACATAAAAAAAACAATATCAATTAAAAATTTATTTATAAATGATATTTTATTGTACAAGCAAATCAAAATTGAAAAAAATTTCAACTTGGTATTGTACTGCTGATTTATAAAATAATAATCTTTTAGAAAAAAATTAAAAATTTTTCTGCTCATAAATAATCAATTTTTTTTTCCGAATAAAAAAATACGAAAAGCATTTTTATGGGTGGCTATTTCATCGGTCACTATTTGCCTAATTTTGCTGTGTTAAAAAAGTCCTCCTAAAATGACACTTTTTAAGATTAACAATAATACGTCTGATTATGTTAATTAAAATATTTCGCATGTCTCTTTTTTGTTTGCGAGATAAACTAAGTAAAATGAAAATATATTGTCAATATTATTTATGTGTATTTTACTTAACCTAGAACTTATGCACTGTAAAAAATAACTTCCTTAATATATTAACAAAAAAATTAGAACATTTTCGAAAAATTAGTAAATATTCAAAAAAATTTGTAAATATTCGAAAAAAATCGTAAATTTACTAAATTTAGTATATTATCGAAAAATTCGAGAATTCTCGATTTTTTATTGTGAATTCATAAGAAAAATTTTTTTTTCTCGAAAATTTAAAGATAAATAATTGTGAATTTGCAACTTTTTTCGTAAATGCACAAAAAAAATCGAGAATTTCGATAATATACTAAATTTAGTAAATTTACGATTTTTATCAAATATTTACAAATTTTTTTGAAAATTTGCTAATTTTTCAAAAATTTTCTAATTTTTTTGTTAATATAAGGAAGTTACTTTTTACAGTGTGGTTTTTATATGTAAAGATCTTTTTCAACAATACAACTAATTATTTGATTTCCCTGATGAGTAGCCACTCGCATTTAAAGATAAACAAATTTAACTTGTAAACTTTTTATTAAATGAAGGTTAAGTACAATCGTGAAAAAGATCTTAACGTTTTGGTGTGTACATTAACAATTTATTCTCTTTTTTACTTGGGTTTTTAGATCTTTTGTGAATTTTAATCAAAATTTGTCCAACATCTCAATGAGAGAATTAATAATAAAAATCGCAGCTAAGAGGAAAACTCGAGTTTTGTTAATTAACTTCAATTTTCCTCCATCGTCATCTATTTGTACGACAGCTAAAATAAGGGGCTTAGCATAATTAATGCATTTTAGGTGAAAATAACGGTCAGCAATCAACAATGAATTGATTCTCTAAAACTATCTGGGTTAATCAATATATTTTAAGACATTCACACATATTTACACATGCGTGCAAATAGTATCGCATATTAAATGTGAAGAAAAAAAGAAAACTTAAAATTCTTGTATTCTTAAAAGGAGTTGATATGCAACTCTCGTACATATGAGATAAAAACGCATTCTATTGTAAAATTTTCCGCTGCACCTAAAAACGACAATATAGAAATACAGAAAACACGAGCGATCATATCCATTGTCACTGGAGTTTAAATATAACTTTTTTATATTATTTGCTACATATTATCAGTGAATATGTGCACTGAATTTAAAAAATTTTTTTTCTTAAAATTTCAATTTAAACATATTAGCTAATAACAAAAATGATATAAAAGTTTATCTTTCGTAAGAAATTCATTTTTAAACTTTATGTTAAAAAAAGATTTTCATATTTCATCTTAAGATTTTGAAGGCAAGTAAATCTTTTTAAAGTATAGGAACTTAGGATTCATCATTTTGAATTATTTTATTTATTAGCGCCAAAAATTACAGATTTTATTTTATTTCGGTAGTTTGATAGTTTTGATGATTTAAAATTGTGATACCCATAAGATGTATATTATATTATAATGTATATTATAAACGAAATTGGTTTAAAGGTGGGGCTTTTCAAAATAGTAGAACTCAATAAATTTAGGGAAATTTAGTTTAATTTCCAGCTCGATTTATTATCAATGAAAAAGCAAACCATACTATTGGTCGTAGGGTTATTTACTCAAGAGTGGCATCCCACTTTTTCGAAACTTCTGTGACACTTCTGTGAAGTCGCGGGCCGCACGTAACAGACACTTCTGTACACTTCTACGCACTTTTTCCCGGCTGAGAAGAGGGGCGCGGACAGTGGTTCTCAGAGTTTTTTAATAATATTTTTAAAAAAACTAATAATTATTTATTAAAAGTAGATAATTTTTTTAAAATAATTATTAAATAAATATAATAAAAAAATTTATAAAAAATAATTTTTTTTTTATTTTTCAAAAAAAGAAACATAAAATCGTATTTTTTAAAAATTATTTAGATGAATTCTCGAACAAATTAAAATATTCAGAATTATATTTATATTAAATATATATAATTTAAAAATAATTTTTAAAAAACAATTAAACTGAATAAATTATTATTTTTTAATTCTGAGGAATGCAATAGGCTTTTTGGGTCTTAGAATTCAAATATGATGTCAGAAATGCTATTCGATGCCTTTTCGGGGGTGATTTTGGCCTTTTTTAACCCCTTTTACCCTAAATAATATATTTCATTAAATGCACTGTTCTTTCCAAATTTAAAATATCTTCAAGGGTTTTTTGGATCACTAAATTCAATAATGATGCCAGAAATGCTATTTGATGCCTTTCCGGGGGTGATTTTTGCCTTTTTTCACCCCTTTTACCCAAGGGATCAGCAACGCGATGCAAAAATTAATACTACGCCTCAATAAATAAAAATTATATATTTTATTAATAATAAATTCGACCTCAAATTTCGAAATCAAGTTCGAAATTCAAAATAGCGGAATAATTGACCAAAACCTAACGAACTAGTCTATCTCTATAGGAAAAAAACTACACGTCAAGCATTACACTAGCGTAACTTAAAGTAGCCTATAATAAAAAAACCACACGTCAAGCCCTACACTAGCGTAACCTAAGGAAGTAGGCTGTAATAAAATAACGACACGTCAAGCCTTACAGTAGCGTAACCTAAGGAAGTAGGCTACAATAAAAAACGACACGTCAAGCCTTACAGTAGCGTAACCTAAGGAAGTAGGCTATAATAAAAAACGACACGTCAAGCCTTACAGTAGCGTAACCTAAGGAAGTAGGGTACAATAAAAAACGACACGTCAAGCCTTACAGTAGCGTAACCTAAGGAAGTAAGCTATAATAAAATAACAACACGTCAAGCCTTACAGTAGCGTAACCTAAGGAAATAGGCTACAATAAAAAATGACACGTCAAGCCTTACAGTAGCGTAACCTAAGGCAATAGGCTACAATAAAAAACGACACGTCAAGCCTTACAGTAGCGTAACCTAAGGAAGTAGGCTATAATAAAATACCGACACGTCAAGCCTTACAGTAGCGTAACCTAAGGAAGTAGGCTATAATAAAATAACGACACGTCAAGCCTTGCAGTAGCGTAACCTAAGGAAGTAGGCTATAATAAAAAAACAAAACGTCAAGCCTTACAGTAGCGTAACCTAAGGAAGTAGGCTATAATAAAAAAACAACACGTCAAGCCTTACAGTAGCGTAACCTAAGGAAGTAGGCTATAATAAAATAACGACACGTCAAGCCTTACAGTAGCGTAACCTAAGGAAGTAGGCTATAATAAAATACCGACACGTCAAGCCTTACAGTAGCGTAACCTAAGGAAGTAGGCTATAATAAAATAACGACACGTCAAGCCTTGCAGTAGCGTAACCTAAGGTAATAGGCTACAATAAAAAACGACACGTCAAGCCTTACAGTAGCGTAACCTAAGGAAGTAGGCTATAATAAAATAACGACACGTCAAGCCTTGCAGTAGCGTAACCTAAGGAAGTAGGCTACAATAAAAAACGACACGTCAAGCCTTACAGTAACGTAACCTAAGGAAATAGGCTATAAGAAAAAACGATACGACAAGTCTTACACTAACATAACCTAAGGAAAAAGACTATAATAAAAAAGCGACAAGTCAAGCCTACTAATTACATTTTGTAATTAAAGGTTAATTACCCGGTTAATTAAAAAAGAAATAAGCAACTCAAAATTTTTAAGGTTAAACACGCGTTCTTATGGGAGTTGATATTGTTTTACTTCGTACTAATTCAACAACGAATCTTTTTAGATAAAATTGTGTACACGTGTTATTTAATAAAAGTAGAAACTTTTCCAAGAGAAAAATACAATAGTTGCTGATCAAATTATAAACACATAATTTTAGTCGTAGGCTCCTTTCAATAAAATATTTTGTATTTAAAAAATTTTGTTTATACCACACTCATTATATAAGAAAATGCATTATTATTAATAATAACTTCTAAATATTCGCATACCCATAAAATAATTAATAAAATTTAATTAATTAGTTATGCTATCCTAAATATTATTAATATATTATATATTATATATTAAATATATTATACTATATATTATACTATCCTAAATATAATATTAGTTATGCTATCTCTTATATTATCCTAAAATATACGGACCTAAAACCGGGAGCCACCTTAAATATAATTTTCTCTTATAAAAAATAACCCTTGAGATGAGTGTAAGTCTGATGAAATAAAAAAATAAATCAATCTTCCAGCTCTAGTTGTAATTTCGTGTTTATTTAAATTATTATCGGTTACTTATATTTTTTGGGTCACTAAACACGAATATGATGTTTGTTTTTACTTAAAATGCACCAGTTGCCCACATTAAATATCTTTAGGTAACTGCGAGGTAATTGCTACGCATTCATCTTCTATTGTGGAGAATAATAACAATTTAGGTAAAAACGAATGTCGTATTCGTGTTCAGTAGAGCGTGTTTTAATTTTTTGTTTTCGAGATTTTTTTGCTCTCCCCACATTTGGATATTTTGGTCATAAAAATCCCCCCTCTTCAAGGATTTTACCCGTACCACCGAGCACTTAAAGTTTCCCATTTCCCAATTTTGACTTTTCAGTTTTCTAATTTTTTAACATGCTTTAAGATTTTTTTAAACACTAGCCAGCAGATAGAAAATGATGTTTAGACATACTATAATATTAAAAAATGATCATTTTATTTTTTTTTTTTTAAATACTTTTGTCCCTTCCTTTTTAAATCAATTTAATAATAAAAATATATAATACAGAAAATATAGTAAATTTAACAACTAGATTGCAGTTTAGTTGGGTATTTAAATTTAACATTAAATTTTGAAAACAGAAAATGTCTGAAATTTACTAAAATTTGTTCATAGGAAACTCTGGAAATTCAGGGAATTTGGTTTGAAAAGTACTGGAAAATTTTAAAAAATAGTCTGGAATGTCAGTAAATTTTAAAACTTCAGTTCGGTGGCCACCCTGACTATACCATTGCATGAGGTTATGTTGGTGTAGCTCTTGTGTGTGTGTGTGTGTGTGTGCGAAATTTTTGTCTCAATCTAATGCTTTCAAAAATTGAAAAAAAATGAAAGTAATAATTTTAGAAAACTCGGTTTTAATAGATTTATTGGATCTGATAATTAATGATTTGAAAAATTTTTTATTAAAGTTTTTGACACCAAAAAAAAAACTCGAAAAAAACTGACCTGATACTTAATTATTTAAAAAGTTTTGTCTCCAAATTTTACGTAGTGTTGGTGTAAGGCTTGACTTGTCGCTTTTTTATTATAGTCTTATTCCTTAGGTTACGCTACTGTAAGGCTTGACGTGTCGGTATTTTATTATAGCCTACTTCCTTAGGTTACGCTACTGTAAGGCTTGACGTGTCGTTTTTTATTGTAGCCTACTTCCTTAAGTTACGCTACTGTAAGGCTTGACGTGTCGTTATTTTATTATAGCCTACTTCCTTAGGTTACGCTACTGCAAGGCTTGACGTGTCGTTATTTTATTATAGCCTACTTCCTTAGGTTACGCTACTGTAAGGCTTGACGTGTTGTTTTTTTATTATAGCCTACTTCCTTAGGTTACGCTACTGTAAGGCTTGACGTGTCGTTATTTTATTATAGCCTACTTCCTTAGGTTACGCTACTGTAAGGCTTGACGTGTTGTTTTTTTATTATAGCCTACTTCCTTAGGTTACGCTACTGTAAGGCTTGACGTTTTGTTTTTTTATTATAGCCTACTTCCTTAGGTTACGCTACTGCAAGGCTTGACGTGTCGTTATTTTATTATAGCCTACTTCCTTAGGTTACGCTACTGTAAGGCTTGACGTGTCGGTATTTTATTATAGCCTACTTCCTTAGGTTACGCTACTGTAAGGCTTGACGTGTCGTTTTTTATTGTAGCCTATTGCCTTAGGTTACGCTACTGTAAGGCTTGACGTGTCATTTTTTATTGTAGCCTATTTCCTTAGGTTACGCTACTGTAAGGCTTGACGTGTTGTTATTTTATTATAGCTTACTTCCTTAGGTTACGCTACTGTAAGGCTTGACGTGTCGTTTTTTATTGTACCCTACTTCCTTAGGTTACGCTACTGTAAGGCTTGACGTGTCGTTTTTTATTATAGCCTACTTCCTTAGGTTACGCTACTGTAAGGCTTGACGTGTCGTTTTTTATTGTAGCCTACTTCCTTAGGTTACGCTACTGTAAGGCTTGACGTGTCGTTATTTTATTACAGCCTACTTCCTTAGGTTACGCTAGTGTAGGGCTTGACGTGTGGTTTTTTTATTATAGGCTACTTTAAGTTACGCTAGTGTAATGCTTGACGTGTAGTTTTTTTCCTATAGAGATAGACTAGTTCGTTAGGTTTTGGTCAATTATTCCGCTATTTTGAATTTCGAACTTGATTTCGAAATTTGAGGTCGAATTTATTATTAATAAAATATATAATTTTTATTTATTGAGGCGTAGTATTAATTTTTGCATCGCGTTGCTGATCCCTTGGGTAAAAGGGGTGAAAAAAGGCAAAAATCACCCCCGGAAAGGCATCAAATAGCATTTCTGGCATCATTATTGAATTTAGTGATCCAAAAAACCCTTGAAGATATTTTAAATTTGGAAAGAACAGTGCATTTAATGAAATATATTATTTAGGGTAAAAGGGGTTAAAAAAGGCCAAAATCACCCCCGAAAAGGCATCGAATAGCATTTCTGACATCATATTTGAATTCTAAGACCCAAAAAGCCTATTGCATTCCTCAGAATTAAAAAATAATAATTTATTCAGTTTAATTGTTTTTTAAAAATTATTTTTAAATTATATATATTTAATATAAATATAATTCTGAATATTTTAATTTGTTCGAGAATTCATCTAAATAATTTTTAAAAAATACGATTTTATGTTTCTTTTTTTGAAAAATAAAAAAAAAATTATTTTTTATAAATTTTTTTATTATATTTATTTAATAATTATTTTAAAAAAATTATCTACTTTTAATAAATAATTATTAGTTTTTTTAAAAATATTATTAAAAAACTCTGAGAACCACTGTCCGCGCCCCTCTTCTCAGCCGGGAAAAAGTGCGTAGAAGTGTACAGAAGTGTCTGTTACGTGCGGCCCGCGACTTCACAGAAGTGTCACAGAAGTTTCGAAAAAGTGGGATGCCACTCTTGAGTAAATAACCCTACGCTATTGGTATAAGGTATCAAAAGTTTCAGGGGATCAACCATTAAGATAAGGCTACAATAGAGCCTAGTTAAAATTTTGAGACTCATCTAACCAAATTTGTTTAAAAGATTAGACAGATAAGAAGGAAAAGCCAAGGCAATTCAAAAATAGTTTTCTAAATACTTAAAATACTAAATATTAAAAAAAAAATGTCTACGCAAAAACGCAAGTCAAAAAAAGTACAAGCAAGTAATTAGCTAATGGTTTTAGTTTCGGGTAAAATGTAGAAAGAAAAGAATTTTTTAAATATCATATTTAAACTGTAAAACTCGCGAGGAAAAAAAGATGCTAAATAATAATGATACCTTTTAAGAAACATTAAAAATGAGAAACAGAATTTATTTAAGTTTATATTAATATCATAATTATATATGAATAGAAGCCATTATAATAATACCGTGTTTAAAAAAAAAAATTTCTCTTCCTTCCGACTTACTTAAATATGACTTGAATTAATTTAAACATCTTCATTTTTTATCTTATAAGCGGTGTACTTTGTATAATTTTTACTTCAAATCGTTAAATTAAACCACTGTTACTAACTTTTCAAGAATATTTCAATTTTTCTTGAAAATTCATTCTTAATAATATAGAAATTCGAACATGTGTTTTGAAAATAATTTTAAAAAATTGTGGAAAAAAATGCGAGAGGTTACCCCTAATAATGTTTTCCCAACTAATGCTAATGTACTTAAGGTCTTTTTGAAGGTTAAAGAAAATAATTACAGACCTTAATGAAATAGGAAAATTATTAAAATTTAAACATTTTAAAACTTGAATAAAATTTATTTTACTCCTAAAACAGCTTTAACATCGATCTTATGAGGGAGCAATATTTTGAAACTTTAAAAAAATGATAAATATTATATTTCCAATTTATTTTCCCCACCTTACAAGCTTTAATATTAAATAAATAAATAAAACCTATGTAAATAACCTGAAATTATATTAACCCATATATGAAATAACATTTTTATGTAGCATGGATAATTTAGAATTCTGTAAAAAAAATTCTACAACCTTCAAGAGACCTGAATAAAACAATCTCAAACTGTAAAAAGTCTTGTATGCAACTCTTTAACTAGAAGGGTAAACTTCGATGCCATGATTTCAGAAAGTAAAACTAGGTTTAGTTTATTCAACCTCTTAGCAGTTTTGCCAATAAAAAATAGAGAATTCATTAGGTCTAATCTATAGAACCGCGAAATAGCAAAAAAAATTTCAGTTTATCCAACTCATTTCTCAGCTTAGCCTAACATGAGTAGTGTTTATTCTTCTCTGAATTAAAATTAAGTACAAACTATGAGAAACAAGTTGGCTAAACTAAAATTTTTTTGCGCCTTCACTTGCGCTATGCAAAGATATGCATTTAAGTGTAAGCTAATCAAAGCTATAAAAATTTTCAAAGTCTTTTAGAACATGAAACGTTTTTTTGTTCTGAATCGATTTTCAAAGTAACCTTATAGTGTAATTTAGATATTAATATTTATAAAATAGATCATTTATGCGAAACTCACCTGTGAAATATGCTGTGGTCGCGTAGCTGTCGAGGCCATGTGGACGACTGTGTGTCTCGGTACTTTGAAGCCAGTAGTGGCTTCGTCCGGTACCGTCGTAACCTGCAACAAAAAAATAAAAATTCTTTGATTAATATTAATTATTTGTCAAAAAAGTATCTCATATATCAATTTTTTAAACTGAAAATTACTAAAACCATTGGTTTTTAAATCAACAATCTTAAAAAACCCCCAGCAAGACCCCCAGCTTCGTTTTTTAGTATAAGATGAAAAAGAATTTTCAAAAACATATTTTATCCTCTTGAAATTTTTATACTAATTATTTTTTAATTCAGTATCATAATATTCCAAGTTTTCGAGTAATAAGCGTTTTTCTCAAAGTGGCACGAAATAGGCCTAAAACCGCTTATTTTTATATACTTAATTTTAAATATAATTGTTTGAAGGGTTGTAGGTTAAAATTGATTATAAAAGTGAAATATTCGGTAAAATTTTCGGTCCTAAAATAATTGTTGAATTGACTATTCTTTGAAAATTAAAGCTGCCAGAAATCAAGTGGCTACATAAGAATTTAACTTAATTGTAAGATTTTTATAAAATTTAATCGAGGAAAGAAAAGAATAAGTTAATAAGTTTTAAAAATTTACTCTGCAATTGAAAAGAAAGTAATGAATTAAATAGCAGTAGAACTCTAGTTATTATTAGTTAAAACCATTCTGACAGCTTTAATTGATCATATTACTATATATATAAATTAAAGGGAGAGAGAGAGAGAAAGAGAGTTTCGTACGATCTTAAAAGATTTATATATTTGATGCATTTCAATGGTCATTTATTACTCGAACAATTTAGCGTATTCAACTAGAAAGATGTAGAAATTCTTTTAAAGGATTACTTTTTATACAACATCAATTTAAAAGCTTTCTCTTAACAAATTTTTTTCTTTTATTTTAAAATTCTCTTAAAAGCTTTACTTGATTTTCATTTATGGAATGAAAATTCTAAAGAGTACTTTTTCCTAAAAAATATTAAGTAATTTTTAATTATTAAAATACGTTAAAATAGGTTAAAATAAAGCTCAAAAAAATAATATTTTATATTTTACGCCTGGTCAGTTATTCTTTACAGCGTATAAAAATTTTATCCCTTTTACCGTCTGCATAAGCATGAAAATGACATTAAATTAAATTTTATATATTTTACTTGGACATTATGATGAACAAAATTTATATCACTGAACGTATCAGCCCATAAACTTAATTTTTTACTTATCAAGGTTACTCACGAGAATCCCATTCAACAAATGTCATACTAATTTTTCTTTCCTGCATAATTTACATTTTTGATTTATTGCTTACAAGTTTAAAAAAGAAACAAAAGATCACGCATTTTTTTGTCATCTCTACAAGTTAAACGCGATTTATCTGTTTTTTATTAACATGCAAAATGTTTATAGGTGGGGGGGGGGAGTCAAATAGACTTTAAATTTACTAATTTCTTGTTTTAATCGAAGCAGAATTAAATTACGGAGTGGATGAATTAAAATTTAAATTTTTATATTTACAACAAAATTAATTAATGTTGGTAACTGTTCTACCTTACAGGCCCTTAAATTCTGTCGTTGACCGATAATACTGGTAAACAACGTTAAATTTGAGAAAGATCGAAAGTTCGAGAAAGCAAATAAATAGAATTTGACTTATAAAGTTGTCGTAGTATAAAAAAAAAAAAAATACTGATAGTTGCATAATAAAATGACATCGTTGAGGGCGAATAAAAAAAGCGAAGTAAGGTATTATTGAAGACCGAGTAATAAATCCTTCGTCTTGTATAAAAAGAGCAAAGTTACGTCGAATTCTATGGTATAAATATAATCTGAATAAAAAAAAGTTAAATAAGACGTAAGTAGTATAGTTGTCTTGTTTGTCGATAAGAATTCCGCATCTTAGCCAGAAAATAAAGAGGAATTAGATAGAAGTTCTATATATACACTTGTGGGGGTGGCGTTAAAGATTGTTATAATAAATTTCCGGTGCCAGAAGTGAAAGAACCAATATTCCATGTAAATTTTTTTATAGATAAGACGCTTGCCTTCGAGCATGACGTTACTTTATTTTAAATAAAAAATGTTGTAAATACTAAATATTATCTTTCTGTTTGTTGCTCTCAGGTTCTGAACGTAGGCGACAAATATTTTACTTTAATCGTTTATCTATCTATAGAAAAAGTCAATTAACTTATTCTTATTAAAAATTGCCAGTGTATTATTTATTTAAAAAAAGCAATCACCGTTAGTTTGTACATTTATCAATGAATAAAATACGGCTCTACATATTAATGACTTTATTTATAATTATATATGGAGTAATTGAATATTACGCTTACATAAATATTAAATTAATTGAACTTTTTTTAAAAGATAGAGAGAGAGCGAGAAGAAATGGAGAAATTGCAAAAGAATATTTGCATTTATGAATATGTAATCCTTAAATTCAATTTGTATATATGATCAGTTCTTTTAAAAGGAGACTTTTTGTTAACGTGGTAACGTCCCTTGAAGTATTCGGATTTTCAGAAACTTTTACTAGTAGAGTTTCCATCGAAAAGAATTAGTCACGTACACTTTAACGTTATGAAAAAGAGAGAATTTTTAAATCCTTAAGGAATTTTATAGATTATTATATAATCAATTAAATCTTTCTTTAAATAATTTAAATTTTTATTATTAACTCGAGGCTCATAAAATATGGAATTTAATTTGAAATTATATCACAAGTATATGACTGTACTTCAAATGTAAATGAGAAAATTCAAAAGAGAAAACTTCAATATCTTTTTCATCAAGATATTTTAATGATATCATAATTTCACTTGGTTAATTTATTTTTTTCCCTCGGACAAAATGTTATGATAATAAAATATAAAAATGAATGTCGTAATTTTGAGAAAAAACCTAAAAGTACTTTGTTAATTTTCATCATTTTCACTTTGAAAGCATTTTTTTCTCAATATTAAGAGTATTAAAAACGTATCATGTCAAAACGTAATTTATTTATAAAAAAATGATCCGCTTGAATAAACTTTTCTCTTTATTTATGCAAGTATTTTATAGCCTGGCGTCTAAATATTTAAATTATTAGGACCTTGAATAGCAATAAAATAATTCTTTCATCTACTTTTCTTATCTTCTTATGAAAAAGTTATTTTTTTTCTTTTTTAAACGAGTAATAAATTATTTACGCATTGAATGACCTGATTACATTAAACATTTTTTAACTTTTCAAACTTATTTATTTTTAATTTCTTTCGTCAAACTTTTTTATTCTTTTTCCAAGATTTATCTAATAAATTATAAAGATGAAAACTTGCTATTTGATTTATACGTTTCAATTATCTAGAATTTTCAAGAGAAATAGTTTGAAATGAAACGAGTGATGGAAATCAGATTTACAGGGTCCGAGGTGCATAGCATCTGGTAAAATATACATTTCATTAATAATTTTATTTTAAAAGTCTCATCTGTAATGTTCAAATTTACAAAGTATTCCGAAATACGTGGGCATAACGCTAAGTAGTTTCATTTTCAACATGATTTTTAAGTACGTTTCTTTTAATTTTAGTACGTACTAACCTAAAATAAAAATGCACTCTCTGCATTCTTTTATCCACGCGATTTTGTTTCACCAAGTTTTTAACATTACTCATCCTTGGCCTCCGAGTCTCAAGTTTACCATTACAAAACATTTATCACAATTGTTCTATTTTTAGCTCCATTTCTCTCAAATCCATTATTTAAGTAAATCAAAAAATTTTCATATGCAAATTTCCAGTTTACTTTTCGATTAAAGCTTTCATTTTAATCATTTTCGTGAAAACAAATGAGAATAAATGTAATAAAACTAAAATATTCACTTTTCTTTTGTCCAAAATTAACATGGAACATGTTCATTGGATGGGGTATTTGAAAAAGTTTGGCTCGGCAGGGGGGGGGGGTGAAAAATTGACGTTTTTAGAGGGGTGAAAAATGACGTTTTAGGGGGGGGGGGTGAAAATTTACGCTTTTAGGGGGGGGGGTGAAATGGACTTAGAATAAATTGAAGTGGGACTCAGAATACTTTAAGTTTATGGACTTAGGATAGTATATATTGTAATTTCGGTTTTTGGATTTATTACTATTATGAGTAAACATGTTCCATGCTCGTTGTTTGTGTAGTTACACAAGCCGGTTATAAATTTTTTCGTTTAAAAATATCGAAAAAGATAAAAACTGAGAATTGGCGACAAACTTTGATGTAACGCGAAATTACTTTCACTTTTTCTTGTCAAATTCATATAAAATGTACGAAAATCTACGGAAGCAAAAGCCTTTTGATTTTTATCTTCAATTTTTTCCTTTCTTTTTTTTTAATCGAATTTTAGAATTTCCAGTTTCTATTAAATCTAACATTTCAATCTTAACATTTAAGACTGAAGAATATAACAGAAAATTTATGTGCGCTATCGATTGACGAAAGTAATAAGTTTTTAAATATTTTCTAAAAGTTTGCACAGAAAAAAGCAAATTTTATTTAACTTTTTACCAGAAAAATATTCTCACATAATTTAATTTAATTAAATATTTTGAATTATTAAGAAAGATTTTAACAAAAACTAAGACACGAAAAATTTATTATTATCTACGCAATTTAAATTTCAAACGTTTTCTGCTATAATAAACAATAATAATAACGTTTTAAGGAAAAACTTTCTCACGTTTTTCGTTCATGGATTAAATTTAATTTACTCGGAATCCATGTTTACTTTATTTACTCAACGTCTGATATAAATAGCATTTAGGGTTAATTACGTCATTAATGAAATTTTCCAGAATATTATTTTATTATGTTTATAAAAAAGCTGCAATTATTTACGTTTCGTGTTCTTTTTAAATATTTTCTTTCCTTTAATGAAACGTGTAAATAATCGGAACCGAATAAATTTATCTTTCTTGCAAATTACCAATATTTATCTTGTTGAGAAGGCAAAATTTCAAACTAGAGGGTTAAACTTTCTCTGAAGTATATTTATTTTTTTCATATCTGAGCAGAAGTTAACATATTGTGTTGTAGTACACTCCTAACGTTTCATTTGACAAATTATCTGCTTCTTCGAGCGTAATCGGGTCGTTAACGTTCAATCCGATATAATACAGAAAAACTTTGATATATAAGACTTTTATTAACGAGTTGAATAAATGGATCTTTTAAACTTTGATTTTTCATTTTCATCTTTTGCAGCAATTCCAGGCCAAATTTAACTCTCTTACACTCAGAAATATATACAGAGTTTTGACAATGATATAACTTTTTACGAATAATCCTCCTGATGATGTTATGTCATCATAGTAATTATATTTCATTTTAATGTTTTTTTTCTTCAAAATATTTATTTTTTGGATTCTTTAAAATACACAACAGGTGTCAGTCTCGTATCCCCAAAAAGTTGATATTTTGAAAAATAAAACATTTAATTCATCAGGAAGGTTGTACGTATAATTGCGCCAATGATATTCATATAATTGTCACGATTATCGCATGTTATTGTCCTGATGATATAATATCATTGTTACAATGATATTATTTTTTCAGTGTACATTGAATAAAATGCCATTTTAAATCACTAGATAACTATCTCACTTAAATCTAATACCGTATAGGAGCCAATTTTCGAACGTATTGAATTTCGATCAAATACACACAAAATAGCGTTTATATAAAAAAGTATGCATAATTTATCTAAAACCGAGTTTTATTATGAAACTATAAACCCTAAAGAACTGATTTTTACCTTACCGATGTTAAAAAACAATTTAAATTAATAAAAAAAATAAGAAAAATGTTCTCTTGTACAACCTTACGAGATTTTTCTCATCGTTTTCACCAAATCTCGTGTGTTATTAAAATCGAGTTTTAGGGATACCTACTCTATGCCGAACACTAAAAATGCTTTTAATTACGCTGTGAAGCTTTAATAAATGAAGGGAAAGGGTTATATTCACTTATTTATTGCAAATTTATTTTAAATAGGTATATCGATAATCGAATCCGAACTTTTTTACACGTATGGGTATTTTCGATATTTTCAATTTAATTACACTTTTTTTAATTTAAATGATATTTATTTAATAATAATACACTAAATTTGTCATAATTACATTATTTATACTATCTTTTATAATATTTAATAGAATATTTTATAAACTAACACACATAAACACAATTTAAAGTACTTATATACTTATGTATCACTTTGTTTATAACACAATAAATCCTCGTAAATGCTTTGATTTTAATAAAAATTACGTACAAACACTTTAAAATTGGAAAAAAATCTTTATTTTAATATTAAAAATGTATAAAAATTATATTCTAACACTTGTTTCACAAAATTAATGCTTTTTTTACTTTTAAATACACAAATAAATAAAGAGTTAAACAAATGCGTGTTGTTGATAAAAATTTCGCGCGCGAACGTTATTGAAACGGCGGGTTGCGTAAACAGGGGGTCTATTTTGTTTCCTTGAGTTTTAAAAACATTATAATTATCAACTATTATCTTTCGTTAATTAAAATTAAAAAGCAAATTTTAACAAATAAATGTTTAAAATACATGATTATACAAGTGTGTAGTTCATCTGTTGTTTACTATATTTTACTCTTATTATAGGTATTTTATATTAAAAAAACAAGAAAAAAGAAGTGAAAAGGGAGTTAAGAAATAGGTATAGTTATACCTATAAGAATTCTATTAAAACTCGCGCGATTTAAACTTAGTTTTAACGATTTTCAAATTATCGAAAATTAATTCGATCAAAATGATACTATTATCAAAAATAGAATTTGCATTATCGAAATTACCTTACCTTGCACACTTGTAATAAATGTAAATTATTAATTACCCATCAATAAATTTGATATTTTTTTAATTGGAATAATAAAATATAGGATTTCCCTGATCAAATGCAACAATATTTAACTCGAATTATTAATTTTAAAGTATATTTTTCAATAAATAAAGATACAGCTAGGTATAAGAAAGTGACTTATGATCGAAAACTGGCTCCTATACGGTATGTCAAAATCCTAATGTTTCAAAACTTGACCTACAAAATCGATAGTAAATATATAACTTTCCGGGCTTTTGTACTTTCAACCTTCTGTTATTTTCAACTAGAATATAATTGTTTTTCAAAATAAATAATTGAGGATTAGGTTTAATACACAAATGTTACGCAACGTTACAATAAAATTTTCTCTTACTAGATCTTAAGATTCTAAACTCAAACTATTTTGATTCCCTAAACGCGTATTATTCTAGGTCGAGCTAGGTCCCTAAATCAAAATTATGCCAAGTTCCAAAATTGAAATTATTCCAAGTCCCGTTTGACTCCCCCTTGATTTTTAGATCTCTAGGTTAATCCCCTATAAATCTTAGTTAATCTCCATATAAACATGTTCCATGTTAAAATTAAGACACAAACTATTTGACTGCATAAAATAAAATAAACGCAAAGTCATAATAACAAAAGCATACGTTATGAAAGTGTCAAAATATTGACTAAGATAAAATTTAAAGTGCACTAGATTTTATTAATCTTTATCTTCCGGTTTTAAAGAAGATGTAAATGTATGCACATTAAAAATAAATCATGTAATTTAAATTAATATGTAGAGAAATCTATATATCTTTATTTATCCTTTGGTATTCTCTTATCAAATTATTAAAATTTACTCATACATTTTCTTATGCTAATTTTATATATTTTCAGTTATATTATTATTATTTAAAACGTCCGGTTTGATCTTTTAACTTATCGCAACTAGTTTTTTAAATATTTTAAATAACAATTTGCTTTTATGAACGTGTTTGTACGTATCAATAGTGATAACCTAATACTTCAAATTTATTAATTTTTTACTTTCTAAATTATTTTAATGACAAACGAAAAAATTAACAATTTTAAGAAATTTTAATAATTTTATTCATTTTTGGATCTTTTTATTTCTCCAAAAAAAACTCGAATACGAATTGTTTTTTATAAGCAAGGGTGTGCAGTTTCGAATCGGAAATTTCCTTGGTATTACGATTCTATCAACATTTTTATTTTAAAAATTTTTCGTATAAAGCTTAAAAAATTAAAAAGACATTGGTCACTATGGAACATGAAAATACAATATAGTTATTGTATTTAAAAGTATACTCATTGTATTTTCATGTTCCATAGTGACTGGTCACATTGTAATATCTTTTTAATTTAAATTGAACCTTAAAAAAAAGGAAAAATTATAGTAAAAAACTAACTATTACAATTAAAACAAAAAATAATGACTTCTAATGACTTACAAGCTGAAATTAACGAAAAATTTTGTAAAATATTTTCATGAAATCGTAAAGCCAGGAAATTTTCGATTCAAAACTAAATCTGCGGATCTTCAAAGCTTTTTGATTGAACCCGAAAATCGAAAATCAAGAAAAATTGAAGCTTCCGAAATTGAAGGTAACCGACAGGGTAGAAACCTCCCTCGCTGTGATTAAATGTTTATTCTTTGAAGAAAAAAAAATATTTTACCAAACTTATAAATAACTTTTTTATTCATAAAAAAGTTGAATATTTTTTCTTAGGTCGCAGCAGCATTTAAAAAAAAGACATATTGCTTTAGATAAACGATAAATTTCAAATCTTATTATTATGAAGAGAACGAGCTTTATAAAAAAAATAAAAAAGAACAAAAAAAAATTTACTTTTCAAAGTATAATAATAGATTATAGTTGAGAGTAAAGCGACTTTTCATTTCCCAAAAAAGTTTTCCCCATGAAAACTAGAGTAAAAAAAGGACTTTTGAAGTTTAATCTTTACTGAACGGCTGCTGCTCTTTTAAGAATTTTTTTTAACCTTGCATTTTCTTTTTTATACTCTTTTTTGTATTTAAATGAAATAGTGATTATGCATTTTGACTGCAGCCATAATACAATAAATTGATTATTGGCACTTAGGAGGTTTCGGTTCTCAATTGATCAGTGTGAAAATATGCTTATTTTTCCGTGCAAATCTTAGTCCACATTTTTATAACTCAGGATTAATTTATTTATATTTTTTATTCTTACTTATAAGACTACGTAGTAAGCTTAAACACCATGTTTGACAGGCAAAAAAATACCAGCACTTATTTGCGTTCTATATAAATGTCTAGTTTTAATTTATTCACTTTTTTCTTTTATTTTACGTTATATATTTTTTTCTACAAAATTAATTAATTACTTATTTTTTCGTCTTGCTTTTTAAATAAATTAATGAGTAAAGAGTGCCAAAAGTGACCAATTTAGTTTAATTATAAATTTCAATGTATTATTTCAATTTATTATTTTATTATTTTTATCCTACACTGTAAAAAGTAACTTTTTTAGATTTACAAAAAAAATAGAATTTTTTCGAAAAATTAGTGCATTTTCAAAAAATTTTGTAAATATTCGATAAAAATTGTAAATTTTCTAAATTTAGTATATTTTTGAAAAATTCGAGAATTCTCGATTTTTTTTTGTGATTTTACGAAAAAAGTTGTAAATTCACAACTATTTTTCGAAAATTTTCAACTATTTTTTGTAAATTTTCGAAAAAAAATTGAAAATTATCAATTTTTCTTTCGAATTTACAAAAAAAATTGCGAATTCTCGAAGTTTTTGTTAATATACGAAATTTGGTAAATTTATGATTTTTTTCGAATATTTACAAATTTTTTTGAAAATTTACTAATTTTTTGAAAACATTCTATTAAGGAAGTACTTTTTAAAGTGCGTCTTTGCGATTATTTTTGTGGGTTATTAATAAGTTGTCTACGTTTTAATTTGGCTCGAAAGAGCAAATTTTTAGATGGAACGTTATTTGATTGAATATTTTCTTTTTATTATGCTTTCTTCGGTATCACACGTAGCCATAGCTTGCAAGCACTAATATCGTGTCTTATTTGTTTGGTCACTGATTATTTGTTTTACTATATAGTTGAGAAGATACTTGCTTAAACTCTTGTTTTAAGACTAATATTTTAAAATATAGAAAAAATGCTTCTCTGTAATCTCTCTGGTGTATTAAATAATAAAAAAATATAAATTATTGCTTACTTGGGTAGAAATTCATATAAGATTTTGATAAGGAAAAAAAATAAGAATAAATTAAAAATTTTTGTAGCTTACTTTAAAAGCTTTTTTATGTAAAGTTAAACTGATTTCGTTCATCCGGTGATAAGATTCGTTTATTTTTTCTTAATATTTATCCTGATAGTTAATAAAATAAAAAAGTTGTATATTTAAATAAGCAAGTTGAACAAGAGAAAAAACAATAAACAATAAATTAATATGTTTGCTGATGATGATAAAGAGATAGTAGATAAAGAATATACGTGATGTATTTAAAACTCAGCAAGGTTGACTATTAACGTATGAACGTACGTTGACCTGAAAGTGCAAGCAAAGCTATTATCATGACAAGACTTGACAAGTTCATAATAATAGATGAATCATATTCTATAGAAAAGTTCCAAAATCACAATTATTATAATTCACCTGAAATGCTGACGTTAGTCAGAGTCATCCAAAGAATTGACCAAACCAACTATTTTTTCCTTGACCCTTAATATTACTCCATACTTCGCTATTCTCTGAATCTACAGTTTTGATTTACTGATTTAATAATAATTATTCAAAATACTTATTTGTTTGACTGATAATGACTCGTTATCATACTATTAATAAATTTTTAGCCAAGAGTGATTCTAATTGTAAAGAATTTTGCATTTTAGCAAATAAAATCCTGAATTTTTTTTCTATTTATTAATTAATTTAATAGGTAGAAATTCGAGTAGGAGTTTTCTGATTTTAACGATTAGGGTGAATTGGTCATAAATTTCGGAAAATCAGTGCCTATACAAAAAATCCTGCAAAAAATTTTAAAAAATACAGAATTTTCATTCTATTACAAGTACAAAAGAAGACCTTCGTTTGAGTTCGTTTAAACATCAGCCAGTATTGGTTACTTGTCACTAATTTTCTTCTTCTTTTTTTTTTCATTGTGAGTAAAGGGATAGTCACTTCGTGTATCAGAGTTTCTTACACCATTCAAAACAAATATAGAAGAGACGTTGCACTTTTATGGCTCTCTGTTTCTTATTCTTCTTTATTATTTTTCTTTTTATTTGATTTTATTTTATTATTAAACTTTATATTTACAGGCGAGTTTTAATAAATATTTCAAAAACGAAACAGATGTACGTGCTTTTAATTTTAAATTTTAGTTTGCTAAATTATAATGCCAAATGAAATATTACATTTTTTCCCGTCAAAAGAATTTTTTTTTTTAATATTTAAATATTTTATGACCTCGCACTCAAGAAGTAATTGTCATTAGTAAAGTTTTGTTATCTGCATAATCTTTAAAAAAAATTAAATTTTGCAAGCTGCAAGAAATTTTTTTAATCTCACCATCTCCAGCAAAAAAATCTATGTATTTTAAGAAATACTTGGAACTTGAGTGAAAATTATTAGTTATATTTGAAAGGGGCTTCAAAACCTTTGAAATTTTAATGCCGACTGCCAGACTAACGTGCGGAGAAAAATGAAATTTGAAGAAAATGTCACCTTCCAATAGCGAGGGGGTGTCAACTCAGAATCGACTCAGAAGTAAAAAATACTGTGCCCATTTTTATGAAAAATTAGATTTTTATTTGGGCTTCAGATCTCCTTCAGATGGTGCAAATAATTTTTTCTTATCACTTGTAATTTGCGACATCGCGTGGCTCATCTACAAGGTCACCTGTATGGCTCATGGACATATGGAGTTTCTGTTACTGTATTTTTCGCGTTTAGAGACTTTGTTTTTGGCTTATTTACAGTTTTTAATATGAGGGGTGGAAAATCGCGGGAAAGAGCATGTGCGAATTATTATATAGAAGCATGTTTTTTTTTAAAACTATTTAATAACATTATTAAATCAATCTCAAAATCGTAAAAAATGACATAGGAAGGGTTTTAATCTTTAAAACAGATTTCCAACTGGTACTTACGCTAAAAATTAAAAAATACGGAAAATGAACTTTAAATAGGTATTCAGGGGTTAACGAGTGTGCTGAATTCGAATCTGATAACACAATTTAAAATAGCGGCCAATATTGGTCAACTTTCGTTAATATTATGTTTGATATTTAAGGCTTTCAAATAAGATACCCAAAATCTCCTCAATACCTATTTAAAGTTAATATTCCGTAATTTTTAATTTTTGCAAGTCTGGGAAGTATTTTTGAGTTCTGAGTTGACGCGCCCTCGTCTAATAGCAATAAAGTCTTGCAATACATGAAACATCCGAAAGCTCAATATAATCTTTTAAGGATTTTCTAAAGGAGAGTCGTATGGCTGAGTGATTGTTGACTGGTCTTTTTCGTAATATAAAAAATAATGGACCTCTAAGAAGTAGTAAAGTTTTATTCTCGAGTTTTTTAAAAGTTGAGGAGACATAGAAAATAGTTTGTTCTACTTGTGATTGATCAGATTTCTATTTTTAAATGAAAAAAAAGAAAAAAATTTATAGTTAGAAACAAGTCTTTGGAACTTTTTCCATTTTACAAAAATTTGCTAAAAAAGTTTATTTTATTGTGTATTTCTAGAACTTGTTATTCATTAAAACTTGTGCTTTTCAAAAATTTACATTGTTATTTCATTTTAATCAGAAAAATAATGCAGAGAAAAGTTTGGATATTATTTAGCGAACTACTTGAGAAATGAATCCAATATGAAAATGAAACTTTTGTTATGTCCTAATGATATTAGTTTGGATTAAGAGGTTCGCTTTTTTTTACGTTTACATGGAAAGTAAATAAAAACTCTCTTGTATTCAGCGAGTTTAAAAAAATGACTCCTGCCGTGTGACGCTTTTTAAAACTTGCACATATGAATAATACCACTTGTTTTTACTCGATTTAAACGGATTTAAGTTTTAGCCAAAAATAGTACATATTTTTTCTCTTTTGTTTTTTCAATGAATCGATTTTTTCCTTCCTTCTCTGTATTTTTTTAATCCAAAAACAAATTTAGCAGAACAAGAGTGCTTTTTATTTAATGTTTCCAATCGGTCCAGAAAACATAATACTTCCTGGCAAGGTTTTTAGAAATCTTTGAAAAAATGTGAAATGTCTCAATTTTAAAAAGAAAATTATATAAGAAATGAATTTTTTCCTGAAGTAATTTAATCTAAAAAAATATTACAAAATTTAAAGCTTATGTAAAATATTATCTCCCGTGCATTTAACAGAAAAATCATAAATTATAAAAAAATTATAAAATTAGCATTGATTAGCATTACACGCCTCTAGGATTAATAAATAAGTAATTATATAATTTTTTTTCTTTTTCATAATTTATTGCTTTTTATTATATTAATTTATGGAGCATTTTGTTTTTCAAAAGAAAGATTCAAAAACTATCTATAGAACACTGTGAATATTTTATATGAAATTGGCAAGTTCGTAACATATAACCGAGAATTGAATAAAAGTTTATTTGCTTGTGAATTAAAATTTTATTAACTAAATTTTATCATACTCTGGTTTAAAATTTAAATGTTTAAAGAATTAAGGGTCAAATTTATAGTAATGAAATTTGGGAAATACTCTTATTTTATGTTAAATAAAATGAGGTCTTACATAAGACACGTTGGCAACGTAATTTTGGACTAATCTTGTGATAAAAAGAACCTTGTATTTATTTATTATATAAAATGAAAAACATTGGCTATCTAACCGTTACTTGCCACCGTATATTGCATAAATTTATAAGTTAGAAGAATATAATATAACTAAAAGGTAAATTTATCATGAATTTTATTAAAAAAGTGTTAAATAGCCAAGCGAGTTATCCGTTATCAAATCTTGATTATTTTCCTTATTTGAGCATCGTCTCGCCACACTTAATAATCTTTTCTCAACTAGTGACACGCGACGCATATAATAACGAAATCAATTATACAAACATCTATTAAGAAATTCTCACGACTTCCACTCACCGAATAGACAATGTATTTATTATTTTATTACTTTAAGTATCAACGAATATATTATATATTGCTTTTGCCACACCTTTTTTTCACGCTCTTTTTACCTACCTACTATATTTACTTAACTAGTTAAATTACGCATGAGAAAAATACATTTTTAAACGGTTTTTAGGCCTTTTGAAATATCTAACTTGACTCAAATAGTTCTAAAAGGCCTTTCTTAATTTATATTTTCCTTTGAATTACAAAAAATATCATAAAAATAACTTTTTGCTTTTCATAAAATTGGTTTTATAAACTTTGCCATCTTGGGAAAGTCAACAAAAAATTTCTGCTTAAAATTAAATGCACTTTCTTGATTCTTAGCTTTTGGGCAGCAGTATAGATGTTATATCTGATTTTATTTACCAGAGCTTTCATACCATTTGAAAATGGAAAATTCACTTCTGTAAAATTGATATATTTTTTTCATTATCAAAAAAGTCCTAAAAATCTTAGAATCAATTCCTAAATGTTGGTCTGACAATAACATCTCGAATTCACAATTTTCCGAGCAATTTTTTGAGATTTTATTAATTCATATGCATTTTGTATTTTTGATGATATGATATCTTGTAAAAAATTCTCAACTAACAAGTGATATTTTTAGTTGTAGATCTAGAACCTCGAAAATCCTCTAATTTTGTACAATTGAAATTTTAACTAGTTTCAACTAACTGAGATAGTAAACCAAATTTAGTTTGTCCTCTGGATTTATTTTTTTACAAATTTCACAGATTTCGCAAATTTTACCTAAGTAATTTATAAGATTCATTTTCTTTTCCAAAAAAGTCCGATTTAATTCTAGGCAATAAATAAATATATTTCATTTTAATAATACTTTTTTGCGCATTTTGATAAATATTTACATTAGTTAGAGAAAATAAAGAAATATAAAAGATAAATTATTAAAATAAAGCATATTGACGTATTGACTTATAAAGCAAAACATGTAATTATGAATTTCTAACTAATAGCTAATAGCTAAGAAAAATATGAATAATTTATAAGGAATATTTTATTAGAAATTAGAAATTATCTTTTGAAAAAGTTAGTTGTTTAACTACGATCGACTACAATAAACAATAACATCGATCAAACTAACACTAAAATTACCTACATTCGTTTTATTAAAACAATGTAATACTTTCGACACATAATTTTATAGATTATGAAAGATTATTATTATTAATACGCAGTTCACTGAGAAGAGAATTTTTTTATTAATATTTACGATGTGAAAGGTTTTAAGGTCGCAACAAACAAAAGATGAATTTTAATTGCAATTTAATTTCTTCTCTTCGACACGTGTCAACTGTCTTGTATTTTTTTAAAATTCAATCAATTTAAACTTGTTAAAAACGTCAAATGACATGATGGTTCTGGGTACGCAATTTCCATTCATTTCTCTCTATTTAACATTTTAATTAATCAAATTTTTTATTCAATTTCAATTTTTTACTCGTTTTTTACAGTTCGTAAATTTTGAATGTCAAACTAAAACTGACCGTAAAACAGACAGGAATAAAAAGAATACATAAAAATTTAATTTCATCTGGTTCAACGTCAGTATCTTTTAAATTTTATTGTTCGTTTTTTTACTTTTCATGTTAAAATAAAAATAATTTCTCGATTATGCGCATGTATTTAACTTCGTATATGTATAAACAAGAAAAAAATTTCAGAAGGAATGAGATAAAATCTAAATTTGAAAATAATATTCGTGTTTTACAGGAAAGAATACATTTCCTTCAGATAATTTAGAATTTGCCTTAGCAAGTTTGCAATTAGTGAAATTTTCTTGAAATTGGCTGACTATTTTGAAACCAGGCTAAGCTTTTTTTTTACTCTACAAGGCTTTTTAATATTATAACCAAAGTTTAGCCTATGCCCCATTGTCCTGACAGTGTACCCCCCCCCCCTAAATTTAAATCACCTAGGTAACCAAAATAAAACCAGACCATATTTATCATCTGTTTTTTTTCCAACATAACAAACACATATTTCAAATATGGCCTATACTAACCTGTTTGCATCGGGTATTTTAGCCGAGGGGTTGACAACTCAGAAGTTCACCGCACTTCTAAGACTTCTATGCACTTCTACCGAAATCTTTACAAATAAAAAAAAAAAGGTTTTAAACATGTATCTAGGGGTTTTTGGGTGTGCTGAGTCCGAATCTGGCAACCAAATTCCAAAATTCGAAATGGCGGCCTCACAATTGGCCAATTTTCGAAAAAAAACATCGAAATTTAAAATAAAAAAAAAAAGATTTTCAATGCATATCTGGGGGTTTTTGGGTGCGCTGAGTCCGAATTTGACAACCAAATTTCAAAATTCGAAATGGTGGCCTCGAAATTGGCCAATTTTGAAAAAAAATACCAAATTTTAAAATAAAAAAAAAAGATTTTAAATGTATATCTGGGGGTTTTTGGGTGCGCTGAGTCCGAATCTGACAACTAAATTTCCAAATTCAAAATGGCGGCCTTGAAATTGGCCAATTTTGAAAAAAATAACCAAATTTTAAATTAAAAACAAAGATTTTAAATGTATATCTGGGGATTTTTGGGTGCACTGAGTCCGAATCTGGCAACCAAATTTCAAAATTCGTAATTGCGGCCTCGAAATTGGCCAATTTTGAAAAAAAAAAACACCAAATTTCAAAAAGAGAGAAAAAGGTTCCAAACCTATTCTTCGGGGTTTTAAATGTATATCTGGGGGTTTTTGGGTGCGCTGAGTCGAGCGCTGAGTCGGAATCTGATAGCCAAATTTCCGAATTCAAAATGGCGGCCTCAAAATTGGCCAATTTTGAAATAAATAACCAAATTTTAAATTAAAAAACAATGATTTTAAATGTATATCTGAGGGTTTTTGGGTGAACTGAGTCCGAATCTGATAACCAAATTTAAAAATTCGAAATGGCGGCCTCGAAATTGGCCAATTTTGGAAAAAAACACCAAATTTCAAAAAGAGAGAAAAAGGTTTTAAGCCTATTCTTCGGGGTTTTGAGATGTTCTGAATCAGAACAATTCTAATTTCGAAATTCAAAACATTTATTTCAAGAGTTTAAAGGTTAATTAATCAACCAGGCACTATAAATACAAATAAACCTATTTTTTGGGAATCTCATCATTATGATTGCAACTTGGTCCATTATTATAATAGAATTAAACGTTTTTAACATTTCATAATTATTTGAATTCAGAGAATAAAATTAGTCTTAACATGGAACATGTTTATAGGGAGGTGTACTTGAAAAATCTGTGAATTAAGAAGGTAGGCTCAAAAACTGTCCGATATAAGAGGGAAGGAGTAAAATGGACTTGAATAATTTAGCTTTGGAGACATAGAAATCATAAAGACTTGAGGGATTTAGAACCATTTTGATAAAAAGGGACTTATCATGATGTAAGAAATAATGCGACAGTTTTGGTATCTGAAATAAGAAATAATATCCAATAGAAATTTCTTCTAGTTCTTCGACATCATTTGGAATTTCATGAATATTTCCATCTCGTCTTGGAGATTTAAAATTTTTTTGAAATACATTATTCATTAATTTAGAGACAATATTTCTATGACCGCCATTCAGTGGTCATTACTGTCGTTGTCCATCCAACGCAGTATTCCGAATCCCGAAAATTAAGTATAATAATTTTTTGATGTAGAATAATAGGGGGCTGAAAAACAGAAACATAAAAATTCCTAAATACCAGTGCAAGTTTAATAAAATATCAGAAATAATTATTTATAAAATAGCAAAAATATATACATGAAATACAAGGTTTCACAAAATAAATTTCGGGATTCATCCTATTTTATACTTTAATGTATTCTGATTTTACAAATTCGGAATTGAGTTTTTCTGCAAAATTTATTTATGGGTCTGTTTTTGAAAAATCTAGATTTAAAGGTTCTGAGAATTAACCCGGATGGACAATCGACAGTTATGACCAGGGAATGGCGGCCATTTCTCTATAAATACTTATTTATATTTTGTATTTTCTTTAATGTCTTGTTTAATTTTTGGAAATCTGCTTGTCAGATTCTTTCTCAGCTCACCCATAACCCCCCAGTATACATTTAAAATCAATGTTTTTTATTTTAAAATTTGGTTATTTTTTTCAAAATTGGTCAATTGTGAGGCCGCCATTTCAAATTCGGAAATTATGTTGTCAGATTCGGACTCAGCGCACCCAAAAACCGCAAGATATACATTTAAAATATTTTTTTTTTTAATTTAAAATTTGGTTTTTTTTTTTCTTCAAAATTGGTCAATTGTGAGGCTGCAATTTCGAATTTGGAAATATGGTTGCCAGATTCGAACTCAGTGCATCCAAAAACCCCCAGATATACATTTAAAATCTTTGTTTTTTAATGTAAAATTTGGTTATTTTTTTCAAAATTGGCCAATTTCGAGGCCGCCATTTTGAATTTGGAAATTTAGTTGTCAGATTCGGACTCAGCGCACCCAAAAACCCCCAGATATACATTTAAAATATTTTTTTTTAAATTTAAAATTTAGTGTTTTTTTTTTCAAAATTGGCCAATTCTGAGGCCGCCATTTTGAATTTTGGAATTTGGTGGCCAGATTCGGACTCAGCACACCTAAAAACCCCTAGATATATGTTTAAAACCTTTTTTTTTTTTATTTTTAAAGATTTCGGTAGAAGTGCACAGAAGTCTTAGAAGTGCGGTGAACTTCTGAGTTGTCAACCCCATGATTTTAGCCCAGTAACTACCCCAAAAATTACTGTGCCAAAATGCCTTTAAACTCACCCTATCAAACAGTTTAAAAGAGGTGCTTTTTCGAAACCATGAGTTTTTTCGTTGGCATAATAGGTCCTTGGCCAAAGGCCTAGAAATTCGTTATTTCCATGGTTCCCCGGAAGTTTCGAAAATTCTTATGGGTTGTCTGCCTATTAAAGGATATCTGAAGATAGAATATTTTCGTTTTAAGCTTTCATTAACGTGATTATACAATTTTTTTCCATAAATTCTAAACTATTTTAAAAAACATTTAATAGTAAATAAATAAGTAAAAACTTTCTCAGTATCATAAATAATTTAAATGTTTGTTAGTTTTAAAAATAATATTTAATCGTTTAATAGTTGCAAATTAAAATTGTTAATAAATAAATATTTAATTACTCACTGGTTCGATAAATTTTTCGAAATAATTGTTTGAAATTTTAATAAAATACGCGAGTTATAGATTTTAATAAACTTGTATCTCGTTAAATTGCGTGTTTTAATAAATGCAGTTAAATTATTAGATTTTGCTTTTTATAAATTAATTAATTAACTGGTGATAATATATTTGGTATTATAGACATTGTCCATTATTTCTGCCCTGAGAAAATGCATAATAATTTTTCTTGGCTTTGTAATTTATTATCTTTTTAATAGTGATACTTTTTTTTTCTTTTTAATAATTGCATCATTAATTAAAAAAATATGAATATTAAATAAATTTTATATTATAAAACATGGAATATTAAAGAAAATTTTAAAACACATAAACTATTAGTTAACGGAATAGATAATTTTAATTTATTAATTTTTTTATTTAAAGTTCGTAATGTTTAAAATTTTTTTCCATCATTACAAATTACGTTTTCATAAGTGAAAAAAATGTGTCAGAGATATTTTTTATATACTTTTAATGCATTTTATTTTTATTTTTAACATTATTAATTTTTTAATCTCACAATCACTCTAATTTAAAATTAAATTTATTACAATACGGTATTTTGTTTTCAACTCAAAATGTTTATGAAATATCAATGAAATAATTACAAAATTTTGGCCTTTTTTTAACCCCGCACCCTTGTAATCTTTTGCCATAATTTGTACCCCCCTCGCCCTCTTTCGTTAATAAATACTCCCTATAGTATAATTTTTAGCATATAATCTGATAAATTATATATATTTTTGAATAATTATTTTTGTTAATAAAATCCCATTTAAATGTCAACCCCTATCGAGACATTTATACTCTGGTAAAATCACGGTTTTTCGCTTGTTTTCGCATCAAGTTTAAAAAAGGTCTAAATCCAAAAATACAGCTCATGCAAAATTTGTTCGACACCCTTAGGATAACAAAAATCACCCCTCATTACGGGTGTTTATGCAGTATTCACAAACAGTAATAAGATTTAGTTCATTAGATAGGTTTTTATAGCTTCTACTTACGAATATGAAGGTTCAAGATAAAAAAATTGATCTCGAAATTGATCAACCACCCTTAAATCGGAAAAAAAACTCGTTATTAGGGGTAACTTTTTTGTATTCGCAAATCATAACAAAATTTGGCCTCCAATACGTTTTTTGGGTCATTCGTTTCGATTTGTATGGTCTAGCGTGTCAAAAATTTTCAAAAGGTGCGAATATTGAAAAATCAGCCTTAGAAAGGGGTGTTTTTTGCTAATTTAAGGATGTTAGATAAATTTTTTAAATTAAAGACTCCGAAGAAATCAGCGACTCAAAAAAAGGTAACAAAAATTTGTTAAGATTTGCGAATATATTGAGATGTTTTTACAATTAAGGATGCACGATTCATTTTTCATGCATGAGACCCTTAAGCTCGTAATTATCAGCTCCAATAACTTATATCATAAGCTAAATCTGTTCTGGAATTTGTAAATTTGGTAAAAAGGCCCTTAATTAAATTAACTAAATTATTTCTCTGAATTTTTTCTCAAATATTCTAAATTCGACAAATAATTTTATAATGCTTTTATCTTGGCTTTTATATACAATTCAAAATGAATTGGGACAGCATGAAATGTATGATTTAAAAAAAAGGATAAGTAAGAATAATAAGAAGAACAAAAGAGAAGATAATAACATAAGAAAAAAAAAAAGAAGATATTATTGGTTATAATTGAGAGCTATGCAGACTTGCACGTATTTTTTGGTGTGGACGTCCCGCGAAGCACTGCGGGCGGGATTAGCTCTAATTCACTTTTTGTATATTTTTTTTGCATATCTTCTTAATTAAATTTCATTTTAGAAAATTTTTTCATATTTAAAGCGAACCCGCATTTGTTTAAAAAAAAATGTGCTTACATTAGCATAATTGTGTAATGTAAATATTGTGTTTCACACTTTATTCAAAAGATAAAAGCTCATCTATTTGTCACTGCTTTAAAACTATATAATAGCAATGCACAATGCACTTTTGTTCTTCATTTAATGATATTTCTTTGAAATTATATTTCGTGCGTTTTAGTACCGGGTGTTTAATTTTTTTTTTTACTTATTAAAGCAGTCCAGGAAATTCAAAATATTCAAGCATTTTAAAATTTAAGCATGAGTTCAGTTTAGTAGAAAGCACAAAATTTAACAAGCGAAAAACTCAAAAATTAATTATTCTGTTTATTCAAGTTTCTGGATCATTGCAGACTTGGCTATTCCCATTGAATTATTAAAATCAAAGCTCTAAATATTGCAAAATTATTTCAACTATGACAGAGTTGTCTCAATCCTTTTAACACTTGTTTATTGATATTAAAATTTTTTTGACGATATCGCATTATAAAATTTTTTCTGATTAATTAATTTAATTTGGAAAGCACGCATAAAATAAAATCCATTAAAATACTCAATGACTCTTATCAATTGAATTAAAAATTTTGTAATATTAAAAAAAAATCATTTGTTGAGAGATAACTAAAATGAAAAATACGCGTTATTTTCAATATGGAGATAATGTTTGTTTATATTTATTTAATAGAAGAGCTAGAGAGCTTTAGCTCATTTTACTTTCTATATGTTGCCAAAACTATTGGTATAAATATTTAATTTAAATAAAAATAAAATTTACTATTTAAATATTTTAGGCAGAAAATTAAAATTTATATTTTTAACCATGATATTTAACTGCTTGTTAACAGACTCATTCCATGTCGAGATTAGATAAGTTACGAGCATTCGTGACTCTTGTTTATAGTAAAATAATGCGTGGCAGGAAATTCAAAAAACGAGTTGAAAAATAACAGCATCAATTTGATTTATCCCGAGACTTGTGTCTTATCAATCGGTATTCGAAAAAACCGAATTTTCATTTTTAAAATAAATTGAGTGCAGAAATAATTGTCTAATTGTCTTTTCTATGCATTCAGGACAAAAACAGAAATGAAAAAAGCCAGTAATTTTCTAATTTGCGTAAAGTGTAACAACAATCTCTGTTCCATCCGGTACGTATTAAATTGTGTATAGAAATCAAAGTAACGGTTTATCTTTCTCTTTGACGTTAATTTACTTTTTCCGTTTTGTCATTTATTAATGCGTTAAAAAAAAAATAGGTGCACATATAGCACACCTTTTTTCCTACAACTTATTCAACCGATGGTAAATTGCCAATGACAAAACGTGCAGACGAAAAGCTTCTGAAATAAATGACTTAATTAAGTTCGATTTCATTGAAACTAGCATCAGCCGATGTATTCTATTTTAATTTTTATTTACCAATCCATAGAGGGAACCAGTTTAACGCTCGATAGATTATTTTTCTATTTTATGTCATAAAACACGATGTCAATTCTGTCTAATTATATTTTAATGTCGACAAATTAGCGGTACGTTAACGTTTTCTTTATGTAATTCGTAGGAAAGGATATAAATGTAGTTATCACGTGAGAAAATAATAATTATTCGTCTTATCCAGATACTTATTTTAACTCACATTTTTTTAATCAACATTATTTTAATAACTACACTGGGGAAAATAATTTAGGCAAATCGTAGCAGATTCGAAATTATATTTACAACCCTAAGGTATTTCACACTGCGACCTAAGTCAACTATGTTTAAGAATAAAAAAAATTTCCATTTATTAATTTAAACACTTGTTGCGTGGTTGCCCATATTAATGATATGCTGTAGCATTCATAGAAATTTTCTGTCATGGATTTTGAAAATAACGTTTTGCTAAAAATTTTTTTTAATTTATGAATTTTTCATTAAAATATGATCTTGTCATCAATATTTTTCTTCGTCACCTCAACGACAGATCACTTTTAAGATTTTATTTTATTTCATAAAAACTGTCAATTTCATAAAAATGAAAAAAAGTGCAAAATATTTTTATGATAAAATTCTTTCTTTTTTTTTTAATATATTTTATTTAAATAAGATTTTTTTATACATACAAGAATTTTTAGGTTAAAAATAGAAATTTATGTAAAATTTAAAATTTATATCTTTTTTTTTAAGAAATAAAATCCAAGAATTGAATAAAATATAATAAATTAGAAATTTTTTTTATCTTATTCAGTAAGAGAAAAAAATTAAATATTTAAAATAATTAAAATAATTTTATAATTGAAAAAAAAATTATCATTTAAATTTATGTTTTTAAATAATTTATTTTTTATTTTTTTTTGTCTCTCAGACATCTCTCTACTACTACCGCTACTACTACTACTTATCAATAATTCATCAGAAGCTCAATCAACACATTGTTTAGTGTATCGTCAGGTGCCGGCAGACGATTTCGCCAAATTGATCACTGATTAGAAATATTTGACACTGATCGTAAAATTTTCACTTTATTCATTTTTGAGAAAACTTTTTTAAGCTTACTTTTTGAAAAGCTATTTTCTTCGATGCCATTTTCTTATTTTTCTCGAAAAATTTTTTTCATGTTATGCACTGCATCATTTCCTTGCACTTTCACATGCGTTTTCGATCATGAAACTGATAAACGCGCGAACACGACTATAATGAAAAACGAACTGACTATATGTGACTTCTCGGTTCAGCTTTTTACTTTTCTTACATATTCACAAAGTCAATATTAAAACCCCCATCCAGCCGCAATACGTTACGAGAATAGGGCTTCTTTTCTCGTTTTTTTCCCTCTCTCTTGAATCGCGTGTCGCGCACGTGGATTTAACCGGCAAATATCACTCTTTTTTTCCTTTTTATCATTAAGCAGACGACACTGTGTTTTCAATGGTTTATAACAGTTTACCAGGAAATTAAACGAAACTGATGAGGAATATATTTTTGGAAAATTTATTCAACACGCTCTAAAAAAACTTGGGTTTCTGAATTTACTTGATTCTAGTTGCTATCTGGTTGCTATGAATGATAAAGCTGACTTACACACCAAACCTAAAAAATTTTTTGCTTACCCATAAAAGAACGAATGTTTATTTAATTCTTTAGAGAGGAATTATTTTGAGGTTAATTCTTTTAAAAAAAGTTATTTTGAATTTAATTCTTTTTGAACAGAACTAAAAGAAAAATAATTTAAATTAAAACAATTAAATAAATATTAATTCTTCTCTGAATAACAAAAAATTCTTTTAGGTTTAGTGCGTATGAATGCAAAAAATGGTTAATTAATATTTTATGTGCAGCATTCTTCTTTAATTTAGTTTTATTAAAATAAATTTCGAATGTCATAGTAGTCTGCACTGTAAAATCAATTTTTTTTATTAAAGGCACAATAAATAAAGAGTTTGAATTAATCCAAATTATTCAAAACTCTTAAATCGGCCATAAATTGCAAAAATTCCTCTCCAAAACAGGCTTTGGTTCTTAATTTCTTAGCTTTAAAAAATAAATATAAAAAATAGAATAAATTTGAAAACTAAATATTTTTAAATCCCATAGAACGGGTTCCATTTTTTGAAATTTGCTTCAAGTGACTCGAGCTCTCACTCGACATCAGAAATTCAGTTATGCAAAGTTAGTTGTATTTTCTAGTCGAAAAATATTTAAATGAATAATAAAATAAAAACTGTTTGCATGGTACTAATTATGCTTGACCGTTTTACAAATTATTCTTATTCTAGTAAACATCTTATTTTTAGGATACCAAGAGAGCGAAAACAAATATTTCAAAAAGAAATCTTACGTAATATGTTTTAATATGTTTTAAAAAATATGACATAACGTGATTTGTGTTAAAAGTAATAATTTATGGAATTAAAACTTGCATCCTTTACATTTTTTAGCCGATATCAATAAAATAACTTATAGACAGTCCACAAATGTTTAATAAAACGTCATTTACATAATTAAGTTAAAAATATTTTTGTCGCTATTTATATTTATCAAGGGGGATTTCCTTTCGAGATTACCTTTTGTCTCTCCTTACTATAACGAAGGAATTCATCCGTATAAAGCAACCATACGAATTCTCACTTCACATGTGTATTAGCTAATATTATAGTCGACTATACACGCGAATGAATTCGATCTTTTTTGACTTTTTTTTTAACCCAGAGGCTTCTTTTTTCTGAGAATTAATTCATTATCCTAACGATATGCTATTATTTAAATTTCAAAAAATAAATCAATGTAAAAGTGGTTAATCGTTTGTTTTAATAGCTAGTATTAAAAAAAAAAAAGTAGTCTATCAAGGGTACAAAAATTTTGAGGAATAAGCCTGGGTGGAGCCATTTGATACAAAGTATGCCTAGGCATACAAAGAGTAGAGTATTCTGTGTAAAGTTTAACTGACGAGAAGTCAAAAAAAGAATTTAGGTTATGTCAAGAAAATACTTGATATCACCACTAAAAAACTTGAAGAATTGAAAGATTGAGAGAAACGAGATAGATTTATACGTCCAATCTATATCTTTTCAGTGATCACTTAGACTTATCTGTAGATAAAAAAAAATTATTGAAAAGAAATTTTTTATAATTTTAAGCTATTTATAACCATAAAAACATTCGACTCAAATCTCTATCCATTATTCATTTTATTTAAACTTTCAGTTAATAGAAAAAACTTGTTTTCATTCAAAATTAATTATTATTACATAACATTAATTATCTCCTATAATTACAACTACCTATAAAAATTAATAAATTTTATTCTTTTCTTTTCTGTTTTAGGTAAGCTGTTTTCTACTACATTATACAACATTTCTTTCTTAATGTCTTTGTTTGTAAGTCATAAATTTTCATTTTTTTTATTTTTTGTTTTGAAACGCAGATGTAAAATTCTAACGAATAATCCTGTGATTTTAAGTAAAAAGTTTCAATAATTCAAATCTGCAATAATCTTTAGAAAATACAGATATCAATTGATTCACCCCTGAACTACAGGTTCTTTGATTTCGTAACTTATTTTCAAAAGCATAGTAACATAATATTTTCTTATTCTCTAGATGGTATTAAAATAAATTCGATTTAAATGAACTCGATCCCATTGAAGAATATCGAATGTATATGTAAGTAACTCAACCCAATTCCTCATCAATTTATTTTTAATTTATTCCAATCGAATGGCCGAATGGGTAAAACAAGCCACAGACAAAATTTCTAGACGCGCCAGGAAGTCTTCAACACACCTCTCAAAGTTCGTCTATACTAATCCAGCCCTCGGCTAATTTTAAAAAATAACAACAAAAACGGAAGACTTGGCTCGCTTGCGAACGTATACAAAAAATAATCTTCAATTCGAAGTTTGTCCTTAGCAAGCACTCTTTTTGAGGGCTCTTTTGCAATTTAATCTTATAATTATTCCTTACTCTAACAAGTTATTGTGAACTTTTTTATATAATTGTGCTAAAAAATTCAAGTCTTGTATTTGATTTAAAAAAAGTCCGTATTAGGCAGGCAGAGATTAGTGCATAATTTGTCATTATTTTATACTCAAATTGCACTCGTCCCGGCCTGCCTGAGCGTACTAACTAATACGAAAATTTTAACGCAAAGAATCATGCAGTTTAAAGGTATGAAACTTTGACCTATAACCATTACCAAAATTATGACTAAAGATAAATTTCATTCGATTAATTATTGCTTATTTATCCTGCGACTTTTAACTACGTTATTTTTCACACGTCTGAGTCTTCAGAAGGTGCCGAACCTTTGAAAAAATTTGCGAAAAGTATGAGTTAAACACCACGGGTCGCCTCGTATACTATATAAGCAGATTCACCACCATTCACCGATGTTTACTTGTGTTTGTGGCCATACGTCAAGATGTTAACTTGGAACAAAATTTAATACCTTTAAAATTAAAAAAACAAAAAATACACAATATAGTAAATTTAGTCTTACTAAAAAGTTGAATTTTCTTTTAAGGATGATAACTACCAAGCTGGGGATAATAGACATAAGAATTTATTACTCTCTCTTTCTATCATATTACTATGGAAGCGAGAACCTTGCGCGCGCACAACTATACGATAGCATTGTTAAATAAATAAAATTTTCGTTATAAACAAACCACCCTAGTCTAAAATAAATTGAATAATTATATTCTACGATATGTTTTTTATATGTTATAATTTTTTCATCAAAAACTATACGCAAAAAATACTTTAATTTTTTATTGTAAAATGTCGTCCCATAAGAATCACGTGTATAAGATGCTCGGAGAAGCAAAATTATTTTTAACTATTTAATAATGAAGGAGTCACCCTAGGATCTTCTAATTTTAAATATGTATTTTTTAATATGCTTTCTTGTTATATACCAACTTTTATTAAAATCTCTACTCAAACAAAAAAGGTGAGCAACATCCTTAAAATATTCCTTTACTAATGACTCATTGCAGACACTTTTGTGCATTAACTAAAGTCAGAAAGTATTATTTGTAGGCGTCAATTTGGATTTGCATCATAATAAGAGCGCCTAGGCAGGTGGGGGTGAGTGTAATATTTGTGATAATTTGATAATCAAATTGCACCCGTCCCGGCCTGCCAATGGGTTCTAAAAGTTGTTAAGTTTTTACTTGAAAAGGTATCTTTGTATGTGTAAATGTCAATGAAATGAACCAAGAAATTAAAGAAAGAAAGAAAGTCTTAGGCAGGTAGAGATGAATGCATTATTTGTGATTATTTAACATTCAAATTGCACTCGTCCCGGCCTGCCGAAGCATTCTAACAAACTTTATACATTTTATTAAGGCGATTTAGCAAAAACAACTTTGAAAATATACGTTTAAAATTTTTTTAAAGGCGTTTTAGACAGGTAGGGACGCGGGCATTATTTGTAATAGTTCTATAATCAAATTGCACTCGTCCCGGCCTGCCAAAGCGTTTTAATAGACAGCTAAATTAATTTATTAATGCCCTTGCTAGAAAATGTTTCTAAGATCATCACTTGCTAGCTTAAAGGGACATAATATGAAAAAGACCGAAAACATATTGGGTAAAAAATAAGAATTAGAAATCTTTGGGTTCGAGGATTTAAAATAATTCAGCTATATAGACTTAATTTAGGCCATTGGTCAAGACTGTATTTGGTTAAAATTAACTCTTCCTGTTGATTTTATTAACTGATAACCCTGTTGCAAGTTCGACCACCCCGGGCCTGGTTTTACATACGAATTGAAATTTTTATATTCTTTTAACTTGGCTACTCACCCCCTTCGAACTATATATTATGTTAAATTAAACGTTGTTTTAAATTTGTAAGTAAACAAGCAAGATCTTATGCAAAAGGACGCCTAAGGCAGGCGGAGATGTGAGCAATATTTGTGATTACTTAAAAGTCAAATTGCACCCGTCCCGGCCTGCCAAAGCGTTTTAAAGAGCATTTTAATAAACATCAAAAATAATACCTACAGTTCACGTTAATGTTTTTTTTTTTTAAATTATAAATTCTTCGAAAGTAAATCAAACTTTTTGGCTTGCATTACCACAAGAATAACATCAAAATTGTGAAGAATCTAGAAGATTATTTAAAGTCCTATTTAAGCTATGTCTTAGGGGGGGGGGGTAAAGATTTTCAAGCTTTTGTGGTACCCATCCCTATAAACATGTCCCGCGTTTCCAAGTAACTTTTTCTTATTTTGCAGAAACAAGAACAAAAATGCAAGAAAGAACGTAAAAAATTTTCTTACGCAATTTATAGGTAGCCCCTAGTGTATGAAACAAAATTTGTATTATATATTTCGGCGCAGTTATAAAGAAAGATTGTATCTACAATGTTATGGTGATACACATCACTTATTAGCAATACCTTTTAGTACATCTATCCTTAAAATTTATTTGAAAAAATTAATGAAAAATAATGTTACTGCATGTACTAACAAAATAAAAGTATACTGTCGGATAAATAAAAATATGCACCTCCCAAATTTATTAAATAACTTTCATAAAAATGGTCACAAAAATACAGATAAAATTTTTCTTATAAAAAATTGTTTCTTTTCTTCCTATTTAAAAATGACCATGAAAAGTGTTCCATTATTTTTCCACTTTTTTGCCACCTTTTTGGACATAACACTTGTCCTAATTAACTTAGAAACTTGAGCTTCCGTATAGGAAGAAAAGAAACAATTCTCTATAAAAAAAATTTTATCTGGATTTTTTGTGAACATTTATGTAAAAGCTATTCAATAAATTCGGGAGGTGCACATTTTTATTTATCCGACAGTATGACGAGTCAAAATAAATTATTTATTATGTCCATTTGTTCATAAGTGACAAGAAAATGCATCTTAGTGGCTAGTAAATAAATATGTACTTTCTAGCACAGTCATGAAAAATAAGAATATTTTCTTTAAAGTGATCAAGCACATTATGGATTTTTTATATAATCAAAAGGACGTTTGAGGTAGGTTAGGACGTGGGCAACTTTTGTAAAAAATTTATAATCAAATTGCACCCGTCCCGGCCTGCGGCAGCGTTCTATTATTCATCTGGATTTTTGTTAACCCGAAAAAATGCATTCTCTAAAAAAGCGATTTTACTTCTGTTCAATGTCTCAGGATTTTAATTTTCAAAAATGAACAGTTTTTGAAGATGTATTTGGGAAGGAAAATCCTTTCTGGATTTGGGAAGAAACGCATAGTGAAAAACAAATTATTCGACTAAGCAAAAAGGCGTCTAAGGCAGGTAGGGATGGAGGCAATATTTGTGATATTATGATACTCAAATTGCACCCGTCCCGGCCTGCCAAAGCGTTTTTATAGGCAACAAAATGTCGATCAAAATGTTTACTTATACAAAAAAAGCAAGGAAATGTAAGGAGGGTAACTAAGGTAGGCAGAGATAGATGCATTATTTGTAGTAAATTGATAAACGAATTGCACTTGTCCCGGCCTACCGCAGTGTCCCAATACATCCTTAAAGTTAAAAATGAAAAAGTAAAGAAAAAAAATAAATAAACAGTGTAAGTAGGAAAATATGAGTGTTTATAAAGAACGTAGAGGGCAGGCGGGGTTGTGGGCATTATTTGTATAACAATTTGATAGTCAAATTGCACTCGTCCCGGCCTGCCAAAACGTTCTAATAGGCACAATAATTTTCATTTTTGAAAAAGTATGACTAAAATTTTATAACGCAATAAATGAGTTAACATTTATGACAGGTAGGGATGTGGGCAATATTTGTTACATATTGAAAATCAAATTGCACTCGTCCCGGCCTGCCATAGTGTTTGAGCATGCTTCAAAATTCGACGTCTAAGGTTTAAATTACATAGTTTGAAATAAAAGTAAGCATTACGTAGACCACCAGCAGCGCCAGCGTAAAAAAAACGTAAAATTTTTATTATTATAAAAGGATTATTATGCTCGAAAGAACCTTCCTCCGATTATGATCGGATTAAAAAAAGAAAAATAATATATGTTTCACGAGTTTTTTATTATTAATAAACTTGTTTTATTATTTTGCTAGCATACGTATGAAAAGATGAAGAATAATTAAAAAAAGGAGAGTTTAGATCATGAATTATAATACAAACACAGATGAGATTATTATAGCTTTAAAAAAAGTAACCAAAACTACATTACACAATATGAAAGTTGAAAAAGCCGACATTGTAGGATTACGTGTAAGAATGTCGTTGTTATTACATGTATTGTTTGAACAATAGTTTAATAAATGAATAATTACATGTTAATGAAAATCTTCTCCATCGAAAATTATAAAGTACAAAGAGATAATTATAGGGCCTTAGAATTTCCATACTATCAATGTTTAATAATATATAGAGATTATAATGTCTAGGTGTATGTAGAACACAGAGACACACATGAGAATGTCAAAAGCAATATGCTAGTTCAGAAATCAGGAGATTAATATCGGGAAATGTACATATACAACACATAAACATATGGATCTTGACACTTTGACATATTCTAGTATTCTAGTTAACGAAAATCAGAAAATACAGAGCTAGCTATACACTGTCAATTAATTCGATGATATCACCTTTCTTTTAGATCTATAATTGGACCTCAATTGGACTGCTATTATTCATTTTTAATTTTTTTTATTTTTTCATCAAAATTTCAATTTATCTTAATTAAAATTTATTTTGTTTTACTCTTTCTTTTCAATCTATTCAAAAATTATTCAATAGGGAAAAACAGTGGATGAAACTATAATCATCCTTATTTTTGCGTTTCTCCCCAGCTGTGTGTACCCAGTATTTTAGAATTTTTGTTTTATAATTAAATAAATATTTTGAATTGCTTACACAGTTATTTTTATTATTATTTTGAAATAACCGGGACTCTTCAAATTAATTATTATATTTAAAATTAATTTTTTAATGACCCTTGCTGTAAAAAATTTCATAATACTTAACACGGGTATAATTAAAAATTAAATCCCAAAAGGTAAACCCCAGTTATATTATATTTTTTTAAGCTTTAAAATAATAAATGTCAAGCAAATATTTTCCTCCCAACTGCCCTACCTTTTTCAGAATTTCAGAACAAAAAGCTTTTTGCCTGGCTTTTTGGGATCGTCAAAAATCGTTCCTGATTCGAAGCATATTCCGGAAAGCCTAATTTGCGTATATGAGAATTTAGATCTCGGATTCGTATTTACGAATTTAAAAAATTCATAATATTAATTAAAATTTAAGAAAATAACTCAAGTTATAATCTAAATTTTATTTCATCAGAATTTCAAGCTTTTTTGGTTTTATTCTGTTTATGAATCGTTTTAAAATTTGAATCAATAACTTTTGTAAACAATGTATAAATTTTAGTTAAAAGTGCAACAAAAACATTAAAAATAAAGAATTCAAAGTTTATTGCAAAAAAACACGTTATTTGAATGTAAAATTTGATATGTTTTTGTATTAAAAAAAATTCTTTTCCTAAAGCCCTTTGTGTTTTGTAACGTACGTGAATAAAATTGTTGATATTGTAAAAACAAGAATGTTGGTTAGCCATAGAAACATTGATGTTTTAACGTTGATCGACTAAAAGGCAAAAATAATAATAAATAAAAGCCCGTTCTCGCAAATTTACGGAAGATAATTTTAAAAACAGTTCCGCTATTTAAGCTTACTTGGTAAAACGAAAATCAGATTAAAATATTAAGAAATCCAAACGTATTTAAAAATAAAAGTGTTGAAGTGTAAATCCTCTTATGTGCATTTTTTATTTTAAACATAACCTATAAAGCATATTTTTATCGTTGCTTTAAAAGTTCATTCAACTCGATCGTTTAACAACATAATTTCTTTCTTTTTTTTTTAAATCCGCATATACAAATAAAATATCACATTTAAGAGACGAGCAATTCGAGCTGTTTTATAGTCGAATCGTAAATCAAGCCTGATGCCCCGTACATGTAAGTTTTTGGCGATTAAACTGTCGATGCACGTTTAAGTATAAATTTCGTTTCTCTTACTCTCTCGCACAGAAATTACGTCTTCATCAAATAGAAAAAGTCAAAAACAAGTTTAAAAAATAAATGTTTTTTCTGATTATGATTAAATAAGTCTTAATTAGATAAAAAAAGATCAAAGTTTTGGCCGAAAAAGCATTTCTGCATTTAATACTGATTCAAACTATTATTATTTTTTTTTGAATAAAAAAAAATTCTTTTTCTTTATCTCTCATAAAAATTGTATTTCTTAATAATTATAATTTATTGTATAAAAATTTTTTATTATTCCGCAGATTAACACAATACGATTGAAATTTCTATAAAAAAAATGAAAAAAAATAAAGACATCGGTATAAATTTAATCTCATTCAAATGCAAATGTTTTTTTTCTCTTATTTTTTCACGTATATTATGATTAATTTTTATTTTGTGCTTCGAAAATTTTCGAAATTTAAATTTATGTCTTAAAGTTAAATTTTAGTAAAAGTACTTAGCACTTTTATCAAATAAAAAAAATCTCATTTTTAATCATTTTGACTTTATCTTACGTTTTTAATTTTTATCCGTGCTAATGCAATACTTACAGAATATTACGAGGAATATTAAAAAAAATAAGAGAAAACCACATACGATTTTTAAATTTTTAAACTCAATTTCAAACAATATATCTTTTTTTTCTTTTTCACAAACAACATCCATTTAATTTCTTATCGCTCGAAGCAAAAAAAAGACTGCCTCACACAAAGATAATATACGACAATAGAATATATATTTTTTTTACTTAGTCCAAGTTCTTTCATTGACGAATATACGATATTTGAGTAAAGTTGGACTTGGGATTAAAAGGCACTTTATGCTTTTAAGGTCTCTGCATGTCAATTATGCACAGCTCACTTTTACCAAAGAAAGTCAATTTTTGATTTGCTTATGCCCTCGATATTTTTTCGTATTATCAATTTTGACGAGCCATCGATTTTAACATTATTTTACCTTGAATTCTGCTGTACTAATTTTAAATTACAAATTTAATTTATGTTAATTTTGGCTAAATTATTTATTACCTCAAATCGTTTCCTATTCGTTTAAATAAAAATAATTTCGCGTAATTTATTCAAATTTATTCATTTATTCATTTTACGAATTATATATTAATTAACGTTTACGCATAATTGTTTATAATCCAGAAGCCGTAAGGTACGGAGTACCAGTTTGATTTTTATCGTATTATTTCTTAATTTTGAATTTAAAAAATGGAGAAATATTTAAACCGAAGGATCGCTGCATAATTTTAAAAAAAATTTAACGATTATCTGTAGAATCAACAGAGAAACAAAGAATTGAAAATCTGGAGCATTTTCTTATACATGATTTTTCCATTTAAAATTCGATCGTCCATGTACTGGTGTAAAAAACATGTAGTCAATATCACTTAATTTCAGAGAATAAAATGCTAATTGAATGTATTCGCAAGGAGATTCATTTATCATTAAAAATAAAACTTTTTCCAATAATGAGATTATGTATTAAATATTTTAATTTTAATTAACGAAAATCCTTATATGTTAGATGTATGCACTTTTTTTCTAAAGTTAATGCAAGGCTACTTATGCCAGGACTTATGCATTGGGCAAGTTTTTGGACACAGTAAAAAAAAATCCGCAGTTAGCAGTTTTTTTATCTCGTCAAACGATTGGAAATGACTTGAAACGTAAAGAAAAATAAAAAAAAAATTTTTCCCGGTTACTTGGGATATGCGTGTTTCAGTATGATGAAAATTGAAAAATTTTAAAAAAAAAAAGAAAAAATTTGTTTTTTTTTTAATTTCAAGTTATTTGCAATCGTTTAAAAAGAAAAAAAAATCCTTTTGCCGTTACCGGATTTTCCACTAGCTGCAAACGGAATTTTCTTTCAGTATACGCTTATTTAAAATTTTTAGGTCCCGACCTTGAATTGTTAGCCCTGATACTGTATTTTGTAACTGTATTTTCGGTCGGTTTCGAAGGGTATTTTGATATATTTCATAAGAAACTTTTAATTATCCTTAAAATGTTAGGCAATTGGTTTGTTAGGTCTGTATTAGGGCTAACTATTCGAGGTTGGGACCTAAAAATTTAAAATCTGCGTTTGAAAAAACTTACCTGTCATATATAAATAGCATTGGAGTCATCTGATGTCACAAGAAGCAGTTTAAAATTTAACATTTACAATGTAAAACTGTTCAAGTATAAAACTGATAGGTGGAACAATTATAAAAGTAAATTGAAGCATGGAAACGTATATGGCAGGTAAGGATGAGGGCATTATTTGTGATAATAATAGTCAAATTGCACTCGTCCCGGCCTGCCAAAGCGTTTCAAGAAACATCATAGTTTTTATAAATCGAGAGCATTGAAGATTGTAATACGTAGGTATTTTTAATAAAATACTAGCTAATATATTGAGCAGTGCGTTTATTAGCCAATTAATTGCAATTAAAATTATATTAGACAGAAAATAATATTATAAACTTGTGGAGAACAACAGTTTGACAGATTTTAGTAATATTTAAAGCATAAATTAAAAAGGAAATTTGGCAGTGGCTTGAGGGCTTATTGTTTGTAATTTTATATCTAAAAAAAAGTAAATAAAATAACGGTGCTGCTTATTATGAGTAGTGTACATGGATAAGCTTTTAATGTTATGTAGAGCATTAAAAGAGAATATTAATTTTATAATTATATTTAGTAAATTTGACATGCACGAAAAACGGATATTATTTTTTCTTTTGCATCCCTGAAATTGGAATTACTTGTATATAAATGAGTCTTAGATTGGATTTATAATCTGCTTTAAAGTAGTTTACCAAATTATTTATCAAGCTGCTTAAAATTTATTTCAGTATCTTTGCATGCCTCCGAGTTAAATTCATTCCATATATTTTAATATATTTGAGTGCATCTTCCTATATTACTATATTAATATGCAATAATCATCTTCTCTCAGAAACTAAATAGCTTTAAAAAATATATGAATTACTGCCAGTCAGTACTCTCGTTATTTCTGTGTGGTCCTTTAAACTCAAAATCATTTTTCCGTTAGCATTTTTTAGACATTTTTAACACTAATTAAGAGCACTTTACTTAACTTTCGAGTGTGTGACTGAACACTTTTTTTATTTTATATTTTTAAACTGCGTTAAAAACCGGAACGTGTTATTAAATGTGTCAAAATATTTTCTTACAAAATCTAACATATTTATTAAAATTAAAAAAAGGTGATGAAAAAAATAAATTTTAATTTTATAAGAGGGCTAGGCTTTTAGATATATACTTACACTTCAAAAATGGAGTTTTATAGTTTTATACCCACTTTAGGGATTTGGAAATCAGTTGCAGTCCAAGGCCAAACTTTTCGTACCAAATTTAGTTTTGACTTTTTACTAGTGATCAGAAACTACCTCTAATACGGTAGTAAATGTCAGAATTGTTCAACGAAGAATTTCAGTGGGCAATTCTGGATGTAAATGGGAGAAATTTTCATTAAAAGTAATTGAAATTTATGATACGATTAAGAATAAAGAATTTATATTAAAAAATGCTTGCATATTAATTAAAAAATTAACCCTTAACATCTTGTTAAAAAAATGTCTAGTTTAAAAAGTTTCAATTAAAATGAATAATTAGTAATTAAAAAAGGATTTTTTAAAGTTACGATGATTAATAAAGTATGGAAGTACTATATAAATAACCAGTCTCTAATAAATTAAGAAGAGAAAATACTTATTTTTTAAAATTGACTTTCTTAAAAGTCATTTACTTACTTTTTTATTCGCCTTTTTATCAAATTAAGAAAAGTTAAGAAATATTAAGATTAATAAAAGATATTTCAAAGAATATGACATAATGTATAATACTTGACTGAATAAATCTTAATGTTGAAAAGATTTATTTATTTGGCGCCATTATAAATACATGTCCTTGTTCTACAGATAATAACGAACAATTATTTATGTTTGACAAAAGTATAACTGATATTTTTAACAAAATTATTTTTCTAACTCAAATATTTATTATTATTATGGGATTAAATTGTTACTTTTCTATATTACTATAATAATATATGCTTCGAGCTTAAACTTTTTAATTGAATAATGAAATTCGAAAGTTTTAGTATTCTAGTTAGTTTTATACAAACGTTATATAATGTCTTGATTCAAAACAAACTATTAATTAAACTTTATACTTTTATTTCAGCATTTCTTACTTTCTTTTTTTTCCTTCCACTCAAATATTCAAAATTCTTCATTCATAAAAATCTTTATTCTTATAGCTATTAAAATAATTTTTAGTTAGTATTGGAAATCTCAATGCATATAGTTATAGTATAATCAATAATGTCAAAACCCTTTAAAAAAATAAAAAAACTAAAATAGTCATAAAAAAACCCAGATCAATTCCTTTATGTATTAGAGTGTATTATGTGTTGAGTGTTAAAATTCTTACGATAACCATCAAAAGTCCACTTTTTATCAAATAATTTTGCTCCAAAAACAAATCCATTTATTAACTAATTGTAAGATTCTTTCAAAAATTTTTCTCAAGCAAGGCAAATCAACAACAGCTCTTGTGTCAGACATTTTTTTAGGTGGAGTAGTTTTGCATTAGAGCATTGTTAAAATATGCTTCCAGAACTTTGGGAAAATAGAATTTCAGATGGGGGGACGTTTTTGCTAAAAACAATTTTCCTAAACAATATTTTTTCTAAACATTTATTTTCTACAATTTTTTTTTTGCTAAAATACTTTTTCTAAAAATCTTTTTTTTCTAAAACTATTTTTACTAACAAAAAATTTCTAAAATTGCTTAAATTTTTGGTTAATTTCGCATAAATTTTTTTTCAGATTGCTTTTTATTTATTTACATTTTCGTTTCTTAATTTTAAAAAATTTTCTTATCTTGAACTTTTACAAAACCAATTTTCATAAATTTTTTTCACTTAAAATTTTAAAGTAAAAAACAAAAATTACTTCAATATGTCAGAATTAATTAAATCTGAAAGTTCCAAAAATACATTTAAATGGCTATTTATTTTACAACAATATGCAGATTTAGAAGATTCCAGCATTAGAGATGCTGCACGATTACTTGTAACTTTGGCTTATTTACCATCAGAAGATATTGAGAAAAGACTAAAAGCTTTAGAGGATGCCATTTCTGATGAATTAAAAACTATTTATGACTATTTTGAAAGAACGTACGTTTGAAATCGAGTTAGAAGAGTACGTGGAAGACCTCGTAATATCGCCCCTCGATATAGTCCACAACTATAATAGTCACTATGATTCAGTAATACGGGGAACTGCTAGAACATATCTAAGAGGTGGCACAACCATCTTTAAGGGGTAATAGGAAAAGACCACCCAAGTTTTTACAATTTTTTCGTTGAGCTACAAAAGGAACAAGCTGATGTAGAAATAGTTATTTGTCAGTTACAGCTAGGACAAAAAATAAGAAAGTATCTAAATGCCATAAGAAAAATGATCGAAGAAAGAATTGCAAATATTGTTTCAAAATATAATGAATATATTGAGAATAATGAGAATTTAACGTACTTAAAATCACTAAGTTATAATATTAAAATATAAAATTGAATGAAAATTTATTTTTTTAAAAATAAATTATAAATTATTTTTTTAAAAATAAATTTTTAGAGAAAAAAATTTTAGCAAAAATGGATTAGCAACCATGTACCCCAATCAGATAATCATCTTATTGCGAAAATTAAAAAAGATTTCATGAAATAAATCAAGTCCTTTGGTAGAGTATAGGTGAAATATCGTTTTTTTTATGAAAAAAAATATAAGAAAAACATAAAAAAGACCATACAAAAGCTAAATTTATATATTAAGATTCGTTTGATAAAATAAGCAAAAAATAAAACATGATTTCTTTTATATAATCGTCAATCGCTCATTAGTAAATAATGAAATTATCGCGCTATGCCCAGCACTGTCAGGTACCAATTTTTCAAATAACAAAACATCTGGCTCTAGTACTTGAAGTAACTGTTGGAAAATGCAAGGGAAAGTTTTCTTAATCTTGCTATCTGACAATTTATTAATTTTAAATAAAATTTTAATTAATAAAACATTGGTTTTTCTTTAGTATTCTTATTCAAGGAACCCAGTTTAAAAAAATTATAGAAATTAATAGTTATTTTGAAATTATAATTTTAGTAACTGCGTTTATAAAGTACAAAGACAAAAATGTTAAGTAATTATATTTTAATTAGCCTAACCACACAAAAAATAACAATAGCTAGCTGTTATTCTTAATACATCTAATCGGTAAAATTTCCACAATGGAATGAGAAGACCTAACTTTTTACTTCGTTTGATTAATAATAAGCAAAGTATTGAATTTAAATTATATGCAATTAGAATTTAGTTTATATAATTTATAATATTGCAAATACCTATAATAAATTCAACACATTATTACTCATGTTTAAAGATTAAAAGTACGAGAATGCGTGACAACTGTAAAATAAATGACTACTTAGTTACAAGAATACAATGCAAAGATTAATATTCGTATTCGTTAATGAAATGAAGAAGCTTAAACCCGATTCCTTTTCTGCTTTCTGCATTCACGTATGCACCTTTCTCGAAACAAGAATAAGCTTTAGTGCAATATAGGAAATAAAAAATTATATTTCACCTACATATGCAAAAACTAAAAACATTATGTGAACCTGATACAATACATTGTTGTTATTACTCATAAGATTCAATGTTAATTCTCACAAATATTGATTTTATGCTTTTAAATAAAAAATATCATTTTGGTTAGTAATAATTTTTTTAACTTTATTAGAGTTATTTAAAACATCTGTGTTTAACAAAATTAATGTTTAAAATTACATATAAACATCTGTTACACTTTTTTTTATATTTTCTCTCTCTTTTTTTTCTTTTTTTTGGTAGAAAGAAAATTAATTGCGTTGTGAAATTTTATGAAAATTCATTAAAAAAATTTTATAATGAAACGCATTCATTCATATCTGAAAATGTTTATGCGCGAGTAATATAAAAAAAAATTTTACTCTAAGCTCAAAGAAGTTATCGGTTTCGGTTTTTTATACTAGCTGCTCACTTTCAATGAAGAAAAATAAGTCTGTTATTTTACAGTATTCGAGTTTCTGTGTTTCTAAGAGGTTGCCTATTTTGTATGGCCACCATAGCTGCAAAAGATAGATTTTTAAAAATAAATGTTAAAAAAAAATGTACTTGCTACTAGTAGAGAGACCACTTCCACATTATACGTTATTTGGGTTGCTAATTACGAAAAACGAAGTCTTGCAACCCCAAAATGTTAGGATCACTCGAAAAATGCAAAAACACTTATTCTCGAGGAGATTTTTGTAACTTTTTTATCCTTTCGGGCGTAAAACCCAAACGTAAAACTTGGCACGGAAATTGCGAAACTCGTTTTACGTCTCATTAAGCAAAAAATATTGTGATCTCCATGGTGAAAAACTTTAGACACTAGCGTAAACACATAGCTAGTGATAACGCTACACTGAGACAAATATTTCATCAGTTTAATAGGTTTGATTTCTTTAAAATATAGCAATGAAATATTCTATTAAATGAATAGTATAGTTATTGAATCACTAAAAATTAAAATTAATTCAATGAAATATTTCATTAAATAAAAAATACTTAAAGTTCAGTAATTTTAGAGTGCACTGCACATCTCGGAATTAGCTGTGAGATGGCGTCACGGTATACTTTAATATATCGTGGCGGACGAATAAAATTTTTCATGCCGTAGTGTAGCAGGAAACGGCGTACACGTTTAAGGGAGGTAAAATTGATATTAGTAAATATCATGTAATATTTAAAATTAAATTTATAAAAATCACATATAATAGTAATTTTTCTATTTTACCGTATTATTAATATCTGGATCCGACACGCTACCTATACAGGCCCCTACTCAGCGCGCTGAACTGGGCCTGGCAAGAAATGTCACGGGGCGATTTCTAGGCCCCTACATGGCGTGCCACTCTGCGCAAGTGCATAATAGTTTTACATAAAACATATAATCCTTGTTTATTTACAAAATTAAAACCTAAAACAAGTCTTTTTACAAAAATGACAGATAAGATGAAAAAAGTAGTAAATTAATTAAAATTATGAAACAGAGCTTCTAGAATGAATTTAAAAATTAAAAGCGCAGTAAATATATCTGAAAAAAGCTAAACTTTATCTTAACTTTACCGAAAAAATAAATGCTGAAAAATCCAAAATATTCGGATTCCCTAAACACGTAATCTAGGTCCCTAATATTCCAAGTCCCTAAATCCGAAAAAAAACATTTAAATTTTAATAAAATTGTTGTTAACATTTTATATCATGAGAAAAAAACTTCTAGATAAATATTGAGTATTTTATTATTTATACTTGCGTTTATTTATTTTTTTTATAAGCAATTATAAATTATAAATTAAATCATTTAAATTAATAAATATGTTTATAAATATTATTTACAAAAAAATATTTAATAATTTAATAATTTAAGTAAAAATAAGAGCACAATTTTGTGGTTATGACATATTTATTTTGATTTTCCTATACAATGTGTGTAAAAAGTGGTGGAAAAGGGGCACGCCATACTTGGCACTTGCTATCCCCCCGTCACCAATCTGCGCCAAGAAAACTTTTCCGATCGGGATGTAATAATAATTAACTTTGTGATAATGTCATTTATATAAGATGATATAATTCTTGAATCAAGTAATTTATACAAAACTAACTTCAATAATGCAGAATGATGAAATTGTCAATCATGTGATGGACATCAACGGCCACGAAAAATGCAATAGTTCGGAATGTGTGAAATTTAAAAAGAAAAAAAATACAAAGTCTTAAAATAAAGAAGTTGAACCCATGGAACATTATGAAGTAAAATATAAAAGACCTCACGATGACGTAGAAGCCGGCTCCGGTAGTGATGACGATAATAAGAAAAAAAAAATTAATAATTTGGTTGACATAAGTTCAGAAAATATTAAAGTCCACGAGGAAAAAAATATATAGATATGAAGAAAATATTCACAAGAGACCATTTTCAGTCTTCGTGCGTAAAATTAATGATAATAACAAAAGTACTTGGTCAGATATAGATGTAGCTGGTATTTTGAGTAATTGTAAAGTGAATTTTAAGGAGATATCTCGTATATCTAAAAGACTCTGTAATGTAGAATTTAATAACTACCAAGATGCTAATGAAATAAGTATGAGTTTGGCTTTATTGCCTACATTCCAAGACATAAAGTTATACAAACAGGTGTAATTAGCAACGTAGTAAGTTGGATGGATTCAGATGATCTTGTTGGTGCTTAGAATGAAAATAATAAAGACATTGTAATAGAATCAGACTTAAGACTAAAGAAAAAAGACTTTAAAACTAAAAAAAGGTTGGGCTCAAGTTCTTTTGGTGTAAATTTTAAAGTTTCAAGTCTTCCACAAAAAGTATATATATATATATCAAACGTCAGGATGGATATTAAACCCTATGTAAACAGGGTAATTAGATGCTATAAATGTGGTGAATTTAAACATTTAGCTAAAAAATGTAATGTTGAAGATAAATGCTTGAATTGTGGTGATAAGAAACATCAACTTAACGAAGAAAATAAATGTGATAAGATTAAAAAATGTGTAAATTGTTCACAAAATCATCATTGTCTTAATATTATCTGTCCAGCCCTTTTAGAAGCTCAAGAAATTAATAAGATTATGTCGAATGACAATATTAGTTTTGTTGAGACTCAATCAAAAGTAAACAAAAATATGAAAAAATCTTACAGACAAGTAACGAAACAAAATACTTATTATTTGAAACAAAGTTCCAATAAAAATATAAACAATAAGCCAAATTTAACAAACATGATACAAGAGTTTATTTCCAAATTTAGTAAACTATGTTCTAATCTGCCTGGTGGACTTCATGATCAGACAAATTGTGTTGAAGAAATGGTTAATACGATGTCTTGTTTTTTTGCAGCTCAATTTTCTCAAAATTATGGACTAAATTATAAAAAGAATATAAAAAAAATGACTTATCATATAAACAAAAATAAGAAGTTATTAAACTAAAGTTATATTTCATAAAAATAATTTTAATAATATTATCATTAAATAATAAAATATTTCATTTCTACATTTCAATGAAATCTATTTATCAAGTTAATGAAATATACTATTGAATCAAAAAAACGTTTTTCTCAGTGTAGTGTACCGAAACTTATGAATATTATTTTCTTTATTTTAATAATTAATTATTTATACTTTGTGAAATTAATATTTTCAGCCCTGAAGAGGCCTCTATGTAAAGACGAAACGTAGACTAAATAAATCTAAAGTTAGAGTCTGAAATTGACCTTTTTTATTTATTTTGGCATAAAAAATAATATCTTTAAAAGCTATAAAAAAGTTGTAAAAATAACAATTGCACATGATACGATGCTATAATAAAATTAAGAAAGGTATAAATAATTCAAAAATGATACGGATTTAGTTTAACAATAAACAAGTCGTTTTTTTATTTAAATTAATATTCGATTGTTTATTCATAAATAAATATGCCTACTATAAAATTTATTCAGCAGATAAAAAGTAAAAAGAAATATTAAATATTTTAAAAATACTAGGTAAATCCTACTAAAAGGCGTGGCAGTAAGTTTAATAAATATAAAAATAATAAATCTCCGTTATTATATATTGACGAAATAGATCTTCAGTGCGTGCTGTCATAGATTATTGATCTCTTTACTTTTATAATTTAGTCGTATTGTACGCTCATTGTTCTCAGCTCTTAATCAAACTCTTGATTTTGCTTTCACTGCACACATTAATCAAAAATAAAGGTAATAATAAACCTTGGGTTCGTTTGATTTAGCTTGAGATGCAATATATACTTTAATCGAACATTCGATCTTGTAATCTAATTGGATAATTAGAAATTCCATAGTTAGAAAAAAAACAGCTCGTACTACTGTTTCTACGCAATCTCTAGAAATTTTCTCCTCTTTGAAATATTATTATTTACTGTGGGGGACTGATATATTATAAGGTATCACAATAAACTTTTGTCTTTAAATAAATATTTTATTAGCTTGGTTAACTTGTCCTTGTTTTTAAGATTTTTTTCGTCAACATTTATATGAACAAGCTACAAACGTTGGTAATTTATTTCTCAGAAACATTAAAACTTGGAAAATATAGTTAACTTTCTGAATGAACAGTAATTTTTGATTAAATAAAACTCGATTATTGCCATAAATAAAAAAATTACAGCAAAATAATAAAATTATTTCTGTGCATACATTTAATACAATATCAGCAAATTTTCTTAAATTTTATTTTTTCTATACATCAGCAGTAGCTCAATATCTTAAATTACGGAGATAAAGAAAAAAGGAGGATTTAAAAAAAGAAAAAAAGTAAAATAGTCCTTGTGGCCTACTTATTTAAAGTATTTTTATGCAATAATAAAATCTTAAATTCCGAATATTCAACATAATATGACATTATTATGTGCACATTCTGGTTAAATCCCAATACATATATTTGACAAGTTACTCTGAGAAGAAAAAAATATCAATAAAAAAACTCTTAATGCATTACTTTCATAAATTTTAAATATTTTTAAACTTTAAGTTGATAATATTTTATTAAATTTCATACAAGACTAACATCGAATTATCTTTCTTTATTTTAATATCGAATTTTTTAAATTAAATGCGGGTACATTGCGTAAATTTATGTTAAACATTTTAATTCAGTTAAGCAATTTTTTTTGATAATTTAAAAATCTTTAATTTACAGCTTTTAAACGAAATTTAAGTAGAAATTTTTACATTCGTTTTATTATAGTTTTCTTGCTATTTCAAAGAAAATTTTAGGTAATATCGTTTTAGGGCTAATTCTCATGTACTTAAGTAGCATTATTTTCAGCTTTTTTCAAAGCACTACATAATTTTAAGCAGTCAGCGCATAAGGATATGGGCGACTTTCTTAAAAATAAGCTAAACTTTTACACTTAAATCTACGCTTACTTTCTGATAAAGTACCTAAAGTACCTATGCCACATTGTCTTGAGAGGAGACAGAACCTCAAAAAAAATAAGTCATCCAGGTGACCAAAATGAACCCAGGTCAAATTTTAACCGAGTAACTACCTAAAAAATTATTAGGCCAAAATACCTTCAGACTTATCCCTTTGAACAGCTTGAGATATGCGTTAATTTGTTATTATAGGGAAAAAGGGCCATAGGCTTAACTTTTGGTACGTTATCAGAAAGCTTTGTATAGAGTAAAGTGTAAAAGCTTAGCCTGGATACCAAAATCAGGAGATTTTTCGATTGTAGAAGGAAATGGGATCCTTGGCCAATGGGCTAGAAATTAGTTATATCGGTAGCAATGCAAGTGGTTTTCTGAAACTATTATGGGCTGCCCATAAAATACTTTAAAAAAATTCTGAATTATTAATCTAAATAAATTATAAATTTTAAATCGAACACAAAAGCTTAGCAAGTACTAATGACTTATAAGTAAAAATTTTATCGGTATCAGTTTGACAACAACAGACTAGTCTGAAAAAATAAAGTTATGGGCTTGAAAATAAAAGTTTTAAAAGCTGAAATAAGATGATTCCCATAAATATATAACAGCATGCAATATAAATTAAAATGTTAGATAGGTTTATTAATCTAAAACAGCTGTTATAAGGAAACATGGAGCGAAACATGATTATTATTATCATGAGTCTAATATGTTTTAGTTGCAGAAGGTTTGCTATTATTATTATTATGCATAACAATACATAATATAAGGAGATGTTGTTACAGAATATCAGTAATAACAACATATTGTATTATTATATACATTAATTACACTTAATCGGTTTTTTAATTAATAATTCTTAGTTGGAAAGTTTTGAATGCATGCTTGAATAGACGAGGAGAGCTTTATAATCAAAATTCCAAGAATTTTCCCTATTATTATAACAGTAGAAGAAATAAGTAAAAGAGTACTTTGGAGAGCTTAGAGTCGTTATTACTGTCTCGAGACATTCTTATTCACACTTTTAGTTATAATACTATTCTTGCAAATGACAAAAAAATTAAAAAAAAATTCAAGTATACTTTTTTCTTTACTTATTTACCTTATTTACTTATGCAATTAACAACTAACATGTGCAAATTTTTCAGAATTAAGACATTAAAAAATCAACAAAAAATGCTTCAAATTTTATGGCCTAACCTTTATTTATTTACTGTAATTTCGTGTTATTGCAACCAATTCCATTGTTAGTAGTAATAAATTTTTCGAGTAATAAACTGGACAAAATTGATGTTGAAAAGTTAACGTTTATACAATTGCTAAAAATGAACTAGTTATTTAAATATTTTTAAAAGAAATTTTTTTTAAAACTTTTTTTTATGAGAAAAAACAAGTAATAGGTATAGTCATTTTTTCTTACATTTAGATTTCATACAATTTATCAAAGTCTAGTTTCTTCCTTGAGAGAAAAATAAAAATTGGAAAGAATTTTTTTTCTTGGCCTAAAGTTTTATTTCTTGAAATTATGCACTAGTTCCTTACTAGTTCTTGTTTGACTAAATCTATAAAAACTATAATTTTAAATCTAAAACTTTTCTTTACTTTTTTTTAAATTTATTACTATATCTTCCTTTAAGTAGGTAATGTTTTTTTTTCAAACAATATTTTTTATACCCTAGATAAAAATACTCTACTATGACATGTTACCTAATAAAAATTCACTTTTTATTAACATTTTCAAATTTATTAATATCCTTCTTATATATTATAGCTGAAATGCATATTAGCTCGGTAATTTACTTTTCAAAATTCCTTTTTTTCAAATCATTTTTCTTCATAAAAACCGAAACTAAACTTTTCCTTTGAAAAATTAAAAACATTATTAGTAATATTAGACACTAATTTGAAAAAGTCCGGCTTGGCAGGGGGGGTGAAAAATTAACGTTTTAGGGGGGGGGGGTGAAATGGACTTAGAATATTTTCGATTCAGGGACTTTTGGTGCAGAAGTCCCTAAAATGTGTCGAAGTACCTAGGGGCCTTTTGTGCAGAAGTCCCTAGGGATTTTTGGTGCAGAATTTTTAAAGAATTGATTGTAAAAATTAATAAAAAATAAATTCATATTATTTAAAAAACTATAATAATTTGAAAATTTAATTAATTTTGTTCACTTTGATGAGTAAGCAGCATGATTTCTATAATAAAAATCTAAATATAAATATTTATATTATGAACACAATAGATACTTTATTATAAATGTTATAAGCAAGTTATAAGTGAACATGTTCCATGCTCGTTGGTTGTGTAGTTACACAAACCGGTTATAAATTTTTTTACATGGAATACATACAAAATCCATTTTGATCCCATATTTTTAAACCTTATAAATGTCCAAAAAAAACTTCAGGTTTCATTTTCTAGATTGAAAACTTATAATATACGAGGGATACCAGACCAACTTGGTCCAAAATATCTATGGCTAAAGTACAGCTGAAAATAAGCTGTTTCATAAACCATTTTTAACTCTTTAGGTTATTTTATAAAACGAAAAAAAAATATTATTTTTTGGTTCAGTGATTTTATAAAAATAGGAGGAAAAATAGCGTTTTTAGCTGCATTTTTATTAATAAATAACCAATAAATATTTTACATCGATTTTCCTGATCCTTTAGCATATTATTGGGCCCATAAATAGTACAGTTAAGATTCAACAGAAACTATTACAGTATAAGGTATATGAGTTTTAAAATTTATTTATCTTGTAAAAAGTTTTTTCAAAACATTAAGTAAAGTAATAAAATGAAAAAAATTTAATAGAATTTTAATAATCATAAATTCTAATGCACCTATAATTAAGAAATATTTAAAATCCAAAAAAAATGTTAAAAGCAATTAATGTTTAAGAGCTGTGAATCTATAAAAGAACATTTTAAGTAATCTGTATTTTATTTATTTCCACAACATCTTCTCACACGTCCCACGCAAATAAAAATTATTTTTTTTGATACATTAGCTATAAAAGAAAAAGGCTCCCATGTATATTGCTCACTCATGATCACACCCAAAAATAAAGTAAAAAATAAAAGATCCTTGAGTCATAATAACTTACAAATAGGAGTGGTAACTAAAAAAAGGACTGAAAAACCTAATTGCCATTATTTTCATCAAAACAGAAAGCAAAAAATGCCTCGCGGGTTCAAAAAAACTACCTGCTTCCTAGGTGGTCTAATTTCGTCTACAATGTAAAAAATAATGTTGTTTATAGAAAGCAGCGATTATGAAATTAACTCTGTGTATTTATCATGTTTCGTTTATTTTTTCAAGAAAATATTAAACTAAAACAAGGAAATTGGAAATATGGAATATTTTAGCCTCCTACGTTTACCAAGAGAATTTATTGCTTCTCTTTAAAAAAATCCTCTTTAAATTTTTCAGTCATTTTTTTCTCCGTATTTCACTTAACGTAAAATATAATATGTACCTATATTTTACGTCATTTCTTACACTCGAGTACGAGGAAGAGAAGATGCTGCACTTTAACATTCGTTTACTTTTATATTTTCCTGATACATCGTGGCATCGATTACCAAATGTTTTTTTTTTATTTAAAGTTATACTTTACGATACTTACGTTTTACTTATACATTTTATTATTTATCCTTGGTCAACATGTATTTTATAACTTCCGTATTTATTTTTTATTTACCGTATAAAGTCTATCTCTTTTTTCATCATTTAAAGATACTTAAAGATTTTAAAAAAGTTTAAAATTTTTATATGTATTAGGTTTACTATCAATCACAATAGGGGTGGTAAATCCGATTCTTAACTATTTTAATTGTTTTAACTTGTGACTAAAAACTACACCTTAGTAATATAATTTATGCTAGCAAAAAAAGCTTGTACTATATTTAAATTTTAAAATTAACGTTTTTGCTTTGTAACTTACTTGTATTAATAAATGAGAATAAATGCAAAGTGTGGTCCACTTGGGGCATATCAGGAAAAAGCTTTTAATATACCTAAACTAACAGTAAGTTCAATTGATTGTGCTCCAAATGGACCACCCTCTGTAATCTTGCAAAATGAAATTTTACAAATTTCTTTTTATTATAATTAATAAATTCAAAATTATTTATCATAAATTATGATTATGACATTATTTAACATTTCTTATTATTCAAATAAATATTTTTTAAAATATCGAACAATATTTTTTTGTTATTGATATTATACAAAGTATTAAAATTACACAATTTTAAATTATAAAAATTATCATTAACATAATTAAATGTATTTTTAAATAAACTTTTCTGATTACTCAAATCAGACAAGATTAACAATTCAACGCAGTTATCAATATTTATATTCTCAATCAAATATAATTCACAATACTTTTCTAAATTATCATATTTTAATTTCTTAACACTCGGTATTATTGATTTAGCAATATTTATATCGAAATCTTTTATTTTACCAGTGTAAATATGCTCCATGATCATCTCCATTTCGTTGTACGGGATATCGCTTACCTCTATTATTTTATTTCCATTGTTGTCGACGAACAATTTTTTCAAAACTGCACTTTTTTCTGATAGTATTGATTTGTGTCCATGGATCACTTTATTCTCATTGAATTTCAATACGACGTCGGAATACTTTTCAATACTGTTCAACGTTGACTCGTTCTTGGTGAAGTAGAAATGTTTATCAGACTGCAAGGTTATGTCGCACGTAAATATCAACGAACCATTGTTTTGCAGATAATTGTTGTTGTTATCGATGTTGATTTTCTTTATCGATTTGTTTCTTTTGCACATTTCCATTGATATTTCTTGTAAATTTTTATCAATAACAAATGCTTCCCATTGATAAAAATCATTGAAATTCGCTTCGTCAAATTTTATTTTCAATTTATAAACTATTGATCCTATTGCATTGTGTTCAATAACTAACGTTAATTTCCACTTTGGTAAATTTTTAATACCAACGTTGTAATCGTTAGATTGATAAATTTTAAAAAAAGCTTCTCTATTAAAATTATTTATTATCCATTTGCACGTTATTTTTGAATAATTAGCAAATTTTATAATATTCTCACTGACACTCATGGTGTTTTCTTTATTTTTACTTAAATCGATGTTGACCAAGCCAAGTTCAAAACTTGAATAACACAGTTTCTCGAAAATCTATAATATTTCGAATTTACGCCTTTGAGAAATGGTACCAAAATAAAAATAGTAACCAGTTATTGAAATATTTTAATTTTAATAGAAATTCCTTTAATGTTTTGGTTTTTGATTATTTTTATTAACAAGGTTATCTTTTTCTGATCAAAATAAATGTCATAACAAAGGATTACAACAGAGAAAGAAAATATAATTCTAATAAAAACATTGAATACAATACAATATTTTCAAATCATTCTTCGTGAAATTTAAAAATTGTATCAAAAAGCAATTAAATTATTCGATTTTTCTATTTTTTTTAAATTTACCAATTTAATAGTTTTAAAATTTTTTCTTAAAACTGGTAACTAGAGGCTGTTTTCAATCGACTGAACGAATAATTTTCACTTTAAATTATTTTTATCATTAGCAATCATAAATTCATGAGATTCATAACTATGGTGCAAAATAAAAATTTTTTATAACCCATTTGCACGTTACTCTTCAGGATTTTTGGTGTTCATATTTTAAAGCATTTTCTAAACCTCTTGAATTTAATATATCGTCGTAAAGTAATATTTGGAGCAGCTTTAAGGCCTAATCAAGAAATATATTAAAGGTTATTGAAAAATTTGTTAAAAATTTAAACTCAATGACAGAATAAATGTAAAATGTCAATAGGTATATTTATTGCGAATTTATTGAAAAAGGACAAAATACTTTATTGTTAAAGGATATGGCAAATAAATAAAATAAAATATTTTACAGTTGTAAGAAATTATCTTCACAAATTACCTTATCTTAATATGAGAAAATCATTTTTTTTGAAGAAAGAATATCAGAAATTCATAAACACTGCGCTTACATTTAGAATTCAAAAATACAAAAATAAAAAACTATTTATTTAATCAAATAGAAATTATTTCATATGCAAAAGTCTGAGAAGATCAATAAGTAAATTAATGTTGGATAATTTCAATTCTTCTAAATCAGCAAACTGAATATTTTTGAAATTTTTGCCGATAAAATTTAACGTTTCTTGACGTAAAAATTCGACGTTGCACTTATCAGCTAATTCTAAAATTTTAACTGCATTTTTAACGCTTAAATATTTCAAAAAAAAATCTTGTATCTTGAGTTTAAGTCCTTCTATTCCGTATTTTGTTGCTGCGGAAAAAATTCCCATAGTTTTATCGAAATCCCAATCGTAAATGTAATCTCCAGTGTAAATATATTTCACTATTTCTTCCATTATTTCGTAAGACGTGTCAGTGATAACCAACATTTTAGTTTTTTCACTTAATTTTGAGCAAAACAGTGGACTTTTCATAGATAACACAACTTTGTGTGCTTTTATTTCTCTATCTTCGATTTTTAAAATTACATCTGAAAATTTATCCAAACCTTCCAAATTTAAGTTTTCATCCAAAATTGAATTTCCCATTTTTAGATTGAACAAAATATGGCATACAATCATTAACGAGTTATCAGAGTGCAGAAGAGTGCGTTTTGATGGCCAAACATCTCCAATAACTAAAACTTCATTAATCACTGTTTTAACAAAAGGTATTTCCTTCAAATTCACATCAACAAGAAAAGCTTCAAATTTTGATAATAAGACTGAATTATCATCAATAATTTTTATTTCTAATTTAAGGTCAACTGGACCCCGTTCAAATGGTTCTACGATCAATTTCCATTTAAGACACTTATTTTCAACATGAATTACAAACTCTTCTGATTCATTTATTAATTTATTATCAAAATTTTTTAGAACGCATTTGCAAGTTACTTGCACAACTTTCATGCTTGTTATTTTAAATACGATATCATTTTCAAAAATTTTTAAAAATCTTGCAGAAGTTAGTAATTTTTCCATTTCTTTTGAATGGTTTCTATTGTTCGCGATAACCAACGCAACGCATTAACAAACAAAGAGTATATTAAAAATAAATGAAACAACTTTTAAATAATTTTCTCGTGTTACTAAATTTTGTAAACAAAAATCAAATTTATATAATCAGAATGGAAATGATTATTCTAAATACACAATAATATTATTTCTTTTCAGTTTTGACAAAATAATAATAAAGATAACAAAATTTTATTAAGTTAATTCTTTTAAAATAAATTTTTAACGAAATCAATTACAAAATGCTAATTTTCAATTTAATTATTTCTGAAAATGGGAAATCTGTAGAATTTTGGCTGATAAAATTCAGTGATTATTGACGTAAATTAATTACAGCTGTGAGCTAATTTAACTAATTTAATTGAATTATCAGCACTCAAAGATTTTACAAGTATTTCTTAACTCGCTGTTTCTAATTTCTCGACTCTAAATTTAACGGGTTGGTAAGGTACCGACTAGGGGTGTGCGGTTACCCGAATTTTCGGTTACCCGAGCTTCGGGTCGGTCTTGGATTTTTTCGGGTCGGGTCGGGTCGGTCTTCGGGTATACCCGAAAAGTTTTAGAGGTCCGAAGGTACAGTTTTTTCATCTGAAATTTCCCTGGCATTATGATTCCATGAATATTTTTCCGGGAATTTTCCGTTCACGCTTAAAAAAGAGAAAAAATAGTCAAAAAAAGCGTACTAGCAAAAAAATTATAATTTTTGATACCTATAAGTAATTATTTACTTTTTCATGTAAATTAAACAAGGAAATAAAATAATTTGCACTATTTTTAACATTCATACTTAGTATAGGGTCAGCGATGGGGTTTTAAACACTTTAAGGAAATTCGTTAATTTTTTTAACGGAGAAAAATAAAAAATATAGTATTTTTTAATGTAATAACTGTTTAAATAGCAATAATGAACACAATTCTTGAGGAATAAACGGTTATCTTCCAGATAGGATGCATATTTTAATTTTAAATAGAACTTTAATAGAGAAAACCAATAATACCAGGGTTTGGACACTAAGTATAGAGTTTTGGACATGAAATGTTTGGAGTTTCGGACACCATTTTTAAAACTAACTACATAACACATTTAAAAAAAATAATAATCAGGAAAATTATATACAATGATTATATAATAGCATTTAATTAATTTTTAATTAAGAATATAACTATGTATTTTTAAATAAAAATTTTTAAATTATTAATTTTAAATCAATTGTAAAAGTTCATGCTACTAGTGAATTGCCAACTATAGGTATACATAAGAAAATATTTTAATTAAAATTTTTTTTTGTTGTAATTAATTGTAAAGAAAAAAATAAGGGAGCAAGAGAAAAAGGAACCTGGTCAGGGTAGTAAGATGTTCTTCTCAACTGACATCACTGTATTACCGATTGGCATACAGTGGTAGTAAATTTCAAATTTTTCTAAATTAATAATGTTATGTAATACTTTTTAATATTTGCTTTTGCATTTGACAACATTTAACAAATAGATACCTTTATCTTTAAAAAAATAAATCAAATGTCCAAAACTAAAATCTGTGTATGCTGTTTTGGACATTCAAATAAAACACATGTAAAAAACCACATTTTTAAGTATATTTAGGATGCGTTCATAGACATCTTAATTAAACGCATAAAAAAGGAAGAAAATGATTTCTTTTTATTACTTGTCGACTACTTAATCAAGCAAATGATAAAGTTGCTATTGTTAAAAAAATTTAAACAAAATATTAATTTTATGTATCTCGTATCCTTAGTATTTTTGTTAAAAAACGATACCATATCAAGTAGTCTATTCTGATTCAGGGTTTGAAAATGATTTGCGGTGGGTTCCCCTCCGTGGACATTCCCCCCCCGGACATTTACCCCCAAGGATTTTCCACCCCTGGATAGTTCCCCCCGACGACTATTTACCCCCCGATAGTTGCACCCTAACAATTCCCCCCCCCCCCCAACGTTTAGCTTATTCTAGGGGTAGGTGCGAGTACAGCATTTGGGGGTAGGTTATTATTCATGATTTCCTTTGTGGGGGCTTCGCCCCATCGACCCCCAAAGCTTCATTAAAATATTAACTCCAGAGTAATCATACAAAGTAATCTTAATTTTTAATTTTATTATTATTCTATAATTTTTAACTTTATAAATTTACATTAATTTAACTTTAAATTTTTTATATTAATTAATTTAATAATTAAATTTTTTATTTAACGTAAGTATTATTTTTATAGTATTTTTTTGTTACTAATAATTTATAAACAGTATTTCTCTACTGCTTAATAAAATACCACAAAAAATTAGTATAATTGTTAAAATTAATTATTATACTTAAAAAATTATAAGTATTATAATTTAATTATTTTTTAAATAATTTTTTAACAAATTTATTAATTTTTATAAGTAGGGGGGAAAAATCCTCGGGTGAAAAGTACTCGGGGGTAAATGTCTGGGGGAGAATTGTATCAGGGGGGAAAAGTAACCGGGGGGAATTGTCCACGGGGGGAACTCACCGCTTACCATATTAATTTTATGTATCTCGTATCCTTAGTATTTTTGTTATAAAAAGGATACCATATCAAGTAGTCTATTTTGATTCAGGGTTTGAAAATAAAAATAAAATTAATAGTAATTAAAAAAACAAATTAATTGTAATTAAAAATTAATTAAATGCCATTATATAATCATTGTATATAATTTTCCTGATTATTATTTTTTTTAAATGTGTTATGTAGTTAGTTTTAAAAATGGTGTCCGAAACTCCAAACATTTCATGTCCAAAACTCTATACTTAGTGTCCAAACCCTGGTATTATTGGTTTTCTCTATTAAAGTTCTATTTAAAATTAAAATATGCATCCTATCTGGAAAATAACCGTTTATTCCTCAAGAATTGTGTTCATTATTGCTATTTAAACAGTTATTACATTAAAAAATACTATATTTTTTATTTTTCTCCGTTAAAAAAATTAACAAATTTCCTTAAAGTGTTTAAAACCCCATCGCTGACCCTATACTAAGTATGAATGTTAAAAATAGTGCAAATTATTTTATTTCCTTGTTTAATTTACATGAAAAAGTAAATAATTACTTATAGGTATCAAAAATTATAATTTTTTTGCTAGTACGCTTTTTTTGAATATTTTTTCTCTTTTTTAAGCGTGAACGGAAAATTCCCGGAAAAATATTCATGGAATCATAATGCCAGGGAAATTTCAGATGAAAAAACTGTACCTTCGGACCTCTAAAACTTTTCGGGTATACCCGAAGACCGACCCGACCCGACCCGAAAAAATCGAGGACCGACCCGAAGCTTCGGGTCGGGTAACCGCACACCCCTAGTACCGACATTCGTTTTTTTTAAATGAATAATTTTTTTGTAAATATAAAAATTTGAAATTTATTTCATCAAGTCCTATAAAACCTATTTTTTTTTTAAATTGAAATGTTGACAGCAATTTAAAAACTGGACATTTTAGGGTAAAAATGAGCATTAGATTTATTGACTATTGCCATAATGAAATTGATGATTAAAAAAACTTATAATTGGTTTGAGTAAACAAAACGAAAGGCATAGGCATGTTTACTTACAGATCCCTAAATCCTCGCTTAAATCGAAAATATTCTTAAGTCCCTAAGTCAAAATTGTTCTAAGTTTCTAAACCTGAATTATTCTAAGTTCCAAAATTTAAACTATTCTACCCCTTTATATTCAGACTTCCAGTATACCTGCTTCCAATAAACATGTTCCATGTTAAAATGGCAGTTCAGGGGGCATGAAAGGTAGAACTTACACTCAACAAATGAGACCAAGTGCTTTGATTATTTTGCGAGGTTGCAGCATTATTTGGAAGATTCCCTAAAAAATTATTCTTAATAATCTAAAGTTTTATGTTTCTAAGCCAAAAAAGCCCATTAGCATGGACGTGGTGGTCGGGATATTTATTCACAATAAATATCTTCGTATGAGTAAATACGAACCCTTAGTGGGCAGAATAACTCGATATTTTTAATTGCTAAAATACTATGTACATTAGACTGCCAAAAAAAAAATCGACTTTTCGATTTTTTAAGGTGCTCAAGCGTTTTTGGATGTCATTTAATGAAAAAATAAGTTCTACGTAAACCGCATCTAAAAATATTTAGTCGTTGGACAGCGCCAAAGCATTTTCGATTTTTGAAAATGGGCTCAGGAACGTCGGGAGGGACTAAAGCTACTAAACTAAAAGGCAACGTAAAAACAAAATTTCGGGGGGTATTTCATAGTTTTTTTGGTCGCTAAAAACGATGGAAACATTTATTTTGAATTATTTTTTTAAGGCAAAAAGTTATGAGCTAATTTCAGTGGTAAAAATGTCAAAAATTGGACATTTTTTGACGTCAAAAACTTGCTGCGGGCTAAAAAATGTTTAGAAATTATTTAAAAAGGGCATTCCGCATGTTTTTTGGGTCAGTAAAAACGATGAAATTGGTTATTTTTATTTATTCTTGACGGATTCAGAGTTATGGTCCAAATATTGTAGTTTGAATTTCCAAATTCAGCATTTTTTTGAGTTAAATGACTGTCAAACGTGCAGAGAACTTTTCTGAACCTCTAGAAAAGTAAATTATCATATTTTTGTGTTTGTCTAACTAGCGCAGAATTAATTTCTTAGATTTTTTTTAAGGGTGCTAGTTTAGTTCAGTGTTACCACAATGTCATAAAATATGGTTTTCAGGCAATTTTCCAAATAATGCTGTCATCTTGCAATTCAACCAAAATATTTCCAGTTGGTCTCATTATTTTTGTATAAAATACACCTTTCAATCCCCGTAATTGGCAATTTTTCATCACCGATTCTATCATCGTAATAGTCAATGAACCAAATTCCGATTTTCGGTCCTAAATGACCAATTTTTAAATTGGTGCTAAAATTTTAATTTTTGATAAAATTGAATTTTATTTTTTACAACAACTTTTTTTAAGTTCCAAATTTCCAAAAATTTCTTACTCGTCCTTTTAGCTTTAGATAATTCCGAGTTATGGTTCTACAAATTTAATGATAAAGTATGATTTTTTTTTAAAAACCTCAAATTGAGACTCTGTCTTTAAATTATCATATCTGCTAAAGGAAAAATTAAAAATAAATAAGTAAACAAATTTCGGAAACTTAAAGTTTTTACAAAATTTTTATGACGTATAAGACCTATTTATAATGAAAATTTCAATTTTTGTAGCAACTTAAAAATTGGTCATTTAGGGCCGAAAATGGCCATTTGGTTTATTAACTATTACGATGAGAGAATTAGCGATGAAAAATTGCCAATTACGGGGATTGAAAGGTGTATTTTATGCAAAAAAAATGAGACCAACTGGAAGTATTTTGGTTGAATTGCAAGATAACAGCATTATTTGGAAAATTGCCTGAAAACCTTATTTTATGACATTGTGGTAACACTGAACTAAACTAGCACCCTTAAAAAAATCTAAGAAATTAATTCTGCACTAGTTAGAAAAACACAAAAATATGATAATTTACCTTTCTAGAGGTTCAGAAAAGTTTTCTGCACGTTTGACAGTCATTTAGCTCAAAAAAATGCTGAATTTGGAAATTCAAAATACAATATTTGGCGCATAACTCTGAATCCGTCAAGAATAAATAAAAATAACCAATTTCATCGTTTTTAGTGACCCAAAAAATATGCGGAATGCTCTTTTTAAATAATTTCTAATCATTTTTTAGTCCGCAGCAAGTTTTTGACGTCAAAAAATGTCCAATTTTGGATATTTTTACCACTGAAATTAGCTCATAACTTTTTGCCTTAAAAAAATAATTCAAAATAAATGTTTCCATCGTTTTTAGCGACCAAAAAAACTATGAAATACCCCCCGAAATTTTGTTTTTACGTTGCCTTTTAAGTTTAGTAGCTTTAGTCCCTCCCGACGTTCCTGAGCCCATTTTTAAAAATCGAAAATGCTTTGGCGCTGTCCAACGACTAAATATTTTTAGATGCGGTTTACGCAGAACTTATTTTTTCATTAAATGACATCCAAAAACGTTTGAGCACCTTAAAAAATCGAAAAGTCGATTTTTTTTTTGGCAGTCTAATGTACATGCTCAAAACTTAATCAATATTGGCTGAAAATTCGAATGAAGCAATCTAATCATGTTTACACTCAACATATTATGCGATGCTATTGACTTTTAGAGTTACGGTCCGCTTGCGTAAAGAAAGCCGCTCAAAGCTTCGTTAATAGGAAAAATGATCGAATTTCTTATGATTATGAAGAAAACAAGATTTTTAGACTTTTTTATTTTTTAAATTTACTAATGAAAATCTTAGGAAAATCTCGAAACGAAAAGCAGTTTTAGAGTTATTTCTTTGATTACTTAAGGTAACTTTTCTTCTATATAATTAATTAAAAGTAGATTTAATAATGTGATTATGTACTTCAAACTATTAATTCCAAATGGTATTTTCTCTTTTTTATTTCAGTACCCACTTTGATAAAAAAAGAAGAAAAAAAAATTTGTTTCCGCAAATTGCTTAAAAAGCTCGTTACTTTAAGTTTGATAGAAAACAATATTAATCGATTAAAACTTAAACTGATTAGAGAAAGTAATTTTAACAAACCTAGATTTTCTATTAAAAAGAATGAATGGAAAAAAAAGTATTAAAGATAAATCCAGAAAATGAAAATTTTATGATTAAGTAAATTAAATATCCAAGTTTCAAAACTATGAATAGATTAATTTCCACATGGGGACAAAAATAAAGGGATCCCTATTGTTTTTGTTACTTTTAACATAGAAACTACACTGACCTACTTCAATATACAGTTGAAAATATTTTTGGCACTATAGCCAAAACACAAATTATTTTTTTTTTAAACAAAAATATACGTATATTGTTTTCAATTTTTATCGACTTTATCTCCATTACTAAATAATGTCGTATTCAAGTTCAATTAATTTATTATAAGCTTATTTCGAATACTTTCCCTTGAACGTGTCAATTCGCTGTGTTGCAAGAGTTTTCTTTTTTAAATTTATGTTAAACGATTAATCAGAAAAATAAAAATAGAAAAATATTTTTTTAACCTAGAAATAAGCAAGAAATGTTTTCTAAACTGGTAAAGTACAGGTGACATAAAACAACACCGCCAACAGCAACAACAAAGCTCCATTAGCCAATTTGTCAAGATGGCAAGTGTTGCCTGTGACATGAGAAATCTCTCGTAATAAATTTTACCTAGAAATTTTAAAATTCATTTTTCAAACTTCAAAATAGAACTGTTTTTCTTTTATTAAATATTTGTTTGTTCGCTTTATCACCGTAATGCGTTACAGTATTAAGAAAATTAAGTAAATCATGTTATGGATAATTCGCTAATGTGTTTATGTCTTTAAGCTTCCTATAAAAATATTTAAATCAGAATAGATTAAAGTTAATCCTATTTAACTTTCCACCTATTTTTTTCAAAAACTAATCATATTAGAGAATTTTTTACATCTGATGATTAGTTTAATAAAGTAAAATACGTGTCTCCTGGCGTAATGGACTTTTAATTTTTTTCTGCTGTACCCTGTCAATAAAAATAACAAGAATCCAACAAAATTTCGGGGTTTTTAGAGTATTCTGGACAGAAATTTGGTCTCAATTTATGGATTACTTGGAAAATTTTGCCATAGTCCTTTTTTCAGGCAAATTTTTTATGTTTCTGAAACGCTGTTAAAAAAAGGAAAATAACTAACAACGAAGTTTAATCGAAGTTTTTTAAAATTAAACAAGAACATCCATAATTTTTGTATTCATGAGATATTTAAAATTTGTCTTAAAAAAAGGACTTAAGTATGATTTCTCAAAAGAACCCAGGAATTCTGTTGATTAACTGACGTTTTTCTATAACTTAGTTGATTTCATTGAATTTTTTTAAAACACAGTCTATGCCTAAATTAAAAAATGAAACGATTTTAAAATCAGGTGACAAGAAATTTGAGAAAGTTGAAAAAGTATCTAAAAAATGTATTATTACTCGTACGTGACTGACATTATACATGAAAGTGTAATAAAATAAAAAATGTTATTAATAAAATTAAAGCGAATATAAGACGTTTAAGAAGAAAGGCGAAGTCTTATACAGACTGCATTAAGATCTTCCATAATATGCATAAACGGATTGTCCCACAAAATTTCAAAGGTTAAGTTTAACATAATAGCTAGAAAGATACTTGTCTCAACAGCATTAAACTTAACAGTAATGGTTTCTCTTGAAACGTACTTTATTCTTGCTTCTATCCAATTATTTGATGCTGCTGATGCAAAGGCAAAACTTATCTCTCATATAATACTAATAATGCAAATGATCTTACGCCAGTATTTATAACCATTTATAACCGCACAGATGATCTTCGTTTCTTTAAAAACGAAACAAAGGAACGTATTGTTCTGCACTTATCATACGTACTTTCCTACTAATTAACATCAGAAAATTTTTAACATTTTCATTTTTTAGTCATTAAAAAAAACCAGCTACTTATTCATATTTTCGAAGTGTTGCTAAGGAGACTATTTTAAACCCACTTGAATTCTACAACTTTTACGTTCTTTAGATTTCTCAGCCAATAAAGTCATTAAAATTATCCTGATAGTGTGAATAAAAAAGAAAATTAATACAAGTCAATTTTAAGTATACTTGCTATAATTTTTGACCTATTAACATCCTTTTTTATCAAATTTATTTTTAATATTTACACTTCTTTCAAATGTGCATAATCAATTCTTCGATAATTTTTCATGTAATATTATAAGAGAGAGTTCTACCCAACCGTACAGTTTACTGATTCGCCAAAAAAAATATATATGACCTAGCGTCTCAATTCATTAATTACAGCACTAGAAGGATCGGCCGCTTAACTGTAATTATGTTGACATTTTTAAAAGAATTTTTTCAAGAGTTTTTGTCCAAAAAAAATCCGAAAATTCAGTTATCAAAATGACTTTATAATAAATTTGACTAATTTGCATTCAAAAACTACGAAAAATTGAATTTTTTAGAAAATATATTCGTGTAAATCGAGAGTATGAGCAGGCACGTAACCAGTGAAATTTTTTCAGAAATGGAAGAAAAATTTACATCAGAGCGCCCTCCCCCCCCCCCTCCTTGAAGCCCTTCCCAAACAAAAATCCTGTCTACATGCCTGATTAGAGAGTAGTTTCTAAAATTTTTCTAAGACTTGCCAGAAAATTATGTATCTTTATATTGTATAAAATGAATAAATTTTAAAAATTGAAACAATTAAATATCAATTAATTGAAATAGACGAAAAAAATTTTTTTACAATCCAATAATTTTGTTTACATGGGTCATTAAATTATTTTCATTTAAAAACTATAGAGTCGTGATACAGGCTGCGCATTCGAATAATAGTTGTACGTATTTTAGTTGACCACCGATTATTCGGATTTTTTCTCATATTAAAAAATAATGAAAAATGTAACTTTTTAGCTCATAAAATAACATTTATGTATGGAAGAATTTATTTATAGCTAAAATAAAATATTATTATTTTGTTGATACGTTACGTTTAGCCTCAAGTTTAGCCTGCGTAAAAGAGAAATAAAAAATTTTATAAAAACTGAAAATTCTATATTTAAAATTTTCTTTCCCTTTTATCTATATGTTTTTATATTTATCATTTTTTTAATATGCAAATTTTATGTAGGTATTAAAATTTATATTAAAAACTTTTTTTATCATTTATGTCAAGCATGAAAAATAAATATTTTTTTTGGGAAGAGGCAAAGTCTTTTAAATTTTCTAATAATAATAAGGCCAAATCTTATTCAAACTCGTTGAATCCCAAAGATAGTCCAAAAACGTGAAATACAATTCCTTTTATTATGGATAAATTTACTAAGTACCAATACAAGAAGAAAATCTGCAAGAATGTACAAGTTGGTTGATAAGCTCTCTCAAAAGCTCTTGCATATCTCCAAGTTATATCAGAGAAAGAGGAAGAGAAAAATAACATTTCTCCCTCTCGTACTGGCAAGGGGAGGGGGCTGGGCTGAACAATCTGGCATGTGGGTCGATCTGTATCTAGGTCGCGGATTTTGGCACTATATAACTCTCTCCCTCTCCCTCTCCAAAAACTACTACTACTACTAACCCTTTTTCCTTTTTCCTTTCCTCCCTCTCTTTTCCTTTTTTTCAAAAATGCTCCTCTATGCGTGAAAATTTCCACAACTTTATTACTCGAATGATTGAAGGGTTTAAGCTCTTTTTATTTATTTTAATTTAAATTTTCTTTTTTATCATTGCATAAAAGATTTATTATTCGAGTTATTTTTGTTTTTGGACAAATATTTTTATCGGAAAATTCAATAATTATATTTGAAAAAAAGAAAAATAAAAAAAGTTAAATTTAGCCGTATCATTGTTGAAATTAGTTTTGCTTTTGTGGTGTCGTTCGGCTCTGGTTTTTCAGGGTAATTGGAATTTATTCTTCTTTTTTATAAATCTATAGTTACATTTCATTCAATAATCCCTTTTGTGTACACATAAAAATATATTTTTTTCTAAAAAGGATTATAACGTAGAAAAATATTGACTTTATGCACTTTTTTTATCATCGGTCATTTTTCCTCTTTTTTCTTTAACGTTTTCAAAACTTTGGCCTGAAAATTTAATTAAAAAATTACAATAATAAAGCATCAGTCCTCTCTCGACTTATTAAAATAATTTGATGATTCGATATTAAAAAATTATGCAGCTGACATTCAACTTATTTTTCCCTGCATAGATTATTTTCATTATTAAATTTGCTCAGTTTATTTCAATTGAACTTTTAAACGTTTAACTGATGTATCGTTTCTTACTAAGACTCATAAAAATATTTACCATTATTTTTGTTTTAGTTCAAGTTTTAAAAAGTTAAAAAATCTTTTAATCGTGTTTACAAATTAAACATCAGCTAGAAAAAAGTTTTATTCGAAAAACATTTAGAGTTTGAAAGGAAGAAAAGATGTACTTAAACGATGCTTGCCTCCAGCGATAAAATAGCAAATAAAATGAGTAGTGTTCTCTTTAAATTTTTACAACTCTTGAATTTACTTCCAATGATCTGAACAGGCTGTATTATTACAATTTTTTTTTTGACTACAAAGTGGGACAGTCTAATATGTGGGTTTGTGTACTATATCTTGATAGAACTTTCCTACCGATGCGATATGCGGCTAATGATTACCCCCATAATGTAAATGTATTTAACCGTGAAATTGATAAGCTTTTGTACGAAACTAACAAGAATTTGTACAGAAAGTAGTTATTGTTAAAGAAAATTTTCATTAAATCAAATATAATAAATTTTTAAAATAACGAGAAAATTTAACAAATATTTGCGCAGCAAAAATTTTTAATATAATTTTTTTTCTTTTTTTTTTCTACTAAACTTTAACTCCAAATTTAAACTTTCATCTCCAATGTCTTTGACTGCTGGTAGGATAAAGAATCCCCTTGAGGTATATTCATGTATCATCTAGTGCAAATCCCTTGATATATACTTTAGTCAAATCCACCGATCCATGTCAATCAAATTCTCAAGTCCGGTGCATTTCTTATACTAAAAACCTTCTCCGTCTTTCTTCTTCATCTTCTTCTTTGTTTTTTGGCTTTTAAAAAACACTTTGCCAAACAATTTACGGATCATGTGTCACCTTTCTTCTTTCGCTTTACTTTCTGGTCTTTTAGATGACACAATTTCTATTTACTTTGAATATCGTGTCGACTAAAATTAATTTTACATTTCAGCAACATGTCAAACGAATCAAAAAATATATTCATTTATTTTAAACCTCAACTTTATGTATAAAATTATTACAAATTATTAAGTTTTTTTTTAACTACTCTAAATAATAATGTCAGCTGAGTTCTCGACTAAATGTTAATATATTTTTTTTTATTTATTCCAAAAAAGGGTTTCAAGGCGTACTCCCTGTTTCCGATGTTATTTAGGTACAAAATATATAAATTTAATAAAACAAATAGAGTTAAATAACAACAATGTGCTCAGAAACGCAGAACTTAAAGTTATTAAAAAGGGTTGTTAAGATAATCTTCCAAATAATGCTGCAACCCCGCAAATGAAAACACTTCTGGTTGGTCTCATTTTAACATATAGGAAGATTTTATACTCTAAAAATCTGAAAATCAAGGGGGATCAAATGGGACTTAGAATAATTTCGATTTATGGACTTAAAATAATTAAGGTTTAAGGACTTTGAATGATTTCAATTTAGAGACTTTAAAAAATCTGGGCTCAGGGACTTAGAATAATTCAGATTTAGGGACTTGTAATATTACAGGTAAAGGGACTTAAAATATTTTCTCGATATTTTCAATTTAGGGACCTAAAATAATGCGCGTTTAGGGAATCAGAATAGTTTTGGTTTAGAATCTTAACATCTATTAAGGTGAAAATTACAAATTATAAAAATATGAAATTGTATTGTAATGTTGTGTAACATTTTCATTATACCTAGCCCTTATCTGTAAGTAAACATATTCCATGCATTTTGGTTGTTTTTATACAAACCAGTTGAAAGTTTTTTTTTGTATAAGTGTCACCTTCTTTCATAAACCGCATTTTTTTGTCAAAAATTCTTTCGCCACTATGGTCAATATAACATCGCAAGAGAAAGCTGACAACATTGCAATTTTCGATAAAAATGGATTTTAAATGTCTCAAAAACTTAAAGACATTTGTATTCTACAAAAGTAATGTGCATGCAACATGCTTACTAAACGTATGTCCTTTATAAATCCGGACAATTCTAAGTCACTAAGCCCAAATTATTCCAAGTCTCTAAATCAAAATTATTTTAAGTCCTATTTGGTCACATCCTCCCTCAATCGCGTCCAATCAACCCCCCTCTCGATCGTGACTATTTGATCCACACCTATCGATTTCCAGATCTTCTAGGGTAACCATTTCTATAAAAATGTTCTATGTTATAATTTTATACAAGATCCAAGTTTCCAAAAATTCTTTACTCGACACTTTTTAATTACACTGTAAAAAGTAACTTTCTTAGATTTACAAAAAAATTATAATTTTTTCGAAAAACTTGTTAATTTTCAAAAAATTTTGTAAATTTTCGATAAAAATCGTAAATTTACTAAATTTAGTATATTCTCGAAAAATTCGAGAATTCTCTATTTTTTTTAGTAATTTTACGAAAAAAGTTGCAAATTCACAACTATTTTTCGAAAATTTACAACTATTTTTTGTAAATTTTCGAAAAAAAATTGTAAATTATCAATTTTTCTTGCGGGACTTCACAAAAAAAAAAATCGAGAATACCCGAATTTTTTGTTAATATACTAAATTTAGTAATTATACGATTTTTTTCGAATATTTATAAATTTTTTTGAAAATTTACTAATTTTTCGAAAATTTTCTAATTTTTTTGTTAATATAAGAAAGTTACTTTTTACAGTGTACATGTTATTATTGCAAAATATAATGATTTAAAGTCAAAGTCCCAATTTTAGGTTTAAAAAAAATGTCTACTTTTAGCCTTACTTGAAATACTATTTCAAACAATCACGTGGTTAAAATTTTTAAGAACCAAAAGCTTTTAAAAAATATTTGCGACCATAAAACCAATTTTCGTTAAAAAATGAAAATTTTAGCAAAATTTTAATTTGTCTAAATATTAATAAACGTGTAAAAATGAAAAATATTTGGTCATATAATCATTAATGGAGTTTTATTTGCTTGGAAAAATATATTTTATGAGATAAAAATAAAATAGACAAAATATATTTAAGATAGAAAAGTATAATTACTTCATTTTAAAAAAAATTAAAAAATTGGGACTCTAGGGGTTCTATAATTGTAGCGCATTAAAATAATTATTTTCGGGCATCTTAATGATATGTAACAATCAATTTGGACTAAAAATTATCAATATTTACCATTTTAACTCTTACATAGATTAAAAACAGCTTAAGATGCAAGAAAAAGTAATAAAACCAAATTTGAAAAAAAAGCAGAAAAATAAAAACAGGTTTTCTAGCTTATAAATGTCAAAATATTGCTAAAAACCGATGCTAAATCATTTTTTCTATTAGTTTTGAACTTGCTTTAACTTGTTTTAAACAAAAATCCCGAAAAATACCGTGAAAAATCCCTAAAATAAAATTTTTCAAAAATCGGGTGAAAGGCAGTTTTTGACATAAAAGTGGAAAAATCTTTTTGGAACCTATCGCCGATTTCTTGTTCACGATTTTTTTCGGTTTTCTGAAGGTTCAAACTACCAGAAAACACGGGTCATATCGATGTCCTTTCAATTTTTTTTTTCAGTTTTTTGTCCAAGTTAAGTAGTAAAAAAAAAATAATGCTTCATATATAAAAGATTTTCTAATCATTTAGTTTCTGCAACGAAATATTAAGTTATTCGACGAAAAAGTTATTCTGGCATCAAACGTTGATATGGATTATTTAGGATTTAATAAAAAAATTAAATTTTTTTTTTGTAACTGTAAATGCATCTAGATTCTTCTTCCATTGTACTTTTATTTAGAAAATAGCTATTTTAACTATAAATTTATGTAATTTGATAAATTAAAAAATTTTTTGCGCATTTTATATTTTAGGACTGCCGCATTTGTAATTTAAAACCGCATTTGATTTATGATTAACAATATAAATAAAAATATATTTCTTTGTTTTATTAAAGCAAAATAGTTTTTATTTAAAATGAAAAAAAAAAGTAAAACTTGGCATTTTTTTTATGAAATTAAAGTAAGTAAAATGAAAAAATTTCTATTGTGTGTAAAAAATAAAAGTATATTAAAATCGAGCATTCTAAATTTAATGTTATTTAAAGATTCAATCTAAATTTAAGAGCAAAGATTTCGTTTTAAGAAGAATTAATTTTTTCAGGTAATATTTCTTTTAGCAATTATTTAGCAAATATTATTTTAGTATTGTTTTTTTTATTACTGCGCATTTCGGACAACGTTTACAGAATAGTTTTCATTATTTCTGAGACGAATGTGGGTCAAACGAAAAGAAGAATTTTTTTTGCACTTTAACGAATTAGCCATTTTTTTATTTGTACATTTTTATTTTATTTTTCATATCGAATTTCAATTACTGGTTTGATAAAGCTAAAAAAGAAACTGGATTATATTATTTTAGTCGTAGTTTGAAAGAGAGTCTTAAGAGCTTCTTTTTTAACTTTTAAAGAGCTTATAGAGAATATTTGAGAAAGTAAAAACGATTATTTTATTATGGAAATTAGGCTAAAACTATAATAAAAGAAAAGACTACTTGTTTAATTATAAAATTTTTCTGCTACTCCCTTTTATATGGTGCTCAAGAAGATATTTTTAATTCCCTTTGAGTTAAACTTTCTTAATTCCTTATTGTCAATTTCAAAAACTTTATTTCATTCTCTGTAAGCTTAACTTTAAATATCTCAATTAAAAGAGACGTTATGAAAATTTATATTTTTTTAATTCTTTTCCTTTCGTTTTTATTGATTGACCCATAAGCTTTTTAGCCAAAGATATTTATCACTCTCCTTGTTATTAATAATATCGAGATATTCAAGTATTTTAAATTTGTCAATCTGGCGAAAAAATGGGTTACATAGTATAATAAAAGTAAAAGCTTCGATCACTCATCGTTTATATTCGATTTTTTTTTTAAGGATCAAAGTATCTTTTAAGTTGATGCATATATTAAAATATTTAGATAAAATTAAAGATGCGAATGCCAGCAATTTTTCGAGTCTTTCATCCCTTTTTTTCTTAAAAAAAAAGGTCAGAAAAATCGAATACTCTAAGAGACTATGCCGATAAAATTACACGTGTTATTATTATATGTATATGGCTAAAAATCTTAATATTTTAAAACAAAGTAATAAAATTCGTATAGCTTGACCGTAATCTTAATAAGAAATTGGAACTTAAAAAACTGTTTGTTCTTACGAAAAAATTTACCAAGAAGTGCGAGTCTTAATTTTGCCAACTAAAAAATATTATAGGAGGCTCACATTAATATTGGCCAATAAATTTATTCAGAAGAAAAAACACAAAGAATATCTTGTGAAAAGCAAACAAGTCAAAATTACTCTAAAAAATTTAGGCAACAAATGAACTGACAAATTTTGTTTCAATGTTTAGTAGAACAGTAATTACAAAAAAATTATCAAAAGAAGTATTAAAATTAATGTAGATAATTTCGTACACTGAAAAAAAATTACTGGCCACGCGCCTAGAATTTTATAGGCGCAGAGCGTGTTCAACGAGAACGGGCTCCGGGCCTCGAACAAACTTGCGTTTCACACGTTTAGATCACGTGACATATAAAAAAATACAAAGATAAAATGCTGGGGCCCCCTCTCCAAACGCGTGAAACGCCAGTTCGTTCGAGGCCCTCGCCGGTCTCGCTAAACAGGCACTACGCCTGTACTAGCAATCTAGGCGCGTAGCCAGTAATTTTTTTTCAGTGTAGGAAAAACAAGCAAAAATTAACTTATTCAAAAATCGAATTTTCTCATCTTATCAATTAATTGAGCTTTACAGTTGAAATTTTTACCCATATTTTTACGAAACCCGATATCTTTTTGCTTGCAAGCTTCGTATTATATTATATTCATTGATATTGTATAAAAAAGATACTGCCATATATTTTGTTTTGTTCTTCTTTTTTTATTTTATTTTTTTAATATACACAGCATACTTTCTTTATCACGCTTTTTCTACTTAAAAAATATATTCAATAATAAAATATATTATTATTTCTCTAAGAATATATATTATTTTATTGCATCGTAAGATTTTAATAAATTATCAATATATTTTATACAATAGTGTAAAAAATTTTTACTTTTCTTTTTAAATTACAAAAATCTAAACTGCAGTTCATGCATTTATCACATAACTCCATTGCCATAGTAATTATTTAATTCAGGTATACCCGAAAACCTTCAAAGCTCCGAAGACACAGTTTTTTCGTCTAAAATTTTCCTGGGAATTTCCCGTTTACGTTAAAAAAATAAGAAAAATAGTTTAAAAAACGTACTGAAAAAAAATTGTTATCACCTATTAGTAATTATTTACTTTTTCATGCAAGTAAAATAAGGAAAATCGGTCTTTTGATGTAATTAACTAGAACGAAAGGAAAGATACCTGCGATCAAAATTCCAAATAGGGTCAAAGCTCAATATTACATTTTGAAGAATGCATTACCCATTTTATGTCTCAAAACCTGTAAAAAGTAATTTTTATTATACGGAAATGAGTTTCCAGTGTTAGTCCCTGAATTTTTGGAGATGTCTCATTTTGTATTACTAATAAAACCCGTTTGCACCCACTCTGGTCAATCAAAGTGCGAAAATAGCAAAAACACCCTTTTTTAGGCGTAATTTTTGCTGATTTAAGGGTGAAATATTACTTATTCATAAAAAATTACCTCAAATTCTTGATCAGCGAACCAAAAACCCCTCTTAAACCAATTCTTAGCTAAATCTAGAAATTCAGTTTGCTAATATATTAAAAAAAAAAACCCTTTTTTGGGGGTAGTTTTTGCTAATTTAAGGGTGTTCCGAAAATATCTCCCTGAAAAGACACTGATTTTCGTGATCAGCGACCCAAAAAACATATAGTAGAGCAAATCTCATGTTGGCCAGTGAAAATACACTCCCCCCCCTCCCCCCCAAGATTTGACTGGAATTAGTTCATTTTTCCGGTACAGTCAAGTACGGTGTGACCTATTAAAAAACACGCCTGCTTTCGAAAGAAAGTACCTTCAAAAATCGTAATTATCTGCAGCATATATGCTGCAGATACTAGCACTAACAAAATTTCAGTCGCCCTCCCTTCTTAAAACGTGCTATAGTAAATATAAATTATTTTATAGGAGCTTGATTATAAAAAAATTCCTTTAGAAAAGTTGAATATCCAAAAATATAAAAAAATCTATAAGATCGATGCTCTGTACTGAAGAGTTGAATCGGTTCAATTGCTATAAGGGCCTTTAAATCCGCATAGTTCGAAGTGCACATACGTTGGGAGGAAACTTTCTGCCCTGATGGCCTTAAATAGTCTTAAAAAAGGGGTAAGGATGCATAAAAACCTATGCTATCTCAGAAATGTTACGAAGGATGCAATATAATATAAATATTTATACTTTTGTTGTTAAGGAAGTTTCATTATTATTAACGATCATAAGTTATAAAAGTTTAGTAAACACGAAGAATTAAAATGAAAAAATTTACATCGTTCGATAAAGTTTGTTAGTATTGTCGTTGGATATAATTATGATATGCATATAAGAGCAGAAAGGACTGAAAATAATCATAATAAATAAAAGCATATTTTCATTAAATACAAAGCGATTCAATAATGCCGATCTATTTATGATTATGTATTGTAATATTTACTGCGCATTATTTATGATAATAATAATAAACTTTATACGTGTGTGGGCTTTTTTTTAATATTTTTATCTTACGAATCATTCCGTGTGTAGTTTTAATTTTATGTACATTTCATACTTAAATGACATTTGCAAAATATTTTATGCACTAAGTGTCAGCTGTAATTGATTTTATAAAAACCGAATTTATACTTGAAATATTTAATCGTTTATTAATTAATTATGTATTTTGACGAGTACCCTTTTCATTTGAGAATATCTGCATTCACTCACAGAGTATATTAGCCTGGAAAACTTTTTCATTTCTGATATTATCTCCTGGTCCTTAAGGAGTTACGAGGGTAAATAGAAAATTTGAGTCAATATCCACATTACCGACGCTATTTTTTTTTTATAATTTGCAGTTTAAAATAAAATTAGTCGTAAAAATATTAAAAAATGTGTTTATTATATAATATTATTGCAAAAAAAATTATTTAAATTTTATAAATTATGATAAAACATTGTTATTTTAGGTTATGGTACTTGCTAAAACTTGGTTTTTACCGAATAATTAATGATTGAATGTGGTAACCTAGATAAAATAAATTGGAAATATAATCTTTGACAATTTATTTATGATATTTAATTAGTTTCATCTCCCTGTGTCATCACTATCATACTTTTTGTAAGCTCCAAATATGAATTTCCATAAGAGCAATGTTAAACTGCCTATTTTTAATTTGCAATAAAATGAAAATTAATGTGGTAACAAAGGTAAAACCAAGTTCTATTCAACTTTAAAAATGTTTAAATTTAATAATTTTCCAGTTTCATTCAGTTCTGTCATCATTTTTATTTACCCTCGTAACTCCTTAACTCCCTAAGCTCAGATTTTTTCAACTCCCTAAATTGAAATTATTCCAAGTCTTATTTGACTCCCCCCACCCCCCTTAAGCCAGGAAAATTTGAAGTTTTGAAGTACCTTCTACCTATAAACATGTTCCATGTTAAAATTTTAAATATTCAATGTTTAAGGATAAAAAAAAATTTATTTATGCAATTTAAGGAGGGTTCAAAGTTTTAGGGCAACCATTAGAACCATTAGAACCAAAGCAAAATAGAATCTGACCAACTGTTTATTAAAATTGATAAAAAATCTGAAGCTGGTCCCGTTTAATTGATAATTGAAATTTATTTAAATTAGAAAATGAAGTATAAGAAAAAGGTTGAAACTTACGTAATATCTGTGATACTCTGACATGTCTCGAAATCCCTCCTTCTCTATAGAAAAAGCTTTCTTTCTTTTATTTTATCTTTTCTACTAGATCAGCTGATGTCTTGCTGACATTCTGCCCTAGGATGAAAAAAGGAATTTTCTTTTATTTTTCTTTAACTTTTTCTCTTATTCTTATTGTTGACTTTTATTATATTTCAAATCTATGACAATAAAGGAAGTTTTGACTTTTTATTTTCGTTCTTGTTGCTAAATTCGAGTTGAATTTAAATTCTACTGACAACAACAAGAGCAACATCGTTGCTTTGTTTCTCATTTCCGTTATTGAATGAAAAGACCACTGGTGCCTTTTTTTTAAAGGAAATTTTCTTTCAAATCATATACTCGTCCAAAGGATTCATTCTTATTGTGTTTTCTCGATCGATCATCGATAAATATTTTCTTCCTTTCTTTAATTAAATCTACTACATTTTCGAGAAGAGGTATTGTCGAAGGTTTTCTTTGCTATTGGTGCATATATTTTGTTATCTTGCTTTTTTTCTATGCAGCGAAGCTCTGACGAGGAATAATTTAAACTTGATTCTTCTTTGCTTCAAGAAGAAACTCGTTGTCAGGAAATTTCTTTTTTTTTTTCTTCTTTTCTCAGCTTATTGATTTTCTGAAAATTGCAATTTTTATTATATTGATAAATAAAATAATTTATAACCACGCTTTTTTTACGATCTCCGTAATAAAAGAATTTAATTTAAAATAAAATTTTTATCGTTCAGATAAAAATAAAGTTTAATTATCGTTATTTAAAAATCAACAGTATAAAACATGATCGATATAAAAAAAAAAAGAAAAAAATGTAGATTTAAATTTTATGGAGCTTTTTTAACAGTAGTCATTACAAAGTGGAAAAAAAATTCAATTCGATTATTCCAGTAAAGCATGAAAATAAATGTAGAGAGAAAGCAACCTCCTCTTCGCGATATATTCTCTCGTAAAACCCAACTGCGTTTTCTTAACGTTTAAGAAAATATTTTTCAATGGGTCAGGAGAAAAGATGACATTTTTTTTCCTCTTTTAGTCCATTAACGACTTTGATAAAAATCACTTAATGCTTCGATATCTTCTTAGTTTTTTTTGCTTTCATGAATATTATGACAAATTTTTTTCATTTTGTTTATCAAAAAATAAGGATAACCATGAAAATAATGATTTTCGACGCTTTATGAAGCGAAAAAATGAATATAAAAAAGATTCTAACAACAAAGGATCCGAATTTTTAAAAATTCAAAATTGAAGAAAATTTTTTTAAGAGACTCTGCAACGTGTGCAATAAACAGGAAAAAAAGTTAAACAACTCATTTTTTACGACTTTTCGTTTATAAATAAAAATATTTTGCTGAGTTGATTTGTAAAACGATGAATCGTGTTTTGTTGAAAGACAGCAAAAAAGGTTGTAAAAATTTTCTTTAAGAAAACTTGAGAATATTTATGGCTCTTAAACTTTGAAATACCGAGACGAAAAAAAGTAACATTTCAGTTTAAATTTAGGTTTCACAAGAAAAAAAAAGGAAATATATATCCGTTTATCTTACTTTTTAACTTTCCTCAATGAAATATAAATATTTTTAAAGCTTTTTATGTAAACTTTTATTACTATTAAAAATATTATTTTTCTTCAATTACAAAGTCGATCATTCAGGGAAATATCTCGGCAAATATTCAAATTATTCGTTTTTTTTAAAATAATTATTGGTTTTTTTTTAGTTTTTTAATATAAATTTATCTGTAATACGAATTGAAAATCGCCTTTTCTACTTTTTTCGCAAAGATTAATTTTTTTTTTTTTTTAATAAATTAAAAAAAATGCATAAAAAACTTTTACGATATGATTAAATTTTTTTTAATGAAAAATATTTTGGTTATAACTAGTTTTCCTTTTCCTTTTTTTCATTTCGTTCAACCGTTATTAAAAAATTTTAATCTCAATTAACTTGTGAAGCATTATTTAGAGATAAATTTCATACGCTTAGATGTATTGAGCCACTTGGAGGCCACCAACGAATTGCGTTGGACAGTATTTGGTACTGCAAAACCCTCCTTCCCCTAACTTTAAAATAAGATAAATTATAAAGAGTGATCGAAAAAAATATTAAATATCTTCCCCTTTTTTGCAACTTCGTTAATTTTGTGCAGAAAAGGACTCAACTAAAATATGATTCATGCGCATGACAAAATCAGCGTGACCAATAAGAACACGAATAAATCGAGAAACAGATTCTGATCACACATCAGTTACTTTATTTTAAGGTTAATTTTTTATTAGAGAAAATTTTGTTCGCCCTAATGAAATAAAAATTCTCATACTGAATTTTTAAATAATTACTCAAGTGAAATAATACAGGGAGGGATTGTTTTCGGTAACCAAGATAAAAAAAGGTCTGCGAAGGGTTTTTTGGAAGCAGTGACTCAAGAAACCATCAATAGACCTTTTCTCAGTTTGGTTGCTAAAAACAAACGCAAAACCATGATTTGACTGGATTATTCAAGAATACATAGAAACATTGGAATAAATTCAGGATCGTGAGAATTCATGAAGCTTGACTACGCAAGTTAAATATAAAAAATTAACTGCTATTTTGTTTTCACATGGATATAAAAATTTCTGCTTGTTTTCAAATAATTTAAACTTGAAAATAAAGTCACGAACGAAAAATAATAAGTATAAAGGAAAAATTGTCTTGAATCGTGCTTATTTTTCTATATATTTATCTTTTATAGCCAGCTTACTCATTTTAAAATTTCTTTTTTATTTCCCAATTTATTAAACTAGAAGTAGTATATTAATTAAAATTTTAATAATACAGCTTAATAACGACGCGGGATTAAAATTTATGCTATAATTTCTCTATTTATTATCGTATTGATTATTTAAGATTCCGTTGTTATTATCATTATGTTAAAAGCTTTTTATTTATTTTTCCATTTTCTCGCTGAAAAATTAAGTTTAGAGCTAGGGAACGAGAACAATAGAATTAAAAAAAGTATTTAAACATTTTAGTGAGCTGAGAAAACGTATATGAAATATAATAGAGTGGATTTTTTTAGCATTATTTGGTTTGTGCTGAAAAAAAATCCCTAAGGGAAAGTTTAACCCAAATATACATAGGGGTGATTTCATGGAGCGTATTCTTGCTAGATTCTAGGAACACTAAAGTTGCAATAATTTAGTGGTTATAACTAAAATTTTAATAAAATTTTGCTCTGAAGCGATTTTCTGGATCCTGCTTGAAAAAAATTTGAATAGATTTTGAGTAATAATTGATTATTTCTACGTCTAGTGAGAATACGCTCGATGAAATCGCTCCTATGTTTCACGAAAACCAGGCAATTAAAAGTTTCCACTAAATTATGCCAGCCTTTATTAAATTTCACAGCTCGAAATTACTCGCCACACTGACCGATATTAATGCTTATATTATCGTGCAGTTGGACATACGGAGGAAGGAGTCTTTCGAATTTTAATCTTTTGAAAAAGAAAAAAAAAATAAATAAAAAAAATTGACAAGCATATTTAATGTTTACATCAGACAGGGAACATTTCAAAAGATCTATTACACGAGAAGAAGGAGGGATTAAATTATAATTTACGATGTGTTCGAAGTTTCGATCGGCTTGTCCGACAGTGACATTAACCTCCTTCTTATTTTAAAATCTATCGATCGATGGAAAATTTGGAATTTTTTTATTCTGAATTTATTAATTAACGGAGTGAAAGTGTAAAAGAAAATTAGAGAAATGAGCCATGAATTTAAAGAGATTAAAGTTATTTGTCAATTTAGCTTAAATGGTCCATAGATTGTTTTATTATTGTTATTATAGCATCAAACTAATCCAACCGCAAACTTTTATATTTTATATAAATACCATTTTCTTCAAAACAAATTAATTCTCCTTTTATTTAACATTTTGACTCTAATTATTATTCTTTGACAAACTGCCAATTCAGCTTTTTTTATTCTTGGCAAAATATTTTTTATTTAATAATAATTTTAAATATTTCATGCCGAGACGTTAAACTAAAATTCAATAACTTTTGACCTGATATAAATTATTTGAGATTACTAACTAATTTTATATTTTTCTTTCATACTGCATGTCTTGAATATTAAACTTTTATATAATATTCAATTTATTTTTATTCAAATTCCACTTATTTCGTGATTTGTATATTTTATGCTTTAAGAAAATCAACAATATCAAATTAATATTTTATCCTCCAAAATAATATTGCTTATTTATTTTATTTTTTTTTCAACTTTTAATCAAAATTTTACCTACGTCAGTCATTCCGAATGCCTTTACTCCTAAACATTAAAATTAAACGATTCAATTAGTTATTAGAAAGCTCCTCGGTTGTATTTTCAGAAAAAAGGATCCAAAAGTAAGAGTGAAAATAATTTATATATTTTTCGAGGAGCAACTGACTGACCTAAAAACAAATGTTACTTTAGCTTAGATTGATTCGTATAGGTTATAAAATGAGGAAAATTCGTATTATTGAATTTTATACAGCATATACAATATTTGTATTGAACATTTGAATTTATTCGGTTTTTTTTGTAAATTGTAAATATTTGCTAAATCCATGTATTTATTATTTCATTCGAGTTAAATATTTATTTTAAAATTTATAAATTCGAATAGCAGAGAAACCATGCTAATCTGACATTCCTTTAGGACATTATAAAAGTTAAAGAGTAAGATTATTTTTTAAATTATAGGCCATAAATCAAACGATACCCAGCGACAAATTAACTCATATGGATGAAAAACTTTATTGTGAGCTTTAAAGAAAGAAAGGAAACCGTTGAAAATTTATCGGTTCTGCAATTACAGTGGAAAACTGCAAGATAAGCCCAATTCGTCAGCGTCACCAACATACATTGAGATGTTCGCCAAAAGGTTTCCCCTACTCTAGCCAATACATCGGGAATTCGATTTTTTCCAATCCTATTCTAAAGAGACATCTCAATATGCATATTTGCGCTCGCTTCTACTTTTATTTCGATTTTTATTAAATTATGGTTACGTAATGATCAAGATTTTCTCTACAATAACTGGAGCAATGACATTGACGTGTTGGCAAGAATCGACAAGAATATAAAAAAAAGAGTCAAAATATATAGGCTCGAAAGTCGGCTGATTCTGCGCTAAATGATCATCGATTCTCGCGGTCGCGTCTTGTTTTACATAATCTAAAAGACATCAGGTCAATAATCCTTGTCCTCGAAAATTTTTATCTGACGAAAAAGATATTTTTTTTTTTTTTAAATCAAATTACAATTTTTTTTTAATTCCAACACTATTCGTTTTAATTTTAACTTGGACCACTAATTATTTAGCTTTTTCAATTAATTAAAAACAAAAATTTTTTTAAACAAATTTTCAGCACAAAATTTGAAAAAAAAGAGAATCGTGTAAAAAATAAAAATCACAAAAATATATCAGTAATGGGATAGAAATCTTACAATTAAAAAAAAAAGAAAAAAATGTTTAAAACTCGAGTTAAAGAAATGCAGTTTGCGCGCCGAATCGCGGGCAACTGAAGCAGACTACGAATCATCCCCTTAAAGAGTAATTCTTGAAAACGGCGCGCGCGACTCACCCTCAACTATCTAACATATATATAGCCGGTTTAATTTCTGTACATGTGTGTGTACACACAGTACAAACTTTTAACCCCTAAAAATATCTCTGTATATTATAGTGAGCTTTTAGAGAAGGAAAGTCAAATGAAAAAGAAAGAGATCGAAAGTAGGGTAGGAATTTTCGGTACATAAGCCTTTAGAGAGGACACTGCAGACTGCAGCGGCACACTTCTTGTATTTATGTATATATGTATAATATCAACATATTACTCCTTTTAATGTGATAAAATTTTTTTTTTACAATAGAAATCAAAAAGAGCCCTAGTTTATAAAAAAAATTTAATTAAATTAAATATTATAAAAATTTAAATTTATTTGATTTTAAAGTATTTAGGATGCTTGCAGATACTCACGAATTGACCTAATTTCTATTTGAAATTTTTTAATATTTTTTATTTTAAATTCTCTTTTTGTTAACAAAAATTTTTCATGCGGTGCATAAAATACATCAATAATTTTTAATGTATGTACTCAAAGAACTTTATAAACCAATTGAATCTAATTTTTTAAAAACCGCATACATCAAAGTTTTCAAGAGTAAATTTAATTATGTCAGTTTGCTGACCAAAATTAGATATTTTGAGATGCAATAAATGCAGAGTTTGCTAATCTTCAAAACCACATAACGCTTGTTTATACATTTTGTTCGTTAATTTTTTATAACTTATCTATCCGATAATGCTCGGGAGATGATGGATAAATCTTGTTTATTCTCATATGCGGTCATCTCAAATCCCCTTTAAACAATAAAAATTAAAAAATTAAACTTAAATACTTTGTCTGTTATAAATAATTTATAACTGGTTTGTAGTTTAAGACAACCATAGATCATGAAACGTGTTTACTTGTATCAGTTTACTACCCTCTATTACTCACACCCATTCATGGGAGTTAATGCGCCTGAAATCGACTTTTACCGCAGTGCAACTTTAACATCTTCAATTTTGCATATTTTTTTCAGTCAAAAGCAAAAATTACGCGTCTATTTTTGAGTATGTTATTTCAGAATCTAACATTAAAAATTAAAACAAAAAAGTTTCGTGAATAAGCTGGTAAATTTTGTTGCTGATTTATAATCCAGAAAAATTGCGGGGGGGGGGCTTCAGTTACTGGCCATCATGATATTGGTCTAATGCAGGTTTTTTTGCTCGCTGATCATGAATTTTGGTATCCTGTCTACTAAAAATTAGTTCTCCACTCTTAAATTAGAAAAACTACCTCCAAAAAGGGAATTTTTGATATATTTCACGTTTTTGCAAATTCACGGGTAAAATATTAATTTTTCATTAAAAGATCTCCAAAATTCGTCATCAGCGATCAAAAAACCCCATATAGACCAAATCTAGACACTCAAAGTGCAAATACATAAAAAACACTCCCTTTTAGGAAGTTTTTGCAGATTGAAGGGTGCTCCACACATTTTTCCCAGTAATGACCCCGAAATTTGTGATCAGTGATCCAAAAAACACTCTTCATCACGAGTATAAACTGGAGTATAAACTAAATTTATAAAACCCTTATTATTTTAATTCCTTAGATTGAAATTACTTTACGTTCATTTTTGCCCCATTTCCCAAAAAATCACTATTTACCGTTACCTTCTAACTCTCGCTTATTGATGGTCTATTATATTCCCCAACCTATTAACAAGTTCCATATTAATACTATTTTCCTGCGAAGAAAATATTATGAATACTACAAACAATAAGACAATTGTAACAAAAAAGTTGACCCAAAAGATTGTTTAGATCAGAAAAACGCCAAAAAAAAAGGTTTATATTATTGCCTCATAGCAGTCATAATTCACTGCCAAGTTGCTGCTAAGTTTCAAATTAAAAACTATTAAACCAAATAAATAAAAATTCTATGTTAACAGCAGATGAGAATAGTAGAATCAAAATTGAAACCGCTAAATTTGTTGAATAAAATATTGCGATTTCACTAATATAATAAAAATTAATTTTTCTTAAAATTAACATGAATACAAAAAGCAGAAAAAGTATTTCCTTTTGATTTAAATATTAATAATACATAAAACAGATAAATGAAAACCAAGAATTTAAACAAATAAAGGAAGCAAAGTAAGAAGTTACATAAAATCCGATACAAGCTCACCCGTAGTTGTTAATCTTCTTTTATAAAAAAAAACAAAATTCAAATTGTTATCTGTTTAAACTTCCCGAACAGATATTGCTTAGATGGAACTACGCAGGACATCTGCGGGCTAGCCATACGACTACTGAGGCCATCCCACGGCATAAATGTATAAAATAACATATAATGTAACGCGGTACTCGGGAGGACATATGATGGCATGCCATATTACGCATGCGCATTTCGCAAAAGTATAGTATGTGTAACAACAAACTATAATAAAAAAAGAAGTACTATATTATTATTATTATTACTGAGTAGAAAATAATTAAATTATTTTATTATAATTGTGCATATCTTGAAATTGTTATTTCAGACAAAAAATAATAATTCAATAATTATTTTTTTATATAAATATTAATATTATTGTGCATTATTTATTTTTTAGTAATAATTATTGTGCATTTATTTATTTTTTTTCAATTGTAATAAAAGAAATAAACAATTGTAAGATCTAAGTTTATAATGAAATAGTTTAAACGATTTATGTTTTAATTAACTATTTAATTTTTAATAAATATTACTAATATAGAATATTTTTATTTAGCTTTAAAAAGAATCCAAATCCAAATAAAAATACATTTATATTAGCTACCTTATTGCAAAAAAATATTTTTCATACGCAATAAAATTATTATGAACCTGAATTAATTAAATAAATAAATTTGTTCTTGTGATTTTGTCATTGTTTAATTATTTTTAGTTAAGTGATTCGAATTTATAATGAATAAATATAAGCAAATGTAATAAAAAAACAGCTTTGTTATTGGTAACACGTGAGTTTATTTAAATACAGAGCATGCGCAGAACAATACTACGGCTTGCCGGCTGAGTGCCCTAGGAGTACCGCGTTACATTTAGCGTGTGGCCCCTACCTCATTTCGTATGGCTAGCGACCGAGTACCGTACAAATACTGCTGGCTCGCCACCTATGAAATCCGTCCGGGTTATAAACTATCATTCTGGCGCTTCAACGTCACCACCGTAGTTATAAACTGTACTTACAAAGTTTAAGGATATTCGATTGTCTTGACTTACTGTCCTGTTAGTAAAAAATTAATGTTCAAATCACCAAATAGTACAAACAAACTGTATAAACTGAAAATTTTAAGAAATTATTTCAACATTTAACCTAATATATTTATATGTATGCATTTAGTTAAGATTTTTGTCAGCACCTGTTAATAATTAATTGCTAATTTATCTTATAACTTAGTTCCCAAAAAACTTTAACCTCGTAAAAGATCATACAAAATTATAATAAACAAAAGAAGTGTCAAAATTATTTACCTATTTGAGGGACGTCATTCACTGGTCATTACTGTCGCTGTCAATTCTTGGCAGTTTTCCGAACCCCGAAAATCAAATACGTGAGTTTTTTTTATGTAAAATAAAAAAACTAGAAGTATTGAAAAGCAGAAACATAAAAATTCCTAAATACCAATGCAGATTTGATAAAATATCAGAAATAATTCTTTATAAAATAACATAAATATACATAAAATGCTAAAGGGGTGTATGGTTACCAGAATGACGAGGTAAATTTCGTGTAAAGTTCGAAATTCATCGAAAAAGATCTGTAGTTACACTTTGAATCAGAAGCTTCTTTGGCAACACGAAACTCGACCCAAGTCAAAGTAAAAAACCCGAAATTTCCAGGCATTAGAGTAACTAAACATCCCTAATAGCAATAAACATTTAAGAGAGAACATATAAGTAATAAAATTACAAATACTTATAATTTGTATTTACCTTTCAGGTATGCAGCGAACGGTGCACGTGCTGCACAATTCTGAACAACCAGCTACAGTATTTTCAGTTCTCGAATCAGGCAACAAAGTAGTTCCATTAGTAGCAGATGGACTTTTTGATTTGCTGATGTTAAAAATGACAAGTTTTTATACCAGTAAAAAACAAACAAAAATAGAATCTAAAGGTCCCCGTTTTGAAATGGGAGATTTTGTCATTAAACTTGGCAGTGTTACAATGAATCAAACTTTTAAGGGTGTATTAATAGAGGTGTGTAATATTTCATTTTATTACATTTAGTTTAGAATATAAGCTCTTATAACTAAGCTGCTTTTTTGTTATGGTATCAATGCCCATTAAGGTTAAATCTCATGTAGAGTAATTTTTCGCCAGTGACCTGAAACTTGGTGAATTCCGAGTGAATGCATAAATTATAATACTTGATGCTAATAAAAAAATTTTAATTCATTTATCTGAAAATTACAATTAAAATAAAATTATACTTCATTTTTAAAATTTTAAATAAATGTTTCCGAATAGAACGTAAGTCTGGAACCCGATTCGAAAACTGGCCTGGGCCTAGCTTCCGAACTTTGCGATGTTTCGACATTTCTGATTTATTTAACTATACGTTTAGTTACCTAAAAATTTTTGTAAAAATAAATAAACTATTTTTTTCTTAAATTCAAACATTTTTGACAATAAAAAGAAAAAGAAGAAATACCAATAAGACCATCAACAAAGAATATAACTCATCCTGGATTTAAGTTATCCAAGAAACTATTATATAACATCATAAAAGATTATTTTAAACAAAGTTTTAGTATATAAAACAACAATTAATGTATTAAAAATATGTGTCAACACAAAAATCCTACATTTCTCAAAATGATTTTTTTAGATATAGTAAATTTATATACAAACATTCCAATTCAAGAAACACTGCACGTTTTAAAAATTAATTTAATCCCTTATCAGGACTTTTAGCAGAAATATATTTAAATCATTTTGAATAAAACCATATTTTTTCAAACACAAATAATTTAACAATAACATTAAATTTTATAACAGATATGTTTTTGGCACTTTTATGCTAATACGAGGCTCAAATAGACAAATAGAAAACTTAAAGAATTATTTAAACAGCATAAACAAAAATATACAGTTTATTTTAGATATTGAAGAAAATAATTCAATAAACTTTCTAGATTTAACTATATATCAAATCAAATATTGAATTTAAATACAAGTATGAAAATTGGAAACTCATCTCTGATACACTGATAATTTAAAAATTCTTCGAATTCATTCGAATTTAATATTAACAAATTTTTTAGGCAAATTTTTTTTGCGGCAACCATTTCTATAGGCTGATTTCTGCCGTTTTTAACAAAATACAATCATCCGAGAAGAATTTCACCTTCCAAGGCAGGCCAAATCGTTTAAATCGTCTGATAATGGCTATTCTTCTGTTTCTAACCGTAATAAAGTAAAAATTATTGTTTCTGCCATTTCTAACCGTAGGAAAATAGATATATATATATAAGTTCCTGTCGTTTTGAGCCGTGAGAAAAGAACTTAATGAAACGCCGGTCGTTTGTAACCGTCCCATAGGCTACATACCTACTGTTACGAGGTGTATTACTTAAAATTTACACCTTATAAAAGTGTATATTTTAAATTTAATTCTTACAAGGTGGTATGGTGTATTTACACTTTTCGACTTAGAGAGTAATTTTTCATAGATTTTCCAGAATTAATCTGATAAAACGTAATATGATAAAATCAATTTCTTACTATAAACTGAACGCATTGCGGAAATAGCCTGAAATTACAAACGGGTCGCGGTAGCCTTTGTGGTAATTTCGTTACCCTTTAAGTACATATAACTTTTGCAAACGCTTATGTATACATAGAAACCAATCCCTTTATCTCAATGTCTATAGATGTATGCAAATATGAATATAATATGTTAGTATATTCATTTAAGTATTTTAAACACTACGTATAACTATGTTAAAAGAGAATTTTCAAATAGTTACATACGATACAATAGAGAGCTTGAATTTAGTTTTACTGTATATAAACTTTTTAATATTATTTTTTCCAAAAATTACTCTCTATATGAAAAGATTAATATTTAATATATCTCTTTAATTTCCCAAGAGGTGAACTCAAGTAATTTACAAAAATATAGGTCACATTCAAAAAATTTTCAATGTAAATTTCATTCAGTTATAAATGTGTGCATTCAATTTTGTTAATAATCTTAGTATGCATAACTGAAAATATCATGTGCTACGTGGATTCTAAATATTAAACTTTAAATAAGTTTTTATTTTAAATTAAGTTTTAATTATTTTAATTTTGCTTTACACTAAATTCCCTTCCTTCATTATAACATTGATAAGCCATAATACAGTTCATAGGATCACGCTTGAAAAATCATATAACTACCTTACAACAAAAAACATTGACTTAAAACTTTTGAACCCAGAGATTTCCAGTGCTATAACAGATAGAAAAATATTTGTTAATGAGGTTTTATCAATTAGTGACCGTGGTTTTAAAATTTTTATCACCTCCTTAATAATAGGAGAATTTCGATGAGCTTTTAAACAATTCCAATTATAATAAAGGGGAATTAATAAAATATACAAGTTAACCTGTTTTAGGGGATATCACATTTTACGGATATTGAATGTGAAAACGGACCACGGTTCTCTTGAAGACAAAGTAGGGTTTTCAAAAATGACGCAAAAAACTGAGCATAGGGCATATTTCTTGAATACATCTATATCTCAAAAATACCAAACGGAAAATCGGATCTGCTCATTTTTTTGAAATACCGCCGTTTTAAAAATTTACTGAAAATCAGTATTTTGCACTATTTTGAAAAATTAAATAAAATTATTTAATTGGTTAAAAAACCATTGCATTAATTTTTTTTTTTTTAACCATAGTGAATATATAAATAAACTTTAAATTTGATATTTTAAAAGTTTACATGAGTGTATATGACTATTTCCAAGTTAAATTTGTATTTTTATATAAAAACTAAAAAATAAATTTTTGAATTCTTATTCATTTTTTATTATAATTTCAGCAATATTAAGCCCTTATATATGCATAAAATAGTTATTCACACGTCAATTTAATTTATGGTTTTGTGCTACTTTTTTACATATATGGCCTTTACCACGTTAATTTTGTATTTTAAAGTAAAATGAAAATATTCTTTTTTTTTTAATTTTTATTAACTATTGAAAAAAAAAATGAAATGTAAAATCTGTACAGTATGTGTAATATAGCCTACTACATATACTGTACAGATTTTACATTTCTTTTTTTGCCATTCAATTAGCCATTCATGTAAGCATGGATTGGGTATATATAGTCTTGTACGCATTAGTTTAATAGAAGTTTAATATTTAATACAATTTAAAGTAAAAATGGAAGATTTTAATTTAATTTTTGTTATTTTTTAAAGAAATTATATTATATCATTTTTTATAGGTAATTTCTACTAAATATAAAAAAAAATATTGAAAATAAGTTCACCTTAAAAAAATTATTAATTTAAATGAACTTACAAATATAAATTTACTTTTAATAACTTCACTAGAAAATATATATGGGTGGTTTTCGCAGGAACGGTATACATAGTGTCCCCTCCATTTATATCCGAAACTAAAGCTCTTTTACACTTTTTTTTCTTCTAAAAAGTTCATAAATAATATTTTTTTAAAGTCACAACCTACTATGCATATATTGGTAACTTAATAAAAAAAATTTCTGGAGCATATGTGTTCAAATTGACGCCACCGTCTGCTGTCCTTTTGCTTAACTGTAAACTTTGAGTATTAACAAACGGCTTAAAATTTGAACTTAAATTTTTCTGTAGGATGCATATGACGTATTTAGGTCCCAAAAACTCAATTTTTTCAACGAAACAAATTTTCATGCAATCCTCTTAGCGTATCGTCGCATATAAGTCTGTCCCCCGGTTTTAGCTATTTTTAAGCTTCCCATCTTTTATTGGAGCGCACTCTATATGTATGCACTTAAAAGCACTGTTGTATTTTTTTTTTTACTGAACTACTCATATATGAACCGTGGAAAACTTAAAATTTTAAATGTAAAAGCTTTAACTATGAAAATTAAACCTATTAAAATTTTAAAACGCTTTTACAAAAAAAAAATGTCGCCACCGTCCATGTCGTTTTCTCCAAGTGTATGTCATATATTACTTAATATATCTTGTTCAGTTATGTGTTTTGATGAAAAAATAAGATACCCAGAGTTTGAGAAAATTTGATGGCTTCAATACAAAGTTATTTCAAGAATACATTCAAAATGTCGCAACCGTCCATGACGCCACCGTCTGCATAAATAAAAAAATCCCATAAGAATAACACGTAGAATTTATTTTTACATTTTTAGCAGTACCACTGAAAATTTTAGGTTTTTGGACATTGATAAACATTAAAATACAAAAAAAATAAAAAAAAAAATATAATTAGTGTTGTGCCATAAACAATAAAAAAATATATCGTTACAGTGAAAACCACCCATATATATTTTTACACTAGATAAAGTTTGTAATATCACTAGAATACTTTCTCTGAAGGGGCCCAAAAAAAAACTAGAATAATACAATTATAGATTAACTTTTTAACTTTAATGACAATTTATAATTTTAGTATTCAATTTGAATTACTGGATACAGTTTAAAATATAACTGTAAAATTATTGATTATTTATTAATGTTTCGACATTTATTTAGTTTCTTTGTTACAGTTTCTAATTTCATTAGAAAATTATCACAATTATATATTAATTTTATGACAGTTACAATTAGACAAATATTTAAATAAATTATGACATAGATTAACAAAGGTTATATAACTAAATATAGGGAGTTATAAAATATATTAATTAAATAAAAAATAAATAATCAACTTGAGTTATAAAAGATTTAAGAAAATTCATAGACTAGAATAAAAAAAAAATCTTTTACTTTTATAGGTTAATAAATAATATACAATTACGAATTTTCAAAAATTAAAATTAAATACGTTTTGAAGAAAAAACAGCAACTGCTGTTGTTAGTTTTTCGCAATATTGAGGATGCTCCATAGAATTTATCTTATACCGCTTCCAAGTATTTAAAAATTCTCTATGGATAGACTCTCCGGCCTGCTCAGACCAAAGTCCTAATCCATCTCCAGCAAAAAACTTATAACCGGTTTGTGTGAACACAACCTAAATGCATGGAACATGTTTACTAGAATAAAGTTTTGTTTTTTTTTCTTATGTATGACTTAATTATATTTAAGCATTATTAATTATATTTAAGTATTATTATGTCTTTTATGTAAAGTAGTTTAACCAGAATCATTATTTTAATTGTTTAAAGTATTGAGAAATATTGAATGGTTTAAAAATTAATTTATATAATTATTTAAATGAAATTAAAATAAGATATAATATTTTAAAAATTATTTTTAAAAATTTCAATTAAATGTAATATTTAAAAATAGAGTAAAATAAGGAAATCTGCCGGTTAGCAAAATAAGTATATTATTAAGTTTATTAATATTAAAAATTTTATAAAAATAATCATGAGTAAATTTTTTATTTTATTTTAATTAATTTTAAAATTTTAGTTGCCGAAGTCAAAAATTTATTTATATAATGTCATTGAATAATTTGATTATTTTTTTATTATTATTATTAATTTAAATAGTTTTCCCGTGTATTGTTTGAATATAGTAATTTTTTTTGGTTATATTTTTATTGTTTATTTTAAACTAAAATTTTGTTGTAAAATGTATTAAGTTTTTTAAATTTTATTATAAATACAATTAAATTTTTTTTTGGCATATTTATTACATTAAAAATTTTTACATAAATTTTTTGATTTAAAAAATTATTTTAAATTTATTAGATATATTGATTATTTGGATTATTATAAAAATTAAAATTTCCTTTTGTAATGTGTATGAAGGTTATGTTTTTTTCAACTTCTTTAAAATAAAATTTTTTGAAATTATTATAAATATTTTGGAGTAGATGTAGATTGAATTTATAAGTATTTATAAGTATTTATAAGTTTGAATTGTTCAAAATATGTTTTTTTGACTATCAAATGACTTAAACTGTCAATTTTCATCACCGGGTATTTTATTAATTCTATAACTAATTTATTGTCTTTCTTAAAAAGAAAACAAATTTGACCCCCCCCCCCTTAAATAGGACAAATTTGACCCCCCCCCTTAAAAAGGACAAATTTGACCCCCCCCCCCCCTTAAATAGGACAAATTTGACCCCCCCCTTAAAAGGACAAATTTGACCCCCCCCCCTTAAATAGGACAAATTTGACCCCCCCCCCCCTTAAATAGGACAAATTTGACCCCCCCCCCCCCTTAATTTTCAAGTTCTGAAGTACCCCCTCCCTATAAACATGTTCCATGTTAAAATGTAGACATTGTTTAACATGTCTTGTTGCAATATGAATTTTTAAGCTTTCTGATACTCCTGTACTCAAAAAAGAATTCCTTAATATTGTCAATAATATTATCTAACTCTTCACCTGGTTTCCTTACAGAAAAAGAATTAGTTACAAGCTTATGCCTTAAAAGTTGAAATAAATGGAAGTATTCTTAAAAAACCAACTTCTTCATAAATTTTAGGATCATTTAGACTATCTGCTTCTTGCAAAAGTTTTCGGCAAGCGTTTCCTTCGAAAATTTCCCCTTGATAACTTTTTGATGATATATTATGTTTTTTAGGCCACAAAAATGCCTTTTCTCTTCCTAATAAGGGAACTAATTTTTTCCAAAACAGATGATTTACGACCTTGCAAGATATGTAACTCAGGAAGACTGAAGTTATACGTTAGCAAACTATAAATTATTACCTAATTCCCTATTTGGTATTTTATACATTTTTATACAAACTTATATGTATTAGACCATATAATATATCCATTGTTACACGAATTTGCAAACTAATATATTTAATATAATAATCTAATATGCTGTAAAGATGTTGCATTTCTTTCCAATAAATTAATAAAAATTTTAAAAAAATGAATATTTTGATTTTACTTTAACGTGGAGAAAGCCATATATGAAAAAAGTAGCACAAAACCATAAATTAAATTGACGTGTGAATAACTATTTTATGCATATGTAAGGGCTTAATATTGCTGAAATTATAATAAAAATGAATAAGAATTCAAAAATTTATTTTTTAGTTTTTATATAAAAATACAAATTTAACGTGGAAATAGTCATATACACTCATGTAGACTTTTAAAATATCAAATTTAAAGTTTATTTTTGCATTCACTATGGTTAAAAAAAAAAAAATTAATGCAATGGTTTTTTAACCAATTAAATAATTTTATTTAATTTTTCAAAATAATGCAAAATACTGATTTTCAGTAAATTTTTAAAACGGCGGTATTTCAAAAAAATGAGCAGATCCGATTTTCCGTTTGGTATTTTTGAGATATAGATGTATTCAAGAAATATGCCCTATGCTCAGTTTTTTGCGTCATTTTTGAAAACCCTACTTTGTCTTCAAGAGAACCGTGGGACTCCAGGATTAGGTAACTTTTTTCGTCAAAATATTAATTTTTGTTAGATCCCCTTTATTGGGGTGAATATGTCAAATTGGTATAGTTTTATATTTCTAGGGATATTTTTTAATGTAAAGTATCAATTCATGTAACTCCCATAAGTTATTCATAATTTACCCCATATTTAGGGGTTGCACGTAAACACGGACTTTACAAATGAAAATAGCGACCCCATCAATTATCTACTGGGTTCATACTAAAATATTAAAGTGGCTGGAATGTGTTGATTGGGCATTAATGGGTCTACTTTAATAACACATTCAATATGTCCAGTGTTATTTAACCCTTTGTTAAAATATATGATAAATATATGAACATATATATTTATCACATTTTTCAGATGGACGAATAATATTTTTATATATTTAAGAAAGGCAGTAAAAAGATCTCCCGTGTGTATTTATTTTATTAGGTCTAGATATAGAGTAAATTATTTTAAAATTCTCTGAACATGGAATTAACTTTTTTTTTTTCAAAAAAATAATCTTTCTTGTGTAGTTGGAATATGGCCCTTGTGTTGTACCTGGTAACTGTTGGGAACTACTACGAGAATGTCTTCAAGGATTTCTAGGCTCAACTGCATCAAATCAAGTTCCTCCGTATTTAATGGTAAGCTGATTATAAATATTAAAGAAAAAAATAATTTTAAAAAGTGCAAATTTTTAAGCTTACACTTTATTAGATTTTATTAGATTTTATAGCTGATAATAAATTTTTGTCTTTTAAAAGGTAGTAAGTAATTACCTTAGTAAAAAAAATAATTAAAAGTATTTTGAATTGCAGAAAAAAAATAAATATAATCATTATGTTAAGAATAATAATATTTTTTTGTACGAGCATTTAATTTTCATAAATTTTTTTTGTCTTGTCATTCATTCAAGGATAACAAGAGTTCATAATAATAAAGAAAAAGTTTTAAATGATTTTATTTTATTTATTAAAAGTATATTTTACCGCCTTCGCATATTTATTTAAATAAGAAACATAATGTATATTTTTTATTTTTAGAACCGAATGAACGATATTTATCAACCTATGGACACTATTCACCAATACCTGGATCACTTTGGACAGTATAGAAAAACTACAACGCTTTTTTAAATATTCTGATTGACATTAAATTTTTTTTAAATACGATTTTCTAACATGCATATGATTTTTTTTTATTTTCAAAGATTATAATAATATTATTATTTTTTTTACGTGTGAGTCACTCCAAAAAATATTCATTTTTGATAAAAGCCTGCATTTCAAAAAAAAATTATTATACGGAGCTTATTTGAAAAAATTTTTTTAATTTAAGCTATTGTTAACTGTCAGATTATTATTTGTCCTATTTAGGGTAAAACATTATTTTTAAATTATAAATATTTTTTAAGCGCATCATTATAAACTTCCTAGTTCTTTTCATAATTACTGAAAATTTCTTATTTCCATATTTATATAGCCAACACGCCTTAGAAATTCCTTTAATAAGATTTCTTTTTTTTTTACCACCAATATTAATACGTATTGAAGGGATTTAGGGATTTCTCCGAGTATAATTAAAACTTAATATATTTTAAATAGTTTTAAATATACGCAAATGTTTGATATTGTCATTTTACCCATACCGCGTAGCATATATTTCTTTGTTAGCGGGCAACAATGATTAGATTCCAATTTTGAGAGGTCGTCAATATTGCCTTTTGTAAAAAAAAACATTCTTAACCTCATCCAAAAATATTTATTATTACCAAATGCGATTACTAAACCTCCGCATTTGACAAAATAAACATTTCTACGAGCCGGTTAAAAATGGACTATTCTCAATTGTTAAAGAGGAACTGAAATAAGGCCAACTTTATTTAAATTCAATAATTATATTCAGAGACTACACACAGGTGCGATGCCCCAAAATTTTGTTGATTTGTGTTTCTACTGATTCCCCAGCAGTAGAAAATGGTTACTCCAAAATGGGATCTGTTCACATGGGAGAGAATTTGGGGAGTATTGGTGGAAATTAGTAAACAAAATTTTTTTAAATTTATTTAAACATTTTTTAACGATTTATTATTTGCTGTGTGTAGTAGACAATTTTTGTTGACAACATTTTGAAAACCTGGGAACTTTTTAGATCCGTATATCCATTTCAAAATATTGCAAATCCGAAATTTATGTCTTATTTTAAAATTCCTGTTAGCTTTGTTTTGATTAATAAAATGTAAATTTTATAAAAAACAACTTAGGAACCCAAGAGCACCTAAAAGTTGTCGAAAAAGTTTTCTATGACCCACAGCAAAAATTGAATAGTCAAAAAAATCTTTTGCCTAAACAAAATTTTTTTCTGTACAGTAGCCATGAAAGTACGATTTCCTGGCCGCTGCGCGGCCAAGGAAATCGAATTTTCTCGCTACTGTCGCAGAAAAATTTTATACGACCCTTGTCCATAAATAAAGGATGCCCCAAATCGCAGTTTACCATCCTCGGCTTCGCCTCGAAAGGTAATTTACGTGCGATTTGGGCCATTCTTTACTTTTCTGGACACGAACCGTAAATATACTATTTTTAATAATCCCCCCCCCCCCTCAAGAACCTCCAAATTGGGGAAATTCTCTCCCATATGAACGGTTCTAATTTAGAGATACTGATTTTCTGCCTCTGAGGACCTTGTAGAAACATAAATTAACAAAAAATTTTAGGAGCATCGCAGAAAACTTTTTTTGTTCCAACCATCTGTGTATATTCAACCGAAAATTTTAAACTAGGCTAAAATTTTTACAATAAACCCTATTTAAACTTTTATTTCATTCAAACTAAATGTTTGTGAGTTATTTGAGCTAATAGTAGTATTTTAACCAAGCGGATCATAAAATTTAACAAAATTTTGTACATTCTTATTTAATTCTCAATGCTTTGCCAAATTCTAGAAAATTTTTAGGCTACTTTTCAAATAAAGATAAAACTTTGGATTTTTGTAAAAAAATTTCCAGCTGATCTTTTTTTAAAACAAAGTTAACTTTTTTCTATCATTGTAGACCCATATTTCAAAAACCTTTTAAAAGAAAAAAAAAACAAGTAAAGAAATTTATAAAAAATTTGAAAGTTGTTGAAACAAAATTGTTGAAAACAATAAAACCTATTGTAATTTGTATAAAAATTTTAAATTTATTGATCAATTGGGGCCAAAAAATAGGTATTTTAATAGAAAGTGTGTTAGTAACGAAAAATCATGGCTCATGGGGGTTAAAAGGAGAGCCGCAGAACAAAAAAATTGACAAAAAAATTTTTTTTTTTATTATTTCAATGCAGGCTTAAGGATTACAATATTATAATATGTAGTCCTTTTTAGGCTAATCTTATGAAAATTAACAGAAGATAGATAGTAAGAATATTTTTGTAACATAACAAGCTGTATTCTATTTTTTTGGTTTCTCAAATGCACTAGATTTCCCTAACATTATTAAATTTTCGGCCTCTGTTTTAAAGTTTGTAGTTTATCCGATTTCATCGATTAAACTCCTAATGACTTCAAAATTCTAAAACTCTAATTCTTGAAAACTCATATCTTGGGGATAACTCTTTTCTGGCTGTTGGAAATTTTCTGTATTGCATTTTGTAAAAAAAACTTTTGCCACTTCGTTTATTAAGAATAATGAAATGTGGTTTTATTTGTAGAAGCAAAAATAATACTTGATTTGGAATGACTTACATGTATTTGTATATAAGATTTTAAAAACACTTATTTTTAATATAATTTTTATGTTAAGTAAAATTACTTATGTGCAATAAAAAATATAGATTGCATCTTAAAATAAGATTATTTAAAGAAAAAAAAAGTATTATTTATTTTTAAATTTTTCACTACTATGTAAAACAATTAAGTAATAGTATTAAAATATAAAATTTATAAATAAAACCTACTATTTTACAAATATTAATTCTTGATGGTTTTTTTGTTTTTTACTGAATTAAAACATTGCTTGTATTGATAACATAAAGAACTTGTTCAAAAAGCTTAGCGGTGTAAGGAAGTTTCGGAAATTTATGTGAACAGAAATTTTTTTCTTCTCAACTGCTTTTTATTTTTTGTTTCATAAATAACAACTTTTAAAAAAAAAATTTTTGAAATATCCAAGAAGTGCGTTTCATATTTATTTATTCGTTAATTAGAACATATAAAATCTTATTCGCATTATGCAAATCAATTAAAGTACACTCCTATGGACAATAGGCAGCTGAAGCTTACATAAATAATTAGTTATGATTTGCAAAACAAATAATAAAATGATATTTCATATTTATAGCTATAAAAATTAAAAATAAAAAACCAACCAGGGTTCATATTAATCCAGTATCAATTTTTATTTGATACTTTAGCATTTTCATTGAATTTTAAACCAAAGAATTTAAGAGTGATTCTTAGTGAATTCAGCAAAAGTTTCCAGGTCGGGTCGCTGAAACCGGATAAAAACTTTTTTTTGCCAATTACCTATCAAAAATGGACTATGTCCCCAAATTTTAGCCCTTAATATTGAAAACTAAGCCCAGGGCGAATTTTTGAAAAAAAAAGACGTTTTCATCTTTCCTCAGCCACCCATTCTTCTTTTATGTGCCATTCCTTCTGGAAATCATTAAAAATAATGAAAAAAGAGGTACTATAGTAAAATTTCCTCAGGAATCCAGTCATGCCATTAGTTTTTGAAAATTCCTACACGGGGAGCCAGAAAATCAATAAATTCACAGGGTATATTACGGAAACTACAGAAAAATTGTATATCCGAATTTTTTATTGAGCTTCTCAGGAAAAGCGTGTTTTTATATATATATTTGGATGCCATATCTACCTAGATGCGATCGAACTTCCTAGACCCTAAAATAACCGAAAAATCGTGAATTTTCCTCAATTTTTCTCATTTTTTAGCAGTTTTTTTGAATTTTCCCGCTCTAAATGACTCCGAACGATTTAAACAAGGTAAGATTCGGATTTCCAGGGAAATTTCACATATTTTCTTTATTTAAATAATTTTTAGGCTTCGATGTAAACGAGCTCACACCAAATGCCTTAAATACAAAATTTTGATTTTTATCGTTTTTTTAGCAGTTTTTTTGAATTTTCCCGCTCTAAATGACTCCGAACGATTTAAACAAAGCGAGATTCGGATTCCCAGGGAAATTTTACATAATTTCTTTATTTAAATAATTTTTAGGCTTTGATGTAAACGAGCTCACACCAAATGCCTTAAATACAAAATTTTGATTTTTATCGTTTTTTAGTAGTTTTTTTGAATTTTCCCGCTCTAAATGACTCTGAACAATTTAAACAAGGTAAGATTCGGATTCCCAGGGAAATTTTACATATTTTCTTTTATATTTAAATAATTGTTAGGCTTGGATGTAAACGAGCTCACACCAAATGCCTTAAATACAAAATTTTGATTTTTATCGTTTTTTAGCAGTTTTGTGTGTAATTTTTCTGTTTAAGTTTCCTAATAAGATTTATTATACCGTATATAATAACAACTTAATAAATATTATATTATTAAAGATGTAAATTACTAATAATCTTATTTCCGAAAAAAATTTTAAATAATTTAAATTTAGCGCTAAAAATAATAAACATTGTATATAAAAAATTTAAAGCTATGTGGCGTGGCAACCGTCAATGTTTACAAGATTTATTAGTAAATAAATGAGTTACATTAGAAACATTTTTATTGTATTCATATTATTCATTAAAACAATAAGTTACGTAAATTGTAAACATGACGTAGTAGCAGTTAAGGTTTTTCAAAAATATATTGTAAGGTACACAAAAGAAAACATGCCTCAAATTAAGAAAATTGAGTATGTTAGCGATAGTTGTCCGGGACAATACAAAAATTGTTCCAACCTATACAATTTATGTCAACATAAAAAGAATTTTGGTATTGATGCGAAGTGGATATTTTTTGCAACTTCTCACGGTACATCAACTTGTGATATCATTGGAGGTACGATAAAAAGAGATACAAGCAAAGAAAGTTTACGTCGTGAATTTGATAATCAAATAATAAATGTAGGCCGCATTCATGAATTTTGTGAACAACATTTACCTACAATAAAAACAATAATAGTAAGCAGAGAGGAGTTAAACCTGGAACGTGACACAACATCATCAATTGCGCATACCATTCCAGGAACACGAAATTATCACGACTTTACTCCATTATCAAATACAATAATTGGCTGTAAATATTTAAGTTCAGATGAAAGTTATTCCTTAAGATTTAATTTGTTGAAAAAAATAGCTTATAAATGGTCAGCAAATACTTATGTCTCTTTCGTAATCTTAAATACTTGGGCGGTAGGTTTTATTACAGATATAATTGAAGATGAATAAATAGCTGAAATATCTGTATTACAAAGTTTTTCAAAAAATGTCTACAAATGGCCTGGTACTGAGACCCGTGTTAAAGTAGGCTTTAATGAAATTTTATACAATGTATCGGCTACAAATGAAAATGATAAAATAAAAATAAAATTAGGGCATACTCATTCCAAATACACTTAATATCTAAAGAATTTGGATTCTATTTGTGAATAAAATATCTAAATTATAAAAATATTTTCTGAATGCATTATTGTAGCTAAATATTATGTAAATATCAATAAAAATTTTTTTAATAGAATAATTTTCTTCTTATTAAAAAACTCATTCTCTTAAAAATTATCAAAATATGTATTTCATTCATTATTATTTAAAAAATTTTTTTTTTTTTAAGAATAGCTATATTTTATAGAATGTAACTCCGAATTCTACCTAGTGACCAATATAGAGCTAAAAAATAATTTAAATTTATAGAATTTTCTATGAACTCTTTTACACTAAAGCCAAAAAATTATTAAAGTATAGAAAAAGTTTAAAATTTTACTGGAAACCCGAATTTGACATTAATTAAATCATAAAATTCAAAAAAACTGCTAAAAAACGATAAAAATCAAAATTTTGTATTTAAGGCATTTGGTGTGAGCTCGTTTACATCAAAGCCTAAAAATTATTTAAATAAAGAAAATATGTAAAATTTCCCTGGGAATCCGAATCTCACCTTGTTTAAATTGTTCGGAGTCATTTAGAGCGGGAAAATTCAAAAAAACTGCTAAAAAACGATAAAAATCAAAATTTTGTATTTAAGGCATTTGGTGTGAGCTCGTTTACATCGAAGCCTAAAAATTATTTAAATAAAGAAAATATGTGAAATTTCCCTAAGAATCCGAATTTTACTTTGTTTAAATCGTTCGGAGTCATTTAGAGCGGGAAAATTCAAAAAAACTGCTAAAAAATGAGAAAAATTGAGGAAAATTCACGATTTTTCGGTTATTTTAGGGTCTAGGAAGTTCGATCGCATCTAGGTAGATATGGCATCCAAATTTATATATAAAAACACGCTTTTCATGAGAAGCTCAATAAAAAATTCGGATATACAATTTTTCTGTAGTTTCCGTAATATACCCTGTGAATTTATCGATTTTCTGGCTCCCCGTGTAGGAATTTTCAAAAACTAATGGCATGACTGGATTTCTGAGGAAATTTCACTGTAGTACCTCTTTTTTCATTATTTTTAATGATTTCCAGAAGGAACGGCACATAAAAGAAGAATGAGTGGCTGAGGAAAGATGAAAACGTCTTTTTTTTCAAAAATTCGCCCTGGGCTTAGTTTTCAATATTAAGGGCTAAAATCTGGGGACATAGTCCATTTTTGATAGGTAATTGGCAAAAAAAAGTTTTTAGCCGGTTTCAGCGACCCGACCTGGAAACTTTTGCTGAATTCACTAAGAATCACTCTTAAGTTAATGGTATAATTTTACTAAAACCCAAACAAATTAATTTTCAGAGTCAAAAGAACTATTTTTTTTTCGTTTTGTAGTATAACGAATCTTTTTTTTTTAGTTTTCATTTCTTGGTAATAAAATAAATTTTCAAATATTTTTCTAGAAAAGCTCCATCTACAATGTTACCAAGAGACTACTTTAAACTTTTAATACCGATCGAGGAATAAAATTTTGCAATTTAAAAATTTGTAAATTTTGCATTAATTAACTTTTTAAAAAGAATACTAATTGTTTACTTAAATATTGAATTATGATTGTAAATTTTATCGAAAATAAATGTTAATCAATTTTTTATCAATAAAAAAAAATTAAGAAAAAGCGTTAACAATTTACATTCAGAAATTTACAAAAAGAGATTACATAATATTAGATTTTAAAATTTCAAAAAAAAAAAAAAAAAAAATGTTTAATTCATTTTTAAAGAAATATATTTAAAATAAAAAATTGCACATAAAATATATTTTAATAATTATTAGCTGACATAAAAAAAAATATGTATAAAAGTAATCAGGTTGGTAAAAAATTTTTTTATTTACATATACAAAAAGTGGGTACTTTAGCAGTATTTCTTAACAAAATTACAATGTTATTTTTTAATGCAATATTTTAATGATTGCATTATACACACAAATATACATTAATGAGCTACATGAAATAGTGGATCATAACGAATAGTAAACTTGCTGTCCTTGAAGAATTTTTTTTTTTTTAACATTTTTTTTTTTTATGTTTTAGTTCGTAAGAAATAAAACGATTATTCAAATTTTTTGCATAGGTCAAAGATCGACTTTATATACATTTTCTAAATAATACAATAACAATCAAACAAAAATATTATTTTCGTGACAATTTTTTTTCTTTTATACATATTGCATTCATTCTAAATACTCTAAACTCACAATAAACTTATAAAAAGATTCGATTAGCATAAAATAATATTATTTATTTCTTTTATAGCAAAAAAAAATTTTTATTACATTGTAATTTTATTTGCATTACAAATTTTATTTTTAAAATAATTATCATAACGATGATCAGGAAAGATGATGAACAATTTTCAGTTTTAAAAATATAAGAGATTAATTTAATAAATTAGCTTATTTTACCTCAATGTGTGGTATATATAAGTAGGGGTTTTTTTCAATTTAACAATACTTTTATTTTGAATTATTCTTTTTTGCGATAACACATAAATGCATAAAATTACTCCAAAAAGAAAGAAAAAGTAAATATATAAATACTTAGCTTATAAAGTTCTCGAAGTTTATTATTTAAATTTCTGAATTATTCGATGAATTTTAATATGATTTCATGATGATTTACTTTTTTTTTTATTGATTATGTCCATGAATAAACGCCAAATCATTGTTGTTATCCATAAATTTAACGTTAGAATGGTTTGAATGCGAATCAAACCATAGCGTAAAATAGTTATTAAACATCTCATTTTAATAAATCAGGATGATTTCTACGAGAAAGTGCTTTTTATGAGCACTAAAAATGAAGAAAAAAAAATTTACGAGGCCGCGACTGCCACCATGATTTTCTGGTAGTTTGAACCCTACAAAATGCAAAAAAAAGCGTGAACACGAAATCGGCGATGGATGCCAAAAAGATTTTGCCACTTTTATGTCAAAAATCGTGTTTTTCGTATCTGAGCTACCCCGAATTTTCAAAATAAAATTTTAGGCAAATAAAATTTTTAAAAAATAGGTAAAAAATCTGATTGCCAGGGAAAAATCACTTCAGAAGAAAAAAAAAAACTTTTCTTTTTCCGATGAAATTTAGCCAATTCATCGTCAATTTAAGATTTTACTCAAATTTGTCTTAATAATTAAAAAAGATTGAAGTTCTATATTGAAAAATGCCTATTTCTGAACTTTAAACACGCATTACTCGCTTGATTTTCATCGTAAATTAATAATTTTTTTTTTTTAAATCGATGTATTTTTCCCTGGCAATTCATTTCTTTTTGAAAAAAATCATTTTCATGTACCAAATTTAAATTTTTAGGTCAAAATCCTTTGAAAACTGTAAGTAGCAAAATTTACTTAACACAGTTTTTGAACTAAAAATTGAAATTTGGTCAATAAAAATGATTTCTTTCCTAAAGAAATGAATACTCAGGGAAAAATTAATTGATTTAAAAAAAAAAATTTAATATTTTACGATGAAAATTAAGCGAGTAATGCATGTTTAAAGTTCAGAAACAGACATTTTTCAATATAGATTCAATCTTTTTTCAGAAGAATTTGAGTAAAATCTTAAATTGACGATAACTTGGCTAAATTTCATCGGAAAAAGAAAAGTTTTTTTTTCTTCTGGAGTGATTTTTCCCTGGCAATCAGATTTTTTACCTATTTTTTAAAAATTTTATTTGCCTAAAAAGTTATTTTGAAAATTTGGGGTAGCTCAGATACGAAAAACACGATTTTTGACATAAAAGTGGCAAAATCTTTTTGGCATCCATCGCCGATTTCGTGTTCACGCTTTTTTTTGCATTTTGTAGGGTTCAAACTACCAGAAAATCATGGTGGCAGTCGCGGCCTCGTAAATTTTTTTTCTCCATTTTTAGTGCTCATAAAAAGTATACTTTCTCGTAGAAATGCACATAATATGTGCTTTTTGGCCACTGACAAGAAAAAAATATTAGACATGTATTTTTTTATTTTTTGAAATTACGAAAAATAACGGAGTTATAGAGGTTTCAAAAATTACTTTCAAAAATTACAAAAGTACTTTCTCGTAGAAATGCACATACACTCCAGCCGTGGCGCGATTCGAAAAAAAGTTTTTTCTTGACACTGACAAAGAAATAGTATATTTACTGCTCGTTTCCAGAAAAGTAAAGAATGGCCCAAATTGCACGTAAATTACCTTCCGAGGCGAACCCGAGTGAAATGAAAACTGCGATTTGGGGCATTCTTTACTTATGGCAAGGGTCGTATAAAGTTTTTCTGCGGCAGTAGGTAGCGAGAAATTTCGATTGCTTTGGCTGCGCAGCGGCCAGAAAATCGTAATTTTGTGGCTACTGTCCATAAAAATAATGTTTTGCCCTAGGTTGTAAAAACAGAATGCCCCAGAACGCAGTTAGCCATCCTCGGCTTAGCTTCGGATTGCAATTTATATGCGATCTGGGTCATTCTTTATTTTTGGGGCCTATAGGATAAAAATATACTATTTATGTAATTTCAGATTATGCAAAAAAGTTATCGAAATTTTGACCCATGCAAGCCCCCAATTATAAATAAAAAAGCGTTGCAAAAGAATTAATTTTTCCTTATTTTTTAATCATTTAGGAACTCGGGTTCAGATTCAGCGCATTTCAACTGGTGGATCAGACGATACAACGAATTTTGAACCCCATTAAAATATCCAAATTAACATAAATTTATATTAGCTACATTATTGCAAAAAAATATTTTCTGTATACAATAAAATTATAACTCATGAACCTGAAATAAATAAATAAATTTGTTCTTGTGATTTTGTCATAGTTTAATTATTTTTAATTAGGAACTCCGAATTTATACTGAATAAATATAAGCAAAAGTAATAAAAAATGATCATTGCTATTGGTAATACGTGAGATTATTTTTGGCATATAAGCACGTTTTGAGACCTCAGGAAGCTAAAAAACTATTATGAAATTAAGACCTAATTTTTTTTCACAATTTTTTTCACTAAAAAATCTCGAGGTTCCTTTTTTTTTAATTTGGATTTAATACCTCATTTTTTTTCCATGAAAGTACTATTAACATCTTGAAGTATCGTTATTACTCGATATCTTGAATCTTATAATTTATTTTTTGAAAATTTTTTTCACCAACAAATACAAAAAATATCATTTTTTTTTTTGTTCTTTTTGGACCTAGTACTTAATTTCTTTCTATGAAAGTACAAATATCTAGAATTATCATTTTTAAAGGATTTCTCCATCTGATACGTAATTTTCGAATTTTTTTTTTTTAATTGTTTACTTAAAAAAATAAATAAAATGTCAATATCTTTTTTTTTTTTGACGAAGTACTTAATTTGTTTCTATAGAATTAACGTTTTTACTAGGTAAAATAGACCAATAAAAATATTTTATTATTTTTAAAGTTAATCATAGTGCCAATTACTTGGCAGTGTTTTTTATTTAATTTAGAATATTTTGGCATAAAAAGTTTTTGAATTTAATAAAAAATAAGGCCGTATGCAAAACATGAAAAGATATACCATTATGTAAAATTTCCCTCGAAATCCAAATTTTTAGTCCGATTTTTAATTGGTTTCATGACTTGGCGAGAAATTCGAAATTTGTAAAAAATGAACTTTTGAAAGCTGCTATTTTTTGATCTAGAGCTTTCAAAAAGCAATGTCCCATCAAAATTTAAACCTTAAAAATCAATCCAAAATCGAGTTAGATATTACAAAAAAATAAAATATTGAGGGAAAGATTGATTGAGATATAATAATTATACAACTTTTTAAAGAATTAAACAAAACATTCTAATTTGAAAAAGGCAACAATTTAAAGATTATAGGATGCATAAAAAATTACAATTTACTTGACTAAACATTAATTAAAATATTGGATTCTTAGTGACTTTCACATGATATCCCTCTATCAAAAACAAGCTATTTGTTTTTTTTTGTTTTTTTAATTATTTTAGTTGTGATTTACCATTGCGTTAAAAATATTTAGAAAAAAAGAAAGTTTTTCTTTTATTCTATTCCATAGTCTATGTAATAAATAGAGTCAACTAGAGAAATTCTTTTCTGAAATTTTCACCTATTCAATTATACCTTGACTAGGCATTGGGTAAATAAGTGGTAAGAGACGATACACAAGTAAGCGTAGCGAGTGAATTTAGACCGCATAGAAAATTCAAACTCTACTTGTTCCCTGACAATCAAAATATAATTTTTTTCATCAGTGGTCCAAGGATAGAAAATACTTCGTAGGTCATTTTTTAAGGCCTTAAAAGGAAATAATATTTTTAAAAACTGAATTTTTGCCATTTTTGTTCACTAAAAATTGCCATAGTGCCTAAATATGGGCATTTTAAGCTACAACCCTAATGAGACTTTTGAGCAGGGGTGCAAAACGAACAATTCCCGAATTTTTAGTGAATTTCACCGGAAGACCGTTTTCCATATAAAATTTGCGGAGTCCTTTGGTTAATTTATTTCAAAATTATTGAGGTTCCCAAAACGGGCTATATTTGCAGTTTTTTTTTACCTAACTTTTGAATAATAGAGTGAGTAGATATATTAAAAAATATGTACTTTTTTATTATGGCTAAATTAATAAAAATTTGACGCGTACTTCATTTATTTACTCGGCTCAAAATAATGAAACTCGCTTTCAGCAGAGATTCTGCTTTCAGACAGGCTTAGTTATTAAATGTAGGGCCAATTCAGATATGTTCATAAGTTTTTTTAAGTAAAATGATTTTCAAGTATAACAAATTTAAATTATTCTTCTTAATTACATTAATTTCCACAGATTAATTTGATTTATTAGGTCTTAACTTTCATTTCAAAGTCTGTCGCAACTGAAAATCCGGTTGCAACATTCGGAATATTTTCAAGTGTATAGGTAAATTTGACTAAAGCAAATTTTGCGCCCAATGTTTCTGGTCTTAAAAAACATTATATTGTTGATGAAATTATTTTTCAATTACTAAAAATTTATATTTTTTCGATATTTTTTTATATTTTGTAAGTCTGATGATGACGCAGCGTTAGGTAGCAATTAAAATATGAACATTGGCTATGAAGATTGTTTTTATGTTTCTATATCGGTTCCTCTGATGAGCGGATTTTCGATAACAACAAGAATAATTTATTAAGTTTATAGAAACCATTTTTGATTTTTCGCCTTTAAGAAAATCTTCATTTCAAGCCATTCAAGCAAATTTTAAACGGAGAAACCCTTACTCGGATTTACAACCACACAATAATATACATCTTTTGCCTTTGAGAAAAAATGATTAATTTTTTACTTTTGACTCAAAATTTACCATTTCTTGCAATAAATTTTATTTTTCGTAAAAAGAATTTAGAAATTAAGATAATTTATAAGAAACAGCTATTAAATTATAATAAGTAACTGTATTTATTCGGTATTTATTTTTGTTCCTTCTCCTCCTAAAAATATGAATATAATTATATGAAATTTCACGAGACTTTTACAAAATAAATTAAAACTTGTATTTTTAATTACTTTATATTGTTATTTACTTACAAGGTTACATGTTCTAGATCTTTATGAAAAATTTACAGAAAATACTCTGCCAGATGAAACTAAGATCTCACAGTGAATACTTCAATGGACTTTTTTTGCCATTTTTTTATTCGACATTGTTATAATCAAGTCGTTTGTTAGTTTTTAATATAATAAATTATTATAAACTGTTCCAATTTGATTAAATATTTATACCGAAAAATTTTAATTTTTAACTGTGTGAGTAAGCTGTGGCAATTTCTTAATTTAAATCAATTTTACTTATTTAAATTTTTGCTTGGAAATATTGAGACTTGTTTTTTTACACAATTGTTTATTAATTGACAATTTTAAACTTATTGAGTTTAAATTTTTTTTATCATATTGAATTGTGATTTGGTCTCATTTTGGTGATAGGAAAAAAATTCAAAATTGTTAAAACAGAAGAATTTTTTATTCTAAATTGTTTTCTAAAAAATAAACTTAACTGCGGGCCTATCTATGCTTGAAAAAAAATATAATATTTATGTTGTTAGAGTTTTTCAAATAAATATAATTTCCTTACTACTTTTTTAAATATACAGTTTTTTTTTTAAACAAAAAAATAAATAAAATTAATATTATATCAAATCATTGGATATCTTTACTAATTCTCACGCTGGCTCGTTGCAATCGAGAACGTCCTCAAATCAGACCCAATCATAACCAACGTTTTCGTTTCTGCAACCACTACTACAACACTTGTCGCTATCGTATTTTATTAGCGTCTTCTATTCACAAACGACGGCGGTACTCGCATTCACGAAGGTTCAGACGGCAACAAAATTTTTTTTTACAATATCAAATCAGCTCGGATTATTACTGTTCTCCAAAGTTTATCGAAATGGAGGTGAATATATTTATATGTTTTATAAAATTTGTATTAGGTAATTATTAAATTTGTGTTCTTCTTTTCAAAGATTGAAATAGTATCGGCATCAAGCTCCAAAAATATTGCAACATTGTCGGTGAGTACGTTGTTTATAAATAGTAATCATAATTTATATTTTTATCTTTTTCCTTAATTAATTAAATAAACAAAATTTATGCATGAAATCATCTAAAACGTTTTTCACGCTTTTCCTTAAATAAGTATACTTTTTTTTATTTGCCTAATAAGTACTATTATAAATACTTTAAATTTTATGAGGTTATAAAGCAGTATTATGTGATTTAGGTAAATCCTACAACAACTGTTCTTCAAATAAAACAACAATTACAAACTTTAAAAAAAGCTCCAAATACACACAGGCAATGTTTACGTTTGGAACCTAAGGGGAAAGCACTTGATGACAATAAAAACGTAAAGTCATTACAAATTAAATATGGATCTAAATTATATTACAAAGATCTTGGACCACAAATCGGATGGAAAACTGTTTTTCTTGCTGAATACGCTGGACCTTTATTAGCATATTTATGGCTCTATCAAAGACCATATTTTTTCTATGGAGACACTCAAAGTGCCAAAATGGACACAGTAGTTCAGTAAGTGAACTCAATAATATCAAGATCTGCTATTTATATTCATATAATAAATTTAATTTTTAGTTGGGCAGCATTGTGTTGGTCCTTACATTACTTAAAAAGACTTCTTGAAACACTATTTGTTCATAGATTCAGCCATGCTACAATGCCATTAAGAAATCTCTTTAAAAATTGTTCTTATTATTGGTTATTTACTATGTACGTAGCCTATCATGTAAACCACCCACTTTTTACTGCTCCAAGTCGGACGCAATCTCTAATTGGATTGTCGATATTTGCATTATGTGAATGGGGAAATTTAAGTATACACTTAGCTCTGAGAAATCTAAGACCACCAGGAACAACGATAAGAAAAATTCCTATTCCTACAAGTAATCCATTCACTATTTTATTTAATTTTGTTTCCTGTCCTAATTATACATATGAAATTGGTAGTTGGATTGGCTTTACTTTAATGACTCAGTGTTTACCTGGTAAATGAATTTTTTATTTATGATTTCCATAATTAAATTTTCAATTAATATTCTTTGCTTAATAGCTGGACTATTTATGCTTGCCGGAGCATATCAAATGACTGTCTGGGCATTAGGAAAACACAAAGCTTATAAAAAAGATTTTTCTGATTATCCAAGAAGACGAAAAGCTATAATTCCATTTTTACTATAAAAAAAATTTGGAAAATTAACATTCCAAGATGAAAGACTGTAAATTTTGGTAATTTATAATTTGGTGTTGTGCATATTATTTTTTATGTTGTTAGCATTTATAAATTTCTAAATAAAATGTTTTAATTTCTTTTTAATTAATTTAATTAATTAGTTTAAATTTTTTCCTCTTTAGATCTCTGTTCTGCAAATGTGTTTATTAACCTTTCAAGGTCTTCTTTTAAAAGTATAATTACTCTTTGACATTCTTGCATTTGTTTTTTATAATTTAATTCTAACTCATCATTTTTTTGACATGCCTTTGCTATTTTACTTTTAACTTCGCTAGGCCCTGTATCTTTTTTTTTAACACCTAAAAGAGATTCCATTTCTGCAATGTAGTATTGAGCTGACTTCAATTCTTCTCTCAAAGAGTTTATGTCCATTAATAGCATTATATTCTCTTCCAAAAATTTGTTTAAGTTTCCATCGCCTCCCGAAGAAGAATTCGAAAGTTGTCTTTTTAACAAACCTATAGTTTTTTCTAAATGATCTCTTTGTTTCATAAATTCATGTTGGGCATCCAAGTCTGCTTGATGACTTCTTTTAAACTCGGTATCATCGCTGTAAATTTGATACAACTTTATTACTTTATTTTTTAACTCAGTAGGTTCATTTATCAAATTAGCAGCTTCAAGTACGGCCATCCGAATTTTACGAAACGATTTTTGGCATTGCTTATAGTGGAATTGTTGGGTATGTAAATCTTTTTTAGTTGATATCAATTTTTCTTTAAGATCAGCTATTTTTAAGTGCAATCCTTGGGTAAATTTATTTAAATTAAGTAATTCCATTTCCATGTCATTAATTTTTTCTTTTAATTCTTTGATTTCTGCATCTCTTGGTTCTATTTGTTCATTTAATTTTTCAATTTTGTGATTTAATACAAATTTATATTTTTCTAATTCATCATTCAATTTTATAAGTTCATTGATATGAATTTCTTTCTGAAAAACAATTGAATTAAGATCCAAAATATCTTTTTTCAAATTTGATACTTCTTTATCTAATTCTATTTTTTTGTTTTGTAATTCTAAATGCTCATTTTGCAATGAATTGTACTGTCTATTTAATTCTTCGATATCTTTTTTATTAGTAATATGCTTATTTCTCAACACCCCTGCTTCACCTTTTAGTTTTAATATTGTTTGGCGCTCTCCATACAAAACTGATTCATAATTAGTTCTAAGTTCAATGATTTCTCTGTCTGCATCATCTTCTATTTGTAATTTAATATTTTCATGAATTTGGCTTTGTCCTAACATTTCTTCATGTGCTTCTTTCAGCTGTAATTCCTTTTCATGAATTTGAGCTTTTAATTCTTCTTTAACTTTTTCAAGTTTCTCTTCGTGATTAACATGTAATTCAGATATTTGTTTTTCATATTCCTTGCGCATTTCATTATTACGCTTTTCAAAATTATCATATTTTTTATATTCGTTAATCAATTTTGAATCGTAATTGATTTCTGTTTGGCGCAATGCTTCTTCATGTGCGGCTTTCATTTTTAAAACTTCTACATTTATTGTATTCACTTCATTAATATGATCTTCTTCTAACGTCTCTATTTTATCACGTAACTCTTTAATTACTTCACAATAACCATGATGAATATTCGCTATTTTATCTTGATTTTCAATAGACATTTGCCTGACAACGTAGGCTTGCTCAGTTTCTAATTCTTTGATTCGAGTCGTTAAATCTTTTATGTTTTGCAATTTTTCAGCAATATTTCCTCTATTTATTAGAACATGATCAACATATTTCTGTTCCAGTACATCAGTTTTGTTTAAACTAAGAATTTTCCAAAAACATAAGGTACCGTCAACCCCTGCTGTAATGAGTGTTTTTTCATTATGAGTCAAAATTATCTGTAATATAAAAATTAAAATTTATTGCAAAATTAATAGTTAAGAAAAACAGTTGAAATTTGCACCTGAGAGATATCTAAGCTATGGCCATGACAGCTTGTATATTCGATTGGATCATATAACGGGTATTGTAAAGACGCTATGAGTCCACCAGGATGTGTGACAAATAACAAGGATTCATTTTTTCCTTGAATAATTTTTAGTGGGAAAATTCCAGGCAAATTGTACATTCGAACCACCTATAAATTTTATAAAAATAATTTGCCTGTATTTAATTTTTATTTGATTTTATTCACAATTTACTTCATTATTTCTGACTTCGTGAATGCGACCATCACTTGAAATACAATATATTGCAAGTCCATCTGATGATAATATAATACCATTTAAGGTTACACCTTTAATAATGACTTCAGAAATTCTGTTTCCAGAATTTGAGTCCCATTCATAAATTGCACCTTCAGAACCCATGCTAACAAACTTTACATCGTCTGAAGACCAGATAATTTCTTTTATTATTCCAGTATGGCCTATGAAAAAAAAAAAATAAATAAATAAAATAAATTAACTACACTCTAGAAAAATAAAAAGTCACAGATAGAGTACCTTTTAATAAAAATCTTTGCTCAAAATTAATTGATGAATATACCTCAATTAAGTTGCCGTTAACGGCAGATAATAAATGCCCACCATTGCTAAATGTAGCAGTTTTACAATTCTTAATTTTGAATTCATGCATAGTTAATAAATCATTAATAAAAATATTCATAAATCTTAATTTATCACTAAATCCAATGAGGCAAAAAAGACCGGTTGGATGAAAAACAACAGAAAATATATCCTCTGAATATTGCTTCATCATAATTAAACTTTGAGTTTCAAAATCCCATATTCTAACGCTTCGATCAATTTCTCCAAAAGTCATAAAATGAGATTTCCAAATACACCTAGAGATACCACCTATTGTACCATGATGTAAATAATGACCCATTACTTTCATTTCAATTGGTTCTATTTCTGTTTTTAAATTTGCATCCCAAAGATTTGTATAAAATAACTGAGACCAACCAGTTGTAACAATTAATTTGTGATTGTTTAAACTTACATTGATTGTATTAATTTTATACAAATAATTATCTTCATCTTTTGAAATTTGACGAGGCACAGTATAAATGTTTCTTTTGACATACTTGTGCTGACCATCTTTTTCAAAGACTATAATTTTTCCATATCCAAGATCAAAAGCAAATCCTCTAGAAAAGTATATTAAGCAATGGATTTCATGTTTGCTTTTGGTTTCTTCTAGAGAAATCTCGGATGATTGATTTTGCAATACATATTCTTCTTTTATTTTTAAATTCATATGTACAGTGTCTGTCATATTATAAATATTTTTTAGATCACCATTCTCTAAGTACATAATTCTGCCGTCAAGAATACTTGCAAAAAGCCTATCATTGTTTATCCACATGAGAGAAGTTATTACTAGATTATCAGCTTTTGAAAATCCATATGGTCTCCAAACAGTTTCTGAGACAGTTAATAATTTAAATACATATTTTCCACCAATTGCTAGAATGCCCAGGTCAATTGGATTACATGATATGCAATCCACAAAAGCAGCGGAGTTTTGAGGATTGCCTAGCTCTAAACTTGATTCGACTTTGCCTTTCTCCCAATTATAAAATAACATTGTTTGATTTGGTTCACCAGTTACTGCCACAAGATGCTTACTGTCAAAAGTAAATGCCAAACAAGCAAATTTTGTAACCCCAGGTGCCTCAAACGGAATACCAAGTAATTTTTTTTTTTTCAATTTTAAAAGATCATAAATTGAAATCAATGGCTTATCTCCCATTTCGCTCAAAGCTGCATATTTTCTGTAAAAAAAATATGTTTTTATTTATTATTTATTTAATTAAAGCAAATAAAAAAACTAACTTATCAGGTGAAATAGTCATTATATTTATTTTTCGTTTCTCAGACAAACGAATTAATTTTTGACGTCTTTGTGAAAAATTATGCAAAGCTAATACATTTCCAACTAAATAAATAATTTCCTCATCGTTAACAAAATGAGCGTTTCCAAATACATCGGTCTTGAGACCATATAACATCAAAGTTTGAATTTGAGACATTTTAAAAATTCAAAGATTATAATATATAGTTCCAACAGGAATTTATATGATTGTATTAAAAATGGTAAAAACACTTTTTTGAAATTCCACAACAGGTTTGTTATTTTATATTGCTTAGTAACTAATATGGTATAATAAATATTCATATCTTATCCGATATTATGTCGAGCAGCATTTTAGCATTTAAAAATAAATACACCAATCGTGCAATAAATGATAAATAAGTAAATAATTAAATTAGTAAATAAATATTTTATTTATTTAGATGAGTATAGTTTTAAAAACTACCTATATATAGGTATACGCAAGACTCACGGTTATTATATATATTTTTAATATTTCTAACGAGCGAATATGGTTTTACATATGAAATTTTAATATTTTTGATAAAATGAAAAAATAAACCATGTAAGTTTTAAAAAAAAGTCAATTGTATATCAAAAAAATGATGATTGCGATTAGTTCTAAAACTTTTTTGTAAAAAATAATTTTTCACTATATATTTAAATTCATAAATCTTTTCAGTTTTGTTCTAAAGAGGGCGCACGGTCAACGCGCATGTAATGACCTCGGTTAACTTAGCCCCCCAAAAAAATTAATTTATATTTTTTATAGCTCAAATTAATCCTTTTTAATTGTACTAAATGTACATCGAATTTATTTTTTTGTGCAAAATTGTGCTTTTCTGCAAAACGTATAAAACAGGCGGGGGGCTAAAAAGTTAGCCCCCCAATTGAAAAACTTATTTTTCTGCTGAACTATGCAATGCACAATTAAAAGCTTTAGTGGAATAATTGTACAAATAATTGTGCAATGGGCTTGTGAAAAAATATTCACTAAATTATTGACTAATAAAAAGTTATTAACAATTAAACCAGTTTAAACAAATTATTTCATTTAAAACGTGTACACCATACTACTGCCATCTTACAGAAGACTTGGAAGTATATATGGGCGCTTGTTTTAAATATTTTTAGTTTACTATATATGTTACGCCCGAAAAGTTGATATTCACTTAACTTGGGATTCGACTATTGTCGAAAATATTGATCCCAAATTATTTAACAATAAGTGAGGTTTTATAACTTTATTTTTATTATTTATTGGAGCCGATTGACCTCTCAAAACTTAACCCGGGTCAAAACTTAACCGTGGGTCTATGGGGAGTTAAGTCGTTACTAAAATTTCCTGCTGAAGCCATTCCTGACGTTATTTTTTCGAAAAATACTCGTTAAACCCCAGGAAATTGGAAAAACCAATGAAAATTAAGATATTAAAAAAACGTGATAAAAATTGCCCGGAATTTCGGGTATATTTCCAATATAGTCTAAAGTTGACGCATTTTTACGGATATTTTATTTTTTAGTTGAGTTTAAATCAACCTTGCTGGACAAATTATAAGGGAAAATTCTAAATACTTTGATTTTCTCTCTTGTCAATATTTCGTTCTCAATCCGAGTCTCAATCTGACGAGAACCTCTTTAAGACCTTTATTTATTAAAACATATTTTTACATATTAAAAAAATTACAAAGAAATATTTTCAAATTACATATATATATTTTGAACATCCCATTTAAAAAATTTAATTTAATATAATTAAAAAAAAAGCAACTGTTAGTACCTACTGTATTTGGAAGTTCAAAAAACTTATTTTTATATCGATTTTAGTCAAGAAAATTTTCGAATAAATGCATTCAGGCACTTATTATTTTAGTGGGTTTGTATTTTGCATCGTGACTTTCCAGCATTTACCCATATAAACTTTAAGTATTTTAGCAAGTGGGCTTTAGTTTCCCATAATTAGCTAAAAAAAACAAAAGATATTATTTTTTTGCTTAAAATGACGCAAGTAATAATTTTTGGCTTTTTTTGGACAATTGATTTAAAAAATTATTCGAAATATATTGGGAAAAAAAATAATTTTTTACTATTTTGTAGTTTTTTTTATGAGGAGAAATTTTTGACATAAAATTCACTTAAATTTTCTTACTATAAATTTGAGTTAATTGAGCCAAGGCTAACTTAAATATTGGCCAAATATTCATATTAGGTACTAGAAACTAAATCCATAGTTGTTTTGAAGAAAAAAATTTTAATGATATGCTATTATTAATAGTAGGTATATATCATTAACTCGTACTCAGAAAATTAAAGAACGACTAAAGCCCAAATTACAATCTAAGGCGAAGCGTTTAGCCGTTTATATGTGGAAACGGGCCGCATACGATTTATCTTTGACAGTGTCGAGAAAACATATTTTTCCGACCATTTAGCGGAAATAGTGCTTTTTTACCTCGCGGTTTGAGCGCGCTGACAAGAAAAAGTAATTTAATATAGTTTTCCTTTACGCAAACTTTAAAATCGTGTTTTATTTATTAAATTCGAAATATTAAGAACTGCAGCGATTTCGGGCATTTTTTTATGGAGAAGGGTTGTTTAAGATTTTTCTTTGCCAGCTGCGACGAAAAAAATTTTCCCTGATCATTTTTTATTTTTTTGTGAGATATTTAACCTATTTATGAGGATAATCTGGTAACAATTGAAAAACAATAAATAATATATTTCTGTGGAAACATATAAATGCAAAACCACAAAAAGTTGGCTAATATAAGCAAAAAAAATTTTTAATAAAATTTTGGCCTAATGAAATAGGCTGGACTTAAGCATATTCCTTACAAAATCTATACACAAGGTCGTATTTACAAAACAATTTTCTGACCCTTTTTACTATTTTTTAAAATATAGTTGGGGTCTAGGTATGTATATGTATTTAAAAAAAAATTTTAATGTAGGCTATTAATAGAAATTAAGTATATAAAATTTTGAGAATTTTTTATTGTTGTATATACGCTACGGTTAAAGTATAAATTTAAATACATATATATTCATGGTTTTTGGCGAAGTCTTCGGTTTAATCATGATTAATATGTAACTGCAATTAAATCATGGGCTTAAGGCCACTGTCTCTTTATTGGGATTTTTTTTTTTCATTTTTTTTTTAATTCATTATCTTATGTTAAAACATTTCAAGAATCTAAAAAACAAATTTCAAGCAAAAAAAAAAATATGTTTTTTAGATATTTCGATTTTTATGGGTCGTAGTCATATGAAAACATACGCATTTAAAAACTTTAAACGCGTTTTTCTCAAAACTACTTTTTTGAAATCGGTTCCCACGCTAGCTCAAAAACTAATTGAGCTATTGACATGAATCTTGTTTCATTTTTTTCGTTATTGCAATACCTAGTATGTGAACCAACAATATCAGCTTTTTATGCATCAGAAAGTTTTTTATTGTCCGTTTTAGGCGCATTTTTTAACGTCAAAAACTGCATTTTTCGTTTTTGGTTCACCAAATGGTCAATTTTTTGTATTTTTTGCTAAATGTTGGTTCACATACAAGAGGAAACTATAGAGATTAATATGACTTTTTATTTTTTTGTTTTGATGCCTACAATAGGCGCTATGATGGGAACCGTTTTTCATTTTTTTTTTCGAGCCTCTACTTTCACGCCATCTACAAACTGTAAAAAAAAAGCATATGAAAAAAAATTTTTTTTATGTCATCTAGAATAGTTTTGTAATTATTTAAAAATAAATTTGTAAACTTTTATAATAAAACAGCTGAGAAAAAAAATGTTGAAAATCCTTTGAAAATCGTCACAAAAAAGAGACAGTGGCCTTAAATAATAAAGTTTTTCAATGGCTTTTTCTTTTGCTTTCATTATAATTAGAAAAAACGCCACAAAAAATAAAAGCAAAAAGTATGAACTGAATAAGTTTTTTTAACCATGACATATATACTAAACTATTAATTAAATTACTGTTACCAGATGATGAAATTTCACACGAGAATTTTTTTATGATGTTCTCATAAAATTTCATGATATTGTTATATACATGGCTAATTCGAAGCTCATTTTGCGTTTAATTAAATATTTTTACAAGGAAAAGAACTAAAAAAATGATTTAATTTGGAACTTTTTTCAGAAATTACAAATTTTTATATTTGAACAAATTTCTTATTTTGAAATTTTTTTAAAAAAATAAGTATTTGCAATATATCGGAGAGAGCATATAAATTTGTCCACAATTTATTAAAAAAAAAAAAAAAAAATTCAATTTTTACAATTAGTTTCTATTGCCATCGGGTGAATAAGTTGTTTCTGAACTCAACTGTAAAAAATAAATTTTTTTAAAAATGGAAATTATTGTATCTTCGATTTATTTACATTAACTTTGTATTTTATATTTTATTTATAATCGACTTAATGCAAACTTTTATCATTTTTACATATCTTATTTAACATCAAAACTTTTCCCAAAAGTTAACCGAAATACAGAAGTTTCAACCTGCATTAATTGTTTGATGTATTATTTTTTAATTAATTTAATCAAGTTAGCTTTTTTGAAAAAATTGGAATATTTTACTTGAAATTTAACTTTCATAAAGTATTATAAATGTTTTTGTTAAAACATTTTAAATAGTAAAATTAAAAATTTGTTATTAAATTTTATATTTATACTTTTACTTTACAATTAATTTATAAATCAATCGTATAATCATTTATATTACGTTTTTAAAATTTATTACAAAAGTCATAAATAATCTATTTTTTGGCATAATCTGAAAAACGAACACGTATCCCGTAATATTCTATAATGCTGGCACTAATTTTTTTTATCCTGATTTTTTACAAAACTTTATAATAATAGTTATTTTCCTACAGTTTTCAGCCCTATCCTTTTTTAACCATATTTATTTAACGCTACGATTTATTTACTTTGTTTCTAATAATTAAATTAACTTTAGAAAAAAAATTAAAATAATTTTTAATATTTAATTATTTTATTAATAAATATTTAAATTATACTCTTGTAATAAAGCCGAAATTCCGGGCAATTTTTATCACTTTTTTTTAATATCTTAATTTTCATTGGTTTTTCCAATTTCCTTGGGTTTAACGAGTATTTTTCGAAAAAATAACGTCAGGAATGGCTTCAGCAGGAAATTTTAGTAACGACTTAATTGAAAAAATGTTTTTAAAGCTTATGTGTTTCCTTCCCCATAGACCCACGGTTAAGTTTTGACCCGGGTTAAGTTTTGAGAGGTCAATCGGCTCCAATAAATAATAAAAATAAAGTTATAAAACCTCACTTATTGTTAAATAATTTGGGATCAATATTTTCGACAATAGTCGAATCCCAAGTTAAGTGAATATCAACTTTTCGGGCGTAACATATATAGTAAACTAAAAATATTTAAAACAAGCGCCCATATATACTTCCAAGTCTTCTGTAAGATGGCAGTAGTATGGTGTACACGTTTTAAATGAAATAATTTGTTTAAACTGGTTTAATTGTTAATAACTTTTTATTAGTCAACAATTTAGTGAATATTTTTTCACAAGCCCATTGCACAATTATTTGTACAATTATTCCACTAAAGCTTTTAATTGTGCATTGCATAGTTCAGCAGAAAAATAAGTTTTTCAATTGGGGGGCTAACTTTTTAGCCCCCCGCCTGTTTTATACGTTTTGCAGAAAAGCACAATTTTGCACAAAAAAATAAATTCGATGTACATTTAGTACAATTAAAAAGGATTAATTTGAGCTATAAAAAATATAAATTAATTTTTTTGGGGGGCTAAGTTAACCGAGGTCATGTAATGTTCGGTATTTTGGCTAGTTTTTATTTAGTTATTTTGCAAAAGCGCGTAAGTTCAATTTGCAATTAGTTATGAAAACTACAACTCTATAATGTACGGGATAGGCTTTTAGGTATTTGTGTATAATGAAAAGACTTCGTATTTTATGTTAAGAAAAGCAAGTTACTATTTATTCAATTTTTAATGTAAGGTGTTTGGAAGCTAGATACGAAGTGACGCTTGTCGCGTTGATCATCTGCCGATGTCCTCGGAATTCTCCCTTCTTAATCTTTAATGGAAATTGAAGTGGATGCAGCTGGTTCCTTGCTTTGGGCCGTTGCCGGAAATTCCCATGTTAATAAATTTCATTTAATGATTTCCAGATTTGTTTATAATGTAATTCTGTTCGTTAATATATTCTCATGTAACCTTTACATAATTTTTATGTGTTTAATACTTAAAATAACGTTTTATAATATTCGATAGATATATTATGGAAAAATTGTAGGGTGTATAAGCATTGGGTTTTATGATCTTAATATGATGAGATTCTATACATATTACTTAATTAGAATTACTTGAATTACTTTGAAGTTAAATTCACGTATTTTGCCGGTTTTAACGATTTTAAATAGAAGTTACTAAATAATCATACCAACACATATTCATTCAATATATGTGCTTTATAACTAGCACATATACATTACACCTCCCTCCTTATTTCAAAAAAAAAAAATTGTTGCGAAGTAATAATTTTTTTTTTCATTTCTGAAGCCTTTTATTTTTAACCAGACATATAAATAAATGTACAAACATTTAGAATCGAATTTTTTAAAATATCAAAATTTCTTTACCGCAAAACAACACAAATCTCATTGCTTATAGCTGTCCCTTATTAGATTATGCTTACAGCTTTCATTGTCTTAAAAAAAAATTACATTTGACTTGTAAAAAAAAAATTTGTTTAAAATTGTAACCATTTTCACTTAAATGAAATAAAATTATGTTAAATTACTTTATTTGATAATAAAAATGATTTTGAGAAGAGAAAAAAAATGAATAATATTTAATTATTATTGAAAATAGTTACAAAACTAAACATATTTGTACTTTTTTTTTTAAATCTGCTTCAATCTGAAATTAAAAAATAAAAAAAAATACATACTTTTTACATTTATGGTTTTAAATGCTATTGGGTTGGGTTTCAAATTTTTTTTTTTCAAAATAAATACATTTTTGCTTATTATTACAGAATTATATATACAACAAAGTTCTAACATAATATTTTACTATTTGTAGTTTTATAAATGTTTTATAAACTTTAATAAATGTCTATTAAGAAAATTCGTTTTTAATTATAATTTACACCTTTCTAACAAAAATATAACAGCTTTGCAATAATAATGACAAAACCTACATACAATTATTCATAAAATTAAAGAAAAAAAATTTGTTTTTGTTTTTTCGTTTTCAATACTATATACTTTTAACCATGTAGTTTCTGTTATATTAAAAATTGCTCAGTTATTCATTATAATTTCAAAATTTGACATAGGTCACTGGCAAGGGTTTCGAACCAAAAAAATATTTTTAACTTGACATTTTATTTTGTTTAAAAAAAAAATTTCATGATAAAATATAAATTTTGTATTTGTGTTTGTGTGTGAGAATGCAGTTGGGGATCTACAAAAATTATTATTTCATCTTTAATAAAATTCAACTATAACTTTTTTATATAGAGGCGGTCAACACAATAATTCATTTCCATTTTACAGTACATATTAGATATGGTCCAAATTAATTTATTTTATTTGTTTATTTATTTATTTTTTTTTTTTTTTTAATTAAAATTTTTTTTCATAAATTTTTTTTTTAAACTTACTGGTTTTTATCTGTTTACCTAGCATTGAGAGTCCACTCTAGCCGTCTAAAAGAGACTTTTATTTCCGGGTATCTTGTTATTGACAGAAATTTTAGGTGCATTTTTAAATTTTCAGGGAAATTTCTTCCGGATTTTATAAGGTCTTTATTAATCATTGAATAAGGGTTAAGGTCAACAGGTATGAATTTAATTAATAGTGGTCTTGCTGGAGAAAAAGCTCATCTTTGGAGTATGACAAGCAAGATGCGTTTGGAGTTAAAATTTTGAGTATGTTATTGTCCTGGTTAAACTTTTTCCTTTGGTTTTCATACTTATTTTGATAAATTAATTTCCTTTTACTTTTTACTTTATTCATATTTGTTATTTTATTTTCTCCGGAATCTCAGTACGTCTACTAAAATCCCTCCTCTCATTGGTGGGGCCGACCAATTGAGTCCCTATTTATGTATGGTAAATCTCCGGGTTCCTTGGTATTACCACCAAGGTTATCCCTCCTCTCATTGGTGGGGCCAACCAATTGAGTTCCTATTTATATTTTTGTGGTATGTATCTCCGGGAGTCTTAGTATTACCACCAAGATCATCCCTCCTCTCATTGGTGGGGCCTACCAATTGAGTCCCTATTTATATTTTCATTTTTTATTTATTTATTTTCATTTATTTTCATTATCATTTGTCAATATGTAGGGAAAACTGTCTGCTAAATTTTAATTTTTTAAATCCTGTGCTTTCTCGTCCGCATTGGAATCTGCAAAATGGTACCTTATCTGCGCAGACCAGGACCCTTTGCAGCCTCCGAAGACTTAGGCTTCCTTTATTCTTTTTAATTTAAATTTCCATAATTGAATTTATTTGTGCGTCAGTCATTTATAAGATACTTTTATCAATTATTTTACTAAACATTAAGGTCACTCTAGTTTTAAGGGATAATTCGTGATTAAAAAAAAAATCGTAAGTCATACATTTTAAGGGGAAACTGTACTCCAGGGTTTCCATGTACGGGTTGATTAACATACTAAATTTGGAAAATTAAATTAGTTATGAAGGTAATTGCAATGGTATGCTGATATAATGTTGAATAAAATTTTTTCAAGCTCGATTTTTTTTTGCTATTTTAAAATCCACAAATTTAATTTTCAAAGTTTTCCAATTTCTTTGTATTTCTCCATTAACTTTAAAATTTTACTTAACTGAATTTACTGCTATTTTACATGTTTTTATAAAATTTTCAACTGTGATGTTTTCTACGTCAAATATAGGGACAATTTCAATAGTCAACTCTAAGGGCATGTAAGATATTTCTAGTGCATCATCAGAAACTGCACTGTTATTTTCTATTAACCTTGGGGCCATTTCAAAGTTCTCTATTAAAAAAAAAAATTTTTATCCAAGTAGAAATATTTAAGGGTGAAAATTAAAATTTCAAAGTTTAAAAATTAAATTCTGACTTATAAAAAAAAATATACTGAGTTTAATTACGTACGGACAATTTAACAAAAAGATAAAAAATATTTTATTTCTAAACTGGAATTTTTTAAACTTTAAAGTTTATACTAACAGGATAAAAACAAAATTTCACTTTTGCGTTTGTTTTTAGTGTAAAATGTATGATGTGTGTAGTAAGTTGTGTATTTATAAGATTTTCATATTATGTATGTACACTGAAAAATATTTTCATATATACGTATACTCCAACATACTTTAAACTTTAATCTTACTAATTTTTGTTACATGATTGGATTTTTTAAACTTTAATATTATTTAACTGTTAAAATTAATTTTTTTTTTTTTTTTATATTTTCCTTTGTCATAAAAAATTTTTTTTTTTGTTTTTTAAATGTTTCTATTCCTTTTTTTTTTCTACTTTTTTTTTTCAGTGTACATGATCCTCGCTGCGGGGTATTTAAAAATCTCTATTTTTTTTTTAATAATATATTCCTTATAAACGCATCTGTGTGCATAACGGTTAATTTATACTAATAATTTTACTGTTTTACTCATTGACTTTTGTCTATATTTTAACTTTTCAAAAAAAATTTTCCATTGATTTCTTATTTTATTCTGACTCTATTATGTAATTATTTCTTACATCTCTACTCTTATATTTAAATTTTAAAATTTATTTTCATATGCTCTCTCTTTCTTCCTTTTTTTTTCTATTTTTATAATTTATGCAGTTACTTTGAATCTTTTTATTAATTAATTTTTCTCTGTGCTGTATTCTGGCTATATTTTTATTTAAAAATAATAATCCCATAACTTATTTTATGAACATAACTATTTTTTATTTTTAATTTTCAATTTTAGAATAAAAAAAAATTTTCTTGTATCAACTTATTAAATTATTTCAAACTTTAAAATTTTAAGCTTAGATAATCTGATAAAAGTAATTAAGTTACATCTGTTAAAAAAAAAAGATTTTTTTTTTTTTTTGTAAAATTATTGAATAAAATAAAAGAAAAATCGCATATGAGAATAATTAGTAAAATTTTACATTATTTATTTTATGATTTTGTGTAATTTTTTTTGGTTACTGAGAAATTTTTTCATTTTTATCTTACTTGGATTTTTCTTTTCTATAGTACCATTTTTTATAAGTGATTTTTCTGTCTTCATCTATTTTGCCACGGAGAAAATCACTCCAACCCAGACATTTGTCCTTTGCTCCAAAGGGAAACCGTGAAAAAACCTTGGAGTGGGTGGTTATCTGAGGTACTTCAAGCTTAGATATCCTTGTCCCGTAGCTTCAATTTTTTTTCTTTTTAAATTTGCACATTTTTCTGATATTGTTTTTAGATAGTCTTAATTATTTTATAATACACAATAAAAACTATAGTCACTTTTAGATATAAAAAAAATTTTATGCTTCACCTTCAGTTTTTATAGTCACTTTGCATATATTTGAATTTACTAAATTTCACTTGTGTGCACTATGAGTTGGCAAATTAACACCACTGTCACCACTGTAATGTTCGGTATTTAGGCTAGTTTTTATTTAGTTATTTTGCAAAAGCGCGTAAGTTCAATTTGCAATTAGTTATGAAAACTACAACTCTATAATGTACGGGATAGGCTTTTAGGTATTTGTGTATAATGAAAAGACTTCGTATTCTATGTTAAGAAAAGCAAGTTACTATTTATTCAATTTTTAATGTAAGGTGTTTGGAAGCTAGATACGAAGTGACGCTTGTCGCGTTGATCATCTGCCGATGTCCTCGGAATTCTCCCTTCTTAATCTTTAATGGAAATTGAAGTGGATGCAGCTGGTTCCTTGCTTTGGGCCGTTGCCGGAAATTCCCATGTTAATAAATTTCATTTAATGATTTCCAGATTTGTTTATAATGTAATTCTGTTCGTTAATATATTCTCATGTAACCTTTACATAATTTTTATGTGTTTAATACTTAAAATAACGTTTTATAATATTCGATAGATATATTATGGAAAAATTGTAGGGCGTATAAGCATTGGGTTTTATGATCTTAATATGATGAGATTCTATACATATTACTTAATTAGAATTACTTGAATTACTTTGAAGTTAAATTCACGTATTTTGCCGGTTTTAACGATTTTAAATAGAAGTTACTAAATAATCATACCAACACATATTCATTCAATATATGTGCTTTATAACTAGCACATATACATTACACGCAAAACACCTCTAGCGCATTGTCTAGCGCTAGCGCAAAAAACCGCTCTGCTACTGCTCATCAGCTTTCATATGTCACACGTGGAATGTCTCTGAGTTCAATTTGTTTATTTTGGAGGAAGAAATTCTTTATACCTGACATGTATTTCATTAAATAAAACCTGAAAAACACAATACACCTATTTAATTATTTTGATTTACTGTCACAATGTTAATTTAAATAAGAAATTGAATAATCAATGAAATCAACAATTTGGTCAAGAAAAATTTACGTTATGCTTATTTTGAAAAAGTCAAATCTAACCTCAACGCATTCAAAAACAAAATTCTTTTATTCAAATTCATCAGTCTACAGTAGTACAAAATTGAAAAATTTAGTTTTAAAATGACAAAAAATTCTCCGTTCTCTTCGACTTTAAATAAATCAGAAATAATGGAAGATAACAACTGTAAAATATGTTTTAAAATTTGTGACTCATACAATAATCCAGCTTTACAATGCAAAGGAGATTGTGATCGTAAAATTCACATAACTTGTTTAAATAGAGGGACATTACCGACTAATTTAGCTGGGGATGTATTTTTTGAATTGATTTGTGAAAAATGCAATCCTCTTGGTGAAGAAATAATTGCAAGAGACAAAATGTCTTGGCTCACGACAATTACCTTAGTTCTATATAATTTAAGGGAAAGATCAATCGGAATTAGTAACAGAGGATACTTTCATTGGAAAACTCATATAAGCACTTTTGTTGATAGCAATTGGAATATTTTATTTAAGAAGACAGTGTATGTTTATTCCTTATCACTTTTTTATATGTATTAGAGTGTATAATTATCATGAATCCTTTTCACACTAATATAGTAAAAGGAAAAAAAATTGGATTGGAACGATATCAGGTACTTTATCTCATTACAGTGACCACTTTTTTCAATCAGGCACTACTCAACTTGGAGAGGCAGGTTGGTGGAAGTTAATAAAGAGTGACCCTCCTGAAGTTCTTATGAATAAATGTAAGGTTTTCATCTAAATTATTATTTTACTTATTTTGTATTATAAAATATACAGAATTTAAACAATCTTACAAAATTATTTAAATTAAATTATATATAATTAATTTACTACAATAATATCTGTAAGCAGAATTATCTAATGATTAGAAAGAGGATAATACTGATCTATTAAATTGATATTATTTTTCAGATAATGAAATGTTAAATTCCAAAAAGCAGAATAATGTTAAAGCTAAAAAAAGCTCATTATTACCTAATATTGATAGTCAACTTAATCACAACATAAATGAATGCTTGCAAAATCATAGAACAAACCCCCAGAATAATAACAAGGTCGGACAAGAAAATGGACATGATTCACAAAATTATGTCCAGAATGGGCTAATGCCCATTAATATCAAACCTTTAAATAATATTGAGAACAGTTTATTTGATGGTAAGTTTAGAATCTTTAAAGTCAACAACTTTTTTTTAAATTACTTTAAAATTTTAGCTCTCCCATCAATGGATAATTATTTACATTTCGATGGAATTATAGATCCTGTTTTAGAAGAATCTCCTTTGCCAACTGAAACTGGTTTACCTGATAAATTTTTAGAAGATTGTTTAAAAACTGTTCAAGAAGATGCTAAAAAGTCTTCAAGCATACAAACGTATGAACAAATGGATTTAAGCTCTTTATGTGAAGATGAATTATTAAATACATTTTACCCTGAAAATAATTTCAATCATGAGCAAGAAGATGAATACGATGATGATGATGTATCAATAGATATGCCAATGGAAATTAATGATAAAAATGAGTCTAGTGAAGAATCAGCAACAGACGATACTCAAGAAATGAAACTTGGAAAGAAACTAATTCCTCTAGCTCTACCATCTCTTTTTAAATCTACAATTGTCAAACCATTACCTTGGGAAAATAATATTGATATTGGTAAAACTTAATTTTATATGATTGCTCAGAAATAAAAAAACGAGATAAATTATCACTTAAATTTATAGGAACAACTAAACCTCTGATGGACGAAAGGGAAGAAGAATATTTATTACAACAAATTGAAAAATGTAAAAGTTTTCTTGATAACGCCTCTCCCTCAGTTAGAAGATTATATAGAAAACTTTACGTTCGGAAACTCAAGAAACACTACAAATTACCAATTTTGAACATTGATAACTTTAATGGAAAAAAACAAATAATGAAGCATAAGAACAAAGGCAATAATGTCTTAGACAAATTTACCAGAAAAGATTTTTTGGGTTTATTTGAACAAAGGCTTCAAAATTATTGCGAACCAACATCTATTCACAGTACTTATACAAACAGGTTATTAAAACCATTCATTAGAAGAGACACAACAAGTCGACCTCTTTGGTTAAGAATTCAAAATGAACTTTTAAATAAAACAAATTTTCTTTCGGGATCAAAACCAATGGCTCCTATTGATTATTCGTACATTAGACCACAACATATTCCAGCATTAAATAGTTTGTGTTCTCAATTCTTCTGGCCAGGCATTGATCGTATGTATAAGAATTTTCTGCTATATCAATATGTTTTTGTATAATAAAACAAGCTTTTCCAATTTTAGTATCAGATTGTTTGGAATATCCAGAATTTACTTGTGTTGTTCTGTATAAAAAGCTCATAATTGGGTTTGCTACAATGGTTCCTGATGTTGGTTACAACGAAGCTTACATTTCATTTTTTTTAGTGAGACCTGAATGGAGAAAAGCTGGTATTGGAAGCTTTATGTTGTATCATTTAATTCAAACTTGCATGGGTAAAGACATAACGTTACATGTTTCTGCTACAAATCCAGCTCTTATATTGTATCAAAAATTTGGATTTAAAATTGAAGAATTCATTCAAGACTTTTACGATAAATATATGCCTTTGTCTTCTAAAGAATGTCGACATGCTTTGTTTTTAAGATTGAGTAGATAAAGTTAATAACAAAAATTTTTGAATTTTTTAAAAAATATTTATTACCAATATGTATTAAATTTATAACATTTGAAAAAAATTAAATTGAGTTTAATCTATAATATATTATTTAGCCTCAAAAATTGACAATAAACTTTTTTTTACAAAAAATGTTTTGGTTTTTTATTTCAAAACCTTGCGCGTGTAATTAAATTATTTTGAATATAGTCTTTGGCTGCATTGCCATGGCAATTGGCTGGATGTGGGTGTTTTTTGTCAGTCACAAATGGAACCACAGCAGTGCTGGAAGTCTAGTTAGAAAATTCTATAGTATTATACATTTTTCTAGTGACACAATGTAAATTTCCCACTAGGATTCCATGACTGAATTCACTGAATGGAACCTTATATTTTATAAAATTAAAACTTATACAAATCATGCGCTTTTACTATACCAAAGAGTATAGTCAAAGCACACAATACTTAAAAAAAATTAATTAGATCTAGAAAGGGCTCTAGGTACTGTTTAAAAAATTTAATAAATAATTATATATTTTATCTTTGTGATTTTATTTGCAAAAGTAAACTTCAAAATAAAAAAAACAACATTAATAAAATTTTACACTTGAACTGTACTTGAAGTTGCCTTCAGATGACTTCTCGAATGTTCTGGAATAGACTAGAAGCGTAGTTTGTTGTTTGTATATATGGTGTGCTTAAGCTTCGAGAACAAACAGTATAAAACGAGACGTGAAAGAGTGAACATTGATTGAAATTGATTTTTTTTTTTACGTTATCAAAAAAAAAAAACTATTATTAATTTGATATTTTTTTTATTTAAAATTTTCGAATTTTATCGAAAAATAGTAAAAGGTAAGAGCTTTAAATCATTAAAAAGAACATTTTTAAATACAGATGGAAAATGTCAAACGCCTGTCTCCATCGTTATTTTTAGGAAAGGGTAAAATGTTATGCGAATACGTAACAAATACTTTGAAAAAATTACAACTGTAATAATATATATACTTTAAATGTTCGAGATCCTTCTCAAATGATTTATTGTGCATTTACGTGTTAATATTATTTACGAACGCAAAAATTATAATAGTGCCAAAATCATATTAATTTTTTTTTTCTTTATTTTCATACGGTGTTGAATTTGATATTAAGAACGTAGGTACGAAAATCTAAATAAAGAATTCGAGCAACTTTTGAAATTTTAAGATTTTGGAAAAATTTTTTTTACTTTTAATTTTCAATTTTTGAATAAACTTTTTGTACTCTTTTTTATGTTACTTTTTTCAAAAGCGTTTAGTGAAAACGAGCGTGGGCGTTACATATAACTATGTATAAATGTTTATTTTTTCTTACTTGGATTTTTTAAATAAGTTAAATATAAATATGATTTAATTATGAATTTTATATAAGGTTATTGACCGCATTAGTTTTTAATAAAATAAATTTTTTTTTATTACAGAATTTTAAATAATGGGCAAAGACTATTATAAAATTCTTGGTATTTCAAAAGGAGCAAGCGATGATGACATCAAAAAAGCTTATCGCAAACTTGCATTAAAATATCATCCTGACAAAAATCGCGCTGCGGATGCAGAAGAAAAATTTAAGCAAGTGGCTGAAGCGTATGAAGTACTTTCTGATACTAAGAAGCGGGAAGTATATGATAATTATGGAGAAGAAGGTCTTAAAGGGGGAGCAACTTCTGGTGGTGGTCCAGGGGGTGCAACTGGTGCAACTTACACTTTCCATGGTGATCCAAGGGCAACATTTGCTCAGTTCTTTGGTTCAGCATCTCCATTTCAAACGTTCTTTGAGTTTGGAGGACCTGGTGGAGGTAGAGGAGGAAACACAATGTTTGCTTTTGGAGACGATGATATGGAGACAGATGATGTATTTGGAATTGGACCACAAAGAGGAGGTCCAGGAGGAGCCTTTCGCTCCCATTCCTTCAATTTTACTAGCCCCAATGCCAATAAAGTTGGAGGTGGAAAAGAACGAGCACAAGATCCACCAATTGAGCATGATTTGTTCGTCAGCTTAGAAGATATTTTAAAAGGTTGCACAAAAAAAATGAAAATCTCCAGGAGGGTTATGCAACCAGATGGAAGTACAAGGAAAGAAGACAAAGTTCTCACAATAAATGTAAAGCCAGGTTGGAAAGCTGGTACGAAAATAACTTTCCAGAAAGAAGGAGATCAAGGACCTCGAAAAGTTCCAGCTGATATAGTTTTTATAATCAGAGACAAACCGCATGGTCTTTTCAAAAGAGAAGGTAGCGATATAAGATATTCTTGTAAGATCAGCTTAAAACAAGCACTATGCGGCACAGTTATAGAAGTTCCAACGTTAACTGGTGAAAAGATAACATTAAACCTTCAAAGAGAAATAGTAAAACCTACAACAGTTAAAAGGATACAAGGTCATGGATTGCCATTTCCGAAGGAACCATCAAAGAGAGGAGATCTTATGGTATCGTTCGATATAAAATTCCCAGATACATTATCTCAAAGTACCAAGGAAGTACTTCATGATACGCTGCCTAATTAAACATCAAAGTAAACAGTTATACATCTTGTGTAATATATATTCTTTATAACCATTAATGACTTTATTTAAAGATTCCTGTATATTATTTTTTATTATATAATTAATAATCATTAGTTTAATTAGTAATATTTTTTTAAGGCATTTGTGAAAAACGGTCTTCTTGCCTTGTAATAACAGAATAATTTTTTTATTTACATCTGAGAGTGATAAATTCTCAATGAAATTCGCTACTGTTAAGTTGTTTTATTTAATATTTAATTTTGTACAAAAGAATAGAATTTTTTCAAGAACTAAGTTAATGAAAATATCATTAATGACTGAAATAAGTACTTTTTTTTTTAGATAAATTGAGCTAACTTTTGTAAGTGTATATGGTTATATCAAATGCATTTTAAAAGTGTGTTTGTGTATGCATGAAAATTGTATGTAGATTTTTGTGAGACTGAAAAATTAAATTAATTTATAAAAATTTTATAAAAACAAATACTGTTAGTGGTCATTATACTCAGATTTTTTTTATAAATTTTGAACACCAAATACCAAAACTAAATAAGATTTTGAAAAATTTCATTTATTTATTTTGGTATATATATTTGTATGCATTGTAATTGAACATCAGAATCATATGCATAAGAAAAACTAATTGTATATGTACTATATTTAATGTGTAATAACTTTTTTTTTGTGTACAAAGATTATTAATGAAATTAAATTAAATTATTTACTTAAAAAAATTAAGAATGATTTTTTAATTGTATATGCCTATTAGCTGACCTCTTTCCTAAAAACAATTAATTGTTAAAATCATATTTTTTCATGTTAGTTACAAAAAGTGGGATATTCATCTCACTCCTAAAATAGCCAGCATAAAAAGCCTGACGTCATCGCCTTAAATTGCGAGGGACAACTGTTACATGGGAAAGATTTGAATTCTTTTTATATATGATTTTTTAGAATCTATTATATTCGTTGAACATATATGTTTCTTTGTCTCATTTTTCTTTATTTATTTATAAATAATTTTATAACAGTTAAATTTTTTATGTTAGTAATTTTCTGACTTCTATAAATTAAATTTCTTACACGAAATAAAATACTATTGACATTTTATTAAAAGCGATATTTAAAAGATTAAAATTCAATAAAATTACTGATAAAAATAAGTAATTCTATATGAATATTACACTACTATACAGGATTCTTATTTGCCTAATATCTTTTTTATTAATATATCCATCTGATAAATATACTTGAAAGATCCCAAACCAACTGAGTCCATGAACTGCAAGTTAAAGGTTTGCAGAAATCGGTGCGAAATATTTTTTTACGAAAATACAACTAAAAATAAGCACTCTCAGCTAATTTCCGCTGGTAGTTTCATATTTATAATAAAACGAGGTATAACGACCAAAAAGAAAAATATGGTTAACAGTTTTCTTATTATTTGATGCAAAATATTTTGAGATAAAATTTTTTACAAATGTAGGTATCAGATCCAAGAAATCCAGTAATAAGAAGTTAGAAGTAGTAATCCAGCAATTTCTTAAAAATAGAACTCCCTGTAAAAATTATGTATTACTAGCATAGGTGATAGGGGGGGCTCCGCCCCCCCTGTGTCGCATTTACTTCTGTTTGTGTTGCTTTAAAAAATCGGCAAGGGATCTGACCAACACTTATTCGACAAATCAATAATTCTACACAAAAAAGTTTTGCAGAATCATTATATACCAAAAATCGTTGTGCTGAAAAGTTCAACACAAATTTTTTGTAGTCAAAGTATTTTACACACCATTTTAAATATTAAATAACTAATTTCTTTCATATATTTCGATTAGAAAAAGTTTGTGTTGATCTTTTCGGCACAACGATTTTCGTTGTAAAACGATTCCGCAAAACATTTTTGTGTAGAATTATTGATGTGTCAAATAATTTTGTGTTGATCAGATCCCTTGCCAAAAAATACTATTTCACAACAAATTTATAATTATGCAAACACATTTAAGCTATTCAGAGCAGCGTAGGTGAAACATTAATGAAAAATTATAGGTTCTGATTGATTCTATATAATTATAATAGAGAAAATAAAAAAATTTAACTGAGTACAGACAGACAGGCAAATAAATTTTCAAATATATATAGTATGAAGTATTAAAATATTTATATGAGAAATTCCACCAAAAGATTGCCATTATCATGGTCAACCTTTTGAAAAAAAAAAATTTGAAGGTACACCTTGCTAATACGTTTTTTTGTGTTCCTTAGATCATATATAGTCACAAAAAAGCGATGAACACAAAAAATGTTGCGTGTACAATAGTTTTTTTTGAGTTGGAAGGCTCAAAATCACGTTTTTTCAATATTTAAAAAAACCAATTTTTGAAAATTTTTTTTAATCAATTAAAATCATTCTAAACAATATATTTCTGTTTTTTAACTTATTTTGTACTCATAATTTACTAAAAAAATCGTTTTTATTCAGAAATAACACAAATTTTTAATTATTAGCGTCTTAAAGCAGCTCAAAAATTAAAAAAATGTTTTTAAAAATAAAAATTGCTTATTTAGCTTTTAAAACTTTTTTTAGTGAAATTATTATTAAAAGATAATGATAAAAAGTTGAATTAAATATAACTCATTAGTTACGAGCTTTAGAAATTACCTAAAACAACTGAAAACAACTCCAAAACTAAATTAACCAATTTTGGATCATTTTTAAAATAGCAAAATCAGTCTCGTTTTCAATGATTTTGTTTATTACTAATTTTTTTACAGATTTTTTTATTGTTTACTTTAATTATACATATTTTAAAGTACTATCTTTCTGTTTAAAATAATTTTTCTTTTAATCTTCAACGTCTTAGAGAAGTTCAAATGGTAAATATTGGGTTTTTTAAAAATTCATAGACTTGGGATATTTCTAGCAGATTCAAATGATATTATAAAATGGACTAAAAGACGCATTTCCTACTAATTTTTCCCGTATAATTCGAACCCACTATTTATTTTAACATTTTACTACGCTTTACAGGAGAAAAATTCATTTTTTTAGTTTTTTAGGGTACCAATTATGGGGGACCAAATTTTAAAAGTTTCGCAGTCTTCAAGAAAAAATTTTCTGAATAGTATTTGCAAGAGTTATTTATATATTTTTTCCTCAGGAATTCGATGAAATAACTAGCTTTTTCATCTGGGGTTTTACTTAGCCATAAAATCTTATTTTTCTATTTTTACTGGTTTTGTCCAGTCTTTTATATTTTGTATTAGTAGCCCATTTGAACCTAAAGGGTTTGAAATATTTAAAATTATCTTTAATAAATAAATAGTCAGTGAAAAACTACTCGATAAAATACTAAAACTTTTTGTTTTTGAATAGTCGAGTTAATTAATAATTAATGATTTTGCACTAATTCTCCTAAAATCTCAATTTCACGTTACTTGGAGTTCCATAATTTAAAAATTTTATAAGTGAATTTTCATCATAAGACTAAACGATTTCGTATTTTATTGAGCAGTTTTTTCCTGTCTATTTATTTATTAAAGATAATTTTAAATATTTCAAACCCTTTAGGTTCAAATGGGCTACAAATTTTTTATTTTAATTTTATTTTATTTTATTAACATCGGTTTTATGTAATTTCGTTCATTAAACACACGCACACAAATAAATTATTAAAAATACCATAAAAAATAAAAAAATGAAAAAAAATTTTTTTACCAGCTTCAAAAATATTTTATAAAATTTTAAAGATACCTCCGTTTTGGATAAAAATTTAGGAGAATACATAAAAATTGGTGACGAATCGAATACTTCAAACTTGTGACAATAAAAATTGTCGATAGTCTCGAGATATTTTAATTTTTTTTTAAATTTTTTAAAATTTTATCAAGTTCAAAAATTACTGAAAATTAAATATCTCAAAAACTACGATAGCTGAGCAGAAAATCTATTTTTTTCTTCATTTTGACACCGGTTTCATGCCATAATTGGTTTGGCGGTTCTTGAGTGATGAGGGTACAGACAGACAGACAGACAAACAAATAAATTTTCAAATATATATAGTATTAAGATTAAGATTTGCCTCTCGTTACGCACAAAAAGAAATGTTTTTTTTATTTTTTGGTGACAAAAATTTTCACAAATTTAGGTATTATAGATGTGAAAAAACGAGTATAATAACAATTTTCCTAAAATTAGTTTTTCCATTAAAAAAAATTAATTTTGAATTTTAGGGCTTAATTTCAATTTCGGCCACTTCCGATTTCATTTTTAATAAAGGGTATGAATTTTTCAAATTGACCGGAAATCAAGTTTCCCATCATGAAATAAATTTTGTTGAAATTTTTCGAGAATGTTGGCCCATAAGTATACGTTTTGAGACCCCAGGAAGCTAATAAATCTGGTTTTAAAAAAATTATAGGTGTGCGAGTGCGCGCATGTGTGTGTCTATGTGTTACGCATCGTTTGAAGAATGGGCTATTTCGCGGAATGAGGCGCTTACCCATTCCGACGTTGCTTGTCCATACCGCAAAAAGACCAAAAAGTAGTCTAAAATCTGCCATTCCGCGGAATAGGATTTATTAAACAAGGGATAAAATATTGGTTTCGGCTTTGCATGCAGTTGTATGCACAAGCGAGCGTAGCATGCAAAAGTCGAACTCCATATTTTGTCCCGTGTTCTAAAACATATAGTTTTACATATAATGGGCAAAAAAACCATCACCGCAGGGCAGAAAATAGGCTTTTTTGCCCTAGATATGTAAAATATATAACTTAGAATGCAAGTATAACAAATTTTATATCGCAGTCTTCACGTGTATGTATTATAATTATAAATAATATATATGTGATATTAAAAAATATTTATAATTAAAGTGATTTCATAAAAATCCGGATTTACGGCCTTGACGTTTAAAAAGCCCTTTTTATAGTACTTCATTCAAGATATCAAAATACTAAAATTGCAATGAAAAATCAAGTTTATTATTTATATTTGTATCAGCTTCGTCATCTCCATCCAGGGTCAAACTTTATGGCAGGCCCTGTTTATGGCGTCCCACTGTCTCTCTTGTCCGGATAAAATAAAAAAAAGTGTAAGTTCGATGTCCTAATAATGATTGTAAAACATGCACTAACAACTCAGTTAGCTGTAGTTTAAGATGAAACAAAGAAATTATATGTACATATTTTCCTTGAAACCCACGCATTTTGATAGCTGATGACCTTAAAAAATGTGCCGGAAGAAATTTTTTTGGCCGTATCTTAAAAATGCCAAAAGATTGTGTTTATATATGAGCAATTATTTTAAAATTGATACTTAATTCGAGCCTGGAATCGTAAATTTTTTTTTTGAGGGCACATCGATATGACCCGTGTTTTCAGATAGTTTGAACCTTCAGAAAACCGAAAAAAATCGTGAACAAGAAATCGGCGATAGGTGCCAAAAAGATTTTTTCACTTTTATGTCAAAAAACGTGTTTTTCGTATCTGAGCTACCCTAAATTTTTAGAATAACTTTTTAGGTAAAAAAACTTTTGTAAAATAGATAAGAAAATCTGATTGCCAGGGAAAAACCACTCCAGAAAAAAAAAAAACTTATCTTTTTACGATGAAATTTAGCCAAGTTATCGTCAATTTAAGATTTTGCTCAAATTCGTCTTAAAAAAGATTGAAATTTTATTGAAAAAAGCCTGTTTCTGAACTTTAAACATGCATTACTCGCTTGATTTTCATCGTAAAATAATAATTTTTTTTTTAAAATCGATTTATTTTTTCCTGGCAATTCATTTCTTTAAGAAAAAAATCATTTTTATTGACCAAATTTCAATTTTTAAATAAAAAGCCTTTGAAAACTGTAAGCAGCAAAATTTATTTAACACAGTTTTTGACCTAAAAATTAAAATTTTGTCAATAAAAATAATTTTTTTCTTAGAGAAATGAATGGCCAGGAAAAAATTAATCGATTTTAAAAAAAAAATTATTATTTTACGATGAAAATCAAGCGAATAATGCATGTTTAAGATTCAGAAACAGGCTTTTTTCAATAAAATTTCAATCTTTTTTAAGACGAATTTGAGCAAAATCTTAAATTGACGATAACTTGGCTAAATTTCATCGTAAAAAGATAAGTTTTTTTTTCTTCTGGAGTGGTTTTTCCCTGGCAATCAGATTTTTTTTATCTATTTTACAAAAGTTTTTTTACCTAAAAAGTTATTCTAAAAATTTAGGGTAGCTCAGATACGAAAAACACGTTTTTTGACATAAAAGTGAAAAAATCTTTTTGGCACCTATCGCCGATTTCTTGTTCACGATTTTTTTCGGTTTTCTGAAGGTTCAAACTATCTGAAAACACGGGTCATATCGATGTGCCCTCAAAAAAAAAATTTACGATTCCAGGCTCGAATTAAGTATCAATTTTAAAATAATTGCTCATATGCATTTGCAACAAAGTATTTAAATAATAATTCATATAGCGGGTATTTAATTTAAATTAAACGTAAAGAAACTTTATAGTTTTTGAACCTTTAAATCGCTCAGCTCCTATAATTTAAAAAATTTTAATTTTACTCAATTTGGTTTGAAATTTGAAGCAACTCGCACGAAAAGAACAATAATGATTCCGTATTATAAAACATATGGATTAACCGTAAGGTATATATATTATTGACCCAAAAGGTTATTTAATTATCTCTGTCACATACGGGAGGTACCTCGTATACAAATAGTTGATCGGGGGCTTGATCAAATATCGATCGAAAGCCTGATCAAATTTTTGACGAGCAGGTTTTCAATCAGAAAAATCTCTATCAAGGATCAGAACTCTGATCAAAAGATCGGATCATATTCCTAAAATTACATTCCGATCAAAACTCGATCGAAGTCCCGATCCAGGATAGCAATCCCGATAGTTTTAAAACAAAAATATACATTTTAAACCCGAATGCACTTTTTTGCAAAAAGAGATATAAAACGGTTATTTAATAATAAGCCTGGCAGTGCAGAACCAGCGAGGGTGGAGGGGCCATCGCCCCCTCCAGAGTAAAGGTGAATTTGGTTCTTTTTTTTTCGCTTCAAATAAATGACAATGGTTTTCTAAAAACTAGAACATTTATGAACAAAAATTAGGTACATACGTGCAAAAAGAAAAAAATTTAATGGTGTTTTTTTATTTTCTCATGCAAAATATTTTGAGAAAAAAATTCGGTATCAGATCCGAAAAATCGAGTAAAAACGATATTTTTAAAATTAATTCTTACATTTAAAAAAATTAGGTAAGTTACCTTATTTTTTAATGGCAAAAATTTTAAGAAAAAAATGTTGAAAAATTAAGTATCAGATATGAAAAATTAAGCAAAGCCGATATTTCTAAGACTAGTAATTCCATTAAAAAAAATTAGGTATACTACGTCTAAAAAGAAAAGAAATAATAATGATATTTTTTTTTAATTTCTTTGTGTAAAAAATTTTCAAAAAATTAAGTATCTGATCCAAAAAGTCGACAAGCAATAACGGTTTTTTAGCTTCCTGGGGTCTCAAAACGTGCTTATAATGCAATAAAATCAAAATTTCACCTATACCACAATAATGGTTCTTTTGCACGAGACCACCTGCGGAAGGTATTTGGCTGACTTGCAAGGTAGCAGTGTAATTTACAAAGTATTCTACGAGGGGCTGACGACGCGATTTAAAAAATTAGCGATTTAAAAAGCACTATGGCGAAACACTGTTACGTACCTATTAGTTTAAAATTAACCAATTTATTGGTTAAATTAATAAGAATATCCGATTTAAATACTTTAAATACTTTAAATCGCTTTTAAATTATTGCTTTAAATTTAGTTTTCTGGCATAAAAACTATTTCTAGGCGTTTGTGGGGTGACGAAAATTGAAATTTTAACCCGATTTAACCCCAGGTTTATCCCTGCCCATATTTATGACCAAAAAATTGGCCAATTTTTGAGAAAATTAACCAAATATTTTAAATCGCTTTTAAATTATTGCTTTAAATTTATATTTTTGGCATATAAACTGTATCTAGCGGTTAGCGGAGGCACAAATATTGAAATTTTCATCGGATTTAACCTCAATATCATCTCTACCCTTATTTTAGACCAAAAATTGGCCAAATTTCCAGAAAATTTGCCGAAACTCTTATTTTTTTTACCTATTCGTACTTTTAGCATCCAGGGTATGCCTATAAAGGTTTTTTGTGTCGCTGATCAAGAATTTCGACCTCTTTTTTATAAATAATTAATATTCCACCCTTAAAATAGCTAAAACTACCCCCGAAAAGGGGGTGTTTTATCTATTTTCGTACTTTTAGCATCCAGGGTATGCCTATATAGGTTTTTTGGGTCGCTGATCAAGAATTTGGACTTCTTTTTTATAAATAATCAATATTTCACCCTTAAAATAGCTAAAACTACCCCCGAAAAGGGGGTGTTTTATCTATTTTTGTACTTTTAGCATCCAGGTATGCCTATATAGGTTTTTTGGGTCGCTGATCAAGAATTTGGACTTCTTTTTTTATAAATAATCAATATTTCACCCTTAAAATAGCTAAAACTACCCCCGAAAATGGGGGGTTTTGTCTATTTTCGTACTTTTAGCATCCAGGGTATGCCTATATAGGTTTTTTGGGTCGCTGATCAAGAATTTGGACTTCTTTTTTATATATAATCAATATTTCACCCTTAAAATAGCTAAATCTACCCCCGAAAGGGGTGTTTTTTTTATTTTCGCAACCTTAGCGTCCAGTATGCCTATATTGGTTTTTTGGGTAGCAATTTAAGAATTTCGACTTCTTTCTAATAAAGCTTTACTATTTCACCCTTAAAATAGCTAAAACTATCCCTAAAAGGGGTGTTCTTGCTAAATTTGTACTTTAAGCATTCAAAGTACGTTCATATGCGTTTTTTGGGTAGCTTATCAAGAATTTCGACTTCTTTCTCATAAATCTTTACTATTTCACCCTTGAAATTTTGTTAAAACTATCCCTAACATGGGTGTTTTTGTTATTTTCGCAATTTAAGCGTCCGTGATAAGCCCACCCACGTAAAAGGATTAAGCTTAATGAATTAAGCTTACTGGAGTAAAAAAGGCTTAATTTTTAAAATTAAGCTTAATCCAGTGAGCTTACTCCATATAGGCATATAGGTTTTTTGGTTGACAAATCAAGAATTTTGATTTTTATTTATAAATTATTAACACAACACCCTTAAATTAGCTAAAACTACCCCTAAAAGTTTCAATTCTAATTTGTGGCGTAGAAATGGACAAAAAACTGGCCAATTTTCGAAAAAATATGCCGAATCACCTGGATTATAGAAGAAATTACATTCTAAATATATTTTGGGGTTTTCGAGTACGCAGAATCCGAATCAGCCATCTAAATTTTTAATTTCAAATTTTTAGCCAATAAATCGGACCATAATTGGCCAGTTTTTGAAAAAATTCGCATGATATCATATAGATTACAAGCGATTATTTCCAATGTATCTTATGGGGTTTTCGAGTATGCAGAATCCGTATCTGTTAACTAAATTTTTAAATTCAAATTTTTGGCCAAGAATTTGGAGAAAAATCGACCAATTTTCGAATAAATTTGTCGAATCTCCTAGATTATAGATGAAATTACTTTAGCCGCCATTCAATGGTCATAACTGTCGTTGTCAATCCGGATCATTTCTCAGAATCTTGAAATCTAGATTTTTCGAAAACAGACCCATAAATGAATTTGGTAGAAAAATTCATTTCCGAATTCGTAAAATCAGAATGCATCAAAATAAAGAATAGGATAAATTCCGAAATTCTTTTTATGAAACCTTATATTTCATGGTAATTTTTTGCTTTTTACAAATAATAACTTCTGATATTTTATCAAATATGCACTGATTTTTAGGAATTTTGATTTATCTGCCTTACAAACCTTCTAGTTTTTATTATTCTGCATTAGAAAGTTTGTATACTTAATTTTCGGGATTCGGAAAACTGCCCCGGATGTACAACGACAATTATGACCAGTGAATGGCGCCCATTACTTTCTATATATCTTATAGGGTATTTGAGTATGCAGAAACGGAATTTGATAACTAAATTTTATAATTCAAATTTCTAGCCAAGAAATTGGACAAAATTAGCCAATTTTCGAAAAAATTCGTCGGACCTCAAAAATTATACAAGAGATTATTTCGAATGTATTTTATGGGGTTTCGGCGTAGGCAGAATCCGATCCTGCTAACTAAATTTTGAAATTCCGATCTTTGGCCAGAAATTGGTCAGAAAACGATTGGCCAAGTCATAAAAAAATTTGCCGAATCACCGGAGTGATATAAGGAATTGTATTCTAAACATTTTGTGGGTTTTTGGAATATGCAGAATCTGACAAATTTAGAGATGTCTTATCAACTTTACATACTTGGAAGCCTGAAATTTGTGATTAGTCAGCCAAAAAACCTATTATAACCTGCTTAAATTTTTATTAATAACTTGAGATTCTGTTAAAAATATTGTTAAAATACCACTTAAAAGGGTGAATCTGCAAATTTAAGGGTGTTCCACCCTTAGATCGGCTTTAGGACCTCGAAATTCGTGACCTAAAAAAGTTATAGAGGAAAAAACCTCAATAGTGGAGATAATATCACCCCCCTCCCACCCGTGATTTGACTGGAGTATGGTAACTAAATTATTAAATTCAAAATTTAGGCTCAGAATTTAAACAAAAAATTGGTATTTTTTCAAAAAAATTCTTGAAGTTTGAGTATACTCAGTGCCAAACTTGCACCAGAATCGCAAAATTCAAAATGTTGGCTTTTCAATAATACAGTGACCAGATTCAGAAAAGTATATGTATATTTTGAACGTAATAAATATTAATAGGGTCAAGGATGGGGTGGTGGACCTTTTCAATTTTTAATATTTATTTAATTGCTGGAACTTTTGCTACTCATTTAATTATTTTCGTTTTCATTTTTATTGTAAAATAATAAATACTTTTTAATAGAAAAGCGCCCTTGTCTGTCCAGACCCCCCCCCCCGCGTTGCGAGGGTTGCGGGGGCATTAATTACGCGCCTGAAAATGCCTAACTTTCCTGGTAAATAAAAAAAGAGTATAGTATTTTCTACTGTAATAATTTTTGAAATGGCATAATGAACATAATTCTTGAGAAATAAAAGGTTACTTGCCAGTAACGATAAATATTTTAATTTTAAATAGAGCTTTAATAGATAAAACCTATTACACCAGGGTTTGGACTAAAAATGTATAAGCATTCTTAAAGCTAACCATAGATAAAATCTATAATTTGCTATGAATATTTATTTTTGATTCAAAAAAATATAATACATATTACTCATTTCAACAAAAAATATTCTTTTGTTTTTATTTTCTTTTTAAATAATTTCCAGAAAATTATTAATTATTTGAAACAAATTCAAACCGCAAGCTTAAAAGACTCGAATTCCAAATACTCTAAGACACCATAAGATGCATCGATAGTAACTACTTGTATAATCTTGAAGAATCAGCAAATTTTTTCAAAAATTTGCCAACTTTTCGATAAATATCTGAGGAAAAAATTGGAAAATTAAAATTTATTTAACAGATTCCGATTCTGCATACTCGAAATCTGCATAAGATATAGAAAATAATTTGTTGTTTAATCTAGAATATTTAGCAGATATTCCCGAAAATCGGCCATTCTTGGTCAATTGGTCTTGGTCTTGAATTAAAAATTTAGTTAGCAGTTGGATTCTGCATACCCGAAAACCCCAAAATATATTTAGAATGTAATTTCTTTTATAATCCAGGAGATTCGACATATTTTTTCGAGTTTTTTTTCCATTTCTGGGCCAAAAATTAGAATTTAAACTTTTAGAGGTAGTTTTAGCTAATTTAAGGCTGAAGTGTTTATAATTTATAAATAAAAATCAAAATTCTTGATTTACGAACCAAAAAACCTTTATGGGAATATCATGGACGCTTAAATTGCGAAAATAACAAAAACACCCATTTTATAGGGATAGTTTTAACAATTTCAATGGTGAAATAGTAAAGATTTATTAGAAAGAAGTCGAAATTCTTAAATTGCTACCCAAAAAACCAATATAGGCATACTGGACGCTAAGGTTGCGAAAATAAAAAAAACACCCCTTTCGGGGGTAGATTTAGCTATTTTAAGGGTGAAATATTGATTATATATAAAAAAGAAGTCCAAATTCTTGATCAGCGACCCAAAAAACCTATATAGGCATACCCTGGATGCTAAAAGTACGAAAATAGACAAAACCCCCCATTTTCGGGGGTAGTTTTAGCTAATTTAAGGATGAAATATTGATTATTTATAAAAAAAGAAGTCCAAATTCTTGATCAGCGACCCAAAAAACCTATATAGACATACCCTGGATGCTAAAAGTACGAAAATAGATAAAACACCCCCTTTTCGGGGGTAGTTTTAGCTATTTTAAGGGTGAAATATTGATTATTTATAAAAAAGAAGTCCAAATTCTTGATCAGCGACCCAAAAAACCTATATAGGCATACCCTGGATGCTAAAAGTACGAAAATAGATAAAACACTCCCTTTTCGGGGGTAGTTTTAGCTATTTTAAGGGTGAAATATTAATTATTTATAAAAAAGAGGTCGAAATTCTTGATCAGTGACACAAAAAACCTATATAGGCATACCCTGGATGCTAAAAGTACAAATAGGTAAAAAAAATAAGAGTTTCGGCAAATTTTCTGGAAATTTGGCCAATTTTTGGTCTAAAATAAGGGTAGGGATGATATTGAGGTTAAATCCGATGAAAATTTCAATATTTGTTCCCCCGCTAACTGCTAGGTACAGTTTATATGCCAAAAAATTAAATTTAAAGCAATAATTTAAAAGCGATTTAAAATATTTGGTTAATTTTCTCAAAAATTGGCCAATTTTTTGGTCATAAATATGGCCAAGGATAAACCTGGGGTTAAATCGGGTTAAAATTTCAATTTTCGTGACCCCACAAACCCCTAGAAACAGTTTTTATGCCAGAAAACTAAATTTAAAGCAATAATTTAACAGCGATTTAAAAAGCGATTTAAATACTTTAAATACTTTAAATCGCGTCGTCAGCCCCTCGGTATTCTAAGAAATGTTGTTTTATAACATGCGGAACCCAGCTAGGGGGTCTATTTTCTAGACCCAGGAGGCCCATTCAGGGAAACAGAGGGTATATATACCTATACATATATAAGAAGAATGTCGAGATTTTTCTACAACTATCACAATCTGATGTTCTGAACATTATTTAGAACCGAATCGGCTTCCCTAACAGTACTGCTGTTAAACTAGTTTTCACTCCTCTTATTAATATATACCACTTACAAAAAAAAAATAGTGAATTACTATCAGTGAAATTGAAAGGACGCATTTCCCTGCTATACCTGCGTGACCGGAAAAGACGTTTTTTCTCGCCACTGACGAAGAAAAATTGTATACCACCTTGTTCATAAATAAAGAATGACCCAAATTGCAGTTTACCAACCTCGGATGGTAATTTACGTGCGTTTTGGGCCATTCTTTACTTTTCTGGACACGGACTCTCTATAATATGCTATATCGATTGTGAAAGTATTTTATCTAAACTACTTTTACATGTTTCGTAGCGTAGCCTGAGATCAGTCGGGTATGTTTTCAAAATGCCGTATCATATGAATCCATTATCAAATTAGTCTGTTTTTATTCGCGTTTGTAATCTATACAAGTATACAATGATAATAAACATTTGATATTTTTAGTGATTGATTATACGCAGTAAGGAGGATTGACTTGTAAAGATTGATCGATTATGGTTAAGTTAATCCTTTTTTTAATGGGAGTTTAAAATAACAATATCAAGGAAAAGATAGTTTTTAGATAAATTAAAAATAAGAATTATGGTATTGCCTGAGAAACCATACAGTAAACATGTGTTATAAGCATGTTAACGCTTGCTATAGATGGTACGCATGGAAAATTTTTTGATAATGCTCTCAGTAATAAGTTAGAGCCAATTGTTTATTATATAATATTTTAGAGCAATTTTAACATTTTGATTAGGCTTAAACCTGGTGAGTCCGTAAAGGGTGACCAAACAACCCGTCTTTTATGTATAGCATTCGCGCATTTCAAAATTTCTCGGTTTATAGAATGGGTTTTAACATGAAAAATATCTGAAAATTAATAACTTAACTGCATGAAAATGAAACATAATAGCTATATGATGAATACTGTAGTCAAACTAATAGTACATTTTTAACCAAGAGAGCAAAAAAAAAGAATGGCCCAGATCGCATGTTAATTAGCATCCGAGGCTTCGCCTCGGATGGTAAACTGCGATCTGGGGTATTTTTTTTTTGTTCCCATGGACAAAACGAAATTTTTCTATCTCAGTGGGGTGAAAACGCGTTTTTTTCGTTTTCGTTGCGGGGCGAAAAAAGTGTTTTCGGCCCGCTAGGAAGAAAAATTCTTTTTTTTTTTACAACAGTTATGTTTTTTTAAGGTGGATTGTTTGCCATCTTCTGTAAAATTCCCGAACCTAAAATATTCCAATTTCTAATTTTTATCGTTGTGGTGTTCTACCAGTATTTTGTTAGCTATGGCAAATTTTATACCTGATTTTAATTTTTAATAAATAAAAAAACCCAAAAAATCAAAAAACATTTTTTTAGAAAAATATACTAGGTAATAAGATTTCCCTTACAATTCTTTATTTTTCTGAGCATTAGCTTAAATATACTATTTTTAGGCTAATAACTAAAAGGTATCAGGAATAATGGACATTGTTAACGTTTTTAAGGAATTAATAAAACAGTGTTAATTGTTACAAAATCTTAGTATTAAAATATTCCAATAAAAACAATAAATAATGATCAATAATACAACTAATAGATAGTTCGGCAGTGTAATAACTACGTGCTTTTCCCGCATTTTATTTATATAATAAGGGTAATTTTCGTTATAAATATTTAAATTGTTCTATACAAAGTATATAATAAGACTTTTTACATTATTTATCAACTTATGTAAATTGCCAAATGACAATTACCTTGCGTCTAATGAGAATGCCATAATGATTAGTAATTATTTAAATTATTTTACATCGACTTTACGGCGATAGATGAATACTAATTATTAAAATCTTAAATTTAAACACGATGCACCAGTTGAATTTTTTTTTTTTATCTTTGGAAAAAAAGAAATTTACTTATGCTCGTCAATTGATTTAGTAAATTCATGCTCTAATAAACGGTGAACACTTTGGTTATATTACTTCCATCGTAATAAAAAAAAATGGAAGATTTTTTTTAAAATTCTTAACTAGACGTATGCTAATTTTACAAAGAACACAGAGGCACGACCGTTATAAATTAGCTATAACTATAATCATGCTGCGCACCTCAATTTGTATATTTATATATATATTTATTTTAATTATGCGATTTGAGCATTATAATCTCAATGGCATTCACACGACGGTGGGATTCTTTATACATTTTATTCATCATTCGCACGTCCATATAATACATACAATTATACACAATAATTCAATAATCAAAAAAAAAATTATACTACCACTTTACATTTTATAACATATTAAACTCTCTTTTAGAGAGTAACGATTGTACTTTTTTAACCATATGGTCAAAATTTTCGTCTATTAATCAAAACGTAAAACAAAACAAATATTTTTTTAATAGCAATAATATATAAAGAGAATAATAATAATTAATAATAATAATAATAATAATAATAGAATAATTATAATAAAAATAAAAACATAAAACATACATCAATTAACTAAGAGTTTTGGGCAGCAATATGCAATTTATAAAATTTTATGTTTCTTTTTTTCACGTAATGTATCAAACAAAATTTTATAACATGTGAGGTTAAGATTGTTCATCCGAAGAAGGCCACTGTCCACCTGATTGATTCCAATCCCAGTCTTTGCCTTTTGGCCGAAATTTACTAGAGCCCCCAGCGTTACCATTGTTCCAATCTCTATGATAAAATTTTTTTTTAAAATGATGCCTTTCTAAATCAGAAGAATTGTGTCGCTGAAATTTTAATGGCACCGATGAACCATGTCCTCCATTAGATTGACCTGAAAGCCTTGGGCTTCCTGGCGAGGGAGTACGAGGCGGACGAAGTGCTTCATCTGGAGATGGAACTATAGCCGGTGGACCAAGTACAGCAGTATCTGAACCTAAACCACTGTCTGGACTTGTATTAACACCTTCAGTTGATCTCCTACGCTTGTCTAGTTCTGTTGATGCAAATTCTACTAAACGATCAAAACCAGTACTTATACGGTCTTGCCAGTAGGATTCGGCATCTATAAATTTATCACAAATTGAATTTTCAAATAAAATATTTAATTTTAAAATAAATTGTTAATTTTTATAAGGTTAGACAATTAACGATAAGTCACAAAAATAAGCCATAAAACAGAAAAACTCATGTTGTGAAAAAATATTTAAAGAAAACTTAGGTTCTGTTTAATACTGATACAAATACATGCAGAAACACAAAAATAAGAATAAACAAGTGGAATGTTCATCTGCATTCAGAGTGCTAATACAAACACAATTTATATTGAGCCCAAAATTTTTAATTTTGGCTTATTTTCATGAGAGTATCGAACTTTCATGACAATTATGAAAATGATGTAATCCATGATGATGATGATGATGAAAAGCAATGAAAATTGGATTAATGACTGACTCACGATACCAGAAATTTTTCTAGAAATCGTTCATCATGATTTTAATGTAATATTTTTTAGAACGGTATTCTTATTTTAAACGAGTTATAGGATGTTATTTTCTACTTATTGAACGTAGCCAAAATATAAATTAAAATGATAGATCGAATGAATTTTTTTTAAATTTGTTAAAATATCTTAGTTTTTAACCCTGTTAGGGGACTCACCGACGAATTTCGAATCAACCCGAAGGCAGCCAATCTCTTGCTCTGTTCTATTTCTGCCTCAATCTCAGAAAAAGTCAAAGCTGCCCGTGTTGTGTATGTAAATATTTGAGATTGAGAAAGTTTTTTTTTTTTGACAGAAACAGAGTTAACCAACATACAGCTACAGTGCATCTAACAAATACACTAAACATTAAACAAAAAAATCAAATATATAAAAATAAATAAAAAAAAAGTCAAAGGAAATCCAACTCCATAAAGAAAAAAACAAGAGCAATAGGAAAATTATTTTTAAGAGAATAAATAAAGAGATGCATAAAAAATCCGTTACTAGCCAATAAGAAACAAGCAATCACATAACACATAGGTAGTTAATGTTTTTTTTGAATATGTTATAAAAGCTTGCCATGAATGAAATTATTTCTTTGACTCTTGATTTAAAACTTACCATCATCAATGTGTCGTTGTCTTGAATTTGTTAAATGTGCATCATCGGTAACAGGATTTGAGGTATGAGAGTGAGGTTCAACAAGTGGACTTAAAGGTGCTCCGCTTGTACTTACTGTAGTCATAACTGCTTCGGATTTCATGGCTAACGGTTGCTGAGAATGCATCGATACTATTCTAGAGTTGTAATTATTGCTACTACTTTCGTTTGGATATCGAGCATATGGTTGATATCTAGTTCATTAAAAAAATTTATTAATTATTAAAATGGAAATGTAAATTAATCAAATTTTTGTTTGCAAAATCCATTGCATTGTAAAAAGTATAAGTTTAATACCTTCTACTACTTATGGAAGTTTGCTCATTTTTAACAGTAGTAGTGGTAGTAGTAGTAGTCATAGAAGTAGAATTATTGCTGGTTTGATTATTAACTACTCGTGCGTGAAGGGAAGCAGCCAATCCTTCGAGTGGCACAATATCTCCATTCGATGGTGCTTGATTCGAGGATGATGGTATTGTTCGGGATGTATGTGTTATGGATGACTGAGAAGGATTATCAGAAAAGTATGACTCATGGTAAGGCTTGATGTCTGCTCTTGGCAATTGAACTGGTGTATATCTGTTGTACAAGGATAAGAAACATGGTTTGATCAAAACTTACAATTTTACCTTGGGGTTATGCACTTATAAATCAGGTCACAAGTATAATGTAAAAATAATGTTAAAAAAAATTTTTATAACAATTGTAAATTTTTTTATAAAATTCTAGATTTCTGAAGATGTCACCATTGGTGATAAATGTAAAATAAATAAACATCATTTTAAGGCAATAAATACGTGTATTTTTTACTTAGAAGATCAAAACATTATTTAGAAAGTTTATTTAGTGAAATTTTTCAAAATGAGTAAGTTAATAAAACTTTAGTATGATTCTTTATAGATTTAAGCCCTTTCTACATCAGGTTAAAAATCGATATTAAATCTGGTCATCGTTAAAATTTATATAGTGTTATTGGGGATTTTTAATGATTAATTGTAAATAACTCCCAACTACAATAATAAATTTCAAAAATTATCAGATTTAATATCGACTTTTAACCTGATGTAGAAAGGGATTTATAAAATATATATTTGAAAAATTTATTTTATTCATTTATTTTTTTTATACGATTTATAGGTGCTCTAATATTGTCTTATACTCGGTTTTATATAAAATTGTAGGTATCTTAAAAAAAAGTTTCTAATTCCAAGAAAAAAGTAGATTAAAATAAGAACACCCTTTATTTATGTTTGTAAAATTTTAAACCACGTATGATATTTATATGGGAAGTAAAAAATAAAATGTATATGCGGCACTATCACCTTATTTCCCTAATCTCAAACTTAACAAAAATTTTTGAAAAATAGTTTACAATAGATTAATTAATTTTTTTGAAAAAAATAAAATCATTATTAGAGACGGTAAAAGAGATAATAGACGGTAATTAGAGACTAAACGGTAAAAATGATTGCTTTTTCCAAATTTTACAACAGACATTACGTACAACCCGTCTAAAAGGGGTAAAAATAGGGGTAAATATAAATTCTTGTCTTTTTTTACATAATTTTTTTATTAACTAGACCTCTTCATATACAGCTAAAATTGTAATGTGCATGTAAGCTAACCTTAATTTTTTAATTTTAACCCTTTAGGGGTAGACTAACCCTAAATGAGGGGTGAAAAGTAAAAAATACAAAACCAAACAACTTTCCTTATGTTTTCATAAAAACGAAAACTTCAATATTGATGCGTATATTATTCAAAACTATAATTGGATTTTAGTTAGAAAAACCGAAAAACACGAAATCCATGAAAATCCGTTAAACGATCAGGTCTAATTTTCTGGCTGGAAGAAATCGAAAACTTCTGCTCAGTCAGAATTTGGTAACATATTTTTTTAAATTTCCGGTGCGTTCGGTGTGTACATTTATGAAGGAAGTATATACGCGGAGTGAAAGCGAGATACTTCTTTTCGGACCTCTTTCCTCCTCTCGCGAGTTTTGTGCAAGAAATTGTTTATATATTTCTGTAAATAAACAAATTGGAGTTCTGAAATTTTTTCCATGAGTATGGAGTCTTTATAATAATAAATTTTCTGTACAGTAGTCACAAAAGTACGATTTCCTGGCCGCTGTGAGGCCAAGGAAATCTAAATTTCTCGCTACTGTGGCAGAAAAATTTTATACGGCCCTTGTCCATAAATAAAGAATACCCCAAATCGCAGTTTACCATCGTAATTTACGTGCTATTTGGGTCATTCTTTACTTTTCTGGACACGAGTCGTAAATGTACTATATATTTTAACCAAAATGTTATCAAAATCTGTTTTATAAATTTTTTTTTTGAAAGCTCTTAAAATCTCTTACGGTGAATACAAAAAAAAGTTCATGAAAAAATTTAATATTTTAATCTTTGAGTTTAAATTATCGCTGTTTTATATATAATTTAAAGTGAAAACCAAAAATTGTTTGAATTTTGTAAAAAACAAATGTTTAAAATTTGTTTTTTCGGATCTAAAGTTTAAAAAAATGTTATAACCGGTTTATGTCTCTTATTTATCAAAAAAATTTTAAGTTTCAGCAGGTGTTTTTTAAGCCTTAATAGATCTTCATCTATATACTTTTAAGAATTCTTATAATCTTTAAAAAATGTTTATTAAATTTATTTCATTTAAATTATTTTAAAAAAAGTTATTGATTTTGAGAAGGGTGGTACCTACTGATTTGGGTAAGATAATAGTAACTTATAAGATATTTTCTGAAACCAGTAACTAATCTGCTTTTTGGGGCATTCTTTTTTTACTTTTCAAAAAAAGTATTCGACCCGGTAAGAAGAAAAAATATTATTGATTTTGAAGAGAGAAAGAGAGGTGTATTTTTTGAAACACGATGAAATTTAATAATATGAAAATAATAAATAATTAAATAATAAAAAAGTTTCAGTAAGTTCGAAAAAGTTTCTTCACTTAGACTATTAATTATTTATAATAACTTACTATAGTTATTATAAAAACTCATAGGAAAAAGCTCCTAGATGTTTATTTACAGAAATATAAATAAAAAAACTTTGGAATTGCTTGTAAAAAAATCGTGAGAGGAAGAAAGAGGTTTAAAAAGAAAAATCTTTCTTTCACTCCGCGTATATACTTCCTTAAAATTTTCATTTTTCTTCCTTACTTTACTATAGAACACCTAAACTTTTTAAATAATTCTAGAAAATTAAAAAGCCAACATATTTAAATTTTTTTATTTTTTTTTACGTGAATTATATAAGTTACTTTACAAATTTATTGTGCAAAATGCATATGTACTTACTTTTACTCACATAATGAAAAAAAACATTTTTAAACCTCACTTATATGTTTTTTCTGTCTTATTTTTTTGCACTAAGCATTTTACAATTTGAAGACTTCATTTTTGTTCTTCATATTATCAAATTTTTATTCTAAAATGTACTCTAAGTTTAGTAACAAATTTAAGTTTTTATGAAGGAGTTTCTTTACAGAAGTATCAGAAGTTTAGAAGTTTCTGAAATTTTTTATTTATATGTTTTAGAATTTTTTTATTTTTCTAAAAGTTTCTAGATAATTTGTTACAGCTATTTGTTAATTGAAATTTTAAACTTGTGACCTTTAATATAAAAAGTTCATACCTTTGTGTTTGATTTGATTGAGTAAAAAGTATTGATGTTCTTGAAGTTGAAGCTGATAATGAATTAGAAGTTGAATTTGGTTTAGAATTGGTTGTTGAAGGTGGTGGAGCATAACTCGCCACATGTGCCAAAGTTGCTAATCCTGCATCCCCCTCTGCGCTAGTAGGTCTGCTGATTGGAGAATATGAATTGTCTGGCCTCATCATAACACTCATATCAACAGCAGCGTTTATAATCGTTTGATTTGATATTTCCAAGGTTCTTTCAATTTCTCCACTGACAAGATCACCTATTGTTCTAGTCCCAAAAAGTCCGCTACTACGATTTGCGCTTGATGAAGATGACTCCACAGATGAAGATGATGATGTTGACGCATGCGGTGTTGGAAGACGTTCCTGAGAGAGATGACGACGGAGTGCCAACTTAGCAGGTGATACCTTTGGATGAAAATTTGAGCTTTTAAACATTTTCATTGTAAAGGCTTAGTATTTTTTCAAAAAAAATTTTAAAATAGATAAACATTAATATTCAAAAGCTATTCAATTATATTCAAAATTTTATTTTATTTTTTTCTTAACCAATACTTTGAAAATGTTTCAAAAACTCTTGATTCAATTTGGGATTGAATCAATTTTTACTAACCTGTGTATAATCTGGGTTTCCAACAGTAGGACCAACAGTGGATCGTTTCCTATCAGACTCATTTATTACCCGCTGAGAACTTTGAACTTGTATTTGTTGTTGTTGTTGATTTAATTGTTGCTTCGTCCTATTTTGCTGATCTTCATTTAAAACACTAGTTATAATACTTTTCAGCCTATCTTCAAAATTTGCTACTTTGGGAGATTCTTGAATTCTATTTTTGAAGTCAACGGTATCGTTATTATTAGTTTGGGTACAAGATACTGAAGGAGTTGCAGTAAAACATAAAGTCGCTTGAGGTAAACGAGGTCTTGAATTTGAGTTTGAAATTGGGTTAGTTGGAAGTCTATTTGGTAATCTTCCAGCTTCTATTTGTCTTCCAGTTTCCAAAATTTTTTGAGCTAATAGCTCTGGATTTTTCTCTTGTATTTTACCAACTTCAGGTACGTCAGGCCATTCTTGAGACCTTGAACGACTATCTCGACTTTTTCTTGAAGACAAATTTTTACTTGAATGTAAGTGTTGAAGATTTTGTTGGATAGTCTGTTGCTGATTTGACTGTTTGATATTTAGATTTGAATTGGAGTTAGAATTTATGTTTACATTTGTTTCATTTTGGAATTGTTCTGTGTTAATTTGCTGTTTTTCAGTATTATTTCTTTGCAAAACAATTAATTCTTGTTCCAATTTGGATACCTTAAATAAAAATAAAAGATTAAATTTATTTTTAAAAAAGTACTTATTTTTCACTGGTATAAATACTTACTTGACTTTGTAATTTTTTACGCTGTGAAAGAATTCCAGAAATTTCCTTCAAAATATATTCTTGAGTAGTTGGATTTTGTGATCCAGCTTGACCATATTTTTCTTGTAATTCTTGATGCCTAATGGCAATTAATTTATTTTGTTCAGTTTGTAAGGAAGACACATAATTTTGTAATTTGCCAGCTTTAGCTTGAAGTTGTTTGTGACGAATAACAATTTCTTTTGCTTTAGCAAGTAAATCACTTGGTGAATTTGCGTTAATTCCAAGTTCAGACATTCTTGCTTTTAATAAAGCAACACTATCTTCAATTAAAACTTTTATCTGTTTATCCAACTGACCAGCCCTATTTTGTAATTTTGAGTTTCTGTCTTTTTCTTTTGCAATGTTAGTGTTCACTGATGTTTTAAATTCAGAAGTTTTCATGAAGTCAATCATTGACATGAACTGATCCCTGTAAAATTATAACCAAAGTAACTGTTAGCTTTTAATTTTTAAATAAATTTATTATAGGTATAGTACGAATAATCTTCATACCTGTACAAGTCTAAAAGTATTTGTAAACCATATGGGGTAGCTGAAGGTGCAGCTGGTATGCTAAGTTCTTCATGAACTTGTGCTGTAGATTGCAAAGAGTGTGACAATGATGATAATTGCTGATCAACACAGCCTCGTGCAGGTGGCAATTTCTTTCCTAAAGCTTGTGGGGATGTACTTAATAAAGTCTGGCTGTGTAATAAATCTAAGCCCGAAATGTTAATAGCTTTTTTATTTTTTGTCTTTTTAATTCCTCGTCCTTTTTGTCTACCTCTTGTATTAGCAGTTCGAGCTGCATTATTAGTGTTAGCCGCTTTACGACTTAATTTTCTTCGCATTTTTGGTTGTCGGCGTGTTCTGGTATTATTTTCTTCAAAATCTGAATCGCTATTTGTTCCCTGTTGATCTGAATTATTAGGACTATCGGATGATAATTGATTCGTTAAGTCCCTTTTCGCTCTATCATTTCTACTAGACATTTTATTATTATTTCCAGCAGTATTATTCATTACAGAATCAGAATTTTTTAACCTATTAAAATATCTTTCTAATTTTGTTCTATCGATAACATGTAAGTAATAAGACACTGGCTTTCCTGTCCACGAAACGGAACCTTTTAAAGGTGACATTTCCGAGACGTGAATTATAGTACCAATATCTAAAATTAAAAATTTTTTACTTAATGTTGAAGATCAACATAAGCTAATTTTTTTCATACCTGTTAAGTTCCTGTCTGTGATTCTAAAATTTAAAGGACAAAAAGATTTGGAAGATACAATTCGTGCACCATCTCTCAAATCTGCAAACCTTTCTTTTAGCTGATGATCCACATTAGGACCAAATGCAAAATTATTAACAAATACTATCGTTGCTCCTGTAATATTTTCTCTGTGTTCATTAACTAAAAAGTCTCCTTTCATCAATCGATATTCACCGCAACGTTTTCCATACCAGTTAAGCCATCTTCGAAAATTTATATCCATAAACTGTTATAAAAAATTAAAATTTCATTTAAAAATGAATACTCTTAGCAATAAAAATTAATAATATACCTCTGCATATCTTGAAGGTACATCAGCTCTTTCAATACCGATACAAATTTTACACTTTGTAGCAGCAGCCATTTGTAAAACAACTTGTCCAACACCTGAACCCAAATCAACAAAAACATCATCTTCTGTTGCATCAACTTGGTCTATCATTTGACAAACTAAATCGTAGCTTGTTTCTCCATAAACTTCGGGTGAAAAAGGTTCATATTGATTTAGTTTATCAGGTTCTGTTACAGATTGGTTGTAAGTTTGTTGTAAAATATGTCTTAGAAGTCCCCTACTAGGCCTCTTGTTTAAACGTTGTGAAGGCAAACTTGTACCTTTTTCCTAATTTGAAAAAAAAAACATATATATTTCGTTCACTCATTAAATTAATGTTTTTAAAATTTAGCCAACTTACCAACTGTACTATTTTATCGATTGCTTTATTAAACCTATCACATAAATTTTTCATACTTTCATAATCATTTGTGTTATAATTACAGAGAATATTATTTTCTAATGGCAGTTTAAGGTCAGGAAGGTCTTCGCAAACCCATCTCATTGTTTCAACTACATCAATGGCTCCATCATGACGATCCTAGAACAGAAAAAATTATTAATCAAGTGATACTGAATTTAATTAAAAATCGTGATACTAACTGAACCCGAGCCAGAAGTTAGAGGCCAATGATAAACAATGGGTTCAGCTCCTGCTGGTGAATGCAATTTTAGCTCCATGTTTTGCATTATTTATAATTTTATTATGCTATTGTTTGCGTTTTATTTTTTTCCGGTTTTAGAAAATATATGTATATTTTTAATTAAAAAATAAGACACGTCGCGCGCCACTAGCTCTCTCACTCATACAACTTGTGTGTTCACCTGCGAAATCACTTTTTTCTCTCTTTCTCTTCTCACATATATAAACAATTTCGCTCTTGAAGAACGCGTGTTTAAATTTGTGATGTAACAATAAGACCCAAAAATTAAGAATTTGATTTTATATTGGCCATTTTCTTAATATCATGATTATGATTACATTGAATTTATAAAAGTTACTCTTCAAAACGACGACGAGATGCGTGTGCTATGCTTTCTCATGTACACCAAAGAGCTTATACTAATAGAGTAGTTAATGTTAAAGCGGGAGCAAGTAAATATCCGAACGGTGCAAACTACAGTGGGTAAGGTTTTCTTCGTCTTACAAAACGATAAGAAGGGAGACGCTGTAGGAGAAATATACTAAAAGAGAATTTAGGAGAAAAAAAATGATCATGCGTAGAATAATTCAATTTTTACGAGCTTTTTTTAAAAAAAAAGGTTTGTGTTGTTTTAACCACGTTTTTCGATAAATATTGTGCACGTTTACGAAAAAACAACAAATTTTTATTTGAAAGTTATTAAAATTGTATTTTTTATTATTACTAAATTTTTTTATAATTAATTAAAATGGCATCTTGTGTTATTTGTAAGGTGCCTTACGTAGTTTACAATGACATTAGCTTGCATAAGTAAGTAATTTAATTATTATTATTTATCTATTTTTATAAATAAATGCAGAATGTTAAATTTTACTCAAATTTGTCTTAATTAAAAATTTGTTTTAAATAAAAATGATTGAAATTCTATTGAAATAAGCCTGTTTTTGAACTTAAAATATGCATTACTAGCTTGATTTTCATCGTAAAATAATAATTTTTTTTTTAATATTGATTAATTTTTCCAAGAGTATTCATTTCTTCAAGAAAGAAATCATTTTTATTGCGAAAATTTTCATTTTTAGGTCAGAAACCTTTGAAAACTGTAAGTTATGCAATCATTATTCAGCCGAGATTTTCATTGGTTTTTGACCTAAAAGTTGAAATGTGGTAAAAAAAATGATTTTTTTCTTGAAGAAATGAATACTTAGGTATTTATTAAATAAAACAATTATTTTTAAAGGACAATAATGAATTATTAAAAAATTATAAATTTTAAATAATTATTTCAAATAAGATACAAATTTCCAGCAAAATGTACAGTTATATTTGATAAAACTTCAAAAAGTATCTTATGCTAAAAAGTATTATATTAAAATTATAAATTTTATGAATTTTGTATGTTATTTTGTTGTTTATAAAATTTAAAATATTTTTTTTTTTATTAATTGGAAATGCTTTATTTATAAAAAAAACTATTATTACAATAAGTATACAAGAGAAAAACCAGACCCCTTATATACATTTAAATTAAAAAAATATTTTGTAATTTAATTTTATATTCAGAAAATTTTTATGCGTAAGTGTACAAAAATATTCAATAAATTAAATATAATGCAAAGAATAAAATAAATTTCAATATTTAATAAGTAAATTCTTTAAAAAAACAAAATTTCAAATGTAAAACGTTTTAAATTTTTAGTGCGGGAAGAAATACATGCGTTGAATTAGTGTAGGTATTACTAATACATACATGCAGAATAGTAAAATGAGAAAAAGAAAGAACTCCCACTTTTTAACTAATCTGACAAAGAGGAACCTCACCCGCTGTATGTTTGTACTACAGTTCTCTCCTCGCGCTCAACTATACTTTTGTGCACTCTATTAGTTTAACCTTTCTCATGTACACACGCACTGTCGTCGTCTCTTTAATGGTATAAAAAAATTCGACACTAGGGCATTGACATCTTATTTTCTTCATTAATTACAAGTTTTATTATTTCACTTCTTGGCAGTAACAGTCTGGTTACAGTAGCACATTATTAGTGTTTATCGGCCCAAGGCCTTTTTGCCTCCACAAGAATTTTTTCATTGGCTTACTTTATTTTGATGCTATTCTTATATATCTATATATGTTTATATGGCTTTATCATACATCTCACAATATACAAGAAACACTTGTTAGAGAAAAAAATTCACTTGTTTTTTTTTCAAAAATCATTGTTAGGAGAAAATTTTACTTTTGCAAAAGTTGTTTTTTTAATCTATTTTTCTCTGTTTTTTTCTATTTCATGATTATGATTGAAGAATGAAATTTTCTTGAGGGGCAGAACACGCGAAACGGAGCGACGAAGAAGAGGCGCGCGAGCGCTCCAAGTGTACACGCATAGAAAACACACAATACTTCACTCGCGAATTAGAAAAGTACTTAAATTTTCTTCATTCTTGATTAATTTTTTTAAACTTTTATAAACCTTTTATTTTAATATTTTTGAGTAACTATCCAATTGTTACATTAATAATAAACTTTCACGTGGATATTAGCGAGGGAGAAAAAAAGAGAGAGAATAAAAAGTGGACAGCGCGCGAGAGAGTATTCTCTCGACGATCGCGGAGTCCTGTACTTGCGCTCTTTTTACAGCTGCGCCTGCGGGTGCGCTGCTGCTACGTTGGCTAATACAATTACACATACATTTTTAAAATATTGCACATGCATACGTATATATATATGTATTTATATACTACTCAAAAATACGCGGAAGCGGAACTATTTACTTCATATACGACCAAAGGTCAAAGATATCTGAAGTCTGAACTGCAAACAACCCTGCAATCTGTATGCATTTTACTTTATGAAAATACCTATAGTATTAAATATACTGTATGTAAATTACATAGTATTTACTATATGTTTTTTACTTTCCGTAAATAGGCGGTTTTTATTGTCAATATTTATTATTAATTTAGGTGTTTGTGTCTAAAAACGCTTGAAATTTACTACACCCCCCTCGACCTTTAACATTAATATTAATTAATATAATATGCTAAATAAAAATTCAAAAAAAAAAATTATTTGTACACCTTTTTTATTATAGATTTGTGTGGACATAATTCCGGTCTTCTTTGTCACGTAGGCACCCTATATATTTGATGTATAATAGAAGGTTTAAATAATAAAATGCATGGTGCAAGATATCAATAAAAAGCACCTGTAACTTTTCATCGCTTTACAATTATATATTTATTTCTCTGATTATTTATTAGTAAAAAATTAATGTTTTTTTTTTATTTTAATTTGTTATTCCTTTTGTTGAAAAAATTCAAATCTTTGCCACATATAGTATAATTTACAAATGTTATAATTTTTTCAAATTTCAAAAATTCGGCTGTTGGCGGCTCGCTTTATTGTTCCGGTGAAGAGAGAAGGAGAGAGGGAGATCATATTTTCCGCGCGGTGATATGTACGTTACAGATTTTACATTCTCCTTAAATTATTTTGTAAATATATATATAGTTTGTATAGTTTTTAATTTTAAATAAATTATTTTTATCTATAAACAAAAAAATGAGTGAAGATATTAAACTTGATCATCGTGCAAAAAAACGCATCAAGGAAATTAAAAAAAAAGCTAGACCTGGTATGATTGATTCAACTGTACAAGTTTTACTTACTCTTTTCAAAGATGTGTTTTATTTAGTTTTATTTTAAAATTACAATACATTGAAATTTATTATAACATTTCTTAAGTAGATATGTTTATAATAATTGTTTTTATTTTATTTTATGTTACAGTGAGTTATTTATTGGCTTGAAAATTTTTAGGTTATTTTTGTCAAGTGAGTTTATTGGTTAAAAATTAAAATTTATGTTATACTTTTTTAGACATAAACGCGAAGTCATATATAACTCATATTAAAGTTAATTTTTATAAGAAATGTTTTTTTTATTGCAATTTGAAAATTACTTTGCTCAAATGTACAAGCTAATTTGTGTGCATTTATTATAAAATTTTTTATAACTGTTAACTTAAACATATAGATCTTTTTATATTTCTTTGAGTAATATTTTAATTCTATTTAAAATATATTTAAAATCTAATTTATGTTATTTTAGAACTAGTTGACAGGGCTGCTTGGACACAACATGAGTACAGTAAATGTTTTGACTTATTTTGGGATTTTAAAGACAATATTGAAAGGATCAATGAATCTGATGTATCCCCAAAAGATTTTATTAAATTTTATGAGAAACCTTACAAGCCTGTGATAATAAAAGGTTGTCAAAATGATTGGAAAGGACAACAAAAATGGACCATAGAGGTAATTTATAGTTACATTTTTTTATTTTAAATACATATTGGTTTGCCAAATAATATTTTCAGAGATTGGCAAAAAAATATCGGAATCAAAAATTTAAATGTGGAGAAGATAATGAAGGATATAGTGTTAAAATGAAAATGAAGTATTATGTTCAATATATGCAAAATAATGAGGATGATTCACCTCTATATATATTTGATAGTTCTTTTGGAGAGCATCCACGCAGAAAAAAGTTATTAGAGGATTACAATATACCATTGTATTTTCGTGATGATCTTTTTCAACATGCAGGTGAACATAAAAGACCACCATATCGTTGGTTCGTCATGGGACCTGAAAGATCTGGTAATTCAAATATTCCATATTTAAATGTTATTATGCTATTAAGTCTTTATCAATTATTATTTCCAATAAGTTACAAAACATTAACTAAAGTTTTGGTTTAAAAATTTGTTTTCGTTTATTTATTTTACTAATTAAGTTAATTCTGGCGTAGAATTTTTCTGTTGGTAAAAATATTTATTTTCAATACAAATTTTTTTTAAAAGATTTTATTTGCAATAAAAATATAAAATAGTATATTTACGGCTTTGGGGCATTCTTTATTTATAGACAAGGGCCGTATAAAATTTTTCAGTGGCGAGAAAACATGCCTTTGTCGAACGTGCAATGGCCGGGAAACACGTGCTTTCGAGCCGCTGGCTAGAAAAAATGATAATTATTAAATGCTATATAACTAAAGTTTAAAAAATTTAATCTTTTGGTTATGTTATATGTCTTTTACAAAATAAATTTAAATAAAGTCGAGAGTGTACATAAAAAATTGTAAACATAATCTTTAGTTTCTATCATATTTATTAACCATAGGTTATTTATTAAGTTTCATCTGAGAGTCACAATGATCTTCTTCAATTTAAGGGGCCAAAGGTCAAGAGCTGAATATAGGGAATCAAAGAAATTTTTTTACCCCATTGGTTTTAGGAAGCCAGATACTTAAGGCAGTTGTGAATAGGCTTATTTGAAAGCTGAAAATTGGCACAATTGTGTGATGAGAAATATTTACAAACATTTTTACTTGAAAATATATTTAAATTATTAAAATTATTTGTTTGTCAGTTTTAATTATTGTTTACAAAAACAAAAACAATTGATTGTCAACACAATCATATAAATACAAAGAATAATTTATAAAAAAAAAATTTTTTGAGCAAATAATTAAAATAATATTTGTAATCACGCAAAATATTACATATTCTCAGCTTTAAAATAATCCATCCTAAAATACCTTGATTGCATGGTTTCTTGGAACCAATGGCGAAAAAAAGTTTTAATGATTTTCTATATTCAATATGTGACTTTTGGCCCCCTATTTTATATAAGGAACCATATAAAACTGCGTAATTTATTTTGTTGATTAAAAATTAATTAAGTTATTAATTGGGGCAAAAAATGTAATTTTAATTTTAAAATGTTTAAATTTTATAATTTGTTATTATCATAAGACTCTTTTATCAAATAATTCTACACTGAAACTATACTTTAAACAATTAAATTAATTTAATAGTGAATTTTGTTATATTAATTTGAATAAATAAATTCATTTATAGATATGTTTTCAACAATCAAGCAATAATTAAAAACTGTTATAATATAAATTTTAAATAATCTTTTTTTACATCATTTTATATAGTTTTGAAAATTATAATTTTTAAATTAATTTTTGTAGGTACTGGTATTCACATAGATCCATTAGGTACAAGTGCATGGAATGCTCTAATATCCGGTCACAAGCGATGGTGTTTGTTTCCTACCCATACTCCTAGAGAACTTTTAAAAGTGACTAGCTCAGAAGGTGGAAAACAAAGAGACGAAGCTATTACTTGGTTTTCTGTTATTTATCCTCGAACTAAACTGCCAACATGGCCTCAAGATTGTCTTCCTGTAGAAGTTTTACAGGGTCCTGGGGAAACTGTATTTGTTCCTGGTGGTTGGTGGCATGTCGTTCTTAATTTGGACGAAACTATTGCTGTTACCCAAAATTTCTGTTCACGTACGAATTTCCCTGTCGTATGGCATAAAACGGTAATTAAGGAAAATTAAATTACATTTGAAAAAAAACTGTACTAACAGTATTGATTTACAGGTAAGAGGTAGACCAAAACTTTCTCGCAAATGGCTAAAAGTACTTAGGATAAAAGAACCTGAATTAGCAGCTCTAACAGAAGCAATTGACGTTACTACAGACACTGGAGTTGCCAGTGATTCTTCAAGTGGTTCTTCTAGTAGTTCTTCAAGTAGCAGCTCTAGCAGTCAATCAGAAGACAGTGAAGATGATAGCGGTCAAGAATCTCTCAGTGCTCATAAGAAGAAAAAAAGGTAAATAAAATAAAATTGCATGTATTTGTTAATTAAATAAATTTATTGATTTTTTACACTTTTTTAGAAGAAAATTAAACAATAGTCAACCCTGACAGCGTTCTATGTTTCTTAATTATTTCAGAGACCTCAAACTGTACAGTATTAAACAAAAACTTGTTGTTTGTACTTCGATTAATAAATATTATAAATATAATGATAACCACCTTTTTTTTGTTCAAAATAAAGTAAATGCTAGATAATGCCAAATTTGTTAAGTTATTTAAATATATTTTTAACATCCTTGGTAGGCTCTTTTGGAATTTACTATCTACATAGTGTAGGCATTTTGGTGGATTATTACTCTTATGTAAAAAATTTGTATAAAAAACAGACATTTCTCAAACATACATTCTGGTAACATTCAACATTTAAAAGACTAAAAAATATCACTTTAAAAATCATATCTATATAAATTAATTGATTATGATACATTAAAATTTATAAATTATATGAATAATTTTTATACAATATAATTTGATTAAAAAAATGTAAATAAAATTGATGAAATTCTCACAATGTGTAATACTTTTTTTTGTATGCAGTAATTAATGATTGCTAGATCCCTACCACTGACTGGTGAAATATGAATAGTAAATAAATTAAATAAAAAAAAAATATTAGCTAACTTTTTAGAGAATTGCTCCTTTGAAAAGTTGTTCTGTTGTCTTTCTTGTAACTCCATAAGCGAACTGTTCCATCACTTTATAATAAATAATAAATAAAAATATAAAATAACAAAAAAAAATATTTTATATGCTTATACTTAATATTCAGTTTTATTGTGGTCACATGCATGAATCAAATGATAAAAGTGATGATTAAATTTTTGGCTGTTTAATTACATAACTAGGTTAACAATTGGTTAATATCATAATGCATAAGAAAAAATATTAGTATTTTAAAAGTAAGAAGATAATTTTTAAGATTACTATTCATTTCTTATAAAAATACTACTAATTCTACTTTCATAAATTTTTTTATATCAAAAAGTATAATTTCTATTTTTGTATGAAAATTGTTAAGAATATTCATTTTTTTTTTTTTGTACTTTATGCATACCTACATTTTGTTATTGAATGCATTAAAGTCTACTAATAAGATTAAGCTAAAGGCCACTGCATAGAATGACTAATATTTTATTTCACAAAATCCTTATCACATTTTAGACTTATTGAATCTTATTCACAAAAAATAATTAAGAAATTTTAAACTATTTGTTAGTAAAATAGACAAACATTCAATGCTAACAATAAAACAAACACCAACCCAAAGATAGAGATCAAGCAAATTAAGTTATAATAAATCAGTGGATGAAGACAATGTCAAAGAAGAATCAGGTATGCGCCATAATTTGACTTCCCCCGAGCTGCAACCAACATTCCAAGCTTTAGTAATCCATCTACTATTCTTATTAGTAATAAAATAGATCATTTTTTTCAGCCAAATCTACTACTTAAAAATATGTACTTACTTGCTAGCAGTAAAAATGTGATTTCGATTTGTGATTGTTGCATTAATTGCTGAAGTATGTGCACGTACTTCTCCTATGTGAGTGCATTCGCTCGAATGATCAGACATACTAGGAACTGACCATGCTCTTAAATAGCCACCCCTGCATCCTGATATCATAACAGACCCATTATTTATAAGGCACAAGCCAAGAATCCAATCTTTATGAGCATTATTTATAGATTGTAGTAGCTCCATCCTACTTAGATCCCAACGTTTAATACACATATCTCTAGAGCCTATATAGCGTCATGATTTAAAATTTTTATACAAGATATTTTAATAATTTTTTTAAAATTATAAATACCAGAAAACAGTGTGCTTCCATGTGTGGTCAAACATTGAACTCCATCGTAATGAGGGGGAGAAAGACTGAATGATTGCCCAGACATATTTGGTTCTACAATGGAAATCAAATGATCTTTGCTTCCTGTTATAACTTTCCCATCTTCTGAAACACTTAGGCACATAACGGCTGCTGCATGAGGAGTACTGAGCTTACCAACATAGGCTAATTTCCTCAAGTCCCAGATCCTGACCTTATCACTAGTTGCTGTGTATAATTCACAATCATCCAAACCCAGAGCTAAATCATTTATTGTTGTTTCTCCAACAGGTACTTGGAGAGTTCTAGATGGCGTTGACAATGTTAATGGACCACTTTGAGCTTGGCCTGATGAATATAAAGTTTTTATACAATTGTTACCGCTTCGTAAATCCCAGACTTTTATGTACGCTGCCGAAACACTAAATAATAAATGATGAACAGCGGAATATTTCACAGCTACTACATTATTTGGGTGACCACTTAATGTCATACTTTCGAGACCTGTTCCTAAATCCCAGACTTTTACTGTTCGATCTGCAAGTAAAAACAATTATTTTTTTTTAATTTTATAAAAAATATTAATAATTTTGATTCTACTATTTAGAACTTAAAAAAATATTTTAATGTAATTTAAAGTAAAAATTAAACATTACCCTTGGAACCACTAAATAGTAAGTCATTAGTTGCACAAATTGAAAGTACAGCCTTGCTATGGCCTTCAGCTACGTGAGTGCATTGGAGAATTGCTCGAGGAACAGACTAAAAAACATAATGAAAAAATAAGATATAACTAACATGTAAATTATAATTCTACTAAAAATAAGATTTTATCATTTAAAAAAATGAAATTCTTACTTTCCCTTGATAATTTGAAATGACTCCTTTAGTTGGCTGTGGCTCAATGTGTAAGGTTTGTCTACTTGCTGTTAATCTTGAAAAAACGTTTTCCTCTCTACTGTTGTAACGACGATAAGTAGTTGGCGAACCAGGAGGTGACGATATATCCATCTGGGCTACCTGCTCCCTGGTTGGGGTGTTTGTTAGTTTAGCATGTTAGTATTTATTAGCTGAATGTTGCTTAATTAGTTTGAACATTTAAAAAATCATGCTATTTACATATTTTTATTTATAAAAAAAAAATATATATATAACATGCAAATACAAAATAAAGACTAAAATAAATTTCTATAAAAAACTAAATTCTTGGCGTTTAGAGATAAATTTATTAGCTAAAATATCAATGTTTATTTTTATACAATTTTACTTAATTCATACAAAATAATAATATTTATATAAGCAAAAGTTTGATAACTATACTTATCAAGACTATTTTTTAAAATAGCAAATATTTTTTTGTTTAAATAGTTTCTCTAAAAAGAATCATTTGAATAGAACATGCGCTATAAAGGCAAGAAGATACTAAAGTAATAAAAGGTAAAGTCAGCTGGAGATTTTCCACTCACATGGAACCACCACCAGTATGAAGGGCTCGTCTTAAAGGCCGCGGAGATGTTGAATCAACGCGTCGGTTCATAGTTGGTGAACCAATTAAACCACTTGCATAATTATTTCTCGGATAAATCAAACCCCTGTGGGCATGCAATTTTTATACAACTTAGATTTTTATTTTGCATTAGAAAGAGTTTAACCAGTTGAATATGCTTAGGTACATGTTATTATTTAAAAAAAAAAATAAAAGCTAAAAGTTTTAAATTTCAAGGATTTCTTCTAACAACATGGTTGAACTCCTTTTAAAAAATACGAGATATTAAAAGAATTTCGAATTTTTTGAAAAGCTTATATTATGTAGAAATAATTTATTAAATAATTTTACGAACTTTAAGCTGCCTGGAGCGCTAGGAACTCTTGTTAAAGGGTGATTATGATTTTGATTTTGCTCATCTGTTTTGTGGTTTTCTAAATCAGGTGATATGCCATAGAGTAATTCCTGAGGTTGTGTGGTTCTTCTGCGGACCTTAACACTTCTTGGTTTTTCATCCCCAAGCAAACTTTGAGTAAGGCTTTGAGTAAGACTTTGAGTGAGACTTTGAGTTTCACTACTTTAAAAAAATGAATTACAATTAGCTCTTAAATTAGATATTAATTACTTAATTACTTTTATGACAAATTTTATTTACTTATCTGGCGATGAACTACGAGAACTTGGTGGACTGTAAAGGGATTTCGTATTATTTACATTATTACTATTACTAGTTAGAGTCAATAGATCTCTATCTCGTAAAACATGCTCTAATAATTGATGTTGTACATCACTTTCTTGAGCAACTTGTTTCAGTCTTGTTTCCATATCTCGAACTTCAAGCTGTTTCTGTGCTGCAATGCAGCTTTGTTCAATGGTAAAGGAAAACATTCGTTGCATGATATATTGAGCTTCATCGACGGATTTTATTGTACTTATTAGTGACTCTAAGCCGTTATCACCTTCAACTTCATTTTCTCCATCACCTACTTCAACCATTGCTCTTTGACACTCTGATATACTATCCTAAAATTTTAATAGATATGTTAGCAATGTTAACAAAATATAATGTTCTTAAAATAATTAAAGTTAATTTACTTGTAAATAACTTATTTTGCTTGAAACATTATCAATTTCTTCATCAATATCGCTAGTATCTCCTTTTATAGTTGAAAATATAGCTCTTTGCTTTTTAAGTTTTTCCAATTCCCTACCAAGTTCCTCCCTTTCTTGTAGTAACCTTTCCATTTCAAGTTCAGTTTCTGCTACAGCCTGCTTTGCTAAGGCTTGTTTAGTGATCGTTCTTTCAAAAGTTTGCCACCGCTGTTTTAAAATTTTTTGGTTTATAATTTTCTGATTTTTTCTTCCAGCAGCTTGGTGACTCAAACCCCTATCGCGTTTTCTTAACGCGGTTACTTCCTCCTGTTTTCTCCTTAACACTACTTCTTTCATTCTTTTATCTGCTTCGAGAGTTCTTATCATGTTTGCATTCTTTCGACTTTCTTTACGCAATTGGGCAATTTCTTTGTTCCGTTTTAACTCGTTTTCCTTATGTCTTTGTGCTTCTTCTCTCATTTTATTCAATAATTTAACTTTGGCTCTTTTCATTTCCGCAAGTTCGTTTCTGAGGCTTTTCAAACGATTTTCATTTTGAGTCTGACTTTTTAATAACCTTGCGTGTTCCTTTTTAGCCGATTGCAACATTTTCATTTCTTTTTGCATCATAGATAATTTTTTTTCATATTCATCTCGTAATTTTTTTACTTTTTCCGTTGGTGGTATCGGTTGCTGCTGAAGCGATGATAAAACTTTATCCCTTTCTTCTTGCGTATCGCGAATTCGAGCTTGAAGTTGAGCTAATTTGTCTTCATAATGTTGTTTCATAGTCTGTAACCGCTTCTGAGAAAGTTCTAATTCCTGGATCAAACGTTGCTTCACGTCGATTGTGGATGTTAATTCTTCTAATTCTCTGCCCATTGCCTCTTCTTCTTCATCTTCTTCTAAAATTCGTATTTCTATTAAAGAAATAGAAAAAAAAAAGAATGATTAAAATATGGGTTATTCTAAATTAGAAGTATAAGTCTTACGATCTTTGCCAGACTAGATTTTCCGAATTAGATTATTTTGGGGGGCTCTTTTTTGTTTGCAAGAAAAAAATTGACAAATAAATAGTTTATTTGCGAAAAATTACTAAATTTTCGATAAAAATTTTAAAACTAAATTTTCAAAAATTTACGAAAAAATAAGAAATTTTCAAATCTTTTTTTTAAAATTCATGAAAAAAGTTGTAAATTAACAATTGTTTTTAGTCAATTTGCAAAAAATATTTATAAATTTAAATCGAGATTTTTGATTATTTGGTGGTTTTACTAATCTTTCATCGAAAATTGACTAACTATTGTGCAAATTAACTATTTTTTTGTAAATTTACAAGTTATTTTTAACAGTGTATTTGAAAAAATTTTTTGAGAGTTTTTCAGTTTTTTAACCATTAATTCGTAATATATTTGAAAGAATTGACTCCTTAAAAAAAAAAATAATTTCAGGATTTTGAGAAATAATTTCATCATTTGGTTTTTGAAATTTTTTTCTTTAAAAAAAGGAAGAATTTTGTAATTAAGTCTAATTTTACGCCTTTTAGGATATTTTTTATATGCGGATTCGGAAAACCTCGTCTAAAAACCGCATTACATTTTTTTTAGAATGACCCATAAATAAGTAGAAACAAACCTTTTCTAACAGAATCATCATCAGATTCATCTTCACTCATAGATTCGTGACCATTTTCTGTATCATCCATATCTGCATCCTCGCCGTCTCTATTGTTTAAATTTGAATTTTGTGACTGTTGATTTTTAAGACTTGCTAGAAGTGCTTTTTCTTTTTGTAATTCTTTTTTAGCATCTATTAGTAAAGAATTATTTTTCAAAGACGGTGGAAAATCTGTGTAAGAATTATTTACAAAAGGTTTCTGAAACGAAAAAAAAGGATATTAATGGGAAAAAATAAAAAATAAAGACGCTTTGTTTTTTCGGCTTTTACAAACCTGCGTTTGTTTTTTCTTTAACTGTTGATAAAGCGCTTCTGCTTCAAGTAATCGCGATTTTAATTCTTCAATTTCCTCTAAGTAACCCTGTATTAGACTAGTGACGTCTTCTCCCGCTCCTGCAGTCGATAACCATTTTCCAGTAGCTTTTTCTGCTAACAGAAGCGCATTTTTTGCATTTAAGGCCTCAACTGTTTCTGAAAGAGCTTTCACCCTTGTTCGCAAGCTCTGTAGTTCACTATTTAACATTTGATTCTCGTGCCATGCATCATTTATACCATCTTCACCAACGACTCTTTTACCTTAAAAGCCAGTTAAGTCAGTAAAAATAAAAGTTTGTTTTGAATAAAAATTAATTAAGTAATATTTCTTAATACCTTGCCTATATTCTAATAATTCTAGTTGTAATTGCTGGATTTCTCTTCTAAGAGATGCAATAGTTCTAGAACTTTTATCTTGATTGATTGTAACTTTATTTTTGATATTTCTTGCTCGATTAGCATATTTAAGAGTACTTAAAGTTTCCATAAAATCACGATCACTAGGCGAAACACAAGCGATCATTACAGTTTGGCTGTTACCACCCAGCGAATCTTGAAGCAATCTAGTGAGCTTCGAATCTCTGTAGGGTACGTGAAGTGCTTTTTTTGAATTGTCGCCTAATGCCGATATCACATTGCCTAATGCAAGCTGAAAACGGTAAAAGCCAGAAATTAAATTACACGAACAGAGTGCTTAATCAGAGTATAAGAAAGAAAAATTTTATTAAAATTCATCAAGTGAAATAAGTACTTAGGTTCTGTAAAAATATGCAAGTATCCAATTAAAAGTTTCAAGTTTTCTCAACCTGAAAGAAGAATGCCATACTGTACTTCCTTTATGAATTTTTCATAAATCTACTTTTACCCACGTATGCAGGGAAAATTACATATTACTACAAATATCGTATAATATGGTGGAGAAAAATATAAAAAATTAATTGATTAAAAACGAAAGAAAAAAAAACAAAAGAACGACAAAAGTATTATAGCAGTAAAAACATTACCAATCCGCAATTAATTGAGATTCCTTCTTTGGCACGTTCGCCGGTAGCTCCGGTCCTTTTAAGTCTTTCAGAGCCGGCAAGATCGACAAAATGGAATTTGGCTGTAAGTGTTTCAAATTCGTTAATAGCTTCCATACCGCTGGTATCGACATCGGCATCTGGATCTTCGACTTTTATACATCTTTGTTGTTTAATATACAATGTGAAAATAGCATGCGACCTCGATGACTGAGTATTCATTTGTGTAGAACCCGTGGTTCTTGAAAGTGCACCAAGCCTTAAGTACTCAAATGCATCTTGAGGACTTGTTACTAATCTTGGTTCTACTCCTGCCAAATGAATATTACCAGCAGTGTCTTCGTGTATACGAGCACCACCCCGTGGTCCGCCTGGTTCCAATAAATCTTTTAGATCTTCGTTATACAATTCTAGGAATTGTGCCGTTACCTAAAATAAACGCAGTTTAATAGAATTTTCATAATTTTTCGTAGCCTATTAGAAAATAGGAAAAATTATTATGAATTTATGAACTATGCAAATTTGAAACCCAGACAGTAATTTGATGAATAAAAATGTTTGTAACTTTTGAAATGAAGTTATTAGTATATCATAATGTTTCATCATCGGTTTTATAAAAAAGCTATTAACTTACGCATATCTTTGATACTATAATGATAAATTTGCGATAAACTGAGTTTATACATTCGTTCTGTTATAATTATTATTTAGAATATTGCTTAGATAAAAATGAGAATGATCAGGCTTGTATAGAATATTGGTTTCGAATTTATTAGTTAAATTTAAATAATTTTTGCTCAAAATTTTATCCTATAACTGCCCGGTTTGCTATAAAATAAAAATTTTTGTAAAAATTCACTCCAATTTACAGGATCAAGGCCTTAAATAACAAATTAAGCTATTCTTAAATTGTCAAGATCATTAAATTTATTATTATTTCTGAATAAATTTTTTATAATAATGATAATTATTTTTCTAATGTCAAAGTGTGGGTTACTCCGAACAATAAAAAGAATAAAAATAAATATAAAATTTAATGCTAATTTCAAAAAGTTGTTAATTTTTTTCTTTTTCATTTAAAATAGAATAATTAAATATCAAATATAATTATGTATGTTTGCTAATTATCAAATAATTAAAATTTTAAATTAAAGAAATATTAGTTTTTTTATTTCTGTTTTTCTCAAAGTTAAAGCGATAAATCTGCATTTCAAGGTATAAATTCATTGTGCGAAATTATTTATTTTTTTAAATTCAAATACGTTTTAAAGTTTTATCTCATATTTTTTTCAACGAAAATTTTTAAATTTTATGTAAATACGAAGAGACTCGTTGTGATTGAATAAATATTAGCTAAAGTCATTAGATGGGATGGTCTAATATACATGGATATGCATAATATTTTTTTTCCTTATTATTTATTTATTTAAAAAATTTTATAAAACAGGACTTTTACAACTTCCCAAGCATGCAAAAAAAATATTAAGTTTTTTCAAAAATTTATTCGAAATAAGAAAAGGTCTCAGATTTTACAAATCAATGGGACAATGTATTAAAATATTTTTAAACTGATAGTCAGAAAAATTTAAGTCTACAAATTGGCCCTCATTTTAGACTATTGGCTTTCTGAGCCTCCATGATTATGAAAGATTTTCAGAATGAATAATATGATAAACAAATTAATTGCTCTAATATAAATACCTTAAATTCTGGAGGCATTTGTGCTCTTTCTCTAGCTCGAGTTTGTTTTTCAGTTATTCCATCAAAAAGATGTTTAATAGCTCTTGGTATGATTCCGACCAGGTCCTCATCAATTTCTACATCAAACCCTGTACCCATTGTATACGTTTTTCCCGAACCAGTTTGACCATACGCAAAAACTGTTGCATTGTAGCCATCCAAAGAACCGTCGACTAATCTGGCTACGCAAGTATCGTAAATTGAGCTTTGTTGCGAATTGGTATCAAAAACATAATCGTATGTGAAAGCTTTGTCTGGACCAAGAAAAACTTGAGGCTCTCCTGCTGGAACTTGTGTGCAGATACGACACATATCTATCACTTCTCGTGCTACTTGCGGTCGTATTCTAAAAATAAATCAAAACAATATCAGAATAGGTATATTCTGTGCATGAAAAATGTAAAGAATCATTTGAAGAAAAAAAATAGTTTTTTCATAGCAAATATAGTTCTAAGTACCTATTTGATCCTTTTTATACTCGCAACTTTAAAATTATGATAATTAGGATAACTTTGAAACGAACAATAAATTTTAAGAGTCCAATTTCTTGGGACTTTTCTACTGCAATGCCTAAATACACATTAGTGTGACACTGTAAAAATGTATTAAAGCCAAAATTTGAAAACATGCAAAATATTAGGGAACCTATATATAAGGCCCATTGTTTTAAGCGGAAGGTATATAGGGAAGGTCTCGCCTTGTAAAAATATTCTAGTTTTGATTATTGAGTAATTTTTTTATTCTTATCTATATAGTTTTATGTTAATTCTAAACTGAAATTGTAAAAAAATAAAGCAAGTGATATGAGAAGTTGTATAATCAGTTATTCTTTCTTTTTAAAAATTATTTTCTATTTGTGTTTCATCATATCGTATCCGGATGACAAATAGTGAGTTTGCGACATACATTAATTAAAAGAGGACATAATTTATGATTCAAGCCAATTTCAATGATAATGAAGAAATTTTAGGCTTATTTGTTGATATAGAAACTTATAGTTATTCAGGATTGCTTTTTGAAAAATTGACCGTTTTCAATATTTATTTTTGAAAGCTAGTGTACATAATATTTATCTATTTATTGTACAACAATGCTAGTCATCTTTTATTTTGACTTATTTGACATTTAAAGCATTTAAAGTGCATGTAATTTGTGTTACGCAATTTTTCCATTACATATATTTAAAAAAAATATATATAACTTGTTTTAGATTTTTTCAATTTCTTATTTCAACAAAATTGGATAAATTTTTTTATACACAATTAACGCCTATTTCTGGAATAAATTTATTATATTTTTTTATCTATTCGAGTAAATATAACTTTAAGTAAAAAATAGCATGAGAAAAAAAGCATATTTCAAACATAATAATAGTACATGAATGAATAGTGATCACGCAAGTTTTTATTGTGTTTTCAGAAGTTATTAGTGTATAAGTATAGTTAAACATACAAGTCTCGATTCAAGTATACAAAGTAATTTTTTATAATATTATATGCACCAATGTGAAAAGGTTTTTGAAAAATATACACGAGAAAAAAAATTTTAGCACTTATTTTGATTTCTTAATATTTTTTTTACTTATAAAAAAAAGATTTATAAAAATATTAAAATCGCATTAATTACAGAAGGGCTTATAGATTACTAGTGTTCATTTTTAATTAACCAAACCATACTACACAGGCAATAAGATTAAAAATAAGGCAATCGTAAGAAAAATTTGACCCAAGGCTCATCTTTTGCCAAAAGTTTATTTTTACCATAAACACAAAAGTTCGAGGTAGCATGCAAAAGTCGAACTCCATATTTTGTCCCGTGATTTAAAAAAGCCATTTTCCGGGTAGAAAATAGGTTTTTTTCCCTTGCAGTTCTAGGCCTCAAGTGCAAACTGTAGTCTTCAGAATTTTAATTAGAATAAAAATATTATTTCAATTTGCTTTTAATTGCAATTCAAAAAACTATGCAGCTTGGCGATGCAAACTGTTCTATAGTAATATTTAAAAAGCACGGGTAAACGGTAATGCGTACTGGTGTTTCCATAACAAAGACCCTAAAGTTAAAAAAGTTATGTGAAAGGTCGCAAATTGAAGGTTAAACTTTGTACTATAATTCCCAGAAGTTTTGACGAAATCTCATTTATCGCTCATTTACCAGGTATGAAATGTAAATTAAAAAAATTAACCGTTTTATCGCTATCTTAAATGAAATCTAAAAAAAACATATTTCGGTACTGTCAATCTCCTGAAAAAACCGGAAGCCTGCCTCGGAATTCTGTGAACGTTTTTCTGGAGTGTTCGTGGTTCAAATAATTTTTTGGAAAAAATAAATCTTGGGTCAATTTTTCCTATTAAAATTTTTATATTACCTGTAGTATAAGATACTAAGGTAAAATTAGCGTCTAACCGACTATTTTTTGACAGATGAGTGTCGATATAAAACAGGAATATTTTTTGCTGCAAATGTCATCTATTTTTTTTTTTAATTTTTGAATGTAATACCTAATTGGTCCCCGTACCTAATTGCACTCGAAATTTTTTCGACTATCGTATTTAAGCGTATTTAAGTGTTATTAGCATGGGGACCGGTCGAGGGACCGGTATGAGCCACCCATCTCCGCTTAGTGCCAATGTTTGGCAGCATTTTTTACACGGCTAAAAAAAAATAACGCGTACAAATAAACAGAGTTTTCGTCCTTGTTTTCGTCAGCAAACAATAAAAAATTCAACACCATTGTTTACGCACTTTTTTATAGCTAAAATATTTGCATTTTTTTTTTTTATATATTTGACGTAAAAAAAGTCAACGTTAAGTTTTAAATAAATAATATATACAAAAAATAAGTCAAGTACTAAACACACAAAAATTATATAAGTGTTGAAAGTTTATTTATTATGTTTACCTTACCTTTAATTTATTCGCCCCCGCATTACATTTTGGATGATATCTTTTTGACGAAAGTTAATGTCATACAAATATGGGAATTTTCTCACTCAATAAGGTTTTTATTCATTTACGATTATATAAACTTTTATGTACTTTAGCAAGTATTTCTTCATGGCCGAATTTGATGCCTATGTAAGTCGTTGGTAATTCGAATTTTTTTTTTTTTTTTTGATTCTTCAATATTCAATAATTTTTTGTTTTTACAAAATAAATTTTCGAGTAAATTTTTTAAATGTTTTGAAATCGGTTAAGAGAAAAATAGTTAAAAAGTTTCTTTATTTCGTCATTTAATATTTTATGCTGATTGAATTATTATAATTTTTATATAAATAAAGAAATCATGCACAGTCGTCTAGAGCCACGAAATATTTTAAATGTATATATCCTAACTTGTCAAATATTAACTAAATACTTGTATACTCTATAGACTTTAGGGTAAAAGAAAATTCAGAATAAAAAACCCAAGAAAATCTGTATTATATATAAAGTGTAACTGAACCTACAAGTCAAACTCCTTCAAAGTGAGCCTATATTCGGCCTATATTAACATTTTAATAATGAGATAACTACAAAACAACCATACAGTACTTGATAAAAAAATTTTTTAAAGCAATTATGCAAATTCATGATATTTAAATAAAGATTTAACCTGGTAATATTTTGTATATTCACATTTCCGTGTTCGCAGAATTTCTACTCTATTCTAAACTTGTAAGGAATTCAATTGCCTGAAATTGATGGGAAAAGGGTCTAGTATAATTAATTTCATGATCTATGAATTGGCCTTTTCAACTTTGTAAATCTAAAGTGCCCATTATAGGCCCTAAGCGGTGGCAGCTTCAAAATAAAAAATTAGAACAATTGAAATAATAGAAGATTCCTAGACATGGTAAAGAATATTACTCATTCCACAGCGTGTAAATATAAATGTTTATATTATAAAAATATTTACATTTACATGCTGGGGGATGGGTAAATATTCTTTACCGCGTCTAAGAATATTTTTTATACATTTTAGGCAAAGAATTACATCATTATTTATACACAACTAAACGTGTAAACAATCAAATTCCAAACGACTTTTCGAACTCTGAAAATGCGCGTGCGCGTAAGGAAATAATGTGTGTCCTTGAATTTTCTCATACCACCACGGCTTTGAAACAAAAAAAAAGGTACAAAAACACGCTTATTGAAAAGTAAGTAATGGGTAATTTTCCAAGCATAAAAATTATATTTAGGAAAGGGAAAGAAAGAAAGAGAAGCAGATAGTCTCTATAAGGTAGCATTCACACGAGAAAAAAATTTTAACCACCACCTCCAAAATTTACTCACACTTTTGATTATTTAGGTAGCATTCACACGAGAAAAAAATGTTAACCACCACCTCCAAAATTTACTCCCACTTTTGATTATTTAGCATGCAAGAATGGAACGAGAGGGGGTAAATATCGAAGGTGGGGGTTACAAATTTTTCTCGTGTGAATGCTCTCTAAATCATATACTATTGACATCACCAATATTTGTTTAAACTTTATCGCTGCATTCGCATTTTCAGAATTCAAAAGTCCTTTAAGAATTTGATCTTTTTACACGTGTACCTGTATAAAAAATGATTAAATTCTTTGTCTCGACTGCGCCAACAACCTAAAAACATTTATATTTACACGCTGTGGAATGAGTAATATTCTTTACCATGTCTAAGAATCTTCTATTATTCATTGAAGACAAAAGTCGTTTGGAACTACACGTGTAGTTGTGTGTAAATAATTATGTAATTCTTTGCCTAAAATGTATAAAAGTAGATTAATGGCTAATTTTTTGAAATTTTTTGTCTCAGAAGATCAGATGTTATCAAGATAATATTTATTAAAACGAAGAAAATAAGATTACCCGGATTATTTCTCAAAAAGTTTTGTGGCTACTATTTAGTTTTTGAAAATCGGAACCTACGGGTCCAAAATAAAAAAAAAATTGATATAAAATAATAAGCGTGTCAAATAGCAGGGGATTTAATCGAGGATTTAACGGGTTGGTTAGATAGACCAGTTAAAAAAAGACAATTTCAGGCAATAAAATTTCTTTCAAGTTGTCTTTATTTTTCAAGAAATGGTGGTAGTCCTGGGTAGCTGGCTTGAGAAGTAATCGCTCATATAATATAAAACACAATAATCTTTGCTTTTTTTGTACATTAATTTATATTTTTTTAAACCATCAATTTATATTTTTTAACATGGAATATGTTTATAGGGAGGGGGTACTCAAAAATTGAAAATTAAGGGGGGAGGGGGGTCAAATTTGTCAAATTTAAGGGGGGGGGTCAAATGAGACTTAAAATAATTAGGTAAGTATATATCGCTCATTTTCATTTTTTTTGCAAAAATTGTGTCACGTGGTCGTATATACTGATTGAAGTAAGAATTTACAAATTTTTTTGTCTTAAAGTTTGTATTTCAAAAAGTTGTTGACCATACACCATAAAAATTAACATAAATTTAAGTTGAAAAAAAAATTTGTGGCTAAAATATGACAAAAAAGCCTTTACCGTTCCCCTAAAAAGCCTTTACCGTTCCTATTAAAAACTTGGTGTTTTAAGCAAAACAAGTGCATGGATTTATATTTCCTTTTTCTAAAGTTTGTATTTCACTTAATTTTAGATGTAACAACAGCTATTTAACCTTAAATTAATGTTTTAGATGCTATTTTAGTTTAAAATATGACCAAAAATTACGTATTTATCCACAAAAGCATAAAAATACTTTTTTATACCTCAAGAAATAATCGGTTAAAAGCACAATAATACAAATTTTTTAATTTTACTTAGTTTTTATGACAATAACAAGTTGATCCTTTGATAAAAAAAACTTTTACTTTATGTTTTCTAAAAATTACAGCACTAGAACAAGATTTTGATATTATTTTTTTTAAATCTATTTTTGCAAAAAAAGGAAAATGAGCCATATAAATAAATAAAATACTTTTAAAAGACTTTGAAAAATCTGGGCTTAAAGACTTCGAATAATACAGGTTTATGGACTTTTAGAATAATATCGATTTAGGGACTTGGAATAATTCAGGTTTAGGGAATCAAAATAGTTTGGGTTTAGAATCTTAACAACTAGTAAGGTAATAATTACAAATTACAACAATAGAAAATTTTATTGTAATGTTAAGTAACATTTGTATTAAACCTAGTCCTCATCTGGAAGTAAACATGTTCCATGTATTTAGGTTGTGTTTACACAAACGGGTTATAAGTTTTTTTTATCAAGTATCTAGTGTAATTCTTCAGGAGTATCTGAACCTCTAGAAAATTTTTTTTAAGGTTTAGAAAGCAATGATTTTTTTCTTGCCCAGTTAAATCTTTGCTTAGCATTTGAACCTTCATCCCTATTCGACGATTCCCTCGCTTTTTTCAGAAACTTAATTAAAACCTGAATATATAATCGGAACTTGGAATACATAGAACAATACAGGTTGTCGCAGGGTATGTTATTTGGAGAAAAATTTAAACGTATAATAAATTAGCATGAGTTAGCACTAATAATTTTGTTGTAGAAACACAATCCAGCTTTTGAATAATGGATAAAGAAGGAAAATTAGTAAATAAATATATAAATTAGCATAAATTTGTATAACTATTTATAGTAAATATATTTAAGTTTTGTTAATATTTGCGGTTACTTTTCTGTTATGCTTCAATCAACATATAAAAAAAGATTACAAGCATTTTAAATATAGTAATATGTCAAATACGTATACTTGATTATTCAAATGTATCTATATATGTATGTAAGTTCGCATTACGGTTCGCATATACATTATACATATAGATAACATCGTTTTTTTGATACGATGACGTTTTAATATTCCAAAGACTTCTATATAAGGTTTTTGTAGCTTTAATAGCTTTATTTCTTTTATTAATTTTTTTCTTCTTCTTTACTTTCTTTAAACTACTCAAATTTTTGCAATCAATATTTTTAATCATTATCTGGACCTCGATCTGGACATTATTCAGTAAAAATTACTTTGACAAAAGTATACAAGATTCCCAAATTAAGTAAAATCGTCTTCAGGTTATTTACTGTTGGTACAATATTTATTTGCACAATCCTTTATCAGCAGTATAACATTTTTTTAGACCAAAAAAATTACACTTTTTGTGGTTTAAAATAATTTTAGAACTAATTTTAAGATTTTTTCCTACTATTAATTCATTTATGAAATCTAGCAAATTCTAAAGAATATAATTAATAAGCTCATATTCTCATTTTAAATAAAATATAGAGAATAAATAAAATGTTAATTATAATTTAAAAAGTTAACTGTAAAATTTGACTAATAATAATAATATTTAATATTAATTTATACACAATTAATTATAATTTTATTATAATATTTTGTATAAAATTTTAATCAATAATAAATTATATGATCTATAAAAGTACAACGACCCCATTCTATAAAAAATATTAAAGTTCAGCGATCCGTAAATTTTTCTGCTTTTTTTTTATTTCATCGAATCGTCAAGAATCATTTCTTTTAATATCGGGAGAAGAGGAATAACAGTAATTATATAAAAAAGAATTAATGTTCTAATCTATATTTTTTTTAAAGACTTCCTTTCTTTCTTCATCCAGCGTAAAATTACGATTGATTTTGTTTTTGCATTAAAAAAAAAACATGCATTCTGGAATTATTTACGAAGGTGGCAAATTCATACACCTATGTATGATAAATTACAATACATATAGTGAAGGCATTGTAGAGCGTAGGCGTTTTCTAGTCTTTTTACAAAAAATAAAGTCAAGAGTTGATTTATAATAAGTTATAGAGAATGAGAGAAGAAGAGTGATTCTCAAAGAAGATACTTACGAATATTCATTGAAAGCAGAGATACAGCACATGAATATGAGTCAAAAGCTGATGGAGGAGGAAATTCTAGGTATATACCGCAGAAAAAAGAAAATTTTTTGTTGTAAAACTGTACTTGTTTCAAGAGCTAAATATACATGCACATAATTATGCATGTTATAAAGGCCAAGTCATGGAGGTTGTTACATTGTTATTATGCTATAAAGTGAATAAAATATACAAAGTGCTATGTATGTCGAGATTTAAAAATCTTATTTCTTTGTTATTATTTCAGTTTCTATTAGAAAATCTTTAAATTACCTTGTCTATTACTATAATGTACCGTATAAAATTATTTTATTAAACTCTAGTATTGATATTTGTTTCAACGTCATTTTCATTCTAAATCACGTTCCGTTTTTTTTTTTTTTTTTTTTTTTTTTTTGTTAATAATGCTTCAAAAAAACAATAAAAAAGCTGAGACTACATTTAAATAACACAATATTGCACTTTATTTATGCAAGCTCTTCAAAGAAATTAACTAATGCTACTTAGTATATTGATTTTATTAGGCGTATGCACAAATTTTAGCCCGATTTTAAGAAAAATCTTTCATTCGTTATTTTCTATACATATATCTAATCAATCTGGTGAATAGTTGCCATTATTTCCTATCACTCACTGCCACCATAAAATACCATCGGTTTCTAAGCAAGAAAGTTATCAAGCCAAATTTTATTCTGCGAAACTTCAGTAAAATTTTAGTCTTTCAGCTAAATCATTCTGCATTAACCGAAAAGGTGGTAATCTGTGGGAGCTAGGTCTGGTGAAGTACTTAATAATCTAGGTCTGGTCTAGCCATACGATGGAGAACTTCCCAGTCTAATTACAAAATAGTTTTCTTTGTTGTCTTTGCGGCATGAGGTCTTGCATTATCGTAAAGTAACATAACGTTCATTTCCTAATCATTCATAACCTAATCAGGTGCATTTTGTACCCTCATTTCTATGGTTGAAAGTTGGGTTTTTTTCTCTCTTGATTTTTCTTGGAAAGAAATTGTCATCTTTCAATAAATAGTTATAACAGAATATACACTTATATTACATAGTTACTATACTACAATATATGTGGTATTGGATTTCTTTTTTCAATTAAAAAAAATTATTTTTTTTTTTTAATGTTTTGTTCCCGAGATCTTTCGGTTACGAAACTGACAATACTCTGCACTACTGTCGCATATACATTAGAATCGAAGTTTGATAATCATATGCTTTCAATATTTGTTTGTTATTTGTAAATTATTGAATACATATGCAATTTTAATTATGAATAATAATCTTATTATTTTTGTAAATAACTGCGCCAATTTACACCTTAAAAAACTATGTGCTTCACAACGGCATTAAATTTGAATCATTTCATTGCTTGGTAAGTAACTGACTCGTCCGTTATTCACCTCGCGTCCTATTTCCTCAACTCATCTGAAATGATTCCTCGAATGATTCTCTTTCATCCCTTGTAAAGCAAATAGATATTACGTGACCTTTGTTCGGAAAAAGGTCATTTTTCTTCGAGTTTTTTTGCTAAATCATTTAGTTGATGACTATAACGTTTAGCATTGACTGTTTCACCAGGTTTCAGTAGCTCATAATAAATAAGACCTTGCATATCCCATCAAATACAAAGACGAACATTTTTTTCATAAATATTCGATTTAGCAACTTGTTTAGAAGACTCTCCTAGACCAACCCATGAATATTGACGTTTGGGATTGTCTTTGTAATGTAGTCCATTTCTCATCACTCGTAAGTATTATCCACAAAAAATCTTAATTTTTTTTCTGGATAAAAGTGACATTCACGTAGTTGATCTTCGATTCATGTTGCTCTCTGTCAACTTGTGTGGTCCTCATTTGCCTAACTTCACAATTTTACCCATTTTATGCAAGCTTCCAGAAATAGTTGCTTGGACAACCCCAAACTTTACAGCAAGTTCTTTCTGCGTTTAAGCAAAATTTTCACGCAGTAAATTTTTTATTTAATTGTTATTAATTTTTGTTGGAGCTCCAGGGTATGGTTGATCACTAACATCAAAATCACTAGATTTAAAACGACGAAACCAATATACAGGTACGCAGAGACAGTATTTTCTCCAACCACAGAGCAAACTGATTTACAAACATCAGCAGAACTTTTTTCCTGCTGAAACTCGTAACAAATACAGTGCCTTATTTTATAGGTTATGTAATAAGATAAAGTATAATTAAAAACAAAATTTATATAGACAAATACCTATACCCTTCCTATGATACGATACATTCGGACTAAAATTTCGCTTGAAAAAAAGGACATAAAAAACAAAGAAACTTGATAAATATTTTTTAAAGATAATTTATGGAGTATTAATGATGAAATAATTATTTCAAAGTCATTTAATATTATCGGATAAAATTTTTGAATTAATTAGTATAATACACGCCTTTTTATTTAGTAAAATAGGATATTTAATGGTTATTATAATTGCAGATATAAAATGCTTATTGAAATATACATACTTTTAGTTGCAATGTGTGGAAAAAGATAAGTAGCATGTATTATTAAATTTTTTGAAAATATGGTAAAAATAATTAAGTAAAAAATGATCCTTTTTCAGCTCTAAAATGTTGAGAATTTTTATCATTTTTTTATTATTATTAGCAGAAACCAAAAATTTATTTATAACATATTAAAATTCAATGAAAGGATCACATTACTTTATTATTAATAAAATAGATTTATTTATCTATAATTATGTAATTTAAACGGACAAGAAAATTAATATTTTTTTAAACATTATTAATTACTTGAATATCATGATTTTTGATATAAAAATTATAATGTATAATGTTAATATATATATAATTAATTCAATAATACACGTTATTTTCCAATGTCAGTTATTAAAGGATATATTATTTTTCACATATTTTGCTGTTTAGTTTTTTGCTAAATGAAGCCAAAAATAAAAAAAATTCAATTTCAATGCAAAATTAAGATAACAACTAGACTAAGAAAATCTAACTATTTTTTTATGATCCTATATAAAAAATTTCAAGGTTTAACAGAAAAAGGAGGCTTTAGATCATAAAAAAAATGATACTTTTATATTTATACTCAATTATTTATATATATATCAAGTTCAGCAATTAAAAAAAATGTATTACATATAAATTACTAGAATTGATTCTAAGAAAACTCATTTAAGGAAATCGAAAGCGTGATTTAGTCGATGGCTTCATGTCTTATTGTATAAATTGTTTGCGTATTATGCAATAATATAAATTTATGTTATTACAGCAAAAAAAAAGTTTTTAAATTTATTTTTTACTTGTGCAATAAATATAGCGTATTATTTGAAAAATATTATTTAATATTTAAATTATTACTTTTTTTCAATAACTTATTGTTTTAATTAACGAGTTTTCAATATTAATAATGATTTTCTAATATGATTAATTAAAATAAATATATTTAAAAAAAAAAATTTATCGCATTAAAGTTATGTGTTTTAAATTAATTAGCATAAAACGGAAGCTTTGCAATTCTTTGAAATAAGTAGGTTACAAAAACAACATATATTATCATAGTTTTTTTTAAGTTTCATTTTATAATTCAAAAAAAAAAAAAATATCACTCTGCACATATGTAAGTTGAAAAAGGAACTTTATTGGCTTTAGAAATTTGCGTGGTAGTAAATAGTTGAAAACCTAGACTTACTGGTTTCTACTATGTATATACATTTTAAGAAAGTAGTTTGTTGTTTATATATTGAAAGGAAACTAAAAAAAATCAAAGATAACACATGATGGATTAATTATTTTATTTGCATTTTCAAATTGATAAATTTTGTCTCAGGATAAAAAAAATTTATACACTAATTTATGAAAGGAATACTCTTCTAATGCACATGTTAACATTAATTCATGCTATATGGACTTTTCCACTTGTTGTTTCTTAATTTTTATAATTAAACGTTGAAATTCTTCGACTGTGAAAAAAACGTAGTACTAAAATATCATCAACATGGGTTTCATGACCGTGCATCTATTTCGTGTTATTTTAGTATGAAAGACAATTTTCAAAGAAATCTCGTGCCACGAAAAAAATCAAGCTATCGTTAAAAGTTAGTTTAAATGAGAAACGAATACTTTTTTCTAAACTATTACACGCAAAGAATGATAAATATAATTAAAATAGAAGTTATCTAGCAACCAAAAAATAGGTCAAAAATATGCCTACATGTAGAAAATCAATATGTAATAGTTATTTTATAATTAAAAGTATAAAAATAATCCTACATTTTATCATTTTTTTTGAAAATTCTTCTTGCGCTAACGCATTTTTAGCGTCAACTAAAATTACTCTCAATTATGTAATTTTAGCAATAGTACACTGGGAGTACACTTCGAATTTCAGGATACTGGCACTGATGACTTTCCTTATCTAATTATAACAAAATCATTACCTCTAATTGGACCTTCTTTTGTTAAACTCACCAATGAGTTTTTAAATAAAAGCGTTTTACGATAGTCATGAAAAAAATCTCTCTTACTGGCAATAAAAAAGAGTTTAATCCCATCGTTTCCTTCTAATTCTACACCAGTTGCTCTTTTGTGTTTCTTTTCCACAGAGTTAGTTAAACTTACATATAGACCTACACAAATACCTACAATTCTAAAAAAAAATGGCTTTGATAGATTCCTTGCAAACTGGATTAGCAGTTCATGGTATACATGATAATGCTGATAAATATTCAAAAATTTTGTCATCGTGTTTATAAATTTTATAACTATGTACAATTCTGCTTAAACACTCCTGATTTTTCATCCACTTTTTTTCGGGGCTGTCTTCACCTTTCTACCAAGTGATAGTTTAGCAACCATTATACCTCGGTGTCAGCTTGCTCTTTCTTGAATTCTTGCAATGCAGTGTACAAATCAGGGTGATGTTTCTTAAATACCAAACGAAATCTATTTTGCCAGCCTTCACTTATATTATTTGTTTTGTGGGAATTATTAATTGCTGCAGTGTATTGATTCCATAAAGGGATCGGATATCTTGCTGGAACGACTCGTCTTCTTCCACAAGCAGTAATACCTAAAACGTAAGTCTCTTGAAAGTATTGAAATACGCTGCTCATTTCCTCAGGGGATTGAATTTTAAGTATTCTAAACGCTTCTTTTACATCATCAATTGGAATGAATGTTAATCCGAGCAACATGTGACTAAATTTTTTAATAGATCTATTATTTGCGTTATTATATCAAAGAAGATATAAAAGTATGTATCTTCTTTGATTATATGCTTCTTGAAGGCCATCAGCTTGAATTTCTCTATATATATATTGCCCTAAATGAAAAAAAGCAGTATGTTATTATGTTTGCTTCAGGAAAAACTTCTGTACAAGCATTTATTATTGCCTTTTCAAAATCGCTTATTATGTATTTTGGCATCAAGTTTGGAATAAAAACTTCACCACCTACAGTTTGGATATCTTCTAAAACAGTGCGATATTGAATGGTTTACTTATAGAGGAGAGTTATGCGCAAACAAATGGTAAAGCAACTGACCCTGTGAATTCGATAAAATAAATAATTTACGAATTCGGTAAAATAGATTATTTGGTAACGTGTCCATTCGGCAAAAAAAAATCGGTAAAAAGTCTAAAAAACTACCAAAAGTTAGGTTAAATGTGTTCAAAAAAATTGATTCCCTTCGGTAGCGACAGTGGTTATAATTATAGATAGAGTATTTATTTTACATTTCTTACTTATTATGCTATTATATCAGGTAATTTTTGCTACATCCATTTTCTTTCATTTTATGGGACATATAATAAGACAATGATTAAAACTTCTATACAAGGATTAATCTCCTTCGGCAATCATTAATAAATTTTGAGTATATATAATATGCATATATTTTAATCTTTCGCAACACATCAACAGCACTCAACATCATCAGTCTCTCATCTTCAAGTCAGAAAATTATTTATCTATTCTAAATTACAATCTCAACACCTAATCTCCACTTCCACATTACATTACATACTCCTACACATTGTCAATCTGGATCAGACGACCCGAAAACATGGCTTGATATTATTTGGGTAGACAACAATGATAAGATTCTTTCATTCACTAACAGAATAGCGCCATTTTACTCTGATCATAATCTCATTGATGTAGAAATCGAACTCTTTAAACTTCAACCTCCTTCAGATAAATTTACTTATAGAAAGTTCGATGATATCACTCCGGAGGACATCAATGAGATTCTGATTGTATGTGATTGCTCTTTGTATGATAATCCTGACTTTGGAATACAATCAGCAGTTGACTGCCTAAATAATAATCTACAGACAGCTATTGATCAGCTTGCTCCCCTTAAAACAGTGAACTCTAAGAAAAATATGCAGCCTTGGATCAATGGTGAGCTAAAACTGCTTGTTAAAAAACGCAAGGCGGTTGAAAAATGCTACTTAAGATCAAAAAGTCCTCATCTCCTAAAAGAATTTATAAGGCTCTCAAGTGAAGTTGAAATGTCTTCTGAACAAGCGCGTAACTCTTTTTATCAAGAGCTTATTAATAATGCGCTTACAAATGGCAAAGATATTTGGCGAGAACTTAGGCATCTTGGGCTGCTACCCGCTCCTAAATCAGATCTTCACGGTTTTGCCCAAGATAAAATAAATAAATTCTTTGCGGGAGTGTCTTATTCGTCACTTGAAGATTCAAATCTCAAGAACATCGAAGAACTAATTTCTAACGCGCTTAAAGAAGGTTTTCAATTCTAGCAGGTTTGACTCAATGACGTAATTTTGGCCGTAGCACACTTTTCAACTCAGGCTACGGGTGACGATGGTATACCTCAAAAAGTAATAGCTAAGTCATTACCTACACTTGGCCTCTTTCTTGTCAAACCCTTCAATGAGTCTCTGTTTAAAGGCATTTTTCCTCTTAGCTGGAAAAAATTGTTACTAGTGGCAATTAAGAAAACTCGTACTCCTTCATCATGCTCTGATTTTAGGCCAGTAGCTCTGCTCTGCTTTCTGTATAAGGTCTTAGAAAAACTGGCACACGATCAAATTACTGCATTCTTAATAAGTAACAGCTTACTCGACCCATTACAGACTGGTTAGACAGCACAGTAGTAATAAAAACAGCACTACTAAAATTAACTGACGATATACAAAAAGGAATGAACAATAGACAGATAACATTATTACTACAATTTGACTTCAGCAAGGCGTTTGATACGATTCTGCCCTCAAAATTGTTACCAAGGTTGATGAAAATGGAATTCTTCAAGATGTCACTATTATGGATCAAATCCTACTTAGAAAGTAGAAGTTTACAAGTTATCTCTAAAACATCTTTTTCTGATCCACTAAGTGTTAATCTTGGGGTTCCCCAGGGCTCGGTACTCGGACCTTTGCTGTTTTTTCTATATATTAAAGATGTAAAATTACACTTACCATATAATGTACGACACATACTTTACGCAGATGACTTACAGGTCTACTGTCAAGTATCACCTGAAATAGTACTGGAGGCCACAGCTTTATTATCTGAAACAGCTCGTAACATCTCTGCTTGGGCTGACAGTATTTCCCTTCGGCTCAATCATGGAAAAACAAAAGCTATATATTTTGGCACGAGTACCTTTGTCAATCGTTTAAACAGTTTAAATTTATCGGGAATAGACTTAGGAAATGGCATCATCACTCCTTTTGTAGATGAGGTGACTAGTCTAGGTGTTATACTTGACAGCAGACTAAACTGGAACAGTCACGTTACAACAATTGAGAAAAAATTAGGCACAGCCCATAGACATATGTCACCGAGATCTTACCACAGTTCGGGTATACCTGTTGCAGGCTCGCCTTAGGCTTCCCCCTCAGATGGTCTCCGCCCTCCTATGAAGTCCTCAAGACCGAGTGACCTTATGAAGTTCACTAAGCTCTGAGGTTTCAATGGTCCAACATCTTCTGTGTTCGTTAGTGAAAACTCGAGGTACCTTCTGCGTCGTTCCTCCAGCGCTGGGCAAGCCCAGATCAAATGTTCGGTTGTTTCTGTCGATTCATCGCAGAATCTGCAGTTCCGAATATCTTTAATGTTCCCCCATCTGTGATGGTTTAATACGGAGTGACCCGTTATCCAGCCCACCACAACACGAGTGTAGATTCTATTCATATTCAGTAGTTCGTCACGCCACTCGTAGATCGGAGAGGTACCCAAGGCCCTTTTGGACTGCCTGGCTCCTCTTGATTCCGTCCACTCCGTTGCGTTCTCCCTACCCATTAAGTCAGAGATAGCCGATACGACCTCGCACCAAGGGGTTCCGATGACGGCAGTTGGGGCTGCTATCTTAGTTCCTTTCTTGGCTAAAGAGTCAGCTTTCTCGTTGCCTGGTATGCCCACATGAGCAGGTACCCAGTAAAACGTGATTTTGTTCCGACTACCTAGAGTGTTTAACGAAGTTTTGCATTCGCGTACCAGCTTCGAGAAAGCTGTTACCGAGTCCAGAGCGTTGAGAGCAGCCACGCTATCTGAGCATATGCTAATTCTCATTCCCTCTGTCCCCTGACGAAGCATCTTCTCTGCACACATCTTTATAGCCAGTATTTCTGATTGAAATACCGAGGCTAGGGGTCCTGCAGAGCCAATGAGGGCTGTTTCTTTAGGACCCCATGCAGCCGAACCAGTATTTTCATCCTGTTTCGACCCATCCATATACCAGACTCTTGTATGAGCCAGGTCCGGGTGAGTGCCGTCTGCCCATTCATCCCTGCTGGTTATCCTAATGGAGAACCTCTTTTCAAAGGGGTTCAAATTCACGCAGGCATTACTTTTTGGCCATAATAATTTATAAAATCCTGCGGTTACATCAACCCTCATATCTGAGCGAATCTTTTACCAAGTACATTCCTAAAGAGAATGCAAGGGGTACTCTGCGTTCAAAAGAAATCACTCGAGAAATCACCATACCTAATATCAAAAATTGTGGGACAAACACCTTTCGGTACAGAGGCGCTAGACTTTGGAACTCTTTACCTGCAGAAATTCGGTTTCTACCTTCACTTAACTCATTTAAAACTGCTATGCACAAATATCTCTTTACACTTGATCCCTAGCAAGGGTGTTTTCATAAATATGACATGCCATCCTTTTGTTACAAGACAATTACTTATTACTTATTATTTTATTATTTTATTTTAATATATTTCACTTATTTTAATAATTTATTTAGAATTAACGTTACCATGTTAACAAACTAATTGACTGTGATACCTATGGCAAATTATTAAATTTAAACTATTTAGACTATAAGTATTTATTAACTACTTTATTTCATTTTACTATAAAAATTTAATAATGTTATCACTAATATTTTATTTGATTACTGTATTTTTGTTCAATTGCAAAATAAAGAATATTTTCATTTACATTTACATTTACTCCATATTTCCAATTTCATACTTCTTATATAAATTTACTTACGCATTGCTTACGCACTGTTATTATTATTGTTATTATTATTTTTATAATTTTAATAAAAATTTAAAATTAAGTCTACTATAAAATTCTGCTAGTTTTTGTCATTTTATATTGTTTTTCTTTTGATTTTCTATCATTATTGTAGTACTTATTATCATATAAAATGTATATGTTTTTCTCTCGGTGTATATATCGAGTATATATTTACAATAAATAAAATATCAAATATCAAAAATATATTTGGGCCTCGATTTGGGCTTTATCACTTCGAGTCTCTTATTCGCTTAGCAGGAATAGTTTAATTATCGAAAATCTGTGAAAATCACAAACAAGGTATTTTTTTAGCATATCAAGTTTTCTAGTGCATGTGGTACGATTTTCATTCATTGGTTGTTGTACTCATTCACAAGTTGATTTGCTTACTTGTTCGTTTAGTCATGTTGGGATGTATTAGTTTCTTGCTGATATCAATTTGGTAACTTAACTGAAGTGTTATTTTGACTGTCAAACGATCTTTTGTGCTTGATGTTGTGTGCTTGATGGACCAAGATGACTGTATTGACTTTTATACTAGTTGACTTTTTCTGTCTTTAAGTTAATTTGGTTTATTAAGATTCATCTAGATCAGTCTTTTGACTTTTAATAATTTTATAATTGATTTTTCTGTCCCTCTTCAATTTTTTCTTTGTTTTTGACTATATAAAATTATAACTTCCATATTTGCCTACTTTTATCTATCGGTAAATTTTTTAGTATATACGTATAGAAAAGAGTAAAAATGTGTAATAATTGGTTGTAAATAATAATTAATTTATTCACAATGTTAGAAAAATATAAAATATTATATTTTGTAATTATACAATTATTAACAATAAATTATAAAAATTATGGAACAATCATAAAATGCAAAAAAGCGTACAAGAATATAAAAATTTTTAATAATAAGGATGATAAGAATTTAGATAATAATTATTGTTATCAACTTGTTCACAAGAAGAGTATACTTATAATAATTATAAGGCTACAGCCTTACGTGGACCACTGTTTCGAAGATACTTTTTATCTTGCACAGGTCAATGGAATTTTCCTCCGAGTACTTAGGTTTTTTGGGTCGTTGAATACGAAAATGATATCCATTTTTATATTTAAATCGATAATAATAATTGTGGGGAACTGGATGAGGAACTGGACTATTTTGGGTAGAAACGAATATTATGAATGAAGAAAAAATTTTAAGCAAAAGGGGTAAAATAACAGTAGCCACCCTTAAATTAATGTTAAATTCAGGTTAAATACCTTTTACAAGAATTAATTAATTTTTTTAACACTAAATATTGGAATAGCTCATATAAATAATTGTGTAAAAATTCAAAAGAGCAATAAAAAAAGAGGAAAAAAATGAGTAGCAACCTACGCTTACCTTTGAGCATTTGTTAAAACTGCACAAATATAGATATGGGAAAAGCATTTATACAAACGTGCAAAGAATACAAAGGAAATATTATATATGTGTTTGATGACGATTTGTTGCTACTTTTTTTTATTTATTAACTAAAAAGGAATGAATTTTGAAGAAGGCTAATGGGTCCTTCAATTTAGCATTAAATTTATATAGTTTAAATAATGTTTTTCTTGAAAAAAATAAAATTTTATATTTTTCAGTTTCTTTTACTTCTTTTTAGGGATTTATTTACTTCGTTATAAATAAATTAAGCAATTAAAACTTTTAGGATTCGTTTTCAGCAAAAAAAAAAATAAATAAATAAATTGTACAAATGTTTTGTAATACCTACTGATTATTTAATTTATCTTTTTTATAATTAGTAAAAAAAAAACTTGTAATATTTTAAAATTATATTGCTTTATTTTTTTTAAGATAAGAACAAATAGTCGTATGTGTATAATTTAAACGTTATTTATTTTAATGGTAAATACACAATGTATTTTGATAAGTTATCACCAATTACATTTTTTTTTTAAATCGTATAGGTATACCCGTCATTCTGATGTAATAGTAATTACAATAATAAAAATTTATTGTATTTTTCTGAAATGAAATATATTTTTTTTTAAATTCACTTTAGCATTAAATAAAAATTTAATTCTCTCCTTGAATGACATTAATTTTCTCTTTGATTTCTCTTGACGTGTTATTTTTATAATGCCATAATAACAATATTTTAAAATTGAGAAGAAATTTTGCGAGAAATGTTATTATAATGTGAGAAACTTTAAAAGTCATTTCTTCAAGCCTTAAGCTAACTAATACTTACTTTACTTATACTCTTACTTCGCTAAAAATAAAAATTAATCTTTTTTCTTGCTTGCTAATAACTTGCAAATAACACAATAATATTCTTTTAGCCTTGCTTACTTTACTTTTTATTTTTTTGTTTCATGTAAATATGTAATTATGTAATTCAACTAATCTTTTCACTTATCTTGAAGAACATTCACATTTTAAAGACGTATGTGATGCATTTGAATTTTTAGGAAATAAAACTTTTTTTTCACTTTGCATCCTGCTTTGCATGCAGTCTAGAGAGGACCCTCGAGTGGACCTAAAATTGGAGTTTTAAGAAAAACTTTGCTCCCCGGGGTTTCTTGTAAACTTTTGGTCATACAAAGCCCCTTTTATGAAATTTTAAAAAATCTCAATTTACCCATTTAAAATTCATTACAAATAAAAAACAACCACTAACAATTACAAAGCAACTAGGGGCAAAAAAATAATTACTTTCGAATCTAGACAATACGTATTTTTTCTCACATAGATTAAAAATAGACCTAGTGGTTCAGTCTCAGTAATGCTTCTAGAATATAAAAACTATTGAGTTAATTCCCAAACTTTTGCAACAGAATTTTTCTAGATCCCAACTCCAACCCTCTAAGTCTAAAATATTTTTTTAAATCAATAATGGTAATAATTAAATGAATTACTCTAGAAGTTTTTAAATGAAAATTATTGTCCCACCTCTCCTGATTATTAGCACATTTTGTTAAAATAAAAATTTTTTATAAAAGCTAAAATTCTAGAAAACTTTTTTTTTTCAAAATACCATAGATGTTTATAGAAAACCCAATTTTTAATTGCTCTGAGTATTTTACAGCTTAATATAAAACAGTCAGGTTTCAAAAACTTTAAAGCACAAATTATTTTTATATGGCTCAGAAGAAGACTTGTTCTGTACACTTCAGGAATATTAACCCATGTAAAAATGTAAAGAAAAAAATAGGTTTCTTTTAACTTGACTAATTTGTACGCTTGAAAAATGTCGAGACGTATAAATTCACGAAACTTTAATTTAGAAGTCTTGAAAGAGAAAAGATTGACAGTTTTTTCTTTTTGTAATTTCATATAAATAATAGTTTCAAAACAAGTCAAAGTAAATTAATTTTTAATCAATGAATAATGTTTATTATAATTTAAACAGTTCATTGACATTAATATATTTTTAACTTGATTTTTAATATGTAATTAAATTATAGAGATAATAAAATAATTAATTAATTATTAACAATCGGTTTTTAAGAAAAACAGAGAATTAAAAAATGTGAAAAAAATATTGTAAAAATCAAGGCTAATGTAATTTTTTTATACTATTTTTTGAAACTAAATAAACTTTGCTAATAATTTTTAATTTATTGCTAAAAACACAGTTATACGTTTTTAAGTTTTAATTAATCATATTTATGAACTTACATAACGTTTTATAAACATTTTATTTCCGTTAAAAAGAAACTTTTGCTTTTTTTTATTGATTTTTTTTGCAAAAACTTATTTTACGACTATATAAATAATAAATGTCGATATTTCTTTACACTATGTTTTTGTATATAAAACTTTTGCATAACAAATATAGTATATTAATTGCTATTAACCAAAAATTCGCATTATGAAACAAAAAAATTTTTTTTATTCGACAGCTCTTAGAATTATTATTGTAATAAGAATTACCTAAAAAGATAAAAAAAACTTGATTTGCGTCAAAATCCTGTAAGGATTTACGAAAAAAAAACTTTATCCATGCAAAAATAAAATTTGATTTCAGTATACGTAATAGTATGATATATAATAGCAATAAAATAGCAATAGCAAGTGCGAATTACATGCATTTATTTCATTAAATGTATTTATAAACTCTGTTATCTCGGCTCTTAGTATACCGGCTAATAACCCTCTCTTTGTAATTATGAACGTTTCTTCTTTTTATTTTTATTTTTATTTCGCCTTCTTCCTATAATAGGTACCTATCTCGGCTCATATCTCTTTAACAATTAAATTTATATTTTGCTCACGTGATATTTAATATTACCGAACTATATTTTGAAAGTTACAAAAGACGCACATAAAAAATTACACGATACTAATTCATCCAACCATAACAATAAATGAAAAAAAATATACAAAATAGATAAAATTACAGTAACAAAATACACTTGTTTTTATTTTTTTACAATTCATTCATGTTACTGGCAGAATTTTAAATACGAGTATCATGTAACCGACCTAGGTATAAAAAAGATCTTTAATTAGGTATTTAAATAAAATTATTTACGAATTATTTATGAAATTCGTCATATAAATGCATATTTCACTGAATGCGGTGAAATACAATTTTATGTCACTTGTTTCATAAAATATTGCTACATTGTTTTTTCATAAATGCATTTATACATACCGCACAGCAACGCGCACGCTGGAGTCGTCGGCCATCTCTTCTATTTATTAGGTTGCCTTTTCCTAGTCAATACGCAGAATAAATCTTGATAAATTTTCTATTAAAAATTCAGTACTGATGCTTTTCATTAGCTATAGGCACTACGTTTACTATTTTTTATGTACATTCTTACGCCGGTTAATAACTTGTATATAAAAATATATTTAAAAGGGAGGCTTAGAATATTATTATTGTTAACCTTCCCCTTTGGCCTTCCACTCCTCTGTTTTTCAGGCTTATGGGAAGTTAACTTAGAACCAAGTTCATCCTTGCGTATTGCTTATGCACATGTCTTCATTGTCCTTTTCTCAAATGAAAACATTTTTCTTCCTTCTTGTCTTTATGAAAACTTTTTAAAATTCAATTATCATTATTTAAATTATTCACTTGTAAATTTATAATTTCAATTAATAAAAGTATAGAGATTTTTAAAAGTAATTTATTGGAGTGATTTTATTATTACATATCTAATTACAATTTGTTTTACATCACACAGTAAAAATCACATTTTTTCTTGTGTTAATAGTATTAATTTAAATCGCAACAACAACAAACACCAGCAGCTGCCTACAGACTGACGTTTCTGCTAGAATAAAAAAATTGCTTTCCCATTCTCGCATCAATGATTTCTCTTGCGATATGTATTCAGGTATAATTATAAAACGTATTTAAGAGAAATTTCAGTTAAGTGGCGACATCTTGCGTTTTTAAAATAAATTTTAATCGATACTAATTTTGTAGTTTTTGTTATTGTTTGCAGAACCGTTTGCAGAACACTCCGTTGTTTGCAGGATACAAGATACAATTTTTTTTCACAAACTACTTAACCTAAATTTATGAAGTTAAAGTAAGTGTTGTATTTAAAAAAATATTCAGATAGATTGTTATTGTTTTGAAAAGACAGAAAAGGGCAGAATTACCCTAGGGAAGAAATGATATAGCAAATAGTATTGTTTAGACTTATGCCCTTAGGAAAGAAAGTAAAGTATACCGAAGAAAAATATTGGGAGATGGTAATAAACTATATGGTTTTCTGAACTTTAATCAGGTCAGAAAAGGCTTCACATAGTTTCATGTACAAATTGAAATTTTTTAAGTATGAATACTTTAGCCTATTTTTTTTTTATAAAATTGTGATAGATGGAAAAAAAAAAATAGATCATTGATGTTTGGATTTGAAGACATGGAATCTCAGTGTGCAAGTAGTTTAGAATTTATAGATTGTAAAGAAGAGAAGATATCATTGTCACCTTCTAGTGTAAATGAAATGGAATTGGGTGAAACACCTCATTTCAAAATTAAAGCAGAAGAAGAGGTAAATTTAAATCTTATGTTAGAAAGTTCAAGGAAAAAATATTTACAGCAATACGATCACTTCATTGAATGGCAAACTGTTCAAAATAAGCCAGAACTTTCTGAGGAAGTCGTACTTTCTTATTTCTTAGAATTGTCTGAAAAGTATGCTCCAAGTACTGTTTGGGGAATATATTCAATGGTTCGCTCAACATTAGTGGCCAAACAGGATGTTGATATTAGTAGTTACCCAAAAGTTTTAGCTCATTTAAAAGAACAGTCCAATGGTTACGAACCTTCAAAATCAAAGGTTTTTACAGGAAAACAATTACGTGAATTTTTAAGTAATGCATTAGATGAAGATTATTTAGCAATGAAGGTAACTTAATTAAATAACAATAATTTTACTTTTATGTTATAATAAGCAAAATTTTTTGTTGTATAATAATTTAGGTGGTTACTGTATTGGGCGTTTATGGTACTTGTCGAGGGAACGAAATACATAATATTTCTATAGGAGATATTGAGGATATTCCTCAAATAAGGGTAATGAAAATTAGCATACCAGAAACTGTAAAAAGAGTATCGAGATCGTTTATCATTGACAAAGAGAATTATGACATTTTGAAAAAGTATTTGGTATTAAGACCTGTGCATTGTCCAACAACTCAGTTTCTTCTTAATTATCAAAAAGGTAAATGTACAAGACAACCAATTGGCAAAAATAAAATAGCACAATTCCCAAAAAAGATTGCTGAGTTTTTGAATTTACCAGAACCTCATAAATACACCGGTCTTAGTTTTCGTAAGATGTCTGCAACAGTAAGTGGAAGTTGGAAATCTTCTAGATTAGAACAACCATATAACGATAGCTCTGATAGCATATATGATGATGATAATAATTTGTCAGAAGATAAAAATATCCATGAAGAAAATATTGGCGTATTTTATGGTCCAATGTGTAATAATAATTTCAATAATCAACCTGATACTTCAAAAATGTGCAAACCAAAACCATCAGTAAGTGGTTTAATTAATATGAATCATTCACCAGTTAATGACAGAATCAATGATTCTAAAACATTTAATGATGAAGAATTTAAACAAAAAGAAAAAGTGACAGAAAAAGAAAGTTTTGAAAAGAAATGCGAAGAAGAAATCACAGATGATTCTAATCCACCAGAAGCCAAAAAATTTAAAATAGTTGAAAAAAGTTATTTTGAAAAACTAACTTTACCCTTTTCAACTGAAAACATAACTCAATTTATGCAAATAAACAGTCAGGTGAAAAATCCCTCTAATAACAATCAAACATCACCAGTTTATTATTTTTTTAACTGCACCATAAATAATCTTCATGTTGATAGTAAAAGTATTTCATAATGTTTATAAAATTATGTATTATAGTAACTATTAATATATTCTTAACCTGGTTTTGAAAATATTTATTTTGCCAAATGCAAAATTTTAAAAGCAAAAGGCTTGTAGTACCAAGGGACAATACTTGCATCTGGTATAACAAACATTTCTAACAGTAAGACTAAAAATATAGTAAGAATATTTTCTCTACTAAGGGAAATACTATCAGTTTAACGAAATTGGATTGTAATCATTATTGTTTGTTAAGAGAAGTAGAAACAATTATATATTATCTTTATATTAAATATTTATTTTATTTAAAAAAAAATTTTATTTTATAAAAATTATCTCTGTAAGTGAAATTCAGATTTAATGATGTAATATTTTTTAAATATAAAGTAAGTGAAATGTGATCATGAAAAAATAGCTTTTTATTATTTTACATGATAAGTATTACCGCTCTTATTTTAGTTTGTTTTATACATAAACTATAAATATTATTGCTGGAAAAAATAAATGGATGATCTTAAGAATATTCTTAATTATTGTTTTCAAAATGTTAAAATTTTGTTATTAAGTTAGGTACACATTGAACGAGGGGACATTTTGATATCTTTTAGGTATTATTTTTCAGGCTAATAAGTGTTATTTATATTTATTTCAGTATAAAACTTGAGCTCAATCCTAGTTCAAATATAAGACTGTGGTATAAAATCTGAGAAAAAACTTTTGATTAGATTCTCTTAAAATATCATTATTTTTTAGTTCTATACGATTTCTTTTTATATTTTGTAAATAGCATTTTCTGAATTTGCCTTTTAAGTATTCCTAAACATTTAAGTAATATACTTAACTACCATAGATTATTTATCTCTTAGCTATAATTTTAATTTTGAATTAAAAGTAAAATTGAGTGATTGTTAATTATGTGTACAATTTTATATATTAATTATACATCCTTGAAAGAATATTGAGGGAAGAAAAGTCGTAAATGCAAATATAAATCTCAAAAAAAGAATGCCCTGAATATCGCAAACAGTTGAATACCGGTTGAATACTTGTGTCATTTTGGTGACAACCTTTATTTTTCTGACCATGGGTTGTAATATACTATTTTTAGCACTGTTTACTCAAGCAGAAAGGCAATGAAATAAAAAAGTTCAATAGCTTTTGAGAATCTTCATTTCAAAAACATATTTGGAACTTTAAATATACAAAGATTATTAGTACCTGTTTAAAAAAAATAAATTGCTTAATGTATGTCTGTTTTTGTATGAATTTCTCTAATTTAAAAAATTAATTATATTATCTATGTGCAGAAAAAATGCTCCTTAGTGATATTGAATAACTATCCTTTGAACTCATAAAATTGAACAAATCATTACTCCAAATTAAAATATATTGGAAGTGTAATTTTTGTCATTAAATAAAGGTATAATTTTCTTCAAGTAAAAATATAAAAAAAATTATTCAGATTAACTGAATGATTAATATTTTTTTTATCACATTTATTATTGAATAATCAATTTTTTACCTAGTTTTACAAGTTTTTATATTATAAATAAAAAAAATACGATAATTAATTTATATATCGCCATCAGAATTTTAAAAAATTAATGTTTCATTTCATTAAGATTGCAATATTTGCAATTAAAACTTGCTATCCAGATCATATTATACTTAAAGTAATAATAAACTTAAAAAGATTAATGTTGTACAAAAATTTGATTCAAACTTAAAAAAATAAAAAAGTTAATGAGATTCTGAAAATTTAAATATTATGTATGTGAACATTTATATTGTAATATACATTTCAACCTTAATTTTGAGTTTATAAATTTTATTTATATTAATAAATTTAATTTTAAAAACCAGGCTAATAATCAAATTTCAGTCTTCTAAATAAATTAATACTAAAAAACTATAAATATAAATGCAACATGTTGAAATTAATTAAATCCATGGTTTGTCTTAGTTTATTATCTTTTTGAATGTTGTCAAACCATCTTGATACATGTGCGTATTCTTCTTTTTCTAAGGGGGTAAGTTTTTTCTAAAAGAAAAGCAAATCATTAAAAGTCTATTAATTTAAGTATAAATAATTTATTAATACTCTACCACAATTTCATGTAATGCATAGTACAAAGTTACATCTGCAATCGTTTTTTTTGAACCAGATACATAGGTGCTCTGTTTAAGAACTTTATTCAATTCCTATATAATTAAATGAAACTTTATTATAAGAGATAAACTAATTGAAAACATAAAAAGGCTTTTAACTAACTGTTAATACTTTATTTTCATTGATAGAATTATCATAATTGACACATAAAATTACATATTCTAACCACTGACGAGTTAAAGCTTGAGTAACAGCATCATCACCTAGTATGGCAGGATACTTTGAATTTTTAACTAATGACTCTACTGTTGAACTGAATCCCTCCGGGGATTGATAATTATTTAAATTATTATTGGCTGACGTCTAAAATTTTTTTTAAGCTTATAATTTATAGATGAATTAACACTATTAATTTATAGAATCATTACTTACATTACTTTCGGAAACATACAATTTTCCTGGAGAGATGTCAAGATACTGTGAAATTTTATTAATGCACTCTACGTTACAAAAAACCATTGTTAAATTGAATAATTAGTACGAGGTTAATGTTTTTTTGCAGATTCTGTAAACATTTATAATTTAAAAATTTTTAATATTCCAAAATATTTAAACGCATATCTTCTGTTAATTAAAAATGAAGCAACTTATTAAGTACAAATATTTGTTTAATAAAAAAATTTATTTATTTTAAAGAAAAAGATTTTAAGTTTAAAGATTTGGCTAAAATTGGAGTCTAAAAATCATCAGCTGACTTATTTATTATTGAATATGATTTGTTGACTTAGTTGTCACGTGACCTGCGTATTAAAAAATTTTTTGTACCTCTCCTCTCTATTTTTATTAATTTAAACTTTTAACTAAATACACTTATTATTAGCCAGCAAATTTTTTTTAAATATTAATTTGATGATAAAAAATGTCATGGAAAAAAGGAGCTGTAATTTGGAGAAGATCCTTTAGTAGTGGTTGTAAGCTTTCTCAAAACTTTGAATGGATTAAGCCTGATGGTTACAAAACTGATATATCGGTGTACAATCCAATAACCAAAAATAAAACTGATTTAATTTTAAGGAATAATAAAATTGCAACCTGGTATATGTGTGGACCAACAGTTTATGCTTCAGCCCATATTGGGCATGCTTGGTAATGATTGTAATTTTTATATATGAAATATTGTAAGGATAATGTTACTTTTTTTAAATTTTTTAGTACTTATGTCAGATTTGATATTATTCGTCGAATATTAACTGAATTTTTTGATATTAATGTTTTATTAGTTATGGGTATGACAGATATTGATGACAAAATCATACAACGTTCTAATTTATATAAAGAAAACTGGTTAAGTTTGACGAATCACTATGAAACCGAATTCTTGACAGACATGGATTCTTTGAATGTTTTAAGGCCTTTAATAGTTTGTAAAGTTAGTAATTATATACCACAAATTATTAATTTTATTAAAAGTATAGTAGATAAAGATGGTGCTTATGTTACAAACGATGGTAAGCCCAATCATTTTCCCAAAACTTAATAGAAAAAAATTCATTTTAAGTACTTTAAAAAAGTTTTAAATTAGGTTCTGTTTACTTTGATACTTCCAAACATTCATTTTATGGTAAATTGAAAAATCCTGAACAGAATGAGACACATGCAAATAAAAAATCCTCGTTAGATTTTGCATTATGGAAAGCCTCAAAAGAAAATGAACCATGGTGGGAAAGTCCATGGGGTCGTGGTCGCCCAGGATGGCATATAGAATGCAGTGCAATAGCAAGGTTTTAAATTACATTATTCTTTTATTAAAATAATTCTAACTGTTAATATAATTTCTTTTTTTAACATAGTACAATTTTTGGTAAAAATATTGATATACATAGTGGAGGTATTGATTTACTGTTTCCTCATCATGAAAATGAAGAAGCTCAATCATGCTGTCATCATGATGTTGATCAGTGGGTTAACTATTGGATGCACACAGGACATTTGCATTTGTATGACAACCAAAAAATGTCTAAGAGCTTAAATAATGCAATTCATATATCGTCAATGTTAGAACATTATTCAGCTAATGAGTTTAGACTTTTATGTCTCCTTAACCATTACAGAAGCAGTTTAGTAATATAATCCAATTAAAAGAAAAAAAAGAAGTTAATTTTGAAATAATTTTTTTTTTCAGATGTAGAATTTGATGAAGATTCTATGAAACAAGCAAGTATACTGCTTAAAAAAATAAGATATTTTTTAAATGATTGCAGAGAATATATAGCTGGTAAAGAGATTTCAGGAAATATAGATGAAGTTGCTTTATTATCTGTAAGTAGATCATTTATTAGTGAAAAAATATTTAACTAAGTAAATATAATATTTAAACTTTTCAGTGCTTAGAAAAAACAAAAATAGAAGTTAAAAATGCTTTAGCCGATGATTTTAATACTCCAAAAGCTACTCATTTAATTTTAAATTTAGTGAGCTTGGGCATAAAAATGATGCATGCATCAACAAATTTCAAAATACCCAAAACTGTAAGTAGAAGTTCATTTAGAAATTTGGATTATTTTTTTACAATTAATTTATAGCATATTATCCTATAATATCCTATATCATGGGATAATATATTGTAGAAAAAAAGTAGAACATGAATAAATAATATTTAAGATTTTTAATTGAATATTTTACCCAAGAAATTATTAGAACCCAGACAGTCAACTTGTTTGGCAGCAACTTTAAATTATATTGAAAAAACTATTTCATCATTCGGTATTAATACAGGGATGAATCAATTACAAAGTGAACGTTTAACAAAGATATTAGACACGTTTGTAGAATTTAGGAACGGCGTTAGAGTAAAAGTTCTTAAAGAAAAAGAAAAGGATATGGAATTATTAAAAGCTTGCGATAAAACAAGAGGTCTCTTATCAGAATATGGAATGGATATTAATGTAAGTTTTATTATATTAATTTTTTGATTTATATTAATTAAATAATTTAAATCTAGGATCAACAAGGAAAATCTACATGGTCATTAAAAAACTAATTATGCAATAAAATGTAACTTTTTAATGAATAAAATTTATTAATTTCTTAAAAAAATATATTTATTTTAACTAACAAGATTAGCATTTTTAACTTTTTTTGATACATTCTCTACTTGATCTAGATCAAAACTTTTTCGTTTCTTTTCGAGCTTTCTTTCAGCTACTGTCTTTCGTAATCCTTTCATCTTTCTAGTTTGAATAGTATTTAATTTTTGTGCTCCTACATGAATCCTACCTACAGTTGAGCCCAGACTATCTTCTGAGATATTTTTCTTTTTCTTTACCTGCAAAATTAAAAAAATGTTTTGATGAAGAAAAGCAATAGTTAAAAAAGAATAAAATATTTTACCTTTAGTTCCTTAGGCTTCTTACAAGCTTGTTTGAAAAGATCATCTGTAGCTAATTTTGTTCGCCTGAGTCGGAGATCTAGGCTTGGTCCTATTTCTTCAAGCTCTATTCTTGGTAATCTATTACCAGACTTTTTCAATAAAGTTCTGTGTAAAATATATTTCTAATTAAAATTTAACCTTTGAATAATCATAAATTAATTTAAAAAAATATTATTATTACTTATAACTCCGAAAATGAACAACACCATCATAAGCAGTAAATACTATCGCATGTTCTAAGCCTTGCAATCTAATTTGATCTACAGTTTCCCGTTGAAACATGTCTATTAATAAATTTTTAAGTCTAATCAATTCAGTATTTTGTTCAAATAATTCTCCTTGAAAAATTAACATAGGTTTGATTCCACTTGAAATTTTATCTACCATGAATGATTTTAAACTTTTGTAATTTTCAACCCCTAATTCTATCATGTCCATTAAAGTATGTTCAAACATCCTTCCCAAAATAAGATTATTTGGACGTTTTTTATTGTTTGATATGAACATAAATAATGAAGCATTATACTTTTTGGCGAATTTTTCAATAGGAGTTGCATCTTCGAAAGGATGAATGTCATTTTTCTGTTTCAATAAAATCCCATCTGGTTTTTTTAACATGTGCTAAAATAATGAACATTTTATTTAATAAAACTAAGCTATTATTAATATCTCTTAATATAAGGTTTATATATCTTACAAAATCACTTAAGCATTCTCGTAATACATCCGATGTCCTGTTACCTTTTATAAAAAGTGTTTGCTTAGCATCTTCAATTAATTTTGGTTCTCTGCTTAAAATAACTTTTTTTCCCTTATGTGTTTTGGGTTTGCTATATAAAAAAAGTAGTTTTATGTAAAAAATTAAATTATTTGTAAGGTTAAAATAAACAAATATTTCTACGTACATAACTCTTTCTATAACTGGCATTTCATATAAAATAAATGTAACATATAAATTTTAAAAATAAGTTTACTATAACGTAAATTTACAAGATATTTACTTTATATTAGGTAAATTTATTACCTAACAATTTAATATAAAAAAATAAAAAAAACACACGTGTAAACAAATTTAAGCAGATTTCTAGATTTAAGTCTTCTCATCTCCGCGTCTCAAAGAAATCAGTCGATTCAAAAGAAACTAATGTTACCTACATTTTCTCAAAATAACAATAAATAAAATTCAAATTCAGATTTATCGCGCCTTCTGCTTTATTATGGAGATTTTTAATTAAATCAAATAATCAAGGTAATAAAAATAGATATATCTGCAGTTTAGTTTTTTAGCATACATTCAAATTCCAGAAATTCAAATTTTTTAAAACATTACTGGGGTCAACGAATTTGATTTGTGACGGGTACTTGCATTGTATACGTTAACGCACTTAAAGTTATAGAGATTATGTATTTATTTAACTTTTTTGATAAATCTAAACATGAGTTGTATCAAATTTGTAAGTATTTATTTTTTAAAATGTTAATTTTTTCAGAATGTTATGAGAAATTAGTATTTTAATTATATTTTTATAATTTTTTTAGCCGAGTACAAAAAGTGATAATACACAAAAAACTGTAAATACTAAGGAACCAGATTTAATTTATATGCATTTAATTAAAGTAGCAAATGATATATTTGGTAATGGCAAATGGAGTCATTCTGTTACTAACCAAGTTTTAGGTAATTATATAAATTATGATTTTTATAGCTGTTACTGAATAAAAAAATAATTAGAAAAATAAATTTATAGATTTTTGTGATTATAATTGTGGTAAATTTCATGCTGGATGTGTATCAACTGTAAGAGTCCAATTATTAGATGGGACATTCCACGAAGACATAGGATATAGTACAACAGAAAATCAGTTCAAGGGACTAGCTATCTTTAATGCTCGATCGGTAAATTAAATACATTTGTATACTCTTACATGTTTTGTGGTTTTGATTATATGAATGTAAGCTGTTTTTAAATTTAGGGTTCAGTAACAAATGCACTAAAAAAGGTTCTTACATGTTTTGGAGGTCGTATGGTAAATGCAATAGATAAGTCAATTATTTCAAGCAGTTTAACAAAGAGTGCAAATTCCGATGTTGAACAAGTTCCATATGTGCCTCCCACTAGTAATTTAAATTTAAAAGATATTCTACGTAAGTATTAAAAATAAAACTAATTAAAAATAAAAAAATTTTTTAAATTATCATTATTGTTTTAGATGATGCAGATCCTTTAGAACATATAATATCCCAAACAGATAAAGCAATGATGGAGATTGAAGATTTTGAAGTAGAGTTTGAGGAAAATATAAATGGTTCAAGGTTGAAAGCCGTTGAAAATATTGCAAAAGATAGAGTTGAATCCAAAAAGTTAATTACTGAGTCAGAATTTGGAGAAAAGATAAACGGTACAAGATTGAAAGTTGTTGAAAATATTGCAAAAGACAAAGCTGAATCCAACAAGTTAATTACAAAAAATACTACTGCTGGTATTCAAATTTTTGTGTTTAATTTAGTCGTCAAATCGTTTTAAAAATATTTTCATCAGGAAAATGCAACATATTACTTTTTAGTATTAGAACAATTATTACCTAGCTAAAATTTTCCTTAAATTTTCGGTTTTCTAGACCTCTAATTGCTTATTTTACCGTTAACAATTTTTTTTAACTAAATTTTTTAGTAGTAAGAAATTTCCACAGGATCAGATTAAAAAAAAAAATAAAATTAATAATAGCTAAGATAATTTAATAATCCTTGAAGAAATTTTTAATAATTTTTGAATTTTCTGCTAAGTTATATGAAATTATGAAAATATAACTTCAATAATTTTTTTATTTTCATTAGCTTTTTGATAAATAAATATAACAATTTAAAATTTACTATTAAAAACTAGTTACTTGACGGATTTTCCTTAAATCCTCATTAAGTTTGTGCAAGAGTTCTACTTTAACAAACCTGAAATATATTTAATAATAAAAAAGTATACTCAAAATATATTCAAAATAAATAATATAATATTTTAAATCTATTATTATTTTTACAGCTTTAACAGAAGAAGAATTACGACTTGAAAGAAAAAGAAAGCAGAGAGAAAAGCAAGAAGAATTTAAAAAAAAGTATCAAGTTAGTAGTAGTACTATCACTAGTGCTGCAACACTAAATCAACCAAACCCACGTTATTAAACTATATAGAATTATTTAAATTATATTCAATATAAATTATTTAATAGTAAAAAAAATTTATGTATAATAAAAATAATTATATAAGTCAAACATTCAATTTATAAAATTAAATTCTTTTTTTTAAATGGCTGGTCTATTTATAATCAAACAATTTTTTTTATTAATCGTTTTGAGATAAAAATAAGTATCTTACCAATTTTAAATTATATAACATTATTTTTGTTAACCACTTAACGCAAAATTGACTTGTTCAAGCAATTTAAATAGTTTTTAATTTAAAATCAATATTTTGGCCTGAAATTGTCTTTCAGTAGACATTTCTCCCCGAGATTTTCATTTCTAATGCCTGTTTTTACATGTAACTGAACTCCTAGAAAATAAGATATCCCTTAAATTTGGAGTAAATTTCAAATCATTTATACATTTTTTTTTATAAAGAAAATTAACACACAGTTTAGAGAATATTTTATTAATCCAAACTTATTTTTAGTTATGCTTTTTTATAAATTTTTGTGTCGTAAAAATCATGAGTAAAATTTATAAAAAAAAAATTTAATAATTTCAATATAATATAAATATATATAATTATAAATATAAGTAATAAATAATGTGTAATTAATTTTAAATAAAAATTTCAATTACATTTTAAGTCTATTTATATCTGGAAAAATCATTTTTATAATTCCCCGGGAATATTTTATTTTCCGATAACTTTTGTTAAAACAAATCTAAAATTTTTATTCTTAAAAACCAAATATATACACGCGCTTATCGCATACATTGCATAATTAATACAGCATTTTTAATTTTATTTATAAATATTTAATTTTTAAAAACACTGCTCTCATTAGCTTTAAAACATTATAATTTGTAAATATATTTTGAATAAAAATTAAAAATAACTCTGTTAATGATTATAACTTTTTTTTATATTAATATTCGTCAATTATAACTTAAGATTAAATACTAACTCGTGTATAAAGTTAATTGACATTTTTCACTGAAAAAATTATTATAGGTCATCTAATTTTATACACAAATATGTTATAAAATAAATTCTTTTAACTGATAAGGATTATTAAATATTATTATACAATAATATCAAAAGCATGCAGAGAAAATCGCTTGGTGGATTAGCGAGTACCTACGTATGATTTGCAGCCAAATTTATTGCACTTTGTAACCAAAATATCTTTGTTGGGGCCTACTTCAGGATTATATTTAATTATTATGCACAGATACACTTGTGCAGTGTGGAATGTCATATAAGAGCTAAATTTATTTTACCCTAAACTTACCGATACGAATTTAAGGGGAAGATTGAAATAAAGATTATTATATATTCAGCTTATGATTCTGATGCGATCAACTTTTCATTAAATAACCGGACCATTTATAACCATTTTTAAGATATTAAAGCTAATAAGATGAAAAATTTGTGTAAATACAAACTATGTTCCTTACGCCATTAAATAAATTTATTTTTTTTTTAATCTCTTTAAAAAGAGAATTCGCGCCTTTCTAGGAACAAGCGTCTTTTATTTTAAAATTCACTATAATTATATCTTATTCAGATTCATTTCGACTTTGATGCGGAAATTATTTAAAAAATGTATAGTAGTAAGTTCTTAGTAAAACAATACTCCGGGATTAAATCTGGCGCTATTTTTTGTAAAATCAAATGAAGACTAAAAATTAAATAAAAAAAGTTTTGTAATAAAATATAGTTTTTTTGAAAAGCCATAGAATTTATTTGAAATATTTTATACTGCGCGGATTATAAGGAAAGTGAACGATTTGAATCTTTTTAACCAAACTTGAAAAAATATTTTTTTTTGTTGCAAAAATATCTAGTTTACCTTTATTACAATCTAATAAGTTTTTTGGAAATATAGAATAGCAAACCTTAATGTTATATACATCAGGGTTTTTTACAATTAGTACCCTAAACTTGCTAAATCCGAAATTTCGCGACCAATAGAGGGTGGCTGACTTAAAAAAAAATCACCAGAAAATCACCCATATTTATAACCATTTTACACATTCAATTAAATTTCGTAAATCTACTCACTTTTTGATTTTTTTACTTTTTTTATTTTATTTACAACAAAAAACAATTTTTATCAAAAAAACTTAAAAAAAAAAAAAATTAAATGTTTACAAAATTTTTTTGCATAAAAACGTTCTTAATTTACAAATGTTTTAAAAACGATTAACAAAAGTTTTGTGCTGTATATGTATAGAATTTCAGACAATTGATTGGGTAGCAAACTTTTTCACAGATAATATAGAAGTGGTAGCTAATGGTTAATTTATCATAAATAAAATAAAATTTAACAATTTAAGATATAAAGTTAAGAAAAAAGAAAAATATAAAATTAAAATATAAAAATATTTTAAAGTTTTTTATTGTAATCATTAATTTGCGAGTTTATTTGCTTCTTCAAGGACTTTTTCATTATTCTTAATACATTTAAGCTAAAATAATTAATAAGAATTTATTAAAACGATAAAACATATTATCTTATTATTTTTGTATAATTGACATTTACAACAATATTGACATGCATAGTCGATATTTTTTGGTATTTAGTATTATTAACTAATTAATGAAAATAACAAATTTCTTCAGCTGAATTACTATTTAAATTATTTTTTTATGTATAACAATTTTTTTTTCAACATTTAATACCAAAGTTTTATGATTTTTAACTTAACGAGACAAATTTTTTTTTTAACATAATAAAACTAGCATAGTTTCCCGAATCTGCAAATACTGATTTTTACAATTAGTATTTTTATCGCTATTTCCCTAGAAAAGTTATGTTAGTGAGCATGGCCCTCTTGGTAAATGTCGGATGATTTAAAAAAAAAAAAATTTCTACTGCCCACGTAGTTTTAAATTATCTGACATAAATATGGGCCAAAAAATTTGCCATATATGGGATATTGTATTTTCCATATATGAGAAAATGTGTTTCCCAAACATCGCCAATGATTATTGGCCAAATATGGGCAGAATTTTTTAACTTGATTTTTAAAATCTACTTTTAATTTTTTATAATATTAACCAACTAAAATCTTTACTAGTTAAGCTGCTGAAATTAAATTCCATAAAAATTTGATCCAGAAAATTGGTAAAAAAAAGATTTAAAATAAAATTTCTCAATTATACCTGAGATTAATTTATCGACTTTGAGACTTTGATTAATATGGATGTGAATTCATCGTGCCTGGATCTAGAGCCTGGATTATGTTAGTAGCCAAGATTTATTCCGCGAGGTTTCCTTTTCTGGAAAATAAGGATTTTTTTCTCAAAAATGTAGGGTTAAAATCTTTTGAAAAAAAAAAAATAAAAACAAACGACTTTTTTATTGTAACTTACATTTAAATTATTATTATTTTATTTTGCACAACTTTTCTTTTCACGTAGTTTTATTCTTCTAATTTTTTTCTCGATTTTCTTTCAATAATAACGATAATAATACATTTTTTTTTAAATTTTCTTCGTTAAAACTAAACATAACATATTTAACCCCAAATTTGTAGAATTATAGTTTCATATTTATCATAAATTAACAACTTCTGCATGTTCAAATGGTGTTGTTTTTCGAGGTAATAAATGTTTATGTCGCAAATTTTTAATTATTAAAAAAATAATTTAACAATTATTGAAACAAGATCAGAAGAATAAAACTACATGAAATGAAAAGTTGTGCAAAATAAAATAATAATAAATTAAATGTAAGTTACAATAAAAAGTTATTTGTTTTTATTTTTTTTTTCAAAAGATTATTATACCCTACATTTTTGAGAAAAAAAATCCTTATTTTCCAGAAAAAGTAACCTCGCGTAATAAATCTTGGCTTCTAATATAATCCGGGCTCTAGATCCAGGCACGATGAATTCACATCCATATTAATCAAAGTCATAAAGTCGATAAATAAATCTCAGGTATAATTGAGAAATTTTATTTTAAATCTTTTTTTTACCAATTTTCTGGCTCAAATTTTTATGGAATTTAATTTCAGCCACTTAACTAGTAAAGATTTTAGTTGGTTAATATTATAAAATATTAAAAGTAGATTTTAAAAATCAAGTTAAAAAATTCTGCCCATATTTGGCCAATAATCATTGGCGATGTTTGGGAAATACATTTTCTCATATATGGTAAAAAAAAAATATCCCATATATGGCAAATTTTTTGGCCCATATTTGTGTCAAATAATTTAAAACTACGCGGGTGCTAACAAAGTTTTCAAAAATCCTGAGTTTATTCTATGTATTCAAAATCAATTAATTTTCTTGTATTTTTCCAGTATCCTGTATTTTTTTAGTTGAATTCAATATGCCACAGATATCACCGATTACAACCATGCAATCATACATTCATTTCTATTAACTTTTAAAAGTTAAAAGAAAATTTATGAATTGAATTCAACTAAATCTATTTTTTTCAAAATAAAATCTAACGTAATTCATTGGATAATAATTATTCAAGATAGTACTTTCATGGAATTAAATGAAATATTACACACACAAAAAAATATTGCAGTTTTTTTTTTTTGTTTTTTAATTTTGAGAAAAATTTTGGAAAAATTCGGTGTCAGATCCAAAAAATTAGTAAAAAAAATTAGTACTCTTATAGAAATAAATTAGGTACTACGTCCAAAAAGAAAAAAAAATTTGGTGTTGTTTGTATTTTTTTATGACGAAATTTTTGGGAAAATAATTTTCAAAAAATTAAGTAGCAGATTCGAGATATCGAGTAAAAACTATACTTTCAAATATAAGTACTTTCATGGAAATAAATGAGGTATTACATCCAAATTAAAAAAAAAAAAAGTATTTTGGGATTTTTTTATGAAAAAATTTTTGGAAAAAAAAATTAGGTCTTAATTCGATAATGGTTGTGAAGTATCACCCGTTACAATATTTTCAGATATTAGTGCTTTCATGGAACTAAATTTGGTATTACACCAAAAAAAAAATATTGCAGTTTTTTTTTTTTTTTTGTTTTTTTAATTTTGAGAAAAATTTTGGAAAAATTCGGTGTCAGATCCAAAAAATTACTATAAACGAACTGTCTAAAACTAGTACTCTCATAGAAATAAATTAGTTACTACGTCCAAAAAGACAAAAAAATTTGGTGTTTTTTGTATTTCTTTATAACGAAATTTTTGGGAAAATAATTTTCAAAAAATTAAGTATCAGATTCGAGATATCGAGTAAAAACTATACTTTCAAATATAAGTACTTTCATGGAAATAAATGAGGTATTACATCCAAATTAAAAAAAAAAAAAGTATTTTGAGATTTTTTGATGAAAAAAAAATTTTTGGAAAAAAAAATTAGGTCTTAATTCGATAATGGTTGTGAAGTTAAACCCGTTACAATACTTTCAAATATAAGTACTTTGGTGGAAATAAATGAGGTATTACATCCAAATTAAAAAAAATATTCCAGGTTTTTTAATTTTTTTGTTTTTTTAATTTTGAGAAAAAAATTTTGAAAAAATTCAGTATCAGATCCAAAAAATGACTATAAACAAACTTTCTAAAATTAGTACTTTCATAGAAATAAATTAGGTACTACGCCCAAAAAGAAAAAAAAAATTAGTGTTTTTTGTATTTTTTTATGACGAAATTTTTGGGAAAATAATTTTCAAAAAATTAAGTAGCAGATTCGAGATATCGAGTAAAAACCATACCTTCAATTATAAGTACTTTCGTGGAAATTAATGAGGTATTACATCCAAATTAAAAAAAAAAAAAACACCTCGAGCTTTTTTGGTTTAAAAATTTTTGAAAAAAAAATTAGATCTTAACTTCATAATGTTTGTGAAATATCACCGATTACATACATAAACACACACACACATACATACTTTTTTTAAAAACCGGTTTTTTAGCTTCCTGGGGTCTCAAAACGTGCTTATATGCCAAAAAAAAATCAAAAATCGAAATTTCACCTATCACAATGGTTCCTCATTGAGGAACCAAAATGAAATAAAAATGAAATTAAAATTTTTTTCTTGGATAAAGCTGTGTAGATTTTTAAAGGTAAAATAGTTTTGAATAAAAATTTAAGCGAATACGTAAAAATTAGTGCCAAAACAAATAATAAATATAAATACTAAATACGATGTCTATAAAATATATATTAATTTTAATGCAAAAAAATTTTTTTACTGTCTAATAATCTTGAAAAATATTTTATAACTTTTCGAGGATACCTCCGTTTTGAATAAAAATTTAACTGTGTATCTATAAATTAGTGCCGAAATAAGTGATAATAATTGCGATACTAGAATTTTATCATAAATTTTAAATATTTTACTTTCTATAACGAAATTTCAAACAAAAATTAGTTTTCCAAAAAATAGTAAAAATTGAATATCTCCAAAAGTACAATAGCTGAGTCACAAAACTATAGCCTATGTTATCCGTAGATTTTTTTTCTTCATTTTGACACCGGGTTTCTTGAAATTGGTTCGGTGGATCTTTAGTTATAAATGGACAAACTTTTAGTATGAGATAGTTTTCCTCCCATTATAAGAATTTCTCTCACGTTTCAGTTGCGTATGAGGTACCGTAATGCCAATAACTTCGCAGCTTTTTTTATAATTTACCAAATTGGGATATAAGGTATCAATTTTAAGGGATGAAATAAGAAAAAATGTAATGAAAGGAAGATATTAAAAGTTATTTTTTTTACTTTTTATTCTTGATTCATTATTGATATTACTATATCAATATCTTGATTATGGTATTTTAAATTATTCGCCTATTATACAATTTATCCAATTCCTTCCTCTCCTGGAAAGTCAAAAGGACCCCTAAATTTAAGAAAATTAATGTGATTTTCATATTTTATCGAATAGTTTTCTCTTACAAATCCCTTGTATATCCCAATTTCAGCAGATAATAAAAATATCCTAGAAAAAATCCATATGTTTATAAAAACTATAATTTATATATTTTGAAAATTATTAAAAAGTGCGGTTTTCTTATTCGTTGACTTTAGGGTGTTCTCTTATTCTTCAGATCTTTTTGATTCCGGATCCAGCTATAGCAAGCTAAAAAAATAAAAATTAGATCAAGTTCAAGAAAATTTTTTTGAGTATTTTAATTTTAGGCATTAGATATATTAGTTTAATTTTTATGGTAGTAGTTCGCTTCGCTCTATCCATTTTTGATGTACTATAATAAATAAGATAGTTTATTTTCGAGTTTATCAAGTATACATTATTATAATTACTTCAATGAGTACGTTCAAGTCATATTTATTCTGATTGTTAACTGTTATTAAGAATAATATTAATAATACTTGTACGTCTATTTTTTATTTCTTATACGACGTTGTTTTTGTTTAACGACGTCACCTGTAAATACATACGTAAAACAGGAAAAAAACGTTTTTAGACTGAAAGTTGTTATTGTCATCATAACTTTATTAATTTAAACATACGAAAAACAAATAAAAGTACGTGTCATTTACTGCATATAATACTTTACTTGTAATTAGTATTATTTGATAAATAATTATACGGATAGTTGTTATAATTAAAAATATGATTTTAAAGATCAGATTTTGATCTAATTATTTTCAATAGAATAAAATTTAATATTTAGATACGAATGAGAATAAAAAAAATTATGCAAATAAATTATTGCATAATAATATAATTAAATTTTTTAATGGAAAATTTTAAATTTATGCAATCTTATAATATCAACAAAGATTAAACATTTTGTCTGTCAATAATTATTCAAAGCCTATACACAAATATATAAGATTAAAAGATTATTATTATAATAATTCGATGGAAAAATAATATTTAATTTACATTTATAAGATGATAAAATTATTAAATACTTTCTTGGATGCGTGGTATTTATTTATTTAACAGCTATTTGTAACGCAAGGGGCAAAACTGGATGATTTGAACGAAAAAATTTGATCAATTCAACGAACAACCCTCGGATTAAAAGTTCAATTCAACATATAATATCAGATGATCCTATTACATACTTTCAATAAATTATGTTGTTAGGGTTAATTAAAATCAATCTTCAATGTTTAATTGTTTATATGCGGCAAATAGTAATTAAATATCTGCAGTTAAGTAAAAAAAGGCATTTGTTTACAATATTTTATCATATAAAAATAAGACTTAATAGTTTACAAAATATACAATGAATAATTTAAACTTATTTCCATTGTGATAATAGCCAAAAATTGACTTACACGGGGTTTTTGCTATATTTATAGCACAGAATTACTGTATACAAAATTATCGATTGATTTATCATATTGGAAAAACATCCCAATTTACTACTCGTTGATAATAATGTAGACAATATGAAGAGCTTGAGCCGTACATTTTTCCCGATACCTAGTATTTAAAACATGGTTTTTTAAGAAAGTGAATACAATATTCGCTTGAGGGTAGAATAAAGTAGATAATTGTTCAAACGTAGGTTATAAAATAAAGATTATTTTTTAATCGAATTAGAAGCAGTAGCTTCTTTAATGAATTAAATAATGATTTATTTTCTAAATACCTCGTTATAATATTATAGAATATAATAATAATAATAATAATAATCAAGGCGCCGGGGCCGGACGGGATACCAGCGGAAGTGCTCAAAAGAGCGGTAAAAGTAATCCCTGGTATCCTGTTAAGCATGTTTAATGCGTGTTTGGTGGCCGGAGTGTTCCCGAAGCAGTGGAAGGTGGCACGTCTCGTGCTCCTCAACAAGGGAAAAGGGGGAGCCCCGGAGTCTCCATCATCTTACAGACCTCTGTGTATGTTAAATACCATTGGTAAGGTGATGGAGAGTATGCTCCGAGCAAGATTGAGGACTGCGATCGGGGAGGGCGGTGGCCTCTCCGAGGAACAGCATGGTTTTCGCGAAGGGCATTCCACGATAGACGCCATCTGGCGAGTCGTAGACACCGTAATGAATGAGAGGGAAAAGAGACATGCGATCCGCAAGGACGTCCTCCTTGTAACGCTGGACGTTAAAATGCGTTCAACTCCGCCAGGTGGGATGACATGATAAGATCTCTCGAGCAGGATTTCCGGATACCAAGCTATTTGGGAAACGTCCTGAAGGACTACCTGCGGGACCGGAGATTGCTCTACGACACGCTCGATGGCAGGCGAGAGAGGGTTTTGAGTGCAGGCATAGCGCAAGGCTCGGTTCTCGGACCGGACCTGTGGGATGCCTTTTATGACGGCTTGTTACGCGTCCACTTCCCGGAAGGAGTTTCCCTGATCGGGTACGCTGACGACGTAGCCCTTACCATAACTGGTACGGACAAGGAAGTGACCCAGGAGAGGTTGAACCTCGTCATGAGACGGATCAACCTCTGGATGGGCGAACACGGGCTCCAGCTTGCGATCCCCAAAACGGAGATCGTACTGCTGACCCGTCGAAGGGTTCGCACCGACTTCAATGTAATTATCGACGACGGTGGGAACCCCCACACGATTTCAACCAGTACATCGGTTAAATACCTGGGAGTGTTGCTGGATAATAAGTTAAATTTCTGGGAACACTTCCAGAGATCGTGTGAAGAGGCATCTTCGGTCGCATCCTCCTTGTCAAGGCTCATGGCCAACATAGGGGGTCCCAAGCCAGGGAAGCGAAGGCTCCTGATGTCTGTCGTTAACTCTGTCCTGCTTTATGGATCTGAGGTCTGGGCGAAGACTACCGAAATTGCCAAGCACAGAATGAAAATTTCTTCTGTGTAAAAGCAAGCGGCTTTGAGGATCGCCTGCGCATATCACACGGTATGCCTTGAGGCGATCCAGGTAGTGGCTTCGGTGATTCCAGTCGACCTGCTGGCTCTGGAACGGGCTTACATCTACGATAGCTCGGAGGAGCGCGAAGTGGCTTGCACCCGAGCCCGCTCCATCACTATGGAGAAATGGCAGGTTCGCTGGAAAAGGCACGATGCCAAAGATGGCAAATGGACGCGCAGACTGATCCCGGATCTCCAGGCGTGGATGGGGAGACAGCATGGGGAGGTGGATTTCTACCTTACCCAGTTCTTAACTGGGCATGGGTATTTCCGTGCCATGTTGAAACACTGGGGAAAGGTGGAAACAGGGCAGTGTTTGCACTGCCCTGGCTCGAAGGATACGGTGGAGCACATATTCTTCGAATGTGAGCGCTACTCGGAGGGGCACCCGCCCTTCCCGACGTGGAGGCCGGAGACGGTGGTTCTGGAAATGCTGCGGAGTTCCGAAAACTGGAACAAAGTAGCAGAGTACGTAAGGACCACCTTGTTGAAGAAGAAGGAGGAGGGCTTTCTATCGTAGAGAGCTCTCCTGCCCCTAGGCAGGGGGGAAGGCAGCGGCCAGCTGCCTAGGCTGCGCGTCCCAAACTGAAGTTATACCTGAAAAGGGAGTTCCGGTTTGGGACAAACAAGCGCGGGGGGTTTAAAGTGTGTTTATCCAGTAAGAATCTGGGGCGTAGCCGGCGACCGCGTTCGCCGGTGGTCTCCCAGTTGTACACTTTGTACAACTGGGCGGTCATGGAAATTTGCGGGTCTTTAAGGCCCGCAAACACTCCATGGCTGATGTAAGATTCACATATTTCCCTTAAAAAAAAAAAAAAAAAAAAAAATAATTCTTTATTCTTGAAATCAAAAAAATAGTACACTCTTTCAATATGATACAAAATATATATAAACAGTATAGTAAAAATTATGAAGTTAATAAAATTTTACATAAATAAAATAAATAAAATATTAAATTTGAATTTATGTAAAAGTAAATGTGATTAGATAGTTCAATTTGGTTAGTTAATAATGATAAGTCAATAGGTTAGTTTGTCAATCTATAAGTCAAAAAATGAGAGTCAATTAATTATGTTCAGTCAATTCAGTTAATTTCGTGCATTCAATTATTGGTCATTTATGTTTAATCTGTAAATGTGTTGTCTTATTGCCTTCTTAAATCCTGATTGTGAAGGTAAATTCTCTATACAGGGAGGAATTTTATTCCAATAGTTTGCATATTTAACTTGGAATGAATATAGTTCCCAATCTGTGGTTATGGTTATGGAATTTAAATCTATTTGGGGACCACAAGTGGGCTTGTCTGAATTATAAGGTTTGAATAGAGATAAGAGGAATGGGGGCTCTTTCATTTTTACCAGCCTGTACTTTAATAAAAATGCAAAATAATCAGCACGAGCTAAGTTGGTCATCCAATGCAATTTTCTCCTGCATAGGGCGATACGCTCATGTGTACCTATACCGTATATATATATATATATCTGCTTAGAAAGTCAAAAGTATACTTGTTTTACTTATTACTTAACTAAATGGCCAATTTACTATTTTAAGCAGAAAACAATAAAAACTAAAAAAAAAATTTTTTTTCTTTTAAGTCATAAAAAAATATAACAATGAGGAATATAAAATATTAATTTAAAATAAATAAAAAAATTAAGAAAATGAATTAGCAATAAAAACATAAAATGCTAATAAAGTAATAAGAAAAAAATCAATCATTTTGTAACTTAACTATAATTGATTATTAATGTTATATAATAAGATTTAATTCAAATTTTGCATATTAATATATTGCAGTATTATTATAAAACTAGCACGGAGTCCTCTAAGGAGATTAGCTACAAGTTGTTTCAAATTTTCAGGGTGCTTTGATGCATGCCTCAGCAAACGTGATAACTGAGTTAAACAGGCCTTATTAGGAGCTTAAAGCATTGTTGTTTGAGTTTTTAGCGTTTAATTTGCAAATTTAAAAATTGAAAGCAAATTGAATTTTTTGTTTTTTCAAATCGGTTCATCATAGTAAGACAAGTAGAGCAAATTGTATTAGGAACCCACGGTTTGTCCTCGTCAACTATCGACGCATTAAAACTCCTCCTCCAGGTATATATTAATTAACAATTTCAAAATTGCTGCAAACATAGCAAAAGTTATCGGTATCTTGTTAACAATTATTTGATCTTCTTGTAGCCCTAAACTCAGCTAGCTAGCCTTTATAGTTTCGTAACTTTCCATAGCTTGCCATGGCTTTGCTATTTTCTATTTTCACATTTTTGCGCTAAACTCAATAAAATTTTGCCATTTTCTGCTTATGATAGCTAGCTCTAAATTGACAATTTATACATTTAGACTTCAGATTATAATTGTGTGGCCAAAATACATAAAGTGTTAAACAATGTTAATGTTAAACACATAAGTTAACTTACTAGGCAGTGTAGTGTAGCTTCTAGTGCTTTTTTTAATTTTAAAATAGTATATATAGCTTATAAATCGCCGATATCTTGGTTAAAAAAAAGTGATATGTCCCTTGAGTTCAATCTTAGCTGCAACAAGTTAATTGCATTGTTTGAGTAGCTTTCCGCTTTTTTCCAAAACTGCCGTTCATCCGCGCTTTTTTACTGATCATGACTTTTGAACCAATGGTCCAAAAATAAAAATTTATGTATATTCCAGTTTTGCGCGAAGCAGCAGAAGACTTCAAGGATCAATTTTTAAGGTAGGTGCAAAATAAATATTCACATACTAATAGAATTTATTTTCAAGTGCAGTGCCAAGCAGCAGAAGACTTCACCCCTTTGTGGATACCTAACGGTGATATACAAAGCCGATGGGGACAACAGTGATTAGGGTAAGACCTCACTTCTGGTGGGTATTCTATACAATTATTTTGACAAGTGGGAGGTATGTGGCCCAATCTACAGCCCAATCTACCCAAGTCAATTGATAGTCTTGGTAGTTATGACTTAAAACTATCAATTAGTCTCAACTCTCTCGGGTTGACGACAGCAATTTGTAGAAAGAATGTCATATCTTTGCACTTGTCCGTACCTGAGTAGGACTCCCCTTGCGGTAATTCTTAAATCCCTCCTCATGACTTATAAAAATTACCCCAACATTAACTTAAGAATCCGCCGAATTCAACACTGCGTTGAATCGGATTCAGTATGATACTTGGTATCAAACAACTAGCTTACTAGTTGCGAGATAGCATGTATCGTTCGAGGGGGCATTGGGTCCTCGTCTCGATAACCTAGCGAACGGGTCTTTGGGGCGACATGTTGTTGCGAATGTTACAATATACAACTTGATGTAATTCAATGGCTGTAGGGACTCGGCTCAACTCAGAGAGCAAAGAGGGATGTGCCATAAGTTCGCTTCCACTAATCGGACGCAACATGAGTCGTACAGAGGAAGAAATTCCCCGTTGACGTTGGTGTAGGGAATAGGAAGCGACTAGCTCAGCTTAAAGGCCTCATGCTCAAGTTGGCTAGATTCTGTTAACTTGGTCAGGTAAAATTATTTCCGGAAATGCCGGCATTTTCTTTTGTTCTTTAAATATAGGGTTCGCTATTTCCTCTATTGGTAAAGAGTGCTAGTTCTTCTAGAGTCACGGTTTTCTTAGGTTTCGCTAGTCACTATTGGTAAGGTGACTAGCTACATGATTTATCAAAAATCCTAGGCCCCTCAAAGAAAATTCAAAATTTTTATAAAGTAAGTTTTTTTTTAATCACATAGTTTTTTTGTTTTTTATTTAATATACTTTTTTTCTTTTAGGTCACAAGCTTTGAAGTTGGTGGGAAAAATACCTGAAGTTTACGTTAGACAGTAGGTAGCAGTAATTATTTAATAGGATAAGATAGGATAAATAGTGTTTTAGTAGGCCTACCTGGGAAGAAGATACACTATAAAAAACCTCAATGGGCTGGCAGTGGTAATGCATGGCATTGGCCTACAGTGGTCTGGCATAGAGCAGTGGAAACCTAACGGTGATAACAAGGCCGGCTCTGTGTACTAGGAAAAGACCATTGCACTTTATTCCGCGTCTTGTTATTATTCCACAATTCCAAGCTTAATGATTGTTTATTAAAATCAACTCGCTATCGTACTTCCAAGGGCACGTTAATCATGTCTTGGGGTTTTTTCCAACCTATTGTATTTTCAGGTTCCAACTGGGGCCACCTTCACACTTTTTGTGTGCGTTTGACCCCCCTTAAATAATTTGAAAATAATTTGAACGTGAAAATTATGAATAATTTTTTTTTATAAAATAGATTTCCACAATATAGAATTTTATATTAGAACCATAGATAATAACAGACGCAACCAGGAATGAGAGGAAATGTTCCTCGATGAGCTTTTTAAAGATGATGCTGGAACAGTAGATATCATAAATAACCTACCTAATTAACAGGAATACAGAGTGAATGTTTTATTAGCCTTAATAAAGACGGATAAATGATGATTATCGGACGTCAAATTCCTTAATATCAAAGGAGTTAATTTTTAAAGGAGAAATTTTAAAAATATAGGCTATGATTATAGAGTTGTATAATGTCAACGGATACTCTTGTTATGCTTTCTCGATTATACAAGCTTTATTTTCCCGAAAAAAGTTTAGAAACAGATAGAAAGAGCTCGGCATTGACAATTTTATTAAACAAAGTTACTAACATTACTTAAAGAAAGAATTTAATATTGTGAATTTGATATTCAAACTGGATGATCCGCGTTTCGATTACAGCATACAGCATGACTGTTGTGAATTTATGCAATTTACATCAAAAGATGGAGAAATTCCCGATTTATTCGACCAAAATTTCAGACAAAAAATAAAATGCCGTGATTATAAGACTGATACCGTCTGTACAATAAAAAATGTAAGTAAAGCTTGATTTTCATTGTAATAAACTTTGTTAACTACATTATACTTATTATTCAGGGTTTATTTGCCCAATATTGAAGAAGAAAAATCGATAACAATAAATGACATGATAGAAGCTTCGGAGGAAACAACCATCGGAGAAGAGAGCAACTGTATTGGAGAATGCTCCTTTGTAGAAGAAGAGTTAGCCGTAGCGAATACTGTAGTTGCAGCTAAAAATTAGCCCTTCAAAAGGCCACAGAGACAACATGAACGTACCACGTCATTAAAAAAAGTTCAGCCATCGTTGTAATTCAGCTTATTCCATTCATTTACATCGATGAGGTAACAACTATAAAAGTTCGTAGGAACTTTAATCTACCACTGAACGACACGAATAAAGCGTTGATTATTAATTATAGTAACAGAGAAAACGAGGGACATTACGTAACGAAGATAAGAAGCGGTGAAGATACCTTACTGATAAATGACCATCGAAATAATATTTTACATACATATACGATTTTTCTTGATAGGATAGATGACGATGTTTTACTCGAGTAAGCTAAGTACCGTTTTTAATTTTATTAATCCATCTACATACAGACCAGCAATTCCATATATTACCGATGCACCTCAGCTTCCACAGCTGTCGCTCCAAATACCGGGTTACAATTGTCCACATCCTGAGGAAAAAATGGACCACGTTACAGAAATGTCTAAAAGCATAGAAAACTACAGAAGTTTTTTGACAAAGAGATGGGAATACAATTATAAGGATTTTATAGTAATTATCATTAACCGAATGTTTTTTTATAGATCTAGAAGAAAGAAGAAAGTCGCACCGGAAAAAATTATGGAGCAATAATAAAAAAAATGTAAGATTGCTTACTGTAAAAAGGATAGATCCAAAAATCAGGTACAAACAAAGAAGATCTAACACATTGTCTTTCCAGTCTATCAGTGGAAGGGCTTATTATGGATAATGAAAATCAATATATGTCACCAAGATGAGTCATGTAAGTTACAACAAAGTAACCTGCAATAAAGTAAGTAGCTCGAATTATTTGACTTTTTTACAAGGAGGTAAGAGGACATTTTACTTTCTAGGCTAGAGGATGCACTGGAAATGAGAAGAATAAAAATTCAAAGTGGCCAAATTAATTTATCCAAAATAAGTCCATTATCAGGCTATTCCCTAAAGACAAAGAGAATGGGCGTGGAATCAGCCCAAAGACGTAAAGTACAGGAAAAACGACGAGATAGATTTGTCGTTGCATCCAAATGCTTGGAGGCTTGGTCCTTTAAAATGGTTTGGAATATATCCGTTAACCGGCAGAATTCCGTTTGGTCTGACGACAAGAAAACTATCAATAACCTAGTTCTGTCTGAAGAAGCAGTAACTAAAGAAACTAGTAGTTTCTATTGGTTTCAGTACTATCACAGAGGTAGTGATAATCAAGCGATTCGATTTCTTTACGGCGCCAAAATTGAAACTAAAGTCACCTTGACTTATGTCATTAAGCCAGCGCTTAGAAAACTAGATCCGTTATCTAGAACCCTTGCTGTCGGAGGTGACTGTTTTGTCATCGGGGACAGTAATCAGGTAAAAATATTCGACGAAGATTACAGTGATTTCGCCAAAAACGTCAAGGTTATCATGATTGATTCAAAAAATGCGTTCAAAAAAGCTGAGCCAGGCATTGTTCACGCATTCTTCATTTTGGCGAGCCATGGACTGCAAGCGAGTGGACTGATGCATTAAAGGACATCGTTCAAGAAAGTTAAATAAAATCAAAACATCCGGATACTTTGCTTTACGAGGTCTAATTTACTTGAACGTTGTACTGGAACGTTGTAATTGAATCACTTCAATTGTACTTGGAAACGGCCAGAACAAGACTTAGTGTTGTTAATAACAGAATAACAATCTACAAATTTCAAAATTCGTTTATGAGGGGTGTTGGTGGAATGACGTAAGTACATAATTTTAACTCGATTTTTCGTTATTTTGAAAATTCTGCTTTATTGCAGGGTGGTTTTTCCTAGATACAGAACCTTCGATTTTTCGAAGGCCTTCGACTCGGTGGACCACAAACTATTATTCAGTAAACTATATAATTTAGGCATAAGGGGTTGGGCATTAAAATGGTTAACATCAGAGCTGGGCAAAAGTGGACCGCGCGATAAGGGCGCCCGTATAAGATACATTGTAAATACTCATTCTCCGGTCCAAAAGTAGAGTGTTTGCCCAACTCTGGTTAACATCATATCTAAATAATAGATCATTAAAAGTTTCATTTAATGGAACCTTATCTAAAAAATTTTATGTAACCTCAGGAGTAATTTTATGTAACCTCAGTAGTCCAAGGCTCTCATACAGGTCCTTTATTATTTTTATTATTTATAAATGATATTTTCGGTACTATCCAACATTCATTAAAAAACTTACTTTATTCAATTAGAATTATTCGCGGATGACTCACGCTTAAGGAAAAATATCAATTCTGAAGAGGACTTACAGCTGCTCCAGGAGGATATTAATGGTTTTAGTTCATGGTCACGTACCAATGGCATACCTATTAATGTCACAAAGAGCAGCTGTATTACCTTCTCAAGAACCGAGGCGGTGGTCGAGTGGTTTAAATCTCGCGACTATATGTAAGTAGAGATACTTTCATATAGAAGCGGGTTCGCCGCTTGAGTAAGAGTTTCATAACTGTATATAGACGCTATTCGTAGTATGAAAATACTTTCGTAAATATATACAGATTTAAAACTCTTCACCACGTTGAGGCTAGGATTCTGTTTTCATCATAATATTTAAAAGAAAAGTCGAATATTATGAAGAAAACAGAAACTGATATGAAAGGATCTTCTGATAGAGAAGATACATGGCCTTAAGTCAACCTGATGTAATGTGTTAAACGGTTCCGGGTTGACTTGCATAAGGCATTAAGGGGGGGTGAGTTTAGTCGGTAAACATGCTAAGCATGGAGTCCGACATAATCTAGGGCCTGGCCCTAGATATGCGTAACGCATTCTCACCTAGACGCATGTCAAAAATTACATGTGTCAACCCTGCTCGTAGAGCAAAAAAAAAGAAAAAAAAAATTACCTTCTCAAGAATCAAATTTCTCTTTAATCATAAGTATAAAATAGAAAATAATACACTAATAAGGGTAGATTCTGTGAGAGACTTGAGCTCAACTCTTGACTCAAACTAGAAGTACGATCTCCATAGATCTAAAATATACTTCCAAGGCATACTAAACCTTAGGATTTATTCGTAGATCAACATGCGAATTTAAAAATCCTACAACATTAATATCTCTCTTCAAATCTCTAATCATGCCTACCCTAACTTTTTGCTTCAATTGTATGGAAATCCCACTATAAAACAGATTACACTCCCCTTGAAGTAATAGTTCTCAAATTTCTAAGATACTTATCATTTTATACCGAAACTCCAATGACCACCATAGACCACAATTATAATAGCATCTCAAAGAAATTTAATATCCCAACCTTTGAATCATATCACCAAATGAACGATTTACTTTTTGCAAACAGAATAATTACAGACAACAGAATACCTACTCACCTAAAATTATTATTTAAAGATAGAAATTCAGATAATCTAAGAAGATCTAGACCACTAGAAGAGATTCATACCTCCGGGGATTTTCTGTTCCACTCCCCTCTCTTTAGAATGAGAAGAGAGTGGAATAGTATATCGAGATAGAGACAAATATTGATAACAATACACTCAAACAACATCTAAAAAAAACCAGTTTACACCACTATGATTAAATTGACCATAGTTTAATTAATTTATTAATTATCCATAAATCCTGAACCTGTTATATTATTAAATATATTGAAATTGTTAATTATTGTTAATCTGTTAGATAATTGGACATTTCGATAAAATGACTAAATAATTCTCTAGTCTAACTTAATTTTTGACAAAATATAATTTTCTCTTAAATTATATTCTTTTTATATTCATTTCTTCTATAATATTTATAAAATTATATATTTTAAATTATATATGAGTAATTCTTAGTGAAACTTTACTAATGGAAAGGTAAAAGTCGGGGATTTGAAAAAAACTAATTGGGTTGGGTTTGGTATACGTTCATATGATACCATACCAAATTTTAAGGTTTTAGGTTCAAAGGGTACAAAATGGCGGCTATTTTTCGGTCTTATATGGTTTAAAAAAAAAATAATTTTTAAAAATGACAATTTTCGATTTCATTTTTTCTACGCTCTGAATAAAGCTGAAAAATGGTTTTCTTGACTATGTCTTATGTAAAATTTCCCGCTGAATCCGAATCTGCCACCAGTTTTTCAAAAAAAACCTCAAGGAAACCCGGAAAATTGGAAAAACTAAGAAAACTCATTTTTTTTCAAACGCAGATTTTTCATACAGTGGTAACTTTTTTTTTTCCTAACCGGTCTTAAAATTTTTGTTTTTGTATGTACTTATTACTTAAAAAAAATTTTAGCGAGTATTTGCCTTTTAAGTACTTAAAAATCCATTTAAATATTTCCCATTTTCACGAAATTTTTCATTTTCAATTTTCCGGATTTCCTTGTCACCTAATGAAAATTTTGACCAAATTTTCGGATTCCTCGAGAAATTTTACTAAAGACGCCCTTTTTGGACAAGTTTTGGATGTTTTCATAACGCTATAGAAATAAAAGAAATAGCAAAATACTTAATAACTAAATAACTACAAAATACGACAATGTTAAAAAATAGGGTTTTTTCGTAATCTTTAATTCAAAGCTGCAACCTCGCCAGTTAACCAAAATACTTCCAATCGGTCTCATTTTTTTCGTATATGTGTAACTTTTCAATTCTCGTACACCGCAATTTTTTTTAATTCATTCTCTCACGGCGATAGTCAATAAACCAAACGCCTATTCTTACCCCAAAATGACCAATTTTTAAACTGCTGCCAAAATTCTAATTTTTGATAGAAATGGGTTCTGTAGGCCTTGAAAATTTTCTACAAGCACTAAGTTTCCAAAAAATTGTAAAGGGCTAATAGCCCGTTAATCTTGAAAATAAATAATAAATAAATAAATAATTTCAATAACTATTTCAAACTGTATTTATTTTTTAATATAAATCTGGACACCAGAATGATTAACCCTTTGGTCCCATGATTTAGCAGTTAACATTGCAGTTAATAATGAGTCTTACAAAATTTAATACATAGATCTATAGATTCAGCTTCTTCAGTGAACTATGGGTTTTTTTTGAACGATTCAAAATGTTTTTACGCCTTTGCTTTTTTTTAGAATAAAACAATATTTACTTGGAAATCCACAGCATTAAAAATTTAATTTAATTTCATAATCAAATCGGTTTTTGATGTTAAAAAATTTTGTTAATTTAATATCAAACATTAATGCGCTTCCCTCCTGGAGGTGAACTTATATCAGTTTTTTCTTTAAAAATTAAAAACTTTATGTTTTATTCATACATTTAATCTAAAAAAATAAATAAAATATAAAAAAACGCTGCCAAGTGATTGGCACTATGGTTCCTCATTAACAATAGCAAAATATTTATAATGGTCTATTTTATCTAATAAAAATTATAATTTGAGATATCAGTATTTCATAAAAAAAAGTTAAATACCGTATTTTATAAGAAAAAAAATGTTGCTGTGATTTAATGTTTTTTATTTAACAAATTTTTAGAAAAAAATTTTCAATAAACTAGGTATTACACTTAAAAAAAAAACAATATTACAGATTTTTTAATTTTTTTGTTTTATTAATATTCAGAAAAAAATTTTGAAAAAATCCAGTATCAGATCCAAAAAATTGCTATGAATAAGCTTTCTAAAACTAGTACTCTCATAGAAATTAATTAGGTACTACGTCTGAACAAAAAAAAAATTTGGTATTCTTTATATTTTTTTGTGAAAAAAATTTTGGGAAAAAAATTTTCAAAAAATTAATTATCAGATTTGAGATATCGAGTAAAAACCATACTTTCAAATATAAGTACTTTTATGGAAATAAATGAGATATTACACCTAAATTAAAAAAAAAAAAAAAGTATTTTGAAATCTCTTGATGAAAAAATTTTTGAAAAAAAAATTAGATCTTAATTCCATAATGGTTGTTAAATACCACCGATTGCAAAATTTTCAAATATTAGTACTTTCATGGAATTAAAGGAAGTATTACACTAAAAAAAAAAAAAATATTACAGATTTTTTAATTTTTTTGATTTTTTAATTTTGAGAAAAAAATTTTGAAAAAATTAAGTTTCAGGTCCAAAAAATTACTATAAACGATATTTCTAAAACTAGTACTGTCATAGAAATCAATTAGGTACTACATCCAAAAATAAAAAAAATTAAGTTTTTTTTTGTATAATTTTTTGTGAAAAAAATTTTGAGAAAAGAATTTAAAAAAAATTAGTTATCAGATTCGAGATATCGAGTAAAAATCGTACTTTCAAATATAAGTACTTTCATGGAAATAAATTAGGTATTACATCCAAATTAAAAAAAAAAAAAAATAGTTTGAGATTTTTTGATGAAAAAATTTTGGAAAAAAAAATTAGGTCTTAATTCCAAAATAAAATTTATTAGAAATTATTTGTGAAATATCACCGGTTAAAATATTTTCAGATATTCGTACTTTCATAGAAAAAAATTAAGTATTACGTCCTAAAATAAAAAAAATTTTGGCATTTTTTGTATTTTTTGGGAACAAAAATTTTGAGAAAAAAATTTTAAAAAAATTAAGTATCAGGTCCAAAAAATTACTATAAACGATATTTCTAAAACTAGTACTTCCACAGAAATAAATTAAGTACTGCGTCCGTAAAGAAAAAAAAAATTGGTATTTTTTGTATTTTTGGTGAAAAAAATTTTGAGAAAAAAATTTTCAAAAATAAATTATAAGATTTCAGATATAGAGTAAAAACGATACTTCTAGATATCAGTACTTTTATGGAAAAAAATGAGGTACTACATCCAAAAAGAAAAAAAAATATAGTGTTTTTTTAATTTTTTTATGTAAAAAGTTTTGAAAAAAAAAAATTTCGAAAAATTACGTATCAGATGGAGAAATCCTTTACAAACGATAATTTTAGATATTCGTACTTTCATAGGAAAAAATTAAGTATTACGTCCTAAAATAAAAAAAATTTTGGCGTTTTTTGTATTTTTTGGCGACAAAAATTTTGAAAAAAAAATTTTGAAAAAATTAAGTATCAGGTCCAAAAAAATGCTATAAACGATATTTCTAAAACTAGTACTTCCACAGAAATAAATTAAGTACTGCGTCCGTAAAGAAAAAAAAAATTGGTATTTTTTGTATTTTTTGGTGAAAAAAATTTTGAGAAAAAAATTTTCAAAAAATTAGTTATCAGATTCGAGATATCGAGTAAAAATCGTACTTTCAAATATAAGTACTTTCGTGGAAATAAATGAGGTATTACATCCAAATTAAAAAAAAAAAAAAGTAGTTTGAGATTTTTTGATGAAAAAATTTTTGAAAAAAAAATTAGGTCTTAATTCCATAATGGTTGTGAAATTTCACCGGTTACATACATACACACACACACACACACACACACACACACACACACACACACACATACAGACTTTTTTTAAAAACCGGTTTTTTAGCTTCCTGAGGTCCCAAAACGTGCTTATATGCCAAAAAATCAAAAATCAAAATTTCATCTATCACAAAGGTTCCTCTATGAGGAACCAAAATTAAATTTAAAGTTAAATTAAAAGTTAAATTAAAAAAATTTTTTTTAAATTCTTTTATTAGTATAGTATTACACAAGTGTAGATGGATTAAAATAATTTACATTATTATTTTTTTGTGTTTAAGTACATTTAATTATTGTACTTACTTTTTTGCAAACAATTTCTCAATATTGATAAATATAATTTTATTTTACAATCATCAAAATAGAAAATTTTTGGTGTATATTAGCAAAACATAAACATCGAGAGAGGACTTTGTTGCAACCATGGTTTCACTCACGAAGCAAAAAGTTAAAATATTTTAATTTTTTTACCGAGTTGCTAAAGCAGTATATTACTAGAATAAAAAACGCTCACGCAAAAGGTTTTTGCGTGATAGGTAAAAATTGTACCTTTACGTTCTTTATATTTATTTCACTACTTATTATCTCTTCCTTTCAGCACGAAATCAAGCAAAAATGCGGAAGATCAGAGTATTATGGCATAGTAAGTATTTATACGATTCTGCAAAATTTGACTCTAATTTACTCACACTTTTTCAAACAAAGTGTCAATTGGGAAGTAACGTGAGAAAAGCGACATCTAGAAAGTCAATGTTAATTTTGTATTGAACTAAAGTTAGAGGGTCATTGAAAAACCCTCTAACTTTAGTTCAATACAAAATTAACATTGACTTTCTAGATGTTGCATCGGTCACGTTACTTCCCAATAGAAGACATGAACGAGTCAAAAAGCACGTGCCAAAAGCATCTCCAACGTACACAGACCAAATCATAAGAGATTTAATAGCATTTGTTCTCAAATGCATTAAAGACAAAGAAGGAAATTTTTTGAAACGAAATATCTAGAATGCTTTAATCTCTCCAACCATGAAAGAATAATAGAACTGTGAATTAAACTAAGATGATTGGAATCTCTTGCTTGGATATTTCGATTTCCTGTCAAATTATATGTAAGCTTGTACAGCGAAACAAGTGTTGTAAAAACAGAGACGGACTCCATATCGCGAAGTTTTTGCAAAGAGTAAATAAAGACGGTCACCAAACTGCGAAATTTCAATAAAGTGAAAATAAAGACGGTCACAATAATAAGTACATAATATGTACGTATCTATTAAAAAAAGTCGGTTTCGGTTTTCATACAAACAATTAGCATGGAACATGTTATATACATTAGAGTCGATAAAAAAAAGTAATTGCTTGAAATTAGCTCTTCCAGAAGTATGTCGTTGTTCACATTATACTAACATACCATGGCAAGTTTCATAGGGTTACGTCTAACTTTATTTATATAAATAATTTAGATCTCTCCAACGGGAATCCGTGAGTTTTTTGATAAATTTTCAGATGTTATCACTAAGATTAGGTTTGGTTTTGGGGGCCAAATCACTTATTCGGGTTTAACCTTTACATTTCGTTATATTTTGCTAAATTCAATACTAATATTCCAATGATACCATTGCATAAAAATAATTGAAATTACAAATTTTTTATACAAAAGAACATTATTCAAAATAAATTTATATTTGGGTGTATTCTGCTAAATTGAATACTAATATTCCAATACTATCATTGCATAAAAATAATTAAAATTGCAATTTTTCTATAAAATATGACACTGTTCAAAACATATTTATATTGGGGTATATTCTTGAATTATTTAAACGATTAATTATTGCCTATTGCTAAAAAATATTATAGTTACCATAGATAAATTACTTATTTTTTGTACTTGCATTATATCCATTTTTTTTAATGAATTTATTATAAAGTATTTATAACAAATATAGTGTAATTTATTGACTACATGTAAATAATAAAATGAAAAAAATTTGTTTCAAAAATAGCTTCAAAATTATTAGCTTCAAAAATATTTTATAAAATTTTAATGTTAACTCCGTTTTGAATAAAAATTTAGGAGAATACGTAAAAATTGGTTTCGAATCGAATACTACAAACTTGTCAATAAAATTTGTCATTAGTCTCGAGATGTTTCAATTTTTTTTTAAATTTTAAAAAATTTTATCAAGTTCAAAAAGTAAAACATTTTATTTTATGTGTCCGTTCACTATATAATTTAAAATAAATTAAAGACAATAAAAATTTTTTTTTATAATAAAAGAAAATTTATTTTTTCCGTCTAATAGTGACAAGTCAATTATAAACTGACGCGTTTCGAGATATGTAATCTCATTTTCAAAATCTCATTTTGAAAAATATAAATATAACAAAATTTATATTCAGTATACTTCGTTGTATCAAAGAGATGACACGAAAATAAAAAATTTTCTTAAATCTTTGAAAATGAGATTACATATCTCGAAACGCGTCAGTTTATAATTGACTTGTCACTATTAGACGGAAAAAATAAATTTTCTTTTATTATAAAAAAAAATTTTTATTGTCTTTAATTTATTTTAAGTTCAAAAACAGCAAAAATTAAATATCTCAAAAACTACGATAGCTGAGCAGAAAATCTATGACTAATGTAACCCGCAGACTTTTTTTTCTATTTTTTTACTGGTTTTATGTCAATTGGTTTAGTGGTTCTTGAGTCATTAGGGAACAGACAGACACATAGGCACACAAATAAATTATTAAATATAACATAAAAAATTAAAAAATGAAAAAAATTTTTTTTACCAGCTTCAAAAATATTTTATAAAATTTTAAAGATACCTCCGTTTTGAATAAAAATTTCAGAGAATACGTAAAAATTAGTGCCGAATCGAATACTATGAAGTACGATAAAGAAATTTTTCGATAGTCTCAAAATATTTCAATTTTTGCGAGAATTTTTGTTAAAAATTTTAAAAAATGTTATTAAGTTCAAAAATACTAAAAATTAAATATCTCAAAAACTACGATAGCTGTGCAGAAAATCTATGGCCTATGTCACCCGCAGACATTTTTTCTTTATTTTGACACCGTTTTGATGCCAATCGGTTTGGCGGTTCTTGCGTCATTAGGGTACAAACACGCAAACAAACAAATAAATTTTCAAATATAAAGTTGGAGTTGCTGTGTCGCATTTACTTCTATATGTGTTACTTCAAAAAATCATTTTTCACTCATAATAGTATATAGTATAGTATATATAGATGGTTCTAAAATTGACTGAATCAAGTTTATAACTTTATAATATATAGAGATATATAGAATTTTAAACTGAAAAAAACTGAAAAATCATTAACACTCATAAATTCAAACATTTACATTAGCTATCAACAAAATGAATTGCTATAAGAATTACTGTTGAGCTCTTCTAGCGTCGCAAGGCCAATTAGCTAGTAACATAATAAATGAAACATTTTTTTTAAAAGCTTTTAGCCAACAATAATTAGCTTACTTTAAACTTCTAGAAATGAAAACTATCTCCAAAAAATGTTTAGCACCCCTAAAACTACAAAACTACCTGTTTTAGAGGTACAGATTTTTAGAGGCGTTAAACATATTTGAAGGGGTAATTTTCACTCCTGGGGGTTCATAACTATTTTTTTGTTGCTAAAATTATATAATCTAAAGCTATAAGTTAAGGAAAAAGAAATCAATAATTCATTTACTTTATTTTTCGCCAATTCAGGGATAGCTACCTATTTCCTTATAATATCAAACATAAAATAAAGGAATTATTTTTTTCTACTTCTAGGGGTTAAAATTATTTTTTTTATTTATGTGTCTTAATCTAAAGCTAAACTCTTTAAAATAAAATCTTCCATTTATTATATTATTTGTCAAGCCAGAGGCGGTTTGGTGGGAGGATAGAGAATATTCTATGTCAGAAAATGTCAATGGCATGTAAGAATTAAACGTCATAAATAATATTTGATGATATATAAAAATATATAATTGTAATAAATATTATGTTAGCTAAGCTAATGAATATTCAATAGCATGTCACGTGAATTCATACTACCTTATTATAATTAGTGATAACACGCAAGTAAACAATTTGTAATGTTTATAACAACATTTTAAAAATGCATCCGATACTTTGTATTTTATCGCGATGACTTTTAACAATTTTTTTTTCTATTTTTTAAAAGGTGTTATGTTATAGAGATTATTAATTACTATCCTGCGTAACCAGACACAAATGATGACGAATTACGATTATATCTTGCCTGTAATAATGATTTTTAGTATTAATATTGCAAGGCCAATAAAAAAAAAAATGCATTATTTTTTGTAGATAGTTTTTTATTTTAATTGAACAAAAAAATGATTATAGATTCATTATTGTTGTTTGTTATTATGTTATTTTTATTTATATTGACGTCAATAGATTTTTTTCTGCTTTTTAAAAGTTTACTAATTTTTTTTTCTTTGCATTTCTTTTTTTTGAAGGTTCCTAAACCAATTTTTTTTTATTGGAAAAATATAATTGTTGAAAAATTATTTTTAATTCAAGATACTGCTGCGATATAAATTGATAAAAGTTATTGGCAAGGAAAATTTTAAAAGATTGATATTTTCACTGAACTATTATATTTTAAATGAACATAAAAATTTTAATAAAAAAAAAATCATAATAATATATTACACGAATTTAAGAATAAAAATATCGCGTGTAAAAATTTTAATTTATCCGTTTCAATGAAAATTTCATTTGGCACTTTTTTATTTTCATGATGTACTAAATTATTAATTCAATCGGTGTATTTAATGTTTACTTAATTTAAACTACACTGAGAAATTTATACAATAATACTTAATTTGTAATGATTATACGTAAACTCACTCTGATAATATTATATCATCAAGACAATAATATTTATAAACGTAATAATTATATGCATATCATTGGATGATTATACATATAATTTTAATTATATGTATTTTTCTAGACTTCTTTGAGTTATATTAAAGATATATCTTTGGTATTCTAGATTTATCTTTAGTATTTCGTTATCAGATATGGAACCCTAATTTAGTCCAGATCTAGTATAATCGCATATATAAGAAATACCGAGGGCTCGCCAATCATTATTCTTATTATGTACTATATCCTCGATCCTTATATACTGAGTGGAATATATTTTCAACACTTGCGCGAGAAAAAAATCATCTAGCCCTAGGTACTATACGAGGTGCTATACGGTATTTTCTCTCGTAAGTGTTAAAAATACGTCCCCCTTATTATATAAAAACCGTGGATCTCATACGCATTAAGAATAATAATGATTAGCGAGAAATGTTATTTCTTGATATACGCAATAAGACTAAATTAGAGTTTGATTAATTGATAATGATAGTGTGCTTGCAAAAAAAAATATAAAACCATTGAATTTTAAATCTTTAACAGAATTCAAAATAAGTCAATTAAATATCTAAGGTACTCGTACCGATTCATGAATTGTTAAGGATTTTCGTTTATTAAATGTGAAATATTTAATAAATAATTTTATTAATAGTAAAATTTTTTCTTTTAATGTTTACTTTGAACCCTTACTAATACATTAACGCAAAAATATTGTCCCGATTAACATTTTAGTTTGTGAAATTGAGTAATATTCACGACAAGTTTTTTGCACTAGTACATGGTAGACTGAATTTTAAAAGAGAAAACCATGTATAAGAAAATGTTTCAGTACCTAAAATTTTCAGTTTATTGTTTCTCTATTGATTCTAAAGATAAGCGTTTAAATTTTCTTTTAAATTATGCAGCGATTCCGAGCGATTCTTCAACTTCAATATTTAACCATTTTTAAAATTCAAAATTAACAAATAATATGAAAAAAATCAAATCCTGAACGACCGTTCAGGTCCTGGTGATCGTTCATGTGCCAGTACGAGTATCTTAAGTGTTTCAGATACCATTTTGAAAGAAAAAAAAAATTAAAATTAAATGTAATTGCCGCACAGTGGGGTTAAAAAACAAAAAAACGCACAAAAAAATACAAGCTCGAGGTTTTTTGATAAAAAGATGTGAATAACGAAATGCCTGCATGACGTGGTTTAATTTTACATTATAATAAATCTTAAACTAGATTCCTTGTGTTAGACGAATGCTCCCGACCAAAAAAAAAATAAATTTTTGTAGGTTTATACGGATAGCAAAACATAAAAAAACAAGCAAAAAGACAAATGTGAATTATATTCTTCCGACGTTATGTAAATTAATTTTAAAAATATAATTTAAATTTAAATAAATTTTTATGCATAAAAATGTATCCTAAATCGATAAATTATACCGCAATTAGAATTTTATTAATAGACAATGATGTTACAATTTAAATTATTATTAATTGAGGTAAAACAAGTAATAAAGACGTATTGTTTACATTGTTACTTTTTTCACGTTTTACTACCACGAGTCGTCCGAAATAAATAGCGAAAAAAGTGAAGAATTATTTATTATTTTAATGTTTTAAGATTTATTAAAGACGTAACAAATAAGATGAATAGTATGATGAAGGGGAAAAAACAAATTGTTTAATTTAAGGAAAGAGCATGATTTTTTAGGTGTGGATTTACGTCTTTGGAATTTTTATAAATATCCTATTATATTCTATGACACATTTTTCTCAATATTGCACAATAGGATGTTTTTTTGAGAGAAAGAAATTTTGGTGTACAGACAGATTTTTTGACGTTGATAAAAAAAAATGAGAATTTTAAGCAATCTAGGCCGCTGAATATTGCTTTCTTATTCTCATTCTTATTAATTCGAAGACGTTAAATTTATCTGATGGGTTATTTATGAATTTATGTATGTTGTTTAATTTGTAGTTTAATTTAAATGACGTCAAAGAAAATATCGATATTCAACTCAATTCAGAGGAATTGCTCTAATATGATCATCTTTAAATATGTAATTTATACGTCTATAATTTAAATACTTTTCTAGGGCAAATTTTGGGTAACTGTTGCTTAATGCATATGGTTATTTATACTCTATTATTATAAATTTTAAATTTATTTACATTCTTTATAAAGTAAATATTTATTCATCATTGGAATATAAAAATACACTCGATATTACTGCAGATTACTCATTTTGCAGAATATTAACACGAATAAAATTAAAACCCCATCTATTTTGAGCCATACTTTAAAATGTCACTAATAGTACCGTTAATTTAAAAAAAAAAAAAGAAAAAAAAAATGAATTTAAAAAAGAATTTAAAAACTGTTTATTTGAATAATTTAGTCTTGTATGACATTAAGTATTTCTAATAATATAGTTATGTATTTGTTGTTATTATTACATTCATATAACAGATTACCATATTAATAACAAATAGAAGATGTCAGTGAACTTAGAATATATAAATTTTTTTTTTTAATAAACTAGATATACTTATAGTAATAATTTTCAATAAAATTTTTTATTATAATATTCAGGTTTATTGAACTCTTTTAAAATATCACTCTATGTTTCAATTAATTTATTAAAAATTAAGATCAATTTTTTTTAATTCATCATTTTTAAATATCGTTAATTAGTATGGAAAATTTGTATTAGTCAATGAAATTGATAATTTTTTTTTAAACAAAATTTTATGGTCAATAAATCAGAACATTTACAGTGTATATTATAAGGAACCAGTTTTGCAAATTTTTTTTACACATACTGTAGATGTAGATCCTCTTTTAAAAAAAAAAAACAAACTAACAAAAAATAAAGGAGAGTAAGAAATTTTTTTTCCATTCACTTTTTTACAATATCAAAAAAAAATATAATATACATAATTTATTTAACATCCTTTTACGGAATTCAGGTGATGGTCAATTAAAATATTTATTGTACATGTTATAAATATTTTTTTCTCTTATCAAGATAATGTAATGATAATTTTTATGACGAAAAAACCTTGTTTAAATTTAAAGCAGGCTTAACACACGTGCAGCTTTTTCGTTAACCATTTTTCGAATCGTCTGTCTAGTTATAATATCATATCATTTTTTTTATTGAAATTCAATTTCGCGACGTAAAGTCTACTTGTCGATATGCAAAAAAAAAAGAGTTAAAAAGAAGAGTGTATAACCAATGACGATGTCCAAGCTGTCTTACCACGTGACGATTCAAGATCTTCTGTTCTGAAATACTATAAAAGCAACGTACGCGATGCATTGCGAGCTCATTCAAAATAGTTGTTCAAAGCTTTAAATAAGTGTTTTTTTGACAAAAGTTAAAAATGTACACAAATCCGTTTAATCGCAAGCACAGTACGATGCGTCAAATGTTGGATCGTCTATTGGATCCAACAAGAGTTAGAACAATAAAACGTTCAGAAAGTGTATCAAGTTCTGCAAGTAGCACAAGTTCAAAATCAAGTTTTACCATCAGTAACAGAGGCAAAATATTAAATTGGAGAAGAAAATGAATAAAAGATATTAAAAATTTCCTCGAAAAAAAATGGCTATGATTAAAGTGTTAACTGCCTTGTTAAATTATAACGAAAAGTTAGGAGGATGTTACGAAGATAAGAAAAATGACGATCAGCTTATACCGGTTTTTCTCAGATTATCCTCAACTCTTGATCAATATAAGAAGATTTTAAAATAATGCTGGGAATTCCTGAATTATATTAATTATTTATTAATTATATACTAGTCAATGATATCAGTATTATCTATTATATTTTTGTCAAAATCATTATCATGTTAATATACTTAATTAAAATAAATTTTTTGTTGTAAGTATAAGTTGTTGTCGTTATTTATTTACGTAAGAAATTATTTCTATGAACCTTGAAATTAAATAATAAATAAGTTTATACTTGAAATTTTATTTTCATTAATTAAAAATAATTTTTTACTTCCATTTGTTTAAACTATTTTATGCATAATATTACATAAAGTTCGACCTCATTGTTGCTGATTAAATTACAGTTCAAGGCTCTTTCTCCATCTCACTCTCTCTGCATGTCTCTGCTTATTCATTTTTTTTTCTTCTAATTCTTCCAATTATTATATTACGTAAATAGCATTATTTGACTAAATATCAGGGAAATGAAAAATTTCAAATATTTCAAGTTCACTAGTTGAAAGAACCAAAATACCTAGACTTTTACAAAAAAAATCATAAAAAAGGATAAGCGAAAAAAAAAACAGAGCCAAATAATGTAATTTTATAAAAGCAATAAAATTTTTAATTATAAAAAAAATCCTGTATCTTTACAAATTGTTTATAAAGAGCATTAAAGATCATAAAAGATATTAAAGCATGAACGTGAGGGTTATTTATAACTATAATTTAAAGATAGTCTTATTCCTTCAACAGCTTTTTTAATTGAAATAACTTGAAACCATAACAATTTTTAAAATAAATGCAAAAACTTATGCTGCTTTTTTTGATTGGATTTTTATTCTCAAAATTATCGCGTTTAAGTATCCCTTGAAAAATAAATGCAGAAAATTACAATCAGCATGAGAAGCCTTATAAAATATGCAAATTTTTTATATCTAACTTGTGTATGATGACATGAGGTTTCAAAGATTTTTTAAAAATAATAATAAATAATCATTATTATAAAGTAAACAATTGCTACTGATGACATTGGTGTTAGGCCTTCTACTATTATTATTAATATATTATAAAAATCAAGTTCAAAGTTCACTTATAGTTATACTATTTTTAGATTCTTTTTTATAATAAAAAAAATTATCTAACTAGTATAACATTTTTTTTATTATCTCTATAAACTAAACTTGGTTTCATCTTCACTCAAATGGGTTAAGCAATTTTCTATATCTATTGAACCAGATGGTCTTTCGCAGATTAAATCTTCTGATTTTCTATTGTCTTCATTCAATAACTCAATAATTTAAAAAAAAATTTTCCTCTGCTTGGGTACAAATCCCACTTTACTTACAAATTACTGTAACAGACATATTATTCGATCCAAACCATTTTTATGTATAAACTCTAAATTTTTGAAAACATAATTTATAAGCAGATTGTTGAGCATATCTTTCCACATATCATTTTAGATGCTCTTCAGTTAAGATTTTAAAAACATTATAGCATTTATATTCTTCTCACAAATTTAATCTTTGATATTTGTAAAAATTTTCCTTTAGATCGTATCAGTGACCTCCTAATGTTAGATTAGCCAAAAAAGTCTGACAACTGATCTATAGGACCCTGGAGATAGAAAATTTTTGTCCCAAAATTTAAACCATTCCTTTGGGGTTGAACCACTCCAATTTGTGGGATGATTGTGGGATGATTAATTTAAAACACTTTTTTTAATTTAAATTTTTTTAGATGATAGAATGCTGTTTTAACACATAAAAATTTATCTCAGATATGAATTGATCTTGGAACATTTGAGACCCAAAGAAGCTCCTTAAAATATAAAAAACAGCTAGTATTTTTAAGTTATTATTTTTGACGAAATTTTTGAATTTCGACAATTGTTTATATTTATAATAAATGAATTATTATTTACCTTGCTTACTTCATACGTTGACATGTAAAATATCATAAAAAATGCTGTAATAAATGCTACTGAATATAACAAATCTCAGAAAAAAAAACATGTTTAAATTGTAAGTAATTTTCAAAATAAAATTTTGCATTAGTATTTTTAAATTATTTGTACTTATGTTTCATTGTATATAAAAATACATTTTTTTCATTTATGTGCAGAGGCTTTTACAAAATTTAATTATTTTATATTTACTGGGCTACTGGCCAATTTTTAAGGCTCTAGGTGGCTTGTTTGCGATTTGGCAGCTGTTTTTCCAATTTTGATTTTTTTCAAATTCTCAGCCACCCGTTTGCTTTTTATTTTCTGGACGCCCTAAATAAGCCTAAAAAATATTTTCCATATGAAGGTGGGTAGTAAAAATTCCCGCCCAATCCGAATCTGACCATATTTTTTTTGAAAACCCTCAGGAAAAGCCGGAAAATAAACAAAATAAAAAAATAACAAAATTTAATTATGTTTAATTATGTTTGATTTCAGCAGGTTACTTTGTTTTTCTTTTTTTTACAGCGTCAAATAGGCCTCTAAAATTTTACCCAGGAAGGCTTTCAATGTAAAATTTCCCGAGGAATCCGAAAATCAAGTCATATTTTTCATTTTCTATCAGGAAAAGCGAGAAAATTGGAAAATTCAGAAAATACACAATATTCAAATTCATTTTTTGAGCTAAAATTGATTTTTAAGTACTTAAAAGGCAAATGCGTCAAAAAAAGAGTTTACTAGCATGAAAACTATGGGAAAACACATGTAAAAAAAATAAAAAAATAAGTGACGCTTTTTGAAAAATTTGTATTTTTCAGTTTCCTTTAGTTTTTCCGATTTTACGACTTTTCCTGAGGTTTTTCCTAAAAAATATGGTCAGGTGAGGCAGAAAAATCGTATACGACCCTGGGCCATAAATAATGAATGCCCCAAATCGCAGTTTACCATCCTCTGCTTCGCCTCGGAAGGTAATTTCAGTGCGATTTGGACCATTCTTTATTTTTCTGGCCATGAGTCGTAATATACTATTAGGCTTATTTAGGGCGTCCAGAAAATAAAAAGCAAACGGGTGGCTGAGAATTCGAAAAAAATCAAAATTGGAAAAACAGCTGCCAAATCGCAACCAAGCCACCTAGAGCCTTAAAAATTGGCCAGTAACCATATTTTTACATACCAAACACAGTAAAATTAGCATTTTTTAAATCTAAGACATCGACCTCAGACTTGGGTAAAAATAGCTAAGAAATACCGATGTACAAAGCCCTTTCTAGACCTAATAATTTTTTTTTCAAATTCCATATATCAAACAGTATATTCAAATAGTAATTTTACAAATTTTAGGAAGATTTTTAGATGTTACAGTACTTTAACAATTTCCTCTACTTCCCTCTACTGTGAAAGTCTTTTTTATGAGTTCTATAATTTACGCTTTATTTTGAAAAATATATATGGAAATTATTATGTTTAGTTTTATCTTTTGGATCAAGGATTTCCAAAAAACTTTAAAGTGAATCGAATTAATTAAATTTTATATTTTCTATTATATAAAAATCTAATAATATTTTATATATGTAGCTTTTAATATTGGGAAAATTATATTCAGTAGCATTTATTACAACTTGTGAGCAAGTTGCTAATTTGTTTGGTATTATAGTGTAGGTAGTCGTAGAGCCCCATTTCGTAGTTACTTTCTTAGCTGATAGTTCCTTAAAAATTTTTGACCTCATCTGAACACGATTCCGCAATCCGTTATTATCAGTTAAGGTTCAGTTTCCCACAATAGACAACTTTTTTTTACTGTTGGCGATTTTATTGCTATTTCTCTTTTTTGATACGTACGTTTTTTGGGCCGCTGAACATGATTCAGCTGTTAGATTTTTATCGCGAATGGTCTAGTTGCCCAAGATGGGCAACTTTGTATTATTTTTGGCGATTTTTTAGCATTTTGGGTGGAACGGTTTTGAAATTTAGCAAATCTAAATACTATTTACAAATTTTTCGAATCATATAAAGTAAAAGCGATACATAAATAATTTATCAACAATAATTAGTATATTTTTACCCATGGCCACAAAAGTAAAGAATGGCCCAAATCGCACTTAAATTACCGTCCGAGGCGAAGCCGAGGATGGTAAACTGCGATTTGGGGCATCCTTTTTTTGTGGCCAAGGACAAAACATAATTTTTCTTGTTCAGTGTCTAGAAAATTCGTTTTTTCGAATTGCGCAGCGGCCAGAAAACACGCACTTTCTGGACACTAACAAGAAAAGTATATTGCGGTCCTAGGCCAGAAAAATAAAGAATGGCCCAAATAGCACGTAAATTACTTTCCGAGGCGAAGCCGAGGATGGTAAACTGCGATTTGGGTCATTCTTTGTTAATGGCCGAGGATTGTACAAATTTTTTCTGCGACTGTGGCGAGAAAATACGTCTTTGCCTGACGCACAGCGTCCGGGAAATACGTACTTTCGGGTCGCAGTACAGAAAAATAAATAACTTAGATTAGGAACCGGTTTATTGTCCAGTTTTTAAAACGGTTTTGAAATTTCGCAAATCTAAATGCGTATTATTTACAAATTTTTCAAATCATATATAGTGTAAAAGCTACCCATAAATAATTAATTATCAATAAATAACTTAGATTAGTAAAATTTCAAAACCGAACGATAAACCGGCTGAAATATGCCACGTGTGGAATCAGCATTAGTTTACTTTAGAAACGTTCTAAAAACGTTTGAGAAACGTTTTGTACTGCATGTGCTGTTATAATTATTTATAATACAGAGATATGAGAATAATAATTAATCAAAACATTCTGCAATTTTTATCCAGTCATTTTAAATAATAAATAAAAATAAATAAGTAAATGAATTAATTTACTATTTTTGTAATTTTATGTAATATTTGCTATCAAAATATATTTTATGTCATTAAAAATTTTTAATAATGAATAATGGGCTAAAAAAATGATAATTATTTATAGCGATTAAATATTGCGCAAATCGCGGATGTTTGGTATTTTTAAAATGAATAAACTTAATATATTTATTGTTTGACCGTGAACTCAAGATACCCTATAAGAATTATATTATAAAGTTCAAATAATTTATTATTATTTATTAATAAAATATTTTTTAATTTTATTGATAATTAAAAATTTTTATGTTTTGTTATATGAGAGATTCTATAGCAAATATACCACTTTCGGCTCAGGCATATTTTTCTTCAAAAGCACAACTAAAAATAAGACTAAATTTTAGCTCCTTATGCTCTATTCTTAATTTCTGGCAACTACTTTCAACTCTTTCAACCTTTTCTTTCTTAAAAAGGCAATTTCTCTATATAGCATGATATTATAGCATGATATTAACTATTTAGCTTGATTGAAACCTTAACATTAAAATCCAAGACAAAAGAAAAGCCAGACTTGTCCACAATATCCAAAATTCATCTCTGGTGCAATCTTAATTTCTACTCTTTAGCACACTGTCTTCAATCATTGTGCAATAAAAGAGCTTTTGGCAGATTAATTAACTCTAATGTATTTAATTATTCCTTATCAAATGATCAAATATATCTTATCGAGTTAATATCTGCTTGATAAGCTCAAAGTTCATATGGTCTTTTCAGTGTTTGCCATATAAATGGCCAAATAATTATTTAGGTAAATCCGCAAGACAGGGCACTAGTTATAAACTCTCATAAGGAACTTCAAGATTTTGCTATCTCATTTTCAGTAAATCCTATGGAACATGTCTCTCATCCTACTCAACATTAACAACACTTACTAGTCCATGAGCAGCTTCAAGCCCATCAATGCCAACCTCAATCGCCATTCGATCGCCAACAACCTCAGCCCCAGTCTCCTCATTACAACGCAACACCTCATCAATAACCATATAATCAGTAGGCACGTATTATTAAACTTAAAAATAATAATAATATTTCATCACAGGCTAATTGTGACCCACGACAATCCAAGTTTCCTCGCCCCCCTCCCTCCTCCCTAGAACTTTTGAATCATATACTAGATTATCTAGATCAAACCTAGACCCTAGCTTCACTGAGCAGAGAGCTCCTCCCTCTCAAACTCAAAATCGGCCTCTTTTCTCCCCAATGCCCATAGCTCTTCCCGCCTCCCTCACCACAAATACTTTTTACTCTGAACTCACAGCAAATTTAATCTTTTGAAACTCAAATTATAATGCAACTTCATATTTTCTTCCAGAAACTCCAAATCAAATCTTCTACAAATCTAATATTCGCTACTATCCTCCCCATGCTTCCCCTCTTTATCCACCAACTCAAATTTAATAAACTCCCAATTTAAGCAAATAGAATCTTCAGTATCAAATCTCTCTGAATTGCGAACCAACGATACCTAGGAACCACAAAGAAGTAATCCTGCTGCTACGTCAGCCTTCCCCCTCTTTCATTTCCATATATTTTCCTTTTCGGGACTTTGTTTCTAACATACTCCTGAATACAACGCAAATGGTTTTCACTCGATTTATCAATTTTCATAATTATGTAGAGGTGGATTAACAGATATACCTGGACTAACGGAACTAAGCCGCGGTCATCTATAAACTTCCTGATCATCTTCTCTCTTAAAGCAATTTTTACCTAGATACTACCTCTTCAATATATCTTAACTATAGTAGCAACAAATCCTCGGTGACTTCAACGCAAATATGCCGTACTTCTATCGCCAATCCATATTACTCTACCTAAAAATAATTTTTATCTTCTTCTCCATAGTGAAACCCACCAAGTACCGCTCTCTATCTCTTTTATAGACTTAATCATCACTGGTGAAAATGAAAAAATTCTCTTGCTCGAAAAAAAACTGTTTGTAAATAATTACTACATAACCCTTGCCTGCTCTAGGTATGTTCACCCCTAATTTCCTTGATTCGGTCATATCCTTCAGAAATGTCAAAAATATTAATCCCAAGGAATTGACTATTCGTCTTTGTCAATTCGATTGGTCATTTGCCTTCAAAAGTAGGTATATCAATTACATTTAGGACAGTGCCAGAAATATTATCTCTCTCTGTCATTGACTCAGTTGCTTCTATGAAAAGTTACAAAATATCTAAAAAATCGCTTCTTTGATTAACCCCTGAGTTAAAACAATAATCTCTAAATTTAGATTATCTTTACCGTCGATATCATAAATTTACAATCGTTAGTAAATTAACAACAAATTCATGGTTTTACGATTTTTTTTTGTAAATATATGAGAGGATCATGAATTTACGAATTTTTATAATATATTTACATCTGAAAAATAATTGTAAATTTACGATCGTTCTTAAATTACGATTATTTTATTAAATTTATGAATTTTTCGTTAATTTACGAAAATTTTGTATAATTACCATAGGGTATTTTTAACAGTTTTTATTTTTTGATAATTTTGTTTGTTAGATGGTTTTTGGTGGAGCTGGCGTAATTATATCTTAAAGACATATAATTACACCGGCTATAAAAAAAATGAAATTTTTACTATTTTTAAATTACCAAATAAATGATGGAAAATATATTGGTGTTAAATGATATTTCTAAAACTAATACTTGCATATAAAAATATTAGACATTACAAAAAAAAATGACGTTTTGGCGGAAAAAATTTAATACAAAAAATACGAATTGTTAAAAAATATTGAATTTCTAAAATTAGTACTTCTATATAAAAAAACATAAGAAAAGAAATTGATTTCGAAATTTTTGTGAAATATGCTACATTGTAAAAAAAATTTATTAAAAATGGGCCCTTCTAGATGGCTTTACAATAAAAACCCAAAAAAATTAAGCCATTAATGAAACAGCCATAACAACAATAACGCTATAAACTTGCAAAATTTTATTAACGACTCAGCAGCTTTAATTAAACTCCGTTTTAACGCTAAAATTTTCCAATTATGCAATTTTTCGAATTAAGTTAGTCGAAAAATTTAAATGAGATCGTATCATTTATTTGTTTAGAAAATCGACTTTATCCCTGCACTTTTTTACAAAAATAATAAATAAAAATTTTACCAATAGCTACACGCCAAATCTTAAAGTTCCTGTTCTAATTACGAAAAGGTTGAATTTAAAATCGTATATTTTAACCCATTAAGTCCGAAGGCCTTTTTTACGTGTCGATTTGTAAACCGCTTCAAAAAATATATTATATACTAGAAATTATAAATAAAATGATGGTCCCTTAAGTAAAAAGAGTTGCTTTTTAAGAATCTGAGGTCAGATTTTCGATTTAGACTTCTGGAAAGTCAGTACAGCGGGTCAAAGTTGGCCAAAATGATAAAAAAAACGTTACATAAAAGACCTGATTACTATGTTACAAAACGCTGTAATTTTACTAAAAACCGGTACATTTCCATTTATTTAATATTTAGAACTTATATTTTCACCACAAGAAAAAAATTTAATTTTGGAAAGTGAAAATATAATTTTTCATTCGCATCCAGAGTCCATATAAAAGTATCTTATACTTACTCGTATATTATCTTTAATTTTAGCATTATTAACTTTTTCCAAAAAATTTTCCTCGAAATTTTCCGTTCACCATTTTGGAAATTTTTTCTCGCGTTGAAAATATAAGTTCTAAACATTAAATAAATAAAAATGTAGCGGTTTTCAGTAAAATTACAGCGTTTTGTAACATAATAATTAAGGCTTTTACGTAATGTTTTTTTTATAATTTTGGCCAACTTTGACCCGATGTACTGACTTTCCAGAAGTTTAAATTGAAAATCTGACCTCAGATTCTTAAAAAGCAACTCTTTTTACTTAAGGGACCATCATTTTATTTATAATTTCTAGTATATAATATATTTTTTGAAGCGGTTTACAAATCGACACGTAAAAAAGGCCTTCGGACTTAATGAGTTAATAACTTAACCTTTTCGTAGTTAAAAAAGGAACTTTAAGATTGGATTTTTAGTAGGGGTGTACGGTTACCCGAATTTTGGGGTACCCGCCGGAAAGACCGATCTTATTTTTTTCGGGTCGGGTCAGGTCGGTCTTCGGTTATACCCGAAAAGCTTCAGGGGTCTGAAGGTATAGTTTTTAGGTGGTAAATTTCCTTGGCACTACGATTCTATCATCCTGTTTGCAAAAAATTTCCATTCGTATCTTAAAAATGAGAGTAAAAGGGTCAAAAAATTACTTTTTAAAAAAAAGGATAATTTTTATTAACTTTAAGTTATTATTTATTTTTTAATGTAAATTAAATAAATAAATAAATAAATTTGCATTTTTTTAAACATTTTATATGCTATTTTTTTTTAATGATAAAAAATAATGATACCTTTTGCCAAATTAATCGGTCGGTAACCCCCTCCCCCCTTTCACTAGCCAACCCGCATCAGTTTTTGGACTTCACTTAAAAATTATTATTCGAAAAACGTGACTTTACATCGGGATGCGGGAGGTCTCAAAAAATGTATAATAAAAAAAATACACCTAAAAAAATTTTTTTATTTATTTAAGAATTTATTAGGCGCAGGCGTGGCCGATGCGCAACAGTTTACAATACTTTACAGTGTAATTATTTGTACATAGTACATACAGATTTTTTGAGAAAAAAAAAACAATATAATGAATTTAATAAATTTACAAGTAAAATATAAAATATAAAATATAAAATATGTAGAAAAAAAAAAGAAATAGTAAAAATTAATACTTAATCAAGTTATACATTAATAGAAAAAATATGTAATATAATTAATAGCATCAATATAAAAATATTAAAAATATCAATAATAGATCTATGAGTTTATTACGATTAAAGATCAGGTGTTTTTTGTAGGTATAGAAGATACTTCATAATATGTATTTTGAATGTATTTATACATGTATATGCTTTTAACAAGAATGGAATGATTAAGGAAGATACTAATAATTTACGAAGACCAAAGGAAAGTAGTCTTGATTTTAATCGTAATCGATGCAAAGTGTAATGAACATTTTTTGATAGTTTCATTCTGTGCTGTGACCAATTTAATGTAGGGGTTAAAATTACTCCTAAATTCAGCACAGATATTGAATAAGGTATATATACATTAGAAACCATTATTGCAGGAATATTTGAATTATATATTGTATCTAAATTATTTAACTGAAAAACTGTTCCAAAATTAATGACTTTTATTTTATTTGGGTTTAGTTTTAAGCGATTAATTGTTGTCCAGTCTACGATAGCATTGACATCACTCTGCATATTAGCCAATGCAGTTTCATAAGAAGAAACCTTACTCTGTATATAGATTTGCAAATCGTCAACAAACAATTCTGAATAGCAAAATGTTACATAGTCAATAATGGAATTCATATAGATTAAAAATAATATGGGCCCTAGGACTGAGCCTTGAGGGACACCTGAACTGGTCGTGATGAACTCAGTGGGGTTACCATTTTCATCCATTACTGCTTGTTGACGAAAAAGCAAATAGTGTGATGTGTAAAACCTAAATCATATAGCCTTCGCAAAAGAATAGAATGGTCAATAGTGTCAAAGGCCTTCGAGAAATCAAACATCAACAGGGTTGTTATTAAACCTAGTTCAACACCACGACGAATTGTATCTGTGAGGTTTAGTAAAACAGTTTGAGTACTGAAGTTCTTTCTGTAACCGGATTGGTGCGAATTTATTAGATTATTAGTCTCTAAGTAGGTTACAACCTGATCAACTATTAATCTCTCCAAGGCCTTTGCTCGATGCGACATGTTGGCTACAGGACGAGTATCAGAGGGTGATAGTGGACGTGGTATTTTACTTAGAGCAAAAATGAATACTCTTTTCCAAATATCGGGGAACTTTGAAGTTGTAATGGATGTGTTAAATATAAAGGTTATGTAGTCCAGTAAGATATTTATAGAATCCTTGTAATGTTTTATATTGAAACCTACTATAGGGCTCCTATAGGAATAGGGCTCCTACCTTTACATTTAGGTATTATTGTCACAATTGCTTTGGAAACTTGGTCAGAAGTAACTGTGGCAAGTGAGAAGGTTGTATTTATATTAATTGGATGAGAAAAAATTGGTAAAGTGATACAAGATGGAGATGACATATTTATAGTGGAAAAAAAAAATTATTTCTTTGGCAGAGAAAAATTGAAGTGGAGATGCATAGCTAGTAGAAGTTAGGCCTATGGAGTCAAATATTCGTCACAGAGTGGAAGAATCTGCTGAATTTTCAAGACTATTCTTAATAAAATCATCTTTCCTCTTCTTGACTTCAGTCTTAAGATCTACACGCATTTCGCGGAATTTAGTTAAAAAGGCTTCATTGTCAGTAGACAGATATTTTTCATATAATTTGTATTTTAAACTGAAGTTTTAGGTGATCATCTAACTCAAATGTTTTAGGTTTACGAATTATATTTTTAAAAACAGGTGCATGTATATTCAATACTTTATCACATGAAGTTAAGAAGGCATCAGTAATAATAGATGGTTCAGATAATACTGAACCATCAAGATTAGATACTGTACGCATTAGATCTTGATTTAATAAGTTGAAGTTACATTTTTTGAACGATCGTGTGGTTTTAAATCGGGGAGGTAGTGCCATTTTTTGAATTTTATACGAAAAATTAATGGGGTGATGGCCCGCAAATAGTGGTGCCGGTGCTAGTTCCCAGTCTGAAACATTCGCAAGTGCCCTAGTTAAAAAGATGTCAAGTTTTGATTTACCATCAAAAGTTGAATGTGTGAAGTCTGTAGGACAGATAAGCAAACCTAAATCCTGCGAAAATTCCAGAAGGGGAAGCCCCTTAACATCATCAGAGATATCATAATTAAAATCACCCATAATGAGTATGTGGGTATACTCTTTGGCTGATAAAAAATCGCCTAGTACACCCCCATAGCCATCAAGGGTGGCTCCACCTGGTCTACGGTAGACAATTGAAAGAAGTAAGACTGAAGTATTTATAAAAATTTCTAGAATTAAAAAATCTGGTTTATTAATATCATCTGTGATTGATGTATGTAATAATTTAAAATCTAAAGAATTATGAAGATAGACTGCAACACCACCACCACCAGTGAGGGAACCATCTTCTTTTTCAACTACTTTGTCAGCTCTAATCAAATTATAACCGCTTATCGCAAGCAGATTAGAGTTATAATATGGCTTGAGCCAAGATTCAGTTAGTGCAATTATATGAGGGAAAAATTTATTTGTTTCTGTAATTAAGCCCGAAAAATTATTTGCATTTTTTAACGAATTAACATTTGAAAAAAAGAATTTAAGTTTTGAATCTGATATCATCATATTATTACTGTTTTTATGTAGTGATTTATTAGTTAAAGAGTTTACATTTTGCTATAATGTGTGAAGCATATTTAAATCAAAATCATCAGTTATTAAAACCTGAGGATCCCGATTCCGTCTGAAAAAAACCTGACCTTCATTACAAAATATATTGATTTCACGATTTAGTTTAAAAAATTTAGAGATTTTTGTATACCGTTTATGCAGATCTGATGGTAAAAGATCGTTGAAATATAAAATTTTATTGGCATCTTGTGGTATTTCTGTTGGTGAAAAGACTTGTTTGAACGCGTTTCAACGATAAAAATTCAAAAAACGCATTTTTTAACGTAGTATTATGCTTAGACACTGTAATATCTCGAGATTTATGATAAACGCATTTTTCTAATTTTCAGGAAAGGATTCTTGGGGGCAGAATGCATATTTCTCTTGAAAATAATATTCAAAAAAATGTATTCAAAAACCACAGAACTTTTAAAATAGGTCCCCTTAAAATTGGGACCCAAAACCTACTTAAAAGATAAAATTCATCAGATTTTCGGGGAAAAACTATGAATTTTAAAATAATAAAATGAATCGAATCGGAAAAATCTTAAGTTTTTAGTAAATTCCAATTTTAAAGGAGGTTAAAAAAACTTTCAAGAGCTATCGTTAGTGCTTCACGCGAGACCGAGATTTTTTTGGTCTCGTCTCGGTCTCGTCTCGAAAAGCGAGACGAGATCGAGACGAGATCTGCCAATAAAAATTACGAGACGAGACCGAGACTTAAAAAAGTCTCGACGAGAAATCTCGAAGTCTCGAAAATTTCTCATTGAATAAATAATTTAAATAAAAACTTTTTTTTCCAATCAGCAACTTCTTTAAAAATTAAAATTTTTGGAATCTTTAATTTAAGTTATTATAGAAATAAAAACATGTATTGTAGAAACCATATAATAAGTTTTTTTTTTTAAGAATTCATAAAATTAAATAAAAACCATAAATCCGTAAAATAAATTTTAAATTAATATTATTATTATAATCATAATATTTTTACAACCCTGTAGCTTCCTACAAAAAAAGACTAGAGATTGAGGACAAACAGGAATATAAAAAAATTTAAATAAAGGTATTCAATATTTTTTCAATTGAATTTTTTTTTTGAGATTGATTTTATTTTTAATTTACAAGAAATAATAATAAAAGTTTTGTGACTTGTGTACCATAATAAATAACTACATAAATACATATATATTTTAAATATTAAATAATGGAGTTTTATAAAGGTATTTATGATACCATAATCTTTAATAATTGGAAAAAAACTCTTGTTTTATTACCGGTAGTATAAAATTCAAATCTATTAAAATACAAAAATTGTACATCAAAAATGTATACCGAGAGCACTATTAAATCCATTTAAATTTTTGTTATTATTTAAATAAGTAAATAATTAAAAATTATAATATAATTTCAAGTTCACATATAGTTTTTATATGGATTTCATTCACTTAAGATTGTAATTTGGATAACAAAATTTTAACAAAAAATAAAAAAATTATAGATGGCTACAATTATATTATTTATATTATTATATCATATTTTTATCGATGAAAAGTTTAAGAACTATGAAAAGTTAAAAAAAAAAGTTATTTAAATTTTCAGTGCGTTTTTATATTTGAAAAATAAGATTTGACTGCAAATGCAACTGTAGGCGGTTAATTAACTCATGAATTTTCATTATAAGCGAAAACAATAATCACCTGAAGATAGAAAATAGATCAATATTACCAAGTATAAGGCAAAAAAAAATTTTTTATTTTTGTGAGGCGAGATATCGAGACTTTCGAGACTTTTTCGAGACGAGACGAGACGAGACCGAGATCGGGACGAGACGAGACGAGACGAGACGAGACTTACGAAAAATGTGATTTTTCGAGACCGAGACGAGATCGGGGCAAATCTCGTCTCTCTCGTCTCGCGTGAAATACTAGCTATCGTGTGGGCTTGAAAATAGATGTTTTTGTCTAAATCCAACGAGAAACTTACTTTTTTACTTATATTTTTGAGTTCTGCGGGCGCATTAAAAACTCCAAATACTTTGAAAATAACCACTCTATAAAAAGTATAATGCTGTAAATAACTAAACATATAAAAACAGTTCAAAAAGCATTTGAAAATATAGTTTGGGATTTGTTTCTTAGAGTCACGTGTATATCATGAAGTTCTAAAAGAGGCCATATTTAATGTAAAAAGTTAATTTTAATTGTAGCAAGTCATTTTTTGACCCTTTTATTCTCATTTTTAAGAGCAAATGGAAATTTTTCGCAAAAAGGATGATAGAATCGTAATGCCAGGGAAATTTCCCACCTAAAAACTACACCTTCAGACCCCTGAAGCTTTTCGGGTATAGCCGAAGACCGTCCCGACCCGACCCGAAAAAACCCAAGACCGCCCGAAGCTTCGGGTCGGGTAACCGCACACCCCTAATTTGAAGTTTCCTTTGAGGTATACACTAAAATCATTTTTAGTATATCTTTTAAGACAATTAAAAGATTTCAAATTGAAGTTTAAAATACTGTGAAATAAAAAGTTACAAAAACGTCTTGGCAAACTTCTGTCTTTTAACAATAACTTGAATATTACATTAAATTTATTTTGTATATTACAATATTTACAAAAAATTATTTATTATATATTTAAATCTCTTTTATATTATAATATCGTATATTTTTTTAATAAATTATTACAAATGGATTAGTAAACATAAAAAATATACCACATTCAAAATTTATTCAAAATATAACGCAAATATTTTCTTTCGTCAAAATTTGAAAATTTTAAATTCCTTAGAACAAAAATAATAACTTACTGTTAAATTCCACTTAAATTTTAGAAAACATTAAATGTTGGTGTAAAATAATTTTTTTGTATGTATTATATGAATGATTCAATCTTGAAATTTTATGAGAATTTGCATGTATTTCAAAATATAAATTAGTTACTTTCAAGTAATATATTTTTAAAATTCAGATCTTGGAATAGTTCCTCCATTTTGGAATGGAAAAATCATACAGACTTTTATTGAATGTGATTTTATAAAATAATGTAATTTTTTAAATTATACAATGTTCAGTTTGCTTCATACTTTCAGAGCAACATATAGGCATAATAAAAAAATAGTATTTCTGATATTTTTCAGGTTTTCTAATTGCTGTAAAAGTACGAAGCAAATCAATTACTAAAAATTTTAAAACTTAAAAATTAATACTTAAGCTATCATTAATGCATTCATGCCAAGCCATTTATTTTACAATTTTCATATTTCAATTTAATCATTCGTAAATTTAACAATTCTTTGTTACATAATATGCTTAAACATAAACAAGTGACTTTTAAAAATGAGGTAATTGTTGAAGATATTATTTTATTAATCATAAATACTTAAAAATATTTAAAACGAAGAAATTTAAAATTACTATTCAATAAAAGTACAATAAATTTTTATAATTTTTTTCAATTATATTTATAGTTTGCTTAAATTAAATAATAAAAATACTTGATTTCTTTAGCAAACAATATTATATAGATCTAAAATATGGATGCATAAAAAAAAATTTTTTTCAAGTTTAATCTAAAAATAAAATGTTTTAATCAATAAGAAGAATAATTTTTCATGAATTTAAAACTTTATGAGAGTAGAGTAAGATCTTAACTTATCCAGATTAGACTTAAAAATACTATTTAATTTTAAAGGTTTTAACTTTGTAGCAGGACGAAAGTTCAAAACAAATTTCCCTCTCTGATTTTCACAAGTTTATTTTCCCATTATATTTTTTTACCAATAAGCAAAATAAACTTATTTAAATTTTTTCATTATTCCATTTGGTCAATAAATCAATAAATTCAAATTATTCTATAATTTATAATGTTCATTTTCTCAAATTTATTTTTACCAAAAAATTAATGCACCTTTTAATTTTCAGATTTCCAGGGTACCATAAAATTCTGAACTATCGTTCAGATACGAGAAAAGGTACCTTAATTATTTTAAAAAAATATTAAAAAATATTATTTAAAAAAAAAATATTAATATTCAATTAATTTTTTGGAAAATAATAAACATTTTTTTGGAACTTTTATTTTTATAATTTTTGAAAATGTGAAAAAAAGAATTTTTGAAATTTCTATTTTTATCTGTCCTGAGAAATTTTTGTTTTTTTAAATTACTTTGGAACTGTTGACCCAATCTTTAAATTAAATATATAATTATTTAAATGCAGCTAAAAATTACAAGTCCTTAGAAGTTTTTACAGTCTTGCTATCAGTTTTATAGTTTAAATTATAATTTTTTTTTACAATTATGTATGTAGCTGTCTACTACTTGAATCACTAAGAGTTAACTTAGACCAGTTTAGCAACGTTACGCCTCAACATTTAGCCAGCTGTCATGTGGCTAAAAATTAATTAAAATAAAAAAATTATGCAAATTATCATTGAATTTTATGATTTAATCATCCATACAAAAAAAAATGATTTGCACTTGTGCTAGTGATCACGCTAGTGCCAAAACTTTTGTGCTCTTGATACTTAATATACTATCATAATGACATTGTATGAGATTTATTTGAAAATTTGCTTAAATATTTAATATTTTTACGGTGCATTATGAAAATAATTCTAAAAAAATAAAAAATCAATTTATTACATCTCCAGTATGAATATTAAAAATTTTTTTTAAAACAGTATTTTTGAAAAAAAATTAAGTTATTTTCAAGTTTTTATCATGTTTTACCAGCGATACTTTGTAAATATTTGTATCATTTGTTATTCACCAAAGCATTACTAAACTGGTTCAAGGTAACATCTAGTGAAATAAGAAATAGTTATTTTTCCATATAAAAGAAAATAAATTGTTTAAACAGTTTATGTTTTGTCAAAAATACATCATGGTGCGAATGTAATTTGTGAGAATTATAATACTACTTTTACGACTAATATTAAGAATTTTCTTATGCCCTTTCTAGACCTAATAATTTTTTTTAAATTCCACGTGCTTTCAAAGCACGCAAGATTAAAAAAAATTTATTAGCTCTAGAAAGGGCTTTAATCATGAAACAGAAACACATACACTGAAAAAAAATTCAGAGTAATTGGAATCCCGGTGACTACAACCGGACTATTTTCGAAAAACAATTACTTCGTCACTAATTTTCATATATTAATTATGACACAAAGTTTGATCAAAATTTAAAAACTACATTTCTGGTCTTTTAGAATCACCATTTTGCATCATCTACGAGAAGTTATTAATTATAATGTTTTTTAATATAAATCTTTTTAAATAAGTTGAAATATCCAAATCGAACGTTTGTAAACTCAACAGAAAGTTTATCGTAAATCATGATAGTGAAATCCCAAGTCAGAATTTTTCGCAGTATAGTTAAATAAATTATAGATCTGAATACCTATTTTAACATTTTGTACTAAATACTAAATAAAATTAACTTGTAACAACTACAACTATTACAATTGCATACTAAATTAATAAAGTTTATACAGCGTTAAAAAATTTTCAGACTAAAATTTTTAAATTGACTATCTTATAGAAACATCTTGTTTGCCGTATTTGTAAAAATTTCTTGAATTAATATTTGTAAAAATATATGGTGCCTTTTTGCTTGGGCAGTTAAGTTTTTCTAAGACTTGAGGCATTCCATTGTCAGTTTTGTTGCCAACGGGTTCAAGTAAATTATTCCATAGTAAATTTGCACCTAAAACCAAAAAAGATTTTTCATTTTGAAATTTTTCATTTATCATTAAAATAGGTAACATTAGTATTGCTCATGTAAATAACAAATGTAATTTAAATTATTTTACTCAATTTTATGATACAAAAGTTTAGACATATTTATTGACACTTTAAGTATATAAGTTACATACAAAGTATCGGTTTTTATTAATGTATTGGCATTGTAAATTATTTAATAAAAATATTTTACCAAGAGCATGTCCCTTCTGGCTAAAATGAAAGCAATCATGAGTTACAAGACTTGCATCAATAGGCTTAGCTTTCCTAGGATTTGAGTTTGGTGCATTAAATAATTTAGTAAATGGTTGAAAAACTACAGTAAAGTCTTCTGAATTATCATATCTATAAATTAAAATAATAATAGCTTCATGTATTAATCTGTTAATTATAAAATAATTTTATAGCTGTAATATTTTTAAAATAAATTACCTTCCCGAGGCAACTAAAGCTTCTGCTGCTTGTTGATATAATTTTGACATTTTTGATGCTTTGATATCAGAGTTTTCACCTCTGTGCATACAGGCACAATAAATTGGATGTAATATGCTGCACATAATACTTTTTACTGGCATTCGAAGCGATACCGTCACATCTATAATTATATTTTTTCTGTTAGTAAATTATTTATTAATTTTTCATGTATTATATTTTATTTACAAGCTTTAAGGGTTCATTAACTGGTATTTAAAAAAATTATAGGCATTAGCAGAACAGCCAACTTTAAGGTTTTAAACTGAGCTTGTAATACCCGGAAATTCTTAATTAATAATTAAGTTTTAATAAATTTATTAAGTTACTCTTTAATAATAACCGTGACAGAAAAATCTTTTGATGGATTTTCTTATATACAATCAACATTTCGATAAATTAAGAAGAAAAAAAATTTTTAAATGAAACGTCACTATTTTATGTGTATAAAAAAATTTTAAATTATTTATATCTTTATTAGTTTTATTACCCATTTATCAATCGTTTATATAAGAAAAAATATAATTTAATATGTTGCAATTTAAAATTTGAAAAATTATAAAATTTTGTTGAAAAGCTTTTTAAATATACATTGTAAATAAAAAGTTCGAGCGCGGTCATTTAGCAAATAAATTATTCAAAACCCAAAAATAACTTCTAATACCTACTAGTAAAAGAATATTTTTAGACAATGTCACTAATACAAAGAATATAGTATATAATATATATTCTTTGCAAATAATTTTTAGGTAATTTTTATTTAAATTTTTAGCTCTGAATTTTAGGGAGCTTTGGTAATGTATTTATCTTTATTATAAGTTAATACTGGCGAGTATTAGTGTTGTTCCCTCGATCAATTATACCCCTCCACCTTCCTGAATCAAATTATCATTAATTTTTTAGGCTTATATTTGCGATTTTAAAGAAACATACGGTTTTTATTATTTTATTACGCACGTTGACACGTTTTTGGTAAAGTTAAAAAGAATATTTTTTTGTTATTTATTACAAAAAAATTAATTTTACATTTATTAAAATTATTTGAAGTGCAACATATCATTAGGGTATATTAAAAACATGCCAGCAATTTATATAGAAAATTTACAGACTTAACTTGAAAATTTAACCACTCCGCGGGAAATAGTTAGATCTTACGCTCAAACTAATAAAAATTTATTGCATCGCATCGTATATAAATTCAATCTTTTTTCATTTAAAATCGTGAAAGTTTTCATGGTATAAATTTTTCTATATTAATTTTATACTTCCTATAAATAATTAAATTGGTCGATTGCTAATACCAAAAGAAACAGCAAAAAACAAAAATAGATAAATTATTTATCCAATAATGAATTGTTTACGTTTTTACGTAATTATTGTATATATTTTTTTTTACTTACCAAGAGCGGGAGTTAAATTGACTATAGTACGAGGTAAAGATGCTTTTAAAAAATCTAAAGCACGCCTTAAATGTAATGCGTAACGCATGGGTGAAAAATCTTGTGGACGATAACATTGAGCTGAACAAATGTCATTTGCACCAAAAAGAATAGTTACCATCTGAAATTATATAAATTATTATTTAATTTATTTTATTGAAAATAAAACATTTAATTTTTTTTTGCACAAAAGTTGTAAAAAATAAACTTGTTTTGCTAGTAAATAACGATTAAATTCTTTTTTAGCACATTGTAAATACTTTTACCCATATAATTTTATTATAAGTGATATAATGATGTATATAACACTTAAATTTATTACTTAATCTCATTTCTCTTTATTATTTTCCATTTAACCAATTAGTTATACCGTTTCGGTGACTTCTTAAACTACTTTTTTACTCACATTAAATTAAAAATAATTAAAGTAAACATCATAAAATATAATATTTTAAAATTAAATGTACATTATTAGGTAATACTTAAATTAACGGTTATCGATAAATTTGATATGACTTATGGTGGTTTTGTCAAAATGTTTTTCGTCCTATTGCTGCTCTGGTTTCAGATGGCCCAGTTTAGATGGTTACTGTGGTAGTTGGGGCAAAAACTAAGGGTGGTGGTTAAGTTTTGACTTCAGCTTCGGTTTCAGGACATCAAAAAACGTAACTTAGTTCTTTTTATTTTTAATTTTTGCACAAAGTAAAATATTTGCCTTCTGGTTAAAGTCTGTTCATTTAGAGGGTGGCTGGGGTGACTGGGGCAAAATCTGAGGTTCTAAGATAAATTCTGACTTTAGATTCATTTTTAGGATATCGAAAAACTTACCTGCAGGTAGATTTAGTTTCAGTATCAGAACTTTTTTTTTGTAGCTGTTTTATTGATACTTTTTACGAAATAAGTTGATATATAGTTTTATTAGTAAATGTCGAAAATATATACAAAAGTAACTTCTGAAAGAGTTTAGCTTCCGTAAATTCAATTTATTCTATTTTAAATTATAAATGTTTAAGTTTTAATTAAGAAGAGGTAGAACAAGAAATGATAAAATCTGAGCTTCTTATTCATTATACAAGGAAAATCAGTGACAAAATTAGTGGGTTAATGTACATATTTAAAAAAACATAAGGATCACTTGACATGGTAAGAAAAATCTTTTAAAAAATTTTAATATTAAATAAAATTTTAATAAAATTTTAATAAAATAAAAAGTTTTCTGATAGAATGGGTACGATTAGAATGTTGTCATGCAAGTTGCTGGAGTACAATTAACGCTATCAATGGGTTCTAATTTATTTCAATTTGTACTAACTTAGTATTCTGGTGTAATATGTACTGAATGTATTATTAAGGTAGAAAGAGGGATTAAATCCCTGCATTAATTTAGTCAATTGCTTATTTTCTTATTTCTTATTAAAAAATTTTTTTCTTGTTCTTTTTAAAATTAAACTCTTAAAAAATTTTTTCATATAAACTACTCTACTGAAAATTGTTATAGGATTTTCTATATTTATATAATATTGTAAATTATTTGTATTTGAAGGATTTTATCCTGTATATATTGAAAATAAATAAATAAATAAATAAATAAAAATATTTGATTTCTGAGCTAACAATTATTTGCTTTATTTTTTCAATAAATTGCCCACGTTTCGAAGACCTTCAAAATTTAATAATTTTTTATAATTTTTCAAAATATGCTAATTTGTGTGAGTATAATGAATTTATAAATGAGCAAATCTTAAAGGATAAATTATTAATTTATAAATATATATGTTTATCGTACGTAAATGTTATTAAAACTTACGAAATTTATTCGCAATATAGGTTATAAATTCATTTATAAATAAATCATGTAAAAAATAAAAATATGTAAAAAAATAGGTAAATATTTTTTATTACCTTCCAATGATTATCAACATCAATTGTAGGATCACTTCTTATTCTTCTAACGAGTATTTTTGCTTGGTGAAGTGCATCTTCAGTTGCGGCAACTGGATATGCTACATTGAATCTAGCTTTTCGTGATATAAATTCACCAGTCCCTGTTGCATAGCCTGTCAAGTTTGGATTATAAACCTTAAAAAGAAAAAAGAAAATTATTAATAGTATATTTTTATCCTAGGCAAACAGCGATCTGGTACATTCTTTTTTTACGGCCAAGGGCAAAACATAATTTTTCTTCGTTAGTGGCTAAAAAACACGTATTTTCGAATCGCGCCACGGCAGGGAAATACTTGCTTTCTGGCCGCTGACGAAGAAAAATTGTATATGACCCTTGTCCATAAATAAAAATTGACCCAAATTGCAGTTTACCAACCTCTGCTTTGCCTCGAAAAGTAATTTATATATAATTTATACTATTATACTATTTTGCATACTGTGTAAATTTTACTGTTTATTTTTGTGCAGCGCCTCAGAAATATCTAAAATTTGCCTGAAAAAAAGTATTCCTAAAATTTCCGAGGAATCTAGAATTTTGAACAGGATATTTTACCGAAAACATTTGCTCACGATAGGAATTTCGAGGTTATTAAAAATTTTTAAAGATTTTCATAAGTTAGTTATGACATTTGGGTCCTTAAACATAAATATGAAAAAAGTTTCTACCTAAAATTTTCTAGTTGCCAACAACAGAAAATATTAAAAAAATCACAAAAAAACGATACTTCGATATAGGGGTTCTAGATCTATAGGAAATTTTAAAAAATATTTATCATTCGATAAATAAGGTAATCTTATACAATGAAAATAGAATATGAAGATTTAAAAATAAATTTTTTTGTTAAAAAAATCAAAACTGGCACATAATTATAATAAATAAAAAAAATGATTCAAATGTTTTCAGAAAAAAATTACGATAATCATAAATGTTAAATTTTATAATAATAAAAAATTATACACAAACGAAAATGTTTATTTTTAATACTAAAAAAGACCACAAAATACAATACAACAACCTCAGTCTGTTTGTTGTCTAGAAATAAATTATCTTGTGGTTTTTCTTATTCAGATGTGTAAATACAAAAAAAAGTGTTTATTTAAATTTTGTAATAAAGGAAATTACTTTAATAAGATTTGGTAATGTAAGATAATGCCTCCAATTGCTTTGACCGCCAACGCACCAACTAACTCCACGAGCTTCAATAAATGTTCCAATTGCATATTCTTCTAACGCACCACTAGCAGCAACTAATGAATCGCCTAAAGCTCCAATCACATCAATATCGCCAGGTCTTAAACGATGAACACTTGTCGGTGGTACCGAAGATCTATAAGTTAAAAAATTTTATTCGAAAATATATTTAATTATTCACGTTTTTACAGTAATCTGATTACGTTGATAAATTTATAATACATAATTCATAAAATCCATTTTTGGACATGCTAGATCATTAACATATAAGATTTTAAGTACCTTCCTTCACTGAGATCGCAAGGAAAAGGAACACGTTCTGTAACGGTCCGTTGACTTCTTTTTGCATCTTTTGCTTTTGGATAATAGAATACGCCATCCGCTTCGACATCATCCTAAAAAATCGACAATATTTTTTATATAATTTACTCGATGTACAGGATAATACGTAATATATCGCACACGTTGTATAAACTGCATAATAATAATCCTCTTCTAAAGGATTATATGATGATATACCTTTTGCATTTTTTCCATTATTTCCGTAATGAATCGTGAAGAGACTTTATACATAAATATACTACATATGTGTGCTTCTGTGATGATGTCCCGGCAGGTCACGAAATTGCTTTCACCGATACAACCTTAAATAATACTTTTGCTTTCTTTATATATTTGCGAAATATTCGCACTTGTCTACAGACGTCTGACGATTTTAAATATACATTCATATGTATTACGATATTGCAATTCGTATGTGTTGTTATATACTTGAATATAATTCCGATTTTCAATAATTAGCTAATATTGCCTCAAAATCTTATGGTTTCAAATGATTAAGTCTACTTTAGAAAAATTTTTCTAAGAGTTTTAGGTAAAAATTTTTTCCGCAATTAAAATTTGGGTTTTCATTTTAACGATGTGTCAAAATCTTTTCGTTCGAAAATCTAATAAAAATATCTGAATCCACCCTTAACTTTATGCTTATAGGACTAAAAGTGAACTTCATTATGTTGAGCCAGATAAATGAATAAAGTAATCATCAAATGTTAATCAATTTAGTAATTAATTATGAAATTAAAAAAAAAAATACTTGGACCTTTTTAATGATTAAGCATTACTACGAAGAAATGTAGTCATTTTTCTCTGAGACAAATCATGCCACAAAACTTTCAATTTGAATTTGGTTTCATTTTCGGAAAAAAAATATTCGGGATCCTATATAGATCAATTTGGATCCAGTTCGTATAGAATATCTCAGATTGTAAAAAATTAAAAATACAGAAAATGAAAAATTTAAATAATATAATAATGAATGAATACAAGGAAATTATAATTCAAGTACATTGTATTTCCTCCGTATTCCCAAAAGTTACTTCCTTAGATTAATAAAAAAATAGATATTTTAAAAAATTAGTAAATTTTCTAAAAAATTTTCGAAAAAAATCGTAAATTTACTAAAATTAGTGTATTATCGAAAATTTCGAGAATTCTCGATTTTTTTCTTTAATTTACGAAAAAAGTTGTAAATTCACATCTAATTTTCGTAAATTTACAACTATATTTTGAAAATTTTTTAACAAAAATTGTAAATTATAAATTTTTCTTGCTAATTCTCAAAAAAAATCTAGAATTTTCGAATTTTTCGATAATATACTAGTTAATTTACAATTTTTTCGAACATTTGCAAATTTTTTTGAAAATTTACTAATTTTTCAAAAACATTCTATTTTTTTTGTTAATCTAAGAAAGTTATTACAGTATAGTTGCATTTGAAAAGTTTGTATAATGTTATCTTTATAAATGTAAACATCTTCATCTCTTTCAAGATGCTAAGTTTGCATTTCCTAAAATTAAAGATGCAATAAATAGATCTATTCAAAAGCAAATGCAGGATTACAAAATGTCATTTGATGTTTTTAAAGATTATTAAACATATATATTATGCAAGCCAATTAGTGAATGTGTATTTAAATCTAACCTATATGTTTTAATGTACACTAACATTTGGCTCTTGCAAAATTTTGTTATTTTCGTTATAAAAACTTGGTAGAAATATTTTCTTTAATCACAGATGATGCATCGAAAGCAATTTCTACTCCTGCTTTATTATTATATAAATATTTGGATTTTGTCGAATCATCATGGCAAAGAAAAATAGTAACAATGTCATGATTTTTTATATTGTTATTTCACAATTTTAATCTGACTCAAATTAATTTTACACTAACAAAAAAATTCGGATGTTAGAACCGGAATTTTTTTTTTTCAGTATAATTTTGTTTCTAAAATTTTTACATTACATGGATTTTAAAAAATAGTATAAAAATGTTGGTTTTCCAAATTTATTAATTACTTAAAAATAAATTTTGGCATTATCCTTATATTTTAATAACCTAATTTTTGTTTCCGAGGAAATGTAAAAATTAAGTCATGTGGATCTATATAGTTGAGTTCAAGATAAAAAACTTTTATTAAAATTAAAATAATAAGGAACTTCGTTATTTTAAAAATATATAAAAGCCTTTCAGCAATAATGATTTAGTAAAAAAGAAAATTATTTGAAAAATTCTTTTAAAATTTGACTTAATATTCTCATTAGGATAGCCTACTTTTTTTAATGGAACTTTCTTTCAAACTTTAATTAACATTTTTGTAAAACGAGTGAAAAAACTGTTGACTTTTATGATTTATTATTGATTATGGTCCTAAATTTTTAATTAAGCGTAATTAGACATTAATGATTTTCAATAAATAAGAAACGAGCGAGGAAAAAAAAATTACATAAACTAAAAATGATAAAAAGATGGTAAAAAAATTAAAGGCTAGTATTAAAAATTTTAGCACATGAATCATCTCTTTATATCTATTAAAGACCTTGTTTAATTTTAAAAAAATGACTTTCTCTGTCTTATAAACATATTTATATTTACATAATGCCGGAAAATTCATTTTTAAAATATTATTTATTAAGCAGATATAATAATATAAATATTCATGTAGAAATATTAAAAATTTATTTTTTTAAATGTTATTTAAACTTTTGAAATTTTAATATCTATCTTTAATCTGTAACACTTACATTACATTTAATTATAATATTAGGTAAGCAATTTTTGTAAATTTTTAACCTTGATGTCATATAAATGCTAAGTAAAAAAATTATAATATTTTAGCTATAATTATGTGAATTAAATACTATAGAAGCCTTCATCCCAAAAAAAGTTTAACAATTTTTATACAGCAAATTATTAATGACTTTTTGCAAAAATTGAATCAATTAATAATGACTTACATAATTGAAATTAATTAAAAAGATAAAAATATTATAGATAAATAATTTCTTCTTAACACCTTTTTGTGCAGTTTATACTAATGATATTATGCAGTAATTTCAGTTATAAAAACTATTAAATATATATATTATGCAAGGAAATATCCTTTCACAATTATAAATAATAAAAAGTAAACAATAATAGTATACCTTCCCCCACTGCAGCAACGCTTGAAACATCTCGGTGAATGAAGCTGCTTGCACGGAAGCAATCCATAGGACGATGATAGTCGCAAGGTAAAAGAAAGGTACCCCAGTCCACATATCCGTAAATAGCTTCAAGCTATGCTCAATTTTTTTCTTCTCTTTTATTTTCTCATTTTTATTTCTCTAAACTTATTCTAAACATCCTCTTTCAAGGCATTTCTCTACCTCTTTCTCTCTTCTGTTTAATGTAGGTGAAATGAGTACCTGTTGAAAAGAGGAAGGAATTAATTTTCAATGCTGTTTGCGTCTGCACAACAAAATAAATATAATGAAAGTATTGACATTTTTTCTTTTTTAATTATACAGATTCGTGTATCGTTTTTTAATCGAATGTTTCGTAGAAATTAACTAGAATATAGCTCATTCTCAATTCAGTCTTTGATTTATGAAAATTTCCTTTAATTATATGACGACATATTTGCTTTTTTCTTATGTAATCTATTATTTTCCTTCATAACGATATGTGACTCTATAATTATTTGTTTCATTGTATATAATAAATTTATATGCAAATTAGGCACCAATCAACAAAAACAATCTTTCTCATTTCTAATATTTGATTTTTCATTTAGAAATACGAAACAGACTGTAAAATCATTAACTATTTTTGAATAAATTAATTCTTATAATTTGTTAAGGGACTTATATCACGTTTCTTTAGAAACGTAAAAAAGTACTTTTTCAAGAATTTGTGAAATCATTATTTTTTTTCTAATATACCGTTTTGGGTGCCCAATTACAAAGTTTATTGTAAGCATGAACTGACATTATTTAGATTTCTCAGATTCTGGAACTCAAGAAAAATAACATCTATTAATGAGTTAACCAAATTCAAAACGAGTTTTAATAAACCAATTTTTTTTTGAGTCCCAAAAATAAAGACTGTCCCTATTAAATATAAAAGTATCAAAGTATTTTTTTTCTCTAATTAAAACTTAAAACTCTTTTATAATTATGACTGAATACAAAAGACTAGCAGGAAATAGAATTTTCTTTAAATAAGTTTTTCATTGTTAAAAAAAAAACTTGATTAAAAAATTTCTTACTAATTTACATTGATAATTTATATTTGGTACTATTTCTTTATTTTTTCTATTTTGTTATTATAATTAGGATAAAACTTTTAAATTATGTCAAATATTTGTTTCCATGTAAACTGTTTGGTATTGTTTTGAAGAATAAGTTGTCATTGTTCTATGCATATACCACAGGTAAACCTAATAAACAATTCCTCTTTTCGTATTGCATAAATATTACGTCAAGGGCTTATAAAAAAAATTAAGATTTTCTTTTTTCTTTTTTCATTATTCATTATTCTGATAATGAAAACTAAAATTTATTGCTTCTACATAATAAATCTTATTCAAGTTAAATAAATAAGGAAAAAAATAAAGTTTAATTTGCATGCACCTTACGTATTCCATAGACATTATTTCCGCAAAAATAACAAAATATTTTACAAAGACATTAGCTGTATATTGTTTTATTTATTTATTTTTATTTTTAATTAATATAAATTTATTTTTTTTTTCAACTTAATTATAAATCAAAGCTCGAATCATTTCAAGTATCAAGTTCTATGGTATACTACTATCATTTCATCATGGCCAATTCCTCTGATTCCAATTTTTTTTTACAGAGTAAATTATTAATCATTTTTATTTATTAATAGTAGCGTTGGTATACTGAAAATTATTTAAAAAAATAGAAATGCATTATATTCTAGTTAGTATACAAGGGGTGATTGTATTGATCACAAATTTCCGGTGTGATATTTTGGGACTCTTCCCTTAAACCAACAAAAAACACTTAAATAATACAAATACGATTTATGTCAACATTTTTTTTTAATAAAAGGAGGTCACAACTCCTAAATGGGGTGGTTTTTGTTTACTTAGACTTTTTTATATTTTTTATATAAATTAAATGATATTATTTTTACTCTTAGTTTGAAAATTTGGTAATAATTTGTGAAAATTTCAAGGAAAGAGTAAATTAGAAGAGATTAAAACTACCCTAATATGGGGTTGGTTAGGATATTCTTTGGTTATAATAACTCTTATCCTCTGTACTGCACGAACATTTCACATAATCGCTCGGTCTTTTGCCTAATAACGCCTATATTTAAATACTGGCAAATAATATTGGTAATTTAACCTTGAATTTGACAGAACGTATCTTGTTGCTCATGTTATCATCTTTAAATACAAAAGCAATTATTTTTTACTAATTTATAAAGCAATAAACGAACCTGCTGATTGGTAGCAGCAGTGGACAAGGGTAAACAAGATTAAATTTTCATTGTATTAGGTTTTTTTGGGTCGCTGATAACGAAATTCTTGTCTTTTTTTATTAAAAGCTTTTTATCTTACAAAGCCTTACTCTGGATTCAATCGTCTCATCAAACCAAAATCCCCACAGTTTTTAAGAAGTTTTTAAATATTTTCTTTTAACGTATAAGCATAGTGTATACAGTTATTTCGTATTCATCATTGATAAAAATTCCCACTTGCTAAAAGTATGTTTTGCTAAAATAATATATTTTCTTTTTATCGCAAGCGGATTTCTACTAGTTCTACTGCCACTCGTGTACGATCCAGCTAATTGTTTACATTGATTATACTTAATTATAAGGAAATGTAAATATTATTAATATTCATATTTAACACTGCGTTTTGCAACATTGTTTAAATTTAAAGAGCAGAGTAAGGATTAAATTATTCCTAATATTGATAACATGTTAAACGAAAAAAGAAATTTATTTTTCTGAGAAGAATTTTTTTTTCAATTAAATAAAAAAGTTCGGTTTTCAATAAAGTAACCCCCTTAATTACATTTAAAATTTCAAGTTCATTTGAGATAGCTTGTTATATTGTAAAAGTTAATTTAAGTTCGATTTCATTCCCAAGGAATTTTCATTTTGTCTAATTATATTCAGGCGCGCACACACGTTATAGGCTACTTAGGCTGTAGCCTACCCTTTCAAGGCATCTTTTTCACAAATATTTTAATTTTTTTCATATATTTTAAAAAATTTATCATTATTAGCCTATCCCAGCGCAACTTTCTGTGTGCGCGCCTGATATTTAATAATTAAAATATCTATTTATATTTGTAATGTAATAAATCCGATTTCAATATTGTATAAAAATTAAAAAATAATTTTAAAAAAAAATTTTTGGCACTTGTAGTGAAATTCTTGTACACGAATTCTTTTGGTTTTCTGAATGCTCATAGCACCTGAAAATATGGGTCATTTATGTATCTTTAAAAAAAATATTCCGATTTTAGGAAGAAAAAAGGTAGAATTAAAAAAAAAAATTGTTCTCTTATACCATTTACAGAAGCTTAGGTAGTAGCTAAATTACTTTCAGTGGAATAAAATATCATTTAATTCTTTCAAAGATTAGTCTATATGGCAAAAATTATTTTTTAATTGAATGGTTGTTATTTTTATTGATTTGCTTAGATCTAATTAGATCTAATAGAAAATGAAAACTCATCGGGTTAAACCAATTTTCAATGTTTGTGTTGATAAATAATTTTTTTCTATATTGTTTAAGCTTGTGTAATAATTTTTTTAGGACATTAAAATAAATGAGAATAAATTATTTTTCTATTATTTAATGTGGTCAAAATTATGTGTCAATGTTATTTTGTGGTAGATTTTTCAATAACATGTGAAAAATTTTGTATAAAGTTTGTATTGTTTTAAATTTGATATTTTTTACAATAAACATTTTTTTTCTAAATTTAAGTATTTAATATTTCAGGCACGGTTTTTATTAAAACTATAAAAAATAATTTTTTATTTTATTTTGGGCTTCCATAAATAGTAAAAAGATAATTTGGTTCTAGACGTTTTGACATTTTTATTTTAATTTTTTTTAAAGATTAGCTCATCTGGAAAAAAGTTATAAGGTTAGGAAATTAATTTAGAGATGCAGAAAAAATTTCTTAGCTAAAAGAAAAAAAAGATAATCGATTTATAGCTGCAGCTATTATAAATTGGACTAAATGTAAAATAGATTTTAATATATATTTAATGAAACTTTGTAATATAGATATTGTTTTATCGAAATTTTCATAAACATAAAAATAAAAATTATTGTCTTTCTATAATGAAAATTAAATCTTAATAAAATTAGTTATTTATTACTTATTAAACATAAAATATAGTATAGGAATAATAAAACAGTCGGTTTTTTTCAAAAAAATTTTTTAATAAGCAATGCGGAATTCATTAAATTATCTATAAAAAATACATGAATTTTTTAATGAACAATAATTTATGTTAATTATTATATCAAAAAATATAAATTTTTTGTATTTTTCATAATCGATAAGGATGAGAATTTTTATTAAAAATGAAAGTTTTTCATTTCTTTGCCAAAAAAGATGTATGAATTCTTTAAAATGCAAATTAAAATAAATCTATAGAAATAAATAAAATAAAACTTTTACTCACTAAATGACACTTTCAAATTCATAACATTTTTTATTGATAACAATCTGCCAAAATATTCTTTATTGTTACACAAGGAGCACATAAATTATTAATAATGTAAAACTAAAAAAAAAAAAATTTACGAGTTAAATAATTTAAAAAATACAGGAAGAAAATCATGAAGTATTACAAAACACACTATCATTACATGTTTATTATTTATTTACTTGATTTGACACTAAAAAAGTGTTTAATATATTACCGGTAATCATGCGAGAGTATAATATAATCGACGAGAAATTCACGCGACTTATGACCGAATGACGAACGAGAGATTTTAAAGCAAGTTCCTAAGTGGTCTTGCTGAGGTCCCCTCTTCGTATTTAATTTTTTCTATAACATGTATGTATTCGAAAGCTTAAACTTACAATGTTGAATAAACAAGCATATATGTATATGCTTCAGATTGATTGTGTGTGTGAAGATCTGAGCAGTCAATAAATACCATTAAATCATTTATCGAATTAAGTAAAAAAAAATAAACAGTTTTTTATTATTTAACAAAAAATATTTACAGATGCTTTTGGGGTCAATGTAATCTGTGACTAATTGTAAAAAAATTTTTGCCAAATTATTCGATTTAAAAATTTTAATTTGCATATATTATAATCAAGTCTTAAGGTTTAAAAATTAACGTCAATCCAGAATATAAAATAAATATTCATTAATTTTTTTTTTAATTTATGCGAAAAATTCAAAAACTTAATATTTATTACATTTCATTTTCTTTGGCAAAAATAAATAAATTTTTTATAAAAGTAAATATTAGCAATGTATATTCTGAACATTGATAAAAGTAATTCTACAATCGCAACATTCTTAGATTTGATACGGTAAAACATGATATCTTAATACATAGATTCAGCTCATTTACTTGAATGACAGAATGCAATCTGTTACACTCATTCATATAAATAGAAACAATTGCAAAGTTACAATAGGTGTGCTCTTGTTTTTGACTCTAATATGAAATGGGGAACAATGGGCAGGACTTAAAAAGTACTACAAAAAGACTAAAGCTACATGTTGTTTGTTATTAATAAATTTAAATAAAATACCAGTTTCAAAGGTATTGCAAATAATTTTTTGAATAAAATTCTCTTATTTTTTTTTATATTAGAAGTCAAAATTAAATAAAATCCGGATAAAATCTAATATATGAATGATTTGCATAAGGGTAATTCCATGGATAAACAGCAGAAAAAGTCGGTATAAAATGTCATGACAAAATCGAATTTTCAGTAAGATTTTGAACACTGTGTATCACTTCGCGGAAAAATTCAAAATCTGTAATTTTTTAATCCAAAATCTTGAATGGTAATAGTTGGTAAGCTTGCAACTTTTAACAATTTTTTTTTCTTAAAACTTTCCAAAAGTTATAAATTCTAAGATATAAAATTTTCCCAAGGAAAAATATTTTTTGTGAATTTTCTATTCTGAGTTATTACCTATTTTGCTGATTTCCCGCTATGTCACGTGACTGAATGAAAATCTAGCAAAAAAATTGAATTTTACGGAAAATTTTACTAGGATATGTAAATTTTGATGTGATTAGAAAGATTCGTCTTAATTTGCCAAATTAATTAAAATAAATTATTAAAATTCAATAAAAATGAAAATTAATAAAAAGAGATTTTCTTGATTTTTTTACATTTTTAGAGTCAAAAGCGTAGAAAACTTGAAAAATAAGTTTTTTTATTCTTGAAACCAAAAATTATATATATTATTAATAAACTATTAATTATTTTTTTTAAGTTAAAACTTTATTTCTTATTAAAATGTCTATTAACAGTTAAAAATGTAAAAAAATCAAGAATATCCCGTTTTATTTATTTTTATTTTCATTGAATTTTAATAATTTATTTTAATTATTTTTGCAAATTGTGGTAATTCCTTCTAAGGACATCAAAATTTACATATACTTAGTAAAATTTCTCATAGAATTCAATTTTTTGTCAGGTTTTCATTTTTGGTTCCTCATAGAGAAACCGCATTATTTTAGGTGAAATTTTGACTTTTGATTTTTTGACATATAAACACGTTTTGAGACCTCAGGAAGCTAAATTTTAAGATAACATTTCATAAAAAAATTTGTTCCATTCTGATCGTTATATTTTTATTTAACATTCTTATTTTTATAAATAAGAAAATAATAAAAAAATAATTTTTTACATTAAATTTTTTTTAAACACGTTTTGAGACCTCAGGAAGCTAAATTTTAAGATAACATTTCATAAAAAAATTTGTTCCATTCTGATCGTTATATTTTTATTTAACATTCTTATTTTTATAAATAAGAAAATAATAAAAAAATAATTTTTTACATTAAATTTTTTTTATTTTTGGACGTAGTACCTAATCTTTTTTCCAAAAGTATTGATTTTAGAAACATTGTTTTTACTCGATTTCTTGGATCTGAGACTTTTTTTTTCTCTTGAAATTTTTTTTCTCAAACTTTTGCCACCAAAGGATACAAAAGACAACTACTTTTTTATTAATTGTTGTTTTGTGTATCGCCCATTCTTTAGTAAATTAAATTCTTGCTTTTTCTTTTTTATTGTTTATGAACGCAGTATCTAATTTTTTAAATGGAAGTATTAGTTTTAGAAATATTGTTTTAACACCAATATATTTTCCATAATTTATTCCTCAATTTAAAAATACTAAAATTTTTTTTCTTTTTTGTTATAGCTTTATAGTTTAATAATGTCTTTTAGATATATAATTATGCCAGCTACACCAAAATATGTCTATATAGCAGACATGACGATTATCAAGAAGATTATGTACGAGAGTAGAAAAATATTCTTTACTTAATTTTTTCCATATTTTAAACTGACAGTATCAAGGAAAAGATCATTTTTTGTTTTTTTTTATTAGATTATACTTTGTTAGGTAAAATAGATCATTTAAAACATTTTGTTATTGCTAATGAGTTTTTTTAAAAATATTTAAATAATATTTATTTCATATTTCTAGACTTAAACAACAGTGTTACTCTTGACATAAATCATTTAATAATAATAATTTAAATTAATTAAATAATATATAATTTTATTTTTTTGTATTATTTATTAATTGGTTAGTTACATTGTATATATCGACATGGTCAATTAAATGTAAATTCATATAGCATTGAAATTTTAATACTACTTGATTTACATTTATCATGCAAATTTTGAAATATAGCAACGAGGATTATGAAAAATAAAAAAAAAACACTGCCAAATTATTGGCAACTACGGTTCCTCAAGCAATGACAAATATTCATATGAGCTGAAATTTTTTACCATTTTATGTATCATATATTTTTTAAAAAATAAAGTAACACCAAATGTTTTAAAACTAGGACTAGAACTTCTTTTGGTATTAAGCCAACCAAAAAAAAAAAAAAAAGAATTGAGTTTTTGATGCAAAAAATTTGAATACAAAAATTTCGTGAAATTTAGAAGTAGTGAATTTCTTAAAACTAGAACACCCATAAGAAAAAATTAACTCATTTGATTCCTCCCTTGATTTTCGGTTTTCCGGGACACCCCTTCCTATAAACATGTTCCTTGTCAAGAAAATCAAGAAAAAAAGCTAGATACCAAAAAAAATGCCGAGTTACTTTGCAAAAAAACTATAAACCGACCATATATATTTTATATAGTGTAAAATATCACTTATTGATTTAAAATCCATGAAGATGCAACTTTCATTACGTATATAACATTATACATTTGTACAATGCATAAAGATAACATTATATTATACAATCTCTTATAATAGATATTATTAAACATATTATAAATATTATTCTCTTATTTTATTCTAAATTGTAAAATTGTTAAAATAGAAGAAAACATAATGTACAGTATATAGTATATATGTAAGTGTAGAGAAAATAAGTATATATTCGTGACTTTTTATATAGAAAATGTGTTCATAAGATTTTTTTTACTGATTATGAAAATTTATATATAATATATTTCAGTTTTATTATTCTTTATTACATACTATACAATTTATACAGATTTTTAAACGAATGATTTAATTTTTAAATGGGTTAATATCTTTAAAAAGCATTAATAAAATGGAACATCGCTGGCTTTAGTTGCAGAAAGAGACAATATCTTCGCATTTAATAATATAGCAGGAAAAAAAATTCTAGAAGAAAAAGGGAAGAATCCACGCAGCATTTGTAGATTTAAAAGCCGCTTTTGACACAATAGAAAATAGCTATTTTTTAAATAAGGGATAAAATATTTGTTTTGGCTTTGCTTGTAGTTATATGTACGAGCAAGCGTAGCGATTTCGTCCCATGTTCTAAAACATAATTTTACCTTTAATGGGCAAAAATGCCATCTCCCTACGTTAGAAAATAAGCTTTCCTTGCCCTAGATATGTAAATATATATACTAACAAACTTAGTGTGAAATCTTAAAAAAAGAGGGTATTTTAAGGAGCTTTATAAAAACTCCTTAATATTTTTATCGAGGAAATATTGATAAAAGTTGTGAAAAAACAATTACTGGAATCACAGTAGTAATTAGAAAAAAATTATTCTGCATGAAATTTGTGAGGGATCTATTACTGCTAGCGGAAGATGCGCATTAAAGGTTGCAAGAAATATTGAATGCTTTAGAAGGATATTGCAGAAAAATTAAGTTCAATTTATGGAAATTCTAGGCATTTAAATGAAAAATTAAACATCATATAATAACTTCTGACTATAATATTTAGGTGATTTAAATAATAACAAATGTATAAAAGGTTTAAAATGTTAATAATATATATTGAGAATAATGACACTTGGATAGAAACCATGTATATTGACAAATATGACACAATTAAAAGTTTTGATAAAGCGTTATCGACTTTTCCAAGTAGGCATGAAACAATAATATCAGTAACAATTAATTTGTTTTTTCCTACTCCTCCAAACACCATTCATACTTACAAGACAATCAATAAAATAACGGCATATAACATTAGCAAACTTAGCTGGACTGCCTACTCAAATCGTGAAGATACTTTCAATATTGAGCATGATACTCACAGTTTAAACAAGTGATATAAATAATGCACAAGTTGACAAGTTGACAAATTTGTCTTTGAAAAAAAATTAAATTTGAGCAAAACTAAATGTCTATGGATAAGCGTAGACCTACGTTATTAAAAGCAAAACTTGATTCCTCTAGTAGAAAATACTTTAAGACAGGCTCTCCTGATCTACTAAACGAATTACTGGCTTTCACCAATGTCTATGCTGAATACCCATAAAAAAAATCAGATGGCTCATTGTGCATATGCGCATAATCGAATTATCAATTCGCTTGATGCCAACAAAAACTTCTGGATGACAATAAGGGCCTTAGGACTAATTCGAATGCCAACAAAAACTTCTGGATGAAAATGCGGGCCTTAGGTCTAATTCGAAAAGTAAATGATACACTTTATGGTTATCTACTGAATGAACTGAACTTAAATTTCTTCAATATCTCAATATCTCTTCATGAAGATCCATTGGCTCCTCTAAATATTACTAGAAATACTTCTCCAGATGGTTTTGTTTTTGAAAAGTTCTCTATAAGTGACGTTATTTTAGCCATATCTCATTTTAGGTCACATGCAAAAAGCGAGGATGGTGTTTTGCTAGTGTTATAGTCAAAGCTCTCTCTAGAATTGTTCATTATTTTGCTAAGTTATTTAATAATTCACTATTTAAAAAACGATTCCCGATTTTGGGCCCATCACCTTATAATGTTTTTTATTGAAGGTTCTTGAAAAACTTGATTAATATGTTCACCTAAAAAATTGGTCAAGTCCTTTCTCTTGTAGTCGTATCTTTTAACATGAAACATGTTTATAGGGAGGGGGTACCCCAAGAACTTGAAAATTAAGGGGGAGGAGTCAAATTTATCCAATTTAAGGGGAGTGGGGTCAAACAAGACTTAGAATAATTTCAATTTTAGGATTTAGAATAATTCAAGTTTTGGGACTTTGATCAATTAAGGACTTGGAATAACCCGGGTTAACACTCAGTTATAAATAAACATGTTCCATGCATTTTGGTTGTATTTACACAAACCGATTATTAGTTTTATAGACATGGCAATCACATATTCAGTATCTTTTTTTAACACTGTGCGAGTGAAAATGTGTTTATCCTTATTTTAATGGCATTTATTCATCACAGGGCCTTTAGCAGTTTTGGGTTCTGAAAGTTAAAATTTGTAATTGTTTTCTTCCCTGTTCCTATGATTTGAGATTTTCCCTATCAATTGAATATCAAAACCCCTATACGCTTTTATAACTAAGTTAAACGCAATATAATAGATCCCCCCGTTTGGAATCTCTTAGAAGTTCTAAGGTCATTTGACCTCAATTGGTTTTGACATAACTTATTACAGGTGGTAATATTTCTGTGCTGATCATTATGAATTATAGCTCATGGGACAATAAACAATGTTTTTGATACGTCAAGTAATCTGAATGGGTTATCTTCTACTTTCACCTTTTTAATCACCACCCACATAATTGTTACATTATTATTGTAGGATCCATTCTTAGGCGCAAATATCTGTTATTATATTAAATATTGTCTATTACTTTAGGAAATCGCCTCCTCGAGTCTTTTAGCAATTAAACTCGATCTAATCCGATTTATTATCCAATTTTCGATGTGTATTGGGTCTTTATTTATTTTATGTATCAGTTTTATGCTATTAAGCTGCCATGCTTTTATGATAAAAATAATGTTGCAGTTGACTGACTGGACAGCAACAGATAATGCATTACAAATGTTTATAATTTTGATTGCGTCTTGCCTTGGTTCCATATTCTTATGGACCTTCGCTTTTATATTTAAGTTTGATTTATGGTGTGTACTTTTATTGTTTGTTTTATTTACTGTTTTTTATGTTATTCTTACTTTAAAGTGTCCACACGGATCTATTAATCCTTCACCTTTTAGTGAAATGGCAGCTATTTTTGTCCACAGTTCTTGAATAAATAATTCATCTTAAGAGACCAAGACATACACCAAAACTTTTCCAGAGTAGAAGTACTGAGAATTATACAATCTAAATAAAAAAAATTGTTTGAGTGTACAGTCCTGGGAAGAGAAAATATAATAGGGAATAATGTTCATTGATTATGTGTGAGAATCTAAGTATGGAGAGGAGCATGGGTCTTAAAGTCAAAATGTAGAACAGAATATAGACAATTGAGAACAAACCTTTGATTCTTACCTAGAATTACAGAGAATCTAGGAAATTATGAATCCAAGCACTGTAAAAAACTAGATAATATGATGAAATAAATGATGTGTTAAACAGAATTATATCATAATTCAGACAATTAAAGAAAATCCCGTAAAAGAGGTTTAAGATTAAAGCAAAGGTATAAACTGACTGTTAAAAGAGATATTGTATATAAGATAATGAAAATGTCAAATCCAAAAGGGATGCAACATAGATTTGGGAACAAATTAAGAAAACGTGTCTACTTCAATCCAGGTCCTAACTATGTGTGGTATATAGATGGCTATGACAAACTTAAACCGTTTAGATTTTCCATTCATGGCTGTATTGGTGGCTGGTCCAGGTTTTTAATATGGCTAAAAGTTAGTATAATCAACAATGCTCCGAGGATTGTGGCCTCCTACTTTCTAGATGCCATTAAAAAATTAAAATGTTTACTAACTTTACTGCATTCTGATAATGGAACAGAAAATGTAAATGCTGAATGTATACAAATGGGCCTACGATACAAGCATCAAAATAATTTTAGTGGTCAAAAAAGTTACATCAAGCAAAAAAATACAAAAAAACCAAAGAATCGAATGTTATTGGAGTAAATTTCGTCATCACTCAATGGATTATTTTATAAGATTGTTCCATTTTAGGCGTAGTAAAAATTATTTTGACTCCAGTCCTCTGCATATAAAATGTATGCAATATTGTTTTGGACCATTAATTAAATATGAACTATGTATGGTACATAAAAAATGGAACTTGCACACTATAAGATAACAAAGTGGTAAGCCAAGTGCGCTTTACTTTTCTCCTGAAACCTGCAATGCAAAAGATTTAAAAAAAATTTAAATCTTGTCATAGAAGACTTAAATCATAGATTTGCTGTGGAATCTGATTGCAGAAATCGTTAAAACAGTTTTTCCAAATGTGAGATTGGCAACAAATGTACGAGAAGGTTTTCAGTGGTATAAGAAAATTGTAAAAACTATAGATATAATGAAAAATAAAGTATTAAATAAATATGTGTAAAATCTGTTGCTGAAAGTTTTGTTTAGAATAAGTATATATACACTTATATGTAATTTGAAATACATTGTTTATTTAGATGAAATTACAAAATAGGAAAGTAAAAAAAATATGACTTATTTTAAAATAATTGTAATACATATTTATGCATTTTTAATTTCTTAAATATATTAACATTTTAACATTTTAATAAAAATAAAAATTTCTCAACCCGACAATATTTTTTTTATAAAAAACACTAGTAATTTCAGCAAACTAATTATTTCTATTACAAACAAAAATTTTGAGTGTAGAAATTAAATCATTGTATTATAAATAAAATATTAAGACATTGTTAATTTTGTTAATTTTGTCTTAATTATTTTAATTCAACGTTAAACATATGTATTACATCTATCATGGATTCTTTTTGTAATTTAAAGTTTCAGTACAGTACCTGCTGACTGATTTATGCAAAAAATTTTTAATTTATTTTGTCCACTACAAGTTATAAACATAAAGAACAAATTAACATGTCTGTACAAAAATTTAAAGTATCGCTAAAAAGAGATTCAAGAACTTTAAATTTTTAGTTTTATTAAAAATTAATCAGTTTATAAAACCTATATATACTTCTGCTTTTTAAAAATTTTTTAAACCTAACTTTTATTTAGCCTTGTTTTTTTAATTAAAATTATTTTTATAAATATTTGAAATATCTAATGCGGCAGGTACAAATGATATTAATTTTAAAGAGGAAAAAACACAAAAAAATTCACTATTCGAATGATTTGAGAAAATTTTCAAACATATCATGTAATGAATGGGCTGTTTGGCTCTTTTACATTTATCATAATGAAAATATTAGAATCCATATATAACAATTTGAAAATTTAGATGCAAGTCTGGTGATCTTACTGTTACAAAACTTTTCATTATTTTCATCATTTTATTATAAATATAAAAACTTAATAAAACACACTGTAAGTAATAATGACAAAGGTTTTAAAAACTTACCTTATGAATTTACTTTAAGCAGTTAATATTTTTTTTTTCTTAAAAAAATTAGTTTTTACCACAAATGTTAAACATTATTCTTAATATCATTTTTTTGCAAATTTTTTTTATTTTTCCATTACACTTTACATGAAGTAATTTAGGAAGCCCCACGACACCAATCTTATCGTCAAAATTTATTAAGATTAGGTTAGGTTTGGTACAATTTTTCTCTTCCCAGGGTGAGAAATTTATAAATCTCCTCCTCACGAGAGGAGAAGAAAAAATTTCCTAAGAGTGCTAGTTCTTCTAGAGTCACGGTTCCCTTAGGTTGCACTGGCCACTAATGGTAAGGTGAAAAGTAGTTTTAGTTATCAATAACATTAGAAGCTTCACCTCGTTTCAACAAACGAGAACCTCTAGAAGAAAGCCGTACAGAACCGAGGAAAAAGCTACAGAGCAATCTACCCGTAATAAATGATTGTCTACTCAAGAAAGGATAGATCCAAAACTCAGGTACAAACGCTTGGAAAAGGTGGTTGTTAACGATGAACGAGAAGATCTAACACAGTCTCTTTCCAGTCTATCAGTGGAAGGGGTTATTACGGATAAAGAAAATCAATATACGTCACCGAGAGTCATGTAAGTTAAACACTCTATACAAAGACATTTATTTATTTCATTACATTTTTCTGCACTCATTTAGATTAAAAAGAATTGAGCAAAATAATAAAGAAGATAGGCTAAGAGAAAATAAATGCTTCCATATTCCAACTGCAAAAATGTAAGTAGCTCGAATTATTCTACGTTTTTACAAGGAGCTAAGATGGACATTTTACTTTCTAGGCTAGATGATGCACTGGAAATAAAAAGAATAAAAATTCAAAGTGGCAAAATTAATTTATCCAAAATAAGTCCATTAACAGGCTATTTCCTAAAAACAAAGAGAATGTGCGTGGAATCAGTACAGCCCAAAGACATAAAATACAGGAGAAACGACAAAGATAGCTTTGTCGTTGTATCCAATAGCTTGGAACCTTGGAGCTTTAAAATGGTTTGGAATATGTCAGTCAATCGGCAGAATTCCGTTTGGTCTATAAACAAGAAAGCTATCAATAACCGAGACCTGTCTGAAGAAGCACTAACCAAAGAAGCAAGTAGTTTCTCTTGGTTTTAGTACTATAGTCAAGCGATTCACTTTCTGTACGGCGCCAAAATTGGAACTAAAGTCACCTCGACTTATGTCATTAAACCAGCTCTCAGAAAACTAGATCCGTTATTTGAAACTAGATGCTGTGTCATCCACACCGGCAGTATAGACACTGCTTTGATGCCAACTTATGCCATGCCAATGTTTCAACATGACACGGAAATAACCGTGTTCCGTTAGAAATTGGGTAAGGTAATAGTCCGCCTCCCCATGCTGTCGCCCAGTCCATGCTTGTAGATCCAAGATCAGAGTACGCGTCCACCTGGCCTTTTGTTCATTCTTCCATATATCCTGCCTTGCGCTCATAGAGCTGGAGTGGGCGCGAGTGGATGCCACTTCGCGGTCCTCTACGCTATCGTAAATATATTTCCGCTCCAACGCTAGCAGGTCGATGGGAATGATCGTTGCTACTACCTGGATCGCCTCTAAGAATACCGTATGGTACGTGCAGGTGATCCTCAGGGCCGCTTGCTTCTGCACAGACGATATTTTGTGTCTGTATTTGGCAGTTTTGGTGACATCCGCCCAAATCTCAGATCAATAATGCAGGACAAAGTCGACAACGGACATCAACAATCTTCGCTTCCCTGGTTTGGGCCCTCCTATGTTGGCCATGAGCCTTGTCAAAGGAGGATGCGACCGACGCGGCCTTCTCACTCGATCTCTGAAATAATTTCCAGAAGTTCAGCTTGTTGTCAAGCAGAACTTCCAGGTACTTAACCGATGTCTTGGCTCAGATCGTGTGTGATTTTCCACCATCATCGACATTTACATCGATGTCCGTGGAAATTGTTGTTCGACGGGTCAGCAGTACGATCTCCGTTTTTGGGATCGCGAGCTGGAGCCCGTGCTCGCCCATCCAGAGGTTGATCTGTCTCATGACTAGATTCAACCTCTCCTGTGTCACTTGCAAGTCCCTGCCGGTGATGGTCAGGGTCACGTCCACGTACCCGATCAGGGAAGCTCCTTCATTCCACGGTTTCCGGTCCTAGAACCGAGCCTTGCGTGATGCCCACGCTAAAGACTCTCTGCCGCCTACCATCGAGGGTGTCATAGAGTAGTCTTCGGTCCCGTAGGTAGTTTTTCAGGACATTACCCAGGTACCTGGGTATCCGAAAATCCTGCTCAAGGGACCGGATCATCCAACCTGGCAGAGTTGAACGCGTTTTTGACGTCCAGCGTTACCAGAAGGACGTCCTTGCGGATCGCATGATTCCTCTCTCTCTCTCCTCCTCTACGGTAACCACGACACGCCGGATGGCGTCTATCGTGGAATACCCTTCACGAAATCTATGCTGCTCCTTGGAAAGGCCACCGCCCTCCTCGATGGCTCTTCTCTTGCCCGGAGCATGCTCTCTATCACCTTTCCAATGGTATTTAGCATGCACAAGGATCTATAAGATGATGGAAAGTCCGAGGCTCAGCCCTTACCCTTGTTTAAGAGCATGAGACATGCCACCTTCCACTACCTTGGGAACACACCCACCACCAATCATGCATTAAACATGCTTAACAGGATACCAGGGATTATTTTGGATGCTCGTTTGAGCACTTCTGCTGGTATCCCGTCCGGCCCTGTCGCCTTGTAATTTTTAATGGCCTTGATGGCCTTGACCATCTCGTCCTCACTGAATAATGGCCCTTCCTACCTGGGTATCACCTCTACCGGGTTTTCCCAGATGAGTCGCTCAGGGAAGAGAGCGCCGATGTTGTGAGACCCCCGGTTCAACTTGCACATTACGACTTTGTAACCAAGACCCCAGGGGATCTTTGTTTACATTCTCGCGTCATGAACGCAGGCATCGAGCCTTCCTTTGATGCATAGCTTTGGCCAGCCGGTGTTTATCTTTCTTGTTTTCCTGGGAAAGTGCCGCAGCCTCGGGCCTGTCCCTTGTACTCTGCGCCCTTCGTCGCGTCCTGTGGCACTCCTTGCGGAGCTCCGCTATTTCTGAAGTCCACCAGTAATTTGGCTTTCTCCCTTTCCAGGGTCTTCGACGAGGCATGGACCTCGCAGGGACCTGTAGCCCCTCCATACCAAGCAGGGACGAATGCCGACTCCATTCTAAGATGCTCTTCGAATTTGTCTTCGTCTATCTTTGTCTATCCTCGTCTATTTTCAGATCCTATAATTTTTATTATTCTATTTTGTAAAGTTTGTAGTTTAATAATATGTGTTTTATAAACTCCCCCCCCCCCAATCCAGAGTTCCATAAGTATTGGTCAAATTAAATTTTGCATAATATATAGTTTTTAGCTGTGAGTAATGTAGGAATTTATGCATTTTATAAAATAAAAATCTTGTCCCATTTCATGTGGTGGTAAAAGATGATCCTCAAATATTTTGCTTCTTTTACTGTATTAAGATGAGTGACCTTATAATTTTCATTAACATATATTTCCCGGGCACCATATCCTCCACCATAGAGAACGCGACATATGATGACTTATTAAAATTTAAAGTTAGTAAATTATCATCAAACCAGCATGCAACCTCCCTAACCAGTTTATTAGCCTAAGATACAGTTTCTGTCCATGTCTCACCACTAACAAGCAACACAATGTCATCAGCGAAGACCAATATTTTGTTATTAATTTCCATCATTAATAAAGCAGGGTTGGGAATACTGGACGCACATCATATACGTATATACGGAAATTAAAAATATGAATTTTGATTTTTTGCCGTATGTACGGTTTATTTAATATGGAATCATATGAAAAATACCATATATACGGTTCTAAAAATTTACGGATCAGTATTTTCAAAATCGTACATACGGATAAATTTGTACGGGACCCGTATTTTGTAAACCTTATATACGGTTCTCAAAATTTTTTAACCGTATATACGGTTGACAGAATTACGGGTCCATACATCACTAGTCCGTATATACGGTTTTTAAAATACGTTTCCAGTATTTTAGACAACCTTATATACGGGTCAAAACTTTAATCAACCGTACAATCGGATGAGTCGTATACGGGACCGTATATCATTTACCCGTATATATGGTTGATTTAAATACGGGAACCATATAATAGCCGTAATATTAGCCGTATATACGGTTTTTCCTTTATGAGAGCTGTATTTTAGGTAACCGTATATACGGGTCAAATCTTTAATCAACAGATTTAATACAGAAAAGTATTTATACAATAATAATACGGACAAGAATGAAAGCGGAACCGTATATTATTCACCCGTATGTACGGATCATAGGGATACGGGTTCAATATAATTCTATCCATATATCCGGGTGGCTGATATACAGTTCCGCATTTCAGACATCCGTATATACGGATAAATGATAAACGGATCCGTATAGAATTGATCCGTATATACGGGTCTCAAGTTTTTTCACCCGTTTGAATGGATGCCTAAAATACGGGTTCCGTATATTGTTACCCGTATATTCAGAAAAATTTGTACGTACCCGTATTCATTTCACCCGTACATACGGATACGGGTTTGCAAAATTTTTTCCCGTATATAAGGCTATGAAAAATATGGACCGTATTTTTCTGTTCCCGCATATACGTCATACGGTTATTGCGCGTCAAAATCACCCGTATTTCCCAACCCTGTAATAAAGATATTGAAAAGGATTGGTCCCAACACAGTACCCTGTGGGATTCCTGTATTGATATCTATATAAGAACTAGTTGTGCACAGAGATGACCAATTTCATTATTATTACAAACTTTACTAGTATGTCCATATTGACAAAATTTATAACACCTCATAATATTAAAGTCATCATAGACTTTGCAACAAGCCCATCCAATAAAAATACATTTTTTCTTTACAATAATATCATATGTGTCTTTACTTACTTCTGTAAAAATGATCCAGGCATCATTCTTTTTAGTTTTGGTTCCTCAAAGAGGAACCATTGTGATAGGTCAAATTTCGATTTTTGATTTTTTGGCATATAAGCACGTTTTGAGACCTCAGGAAGCTAAAAAACCGGTTTTTTAAAAAAAGTATGTATGTGTGTGTGTATGTATGTAATTGGTGATATTTCACAAACATTATGGAGTTGAGACCTAATTTTTTTTTCAAAAATTTTTTTATCAAAAAAGCTCGAGGTACTTTTTTTTTTTTAATTTAGATGTAATACCTCATTTATTTCCACGAAAGTACTTATATTTGAAAGTATGGTTTTTACTCTATATCTCGAAACTGATATTTAATTTTTTGAAAATTTTTTTCCCAAAATTTTTTTCACGAAAAAATACAAAAAACAACTTTTTTTTTTTTTTTTTTGGACGTAGTACCTAATTTATTTCTATGAAAGTACTAGTTTTACAAAGTTTGATTATAGTCATTTTTTGGATCTGATACCGAATTTTTAAAAAAATTTTTTCTCATAATTAAAAAAACAAAAAAATTAAAAAACCTGCAATATTTTTTTTTTGGGTGTAATATCTCATTTCATTCCATGAAAGTACTAATATCTGAAAATACTGCAACTGGCGATATTTCACAACCGTTATGAAATTAAGACCTAATTTTTTTTTCAAAAATTTTTTCACCAAAAAAGCTTTAGTACTTTTTTTTTTTTTAATTTGGATGTAATACCTCATTTATTTCCATGAAAGTACTTATATTTGAAAGTATGGTTTTTACTCGATATCTCGAATCTGATACTTAATTTTTTGAAAATTTTTTTCACGAAAAAATACAAAAAACAACAATTTTTTTTTTCTTTTTGGATGTAGTACCTAACTTATTTCTATGAGAGTACTAGTTTTAGACAGTTAATGTATAGTAATTTTTTGGATTTGATACCAAATTTTTCCAAAATTTATTTTTCAAAATTGGAAAAGTTTTTTCTCATTGCTTGAGGAACCTTAGTGCCAGCTAGTTGGCAGGGTATTTTTTTATGTAGTACTTTTATAATGGGATTATTTTCCCAGAATTCAAAGTTGTGACTGATAATATAGTCTTGTAATTCATTTAAACTAAGGTCTTCACAGTCTACTATTTTTATCTTAGGATACGCCAACTTTTCTTTCATTATTACAATTTTATCACTAAAAATATGTTAAAGTTTATCTTGGAGGTTGTTGGAATTTTCTTTATTGATACATTTAATCAGTAATCTACCTTTAGATAATAAGCTTATTGTATTAACTTTTATATCATATTCAAGTGGATTAAATCCCTTTTTTAGTATGTTTTTAGCTTCATTAGTATCTTGACAATCAATGAAATGAATGTCGAGGCCAGGGATATAGGGGATATTACTTGTTTTCATTGCCTCAGCATATGTAAACTTTTTCTTATTGTCTTCCGTTTCTGAATTATAATTTTTTATTGTTTTTTGTAGTAGTTCATTCTCATTTTTTAATGCAATATTTGTTTGATTAAATAATTTGTTTTCTTCACTATTTTTATTTTCATAATTGTTCAATAATTTCTTCATATTAACGTTTAAATCTTCTTTTGTTTTTACTAAGTCCTTAAGTACGTTGATTTTATGTTGGAGTACCTCAACTAAGTTGTTATCAGTAGAATTATTTAAACTTTCGTCATCCTTATTATTTAAGTCTTTAATTCTTTTATCCTGTGAAATAATATGCTTTTTTAAACTTTGTATTTCATTGTTTTGTTTTTATATGATATCATCTTTTTCAGTTAATTCATCATTGTAATTTAAATTATTTGATGTACTATTGTTTTCACAACAATTTATAAGATTGCCCTTATTATGTATAACTTTAATTTGATCTAAGCATCCCAGATGATATGGTTTACCACATGATATACATACTAAAGTTGTTGGTTTACTTACAGTAGAACAAATTCTATTTTTTTACATTGGGACTGGTTTGCTTCTATCTCTTTTTTTAGTACTATATATTTACTTGAATTCATTTTGACAATTATGTTTTATAAATATAGTCCTGTTTTACCCATTTATATGCAGTTATATTGTTCTAAATTAGGTGTCACTATTTCAGCTATTTGTTTTATAGATGTACATTCCAGTGCAATTTCCTCTTTTCTATCAAAAAATTTGGATTCCAAACAATCGGCGATTTTTATATTTTTGCACAGTATGGATCGCCTTTCGTGCATCAATGGAATAATAAAATTTTCAGTAGGATCGTATCCTTCTGGACTATCGAGTACAGCGATAAAACTGTCCCAACCCTCCTCCGAGTGATCGAAATCCGCCCATTCAAAATTCGCACTCACGTATAGTTGGTGCTGGTGGAGCTGTTGCTACACCTATACCTCCCTGAGCTTCCTCCAGCGGCTGATATTAAAAAAAAAATTCACTTACGTTTCCACTAAGACATTAAGAGAAGAAAGACCTCAGACCTTATCAGCTTTACCACCTCCTGGGCCTCCTGGTAGTGAACCCAGTTGCAGTGGAGTCTCTTCCAGGTACCGTAATCAACCTCAATTGCTGGATGCGTCAAACGTTTTAAAATAAGTATCTGTATCAATGATTCGCTGATACCTGTCCTGGTTGTACCTCTTCTGGCTGTTTGTCATCTGTTTGTCATCGGAATCTGATGATCTTACTCAAACGGTATTGATGACCTATCGGCCTGCCTATCTCTTTTATACAGGAATATAATCCCCACTCTTCTCGGAACCTACTAATTAGCGCCGTGATTGTGGGATCATTTATGAGGGGATTGATTTTACATACTTATTTCATTGTCAACCTGTTTTCTGTCTCCAATTTTATAATATTTCGCCTGCCCTAAAAATAATATGCATGATTAGAAAGTTAAAAAAAATATATCATAACAGGGATTGTACTCACGTATAATACCCGTTGCTGTTATGAAAAAAACGTATATATTGTAATACTATTTGTCATACCTGTATAGCACCTGTCTGTCTTTCCTCATTAAAACAAAATAATATATATAGCTTTTTTATGGCTTTATGTTATTTTGTGTTTAAATAATCTGCGTTCATAATTTTATTTATAAAACGTCGTCGTTTATAAATGCTGTTTTTACAAGCTCTTATTGTGATTATTAAAATTATTTATAACGTATTTTTCAAAACTTTTTGCTTTTTTGATCTGCTCTGAAAATCTGATTGCTGAAAGAAATGTTAGTAATTAATTATTTATTATACGTAAAAGACTAACTGAGCTTTATTAGGACTTAGCCTGAAAGAAAAAGTTGATTATTATTATATTATTATTATAATCATAAAAATCTGTGTTTCTGTAACAAAGCTAACAAGGGGAGTTCAATACATTTAGAACACCAAATTACACCAAATGGTTATGGATGAGTTTGTTATGTTGAAAAAACATGCCGACTACCCTACGTTCATTCCAATGGGCCTTCTGGGCATAGAAAGGCAAGAGTCAATGTTATAAAATAGGGTTATTATTGTAATTTTCAATAAAACGCCAAAGACCTCGCAAGAAAACCGAAACTCTTCTGGTTGGTCTCATTTTTTTGGTTTAAGTGTCTCATTTCATACGCCGTAAACTGCAATTAATTGTATTATCACTAATTCTTTCATCACTATAGCCAATTAACTAAACCGTCATTTTTAAAAATGACCAATTTTTAAATAGGTGCTAAATTTGTAATTTTTGACGAAAATAGATTTTATAAGTCTCATCCAATTTCCACAAGCTTTAAGTTTCCAAAATTTTTTTACTGGTCTTATTTCCTTGAGTCGTTTTTGAGAATGTCTCTTTAACGTTAACATTAAAAGTGAGCTTTTTTAAAAAATCGTAAAGTTGGGACTCCTACTTTAAATTATAATATCCGATAATATAATATAAATAATTGAAAAAGGTAAAGTAAAGGAGTTTTCTGGTCAGTAGCCACAAAAGTACGATTTCCTGGCTGCTGCGCGGCCGAGAAAATCGAAGTTTCTCGCTACTGCAGCAGAAAAAATTTATACGGCCCTTGACCATAAATAAAGAATGCCTCAAATTGCAGTTTAAAACATAGAAAAATGTAAAGTACTTACTGATGGTGTAAATTCATTTAAAGATTTGGAAGTTATATTTAATGATACATTTAATTTTGATGAACATATTAACTATGCAATATATAAAGCTAAAAAATCTATAGGCTGGCTGAAAAAGAGAACTAGTAAATTCAGAAACATACGTTCTTTAACTATTCTTTATAATTCTTATGTTTTATCACATCTATCGTATGCTTCTAAAATCTGGTCTCCTTACACATCCAAGTCGTCATATAAAATAGAACAAGTACAACATCTTTTTATTAAATATTTGTGTAAAAAATCTAAAATGCCGATGGATTATTTCAATCATGATTATCACAGACCCTCGGTGCGTTTTAATATTCATACTATTGAATCGCATCATAGGGTTCAAGATATGCTTTTTACTCACAAGATATTGCATCTATTCATTTCTTGAATTTAGAAGCTTGGTTGAACACCTTTCTTGCAATGACTATATTTACTTCTCTTTTATTAACCGCTGTAAAAAACTTCGGAATACTATTCCCATCAATTTTCAATCAATTACTAATCCTTATACTTTTAAATTTAAAATCAAATCTTTATTCCTATAAAATTATGGTCAATTAATTTTGTTACTCTTATTTTGCAAACTTATTTGTTATCCATTGTAATTGGAAATTTTTTTAATTATTATTTAGTCAAAATAATTTAATTAATTATTAAAATAATGTATTTTAAAATACATACAAAAAATTGATCTTTATATTTTGTTATTATGTATTGGCCTATAGAGGCTGTAAATGTATTAAATAAATAAATAGGTAAATAAATAAATCATATGATAAAGACATGATTAATCATATGATTAATCATATGATTAATCATGTGAATACTTGCGGCTGGGTATCTATAGTTTCAACCATCTTTCGTAGATATTAGTGAGTAATAAATGATATTCAGAATATGTTTGTTTGTTTCCTATAGAGGCTGTAAATGTATTAAATAAATAAATAAATCATATGATAAATACATGATTAATCATATGATTAATTATGTGAATACTTGCGGCTGGGTATCTATGGTTTCAACCATCTTCCGTAGATATTAGTGAGTAATAAATGATATTCAGAATATGTTTGTTAATATGTCTAAGTTTATAGAAGATTATTTGTTTTATCTTCCTAAGTGATAAACATAGGTCTATTTAGGTTGAAAGTCAATTTATTTTTAATAAACCGATTATTAATTAAATTTACTGATTCAATCATAGCGTATTTAGCCAAAGACAGTTTTTTTATGGCGAATACTGCAGTGCATCAGCAAATGCAAAAATATGACGAGAAAGACAAAGCAAATAATTAACATAGGTAAGGAACAAGCCCTGTAGAACCTCTATATCTTCTACTTCTTATAACTTCAAATTTGACAGCATGCTGACGATTCTGCTGGTAATTCTTAAATAGGTTGAGTGCGATATACCTGACTCCATATCTTTCTAATTTTTTTAGCAAAATTTTATGGTTAAACGTATCAAAAGCTTTATAGAGATCTAAGAACGTCTCAACCATCGCACTACCCTCATTTAATTTATTATAGATTTGATAAGAGACTTTATGATGTGCTTGTTTTATTCCAATGCCACTCAAAAGGCCGAATTGATAATCAGACATTAATTTATTTTCATCCATAAAAGCGTATAATCTTTCAAATATCACTTTTTCAAAAATCTTTGCTGGATTTGAAATTAAAGATATCGGTCTATAGTTTGTCATGTTACCCAGGCCTGATGTTACCTTTGTCACCAGCTTTAAATATCGGCATAATGTCAGCTTTTTTATAGCAGATCATGATCCACTTGCTATACATGTGTTAAAGATAAAAGCTACAGGTTTGACAATTTGAATAGATAAAGTTTTAATTACTTTTATATTAATAATATCAAAACCACCACACTTATCACCCATATTTTTTATAATGCTAGAAATTTCAATTGATTTGGTGGCCTTCAAAAATAAGGAGTCACAATTCCTGATTGTTGAGCCAAGATCTAGATTGTAGTCAGGAATATTAGCTGCAAGTTCCATACCAACTTTATTAAAATATTTATTGAAGCTTGCAGACATCTAGATCTTTTCTTTGATTATTACATTATCAATTTTAATAGATTTAATTTCATTTTTTTTATTTGATTTGTTTTTACCTAATTTAAGATCAATAAATTTCCAGATTTTTTTCAGGAACTGTGACTTTTGTGAGCAAGAAACATATTATCTTAAGTCTTTATCAGCAATTATTGTCTTTTTTAAGGTTTTGCAGAATTTATTATAAAGTTTTTTTTATTATTATTCTTTATTAGATCATATAAAAAATGATTGATAGAGTTTAGTAGACCTTTTTTCATTCTATTTTCACGATATTTTTTTTTTTACTTTCGGTTTTGAGTTTTTGGTAGAAGTAAGAATGCACCTGTTTATACAATTCTTTAGTTCATCCAATACAATATCAGGGTTATTGATCTTAAATATATAATCCCAATTTAATTGATTGGAGACAACGCGTTAAGTTTATTATAATCAATGTAGCTATAGTTTGTATAATTATGAGCTTCTACACCACTATTTAGTAAATTACCGCAAAAATAAGGAAGTGGTCTGAAAATTATGACTTATAAGGATCTAAAGAATCTTCATGTCTTTTCAATGTCTTTTGATACCCAACTTACTAATAAAGCCACTATGAAATTTTAATTACACACTGCAGAAACAAAAATAAGATTCTAACTGCGCGCAAAGAGTTAAAAAGACTTGAATTTTAAATTATGAAAGCATCGAATCATCAACTAGGATAAGAAAGAGAAAAAATTACGGAATGCACGTAATTGGACATTTTTAGTAAGTAGTTTGGACTCACAAGGGGAGTTCAATACATTTGGAACACCGAATTACACCAAATGGTTATGGATGAGTTTGTTATGTTGAAAAAACATGCCGACTACCCTCCGTTCCTTCCAATGGGCCTTCTGAGCCTAGAAATGCAGGGCTCAATGTTATAAAATGGGATTTTTTGGTAATTTTTAAAGAAACGCCAAAACCTCGCAAGTTAACCAAAACTCTTCTGGATGGTCTCATTTTTTTGGTTTAAGTATCACCTTTCATACGCCGTAAACCGCAAATTATTATCACTAATTCTCTCATCACTATAGCCAATTAACCAAACGGTCATTTTTGGCTAAAAATGACCAATTTTTAAAATGCTGCCAAATTTGTAATTTCTGACGAAAATGGATTTTATAGGTCTGAAAAAATTTGTACAAGCTTCAAATTTCCAAAATTTTTTTGCTCGTCTCATTTCCTTGATTCGTTTTTAAGAAATGGCTCTTCAAAGTTATCATTAAAAATGAGATTTTTTAAAAAATCGTAAAATTGGGACTGTGACTTCAAATTATCATATCTGGTTAACAAATAATTGCAAAAGGTAAAGTCAAAAAGTTTTGGAAACTTGAAGCTTGTACAAATTTTTTCAGACCTATAAAACCCATTTTCGTCAGAAATTACAAATTTGGCAGCATTTTAAAAGTTGGTCATTTTTAGCCAAAAATGACCGTTTGGTTAATTGGCTATAGTGATGAGAGAATTAGTGATAATAATTTGCGGTTTACGGCGTATGAAAGGTGATACTTAAACCAAAAAAATGAGACCATCCAGAAGAGTTTTGGTTAACTTGCGAGGTTTTGGCGTTTCTTTGAAAATTACCAAAAAATCCTATTTTATAACATTGAGCCCTGCGTTTCTAGGCCCAGAAGGCCCATTGGAAGGAACGGAGGGTAGTCGGCATGTTTTTTCAACATAACAAACTCATCCATAACCATTTGGTGTAATTCGGTGTTCCAAATGTATTGAACTCCCCTTGTCAGTATTTTTTCTAGACAATAATGCCTTTCTACAGAAAGCACGTATTTTTTGGGGTGTTCTTTCGCCACTAAGAAAAATTTTATGTGAGCCTATGGTAAAAATACTCCATACAACAATTTACTATTCTTGAACGGTAATTTACATGCAACCTAGGCTATTAATTATTTTTCTAGACTTGGGTTGTTATATATTATGCAACATAATTGAATTTTTATTCGCGAAATCACCAAAAGTGACTTGCACGTGTTTTCCATTTTATAAAATAAAAAATGGTAAGAAAACACGTGTTTCTAAGGATTGTATAATAAATTTTTCATCCATTCCAGTTCAAGAGACACTAAGAAACTATAAAAAAATCTTTAAGAAAAAAACTTTTTTTCAGAAAAAGACAACATCGTTAAGTGTACTTATAAAATATGCTTTTCAATTATATAAGTATAGCTTTTAATAATTTAAAATAAGTGAACAAAGTTATGAATTATTTATACTTTAGAATATATATTTAACTATCTACATTGTTTAAATTATATAATATATAATTATGTTTACATATTAACTTATATATTTGCATATTTCTTTTTAAAGTATAATTTTTCTTTTATATCAAAATTTAAAAGATGATTTCAAGCATCTTATATAGAATTAATTGTGAAATTTTCAGTTAAAAATTTTAAGTACATTGAAAATAATACATTAATATATTTTAATACTTGTATAAGATTAGAAAATTTTTTTATCACTTTAAATTCATTATTTGTACAAGATGAATTACTAGACTAGATTGTTTAGTTATACATATAATCATTCATTTAAAAAAAATAATAAACATTCTATAAATGAACAAAGTTATACAGTTGTAAAGGATTCAAGTAATTCAATATATTTATACATTCAAAAGACACAAATCGAAATCAAATTTAGACAATAATTTTACCAATATGAACGGCAACTAAATTTTAGTTTTATAAAACAAATCTTTTTTAATAGAAATTATAAACTTTTAATCAATTGATTATACCAAAAAGCAATCTTTTTCAGACAGAAATAAAGGCTTGCTACTTTGAATTGAATCCAATTTTTTTTCTTTTTTGACACGTGAGAAATATTTTTGTTTAAAAGCGTAACTATTTTATATTCATTTCTCAGAGTCGAAAATAATTAGAATAGCAAAATTTTTAATTCAATTTATTAAATGATACAATTTTTGAATTTTTATATGTGGCAATGTAAGGTCTATCTTTAGTAGGACACTCAAATTTTTCATAAATATCTGACCAATTTCGAGCCTTTTTCCCAGCAGGCTGCATTAAATTATTCCATAAAGCATTTGCAGCTGAAATAAAAACAAATTTTTTTTAATCATTTAATTAATAAAATACTTCATAAATAACAATTTTAATCATTTTAAATTTTTATCCAACATTTACTTGAACTAAACTGTACCAAAAAATGGTGAGTTTTTAAAAATTTTAATTTGACACTGAATTTCCTATTTAGGGATACACAAAAATAAAATTTTAAGTTTAATCGATTCATTTATAACAAATTTTAAAATCTTTGAAAAAATATTTTTTTTTATCTACTATTATTTCTGCATTCAAAATAAAGGGTTTATGGTAGTAGTCAAAATTTTTATTGCTGAAAATAATATATTCTGATCCACCTTTAAATAGCATTAACTTCGCGAAAGACACTTTATTTGTAATACTTGGAACTACCAGGGATATAAAGACCGTTTTATAAATTTCATCTGAATAATAATTTTAAAAAAATATTTTAGCTCATTTTATTGGAATGGTGTTTGACATTTGATTTAAAAAAATGTAATTACCTCTAGCGTTGCCCTTTTGACTGATATGAAAGCAATCGGTTGATAAAAAGGACAAGTCTGAAGCACCTGTTGATCTCGTTGGAAAAGTTATATTAGAAGAAAATTCTTGAACTATTACAGCAAAATCATTTGTTTGAAATTCTGAATACTGCGATATTTCTTTTTCAAGTGTATGCCATCTTAAAAATAAAAATTTTATGATAAAAATACAGAAAATACAAATTAATGGAACAAGAAAACTTATCAGTACCTGGACATAATATCATAGTATTCTTTTCTTTTATTTCTGTAAGCTAATCCAAACAAACAAGGACATTCAAAATCTACAGTTATTTCACAAAAAGGCGATCTTCCAGAAATATCAACTAAAATTTTTAAGTTAGGTGGTGGTAAAATTGAGACTATAGTTTTTGGTAATTCTTTCTTTAATGTTCTTAAAACCTTGAGTAAATCTTTTTTATGATTTATAAGTATCTTTGAAGCATCAGGCAGGTAACACATTTCGATACAAAAATTATTTGCCCCTATCATAAGATTAATAAGCTAAAAAAACTTTTATAATAATTATATAAAATACGCTATACTTATTATAAGAATGAAAAAAAAAACTAATTTTCACGTTTTCATATTTCAGAAAAAAGTGTCCCAAAAATGAGCCCATTCGTGTAAGTTGTTTTGAAAACCATAATACCGATTATATGCAATGATTTACCTGATGAACTTTTCAATAAATTTAGAAAAAAAATGAAATAAATTAATAAATAATAATAAAAAAGGATTTTACCACCGCAAATGGTACTAACATTGTGATCAATACTAATTTATATATTTTACTCAAAACGTATAGATCTTTAAAAATTTATTTTTAGTTTTTTCTTTAAATTTTTCCGACAATATGCAGAAAAAATAAGGAATAATGAAAGATTTAAAAGGAAATTACAAGAGTTTATGAAAAGGAACCAAAAAAATGATCAATAATTGAGGAATTTGGGGAGTTTTTTAATGAACAGACATGCTTTGACTAACAAGGGGAGTTCGCTACATTTGGAGCACCAAAGTACACCAAATGGTTATGGATGAGTTAATTATGTTGAAAAAACATGCCAACTACTCTCCTTTCAAGTCAATGGGCCTTCTGGGCCTAAAGACGTAGGGTTAAATATTATGAAATAGGGTTTTTTGGTAGTTTTCAATGTAACGCTAAAACCTCACAAGTTAACCAAAACTCTTCTGTTTGATCTCATTTTTTTGATGTGTCAAAGGTGAAAACCATTCAAATGCCGTATCAATTTTTTATCACTAATTTTTTCATCGTTATAGCCAATTAAGTTAATGGTCATTTTTCGCTAAAAGTATTTTAGTTAACTTACGAAATTAGTTTTACTTGGAAAATAACCAAAAAACCTATTTTATAACATTGAGCCCTAAATTTCTAGGCCTAGAAGGCTCATTGGCTTGAAGGGAAAGTAGTCAGCATGTTTTCAACATAATAAACTCATCCTTAGTTATTTGGTATGATTTGGTGTTTCAAAGATAGTGAACTCCACTTGATAGCCTTGGAAACAGCTAAACGGAAACATTGAGAGCGCAGTCTCCCCCATAACTTTTTTAGCTTATAATAAATACACAATTAAAAAAGTTTACCTTCCAGTGCTTTTTTATGTTTACTCTTGGATCACTTTTCATTCTCTTGACTAAAACTTTTGCCATATATGGCATGTCTTTTGAAACAGCTCCAGATTCGGCAACATTAAATTCTGATGACTTGTCGAATGTATATGAATCTGTATTTGAATATCCAATAAGATTAGGATTAAATACCTGTAAAAAAAAAGAATATTTTTAAACTCTATACAGTTTGATAGAAGGGAAAAATCTTATTTTAAAATAAAATATTATTATAAATTATAATATTTACGTAACAAACTTTAGTTTTATTAATCTATTCACTAAAAATAGACATTGATAGTAGTGAATAGAGGTATTTTCGTTTTTCTTAAATATTTTGATTTTTAAATTTAATTTATAAATAATTAACTTTTATGTATCATTTTATAATTTATCTATAATATTATTGTTTTTCTGTCGCAAACAAAAAAAAAAACAAAATAAAAAAAAATTTTTTCGTCAAAAATGTATAAAAGTTGATCATATATTATAAGAGTCTTTAAATTTTAAGCCTTAAATGAAATGGGTTAAGTTTTTGATAAAATACGTTTACATATCTAGTGCAGAAAAGCCTATTTTCTGACCTAAGAAGATGTGTTTTTGTGCCAATTATATGTAAAATATGTTTTTAATCACGGGAAAAAATATGAGTGTCTAAGCGAGTGCAGCAAGAAAATATATGAATAATTAATTTGTGAAGTAATTTAAGTTCCAATATAAAACGTTTTTTCGTTTTGTTTGGCTTAAAAAAATAGAATAAGTCGCTGTAAATGCAACTCTAAAGTAAAGCAATTTAAAATAATAACACCTATGTTTTGTCAGAAAAGGTTTTGTTATTTAGATATTAAAAATAAAATAAGTATTTTTTTTTAATTTCTTGAAAAAAAAAGAAAATTTACTTTTTATATGACACAATTATTTGTTCTATGATTTATTTTGGTTCTGCAAAAAATAGTGTTAGCCTTGCCAGTATAATTACCACTACATATTATTATCTAACATAAATCATAAAATAAATAACTGTTCCATATAAAAAACAATTTTTTTTTTAAATTAAATTTATTCAATACTTGTAAGAAACGTATTTGTGTTTATTAGCCTGGCCATTATTATAAAAAGTTGATTGGATTATCAATTTCAGAATTGTATATTATTCACAAAGTACTAAAAAAATAAGATTTCCAAAATCATAACTCATTCAATAACTCCTAATAGGCAAGCAGTCCATTTGGGAGACTTTTTCGGACCACTCAGATGGCTTTAAAAACAGAATTCACAAAGATAACGAATTTCTAGACCTTTGAGTAAGGATCCAGTGTACGAACGGAAAACCTACTGGTTTCAGAAAATCGCCTGAGTGATTCTCTCCACCGCCCAAAAAATTTTGGTCACCCAGGTGATCAAATTGAAACCAGGCTTGATTTTAATGCTTTATTCTCATCATCATCAAAGATCTACAGCGAAAGTGATATTACGGAGAAGCTGTCCTGAGCCCCGTATTACGGCCGTATTTTAAGACAACTGGGTAACTCTCTGGAAACCAGGCTAAACTTTTACTCTAAAAAGCTTTTTGATAAAGTACCCAAATTTTAGTCTTTGCCCCAAAAATCAAATTTTTTATGTTTTTCGTCTAATTTCTCACCAAATTGAGCTAAAATGAGAAAAGTGTCTTAATATCAATAGAGAAACTGGTCTTTAAATTTTAGCCTAAAAAAAAGTATTTAAGTGGCTATTTCAACACCCCCCGGAGGTGAATTTGGAGGTTTCCTGTTGATATTAAGACTCTTGCCGTATTTTAGCTTATCTTGGTAAGAAATTGAAAGAAAAACATAAACATTTGAATTATGGGTCTGTTTTCAGGCTAAATTATCTTCAAGTTCACCCTTCAGGACAATGGGGCATAGGCTAAACTTTGGAAGAAACTTTGGCAGAAAACTTCGTAGAATAAAGTGTAAAAGTTTAAGGTTTCAAGAGAATCACCCAGGAAACTTTTAGAAACCAGCAGGTTTTCCGTTTGTACAATGGATCCTCTGCAAATAGTGTTTTAAAGCCATCCGAGTGGTTTTAAAAAAGTCACTGAAATTCTTATAGGCTGTCTGCCATAAAGGTTTGTTGCTACTGAGCACATAAAAATAACATTGTTTCTTATGGAGTCTAGCTCCCCAAGAGCCAATTTATTTGGTAACAATAATTGAATGATTAACAAGTTATAATTTCACCCAGTAATTGAAATTCCAAGCAATTTTCTAAAATAACTGCCAAGATATCATAATTATTTTAACAATTTTAATATTATATTATAAGAATAAATATTAAAATAACCTTGATTATATTTGGAAGAGTAAGATATGTTTTCCAATCAGCTTGGCCACCTCCACTAAATGTAACACCTCTATTTTCAACAAGAACTTGAAAAATATTTGTAGCAAATATGCCTAATCCAGCAGATAATGAATCACCCATAGTACCAATGATATCAATATCCCCCGGTCTTAATTCGTTAACAGATTTTGGTCTAAATCCGGGTGGTGATTTTCCAACTGTATTAAAATTATAAGAATATTAAAAAAATCGTTATAAATGAAAAATTAAAGTATTATGGATATTTTTTAGAATGAAATTTTTGCAAAATTATAACAAGAATTGAGAAGTAAATCTTTATTTTTAAGTATACCATGAAATTCCAAAATATTGAGTGAAAATTAAGAATTATATAACAAAACAAGTTCATTAAAGTACGTATAGATATAATAACAAATATTGTGTAATATAAAGCATAATATAAATTTTATCTTTTAGTGGAAAAAACAAATTTTTCTTCTCACAATTATTAAAAAATCTTCATAAAAGACGATCATATAATGTAATGGCAAATATAATAAAAACTTGTGTATGAATTATTTATTATTTATTTAGTATATTTATTATATTTATATTGGCATTTTAAAAGATGCACTTTGCTGAAAACAAAGACGCATGAAAGTTTTATGCATACTGAAAAATGTATGTTAAGTATCGTAGGTGTTTTTATGATAATATTTAAATAAAATCGATATTTTTAAGATAGTAAAAATAAACAAGCAAATGCGAGATTACAGTCCTTTGATATAATTTGTTAATTGTTAAAAAATTTCAAACAGCACCCCAAAATTTAGATATAAGTTACAATTTGACCCAGTGATGAGACAAATTTTATCAGAAAAATTTTTATTTTTGATTTTAAGTCAGATTTTGTGATTAGCCATTTAAGATACAGTTGAAATTACGGAATTTTTAAGATATTTTTAATTTATGAAATAAGACATTTAGCGATTTTCAGATATTTTCTGAGTTTTTACCTTGGATTGGTAAACTGTAACAAAGTTTTTTCTCAATCAATGGCCAATAACAACCTTAGTTTTCAATTTCATTTCATTTTCAACAGATTATTATTATTGTCGGTTATAAGAAATAAAAGATAAATTGCATATTAAAAATTTTCATTATGTTATTTTCGCTAATATTCACATTAGATTCGTAAGTTTAAAAAAGCTCAAAATTAAAGTTGTTGCCTAGTAAGAAAAATGCACTCGTACTAAGCATCCAAAACTCTTTGAATCCAGATTTTGCCATTACAAGCTTACTGAACTTTCATATTAAAATGGCTAAATTTTGCTATAAAATTTTTTAAATCTCTTGTGTATTACCCTTTGAAAACATTAAGAAAGGATTTATAAAAGTAAATTAATAATTATATTTTTAACTGAATTAACTTAAATTTCGAGCATTAAAGCAGTAGAAAACGAAAAAAAATATTTAAAAAGTTATTTTATTAAAAAAAATTATTACACAAAGAAAAATAGTAATAATAATTTATATTTGCAGAGTGAAAAAATAAATATTTACCTTATCATTAGGATTTAAATTATATTTTTAAAAATTATAATGTTTTTTAATACCTTTCATAATTTAGTTATTAAAAAAGTCTTATATCGTCAATGCTTGTTAATAATTGATTGTGGTATTATTATAAAAAAAAAAATAAAAAATTACGCAATTTTTTTTAATGCTACATATAATTATTAAGTTTGTTTTTTTTATTATAATAACATAATTATTTTAAAGAAACATTACTTGTAATATCACATGGAAATGAACCATCATAATAATCCTGTACACGTCCCAAATCGAATGCCGATTTAATGAGTTTTTGACTTTTTCCAGTATGTCCTAAAATAACAATAATAAATAAATAACTTTAGAAATCAATATAAATATTAGAAGAAAAAAAAATGTTATACTTGAAACAATTTATTTTTAATGATAGCAATTATATTACACCATGAAAAAATAAATACTATTAATATTGAAATAAAAAAAAAGTAACTATTGATTTATTAAATTATGATCTGTCATCTAAATGTATGTTTTTAAAAGGATATTTATTTTCTGTTGACATAAAACAATAATTAAAATAAATAAATATATAAAAATTATTAGTTTTAAGTTAATTTTCCCCTTAGATGCCATAAAAAATATATAACTATTAATATTCATTAGTAAAAAAAAGTTAATAATTGATCTGTAACATTATGATTCGTCATCTAAGTAGATAATTTACAATGATATTTTATTTTTCGATGCATAAATATTACCTATACAATGTTGGGAACGATGGGTAGACTCGATTTTTTGTTTAATTAGAGGCCGAAATGCCTCTAATACGATTGTTAAGCAATTTTTTTAAAACTTATAGTCAGAAAAAATTCAAAATCTTTTTATTAAAAACTCACATAAAATAAATAAACATTTTTTCAGGCATTAAGAAATTTCAAAAAATAAACTATCTTTTTATTTCAAAAACTTACACTGAAAAAAAAATCCGCTTGCGGCAAGCGGAATTTTTTTTCTCGTCAAACGATTGCAAATGACTTGAAACGTAAAGAAAATTAAAAAAAAAATTTTTTCCCGCTTACTTGGGATATGCGTATATCGGTATGACGAGATTTGAGAAAATTTTGGAAAAAGAAAAGAAAAAATGTTTTTTTTTAATTTTCTTTACGTTTCAAGTCATTTGCAATTGTTTGCAAAGAAAAAAAAATTCCGCTTGCGGCAAGCGGATTTTTTTTTCAGTGTAATGTTTGTTCCCATATTCAAAAAAAAAGACTATATGGGACAAAATACCTACACTGTAAAAAGTAACTTCCTTAGATTAACAAAAAAAAATAGAATGTTTTCGAAAAATTAGTAAATTTTCAAGAAAATTTGTAAATATTCGAAAAAAATCGTAAATTTACTAAATTTAGTACATTAACAAAAAATTTTAAATTATTAATTTTTCTTGTAAATTCACAAAAACAAATCGTGAATACTCGAATTTTTTGTTAATTAATAAGTTAATTTACTCTTTTCATAATAAAAGCAAGGACAGAAATAAAATTCCTAAAATATCATTATTAGGATCTGCTAAATATTTTTTTTTTAAATTAATACTTTGTACAATGAAATATCATACAGATATCTGTCGAAAACGATTAGTAACCTGTTAAAAATAACTCCTGTAAATTTACAAAAAAAATAGCTTATTTGCGAGAAATCAGGAAATTTTCTGTAAACATTGTAAATTTATTTCTCAAAGTAACTATTTTTTTGTAAATTTATTGCAGGAATTTTTAACAGTGTGAAAAATTTTATCGTTGTAGAAGACATAAAATATTTGATGTTTAAGATAAGAAAATAATTTTATCTGGGTCAAAAAAAGAAGACAAAAATTTTAAGTTTTCTGAACTTACCAAAAATGTCGCCAATAATTCTGCGAATAAATCGATAAATTTCGATATTCTTCGGCGAGTCTAACGCAGTTTTTTGCCCGTTAATAAGTAAAGAGCACAAAAAAAAAATATCGATTATTAAAACTTGTACTAAGCATGTATTCATTTCGTGTAGATAAAAATTTAATTACGTTCTGCCTCGTTGAACGGTTGCAATCAATCTGCAAGACAAAGCGTATCCTGTTAAGATATAGCCAGACAGACTCATCATCATCAACAAGTGTTATTGTAGGGAAAAATCAGACGCGAGAAGAGAAAAGCTTTATGTGCAGTATTTAATATTAAAATGATCGAGCGGTTAAGAAAAGAGAAAAAAAATTATTACAAGTGATACCTTGTTATTTTTTCGGCTTCATTTAATGTTTTTTCACGATAGTGAGAGTAATTCAGGGACAGAAACCCTCAAATTATTTGCACGTGCAAAAATTCAATTTTTAATTTAAAAAAGAAAGAAAGAAAGAAAGAAAATAAGTAGACTTACTTTTTGCATGGAGGTCATTGGACTATTTAGCTCGAAAAATAAAAAACTTCATGAGAGAGTATTTTAAAACAAGGATTCTGCCAATCAATAATTCCAATTAAAAAATTGTTTTATTTATTATTAATTATATACTTATAATATATTTTATTAAAATATAATATGACATGCTAATTTTTAAATTATTATTATTATTATTATTTATTATCCGTAATTATGGAATAAAATAAAAAAAATTTTCAAATTAATAAAAATGTTCAGGTATTTTTTTATGTTTCAATAAATGTTATGAATTTTAATAACCCAAGCTAATGTAACAATAAGATGGCATAATATTTTTTTTAAAAACACGTGTTTACATCAACTACAATAAATTTTCTGTTTTTTATTTTTTTATTTTAATTTAGCAAATTATAAAAGGGATTACGTGATAATATTTCTGGAAAAAAAATTAAATTGCCTTTAAATAACTTCATTACCTTTTCATTTTTTCAATAAATGAGATTTTTATTTTTTAAATTATGAAGGCTATTTTTTATTTTTGGAAATTTTTTCACTAAGTACTCAAGGTCTTGATGTGCGATAGATACTGCTAACGTGTTTAACAACCAGCTCGTCTTTATTATCACGCAAAAGTAAAAAATTTCACGCCCTTGCTTAATAAAAGATATAATTTAATTTTCAATTTTGTTTATTCCACATACGACAAAAAAATAATACATTATTGCAGTATAAATCTATACCTTGTTTTAATACTAATTGGTAGATACATTGATAATATTACATTGCATTTTTTTATTTTTTTGGATTACCAATAATTAAATTTAAATTTAAACATTTTTCAATTCAACATACTTTTTATTTAAATTTCTTTCTGTGCCTTTTTTTATATTAAGTTTCGAACCTAATTTTATTTCATTTATCAATTATTTAAAGTGATTAGTAGTTTAGCTGTTTTTAAAAAATTTGATTTTTTAGGCATTTTCCGCCACCTGGGATTTTTTTCTAAGGCTTTTAAAATCCCTGAAAATTTCAGGAAAATAACTTCAATATATACGGGTGCTTTTTATGCAGGAACAGTATACATAGTGCCCCCCTCCCCACTTATATCTGAAACGAAACCTTTTTTGCACCTTTTTTATTTTAAAAAGTTAATTAATATTATTTTTTTTAAATCCAAATCAATAAAATTTTTTTGAGCCTATGTGCTCAAAATGTCAAAAACGTCCGCAGTGCTTAATTTGCTAAACTATAAACTTTGATTATTAACATAATGTTTAAAATTTGAATTTAAATTTTTCTCTGAGATTTTTCTGTAGGATGCATATCACGTATATAGGTCCCAAAAATTCATTTTTTTCAATAAAACAAATTTTTATGCAGTCCTCTTTAGCGTGTCGTGAGCGTATCGACGCTTTCAAGTATTACTCCAGTCAAATCGCAGGGGGGGGGTGTATTTTCACTGGCCAACATGAGATTTGCTCTACTATATGTTTTTTGGGTCGCTGATCACGATAAATCGGGATTATTTCCGGGAGATATTTTCGGAACACCCTTAAATTTGCAAAAACTACCCCCAAAAAGGGTTTTTTTTTTATATATTCCCACGTAAAAGGATTAAGCTTAATTTTGGTTAAGCTTAATGAATTAAGCTTACTGGAGTAAGCTTACTAGATTAAGCTTACTGAAGTAAGCTTACGGACTAACCTAAAAAGGCTTAATTTTTAAAATTAAGCTTACGGACTAACCTAAAAAGACTTAATTTTTAAAATTAAGCTTTTTTAGGTTAGTCCGTAAGCTTACTTCAGTAAGCTTACTCCAGTAAGCTTAATTCATTAAGCTTAACCAAAATTAAGCTTAATCCTTTTACGTGGGTTAGCAAACTGGATTTCTAGATTTAGCCAAGATTTGGTCTTGGGGGTTTTTTGGGTCGCTGAACAAGAATTTGAGGTAGTTTTTTGTGGATAATTAATATTTCACCCTTAAATTAGCAAAAATTATCCCTAAAAGGGGGTGTTATAATAAAAGGTTTATCAACGAAAATTTTTAATTTAAAATTTTTAAAACGCTCATACAAAATAAAAATGTCAAAAACGTCCGGGTCGTTTTCTTACAGTGTATGCGATATTTTTCTTAATGCATCTGGTTCACCCACGTAAAAATATGAAGCTTAATTTTGGGTAAGCTTACTGGATTAAGCTTACTGAAGTAAGCTTACAGACTAATCTAAAAAGGCTTAATTTTTAAAATTAAGCTTACTCCAGTAAGTCTACTTCAGTAAGCTTACCAAAAATTAAGCTTAATCTTTTTACGTTAGCAGTAACGTGTTTTGATAAAAAAATAAGATACCCAAAGTATCAGAAAATTTTGTGGCTTCAATAAAGAGCTTTTTAAATATTAGTCTCATAATGTCAAAAACGTCCGCATAAATAAAAAATCCTATAAGAATAACACATAGATTTATTTTTATATTTGTAGCAGTACCATTGAAAATTTGAGGTATTTAGACCTTGAAAAACATAAAAATAAAAAAAAATTCAAAAAAAAGATAATAAGTGTTGTGCCGTAAGTGATAGAAAAATGTACTCTTTCTGTGAAAAGCACCAATATACTAAAAGTTTCATAAAAATTTCTTTGTTTTTTTGCCTCTATAAAGATAAAGTTTTTCGTTGGCTTTAGAACGCTAAAACTGTAGGATGTGAAAATTATTTTAAAAAATTCCAGGTGGCGAAAAATGTCGAAAAAATTTATTTTTCAAAAACAGCTAATTCTAAAATCGAAATACCTCCAGTTTTAATCGACTGATTTTAAACTCTTTAGGGTTGCGCTTGAAAGGTCTTGATTATACGAAAAAAATCGAGAAAAAATAGCAATCTTTGTTAAATCAATGTTTGAGCATAATCAATGACATATTTGCGCTCACTATTTTATATATAATTTCATATATGAAATGTAATGAATATATCCATTTACGTTATAATATTTACAAATACGAGTTGGCAGAATTAAACTGGAGTCAATTGACCGCTTAGTTTTTATTTAATTAGATGATAGATATGGATCGTTTTTCCATATCTGTAATTTCTGCCCAACGTAACTTATGTTATGCATAAATCCTAACATTCCCCTATCATTTTCAAACTTTAGTTAACGTCCTTAAACCGGACATATAAACTTTTCTAAAATTTATTTCTACCCCTAAGTGTTAAAAAATTGTCAAAAACACCTTAAAAATTTTCAAAAAAAAATGTTTTACCCCCTATAGTTAGAAAAACTACCCCAATATATTCGAAGAAGTAAAAACGTATAACAAAAAAAATTAATTTCTATGACGGTGAGTCATAGCATATATAGCCAAGTTAAAAAGAGAATATATTTTCAATATATTGTTTTTGAAATATATTGTAAATATATTGTAAATATAGTATCAATATATTATCAATATACTGTTTATATTTTATACAACCTAAAAATTATGTTTTTTTAGTTTTTAGGTTAAATATAATATAAACAATATATTGATAATATATTGAGAATATATTTACAATATATTTACAATATATTTCAAAAACAATGTATTGAAAATATATTCTCTTTTTTACTTGGGTCGTCCGAAAGGTTTCTACGTGAACATATATAATATTAGCCTAAAAAATTATTATAATTTTTGAAAAAGTTATTTTCATGTAGATAATAAAAATTTTTGTAAAGGAACTTTAAATCTCAGGACCATCCATCTTATTATTCTCCCAAAAAATAATTATTTAAATTCAGTTAATTTATAAAAAACCTTTTTCATCCACTACATCTTTTGAACTTTGTTGAGATAATAAAAATATGGCCAAAGAAACTCAGTAAACAAATTAGTGCTCAGTAAGACTTAAATATAAATAAAAATAGACCTTTTTTGATTTTATTTTTAATTTTATGTATGTATAGGATAGGATTAATTTTTAGATTATACTAATATATTGTATACAATTATTTGGTTTTAAAATAAAAAAATTTATTGTTTTAAGAATCTTTTTTTTTAGTAAAGTTTGAGAATATAAATATCATTTACATTAAAAAACAAAAAAAAAAACTGATAATTCTTGCATCGTTTCTATCATTATTTCATGGTACATAAGTTTATACCATATACGTATATTTAACTGCATATTTTTTAAATTGTTAAAAAATATCCAGCAATAACTAAAAAACACCCAAAGAATTATTTATACATAAAATAAATATAAGACATAATTAAATATTTAAAAAATACTATAGATTCAAAACTTACAAATATTGAAGTCTGTAACATTTTTATTTATATAAGACTAATCTGACTAATTTTTTATACAATTTGTCTTAATTTTTCATCAAGCGCCAATTAACTGTGTTTAACTGAAATTATAAAAACTTTATAAAATTTAAAATAAAAAGAACTTAAGTTGATTGCGATGCTAGATTTACTATGTGGTGTAGGCACGACTCACTGGTTAAAAGGGGGCTTGCATGGCTCAAAATTTTAATAATTATTTATGAGCAATTATTTTAAAAGTGCTACTTAATTTGAGCCTGAAATCGTAATTTTTTTTTTTGAGGGCACATCGATATGACCCGTGTTTTCAGTTAGTTCGAACCTTCAGAAAACCAAAAAAAATCGTGAACAAGAAATCGGCGATAGGTGCCAAAAAAATTTTTTCACTTTTATGTCAAAAACCGTGTTTTTCGTATCTGAGCTACCCTAAATTTTTAAAATAACTTTTTAGGTAAATAAAAATTAAAAAAATAGATAAGAAAATCTGATTGCCAGGGAAAAACCACTCCAGAAGAAAAAAAAACTTGTCTTTTTACGATGATATTTAGCCAAGTTATCGACAATTTAAGAATTTGTTCAAATTCGTCTTAAAAAAGATTGAAATTTTATTGAAAAAAGCCTGTTTCTGAACTTTAAACATGCATTACTCGCTTGATTTTCATCGTAAAATAATAATTTTTTTTTTTCAAATCGATTAATTTTTCCCTGGCAATTTATTTCTTTAAGAAAAAAATCATTTTTATGTACCAAATTTCAAATTATAGGTCAAAAGCCTTTGAAAACTGTAAGTAGCCAAATTTACTTAACACAGTTTTCGACCTAAAAATTGAAATTTGGTCAATAAAAATCAATTCTATCTTGAAGAAATGAATACTCAAGGAAAAATTAACTGATTTAAAAAAAAAATTTATTATCTTACGATGAAAATCAAGCGAGTAATGCATATTTTAAGTTCAGAAACAGGCTTTTTTCTATAGAATTTCAATCATTTTTAAGACAAATTTCAGCAATAATATGCATTATTCGCTTAATTTTCATCGTAAAATAATAATTTTTTTTTTAAAATCGATTAATTTTTCCCTGGCAATTCATTTCTTTAAGAAAAAAATCATTTTTATTGACCAAATTTTAATTTTTAGGTCAAAAACTGTGTTAAGTAAATTTTTTTACTTACAGTTTTCAAAGGATTTTGACCCAAAAGATGAAATATAATCAATAAAAATGATTTTTTTTCTTAAAGAAATGAATAGCCAGAGAAAAATTAATCGATTCAAAAAAAAAAAATAATTATTTTACGATGAAAATCAAGTGAGTAATGCATGTTTAAAGTTCAGAAACAGGCTTTTTTCAATAAAATTTCAATATTTTTTAAGACAAATTTTAACAAATTCTTAAATTGTCGATAACGTGGCTAAATATCATCGTAAAAAGATAAGTTTTTTTTTCTTCTGGAGTGGTTTTTCCCTGGCAATCAGATTTTCTTATCAATTTTTTTAATTTTTATTTACCTAAAAAGTTATTTTAAAAATTTGGGGTAGCTCAGATACGAAAAACACGGTTTTTGACATAAAAGTGAAAAAATCTTTTTGGCACCTATCGCCGATTTCTTGTTCACGATTTTTTTCGGTTTTCTGAAGGATCAAACTGTCTGAAAACTCGGGTCATATCGATGTGCCCTCAAAAAAAAAAAATTACGATTTCAGGCTCAAATTAAGTAGCACTTTTAAAATAATTGCTCTTATATATTGAATATTATTTTTAAATTAAAAAAATTAACGAACTTAATATAAGGTTTCAAAAATCTGAGATTCGTGTACGGTAGGTGTGACATCACCACTTTTTATTTTCATTTTTTTGAAAAACAAAAAAATACAATCTAATATTTTTTATCTAGTTTCAATTTATGCAAAAAATACGGGTGCCGTAAATTCTATCTCATATGTGCAAAAAAAAAAAAAGATTACAACAACGCAAGAGAAAAAATTTTTTTAAATTTAAAAACGATAATAACTTTCATTGTGATTACAAAATGAACGATAATTTAATAAAACCGTGTTAATCTTTAAAATAGTGGATTAAATTAGTAAAAGGAGTAATTCAAGAACTTAAAATTATACATATATATATGTTTTCTCAGTTACCTCTGAAATTATGACCTAATAACTGATTACAAATACAAACAATTTTTAAAGGATTTAAAGAAAATGGTTGACAATTCAGACCATTTTATCTACTTCTGGATCATTTAAGCACGTAATAAATGTTATAAAAATGTCTTTAAATAATATTAGTTTTATACATTATATACAAATTTCAAATTTCAATAAATTTTTCTTTAAGCTTTACATTTTTTCAATAAAGCTGCTTTTAATTTTGCTATCAATATATCACACTGAATAATAACATCGTCTGCAGCTTCTAATTTTGCTTGATATCCAGATTCATTGACATCAGTACATTGATAAATTTTCTTTAAAGCTTGAACGATTTTTTCTTCACTAGAAATTATTTCAAAGGCACTAGAATCATTATTACAAACTTGGTTAGTTTTAATTAACTCATTTTTTGGTATACTAATTTCCTCTGGTTCTCCTTTAATTTTAATACTATCTAATTGAGGAACTTCGTTAACTTCAGCGGTTATTGAATCGCTTAATAACTTTTTACCATTTCGTAAAGAATTTCTTCTACAACTATGTGCAGAATTATTTGACTTATTAATTGCCTTATCTTCGACTATTAATGAATCTGTTGATTGTTTCTTAGTATGTCCTGTAGAGTCTCTTTTGGTACTACGGATACCGTTACTTGCTTCAACATTGTCATTAACTTTGATAATTAATGAATCTTCGGGCACATCTTTAACACACTCAGGAGCAGAATTTTTTTTATTTTCTGTGATGTTATTTGATTCGATCACGTCACCAAATTCAACTGCTAATGGGTCTTTAGGCAAATCTATAATATGCATTGTAGAGTCCCTTTTATCTATTTGTTCAATATTATTCAACAGACTAATAGCAGGAACGTCAATTGCCAAAGGATCAGTTAAAATTTTTTTTTTTGTACATTTTGGAGAGTTTTTAACATTAATTTTTTGAAAGACATTTAAGCTGCTTGTGATCGAATCTTCAACCACCAATGGATCTGCTAATAATTTATCGCTCGTTTTTATGGAATCCGTTTTAATATTTTTTGTATTAATTTTTTTTTGTATAACAGTGGTAACATTACTTTCCCCTGATAATTGGTCTGTTAATAGTTTTTTGTATCCGTTTGAAGGATATTCCTTAATATTACTTCGTAATTTCATTTTTTTTTTCGGAGAACAATCAGCAGGAATTTCATTTTTTTTACCTGTAAAATATTATAAATTTTATTATCACTTCTTTTTATAAATTATTTTATAACATAACAAAAAGGATGTTTCAGTATAATTTTATTTGTACTATAAATTTGTTACTTTTCTGGACTCTTGTATCGTTTCCAATAAGAGTTTCTAACAAAATTAAAAAAAATAAAAAAAATAAAATTATTTATTTTTAAGGATTTATTGATTTCTTTTGAAAATTTAACTCAATACATAGAAATTAACATCGACAATGATTAACAACGTGTGTGACATCTCGTGTGAAATTAAATTTCTTGAAATATTTTGATTTTTCATTCAAATTTTAGTAATCCAAAAATGTTAAAAAATACAATAAGTGACTCAAGCATCTGTAATCTATAACCAGGAAATTTCGTTTTGTCTCATTTTGGTAATTTCACGCTCTTGATTTGGTGGGCCTCAAAGTACTAAATGCATTTAAAAATTAGTACAAAATTAAAAGCAAGTCAAGAAAACTACGGTATGTTAAGATTTGAGAAATTTTTTGAAAAAAGAAAAGAAAAATTTTTTTTTTTAATTTTCTTTACGTTTCAAATGTTTTACAATTGTTTGCGAAGAAAAAAAATTCTGCTAGCCACAAGCGGAATTCCACTTGCCGTTAGCGGATTGTCCGCTTTCGGTCAGCGGAATTTTTTTTCAGTGTTTATTAAAAAAAATAATAAACAACATCTTGAAAACAATTATCGTACCTTACCTCTTATCTTTTGCAAAAGACCCCTTGTAAGATTTTTTAATTTAATTTTACAATGGTGTTTAGTTACTAACCGTCACCTGAACAGAGCTTTGGTCTACTATAGGTTTTTTGGGTCGCCGATCACAAATTTCGGCGTCTTTTTCAGGCACTTTCCGGGAGAAATGGACAAATCACCCTTAAATTTTCAAAAGTTACCCCTAAAGCGAATACTTTTGATGTATAAAATAAGAAGGGCTATAATATACATTTTATTATGTATTTGAACTTTTCCAAATTTGGTACTTATGGGTTATTTTGGTATCTGACCACGAATTTTGGGATCCTGTCAACTGAAAATTGGCGCTTCATCCTCAAATTAGCAAAAACTACATCTGAAATGGGTATATTTAATGTATTTCACGTTTTTAGAAATTTAAGGGTGAAGTGTCAATTTTTAGTAAACAGAGTCCTGAAACTCGTGATCAGCAACCCAAAAAACGAATATGAACCAAATCTTGACACTCAAAATAGCGAATACATAAAAAAATATCCTTTTTTAGGGGTAGTTTTTACATATTTCTGTGGCGTCGAGGAATAATCTGACAATCGCCACTTTCACTTTTTCGAGTAAAATTCGAGTAAGATTTTAGTTACCGTAAATATGAATTTATAAAAAAATCAATTTTTTTAAAATGTGGTACTTGTCGGATTATTCCTCGACGCAATAGATTTTATGGGTGTTACGCCCATTTCTTCCAAAAAAGTTCCCAAAATTTGTAATAAGCGACCCAAAAAACTTATAGTAGACCAAAGTTCATGACTGCCAGTACCTAAACACCCTTTCTCCCTGGAATTCAACTAGAGTAAGATTGTTGGCTTGAAAAAAAATCGCCTATTGAGTCTGGCCCTTCCTCACTCTAAAAGAAAATTGGAGCTGTGAAACGGTGATTTTTATAAGTTTAGATGCGGCTTAAATTGAAAATAAGTAAAATTTTGTTCAATATATATAATAATTAACATTAAAAACCATTTTATAATTAAAATAGCTATTTAAAATATCTATTTTAACAACTATTTTAACATTTATAGAATATTTTTTGAATTTATTGACCAAATGGAATAAAATGAAAAAAATGTATAGTTTACAAAAATTTTTTTAGCTTTAACAACAGCAATAAAAAATTTTTTGTAAACTATACATAAATTTTTTTCATTTTATTCCATTTGGTCAATAAATTCAAAAATATTCTATAAATTAATAAAAATGGAAAATAGAAGCAATGATAATATTCAACTATTTTAACAATTAAATTTTTTAAAACGAAGGATAGATTGTGTAAAATATTGTGAAAAAATTTTAGCCTTGATAATGAAGACTGATAGTCTTCAAAACGTGGGCAATTTATTGCTAAAATAAAGGAAACAATTGTTAGCTCAAAAATCAAAAATTTTTATTTAATAATATATTAATATTGTTTATGTTTTTAATTCAATCCGAACCTAAAGTTATAAAAATCGACGTTTCATAGCTCGAATTTTCTTTTGGAGTGGGGAAGGGCCGGACTCAATAAGCTTCTGAAAAATCGATATTAAAAAAAGTCATATTTTCTAGTTCAAAATAAGGTTTTCTAGCGTTTTTAAAAGAGAACTATTTTTCATGTTAAAGTATTTTAAAGAAAATATAAGAAAAATTAGCTTTCTGCCAAAAAGGGCCAAAAATGTTTGATCAAACTTTCCAGGAAAATATTTTGGAGCTGATTTAAAGTCTCGAATATTATGTTAGCCATATTTAAAATAAAATAAATATATCAGGAATTTTTTTCCCTACATTACCTTCCATAATTGCTGCAGCATTAAGCATTGACTGATATTCAAAATCTGGGATCTCTTTTTTTTTTGGTATCGTTTTAATTTTACGAATAATTAATGATTTTTTTGTTGCTTTACTCTGTTTATTACTAGTAACCTTATCTGAAAAAAAAGTTATAGTTAATAGATTTGCCAAAGTTTTGCAAATTTTATAAAACTGTTAAATTTATGAAGCGGTGCTTGATGGGTCGTAAAATCGAGGGTGGGATTAAATAGCCAAAAATAAAAAATTATGAGAGAGTGTACAGGAAAAAAGCTAAAATAAACTTTTTTTGACTTTAACCCTTTTTAGAGGCTATTTAGACTTATAATTAATTTTTATAATTTTAAATTTGTAAAAAAGTATAAAATACTTTTTATATTCCCAAATTAATCAAAATAATTAAAAAATTATTAGAGAAGAAAATTATTGTAATAAAAAAATTTTTTATATGATCTGATAGGAACTATTTTATTTATTTAAAAATCTAATTAATTTTTGTTAATCTTGTGTGCTTTGACTGTACTCTTTATAGTAAAAGCACATGGAATTAAAAAAAATTTATTAGGTCTTGCTCTTATGGAAAAATTGGTTTTGGCTTTAAAAAAAGTAGGGCGCTGATGACACAGAGCAAAGATTAATCTTAATAAATCTGGTAAATAATTTCTTAAAGACTGCCTACAAATAATTTAATAAAAAATACACAAAAATACGTAGCATAACCAAAAAAACTCGTTATTTTACTTACGTATTTATAATTTTATGTGACTTTTTTTAATCTTGGATTAATAAAGGTTTTCCAGAGTCTCTACAGATCAAAATATTTTTATGGTCTGTGGTCCGAAACCACTTAGAAAACACGTAAAAGCACGCTACAGGTGCAGAAAAATTTTATACGGCCCTTGTTTATAAATAAAGAATGCTCCAAATGCCCCGCAGTTTACCATCCTCGGGTTCGCCTCTAATGTTAATTTACGTACAATTTGGGCCATTCTTTACTTTTTTGGATGCGAACTGTAAATATACTAATTAAAGTAAGGACATTTAAAGAATTTTAAAAGGAGTAACAAGGTAAAAATAAGGATTTAACTTGATAGTGAACATGTTTCATATGCATTTCGGTTCTGTCGAGGGTTGTGTTTACATACTGCTAGGAATAAGATAAAAATTAATTATTACGTTTAAAAAGCTTATAACTAATAGTAAATCCAGGGCGCGTCTATCAAATTTTGTTCTCCATTTATAAGAAACTTATAAGGACTGTGAGGACATTTATTTGCCAAAAACAAGGGTCAATAAAAAAAAAACAATCAACACATATATTAATGCATTGCTAATCTCCTGGAATACAATCTCGTTTTTGAATATTTCTTATATCAGAATAAATAGTATCTGCTTATAATATTTTCATTAAATTTTTTAAATCTTTTTATATCAAAAGACAAAACACGTTTTTTTCTCAAGACATTTTTGCAAATAATTTGAAAAATAAGGACCTTATAAGGATTACAAGGACAATAAGGACTGGTAGACACCCTGTAAATCTGAGGCAATTAATTCAAGGCTTTTTGCTTACTTGCTGATTTCCAAAATTATGTATATTAGATATTCTGGCTATAAAAATTCATGCTAAAGAAACAAAGAGTTGTTTTAGGAAAACTTATCAGAAATCAAATAGTAAGTGTTTTTTAAAACGCATAATTTTAAAACATTTTGGTACGAAAATTAGTTTTGTGTTCATGAAAAAATTCTGGAAAGTAATATTTTTTCGTATCAAATTGCACAAAAAAATGTTTTCTATTTAAGAAAAAAAAATTTTTTACACTTAAGTAATTTTACTTTACCTATTTTTGTTTTATCAACTTGGGGCTTTTGATCTTCACTTTTAATAACATCGACTATTGGTTGTTGAGTTATACAATTAAAAGCATACGCTTCTTTTGGTATTGCATTAGGATCAAATGGATAAATTCCAGAAGCTGAAAACCCTGTTTGAATATTTGATCGCGTCAGAACTTTTTCCCAAACGATTGATAATACTGCTCCAAAAGCTTCTTTTGATAATGCTCCACCAATGCTTTTATAATTTGATCCTGATTCATCTGCCAATTTGAAAAAAGCAACTTCTTTATTCCAATGATGTTCAAGCAGCCGAAAACAAAATCTACGCAGTGGCAATAATTCGTGTGCTGCATTAGGAGGTATACAAAACAACAAAATCCCGAGTTCTTTGGCATAATCAGGAACTGCAGGATCTAATTCAGGATCATTTCCATCAAAAATTATTAAACAAGGACCACGAACTCTGTATTTATTAAAATGAAATAACCATTTTTTAAATATAATCGAATCTACAATGTTTTTATCAACTGCTTCAGTTACAGTATTAGGAGGAAAATGATCCATTAGTTCAGTTTTTGAAAATTCCTGACCACTATATAAAACGTAAGGCGGAACGATCATTCCTGATGCATTACCGCAAACTAAAACGGACACACTGTCACCGCGTTCATAATCACAATCCAAATAAACTTCACCAGTATTAGTTAAAACTGTTGGTTTATTATTAGGTAAATTTAGCCTAAAAAATTTTATATCAGCAGTATAAATCGTGTTCGGATTATTAATACATTTCATTTCGTTCATAATAAATTTTAATCTTTCAAAATAATCATCTATGACCAACTTGTTTAATTTTAAAGGTCTCTTATAATCAGCCCTTCCTGGCCTATTAACATAAGTTAATTCAGGATGCCGTTTGCGAAAATGACTAAACCAATATCTACCTGCTTCTTGGGTTTTCAACCCAAATCTAGTATCAATATCATTTTCTAAACAATACTGATAAACATAACGACGAATATAAGTTGAGGTTACAGGAAAACCGGTAAAATAAAGCCGTTTTATTCTTTCGCATATTATTTTTTCATGTTCTTCGAAAAATAACTTACTTTTTTCAGGTTTATTTATTTTATTGGTATCTTTACTTTTTAAATATTGATTTATATTTGTTTTTATTTCAGTAGATGCATCTAAACTATTTAAAGATATCATATCATCCAAACCTTTTAGGTTAATTGACGTTACTGGTGTCATTGGTAAATCTTTATTAATATTACTTAGCATACTAACTAAAATAATTTACAATCTTTTATATAAAACTAATTCAAAAAATACATATATTTATTATTTTAAATTTCTTTATTTTTTTGTACATTTAAATGTTTTTTATTTTAAGTTTCAAATCAACATAAACATAACCTAAACATTGCACTAACTTAAACATAACACTTTAATTTAAAATTACAAAATAATGCATTAAATATTACTTTACACTAATTTTTTAATTATTATTTAAATATTTTTTAAATTATATATTTAAATTATTATAGTAGTATCATTAACACTTTTTTAAAGTCAAGCTTAAAGTTATTTTGGTTATGAGCAGAAGATTTGCATTTCTGTTATAAATTTATAGGCTAGTTTTTTAAACGAGTAAACAAAAATTCTTTTTCATCAATTCAGTTATTATTAGAGGTTCAAGCGCCATCTATTAGAGAAATAGTACATAAAAAATTGTTACTGAGTAGGTAATAAAGTTTTCTAAAAGTAACGCGCCATAATTTAAATAACAGTAATTTTTAATTTGTTATCCCGGTTCTATATATAGTGAATCGGACCGAGATATTTAAAAAGACTCAGATTAAAATTACTCAAGATTTTTTTTTTAATTAAAAATAAAAATATATAAATAAAAAAAAGAGATTGAGCGTGGATTAAGACCTTACTAATTTTAAATTATAACTTTTTTATTTCCGATTTTTCATGAAAAACTTTTGTAGACAAATGTTAACATTTTAAAAAAGTATTTTATTTTTTGTGAAGTTTTGAATAATATTTTTAGTATTTGGCCTAAAAAAGGTATAAGAAATCCAAAAAAAAACCTGAATTATAGATTTAATTTTAAAATTCTTTTTTAACATAATTTCATATATATTAAACCATACTGAATGTCAACTTAAAAAAATGGTCAAATTTTGTATTTATTGATTTTTAATAAAACGAAATATTATTAAAAAATTTTTAATTAAATCAAAAGTGTCAACATAAATAGCCTGATTATAGCTTCGAATAGTGGATAGTAGAATTAAAAATTAAATATTCTAATATTCGTATTTAGAGAGTTTAAAAAAAATTATCAGCTTTTAAAATTGTGTCTACAAAAAGTCCTACTTTAAATTATCTAAAAATTGATGCATATTTTTTGGGGAATTTTTTTTTTATTTACTTAAAAATAATTTCGATTTATATCCAACTTTTTTCTAAGCTCAAAAAGATAAATTTGACTTATATTTAAATTTTTTATCTGAAGTAAACTAGAAACTAAAGACCATTAAAAAATTCAGATCCTTCTCAGATACAAATTTTGATCTACTAAAGTAAAAGTGCCGAAAAAAAAAGAAAAAAAAAGTTATGCAAAATTATATTTAGGGAAGAAAACAAAGCAAAATATTGGAAATTTGATAGATTATGCTTTGGATTGACAGAAGCTATCCAATATTTAAATTTATAAATTGGTTACTTTATGATTTCTTTGAAAAATCAGAGACAGAAAAGGTTAATAGAATTTACTAAATCAACAATTAATCAATTTCATTAAAATAATAAATCAAATAATCTAATCTAATTAAAAAAGTGCAGAAAAAGATTATAATTACAATGATAAATAATTTATTTTTTTGCGACTAAGTAACTTTGATTATACCAATAATAAATAAATAATTATATTTATTTTTTTTATACTTAAAAATGCATTAATATAATAATTATAAACTAGAAACAAATCTGAGGTTGGTTACAATTATATTAATTGTAAGTACTTTTAGCCGAAGTGATTAAAACTTGGATTCTGAGGTTTATTCGTTTCTGATTGGCGGATTATTAATAAAAAAAAAAGTACATTTTAACGACTTTTTAGTCAACTTCCAGATATTATTATAGTAAAACGATTCTGTCAAAATGGTATTGCGACCTCTCATTCGAAGCGTTAAATATACTTTTTGATGAAATTAATTACTTGCAGTCTAAAGCAAAAATTATCTGAATACTATTTACGTGATAATTTTATATATTTTTTCCCCAGGAATCTATGATGAAACTATTAATTTTTTCATCCGGATTTTTTTTTCTACAAAAAATCTTGTTTTTCTATTTTTATTGGATTTTTCCAATTTAATATATTTTGCATTATTGGTCAATTTCAGCCAATTTGTTTTAATAAATGAATAGTTAGAGAAAAGTTACTTAAGAAAATATAAAAATCTTTTATATTTCGATGAAAAATAAATGAGGTTATCGTTAATAAAAGATTTTGCAATATTTCTCATATAATCTTATTCATTTTTTATATAAAATTTTAAATATTCCAAACCTTTTAAACTCAAATTGGCAACTAAATCAAGATATATAAGATTGGATAAAACCAGTAAAAATAGAAACAAAATATTTTATCTCTAAAGAAAATTTCGGATGAAAAACTAGTGGTTTCGTCGAATTCTCCAGAAAAAAATAAGTAACTCTTGTAAATATGCAGAAAATTTTTTCTTGAAAACTGCGAAAACTTTAAAAATTGGGAATAGGAAAGGAAAAAAATGGATTTTTTACGTATAAAGCATGATCAAGTATTAAAATAAAAATAAATAAAATAATAAATAGTGAATTCGAATTGTATGGGAAAATTACTAGGGAATACGTCTTATAGTCCAGTTTAAAACATCATTTGAATAGAAAAATCCGAAGTCCATGCAATTTTAAAATAAAACTCAATATTTACTTGATATGGTATGGTGTCACCCACTGAATCCACTGCTGATTTCGAGTTCAAAAAACACATTATGGAAGGATTTTCTGCTCATTTTAATATAAATCGCAAATAGTTTTACCACTTATTATAGAACTTTAATATGAAAACTTGACTCAAGTTTTTAAAAAGTTTTTCCAAAGCTGTGGTTTAACCATAGAAGTAATGGTTTTAATTCAATTTAAAATATGCTGTTTTAAAAATTATATTAACTTTCTTGGTCCACAAAAGGGCCAAATTTTCTGTCCTTTGTTAATTTAATGAAACGCTTGATTTTTATGTAGTATTCAGACAAATTTTGATCAGTCAGTCTATTGAATTAGACCTAATAAAATTCTCTCCAGTAAGTAACATTAGCTGCAATAATAAAATTTTCATCAAAAATCTTTTGGGTTTATGTACACACATTATGACACGTGCACTCACGTTGGTAGATGATAAAAGTTATTTAACAAATGATAAAAAAATTATAATTTAATTTATAAAATTGATTAAATATATATATTATAATTATTAAAATATATTTGATTAAAAAAAAATAAAAAATATGCCAGCATAATATCAGAACAATTTCTTTCGCACATATATAATTAATATTATAATTTAAATAATACAATCATGGTTTTTTTATGGATGAAAACAACAAGCTTAGTCCGGTAAAACTTAGCTGTAAAACCACCTCTGAATAATAATGAAAATAGATGAACCGAGTTTTTTGGTCTGCAGAATAAAAAAAATGACGTAAAAATAGAGAATTAAGGCATTACTGGGGATGAATTTGCCCTTTTTTAACCCCTTTTATCCCCCTAATATTTAATGCTCATAAAAACTTTATTTTTTAATTTTAAAATGTCTATACGGGTTTTCCGAGTCGTAGAATTAAAATATGATCACAGAATTGTCATTCAATGCATTGCTAATGGGGTGAATTGGCCTCTTTCTGTTTTTATGCAACCTCCTTATTATATAATAATAAATGAAATTTATAGTTAAAATCGGGTTCCTTTTATTTAAACAAAAAAAATTATCAATTCCCAAAAGAAAATATAAAAATAAAAAAAAAAAATTTTTTCAAGTTTTTTAAAAATTAATTTAATAAAGGTTTTATTTTCTTCTTGAAATTCTTCATTTATTTTTGTAAAAAATATTCTTATAATTAAACGCTGTAGTTATTTACATTTAAAATTAGTCTTACATGAATGCAAATTATTAAAATGTTAATTAAATATGTAAATAGAATTGAAAATATATTTAATAATTAACATCATTATTGAATTCTATGACCTAAAAAACCCGTATAGGCATTTTAAAACTAAAAAATAAAGTTTTAATAAATATTAAATATTAGGGGGGTAAGAAGGGTGAAAATGGGAAATTCATCCCCATAGTAATGCGTTAAATAAAATTTCTGACATTTTTTTATTCTGCGGCCCAAACCCCGTGTGAATTTTATTTGGGGGGGGGGGGGGTGAAAGAGGTGAAAATGGAGCCAATTTACCCCCAGAAATACCTTAGTTATCTTTTTTTAAAGCATTATTGAATTTTGTGACCCGGAAAACCCATGAAGACATTTTAAAATTGGAAAGAGCGGTGCTTTTAAAGAATTACTTATTTTGAGGGTAAAAGATGTGAAAAAATGCCACAATCACCCCCCGGAAAGGCATCAAATAGCATTTCTGACATCATGTTTGAATGATACGACCCAAAAAACCTATAGGCACTCCTCAAAATTGAAAAAAAAATCATTTCTTATACTTTTGGGATAAATGGGGGGGGGGGGGGGGGGCAAAAATGAGATGAAAATTACCCCCTTTATTTTAACGTATTTTTCTTCGGGTATTTTTTTTTTATATTTTTTCGAAGAGAATGGAAAAATTAGTGTTTATTACGTCTGAAAGAAAATTCTGGCGTCTTAAATACAAGCAAACTTTACTATAGCCATATCTCTTAATCTGTATGTATTTGAATAATATAATTAAATCAAAAAGTTATCGAACTCAAATTATTTATTTGATATAAACTAAACTCAATCTTATTCCTTTCTTATTATTATAATATGTTTATATTAAATTTCATAATCATATTCAACTATAAATATCATCATTTTTCAATTATCACGTGTTTTCTGTGTTATATTTTAACATTTTTTTCCTCGTATTATTATTGTGTGTAAATTTTTTTTTAAATCTTATCTGTATCGAACTTATCCTTATGGGTATATTTTAAAAACTTTTTTGCAATTTTAATACATTAATATTTCAATATGTTTAATATTATAATACGTCAATACTAAAATAATTTTTTTCTTTTTAATTTACATAAAAAAACAAGATAAAAAATATTCTTTTTACAAATATTCTAGATCAATAATATATTAATAATTTTTTTATTTAAACATCTGCGATATAATTTTAAATTGAAAGCCATATGTTTAAGTATTCAAATGTTAAAAGAATAACAATTTTTTAAATAATTTTTAATAAATTTATTAATATAATTAATGTCTTATAATTTAATCATGCTTTTTTCTTATACTTTTGCACTAATTTGCTTAATTAGATTTTCGAGTCTTTTGTTTTGTTTTTAATCAAACCATTGGGTAAAATTTTTTTCCTGCTACTAATTTCCAATTATCAATCCTAATTTTAACACCAAAATAATTTTTGTAAAAGTAAAAATTAAACGATTGTGATTGGTAAAATTTAGATTTTTTTTATATAAGCACGTTTCAATCATAGAATGATTTGAGGAACTATAAATTGGAAATTTTTACTTTTAAAAATATTATTTTGGTGGAAAAATTAGGGATGAAATAATTGGAAATTATAGTAGCAGGAAAAACACTTTGCACATATGTTTGGTTAAAAACAAAACAAAAGGCTCGAATACCTAACTAGGCAAATTAGTGTAAAAGAATAAAAAATAAGGAAAATTAAATTATGTGCAAAAACAAGTCGTTTATAATAGTTTTTAAAACTAATATCTCTGAATGACTAAGGCAATAAATTTTTTTTTTTTTTCCAAATAATTGTCATTTAAAAAATAAAAAACTCCAAATATTTCCCTTGTCAAGGGCGTTTTATAGATACAATATTCATCCATTAATATTGACACTTTTTAAGAGCCTTTAAGAAAAAGATACATGGCAAACCTAACCTAAAAAGGGGTCTTTTTGACGTAGTCGCACTTTCAGTGTCCAAATTTGATCCACATGACTTTTTCAGGTCATTGATCACGAATTTTAGGGACCTATCTACAAAAAAAATTGTTACTTCAGACTTAAATTTGCAAAAAAGTAAAATACTTCAAAAATACCACTTTCAGAGGTAGTTTTTGCTAATTTAAGAGGGTGAAGCAGCAATTTTAACATGGAACATGTTCATTGGATGGGGCATTTAAAAAAGTCTGGCAGGGGGGGGGGTGAAAAAGTGACGCTTTTAGGGGGGGGGGTTAAAAATTGACGCTTTTAGGGGGGGGGTCAAAAATTGACGTTTTTAGGGGGGGGGTGAAATGGACTTAGGAGAATATTTTTGATTCAGGGACTTTTGGTGCAGAAGTCCCTAAAGACCTTTGGTGCAGAAGTACCTAGGAACCTTTGGTGCAGAAGTACCTAGGGACTATTGGTGCAGAAGTCCCTAAAGACCTTTGGCGCAGAAGTACCTAGGAACCTTTGGTGCAGAATTACCTAGGGAGCATTGGTGCAGAAGTCCCTAAAGACCTTTGGTGCAGAAGTACCTAGGGAGTATTGGTGCAGAAGTATCTAGGGACCATTGTCGCAGAATTTTTAAGAAATCATTGTAAAAATTAATAAAAAATAAATTCATATTATTTAAAAAACTATAATAATTTGAAAATTTAATTAATTTGTTTCATTTTGATGTCTAAGCAGCATGATTTCTATAATAAAAATCTAAATATAAATATTTGCATATAAATATTTATATTATGAACACAATAGATGCTTTATTATCAGTGTTATAAGTAAACATGTTCCATGCTCGTTGGATGTAAACACAAACCGGTTATAAATTTTTTTATTTCACAGAACCCCGAAATTCTTTATCAGCGACCCAAAATTCCTTTGATAGACTAAAGCTCATGACGGCCAATAACTAAACACACCCCTTCCCAGAATTTTATTGGATTAAATTCAAGTTTTAAAAAATTCGTTGTTTGGGGAGGGTGCCTTTGTATGAAGCGGTTGCTATTGTGGTTCCTAATATAACGCAACTCGATAATTGCAAAATACAGATATTTAATGTAAAAAAATTTGTTGTAATTTAATTTTTATAAAATTCTTTATTAAATTTAAAAATTCGACTCATTTTTTACTAACAAACGGCCATCAAATATCTAAATAATATGAGTTTTTACAAAAATAAATATATAATTTTTGATATTAAAAAAGGTTTTCGAATAAGAAATAATTAAAATTAAAAAAAAAGAATCTTATTTACAAAAGTAAAGTCATGCAGATTTTTAAATCACACAAAAATCAGGTTATGCTGATTCCGAATAAAATTATTTTAAACATTTTAATGATAACTAAAGTAAAATATTATTTCTCGTCGAAGGCGAGAAAGTTTCTAGCTACTGATGAAGAAATAGTATATTACGAGCCCGCGACCAGAAAAGTAAAGAATGGCCCAAATCGCACGTAAATTACGATTTGGGGCATTCTTTTTATTTGTGGACAAGGGTCGTATACGATTTTTCTTTGTCAGTAGTGAGAAAACACGTCTTTTCCGTTCGCACAGCGGTCGGTAAATACTTGCTTTCTGGCCGCTAACAAGAAAAGTAATATACAATTCTTATAGCAATAAAAGAAGAATGACCCAAATCGCAGTTTAATACCATCTTCGGCTTCGCCTCAGAGTGTAATTTACAATTTGGGCCATTCTTTACATTTTTCTCGCCATGTATTGTAATGTACTATTAACTTACATGATTTTTATACAATCAAGTAATAATAAGCTTTAAATTCAAATTAATTGATTAATTTACAAATATTTCTTTAACAAAAATTGGGCGAATATCCATCAAATTTTTAAGCTTTGTTTTAATAGACTTAATTTATTAAATTTTATTAAACCATTTTTATTTTATGACAAAAAAACTATTGTAGATTAAATATAAGCAATAAAAATTTTATTTTAATGCTACGATTTAAATACAATAATTGTTAAATAGCAAAATTTTTAGCATCATTAAAAAGCGACTTGCATAGAGTATTCAATCTCGTTTAGCAACAGGGCTTCTAATGGTCGCAATATGGTACTTATAAAAATACATCAATCGTTGAAGTATTTTTACCATTTATCAGATTTGAACCTTAAAGTTGTGAAAATTTTTGCTTAAAAATTTTAGACGTTAAAAAATACAAAAAAAATACCAATAATTTTTATTTTTTTTATGGTCATAGTAACTAATTTTTTTCCTTAGCAAATTTAGTTTTAGGAAATTCATTTTTCTAATCAGTCTGATACTTAAAGTGAAAAGTTTTGTCTGCAAATTTTTACAAAATTGTCAAAAATAGACGTAATATCTAATTTTTTTCCACGAAAGTTTAATTGTAGGAACTTAGTTATTATTTAATTTCTCGTATTTGATACGCATAATTGTGAAAATTTTTCAAAAAATTTTTCGTCATAAAAGTATACAACACAGTTATTTTTTTTTATTTTTAGACTTAAAATTAATACCTTAATTTTTTTTACATGGATGTAGTAATTTAGGAATATCTTTATTACTCGATTTTTTATTTTACTGAAATTATGGAAAATTTTATTTCAAAATTTTTTTATTTAAAAAATTATAAACAACAATTTTTTTAATTTTTAATAGAATGTTTTTTCAGCTAATTTTGAAATTTATTAAAAAAAATAAATAAAATTGGCTTGAAAAATCAAGATTTAAACCCAGATAACTGATTAATAGTGAATTAGTTTATTTTTAGTTACAACTTTGAAAAACAAAGTATTTTCGACCAATAACTGGGCCCAATTGGTAGAGTTGATATAAACAAATTCCAAAATATAAAAAATTTTTTTATATAGATATAAAATTTTCACAGACCAAAGCAGTATTCCAAAAATTAATTTGAGTTTGGGAACTATTGAATAAATATAGTAAGGCCCTCTCTACACCAGCACATAATCACGTTTTATGATAATCATGTTTGTTGGATATTTTTTCCCCAGCTACACTGTACTAAAAACATAACCTCAAAATTACATATTTAAATGATTATAACCCACTAAAAACTTATTAGTTACATAAATTGTGTATAATTTTTGTAATAAACAACTTAATCTACAATTAAAATACTGTTTAATTACATTTTATTGTTTAATTTTTATTAAAAATATTTACTAATACTACTAGTGGCGCCATTTTTTAATAACTTTAATTTCGAATATCCCAGCTACACCACAAAATATCTAACAAACAAGATTATCATAAAACATGATTATGTGCTGGTGTAGAGAGGGCCTAAGCTATTTCTTTCGTATTTTAATAAGATGTATAATTTTTCCTGAGTTTTTGTGTTTTTGCCTTTAATCTCAGATGAATTTTTCTAAAAAATTCAGCAGATTTGATTGAATTCTTTGAAATGTACTAAAATAAAATTTTTTAATTCTATATTGTAATATTAGATTACTAATAATTATTGTTAAAATTCTTTTTAAGAATAAAATTTATTAATCGTATTTCTCATAATATTATTTTCTGGCTACATGTCGTCAAAAGTTATAATTTTTATAGTATAAAATAAATAAACTGACTTTTAATATAATATGGTTTTTGTTTCTTTGACAGAATAAATATTATGTCTGGAAATTTTAATCCTAGTAGACGTCAGCTCTTTTTTTTTTTTTTTAATCAAAGTTACTTTTTTTTTTTAACTTTTTAATTTCATTTTATTTTTAGTGAATAAAACAGCAGTCATAAAATTAAATATATAATTTATTTATTTAAAAAAAACCTAGTTTACCTTCATTCCAAAAATAAAAATTCAAAAAAAAAAAATTTATTATAAAATAACAAAATAATTACTATATACTTAATAGATAAAAAAGAAAAAAAATACTTATAGATAAATAAAAAAAACTCGCGATAAGAAAAATAAATAATTTTCCCTTTAAATTTAAAAACCTCATTGTTTTTTTATTTACATTTAATTTTGAATGAAAAAAAAAAATAAAACCAATAAAAAAAAATATTATTAAGTTCATTTATTCAGGTGTTATTAATATTACTTTTTGTTACATTATACAGCTTGAATTTTTGAGCAATTACTGTTTACATATATAAATTTCGAGAATTAGCTCTTATCTCTTATTATTCATCTATGATGAAAATATGATAATAAATTTGTAATGACACAATTTTCAATCGATATTATAATTTTACTGTGAATTAATTTTAATATTTTTAAAATATAGATTAATAGTTTGAATTAATTTTTAAAATAATGATTAGTAGAATGTAAATTAATGTAAAATAAATAAAAATTTTATTTTTTGACTTTTCATCATTATAATTTACACAAAGTTATTAGTTATTAAAAATTTAATATTTTTAAGCAACCTCATTCTTAACGATTAATCGATATTAGTCATAATTTTATAGTTTTTAATACTTTAATGAAAATTCATTTTTAAGAATTACGTCATTTTTAAAAAATTTTTAAATTACTAATTTCATTTCTTTTTAAGAGGATAGGTGTGAAAATTTGATTTTCTTGCATAAGAGTATGGGTTCCCTTGGCTCAAAAAATTCTTGTCTCAAAATCTCTAGGGTAGAACTATCCCAATTTCGAGGTTGATTGGGGCCTATTAAAAATTTTAAAATTTGTTTAGACCACGAAAAAGTGTCTTAGATCTTATTTTACTGATCTTGGAGCATTGGAATCTCAACTGACCACCTTGAACCAATTATTTAGATTTCTACAAAATAAATTAGTTATTTCCTTACTTACTTTATGTATTGAGATATTATCAAAATTTTGTAAATATTTTGATTTTAAAATTTGTTTTTATTTGTTTTAATTAAAATATTTGTAAAATATAATTTTCTCAACTTGATCATTGAATTTATCGCCTATTTTGTTTTTCTGAATTTTTTTAGGGAATTTATCGACCTTATTGGGCAAGATTAAATAAATTTCAAGAATGATCTTTTATTTCTTTATTTAGCGCAGCGTTTCGTTGGAATAACACCAACCTCGGAAGGCTAAAAATTTATTAAAAATTAAACAATTTTACAAAAAATTTTACAACACTATAACTATTACTAGTGAATCTTACCATATATAAAGCTTTAAATTTAAAGCAAATAATACACGATTATTTACTGAGTACTAGTTTATACAATACTAAATGGACTTTAAATAAAGTAAAGTAATTTTCTTACAATTCTTATATACAGAATTATTTTTTGCGTGAATATTTTTGAATTATTTGCATTTAATATATTTAATTATATTTTTGTCTTTTCTTAATTTATATTTTGTTTAATTTAAAATTTAAGATGTAGGTATCTTAATTAGAAGTGCAAATATTATGTTTAATTTTAATTTTTGGATCAAAGATTTTAAAAAAAATTAAAATAATTTTAATTTATTAAACTTTATACTATCAATTGTTTAAAAATCTAACGAATAATATATACATACATTGTTTTTTACTTGTTAGAAAATCCTATCGAGTAGCATTTATTACAGCATTTTTCATATGTCAATATATGAAGCAAACAATGTAAATACTAATTTATCTTATAGAAATCTAATTGATTGAATTCAAAAAGTATGCTAAAAATGGCTGTTTTCTAAATTTCATGGAGTTCTGTAGAAAAATTTTTCTTTTTGATGACGTTAATTTCGTATATGCGATAAAATAATTTCAAATAAGATGTATTTTTATTATAATTATACTAAAAGCCTCAATTTACTGTATATTAGTGCTTCTAAGTTTAGGGACGTAACTTAGCTTAAATTTTAATTGCGCTACAGTTTTCTGAAGCCTCAATAAATCTCGTTAAAAGTCTAAAAATAAACCAGCTAATAACTTATCACATGAAACTCTTTGTCAATCGAATAACTGCTAGTTGGTTATATTTTTCTCGAATTTAGGAGAGCTATATTTTTTTGAATTATTTTATTATTAAAATCAGCTTCCCAAAAGTGCAATTGCATTTATTTTTCAGAAATTTACAAATTATTCGGAAAATAATAATTTTTTGAGCGTTTTACTCTTTTTTATAGGAATTACGAATTTTTGTAGACTGTCTGAAAAAAATAAGGTGTGCAAGCGTTTATCCGTAATGCATAGAAAGTTTGAAATTTCATTCCGTGAAATATACATTCTGCAAGTGTAATGTACTATAGTTATCAAGCAAATGAGAAAAATAATAATCTTAATCAAGAAAATATATTATATAATGTTTAATGCACACTGTAAAAAAAATTGAGGTTGCTAGAGTACTTTTTATTATTGCCATTTATAAAACTAATTTTCACTTGGCTTGGGATACACGCACAGTGACGAAAAGAGAACTGACAAATTTATGGAGGGACAAAATATTGGTTTTGACCTTGTAAGCACAAGTTTTTTAAAGCTTTTTACGTTAAAAAGTTTCTTTTTATCAACTTTTCATTAATTTAGCAATTCCCGATGATTTGAATGAAAAAAATCTACCTTCAAAAATTTGAGCGCATATGCAATTTCAATAGAATTTTTCCATGAGTTTAAAATTATTTAACTTAAAAATTTAAATTTATTTTCATGATACTTAAAATTTTTTACATTAAAATTCAATTCGTAAATTTCCAACGACTGTTAAAATTAAGCGATTTTTGGTAATTTTGTTAATTTATGCAAAAATTAATGAATGTTGTTTTTTACAACATTAAGTCTTTTTGACTTAATTAAATAAAAATTAAATTAATTAATTTAATCATTTAAGCGTAGAGTATAATGTTTTCTTTTACAATAATATTGTTAAACAATTTAGTATAATTAAAATTATCTTTAAGAACATTGAAGAATTTAAACAGGCGATATTAAATCAAACAATAATTTATTTAAGTGTTAATATAATATCTCATTTTTTATATTTGATTAATACTTTAAACTTATTATTTTTTGTTCATGCATTTTACATTCTTGCAGATTCTTTAAAGGCTTATCAGAATTATAATTTTTCCAACTTTAGATTTCACGAAGATGTTAATGATTAATATGTTTTTTTATTTCATTTTATTATAATACAACGAATCAGCTTTTTTTTATTGGCTAATTTTAGGTTTCGAACTTATTCTTAATGTTTTTTAAAATACACAGACAGAATTATATCAGCATAAAATTATATTTAATGAATAAGTAATAAAATTATCAATCTTATAAAATGATGAAATAATATTATCTATTAACATTACGTATATTAATAAAAAAACAAAAGTATATTCATGTTAAGATAAATTCTCTTTAATTAATATTATTTAAATAAAGAAACTTTAAGGGGGGTTCTACTTTATGTTTGAACTTTTAAAATTTCATTATATTATTTATTTTTTAATTTAGTTTTATCTTAAATAAATATTTTAATTTATGCATTAATTTCTTCTTATCTAATAGCATTATAAGTAATAATTTATTCTTTTCTTTTATTATGCTTTTATGCTTATCACTTTGGACTCAAAAACTTTCGTAAACAAATTTCTATTCATTTTTAAATAAGATATTTACAGAGCATTTAAATAAAAGAAAGCCCCGATTTATAAAGAAGCTTGACCACCCAGCATGCGATTGTGATATTGTTTTTTGATTATTCTCCTTAGATATTTTGCCTACGTGCTTTTATAGATATCTTTGCTTTTTTACTTTTAGATCATACCTTAAGGAGGTTGACTACAGATTGAAAAAAATACGATTTCTCGAAAAATTGGCCATATTTAATCCTAAGAATTTTGACAGTTTATTTTTTGAACTATTGAGCCCAAAAGTTAAAATTTTATACTAGCTCTTATGGAAAATTAAAAAATTTTATAACTCGACTTCTAAATATACGATTTCAATAAAAAAAAATTTTTTTTATAAGATTTGCAAAGACAAGTTGACAGAATTAAATTGGAGACAATTGACCAATTAGTTTCGTTTTAATTAGCAAAAAAGAAAAACTATTGGAAATTCATGAAAATTCAACCAAAGCAGCTCTACCGCGAAGTTAAGCTTTAAAAGAATGTCACTTTGTTACAATAAGTTTTTATTGCAATACAATATTATTTTAATAATGTTAACTGTGGTTGATTGACGTTATTTTTTAATTAAAAGAAATTTGTTGAAAAGACTTAAAAAATACTTATATAGGTAATTCACTGAAAACTATTATATCAGCGGAAACATAATCCTATATAAATTACGCAAAATAAGTATTAAATTTCTTTAAATTAAAACACCTACTTTTAAATAATGGTGAATGATAAATAAATATCCTCGCTTTAAACCGAATAATTACCATACACCCTCGAATAAAAAATGAAAAATATTAAATAATTTTGCATTATTATCCTTCGAAATTATTTAAAAATTCACTTCAGTAATTTCAAAGTGCAGGAAAAAAAATGAAAATTTGAATTTAATAATAGAAATTAAATTTTGTGCTAACGAAAATGAAAGGTTACATTTTTTAATGTAGAAAATTATTTTTTTTTTTATTATAATGATCAGGATGGAACAAATTTTATAATGAAATGTTTATCTTTATTTCATTGACGTAAGACTAACTTTCCTTATCAAAATTTGAAAAATACATTTGAGTTGTACAAAAAATTTTTTTAAAACAATTATGTACACTATTCTATAATATTAGAAAAACTTACAACTAAAAGACAAAACTCATTTTTTGTTTTTTTTTAAGGCTCGGATGGAAACATTTTTTTGGCGTATACTGTTAAGATTAAGATATATTATGGTATTAGCTTGTTTTTATCCAATAGTTTTTATTAAGATTAGTCATACAGGTAAAATATTCGACATTCATGATGTCTCTTGAAAATAACTATTGAAGCTCAAAAGTGCTTTTTTGGGTCAAGTGAAATCTTCAAACTGAATTGTTAGCATTTCCTAATTAATAGCAGTGTAGAAAAATTCCATGGATAAATGCAAAAATGTCAGATTATCTTTAAAACCAAAAGTTTGAAGATTTTATTTTTCTTTTTAAAGTTTTATGGTAAATTTCAACTTCTCGATCAATATTTTGAAAAGGGTATTATTGTTTATAAAATCTTTGGAAAACATTTAAAAATAAAAAGACGGCTTTCAATGTAAAATTTTGTAAGAAATTCGATTATTCGGTTAGACTTTTTTCATTATGTATGAAAATCACGAGAATAAAATTCCCTTTTAGTTTCCAACATAGTACATATTGGTATTTCACTCCGATATATTGGGCGAGATCATCAGTAAGAAACCCAATATATCTTTCTTATATACCAAGATTAGCTTATTTTGAACATTGATGTCTTATATATATACCCTCGCGATTTCATTTCCTTTGCGAGAAAAAATTTTTCCATTATGTATATATTTTGATGAGGAAATATTCAAATTTGCCGAAAAGCTTGCAACTAAGAATTTTTCCCATGAACACTTCACCAAAAGTAAATACATGTCTTATTAGCATTATAGGACTGGACTGGACCCCGTAATTTGATAGTCCATAATTTTTCCAACGAGTATTTATATTTTCTGGACACGAGCCGTAAATATTTTTGAGTCCCTGAATTCAAATATGATATCTGTTTTCACTTAAAATGTTCTAGTTATCCACAAAAGAAAATATTTAAGAAACTGCATTAAATAAAATAAAATTGTTTGCTATGCTGCCAAGAAAATATATAAGTATTAAATAAATAAACTCCTATTGTAGAAGACTGAGACAAAAACAGGTTTTCTTTGCACATATAAAAGGTTTGCAAATGCCGTTTTTGTTATAGCAGCTTAATTAAAGTTAATTTTTATAAATTTCTTTCAATTGAATTCTTTTATACGTTGTCAATTATACTATAGAATTTTGGTGTCTCCTTAAAACGGAATTTAATGAATTATTAAGCAAAGTGATAAAAATTTAATGAACATTAATTTTATTAAACTTGAATTTTCTCTACATTCTTAAATTTTTAGCATTAAAAATAATAGAAATAAGGTTATATGAATTAAAGTCACATTTTTATATCAAAACAAAAATTATATTTAGGTGATTCTACTCTAATTGGACCCAAGTTCGGCTGAAGGGTCGCAGAAGTCGGTCCAAACTATTTTTTTCCGAAAGAAGGTCAAATCCTTGAATTTTGGCAGCTATTTTTGTGTTTTTGGTCTACTTCACTGAAATAAAATTATAGGCCCGACGCCTAGAATCGATATGCAGACGTCAAGCGAGTTACGAAAACATGGAAATAGCCCCTTATAATAGACTCTCAATGCGCCTTCAAAAGAAACTCGGCCCAGAGCCTCTCTAAGAACTGAAAATGTGCTCTAAGAACTGAATTGTGCAGCTATGTTATTTAAATTATAAAAACTAGTTGTTAAGAAATGATACTTATTTTTCACTCATATATTAATTAAAGTTGCTAAAATTAGAGTTCTATCATAAAATTTAACCAGTTTAAGATTGAGATTTTTGAAATGCGCGTTCGCTCCGACACGTGTGACAAATATATGTTTATTGGGCCTCGATGCGAACGCACGTTTCCCGAGTTCGGTAGAAACGCGGACACTGTGCTTCTAATTCATTCAAAACGCGCGTTCATTCCTCTGCATTAGGTCTTGATTAAATAAGACACTGCCCCTAGACTTAGAGTCGATGCCTTCGGTTTGTAAAATTCTAGGCTTCAGGCCTATAATTTTTTTTCAGTGTTTGTTTTAAAGTCATTATATGTTAACGCAAAATATGTCACGCTGGAAGGGGTAGGTCTTATTTAAAATATGACGGAGAGTTATAATTATAAAATTGAGAAAATTTAATTATCTAGCGTGATGAAGGAATGCCTTATACCCCAAAATCCAAAAAAAAACGGCGTAACGTAATTTTTGGATCCTTCTTATTTTAGCTACTAATTCATTTTTTTTTTTAATGTTAAATTATGACTTTTACTTTCGAATTTCATCATTTTCATAAAATTCTTTCGAATGTTACCAAAAGTAATATGCCGAGGAAAAAAATTTTTTAATATATATCAAATAGCTGAAAAACTCGTAATTTACGTATCAAAAAATATAGTTGACATTGTTTATAATAACTTTTTTATTATTACGGGAGCTCTGAATATTAAAAGAATATAGCCAAAATGTCCTACAATGGGCTACAGCAGAAAAGCAAAACATTTTTCGTAAAAAATACCAAAATTTCTTTAATCTACGTACCAAAAAATGTAATCGCTAATTGTTATAGGATTAATTTTTTGGTTACTAGAACTCGAAACGTTAAAAAAATGGTCAAAAGGGCCCTAACATGGGCTACAGTTGAAGAACTGACAATTTTCGAAAATATGACCAACATTTTTTTATCTATTTAGCAGAAAACATAATTGTTGGTGGTTAGGATAAGTTTATTCTGTTCTGAGAATTCGAAATATTAAAAAATAAACTAAAAATGACCTAAATTGGGCTATAGTGAAAAACGTGACCATTTTCCGGAAAAAGGACCACAAAATTTGTAATTAGCACACCGAAAAACTTAGTATCAAAGTATCAAAAGTCTCTTCCGAATTTTTCTTATAATTAGCAAAAAAATACCTTTTAAATGAAAATTTGTTCTATATTACTTGTAATTATTATAATAATGCAGTTGTTAATAATTATAAGGAAAAAAATAATTATTATTAAATAATTTTAGTTTTAAAATTTTCAAATTTTGGAACCAAGCAGAATAGGGTTATTTAACGCCACACAGTGCGGCAAAATGGACAAAAATCGCTCTCCCAAACACATTTTATTCTTTTGATTTAATTTTTGCGGCAAATTACTCGTAAAGTGGTACAGATTTGTGAGTTGCTGCAACTTTTTTGAATTTAAACTTCTTTTTCTATTTATTTACTTTATAGTTCTGTCGCCCACCATGCTATTTAATGCCATAAAAGTTCCATGGAAAAAAATGGTTGGTATTTATGATTTTTGACCCGCTAAACACGAATCCGAGGTCCGTTTTGCAAAATTCGTGGTCAATTTTTTGTTATTAACAATTTATTGCAAAATTTGACAACAATCTAAATGTTAAATATCCTGTAGCTAAAACAATTCAAAATTTTGATAAGCCCCTGATTTTATTATACATATTTTCACTCACTTAATCCAAATTTCTAATTTATAAGGTCGTATGATTAATTCTTTAAACAATATTTAATTGTTAATAAATTGTTTAAACAATATTTTTTTGAAAATTACGTGTGACACTTTTTTATATGTATTTTTTGACCCTCTGATCACGATTTTCAGGTTCTTTTTTTCAAAAACCAACCCCATTATTTGGTTAAACGTTTAAACATTTTATTAATAATTAAATATTGTTTAAACAATTAAACCTATGACCTTGGGAATTTAAAATTCAGTTTCAGCAAGTTAAAATTAAAAAAAATTATCCATCACTTTTTGAAATCACGAAAAATGTAAGCCACGGAATTCATGTTTGACGAATTTTACCTAACAACATACTTATTCTGGATTATAAACAAATTAAAATTGTTTAAACAATTACTATAAGTAAGCTTTTTGCAAAAAATAACTTTAAAATCGTGATCAGAGGGTCAAAAAATACATATAAAAAGGTGTCACACGTAATTTTCAAAAAAATTTTGTTTAAATAAATTATAAACAATTTAATATTGTTTAAACAATTAATCATACGAGCTTATAAATTAGAAATTTGGATTAAGTGAGTGAAAATATGTATAATAAAATCAGGGGCTTATCAAAATTTTGAATTGTTTTAGCTACAGGATATTTAACATTTAGATTGTTGTCAAATTTTGCAATAAATTGTTAATAACAAAAAATTGACCACGAATTTTGCAAAACGGACCTCGGATTCGTGTTTAGCGGGTCAAAAAACATAAATACCAACCATTTTTTTCCATGGAACTTTTATGGCATTAAATAGCATGGTGGGCGACAGGACTATTAGGTAAACGCATTTCAGATAAAAATCTTAAACTTGCAAAAAATTTAAAAAAAAATTATTTTTCTATTTATAATGTTATACATGAGTTTATATGAATAAAAATTAACATACTCATATATAATATTAAAAATAGAAAAATAATTTTTATCAATTTTTTTCAATTTTTTGCAAGTTTAAGTTTTTTATCTGAAACGCGTTTAAAGTAAATAAAAAAAAAAGGAGTTAAAATTTAAAAAAGTTGCAGCAACTCTCAAATCTGTACCCTTTTACGAGTAATTTGCCTCAAAAATTAAGTCAAAAGAATAAAATGTGTTTGGGAGAGCGATTTTTGTCCATTTTGCCACACTTTGCGCCATCGAGATATTTTGATATTTTGAAAATATATAAAAAAATATTTGACACGTATTTTATTGTTTTTCATAAAAATTAAAAATGATGAAGTAATTAGTATTACTTATTAAAGTAGCAAAAATACTGGTAGTCAGTGGAATTGTGACGTCACAGCTAGTCCATGAAACGCCGTTAAAAGTATAGGTAATCTGGATTGTGTCGTCACGCGTAATTTATTTAACTCTTTGTTTATTTTTTTGTTTATTTTTATAAACTACAAAACCAACCAAACAGAGATTCAATATTATTTTCATGTAACAACCCCCTAACGGACATTTAAACATCGAAATGTATAATAAAGCTTCTCGGGCTGATCACGTGATAGGAAAAAATACACGTATAAGATGGGGACCTCAAGAACCCCATATATACTTGAAAGCATTGGTGACGTCACATACAAAACTTAAGTCATATAGAAAGCTCCCTTGAGGGGGTATAATGAAAGATATCACGTGCTAGAACGGGACCGGGCGATCGGCAACGAACTATGCCGAATACCCTCGGTGCGCCGACCGAGGTTATAAATAACGGGCGCCGGCGTACGGGGAGTCTCTTTCACATTTCGTCGGTCAGTTTATCTTGCGCGCGCGCTGTGTCATCATCTTCATCCATCTGTATAATCTATTTTCCATCCACTTTTATATTGGAAATATATATATATATATATACATACTTTATCGTATACTATAAGTAAAAATTACGACGACGAATACCACCAGTAAGGTCTGTACTAAGAATAACAGAGCACGCGTCCTCAGAGTTGATAATTAGTTTCGTCGTAACTTAAAAGAGAATAACGTAAAACGTTTTTTTTTTTTAATAGCGATATTACTTCGTGCTGTCCAGAACTATAAAAACTAAAGCGAAATCTTTGAACTTAAGATATAACAATCTAAAAAAGAATAAGGGCTACGAGAATATCGAAAGGGTGGTGAGTGTTTTTTATTTTTTGTTTGGTCAAGAAGACGACGGAGCCGGAGAAGAAAAGGCGCCGCGGAGCAGCGCTAAATTTTGTTAAGAACATGCCGGAGACCGCACACCACATGAACGGATACGCAAATGGTCACACGCCGCCAGAACTCCAACAGGACACCAGTTTCCTTTTTACATCGGAATCTGTTGGAGAAGGCCATCCAGGTACAATTTTTTTCATAATATAATTTAAGCTGTTAATTTCTCATTTTTTTAATTACTTGTTAATATTACATGAACCGGGAATTTTCATTAATGTGCAAATTATAATAATGGGCAACTGGGTTCCGCGTGGCGTATGCAGCGCCATTTCTATTTTTTCAAAAATTATAAAACTTATTTTGGAGTTTGGAGCAAAGCACATTTTTTTTGTCTCTCTCTTACTTAAATGCAAATATCACGTGCTATGTTTTATAAAATTTCAATTTTCCAGTATTTGATTCTAAAAATTGCATGTTTAAGTTTAGTATTTATCTATTTTATCCGAATTTAGAGTGCTTTGCATCTCAAATTACATTACTTTTTCGGTCAACTTTCTTTATACTGACTTGCTGTTTCATTTCTTTTTTGGTACATATTTAGTTTATTGAGTGATATTCATTCTTAGAGAAAATATAAAATTTTTTCTATAACTAAATGTTTGATCACGACTCCAGATGCCCTAATGACAATTTCCATTTATGATTATATTTCCATTCTTAAAATTTATAATTCTGGTAAAAATCAGTTATATTTTAAAATTTTCAATCTTATGTGCATTTAATAAACTATTCATTTGATTATTTTCATTTATTTATTTTTAGAAAATAAAAATTATAAGCATAGTTTTAAATTTGAAAAATTTTATTCTTTTCAATAAAGCCATATTATAAAAATATACAATTATTCAGTCCTCATTTTCTATGATGTTTTAATATGTATTTGCTACTCTTGATTGCCATGATGTCAAATACTTTCTGAGGATTCCATATTTAATTTTTATAAATTTATCAAGTATAAAATTTAATTTTTACTATAAATATATATTTTTTTCTTTCAGATAAAATGTGTGACCAAATAAGTGATGCAATATTAGATGCACATTTAAAACAAGATCCTGATGCCAAAGTTGCCTGTGGTGCGTAAAATTATTTATTAGCTGTATACATATTTAAAACTATTGCAAACCTTAATACATGGATTTTTTTATAGAAACAGTCACAAAGACAGGAATGGTTCTATTGTGTGGTGAAATTACATCAAAAGCAGTTGTAGATTATCAAAAAATTGTTCGCGATACAGTTAACCATATTGGTTATGACGACTCATCTAAAGGTAACTACTTTTGAATATCATTTTTATTCTTTTCATTTTTTGCCTGTTGATGGATGGGTTTATAAGTTAATGGCTTTTTTGTTTGATGTTATAAAAAAATTCAATTTTTTTAAAATAAAATTCGATTTTATTAAAAAGTCTATTCGGTTAAATAATTTCAAATAAAAGTCAAGCAAAAATTATTGAATCTAAAAGAGATCATGTAACAAAAAAGCGTATGATGGTGGTGGCAGGATTCGATTGGCGTACTTTAAATCTTTTGGTGGCACTTGAACAACAATCTCCAAATATTGCTGATGGGGTTCATACGGATAGAGCTGAACAAGATGTTGGTGCAGGTGATCAGGTACACTAACAAATTCACAGCCTGTGCCACAGAGCAGCATTATAATATCTGTATCATATAGTGATATATTATTCATAAATAAACGTTATTTTATCTTCAAATAATTTCTAGAATATTTAAAATTGTACAATAATTAAATTTACTGTTTGAGTAAAAGTAAAAGTTACATCCGTTTTTAGATGCATAACAATCACTATATTACTTATAAATCTTCAAATTTCTAAATAACTGCAATACGCTTATAATGATAAAAAAATAAAATATAAATAGGGTTAAATCACACTAAAAATCGTTTTAAAAATTAATATTAATTTATAAAAGAAACAGAATTAGTAATTAATACTTTATCTTAAAAAAATTCGAGAGTTACAAATGGATATCAAGCAACAAACATTTTTATGTTGATATCAAAAATTTCTGCAGGTTTTGACTACAAGTCATGCAGCGTTTTATTGGCACTTGATGCTCAGTCATCAAATATTGCAGCTGGTGTTCATGAAAACCGTAGGGATGAAGAAGTTGGTGCTGGCGATCAGGTTATTTAAAAAAAATGACAAAAATAACCTTACCTTTATATTTTTTTGTGTTACAATTCTTTCTATCACTTATAATTTTGTATATAAATCACCAGCAGCACTTTTTTCTTAATCCTTATATATGTTTCTTTTTGTAACTAATTTTTTAGCTTAAAATGCACAAACATTGCGCACTGATGTATCAAGGCACTAAATTATTTTTCTGTTTCTGAATATCTAAGTATTATTCTTTTAGCTACTATTTTTTAATTTGTTTTAATGCCAAACGTAGATTTTAAGATTTAGTTATGAATGCACTTAGAAATTGTAGATTTAATTTAATTAGTTTAGTTTTGTGTACTAAATTTTGGACAAAAAGAATTTTTAACTAAAAATTTTTTATAAACTGCTAGAAACCTCACGTTTCCTAGTAAAGATTTTTTTTTTTTTTTTTTTAAATATAATTGTAGCCTTAGTCAGAAAAAAAATAGTACTCAAATCGGCACTTACCATCTCATTTTAACTTGGATGGCAATTTATATGCGATCTGGGGCATTTTTTAAATTTCTGGCCATGAGTGATAATTAGTATATTTTTATCCTAGGCCGCAAAAATAAAGAATGGCCCAGACTGCATGTAAATTGCAATCCAAGGCATAACCAAAGATGGCAAACTGCAATCTGGGGTATTCTTTTTTTACAACCGAGGGCAAAACATAATTTTTCTTAGTCAGTGGCAAAGAAAATACTTTTATAGTATTTTCGAATCCCGCCGCGGCCGGAAAATACGTGCTTTCTGGCCGCTGACAAGAAAATATTCAATAAAATATAAAAAATTTATTCTAAAAAAATTTTATTATTTTACCTGAAGAAATAATCTCAATAAAATCATTTTAAAAATTACATTAGTTAATATTAAATTAAATGATAGTTTTTGCACAATTCTTTTTGTCCCAGATATAACTAACATATTAAATAATAGTTTTGTTTTTTTTTTAATTACTGTTGTAATCTGCTCTGTTAGCACTAAATTATGTATATAGAAACTCTTATTCTTTGATCTAGATTAATTTTCTTTAGAAAATTTATTTTGCATGTCGTTTATTGTATTAACCAATGATTCAAAGAATATGATAATAATTTAATTGCATCTTTTTTAAAAAAACATTCTAATATAAATTTCCAATTATATTTTTTGAATTTAAATAATAGGGACTTATGTTTGGTTATGCAACTGATGAAACCGAGGAATGTATGCCACTTACAGTAGTGCTTGCACATAAATTAAATCAGAAAATTGCTGAACTAAGGCGAAGTGGAGATCTCTGGTGGGCTCGACCAGATTCTAAAACGCAGGTAATTAAACCAAAATTAAATTTTGAAAGTAATAATAAATTAATAATATTTAATGATGTTTATGAAATTTGTATTTGCTACTCTTGAAAGCTATGATGTTAAATACTATCTGAAAATATTCTTAAAATTCAAATTGCTGTTTTTTGTTTCAAGCAAAAATTTTTTAAAGCATGTTTTTGTTTTATTAAAGGTAACTTGTGAATATGTAATGGATCATGGAGCATGTGTGCCAATAAGAGTTCATACAGTTGTTGTTTCATTGCAACACAGTGAAAAAGTAACTCTTGAAGAATTACGTAAAACAGTAATGGAAAAAGTTATTAAAGAAGTTATTCCTGCACGTTATCTCGATGAAAGAACAATTTTCCATGTTAATCCATGTGGCCTTTTTATCATTGGCGGTCCACAAGTAAAATTTTATACTTTAATTTTTGTTTTATATATATATATATATATATATTTTAATTTAAACTAAAAACTTATTTTAGAGCGATGCAGGATTGACAGGACGTAAAATTATTGTTGATACTTATGGCGGTTGGGGTGCTCACGGTGGAGGAGCTTTTTCAGGAAAAGATTTTACCAAAGTTGATAGATCTGCTGCATATGCTGCAAGGTGGGTTGCTAAATCATTAGTTAAAGCTGGTCTTTGCAGACGTTGTCTAGTGCAAGTATCTTATGCTATTGGAGTAGCAGAACCATTGTCTATATCAGTATTTGACTATGGTACTTCTAAATTGTCACAAAATGAATTATTAGACGTAGTTAATAAAAATTTTGATTTACGACCAGGAAAGATTGTTAAGTAAGTATTTAAATCTTAAGTATATCAAAGAAAATAAAACTTTCTTATTGAATATATTATTTTTCAGGGAGTTGAATCTTCGAAATCCAATCTACCAACAAACTAGTACTTATGGACATTTTGGCAGGGATGGCTTTACTTGGGAACAACCAAAACCTTTGTCTCTGGATTGATGAGAAATTTGGCCAGATAATTTTTAACAAGTTAAAAAGGCCAATTTAAAATATGTATGAATCGGTTCTTTTCAAAAATTTTTTTAAACCTTAAAATATATTTAAATATTGTTGTTAAAGACTTTCCTACTGAAATCCCTGCCACTTAGAAGCATAATTATAATTAGATAAGGAAAGACCTGTTTTATTGAGTGTTGCACTGTACTTTTCCAGTAAATGGTATCTAAAAATAAATTATAAATATATATGTAGGGGAAAGAATGTTTGAAGTATGGTACTCTGTCTCTTATGTCCCTCGTTGAGTTCAGTCTGTACCTAAATATGATTTTTAAAAGTAATAGTTGTATAAATAAGTAAATAAATGTTAAGTTTAAAAAATCAGTCATTTTCAGTGTGTGTGTATATATATAAATATAATTACTTAAATAAATGTGTGTGCTGGTTAATAAAATAAATATATAAATATATGTAATAATTATAACGAGGGACTTGACAGCCCGTAGACGTCTTTTAGTAGTTAAATTGTAAGCATTTTCCCTTGTACCAAATACTTCACTAGCACCTTAAATCCAGATTTCGTTTAAGGGACTAGAGGTATGAAAAAAGTAATTATAAAATTAAAAATTTTACCAAAATAGAAAATACCCTGTAAACTATAAAAATATGTGTATAAAAATTTTATCTATATTTTAAATATCCAATATGTTATTTTATGACTGAAGGCATGTTATTTGATTAGTATATTCATTACATGCACAATCATTGGCAACAAATCAACTTATACAATTAAATAAAATGCAAGATTTTTTAATAAAAATGATCTTTTATTTATTTATATTAGTTTTTTATTGCAAAATTTTCCTAAATTAATTAACCTATAATAAATTTTTTAAGAAATCAATTTTATTACCACCTATGGCTACAAAAAAAGATTAAAAAGTTTTCTTTAAAAAAAAAATACAAAATAATTTCTACTTTGTAAAAGTAATACATTACTTTTTTATACAATAAAAATCAGTGTTATTTAAATTATTAAAATTTTTTTTTATACATAAATTACAAAAAGCTTAAGCTACATTTTTTTAATTGTACATATTAGTCCCAGAAAAATTTTGTTATTTAAGAGATAAGTTGGTGTTTTGGTGCGTGAATGCGACTGTGTCGAAGTAGGGAACTTTTATCTGTGAATGATTTTTCGCATTCTACGCATTTGTAAGTTCTACCAGTGTGAGTGACCAGATGTCTACTCAGACCTGAAGCATGACAAAAAGCTTTAGGACATAGCTGGCAGTGATGCAATTGAATGTCATCAGGCTTCAATTTTTGATGTCTTCTCATGTGCACTTTAAGAGCTTCTCGTTGAGTGAAACTTTTTTCACAATGCTGGCATTGGAATGGTTTTTGTCCAGAATGAGTCATTAGATGACGAAGAAGAATTTCTTTTTGAGCAAAAGCTCGATGACAAATGTTACAACCGAATGGTTTTTCACCAGTATGGGTTCTTTCGTGTCGTATTAATGCTGAGCGAGTCGGAAACCATTTTTCACAAGCTTGGCAAGTAAAACCTCTTTGAGTGCTATGCACAGATTGATGACTTTTTAACATTATTCTTCGAGTAAATGCTTTTGGACATTTATCGCATTGAAAAACTTTCAATTCTTCCCCACTTTCAACTGTGAAAAATAAAAATTAAATTTACATCACAACAGTTTTAATATATGAATAAAAATTGCTCTGCACATTTATTTTTACTTACTTATAAGAGGTTTTGCAGGTTGGATTTGATGTGTTTGTATGGAATGAGTTTGAGCTTGGTTGTTAGGAATTTCCATCATGTAAACATTTTTATTTTGTTCTACATTAGTTATAACTCGCTGCATCTCATCTGCTTCTTCATCAGATTCTTGTTCTTGTTTGATTCTTGCACCTCTTATTGTACATCTAGCTTTAGCTGTTCTTTCTTCAGCAGGTATCAAAGTTATATTTTCTGGATCTTCAGAAATACTTTCTTCTGCTTCGATGTTCTCATCATTCATACCCAATATGTATCCGCCAACAAATTCTTCTTCAGTCATTTCAATGGGATCAGTTTCAGGTTGATTATTAGCTTCATTACTTTTTGTTGAAACCAAATCTGCTAACAATTGCTTCACTCTTTTAGAATTTCCACTTGATTGAGAAAGCTCACCAGATTCAATTCGAGAATCTTGACTACTTTGTGTATCATCATTATTTTCACCAGTTATTTGATTTATTAACTTTATATGCTTTCGTAATTTTGCATCAGCAGCCTCACATTTCTTTTTAAATTGATATGATTTATCTAATTGAAATTTGCATTGATGACATATCATATTTGGTAAGCCATCCTGTTCATACACCTATTTGAAAAATAGTCATTTAAATGATTTATTAAATTATATTCCACATAAAAAAAAAATAAATATAATGTTGTGTTATTAATAAGGCGTAGGAAAGATAGTTTCTGCACCAAGAAAATGTAAAGCAAATTAAATGAAATCGATAATATATTTTTAATTAAAACAATTGTGTGTCCAAAATGTAAGATTCTTATTGTTGCCTGCCTTCTGACAGGTATGAAAATTTAATTAAAATTAGCATTATCACTGATTTAAGAAATTCGATGAAAAAATTAAACAGTACCTGTATTTTTTTTTAATTTTAGGAAATCAAAAAACATATTTCTGATATTTCATATTACTCCAGTCAAAATATGAGAGAGGGAGGGTTTTTATTGTTTATCACTGGCAAACACCAGATTTGCTCTACTACAGGTTTTTTGAACACAAAAATCGGGTTCATTTGGGTAGAGAAATTTGGGCTTCACCCTTAAATTTGCAAAAACTAGCCCCAAAAAGGGTTTTTTTTTTACATATTCGCACTTTCAGTGCTCAGATTTGCACCCTACGAGTTTTTTGGGTCCTTGATCAAGAATTTTGACTTCTTTTTCATAAATAATTACTATTTCGAAATAGCTAAAACTATCCCTAAAAAGGGTGTTTTTGCTATTTTCGCACTTTGAACATCTAAATTAGGTTCATTCAGATTTCTGGGTCGCTGATCAATAAAATTTGTACTTTTTTTTATGAAAAATTATAATACTTAACCTTAAAATTAGTGTAAACTACCCCTAAGAGGCGGTTATGTGCATAATTTTAATTTAAGTTTTTAATTTTGAGAAAACCCTATTTTTGCTTTTAATTTAACGTTTGGTAATAGTATACTATTAGTATATTTAAGAAGTCAAAATTCTTGATTAGCGACCCAGAAAATGTATATGAACGGACTCTTAAGGGTAATGAAATAGTAATTATTTATGAAAAAGAAGTCGAAATTATTAAATAGGGACCCAAAAAACCTGGGCACTCAAAGTGCGAAAATAACAAAAAAAACCTTTTTAGGGATCGTTTTAGTTATTTGAAAGGTGAAATATGGTAATGATTTATGAAAAAGAAGACGAAATTCTTTATCAACAACCCAAAAAACCCGTATGGTGCAAATCTGAGCGCTCAAATTGCGAATATGTTAAAAAATCCCTTTTTGGGATAGTTTTTGTAAATTTAAGGGTGAAGCCCTAATTTCTCTGCCAAATTATCCCGATTTTCGTGTTCAGTGACCCAAAAAGAGCAAATCTGTTGTTCGCCAGTGGTACTACAACCAAACCCGTATTTTGACTGGAGTATATTTCTTTTTGATAATCAAAAGAAAATGAAAGACTTATAAAATTTAATTATTACAGACAAGGGGAGTGAAAATTGTTTAAAAACTAGGACAGATTAAGTCAGTTAAATAAACATCTCCTTTATCTAACTATAGGGCTTTATAAGCTATCTCCCAAATATTTCTTTTAGCATATAGTAAACATTTTGCTATTTTGCTATTTTTTTCTGCTATACACGCAAAAAAAAGAATAGTAAAATTAACCTCAAAGAATTTAGTAAACACAAATTAATGAATGTTGGTAAATATAATCAAAAAATTAGTAACTTTCACTAAAAAAATTGAGGTTTTAGTTTTATAAACAAATTTTTTTAGTAAATTTTAATAAAAATTTATAGTGACTTTTAACCACACTGAACTTAGTAAACAAAATCGTTATTTTGGTTATATTTACTAATTTTTTATATGCGTGTAGTTGTGTAATAGCTATTTCTCTATTAGTAGGCAATAATGATTAAGAAATGATTATATTCCAATTTTGAGAGGTCCTCATTATTACTCTTAGTAGAGAAAAAACATTCTGAAACTCATAACAGAAATGTTTATTATACCAATTATTGCGACTTAAGTCTGAGTACTGTCTTCCTACTACAACGCTACGCGCCTTGGGCCTATCCGTTGCTTTTGCCAAAATCAACTTTCCAAAGACCAATTTAACACCACGGTAACGACATTGAAGATGTTTTCCGACGAGGAAAATTTGGTTTCGTAAAACACGAAAAAATTATTTTTTGTGAAATACATTATTTTTAGTCCAAAATTTTCATTTTCATTTAATTTGGCGCACGAGGCCTTCGACCCTCCATCATCCTTTATTAAAACTGCTTGTCGTGGTGGGAGCCAAAAGGGGGCCGAAAGCCCCGTGCACCAAATTATTAATGAATAAAATGAAAATTTCGGACTTCAAATTATTAAATTTCGCTAGCAATAATTTTTCCCTGCATAAAAAAATTTCGTGTTCACGAAACAATTTTTTCACGAAGAAAATTGTTTCGTTATTCACGAAAATTTTTAGACCTTCAAATGATGTTTTGTGATTTTACCGTGGTGTTTCGTGTTTTTAGTGTTTTGGTGCTGAATATAGACACTCTCATTTAAGTACTATTTTTATTCATTATAATAAATTTTTTTTTTTTTTTGATAAAAAAAAAGAAATAAAGATCACTTGAAATTACTATAGGAAAAAATATTAAATTTTGATAAGGGAAAAAATATAGATATCTTTTTAAGATTATTCATGAGATAAAATAGATTCCTATCAAATTTAAGTTTTAAGAATAAGTTTATTTAAAAAACTTGGATCCAAGTTTTCAAGTTCTAACCTCGAGATTAACACAAGACATAATTCTGAGTGGTAAAGGAACAGCATCGTCATCAAATATCGGTAGCATTTCTTCCTCTTTGGCCAGACATAGTCGACAAAGCTCATTTATGTGAATTATCACATTACTTGGGCTATCTCCTTTCTTTCGACTGTAAGTTTTCATATTGGTCGCCAGTTTTGCGGTTTAAAAATACCTCCTGAAGTCTGCAAGAATAAATTTGCTATAAAAATTATTGAATTTGAAATTCATTAAACAAATTTTTTAGTTTTCCCGGCATATTTTTACTCAGTCACTCAAAACGGAATCTGTACCTGAAAATTTATTGAGCGTCGTCTCCTTTTAGAGCTTTGGAGTTTTTACACTTTTTTTTTTAATATATAAATAAAGAATATCAAAATTTTGTCGGCGTTTTAATTTAAAATTTTACAAATCTTAACAATGTACGCATGAACAAGTATATGTTTTAGACAAATCACTTATTTCGTTGGATTAAAATTTTCAACTTTTTTTTTTTTAATGAGACGAGAATAGAGAAAACTGTAATATTTCTTGAGCGTTCCCTACACGATCAACGATTAAATATATTAAAACGCCCAATTTATTTGTATGTAATTAAATGCTTTCTTAAACAATATACATTACACACAACTTTTTATAAATTTTTATTTTGGCTTGTTTTTAGATTAATTTTTATTTATTTATTATACAAATATTAATTTAGAACACAAGCAGTTCTCTGTAATGCGACAAAATGGCTGACTGCTGTTTTCTACTAGCTCCCAGCCGTATATTTAGTGTTTCTTCATCTTTAATGAAAGAAGTAGAAATTAAAAAAAGAGAACATTATAGTAAACGTTATGTGAGTAAGTGAGATGATTTAAAGAATCTGCGACGGTAACTCCAAAGTCGGTAAAAACGATAACTAGTATCGATTAATTCGATGTATTAACTAAAGCGGGAATTCATGCGAGAATTAGAAATATGTATTGAAAAATAAAAAATAATTTTTTCATTGGTTTTTTCTTGTGTTGTTTCAAAGTAGTACCTAAATGTTTAAATATTTAATGAGATTTTTAATAAACTAATAAATCAGAGAAGCCGTTTATGAAGACGCATTTATTTGATTTGTATTATTTTTAAAGTTTAAGGAATTACAAGCAACACTAATTTTTTTAAACAAGTGTTTAAAAAGTGCTAATAAGTATAATTTTGCTGAAAGGTAAATCGAAAACGATTTTGAAAAATAAATTTAATTGGAATAAATGATTTTTTCGAGGGAGGTAACGTAACTTTTTTGACTTGGGCATTTGATCACGCCAACCGCATGCAAATGATTCAATGCAAAAAAACATTTATGCCAACATAAATTTATTTTTCAAAATCGTTACCTAAAAAATTTGGCGCGAATGAAATGTTATAAAAAGGAGGGAAAACAAATTCGCTAATTCTCTTCTTATTGAGAGGATACATTCATATTTTATACATTTCACAATTGTATTTAGAAAATTGTTAGAAATCTTCTGAAAATTAACAAAATTTATTGCAGAAAATGAGTGTAGGACTTTTGGACTTATGTGAAAAGTATTTTGGTGCTCGGGATTTTTATGATGTTTTGCAAATTCAGAAAAATTCCAACGATAAACAAGGTAAATAGATTACTATAACCTCTTTCCAAATTTATTATTTATTGCAACTATTTTGTAAAAAAGCATCTTATTAATAATGCCACCTTATTTAATTTGAATAAATTAATTGCTCATAATAATTCACGTTTATATTTATCACATTTGTATTAATAAAATAAATATTAAAGCTAAAAAATTTAATAAACTTGTAATTTCTGTGGGATTCTATTTTATAATAATTAATTTTGGTTTCTAGTTAAAAAAGCTTATCATAAATTGTCACTTTTGGTTCATCCTGATCGAGTAGAAGAGAAAATAAAAGAAGAAGCTACTGAAAAATTTAAGGTTCTTGGCAAAATTCATTCAATTCTTAGTGATAAAGACAAAAGAAAAATCTACGATGAAACTGGTCAGTTTGATGAAGACAGTGAAGAATTTGTAATGCGAAATTGGTCCGATTATTGGAGAAAACTTTTTAAACCGATTACTGTTCAAGATATTAATAATTATGAAAGAGATTACAAGGGATCAGAAATTGAAATTAAAGACCTTAAAAGAGCATACACTGATAGTAAATAATAAATATTATCTTTAGGTCTATAGCATACCATGAATTGTGCAAAAATATTAATTGAATAATATGTGTTGTTTTAGGTAAAGGAGATATGGACCATATTCTTGAAGCAGTACCTTTTACAAATTGTGATGAAGAGCCTAGATTAATTGAAATAATTAAAGATCTAGTTGAGAAAGGTGAAGTACCAGAATACAAGCAGTTCTTTGAAGAAGATGAAAAAAAAAAGCAACGTAGAAGAAAAAAAGTAAGTTTCTTTTAAAGAATTTAAAGAATTTAAATTTATGACCAATTTATTTCTTTAAAAATAGTCACATTTTAGTAAAAATTAAATAAATTTATTTTATTTTCTTCTTTAGATTTAAAATTATTTGTTAAAAGACTTCATGTAATAATTGAACTAGGTGTCCTATACAAATTCAGTATTATCTATATGTTGTCCAAAAGTTCTTAACTAATTTAGACAAAAATGTTTTTCTGTATAAAAAAGTTGCTTCTTCATTTCTCGGGGTCGAAATTTCTACATTTTGACCGGAAGTGAAATATAGTTTCTCAAAGTTAACTAATTAAAAATAACAATTTTGGCTAAAATTCAATTTTATTTTTGGATATAATGTCTATGAAACAATGGATATAAAGTCTATGAAACTGAAGAAATAGTAATTCTAAGAATTTCTTTGCATATTTCAAAGGTTTTCAGACCTTTTCAAGACAATTGGACAACAAAATGGTATGAAATTTGAAAAAATTGAAATGGTTGTTTTTTTTACTCTTGATTTCATTGCTTAAAATCTGCTGCCATTTTGTTGTTTCCTGTCTTGAAAATTTCCAGAAACCTTTTTTATTTAAAACTTCTGAGTATTACTTTTTCTTCAATTCCATAAATTATAATATAGTTTTTAAATATAAATGGGGAAATTTTGGTTGATTTCTATACTATAAATTTATCAATTTTGAGAGGCTATATTTAACTTTTGGTCAAAAATTTTGAAATTTTAATCACAAATAATGAAAAAGAAACTTTTTACTAAACACTTTTGTCTAAAATAGATTTTCATTTTTCATAAGTTTTCTAACCGGAAATCCAATTGACTATTTAACTCTGCTTGGGAAGATATGGGTTCAACTAATAATTTCAATGTGATATTTTCTATTTAGCTTATTATGATTAAATTAAATTATTTTTTTATAAAGTATTGAAGTATTTAAAAACTTGATAGCTCAGTATAACGTACAAGATTATTTACAGAAAAATATAACTATTTATTATACGATGGGAGAGTTTAACTTTTGATCTATGTTCAATCACTTATTTATCACTTATTTATGCATCATCAGGGTTTTCACTCGGTCTGGAAAATTGGAAAGTCAGGGAAAGTCAGGATTTTAACTTTGCCTATGAAATTTCAGGGAAATTTAAGGATTTAAGTTTAAGTAAAAGATTAAGTACATATATGTACTTACATATACGTACTTAATAATATTACTTAATAATACGTACTTAATAACATATAAGTACATATATGTACTTAATCTTTTACTTAAACTTAAATCCTTAAATTTCCCTGAAATTTCATAGGCAAAGTTAAAATCCTGACTTTCCCTGACTTTCCAATTTTCCAGACCGAGTGAAAACCCTGATGATGCATAAATAAGTGATAAATAAGTGATTGAACAGAGATCAAAAGTTAAACTCTCCCATCGTATAATAAATAGTTATATTTTTCTGTAAATAATCTTGTACGTTATACTGAGCTATCAAGTTTTTAAATACTTCAATACTTTATAAAAAAATAATTTAATTTAATCATAATAAGCTAAATAGAAAATATCACATTGAAATTATTAGTTGAACCCATATCTTCCCAAGCAGAGTTAAATAGTCAATTGGATAATAATTTTTTGTTATAAAATAAGAGATAATTTTTTGTTATAAAATAAGAGATATTTTTAGGAATTTATTATGAAATACTATTTTATTCATTTCCGCGTAAACTTAGATTAGGACTGGCCCGTTTTCAGCTTTTTTCATAAAAAATAATTAGTTAAATCCGAGATCATATCTAAAAGAGGGATTCAAAAGTTTCCATTATTCTCTTGTTTTTTAGCCCTCAATAATTAAGGCCAGGATGACTTTAAAAACAAATAAGTTTTTTTGTTGTATAAAAAAAAAAATATAAAAAAGGCTTAACCGCCCTCCACGTAGGCCTCCCCCTTTCGAATCTTTTCTGGATCCGCTGTGTAATGTAATGAACTTTCTTTGTTAGACTATTTTCGGATAATATTAAAATTAAAAAGGTTTGTTTTAGTTTCTAAGGTAAGAATTCCAAAATTTATGACCAAAAGTAAAATATGGCTTGCCTTTGACTAATTTATAAGTTATTTGAAATCGACAACATTTGTTTTAAAGAATGGGATTAAATGAGTATTTAAATGAGTTTTCTTAAAGGTTTCTGGACTTCGCTCAACGAAATGGTAGCATAATTAAAAAAGTAAAATAAGGAGTAAAAGTCTTTAGATTAATATTTTTTGAAATCTGCTGCTATTTTGGTGTGTATAATTTTGAAAAAGTCTAAATTAATTTATTACCTATCGTGTCAAAATAGAGAAGTTTAATAAAGTCTTAGTTGTACCATAGATTAAAGTTATGGTAGGCCATATTGCTAAAAACGTTCAATATAACTCTGTGTAAATTTCTGACGTCATTTAGCTAATTCAAAAATTAAATCTATTATTTATCGAGTTAAACTTTGTTTAACTCATTAACGCTGGGGCGGAGAGTTTTGGAAGCGAGCAAAAAAAAATATATTCCCTTGTAGATCGTGGCTAAAAAGATATAGTGAAATTTCACGTCCTTTCAGAATTTGATATAAGTTTTCACCTACAACTTTTAAGGAGGCTCTTCAGTGAAAAATTATAAATAGTGAGATATATGGCTGAATAAAGTGAAATTTCCCGATACGAATAGTATAGAACATATGTTCGATAGCCGAGCAAAATTTAGAAATATTAGCGAAAAAAGTCACAATATTTTAACACTGCTCTTATGAGAGAAATTTCGGAAGTTAATATTTATTCTCTTAAAACAAAAAATTATAAAACCTGAGTAGTTTGAGTATTAAATTAAATGCCCAAGGAAATTATTGCTCACCCTATCATATTAGGTAGCCATGTGATATTTTGATTAGTAAACAAGGTTTTAAAGAGAAAGCAGCCGTGAACTGTACAGGAGCACACACTTTTTGTAAATATTATGTATCTATTAATATTATTTATTTAATTTTATTTTAAAAATAAAAAATCTTATAATTACTCGATAATTACTTGTAAATGATAAATCTTAAATTCATTTGATAAATAATAAGTCATATAATCCTTTATAATACGGTAAATATAATTTTCTAATATCTAATAATTCTAATATCTATGCACTACGAATAATTAATTAAATTTTACACTGAGCGTGCCTTGAGCTTGTATACTACGTAAACTTTTTGCTATTGGTAATTCGTAAATTAAGAGAATATTTGTTATTTTATTAACATTAAATAATTAATAAAATTAAAAAACGATTTTTTATATTCATATTTCACAAAAATTTACAATATTAACAATAGTTTCTCCAATGACTAGCAAGTATACTGAAGAGCCTCCTTAAATATACCCTAAAAACGGGATGAAAGCGAAAGATCAGGCATTATTAAGAAATGCTTAGAAAAATCAATGAAAAAAGTATCAAATTTTTTTGAAAAATGTTTAAACATATTATTTTTTATGTAAATTTAAGTAAATTTTGTATACATTGAGGTCTCATTCATTTTGGTCCAATTTACAACCCTTAAAAGGTGTATAGGGGTATAAGTAAAAAAAAAAAAAATAATAGTATATTACGGTCCTAGGCCAGAAAAATAAAGAATGGCCCAAATTTCACGTAAATTACCTTCCGATGCGAAGCCGAGGATGGTAAACTGCGATTTGGGTCATTCTTTGTTTATGGCCGAAGATTGTACTAAATTTTTCTGCGACTGTGGCGAGAAAATTCGTACTTTCGGACCGCAGTACAGAAAAACTTATTTTTTATAATTAAAATTATACTCTTAAGTAAATTTTTTAACTTATTATGAGATATTAAAGAAACGCATTTTGGTTAATTTTGAAAGGTTTATACATAATTAAAATCATATTCATATGTTTCTAAGGTAATTATGATATGCTCTTTTCATTGGTAAAAAAATTTTTCCAAATTTTCCATTCCTTTTATGAAAAACAAAAGATATATGCAAAAATAGCAGCGCCAAATCAGATTATGATACAGGAAAGAAAAGCATTATCGAGATGTTCATTTTTATTCCTTTTCTTTATCAGTGACAACAAAATAATTTTTGCACCAGTGGGACTGGATAGTTTTTTTTTTCTTACGATTATACCCATATAAAAATCTCATTTTTCATAAAATGTCGAGATAGCCCCTTTCTTCTTATGTACGGCAGCATTGTAGGGCCAAAACTGACCAAAAAATTGATTCTGTGGTAAATTTTACATAAGTTAACCGTTTGAAACAATTTTTTTGACATCTAGGTGGTCTTAAATTTGTAAGTTTATTACTAAAAACTGACTAAGAAAACTGAAAAATCTCAAAGTCTTGTTTGTGCATATCTACAGGGCTCTAATTTTGAGAAGAATCATATTTCATATATACAAAAACGTGTGTAAAATTTGAAAGTAATCCGACAATGTCATTCTGCAAGGGTTGTTATACCTTTCCGGTGCACTGGGAATGAATTGGTTGCGCGAGAAGACAAATCTCAGGCTCAAAATGAAATAAAAAGAAAAATTTACAATAATACTGAAAGGTTTTATCAATAATTTCAACTGTTAATAAGTTGATAGCAATCATTAATAGTACATAATCAATTATACATAGATGCCACTCAGTGAATAGAAAAAAAACGTGGAAATTAATTTGCTTTAATCGAGTTTTCATCCAATTTTAATGCGGGTTGGCTTGTTTTGCTCCTGAAGACCTGTATTTTACGAAAAGTATGACAAGAAAATTTTTTTCCATATGTTTTTCAACCGTTTTTCAGAAAAGTCCACAAAACACCCAAAAATTATGTAACTTAGTGAAAAAAATTTTCTAGACTTTGACAAATTATTTGTATACTTAAATTTGATCGGAAAACAATAAACTTATGTTAACAAAAAAAATTACTCCTATTCTACCCCTAAATCCTCCAAAACTGCCCTTAAGGAGTTATGACCCCCATGGAAAATTATTAAAGTTAAAAATTTTTTTAAATACAAAGTTGAATTGAACTTGGACTAACATTATTTACCACATTAATTTTTTTTTAATTGAAAATTAAAAATCGGCAGGTTAACGTTTCTCTTATGGAAATTTACACTGTAAAAAGTAACTTTCTTATATTAACAAAAAAATTAGAAAATTTTCGAAAAATTAGTAAATTTTCGAAAAAATTCGTAAATATTCGAAAAAAATCGTATATTTACTAAAGTTAGCATATTAACAAAAAATTCGAGAATTCTCGATTTTTTTTTTGTAAATTCGCAAGAAAAATTGATAATTTACAATTTTTTTTCGAAAATTTACAAAAAATAGTTATAAATTTACGAAAAATAGTTGTCAATTTACAACTTTTTTCGTAAAATCACAAAAAAAAAATCGAGAATTCTCGAATTTTTCGATAATATACTAAATTTAGTAAATTTACGATTTTTATTAAATATTTACAAAAAATTTTGAAAATTCACTAATTTTTCGAAAAAATTCTATTTTTTTTGTAAATCTGAGAAAGCTACTTTTTACAGTGTATATTTGGAGCTTATAAAAAGTATGATAATGATGACACAGGGGATTAATTGACAAATTATTGCGGAATTGGCCATAATTTGAGGGCTGAAGATGATAACAGTTTATAAAATGTTGAAAAGGGACAAAAAAATTTTATGTAGTTTGATCTGTAATTGTTTAAACATTTTTTAATTGCAAAAAATAGGTGATATTCATGTGTAATGTATATTATTATATATTTTTTTATCTATTGAACTTTTGATCTCTATTTGATTGCGCCTAAAAAATGATCAGTTTCTTGTTCCTAACAAATTGTTACGAAATATGTCATGAAATAAAGATTTTAAATGATATGCTAAATATTGTTTAAACAATTAATCCGATGTCTTCAAAAATAGAAAATTTGGATTTGGCAGGTCAAATTATATAAAATTCCTTTGGTCCCTTTTTAAAATTTTATAATTTGTTAGCTACAGCTCTCAATTTTGCAATAATTTTTTAATAATATTACCCACGTATAAAGATTAAGCTTAATTTTGGGTAAGCTTACTGAAGTAAGCTTATCTAAGATTAAGCCTTGTTAAGTTAGTCTGTAAGCTTACTTCACTAAGCTTACCCAAAATTAAGCTTAATCTTTTTGCGTGAGTAGGTAAAAATGGACCCCGGATTCGGTTTCAGAAGATCAAAAAACATACAATACCCACTTTATTCCACGCCGGACGGATGTTCACGAATGGCCCTAAAAGATGTATGATGTATGAAGAGATTGAATGAAGCATAAAATCATAAATTTTAAAAACTGTAAAGCGACTAGTATTTTTGTATTTTTCTAAGCCTCATAAAATAATGTTTTCATTGGTTAAAAAATGACTAGTACTTTCGTTATTTTTTTGATATTTTAAATTCTACAGAGGGCCTAATTCGACATCGTGACTTCATAAAAAGCCTAGTAAGTTTATAAAGATCAGGTCTTAGAGATCGAAATATTCTGTTTAGTTTACCAATAATAAAATATCTTCTCTCTATAGAATGATTGAAAGCTTCAATATGATAAACAAAAAAGTAGATATATCTAATAAATCTGAAATTTGTTTTATTAAGAGTCTAAGAATACATCTTGGTAAATTTGCATAATATACGCTTATAAAAAGAAATTACTGTATTGCCATTTAGTACTGACAATTTGCATCTTAAATTCAGTACCGTTAATTAGATTATATCAAATTATTGTAAATTCTAAAATGTAAATTTTATTTTCCTATTATATTATTAACTATTGTAAAAGGGTTCGTCCCATTAATTTGTTTAAAAATAAAAAAAATAAAAATAAAGTGATGGAATTGAAGAAAACGACTGCGACATATAGAACGTATTACTTATTATATAAATAAACATATATGTTATGTTTATATAGTACTGCAAGGAAAAATAGCTTATGGAATGAAAAAGGATAGCAGTTGAAAGCTTGAATCTTTACTGCAATAAAATGTAATAGTTATAACTATTACTATAGATATATTAAAAATGTTTGGAGGGGGTTCTTAAGTAAATAAATAACTAGCTGTAGGCATTTGTAAAGACTCAGTAAGTAAATTGCTGTAGCTCAGTCATGATACTTTAGTAATTAATAAAATTTGCAAGTCTTAATCGCTATTGTTATTTTTAAAAAAATAAATATTTTTACTCAAATTTTATAATCATGAAATTTTTGACAGTAATATCGATATTTTTTTTACTAATCGCTTTTTGTAAAGGAGATTGTGTTCATCAGGATAATCGCGAATTAGTCGAGTATAATTGCGAAGGAGGAAGTGTTGAAGATCTTAAAGAGATACCTGAAAATGTAGAAAAACTAAGATTAACCCACGTACCATTAGAACATATTACGGATAAAACTTTTTCTAGATTCGGCCGTACCCTTGTAGTACTTGCTTGCTCACATTGTTCTATTACAGAAATAGACGATAATGCATTCCGAACGTTAGAGAATCTTCAGCAGCTTAGTTTAGATAATAACCGATTAAGAGAAGTCAAAGCTACTTGGTTCGATGGATTAGCATATCTTACTTACTTAGATTTAAATTATAATCAAATAGAAAAAATAGACGGTGATGTTTTTCGTCAGTGTCCGGATTTGGTGGATTTGCGCCTTTCTGGCAATCAGCTTCAATGTTTAGATCTGGAAGCTATGTCAAAACTTCGCGAGTTAAAAAGAATTTTTTTGACGGACAATCCACGTTTCGCTTGTCCCAACGCTATGAGAAGATTTTTGGAAGATCGATCAGTAGATTTTGAGCGGGATTCACATTGGGATAATATTCCTGTGGACACTGTTTTGGTCAATGAGCCACCTAGATCTTTTAGACCTATTTCAGAAACGACGCATAGATATTATTCAACAAGAGGAAGATGGACAGTAACTGAAACGCATTATCCAACTTCGACTCCAGATTATACTCAAACTTTACCATCGTCGTCACTACCAAGGGCACCGGTACCACCAGAAATGAGTTATCCGTCAGTTCCAGGCCAAGATTTTTCAATGCAAGGGCCATATTATACACCAAAAGTAACGCAGCAGCAATTAGATCTTTATAGACAACATTTTAATGGAACCACAGCAGGAATCAATAATGGTTCGACAGTTTACTTGTCAACTTCAAGGACAACAAAAAATTATACGGTTACAACAACAACAGAGTGTCCACAAAGTGGAGGATTTAAAGCAATGCCAGGATTAACGACGATATTAATGATCGGAGTTTTTTTTATGATTGGAAAAATGTTTTAATAATTGTGAAATTAAAGCAAATAAATAAAAAAGAGAAAATAAATGTGCGCGGTTAAATGTGATGTTAATGAAAATAATTTTTTTTTGAAATTTATTACAAAAAAGAAAAAATAAAATATATTTTTAAATAGTATTTACGTTAATTGTAAAAGAAATCGGTGAATGAATTTATTGCTGTTGTTGCTGTTGTTGTTGTTATTGTTGTTATTTTAATTTTAAAAAAGCGGTGCTGATTGCATAATAATTTAAATTTAATATTAATGCATATTTATATATTTTTAATAAATTGTTGCTTATTGTGGCTATAATTTGAAATTAATTATTTATAAAACTTGTGTAATTTAGATAAATTTAATCTAATTTTTAAATTAAAAAGGTATTATTATATTTATAAATAATGCATTTTCGTTGTTAAACTATGTTATAATGTATTTATTAATATTAATATTTTCAAAGACCAGGATTTAGATTTAATTTTAAAAAATTTTAAATTCAGTTTAAAAAGATATTTTTCTTGAGAAATAAATTAATTAGCATTGATTTAAAAGATATTTTTATAATATTGATCGTTAACTGCACGCTTGGTCCTGCAAAGTGCATTTTTATTAGTTGTCGTTATTTGTAATAATTTATATTTTTAACGCTAATAATTATTCATGTATAAAAAGAACTTATTCAGTATATTAGATTTATACATTGAATTCTTATTGACAGTCATTAAAGCATATTAATGTTTTATAATTATTTATTCTGGAATGCCTTTATCGAAAAAAAGGGAGAGAAGAAAATTTAAGCATACATTTAACTTGTGTTTTATTGATTCAATTCTGATATTCTCCATAATGATATTGCTGCTTCAGTTTTATGATTTATAAATAAAGTATTGGAAATGTAAACAGTTTATTCATAAATTAAAATTAAAGATCAATGATTTTTTTGTTCATAGAAGGACACTTTTAATTATCACCATAGTGCCATAAATTTTAAAACGTAATTTAATATTATAATTATATTTATTAATAAAAATGTCTTTTTTACTAATATAGAAATACTTTGTTGTGTTTGGATGGACGTCTCAAAATCTGATTTACCTTTAGTTGAGAATCTAAACGTTTCAAGTAAAAGATTCGTTTTAATTTTTCAACACTGAGCATTATACAGAAATCAAAAAGTATTAAACCTTTTAAAAACGTCCATTCAATCAATGTAGAGTCTTATTCAATGAACATAATAACAAAGTTATAGTTATTCTTAAACTAAAATCCTAACAAATATTATAGAATAAGATATAATGTGAATATGAATGATTCTTATATTAAAAATGTGCTTAATTTTTTAAAATTCTATACTTTAAACTTTTTTTAAAAAAATCTTTGATAACTGACTATAAATTATGTTTCTTTTTGTAAAAAAAATTTTGATTTATTATTTTTATGAATTAGGATTCAGATGGTCATACACGAATTATACCAAGAAATAATGTTTCGTTCATTAAGTTTTTTATAAAAAATAAGCAAATTTTAAAAATAAGAATCTTTTTAATTCTAAATAAATATTTATATTTATTACAGTAGTTAATAATATTAAAGAATGTCTATTTTTTCGATAATATAATATATTAGGGTGGTTTAAATCTAACTAAATTTCAATTTAAAATATTATTATTTGTAATGTACTTTCACTACAGCTATGTAGGAATTACGGAAAACTGCTTTTTCTTTATTCAAAAATTTGACGAAGAAAGGGCTTCAGGCTTAACTATGATAAATTATGCCTTCTTTTTCAAGCTATTGCAATTTTGGACAATTTATAAATCAATGATTCCAGGCCAAATGCATTGCATTTTAGTAGTAATAATGCACTAATTTTTTATGCTAGTCAATGCTATTAATACTATAAACAGCGAAATTGTCAAAGTGAAAAATGACCTTAAAAAGTAAATTCATCATAATTTGAGTGTTGATTTGTAAAATCTATTATTATGAAATGCAGGAGCGGTTCTACCTATAAACCTGAATTCTAGGTATTCTTTTATAAATTGTCAGTTAAATTCACCAAAAAAAAAAAAAAAAACATGGCAGTTTAAATTTCACAAATACATTGATAAAATTTTGAGTATCAGTGCTTGTAAATAGTAAATTTATTCATTTTGAACCACCCTAACATGCGTTAATAATAATTAATAATAATTAATAAAATAATGTAAATAAAAAAATATTTTAAAAAATTACTTACTGTAAAGCTTTTTAGATTAATGTTTAATGTAAATATTACCAAATTATGTTGCATTAAATTTTTATTCTATACGATTTTAAAAAATTATTTTGATCTCAAATTGAAATAAAAAAAATTGTATAAATTATTAATAATGAAAATAAAATCTAATAGCAAATATGAATAATTAAAATCTATTAATTTCTATTAATATCCTCGGATTATATTATAAATATAAGAAAAAAAAACATCGATAAAATTTAATATTTTTTATGGAATATAAAAAAAAAATAAAAATAGAGTTTGAAAAATAATAAAAGAGCGTTTTATTTAAATTTTCTGATTTTATTATTAATCAAAAGGATTGTAAATTTTATATTAGTTGGATCATAAATTTTCATTTTAAAAAAATAAGAACACAATACAAAATTATATACTATTTTGAATTAGTAGGTCAACGATACTTGCAAAATATCTAGAATAAATATAAAATCGGCATTTATGTTGTTATTATTTACCAATTACAATTTTTCATTTCATAAAGTTAAAAAAAAACAAAAAAAAAAATTATAAATTGACCGTGAAAATAAGACAAAGTTAATAATTTTTTACTTCTGTTTACACCTACACTTGCATAATCGGCAAGATAAGACGTTCTGAGGACAAATTATTTTTTTATATTCAAATTTTAATGTTCTCTTGATGCTCCCATTATTATATTCTACTCGAACGAGATAGTCGTGTTATATAACGACCTTCGTTAATACCGGCAAAGCGAAGTCCAAGCTCATGTATACTTTTTGTATTTATGCCAATGTGAGACGCTTCTATTAAACGCCTCCGTTCGATATTCTTATTATTTATTTATATTTTTTATCCTTTCCTTTCTTATTAATTATTATCAATAAATCAAGTGTTACAAAAAAATTTTTTAACTAATTGGCTGATTAAGCGATAAATTTATAAGTACTACTTCGCGAGACAAGAAATTACTACATACGACTTTTTTTTCTTTCTAATAATTGAGTAAACGAGATTAATAGACTACTGCATAAAAATAGTTTTGTTAAAGCTTCGCTTTTTCTTCTTAGTCCAAATATTTTTCAGTCTAATAGAAATGACGATTTTGCTAATAATTTCACTAATAAAAGTTTAAGCATTTTAACCCTTCAAGGTTAGATTTCTTTGCTTTTATAAATTAAAAATTTCTTGATTTATATTGGTTATTAATAAGCTATTCAGAACAAATAATATGTCAAAATTAAATTCTCTGCTTGAAGTTTCAAACAAAATTGGAGCAAAATTCCTGAACTGTTTGAAAATTCGAACACAGTAACCTAACCGTATTCTGCGTGATTCAAAAAACTTTTAGCGTGATTTTTGACTAAAATGTACACGTTTATAAGAAATTTTATAAGAAACCTGCAGGCAATTCTCAATCTAATTGAGGTTTCGTTTACAATAATAATAACAATCCTACGGTATAAAAATTTTAAAATATTTAATTTTTTGCATAAACTGCATATAATTAATGTTGACATATTTCTGTCTGTTTTTTTCAATTTTTTTAATAACGTTATGATTAATATATTATTTTTTTTAATAATGTGTACTTTGATTGCACAAGTAAAAGTTGTTCTTGGAATTTTTAAAATTACCATATAATTATATTGATAATAATAATTTCTTATTATGCGGTGTTTTTTCTTTTTAAATTATCTTTTATTATTAATAAATTAGCCATTATTCAAATAGTATTAAGAATCATTAAAATTTTATGCTAGGGGACACTTTAATAACTTTTTTCAATGTTCATTTATTTATCAATATATTTTTCGTTCTATGAATCTTGGATTCTTTAATGCAAGTTACAATATTTCGTTTAAATACAGAATCCCTTAAGATTTGATTCTTTAAATTTTTACAAATATGAAAAAATTTCAGCAGATATTTTATTTTATTTACAATTTTAGATGAAAGCAAAAGAAATTTATTTTCAATGATTATAAATCTAATGACGTCAAAGAAATATTAGTTTTAAATAATTTCTATTCATAAAAGTTCAGGGGTATTTGAAAAAATGTATGTATCAATTACTGAGAGTAAGATGTAGAGCGTGAAGTATTAATAGTTATAGATTTTTATTAATACTGCGAATTTATATGCAAATGCATAATTTTTCCTGAGTTCATACCAAATTCATACTAAATTTTTAGTAACCCCACAGGGCGTTTGAAAAATCATAACTTACTCCAGTCAATTGCGGCTTAAGCTGTATTTTCACTGGCCAACATGAGATTTGCTCTACTATATGTTTTTTGGGTCGCTGATTACGAAATAATTAATATTTTACCCTTAAATTAGCAAAAGCAACCCCGTTCAAAGTGCACAAATTGCAAATGCACCTTTTTTAGGGGTAATTTTTGCTAATTTAAGGGTGAAATATTATTTATTTATAAACATATGCCCCAAATTCTTGTTCAGCGACCCAAAAAACCCTCTGAGACCAATTCTTGGCAAAATCTAGAAACTCAATTTGCTAATATATAAAAAAACCCTTTTTTGGGGTAGTTTTTGAAAATTTAAGGGTGTTCCAAAAATATCTCCCGGAAAAGACAAGATAGAACAAATCTCGTGTTGGCCGGTGAAAATACCCCCCCCCCCCCCCCATTATTTGACTGCAGTAACTACTGTTTATTCTTATATAGTTCGAACAGGTTTAGAAGTTAAAAATTGCAAAGAATTATAAAAAAGCTAAGACTTTTTTATTTCAGGTACGATCACATATTTATTGAGTATTTTCTCTTTAATATCGTTGATGGGACCGACACCCTCATAAATTAAACTATTGTTTATTATCACACACCAAGGCAATATAAGCATGTAGAGGTATCGGAATGACCTGGGGACCAAATTCCTCCATAAATTGGACAATTTAAAAACTTTTTTGTTTTTTAACCTAATGAACTTTTAAAAGATAAATTTCAATTAATTTAGTTATTTTCTGGTTGTTTTAGGTGTATTTAATTCAAAACCAACTCATTTTTCACCATTTTTATTATTAACATGGAACATGTTCATTGGATGGGGTATTTGAAAAAGTTTGGCTCGGCAGGGGGGGGGGTCAAAAATTGACGTTTTTAGGGGGGGGGGGGTGAAAAAGTGACGTTTTTAGGGGGGGGGGTGAAATGGACTTAAAATATTTTCGATTTAGGGACTTAGAATAATTTGAATTGGGAGTCAGGCCATGATAACAACAAAAACTTAGAATACTTTAAGTTTATGGACTTTAATTTATATTTCAGGATTTATTGTAATTTCAGTTTTTGGATTTATTACTGTTATGAGTGAACATGTTCCATGCTCGTTGGTTGTGTAGTTACACAAACCGGTTATAAATTTTTTTTTCATAATTTTTTTAAATATCTGAAATCAGTTTTTTGGACATTTCTCTGCAAGGACTTGATGAAATCACTTGAAATTGAAAACCTTGCAACTAGATCTGATTTAAAAAAATTTGGTCTAAGGGATTTTTGATTCATCGAGTAGGTTCTGAGATCTTGAGGATACACTTTCTCAAACATACATCCCTACTTACATCAAGGCAATATAAGCATTTAGAAGCATCGGAATGACCTGAGGACCTTTCTCTACGAATTGAACAGTTTAAAGACTTTTCCGTTTTTTGACCTGACAAACTTATAAGGCACGATTTCATCTATGTATTGCATACATAGGGTGATCGTGCCTAAAAATACAAAGATATTTTACAAAATAAGAGAATCCAGATAATTTTTTAAATTTAAATGTCATGACTTACTGGAGAAATTGCTAATCTTAACGCGCAAACAAAATCTGGTGAACTCACCTCAGCCAATTACGTAATTTCAATTCGTAAATTTAACAAAAATATGAGTAAATTTTAACAAAAACTTACATCCCTTATTCGGCGTGCCCAATTCACTTGGTTTCCCGATTTGAAACAGAGTAAACAATTATTTATTTTGTATCAAGTTTCGTATTTAAGGATAATAATACTCATAACCTGAAGTCAGATTCTGAAAATTCTGAGCCAGTATTTAAAAATTAAAAAAAAATTTTAAATTAAGTAAAATGGATCTACCTCAGTTTTACGTATTTTTGGTCGCTGAAAACGATTTTAAATGTTTAAAATCCATTTTCCGATGACCAATTTTGTTTAATTAACGCTCTATTGCCCAAAGTATGCAAAGAAGAAACAATTTGTACCAATATTTCATTAAGTCGCATGCTACATAGACATCTGCTTTTAGCTTTATTATATTTTATAAATAAAATAAATATGAATTTATTTTACCCCAAATATTTAAATAAAAATGTAATTATCATTATAAAAGTTGTTTTACTTTTGCAGACAAATTTTTAAGATTTATTTGTTGCTAACACGTGAAAATGTCAGTTATATTTTACTTATGCCAAAGAATTAGTATCCAGTTATAAAAGGAAGAACATACTGAGTAATTCATGTTAGCTTGATTATTCAAAAATTAACTTTTTTTACATCTAAAAAAGCTCCTAAAAGTCACCAATAATTTTATACATTATGATACAAAAGTACTAACATTTTACGCCTTGCTAAAAATTTGTATTTCCAAACAAAATTGAAAAATTGAAATACAAAATATAATCAATTGTGCGGTTGGCATCTGGGTGACCGTCTCGGACATTCGTGCAGAGTTTGCCTGGCCAGGATCGTGTTTTCAACATAGTTTTTAAAAGAAAAATCGAATACTGTAGAAAACGTGCATCCGGGCTGTTCTTGGCATAAATTTTCAGCAGTTTTCTTCTGTCACATATATTATCACGGATAAATAATTATTGGTTGACGGTGTTCGGGTGAATACGAGTTCAGTTTAACATCTTAAAGTCAGCTGTTCCGCTAAAGGCTTCACCAGGAAAGGAAGGCTAAGGAAGCTTATTGGAATATCCTACGTCGGTATAAGTCGCCAAATAACTCACCAAATAAATATGTTGACCTGGCCCTTCTTTAATAACCTTTTACAAGAAATAATCACCCTTAAGATAACTAAATTCATTTAAATGATTTGAAATGACCTAAATAAAACAAAAAGGGGTGTGTTGTTAAAAATTTGTAGCAGTTTTAACCTATGCTCTCTAATTATTGTAAGTTCTTGAGCAGTTAAATATAGTGAACATTATGTCACTTGATACCGAGAATCCATCCAGTACGACATTTTTTGTTCACCAAAATTGATTTTCACAGCTTTTATGATTATGACTGTTAGATTCAATACATAAATAATGTAGTTCCCTAAACCAGATTATTCTAAGTCCAAAAGTTGCATTATTTTAAGTCAATTGGATCCCCCACCCTAGAAACGTTAATTTATGACACCCCTTACCTGAATTTGGGGCGCTTTTCAAGTACCCCTCCCTATATAGACATGTCCCATGTTAAAAAAATATTTAATGATGAACTTGAGAGTTCAGAAAATGTTTTTGATATGATTTCAATTCAATTTATTATTAGCATTCGTTATATTTTTATTAATAAACTTTAATTTGAAACAGGTACAGTTTTATTCTAGTAGAATTATTAATAATATCCGTAATACGAAATTTCTGCATCTTCAATTTATTAAAGTTCAAGAACACTGATGTTTTGGCAGTTTGTTGACGGTATGTTTATGATTAAGATTTTCAAATGTCTAATTTACTGTCAGTGAATTAAAAGAAATTAATTACAAATAAATTCAAATTTCCTTCATATACCTATAAACTTTTTTAAAATGTTAAATAACGAGTTTGAAACTGAATTTTAATTTCAAAGTTAGCAAAAAAGTCTTGTTTCTCGTCAAATAAATAGAAGATCAAAGACAAAGATGAATAGTATTTAAATGCTAATTAATAATATATAATACTATGACAAAACATTAATAAGTATAAAGTAAAAAATGTTTTCACGTATGTTTTCAGAAAAGTTTTTAAAATGTAGAAATTAAAAATTAAATTATATTACATGATAGTGAAAAAAAACTTATAAGGAAGTAATTCAAAGAGTAGAGTAAATTATACTATTTGTATCATCTTCATGATTATCATCATCATCATCATCATTTAATGTATAAAATTGTCTCAATTATAAAAGTATAGTGTCGTGTATTTTTTATTCTTAAAGAAGAAAAATGAAAATCAGTAAATGAAGAAATAAGAATTTATAATCTAAGATCGCTAAGTTATAATAATAAAAACGCCCCCGCTTTCGAGGTTGTCGTACATTTTATTAGCAATTTTAAGTGTATGTCTAAATACGATTTGCGGTTCTTTCTCGAGGTTGTGAAATAACCTAGGATGATTTGTATTTGTTAGAAAAAGAGAAACTTATACATAGAATGCCGCTTTTATCTCGATAAGTAACCTTGTAAATCTAACATGTAGGAAAAAATTAAATTCGGCTAATAGAGCGTGTGCGAATAGAAATAACTATGATTTTAAACAGTGCGGAGTAAGGCCATTTATTGAATTTCCTTCTAATCATATTATGTGTACTTATTAAAGGGACTTTTTTACTTCATTCTTTTATTGAACATTAAAATGAATTAAAAAGTATCATAGGCGATATGTTATTTCATGCTCAACTGCTTGGTTAAATCATTTTATTGATTGAATTTCAATAGAATTACATTTTAGGTATATTTTTCCTTTTCTCTTCTTCTGATATTTCTCAATTATATTCTTCATTTGTTTTATTTATAATTATCGAAGAACAAACATTATAAAAGTGCGCCTGTCAATTTCAAAGCTTTATAAAAAAAAATTGCGTGCTTATAAACACCAAAAGAAATATTAATTTACTTCCTTAAAAAATAAACTTACATTTATCATTTTGTTTCATAGCGTATTTTTTGATAGATACTAAAGGTTATAACAAACTACCGCTTTATAAGTCTTAGACGCAATTATACGTTATTTTCACGCACTAAATTTTCATCAGATATAATTTTTGAGTAAAAAAACCATGTACATGACACGAATTGTTCATTAACAATTAATTTACTAATGAGATATAATGAATGTAAATAGAGCGAAGATTTTCTAGTTCTTGCTGTTATTTTTTTCAGCGAAATTTTCAAGGCCATTAAATGACATTTTAGGAAAATTCAAATATTTATAAATTAATTTTCTAAGCTTGAAAATTTAAGAAAACTACATAGATAGTAGTTGAAATTAAGGGACGTCAAAAGTATTTGTTCCTTGCATACTTGCTTGCTACAAAAAATTCCTTGCCAAGTTTTAGGCACGATTTTTACGCACAGGAGAGCAAAAAAAATGTATATATTAATTATCATTCTGACTTTTTTAACGAGTAGTAATTTTGCTTTAAGATTTTGGCTAAAATTAATTGAAATTACAAAACAAGCTTTCAAGATCCAAGATGAAAAAAATTTATAAAGAATTTTATTGATTAATAAAAAATTATAAATTAAAAAAAAATATAAATATTCTCTAAAAGCTTTCTTTGTACTTGCATTAAGAATAAACTAATGTATGTGCAAAACCTTAATCGAAAACACGAAAGCTCGTTATGATTCGATCTAAAACGTCAGAATTTAATAGGAAATGATAGTAATATACTCTGCATAGTATAAAGATGCGCCTTTAAGCTTTTTATTATATGTATATTATTATAAAGTATAATATGCTTGTACTATAAAAACGCGAAGAAAATGAAGGAACCGGCGACTCAGCACAATTTGTTACGCGCGGATTCTTCGTCGATGACGCGCCCAGCATGGATTATATTGCATAATGCAGATTGATCGGTATAATAATATGTATAAACTATAGTTACACATTTATATGCACAAGAGTGAAAATTTATCCACTATTGCCTCGCCTCTTTTTTATTTCGCCCTCTATAGTTTATTTGTGATTCCATGATTGGCATTTTACATGTTATGTGCATATAATAAATACATTTTAACCTCACTTTCCCTTTACATAGCCGCACGTATTCTTAAAACATATACTTTTCTATTATAATCATTTGATTCGGTGACTTTTGTATTTTTTTTACTTTAGAATGTAATGCGAACGTGCAAAACCAATGTTATAAGTATGAACGGGTGCGTGCAAGCACGCGAACTTCAACCTAGAATTTTAATTTATTATTAAAGACAGATTGAACTATCTGATAGAAAAAATTAATTATGCATTGGTGAATCTTTCGCTTATATATTTTTAAATGTGTTTCTTATTATTAATACATTCACTAATGTTATTTTAAAGTTTTTTAATTGTATCTTATTCAAATTTAGCTTTGGATGTTAAAAAAACAATTCTAAAGCTGATACCAGGGGCTGGATGCTTAAGTGATTGTTTGGTCTATAGCAGGTGTATGCAAATTTAATAAGGCCCTAAACATACTTGTTCAACTATTTCTATCACAAAATACTTATAAACGGTTTGTGTAAACACAACATAAATGCTTACTTCCAGCTGAGGACTAGGTATAATACAAATGTTAATTAACATTACAATACAATTTTCTAATTTTATAATTTGTAATTATCACCTAACTAGCTGTTAAGATTCTAAACCCAAATTATTTTGATTCCCTAAACCTTAATTATTTCAACTCCCTATAAATCGATATTATTTTAAGTCCATAAACCTGTATTATCCTAAGTTCTTAAGCCCAGATTTTTCAAAGTCTTCTAATTATTTTAACTATTTTAAGTCTTATTTGACTCCCCTAAATAGGATAAATTTGACCCCCCCCCTTAAATAGTATAAATTTGACCCCCCCCCTTAAATAGGACAAATTTGACCCCCCCCCCCTTAATTTTCAAGTTCTAAAGAACCCCCTCCCTATAAACATGTTCCATGTTAATATAGATCATATTGGAGATGTAAAGTATATGTACACAAAATGCAACACAAATACTATTTGCATTGGTGTATGTCGCATCTTTGTCGCATATGCGTTTTTTATTTTTTGTATAGCAATAATATAGGCAAAGTTATTGGATATTAATAATTTTATTTTGGTATTAGGCTACACGGTTAAGCAATACCCTTACTTAATCATCTAGCCCTTGTTGTTGACGGTCTATCTTTTAAGCTATTGGTAAATTAAATAATGGATACTCAAAGTTGGGGCTCTGAGTTTTTCAAATGATTTGTACACAATTTAAATTCTTAATAAAAAATTAATTGAAAATTAATAAATGCTTTAAGATGGGTGTAATAAAGTTTATTTAAGTTTTAGAATGCTTAAACTTTAAATAATTTTTCTACTTTATTATACTCTGTCATCGTATTAATTACTTTCGAGATACCTTAAAAATTTGTTTACTGGATTTTAGCCAAAGTTATAGATTATATTCTTCTCGGAGCATTCATTTTTCTTTTAAATTTTTCAGACCCTTAAAAATATCAAAAAATGATAAATTTGTATGGAATTAGTAAAAAAGTATTGAACCTTTTAACGTGCAAGTTTTGAATTGTTATGTATTGTAAGCAGATGTTAAAAACGTGTGAAACTTCTGAAAAAAATTCAATAAATTTTGAAATTATGATAAAGGGAGATTGCATCACAAACTTGTGAAATAATTTAATCAGTTAACGGTAACAATTATCTCTCAAAAGCAGTTGCAAAATGTGGTTTGCTATTTTTCGTTCATGAAATTTCGACACCAAAGATGAATCTCGCTTAAAAAAATTAAAGAAGAAAGATATGTGTTGTTACTCGCGACATTGCTAATGAACTAGAACTTGGACGAGACCATTTAAGTGACGCTAGACATACAAAGTAGATCGATATTAGGTTGTCATACGAATTGACGCAAAAAAATCACTAGATTTCATTTACCTGGCAGGGTAATCCGTTAGATTCTCTTAAGTTAAATTTGTGTGTAAAATAAAAGGGCCGTATTAAAATATTTGTTGCGCATAATTTGAATTATTTAAAATAAGTTTTTCGTATAAGCAAAAAAAATTATTGTAACGAAATATTTAAATATAATTAAAGTTAAATAAAGTGATCTACTTATTTCATCAAGTGTAAGAATATTCTTTGGTATTATGTTTTTCACTGACAGACTCTAGTATAGAATGCAATATATTATAAATGTTAAACCTTACGTATTAAATAATCATATTTATTAAAATGTATGCTGCAATGTAGGAAGAATGTAAAATAACGATTTAAATATTTATACTTTTTAAATTTAAGTATCTAAATAACTGTTTTTATGTACCACTTATTAATCTAAATTTAATTTTTTAAATATTTATGCGAAGAAATTTTACCAGATCTATAATTTTTTTAGATATTTTAAAACAAAAACTACAAATTATGTTTTAACTAGAATATTCTTATAGATTCATTAAAGGCTTTGCTTAATTATTTCTGTAAGAATAGTGAAGAGAAATAAATTCTGTGTACTTGGATCCATTTAAAATGCATAATATGGAATTTGATACAAATGTTCTTATAGCGGTACAATCAGGTTGACCACGATATAACTCGCTCGTATTTATTCATGTTTTGAATTAAAAATTACACACATCTTCAAGAATTAAAGATGTTTCGATATTTTATAATCAACACTATTATTCAACTTTCTTGTTATTTTTAACTAAAAATGAATCGTTTTTTTTATAATTTTTCAAACTTAAATAGAAGATACACAAAGTAAAATAAATATTGTAGCTATTTGCATATTATAAATTTATTCTGTGTTATACATTTTTTGCTTTTTCACTGCTTTTTACTACGGTTCATAACTTTTTACGTTGAGTGTATTTATAGTTAATAATATGCTTGCTTTGTTTTGTCACACAAATCTAAATTTTAAAAAATAAAAATTAATTTTTTTTTTCGAAACTGTAAAAACATTATTTACTTTATATTTACATATATGCAAAAACACTGTTTTTTACTATTATTGCCTATTTAAAAATAATCGTGTACTATATGACAGGAAAGACTGGAGGTTACAGATCTATAAAACGAAGTATAAATATTTTAAACGGGTTAAAATAAATGCAAAATTAAGATAGGAAAAACATTTTAATTCTAAAATTGCCTATATGGGATTAAAACATTAGCAAAGTAGGACCATATACAGTGAATGGCTTTTCATATTATAATAACCTAGTTTGAGCTTAAGTAAAAAGTCGATTCGGTTATTTGTATGTTACAATATAAGTACATATTTTGAAAATTTATTCGTTGCAACCGGAATCTGATATATTACAAATCGGAAATACAAGCTTAAATAATAACTACTATTATTGTTTTAAATTTGGTTATTAACGTCATTAATCGGTTATGGACGTTATTAACGAAGATTTTGGATATTAATCTCTAATATAATATAGTACCTCCTAAAATGGTAGAAACCCGGGGATTAGCAATAGCCTTCGAAATTACTGAGTCATTAGAAATAAGATAAATGATTTTCAGATTTATAGAAAAGGTTGATATCGAATTGACGCTATTACTATGAATAATGTAGAGTTCGTTTTTTAGCGTTAGATACAGATACTATAAAGCAATTACGATTTATCGATAAAAGCAACAATATCATTCGCATTACTACATATAAGTGTATGCCCCAAAAAGAAATGAAGGCCTAGATTGCATGTAAATTAGTAACTTGAGGATAGCAATAGAGCATTAAAATTTTGCTCTTTTAGTAAAAATTAAAAATTTTAAAAGAATATCCATAAACTGGAGAAGTATTCCAAACTGATTATTGTTGGTTAATGTTTAAAAAATTCAGTTAATTATAGAAACTTACAGAATGTATACATAGAACAACATTAATTGATTAATGATTGTAAAATGCTTATATGATTGAAAACTTAGTAAAAGATTCCAAAGGACGTTAACAACAATAGTCAAGGATTCAATATTTCAATTTCAAAGACGTAAAAAAATTTTGACATAAAGCAAAGCACGATTCGATTAAAACCTATTGGATTTTGTTTACTTTGTAAGTTCCTCTTGAAAAAAGACGATATTATAATTAGCATTAACAAATAAAAGCTATAAATGGTTTAATGCATATTTATAAGTATACTTTTTAATATCATAATAAATAATCCAATTAAAAGCTAAAATGATTTTTCAACTACTTCAAAATATATGTAATATATCTAACATGCATTCGCATGTTTCTCGAGGCTAAATTAATACGTCATAATAACAAAATAGAACATTCCTATGTAATAATTTTTATAATCTGACTCTTTATCTTTTTAAATTAACTATTTCTAAATTTTTTATATATTTTTTAATATTTATAAATATGGGGATAATTTTTAATAAATGCATAAAATATTTGGTTATTTATCCTATTGTCTTTGCTCTAGATTAAATAACATTAATACGAATAGTGTACAGAATGCCACAAATCCGATGTTTTGAAACGAAATGTCTGTCAGTTTTGTAAAAGAAACTTTGCCAAAAATTATAAATACCAATGATTTTCTCGGGAGCTTTTATGCGTATAGCTAATTTTATATGCATATTTATAAAAGTTAAATACATATATGGATCATTTTATGTCTATTAATCCAGAAAATATTCTGGAGTTAAGATTTTTTTGTAACAATCAATTGTTAAAGTACCATGGCAAATTAGGAAAGGGTATTACTATTTTTAAATCATTTATTTTTTTAGCTCCTTTAATTATTTTAGTAGGAATTTATTATGAATAATAAATGCGATCTTTTTGGAACAAGATATTTCTTTAATGTTTTTACATCGACGTTTCGGAGATCTGTGTCTCCCTTTTCAAGTGTAAAAACATTAAAGAAATATCTTGTTCCAAAAAGATCGCATTTATTATTCATAATAAATTCCTACTAAAATCTTTTTAATATTTGAAACGACAACAGTATTTATACTGTTTAAATCATCTTATCCTTTAATTATTACTAATGTTTCCAAAATTTTGTTTACAGAATATTTGAGGTTTAAACTACACAATTAATATTTTATTTATTTTTTTTTTAGCTTGTGGTGATGCCTTACAATAGACAAAAAGCTTTAAAAAAAAAAAAAATTTGCGTTCTGTAATGTTACAAAATTTTTAATTATATTGTAAAAAAATTACATTGAGAATAATGCTAGCAAATATGCTTTAAGAAAAAATTTAAGAATAAAAATAATTATCAGATAACAAAGGAGGAGGAAACAAAAGAAAAAGTATATTTTCTCGCTTATTATAAAGATATACTACTAAACCGCGGTTTATTGACAGTTCATTACCGAGGAAACTAATTACCTCAGAAAATAGATTAAGATTCGGACATTATAATCTTAATGCTTCACTTTACAAAATAAAAATTTCTAATAGTCCTGCGTGCACTTGTGGCTATGATGCACAGGAAATTATTCACATAGTTTGACAATATGATTTATAAGATAATCAGAGGAATCATTTATATAATGAGCTGTCAAATACCGTAAATTTCTCCCTTTTAATACAAAAGTCTTTCACTGCAAACCAAATAGTGTATTTATAAAAAAAATATTGGTTTTTTTGCAAAACTAATTTAAATGTAAAAAATATATAAACTTTATGATCATAATGTATAAAAGTTATTTAACTTTTATTCATATGAAAAAGTAGAAAGCTTTAATAATAAAAAAAAAGTAAAGTTGACATTGTTTGTGATAACAAATAGAAATAATGGGATGTATAAACAACCTTAATGGTTTGTAAATAAGTTGTTAAAAAGAAAAATTCAACAAAAAATAATTTTAATATATAATTGTTATCAATTTTTAAATCCTCCAGAGGAGGATTCAACATTGGAATTGGAACGTTGGCGTAATAAATTACTGTGTAAAGTTGCTTAACTTATTAACACCGAAGCGGAGATTTGTAGAAGTGAGCAAAAATAAGTATCTTCCCTCGTAGATACGTGGCTAAAAATATCATTTCTATAGTAAAATTTCATGCTCTTTCAGAATCTGAAATTGGTTTTCACTTAAAAGTCTTAAATATACCTAAAAAAAGGGGTGAAAGGGGTAGACCAGGAAATATTAGGCAACGTTTGAAAAGCTCAATGAAAATAGTATCAAATTTTATTGAAAAATATTTGGAAATATTATGTTTATGTAAATTTAAGTAAACTTTGTATAAATTTAGGCCTCATTGTAAATAAAACTTTTTTTTCATAATTAAAAATATATTTTTGAATAAGTTTTTAAGTATTGCGCTACCATTATGGCTGACCAGATTACAACCTGAATAGTCTCTAATGGTAGGCTTAGTGCTTCGCAGAATGGCTTCCTGAATTACGAAGCTGCTACGAGTACAACTTCATGATGCAGGAGGCTATTCGCGATTCGCGTAACAGCAAGAAGGAGGTCGTCATAGCTTGGCTAAATTTAATCAATGCTTTCGCGTCCGTTCCTCAAGACTCAATACACAAGGTCCTCGAGGTACATGTACCTCTGGACAAAATCAGACGGATTATAAAATCATTTTATAACTTGATAACGCAAGTAAGAACTACCGCGGGGTACACTGATTCAATTCATATTCTTTCGCGGGTCAGACAGGGATGCCCATTCTTACAATTGAATCTGTTTTGTGGTCTGTCCAAGGAACAGGTCAAGGATACAAATTAGCATAATTAATAATTTAACTTATGATATGGCTTTCTTAGCTGATTCAGTCGAACGCATGCAAACGTTTCTTAAAACAGCAGAAGTGGCTGCCGTTGCTGGACTCACATTCAACCCTAAAAAAGTGCATCGCTACACCTAAAAAGGGACAATGCAGTGCTACCAAAAGTATTGGCTATCAAAGGACAGTGTATCCAGACGTTACAATCGGGTTAACCTTTCCAATATGTAGGCATCCCTACTGGGTATGAAGTGCGTCAAATTCCTGTGTCATCCATCGAGGATGTCAGGCAGGATCTTGCTAAAATCAATGACTCTCTGTTGGCCCCTTGGCAAAAGCTTGACGCTATGTCATCTTTTATATTACTACGGTTAGACTTTTTACTCCATGTTGCCAATGTGGAAAAGAAACCTCTTGAAGAAGCCGTTAAAGTGATTATAAAGATGGCAAAAAATTAGATGAGCCTTCCTCAGAGAGCTGATGCGGAGGTCTATTTTCTCTCTCGAACAGTTGGAGGAGGGTAATTTCCTCTGGCCGACATGGTCAATTTGCTGAACGTGGCACATGCATTTAAAATTTTAATCTGCAAAGATGCGACTGTGTTGGCCATGTCGTCACTCAGAGAGGCCACCTCTATTAGGATAAAAAAAAGTAGCTTCTGAGGTAGATTGCGCAAGGTTTCTGTCAGGTAGGATGATTACATGATGACTCAATACTCATTAGAGTGCAACACAATAGGATAAAGGACAGTAGTTGTTCTTCCACAGTCCAGATCACAGATAATACGTAGGATGCGAGCAGCTCTTACCGGTCATTACTTAAAATCACTGCTCGCTAAAAAGGATCAGGGTAAGGTTTTTGAAATAACAAACAAGTGCAAGTTTTCTCAAGTGTCTACCACTAAATGTGGCTAGACATTGGGAAAGGTAAGCTAACAAACGTTTTCGTAAATGTGGTCACCCGCAAGAAACCTTGTCCCATGTGACCAATCACTATGGAGTACATTCACGATCCAAAGACGACACAATAATATACAGGACCGTTTGTTTAAAGCACTGAAGACCCGCGGGACAGTTACAATGAGCCGGGCTGTACCAGGAGAAGTCGGGGATTTGGCCCTACTACATCCTGATATTGTCATACGTGACGATGTCAAGAGTAAGATCATCATCATTGACGTGGCCGTTTCATTTGAGAACCGTATGGTAGCAATCGATGAAGCTAGACAACGTAAAGTTGATCATTACCATCTTCTAGGCGAGAGTCTCAGAAGAAAGGGTTACACAGTTGAAGTAGATGCCTTTGTGGTTGGCTCTCTTGGTGGATGGGACTGGTAAAACGAGCAGATAATTAGACTGCTCAACATCAACCAGCGTTATGTGCAGATGATGAGGAGCCTGATGATCAGTGATATGATTCACTGGTAAAAAGACATTTATGTCGAACACGTTTCTGGAGTACGCCAATATATAATTAAAAAATATATTTATATCTTACTCTTTTTTAATGTATCTCAAAATTATTTTTTATTCTTTATTAAATATCATATTCATCACGCTGTAATGCGTACCCAGTTACGTTATAAGGGTCATTTTCAAATATTGATTTATTTGTTTATTAAGCGAAAATTGAAAAATTTTAAATAACAAGTTTATGATGTTTGTTGACAAATATTTTTGTATTTTTTATTGCATAATTAAGCGAAATAATATGTTAGATTAAGCAAAAAATGTAAATTTTTACTCTCCCATATTGGGGGGGGGGGGGGGCAGTTCTTTTTCAAAAAATATGATTTATATGCTACATAAAACGAATTCTGAACTTAATAATTGAAGCTAAATCGAACAATGTCTATGTATTAAGTAAAAATACACGGGCATAAACAATAAAATGCAATATCAAATATTAAACTATTGAGGAATTTCACCTTGTATTAATAGAATTATTGTAAAATATTATTTTTATATTTATTTATATAATTTTTTTATTACTCTATAAAAAATTAAGCATTAATTCATAATGAATATAAACATCTGTTATTTATATTTACAATTTAGATTTTGTTTATGTATTAAATGTTGATATAATATGATGACTTAGATTTATTAAAACGATTCATAAAAATTGTTGTGAATATTTACATGAAAGAATTACTTGGATAATATTTTAATTGAATGAAACATTTTTTTATTTAATTATTGGATTAATTTTTTGTTGTTTTATATCATTTTAGCATAGTTCAAATTAGCTTTTGTAATAATCAGTTAATTTTATTCACATTTTTTAATATTATTAAATATTATTTCATTCAGTCATTTCTGACCTTTTATTAATTAAAATCATTCCTCGTTCTTCAATTAGAGTAATAATGCATAAAATTTTTTTAAAATATGAATAATTTCATATTTTTTTATGTATTTTTTATTACGTACAATTAATATTCAATTAGTAAAGATAGAAATTAAAAGAATCTTAAATATTAGTTGGTTATTTACAATAATTACACTAGTCAAATAGCGTGCTATTCGATCAATTTCGAGGGTACCTATTTTCAATCAAAATTAATTTTTTATCAATCCCGAATAGAATCGGAAGTATGGGCTGATCCGGCCCAGATACGGCGTGATCTGGCCCAGATCTGGCCCGGATTGGCCCATACTTCAGATTCTATTCGGGATGTAAAACTTTTTTTCATAAATAGAAAACCTTGTTCCAAAACCTTTTATGAAACGTAATTTTAAAAATTTGTCCCTTTAACAAGGCTGCTTTATCTTAGACTTTAAATAGATTTCTTGAATTAAATTTCGTGTTTCAGGATTTTATGCAACAAGAATTTAAGAGGCACTTTTTAGGGGCGACGCAACTCCACAATTGGCCAAAAATCTGATTTGTAAAGCTAGTAAATACGGTAGGAGAATGTGGGGAGGGGGTCATTAGCTTATTGTTGAAATTATTAAAAGTTGATTCAGGAAACTACACAGGCTGAAACCACTGTGCAGGCTAACGCTATAATTAATTGTTTACAAATCAGCCAGTAGCTAAAGGGTTATCAAAAACTCTGAATATTTTTCTTTGCAGCGAGGAATTAACTTGGAAATTAAGATTAATTAATGAAAATTGTTGGCCAGAAAAATCAAGTTCCACAAAGATTAATATACCTGGGCCCCATGTTAATATTTCATTTCCATGTTCTTTGCTATTAGCGTGTTAAAAATAGTAGAGCAGGCTATTTAAGGTTGTTTTTGTAATTGAACATCTAATGTATGTCAATAACTGAAGATATTCTACAACGGAATAAAATCGTATTGCAAATTAAAATACAATGAAATATAAATTAGATGTATATCTGAATTTAGGTAAAAAATCAAAAAAACTTGTAAATAAAGAGTTGAATACCGATAAAAAAACTCGAACTTTGCCTACGTAGGTTTCCAATCTGAGTTTTTATTCCTACAATAACTAAAACTATGGTTTTGCGGCTTAACTTTTAGGATTATTATTATACTTTTGTCCAAATAATAACAACTTCTTGTCCATGAATCCTTAAACTGTGCGAAACTTAGACATTATAATGTATGAACGATTGAAGAAATATTTAGAATACCAATTTAAGACTTTTTTAAAGTTGAATATAAAAGTTGTTATAAATATGAATCTACTTGTGGTATAATATGAATCTACTCTTGTTCAGTGTTTTTTATTATAGGGACTGATTTGTGATTAAAGAATGCCGATGTGCTTTTATTAAATGAAAATTATATAATATTTTTTAGCAAAAATTGAAAAATAAAATTGATACTTAAATCCATAATCAAGATTATATTTAAAATTTGTTAGTAATAAAATTGCATTTTAAGGTGTTGAATACGTCTTATTGAATAATTGAAATGACATTCAAATAATATTCGCATAAATATTCAAATAAGATAAAATAATTGATTAGATTTCTATGCAAAATAATGCAGGTGAAAGGATGATAACCATATATTATGTATGCATGTATACAATATTTTTCATATTTTATTATTATTAACATCTACATATTGCATTCACTAAAGGCCAATAGACAAGTGTTTGTAAATCAATTTAACCTTTTCTTGTTTTTTACATATTGCTAATATTAAATATTTATTTTATTCATGCTTGCGGGGGTCATTTTTCAAATTTTTTTCAAGAAATTTCAAGAGAAATTTGCTTTTTATGTGCGCATTTATGTAACGAGTTTATGTAATAAGTCTTGAAAGAAAAACTTATTTTGTAAAAGAAATTTTTTTTTTGAGACTCTTCAAACCATATTTTTTAAACATATATTTACTAACAGGCTTTAAGATTCAGCTATTTGCACTTAAAAATTGTTTGTTGTTGAGTTTATTGTGCAAATTTTAGTTTTTAAACTGTTAAAAAACTGCACTTGGTTTAAATATTAGGACAGTAAATTTGCTATCATTATAGTAAAAATTGATGTAAAATTTTGAAATAATAAAATTATATTATAGTCTTTACTCTCTTTTTAATAATTTTTTAAATTTTAATCAAACTAATAAAAATTTTTTGCACAAAAACACAAAAATAGGAATATTAAATATTTTAACGCCTTTATAAATTTTTTTAAAAATATTTATAATTTTAAACAATTCTCTTTAATAAGACACGATAAATCTATATCAATAACGACTTAATGCATATTGAAATCTTTGAAGAATTTAAGATCTAAGAATAACATTATTAAATACTGATCTGTTCTACTAAAATTGAGCTTGATAAATTAAAAATAAAGTTTTAAATTTAATAAAAATTAAAATTGATTTTTTGTTGCTATTAATCTTTTTGTTTATTAAGATAATTGTTTGGAGTCTTTTGAAATATCTTCAGTGCCATTTATTTCAAATTAAAAATTAATAAGAAGAGTCTTGAACTTTGGTTACCAACAGACTAAGAATTACAATAATTACTATAATTACAATGAAAATTATAGCTTCATTGAAAAAAAAAATAAAAAAAAAAAAAAATAATAATAAACTTTGCTTATATTAAATAAGAAAATTTTTTTTCTCTGTTATAGTGGGCAAAAGAAGCTGAAGAAGCTGAAAGGTTAGAAAAGATGATACAAATGGACAAAGAAGCCAATTCATCAATGGATGACTTAGCCTTGGCAATACGAAATAAAAACTCAGATAGAGCAGCAGGCGCTGATTCTTTCTTTGATAATTTAATAAATAAATATGCAAAAAAAAGTGAAAAAAGTAGCAAAAGGAAATCTGCTGGAGTTGTTAGTTCTAAGGCTAAAAAACATTGAATTGAAAAAATTTTAGTTCCTTTTTTTTCTATTTTTAAACTTGCTTATATTTATATAGTTAATGATAATAATTTAAAATAGCCTTAATTTATTTTGATAAGTGATCAAAAAATTGCCTAAAAAACTGATCACGATTTGTTCTTGTGGTGTGATTGTTTATATTGATTAATATTACTTTTTTTTTATAAAATGCATTTAAAATTTTTAATAATATTCGATTTGTTGTTTGAAAATAATTGACATTTTTGTATTTATAAATTGACCGATTCTTTATTAACCTGTGATACAAAAGAAAAGTTGGTCAAAAATAAAAATTGTATTTATTCGTTGTCGATAAAGAAGAAAATTAAAAAATGTATGATTTATTAGTTAACTTAAATTTTGAATAAATATTTTTTGTAACTAAAAAGTTGGCTTTTGATTCTTCACAAATATAGACCGCAAAAATTAATATAAATTTTATAATTATTTTCATTGATTTAATTAAATTTTGTTACCTGCAGTTGTTTGCCACGATAAAATACGACTTTTTCTATCTGTTGATGGTAACCAATAAAAATTTTATTGAATTTTATTAAAAAAGTCTAAAATGAGAATTTAATTTTTTAGAATTCAAATAAAAAATTAATTAATATGAAAAATGATAATTATAATTTTATTTTCTTAAAGCAAAAAAATTTGATTAAATAAAACATAAATTTTTTAAAGTAAAAAAATAATTTTATCAGATTATAATTTAGGCAAGAGATAAATCTTATTACATAATAATAATAATAATTTTTTTTTGTGTAAAGGATTGATTTCTTAAGAAATAACATATATTAAAAAAAAAAAAATTATATTTCACATACTAGTTAATGACAGTTTAAACGGTTGCGGTAAATATAAAATACATTGTTATAAATATGGGTAAAAAAAATATGTGAAGATAAAGCGGCGTTTTACCTTTTTCTGCATAATTTTATACATCTTTTTTTGACGGTGCGTGTCCAATATTACAAGTGAATTCCAGGTATATTATTGAATTATTAAATTTTTTTTTTTATGCAATATTTATTATGTTTTCTTTTGTGTTTTAATATTAAAATCACATTTATTTTTTTTTTAGAATAATAAAAAAAAAAAGAAACTAAACTAACATAAATTTTTTATTTTTAAAAAATTAGTAGCTATCAAATTATGGAAATTAATTTTTAGGTAAAAATAAAATAAAATTTTTGATTTATATCTAGAGAGAATAAAAAAATTAATAAAATTCACATAAAAATGTTCGATGAGTATAGTTAAAAAAATTTGTGAACATTGCTATAAAAGTATAATTTTGAATTTTTAATTAATTATATACAAGATGTTTATAGAAATTAACCAGAAGCTATTTTAATTTTTATTGATTCGAATTCCTACGGTCACTTTATAATTTACCTTCTTTTTATGTATTGTTAGCACATTAAAAAAAGAAGATACGTGATTATGATTCATTATTTATATTGATAGTTCCATAATATATGTGCGACATTAATTATAACAAGGACCACTTTTTTCTCTCTCATGAAATTCAATTAAAAAAGCTTTTTATTTTTATGCGTGCATCTTATACACTGATAATTTGAATAAAATTCTTATAAATTTATTTATCAGTTCAAGATCGTGTAAGACAAGATAATTGCTCGACTTATGTTAACACTATTTTATGTACTTTGTAATAATAATATGTAATTACTTTTTCTATATACTACGATTAATAATTTATAAAGACTTAATTTTATATTAAATCCCATGCAATTCATTAAATAATATTTTCATTCAGAGTTTTACGAAAATCTCCAAAAGAACTAAGGATTTTTAATGATTTTAAATTATACATCAGATGATCATTTTTGAAATATTTAAATTCTGAGGTACTGGTTTTAAAATTTTTTTTATTTCTCCCATACATGCATAGTGTAAGTATTTAAGTATTTATAATTATTTAAGAGCTCTGAATTTTATAGGTGCGACAAATTTTTCCTTTTTTTATTGCAGTGGAACTCTTTGCCACAGAGTCTTAAAAATTTATTAGGTCAAGACTGTTTTAAAACTAATGTATATAGGTTCTGCTTAAATTATTTTGACTCAAATTAGTCTTTTTACATTATGATTATTATTTTAATAAAAGAAGTATACTTTGTGTAATTCACTTTGGTCTCTATTGGGTTGGCTTGGTTTTGGTTGCCTGCTATGGTCATTTATTCTAGTCATATAGGCAAAAATTAAATTAAGATTAGACATTTAGACTAATGGTATCTTAATTATTGTATCCGAATTTTATTTGATTATTAATGCATATTATTTTTGGACTTATATTATTTAATGTAAAATTAAATATTTTAAAATTGCAAGTTAGTTAAATTTTCTTAATCAGAGTAATTAATTTTCATGACAATGTATAAATTGTTTTTTATATGTACAATTTATTTTTAAAAAAGCATGTATTGGGTTTTAGCCCGTTATTTATATATAATAAAGAAATAAAGAAATAAAGAAATACATGCATAGTGTAAGTATTTAAGTATTTATAATTATTTAAGAGCTCTGAATTTTATAGGTGCGACAAATTTTTCCTTTTTTTATTCTTTTTAACAGTTTCACAAAAATGTATAGTTAATTTAATCACTCCTAAGTGTTACCACCGAGCACTTGAAGATAACATGGTTTTTATGCTCTATAGCCCGTTTATTTGATAAGTTATTAATAAATAATTGAATTTTTAATTAATAATATACAAGCAATCAAGTAGTTTTTCAAGTTAAAATAAAACCTTTTATAAAAATTAATTTTCACCCTAACTTTCTATTCCTAGATGAAAATTTATAATTTTTTTGAGTTCATATTTAAAGTCAATAACCTGATACCCCCCCCCCCCCAATATTGTTTTTGAAGTAAAAAAATAGTCTTATAAAAATAGATTTTTCACCCTTAGATGATATTTTATGATATTTTTGAGTTCGTATATGAAATTAGCAGCCTCAAAATCCATGCGTATACTAAAAGGCACTATTTTACGAATAGGAAAGACTTAGGTCAAAGTGGCGCGTTAGCGTTTTAGCCGCAAAATAGGGCCAAATCGCTATTTTTTTAAGTTTCCACCCCTTGTTAACACTTTCTGAGGGGTTGATGGTAAAAAATGATTTAAAAATTAAATTTCTCAAGAGTTTCTAGCCTTAAAATAATTTTAACATTTAATTTTTAATGAAAATCTAAGCCGGTAGTAATCAAGTGGCACGTTTTGGCTGCCTGGACGGTAATTGATTAAAACTCGGTAATTGTAAATCCATGCACTCAATCGCAAGCAACACTTTGCAACTTTATGTGGAGTTTTCAGTTGGTTGAGTCGACCGCGGGACCGCGCATACTTATAAGTACTAAATTTTCAAAAAATGTCCTACACGATAAACAAAGATACATTTACATAATCAGACCCTTGATAACTTATCCCAGATAAGAGAAATATCTCACATTTTCTTTAATTGTCTTAAATTTTATATTATGTTTAAATAATTTGATTTTATAAAAACACTGCGTAATTTTTAAATTTTTGTTCAATATTTTATCTCATTGTTGCAACTTTTTTTAAAATTGTAACTTGCTCTAAAAATCTTAATTTTATTTTGTTTTGGTTCTACATAATTATATAAGGAAACCGTTGTAATTTTGATGTTTTATTATTTTTATATGTAAGCACGTTTGGAGACCCCCAGAAGCTAAAAATCCAGTTTTTAAAAAAAGATTGCAAGTGTGCGCGTGTTTGTGAATTTATGTATTTTGGCATTATTAAAACATAAAAGTAGTTTAAAAAAAATTAACCTATTTTTTTTGCATAATTTGATACAAAGAAATCAATTCTTCGTAAGTTTTGAAACTAAAAAACTATTTGATAAAGCCAAAAATATGTCATTGGAAAAATAAACGTTCCAAGAAAAATTCCCAACATAAAAATTAAAAAAAAAATTATTTTAAAAAGAGAAAAATTCCTAAGTGGATTTTTGCTTGAAGTTTTAGCAGTAAATAATTCCTTGTTGCAAAAGCCGCATAATACAAAAAAAAAAATATCATTTTTGAATCCCGGCAAATCCCGGTAATAAATGTAAAAATAAAATTTTCAAAAATTCTTTGTATTTCGTTTTCTCTTAATATTAGGAATAATATGCAAAAAAATCATTTGCGATAGTTTTCTCTTTCAAATTTAGAATAGTTTGGTCGCAATTTTTTATGATTTTAGACCCGCCAAAGATATTTTAAGTCCAAAATAAAAAAATTTGGATAAGTTAGAATCATGTTTTTAAAATTTTTCATTATAATAATTAGCAAGAAAAAAGACTCTTATCCACATGAGTATTTTTAATAAATACTTCGTTGTACCAAGTTATACAGATGCACAAGCCTGAAATGTATTTTAATTACAACTTAATTGATGTGCTAGAAGTGCACAGTAGTACCAACTAAGTAACCGGAAGTCAAATTTGAAATGGAGAAAGTATAATTATTTTCGAAAGATCTCCATCCACGCCTAATGCTAAAATTTCTTGAAATTACGATATTTATCTAAAAACACTTAAATTTCAATATTATGCACAACAAATATTTATTTGTAATGATTTTTTATTTATTTTTTTTTATGCACTGAAACTGTAAAAAAATTATATTTTTTCTTAAAATAAATTTTATTTGAGGTTAATCTCTTTTTTTTAAGCGTGGTTTGAGGCAAATTAAACCTTTTTGGCTAAGCGTGGATAGAGACCTTTCATAAAAAACCAAGACAAATAATGCTTTTTCTTAAATAGAATTACTGTGAAATATTTAAAAATCTCTTTAAAATTTTTAAGTCTGTGCATGTGTAAGTGACGACTTCCTACATAACCATACGCACAGGTTTTTTATTATCCTGTATGCATTAGAATTTATAAATTTTTTAATTATGGATCGTACTTAAAACGAGATAATCAATGCTAAGGATTATTGTTATAAAAAATAATTTGCTTATTTTGTCATACTTTATTTTTCTTCATTACAAATTTGACTTCCGGTTACATAGTTGGAACCACTGTGCCCTTATAGCATATTAATTGAGTTATTCTAAATTTGAAAGAGAAAACTATCGCAAATGATTTGTTTGCATATAATTCCTAATGTAAAAAAAAAACGAAATACAAAGAATTCTTGAAAGTTTTATTTTTACATTTATTACATTTATTTTTTTGTCGGGATTCAAAAATGATATTTTTTTGTGTATTATGCAGCTTTTGCAACAAGGAATTATTTACTGCTAAAATTTTAAGCAAAAATACACGTAGGAATTTTTCTTTTTTTTTAAATAATTTTTTTTCATTTTTAGGCTGGGAATTTTCGATGAACGTTCCAGACTTCAATGACGTCCAAAAATGCTTAACTTCAAATAAAAAATTTCGATTAAAATTTTTAGCATTTTTTTAAAATCATTTTTTAGTCTAGAAAAGATATTAAAAAGCCAAAAATAAAAAGTATATCTTAATTAAGTGGACAATTATCAAGAGGTGGACGATAATTAAAAATAAAGTATTTTTATTTGAGGAGTTTAAAATACAATACTAATATAAAAACCGTTTAACTTAAAAGTAAAAATGGTCTGCAAAAAGATATACCCTTACATTTAGTCAAAGCGCCAACAATGATAAATGCATCCAAAAATTATAAATGGAGTAAATTGAATCCATCTCAATGGATCATAAACATATTTTTAATCACTAAAAACGATTTTGAAGGTTCTATCCGTTTTCTGATGACTAATTTTGAGTAATAAACGCTTTATCGTCCAAAATAACCGAAAATTATCTTAATAGTCTTCATTACTCAAAACTGACCATTAGAAAATGCATGAAAAATTCAAAATCATTTTTAGTGACCAAGAATATTGCCAATAATCCGTAAGGTTCTCTAAGTTGAATCACAATTTTTGGAAGCATTTAAATTTGTTGGCTAATAATTAGAAAGTTGATTCGCAATTTTTTGGAGTATTTTTCTTTTTTATTTATTTGAAAATGATTTTAATTCGAGGTCAAACTTTTTTGGGCCAAAAGGGTAATTTTACCTAATTTATGTCTACATACTTGATTATTAATTTCTCGTTAAAGAGCATCCCGGAATAAGAAGCGATTTCGGCCCCGGCATGAAATCAAAAAAACCTTTTTACACTTGAAAGTACTCATAAAAAAAACGTTTTTCCCGTTGGAATTTTTACCCCAGCTGCCCTCTGTTGGGCTAGGGGGGCAAAAGTGTTAAAAAAAATTTTTTTATTTTCAAAAATTCATATCTCTGGATCCAGAAAACGAAAAGTGGTCTACAAGGTCTCAAAAAATTGGGCTTTCTATGCACTTTAATTTTATATATGTAAAAAAATTTTTTGAGACACGTAAGCCACCTTAAAATTAAAAAAACGAAAAACTTTAGTTCAAATTTTATCTTTGAAGTTAATTTTCTCTGCCACAAAGATTTACTCATCCCTAAAAAATTTATATATTTTTTGTCACATATGAAGTTGCAGAATGAAACCAGTTTTAACGAGATTCCAACGTACAATTTTTTAAAAAAGCCGAAAAACCGATGGTTTTTTCATTTTTTAACTGATTTTCTGGGTTTTTAAGCTCAAATTTTTATTTAACTCTAAACATATACTTTTATATGCAAATTTTATGATTGTAAATAATATAAAAACTTAAAAATTTTCTATTAGCACCGGTTTCAACAGGATCCCAATATATCAGAACTCAAAAATACAGATAAACTATTGATTTTTAGCATTTTTTTGCAGATATCCAGAGTTTCTAAGAAGAAATAACTTTCTTTATATAATGAGGACTTATATGCAAAAATTTTATGCATTAAATTTACATAAAAATCAAAATCGCAAAAATCTTTCAAATGAAATCGGTTTTAACAAGTTTTCAGCGTAGAAATCGATAAAAGATATAAAAAACCGCTAAAATTTTGTTACCTTTTTTTGCTAATATTTTTGAGGTTTCTTAATAAGAATAAGGGTTTTTATGCAAGCATTTACTCATACTTCACACTTTAACCTATCTGTTGAACTATTAAAATATTACGCAAACCGATTCCATTCAAACCTAAGGTGAAAATGTTTAATAAAATAACGCTGTTAAATGATCATTTTTGTTTTTTAATTCACTGTCAGTAATTTTTAAGATCAAATAGTATATATTTTTGTTTAACATATTATAATGTTGCATCTTGTATTAAAATTTAATAAAAAAATTTAAAAAATTTTTCTGAGTAAGTTACGCACAGGGAGCGTGAATTCCCTTATTTCAGCAATTTTTAAACTAAAAAATGATTCACTTGTATCAGGTATATGTGATTCTGTACTAAATGCTTTTGAATCAGATGTATTAACATTGAAATTTGACTTTGCATCTTGTAATTGGAGTAACTTGATAAGTTAACACACAAATTATATGGCTACAAAGATTTTCACAAAAAATGGCTGCGTGTAATTCATTCGTGCATAGATTACTTACAATTCCAATGGAACAATCCGATTACGAAGAAGAGTTAAACATCATAAAACAAATAGCTGTTGCCAATGGATATAAAAGTTCAATAATCGATAAACTTATTTATAAACAACAAATAAAGAAAAAGCATCAACTCTTACCAAAGGACAACCTCAAGTACTTATCAACTACTTACGGAAATATCACCAATCAAATCTTTGTAGAAGTTTTCAAAAAACTAAACATGAAAGTAGTCTTCAAAACGGATAACAACATCAAAAACATATTAAGATTTAGAACTCCCGAAAAATTGGAATTTAAAAGTGGTATTTACAAACTAGACTGCAACGATTGTGACAGCATATATATAGGACAAACAGGGCGCACTTTTTTCAAAAGATTTACAAAACACATACAAGGCCCAAATCAAAAAGTTCTGACATCCAATTATGCCGAACATCTTCTCACAAATAAAAACACAGGCACAATCCTGCACGAAAATATGAGTAAATGCTTGCATAAAAACCCTTATTCTTATTAAGAAACCTCAAAAATATTAGCAAAAAAAGGTAACAAAATTTTAGCGGTTTTTTATATCTTTTATCGATTTCTACGCTGAAAACTTGTTAAAACCGATTTCAATTGAAAGATTTTTGATTTTTATGTAAATTTAATGCATAAAATTTTTGCATATAAGTCCTCATTATATAAAGAAAGTTATCTCTTTTTAGAAACTCTGGATATCTACAAAAAAATGCTAAAAATCAATAGTTTATCTGTATTTTTGAGTTCTGATATATTGGGATCCTGTTGAAACCGGTGCTAATAGAAAATTTTTAAGTTTTTATATTATTTACAATCATAAAATTTGCATATAAAAGTATATGTTTAGAGTTAAATAAAAATTTGAGCTTAAAAACCCAGAAAATCAGTTAAAAAATAAAAAAACCATCGGTTTTTTGGCTTTTTTAAAAAATTGTACGTTGGAATCTCGTTAAAACCGGTTTCATTCTGCAACTTCATGTGTGACAAAAAACATATAAATTTTTTAGGGATGAGTAAATCTTTGTGGCAGAGAAAATTAACTTCAAAGATAAAATTTGAACTAAAGTTTTTCGTTTTTTTAATTTTAAGGTGGCTTACGTGTTTCAAAAAATTTTTTTACATAAATAAAATTAAAGCGCATAGAAAGCCCAATTTTTTGAGACCTTGTAGACCACTTTTCGTTTTCTGGATCCAGAGATATGAATTTTTGAAAATAAAAAAATTTTTTTAAACACTTTTGCCCCTCTAGCCCAACAGAGGGCAGCTGGGGTAAAAATTCCAACGGGAAAAATGTTTTTTTTATGAGTACTTTCAAGTGTAAAAAGGTTTTTTTGATTTCATGCCGGGGCCGAAATCCTTCTTATTCCGGGATGCTCTTTATTCTTCAGAAAAATAATAATTAGTCCTTTAGGCCAATAAAAACCAGGTCTTTAATTCTTTAACGGGTTGGTAAAGTAGTATAAAAGTTGGATTTCCCGATTTTAATGGGCAATTTTAGAAAATCCAACTTTTTTCCTAGTAAATTTTGAGCTATTTACAAATTTTTTTTTTTAATCGACGCAGAATTTAATTACGGAGTGGATGAAATAAAATTCAAATTTTTATATTAACAAGAAAATTAATTATTTCAAAAAAACTAATGTTGGTAACTGTTCTACCTTACCGGCCCCTTAAACAAATTTGAGCTAGAAATGACTAAATTTTGTCTGTTACAAAAAATTAAGTATCTGATTCGAGATATCGAGTAAAAACCAAACTTTCAGATACTAGTACTTTCATAGAAGTAAATGAGGTATTTCACCAAAAAAAAAAAATATTGCTGTTTCTTTTACCTTTTCTTTTTTTTTATTATGAGAAAAATATCAGATCTAAAAAAATACTATAAACGAGGTTTCTAAAACTAGTAACCCCATAAAAATAAATTAGGTACTACGTCCAAAGAGAAAAAAAATTTGGGGTGTTTTTTGTATTATTTTGTGTGACAAAAATTTTCAATAAATTAATTATCAGATTCGAGATATCGGTAAAAACCGTTATTTCAAATATTAGTACATTCATAGAAATAAATGAGGCACGTCCAATTTTTTGATATGAAAAAAAATGAAATATATTTCTATATGAATTAAGGCTAAAAGTTTAAAAATTTTGAGTAAATTGATAGTAGGCCCTTTAGCATATATTTTTAATATCTGTATTAATAATGGAATTTGGCCAATTTCCTTGTAAATGGCAGAAATAATTCCAATTTACAAAGGTGGTAATAAAGCTTGATTACTAATTATCGCCCCATCTCTCTTATCTCAAATCTTGCCAAGATTTTTGAAAAAGTTATTCACACTAGATTGACTAATTACCTAAGATCTAAAGGCTTTATTTCAGAGCGCCAGTTTGGTTTTTTGCAGGGCTGTGGGACAAAGGATGCATTACATTGTGTTACAGAACATATTTATTAAAGTTTTAACAATAGTAAAGTAGTTATAGGCACTTTTTTTGACCTAAAAAAAGCATTCGGCACAGTTTAGCATGAAATTTTACTTGCAAAATTGGAAAAATATAGAATAAGGGGTATTACTAATTTATTAATTAAAAATTATCTTTTGAATAGACAGCATACAGTTAAGAATGGAGATACAAATAGTGATTTTCTGACTATTAATACAGGAGTTCCGCAAGGGTCAATATTGGGGCCTTTACTTTTCCTAGTATATATTAATGATCTGTTAAAGTTATTACCACTAATTTTCTCTTATGCTGATGATACGGCAATATTCGCCATTGAAAATGATTGGACCAGGGCTCAAGCAGTGATGAATGAATATTTATCACTGGTTGGGGTCTGGTTCACTAATAATAAATTAAAATTAAACCCTGAAAAAACAGTATACATAACTTTTGGTTCCTCTAAATCTAGCATCCCAATTGATGACTTATTCATTCAATTAATAATCATATGAAGATAGAAAAGGTAAATACTGTAAAATACTTAGGAATATATCTGAATCAGTTTCTGAAGTGGGACTCCCATGTTAATTTTACTGTAAAAAGAATTATATACCTAACTTTTGTATTCTATAAATTGAGATACCTTGATAGTTTCATTCTTAAAATTATATATGACTTTTTATTCTTAAGTATTGCCTCCTACGGAATTTCCGTCTGGGGTAGTGCTTACAATAATAGTCTAAGAATACTACAATCTTATCAAAACAAGATAACTAAATTTATAAGAAGCAATAGTGATCTCTTAAACTTCTTAAATATTAAACAGCTATTTGTATTAAATTCACTAATTTTTTATTATGATGATTTTACGCAAATATACACTCAATCATCATCAAAATCCAGAAATAAAACCTTAATTTTGCCTAAAACAAAAAAGTCCGTCTTTAGAAATAGTTCTTTAATAATGGCTATGAATACCTTCAATAGCCTACCTAGAAACTTAAAGAATTGCCAAAATAAGACACAAAATAAGCTTGAAAAAGTGTTTAAAAGTCAGTTATTTGCTTAGTTCTAATTTATTTAGCGCTGGGGGACATTTCTATTAACATTATTTTGATTCATTTGATTGGCTGCAAATTTGAATTGAAATTTAAAATTAAATTGTTTCTTAGATTTATAATGTTTTATATATTACATTTTGTAATTATATTTACATATTGTTTGGCATTGTTTATATATTTATTTAGTTTAAGTTTTGTTTTTCAATTATATTTCAATTTTATTTTTATTTTTATATTTATAATTAAATATACTGCCTATCCCTGCACAGATTTTTTTAAATATCTCTAGGGTACAGCATTATTTTTTTATATTATTTTATTGTGTAATATTTTTGTAATATTTCCATAAAATTATGTAAGATGATGTATGTATATGTTTTGGGCAATAAATAATAATAATAATAATAATAATAATATGGAAAAATGATCCTTTTCTGTCATATCTGCCTAACTCTGAAAATTAGATACATTATGTGCGTGTTACATACATTGACAAAAATATAATATTTAAGTTTTGAAATTACTTTTAGAAAAGTGGTTTGACAGACAAAAAATTAGAATTTACGAAATCCATGCAAAATAAATTTAAAAAAATAAAAATTATAATTGCAATGTTAAATAATTTGATAAGTAGATATAAACTAGAAATAAAAGTGACGTTGGTCATTTAAATTATGACTTGACCAAAAATTTGTTACAAAAATCAAAATGCATGTAAGTCTAACTGAGTGCTTTTTGCCGAAATGTTATAAATATAGGTTATAGCTGCAAGGACAATACAGTAAACAAGAACGAAACATTAAACGTTTAATGTGTTGTGCCCAGGTTGAAGGTTGTGCCTTTTAAGTTGAATTCAAATTTTGGATTTTACAAAGAAATCCATGAGTGCTATTCAAAGAAACATTTTTGTTTCAATTATTTGGAGAATTAGTTTAAAGAAACTGTATTTTAACTCTGCTGAAAAACCTAAATTATAAAACCTTCTTAATAACTTTTTATTATCTTAATAAAAATAATATATTATTTGCAGAAGAAAAATACACAGCTCTTGGAATTTTATTTAATAAAGACTTTTAAACTCTGAAACAAGTGCACAAATATTGAAAAAATAAGGACCATTAACAACGTAAATACAGATTCTGACACTTACAGAGAAATAGCCATTAATAAATAATTTTATTTTTAGATCGTTTACTGGTATAGAAGGCATTAAAAGGTCTATGTGGATTTATTATAAAGTATCACCTAATTATATTGTATTGATGTACAGCTAAAAATTTGTTTTTGTTTATATTGCAAATACGAAGAAATTTTTTATATTGATTACAACTTTCTTCAATTCTCACACCCTCTGTTCTGTTATCTTGGCACTTTATAATTCAAGGCTCTAAAAAGGATTTTATAAATATAAACACCCTGGCTATTAATATCACGCGAGGCTAAAATGGACATGAAATCGGCAGCAAGCAAGGTGAAGATGCTCAGATTGTAGTAAGTCCAAGAAAAAGGAAGTTGCAAAAGAATAATATAAAAAATAAATAAAGAAGGAGATACTTCGTTGGTAATATAGCATGAGGATAATTTTTTGGCGATAGAAAAAGCATAAAGTAAAAGAAGAAAGAAAAGGTCTAAATGGAAGAAAAGAAGAAGAAAAAAGGTGAATGTTGGTAAAGGTGGTGGTGGTAAGGAGAGGAAGAGGGCAGAGCAACATTCCAGAAGGCGGCGGTGGAGTTGGCTCTCGTGGGAAACTTTGGAACGAGAGGGTGGTAAAACGGTCTACAATATATACTTGCTTTGGAAGTTCCTTGCAAAACATATATGTATCTTTGGTATTTTGCAACAATATCCTCATAAAAAATTATATTTCGCTTAAAAAAATATTCAACAAATTTTTCAATATACACACAACTATATAGTATTTATAATCCACGTACAACATATACTCATACTTACATATTATATTCTTATAATTTTATATCCAATATTTCAATGTATGCAAAATGAATTCATGAAAAACCATGTACTTGAAAGCTTCTGTGGAAAATTTTTTTTCATTCAAATAATTTTAAGTAAATAATTTAATTTTAAAATATAATTTTCAATTTTCAATATATTTAGAAGTTAGTCAATTTTGAATCAAGGGTCTCAAAAATAAGTCCAAAAGACTAAAATTAAGCTTCTCTAAGAGCTTCTTGCTCCATTTCTCAATTTCTGGCAATAATTTTTATTTTTTTGATCATTTAAAATAAAAACTATATTTTTTTTTTTGTAAAACGCTCATTCATATTCCTCAGAAAATTTTTCTTTAGAATTTGGATATCCAATTTCTCGTAGAATTCAATTCAGTCTTAAAAAATTTGATTGGAACTGCGCATGTACGAATAATCTCAAAAGTAAGATTTAATTATAAAGTCGTTAACTCGTTAATAAACTGTAAAAAGCAGTAACATTGAAAAAGCTTCAAAATTTAGTTATTAAAAAATTTGGGCTAAATTAGATATAAATGGCCGGAGTTATAACTGACTCACCAATATGACCGCTTTAAAACCACAAATAACCCGCAATAGTTAGAATGTTCAAAATAGGAACTCCAACTTTTTAAGGCTCATTTTAAAAAAATTTTGGCTTAATTAAGTTCTTTTATTTGCTAATGTAATTTTATAAGATTATCCTTTATTTTTAAGGTATAATTTAGAAAAAAATTCAGGAAATTATTACATTTGCAAAATTTCCTGAATTAACCCATATGTAATTCTTACGTATATGAATTTCGAAGATGGAGAGTTAATTGAAATCGTGTAAATGTGTATTGTTTATTGGCCTATTCTTCCTTTCTTGTTCTTCTTTCTTTTCAAACACCTTTTTCTCGTTATCCGTATCTTTTTCTTTCATTTCTTTTGTACTAACAATAAGTAGTTGTCGCTGGCGCGAAAAAATGTTCTTTTGTTTCTTTTTTAAATGTTTTGAAGGATATTACACGTGAATTCACAGGTATATTCTATAAGTTCTAAATAGGATTTGAATAATAATAATTAAAAATGAATTTGCAAAATGGAATAATTATTGTTTTGAAATTTATTTATATTTTGGGTTTAAAATACATCCAAAGTACACGTGAGATTATAAAAAGAAATTTACCGAATTCCAAGCTTGTATACGTGTGCAAATGTGCATGAAGAAGCAGACGAGAGAAAAGAAAGAAGCGAACGATGTATAGCGAGATGTTTTTAATCGGTTTCGTTACAGTCGCAGATAAGAATCTTAAGAAGCTAAGGGAATCTCTTTTTAGCAAATCTTAAAATATAGTATTCTCACACATAATATGTATCTATAGATAAAGATTTGAATGCATTCACCAATTTACACTTATGAATTTGTGCAAAATATCCCAGTATACCTTTTACATTAAAGTAATTGCTATTTAACTATTAGGAATATTTAAAACCTACACATCGTTATTTAGTATTCATATGAAAAACAGAGTCAGCAAAAATGCAGATGTAGGAGAAAAAAAATAATCCAAATCGCACCAACGGCAGGGAAATACGCACTTTATGATTACTGACTAAAAAATAAGGTTTTTCTGTAATCTACATGAAACCTGGGCCATGCATTATTTTTATGGTCATGGGCATTTATAATTATTCCTGTTTGGTGGTCAGAAATTGCAGGTTTTCTGGCCAGTTACAGGGTAGTATATTATATGTTTGATAAAAAAAAATTTAAAATAAATTATAAAAAAATTTTTTGTTATCACCTTAAAGGTTTTGCAAATAAAATGATACTCTTATAATAAAAACGCTGTAAAAAAACTTTAAAAAAATAAATTTGCTCTTTTGAGATATCAAGTACCAAAAATCATAATTTGGTAAATATTTCTGACAAAAAAATTTTAGTTTCCTTCAATTAAATTTTGTGGAACTCAATAAAAAAAATAAAAGCTCGATAAGATATGTATAAAAAAAGTTTATTAAGCCCATTTGTAATTATATCAATCAGGTATGCGAACTTGCAGCAAAAGCAGGAGCCGTAACGTCACGGGACCGTCCTGCTTGTGAATGCCACCCAAGCTGATGCGCGTGCGCGCATTCTGTGTGGCCTCCGAAAAACTTCGAAGACTCTCGAGATCTACCGAGTTAGCCGCGCGCCAACTGACCACCCCGATAGAGCGCGCGCGTGCCGCTTTCCGTGTGGTCTGCTTCATTCTGTTTCTATACTGTTTCCTCGTACCGGGTTTGTTTTTTGTTTATAGAAATCCTAACAATTATTGGTATTATTTGATTTGGAACTGATTTTTACATAGTTACTTTTTTCTTTTACTTACTTTTTTTTTCTAAATGTATCTAACTTAAAAAATTTGCATAAAATTTTCGGAGATAATATTAAAAAAATATTTTTTTTTCTAATAAATAAGGAAATAAAAAATCTGGAAATGTATAAAAAAAAAAATAAATCACTAAAAGGAGAAAAACTCAGGGTTGTATAATTATTTTCTAGCAGTTGAATATAATTTGAACATGTTTAATGAAGTGGGATCAAATGGACTTAAAATATTTTCAATTTAGCAACTTCTAGAGACCTTTGAACAAGTTAGGTGGGTCGATTTCATGAAACATGTTTTTACTGGATTCTGGGGGCACCAGAGTAGAAATAATTAATTATGACTCAAAATCTATTAAAATTCTGCTCGAGCAGGATTCATAAAATAAATTTTTAGTGTTAATTACTAATTCAATTGTTTCAACTCTAAAGTATCCCCAGATTCAAGTAATAATATACTCTATGAAATCGTCCCCTTAGGATAATTTATATTTAGGGACTTCAGTTCTAGGGTTATAAGACCTAGAACTTATAATTATTTATTTATTTATAATATAAGGTGTATTTTTCAAATTGTGAAATAAATTTAATCCCATAGAGACTTAACGTCTGTACATGGACAAATTTAGGAGTATATTGTATGTATATATATATGTTACGCCCGAAACGAGGTAACGGCAGGTTCCGCGGAATCGGACAGTAAACCGGCCGGTTCCACGGAATGGAACATCAAACCGCCCGGTTCGGCGGAACGGGGCATCAAATTGAATAAATTAATATCAGGTTAATTCCACAGCTAAATCCCAGGTTGGGCGGGACCAAGTCTTGAAAATTATTTTTTTATCTCTCACTCGAAAATATGTCCCAAAATTAGACGTCAGCTCAAATTTCAGCTATTTTCAATGATTTTTAAAGATTTTTCCTGAGTGGGGTATTTTAAATGTAAATTATAGTACTCAGCCATCTTTTATTAAAAGTACCGTAAATTTCACAAAAAAACTCTAAACAAAAAAAAAGGTAGGTTTTCGATCGGAAATTTTTCGGGGAATCCGAATTTTGAGTCGAATTTTATCCATTCTGTGTCGATTCGCGGCAAATTTCGAATTTGTTTTTTTATTCAACAGCGATTTCTCAGCTCATAATGGGATAACAAAAATTTTTTTTTTTTTTTAAAGTGTCAAAAAAATGAGAACTTTCATGTGGTAAATTCTCCCAGATGTGTTTTTCCAAATTTTAATTTAAGTCATGTAACAGAGGGTAGACTGCCTGGTAGGGGGGTATTTGGTGGTGCTAAAATCGAATATGGCCATAGAAATGCAATAAAACTAACTAATCCCCCCCCCGCCCCCATATGCCCCCTAAAGGTGAGAAACATTATTTCTTTTCGAAAAATGAAAATTGAACTATATACTCATGTTTTTTGGGATGCTGATACCAAAGTTGGATATAAAAAATGTTTTTAACCAACGTTTGGCCCTTTAGATAGCCCCAGTGCCCCCATTCATATCCCCCCAAAGATGTGAAAAATTTTTTCCAAACGGGTTAAAAATATTTTTCTTAGGAAAATTAAAAGTCAAAGTGAATTCTTATACTTTTCGGGACGGTGAAATCAAAAATGAATATAAAAAATGCGTTTAACCATTGCTTGGCCCTCTAGACCACCCCAGTGCCCCCACTTACCGTCCCCAAACGGGTTAAAAATATTTTTTTAGGAAAATTAAAATTCAATATGTATTCTTATGTTTTTTGAGACGCTAAAAATAAACATCAATATAAAAAATGTTTTTAACTAATGCTTGGCCCTCTAGACTACCCCAGTGTCACCACTTATTACCCTCCCCAAACGGGTTAAAAATTTTTTTTAGGAAAATTAAAATTCAATGTGTATTCTTATGTTTTTTGAGACGCTAAAGCCAAAGATGAATATAAAAAAGGTTTTTAACTAAAGCTAGGCCCTCTAAACAATCCTAATGATGGGTGAGGGGATGAATAGAAATGCAATAAAACTAACTAATCCCCCCCAGCGCCCCCATATGCCCCCGAAAGGTGAGAAACATTTTTTCTTTTCGAAAAATGAAAATTAAACTATATACTCATGTTTTTTGGGATGCTGATACCAAAGATAGATAAAAAAAATGTTTTCAACCAACGTTTGGCCCTTTAGATAGCCCCAGTGCCCCCATTCATATCCCCCCAAACGGGTTAAAAATATTTTTCTTAAGAAAATTAAAAGTCAAAGTGTATTCTTATATTTTTTGGGACGGTGAAACCAAAGATTAATACAAAAAATGTTTTTAACTAAGACCACCCAAGTGACCCTATTCATCCCCTCACCCATCATTAGGGTTTTTTAGAGGGCCAAGCTTTAGTTAAAAACATTTTTTATATTCATGTTTGGGTTTAGCGTCTCAAAAAACATAATAATACATATTGAATTTTCATTTTCCTAAAAAAATATTTTTAACCCGTTTGGGGACGGTAAGTGGGGGCACTGGGGTGGTCTAGAGTGCCAAGCAATGGTTAAACGCATTTTTTATATTCATTTTTGATTTCACCGTCCCGAAAAGTATAAGAATTCACTTTGACTTTTAATTTTCCTAAGAAAAATATTTTTAACCCGTTTGGAAAAAAATTTTCACACCTTTGGGGGGATATGAATGGGGGCACTCGGGCTATCTAAAGGGCCAAACGTTGGTTAAAAACATTTTTTATATCCATCTTTGGTATCAGCATCCCAAAAAACATGAGTATATAGTTCAATTTTCATTTTTCGAAAAGAAATAATGTTTCTCACCTTTAGGGGGCATATGGGGGCGGGGGGGGGGGATTGGGTAGTCTTATTGCATTTCTATGGCCATATTAGATTTTAGTACCACCAAAAACCCCCCTACCAGGCAGTCTACCCTCTGTTACATGTCTTTTTTTTTGTGTGCCTGTGTTATCAAAATTACGTATTTTCAAAATTTATGAATTTGAAAGAAATACAATTTAAATTAAAATTTGGAAAAACACATCTGGGAGAATTTACCACATGAAAGTTCTCATTTTTTTGACACTTTAAAAAAAAAAAAAATTTTTGTTATCCCATTATGAGCTGAGAAATCGCTGTTGAATAAAAAAACAAATTCGAAATTTGCCGCGAATCGACACAGAATGGATAAAATTCGACTCAAAATTCGGATTCCCCGAAAAATTTCCGATCGAAAACCTACCTTTTTTTTTGTTTAGAGTTTTTTTGTGAAATTTACGGTACTTTTAATAAAAGATGGCTGAGTACTATAATTTACATTTAAAATACCCCACTCAGGAAAAATCTTTAAAAATCATTGAAAATAGCTGAAATTTGAGCTGACGTCTAATTTTGGGACATATTTTCGAGTGAGAGATAAAAAAATAATTTTCAAGACTTGGTCCCGCCCAACCTGGGATTTAGCTGTGGAATTACCCTACATTGAAAATAAGAAACATTTCTAAGAAAAAAAATTTTTATTTAATTTCTTTTACATTTAAAATACAATTTTGAATGATACTGATTAATTATAAGATAAAACATACAACAAACAAAATTAAAACTGTTATAATTGAACATGTCTCATGCCCGTTGGTTGTGTGAACACACAAAAAAGTTATATATTTTTCTAAGGAATATTGAGAACAGGCAGCCAAGAGGGTCAGAGTTCCTTAAAACTTTGTTTATACATGTAAAATGTATTTATACACGGTGATTCCGAGCGGGACGTATTGTTTGCTTTATCGACGGCCAATAGCAGGCACAGATCCAAGCGTCGACAAATAACGTCGCCGCTTTGAAAAACAACAACACGTCCCGCTCGGAATCACCGAGTATAGTAAAATAATTAGAAGTGGGGGAGGGGTTCCCTCTGGTTAGTTCCTGATATTAAAAATAATCACAATCCATAGGTGCAAACTGGCATACTCTTATGTTCATTTTTAATAAAACTGATCAAAAAATCGTTGCAAAATATCCGTGTCCGGAAAAATTCAAAACTGAGTCGTTCCGAAAAATACCCCACTAGGTGCAGTTAAGGTCGGTTTGTTCCCTTATAACTAACTAGTTTAGCGAATTAAAAAAAAAATAAAAAATACGTATCTAATATTTTTTTATCTATAGTTTCAAATTAAGCAAAAAAAAATTTACATTAAGAAAAAGATTCCTTTTGCCTCAAAATAATTGGTCTCAAAAGTATTTTCCTTTTGCCACAAATAGAAAGTGCTCTTGGGTCCAATTTTAAGATTATTTTCTTTTTGAAGCAAGAGGACTGTTATCTCAGTGTCGAAATTCCGATCCATGCATGTCCCCTATATTGTCAGATTTTGGTATTTTTTGCGATTTCCTTTGGATTTCCTCAAAATTTTTATCTGTTATTTATCTTTTACGAGTCGATGAATATCGATTACATTATCGGTTTTTACCCAAAACAAAGTCCTCTCAGTTATCAAACAAAAATCCTCACAATAATCACCATAAATAAATTCTATGTGTAATTTTGCACCTTACTCCAGTCAAAATACGAGTTTGTTTGTTAAAAAAACCCTATGGACTTAACCTGGGCATACAAAATGCAGAAATAGCAAAAACGTCCATTTTAGGGGTAGTTTTAGCTAATTTAGGGGTGATATATTAAGTATTCTTTAAAAAATCCATGAAATTCGTTTTCAGCTACCCAAAAAACCCTTGAAGACCTAATCTGGTCGTGAAAAGTTGAAAAGTGTTAAAATAGCGAAAACACCCCTTTTGAACAGAGTGCGTATAAGTAGAGTGAAGCAAATCCAAAAATTAGGCATGCGCCCTTTTTTTTAATTCATCATTAAATTAAAAATTGACCATTTTTTCGTGTGTAAAACTAAAAAAAAAAAATATATTAAAAAAAAAAAAATTAAAATTTGAATGTCCCGCGGCTGAAAATGGCGGAGCCAATCAGCAAAAATAACATAAATTTCCCCATTCTGCATATACGCCCTCTGCTTTTGAAGGGTAGTTTTAGCTAATATTAATGGTGAAATATTAATGTTTCCTTAAAAAATCATCGAGATTCTTAATTAGCGACCCAAAAACCCATAGAAAAGAAAATTCTTGGGCAAATCTATCGACTCAGAACGCGAATATATCAAAAATACACCCTTTTGGGGGTAGTTTTTGCAAATTTTAAGGTGAAGCCCCATTTTCTTTACCAAATGACCCATATTTTCGTGTTCAGCGACCCAAAAAACCTATACTAGAGCAAATCTCGTATTCGCAACCGTAAGTACACCCTCCCCGTATTTTGACTGGAGTACCTATAAAGAAAAAGAGGATAATTTTAAACTTATACTATTGAAATGAAATATTTAATTTTGATAACTTTTTTTGGTTTCTCAATGAGGAACCATTGTGATAGGTCAAAATTCGATTTTTGAGTTTTTGGCATATAAGCACGTTTTGAGACCCCAGGAAGCTAAAAAACCGGTTTTTAAAATAAGTCTGTACGCGCGTGTGTGTGTGTGTGTGTGTGTGTGAATGTATGTATGTAATCGGTGATATTTCACACTAATTTTTTTTCAAAAATTTTTCCACCAAAAAAGCTTGAGGTACTTTTTTTTTTTTAATTTGGATGTAATACTTCATTTATTTCCACGAAAGTACTTATATTTGAAAGTATGGTTTTTACTCTGTATCTCGAATTTGATACCTAATTTTTTGAAAATTTTTTTTCCAAAATTTTTTTCACGAAAAAATACAAAAAACACCAATTTTTTTTTTTCTTTTTGGACGTAGTACCTATTTTATTTCTATCAAAGAACTAGTTTTAGAAAGTTTTTTTATAGTCATTTTTTGGATCTGATACCGAATTTTTTCGAAAATTTTTTCTCAAAATTAAAAAAACAAAAAAATTAAAAAACCTCCATTATTTTTTTTTTTGGGGTGTAATAACTCACTTAATTCCATGAAAGCACTAATATCTAAAAATATTGTAACGGATGATACTTCCAACCATTTTCAAATTAAGACCTAATTTTTTTTTCCAAAAATTTTTTCATCAAAAAATCTCAAAATACTTTTTTTTTTTTTTTTTAATTTGGATGTAATACCTCATTTATTTCCACGAAAGTACTTATATTTGAAAGTATGGTTTTTACTCTGTATCTCGAATTTGATACCTAATTTTTTGAAAATTTTTTTTCCAAAATTTTTTTTCACGAAATAATACAAAAAACCAATTTTTTTTTTCTTTTTAGACGTAGTACCTAATTTATTTCTATGAAAGTACTATTTTTAGAAAGTTTGTTTATAGTCATTTTTTGGATCTGATACCGAATTTTTTCGAAAATTTTTTCTCAAAATTAAAAAAACAAAAAAATTAAAAAATTTGCAATATTTTTTTTTGTGGCTGTAATATCTCATTTAATTCCATGAAAGTACTTATATTTGAAAGTATGGTTTTTATTAGATATCTCGAATCTGATACTTAATTTTTTGAAAATTATTTTTCCAAAAATTTTGTCATAAAAAAATACAAAAAAAACCAAAATATTTTTTCTTTTTGGACGTAGTACCTAATTTATTTCTATGATGGTACTAGTTTTAGAAAGTTCGTTTAATTCCATGAAAATACTATTTTGAATAATTATTATCCAATGAATTACGTTAAATTTTATTTTGAAAAAAATAGATTTAGTTGAATTCAATTCATAAATTTTTTTTTAACTTTTAAAAGTTAATAAAAATGAATGTATGATTACATGGTTGTAATCGGTGATATCTGTGACATATTAAAGTATTTAGTTCATTGTTTGAGGAACCTGCTGCTTATATTTCGGGCCCCAAGGAATTCAGAGTGCAAAAAACCATGTTGCAGAAATTTTTTTAGCTGGTTTACGTACTAAATTTTTAGCAAAATCTGTCGTAATGAATTTTACAATGTTAATGGTGTGGAGTCCTTTTTGTTTATAAGCGGGATTCAATAAAATTTTCATTCTAATATCTTATTTTAGAAGATTTTGATGGATCTGTTTCGGCTCTATTTTTCGCAGTTTTCCTAGATCTTTAAATTTTACCCATGCATATATATATATATATATTTAATCTTTTGCACGATGCGTTCAGATATTCCTATACAGCAGATTGCAATGAGTATAATATGTATATATTTATTCATTGTTAATATGTGTGGATACTAAAACTCCTCCACATTGCAGGTATAAATATAAATTTTCTTACTATTATTCTCTCTCTCTCTCTCTCTCTCTCTCTCTTACTCTCTTTTTCTTTTACTCTATGTCTTTTACCAGCTATAAGATATACAAAAAAAAAAAGAAATAACCCTCCGGGCCGACAAGGCGGCCCCTTTGACCCACTCGTTTCACATATACAATCTTAAGTTTTTACATGTATTTATCCTTTTTCAATTTTCAAGCTCGTCATTGGCAGGCTCCTCCTGCTGTCTCCCTTCGTCGAAATCTTGTTTGTTTTCTCTCGTTCGTTCTTCCGTTTGTTAAATTTACCTTAAATTACGTGGCCAATGATAAATATTTACTTCGTCCATTACATTTTCATCTTTCTCTTTCTTATTTCTGCAAGCGTAAATGTGCATATTTTCAGTAGTGTATGTGTAAACATGAATATATTTCATTTATAAATTACATACATGATAGTGAATATGTTTAAGTATCTGAATATTCACTTATGTATAGGTGGATACTGAATGTATGGGTCAGAGCCAGTTCTTTTGTATTTGAATCATTACTTGCTACGTGCCACTTTCGGCCTGCGCTTTGAATATTCTGTGTTTTTGTTTTTTCTGAACGTATACACTAAAGCTTATATAAAAGTGTGAACCTACAACAAGAAAAAACTGCATTAGGTTCTGATACCAACTATTTTTTTTACTTTTGGAAGTATCTTCTAAGGTTATAAATTAAGTATTTTCAAAACTATTGCCATTTGGTCGATATTTTATCCATTTGCAAATTAAGCATCATTTAAGCAGGTAATTGATTAGTCGAGAAGCTAGCGTATCATTCCGTATGCAAAAAATTAGATCGACTGTTTAATTAAAAAGCACCAAGCGGATTATAGTTTTTTGACCCGCTGACTCCGAATCTGCAGTTATTTTTTAGCTAAAACTGGGGCGTTCGCCGCTAGAGGGTGTTTAGGGGGGGTAAAAACGTTATTTTTTGCAGATATCTTGAAAGATACGCGCCCTAAGTTACTTAAACCTACGTAACATATAGTTTTTTGAACCGCTGATTCCAAATCTGCAGCTATTTTTTCGCTAAAACTCAGGCGTTCGCCGGTAGAGGGCGTTTAGGGGGTAAAAATCCTATTTTTCGCAGATATCTTGGAAGCTAGGCGTCCTAAGATACTTAAACCCAAGTAGCATATAGTTTTTTGACCCGCTGATTCCAAATCTGCAGCTATTTTTTCGCTAAAACTCAGGCGTTCGCCGGTAGAGGGCGTTTAGGGGGTAAAAATCCTATTTTTCGCAGATATCTTGGAAGCTACGCGTCCTAAGATACTTAAACCCAAGTAGCATATAGTTTTTTGACCCGCTGATTCCAAATCTGCAGCTATTTTTTCGCTAAAACTCAGGCGTTCGCCGGTAGAGGGCGTTTAGGGGGTAGAAATCCTATTTTTCAAAGATAACTGCGAAAAACAGCATTTTTACCTATTTAACGCCCTCTATCGGTGAACGCATGAGTTTTAGTGAAAAAATAGCTGTAGATTTGAAATCAGCGGGTCAAAAAACTATATGCTACTTGGGTTTAAGTATCTTAGGACGCGTAGCTTCCAAGATATCTGCAAAAAATAGGATTTTTACCCCCTAAACGCCCTCTATCGGCGAACGCCAGAGTTTTAGTGAAAAAATAGCTGCAGATTTGGAATCAGCGGGTTAAAAAACTATATCCTACTTGGGTTTAAGTATCATAGGACGCGTAGCTTCCCAGATATCTGCGAAAAATAGCGTTTTTACCCCCCTAATCGCCCTCTGGCGGCGAACGCCCCAGTTTTAGCCAAAAATTAACTGCAGATTCGGAATCAGCGGGTCAAAAAACTATAATCTGCTTGGTGCTTTTTAATTAAACAGTCGATCTAATTTTTTGCATACGGAATGATACGCTAGCTTCTCGACTAGATCTTACACAGAGAAAAATAACTGTTAAACATAACCAAAATTGCTGGTTATATTTACATCATAAAGTTTTGTTATTTTCTGTTCAAATATTTTGTAAATATAACCATGTTTATAGTGAGAATTACAATTTTAACTTCATATTTTTGTAAAATTTACAAAATTTTTTTGTTATTAAAACTAACCCCGTTTTACTAAAATTAACCTTGCAAAATATACAAAATATTTTTTTCCGTGTACAATAAGGTCATAAAATTTAAAAATTTTCTAAGATATTGTAATTTTAATGAAAGTAAAGTACTTAATAAAAAAAACTGGAGATTACAAAAAGAAAAAATTTCATTTTGTTTAAAAAATAGTTCATTTTTAACCAAGGGAGCAAAAAAAAAAGGAATGGCCCAGATCGCACGTTAATTAACATCCGAGTCGAAGCTGTTACCATGGACAAAAAGAAATTTTTCTTTCTCAGTATGGAAAAACGCGTTTTTTCGATCTCGTTGCGGGTCGAATAAAGTGTTTTCGACCCGCTAGGAAGAAAAATCAAATTATAATAATGCAATCGTGTTTTGGTCTCATATATATAACAATGAATTATTGGCCTGAAAACTTTTGAAAAATATCAAGTTGATGTACATAAAGCTTTAATAAGTTATTTGAGTACAAACATAATTACAAAAGACTATTAAGCGCATAGAAAATTTGTTTTTAACGTTGAAATTTGGTTAAAAAAGTAATTATTAAGCTTCTGACGCTTTTTAAAGGGTATATAACCACCCAGCAACATTTACCACATCAAAATATACCAATGCTTGAAATTTCAAGCAAAGCAGCCTAGCCGTGTACTTATACATTTTGTATCAGATTTTTGTACAAGAGACACATAAATATTGTTATTATTATTGCTTTATTTTTATATTATTTTTTTTTGCAAGGGGAAATATGTGAATCTTGCATCAATCATGGAGCGTTTGCGGGCCTTAAAGACCCACAGGTTTCCATGACCGCCCAGCCGTACAAAGTAAAACCAGGAAACATGGCCGGTGAACGTGGTCGCCGACCAAATATCAGATTATTATTGACTAAACACATTTTAAACCCTTTCTACCTGCGCTTTCTGCCTTAAACTGGGACTCCATTTCAGGTATAAGTTCGGTTTAGAACGTGCAGCCTAGGCAACTGGCCACTACCTTTCCCCTGCCTAGGAACGGGAGAGCTCTCTACGATAGAATGCTCTCCTCCTTCTTCATCAACAGGGAGACCCTGACGTACTTTGCTATTTTGTCCCAATTTTCAGGACTCTGCAGTATTTCCGGGACCACTTTCTCTGGCCTTCAATTCGGGAAGAGCGGGCGCCCCTCCAAGTAGCGCACACATCCAAAAAACGTGTGTTCTAAGGTGTCAACCTTACCCAAACATTCTAGTCACTGTTTGGTTTCCACCTTATTTCACATCTTCAACGTGTCTTGTGAGTAATCTGTCATTCCTTCGAATGAAAGCAAAAGTTTCCATTTTTTCTGAGTAAGATACTAAATTACCATGAAAGGCAAACCTGAAATTGAAAACTGTAATTTAGGGCATTCTTTTTATGGTGAAAGGTCATATACTTTATCAGTTGGAAAAAACACATCTTTTTAACACTTTCTAAAACGGTTAGCAGCCGGTAAATACGTGCTTTACGGTCAATGAAAATTTACTAAAAGCTTTTATCAGAATATCCATTGTATACTTGTAGAGCTTTTTTCAAGATTAGCGTTCAAAATATCTATAAATTTTTTGAGCCTTATGAGCCATACGTGGATAAATACAATTAATTTTATTGACATAAAGTGCTTTTTGATCTACAAAGTCAAAAAACATAAGTTTAAAAATGCTAATTTTAAATTTATATACCAAAAGAACTGTACTTCAAATTTAAATGATGCAAAAAGTAATAAATTATACTATTTACGTGATTACGTAAAAAAAACTTTAAATATATAAATTTTAAGTTTCTCCTAGGATATACAATTTTGTATAGGTACTTTCATAATGTATTATGAATCTTTGATTTATTTATGAATTCCATTATATTAAAAAAATTAAATTGCTCTGAGAGAAACGATATTCATTCATCACGTTTGTTTGGTGCACTACGTAGGTATATAATTTTTATTAAAGCTGAAGTACGTAATAATGCGACCCGTCTCATGTAATCGACTTACAATGTTCTCAGGCGTCGATAAGTCTCGACACCTACGCTGCCTTGCATTTACCCTTGTCAGTATAATATGCGATGAATCAACTTTACCGATTGCTTACTGTTCATGAGTACAATTATTAATATGCGAGACCAACAGTAAAAAAACAATGACACTAGTGCAAAAATATTATAAAGAACCTTTGGAGGCGATCAGCTTTCTCCTGGTTCACTTTGTACAGCTTTTTTATAAATTAAAATTTTATAATATATATTTATTATATAGATATGCATAAATTTAACAAGATTTATTGATTTTTTTTCTGTCACAATCAAACATATTTTTGTGCAACACCTTGATGTCAATTATCATAATTATATTCTATTAATACAATATTTCTTTTTTGATTAGAAGAAAAAATATCAATGTATTCGTATCTTGTTAAACTACGATTATCTAATAAATGTAAATAATTTATGTCATTGAAGTTCTGAACGTTCAACGAACTATACCTAATCTAAATATATAAAAAAGTGTTTTTATCCTATTTTATTTTTTTCCTGCAATTTTTCCAAAAAAATAATATTTAAAAATACAAGTTTAGTAAAAAAAAACAAATTTTAGGAAAAATTTTACGTTGTTAAGAGCCCCGGGAACCTAAAAAAAAAGCATGAAAGAATTTTGAGACATTTACCATTTTTCAATTTTTAAGACTTATCCGGCGTATTTCCCACATATAAATGCTGGTATATTATTCTAAAATGAATTTGCAATAAAAAATATTAGATTATATTAATTACAAAGCATCAGAAAGTTATATAAAATGTAAAATAATAAAATATTTATAGGTTAAAACATAATTTTCTGGTTTTTACAGAAAACATTACTTTATTAATAAAATCTAGGATTAAAATGTAAGATTAAATTAAAAAAAAAAGATTTTCTGATCCATATATTATTCTGAATAGCCCAGTATCAATCCCAATTATCACTAAGCGAATTCAAAATGTGTTTGATATACCCAGACGTACCTGCATCGCCTCAGGAAACGTTCTATAAAAGCAAACTATGTCAGAGGCTTAACCGTAATTACTTACACCCACATAACCCAAAGATTTGATATTTTGGAAGAAAACTGTACCATAACTCGACGAATTTTTCTGAGATCTCTCGAGATCTCTAAACTTGATTTTAATTATTTCAAATGATTAAAACTTATTATGTTAAAAATGCTTATAGATAGCTTCAACACGCTCACACTATTCAAAATACATGGAAAAAAATCTCAAACTTTGTTTATACATAGCTAAACCATCAAAATTTGCCTTTTGATGAAATGAAAATCTGTAAAATTTTGAAAAATTAAGCTAAAATTAGGTTTTTGATAAGATTCTCAAAAAACGAATTATTAATGTTAATTTCTTTGTACCCAGACTCATAAAACTTATGTTTTTTGTAGCTCAAAAAGCACACTATGTCAATAAAATCATAAACTGCTTACGAAGATTTCAAAGATTTAAATCATTTTATTATTGATCTGTTAATTATTGCCACAGCACTTACTAGGAGGAAAAAATAAGACTCAGGTTGTTATTTGATAGGAAAGCAAAGTTACAGCAAAATTTAAAGTATTCGTCTAAGAATCCCCTTTTCATGTAAAGTTGAGGCACTTGGCTCGAGATTCAGAAGACTCTTTGAATAATATGTACAAGCAGTTGGCATTTTTTCCTGTATTTTAGATTCGCGTTAGTGAATTCAAAAATACTTTTACAATCTCATTTTTTTAAGCAAATTCTCGTTTAATCATTACTAAGAATTAATAACTTGCTTAACAGAAATTAATTGAATTATATTATGGAAATAAATAAATTATTTTTAATGAAATAAAATTTTATTAAATTTGATTTGCTTTGAAAAAATGATCAGACCCAACAATTAATATCCACAATAACCGTAAAAAATTAAATTTCAAACCTTATACATTAAAAGTTTTTTATCTAAGGTAAAAATACAAATTGTAATATTAATTTCAAATTTTCTTCAATTTTTTAAACGGAAATCATATTATGGGGTCCTTTTATCTAGCTCCCATGATATATTGCATTGATTTACAAAAATTGCCACATTGGGATAGTAAAGCCACTAAAAATGGCTGGTAATCAAACAGCTTACAGAAGCGGGATTTAAACAGATCTAAACGTTATTTTGGAATATCACAAGTCCAGTATTTGGTCTTCTTAATAAACAGGGTATGCAGACAGAAAAAACTGGGCTGATAGTTAATTATTTAAAATAATTGCGCAGGTTTTTAGGAATGCAATTATATTATTGTAAACTTGATCCACGTTTATCTGCCATAAGTGAGGATGAAAATGAAAATGAGTGAAAGTTAGTCATCATAGGAGCAAAAAGTGATAAGGTTTTAAAAGCGTATCATGAAGATCTCAGAGACTATTCAGGAATCTAGAATTCATATTATAGAGCTTTTGGAAATCGCAAAATACTATCAGTATGGACAAGTATAGCTATGCACTGTATAGGACCTTTCCCACATTTTGTAAATGGCTATAATTATATTTTAATATTTGAGCAATGTAGCCCTTTGAGAGCTCTTCATATACCATTTGGGTTTCGTGACGACATCATCGAATTTAGCCTCCATAATATCGTATAGTTTGTTTTAGTATGTACGCATTTGTGATTTGTACTTAGAAACCCTTAATAGGACCATTTTTGCCCTTTAAGGGCTCACACATACGTTTGGGTTTTAGGACCATCAATATTGGAATCAGTGATCCAAAAAACGTATAGGTTGAGTATTTGAAGCAGTTATTAATAATTCTTATATAAAGCCCGTGAAAGCGGCTTTTTAGGGCATTTTTATCCCTAGTATAAGGTAATGTGCATCTTGTAAGGATTTAGGAGCCTGATATTCATAATCAGTGGCCTATAAAACATATTGAATCTCAGTCTTGATTCAGACGGTAATCCCTACAAACAAAATACTTAATATTTTTTCATAGGAAATTTTTTCTTCAAAATACCTAACTATCGATTTCCAAAGTTTGGACAAAATCGCACCATTCGCCAATATTCCAATGCTAATAGTGCGGGGTCCTTTCTTAATTTTTTAAAGAAAATAATTTAAAAGTTAATAAAGAACAAATTCTGTTCATAAAAGTCACTTTCTAAAAAATTTTATTTTTAAAGATAAATTTTTTTGAGTATAAAATTTTTTTTTATGATAGAATTTGCTTGCATTTTCAAGCATTTGGTTGTATTTTCAGTTATATACTTTTTACTTAAATTTTCAAGCATTTCACTTGAAATTTCAAGCAGCTACATTTTTTGTTTGAATTTTCAAACATTTTCTTAAATTTTCAGCTATATTTTTTGATAATTGAAAATTCAAAGAAAGCAGCCTTATCATGTAATGTTTCTAAATATATAAATATTTTTCTAGGAAGAACATTAAAAAAAAATGGATATTTTCATGTGGAATTTTATTAAATTATAATAGTCATGTCAATAATTTTCATATTAATTTATAATTGTTATTGTTTATAAATATACCATGTTATTTTTTATATTGATTTTAAACTTCTGTTTAATCATGAAATAATTCATTTTTTTTTATTATACATTTATTTTGTAAAATAAATATTGTAGTTTTGATTTGGTCGACATAGATCGATGAAACGTCAATTAGAGAAATATAACATCAAAACATTTACTTGGATAGATCGAAATTTTATTTTTTACCTTTTAAAAAAATTGATAATTTAATAGAAAAATTTTGGGCAGAGCCTGAAAATATTCCGAAAACAGCATCTGGTGCAGCCGTAACTAACTATGAGCCAAAATGGCCACTATATAAAGAAATGAAATTTCTTTAAGATCCTCTTGAAGTTCTCGAATCAATAGGTAATTTATCCATGGTAGTTGCAAGTAAGCAGAAAAAAATTGGATCTCAAAATGAATAAGATAACGATGAAGATGTTGAAAACATTGGTGATAAGGATGAAGACAAAAATGATGATGACGATGATGAAGAAGAAAATAATCATTTTGATGATAACGAAGAAATTTATGATGATGAAGAAGATGAAGATGCTGATGAATTCAAATTCAAAGCAAATAACAAAATAAAAAAGAATAAGTTAAATATAAAAATTGCAACACCGATGAAAGAAGAACGTAGACAAAAAAGTAACAAAAGTAAAAAAAGTAACAAAAAATAACAGCTTCAGATTTTAGAAGTGATATGTTGGAATTGGAAAAGCTGTATTTACTCCCTAAATAAAATGATAGCAATAATCCAGACATGCTTCTTTTCTTAAATCTTTTACCCCATATGAAGCAAATTGAAAATCCAACTGATATTTGGAAACCATAAAATGATAAATTTGCATCAGCTTCAAAGACTTTAATGAGAAAAGAAACATCAACGAGTACCTCTACTTTGCATACTGTAACCATTTCTAACCCAGGTATTATTAAAAATATTTGAATTAAATTTTTTTTTTTTAATTTTATCTAATATAAAATTTAATAATGCAATTATTTTTTACAGTTATAGAAGGAAACGTAAAATTACCCAACCCAAAATACAAGGTCATAACAGAGAATAACAGTAAATCCAGATATAAATAATGAAAAATTTTTAGTAGATAAAAAAATTTATTTATAGTATAATTTAGAACTAATTAATGCCAAAAAAAACTAGTCAACATTAAGATGATCATAGAGTTATGAATTTAAATAAATCTAAAGTACTAAAAGAATTAAATATTAATACTAGCAATTAAGATATTAACAAAAAGCAATTTGATGATAAAATTAGAAAATTTTTTGGTTATAATAATCGCTTGAATAACAGTGAATGTAATGTATATGGTTACCAAATTTATGGAGGTCTAATCGAGGATAGCGTTTATGATGATAGCTATGTACAACAAACTGCTCATAATGACCTTGTAAGATTTGAAGACAATAATTCTCATAGTCTATAATTACATAATAATGCATTTGAAAATGATATTGAATTATCCCCAGCTACATCTTTTTTTAATTCGTACAAGGAAAAGGTTAAGATATCACAAGATTCAAAATAATGATCAAACTAATTAAACTTACCAAAATATTGTTAAGAAAAATAATAATTATTTAGCAACTACTTCTAATGTAGATAATAAACATTAACAAGAAAATTTTAATCCATATCAGAATTATAAATATCTAGCAAGAAATCAATTAAATGAAGATACTTATGTCCAATATCCATATTGTGCTATACCTAAAATTTTAGAAGTACGTGATCATCAATTTCGAAACTTTCTTCAGGATCAATATGCTCCACAGTTGCAAAGTAATGAAGCACAAAACTATTCAAATAAAAATTTTAATAATTACTCATCGAATGTAGAACTTAAAGATTATTCATCTTTCTCAAAAAATTCTCATATGACACATACTAATAATCCAACTAACTTTGGGTACAAAGAATCTTATGAAATTCATAATCATTCTTATAGAAATAATTCTCATGATGGTTAAAGTGAATGAGACAGTGGAATTTTGCTTTTAGCTAAAATAGCTGCAGAAACAGAAGAAAAAGCTACTGACCAGGAAACTTAGTAAATTAATTGTTAAATAATAAAAAGAACATATATGTATATACATATTTATATATATGTTATGCGATTATTTATGAATTTAATGAATAAAAATGTTTTTATTTTAGATGTTCAACAACAACTTTATTTCCAAAATTCTCAGCAAAAATCTCTAGATATAGATGAAGAATTAAAAGATGACAATACGTATTATCGGTTTAAAGAAAAAATTATGAAATCTGTTTAAAATTTATTATTAAAGTTAATAACTAAGTATACTAATTAGTACTTGAAATAAGTATTTTAATTATGATTTTAAGAATAAAGTTAAATAAATTACTTTAATAAAAATTAAAGATTGTTATAAAATTAATTTTTTTTTACTAACCTCAAAGTCACAACCAGTCTTTTTTCTACAGATATAGGACATTTATGCATACTAAACACGATTTTCTGTACTAAAGGAGTAACTTTTTCTAATATGTAATGAAAAGTTTGAATTGAAATACACGCATATTCGTAAAATTTATGTGGATACTCTTGAAGTTTTTTAAATAAAGTATTACATTCCCCTTCAACCCAAGGATATTTATTCATTTCGTGAACTTGAAATTCTTTAATACGAGTTACTACAGATTCTATTGTTACAGGTATATTTTCAAGCAAATAAACCAAACTTGTTGTTTTGAGTAAATTCAATATTGAAACATATTTCAAATATAAAAAATAAAAAATTCTTGTTTAAATAATTCAATCAAAAATGGAGTCAAATTTTTACACTTAACGTATTTTTGAAACTGGTTGATATTCACGATATACCGACGCAGTTGCTGTTAGATATCCGCGTTCGCAGATATTACAATTCACGCTTAGCTAAAAGGATGGATTTAATTTGATGTTGATAGGTGTGTGAAATGATAACTATATTGTTTCGAGATAAAAATTGTTCATTTATTATGTGTTTCTTGCAAGACACAAGAGAAGACTAATTGCCTCCTTTCGTAGATACAAAATTACCAAAAATCGTTCTATCTCTTACTTTCTAATGTCTTTATATTTTCTAATGAGCCTTTAATTAATATTATAGAGAAAGTATATTTAAAAGTTACAGCACAAAGTCGAGTCATCTGAGATACCGCGCAATACCCTCTCTCCTGCGTGGACCACATTTCGTTCTGAGCCCTTGAATTCATAATAAACTAAGAACAGGAATTATTGATACAATCTATATAATATTTTGACATTATATTTCAAATTAATAAGAATATAAAAGGGAATACAAATTAATATATTTCTGAAAATAAATGCAAAAATAAATTGATATATGTCTAAAATACAAGCAATTATATAATGAGAAATTTATTTTGTTATCTACACGAATAGTTCCTACGGAACAGCTGTCGAAATATCATACATACGATTTATCAACAGCAACGCTGCTACTGTAAACCTACCTTTATTTAGTTCCACCCTTGTCGATTGTGTATAACTGTTATAGAGCTGCTCTTTTTCAAAACTTACCATGGCTATGGTTGCTTCCTCTTCTGAACTCTGATCACTATCATATTGTTCAGTTATTGATAGCTTAATCTTTCAGAGTCAGTATATGCCCATTCGTCACTAAACGAAGTGTCTAGCTGTTGCTTTATTATTTTTAATTTTCTTATTTGTTTGCCGTTATTGTTTGAATAATTATTTCTTTTTGATTAATTTGATAAGTTTATTATGAATAATAAAACGATCTACATGGAACTAAAAATATATAACTTTTTTCATTATTGCAAAGCTGAAAACAGGGTTTCACACTGACGAGACTCACCCTGTTTTCTTGCAGAGTCGAAATGGACAATCAGATTTTTCATTTTTTTAATCATTTTTTTAAACATTTTTAACATCAAAAAATGAATTTTTACACCATCTAACTTTTTTTCAATAATTATTCTGTGTGACAAAGGGAGGCTCAGTCCTCAGAAACACAGATAACAATAATGAAAAAAGTTATATATTTTTAGTTCCATGTAGATCGTTTTATTATTCATAATAAACTTATCAAATTAATTTAATTAATTGGAACGTAAAACAGTATTTATACTGTTTACTCATTATTATTTCTTTTTGAATTCCACTCTTGAGGTTTATCATTTTTTTTGTTTACTTCTCTTTTTTTGTGGTTGCTATTTTCATTTTTTTCTTCATTTAAATTTTTGTCCTTGCATGCTGAATGTTAAATTCTTTTACTTTATCTTGTGTTTTTCTTTACCTCTGGTTTTGATAAATTTGCTTACAATTACTCGTATTATATAAATTCTAGCTAATAGTTTTGTCATCTCTCATATTGTTTGCGATTTTCGTAATTTAACTTTTTCTACTGCACTCTCAGTGAAATTCCATTTCAATGTGTTAATGATGTCTTCATCATTTGGAACATTTTCCAAGTATCTAGCCAGGGCCGCCCATTTTAAAATATGATTTTCACGAGTTCTTCTTTCTTCATAGGCTCCAGTTTTTAGGTATAAAAATATTTCTCTTTGTACTAATTTAGACAAAATTAATCTAAAAAACAATTTACTAGTTGCTTGTAATTACCTGAATTAGCAAATCTAGCCCAGTTAGCTATGATACGTTTCATGGTTGTTCTGAAAACATTTTCAGTGCTTCTTCTCCTACCAGTTTTCCTTCTCCTATGTTTTCAATCTGTTCAATGAACAAGACTGGGTTAATCTTCTAACGTCGCCATTGAGTTTTACATCAACTATTCCTATGGCTTTTGTGACTGCAATTATTTGTTCTTGTGATGACGTTCTTTCCGGTTCTGGACGTAAAGGTTCTTGTGACAGATCCCATTCTTGGTGCAATTGAAGAGCCCGCTTAAATATGCCTTAATTTTCTATTGACTGCTTTCGTAGTCCCGGGTTTCACTCCATATTTCTTTCTTGATTTAAGAGTCTTTGCTGGTTTAATTGTTGTTCTGTTTGGTTTAGCAGTCTGTTTTTTTTGTCTCCATTCTTGCTTCTCTTGCTGCCATTATACTTGCATTGTAATTTGTTCGCATAAATTATGTAGCTCACCGAATGTCTGTATATATGGATGTCTTTCCTGCTGAACATTTTATTAACTACCATTTCAACTCTATTTGTTTCACCAGGTATCGGTAGTCTTAAATTATTCATCGCTCTTTGTCTCTTATTTTTATTAAGATCTAGACTACGCCCGGGCGTGCCTCTTCTGTTGTTGTTATGCACCATTTTATCATCTCTATCTCTATCTTCTGATTCGCTCTTAAGGCTTTCATCTCTTTCTCGCTCTTGTTTTCTTTGCCGTATGTGACTGCGCGTCTAAATCGGAACGGAAATACGTTCAGCAACATCATTTTTTTATTCTTGGACAATATCATAATTTAATAATGGAACTTTCGCCAGTTTTAATGAATAAGGCTGTCTTTGTCTTCAAACACTTTTTTCAAGATTCATTGAAACTAATTATTTATTAAAAACTTTTTTCTTTTTTTTTAGTAAATTTATTTTATTCTTCTAGTTACCACTTTTACCTCCGTGGCAAAACGGTGCGTCCTGTCATGTTTGCCACTTGTTAGGGTACAGATTATACCCAGGCAATTCACGGCCACCACCTAGTTTATTTTATATTGCATTTTTAGACCAGTTTGGATTCAAACACCTTAAAGAGTGGTTTTAAGAAAGTTTTAATTTTTTTAATAAAAATTTTAATAAATTTTTAGGCTTCACTCTTTTTTTTTAACGTTATCTATTTTTGTAAAGTGCAAAGATTGTGATGGCGATGTTAAATTCGTGAAAACTTGTGCAAAAGATTTAGGCTTCCAAGTGTCATTGCGTTGCATGTGCAAAAACAAAGCTATTAATTCGTACAATAGAATAGGCAATGATTACGAAATCAACCGAAAATTTGTTTTCGTTATGAGACTTATTGGCGTTGGAGTAACTGGAATCAAATTATTTTGCTCTGTAATGGACCTGGGCCAAGATATAACCAATGCCAGGTACTACGGAATTATTGAAGACATTAAAATTGGCGTAAAAACTGTTTATGACATGGTATTTAAAAAAGCAGGCTTTGACGAAAAAAAAATTTTGAAGTAAAAAAATTTGCCAGAAGATCGCATTGCAGTATCAGGAGACGGTACTTGGGCAAAAAGGGGGTATTCTTCTCTTGTTGGAGTCTCAATATTGATTGGAAAATACTCAGGAAAGGTTCTAGATTTATTTGTATCTTGTAAGAAATTTCAAACTTGTTCTGTCAATAAAAAAAATATGCCCCTACTGAATTTTCTATATTGTTCGAAAGCGAGCATTCAGAAGATTGTCAAATTAATTATAATGGAAGTGCTGGAGGAATGGAAGTCCAAGGTGTAACTGAAATGTTTAAGCGATCTGAAAAAGTGCATGAAAGTAAATATTCTGAATATATATTGGTGATGGGGACTGTAAAACTTTCAAGAACATACTTTTGAGTAATCCATAGACCTAATTGTGAACAAGTTAGAATGTGTTCTACACGTGAGCAAAAGAATGTTTCGCCATTTAACAGATGCTAAAAAAACTCTAACTGAAAAAAAAAAACTAATAAACAAGTCAAAAAAGGAAGCTGAAGAGGCTTTGAAAATAGAAGAAGGGCCTTTGAAAAAGCGCGCAAGAAAATCTAAATGTAAAGAACCTGTAGTGAAAACTCAAGATTTGACAGGCAATTATTAAGGAAATGTCATTGTTTTATGGCATAGCATTCCAGCAGAATCCCAATAGTTTAGATGATATGAAAAAATCTATTTGGGCTATTTATTATCATCGAATTTCAACTGAAGAGAATCCACGCCACGAATATTGCAACATTGAGTGGTGCAAGTATTTGTAAGCTCAAAAAGAAAATACAAGTTTTACGCATAAGCCAGCTTTAAATGCAGACGTTAAAGAAGTTGTAGAACCAATTTTAACCAATTTAACTGACGATAAATTATTGACGAGGTGCTTGGGAAAAAATAATCAAAACAACAACGAATGTGTTAACAGTATAATTTGGTCTATGGTTCCTAAGCACAATTTTACTTCTGGTAAAATAGTCGAAATTTCATCTTGGATTGCTGCCTGCGTTTTTAATGAAGGGGCAATGACATTAATAAAAATTCTGGAAGCTATGGATGTAATACCTGGTGAATACGCGTATCAATATGCTGTCAAACGCGATAAAACTCGTATTCGCATCGTTGAACAACAAGCTAAGCAGGCAACAAAAGAAGCTCGTATTGCCAAAAAAAAGCTCGAGAAGAGGAGGAACTAAATTATGAAGTTTTATACGGCTTACTGTATTCTCCAGGAATAGATGACCTTGAAGAAGACTTACTTTCAAATACAAAAAATTTTGTTTTTTGCGTTTTTCTCAAAACTACATTTTTGAAAACGGTAACCACTCTCACATACAAACTAATTAACTAATTGGAAAAAAAATTTTCCCTGCTTTTAATTAAGTTATTAGTGCGGTAATTAAAAATTTTATCTTAATTAGCATTATTTAATTGCTAAATTAATTTTTAAGCCCCAATTTCGTGCATAAAATTTTTACATTTTCTTAAATTTTGCATAATCTTGCAATTTTTTGCAATTTTTTGCAATTTTTCTAAAATTTTTAATAACCGCACTAGAAAATCTTATTCTTAAATAACCCCGTTAAAATTTTTTTTTTTAGATGACCTGAACTGGAGTTATCCTGGTTACCGTAAATGGCCTCATCTACGAGGCCTCTACATCTGCGACGGCTGTACAAAAAATCTGCATTACAAAAAAAAAAAAATTTTCACGTTTACCAACACTTAATCAATCATAAAAAAAAAATTATTTGCGTAACTAATAAAATGACTGAGAAAAAAATGTTTGAAAGTTACTGTTTTTTACCCCTAAAAACTAGAAATGTGCCTTAAAGGTATAAGTTCTAACTTTAGTCAGTACGTTTTTCGAGAATTTGGTTTGAAAAAATTCAAGTAAATAGGCTTAATTCATTATCTTAATAAATGTTTATAATTTTAGTAGCAATATATTTGTTTCAAACACAAACATATTTTAAGAAACTTGACATGTTCAAATTTTTTTTTTAATTTTATCATATATTTTATACCTTTTAAATTATGTAATTCTCATTACGAAACTAAAAGTATTAAGTATAACTTAACTAATCTATTAATTAGTTTGAATTTTATTATCAAATATTATAATTTGTCTTTTAAGAAATAATGAAAAATAAAAATTAAAAATTAAAATAAAAATTATTAAAAAATTTAAACAATGACACATTGTGAATTTAATATGATTTAAAATTATTAATCGGCTAGAAAGTCTAGAAGTTTTTATTTACTATTTATCAATTAAATTATCTTTTGCTTTTTGTAAATTAATTTAATGTTTAAAAATGAAATTTCAAAATAATCTAATTAAATAAATGATTTTATTCATTACATAGTATAATAACATTATATGAGGCTGTATGCAAATATAATTTTCAACAAAAATTATGTGTTTCAATTTAACTATGTCTTCGACCTTAATGATTACCAATTGTGATAGTATCTTCATTGGCAAAATATTGAATGCTAAAATATTTTAATCACTTATTAAAAGTCTCTTATATTCTACCCTAGTTATGGGATTGCGAATAAAAAAGTAAGTATATTTATGAAAAAAAAAATATGATTGAAAAAATTTGAAATCCAATTGATTTTTTTATACTATCTTGACCTCGATCTTGACTATGTGTTCCTAATTTTAGTAAATCTATTAATAGTAGTTTGTTTTTAATTTCAATAAAATTAAAATATAAGGTAAAACAATCAAGTTTATCTTTTTGCAACTTTGCTTAATGATTCTAATTATTTTTTTTAAACTTTTTTTTTACCTCAATGTTCTTTGGGGATTACTTTAGATCTATTTAATTCACCAGTAATCTCCCGAGAACAAATGTAATCTCCGGAGATATGAGTGATCCAAAGAAATCACTCGAAATTTGCGATCACTGAAGATCTTTGGAGATCCCTCTTGATCTTCGGAAATCACTTTTTATCTCTGGAGATCCGAAAATATCATTGGAGATCATAGGAAATATTTTGAAAATTCGTCAGGTGAATCATTATAGCCATCCTTTTGAACGAAATCACTTTTTTACATAAAACTATTTTCAAAATAATAAGAAAAGTTTGCGGGTGACATATGCTATAAATTCGTGACCTGGATACCATAATTTTGGAGATGTTCAAATTTTTCTTTTTTTAGGAAAGCTCAAATTTTTTAAAAATTTGGCTAAAAAGTGAAATAATAGAATTTTACGGTCGCGATTGATAATACCTGCTTGCATTAGTTTTTATGTACGTCAGTCAAATTTGTATTAAAAACGGACGTTTCTTTAAAAATCTATAAAAGTTTTCCGGAAGTCGTAAAAATTTTTTTTTTTAAATTTTGGAGATTTGTGCTAAAAATAAGAAACCTGGGGAAAATTGAGAAAATTGCTAGATTATTTTCTCAAATAGATAAATATTATGTAATGTTAAAAAAATAAATATTAGAAATTAAAAAGTATAATATTTCTTTTATATTTTAAATAATAAAAAAGAGTCGGTAATTTAGTTTTCAAAATATTTTAAAAATATGAAGCTTTAATGCTAAAAAAAATACTAGCGTAATGCTGTACATTATATGCAAGCACTTTGTCAGCTACAGATTCTATCAAGTAGTGTACCCAATAGTTGCGAGCAGATACCTAGCATTGAACTGGCAAGTAATGCCAGTTCTTTCTGTAACAGCAAAAATTTCTTATTGGGTACTAAACAAAAGCATGTACGCAAACTTAATTCCTGTATTAGACCTTTTTTTTTTAACGAAATAGTACATCAAGATTATCATGAAGAAAAATAAGGGCCTTCTAAAACATTAGATTTTGCACATCCAGGATTCAAGTGCACGATTGTTTATTTAAAGTCGGCTGTATAATTATTGAATTTTATTGATTAAGAAATGTGTACAAGCTTTTTTAAAAAAAATTTTTGATTTTTCTTTTCGAAAATTTTTTATACCAAAAAATGAAAATAAAAAAGAATTATTAGATATTTATTAATATTTTTCTATTGTGACATATGGTTATATTTTGACAGATCTAATATTAAGTAAGTAAGGAAAGAAGCATTTTAGCCCCGAGTATATAATCCACTTATTTTATTATTATTGAATCTATTTAGGATTCAGCTCAAAGCAATGAAAAAAAAAAAGAAACTTTGGTATTTAATCTGCAAAAGTAATATGCAAACATGGGGAAACATATATGAAATGCACCAAGTATTGTATTACAAACAATTATAGAGCTTATATAAAAATCGCAATATTGTATGCACATATGTTATTGAAATATGGGTCAATTTATATAAAATTATTACGTAAGAAAAAAAAATGGGAATTCTGAAGAAATAATAAAAATTTTTATTTATTTTGTACACGTAACGAAAGATTGCGGTCATATTTGTCACTTTCTATTTTAACAATTACTTCCATGCGCTTTAATTTTTTTTTTTTTAAACCTCCGGAAATCGTTTTATAGATATTCTAGTTGAATACCATAACAAATTTTAACATTCTTGTTTATGTAGTCCGTAAGGTATATTTCTTAAAACACCAAAATAAAAGTTATTCATCTTATGTTAAAAGAATGTTTTACTAAAATATTTAATGCTCTAAAATCAGCATATCAAATTTTATTAAATGATTTTGTATTATTGATCATAATTATACATTAGCCTGGTAACTTTTTTTAAAATTTTATAGGATTTCCAATTTTGAAGCAGTTTTGCTAGTTGAAATTTTGAAATATTATATTCCTAAATGAATAAAAGTTTTGTTCAATTTCCTTTTATTTAAAAATCTTATTTTGTTAAGTTAATAATCAGGAATAACGCTTGATTTTTAAAATAACTTACTGGCTAATATACAGAGAATTCTTAAAATATTTCGAAACATTTAAAAATTTTGATTACAATAAATAAATAAAAATAAGAAAAATTATCGAACATTAATTTAAATGAATGAATTTATAGATATAAAAGATGTTGGTATTTATAGATAAAAATCGTGTACAATAAAGAAATATTGATTTACATTATGTAAAAATTAAATTTATTTTTTTTAATTTTTCATGTCTACTTTTTACAATAAACTATATCTTAAACATTATGGAATCTAATTTTTTTCTTATGACTTAGTTGTTAAAAAATTTTTAATAAATACCGAAAGTTTAATAAGTAAACAGGAAATACTTAATTTCTACCGTTAAGATAGTTTTTTAACTTCCTTTTCTCACAAAAAAAAGTAATAATAATAATTAATATTTGCATGAACTCAAATTATCAAACTTTTTTTATTGTTTTCTAAGAATACAAAAGAAGTTATTTGTTTAACATTACGAAGGTAAAATTTAATACCAAAAATATGAGGATGGTTGGTATAGCATTGATGGTTGTCAGCATTTTACTTACGTACAATATTTCACTGTTTGTTTCTTTTTATTGAAAAAAAAAATATTTAAATTTTTTTGCATAAATAAATTATACAACATATAAAAATATAATTTATTATTTTTGTCTCACGTAATTAATTAGCGATATGACGAAATTAATGAGACAACTTTTTTTATAATTCTAGGAAAATATAAAATTATTTAAACAAAAGGTTTTTTTAAAGATTGATTATTTACTTTTTTTTAAATGTGTCAAAATTATAAACGAAACCGCTTATAAGCATTTAGCATACTTTAACTTGATCCGACTAGTTTAAAAATTCTTTTTTGAAAAAAAGTACTTACAGTCTCGATAAACTAATATTTGTTTAGAAATAAAAATAATGGTTTTTATTCGAGTGCTTTTTTTAGGCATTATTTTAATATTAACGACATTAAAACTATTAGACTTTAAATAATACTGATGTTTTTAATGATTCCCTTTTAATACGAATACTGTAAAAGAGAATAGAAAATCTTGTTCAGATTTTTACAATTGTAATTCAACAAAAAATAATTCTCAAAAAAATTGCTTCTTTTCGAGCGTCTAACCTTTGGATAAAGAAAGTAAAATTAATCAAAAGTTTTTGTTCATTTGGAAGGTGATAGTTTAACTCATTTATACGCAGACTCAGAAGCAATATATACCATAGCCATTGAGACTACCTAGCGGCTCAGAAACTACACTTTCCAAATTATTTCAGAACAAAATAATATGCTAACCCTCAATCTGTACTTTAAAATTCATAGGGAGTTGCAAAATGAGTTACATCGGTTGATGAGGGAACACGAAGTTGCAAGTTAATTTTAAATTAATAAGCTTAATATTTCGTTCTTAAGAGCTAATTATGGTATTTCTGCATTTTTTAACTCTTTGCTACTTTACTGAAATTCCGAGCCACTCATTTAGCAAACTTCCTTTGGAGTCTACAATGAATTTAGAAATACCAATTGAATTTTATTTATCCATATTTTAAAAATATTTCAGTTTTGCTTCGAATTTTTGTTCAGAAACAGTGCAAATTTGAAGAATTACGATAGCTGACAAAAAACTATGGTTTATGTCACCTGCAGGATTATTTTCTTTATTTTTACACCGTTTTTTATCTCAATTGGTTGGGCGGATCTGGAGCTATAAAGGTACAGACAGCAGATATAAGCACACACATGTAAATAATTTTTCAAATACATGTAATAATAAAGACTTGTAAGTATATTAACCTGTAATACAAGAAACGAGGTAAAATCTTGAAGCAGTAATTTGGCCCTGGTAGCAGATACTTGAAGTAAGTTGAATTTTGTTAAGAAAGGTGTCTAGTACCGAAGTAAACAACTTTCGATGGTTGGAAAAAGGGTTGGGGGCGGGGGGGGGTGGAACTCAGTGGGGGGGGGGGGGTGGTTGAAAAAAAAATAACCTAACCAATCGATAAATTACCATATTTTAAGATAAAAACATTGATTGCAATTTTTCATAAAAATGCACCCCTTCCAAGTTATAGCGCAATGAAAAGTGTGATTTTTGCCAAAAAAAATTTTTTTTTTTTTCAGTTTTTTTAATTTTATTTGAAATCTGGTAAAATTACAAAAAATATTATATATTACTAATTTAAAGTATTTTTGCTTACAAAGACAGCGGTTTTTTTTTTTTGCGTACGATTAATATTAAAGGAGATATGAGAAGGCAAAGATGGTTGTTTAACGAAAAATGAAGAAACCAGATCGTTCTGGCGTAAATATCTGGAAAAATTTTACTTTTACTAAAAAAACGATGAATATCGTTTTGCAAGAAGACAAAATTGGGAAAATTTTGAGACTAACCAGAACCGTTTAAAGTAAGCAGAAAAAAAGTTATGGACAAAATAATTTTTTTTCCAAAATTTTTCATGCCAATTTTTTAGCGCCATCTGGGCTAAGATGCTTGAAAAAAAAAATCCTTTGATGAAAAGTCAGAACACTTGTTTCTAAATATGTCCAGCCATTTTTGGCCCTATCGGGTCATTATTGTTTATGTTTTGGCCTGATAAAGTTGGGTAAAATCGTGTATTTTTTAAGACATTTTCAGTTTTTGGCCAACAGCGTGAACATTTTTTATTTTAAACAGCCAAACTTTTTAGCATTTATTCGAAGTTACTTGTATTTCAAATTTTTGTCATAATGTTTCATCTGTAAGCAGTTTTGCCTATTTAAAATTGCCTATTTTATGTTTATGACGGTAAATGCTCTTTTTTTTCGGGCGAAATTAAAAAAAAATGGCCGATATAATTGAAATGTTGCATATGACATAAAATTTTGGCGATAACCTTAGCTTTGAAATGGTTTATTGTACATCTCGTTATCATTAGCCAAAAAAAAGTTATGGCCAAAAATCCTTTTTTTTTCAGCAATTACATAAAATTTTTATAGTTAATCCATTGAGTCTCTCTATTTTTAAGTGTTATGAAAATTTTTCGTACAGTACCGTATGTTTATATGATAAGTCAATTAAATGCTGCTGTCAAATTTCAAATTTCGACTTTTGACAGCAGTCAAATAGCCGTCAAACCAAAAGTAAGTTAAAAAAAAGGTACAAAAATCAATGATTTGTGTATTTTTTGTATGAATTTTAAATTTTATGGCAAATAAAAACGTAAACAATAATTACCCGATAGGGCCAAAAATGACTGGACATATTTTGGAACAAGTGTTCTGACTTTTCGTCAGAGGATTTTTTTTTTCAAGCACCTCAGCCTAGATGGCGCTAAAAAATGGGCATGAAAAAAATTGGAAAAAAGTTTGTTGAAGAAATTTTTAAAGCTTTAAGGGACTCCAAAAAAAAAATTTTTGAAAAAAAAAAGCGCGGGTACCAGAGAAACCTGCCGTAAGGACTAAAATTTATTGAAAATATAAATTTAAACATGTTTCATGTTCGTTATTGAGTTCATCGGCCTTTGTCTAATAGAACAATAAGATCTCTCTTTCTCTCTCTTGTTCTATTTCTATTTCAAGAAACCATAAGAAACTCATTCGACTCATGGAATTTCGGTATGTTATTTTTCTAGACTAAAAAATCGCTATTTTTTATGCTTACATTGTAAGATTTAAAAACAAATTTTAATTACGACTTTTTTCAATTTTTTTTACATTTTGGGGTAGTTTTCACCACCAGGGTTGCAAATTGTTACTTTTCCGGCTCTAAATCGAAAAGTGGCAACAACAAAATTTAATAACGTTTTTTTCATTTCTTAAAATTTAGGGGTAGTTTTAACCCCCCCCCCCTAGGGAGGGGTTGAATTTGTTTCATAATAGTAAATATATGGTAAAATATTTTCAAAAAATTCCAAATACAAAAAAAATAATCTGAGGTCATGTTTTTTGTATTTTTTCTTATTCTGGGGGTAGTTTTAACCCCCCCTATTATTAAACCTTATATCTCAATTTCCGGACATAATAAAAAAAAAAAAATCTTTATTAATTTTTCTGAAAAAATGGCATTTATTTGATAATTTTAGCTTAATTTCCAAAATATTGAAAAACAAACCCTAAAAAAGGGTAGTTTTTACTGTTTACAGGGTGTTTGAAATATTTCTGACATTAAAATCGTAATCAATGACCCGAAAAACCCCCTGATACCTATTTTCACCAACATTCATTTAATATTGCCCGAGATATTAAATATTTATTAATTTTTGGCCAAAAAAAACAGTTTTGCCAATTTTTACCACGTTTCGGACCAACTCCAACCAACCAAACTTGTTTACTTCTGAACTAGACACCTTTCTTGACAAATTGCAAAAAGTTTCAAGTTGATCCGACTAGGGCCTAATTACTGCTTCATTTTACAAAAAAATTTACCTCCTTTCCTGTATTACTGCCAGTTATTTTAAAAATTAAACTTAGCTTAAAGATTATTGGATAAAGCGAGTGAAATTATTTTATTGTCATCATTTTTATACGTAATCACGAAGCACATGAAAGTTGCATTGATTTTTAAGTGAAGTCTGTACCATAAAGTAATATTTATTAAGTATATTTATATTTATAAGTAGTAATCAATTTTTAGTAGTATTTTGAGGTGGTAAATTAAGCTGAAAATTGGAGAAACTTATTTTTTTAATAAATCGTAAGTAATTTTCCTTGCTAACCAAGATTCCAATAAACTTTTTAAAATAACTGACTGCCTGCTATATATTATATATAAATCCGTGATATAAATGTATAGGTAGCTGGTAATAATTAAAATTATTTTCGAAATCTATAAAATTATTTAAAAAACTATAAATCAGAAAATAATCGCAAAAATCTTCTTTTTTTTTTAATATTAAAGTTCGGCACCTTTTTAAAAAGATAAAATGAATGTTTATGAATATTTATTTTGCTAATAAAATTTTTGACATATTAGAAGTATTTTATGTTATTCTATAACAATAAACTAAACAATCGGAATATGCATAATAAATTTTTTTTCATTATTTGAGGTCTCCTCAAGTTTATAATAATTATAATATATACGAGCATAAATTTAAATTCTTTGGCCACTTTAAAAAAATAAGCGAATGTAAATTTTTTTCTCGAATACGTAATTTTCACTTAGTATAAAGTTGTAGTGAATGGTTAATTTTTGAAAAATTTATTTTCTACATTATAAGCATTATTTTTTCAATATGAACGATCATGACTAAAAAGGATTATCAAAATCTAAAATTAATTTATTAAGAGTCTTCGTATGGCAACCTTCCCTTAAATTTTTATCCATATAAGATTTATAAGTTAAAAAACATTGAATGAAATTCTTATTCTAAAACTTGAACGATTCACAAAGTCACTGACACATTTGGCGCTTCAGATCAAAGTTTTAAGAAATTCATACATTTTTGTTCATATAGTCCTTCATATGCAGGTATATGAGGTAAAAGGAGTCTATAGATAGGACATGTACAAGATATTCATGGGTAGAATATAAGTCCCAAAGAGTGCAGAATATTCTTCGTGCGGGGAACCTTTAGTTAGACCCCGCCTCTTCAACCAATAAGAGTTCTTTAAAAAAATTCAAGCTTTCAAGTGAATCCCCTCTTTTTGGTCCATGTTTAGACGCGCGTGGCCGACGACCTTGCCGACCGTGTCAGTCCGTTGTAGTGTTTCGTAGAGTCAAAATTATATCTATAATAGTAGTAAGAATACATAAAATATAAAATTTTTTTTCTATACATTGAATAATTTCTCTTTAATTTTTTTTCCTTATAATTTAAAAATACCAAATTTGCAGCTTTTGAAAGTATAAATAAATAATGTGGGTGCAAAAAGCAAGTTTTTAGCTAGTGATGTTTAATTTAAAACATTGTGAGGTATTGAAATTTGAGTGAGTGATTATAAATTTTATGTGCGTGGGATAAAAATCGAAAATCCTGATAGGTAGAGATAATCATATCGCTGTGAGCGAAAATTTTATAGCCTTAGCCCGGGCTCGGTGATGAGCCCTTGGGCAAATAGGGTTAACAGGGCCCTGAGAGGCTGCTGGAAAGTGAAAGAGAAGGTAGTGGTCCTAGGTGGCGGAGGAGGATGCTAGGTAACATCGTCAAGAGAAGAAGGAGGAGCAAGGAGGGACCCAGGTTAATGAGGCGATTCGCACTGCTGGCGGTGCTTGCAAGCTGCCTCCTGGGTCAAAACCTTGTTCTTGGTTGTGGACCAGGCAGAGGTGGTGGACGGAGGCCCACGTTAAGAAAATTAACTCCACTTGTTTTTAAGCAACACGTACCTAATGTTAGCGAAAATACGATGCCTGCTAGCGGGCTTAGCGAAGGTCGAGTATCTAGAAACGATAGAAGATTTAGAGATCTTGTACCCAATTACAATACCGATATTATATTCAAAGACGAGGAGGGTACTGGAGCAGATCGATTAATGACTCAGGTAAAGAAAGTTGAATTTATGACGTTTATGAATTTTTTATGATCTTTATGCGGTTTATATTTTTAATATATATTTCGGAGGCTTTTTTGTTTTTCGAAAAGATAGACGTGTCTGCCGTGAAGAGTAATGCGACGGATGCGCGTAAAAACGGAAATTTACGATTGTCTGATGATGTTGACGATCGTTACGTTTAGGCCTTTTATTTTATGACTTTGGGTCAATTCGTACACTTTTATTGTATTTTTTTTTACGATTGACATTTTTTTTTAGCCTCAATAACTCGTACCTTTTTAACCCAATTTTATACATAAATACAACAATATAACTTTTCATGCTCTAATTTTTGAAAAAATGAGAAGAAAAAAAATGTAAGTTAATCTTACACAGAATGGATTAAAAAAGCTTTTATAACTAAAATGAATAAAATTGATGATTTAAGTATTAATGAGATGATAAAAATAAGTAATTAATACATTTGTAAAATCCATAAAAAGATCAGATTAGATATTAGAGGCGAATAAAAAATAAATTTACATAAAGCGATAGTATGTAGTTATAGAGAAGACAAGTATACATAAAAAGTAAGTAGTTGTAATTGCATTATTAAATTGCACCTGCGTGATTAATGGGACTTTTTCTTTTTATTTATTTTAATAAGCATTAACATATGAGCAATAAAAATAATCTTTTTTTATTATTAGAGATTAAATAAAATTATAAAATTTAATGGAGATTTTGAGAGTTCATAAAATTATTATATATAGAATTTATTAACTCGAATGCATACTATGCGTCATTACAGTACATAAAAATTTTTGAAATTTGATAGATGGTAAGTGATGTAAGTATATACTCTATAAGCTCTAATTCTGTATAAACATTTTTTATAAAATATTATATGTGTGCTTTGAAAAGATGATATCTTGTTTTATACTACTTGTTGCATACGATATTTTACACAACTACTCTTTTTCTCCCTCTATATCAGTCTTATAGGCAAATTTATGTAATACAACGATTAATTATATTGATAACAAATTTTACAATAAATGAAATTTATTCTTTATCCTGAAAAAAAAAAAAATTTATATAATCTGACCTTCCTCAGATATATTTTCTTTTTTAATTTCTATATCTCGTGTCCTTAGGCAAGTAGTTATATATAAATATCCCAAGAGAATGAAACGAAAATTTTTTTTCCTTTGTATTAAAAAAAAAATTATCTCTTTCTCTTAAACTTATGATCATGAAATGTTTCTTCTTCTTTACAAGTTTTATCTTTTTTTATTCCCTCTTGTATTAAAAGAAAATCCTTCGACTTTGTACCAATTATCAAGATTGGTAAAGACAAAAAATATTCTATAAATCATATTTTCATTTTATTTTTGACTTATGACGATAAAATATTACCATAACCTCAATTTTAGTTTTTCTAGCAGTTTATCGATAAATTTTGAACTCTTGGATCAAAAAATAAAGGCAATAAGTGTTTAATCGTTTCCTACTCGGTTCATTTTTCGAAATAATTTTATGATTAACTATAATTCAATTTTAGTATCACTTCTTCTCATAAATAAAATTTAATCAAGTCTTTTATTACGTTAAGAAACTAGTAATAGAGAGATGAATAAAAGATAAATGCTGGCCTATATATTTTTACACAATAATGTGCTGACAAGGTGTCTCGTCGTATATAATTGGATAGAAACTTCCTTATCACATAAATGTGATATTAAGCTCTCGTGCTATTTTGCATAAATTACAATTCTATTAGATTTAAATTTTTATGACTTCATTATTAAACAATGTAATGTAATTATGTAGACTAGTCTGTATATGAATGAATAATACATATATCAGATTTCTTCTCTTGTTCTTTTGCTTCTCACAAATGATTTTACATACTTTTTAATAACTTATTTCTCTTTTTTACTCAAATTACGCTGAAATATGAAAAATTTATCTAACATTTATTAAATAAGAGATCAAGCATGTTTTTTTTTAAATCTTTATAATTCAATTTAAAAATAGATTTAAAAACTTTGCTTTAAAATTTGGTTGAAATAGAATATTTTAATAATTTTCTGCTCTATGGGGTTTAAATTCTCTTTTAATAAAAATAAATTGCTCTATATTAACAATTTGGAGAGTTTCAAGGCTGATTCTTCCTTTTTTTCGCATTTCCCATACCAGGAGTACTCTTGTTAATTGTTGCCTGCTTTTAAAAATAGTGTTAGATGCACTAGTTAGTATTTAAAATACCCTATCAACTAGCTGGCACTAAGGTTCCTCAAACAATGAGCTTAATACTTCAATATGCCACAGATATCACCAATTATAAGCATGCAATCATTTCTATTAACTTTTAAAAGATTTTTTTATTCATCTAAAATTTTGGAACAAATTTTCAAAAAATTAATTATCAGATTCGAGATATCGAGTAAAAATCATACTTTCAAATATAAGTACTTTCATGGAAATAAATGAGGTATTACATCCAAATTAAAAAAAAAAAAATAGTTTGAGTTTTTTTAATTTTTTTAATTTTGAGAAAAAATTTTCGAAAAAATTCAGTATCAGATCCAAAAAAATGACTATAAACGAACTTTCTAAAACTAGTACCCTCATAGAAATAAATTAGGTACTACGTCCAAAGAGGAAAAACATTTGGTGTTTTTTGTATTTTTTTGTGGCGAAAATTTTGGGGAAAAAATTTTCAAAAAATTAGTTATCAGATTCGAGATATCGAGTAAAAATTATACTTTCAAATATAAGTACTTTCATGGAAATAAATGAGGTATTACACCCAAAAAAAAAAAATATTGCAAATTTTTTAATTTTTTGTTTTTTTAATTTTGAGAAAAAATTTTGAAAAAATTAAGTAACAGATCCAAAAAATTACTATAAGCGTGGTTCCTAAAACTAGTACTCCTATAGAAATATATTAGGTACTAAGTCCAAAAAGAAAAAAAAAATTAGTGGTTTTTGTATTTTTTTGTGCTGAAAATTTTGGAAAAAAAATTAAAAAAAAATTAAGTATCAGATTCGAGATATAGAGTAAAAACCATACTTTCAAATATAAGTACTTTCGTAGAAATAAATGAGGTACTACATCCAAATTAAAAAAAAAAAAAAGTAGTTTGAGATTTTTTAATGAAAAAATTTTTGAAAAAAAAATTAGGTCTTAATTCCATAATGGTTGTGAAATTTCACCGGTTACATACACACACACACACACACATACATACTTTTTAAAAACCGGTTTTTTAGCTTCCTGAGGTCCCAAAACGTGCTTAAATGCTAAAAAATCAAAAATCAAAATTACACCCATCACAAAGGTTCCTCATTGAGGAACCAAAAAAAGTTTATTATTTTTGAAAGCTTTGATTGAATAAGATCATAAAACAACTTCTATAGCAAATTTCCATGTTTATAAGAGTCTCTGAATTTAAGGAGTTTTTTTTTTAAACTGTGCTTTTCAAGATTTTTAATGAGCTTGCAAAAATAGTGGATTTTTTTCTAATTAACAGCCTAAAGTACCTACACTATAGAAAAAATTAAAATTTTAATGTTTTTATCAGTAAAATTGAAAATTTAAAAAACATTTTGTTTTATATTTTTTAAAATAGCTCATTAATCATTTTAATTCTACCATACCTGAACTATTATTAAACTCAAAATTATTTAAAAATGTTTGAAAATGTTGTTTTTATTTGCAAAATTATCAAATTCAGTTCTTGAATCGTAAAAAGTAAGGAGCAAATAATATAAACTTAACCTTGCATGCAAGCACAAGCTAGCGTAGTGGCAGGGAACGCATCTTATGAACAGTTATTTTATTCTAACTAGATAGAGCATTGATTGAAAATGGCCAATAAAATTATTTCAATTTTAGGGATATTTATCGATGTTTTTGTAATATTAAAATAAAATCCGCAATATCCAAGAGCTATGAAATTATTTTTAGTGAATTGTCATGATGTATGACGAAAAGTATTAAGAGTATATATTAGCTTGGTAGTTAGAAAAAGTTGCTTAGTTGACGATTACTGGGTAAAATCAGTAGCTATTTATGAAAAGAAATATAAGATTTCCAAAATGAATCAAATACAGAGATCGAAAATTCGCTGAAGATGCAGTTTTATGAAATGATAGAAGCAGGAAAAGTCTGATGAGACGTTAATATAAATATGTTGGATGAAAAGCAATGGAAAGAATTCCTGTTTTGCCACAAGACTTGTGCAGCTTAATAATAATAATAGAGAAAAAGAGATAAAGATTTTTAGTACCAAAGCAACGGCAAAGATCAGTGAAGAAGACGAGTAGAGGAAGAATTAAAAAAGTTAGCAGATGCTTTTATATTATTGGAATATTCGAGATCTCGAGTTCCCAAGCTAGTCCGCCATGATGTTCGTATATTTATAAATATATAAATATAAAATATATGCAGTTGGAGAGGAAAGAAAATGAAGTTCGTGATGTGCATATATGCGCTTTATGCGCTTGCGGGGTCAGTTACGAGGGTCAGGTAAAGAGGATAAAGAAGAAGAAGAAGAAAATCGAATGGCGTTGATTTTACTCCTTTTGCTATGGCGGATCATCTCATCCGGGTTTCTCTTATGATTCCGCGCATTTATACTTATATGGTTTATGTATTTGTGTATAGAATATATTTTTTCTTCTTTTTACCAAATGTATTATACGGTTAAAACTCCCCCATGCAATATTTATTCTCCTCCTCTCAGCAGTCAGCAGTAACCAGGAGACCAGTTACATTCTACCATTCTACCTATATCTCCATTGGTACAGAGCCTTCTTTGTAAGAGATGCACTTTACCAAGCTAAATTTATTATTTTTTATTATTTTAACTTAAGAATTATTAGTTCTATTGTTTACACAAAAGCAGACAAGAAATTTTTTTTTCTTTTTATTCATATACAATAGTCTTATTTCTTTTTTTACCTTGCAAGTAAGACGAATGGCCATTAACATATAATACGCAAACAAGATTCCATATATTATAATGATTTATACTCACAATTTTTTTTTTCTTTTTCTTAAAAATAGGAACTCGTAGACTATCGGATGCTCTCAGTGATAATCGATTCAAAGGCTTACGAATGTTAGTTTCTCTCCTCAATTACGATTTTCTTGAAAAGTTCTTTATTTTCTGCTCAAAAGTTCCATTTCTTCAAAAGGGTTTTGATTTAGCATTGCCAAAAAACATAAAAATTTAAAAATAATGCATAAAATATGCTTGTCATGATAAATGCAATTTTTAACAATTTGTCAATTAAACTCAAAAACAGAATAAAAGTTAAAATTTATTAAGTCAGGCTTAGTTAACATTCTTCTAATTATGGCAGAACTGGGTCTTAAAAAAAAAATTAAAAAAAAAACTCGAAATTCCTGAAATATTTAAAGAGCTATTCAATGGTCTCTAAAAAGGTTAATTAGGCTACGGAGAGAGAGACGAATGTAGCAGGTTGTTGAGTGTAAAAAAAGGGTATCATGAAGAGCGTATAAAGACAAAGCAGAAACATATGCGAAAGAATGTTCAGAAAGGTAAAACGATCCGGAGAGAGAAGTCGCACGGAGAAGAGACAGACCACTTCCTTCCTCGTCGAGTGTCGGCCTCGAATATTCGTATCCGATGACTCGGGGCTTGAGGTCATCATCGACGTGGGAAAGGATCGCGACATAGTGCTGAATGACTCCAGAGACCGTGATTTTACTCTCCCTAACGTATCGTATTCCATACTTGCATTCTTATTCCACTCTTCTTTTTTATGGATATTCGAGAAAAGAGTTACTTATTTCTTTATCAATGCTAATATTAATAGTTATTTATGTCTAGGAAAACTTTCACCAATCTTAACGAACATAAATTAACTATTATTTTATAACTCAAGATATATTTTATAAATTTTATTGATTGTGTTTTTGTGCTTGGAAAATTTATAACCCATAAATATAATTCTATAAAGTAAGAATGTAATATGCTCTGAAGATTAAAAAAATTATTTTTTATATGCGCATATTATGCAGCTGGATTTATGGTTATTTATATATTAGCCTTGGAGTTGCTATAAAAACTTCATTGATTTCCAATTACCAGGCAATTTTAGGTATAATAACTGTAAAAAAGTCATTAAATTTATTCGAATTAAATAAAAATTTTAATTCCTTCGGATCAAAACTCTAAACTTCTCCAGTGATTTATCTTAGACTAATTCGAGTCATTTGTCAAAAAATTCTGAATGCTGACATAAGTTAACTTAAAAAACAACTTCTAAATTACAATACTCGGTAACAAAAGGTTTTATAAATGATATTTATTTAGTGGGATGAATCCATAATAGATTATTGTAACAAGAGAAAAGAATATAAAATTAGATGCACAGCAGCTAAATAAACAATTGCATAATTCATTTATGGACGATGTCGCGGGTTCATATAAATTGCCCGAGGTTTTTTTTATTTTGATGTTTTAAAGAATCAGCAAACTTGTTTTTTATTTATAAATTATACATATTTGCGTAGTCACAATAAAGCTATTGTGTTCTCACTTTTCAAAAAGAAAAAACCCCTCTTATATCCTTCTTAAATGCATATCATAAATTTATGCACAAAAGTTAACATTATTTATACGTACAAATTATACCTATATATAATAATGCATGTCATTCATACAAATTATATGTAAATGAATATAGAAATTTTTTATTTTAAAAAAACAAATAAATACTAAAGAATTTAAAAAATTTTTTTTTTTTTTTTTTAGCTACTGTTAATGCATTTAACCTTCTTTTTTTTCAATACCGAAACTCTATTATTTAATGCTCAGAGTTTATAAGCGGTGGCATAATTTTATTTTATTACGTATCTTTAGGGAAATTTATGAACTGGCGCAATAGATCAACTGAGATTCTTCGCCACAGGAATCTTTGGCAAAAAAAATTTCTTTTTTTTTTTATTTACATTTATTATAAATGGCTTAAGAGAAGTGTATTTAGAAAATATAAAAAAAAAATCAATGACGCATAAATAATGAAAAATTTATGTGCAGAAAGAATTATGATTTGCCGTAGACATAATAGATGATAAAAATTATTAATTGATTTATTGTATACACGTTTTCTGAATGTTTTTTTTTTACTTTATTTTGTTTTACATTTACTTGTTTTTCAAATTATCTTGAAAATATTATTTCATTTAAAGATAAAATTTTTTAAAGGCTACAAGTTTAAAAAACTTTTAGTATAACCACATGGTTTTTAATGCGAATCATTAATCCTGGCATGAACCTCTATTTTGTAAACATTTATAGTATTTTTTAATAGGCTGATAAAATTCTCCTTCGGTACTTATATTTTTGGGTAATTGAACATAAAAATCATCTCTTTTTGTAATGAAAATGGTCCAGTTCCCAGCCATAAAATTGCAGATGGTATTAAGACTATTAAGTTTTTCAAGATTTTTATGTATCACTTGATGTATTATCCATCTTTGCCAAAAACAGCCTAGTGGCCCAAAATAAGTTATTTTAGAATATGTTATTTTTTTGTTTTTTTTATAGACACTTTTTTTGTATCAATTAGATCAGTATAAAAAATATACAATATTCATTTTCATTTATCTGGTAGGAAGCTCCTTTGAGTAATAAATAATAAAAATAAGAATGTCTATCATAGTTTACTGACAAGGATCCACACCAGGAATGTTTAGGAAAATAAACAATGAATTTTGGGACTTATTCGCGAACCATAACCAACCTCCAAATAGTCTACCCACACAATAAATGAAAAAGCCCCTAAAGAAGAAAAAAGAAATATAAAAATATTTGCGATTGCAAAATAATTAATTCAAAAATAATCGAAAAAAAGAACATTAAATTGTCAAAAAACTCAGATTTTTTTAAAGGGTTAAGACGTTAGGACTTGTCCTGAAGTACCTTTTTCCCACCTAAAGCTTGTTATTAACCTTATTTTTGTGTTTTTTGGTAATTCCCAGAAAAAATATTAGTATACATATTAGTTTACTTTTTACATTTCAAATACAAATCGGTATCAAGATAAGATTATTGTACATGAATTAACTTACCTTCCATAAAACAATATTTTCAGTAATTATTTGTTACACAATAAAAAGGATTCAAATTTTTCACACGAAAAAGACATTAGCTTTAAAACTTATTCAACTTGACCCCCTGCAAACAATATATTTTTTTAATCCCTATATAGAAGCTTCAAATTAGGTGTGCTGTTACCCGAATTTTGGGTCGGGTATCTGAAGTTTTGGGTTTTTCTTTTCGAGTTGAGTCAGATTTCATATAGCTAAGGAAAGGCTTTCTAGCTTCAGGTTAAAAACTGTATCGACTCCGTGTATATCTTTTTTAAAATCTGACCTGATAAACATGACAAAAAAAACGAGTTTTTGGCTACCCGACCCGAAATTCGGGTATCCGCACACCCCTACTTCTATCCCGGATTCCAATTTAAATAAGGCGGGGTTCCGAAATCCGAAAATCGAGTCAGAATTTTCATTTGATGATAGAAAACATCCGAAAATGAAAAATTTCAGGAACTTAATTTTTTGTAATTTAAAATGCAAATACTATATCGGTGTATACCTTTAAGACATTGAATTTCAGAATTAGTCAGTAAAAAATAAATAAAATCACTATTATTTTGCTATTAGATTTCTGCTGTTAGCTACAACAGTTCCATTTTTAAACAATATATTGTACTTAGAAATCTAGTTATAGAATATGCTGCAAAAAATCGCCTCTTTTTCAAAATGATAAGAAATTTATCAAATACTGTGTGCTTGCATAAAGTAAATTAAATTGAAAAAGTTTTCCCTTGTATGAAAAGTTAGGAATCAAAATAGCCATTTTCTCAAGTCGGATCATGATCTTACTTTGTTTCAAAGCTTAAGAATTATATCTGACAATTATCTGATATATAATTTTAACAGTATCAATTATACCTGACCAATGCTAACGTATCCTTCTATTCCATTTTTTTCTTTTGATCGCTTGTTGGTTAACCGCAATCTTAAAATAAAAAAATATCATTCTCATGACCTTCCTAACATTAATATGTTTAGGAGGAATTATTTTTAAAATACAAAACTACACAAATTGTTTTTGATATTTGATTGCTCAGGTTGCTTGAAAATTGTTCAAAATTCCATAGAGTATTTTGAATTGTAGCCAGCTAGTAATAAACTTATATAGTTGCATTTATTTTAAAAAAAGCTATCCTTTATACTTGCAATGTTATCAATTATCGCTAAAAACTTGTGGAAAATAAAATTTTTTATTTATTCTAAAACAATAAAAACGTTTTTTTTAAATGAAAAATACGTTAGTTTTAAAACTTATTAAGGGTGAAAAGGGTTTAAAGATGAGTTTTATCAGCCTAGTAATCATTTTTAAAGCAATAAAACAATCAGCGAAGAGCATCAGTAACTTTCACCAAACACCTGGCTAAAGAATGTTCGCTGTTATTTGTAAGATCTGTAATCGAATCTTTTAATTTTATGACAAAAAGAGAAGTTGACATATATTTTATTTTAATTAGCTAGTTCAACATGAAATCTTAGCTCTTTCTGAGCACGTGCAGCTAATAAACTCATAATTACAAATTTACATGGAAATAAAACGCCCGCATCTATTGCAGATAATAATGCATTCGTACGTATGTATAACTTTTAACGTATGTGTATTCTATACTTATACTTATACGTGAATGTAAATGGTCTATATAAAAAAAAAAATAAAGGAACAGAAGAAAGGTTAATTAATGGGGCGGCGACCTCGAGCACATCCCCTTTGGCCGCCACCACTCATTAGCTACATTTTTTTTATTGTCGCGCCTCCTACTCTCGCAGCTGCAGCAATCAAAATATATAATATGATTTTTTGTACTTGGAAAAATGGCGCCAAAGCGATATAAAATTTATTCGAATGAGTTTAAATTATAAAAAGTAAATGCTTTTTCCTCATTATTAAAATGTAAAAGCTCAAATCAAGTTTACATGCCAATGTTTTAAGTTATCCATATTCTTGTTTGTCACGCGACTTTATGCTAGAGTACTTTTATACCACTTTGTTTGTTCCCGTAATGTTTAAAAGGTACGTTTTTCTACAATAAGTTGAGCTAATGGTGCGTTAACGAATGACGAGTGGCTGGAATTCCAAACGCAAATAACAGGCACCGGTGGCAAAAAAGAAAGCTTTTATAAATAGTAAAAAAGATGTAAGAATTGCAGTATCGCAATTTAAGGACCGCGAAAAGAAATCTGTAGGAACGCGGAGGAATGTTTCTGAAGAGAAATTCCTTTAGGGCGCTTCTGTACATAAACGCGAGCATAAGTAAAGGCGAAAAAGATATGCTTTATTTTGCCGAAATATCGTGTGGATATGACGACGACGACCACCGCTGCGATACCAAACTCCGAACGTTCCCAAGGCTCGCGCGCTTTGTAATTAATTTAACTTGTTTTACTGTGTTATTTCAAACTCGTTGTAGCACTGTTAGTCCTTGTTAAAAATATATTACAAATTTTTACACTGTTAAGTTTAAATTTGTTCATTTTTGCTTATTTGCTGCAATTATACGTTCAAAAAAGCTTTTTGTCAAGAATTTTATTTTTCATTCACCAGACGTATTTCAATATAAAGTCTAATTAATTTTGAAAAGAATTTATATAAAAAGGATAAAAATTTTAGTTTGACAAATTATTAAATACCAAGTTTAATCGGTCTAACAATTATTATCTATTTTGCTCTTTACTTAAGTTTTTAAATTTTTAATTCTTTTAATAGCTTTTAGAGAATGTAAATTATCATTAATTTTATTAAAACAAAGAAAAATTAAGTTAGAATTTATTGTATCACCCTGAAGCTTTTTTGTCTTCTTTTAAAATTCTCAAAAATTATTTAAAATTGAAATTCAACCGATACCCAAAAAAGTAGGATCAAAAATTTGTTTCATATGTGAAAAAAAATTTTTTAATGAAAATTTTAATATTGAGCTAATGCTTACTTAAATATGAACCTTTTAAAAACATATCGTGCAAATTATCTACGCCTACATTAATTTTAAAATAAGGATCAGTTACGTATAATTAGAAAATAAATTTAATGAGCATAACAATGCAGTATAAAAGAGAAGATTTACATAATAAATTTTATTTCTTGGTAATAAAATAAGCATATATTTGCCAACCTTGGGAATTATGAATTCTTTCAATGGGTCTCCTCGCGCGCCTATACATGTAATAATATGCGCTTTCTTGGAAATACCGCCGAAGATAGTTATCGTCTCTTCTGATCTCACGATCATCGGCTAGTGGTCAATCCATGGTCAATCATGCAGAGTGCCGATTTTTTTACGCTTCGAATTAAGCTCTGCGTGCGCCTCATATTAGCACTTGGACCATGAATAACAAAAAGAGAAAAAAAAAATTTATAAGGTTAAAAAAAGGAATTTGTAATTTGATGCTTTTTTACATATATTTAAAAACCTCGTTCGCGCTATTGAAACTGATCAGCTTTTGTGACGACGAGAGAATGTTTGTTTTACGAAAGCATTTCAGACTCTTGTCGATACTTGTTCGAAAGTTTAAATTCCAAAAATTAGCGAAATTCCAAAATATTAATAGCGAAAAAGTTTTTGAAAATTAAATTTTTATAAAAATAAAACTAAGCGAAATTGATACTTTGGGTATAAAAAAAGTAAACTGACAAATAAACATTTAAAATTTTAAAATATTTTGGCAGTCTTGATGTATTATAATATGTTTTCGTATGCTAAAGCATATCCATGTATAAACCTTTTTTTTTTAATATTTACAGGATATTGTTCTTGATGATTGATGATGAAGCGAAAAAAATAAATGATTTGCGTGGGACATAATAAAAAAAGAAAAAAAGTGCGAGAGTAACATAATCACTGCAAAAGAAATTGAATGATAAATTTTATAAGCTCATTTATAGTCATTTAAAATTAATCACTTTCATTCTTATTCAATTTATAGCTACTTAATAAAATTGAATTTTTAAAAGGAAATATTTACTTCTTTGGAGTGTATATTAATCACTTTATTTTCTATTTTAGACATTTTTTAAACTTTTCAGCCTTTTTCTCCTATACTTGCAAGTTTTAGTTGTAAATGCAACAATTGCTGAATATTATTATGAGTCATAATTCGTGATTTATTATAGAATTTTTTCCATACCCAATATTCATCCTCAGCTAATCCCTGATTATTATTATTATTTAATAACCAATCCATTACAAGATCTCTCTTATTGAAAACTTATCACTTGCTAAGATCATATTAAAATAAAAAAATAATCTTTATCCAAAAAAAAAGAAACGTGTTTAGCTTGAAAAGAACATAAAATTGTACTTTACGATACTTATAAGCTTGTTGGTATTCTATATTATTTTATATAAAAGAGGGGCTTATGCAATTTTATTGAAAAGTGCAAAGATCCATAAAGATTCTTCGTATATATTTTATACTCATCAGGATTTTGTATATTAGAGAATTTTTATTTATATACAAGACACGCACAAACACATAATTACATACTTTTACACGTGTTACATAGGTGTTATAAATAATATGATTGATAGAGGAGTGACAGGGGATAGGATAAGTTAAGTAGTTTACTAGCTGTGTATAAAACTGGTAGTCTTTTAATGGCAAAATCACTTCTCTTTCATAACAAATTATAAATTCATTTTAATTAATTAATACAAGATAATATGTAGTTTATGATTAAACATTACATTTTACTCTAAACTTGCGGTACTAAAGAATTACAAAATTTTATTCCAAGGGACTGTTTTTTTTTTTTTTTTATTAAAACAAAAAAAAAACTGAACTAATACCTTTTTGATACCTGTTCAAAATTTTAAAAGGTTCCTCAAAAAATACAAAAATATTTCCGTGAACTAGAACTAGATATTAATGGATAACAATTAGTTAATACATCCAAAAATAAAAAATTGATGGCATTTTAAAAAATTTTTTAAGGTTAAAATTTGGAAACACTAGTATATTTACGGCTCGTGTCCAGAAAAGTAAAGAATGGCCCAAATCGCACGTAAATTACGTAAACTGTGGTTTGTTCTATTTCTATTTCGAAATCGTACATTCGTGGCTACTGTACAGAAAAAAAAATTTCCCAAATTTAGGTAATGCCTTATTTTATGGCAAAAAATTTGGAAAAATAAAATTTTCACTGTAAATTTTCATTTTGCAATCATTTTAAAGAAAAAAATTATTTGGGTTACCACAATCGTAATTAAAAAAAAAAACGGATTTTTTTTAGTATAATCTGCCACTTTTAGGTGAAAATTGACTCCAGTTTTGGTTAATTTTATATTTTATATTTTATATTTTATTATTAAAATATATTTGGTGAAGCTATGAAGTGAGAGGGGGAGGGGGTTCACAGTGTGATGGATTTAAATTTTTCTATTTATGGATCAAAAGTATCGTTAATTAAAATTAATGGCAGCTTTTCAAATTTTTAAAAACTGCATTTTTTATCAAAAAGTAAATACTCTAGCATAATATAAAGGACCCAATTTTTATTTCAGTAGATTGTAAAAAAATTAAAAGACTTAAAAAAAAACGTTTTAAAGTAAAAGTTGAAATAAACGTTAAGCAAATTTAGCTATTTATCTTGTCAAAACTCGTATATAGTCATAGATTTGGAATGTTTGGTACCGAATACTCGATATAAATATTGACATTAATCTAAAAAAAAAAGAATTTAAAATTTCTACCGACTAGGTTAAAAAAAAGAATTTTTTAGTAAATATAATATTGTGTTAAAAAATAAATAATTAGCTATTTAAAAAAAAAAATTAATATTTATTACTATGTATTAATCATAAATGTTAAAATATTTACATTATATTACGAAATTTATTAACATGCTATTGATGAGAATTATTATTTTTTTTTCGAGAGAAAGAGGTAGGTAGGCATATAATATTACGTATTATGTCATAAATTAGTTTCATATATCCTCATTAAATATAAAAAATATCGTATTTTTATTCATGAAATAATCAAGATTTCTAGAGACAAAAAAATTTTTTTTTTCTCAATATATAATCACATAATGTCAAAATAAAAATTTATTTTCATTGATTTTTAGTGCTAAATAAGTATCCCATTTTGTTTTTATGTCTTAAAAAATGCATATAATATTATAATGTTATGTTAAAGATTAAAAAAATAAGAAATTTCACATGAAAAGTGGCCGAAACACTTGGAATAATAATTAACGTATTTTAGTAATATTTAAACAAGAAAGAATTTGCATGACGCTTACTTATGTACTTAAAAAAAAAGGGATATTCAATTTTTAACGTTCGTTTAATTTTTAAATAATCATCAAGTTATTTGTACCTCTGAAACAGTTTTTGGTCAAAAGTTATATAACGTTTTATTTATTTTTTTATTTTTTTTCTTTTCGTTGTATTATATGATCTCAACACGAAAAGGCACTTAGAACTTTGTATTTAAATAACAAAATAAATATATACTTATTTCATTTTATTTCTTTATATATCCCACCGATAAGAACAAAAAAAATAATAACAATACTGACTTTTTTAAACATAAAAAAATTATACAACTCATTCTTTAAAAATTAGTCAAAACTTAATATAGGTTATGTTTATTAATATATGGTTCAAGATTTTTTTTTATGAGAAGTAGAAACTGGAGAAAAAAGAAAACAAATCGTGTGAATAACCAGCCTATTATGTGCAAAACTAAATTATTCGTAAATCAAAGTCAAAATAAAAACAAATAATAAACGATTAATATGCAATAATAAAATCTTGAAATCTTGTTACACCCGATTCATTCGAATTTTTTTATGCTTGCTTTTTTAATGACCGTGACTCAACCTTTTGTATTATGCATAATAAAATTTTTTAAATTATTTTATTATATTTTATGTTGATCGTAAAACATATCTTAATTGATGGCATTATAAACAATTAACCAAATAATAAAATTAACTGATTTATGCCAAATATCCAGTTCAAAATATTTATAGGATAACGATATTTTAGAGTTTAACTGATAATATTCATTACTCCTCCAACTCTTAAGGTTCTGGGCTCAAAGGTTTCAAAATGGCACTTGTTTTTTAAATTTAAAGTAGGCACTTATTAAATTTCAGGTTGGGTAAGCGAAATTTCGGGTTTTATGCTTCGTGTTGGGTTGTATTTCATAAAGCTGAAAAAGCTTCTGATTCAAAAGTGTAACTGCAGACCTTTTTCGAGAAATTTCGAGTTTGATATTTGAAATCTGACCTATAACTAAAAGGCCGTAATTTCGGCTTGGACATCCGAAACCTGTTGAATATATTTAGTAAAAATTTTTATTCTTAAAATTATTAAAAACACATAAATATTAATCTATTTTGGGAAAAAAAGAAGAGGATAAATAAATGCTACTAGTTTAGCATGTATAATAAGAAATTCCGATATTGAAACCACCTAAAAAGCAATGCTAATATCCTATAAATTACAAAAACAGAAAAGAACGAGAGAATAAAATAATTTTGATCATTCGGTCCGATCTGTATGTGATCGCACCTCTTCAAAGAGAACTAGACAATAGAAAGAGCCAGCGACACCAAGAAAACCACCCGGATATTTACGTTAATCTTGGTGTAAAAAAGTAAAAAAAAAATCATACAAATATCTTCTTTCTTTTTCTCCTTCTTTTAGAATTTTTTTTCGATAAAAAAGAGCAAATCTAGATCTGATATGATTTTCATCTTTTTTTTAGCTTATCTTCAATACAGCTGTCCTAATTTTTTTTTACTCAACACCGTATTTGCTAAAAATATTTTTAAGTCGTTTCGTATTATAATAAAAATATTTTTTTCTATTTGTCAGTTTTTCTATTCTTTTTTTTTGTAAGGGTGTCGAAGGATGCGCGCAAAAAGACAATTTATATTTGTAAAATACTAAAACATACTTTAAAATATTTTTGCGTTTGTAAAAAATGTAAAATATCGTTTTCATCTAAATAATGCATATACCCGCAAAAAGAATAAAAAAAAACAGTAAATCAAAAAAAAAAAAAAAATGACTGGAATTCGTCATGGTTAAATATCTGTTTATTCAACAAATTTTTTTTGGGCTTAAAACCGTGAAAAATTAAAATTTTTCTAACAATTCATCTATTTGTATTATTGATATATATAAGTAACATTTATCCAAAGTACAATAGAAATCACAATTTGTTTTCCCTTTTTAATATAATCTGTCTCTCGTTTTTTATAAATACATTTGGTATTTCTCTTCATAAATTTTTTCTGCTTTTTATTTTTTTTATAATGCACAAAACAGGCACACATTTATAATTTTCAGAGTCAAAAAAAACTGACTTGATTTTTTAACTAAAAGTAGGTGTCTGCGAGGAAAAATGTTGTCCAAGCCAGGGTCGGAAAATTATTTTAAGAAATTCAGTTAGTTGCAAAGTTAGCGAAAAAATAAAAGTTGCCGAAAATTTCAGCCGATAAGATAACTTGAAACTACGCAATAGGTTTCAGTTTTTAAAACTAAAATCCAGGCTAATGTACATATTTAAAAAAAGCGAACAAGAAAAAAGAAAACATATATATATCGATAACAATCTAAGAAATATGAATATGCCAATAACACATAAACTTAATGTGGATTTATTTAACAAATAATACAATATCCCTATATTGTCGAATGCGTATTAATGTGTATTTATAATAATAAAAAAAAAGATCGTGTATAAAAGACTTGAAATGGTACCCGTTTTTTTTAAAGCTCAAAAGAACGAAAGAATAATATACATAAACACACAATGCGAAACTAATCGAGTCACACAAATATTTCGACCTGTGTCCTTATAATATTTTTTTTTATTCTATTATAGACATTTTTGATGAATCATATTATTATTGAGCTAAATTTGCAATCTGTTTATATACATTTTGTTATGTAGATTTAAATTTTGCAGGTTTAAGCATCGTCAAAAATTCATCTTTTTCATTTTTTTTATATGTGTTAAATTTATAATTTTTGAAAATTTTTCTTTTTTTCTACATCGTTTCCAGAATGCATAGATACTAATAATATTCTTCGGGCAAGTTACAGACAATATAGGAATGCTCAAAGCATATAATCACTAAACTTCTCGATTACGTCATTAAATAGGGTCTTGCATGATCTCTTTCCCAAAAAACTACAGAGATACAATTTTTCAGTGAATACTATCTCCTGGTTCAAATCATACTTTTCTAACATAAAGCCAGCTGTGATTAATAGTTCCAAAATAGCCTGCACTAATTGGGAGAGAACTGGTGCCCCACAGGACTCGATTCTTGGCCCTTCCATATTCTTGTTATTCATAAATGATATCAAGGATCACATCAATCATACCTCCAGATTACTACTTGCTGATGATCTTCAAATATATTTATCATCTGATGCCAATATTATCAATCTGAATCTATAAAAATAACACTCCTTATAACTTTTACATAGCCTTTTGTGGAAATGATAATTACGAGTTGAAGGTCCTGTAATGGAATAATTAAAATTGGAAAAAACGTTCCATTTTGGGGATTATTTTTCTATGTAAGCAAATAATAAAAAATTTTTCTTCCAGTACATTTTTAAGGTGTCTAATATCAATTTTCACGGTGGTGTTTTTGTATTTTTAATGGAAAAAATTTTGAGATAAAAATTTTCAAAAAATCAATTACCAGATTCGAGATATCGAGTAAAAACCATACTTTCAGATATTAATACTTTCATTCATAGAAAAAAATGAGGTTTTAAGGGCATACCATAATGATTGTGAAATAACACCGGTTATATACATACATACATACGTACATACATACACACACACACACACACACACACACACACAAACTTTTTTTAAAAACCGGTTTTTTAGCTTCCTGGGGTCTCAAAACGTGCTTATATGAAAAAAAATGAGAAATCAAAATTTTGCCTATCACAATGGTTCCTCTATATAAGGAACCAAAACTACTGTCATTTTTAGATTTAGATGATATTCTGTTGCTTGGTGTAAAACTGAACTTACAGACCTTTTTTCTCTTAATCGATTCGGAGATATTTGGACTAAAAAAATTTTTTTTTTTTTTTTTTTTTTTATTTTGAAAATGTATACAGAAGACTATATTGTTTCAATATTTCTGAAAGGGTTAATGCCAGTTTACTGATAAATCCTGAAATATAGAAGAAATTGCCTATTAAATAATTTTTGAGAAGAACTATTACACGTTAAAAAATTTTCTTTTTTCATGACTCATAAAGTATTCTTTAGCATATAAAAGTAATAATAAATTTAAAATTTTCAAAAAGTAATAAATTTTATTTTTTATTTTATTTTTATGCATGCGCGTTAAAATATTTTGGCATTCTGAAATTAGCTAATATGGAAAAAAGTAAAATATATGAAACAAAAAAGTACAAAAGAATGTTAGGAATAAAAAAAATGTGTATCTTTACTTAAATATCTCGAGCGATTTTGTCTCAAGATAAACAACTATTTATGTATATTATAGGTAAACTTTTAAGCTCCCACACACTTCTGTTCTTTTTGCATGTATTTTTAAAACATATCAGCTTTTTTTTTATATTTTTTGGTACCGCGCGAGAAATAAAGAGTTTGACCACACACCAAGGAAGACTAATAGGAACGCGCGCGCCAATAACCAGATAACGCTTTTTAACACAGAAAAAAAGTAAAAAAAAAAAAAAAAAACGTGCTTCTTTTTCTCATCGTCAGCGCTGCAACCTGTGCAAATTTTTTTATTTTTAATTCCCTTTCGTGTAATAATTTTTTTTTTCTTTGATCCTCTTTAGTATAATATATTATAAAAGAAATACGAAAGAAGAGAAAAAAAAGAAAGGAATATATTTATACGTGTCTCTCCTGTCTATTTAACTTTTCTGCACGAACGCACTCGATGTTGAATGCTGTTATCAATAACTTGAATTTGTCCTCGAAATTTCAGTGAGCTGTCAATTTAATGTACATCATCAGGCTTCTTAGTTAGCTTCTCATATTATTCGCATTATTATTATTATTATTAATGACAAATGAGCAAAAAGTTGATTAGTTTGATTAATATTCTTGTAACAAGAAATGAATTTGTAGAGCTTACTTGTGCAAGTGTGAAGTAACAATAATCACTCGTTGACAGAGATTAAATGTTCCTCGTGACAACGAGTCCTTCTTTATTTATAACAAGTAAAAGTTAACGAAGCAAAAATAAAATCGATGAGAAGTTGCTACAAGAAACACTTAACTTAACGATTAATTATCTTACCTTTTTATGTTCCAATTATGAATTAAGAATTATGTTGTATTTAAGTAATGTACATTTGTAAATGTCTTCTTTTCGCACTCTATCATTTTATTATTAATACATAAATTAGCTTTCTTAGAAATGCATATAATACTAACTATCACTTTTATATCTTTATAACGCGTTATAATGCGTTATAATCTAAACCCATCAGCAATCAAATATACTTTTTGACAACAATCATTTTTTTCACATTGTTCAATAATTATTTTTCTAATAGGATTCTTAACACTCTTAGCCTAGAATATTTTGATATTTTAATTGATTACCCTGGTATAAGAAACCTGTTTAAAAAAATGATGAATGAACAGCGTAAATGACTTAGTAGCCTAATACAACCGACTAAAATAAATATCTTTATGTCTAGATTTTAGAATGATATCCTAAATTATTTACTTCTTTTGATAAATCATAAGCAATGATTAATTACTTATACGTAACTTCTAAATATCGAATTTTGAGTAAAGATCAGAATCACAAAAATAAGCCATTTATTATGGAATATGATGTGCATTTAAAATAGAATATTAAATAAATACTCAAACTTATTTTTAAAAATATGCTTTATTAATTGTCTACAATTAATATCTTCAAAATTTATTCACGACTACAAATCGAAAATTTAGCTCCGAAATATCTGTGTTTTTTATACACAAGTCGTGTTAGAATGCAAAAAAGATAAGAGTGTATAATATTACTATATGTTAGAGAGAAAGTAGCTAATCTTATTTTTTATATAAGAGTAGCAATGTTTTGCACAGGGATCGTGTTAAGAGGATTTACATTAATTTTTTATCCTAATAACCCGGTCCTTGATCTTGGCCGCGATTTTACATGATATTTTTTTATATATGCATACCACACCTCTTAAGTATCGGAAAATTTATATACTAAATTATTGCAAACAATAATGAGGCTGAGCGAAGTAATGAACCTCTCAGAAATTTCAAGTTCATAGTAAGTTCAATTCATTCAATTCAATTCATATTAAGTAACGGTAATTTTGGTTCCTAAAAAGGAACCCTTATATAATCATTGTTTTCGATTTTTTTTTGATGCAAATAAGCATGTTTTGAGATTCTACTTATATGAGATAGCTAAGTTTTTTGAAACGCTGATTTCAAATTTTTAGGTCCCTGATTATTCCAAAATAATTAGTCCTAATGCCTGTAAATGGCATTAGAAGAAAGTTTTTCGGCCAGGACCTAAACATTTTTATTCAGTGACTTCAAAAACATATTGTCTATTATTTTGGGGAAAATTTTTTAAATTTCATATTAAACAATTCAAAATATCCTTCAAAATTCATTGATAAATACAATTATTCGGTATTAGGGCTAATTATACGGAGTCGGGACCTAAAAACTTGAAATTAACCTACATTACCTATCACATATAAGCAGTCTTGCACAAACTCTAATAAAAAAGTGTATACATCTAACATATACGATTTCTAGACTATTTACATACACCGAGAAAATACGATCAGTAATTTTTACTAAATATTTTATTGCAAAAATCTACGTTTATTTAGTTTTAATTCTATTTTTACAGTATTTGAATAAGAAATATTACAATAAAGTTAAGCATGGTGCCTGATTAGATGCTAAATACAGTAAATTTTTCTAGAATATAAAGTAATACTTACAAATTTGTTTTCTCAGTCTATTATGAAAAGTTATCACATAAAATGTTAGTACCTATAGTGAAAAGGAAAAGTACTTAATTTAGACTAGAAGGTTTTTGAACAATGATATTATATGTAAAAATGCTAATTTTTAATTCTTACTGTTTTTTGGTATAGGCAATTTTTTGAATTTTTGGTATAGATTATTGATCGTATACTTTCAGTAACTTTTAAAATTTATATAGTCTATCGATTAAATAGGATAACCAGCAATATGACAATACTTACGCCGAAATTTTTTTGCAATTTTGACCTATAAATATCTGGCTCTATATATCCAATTATAAAGCTCAAAATTTATTTAACATATTTATTTAGTAGTAACATTTTAGTGACTTTACTATTGTTAAAATTTGAAGTAAATCCAATATTTTATTGCATAGAAAAAAGTGAAATTTTTTTGTGGGAAAAGACCAAGCTTCGCTCAGTTTAATTACATTAAGAAAACTTTATTTCTAGAAAAAAAAGTTTTGTTTTTTAAAAACTGACAATTATTAATGAGAGAGTTATTCACATTAAAATGATTAAAAGGTCCCATAAAATAAATATATTATAAACTGTCTAGTTTTATAACTCTGAAAGCTGCTAATATATGTGTAGGATGTATTTTATTTTTTCTTACTCTTTCCACAGTCGGTTTCGCGGTCACCTAGTGAATATTATATATTACGACTGTGATTTTGGTAATGCGATAACCAAGTTGGAAATAAGCTTGACGGATACCATTTTTGATTTTGTATGACAGGTTCTTTGGATTTTTATTGTCGCCGGAGGTACTGACGTGGGAAGTGCCTTGTATATGAGAAATTTTTTATCTTTATTCTTTTTTTATAGACGCGTGTGGAACATTAATTTTGTAAAAGAAAAAGAAAAAAAAATCTTTTTTAGACACTAAATCGGCACCTTTTTTACTCAAGTTTATTAGTTTTTATGGATATTTAATTTTAATGAATTGCGCTAATTTAATCTTATATCTATTAACTATTTATCTTTATGTTTTTTCTTGCTTTTTTCTACCGTAAAATTTATTTTAATTTCCTGCTTATTTTAATATTAATATTCATTGATTTTTATGTTTATCCTTACTTCTTCTCTTCAGAAATATAATAAAGGTTGTGAATTTTTGCCATAATTTTTCTTTCATTTTTACTCTTTATACGTATAATAACTATTGGTCGAACAGTTAGTCCATGCAAAATTTTAAATTAAGGTAATGTTACTGTTCTAGAACATTCAAGATTTTTAAAAATCTTAAGTTTTGATTATTTTGAAGGTACGGTAATATTCCAATTAAAAAATATTATTGGTTTCTATGAATAAAAATTGTACATAAAAATTTCTTATTTAAAGTTTACAAATACTGCAATATTTATTTATAATTTAAATACAATTAATTAATGCATACAATTTTTTCCCTTAATTTTTTATGCGAGGTCTTTTCTGATAGGACACGATGTTCTAAACCATTCAACTGTATCTTCCAAATCCCATAAACCACAGGGTAATAAAATTTTTAATGCTGTTAAATGAATATTTCTATTTATATTTAGCAATACGCCTTACTTTTTAAATAAAATAATAACAATTCTTCGGAACCAATTAGCAGTTTTTCTTTAAGCTTTTGTTTTTGCTTGCGGCTTAAATGTTTATAGACTTGCAAGGGGAGTTCACTACCTTTGGAACAGAAAATCACATAAAATGGTTATAAATGAGTTTATTATGTTGAAAAACCATGCCGACCACCCTCCGTTCATGCCAATAGGTCTTCTAGGCCTAGAAACACGGGGCTCAATGTTATAAAATAGGGTTTTTGGTAATTTTCCGAATAACGCCACAAATTCAAAAGTTAACAAAAAGGTCTCAGTTTTGTGTGTGTAATTGTCATCTTTCTACTACAAATTTTCATCATTTATAGCCAAAAATAACAATTTTTATAATTGCTGCCAAAGTTGCAATTTTTCATAAAAAAATAAAAAAGGGTTTTATAGGTGCTGAAAATTTTGTATAAGCTCCACGTTTCCAAAAATTATTTTTTAGAAATGACTCTACAAAGTTAACTATAAAAATGAGTTTTTTTTTTTTAAATCATAAAATTTGGACTCTGGTTAACAAATAATTGAAAAGTGGTGAACAAAGAATTTTTGGAAATTTTAAGCTTGCCAAAAATCTTAAATCTTTTTTTATCGAAAATTACAATTTTTGTAGCATTTTAAAATTTGGTCATTAAATTGAGCAAAAAAAGAATTAAGAGGCGATACTTATTGCTTATTAAAATAAGACCAACTAGAAGTATTTTGATTAGATTGCAAGTTTGTAGCGTTATATTGAAAATTACTAAAAAACGCTATTTTATAACATTGGGCTCGTTTCTAGGTCCAGAAGACCCATTGACATGAAGGAAGAGTGGTCGGCATGTTTTTCAACATAAACTCACCATAAACATTTGGTGTTCCAAAATTAGTGAGCTCCCCTTGTTAGCTATGAATTATACAATTGCAAATTTAACTTTAGTCACTTAATTTTGATGTTATTTAAAATTTTATATTTAGAAAAGAAATTCGATTTACGAGTTAGAAGAGAAAAAAGTCAGAAAATATGTAGTAAAACTTAATATTTATTAAAAATTCAATCTTTGAGCTTCTCTGTCAAAGATTGCTGTTATTTGAAAACTTCAGAAGAGTTTTAAGCTTTAAGAAAATTTGATTTCAGGAGACTCAAAATTTGGGTTCTAAGCACGAGTGAAATAAAATTTTTCCTATGCAAATAAATAGTTTTCTAAATTTTACCTTTTTTCAATTTTTTTAAATAATATAAAAAATTTCCAAAGAAAAAAAAAGGTGTTATTAAAGCTTGTAGTCTTTTCCAGGGTTGCTTAGAGGAAAAATAGAGGAGAATTAGCACAGATTTGATAGTCAAGCATTATATTTTTTAATTTGTGCCTCTTTAAATCACTATTTACTTTTTAATTAAAATTAAAACTTATTAATTTAAGGATTTTGGAATGCAGGTTTTTGAAAGCCTTTATTCAAATTATTACCTTTTAATAGCCATTCATTATAGTATCATTTTAAAATGACTTTAAAGGTAAATTTTTAGATTTATATAATTAATGTTTATTTTTATATGTTATGCTTTGCAGAGCGGAAAATTCAATAGCAAATTAATTCTATTTAAAAAATATTTTATACGTATAAATACAATTATTATAATTAAGTAAATGAAGCAATTTTTTAGACTTTATAAAAACGATTGATAAAAGTGGAAAATTTTGAGTATATCTAAGCAAGAAAATAAAAACATCTTACAAAAAATTCATATGTTAATTTTAAAAAAGTACTGGTAATATTATTTTTAAAGCAAATACCTGTAAAATAATAATAATTTGAAAAAATGGACTGAAAGAATATTTTGTTTGTACAAATATTTAGAGTCTGGATAGATTCTGGATACTTTAGTCTAGACTTAAAGTGGTAGTTTGTAAAAAAACTGAAAGCTTTTGAAACCTTAAAAGTTGAAAAAAAGAATAAAATTTAAAAAATAACTTCCAGTCTAATGTACATTCTAGTATAAGTTTAAAAAATTTAAAATGAAGTACAATAAAAAAAAAGGGATAATGAACTCAAGTGGAGGCGCCTATGATGGAAGCAAAACAGACGTGTAAACGCGCGAGGCGATACACAATCCTTTTTATATATTGTATATGATGTACAAAATATGCATGAAAAGAGAGGTAGGAAAGAGATGAGTTCACAGTCCATCGAGTTGGATTTATTTAGAAGTTTCAGGTTTTTTTGTTGTTGTATGTGTATAAAACACTTGTTATATCCTTTATGCTTATAATACAATGTTAATTTTTTATTTGCGTTATAGGCATAAGCTAACCCTTTCGCATTAAAAACAAAAAAAATAAATTTATTCAAATATGTTTAAAGGATGCATCGATGCTCGGTATATAATAAGGATGTAATTTGAACCTATGATCGAATCAAACTAAACAGAGGAATTTTTATAATTTTTTGAAAAATTCATTCCAGCTATTTATGAGCTTTCGAGTTTTGGATTTTAAGTGCTCAGCAAACAACTTGAATTTTCTTCTTTAAAACGCCTTGTCACGATAACCTCAAAAAAAGGTAGAAAGGAAGAATTGGTTCAGAATGGCGCTTTAACAATATGTAGATGACGCTAGAGTGCAGATAAGCTCGTGCGCGAGCGTGAGAAGAAATAAGGTGGCGAACATTACAAGAGAGATTAAGAAGATGACGATGAAAAAGAATATAAAAGATGAAGAAAGAAGAATAAGTTAACTCATGATTTCGCTTTGGTTCTTCCGCACTGCATCCTTGAGGGCCACAGGGCCACGATGGAAGATAATAAGAAGAAGACCAAAGAGGTGGAGGTAATAAAACTAAAGGGGAGGGACTTGCGCAAGGAAAAGGCGGAGCTCCCGTTAAAAGGATATGAACGAGTTTTCTAACAGTTCTTGTAAATGTTCTTCGCAAAACGTCTTTTTGCTATACTAATATTTTTTAAAATAAACAAATTTTACGATTATAATATAATAATAAATTATTCGAGTCTATAAAATAATTAACACGTTCTTAAATAAATAAATAAAAAAATAATCCTGCTGGGAAGCTGTAAAACTTTTATACATCTTGTATAAAAAAGTATATCAATCAGTTAATTATCATTTAATTATTATTAAGTTGTACTCAATTTATGAGCATTTTTTTCTAATCGTTTTTTTTTTTATTTTCTCCTATTCTGGTCTTTAATTTTCACATTTTTAGCTTTTTTTTTTAATATTCACGTAGTTAGGTTGTTGCCTTGGAATTAAGAGCTCCAAACACATCTAAAAAAATATGGAGATAACTTTTCCTTTGGTTTATTTGAATTTTTTCATTTTCTACTGATTTAATACATTTTTTTAGGTCTTTTTATATTTACTCGTTCTACAAGAAATTTTTAACGAATTCATCCTGAAGAATACTAACAAATACAAGTCTTTTTTGCTAATATTAAATTAAAAATAAAAATAATTTTCAGCTTTTGTGTTTGAATAAATTAATATATTAGAGAATCAGTAGAAATAGTAAATTATTAGTCAGCCTTAATTAGATTTTTTTAATCACTTGAATGCAAGACTGGAAAATATTAGTTATCCTAAAAAGCATAAGGTAGGGATTCAAAATATATATTGAATATTAATATTGCAAAATGAAAGTTAGAAAATTTTCTTGCGTACATTTCCTGCAGAGAAAAAAGGCCCTTTTTTGTTAGCTTTTAGTAATACTCGGGGCAAAATTTATTTTAATTAACACATCTGTTTAATGCTGTTAGCACTAATTTTTTTAACTCAAAGAACCAATTGTAAAAATTAATCAATGGATTTTTTGTTTAAATAAAATAAAAATACTTAAGCAAACTTTGAAAAATATTTTTTTTTAAACTTAAAAAAATAATAGAATGTTTGAAAGTTTAGCGAACATTTATACAATTTGTATAAATATATCATTAGCATTTTCGCATTCGGTTTTATAAAAGTCGGTATATTTCTTTTTTATGAAAAAAAAGTTAAGGATTCCCATTAGTCACTCCTAAACATACTAATACCCTTGCTGCTTGATTTTTTTTTGTTTTATATATATTTTGGAGGGACTGTAAAAGATCCTCTTAATATATTTTCGACTGCCAAAATATTAGTAAATATAACTTGTTAAATAGGTGTATTTTGTTAGTAAGTGTATTAGTATTTATATAAGAGTTAAAATTAATGTGTGATCATGTTAGTCTGTGAGGTTTTCTGATGATGTCCCGCTGACCCAACACGACATCCTGCTGTGCTCGCGCCCGAAACGCCATCGGGCCAGATTCCTTCACTATACAACAATAATCTCAACTGACTCTTTATTTTATTCTTGTATTCTGCCTACATATTACATTCTTTTACATGTATTAACTTACACATTGAAAAATTTTTGCCATTTTTTTTCTTGTTTAAAAATAGAATGAGTTTTTATTTGATTATATCTTTTGTGATTAAGAACAAATTTCACCATAATAACCCCTATTTAACCAAATAAATCATTAATTTAATTTTTTGCACTTGATTAAAAATAAAACTTACCTGTTTAAATTTCAAGTTTCCTTATTTAGGACAAGATTGCTTGAATTTATACTTTTTTCTTCGAAAAAAAAGTTCATTAAATTATGTAGAAAAATTTTCTTGTTTTCATTTTTTCAAAGAAAATTGGATAAAATTTTATTAGAACTTTTTCAGGATCTATTTTTTAAAGAAATTTAGGCCATTTCCATTAACCCTTACAATGGTTAAATCCGTGTTAAGTCAGTTGGCAATTTGGCAATTGGCAATTTTCGTGATTTTTTGGGCAAGTGACCTCCTACATAACTTTCATTTTTGTGTAAAGTTCTGTAAAATATTGCGTCTCTTCAGAGCCAAAAATAGAATAAATAACAATATGCTAATCAAAACCTTGGTCCAAAATATTCAAGAACCGTAATTTGTCATAATTAATTAGCAGTAATAAATAAATATTAATATTTTGACATAATTTATAAATAATCTTCACTTACATAATTAGCATTAATGACCTTTTTTTTTTTATTAATTAATAAAAACTTAACAATAAATATTTAAATATTTTTTGCTATGACTCAAAAGCGTGAAATTGGATTAAAGAGCTAATAAAATACTTGTAAGCCGCTATTGATCATTTCTTTCCTGTTTTTTTTTTTGACTCGTTTGAAATTGATGTCGCCGATCGTAAATTTAGTAAAAGAAGAAGTCTTTTCGCATAAAAATCTTATCCTTTCTCCACTTGTCCTATCTCTTTCCTTTTAAAACAACGTATCTTTTGCAAATGAGAAAAGAATTTATTCCCTGATTTACATGTTTTTTTTTCTTTTTTTAATATTCATGAACAGGTATATTTTATATTATTTATACAAGTTACACCTAATAAACATCAATTAATTTTTTTAAACGAAATAAATAAAAAAATTGCAATTAAAGGTTATCCAATACTTAAACCAAGAATTTTACAATTTCCTAAAAGTATCAATCGACTTACCTTTTCTTAAAATAGAATAACCTTATTTAAAAATGAATTGACTCTTTCATAAAAGGAAAAAAAAAGCTGTCGGATCTTCTGCATCATATATAAAAGTCAAGGGTTTTTTTTTATTTCATCCATGTGGAAATTAATGCCTTCTTCCTTAAATACGTATATTTTTTATTTATTCAATATATTTTTATTCATGTTTATTTATACCACATAAAATATTTTTTTTGTCAATTATAATCGAAGCCGAAAAGTCTACAAGTTCGTTTTTTTTTTCTTTACAATTGTAAATAAGCTGTCCTTTTTATTATATTAAAAAAAAAATATGCAAGTATAATACTATTAAAAATCCTTTCGGTATCTTTTGGTGTCCTGTTGTGTGTGGTTTTCTTAAATTCAAAAAATAAAAAAAAAGTCGGTATTTTTCATTTGAGTTCGATATTGTTGCTGTGCAATAAGAAGGCTCTTTATTAAAAAATGAACTATTTTGACTGGCCATAAGGAAGTTATGATATCTGACAATAGATTTTTATTTTTAAACTCATAAAAAATTTCTCATATTGAAAATACCTGTTGGTACAATAATATGTGACAAGAGATACATTCATTTTATTTCACCTTTTTTTTATGAGAGTCATTTATATTTTGTATAAATTATTCTTCTTACATACAATGCTTCCATTTTATTCAATGGGTGACTGACAAAGTATAAGAAGCACCTTTTTTCTCCTTTATTGTCCTGACGTACATTACATTTTTTTTTGAATTTTCGCATTTTTTTTTATTTTAATGTTTTATTTTCCTCTTTTTCTTAATTGGAGATATTAAAAATATTTCTGAGTATGCTGTTTTTTACTGTAAATTGACACATGGAGTACCTTTTTTTAATAAAAAGATTTTGACATTTATGAAAGATATTTCCTTGTCAAAAAAATATTATTGACATTTAATAATTGTCAGATTCAAAAAATTTTTTTTGACAAATTTTTTTCTTAAATTGCATTATAAAATCAGGTAAAATAAAAAAATCAAAGAATCGCTTCCGCATTTTTTTTTATGGTACCAATATAAATAAAAAATTTTAGCTATTTCAAAAAAGTTAACAAAAAAAAAAATAAATATGGTCCGAATGTCCTACATAAAATATATGAAAGAAAAAAGAATATTTTGTATCATTTACACTCATGAATGAAGTATTCTTTGACAATTTGAATGAATGAAATTCGGTACCTAAATGTTGTGAATTAATATTGTCACGCTAGTAAATGCATTCTTGTAAATTATACGAGGAAGGCGGTTTCAGTTTGCAAGGCTTTTGAATTATACAAAATTTTAAAGCTGCAACTAATAAAATTTTTTCGTTTTTTTTTATTGAAAATTAGCCTACAAGTTATGTAATAAAAGATCATAAAAAATTTGTACGTTTAATTAAATCTATATAATACAACTAAATTATAACGCTTTTCTTTTTTTTTTGTTGCAGAGGTGTAAAGAGAAACTAAACACTCTGGCAATATCAGTAATGAATCAATGGCCAGGTGTAAAACTTCGAGTAACAGAAGGATGGGACGAAGAAGGAAAGCATGCAACTGATTCCTTACATTACGAGGGTAGAGCCGTAGATGTTTCAACGAGTGATCGAGATCGAGCAAAATACGGAATGCTTGCAAGGCTTGCTGTTGAAGCTGGATTCGATTGGGTGTACTATGAATCTAGATCACATATACATTGTTCAGTTAAATCTGGTACGTATAAATTCTAAATTACCTTTATAAGTCTACTGAGAAAGAATTTATAATCTAATTTCTATTTCCTAAATTTACGTAAACATATTTAAGTATAAGATCTAATTATTGTAAAATATTGCATCCTGGGTATTCACTGAATAAATGTGGTTTTATTCATAGCATAATGAGCTGTTTATGAGACAAATATTTTTTTTTTAAATTGATTCGTTTGAGAAAGTATAGCATGGTATTATACTATAGAATCTTAATTCAGATTTTTTATCAAGGTGGATTCATTCAGTTTTAAGTAGCAGTGGATCATCACATTATATCATCATTTTCTAATAAAATTTTTTCATATTCTCGTTCCTCTCACTTTGCTTTCACTTTATCAAAATATTTTAACCAGTAGTCCCTTCCCAAAAAAGAGTACGAAAATTTATGTCTCATATAATAAAGTTTTAAAGTTTTTTTCATTTTCGAGAAGAGGACCTTCTAATTGCGAAATATATACAATAATCAAATAGAAACTTTTTCTTTTAATAATTCATAAATAGCCAAAGAAAATGAAATTGTTAAACCATAATAAAGGTTTTATACAAAAAATGAATGCTAAAGTTTTTCAATTAATTTTTAAATTCAATTTCCTTTATAAATTAAAAAAAAATTGGCTTGCGATAAAAAAATTTGTTACTTATTCTTTGATTTGTTAAAATTTTTTTAAAACTAACGAAAAACAAAAAATTCGAACTTCACCATTAGTCTGTTTTATAAAAAGAAAAAATTTAAGTCATTATTTAAATGAATTTATATTTAATTATAAATAAAATTAATTAAATTTTCTAAATTTTCTATTAATTAATACTACAATTTTAATTCAAATCAATATTAATAAAATAATTTTTGTATTTTACAGAGTCATCTGGAGCTGCAAAATCTGGTGGGTGCTTCCCAGGATCAAGTTTGGTAAGAACATCAGATGGAAGGACGAAAAAATTATCAGACTTAGAAATTGGTGATGAAATTGCTGCCCTTGATGATGCAACTAACACAGTCATTTATAGTAAAGTAATAGCATTTATTGACCGATCTCCAGAAGCAAGACGACAGTTTATTAAAATAAATACAAATTCAGGAAAAACTTTAACTTTAACTCCTCAACACTTGGTACCAGTTAAAGGCCATGGTACGATATTTGCATCGAAAGTTAATGTTGGAGATGAAATTCTAATAAGAAACAACGAAACACAAGGTGCAGAAGATAGCCTTGTTTGGGATAAAGTTTTAGAAACGCGGTTATCCCTCGAAGAAGGCGTTTTTGCCCCTCTTACCAATGCTGGAACCATTCTCGTAGATGATGTAATAGCATCGTGCTATGCTGCATTGGAAAGTCAAACAATTTCACATTGGTCATTCTTGCCTCTCAGAGCAATGAAATATGTAGAATTTTCGATAGAAAGGTTGGCAAGTTTAGTGAGTGTGAAAGTAGTTAAACCTAGTATTAAAAATTCAGCGGGAAGAAATTCAATCGAAAATTCGGAGAAGAAATCTTCAAACACAGAAGAATTAGAAAAAAATGTAGGCATACATTGGTATGCCAAATTATTAATTTTCATATCAAAGTTTGTTATACCTGACGGCATGATGTACGATTAAAAGTGTATTATTATAATTTTCAACGTGTTTCAGCGGGCATTTATTTAAAAAAACATGATTTTAAAAAAAAATTGTTAATGCTCAAAATAAAGAACTGTAAATGAATTAAGTAGCATTGACAATTAAAAATTTTTATTTTATAAAGGACTTAAAAAGCTTTTTTTATTATTATAAATAGTTAGTGTACGATATTTATTATAGAAAATAAAAAGTGTGAATGAATTGTGTGAATGTGAGAATTTTATAATGCGGTGATTGCAGATTAAGAGAGAATTTCCTTTAACATATTAGTGAGTAATAAAAAGAATTTCAAAAATAGAATTTTTGTATTTATTTAACATTATTCGCAAGGTAAATTAAATTTTTACTTTTTTACAGAAATGTAAAATTTTAAAATTTTAAAATAAATAAATTTTTGAGAAAAAATTTAACTAGTTTCTTAATGTGCCATCATCGTAAAAGCGAATATTATTTTTTCAATTAATTAAATTCTATCTAAAAACAATAAAGTTTAGTAAAGTGTTGGGTATACACGTTGTATAATAATTCGCGATTATATTATTATTAATATTATTAATAATTTAAAAGAAAAATTAGGCTAAAAAAAATATATGTAATATGAATTTATATAATTGTATAGATTGTATTTCTTAATGAAAAAAAAGAATTTAAATTAATTGCAAAGATTATATTATAAATTACAAAAAATTACCAGGATTTTATCAGAATTCACAAGAATTTTAAATTATTCTATTACTATAACGAATTAATAAATAGTATTTTATGAAACAAGTGATATAAACTTATATTGCACCGAATGCGAAGGTTTACAAGTCCGAGTTGTAAAGTAAAGTTTGACTTTTTACGCACCAAGTAAAATAAAATAATTTCTTTTGTAAGTTCTGTTGTTTTGGTAATTTCTGGTAAAATATAAACGCTAATTATGCTTTATATATATAAAAAAAAAAGACTGTTAACGATTAAAAAAAAGATATTGAGGAATGATTTTCTCTAGTTAAAAATAAAATTTTGCAATTTTGCAGATATATTAACTAATTTTAAAAGTTTTGAAGTTTAATTATTTCAAGCTTATCTCTTTTATAATGTTCTACAAATAAATAAAGAGAATTAGAAAACTGGTAATATTCTATTAATAAAATTATATGAGTCTCAAAACATTTTGTATTTTTATGATTATAATAAAAAAATTTTTACATCATTTTATATAGTATTTATTATTTTTTGACATAGTTACAGGTGTCTAATTATTTAGAGTGATATAATCACCTTTGCAGACAATTTATATCTGAAATTAATTAAAAATACATTTTCTAACCTAGTAACTCAAAAAGTAAGATACCTGTATATCAAAAATTCTCAAAGTCTTTTAAATTTTAAAGTTACGTGATGATTAAACCTTTGGAAATTATATTGGGCAATAAAATAATTAAAATTAAGATTTTTCAATGATTTTAAAGAGTTTGGGTGTAGTTTAAGTTTTATCTCCACCGTTATTCCTAGAATAGCACGCGGTTTATCGTCTTTAATTTGCCATTCTGCAGTTACTGGTGCCTGAGTGCCCTTCTTTATCATGTCCCACAATTTGTCCTTTATAAGCAGTAGTTCCATTTGGTAACTGAGTTTGTCAAATTTCAAAGAATTCGAAGCTTTGTCTGGCATTTTTAACTATATTCAGAAAAATAACTTTTAATTTTTCATAGTTACAAAAAACTATATTCTTGACTTCGTGAAATTTTCTTTATCTTTACTTATTTTATCACATGAACTTTATGACATTTATTTATTAAACTCTATGACAAATTTGTGTATCTTATATAGTTTTATAGAGAAAAGTCGACGCCTTATCTTACTTTTTGAGTAAAAAATAACCCTTTTATTTTCTATTACTCTCTGTTTATATTTAGTATCTAACAATCGTTTCGATGTTTTTGATTGTTTGTTAGTTTTGCTGGTCAGAAGTTTGGTTTGATTGATTTATTGGCTTTTTGAACTTTTGTAGCAAATTCGATGGGATGCCCCACCCTCAATAGTTTTTGGGTGAAAAAAATTATCGATGTTCACACAGTGTTTTTGCTTCTATCAGTTTTATCTTTAATTTGACTTTATTCCAGATTATGGTGTGTTTTGCATTTTACACATCGATATTCCATTATGCATTGGGAGTTAGTATACTGAACTTTCTGGCGTTACAATTTTTGTATTTTTGTACTTTCTGGCATTCTAATTTTTGTACGTTACTCTAGTAATCTTTCCTATCTTGCATTTTAATGTGTATATAAGTTTGCGTTTTTGATTATAGTTAGATCATTATCTGGTGAGACTAGCACTAATAAGTGCAAAGTTTCAGAGTGATCATTTGTATTCTTGAATATAATTGAAGTTACTTTTGGTATATTAGTGAAGTTTTAACCTTTGAATTTTTTAAGGATTAAGTCTTCAGTTAACTGCTTGATACTTTTTATTACTAAGTTTTACGATTTTTATTTTAGATTGTTAGATCCAAAAACGAAAAAGTCCTAATAATGTCTAACTCTGGAGAAATTTGGTCCCCAGCTCATTTTAAAGCCTAGAACATGCTTTTATTTAATTTCTGTTTGAAGGTATGTATGTTCGTAAGGATGTATCCTCTGTTTTTCAGAACTTACTCGATGAATCAAAAATACTACGGAGCAAATTTTTTGAAATCAGATTTAGTTGCAGAGTTTTTAATTTCAAACGATTTCATCAAGTCCTTGCAGAGAAATTACCGATTTCAAATATAAAAAATTAAGTAAAAGATGCTACAAATTGAACTATTTTCTTTTTTTAAAGTAATCCAAAAGGTGTCTAATAACCGTCAAAAAGTTTTTAGGAACATAATGTTATCGTGCCTGAAATAAAAAAAGTCTTATCTTTTTTTATAAATAATAACGATTTTTTTTTGTTATTACAACTTTGGGAATTAATAGATCATTGAAAGTTCGTTTTGGGAAAAACGATTCTTTCGCTTCCTGCAAAAAATGATTTGGGAAACACGTTATATTATACCTGCAAATACGTATAGGTAAAAATGAGTGCATATAAATTTAATAGATTTGCTAAAAACTTGTAAGTATTTTTATAACAAAAAAAATGGGTTAAAAGCATTTGTTCATATAATAAATAAAATTATTTTATTTTTCTTCATTTTAACCTAAATATTCTATCCCAGCAATAATTTTTTTTCATTCTTTTAAAAATTAATTAAAACTATATTAATCTTATTCTTATTTAAAATACATTTATAAAAAAAAAGGAATAATTTATTCATATACAATATATTTTTAAGATAAATATCAAAAAAAAAAAAATAAAACTGGTTGCAATGTTTTTGGCATCAATTTCTTTTTACACGTAGTTATTTTAAAATTTATATTTCATTATATTATTTCTCATATATATAGTATAATTTGATTTGTCAGCTATATATTTAAAAATCAATAAAAAAAGAAGGAATTTACATATTATTATAAAATCTTTACTATATATTATTTACAAAATATATATAAACATTATAAATGTAATCGACTTAGCTTGTCAAAAGTATTATATACCTGAATAAATGTGAAGAGAAGTTATTTTTTTTGCCGACAAAAAAAATATATACCATACGAAATACATAAAAAAAAAGGAGAAATAACATTATTTGGCTATTAAAATCTGATCAAAATAACTAATTAGTCAGGATAACCGAGGCGCGAGCGTGAAGGTGCCGTTTAATTTCAAAATAAATGACAGCAAATTTAAGTATTTTTTAAAAGTTTTGAATAAAAGTCTTGTCTTATCTAATCGAAATTGTAATCTTTTATTTTTATAATTTTTACTATGAATTCTTTTCTCATAAATTCTTTTTAACGTTAAAAGTATTTTTTATTCTTTTAAAAATCATGATTAATAGCAATTGAGCTAAAATTGTTTGCAAATACTTTTTTTTAGAATCAGTTCAAACATTCAAATGTGCAATATTTTTTATATAAATGCAGTTATAAGTATGCTATTAAAAATATATTATAATACTTAACATAAAATTTTTTCCCTTTACTTTTGGTATCAGTCATTCTGGCTTGTTAGTTATAAAATTATAAGTTTATTATTTCGACTTTTATGAACATTATTGCTTATTTTTATGCCTTTTTCTTTTACTTTATTCTTAATTCACATATGTATTGTAGTAGCTTTTTGTAAAATTTTTTATTATACCAATATATTACATCAAAGTATGAAATTTGTGTACATTTCCTGAGAATAAATATAAAAAAATTTGTCTTCGGCTGTATTTTGGTGCAAACGTTATTACACCATAAATATCTAAAATGTACATATCAGAGCTGGGCAACAGCAATACGGCATATGATTCAATGATATTTTATTCTTATATAAGGTAATATTCATAAGGCATCCGAATTAAATTACCCGTAGGTAAGGCAAAATTCATAAGGTGCAATCTACGTACGAATAATAGAATAGTGAAAACCTAAGCTTATATTCATCCTTCTCACTAGGGACCACTAGGGAGCAGCAAAAGCATTACTAAAAAGAAGCACGTGTTGGTACTATTCGAATATTCGCATGCGTATTCGTATACAAACGCTTAGGCTCAATCTAAGTAAGCGTATGCATGCATATTATATGTATACGAATATGCGAATATTCGCATACTACCGAATTTTGCTTATATTCATCCTCTTACAGAAATTTGGAAAATTGCCTAAAAATTCTATTTTATAACATTGTTATAGAATTTAGCTCTCCGTTTCTCGGCCAATAAGGCGCGTTAGAATAAACGGAAGGAGTTTACGGTATTTTTTTAACATTTTTAAGTCATCAATTGTAATTTATTTATAAATTGTGTTTAAGGGTGATTAAGGTATTTTCGGACTCTGAGGACTCATTTTCGAGTTTAGCGACACCGAAAACATATTAGGAAGCATAGAAAACGTATTTTGAAAAAAATTTTTATGGTTCGCACTAATTGTCGGTATTAGCCAACCACTTGAGAGCTACCCTGGGTTTGTGCGACCCCTAAATCGTTCTCAAATGAGCTGAAAATTGGTACGGGATCAATTTGTTACCTAAACTTCAACACATACTTCAGGAAGAACATTTTTGGCGCACTTTTTTTTTTTAGTGAACAGCCCTAATGTATACGAATATTATTATTATTATTATGGTTCTTTATTTTGCAGTCGCAAAAATATTACACTCATTCAACATATGTCAATATAATATATACATAAATATTCAATAAATAGAGCAAATTAAAATTAATATGTTACAAACAACAAGAAAAATGGTTTAAATAAATAATAAGTGATAACAGCAATTAGTCAATTTGTCAACCATTCAATCATTCAACTTGTCAATAATTCAAGACGAAAGGTCACGTATGCATAGCATGTAGACCCCAGTCAGTGGTTACTGTTTCAGGATCTAAATCCTTACGAGGACCTCGAGTAGGTTTGTCAAATTTGTATTTTTTGAAAAGTCATAAAAGAAAAGGGGGTTCTTTCATTTGCACTAGTCTGTACATCGTTAGTGATGCAAAGTAGTCAGTACATGTGGAGGTTGTCATCCTGTGTAGTCGCCTTCTGTAAAGGGTAATGAGATCACTTCTTTTTACATCAAAAATATAGCGAATTCCAAAGTTAGCTAGTCTCTGGAGATGCAAGCGTTGTTTTGCAGTAATATCAGAATAAACTCATTACAGTAGTCAAGATGGGGTACTACTAAAGATTTGACTAACCGCTGACGTAGTGCTTACGATATGCAAGGTCTAATAGTTCTTAAGCAATAAAGAACACCATTCACTTTTTTAGAAACCTGCTGAGGTTGGGATTTCCATGAAAGAGTACTATAAAGTGAAATACCCAAACTTATGACCTCATCAACAAACGGAACAGTATGACCACTGAAATTAACCTCTATAGAGGGAATATTTAGGTCTTTGAATAACTTGAATAGGAGAACCGAACACTATTGCTTGCGTTTTTTTTGTGTTCAATGCTAAGCAATTAGTTTCCGCCCATGCGGCTACTCTTTTTGCATAGCTAGAAAGTATACTAATACCTTGTTCGATTTCATGTGAAGGCACATGCACATATATTTGAAGATCATCAGTGTACAATAGTCTGGAAACATTAGTTTCACATAGGTGGTCTTTTATATCATTAATATATATACAAAAAAGCAGGGGCCCCAGAACAGAGCCTTGGAGAATACCTATATTAATATTACGAGATGTTAATGTCGAAGATTTGGATAGAACACATAAGGATCGACTAATGAGATAAGACCAAAACCATTGTAGTGATGATTTTAAAAAGCTCATATCCTTCAGTTTTTGTTTCCAGAAGTTTTGTTGGTGATACATTCTCAAAGGCTTTTGAGAAGTCAAACTGCAAAAGGAGGGTAGCCAGCTGTTTTTCTATACCCATCCTAGTATCATCAGTAAGTTTAATTAAGGCGGCCTGTACGCTGTGATTCTTTTGAAATCCCGTTTGAAACGGGTATACATAATATGCAAATATTTGCATGCTACCAACTTCTATAAGCGGATTCCTCTTGCGGCAAGAGGATTTCTCTTGTGGCTAGAGGATGGTTTTTTTATTGTATTTATTTTTTTTTATTTTGAAAAAATTTAGCGCAGGCGTGGTCAATGCGCAATGTATTACAAATTTGTATATAAATAGAAATATTTGTACATAGTACATACATAATTATTTGAATAAAAATAGTATGAAATATAAAAAATAAAATAAAATAAAATTATAATATTTAATAACATTAAGATAAAATTTGATTTGTAAATTAATATAGCATTATTAAATGATGTATTACATAGTATTAGTAAAATAAGAAAAAATATATTCTATAAAATTTGATATTATTGAAGTACTGGTGTTTTTTGTAGATGTAATAGGTATTTCATTATATGCATTTTAAATGTATCTAAACAATGATATCTTTTCAATGTGAACGGAAGATTGTTCCAATCGGTTATTGCAGATAAGAAAAATGAACTCTTATAGAACTCAGTTCTGAATGAAGAAGCAAGTGCAAGAGTTAATGGTAGGTATTCTGATAGAGAGGTGTCATGAGAACGCCTTATTGTTTCATCAGGAGGTCTAAATTGTGATGCTAGATATGGGGGTCTACCAGTAGATACGAAGCTATGCACTAATACCAGCTTATAGTAACCTTTTCTACGTGAATTTGCTGTTAACCAGTTTAATTCATTCCTTAGTGAGGTTATTGAGACACGTTCATATCTTCCAACACCGAAGATAAATCTTATAGCAAGGTTGAAAATTCTCTCAACCTTATCCATAAGTGTGACATCTAAAGCATCATAGACTAGACAGCAGTAATCAAAAAATGGGACAATTAATGACGAAGCTAATAATGTACGAAGATTATAGGATAGTAGTCTCGATTTTAAACGTAACCTATGTAACGTATAATATACATTTTTTGATAATTTCATTATATGTGTTGACCAATTTAATGTAGGTGTTAATATCACACCTAAATTTAATACTGATAATGAATACGGTATAATTACATTCGAAATAGTTATTGAAGGAACACCAGTTTCATATAGATTATTTAAATGGCTCAGTTGGAAAACAGTTCCAAAATTAATAGCTTTTATTTTATTGGGATTTAATTTAAGATGATTTTATGCTGGCCAGTCTACAATTGAGTTGACATCATTTTGCATATTTTTTATGGCAGTATTGTAAGAAGAAGCCTTACACTGGATAAATATTTGCAAATCATCAACAAACAGCTCATAGTGACAATAATTTATTCCTTAAAGTAACCTTCATCTTCTAATAAGATTATTAGAAAATTATTTACTTGAAAATTTTGTAAATTTCTTATATAAAATAAATGTGAAAGTTATTGTGAAGTAGGTAATTGTGAATTATTTTGAAATTAAGTTTCTAATACACTTATATTAATACTAGCTGCCTCCGGCTCGCTTCGCTCGCCCCGGCAGCCACCATGGGGGCTACGCCCCCCTGGACCCCTGCGGCTTTATTTTTCCAACAATATGTTGTTTTAGGTTACTTAATATTTTGTAAAATAACCTTTTTTATCCGAAGTATTATCTAAAATTTACTAAATCATAAAAATTACGGGCATGTGAACCCAGACAGATAATTAGTAATCAGCAATACAAAGCTTAGCTACCCTTCCATAGGATCCACAAGTGTTCGTTGTTTCCCTCAAATACCCATTCTAGGGTTCTGTCTGATAATAGCTATTCAAGTTTCTTTTAGTTACTATATTCAGTTACTACATCAGTGACTGATAAAAATTAGAAATATATATAATATTAGTCCTAAACTTTTATAATTTTCGAAAAACTATTGTATCTTTTGACAGATCGAACCTATCGTCTTAAAAATTCAGGTGGATACGTAAAAAATATACCCGAATCGAATGAAATTCTTTTTGATAAAAAAACTTTTCCTCAGTTTTTTGTTTTTTTGGTTTTTTTTAAAAATTTAATAAAAATTTTTTTCTTGAAAATTCAGTTTTTTCAACATAAAAAATTTTTGTCGTTATCAATCGAAACGAAACCTAGCCTATGTTTTGACCCGTAATTTTTGCCGTCTTTTGCCGTAAACCCCACGTCTTTAACTTATATCGCGTTCAAGTTTATCTATTTCGGACAAACAAAGATACATAAGTAAAGATTTAGGAAGGATAGGATAGGATAAGATATAAATTTAAAATCCAAATTTTATGCTGAAAAATATATGTAACTCTGGAAACATCTAACCGATTTGCTTGAAAATTTAGGTGGACACGTAAAAAACAATTCTAAATCATATAAAAACTTTTCTGATTACAAAAAAATTCCAAGTTTTTAAGTTAATTACAATTTTTTTGAAAATTTACGAAAACATCAAAAATTATCATTTTTTTGAAAAAACGTTTTTTTGACGACAAAAATTTTCTTTCGCATCAATCAAAATCCTGTATGGCCTATGTCACTTCTGCAATTTTTCCGCGTTTTTTGCCGCAAACCGCGTCTCTCTAGCTATTATCGTCTAGTCAATCCTATCAAACTAAAAAAATTCTCTTAATCGGCATATATATACACTTATATTAATATGTATTGTTTAAGTTTTTGTTCAATTTTAACTCTATCAGTTTTTATGATAGTTACAATAAAAAAACCATCCTCTAGCCACAAGAGGAATCCGCTTGTCGCAAACGGAAAAAATCCTCTTGCCGCAAGCGGAAAATTTTTTCAGTGTATATTAATCTTTCTCTTATAACAACCTTTAATGAGCAGGAAAAGAATTACTAAAAATAAGCATGTGTTTGCACTATACAAATATTTTCATGCGTATTCGTATACGGACGCTTACGTAGATTGTTCCTAAGAGTAGGATGAATATAATCATCGGTTGGCACTATGCAAATATTTGCATGCGTATTCGTATATGGACGCTTACGTAGATTCAGCCTTATATACGGTCCAAATGTGCTCGGATCCTTATGCTGCTGAATCGTATGTACCGATCGAGAGTATACGGGCCCTTCTGACATTAAATATTATAAACGGTTTGGGGGCATAAGGCTCCCGTATAGTATAATACCGCCCTCATAAATGAAAGTGGAGTCCTGGGCGCTGTAAAGTGGCGATAACTCGAAGCTTCATTTACAAAGTGAGAGAAACGTTGATATCCACTTTAAGCTACCCCTTCTACTACCCCTATTCACGATTTGAAAGTGAGCATGTAGGTTGATTCCACTTTCAAATCGTGAGTGGGGGTAGCTGTAAAGTGGATATCAACGTTTCTCTCACTTTGTAAATGAAGCTTCGAGTTATCGCCAGTTTTCAGCGCCCAGGACTCCACTTTCATTTATGAGGGCGGTTATACAGCTGATATGCATAAGGTTCCCGTCAGTAGCAGATACAGGAAAGGGTCTCAGGGTGGGAGAGGTATGTTTGTATTTTAAAAATTGTAAAAAAAATCAAAAAAATCAACAAAGAACATGCAACTTTTGGAGCTCAGGGGGGGGGGGGCGATCGCCGCTACCACTCCCTTAGAATCCGCGCTTGGTTCCTGTATAGGGGAGAGGGTTTTTGTATGTCTGTATTTAAAAATTGTAAAAAAAATCAAAAAAATCAACAAAGAACATGCAACTTTGGAGGTCAGGGGGGGGGGCGATCGCCGCTACCACTCCCTTAGAATCCGCGCTTGGTTCCTGTATAGTATTATACCGTTTGTACGGTCCTTAGGGTGATTCTACAGACCTCGATAAACGCAAAATCGCAGACGCAACGCAATGTGTACAAATTAAAATCGTGTTGTGCACATGCGTATTGTGTTGGGCGCATTCCGTTGCGGCTGCGGTTTTGCGTTTACGGAGGTATGTAGAAGCACCCTTACGCATCAAAAACCATCTATAAGAAATACAGTTACAGTGTGCCAAATTTTCGGTATGTAATGCCCACCTCGCTTCCAATTCTCGCTTCCCGTTTTCTAGTATATTGCGGTTTTCTGTCATACCGTATTGTTATTTAAATGAAGTTGTTATAACAGAAATCTACAGAATACAAGAAAACGGAAAACAAGAATTCCACCCCTTGTAAGCTTTGAAATTCTTATACAATATCATGAATTTGCACTTGATAAATCATGTGAACAAATTATTACTGCTTTCAATGACGCAAGTTTTCAATGACGCAAATTACGGATTTTTGGGTTAATTTTCAAAATTTAGATATATTTTCTTCTAGGAAAAAATTCTTACAAAATTTTTAGTATTTTTTTGGTAATAATATTTGTATGATTGCAATCAATTGGGGTCTGGTTCTCTAATAATAAATTAACATTAAACCATGAAAAAACAGTTTACATAATTTTCGGTTCCTCTAAATCTAGCATCCCAATTAATGACTTATTTATTCATATTAATCATATAAATTAGAAAGGGTAAATACCATAAAATACTTGGGAATATATCTGAATCAGTTTCTGAAGTGGGACTCCCATGTTAATTTTACTGTAAAAAGAATTAAATACCCAATTTTTGTATTCTGTAAATTGAGATAGCTTGTAATAATAGTCTAAGAATATTACAATCGTATCAAAAAAATCACAAAGAATTATAAATAAGCTAAGACTTTTTTATTTCAGTCACGATTACGTATTTATTGAGTCTTTTCTCTTTAATAACATTGATGGGATCCACACCCTCATAAATTGAAAAATATTAATTTGAATGTTGTCATCGCCCATGATTTACAGATATTTATAAAAGGATTGAGTTTTTATTGACCAATACTGGGCATAAATGAAACAAATTAGTTGTTTGTCATAAAAAAGATGTTATTATTAGACGTTTCGCCTATTTAGTTTATAGGCCTTATCAATAATGTCTAAAAAAATATACAAAAAGTTAATCAATACATTTGATACATAAAAATAAAAAAATGAAAAATACTTATAATAATTTTATATAAACATAATAATAAAATGAGAAGTCATTCTTATTATTAAAAATTAAATAAAAGGTTTAAAAAATATTTATAACAACAATTTAACACATAACAAAAAACATGAAAATAACTAGAGTTTATGGTGCCAAGAAAATGTATTGAAAAAGTACGATATTGAAACTTTAAATGATGATTTTTGAGTTAAATTTGTTGAAACTATTGTAGAGGGAGTTGTTGATTGAGGGTATTGATGGTATGGATGTAAGATGGGTTTAGGTTATCAGTATCTTCTTTTTTATTTATTGTAGGGTGGGCAAGTTGGATGTGTAGACTTTCTGATACTTTACGTTTGCCCCATGTAGCTTCTTCATCGAGCACCTGTGGTTTATCAAAATTAAAAGTATGTCTATGTAGGTTGCAATGAGTTACAATAACTGATGTTTTAACTCTCTGGTGTTCGTCGAGTCTCATATAAAGAGATCTTTTGGATTCACCTATATATATGCTGTCACAGTCGTTGCAAGTTAGTTTGTATACAATACCAGTTTTGTTTTGTATGCTGTCAATCTTGCCTTATCTGATGATTTTCGTCATATCCTTGTTGAGTTGCGGAATAACATGAAATGTGTTGTCATTAATAATTTCTTTAATTTTTTGATATAATCCAAATCTAAATGGGTTTTTGATGAGTATTTTGTCTCTGTAATTATTATTAATTGGAATATTGTTCCTAGTAATGTTATAATTGCAATTCTTTAATAGACATACTTTTAATTTTGATAAACCACAGGTGCTCGATGAAGAAGCTACATGGGGCAAACGTAAAGTATCAGAAAGTCTACACATCCAACTTGCCCACCCTACAATAAATAAAAAAGAAGATACTGATAACCTAAACCCATCTTACATCCATACCATCAATACCCTCAATCAACAACTCCCTCTACAATAGTTTCAACAAATTTAACTCAAAAATCATCATTTAAAGTTTCAATATCGTACTTTTTCAATACATTTTCTTGGCACCATAAACTCTAGTTATTTTCATGTTTTTTGTTATGTGTTAAGAGTCTTTCTTTGCCAAAACAGCAATGGTGGGCAGGTCGGGTCATCGGATGGGCCTCAAATATTTCCCATGTTTTTATAACATAAAGATAGGAAAATCCTGAAATTTTCAGCCTACTAGGTCTTAAACAGCCCGAGTTATGGCCAATCAAACTCATTAGGCGGCTCTCGACCGGCGTTAGTGCTTTTCGGGAAAATGGTTAAAAATCATAAATATAAGCTTGAAAAAAAATTCTGAAACAGCATATATGTTGGGAAACCTTCAGTAAATCCATTTCTGCCATTATTTTTTCGGAAAAACCCCGGGAAATTCCGGAAAATGGGAAAATGCGTTTTAAGAAAAATCGCAATATCTCATTTGCCGCCAATTTTTTTTTGAAAATTTTTTTTTCAAAATTTTTTTCAACCGAAATCCCATCCATCTGTATGAAAAAAAATTTTGATTTCGGCCATTAAGGTCGATTTTAGCCTGTTTTAGAATAATTTCACATTTTCAATACTTCTTTATTTAATTTTCCGTAAGGGGTTAAAATAATTGACTTTTTTGCTTTCAGAATCTAATAGCCAGGGAAAAAGTAGTCCTAAATAAAAAAAAAAATTGCTGTTTTCGATGAAAATTAACCGAGTTATGGTCAAGTAAAGATAGTGTCACAAATTACCATTTTTATACTAATTCCAATTTTAGGGTCCATAACGACATTATAACTTGAAAAATGCATAACTCGCTTAAATTTTATCGTAAAAAGAAAAGTTTAGGATTATTATCGAATATTTTTTCCTTGGCTATTCGTTTATCCAATAAAAAAATTAATTTTCTTGACAGAAATTTATTTTTTTTGATAAAAAATGATAATAATCAAAAACAGTCTTTAACATTTTACATTAGTTTTTGACCAAAAAAAAACTTTTTATTAAGTAAACTAATTTTTTTCTTGCATAAAAGAATAGCCAAGGAAAAAATATTCGATAATAATCCTAAACTTTTCTTTTTACGATAAAATTTAAGCGAGTTATGCATTTTTCAAGTTATAATGTCGTTATGGACCCTAAAATTGGAATTAGTATAAAAATGATAATTTGTGACACTATCTTTACTTGACCATAACTCGGTTAATTTTCATCGAAAAGAGTAATTTTTTTTTTTATTTAGGACTATTTTTTCCCTGGCTATTCGATTCTGAAAGCAAAAAATTATTATTATTTTAACCCCTTACGGAAAATTAAATAAAGAAGTATTGAAAATGTGAAATTATTCTAAAACAGGCTAAAATCGACCTTAATGGCCGAAATCAAAATTTTTTTTCATACAGATCGATGGGATTTCGGTTGAAAAAAATTTTGAAAAAAAAATTTTCAAAAAAAAATTGGCGGCAAATGAGATATTGCGATTTTTCTTAAAACGCATTTTCCCATTTTCCGGAATTTCCCGGGGTTTTTCCGAAAAAATAATGGCAGAAATGGATTTACTGAAGGTTTCCCAACATATATGCTGTTTCAGAATTTTTTTTCAAGCTTATATTTATGATTTTTAACCATTTTCCCGAAAAGCACTAACGCCGGTCGAGAGCCGCCTAATGAGTTTGATTGGCCATAACTCGGGCTGTTTAAGACCTAGTAGGCTGAAAATTTCAGGATTTTCCTATCTTTATGTTATAAAAACATGGGAAAAATTTGAGGCCCATCCGATGACCCGACCTGCCCACCATTGCTGTTTTGGCAAAGAAAGACTCTTAAATTATTGTTATAAATATTTTTTAAACCTTTTATTTAATTTTTAATAATAAGAATGACTTCTCATTTTATTATTATGTTTATATAAAATTATTATAAGTATTTTTCATTTTTTTATTTTTATGTATCAAATGTATTGATTAACTTTTTGTATATTTTTTTAGACATTATTGATAAGGCCTATAAACTAAATAGGCGAAACGTCTAATAATAACATCTTTTTTATGACAAACAACTAATTTGTTTCATTTATGCCCAGTATTGGTCAATAAAAACTCAATCCTTTTTTGAAAAATATTATTTATTATCAGCCACCAAGACAATTTAAGCATGTAGAGGGATCGAAATGACCTGGGGACCAAATTCCTCCATAAATTTAAGAATTTGAAGACTTTTTCGTTTTCTAACCTGATGAACTTTTGAGGCACGATTTCATTTATGTATTGCATACATAAGGTGATCGTGCCTAAAAATTAAATTTCAATTAATTTAGTTATTTTAGGTCATCAACCACATTTTGGATGCATTAAATTCAAAGCATTTTTCACTTTAATAAGATAACTAAATTTATAAGAAGCAATAGTGATCTTTTAACCTTCTTAAATATTAAACAACTATTCGAAATTAAATTCATTAATTTTTTATTAATTTTTTATTATGACTTTACGCAAAGATACATTAAATCATCTTCAAAATGCAAAAATAAAACCTTAATTTTACCTAAAATAAAAAAGTCTGTCTTTAGAAATAGTTCTTTAATAGTGGCTATGAATACCTTTAATAGTCTACCTAAAAACTTAAAGATTTGCCAAAATAAGACACAAAATAAACTTAAAAAAGTGTTTTAAAGTCAGTTATTTGCTTAGTTCTAATTTATTTAGCGCTGGGGGACATTTCTATCTAACATTATTTTGATTCATTTGATTGGCTGCAAATTTGAATTGAAATTTAAAATTAAATTGTTTCTTAGTTTTATAATATTTTATATCTTGTAATTATATTAGACATATTGTTTTTCAGTGTTTATACATTTATTTAGTTTTAGTTTTGTTTTCAATTATATTTTAATTTTATTTTAATTTTTTTTTAACGTTTGATATTTATAATTAAATTATACTGCCTATGCCAGCACAGATTTAAAAAAAAAAATCTATAGAGTACAGCATAATTTTTAATATTATTTTTGTATGTGATATTTTGTAATATTTCCACAAAATTAGGTAAAATGATGCATGATATGTTTTGGGCAATAAATAATAATAATAATAATAATAATAATAATAATAATCATCATCATCATATTCGTAATTATTAAAAAAAGCATAGGTAACTGAAGAGCTAGTTGAAGAAATAATAAAATATTGTGTACAGCGCTTTAATGTTTTGTTCTAGTATTCGTTTGCATGCAGAAAAATTGAGATTTTTAATTTATTACTGATCAAATTTTTTTAGAAATATATAACGAAATTTCAGCAAAATAAAGAATATAGGAAACCCACTGAAAATTTAATTCTGCTCAATATTTGGTATCTAATATATCTGTTACTAAATCTGAAAAGAGTATAAAGATGGGTGATTCTATGACTGAATCCAAGATTGGTTAATAGTTATCTATTTTGTTTGAAAAAAGTATGGCTAAATATAAATATTAATATTTCAAATATTTTTTAGTTCATTACGATGATTTTGGTATTGAGACAAAATTTGATTTAATAATTTAGCCATAAGATTAACTTAAGTAATACAGCATTTCATTGCACAGTATTCCAAAACTTTTAAGTGATATTTTACATTAATAAATAATTATCAGGTTGTTTTTAAAATTTAAACATCTACGTTAATAAATTATTGTAATTCATTATGAATTATAAATTATTCCATGTTGTTGTTAATTTTGCTATGTTAAAAGCAAATATATTTTCCCGTTTTTAAATCTACAAAAAAAAATTTTGCACAATAAAAAAATTATTAATTAAGGAAAACCAAATATCTAAAATACCAAATAGAAAAAAATAAATAAAAAAATTAAAAATTATAGAGCATTGAGATCCATCTGACGAGCAAGAAATTTTTTTTTGCTAAAATTTTAGTCAATGTAGGTAATGCAGAAAATGTATAGCGTATAGGTAGAAGAATGTCGATAATATGAAAGTTTTTATGTATTTACTATACTATTTATTAAGGATAAAGGAGGAATCGTTATACAATGATTATTCAAATATAATCAAGTACCAAACATTGACAATGGTACCAAAATAGTTATTAGGTAGATAAAGTTTACCCCGATCGGGGAAGTTACTCTTGTATTACGCGAATTTCAATCGTGGCTTCACTTTTGCCTTATTTATTATTTTATGAAAAATTTTCAAGTAAAACCAAAAACATATCCTTAATCGTCAATATCTCCTTTATCTAAATATAGAATTTCAAGTCATTTTAAAATTTAGTTTTCGAGTAAATTAATTTACTTCATATCATAAAAAATCGAAAAGATAAAATCAATTTTCTCAAAAACTAATTTTTAAAATAACTTGAAATTCTATATTTAGATAAAGGAGATACTGACGATTAAAGATATGTTTTTGGTTTTACTTGAAAAATTTTCATAAAATAATAAATAAGCCAAAAGTGAAGCCACGATTGAAATACGCGTAATACAAGAGTAACGTCCCCGAGCGGGTAGTACATGAAATTACAAAAAATACGCCCACGCAAAACGCCAGGTGAAATTGTACCTTATCTCAATTTCCAATATCCAAATATATATTTCTTTGAATTTGAATAGACAATTTCCCAAATTGGCATTTACTACACTGTAAAAATTTTAGTATTCAAAATTACAAACGGCTAGTAAATTTACTATTACGTTAGTGAATTTACTAACAAGTTAATATTGATACAATTTTAAAAAAAAAGTTAATTTCTTGGTATTATATATACTAGATATACCGTCAAAGACGGGTAGAGAGAAGCTGATCATGTTAAAAAAAAAAGAAAAGAGTTTCAGTAATTTTTTATTTTTGGGATTTTAAAAGTTTTGATTTGATTGAGTTCAATAATAATGTTTAAATAAAAATGTTAAGCATTGTTAGAATTTTTAAGCATTGGCCAAAAAGGACACCAAAAATCTGCACTTATAACTGGTTTGTTTCTTCACGCAACCAACGATCATGGAACATGTTCACTTATAACAGTTTTAACGTTTATTCCCAAAATATTATAAGTCCTAAGATCGAAATTAACATAAATCCCGAAATATAAATTATTCTAAGTCCATAAACCTAAAGTATTCTAAGTTATTGTTCTTATCAGGGCCTGATCAGGCACTGACTCCCACTTCAAATTGTTCTAAGTCCCTAAATCGGAAATATTCTAAGTCCATTTCACCCCCCCCCCCCCCTAAAATGGTCGTCAATATTTCAGCCCCCGCCCTTAAAACGTCAACACACGGCGATCCCGAGCGGGACGTGAATTTTATTTTATTAGGTGCATCGCTATTTGTTGATACTTGTAATCTTAAAATTGTAGTTTTAACATTGAACATGTTTATAAGGAGGGGTAACCTGTGAATCTGAAAATCCAAAAGGGGGTCAAATGTGTCTGATTTAAGGGGGGGAGGTCCAATGGTATTTGGACAAATTTCGATTTAGGCATTTAGAATAATCCTAGGTTAGGGACTTGAAATAATTTCTATTTAGGGACTTAGAATAATTTACTTTTAGAGGCTTAGAAAAATTCAAGTTTAGGGACTTAAAATAACCCGGGTTTAGTGACTTGTAATAATTCGAGTTAAAGGTCTTAGAATATTTTCGATTTAAGGACTTAGAATAATACAGGTTTACAGACTCAGGGACTTAATGAAATCACTTGAAATTGAAAACCCTGGAACTAGATCTGATTTCAAAAAATTTGGTCTAAGGGATTTTTGATTCATCGAGTAGGGTCTAAGATTTTGAAGATACACTTTCTCAAACATACATCCTTACACACACCAAGTCAATAAAAGCATGTTCAGGCATCGTAATGACCTGGAGACCAAATTTCTCCGCGATAGGGACAATTTAGAAACTTTTTTGTTTTTTGACCTAAAAAACTTATAAAGTACGATTTTATCTATTTATTGCATACATAGGGTGATCATGCCTAAAAGTAAAGTATCTTGTGTTATTTTGCATTTCTATGATATTTCATCGATGAAAATTTTATAAAAAAGCTATGAAATTTATTGCGCAGTTGACATTTATAAGGTTTTTCACCTCTGTGAAGCGAAAATACAAGAACATGCTTTTAAAAATTGCGGATTGGGCCCGGAAACTATAGGTTCCATCAACTGGATGAAAGAAACACAGTTTTAAAAAGTAAAAGTAATCCGATGGATCGTTGATGAGATATCGCGCCCACAAGTTGTCGATTTTTGCATCCATTAAGGTAGAGCTTCGCTCTATAAAAATTATAAATTTTCTATCAGTTAGTAAATTTACTTACATGTTAGTAAATTCACAAACGTATTAATAAATAAATTAATGTGATAGTAAATTTACTATCGACTTAGTAAATTTACCAACATGTTCGTGAATGTACTACCCATTAGTAATTTTTAATGAAAAAATTTTTACAGTGTAGATTATTAGGGGTGTTAAAAAAAAAATAACATATGGCTCATTTTCATTTTTTTTGCAAAAATAGATTTAAAATAAATAATATAAAAATCTTGTTTGAGCGCTGTAATTTTTATAAAACATAAAGTAAAAGTTTTTTTATGAAAGGATCAACTTGTTATTGTCATAAAAACTTAGTAAAATTAAAAAATTTTTTATTATTGTGCTTTAAACCGTTTATTTCTTGAGGTATAACAAAGTACTTTTATGCTTTTGTGAATAAATACGAAATTTTGTGTCATATTTTAAACTAAAATAGCATCTTAAACATTGATTTAAGGTTAAATAGCTGTTGGTACATTTAAAATTAAGTGAAATACAAATTTCTTACAAACACCAAGTTCTTAATAGGAACGGTAAAGGCTTTTTAGGGGATCGGTAAAGTCTTTTTTGTCATATTTTAGCCACAAATTTTTTTTTAAACTTAAAATTATGTTAATTTTTATGGTGTATGGTCAACAACTTTTTGAAATACAAACTTTAAGACAAAAAAATTTGTATATTCTTACTTCAATCGGTATATACGACCACGTGACACTATTTTTGCAAAAAAAATGAAAATGAACGATATCGAATTTTTAGTTGGGTAATCGAAAAAAAGTTTTTATTTGTTGAAAAAATAAGGTGCCTAAATTTTTACAGAAAAATATTGAAGTGAATAATGAAGTCAGAGTGAAACTAATGGTCGGGTCTTCGGAACAGCTCCAAAGTAGTACTACCAAAAATAGGGTACCAGCACAATTTTTTACCTACTGGAGCAAAATCTTCATTTCTGGCAGCCATTTTTGTACTTCGTCCTCTTATAAAAAAAAGTAAGAAAAATGAGAAATAATTTTTATTATTTTTTCTGTAAAAAACTCACATTAACATTAAAAATTTTTTCCTCTAGTCCGGATAGGAAATTTCCCGTAGAATCCGATTTCAGGGTCAAAAAGGTTCCTAGTTTTTGAGCTGTGCATGCGCGAGAAATCGCTAAAACCGCTGTTTTCTTTAAATTTGAATCAAATGCCTATTAATGAAAAATTTTTTAACTAGGCTTGAATTTTTTCTTGAACGTCATATATTTTGGAGAAAATTTTTTCACCCATTCTAATTATATTACTTTAAACTATCATTATAATAAATAAAAAAAAAGTCTAATCAGTTCTGGTAAAAGCTTTTTAAACTGCCTAATTATCATTTCTATAGACTAAAAATGAAAAAAAATAATAAAACAAAAAAATTTTAACGATCTTTTAAGGTCATGAGATCGTATACGTTAAAAATTACGTAAAATAAACGAAAAATAGACCCAAAAAATATAGTGAAATTTAGGGTTGCTGAATAAGGTCAAAAATTTATCCTATTTTTTCTTATGATTTTTTTCACTTATTTAATGATAAAAAAGTAGTTTCTCGTCGAGTATCGTAAAAAAATTTGAAATTTCGGGCCAATAAAAATAAATGAAAAAACATTAAGGAAAGCTATAAGTTTAGCCCAAAAACTCAATTAATCAGATGAAGCAAATAGAAAATGCAGTAACGCTACAAAAATGTGGGACTTCATAAATACTAAATTAGGTAGGGCTAAAAAACCTAATACTATAGACCACATTATTAACAATAATCAAAAAATAACAAAGTCAGCTGATATGGCTAATATGCTCTTAATGATTATTTTGTGAACGTTGGTCTAAACTTAGCAAATCAATTCTCAAATACCTTAAATAAAGCTCAATTACCTGATTTTGATAAAAATACAATGTTCAAAAAATACACCAACAAATATGAAATAGAAAACATCATACTAAAAATGAGTGACAAACAAGGTGGCGTCAACTGCATTTCCTCAAAAGTCATAAAACTTTTGAGAAAATCAATTTCTCTTCCTCTAGAACACATTTTCAATGGACCTTTAGATTAGAATTTGAGAGAAATGAGCACTTCATGACCCTTTGGATAGAATACCTACTTTATTCTAAGTATGAATTGAAAACGTCCGTTGTGAAAATTTAATGTTTCAAAAAATTATATTTAAGGTGGCGCACGGTATTAGGTCCGAATATTTTAGGTTGACAGTTGACATCAGAGGGGGACATAACTAATTGATTAAATTTTATTATTCATTTTGTAGATATGTGAATATTTAGAAGTTATTATTAATAACAATGCATTTTCTTATAGTGCGGTGTAAACAAAATTTTTAAAATACAAAACATTTTATTGAATGGGGCCCGCGACTAAAATTATGTGTTTATAATTTTATCGGCAACTATTGCTTTTTTTCTTGGAAAAGTTTCTATTTTTGTTAAATAACACGTGTGTACAATTTTATCTAAAAAGATTCGTTATTGAATTAGTACGAAGTAAAACAATATCTACTCCCATAAGTACGCGGCGTTAACCTTAAAAATTTTCAGTTACTTATTTCTTTCTTAATTGATCGGGAACCTGAGTATTTTTTAGGCTCAATGGGTTTGTTTTTTAATTATCTTTATCTCCAGTAAATTTTACATCATATTATTCGTTTTTTATAAACTCCGTGAGCCACTTTAAATGCAGATAACTATTTATGAGACGCTGCAGAATTTTCAAAGTTTTTTTATCAAATAATAAAAAAATAGCTCAATAAATTAAAATTTTTAATTAAAAACATTTTTGAATAATTAGATTTAATAGTAATAATAAAATTAAAACTCTTGACAAATTTTATTTTTATTGATTATTCTTATAATGTATATTAAATTATTTAGTTTGATGAATCGCATATTTTTGTCGTTTTGTGTGAAATCATATATGTATTAGTATAATTTCAGGTTTTTTTCATAGTTTTTATTTATTTTGTTTGAAATTGAAGTCTATAAGGTGGGGAAAATAAATTGGAAATTTAATATTTGATCATTTATTTATCATTTCCTGCTGAAAATTGAATGCTTTACAATATGCCAAGCCGAATTTTGATCCAAGGGACCATATCTGAAATTTTGGCAATTATGACCCAACATTTACAAAAATTTACCATGTCATACTTGTTTAAACAAATAATATTCATTTTTTTTTATTTTCTGGTACAAAATATCATAAAGCTTTTTCATTGAAAAGTTATTATAAATAAATGGTTAAAATATATCAGTTATAAAAGTAAGTTCTATGATATTAGTACGAAAATGTGTTATACGACGAGACCCAGGGCGGATAGAGCGACTTTAAAGCCGTCAAAACAAATTGTATTATATAAAATAAATTAATAAACATCTGTTTGAGAGAATCGCATTTTTGGTAATTCCAGCAAAAACTTATTAAACTTTATTGCGACAACGAAATAAATTTTTTTGCAAACTTTAGAGTATTTTAATATGAAATCTACCAGTATCCAAAATCTATCTAGTTTCTTATACTGAAAGAATAAAATCATTTTTAAAAGTACATAATTAAACGTAATTGAAGCTCTGGTACAAGGAAGAGCTTAGAAAAGCCATGAAAACTTAACGGTAATGCTCGAAAATTTCCATATTTTAGAGGCCTTGAAAAAAAAATTAATCATCGTTATTTAATTTAAAAAAAAAAAAAAAAAAGTTATTAAAATTAGCAAAATTATTTTTATAAAATAATATCAAGGTCCTTTAAACATTAGCAGTGTAAATAAATGTTAATTTATTATATAAACCAAAAAATGTTAAAACTCAAACATATGAACACGCACTAGAATAAAATTACTTTAAATAAGCTCAATAAATTAAAATTTTTAATTAAAAACATTTTTGAATAATTAGATTTATTAGTAATAATAAAATTAAAACTCTTGACAAATTTTTTTTTTACTGATTATTCTTATAATGTATATGAGAAAATCCACCAAAAGATTGCCCTTAAGTGATCAACGTTTTGAAAAATAAAATTTTCACGCACACCTTGCCAATACTTTTTTTTGTGTTCTTTAGATCATATATAGTCACGAAAAAGCGATGAACAGAAAAAATGTTGCGGGTACAATAGTTTTTTTTGAGTTGGAAGGCTCAAAATCACGTTTTTTCTATATTTGAAAAAAACCAAATTTTAAAAGTTTTTTTTAATCAACTAAAATCATTATAACCAATAAATTTATTTTTTTTCACTTGTATTGTACTCATACATTACTAAAAAAAAGCTTTTTTCTAAAAAAAGGATACAAAATTTTTATTATTAGCGTCTTAAGGGGGCTCAAAAATTAAAAAAACTTGTTTAAAAATAAAGATTGCTTATTTAGCTTTTAAGACATTTTTAAGTGGAATTATTATTAAATGGTAATAATAAAAAGTTAAATAAAATAAAATTCATTAATTATGAGCTTTAGAAATCACCTAAAATAGCTAAAAACAACTCCGAGGATAAATTAACCAATTTTGGATCATTTTTAAAATAACAAAATCGTTCTTGTTTTTAATGATTTCACAGGCCCACAAAAAAAAAGTCAAAGCCCAGAAGGTAGATCTGACTAACTTTACGTTTTTTGGTGTTCTAAATCCAAATTTTCCATCCAAAATTCGAATTGATGGTCCAGTTTCCCCCAAGCACCCCCCAGCACCACCCAGCACCCTCCTGGGGGGGGGGTTAAAAATAAGTTTTTTATAAAAATTTAAAATTAGTGCATATTCTTAGATATTTTGGTGTAAAATTACTAAAAACATTTATGCAAACTGTTTTCGAATTCCATATTAGCCCCTAAAGCACCCCTAGTATCAGTAACTAGACCCCCTAGGGGTCAAAAACTGATTTTAGTAAAAAATGAAAACTAATGTAAATTCTTTGGTCTTTTTTGTAGGAAAACTAAAAATATTTATGCAATTATTTGTCAACTCCCGGTGAATCCCTGAAATGCCCCTAGTATCGGTTACCATACCCCCAAGGGGTCAGAAAATGATTTTTAGTAAAAAATTAAAATTAGTGCATATTCTTTGGTGTTTTGGTGTAGGAAAATTTCAATCATTTATGCAAACCTTGTATAAGCCCATAGACCTCACCCACTCGATATTGGTCACCACTCTTCTAGGGGTCAAATACTGGTTTTTTGAAAGATTTCAATTTTAATGCATATTTCTACCTATTTCGGAGTATGTAATAAAAAATATTTATGAGAAATATTATAAATACTCATTTCAGGCACAAATCCAATTCTAGCTCATTTGTAAGTTGGCGAAAAATTCGTGCTTTATAAAAATTTTATTTAAATTGCAAAATATTTGGACATTTGGTATTTATTTACGACAAATTTTTATGATGACGTACTCTCTTACTTTTAAATGATCTTCTAAGTTTACAAGGGGCTTTTCTTTTTAATTTTTTTTCCTGTTTTACATTTTCATCTTCGTCGCTGTCTTCTGATAAATCTCTTTTTAAACTCCAACAATAGTCAGCCAACATTCTTTCATCCCACCTACCTTGATATCGCTTTTTCATTACCTTAATGTCCTGGTGGAATCTTTCACCCTGTTCTTCACTGTAGTCGCCTAAATTGCTCGGGAAATAATCTACATGTGTTTCAAGATAGTGCAGTTTTACAGTCATTAGGCATCCAAGCTCTCTATAATTTTCAAGCAACTTTTTTATTTCCTCTTTGTAAGTGTCACTTTTGTGATTACCTAAAAAATTTTCAGATACAAATTTGAAACTCGCCCAAGCATTTTTCTCTTTACTTTCCATGCATTTTATGAACTCAGTGTTTCGAAAAAGTTTGCGAATTTCAGGACCATCAAAAACACCTGCTTTAATCTTAGCGTCTGTTTTTTTCGGGAATTTTTGCTGTATATACTTATATGCTTTACTCACTTTTCTATCTAATGCTCTGACGAACTGCTTCATTAAACCTTATATTTTTCATTAAATATTAAGTTTTAAGTGGAGAGGAGGGAGAAGCACATTCTGAGGTGGTACTAAGGGTTCAAGGATAATGTTTGCTGTACCTGGAGTTAAGGAACTTCGAACAGGCCATTCCTTATTTATATAATGATTCTGGCGTTCGCGACTGTCAAACATACACAAAAAGCATGAATACTTAGTAAAACCTGCTTGTTGCCCTAACAAGATAGATATTATTTTCAAATCCCCGAAAATTTTCCAATTGTGATCCTTATACTTTATTTTTTCAAGAATAAATTTCATTGTTTTATATTCTTCTGAAATATTTACAGAATGGGCTATTGGTATTGAACCTAGTACATTGGTATTATGTAAGAGGACAGCCTTTAGACTGCGTAAGGAAGAGTCAATAAAAAGTCTCCATTCTTCACTTTTATAAATATCGGGCTCAAAACTGTTAATAAGACCTTTGACATCTGTGCAATACACAAGAGACTCTTCTTTTTTAAAAAAAGGTAGAAACTCTTTGTCTCGATTTCGATAATAGGAACTTGATGTATCTTTTGTCGTAAGTCCATCATGTTTCATTTCTGATGCAAGATATTCTGCAGCATCTTTAGGTAATTCTAAGTTTCTGACAATGTCATTTAATTTTGCTTGATTCCATGGTCTTATAGGTCTCTCTTTTTTGCTATTATTAAAATCTTCATCACTTTCAGAATCACTGTCCGTACTGCAACAATCTTCAGAATCGTCTTCAACATCCATGTCACTTTCTGCCTCTTGTGCATCCTCACTAACATCCATTTCACTTTCATTAACACTTGAATTCTCACTAATATTCATATCACTCTCATTCGCTACTGAATTGTCACTAACTTCCATTGTAATGTCATTCATAAGCGGAACCATGCTTGTATTTGAATGTTCAATATTACCTGAAATAATAACATCATTATTGAAAGTTGGTGGGGTAAATGTTATGGCATTTGAATATTTAACATGCTTAGAGCTTATCATACCAGTAAATGTTGTCATGCAAATATAGCATTCTTCTTCAGCTTTGGGCTCATTCCATCTAGCCGGCGTTTCCATTGAACACTTTGTTTTGGCCATGAGACGTATAAGATCATGGAATTAAGCAAAAATAAATGAAATGATCAGAAAATAAGGATAACGTAAAGATTCTGCAGAATATCAAAAATGAAACATGGATGGACTAACGACAAAAGATCATACTATCCCGTTCGAAGCAAAGAGTTTCTACATTTTTAAAAAAGAACTGTCTCTTGTATATTGCACAGATGTTAAAGATCTTATTAACAGCTTTGAGCCCGATTTTTACATAAGTGAAAAATGAAGACTTTTTATTGACTCTTGTTAACGAAGTCTAAAGGCTCTTATTATCCTCTTAAATTTTACCTACCAGGTTCAATACTAATATCCCATTATGTAAATGCATCGGAAGATATTGAAACAATAAAATTTATTCTTGAAAAAATAAAGTATAAGGACCACAATTGAAAAATTGCTAGGATTTAAAAATAATATCTGTCTTGTTAGGGCAGGAATCAGGATTTACAAAGTATGCATGCTTATTGCGTATGTAGAACAGTCGCGATCGCCTGAATCATTAGAAGTTCCTTAACTCCAGGAACAGTAAACTTTATCCATGAAAATTTCCTTTAAACTTTTTACAGACACTGAATTCATAAAATGCATGGAAAATATAGAGAAAAATGCTTGGAAAAGTTTTAACCATGTAGTTCAACATTTTTTAATTACAGACAAAAGTGACGATTTCAAAGAGGAAATAAAAAAATTGCTTGAAAATTATAAAAAGCTTGGTTGCCTAATGAATGTAAAACTGCACTATCTTGAAACACATATAGATTAATCCCGAGCAATTTAGGTGACTACAGTGAGGAACAGGGTAAAAGATTCTAACAGGACATTAAGGTAATGGAAAAGCGATATCAATGTAGGTGGGACAAAAGATTTATCAGAAGACAGCGAGGAAGAAGAGAATGTAAAAAGCGTAATAAAATTGTAAAGAAAAGAATCTTGTAAACTTAGAAGGTCTTTTAAAAGTAAAAGAGTACTCATCATTAAAATTTTTCGTATACCAAATTTCCCAATATTTTGCAATTTATGTTAAATTTTTATAAAGAACGAATTTTTGACCACCTAACATATGAGCTAGAATTGAATTTGTGCCTGAAATGAGTATTTAAAAGATTTCTCATAAACATTTTTTCATTACATACTCCAAAATAACTAGAAATATGCATTAAAATTGAAATCTTACACATAACTAGTGTTTGACCCCTAGAGTTGTGGTGACTAACATCAAGTGGGCGAGGTCTAAGGACTCATATGAGGTTGAAAATAAGTTTGCATAAATGATTTGAATTTTCCTAAACCAAAACACCAAAGAATTTGCACTAATTTTAATTTTTTATTAAAAATCCGTTTTTGACCCCTAGGGGGTCTAGTTACTGCTACTAGGGGTACTAGTATTTTACCCCTAGAAGAGTGGTGACCAACATCGAGTGGGTGAGGTCTATGGGCTCATACAAGGTTTGCATAAATGATTGAAATTTTCCTACACCAAAACACCAAAGAATATGCACTAATTTTAATTTTTTACTAAAAATCAATTTCTGACCCCTTGGGGGTATGGTAACCGATACTTGGGACATTTCAGGGGTTCACCGGGAGTTGACAAATAATTGCATAAATATTTTTAGTTTTCCTACAAAAAAGACCAAAGAATTTACATTAGTTTTCATTTTTTACTAAAATCAGTTTTTGACCCCTAGGGGGTCTAGTTATTGATACTAGGGGTGCTTTAGGGGCTAATATGGAATTCGAAAACAGTTTGAATAAATATTTTTAGTAATTTTACACCAAAATATCTAAGAATATGCACTAATTTTAAATTTTTGTAAAAAACTTATTTTTATCCCCCCAGGGGGGTGCTGGGTGGTGCTGGGGGGGAAACTGGACAATCAAATCGAATTTTGGATGGAAAATTTGGATTTAGAACACCAAAAAACGTAAAGTTAGTCAGGTCTACCTTTTGGGTTTTGACTTTTTTTTTTGTGGGCCTGTGTTTTCATTATTACTAATTTTTTTACAGGTTTTTTTATTATTTACTTTAATTTGACATATTTTGAAGTATTATCTTTCTGTTGAAAATAATTTTTCTTTTAATTTTCAACGTCTTAGACCAGTTCAAATGTTAAATACTGGTTCTTTTGAAAATTCATAAAATTGGGATATTTCTATCAAAATCAAATGATGTTATAAACTGGACTAAAAGACGTATATTACTTAGTAATTTTTCCCGTAAAATTCGAAATCACTATTTATTTTAACATTTTACTACGATTTACTGGAGAAAAATTCATTGTTTTAGTTTTTTAGGGTACCAATTATGAGGGGACCAATGTTTCAAAGTTTCGCAGTCTTCAAGAAAAAATTTTCTGAATAATATTTGCAATTTTTACTTCTATATTTTTTCTACAGGAATTCGATGAAACAACCAGTTTTTTCATCTGGGGTTTTCTTTAGCCTTAAAATCATTTGTTTCTGTTTTTACTGGTTTTGTCCACTCTTATATATTTTGCATTAGTAGCCCATTTGAGCCTAAAAGGTTTGAAATATTTAAAATTGTCTTTAATTAATAAATAGACAGGAAAAAACTGCTTACTGAAATCGTTTAGTTTTCTGATAAAAATTCACTGACTTGTCAAGTTTTTAAATTATTGGACTTCAAATAACGTGAAATTGAGATTATAGGAGAATTATTGCAAAATATTAAATTAGCGATATTTAAACTTGTTTTTATTAAAAAAAAACAATAGGATTTAGCCTTTTTATCGAGTAGTTTTTTTTTTCAAATCTCACTTCAAAATATGTGAAATTAAAGTAAATAATAAAAAAACCTGTAAAAAAATTAGTAATAAAGAAAATCTTTAAAAACAAGACTGATTTTGTTATTTTAAAAGTGGAGTTGTTTTTAACTGTTTTAGGTGATTTCTAAAGCTCATAATTAATGAATTTTATTTATTTAACTTTTTGTTATTACCTTTTAATAATAATTCCACTTGAAAAAGTTTTAAAAGCTTAATAAGCAATATTTATTTTTAAATCGTTCTTTTAACTGTTGAGCTCTTTAAGACGCTAATAATTAAAAATTTGTATCGTTTTTTTAGAAAAAAGCTTTTTTTTTAGTAATGTATGAGTACAGTACAAGTGAAAAAACATAAATTTATCTTTTATAATGATTTTAGTTGATTAAAAAAAACTTTCAAAATTTGGTTTTTTTCAAATATCGAAAAAACGTGATTTTGAGCCTTCCAACTCAAAAAAAACTATTGTACCCGCAACATTTTTTCTATTCATCGCTTTTTCGTGACTATATATGATCTAAAGAACACGAAAAAACGTATTGGCAAGGTGTGCGTGAAAATTTTTTTTTTTCAAAAGGGTGAACACTTAAGGGCAATCTTTTGGTGGATTTTCTCATATACATTATAAGAATAATCAGTAAAAATAAAATTTGTCAAGAGTTTTAATTTTATTATTACTAATAAATCTAATTTATTAAATTATATATTAATTAATTTATTTAGTTTGATGAATCGCAAATTTTTGTTATCTTATCATTATCAAGTTTTTAATATTAAACGCGTTTAATGCGACTTCATTGCATAATCAAAAATTACTGCGAACTTCGCGCACTATTAATTTATTTTTTGGCGTTAGAAATTTCTTTTGATTTAATTTTCAGTTTAATATGATTGGAAAAATAGTTATTACAGTTTTTTTATTAATATTTACTCTTATGATTGAAGGAGCATTTGGATGTCGTAAACCATTGGAACCAGTAAGTTCTATGTATTAAAAAATTTAAATTTTAAAGATTATTCGTCACTGGGAGTCTTCGTGTATAGCATACTTTAAAATTGAGATAAAATATCTATATATTTATTTATAATAATTTTTTTATAAAAAAGTCAATGCTTTAAGATCTTTTGATGGTTAAATAATTTTTTTTTATCACATTCTAAATTATCGAAGCTACATACATGTGTTAAATCATATATGTATTAGTATAATTTCAGGTTTTTTTCATAGTTTTTATTTATTTTGTTTAAAATTGAAGTCTATAAGGTGGGGAAAATAAATTGGAAATTACATCTTTGATCATTTATTTATCATTTCCTGCTGAAAATTGAATGCTTTACAATATGCCAAGCCGAATTTTGATTCAAGGGACCATATCTGAAATTCTGGCAATTATGACCCAACATTTACAAAAATTTACCATGTCATACTTGTTTAAACAAATAATATTCATTTTTTTTTATTTTCTGGTACAAAATATCATAAAGCTTTTTCATTGAAAAGTTATTATAAATAAATGGTTAAAATATATCAGTTATAAAAGTAAGTTCTATGATATTAGTACGAAAATGTGTTATACGACGAGACCCAGGGCGGATAGAGCGACTTTAAAGCCGTCAAAACAAATTGTATTATATAAAATAAATTAATAAACATCTGTTTGAGAGAATCGCATTTTTGGTAATTCCAGCAAAAACTTATTAAACTTTATTGTGACAACGAAATAAATTTTTTTGCAAACTTTAGAGTATTTTAATATGAAATCTACCAGTATCCAAAATCTATCTAGTTTCTTATACTGAAAGAATAAAATCATTTTTAAAAGTACATAATAAAACGTAATTGAAGCTCTGGTACAAGGAAGAGCTTAGAAAAGCCATGAAAACTTAACGGTAATGCTCGAAAATTTCAATATTTTAGAGGCCTTGAAAAAAAAATTAATCATCGTTATTTAATTTAAAAAAAAAAAAAAAAAGTTATTAAAATTAGCAAAATTATTTTTATAAAATAATATCAAGGTCCTTTAAACATTAGCAGTGTAAATAAATGTTAATTTTTCATATAAATCAAAAAATGTTAAAAATCAAACATATGAACACGCACTAGAATAAAATTACTTTAAATAAGTGAATTTTGATGTGTCAAATAAGACATATTATATTCAGAACATTTTTATTTGCAAAATACAAATGCTGCCTTAAAGCATTTTTAAAACTTAAGTCAGTTGAGAAATTTATAGTAGTTATAATATAACATAGAGTTTAAAGCTAATAAAATTATTTTTGTATTTCAGTGTTGGCACAATGTTGACTGTTGTAGAGGATATTGTAATAAACAAATTAATGGTGGTTCCGTTTGCCTGGATATACATGGATAAAATGAGTAAAACTGTTATTAAAGTTTATTAAACCATTTTGCACTTCTTATATATTTTAATCAACTTTAATCCAAATGAAATTTATACGAAAAAAATAAGCTTAATTATTTAAATATCGCCATCCATTTCAATACTGCGCACTAACAATAAGTAGAAGTTTTGAGAATATTTTTAAATTTTTTCATAGTAGAGTAATATTTTTAAGAGATGTAATTTTTTTATTAAAAACAAATGCTGATCAATTAAATGTTAGCAATTATAATACAGCCTATTGAATATTGAAATAGGACGACGGTATATTTTATTTTATGTTTGAGAAACCAAACGATTATTATTTTAATATGAATAGAGAATTTACAAAATAGGTAAATTTTCATATATTAAGTCTAATAAAAAATGAGCAATAATTTCATCATAAATAAAAATATATAATATCGATAAACAAAAGTAAGAAATAAAAATTTTAACTAAATAAATAAGTGCTTTTATTTTTATTTTAATCAAACCTGATAAACAGCCAATAAGATTGTGATCTGTTCAAATCATTCATGATTCAAGGTTGCAATACTTTCCACAATGAATTGGATTTTCCGAAATACAGTGGCCAGAAACCATGTATTTCCCGGCCACTGTGCATTCAGAAATAGTTTATTACGACCTTCTCGTATCCAGAAAAGTAAAGAATGGCTAAAATCGCACGTAAATAAACTGCGATTTGGAGCATGCTTTTTTTATGGCCGAGGGCTAAATTAGATTTTTTTTGGTATTGAAAAAGACGTGTTTTCTCGTAATTGAAGAAGAAAAACCATTCTTGAATACGGTCTATAAAGACAAAAAAGTTTGTCACAAATCGCAGCTTATCAGTTTGGGCTTAGCTTTGGAAAACAAAGGCTACTTCCGGATTATGGTACTTATCTTAAGATGGGTCGTTAGGGCCTCGTTAATGAAAATCGGTTTTTCAAGCATACGATCTTTAAATTTTTTTATAGCCCTGGTAGATTGGAAAACCATATTTTTTAATTTTTTAGAAAATTTCCTGGAGGGGAACCACTTTCTAATACCCGAAAATTGAAATTTATTTTAAAAAGTTTATTGTTGTACCAAAAATGGAAAATCGTAGTTATTAAAGTGATTTTTACTAGTAGCCACCATTCTGCAGTTTCAACCGGGATATTCTCTCATTGTCGCGCTTTACGCATATTCTTGCTTTCTAAATGCATAAAGCGAGGGTAAACTGCAGTGGCAGAATTGTACGATTGGGATTGCACAATGAGGGTACTGATACAAATTTGTAAAAATAATTAGTAAAATTAATAATCATAGCAGTAAAAAAGCGCGGACAAACGGCAGTAGAATATTTTGAATTTTTGAGTATTAGAACGTAGCCCCCCCCCCTCTCCAGGAGATTTTCTAAAAATATAAAAAATATGGTTTTCCAAACTACCAGGACCATCGAAAAAAATTTTTCTTGAAAAATGTTGAAATGTTAAGTTTTTCAGTCTATGAGCAGAGTATATCTGTTTACGGGTAGGAGAAATTAAATAAAATTTAAAACATCCCAAAAAACATTTTTTTTAGGTTTTCGGGTGCCTGTCGTGGTCTAGAAATCTAATTCCAATGGGAATCAGTAAGTATTTTGATAAATTTTTGGATGCTACTGTACTTAGGTTAGGTTTGATTCCGGGGACCAAATCACTGTACTTATCCATAGCCTTTATGTATAATTTACGCCATTCTTTATTTTTCTGTTCATAAATATACTGTTTCTATAAACATAATTAATAAGGGTGTATGGTTGCGTGAATTTTCGAGCATCCGGCTTGAAAGCTTGGTCTTTCTTTAGAGCTCGGTTGGGCCGGTTTCCTGGTGAAACCGAAAAGCATATGAGAAGTTTGCAGGTACGGTTTTCAATCAGAAATTTCCCTGACCTTATTATTTTATAAATATTTTTGTTTAAAAATTTTTTTGTTTATGTTTAAAAAAAAAAGAAGAAATAGTAAAAAATTTATTGTTTTTTCAATTAAATAAGCTATTGTTTTTTCAATTATTTGTAGAAGTTAATTTTTTACTATTTGTTTTTTTTTAACCATAAACAAAAAATTTTATTATATCTATAGTTAACGAAATATTTAAAACAATATATTCATTGAATTGTTATGCCAGGAAAATTTTCAATTCAAAACCTTCCTTGAAGAGTTTGAAAACTTTTTAGGTTTTCCTGAAACCTTTTGACATTTTTATCTAAGTTTTATAAAATTTATTAAGGTTTATCAGCAAAAAAAAATTTTTTAAATATAAAAACTAGTTTTTTTTTTAAGTTAGTAAAATTTGTTGCTTTCATATTTGCAACAGGGTTGTTGCATGAAAAAAATATTGAAATTATATTTGGTTGGTTTTGTACTGGCTTAAATTATTTCAGACTTATTTTTTTATTTTTCGTAATAATTAAAAACAATGGAGTTATTTGCAATTAACAATCGGTGGAAGGGACAGCTGGTATCATGCCATTAAAGTTAGGGAGCATTCAGTCGTGAAAAATTTTCAATCTCCACCTTCGATATTTACTCCCTCTCGTCCCATTCTTGCATTTTAAATAATAAAAAGTGGGATTAAATTTTGGAGGTGGTGGTTAAAATTTTTTTCTCGTCTGAATGCTCCCTTATAGCGTTTTTCACTATATGACGTCAGCTACCCCAACCACAATTTTTTAGATGCCAAAAAATATTATGAAAAAAATTATTAAACACAACAATATATTACGTCTAAATGATCAATACCCAACCACTTTATTATAGGGGATTTTAATATTGACACCTTAACAACTTCTAAGTTTTCTGAAGAATTCATAATTAACTTATTAGAGAAGGGTTATAAACCATTATTTCATTCGATAACCAGGCCCAGTATACAGGCTCGTGAATTGATAACTGTTTCGTAAAATCATATTATGAAATAATACCCATAATACATACATTATCCTTTACTTGTTGTCATATATTTTGATAAAATAATAATAAGATAAACTAAACTGTAAATTATAAAAAACTAGAATCAAGATCTAATATAATGAACTGGGATTGAATATTATATATCGAAGATCCAAGTATAGCGACTGATGAATTAATAGCTAAACTTAAAATGTGTCTTTCTGATTTAAGAGAAATGGTAAAAACCAAAGTAGTAAAATATAGAAAAAAATGGATGACTCGTGGTATTTTCAACTCTATACTATACAGAGAATTTTTAAACATAATAAGTAGAAATAGCCCTGAAAACAAGACATTACTTTCACAAAAACTATGAAAAAACATTAAGGAAAGCTATAAGTTTAGCCCAAAAACTCAATTAATCAGATGAAGCAAATAGAAAATGCAGTAACGCTACAAAAATGTGGGACTTCATAAATACTAAATTAGGTAGGGCTAAAAAACCTAATACTATAGACCACATTATTAACAATAATCAAAAAATAACAAAGTCAGCTGATATGGCTAATATGCTCTTAATGATTATTTTGTGAACGTTGGTCTAAACTTAGCAAATCAATTCTCAAATACCTTAAATAAAGCTCAATTACCTGATTTTGATAAAAATACAATGTTCAAAAAATACACCAACAAATATGAAATAGAAAACATCATACTAAAAATGAGTGACAAACAAGGTGGCGTCAACTGCATTTCCTCAAAAGTCATAAAACTTTTGAGAAAATCAATTTCTCTTCCTCTAGAACACATTTTCAATGGACCTTTAGATTAGAATTTGAGAGAAATGAGCACTTCATGACCCTTTGGATAGAATACCTACTTTATTCTAAGTATGAATTGAAAACGTCCGTTGTGAAAATTTAATGTTTCAAAAAATTATATTTAAGGTGGCGCACGGTATTAGGTCCGAATATTTTAGGTTGACAGTTGACATCAGAGGGGGACATAACTAATTGATTAAATTTTATTATTCATTTTGTAGATATGTGAATATTTAGAAGTTATTATTAATAACAATGCATTTTCTTATAGTGCGGTGTAAACAAAATTTTTAAAATACAAAACATTTTATTGAATGGGGCCTGCGACTAAAATTATGTGTTTATAATTTTATCGGCAACTATTGCTTTTTTTCTTGGAAAAGTTTCTATTTTTGTTAAATAACACGTGTGTACAATTTTATCTAAAAAGATTCGTTATTGAATTAGTACGAAGTAAAACAATATCTACTCCCATAAGTACGCGGCGTTAACCTTAAAAATTTTCAGTTACTTATTTCTTTCTTAATTGATCGGGAACCTGAGTATTTTTTAGGCTCAATGGGTTTGTTTTTTAATTATCTTTATCTCCAGTAAATTTTACATCATATTATTCGTTTTTTATAAACTCCGTGAGCCACTTTAAATGCAGATAACTATTTATGAGACGCTGCAGAATTTTCAAAGTTTTTTTATCAAATAATAAAAAAATAGCTCAATAAATTAAAATTTTTAATTAAAAACATTTTTGAATAATTAGATTTAATAGTAATAATAAAATTAAAACTCTTGACAAATTTTATTTTTATTGATTATTCTTATAATGTATATTAAATTATTTAGTTTGATGAATCGCATATTTTTGTCGTTATGTGTGAAATCATATATGTATTAGTATAATTTCAGGTTTTTTTCATAGTTTTTATTTATTTTGTTTGAAATTGAAGTCTATAAGGTGGGGAAAATAAATTGGAAATTTAATATTTGATCATTTATTTATCATTTCCTGCTGAAAATTGAATGCTTTACAATATGCCAAGCCGAATTTTGATCCAAGGGACCATATCTGAAATTTTGGCAATTATGACCCAACATTTACAAAAATTTACCATGTCATACTTGTTTAAACAAATAATATTCATTTTTTTTTATTTTCTGGTACAAAATATCATAAAGCTTTTTCATTGAAAAGTTATTATAAATAAATGGTTAAAATATATCAGTTATAAAAGTAAGTTCTATGATATTAGTACGAAAATGTGTTATACGACGAGACCCAGGGCGGATAGAGCGACTTTAAAGCCGTCAAAACAAATTGTATTATATAAAATAAATTAATAAACATCTGTTTGAGAGAATCGCATTTTTGGTAATTCCAGCAAAAACTTATTAAACTTTATTGCGACAACGAAATAAATTTTTTTGCAAACTTTAGAGTATTTTAATATGAAATCTACCAGTATCCAAAATCTATCTAGTTTCTTATACTGAAAGAATAAAATCATTTTTAAAAGTACATAATTAAACGTAATTGAAGCTCTGGTACAAGGAAGAGCTTAGAAAAGCCATGAAAACTTAACGGTAATGCTCGAAAATTTCCATATTTTAGAGGCCTTGAAAAAAAAATTAATCATCGTTATTTAATTTAAAAAAAAAAAAAAAAAGTTATTAAAATTAGCAAAATTATTTTTATAAAATAATATCAAGGTCCTTTAAACATTAGCAGTGTAAATAAATGTTAATTTATTATATAAACCAAAAAATGTTAAAACTCAAACATATGAACACGTACTAGAATAAAATTACTTTAAATAAGCTCAATAAATTAAAATTTTTAATTAAAAACATTTTTGAATAATTAGATTTATTAGTAATAATAAAATTAAAACTCTTGACAAATTTTATTTTTACTGATTATTCTTATAATGTATATGAGAAAATCCACCAAAAGATTGCCCTTAAGTGATCAACGTTTTGAAAAATAAAATTTTCACGCACACCTTGCCAATACTTTTTTTTGTGTTCTTTAGATCATATATAGTCACGAAAAAGCGATGAACAGAAAAAATGTTGCGGGTACAATAGTTTTTTTTGAGTTGGAAGGCTCAAAATCACGTTTTTTCTATATTTGAAAAAAACCAAATTTTAAAAGTTTTTTTTAATCAACTAAAATCATTATAACCAATAAATTTATTTTTTTTCACTTGTATTGTACTCATACATTACTAAAAAAAAGCTTTTTTCTAAAAAAAGGATACAAAAATTTTATTATTAGCGTCTTAAGGGGGCTCAAAAATTAAAAAAACTTGTTTAAAAATAAAGATTGCTTATTTAGCTTTTAAGACATTTTTAAGTGGAATTATTATTAAATGGTAATAATAAAAAGTTAAATAAAATAAAATTCATTAATTATGAGCTTTAGAAATCACCTAAAATAGCTAAAAACAACTCCGAGGCTAAATTAACCAATTTTGGATCATTTTTAAAATAACAAAATCGTTCTTGTTTTTAATGATTTCACAGGCCCACAAAAAAAAAGTCAAAGCCCAGAAGGTAGATCTGACTAACTTTACGTTTTTTGGTGTTCTAAATCCAAATTTTCCATCCAAAATTCGAATTGATGGTCCAGTTTCCCCCAAGCACCCCCCAGCACCACCCAGCACCCTCCTGGGGGGGGGTTAAAAATAAGTTTTTTATAAAAATTTAAAATTAGTGCATATTCTTAGATATTTTGGTGTAAAATTACTAAAAACATTTATGCAAACTGTTTTCGAATTCCATATTAGCCCCTAAAGCACCCCTAGTATCAGTAACTAGACCCCCTAGGGGTCAAAAACTGATTTTAGTAAAAAATGAAAACTAATGTAAATTCTTTGGTCTTTTTTGTAGGAAAACTAAAAATATTTATGCAATTATTTGTCAACTCCCGGTGAATCCCTGAAATGCCCCTAGTATCGGTTACCATACCCCCAAGGGGTCAGAAAATGATTTTTAGTAAAAAATTAAAATTAGTGCATATTCTTTGGTGTTTTGGTGTAGGAAAATTTCAATCATTTATGCAAACCTTGTATAAGCCCATAGACCTCACCCACTCGATATTGGTCACCACTCTTCTAGGGGTCAAATACTGGTTTTTTGAAAGATTTCAATTTTAATGCATATTTCTACCTATTTCGGAGTATGTAATAAAAAATATTTATGAGAAATATTATAAATACTCATTTCAGGCACAAATCCAATTCTAGCTCATTTGTAAGTTGGCGAAAAATTCGTGCTTTATAAAAATTTTATTTAAATTGCAAAATATTTGGACATTTGGTATTTATTTACGACAAATTTTTATGATGACGTACTCTCTTACTTTTAAATGATCTTCTAAGTTTACAAGGGGCTTTTCTTTTTAATTTTTTTTCCTGTTTTACATTTTCATCTTCGTCGCTGTCTTCTGATAAATCTCTTTTTAAACTCCAACAATAGTCAGCCAACATTCTTTCATCCCACCTACCTTGATATCGCTTTTTCATTACCTTAATGTCCTGGTGGAATCTTTCACCCTGTTCTTCACTGTAGTCGCCTAAATTGCTCGGGAAATAATCTACATGTGTTTCAAGATAGTGCAGTTTTACAGTCATTAGGCATCCAAGCTCTCTATAATTTTCAAGCAACTTTTTTATTTCCTCTTTGTAAGTGTCACTTTTGTGATTACCTAAAAAATTTTCAGATACAAATTTGAAACTCGCCCAAGCATTTTTCTCTTTACTTTCCATGCATTTTATGAACTCAGTGTTTCGAAAAAGTTTGCGAATTTCAGGACCATCAAAAACACCTGCTTTAATCTTAGCGTCTGTTTTTTTCGGGAATTTTTGCTGTATATACTTATATGCTTTACTCACTTTTCTATCTAATGCTCTGACGAACTGCTTCATTAAACCTTATATTTTTCATTAAATATTAAGTTTTAAGTGGAGAGGAGGGAGAAGCACATTCTGAGGTGGTACTAAGGGTTCAAGGATAATGTTTGCTGTACCTGGAGTTAAGGAACTTCGAACAGGCCATTCCTTATTTATATAATGATTCTGGCGTTCGCGACTGTCAAACATACACAAAAAGCATGAATACTTAGTAAAACCTGCTTGTTGCCCTAACAAGATAGATATTATTTTCAAATCCCCGAAAATTTTCCAATTGTGATCCTTATACTTTATTTTTTCAAGAATAAATTTCATTGTTTTATATTCTTCTGAAATATTTACAGAATGGGCTATTGGTATTGAACCTAGTACATTGGTATTATGTAAGAGGACAGCCTTTAGACTGCGTAAGGAAGAGTCAATAAAAAGTCTCCATTCTTCACTTTTATAAATATCGGGCTCAAAACTGTTAATAAGACCTTTGACATCTGTGCAATACACAAGAGACTCTTCTTTTTTAAAAAAAGGTAGAAACTCTTTGTCTCGATTTCGATAATAGGAACTTGATGTATCTTTTGTCGTAAGTCCATCATGTTTCATTTCTGATGCAAGATATTCTGCAGCATCTTTAGGTAATTCTAAGTTTCTGACAATGTCATTTAATTTTGCTTGATTCCATGGTCTTATAGGTCTCTCTTTTTTGCTATTATTAAAATCTTCATCACTTTCAGAATCACTGTCCGTACTGCAACAATCTTCAGAATCGTCTTCAACATCCATGTCACTTTCTGCCTCTTGTGCATCCTCACTAACATCCATTTCACTTTCATTAACACTTGAATTCTCACTAATATTCATATCACTCTCATTCGCTACTGAATTGTCACTAACTTCCATTGTAATGTCATTCATAAGCGGAACCATGCTTGTATTTGAATGTTCAATATTACCTGAAATAATAACATCATTATTGAAAGTTGGTGGGGTAAATGTTATGGCATTTGAATATTTAACATGCTTAGAGCTTATCATACCAGTAAATGTTGTCATGCAAATATAGCATTCTTCTTCAGCTTTGGGCTCATTCCATCTAGCCGGCGTTTCCATTGAACACTTTGTTTTGGCCATGAGACGTATAAGATCATGGAATTAAGCAAAAATAAATGAAATGATCAGAAAATAAGGATAACGTAAAGATTCTGCAGAATATCAAAAATGAAACATGGATGGACTAACGACAAAAGATCATACTATCCCGTTCGAAGCAAAGAGTTTCTACATTTTTAAAAAAGAACTGTCTCTTGTATATTGCACAGATGTTAAAGATCTTATTAACAGCTTTGAGCCCGATTTTTACATAAGTGAAAAATGAAGACTTTTTATTGACTCTTGTTAACGAAGTCTAAAGGCTCTTATTATCCTCTTAAATTTTACCTACCAGGTTCAATACTAATATCCCATTATGTAAATGCATCGGAAGATATTGAAACAATAAAATTTATTCTTGAAAAAATAAAGTATAAGGACCACAATTGAAAAATTGCTAGGATTTAAAAATAATATCTGTCTTGTTAGGGCAGGAATCAGGATTTACAAAGTATGCATGCTTATTGCGTATGTAGAACAGTCGCGATCGCCTGAATCATTAGAAGTTCCTTAACTCCAGGAACAGTAAACTTTATCCATGAAAATTTCCTTTAAACTTTTTACAGACACTGAATTCATAAAATGCATGGAAAATATAGAGAAAAATGCTTGGAAAAGTTTTAACCATGTAGTTCAACATTTTTTAATTACAGACAAAAGTGACGATTTCAAAGAGGAAATAAAAAAATTGCTTGAAAATTATAAAAAGCTTGGTTGCCTAATGAATGTAAAACTGCACTATCTTGAAACACATATAGATTAATCCCGAGCAATTTAGGTGACTACAGTGAGGAACAGGGTAAAAGATTCTAACAGGACATTAAGGTAATGGAAAAGCGATATCAATGTAGGTGGGACAAAAGATTTATCAGAAGACAGCGAGGAAGAAGAGAATGTAAAAAGCGTAATAAAATTGTAAAGAAAAGAATCTTGTAAACTTAGAAGGTCTTTTAAAAGTAAAAGAGTACTCATCATTAAAATTTTTCGTATACCAAATTTCCCAATATTTTGCAATTTATGTTAAATTTTTATAAAGAACGAATTTTTGACCACCTAACATATGAGCTAGAATTGAATTTGTGCCTGAAATGAGTATTTAAAAGATTTCTCATAAACATTTTTTCATTACATACTCCAAAATAACTAGAAATATGCATTAAAATTGAAATCTTACACATAACTAGTGTTTGACCCCTAGAGTTGTGGTGACTAACATCAAGTGGGCGAGGTCTAAGGACTCATATGAGGTTGAAAATAAGTTTGCATAAATGATTTGAATTTTCCTAAACCAAAACACCAAAGAATTTGCACTAATTTTAATTTTTTATTAAAAATCCGTTTTTGACCCCTAGGGGGTCTAGTTACTGCTACTAGGGGTACTAGTATTTTACCCCTAGAAGAGTGGTGACCAACATCGAGTGGGTGAGGTCTATGGGCTCATACAAGGTTTGCATAAATGATTGAAATTTTCCTACACCAAAACACCAAAGAATATGCACTAATTTTAATTTTTTACTAAAAATCAATTTCTGACCCCTTGGGGGTATGGTAACCGATACTTGGGACATTTCAGGGGTTCACCGGGAGTTGACAAATAATTGCATAAATATTTTTAGTTTTCCTACAAAAAAGACCAAAGAATTTACATTAGTTTTCATTTTTTACTAAAATCAGTTTTTGACCCCTAGGGGGTCTAGTTATTGATACTAGGGGTGCTTTAGGGGCTAATATGGAATTCGAAAACAGTTTGAATAAATATTTTTAGTAATTTTACACCAAAATATCTAAGAATATGCACTAATTTTAAATTTTTGTAAAAAACTTATTTTTATCCCCCCAGGGGGGTGCTGGGTGGTGCTGGGGGGGAAACTGGACAATCAAATCGAATTTTGGATGGAAAATTTGGATTTAGAACACCAAAAAACGTAAAGTTAGTCAGGTCTACCTTTTGGGTTTTGACTTTTTTTTTTGTGGGCCTGTGTTTTCATTATTACTAATTTTTTTACAGGTTTTTTTATTATTTACTTTAATTTGACATATTTTGAAGTATTATCTTTCTGTTGAAAATAATTTTTCTTTTAATTTTCAACGTCTTAGACCAGTTCAAATGTTAAATACTGGTTCTTTTGAAAATTCATAAAATTGGGATATTTCTATCAAAATCAAATGATGTTATAAACTGGACTAAAAGACGTATATTACTTAGTAATTTTTCCCGTAAAATTCGAAATCACTATTTATTTTAACATTTTACTACGATTTACTGGAGAAAAATTCATTGTTTTAGTTTTTTAGGGTACCAATTATGAGGGGACCAATGTTTCAAAGTTTCGCAGTCTTCAAGAAAAAATTTTCTGAATAATATTTGCAATTTTTACTTCTATATTTTTTCTACAGGAATTCGATGAAACAACCAGTTTTTTCATCTGGGGTTTTCTTTAGCCTTAAAATCATTTGTTTCTGTTTTTACTGGTTTTGTCCACTCTTATATATTTTGCATTAGTAGCCCATTTGAGCCTAAAAGGTTTGAAATATTTAAAATTGTCTTTAATTAATAAATAGTCAGGAAAAAACTGCTTACTGAAATCGTTTAGTTTTCTGATAAAAATTCACTGACTTGTCAAGTTTTTAAATTATTGGACTTCAAATAACGTGAAATTGAGATTATAGGAGAATTATTGCAAAATATTAAATTAGCGATATTTAAACTTGTTTTTATTAAAAAAAAACAATAGGATTTAGCCTTTTTATCGAGTAGTTTTTTTTTTCAAATCTCACTTCAAAATATGTGAAATTAAAGTAAATAATAAAAAAACCTGTAAAAAAATTAGTAATAAAGAAAATCTTTAAAAACAAGACTGATTTTGTTATTTTAAAAGTGGAGTTGTTTTTAACTGTTTTAGGTGATTTCTAAAGCTCATAATTAATGAATTTTATTTTATTTAACTTTTTGTTATTACCTTTTAATAATAATTCCACTTGAAAAAGTTTTAAAAGCTTAATAAGCAATATTTATTTTTAAATCGTTCTTTTAACTGTTGAGCTCTTTAAGACGCTAATAATTAAAAATTTGTATCGTTTTTTTAGAAAAAAGCTTTTTTTTTAGTAATGTATGAGTACAGTACAAGTGAAAAAACATAAATTTATCTTTTATAATGATTTTAGTTGATTAAAAAAAACTTTCAAAATTTGGTTTTTTTCAAATATCGAAAAAACGTGATTTTGAGCCTTCCAACTCAAAAAAAACTATTGTACCCGCAACATTTTTTCTATTCATCGCTTTTTCGTGACTATATATGATCTAAAGAACACGAAAAAACGTATTGGCAAGGTGTGCGTGAAAATTTTTTTTTTTCAAAAGGGTGAACACTTAAGGGCAATCTTTTGGTGGATTTTCTCATATACATTATAAGAATAATCAGTAAAAATAAAATTTGTCAAGAGTTTTAATTTTATTATTACTAATAAATCTAATTTATTAAATTATATATTAATTAATTTATTTAGTTTGATGAATCGCAAATTTTTGTTATCTTATCATTATCAAGTTTTTAATATTAAACGCGTTTAATGCGACTTCATTGCATAATCAAAAATTACTGCGAACTTCGCGCACTATTAATTTATTTTTTGGCGTTAGAAATTTCTTTTGATTTAATTTTCAGTTTAATATGATTGGAAAAATAGTTATTACAGTTTTTTTATTAATATTTACTCTTATGATTGAAGGAGCATTTGGATGTCGTAAACCATTGGAACCAGTAAGTTCTATGTATTAAAAAATTTAAATTTTAAAGATTATTCGTCACTGGGAGTCTTCGTGTATAGCATACTTTAAAATTGAGATAAAATATCTATATATTTATTTATAATAATTTTTTTATAAAAAAGTCAATGCTTTAAGATCTTTTGATGGTTAAATAATTTTTTTTTATCACATTCTAAATTATCGAAGCTACATACATGTGTTAAATCATATATGTATTAGTATAATTTCAGGTTTTTTTCATAGTTTTTATTTATTTTGTTTAAAATTGAAGTCTATAAGGTGGGGAAAATAAATTGGAAATTACATCTTTGATCATTTATTTATCATTTCCTGCTGAAAATTGAATGCTTTACAATATGCCAAGCCGAATTTTGATTCAAGGGACCATATCTGAAATTCTGGCAATTATGACCCAACATTTACAAAAATTTACCATGTCATACTTGTTTAAACAAATAATATTCATTTTTTTTTATTTTCTGGTACAAAATATCATAAAGCTTTTTCATTGAAAAGTTATTATAAATAAATGGTTAAAATATATCAGTTATAAAAGTAAGTTCTATGATATTAGTACGAAAATGTGTTATACGACGAGACCCAGGGCGGATAGAGCGACTTTAAAGCCGTCAAAACAAATTGTATTATATAAAATAAATTAATAAACATCTGTTTGAGAGAATCGCATTTTTGGTAATTCCAGCAAAAACTTATTAAACTTTATTGTGACAACGAAATAAATTTTTTTGCAAACTTTAGAGTATTTTAATATGAAATCTACCAGTATCCAAAATCTATCTAGTTTCTTATACTGAAAGAATAAAATCATTTTTAAAAGTACATAATAAAACGTAATTGAAGCTCTGGTACAAGGAAGAGCTTAGAAAAGCCATGAAAACTTAACGGTAATGCTCGAAAATTTCAATATTTTAGAGGCCTTGAAAAAAAAATTAATCATCGTTATTTAATTTAAAAAAAAAAAAAAAAAGTTATTAAAATTAGCAAAATTATTTTTATAAAATAATATCAAGGTCCTTTAAACATTAGCAGTGTAAATAAATGTTAATTTTTCATATAAATCAAAAAATGTTAAAAATCAAACATATGAACACGCACTAGAATAAAATTACTTTAAATAAGTGAATTTTGATGTGTCAAATAAGACATATTATATTCAGAACATTTTTATTTGCAAAATACAAATGCTGCCTTAAAGCATTTTTAAAACTTAAGTCAGTTGAGAAATTTATAGTAGTTATAATATAACATAGAGTTTAAAGCTAATAAAATTATTTTTGTATTTCAGTGTTGGCACAATGTTGACTGTTGTAGAGGATATTGTAATAAACAAATTAATGGTGGTTCCGTTTGCCTGGATATACATGGATAAAATGAGTAAAACTGTTATTAAAGTTTATTAAACCATTTTGCACTTCTTATATATTTTAATCAACTTTAATCCAAATGAAATTTATACGAAAAAAATAAGCTTAATTATTTAAATATCGCCATCCATTTCAATACTGCGCACTAACAATAAGTAGAAGTTTTGAGAATATTTTTAAATTTTTTCATAGTAGAGTAATATTTTTAAGAGATGTAATTTTTTTATTAAAAACAAATGCTGATCAATTAAATGTTAGCAATTATAATACAGCCTATTGAATATTGAAATAGGACGACGGTATATTTTATTTTATGTTTGAGAAACCAAACGATTATTATTTTAATATGAATAGAGAATTTACAAAATAGGTAAATTTTCATATATTAAGTCTAATAAAAAATGAGCAATAATTTCATCATAAATAAAAATATATAATATCGATAAACAAAAGTAAGAAATAAAAATTTTAACTAAATAAATAAGTGCTTTTATTTTTATTTTAATCAAACCTGATAAACAGCCAATAAGATTGTGATCTGTTCAAATCATTCATGATTCAAGGTTGCAATACTTTCCACAATGAATTGGATTTTCCGAAATACAGTGGCCAGAAACCATGTATTTCCCGGCCACTGTGCATTCAGAAATAGTTTATTACGACCTTCTCGTATCCAGAAAAGTAAAGAATGGCTAAAATCGCACGTAAATAAACTGCGATTTGGAGCATGCTTTTTTTATGGCCGAGGGCTAAATTAGATTTTTTTTGGTATTGAAAAAGACGTGTTTTCTCGTAATTGAAGAAGAAAAACCATTCTTGAATACGGTCTATAAAGACAAAAAAGTTTGTCACAAATCGCAGCTTATCAGTTTGGGCTTAGCTTTGGAAAACAAAGGCTACTTCCGGATTATGGTACTTATCTTAAGATGGGTCGTTAGGGCCTCGTTAATGAAAATCGGTTTTTCAAGCATACGATCTTTAAATTTTTTTATAGCCCTGGTAGATTGGAAAACCATATTTTTTAATTTTTTAGAAAATTTCCTGGAGGGGAACCACTTTCTAATACCCGAAAATTGAAATTTATTTTAAAAAGTTTATTGTTGTACCAAAAATGGAAAATCGTAGTTATTAAAGTGATTTTTACTAGTAGCCACCATTCTGCAGTTTCAACCGGGATATTCTCTCATTGTCGCGCTTTACGCATATTCTTGCTTTCTAAATGCATAAAGCGAGGGTAAACTGCAGTGGCAGAATTGTACGATTGGGATTGCACAATGAGGGTACTGATACAAATTTGTAAAAATAATTAGTAAAATTAATAATCATAGCAGTAAAAAAGCGCGGACAAACGGCAGTAGAATATTTTGAATTTTTGAGTATTAGAACGTAGCCCCCCCCCCCTCTCCAGGAGATTTTCTAAAAATATAAAAAATATGGTTTTCCAAACTACCAGGACCATCGAAAAAAATTTTTCTTGAAAAATGTTGAAATGTTAAGTTTTTCAGTCTATGAGCAGAGTATATCTGTTTACGGGTAGGAGAAATTAAATAAAATTTAAAACATCCCAAAAAACATTTTTTTTAGGTTTTCGGGTGCCTGTCGTGGTCTAGAAATCTAATTCCAATGGGAATCAGTAAGTATTTTGATAAATTTTTGGATGCTACTGTACTTAGGTTAGGTTTGATTCCGGGGACCAAATCACTGTACTTATCCATAGCCTTTATGTATAATTTACGCCATTCTTTATTTTTCTGTTCATAAATATACTGTTTCTATAAACATAATTAATAAGGGTGTATGGTTGCGTGAATTTTCGAGCATCCGGCTTGAAAGCTTGGTCTTTCTTTAGAGCTCGGTTGGGCCGGTTTCCTGGTGAAACCGAAAAGCATATGAGAAATTTGCAGGTACGGTTTTCAATCAGAAATTTCCCTGACCTTATTATTTTATAAATATTTTTGTTTAAAAATTTTTTTGTTTATGTTTAAAAAAAAAAGAAGAAATAGTAAAAAATTTATTGTTTTTTCAATTATTTGTAGAAGTTAATTTTTTACTATTTGTTTTTTTTTAACCATAAACAAAAAATTTTATTATATCTATAGTTAACGAAATATTTAAAACAATATATTCATTGAATTGTTATGCCAGGAAAATTTTCAATTCAAAACCTTCCTTGAAGAGTTTGAAAACTTTTTAGGTTTTCCTGAAACCTTTTGACATTTTTATCTAAGTTTTATAAAATTTATTAAGGTTTATCAGCAAAAAAAAATTTTTTAAATATAAAAACTAGTTTTTTTTTTTAAGTTAGTAAAATTTGTTGCTTTCATATTTGCAACAGGGTTGTTGCATGAAAAAAATATTGAAATTATATTTGGTTGGTTTTGTACTGGCTTAAATTATTTCAGACTTATTTTTTTATTTTTCGTAATAATTAAAAACAATGGAGTTATTTGCAATTAACAATCGGTGGAAGGGACAGCTGGTATCATGCCATTAAAGTTAGGGAGCATTCAGTCGTGAAAAATTTTCAATCTCCACCTTCGATATTTACTCCCTCTCGTCCCATTCTTGCATTTTAAATAATAAAAAGTGGGATTAAATTTTGGAGGTGGTGGTTAAAATTTTTTTCTCGTCTGAATGCTCCCTTATAGCGTTTTTCACTATATGACGTCAGCTACCCCAACCACAATTTTTTAGATGCCAAAAAATATTATGAAAAAAATTATTAAACACAACAATATATTACGTCTAAATGATCAATACCCAACCACTTTATTATAGGGGATTTTAATATTGACACCTTAACAACTTCTAAGTTTTCTGAAGAATTCATAATTAACTTATTAGAGAAGGGTTATAAACCATTATTTCATTCGATAACCAGGCCCATTATACAGGCTCGTGAATTGATAACTGTTTCGTAAAATCATATTATGAAATAATACCCATAATACATACATTATCCTTTACTTGTTGTCATATATTTTGATAAAATAATAATAAGATAAACTAAACTGTAAATTATAAAAAACTAGAATCAAGATCTAATATAATGAACTGGGATTGAATATTATATATCGAAGATCCAAGTATAGCGACTGATGAATTAATAGCTAAACTTAAAATGTGTCTTTCTGATTTAAGAGAAATGGTAAAAACCAAAGTAGTAAAATATAGAAAAAAATGGATGACTCGTGGTATTTTCAACTCTATACTATACAGAGAATTTTTAAACATAATAAGTAGAAATAGCCCTGAAAACAAGACATTACTTTCACAAAAACTATGAAAAAACATTAAGGAAAGCTATAAGTTTAGCCCAAAAACTCAATTAATCAGATGAAGCAAATAGAAAATGCAGTAACGCTACAAAAATGTGGGACTTCATAAATACTAAATTAGGTAGGGCTAAAAAACCTAATACTATAGACCACATTATTAACAATAATCAAAAAATAACAAAGTCAGCTGATATGGCTAATATGCTCTTAATGATTATTTTGTGAACGTTGGTCTAAACTTAGCAAATCAATTCTCAAATACCTTAAATAAAGCTCAATTACCTGATTTTGATAAAAATACAATGTTCAAAAAATACACCAACAAATATGAAATAGAAAACATCATACTAAAAATGAGTGACAAACAAGGTGGCGTCAACTGCATTTCCTCAAAAGTCATAAAACTTTTGAGAAAATCAATTTCTCTTCCTCTAGAACACATTTTCAATGGACCTTTAGATTAGAATTTGAGAGAAATGAGCACTTCATGACCCTTTGGATAGAATACCTACTTTATTCTAAGTATGAATTGAAAACGTCCGTTGTGAAAATTTAATGTTTCAAAAAATTATATTTAAGGTGGCGCACGGTATTAGGTCCGAATATTTTAGGTTGACAGTTGACATCAGAGGGGGACATAACTAATTGATTAAATTTTATTATTCATTTTGTAGATATGTGAATATTTAGAAGTTATTATTAATAACAATGCATTTTCTTATAGTGCGGTGTAAACAAAATTTTTAAAATACAAAACATTTTATTGAATGGGGCCCGCGACTAAAATTATGTGTTTATAATTTTATCGGCAACTATTGCTTTTTTTCTTGGAAAAGTTTCTATTTTTGTTAAATAACACGTGTGTACAATTTTATCTAAAAAGATTCGTTATTGAATTAGTACGAAGTAAAACAATATCTACTCCCATAAGTACGCGGCGTTAACCTTAAAAATTTTCAGTTACTTATTTCTTTCTTAATTGATCGGGAACCTGAGTATTTTTTAGGCTCAATGGGTTTGTTTTTTAATTATCTTTATCTCCAGTAAATTTTACATCATATTATTCGTTTTTTATAAACTCCGTGAGCCACTTTAAATGCAGATAACTATTTATGAGACGCTGCAGAATTTTCAAAGTTTTTTTATCAAATAATAAAAAAATAGCTCAATAAATTAAAATTTTTAATTAAAAACATTTTTGAATAATTAGATTTAATAGTAATAATAAAATTAAAACTCTTGACAAATTTTATTTTTATTGATTATTCTTATAATGTATATTAAATTATTTAGTTTGATGAATCGCATATTTTTGTCGTTTTGTGTGAAATCATATATGTATTAGTATAATTTCAGGTTTTTTTCATAGTTTTTATTTATTTTGTTTGAAATTGAAGTCTATAAGGTGGGGAAAATAAATTGGAAATTTAATATTTGATCATTTATTTATCATTTCCTGCTGAAAATTGAATGCTTTACAATATGCCAAGCCGAATTTTGATCCAAGGGACCATATCTGAAATTTTGGCAATTATGACCCAACATTTACAAAAATTTACCATGTCATACTTGTTTAAACAAATAATATTCATTTTTTTTTATTTTCTGGTACAAAATATCATAAAGCTTTTTCATTGAAAAGTTATTATAAATAAATGGTTAAAATATATCAGTTATAAAAGTAAGTTCTATGATATTAGTACGAAAATGTGTTATACGACGAGACCCAGGGCGGATAGAGCGACTTTAAAGCCGTCAAAACAAATTGTATTATATAAAATAAATTAATAAACATCTGTTTGAGAGAATCGCATTTTTGGTAATTCCAGCAAAAACTTATTAAACTTTATTGCGACAACGAAATAAATTTTTTTGCAAACTTTAGAGTATTTTAATATGAAATCTACCAGTATCCAAAATCTATCTAGTTTCTTATACTGAAAGAATAAAATCATTTTTAAAAGTACATAATTAAACGTAATTGAAGCTCTGGTACAAGGAAGAGCTTAGAAAAGCCATGAAAACTTAACGGTAATGCTCGAAAATTTCCATATTTTAGAGGCCTTGAAAAAAAAATTAATCATCGTTATTTAATTTAAAAAAAAAAAAAAAAAGTTATTAAAATTAGCAAAATTATTTTTATAAAATAATATCAAGGTCCTTTAAACATTAGCAGTGTAAATAAATGTTAATTTATTATATAAACCAAAAAATGTTAAAACTCAAACATATGAACACCAACTAGAATAAAATTACTTTAAATAAGCTCAATAAATTAAAATTTTTAATTAAAAACATTTTTGAATAATTAGATTTATTAGTAATAATAAAATTAAAACTCTTGACAAATTTTATTTTTACTGATTATTCTTATAATGTATATGAGAAAATCCACCAAAAGATTGCCCTTAAGTGATCAACGTTTTGAAAAATAAAATTTTCACGCACACCTTGCCAATACTTTTTTTTGTGTTCTTTAGATCATATATAGTCACGAAAAAGCGATGAACAGAAAAAATGTTGCGGGTACAATAGTTTTTTTTGAGTTGGAAGGCTCAAAATCACGTTTTTTCTATATTTGAAAAAAACCAAATTTTAAAAGTTTTTTTTAATCAACTAAAATCATTATAACCAATAAATTTATTTTTTTTCACTTGTATTGTACTCATACATTACTAAAAAAAAGCTTTTTTCTAAAAAAAGGATACAAAATTTTTATTATTAGCGTCTTAAGGGGGCTCAAAAATTAAAAAAACTTGTTTAAAAATAAAGATTGCTTATTTAGCTTTTAAGACATTTTTAAGTGGAATTATTATTAAATGGTAATAATAAAAAGTTAAATAAAATAAAATTCATTAATTATGAGCTTTAGAAATCACCTAAAATAGCTAAAAACAACTCCGAGGCTAAATTAACCAATTTTGGATCATTTTTAAAATAACAAAATCGTTCTTGTTTTTAATGATTTCACAGGCCCACAAAAAAAAAGTCAAAGCCCAGAAGGTAGATCTGACTAACTTTACGTTTTTTGGTGTTCTAAATCCAAATTTTCCATCCAAAATTCGAATTGATGGTCCAGTTTCCCCCAAGCACCCCCCAGCACCACCCAGCACCCTCCTGGGGGGGGGGTTAAAAATAAGTTTTTTATAAAAATTTAAAATTAGTACATATTCTTAGATATTTTGGTGTAAAATTACTAAAAACATTTATGCAAACTGTTTTCGAATTCCATATTAGCCCCTAAAGCACCCCTAGTATCAGTAACTAGATCCCCTAGGGGTCAAAAACTGATTTTAGTAAAAAATGAAAACTAATGTAAATTCTTTGGTCTTTTTTGTAGGAAAACTAAAAATATTTATGCAATTATTTGTCAACTCCCGGTGAATCCCTGAAATGCCCCTAGTATCGGTTACCATACCCCCAAGGGGTCAGAAAATGATTTTTAGTAAAAAATTAAAATTAGTGCATATTCTTTGGTGTTTTGGTGTAGGAAAATTTCAATTATTTATGCAAACCTTGTATAAGCCCATAGACCTCACCCACTCGATATTGGTCACCACTCTTCTAGGGGTCAAATACTGGTTTTTTGAAAGATTTCAATTTTAATGCATATTTCTACCTATTTCGGAGTATGTAATAAAAAATATTTATGAGAAATATTATAAATACTCATTTCAGGCACAAATCCAATTCTAGCTCATTTGTAAGTTGGCGAAAAATTCGTGCTTTATAAAAATTTTATTTAAATTGCAAAATATTTGGACATTTGGTATTTATTTACGACAAATTTTTATGATGACGTACTCTCTTACTTTTAAATGATCTTCTAAGTTTACAAGGGGCTTTTCTTTTTAATTTTTTTTCCTGTTTTACATTTTCATCTTCGTCGCTGTCTTCTGATAAATCTCTTTTTAAACTCCAACAATAGTCAGCCAACATTCTTTCATCCCACCTACCTTGATATCGCTTTTTCATTACCTTAATGTCCTGGTGGAATCTTTCACCCTGTTCTTCACTGTAGTCGCCTAAATTGCTCGGGAAATAATCTACATGTGTTTCAAGATAGTGCAGTTTTACAGTCATTAGGCATCCAAGCTCTCTATAATTTTCAAGCAACTTTTTTATTTCCTCTTTGTAAGTGTCACTTTTGTGATTACCTAAAAAATTTTCAGATTCAAATTTGAAACTCGCCCAAGCATTTTTCTCTTTACTTTCCATGCATTTTATGAACTCAGTGTTTCGAAAAAGTTTGCGAATTTCAGGACCATCAAAAACACCTGCTTTAATCTTAGCGTCTGTTTTTTTCGGGAATTTTTGCTGTATATACTTATATGCTTTACTCACTTTTCTATCTAATGCTCTGACGAACTGCTTCATTAAACCTTATATTTTTCATTAAATATTAAGTTTTAAGTGGAGAGGAGGGAGAAGCACATTCTGAGGTGGTACTAAGGGTTCAAGGATAATGTTTGCTGTACCTGGAGTTAAGGAACTTCGAACAGGCCATTCCTTATTTATATAATGATTCTGGCGTTCGCGACTGTCAAACATACACAAAAAGCATGAATACTTAGTAAAACCTGCTTGTTGCCCTAACAAGATAGATATTATTTTCAAATCCCCGAAAATTTTCCAATTGTGATCCTTATACTTTATTTTTTCAAGAATAAATTTCATTGTTTTATATTCTTCTGAAATATTTACAGAATGGGCTATTGGTATTGAACCTAGTACATTGGTATTATGTAAGAGGACAGCCTTTAGACTGCGTAAGGAAGAGTCAATAAAAAGTCTCCATTCTTCACTTTTATAAATATCGGGCTCAAAACTGTTAATAAGACCTTTGACATCTGTGCAATACACAAGAGACTCTTCTTTTTTAAAAAAAGGTAGAAACTCTTTGTCTCGATTTCGATAATAGGAACTTGATGTATCTTTTGTCGTAAGTCCATCATGTTTCATTTCTGATGCAAGATATTCTGCAGCATCTTTAGGTAATTCTAAGTTTCTGACAATGTCATTTAATTTTGCTTGATTCCATGGTCTTATAGGTCTCTCTTTTTTGCTATTATTAAAATCTTCATCACTTTCAGAATCACTGTCCGTACTGCAACAATCTTCAGAATCGTCTTCAACATCCATGTCACTTTCTGCCTCTTGTGCATCCTCACTAACATCCATTTCACTTTCATTAACACTTGAATTCTCACTAATATTCATATCACTCTCATTCGCTACTGAATTGTCACTAACTTCCATTGTAATGTCATTCATAAGCGGAACCATGCTTGTATTTGAATGTTCAATATTACCTGAAATAATAACATCATTATTGAAAGTTGGTGGGGTAAATGTTATGGCATTTGAATATTTAACATGCTTAGAGCTTATCATACCAGTAAATGTTGTCATGCAAATATAGCATTCTTCTTCAGCTTTGGGCTCATTCCATCTAGCCGGCGTTTCCATTGAACACTTTGTTTTGGCCATGAGACGTATAAGATCATGGAATTAAGCAAAAATAAATGAAATGATCAGAAAATAAGGATAACGTAAAGATTCTGCAGAATATCAAAAATGAAACATGGATGGACTAACGACAAAAGATCATACTATCCCGTTCGAAGCAAAGAGTTTCTACATTTTTAAAAAAGAACTGTCTCTTGTATATTGCACAGATGTTAAAGATCTTATTAACAGCTTTGAGCCCGATTTTTACATAAGTGAAAAATGAAGACTTTTTATTGACTCTTGTTAACGAAGTCTAAAGGCTCTTATTATCCTCTTAAATTTTACCTACCAGGTTCAATACTAATATCCCATTATGTAAATGCATCGGAAGATATTGAAACAATAAAATTTATTCTTGAAAAAATAAAGTATAAGGACCACAATTGAAAAATTGCTAGGATTTAAAAATAATATCTGTCTTGTTAGGGCAGGAATCAGGATTTACAAAGTATGCATGCTTATTGCGTATGTAGAACAGTCGCGATCGCCTGAATCATTAGAAGTTCCTTAACTCCAGGAACAGTAAACTTTATCCATGAAAATTTCCTTTAAACTTTTTACAGACACTGAATTCATAAAATGCATGGAAAATATAGAGAAAAATGCTTGGAAAAGTTTTAACCATGTAGTTCAACATTTTTTAATTACAGACAAAAGTGACGATTTCAAAGAGGAAATAAAAAAATTGCTTGAAAATTATAAAAAGCTTGGTTGCCTAATGAATGTAAAACTGCACTATCTTGAAACACATATAGATTAATCCCGAGCAATTTAGGTGACTACAGTGAGGAACAGGGTAAAAGATTCTAACAGGACATTAAGGTAATGGAAAAGCGATATCAATGTAGGTGGGACAAAAGATTTATCAGAAGACAGCGAGGAAGAAGAGAATGTAAAAAGCGTAATAAAATTGTAAAGAAAAGAATCTTGTAAACTTAGAAGGTCTTTTAAAAGTAAAAGAGTACTCATCATTAAAATTTTTCGTATACCAAATTTCCCAATATTTTGCAATTTATGTTAAATTTTTATAAAGAACGAATTTTTGACCACCTAACATATGAGCTAGAATTGAATTTGTGCCTGAAATGAGTATTTAAAAGATTTCTCATAAACATTTTTTCATTACATACTCCAAAATAACTAGAAATATGCATTAAAATTGAAATCTTACACATAACTAGTGTTTGACCCCTAGAGTTGTGGTGACTAACATCAAGTGGGCGAGGTCTAAGGACTCATATGAGGTTGAAAATAAGTTTGCATAAATGATTTGAATTTTCCTAAACCAAAACACCAAAGAATTTGCACTAATTTTAATTTTTTATTAAAAATCCGTTTTTGACCCCTAGGGGGTCTAGTTACTGCTACTAGGGGTACTAGTATTTTACCCCTAGAAGAGTGGTGACCAACATCGAGTGGGTGAGGTCTATGGGCTCATACAAGGTTTGCATAAATGATTGAAATTTTCCTACACCAAAACACCAAAGAATATGCACTAATTTTAATTTTTTACTAAAAATCAATTTCTGACCCCTTGGGGGTATGGTAACCGATACTTGGGACATTTCAGGGGTTCACCGGGAGTTGACAAATAATTGCATAAATATTTTTAGTTTTCCTACAAAAAAGACCAAAGAATTTACATTAGTTTTCATTTTTTACTAAAATCAGTTTTTGACCCCTAGGGGGTCTAGTTATTGATACTAGGGGTGCTTTAGGGGCTAATATGGAATTCGAAAACAGTTTGAATAAATATTTTTAGTAATTTTACACCAAAATATCTAAGAATATGCACTAATTTTAAATTTTTGTAAAAAACTTATTTTTATCCCCCCAGGGGGGTGCTGGGTGGTGCTGGGGGGGAAACTGGACAATCAAATCGAATTTTGGATGGAAAATTTGGATTTAGAACACCAAAAAACGTAAAGTTAGTCAGGTCTACCTTTTGGGTTTTGACTTTTTTTTTTGTGGGCCTGTGTTTTCATTATTACTAATTTTTTTACAGGTTTTTTTATTATTTACTTTAATTTGACATATTTTGAAGTATTATCTTTCTGTTGAAAATAATTTTTCTTTTAATTTTCAACGTCTTAGACCAGTTCAAATGTTAAATACTGGTTCTTTTGAAAATTCATAAAATTGGGATATTTCTATCAAAATCAAATGATGTTATAAACTGGACTAAAAGACGTATATTACTTAGTAATTTTTCCCGTAAAATTCGAAATCACTATTTATTTTAACATTTTACTACGATTTACTGGAGAAAAATTCATTGTTTTAGTTTTTTAGGGTACCAATTATGAGGGGACCAATGTTTCAAAGTTTCGCAGTCTTCAAGAAAAAATTTTCTGAATAATATTTGCAATTTTTACTTCTATATTTTTTCTACAGGAATTCGATGAAACAACCAGTTTTTTCATCTGGGGTTTTCTTTAGCCTTAAAATCATTTGTTTCTGTTTTTACTGGTTTTGTCCACTCTTATATATTTTGCATTAGTAGCCCATTTGAGCCTAAAAGGTTTGAAATATTTAAAATTGTCTTTAATTAATAAATAGACAGGAAAAAACTGCTTACTGAAATCGTTTAGTTTTCTGATAAAAATTCACTGACTTGTCAAGTTTTTAAATTATTGGACTTCAAATAACGTGAAATTGAGATTATAGGAGAATTATTGCAAAATATTAAATTAGCGATATTTAAACTTGTTTTTATTAAAAAAAAACAATAGGATTTAGCCTTTTTATCGAGTAGTTTTTTTTTTCAAATCTCACTTCAAAATATGTGAAATTAAAGTAAATAATAAAAAAACCTGTAAAAAAATTAGTAATAAAGAAAATCTTTAAAAACAAGACTGATTTTGTTATTTTAAAAGTGGAGTTGTTTTTAACTGTTTTAGGTGATTTCTAAAGCTCATAATTAATGAATTTTATTTTATTTAACTTTTTGTTATTACCTTTTAATAATAATTCCACTTGAAAAAGTTTTAAAAGCTTAATAAGCAATATTTATTTTTAAATCGTTCTTTTAACTGTTGAGCTCTTTAAGACGCTAATAATTAAAAATTTGTATCGTTTTTTTAGAAAAAAGCTTTTTTTTTAGTAATGTATGAGTACAGTACAAGTGAAAAAACATAAATTTATCTTTTATAATGATTTTAGTTCATTAAAAAAAACTTTCAAAATTTGGTTTTTTTCAAATATCGAAAAAACGTGATTTTGAGCCTTCCAACTCAAAAAAAACTATTGTACCCGCAACATTTTTTCTATTCATCGCTTTTTCGTGACTATATATGATCTAAAGAACACGAAAAAACGTATTGGCAAGGTGTGCGTGAAAATTTTTTTTTTTCAAAAGGGTGAACACTTAAGGGCAATCTTTTGGTGGATTTTCTCATATACATTATAAGAATAATCAGTAAAAATAAAATTTGTCAAGAGTTTTAATTTTATTATTACTAATAAATCTAATTTATTAAATTATATATTAATTAATTTATTTAGTTTGATGAATCGCAAATTTTTGTTATCTTATCATTATCAAGTTTTTAATATTAAACGCGTTTAATGCGACTTCATTGCATAATCAAAAATTACTGCGAACTTCGCGCACTATTAATTTATTTTTTGGCGTTAGAAATTTCTTTTGATTTAATTTTCAGTTTAATATGATTGGAAAAATAGTTATTACAGTTTTTTTATTAATATTTACTCTTATGATTGAAGGAGCATTTGGATGTCGTAAACCATTGGAACCAGTAAGTTCTATGTATTAAAAAATTTAAATTTTAAAGATTATTCGTCACTGGGAGTCTTCGTGTATAGCATACTTTAAAATTGAGATAAAATATCTATATATTTATTTATAATAATTTTTTTATAAAAAAGTCAATGCTTTAAGATCTTTTGATGGTTAAATAATTTTTTTTTATCACATTCTAAATTATCGAAGCTACATACATGTGTTAAATCATATATGTATTAGTATAATTTCAGGTTTTTTTCATAGTTTTTATTTATTTTGTTTAAAATTGAAGTCTATAAGGTGGGGAAAATAAATTGGAAATTACATCTTTGATCATTTATTTATCATTTCCTGCTGAAAATTGAATGCTTTACAATATGCCAAGCCGAATTTTGATTCAAGGGACCATATCTGAAATTCTGGCAATTATGACCCAACATTTACAAAAATTTACCATGTCATACTTGTTTAAACAAATAATATTCATTTTTTTTTATTTTCTGGTACAAAATATCATAAAGCTTTTTCATTGAAAAGTTATTATAAATAAATGGTTAAAATATATCAGTTATAAAAGTAAGTTCTATGATATTAGTACGAAAATGTGTTATACGACGAGACCCAGGGCGGATAGAGCGACTTTAAAGCCGTCAAAACAAATTGTATTATATAAAATAAATTAATAAACATCTGTTTGAGAGAATCGCATTTTTGGTAATTCCAGCAAAAACTTATTAAACTTTATTGTGACAACGAAATAAATTTTTTTGCAAACTTTAGAGTATTTTAATATGAAATCTACCAGTATCCAAAATCTATCTAGTTTCTTATACTGAAAGAATAAAATCATTTTTAAAAGTACATAATAAAACGTAATTGAAGCTCTGGTACAAGGAAGAGCTTAGAAAAGCCATGAAAACTTAACGGTAATGCTCGAAAATTTCAATATTTTAGAGGCCTTGAAAAAAAAATTAATCATCGTTATTTAATTTAAAAAAAAAAAAAAAAAGTTATTAAAATTAGCAAAATTATTTTTATAAAATAATATCAAGGTCCTTTAAACATTAGCAGTGTAAATAAATGTTAATTTTTCATATAAATCAAAAAATGTTAAAAATCAAACATATGAACACGCACTAGAATAAAATTACTTTAAATAAGTGAATTTTGATGTGTCAAATAAGACATATTATATTCAGAACATTTTTATTTGCAAAATACAAATGCTGCCTTAAAGCATTTTTAAAACTTAAGTCAGTTGAGAAATTTATAGTAGTTATAATATAACATAGAGTTTAAAGCTAATAAAATTATTTTTGTATTTCAGTGTTGGCACAATGTTGACTGTTGTAGAGGATATTGTAATAAACAAATTAATGGTGGTTCCGTTTGCCTGGATATACATGGATAAAATGAGTAAAACTGTTATTAAAGTTTATTAAACCATTTTGCACTTCTTATATATTTTAATCAACTTTAATCCAAATGAAATTTATACGAAAAAAATAAGCTTAATTATTTAAATATCGCCATCCATTTCAATACTGCGCACTAACAATAAGTAGAAGTTTTGAGAATATTTTTAAATTTTTTCATAGTAGAGTAATATTTTTAAGAGATGTAATTTTTTTATTAAAAACAAATGCTGATCAATTAAATGTTAGCAATTATAATACAGCCTATTGAATATTGAAATAGGACGACGGTATATTTTATTTTATGTTTGAGAAACCAAACGATTATTATTTTAATATGAATAGAGAATTTACAAAATAGGTAAATTTTCATATATTAAGTCTAATAAAAAATGAGCAATAATTTCATCATAAATAAAAATATATAATATCGATAAACAAAAGTAAGAAATAAAAATTTTAACTAAATAAATAAGTGCTTTTATTTTTATTTTAATCAAACCTGATAAACAGCCAATAAGATTGTGATCTGTTCAAATCATTCATGATTCAAGGTTGCAATACTTTCCACAATGAATTGGATTTTCCGAAATACAGTGGCCAGAAACCATGTATTTCCCGGCCACTGTGCATTCAGAAATAGTTTATTACGACCTTCTCGTATCCAGAAAAGTAAAGAATGGCTAAAATCGCACGTAAATAAACTGCGATTTGGAGCATGCTTTTTTTATGGCCGAGGGCTAAATTAGATTTTTTTTGGTATTGAAAAAGACGTGTTTTCTCGTAATTGAAGAAGAAAAACCATTCTTGAATACGGTCTATAAAGACAAAAAAGTTTGTCACAAATCGCAGCTTATCAGTTTGGGCTTAGCTTTGGAAAACAAAGGCTACTTCCGGATTATGGTACTTATCTTAAGATGGGTCGTTAGGGCCTCGTTAATGAAAATCGGTTTTTCAAGCATACGATCTTTAAATTTTTTTATAGCCCTGGTAGATTGGAAAACCATATTTTTTAATTTTTTAGAAAATTTCCTGGAGGGGAACCACTTTCTAATACCCGAAAATTGAAATTTATTTTAAAAAGTTTATTGTTGTACCAAAAATGGAAAATCGTAGTTATTAAAGTGATTTTTACTAGTAGCCACCATTCTGCAGTTTCAACCGGGATATTCTCTCATTGTCGCGCTTTACGCATATTCTTGCTTTCTAAATGCATAAAGCGAGGGTAAACTGCAGTGGCAGAATTGTACGATTGGGATTGCACAATGAGGGTACTGATACAAATTTGTAAAAATAATTAGTAAAATTAATAATCATAGCAGTAAAAAAGCGCGGACAAACGGCAGTAGAATATTTTGAATTTTTGAGTATTAGAACGTAGCCCCCCCCCCCCTCTCCAGGAGATTTTCTAAAAATATAAAAAATATGGTTTTCCAAACTACCAGGACCATCGAAAAAAATTTTTCTTGAAAAATGTTGAAATGTTAAGTTTTTCAGTCTATGAGCAGAGTATATCTGTTTACGGGTAGGAGAAATTAAATAAAATTTAAAACATCCCAAAAAACATTTTTTTTAGGTTTTCGGGTGCCTGTCGTGGTCTAGAAATCTAATTCCAATGGGAATCAGTAAGTATTTTGATAAATTTTTGGATGCTACTGTACTTAGGTTAGGTTTGATTCCGGGGACCAAATCACTGTACTTATCCATAGCCTTTATGTATAATTTACGCCATTCTTTATTTTTCTGTTCATAAATATACTGTTTCTATAAACATAATTAATAAGGGTGTATGGTTGCGTGAATTTTCGAGCATCCGGCTTGAAAGCTTGGTCTTTCTTTAGAGCTCGGTTGGGCCGGTTTCCTGGTGAAACCGAAAAGCATATGAGAAGTTTGCAGGTACGGTTTTCAATCAGAAATTTCCCTGACCTTATTATTTTATAAATATTTTTGTTTAAAAATTTTTTTGTTTATGTTTAAAAAAAAAAGAAGAAATAGTAAAAAATTTATTGTTTTTTCAATTAAATAAGCTATTGTTTTTTCAATTATTTGTAGAAGTTAATTTTTTACTATTTGTTTTTTTTTAACCATAAACAAAAAATTTTATTATATCTATAGTTAACGAAATATTTAAAACAATATATTCATTGAATTGTTATGCCAGGAAAATTTTCAATTCAAAACCTTCCTTGAAGAGTTTGAAAACTTTTTAGGTTTTCCTGAAACCTTTTGACATTTTTATCTAAGTTTTATAAAATTTATTAAGGTTTATCAGCAAAAAAAAATTTTTTAAATATAAAAACTAGTTTTTTTTTTTAAGTTAGTAAAATTTGTTGCTTTCATATTTGCAACAGGGTTGTTGCATGAAAAAAATATTGAAATTATATTTGGTTGGTTTTGTACTGGCTTAAATTATTTCAGACTTATTTTTTTATTTTTCGTAATAATTAAAAACAATGGAGTTATTTGCAATTAACAATCGGTGGAAGGGACAGCTGGTATCATGCCATTAAAGTTAGGGAGCATTCAGTCGTGAAAAATTTTCAATTTCCACCTTCGATATTTACTCCCTCTCGTCCCATTCTTGCATTTTAAATAATAAAAAGTGGGATTAAATTTTGGAGGTGGTGGTTAAAATTTTTTTCTCGTCTGAATGCTCCCTTATAGCGTTTTTCACTATATGACGTCAGCTACCCCAACCACAATTTTTTAGATGCCAAAAAATATTATGAAAAAAATTATTAAACACAACAATATATTACGTCTAAATGATCAATACCCAACCACTTTATTATAGGGGATTTTAATATTGACACCTTAACAACTTCTAAGTTTTCTGAAGAATTCATAATTAACTTATTAGAGAAGGGTTATAAACCATTATTTCATTCGATAACCAGGCCCAGTATACAGGCTCGTGAATTGATAACTGTTTCGTAAAATCATATTATGAAATAATACCCATAATACATACATTATCCTTTACTTGTTGTCATATATTTTGATAAAATAATAATAAGATAAACTAAACTGTAAATTATAAAAAACTAGAATCAAGATCTAATATAATGAACTGGGATTGAATATTATATATCGAAGATCCAAGTATAGCGACTGATGAATTAATAGCTAAACTTAAAATGTGTCTTTCTGATTTAAGAGAAATGGTAAAAACCAAAGTAGTAAAATATAGAAAAAAATGGATGACTCGTGGTATTTTCAACTCTATACTATACAGAGAATTTTTAAACATAATAAGTAGAAATAGCCCTGAAAACAAGACATTACTTTCACAAAAACTATGAAAAAACATTAAGGAAAGCTATAAGTTTAGCCCAAAAACTCAATTAATCAGATGAAGCAAATAGAAAATGCAGTAACGCTACAAAAATGTGGGACTTCATAAATACTAAATTAGGTAGGGCTAAAAAACCTAATACTATAGACCACATTATTAACAATAATCAAAAAATAACAAAGTCAGCTGATATGGCTAATATGCTCTTAATGATTATTTTGTGAACGTTGGTCTAAACTTAGCAAATCAATTCTCAAATACCTTAAATAAAGCTCAATTACCTGATTTTGATAAAAATACAATGTTCAAAAAATACACCAACAAATATGAAATAGAAAACATCATACTAAAAATGAGTGACAAACAAGGTGGCGTCAACTGCATTTCCTCAAAAGTCATAAAACTTTTGAGAAAATCAATTTCTCTTCCTCTAGAACACATTTTCAATAAGTGCATCTATTTAGGAATATAGCCTAATTCACTTAAAGTAGCAGACGTTTTTCCTATACACAAGAATTCTGGAAACAAAAATATGTAAATAATTATAGGCTCATCGTTTTAACATCCAATTTCGCAAAAATCTTTGAAACAATAATCCTCATAAGGCTTCAGAAATTTCTCACAGACAATAATATACTGAATGAAAATCAATTTGGTTTTACAAAAAATAAAGGTACAGATGATGTTCTCACACTTATTACTAATTTAATTTACTCTAATATTGACCAAGATAAATTAGTAATTGCAACATTCTTGGTTTTAGCAAACGCTTTTGACACTGTGCAACATACAATTCTTTTACAAAAATTATATAGGCATGGTATTCGAGGATTGTCTTATAACCTATTTAAAAGTTACTAATACAACAGAAAACGTGTTAGAGGAAATGAAGTATATGGCAATTTTAAAGACTTAACCGAAATTGCAGTACCTCAAGGAAACATACTGGGTCCTGTATTATTCTTGATATACATAAATACTAACTTCATGCCCATATATAATTTCTTATGCAGATGACACCGTTACTAACATAGGTGACAATTGAAATAATGAACAGCTTCTTAAAAATAGCAAAAACCTGGTTTTCTTCTAACAAACTAACAATCAATATAACAAAAACATTATATATCACCTTAAGATGCTTCTTTAAAAAAATACCCAATGATCTCATTGTCAATGTAGTTATAAATGGGGATTTGATTAGCAGAAATCAAAACGTAAAATATTTAAGTGTCATTTTTGATTGTAGAATGAGATGGTTAGAGAATGTTAATTACGTTAAAAAAAAGCAAGATATTTTCTTTTCATATTATATATAAATTTAAACATTTGAATTAGAAAATAGTCATGTCCATGTATTATGCCTTTTTCTACAGTATTGTAACCTATGGATTACTAGAATGGGGAGGTGCTTTTCAAAATAACATTAAACCCATTTTGAATCTTCAAAAACGTGGTTATAAAGCTGCTTTAAGATTTAAAGCAATAAACTAAATAAACTCTATGATTTATAGTTATAATTAACTGAAAACAACCTTTGAAAAAAGTGAAAATAAAACCAGGCATAAACAGATTGTTAAATATTTTATGACTGTTAATTATTAAATTAAATTAATTTTAAAAAAATTTTATAACTTGTTGACTTTATAACTAAATGAACTTATTAATTTATAAAATTAAATCTTCAATTTGAAATTATATATACACATATTTCAAAAATGCATGAAAATGTACTTTTTACTTAATTCTCGTTTTTATACCATTTTCTGAACAGTCAGTATACAGCTGACTCTAGGATCTTCAATTTAATTATATTTGTAATTGATTGATTGTATAATGGTTTAATAATAAATAAATAAAAAATATTTTTAGAGTATCTAATAATATCATACCTTGCAACAACCCTATTGTTTAACTTATTAAATTTCAGTATTAAAAATACAATAACTTTTTTTGTTTTTAGGAAAAGACTATCTAGAAAAACTTAAAAAGTAGTGCTTTTTACATGAAAATAAAATACTGGAATGTAGGTTAAACAAACAAAATAATAAAATTTTTTCAGAAACTTGTATACTCTTAAAATCAATGTTATAAATTCGCTTGTAAATAAAGCAAAATTTTTTCTGTATACATGAATAAATAATATTCATATGGGATATAAATGAAAATGTATTGCTTATAAAAACATTATTTTATTTTATTTAACTTACTTAAATCTCGTTTAAATACATTTATGAGATGTAATTTATAAATAACATATTTTACATTAATAATATATTCTAATGAATTATTTTAAAAATTCATTAAACATATAAGTATGATGGCAGTTTATCTTATATTCCCATACTATAATTCTTTTGTACATACTTTTTTTTATAAAATAAAAAAAAAGGAAGAATCTTAGACCTTGAAAAAGTTGAATTAATTAATGAGTAAAAAATAATATTAGGCATATACATAATAGTAAATTTGTTCGTTGTAAATAATTATAATATTTTACAATCACATTTATAAAACGAAAAATTATTAATTTTAAAAATTAATCAATCTTTTACAGTCTACAATTCGTTTTACAGTCTATGCTTAATTTTTATAAAATAACAATATTTATGGACTAGTTTTTTCATTGCATTTAGTATATTATTTTTAATTACAGTCAAACTTGTGGTTCCATTATTGTAGTCGTTTTCATATTCACAGATTCTCTTAACTGCTCTTCTGAGTTTTTCCTGTGTAATGAAGAATAATTTTGTTTTATTACATTAATTTTAAGTTATTGTGTTTTTGAAGAATTTATTTTTACCTTTTTCTGTATTGGGAAATGACATATACGATGACTGCATTTCCAACAAAAAGTAATGCTATTAAGATTGTTGGAAGAATCACATCTGAAAATAAAAATTCGTTTTTAAAAAATTTTAGCTTTTAAATAATTAAGGAGATAATTACTTAATTGTGAAAAATAAATTTAAATATATAACACTTTCTGTAGATAATTTTATCATCTATTATATTTAAAAGCAAACAATTATTCTTCCTAATAATTCAATGCTTTCAAATTAGAATTAACATCCTCTAATCTATTTAGAATATTAAAATTATCTCATTTTTAGAAAATATATAACTTATAATTTTTATTTCAAACTCATATTTGGCGTTGTAAGATAAAAAAATTTTATAATAATTTTCCATTATTTAGATTTTTTTTTCGCGAATAATAAACTAAATTTTTGACTTGATTTTTTGACTTTATAAGGATTGCCTTTCTGTTGCTTACTGTTTTGTGACTGACTTATGAATACAAAAAAAATAATATAATAAAAAAAACATTTACACAAAAATTATTTCTTCAACTCTCGAAAAGTTCGAAAAGATGAGGCGCTTTAAAGGTTCAATGAATAGATAGATAGAGGAGGTTGCTTATATAGGGTAAAAGGAGAGAAAAAGGATAGTGAAAAATTAAACTTTTAAAGAAGATTTGATTCACATTTATCTATCTCAAGAAGGTGTTGATAAAGGTTGGACTTGAAAACATCGTCTGAACTTGACAGACGAAGTTTTTCGGGAAGAGAGATCCAATAGGAAATAATGAATACAAGAGAAGAATTGTTATAGCTGTGATTTTCAGATGTTTGAATTGAATGCATTTTATGATACTTCGTTTATTACTTTTTATATTTTAATTAGCTTTACGTTAATCATTAAAAGACCAATAATCTATTATTACCGGATAAGCATAGTTATTTTGACCCCGCAACTAAACCTAAGTAGTAGCATCTAAAAAGCTGTCAAAAAACTCACTGAATCCTATTGAAATTAGTCCTCTAGGCCACGATAGGCTACCGAAAATTTGAAACGCGATTTTTTAGGCTTAATTTAATGTCTTTGACCCACGAGTACTCAATACTCTGCATATTGATTGGAAAATTTAACGTATCATGAATTCTTTAAAAAAATTTTTTTGGGTCTTTAGAACTCTTTTAAGACCCCAATATACATTTTTCGAAAATTGGTTTTTTGAGCATAAAAAAAATATATCAACCTTGAATTTTTTTATGGCCCTGGTGGGTTGAGAAACCATGTTTGAACCACATATTATTATCCAACAATTCAAAATCTTATACCGCCGTTTACTCGCGTTTTTATAATTTTAAGTAATTTAATACTGTTGATAAATCTAATCTACCCTCTATCCTCCCTGGTATAAAGACATGGTTATTAAACTGATTTTTATTAATAGCCACCATTCTGCAATCCCAATCGTACTTAGCTGTTACCGCTGTTTATCCGTGCTCTACGTATACATATTTTTGCATTTTAAATACATAAGGCGCGGGTAAACAAGGGTAAAAGCTTCTGTAAGTGCATAATGGTGGTTATTTATTAATAACAAGCAGTTTAATAAATATGTGTTTTATATTTTCGCACAATAATAAACTAAAAGATTTACGGCAGTTTTAAAAGCACGGGTAAGTGACGATGGAAGAATTTGAATTTCTGGGTATTAAAAAGAGAGTCCCTTCTCTAGGATATAAAATAAAAAATTAAAAAATATGGTTTCTCGCCTCAGCAGGGCCATAAAAAAAATTTAAGTATGGTATATTTTTTTTATGCTTAAAAAACCAATTTTCGAGGTCCAAAAGACCCAAAAAATTTTTTTTCTTAAGTACTCACGATACAATAAGTTTTCCAACTAATGTGCAGAGTATTATTTGTTCATGGGTCGGAGATATTGGTTTCAGATTAAAAAACCGTGTTTTGGGAGCCTGCGGTGGCCTAGATGTCTAAATCGATAAATCGGCGATATAACTTTGTGATCTATATGAAAATTGGTCGCTAACCAACCCATTTGTGAAAAAAATTTATTATTTTTTAAACAATTCACGAAATGATGAAATAATTTCACCATAATTTAATTTTTGTTAACATTGACCAATTGGTTAATTTCACAAATGGGGTGCATCATATATATAGCTACTTCGAATTTTCTATGCAGAAAAAAATGATAGTTTAAAATACTAACCTCAAATAGGTTCGTTCAAAAAATTTTGTTTTTTTGAATAAATTTGATACGTATATATAGTAAACTTACGTTTTTAAGTAAACTTTAATTATAAAATTAAAGTGAAATGAAAAAAAAGAAATTACAATATTTTACTCACATCAGATCTATTTTCATTAAAATTAAAATAAATTAAAACGGTCAGATCGAATTTATTTTCGGCTGCGTTTCAATTTATTTTTTAATTCAGTTAAAAAAATAAAAGCTATTAGACTAAAACTATAAAATATTTAACGACTTACCCCAGACGTAATCTGGATCTTTATTTAATGGTTTTTTAGAACCTTGGGCATCAATACTATCGATTCCTGACATTATAACCTCTTGACCTCTTTGATATATTCTTGTTTGGTTCAATGGGTAAAATTTTGGCAATATTGAATTAGAAATATCCGTTGATTCGTTCTCTTCTATTACTCCAGATTTCACTACGGAAAATAAAATTAAAATTACATTTAATTTTTATTGCAAAGAGAAGTTAACGAAACGAAAAATTTATTTAAACTGATATAAATTAAAGCTTGGTGAGAAATATAATAATAAAAAACTAAACAAGTCTTTTATTCTTTAAGAGAAATTGTTGCATTATACAATTATGATTATGATGACGATGAGTAATATAGAAATATATTCAATTGAAGATAATTGTTGTTAAAAAAATGTCTTTAAAATAATTAATTTAAATCTTTCTTTTTTATTATGTGGGTGTGTTTTTATTTATTTATATTCTTAAATTTGATTATTTTTTATCAAAAATTTTTATACTAAAATAATCATTTTTTTTACGATTTATTTTTTTCTTAAAATTGTAAGGCTATGAATATTAGATTTTATTAATCTTTTTTAATTAAAAACATTTAGAATTTTTAATAACATGAAAGTAATTGTTTAAATTAATTAAAAAATTTTATCATAATATACAACTTAAAAGATAAAATTAATTCCTCTTAAAGCTGCTTTTAACCTTAATTATAAATTATATACACGGCTAGGCTGCTTTGCTTGAAATTTCAAATAATTGGGCTTTAACCCGAAAAAAATTTTTAAATTCTGTTTGTTTGGTTTTGTGTCAGCTGACTTTAAAATATTTGATACGCATTTTTTTATTTTTATTTTAAACAAATTTTAACCTAAGAAATAATAGATTTAATTTTTGAATTAACTATACACTGACAGTAGTAGGAGTTGGTAGCACTCCCTCAATGAAGGAAACAGCAATCTTTATAATTTAGGAAAGAATCATTCTTAATTTGGGGAAGATACTTCCCCCAAAAAAGTGAGAATCTTTATTTTTTTAATATTTTATTATTTGCTGTAAATAAACAATTTTATAATCAATATTTAAAAAAAATAGTATTTTTAAATTAGTTAAAAAATAATTTTATGAATAAAAAAACAATAATTTCACTGAAAATACAAGTTTAAATAAATATTAAAAAAAGTTATAAATATTTGCTATTTCATCGAAATAAAAAAGTAGGGATATGATCGTTTGTTTTTAATATTTGCTACTCCCGTAGTCACAAAATTAATTTATTTTGAGTTACATTAATTAAATATATAAAATTTAAATAAATATTAACTATATTATGTATTCAGCAAGGTTAAATTATTCCCAAGGTGAGAATTCTCTATTCCAGCGGGAAAGAATAGATCTTAAAATTAAAGTGAAATTTTCCTAATGATTTGGAGAAGAATCTTTCCCAAAAAAGATAAATGATTTCCCGTACTACTGTCAGCATATCAAAGAGTTATATCAAAGAATATAGATAACGCAAGTATTTGGTTATAATATCTCTCTGATATCTTTATGCATATGGAGCGTTTGTAACAAGATGACGTCTCAATCCTCCACAACCAGTTTTTAATGTTTTAAATGTTTCTCTTTATCTTCCTTTTATCTAAGTATTTTTTTGAACATTTTTAGAATATACAAAAACCTCAATTAAAGCAACTTGTTTGATTTTTCAAGCAAATGCTTGAAAAATCAAGTCATAACTATAGCTGCTTAAAATTTCAAGCAGTTATTTAAATAAATTATTTAAATAATTAATTATTTAAATAATAGCAGTTATTTAAGTTGGAAATTTATGCAAATTGCTTTAAAATTCAAGCAGATTGCTTTAATTACTTGAAATTCCTAGCAAAGCAGCCTAGCCGTGTAGCTCGATAAATAATTACAATTATAATTATGTATTTTCAAAGTATGATAAGATTTGTATTTCCATCTATAAATATTTAAAAGGGATAGTTGAAGTAAATTCTTTATTTTCTTACAGAATAAAAGTTATTGACAAAACTTAACTAGAATCCTACTACTATGACCATTGGAATTTGTAAATATTTTAAATTTATTTTATGTTTGCAAATTGCATTAACAACTGGAGATCACCAGATCTGGGACATTTGGGAAAATTTTACATAAATAAATAAATGGTAATTTTTTTATCTTTCAAATGCAGTTTTTATAATAATGGAGAAATTTTGAAGTTCAAATTCATATTTCCTAATAAATAGTACCAAAAGGAAACATATTTTTCACCGTAAATTAAGTATTTTGTACAGGATGTAAATGAATTTCAAATGAATTCAAAACAAAAGGTCAAAAACACAAAAATAGTCACTGATAATTAGGAATTAAACTTAGAAACCTAAAAATATCTGGAAGGACTTATTATTATTTGTACTTTCGAAAAACCAATAGTCCAGATTGGGCCTAGTTAGCGTGTAATCTCTCATATATATTAGCCAAATTTAATAAATATCTATATGTGTATGAATTTGAAAGTTTAACAGAATCAATATTTTTTTATTAAGAAAATTTTTTTATAGTAAATTGACTAAAATGGAACAAAATTAATTACTGTGTTAATTAAGAGCCATAAGACTAAAATATTAAAATTATGCGTAAATATTTGAAAGTCACATCTTAAAAAATTTTCATATGAAACTTACATGTGTATCAAGTTTGGGACCAAATTTAAACAAATTTAATTAATAAGTAACTTGATTTTTGGTACATTTCATGAGCTCAATGGTATTGGAGCTTTTTTGGAGTTTTAAAAATAAAAATAAAAAAATAAAAAAAATATTTAAAAAATTCTTTTTAAGCAAAGCAAAATTTAGAGAGAAAGTAATTTTTTCTTTAGATTTATTTTAAAGTAAAAACCCATCATGACTAAATTTGGCTTTACAGAGAGAAAAAAACAATTTTTTGTTGACATTACCTGGATTTGTCATACATAATATAATATATAGAATATATAGATATGTGCCTACATAATATATATGTTACGGGTAGAGTCCGATCCCTGGATAAACCTATAGGTATAAAGCCGTATAAAGCTAGGTCTACCCAAGCTTAAATTCTTAATTGTTTTCATCTTTTTTATAACATTTTTTGATACATTATAAATAAGTTTATACTATGAACTTAATATAAAATATTTTTATATATATTTAACAAAATATTTCCGTTCAAGATATTTTATTATTGCTGTAAAAAAGTATTTGTTGTTAAACAAAGAAAAATTAAATTAGGGAGAAGTTTTAAATATTGCCTATTAAAAAATCTCGAGTCATCAAAAATAAATGCTCTTTAATTATCAAATAAAATATTTGAATCTCTGTACTAAACCGACTTTATCCAAGCGCTGATGGATAAAATTGAACACAAAGATGAAAACTATCAAGAATCTAACTTTATCCAGCATCGCTTGGGTAAACTTAACTTTATTCGGAGAGACCTAGTTTTATCCAGGGATCGGACTCTACACGTAACATATACATGATATTATAAATATAGTAATTATATAGGAATTAAACATGTTTCTATGGTAATCGGTTAATACTATCAATAGAATAAATTTAATAATATTAGGTAAAAACAAAGAAAAATTGGTTGTTTATTAAATTTATTCTTAACGACAATCAAATTTTTTTTCATAAAAACAAATCTTTAAAAAGTAGGTCAATTAAAGTAATTAAAATTTTCAACTCACGTTCATCATTATTTTTATAAAGATCTGTAAAAATATTCAGCATTTTTAAGTGCATAAAAAACGTTTTTCTATAAAGATTTTTTTAAATTCATATGTGACTAATGATACCGTTAGAATATTTTTTTATATAACTTTTGCTAAGGAATGTCAAGTATTCTTAAAATTGCAGTTTTGCACTTTTATTTTTAACGAAATAACTGTTTATTCTCACTTCTAGGAACTAAAAGTCTTGCAAAATTAAAAAAATATGTATCATGCATTATACAATGAAATAAATTAGCGAATTGGTAACATTGAAAATATTTATATAATTATGATTGTTATCACATTACAAGTATCACAATTACTAAAGAAAAGAATGACTAGATTTCATTGATATATCGATTATTAAAAGAAAGTAAGTTTAAACAACAAATATATTAAATTTCATATTATTTTTCATAAAAATATTGCTTAAAAATAAAAAACATGATCCGCTGGTATTAGAAAGTAAATCGTGACTATATAAAATATCAGCTTGAAACAGGATGAAAACTGGGTGAGGGTTGAACTTTATTCAACGGTGGTAGGGAGAATATAGAGGGTAAGAGGTTTCTAGAGGAGGAATGTGTGGATGACCTGGAGAAAAAGCTTTTTTACACGCAGAGAGTGGGATTGAATGAAACTAGGAAAATACTGCTACCCTACTAAATTATATTCGCTTCTTTTTTATCTTCTTTTTTTTTTTTGCCAACATAGAGGAAGCAATAATTATGAAAATTTATATTTATGTTTTATACGGTTTTATGAATATATTATAATTTAACTTTTATTAAATTTTATTTTCTAGTGGGAAAAAGTTTTAATTATGTATAAGCTTTTTGCGTATATGACAGATTCTTCTTTAGCATGAAAGGTATCCTAAGTCTCAATTAAATTTTGTTCAGAGCAGTTTGAAATGACAAAAGTTAAATAAAATTCAGATGTTTTTTTGTTTGTCTTAAATTATGTCGGGATTTCGTCTCAGAATAATTGGTTTTGAAAAATAATACTGTAAATAAACTGCTTTTCATTTCATAATCTTGATGTCTCCCATTTAATTTGGATTTGTTTTAGAAATAGCACAAACATAATTATAAAAAGCATATATTCAACAATTCCTATAGATTATTCTTTGAAAAGACATTATAGCTACGAATTTCTGATTTGACAAGGAATTGTTCAAAGGGGTGTGTTTTATACTGAGGAAAAATAAATTAAAATTCAGTATCTTTTAAAGAAACTCTTATACAACTTTGAGAATATAATATGCAACTTTATGAAACAAAAACTTGTTAAAATAAGTTTTTAAAGTGATTTCACTGGAAAGCATAAAATATTTAAATTTAATAAAATAAAAAAATTAATTTTAATATTTATAAAGAATATTACTTATAAAGTACATAAATATTTAGAAAGAAAATAATGAAAATTAAATATTAGACTTTTTAGTTTCTGCTTTTATAAAAGATAATATTAAAATTTATTTTTTATAAAAATTATTTAAATTTTTAATTGCTTCTGATATTTTAAAAGTATGTATTCTTAAATTTTTAACTTTTTAAATTCCAGCAGTTTTCACTATTATCTATTTTAGGTTTTTATGACTTTCTTGAAATAATAGTATCAAATTTTCAGGCTATAAATAATCTAATAAACTGAAATCGAGATAAATTTCTCTAATCTTCAATATACTCAAAATAAACCCGTGAGAAGAAAAAAAAATAGTCTTTTAATTTTAATATTATGATTTTTCAAGTTACGATTTAACCTTTTATGAGCTAATCGATGTAATTTTGCTGTATTAAACTTTGTTGGTAATTTTTGGTCATTATGTAATATCTAGATCAGTGCAAATGATACCGTAAGAATCGAAAGAAAACTTTTTGAATATTAGATAAAAATAAATGTTGTTCTCAATAATAACTTATTAAAACTGTATTGATTTTAAGATGTATCGAAGAAAATTAAAACTTCGGTACGAAGCAATCACTTTAAGATCAAAGTATCGATTACCCTTTATAAACTTTTTACCAATATACAAAGTTGACATTTGCTTTGAAGGAAGTTTAATCGTCAAAATTATCTTTATTAAAAAATGAAAAGTTTTCTTGAGTACGTTAAATAATAAAAAAAAAGTTAAAAAAATATTTAATTAAATACACGTATACAAACAAATGTAAATGAAAAGAAATATCTTTAACTGCTGTAATGATAATAAGAATAATAATTATTTCTGCATCATCATCATATATATGCGGAAAAGTTTACAAGGCTTCAGGCAAAAACTTTTGTCTACCTCAACATCCGTTATCTGAGTAAGAATAATATATGCGTTTATTTATACATGCACAAGGAAATTATTCTCGTTCTCGTCATAATATGAATATTTTTTTAAATGTGACACTCATTTTTTCAGATTAAATTAAAAAGTTTTTAAAATTATAGCCTTATTTTATAAAAGAAATTAAATTTAGAATTTGAGAGTTTAAATTTTTTATTTTTCAATACTTTTATAAATATTTTTAAAGAAATTAGTTCATTGAAGTTCAAAGTTTCATAAAAAAATTCGGTTTTAGATAAATGATGAAAACCTTTTTAATTAAATGTGCAAATAATCGAAATCCGATAGTTCGAAAATTAGCTCCAATACGGTAGTATTCAAAATTACTATAAAGGAAAATAAACAACAAATGAAATAAGCCTTGACATTTCATCGAGATAAAAAAAGTTATAATATTATCTTGTCAAAGAATCGTCTAAATAAACATTTTTTTCAAATAAGCAATTAATAAATGCCATAAATTATTCTTTTAAACAAAGATAAAAGCTGTTAACAAAAAAAGTTTATCAACACTTAAATGTGATTATTTTATAAATTTAAGATATAAAAGATTAAAAACATTTTATCAATCAATTTAACTCGCATAAGATTTATTAACAACCTTTGATCATCCGTTGCCTAAAATTCTTTAGAAAATTTTTATTTTGATAAATAATTATCATGATAAAAAAATGATAAAAATTTTTTAGATTTCAACAAATTACGTAATAGATAATTTACTGACAATGAGCACTGAAACGTAATAGAAGTTAATCGTAATTGAGTTTAACGAACTAAAAACTAAAGCATATTCAGACCAATCACCTACAAAGTATCTACTTGCAGTTTCTTCTTAATTAATTGCAATATCATCTTTTTCATACATAAAATTTTCATTTCGATGCTTTAAATATTAATTAAAATAGAAATGATGACTATAGATTTTTTTATAAAGATGTTACACAGTAAAATCTAGGTCATTAAACTTTTAAGGATTGTAATGCAATTGAATGTTTAGGGCGGTATAATATCTCAATTAAAAAAAAATAGCTACTTAAAATTTTTAGAACCTACATTATTTTTGATAAATATCAAAGTTAACTTTTTTTTTAATTAGACTACACATTTATGAGGCTACGTATGTACATCCTGGAGTACAAAATACGAAATATGCCAATCACAAATTAAGTGGTTTTGCATATATGAATTGCAGAGTACCTACGCCCTCTGATGAATTGTAATTTTTTTTTTTAATTTTCTTTTTTTAATTTTTTTATTTTTAAATTTTCTTTTTGTTTTAAATTACTTGCATTCATGAGCAATCCGAATTATCTTGCAGCTTGTGAAAATATTTAGAATTTTTTTCGAGGGTTTATCAACAAGGAAAAATTATATAATTTTTCCACATCATTTTTTTAAAAATACATTATCTATCAGCAAAATTTTAATCTCTTCAATTGCAATTCATTTATTCAAAAATAATATTTCAATACTTTGTTAATTACTTCTGACTAGTAAAATCTATTGAGTCTCTTAGGCCATCACGCCCTAGAAAAAAGAGAAGGTTTTCTAGACAAATAATAATGCTCTTCCTTTGCGAAGGAAACTAAAAAATTTTCAACTGGAATCTCACTATTTTTATGTAAGGATATACTTTTAAGCTCCTTAAACTATATGATTTATCATCATTAATTTTATCTCTCTTGAAAACTTCATCCATTAGCAATATTGAACTTAAAATATATAAAAAAAAATGAACATTAGATCAAGTATAAAAAAATTTGAAAATATATGGATAACAAAATATTAATGTTATCATTTTAATAAAATAATTATCATTGCATCAGATTATACGAAGTAAAAAGCATTTTTTAATTTATCTAAATTACGATATTATAATTTAAATTATACTTTCAGACCTTAATACAAATTGGTTCTGCAGTAGCAAATTCTTTCGATAGTAAATTTAAAAGCACAATTTCTTTCTACATTTTTTACAGAACTTTTGCTAACAGTGGCAATCAACGGCTGATACAAAACTTTTTTTGGGGGTCAATCCTCGATCTTAGGGGAGGGGTTAGACTGATTAGACTGCATATATATTTTGACTAATAAAGAAGACCTCGACAAATATTTCTATCGCTTTGTAAATAGAAGTTGTCGGATTTCTCGTTATAGCGAAAAATATTTTGTTAATTTATATTTTTACATATTAAAAATTAAAACCATTGTAAAAAAGAGAGGATTAGATCTAGAGAGTCTAAAAAGTCTTGGGTCTAAGAGGCAAAACACAAAAATGGTTGTCAAAAATCGAGTTTTCGCTCTAGGAGACTAAAAATTGGGCTGATTACCTATTTTTGGTAGTACTCCAGTCGAATCGTGGGCTCTATACTATATGTTTTTTAGGTCGCTGATCACGAAAATCGGGGTCTTTTCCGGGAGATATTTTCGGAACACCCTTAAATTTGCAAAAACTAACCCTAAAAAGAGTTTTTTTTTATAGATTAGCAAATTCAGTTTTTAGATTTAGCCAAGAATTGGTCACACCCAGCTTGAACGAGCGAAAAGTCGAAAAAAAATGACGACAAAATCTGATACAGCAAAGTTTTCGGAAATAGTTTGTTATTTTCATATTTCCATAGCAGTAAGTTGGAGCTGATCGTCTAAAAAATTTTTAGTCAATTTTGTGGGTGGCTGAGAGATCAAAATCCGAAAATTTGATTTTTAACAATAAATCTTTATTAAATTTAAAGAAATAGATGAAAAATTTGGATTGCCAGGGAAAAACCACTCCAGAAGAAAAAAAAACTTTTCTTTTTACGATGAAATTTAGCCAAGTTATCGTCAATTTAAGAGTTTGCTTAAATTAGCCTTAAAAAAGATTGAAATTTTATTGAAAAAGCCTGTTTCTGAACTTTGAACATGCATTACTCGCTTGATTTTCATCGTAAAATAATAATTTTTTTTTTTAAATCGATTAATTTTTCCCTAGCAATTCATTTCTTTAAGAAAAAAATCATTTTTATGTACCGAATTTCAATTTTCATGTCAAAAGCCTTTGAAAACTGTAAGTAGCGAGATTTACTTAACACAATTTTTGACCTAAAAATTGAAATTTGGTCAACAAAAATGATTTTTTTCTTAAAGAAATGAATTGCTAGGGAAAAATTAATCGATTTAAAAAAAAAAGTTATTATTTTACGATGAATATCAAGCGAGTAATGCATGTTCAAAGTTCAGAAACAGGCTTTTACAATAAAATTTCAATCTTTCTTAAGGCGAATTTAAGCAAAATCTTAAATTGACGATAACTTGGCTAAATTTCATCGTAAAAAGAAAAGTTTTTTTTTCTTCTGGAGTGATTTTTCCCTGGCAATCCAAATTTTTCATCTATTTCTTTAAATTTAATAAAGATTTATTGTTAAAAATCAAATTTTCGGATTTTGATCTCTCAGCCACCCACAAAATTGACTAAAAATTTTTTAGACGATCAGCTCCAACTTACTGCTATGGAAATATGAAAATAACAAACTATTTCCGAAAACTTTGCTGTATCAGATTTTGTCGTCATTTTTTTTCGACTTTTCGCTCGTTCAAGCTGGGTGTGTGGTATAAGTGAGTTTTTTGGGTCGCTGATAAAGAATTTGAGGTAATTTTTTATGAATAAATAATATTTCACCTTTAAATTAGCAAAAACAACCCCCCTTAAAGATGTGATTTTGCTGATTTAAGAGTGAAATGTTAATTATTCATAAAAAATTCTCCAAAATTCTTAATCACTGACCCAAAAAAACTGTATGCATTTAATTTGGTTGCTCAAAGTGCAAAAATAGCAAAAACACCTCTTTTAGGGTAAAGTATTGTTTATTCATAAAAATTTACCTCAAATTATATAAATATTATAAGAGGATATATCGGTCAAATAAATGCTTTTAATAGATATATACATATATTGACACTTTCGTGCCCAGAATGTGTATCTAAGCATTTTTAAATAATTTTTTTATAAATATTTGCATATCTTTAAAAATTCTGAAAAGATGAATTTTAACAAATTAGATCTTAAGATCTAATCTATTATAGTACTTTCAGGGAACAATACTTTAGAGCAGTTTCGAAGACCCGTGCATCTATTTCACTCTCACGCTTAAATTTATCCTTATAATATCGATAAAATAAAAAATGATTGTCGTATTTTTAGTGTTTAAGTAACCGGTTTCTTTTTATTTCAAAGTTAAAAAGTTTATGATTATAAATATTTTATTATATAAATTTTTCGCGATTGTATATGACTACTATAGTTGAGAGGGGGGCCTACGACCCTCTTAGTCTATATTCCCGGTGTTCCATTAAAAAAAACCGGAAATGTGCTTTCTATACTAGTAAAATTATTACCTAATCTTGAATTTTGTTTCCCAAATATGCAAGATCTACTGTTTTTTTTTCAATTAGTAGTTCCCGCCATTTTCCTAGAAATAATATAGGTCCCCTTATTACATGTCCGATGTTCCATAAAATACCCTGCCAACTAGCTGGCACTAAGGTTCCTCAAACAATGAGCTTAATACTTCAATATGCCACAGATATCACAGATAACAAGCATGCAATCATACACTCATTTCTATTAACTTTTAAACGTTTTTTTTACTGATCAAAAATTTTGGAACAAATTTTCAAAAAATTAATTATCAGATTCAAGATATCGAGTAAAAACCATATTTTCAAATATAAGTACTTTCATGGAATTAAATGATGAAGTATTACACCAAAAAAAAAAGATATTGCAGTTTTTTTAATTTTTTTGTTTTTTCAATTTTTAGAAAAAAATTTTGAAAAAATTCCGTATCAGATCCAAAAAATTACTATAAAAAAACTTTCTAAAGCTAGTACTCTCATAGAAAAAAATTAGGTACTACGTCCAAAAAGAAAAAAATATTTGGTGTTTTTTGTATTTTTTTGTGGCAAAAATTTAGGGGAAAAAATTTTCAAAAAATTAATTACCAGATTCGAGATATCAAGTAAAAATCGTACTTTCCAATATAAGTACTTTCGTGGAAATAAATTAGGTATTACATCCAAATTAAAAAAAAAAAAGTAGTTTGAGGATATTTAAAAAAAAAAGGTTGAAAAAAAAATTAGGTCTTAATTCCAGAATGGTTTTGAAATATCACCGGTTACAATATTTACAGATATTAGTACTTTAATGGAATTAAATGAGGTATTGCATTAAAAAAAAAAAAAAATATTGTAGTTTTTTTAATTTTTTTGGTTCCTCATAGAGGAACCATTGTGATGGGTCAAATTTTGATTTTTGATTTTTTGGCATATAAGCACGTTTTGGGACCTCAGGAAGCTAAAAAACCGGTTTTTAAAAAAAGTCTGTATGTGGGTATGTGTGTGTGCGTGTGTGTGTGTATGTATGCAACCGGTGAAATTTCACAACCATTATGGAATTATTCTGGTCAATAAAATAATATTTTTACTTTTATTATGGAATTAAGACCTAATTTTTTTTTCAAGAATTTTTTCATCAAAAAATCTCAAACTATTTTTTTTTTTTTTAATTTGGATGTAATACCTCATTTATTTCCATGAAAGTACTTATATTTGAAAGTACGATTTTTACTCGATATCTCGAATCTGATACTTAATTTTTTGAAAATTTTTTTTACCAAAAAATACAAAAAATACCAATGTTTTTTTTCTTTATTGACTTAAGTACTTAATTTATTTCTGTGGGAGTACTAGTTTTGAAATATCATTTATAGTAATTTTTTGGACCTAATACTTAATTTTTTCAAAATTTTTTTTTTCAAAATTTTTGTCACCAAAAAATACAAAAAACTCCAAAATTTTTTTTATTTTAGGACGTAATACTTTATTTTTTCCTATGAAAGTACGAGTATCCAGAATTATCGTTTGTAAAGGATTTCTCCATCTGATACGTAATTTTTCGAAATTTTTTTTTTCAAAATCTTTTACATAAAATAATTAAAAAAATACCATAATTTTTTTTTTTTTTTGGACGTAGTACCTCATTTTTTCCCATGAAAGTACTAATATCTAGAATTATCGTTTTTACTCGTTATCTCCAATCCGATACCTAATTTTTCAAACAATTTTTTTTTTTTAATTTTTTACATAAAAAAATTTAAAAAAAAATCAATTATTTTTTTCTTTTTGAACGTAGCACTTAATTTATTTCTATGAAATTACTAATATCTAGAATTAACTTATTTACTAGGTATCATTATTATTCCTCAATTTAAACATATCAAAAATTTTTCCTTTAATCCTATAGCTGGTGTAATTATGTTTCAAGATATAACTACACTAGCTACACCAAAAATTGTCTATCAGACATAATTATCATAAAAGAAGATTATATACTAATAGAGAAAAATCTTCTTTTTTTTATGTAAAAAACCTAATTTTTTCCACAAGATGTTAAACTAATAGTATCAAGGATAAGATCATTCAAAGATCATTCTTAGTTTTTCTTATGACATTATACTTTGTTAGGTAAAATAGACCATTAAGAACATTTTGTTATTGCTAATGAGGAACCATAGTGCCAATTACTTGGCAGCGTATTTTTTTTTATTTGGGAAAAAAATTTTGAAAATTTGAATTCGAAAAAATTCAGTATCAGATCCAAACAATTACTATAAACAAACTTTCTAAAACTAGTACTGTCATAGAAATAAATTAGGTACTACGTCCAAAAAGAAAAAAATATTTGGTGTTTTTTGTATTTTTTTGTGGAAAAAATTTTGATAAAAAAATTGTCAAAAAATTAATTATCAGATTCGAGATATCAAGTAAAAATCGTACTTTCCAATATAAGTACTTTCATGGAAATAAATTAGGTATTACATCCAAATTAAAAAAAAAAAGTAGTTTGAGACTTTTTGATGAAAAAATTTTTGAAAAAAAATTAGAGCTTAATTCCATAATGGTTGTGAAATTTCACCGGTTGCATACACACACACACATATACGTACTTTTTTTAAAAACCGGTTTTTTAGCTTCCTGAGGTCCCAAAACGTGCTTATATGCCAAAAAATCAAAAATCGAAATTTGACCCATCACAAAGGTTCCTCATTGAAGAACCAAAAATAATGTTCTACTGCTAAAAAAGTTCTTAAACAATCCTAAGTTTATTCTACCTATGCAAAATCAATTAATTTTCTTGTAATTTTCCCAGATTTATAGAATAAGATTTTGCAAAAAAAAAAAAAATAAAAATATTTTTTTTCTCTGAAAAGCTTCACTGTAAACAGTAACTTTCTTAGATTTACAAAAAAAATTAAATTTTTTCGAAAAATTAGTAAATTTTCAAAAAATTTTGTAAATATTCGATAAAAATCGTAAATTTACTAAATTAGTAAATTATCGAAAAAATTGGAGAATTCTCGATTTTTTTTTGTGATTTTACGAAAAAAGTTGCGAATTCACAACTATTTTTTGTAAATTTTCAACAAAAAAAATTGCAAATTATCAATGTTTCATGCGAATTCAGAAAAAAATCGAGAATACTCGAATTTTCTGTTAATATACTAAATTTAGTAAATTTACGATTTTTTTCGAATATTCACAAATTTTTTTTTAAATTTACTAATTTTTCGAAAATCTTCTAATTTTTTTGTTAATATAAGAAAGTTACTTTTTACAGTGTGCATAGATTTTTAAAGATAAGACCGATTTGAATAAAAATTTAGCTGAGTATGTATAAATTAGTACCAAATCAAGTGACACCAATCGCGACACTTAAATTTTATAATACTTTTTATATATTTCATTTTTTAATTTTTAAAAAAATTTACTTTCACCAAAAATAGTAAAAATCGAACGTCTCAAAAGTTACAATAGGTGAGTCACAAAACTATAGATTCCATCGCCCGTAGACTTTTTTTTTTATTTTGACACCGGTTTTGTGTAAATTGGCGGATCTTTAGTTATAAATGGATAAACGCACAGACAGACACAAAAATAAATTTACAAATACATGTAAGATTAAAAATATTTTATAATTTGATATTTATTTAAAATATAAACCATTTTTGATAAATTATATGCTTATCTTGAAAATAAACAAAATAATTGGTTTCTTTGTAAATTTAAATTATTATAATAAACATTAAAAAAAAATTAAAAATCCATATTCATATTATGCTATTATTTTTTAAAAATTATAATTTTTTTGATTGCTTTGGAGAGGGAAATTGACTCCATTGACTCCCCATTGGAGCCACCCTTGAAAATAAATTCACATATTTGAAGTAAATTGCATAAAGTTAAAGAGAAAAATCATCCTAAATTTGTAAAATTTGGCTATGAAGACCTTGATAAAACCGGTAAAAAGAGAGGTTTTTATATGTATATAACAATAATTTACACACCTTGCAAAACTTGAACAACAAAAAAAACTTGTAAAATTCTTCTATGACACAAAATTAATATTAAAAAAAGTTTTTTAATTCAAAGTACAAAAGTTTTTGGTGTACTTATTGGTAAACTAAAGCACGTGTTTTAATGATATTTTTGCAGTAACTATTTTTTATTCAATAATCACTTGAGTTGTTAACTCGTGCACTATTCTACAAAAACTGTGTTTGGAAAAAAGAAGACAAAGAAGACAAGCAAGTTGCTCTTATTCTCCCCTCTATTGTATTATATATTTTTTTTATAGTGTAGAGTATAAAAAAACCAGCAACAGTTTTATTTCTTTTATTTTTTATAACATAATGACTGTTTCCTCTTTCTTCTAAAATTTCGTTTACAATTTTTTGATTGATATTATACCAAATGAAATTCTTTTTATTTATAGAAAAAAAAATTATTTTTGTTACGACTTTTTTATACAATCTATTTGAGCTGTAAAATAAAATTTTGATAAGAATTATACTATAAATAGTACTATATATTAATATGAAACAAAAATTTTTAATTTTTTAGATAAATATAATTTATTAATGAAAGTAAATATTTTTTATGAATTCGTAGTTTTCTCATAAGATAAGAAAGTTCCTGTAAGTCTAAAAATTTTATTAACGGTATTTTTAATGTTAAAATATTTCTGCATATAACGAGTTGTACGTAATTACACGTTTGTATAAATCGGTTTCAGTAAAATGCAGTAACTCGTACTAACTTTTTCTGGGAAAATATTAACGATTAAATAATTGATGAATATTGACTTTTTTTAGGTCAACGGCATCGTAAAATATTATTAAGTTGATTATTATTAAAACCATTTTTTTTAATTTCTAATAAATAAATTTTTAAAAACTATTTTGCATCGGATTTTATAGTAATTATATATTATTTTAGGTCTATTGAATAGCAATTTGAATAATTTGTATACCCTGTTTCAAAAATTGATATGCTCTGTTGTCTTTTAAATGTTTATTATTTTTTAGCATTCTCTAATTGTGAGTCTATTTTCAAATCTTTTAATCTTGATATAAAAATTAATTTTTTTATTATTTTCAGGTTTCATTCATATTTATTCACAATGATCACAATTATTACGTGCGGCATATAATTCTATTTTTATTTTTAAATATATCAATTTTTATTTTTTATTCAATATTATAATATTATTTATATTTTTCACTGGAAAATAATTTTGCTCTCTTTGTCCTGCTTTTATTTTTACAGCTCTTATCTACATTTAAGTATTAAATTGGACACCTTATTTGTTTGGTACAAAATTAATAAATTAAGAGCAAGCCATAAGGAGGGAGAGTTCTGAAAAGTTTTTTGATTTGGAGTCTGTTTAATATATTTTTTTAATGCAACTGTTATATTTTATATTGTGGAATCATAAAATATGTAAAATAAAATATATTTATATAAAAAATAAATAATCATCAAAAAGAAAAATTTTGTTTTAATCTTTTTATTGATTAAGTCATAACTATTCAACTGTTTTCAACAATTCTTTTCATAATTTTATCAAGTTTAAACCCAAAAATTTCTAATGCAAATATAAAAAATCTCAATGAATCCAATCTTAAATAAACAAAAGACTATATCAAACATTTGAAACGTTACTAATTCCCGCAAGGGATCGTTAAAGACTTTGGATTTCGGAAAAAACTTGAAACTACCTGTAAAACTTTTTCTTCCTATCTGTTTTTTGATTGAAAAAAAATTTAAGATATGAGAATACAAATTTGTAAATAGGCACTGGAAGTACCCATATATATTAAGTTTTTATATAAATATAATATGTTTTATAAATTCTTATTTAGATATTAAATTACTGAACTTTGCCGTTATTTGATATCAAATTTAAAACTCGTATATTCATAAATATTCAAAAATATTAAATATGTTATAGTTTATTAATGCATTTGTTATCTTAAATTCTTTATATATACAAAATATTGTTTCACAACACAATACTTTATTATATTTTTTAGTTTTTAAAAATTAATTGAGTAATATGCCTTGATGATATGATACAGGCGCCCCTCGTTATACGCTTGGGTCCCGTTGCGACTGGGTCTATACGAATATGCATGCAAATATACGTTTAGTGCCAACCTTATATATCCAGCAGCAAAAATATTACTAAAAATAAGTATAAGTTGGCACTATACGAATATTTGCATATATGTATTCGTATACAAACGCTTACATAGATTGCGCCTAACGGATCCGTATACCGTTTGCTTACACTGAAAAAAAATTTGCTTGCCGCAAGCGGAATTTCGCTTATAGCTAGCGCAATTTTTTTCTCGTTAAACGATTACAAATGACTTGAAACGTAAAGAAAATTAAAAAAAAAAAATTTCCGCTTACTTGGGATATGCGTATATCGGTATGATGATATTTGAGAAAATTTTGGAAAAAGAAAAGAAAAAATGTTTTTTTTTTAAATTTTCTTTACGTTTCAAGTCATTTGCAATTGTTTGACAGTGTAGGTTTGATCAAAAACTGCATATTTATACGGGTCCACGCATTAAACATTATATTATATGGTTCGAAAGTATACTGATTCTTAGGCTGAATCTATGTGTAATAGATAATTTGAATCTCTGATTCAGCAAGGAAGCAAGGTTATACTGGGTTTGTGTCTTGTATTTTCAAAAACAGAATTTGAGTGGGCGCTTTGTCTAAACCTAGAATTGAAAATTGAAAAATTTTTAATTTCAAAAAACATAGAAAACAGTTTTTATTTATTGAAATAATCAGTGTTGGATTGGTGGTTTCAACCCAGGCGTAAGATGACTACAGTCTCTCCCAAGTAAAGTAAAAGAACCCGAACATATCTGATGATGCCCTAGGGTGGTGGTTGGGCAAAACGACTATGAGGAAAGGCGTGAATTCTTCTTTTTCAATGAACTTTACATTAGTTATATACGTAATTGCTTAATTTGTTTAATATAATTTTTATAAAGTTCTTCCCAAATTTGCAGAGCTTAATCACAATGGTACTTAAAACTTAAATATCTAGTCGTAGCAAGATCCTGAGACATAGCTTCGTATGTAGCTTAATAATATTAGCTTAATAATATTAATTTAGCCTAATCGAGTTCATCATAATTTTGATTAAGCTATGTGAATAAAATTGGTTTTCTTTCTCATTCACATTTTGCTCTTCTTTTCCTGGATCGTTACATGTTTCCTTCACATCGACATTTTCTTCAATATTATTCACAGTTAAGGGGGGAAGACTATGAAAATGCTGTTTTTTAAAATATGGCTTTTTTAATGAAGGAGTTGAAATAAATGACTGAAATTTTAAGGGAACATTATAGGGTTTAGAAGAGAGACTAATTTAGTAGTACGAAACTTAATATTGAACTTAAGTCTTTGATAAAAAATAATAAGTACTTTGGAAATGTCTAGATGTTAAAGGGGCATTAAATTATTTTCAATTTGATATAATAATAGAAATACTAGCAGAAATAGGTTGCTCAGAACAACTTGTACGATTAATTAATTTTTGAGCTACAGATGCCACAATGGAATAACTTGAACACATAAGTACCCATGGTTAAATTCCTCCTAATAATGGTACATGAAGCAAATAAACAGGACAACATAGTCCATGAAACGAAATAAATGTAATTTTTTAGGCCCAGAATCGTATCATAGCGGATGATAGTTCGCTCCAATTTTAAGAGGTCTGAATGTCACACAAGTATTTAATATAAGTAATACTCTAACGAAATTTCGCAGTCTAAAAAGAAAAGATGGAATTTGCATTCAGATTAAAATTTGTAGAACCATACCTTAAACATCATTATTATAAAAAGTACTTTTTTGATACATTAATTTTTCGATTTACGTAAAGGTGCCTTTTCTCGAATCAAATTGTCAAGTAAAGGGTCGTTTCTTAAATTTTATGCAAAGAATAGGAAACCGGTAATAAAATAAATACATCAAAAAGCGATAATGGCTGAAAATATATTAACCAATTGTCTATGGACTAGTCAATTATATTAATATAGTTATAAATATTGCTTAAATTAGTATAAAAATTAAGAAAATTAAAAAGAGTTGATGTTTTTAAGTTTTATTTTTTTTACAAATTTGACCCTACTTAAAAATATTTGAAACATGGAACATATTTGCAGGGGAGAGGGTATTTGAAGCATATCATTTTTGGGAGGGTTAAATGTGTCATATTTAGAAAAGGATGGGATCATATGGAATTTGAATAATTTCGATGTAGGGATTTAAAATAATTTGAGTTTAGGGACTTGGAATAATTTTTATTTAGGGACATAAAATAATGTCGATTTAGGGACTTAAAATGATAAAGACATCGTTTTTAGTTATTAATTTTGATCAGACAAATAATAATTAACTATAAAGAGTATTAACTTTTTTAGAATGAAAATACTGCCCAATTTTGCACTTTTTGGTATACCTTATTGCAGTATAAGGTGAATATAAGTTAATTAAAAGTATACTTTTATATTTTTTTATAACCACTTAACTAAAATTATTTAAATCGCGTCAATTAGAATAATATATGAAATAAATGTTTATATCAAACAAAGATTAACATTTACGATGTTATTTTAAAAAAAAAGCTTTTTAATAAGATAATTTGCAATTTATATCAACTGTGTTTTGTATGAATGTAACATGTGATAGAAGACAATTTTATTATTTGATAAGTAAATTTTATATTAAATAAAATTTTTCATTTGAATTAATTTTCTTCTTTAAATATATTTACATAGGTATTAAAATAATTTTATTTAACTACTCTCTTTAATATATTTGCAAACAATAAACGTAATTAATGTTTTGCATAGCAAATTTTATAATGCGTACATAATAAAATCTTAAAGAAAGTTAAAGAATTTGAAAAAAAAATTGCTTAATTTCTGACTTGATAAATATAAAAAGACTTACCAACACAGCTTGGTAAACTATCGACATTTTCTTCCCATTGACCATTTTTGCAATGCAACGTTCTTGATCTTTGTTTAATATCCGGAAATACAGTTCCCATAAAGCACCTTAATGTTTTTGATTCTACTGTTCCATTCGATACATAACTTCCAGCAGGTATTGAAAACTCAGGACATCCTAAAACTGCTCGAGATTCATCATCCACTAAGAAATTATATTTAAATATATATTAAAATTACGTATATTAAAAAAAAAAAAAAAAAAAAAACTAATGTTTGTTAGAGGAAATGATGATGATGCATTCGTTTGAGAATTGTTAATGACCTGTTTTTGCAGAAGTGTATAAAATTGTTAGTACAGAAATTTATATTATGTTAATGCATGCATGCTTATCACTATTATTTGAGCTACATTTACACTAATACTATACTTTACATGTTAATCTTATATAATTTAAATTATGATTTTGTTCTATTGAGAAAAAAATTGCTTAGATTACTATAAAAATTCTTGTGTCATAAATACTTTTTCAAAATCCTTGAAAAACAATAAAAAATAACAAATTTTTTTACGATTTTTGTACATACACTGTAAAAAGTAACTTTCTTAGAATTCCAAAAAAAATAGAATTTTTTCGAAAAATTTGTGAATTTTCAAAAAATTTTTTAAATATTCAATAAAAATCGTAAATTTACTAAATTGAGTATATTATCGAAAAATTCGAGATTTCTCGATTTTTTTCAGTGATTTTACGAAAAAAGTTTCTAATTCACAACTATTTACCAAAAAATGGTAAATTATTAATTTTAATTGCGAATTCACAAAAAAAAATCGAGAATACTCGAATTTTTTGTTAATATACTAAATTTAGTAAATTTACGATTTTTTTCGAATATTTACAAATTTTTTTGAAAATTTACTCGAAAATTTTCTAATTTTTTTGTTAATATAAAAAAGTTACTTTTTACAGTGTATCAAATACTCGATTCTGATTATTGTAAAAATTAGATGCCAAATATTCCCAAAAAATTGTAGCTTACTTAATTGCTTCTAATCAAAATAATTAATGACGCCAAATACATAAGCTCTTCTGGAGCCAAAAATTTATCACAATACAATAAAATATTAAGAGTTAAAAGTGTTTTACTTAATATGACAATATATTGAGTAAATGCATAATGTGGCCTTGAGTAAATATATTCAAGGCCACATCAAGTTGAAATATTTAGATAGGGAAGCTGCATACCGTATTTGCTGGATAAGCACGAATCTTCATTCTTAATTATATATGCTTTAAAATATTTTTCTATTCTAATTCTTCTGTTTTACCATATTTCTATTTTACTATAAGACTAGAAAATCAAAGTCAAAACCGATTTTTCGAAATTTAATTCAGGTAAGATAAACTTTTAAGTTATATAAACGAATAAATAAATAAATAAAAACTTTTATGCTATAAAATGGATCAAATAAATCAAATACTAAAACTAAATCTAAATACTTTTGAAAATAAACTTTATTAGTTTTACTCCGTTTGTTTAAGTAAACTATAAAAATTATAGATTTTTTAGTTAAAAAAATATTTATTCTTTAATTTTCTACTAAATAAAGCTAAACAAACTTTTCTGTAATGGATGTTTTTTGTTTCTTTTTGTTTAATGGCATCCTTTAGACAATATACTGACAAAAAATATATCGATTTGATTTTAATTTTCTCTCCTGCTCGCAATATCAAAGGACTTTAATCAAAGTTATTTATAAAGTACAGAGACAGAAGATAAAATAGATTTTGTGTATAAATGGAAAAAGACTATTGAAAGTTTTTATTGCGTTATTTTTTATTGTTTTCAAATAAAAAAAAAAACAAGAAAGTTTTTCTAATACTTTAAAGATAAAAAGATTTTTTAATTTAAAAAAAATATATACCAAATAAATTAATTAAGTAAAATCAGTATACATCTCTAGAATAAAAAGTGTATTACGTACTAGTAAAAAATTGTTTACGTAATGCATGAATCTCTGAAGTGGATGCTTTTAATTTACTTTTTTTTACTTATACAATTATACATGTTCTATAATTTATTATTGTCATTGTTTTATTCAAACCTTGATATTGTAACAAAAATCCACGTGCTGGATAAATTTTTTCTGATCCTATAATATTAAGAGTAACATAATTTGACTTGGAAATAATTTTTACACCGGCAGCTGTACCACAAGTTTCAAACAAAGTTCTATAATTCTCACGTACACGTACAACATCTATACATTCGCCATTCTTATCAGTACCTATAAATAGTTAAATTATAAGTATATTTTAAAAATTTTTAGAATATAAACATTTTTTTTCTTAAAACTTACCTCGTATGCTTAGATCATGAAATGTAAGGGTTATTCTTTGACCAGGAGTTGCAAAAAATATCCACCCACACGTATATACACCCATATAATACAAAGGATATCCTGGTGACTTTAAATAACCTCCCTGACCTTTTGGAACTTGAATAAATGTATTACAAAATTTGTTAACCGAAGTTTCTGAAAGCAGAAATATTATGAACAATTTTTATTTTAAAACAGATTATGCATTTTTGGGAGAGATAATCAGGATTCAGTTTTTATAAATTTACAACCATAATAACGAGATATTTTTAAGGAACAGTTAATCGAAAATAGAGGGAACTGATCATTCTCTACTGCAGATCACTTGATCCCATTTCTAATACTTCAACCCATAAGAATATTAAATTCATGAAACAGCGAATGCGTTAAATTTGACAACAACAAAAATTAATTGATTTTTAATTAAATATATGTTTAAAAAATATTCAATTTAAAGAAATATATGAATTTAAAAACTATTTGTAATGTTGTATTGGACAGCAATTAATTTCGACAATAATAATTAACTAGTAATTAGTGATCAATCAATTGCAATTACCTTTTATACACGCATACTTAATTCTAATATTTGCAGGCATCCAAAACAGTGCTTCCGGATGATCAGACCCAACTCTGTAACGACAATGATGATGACCTGAACATCTGTAAATATAAAAATACTTATTTTTAGTAATAGTTATAGAATTAGATATTTAAGGCCAACAATTATATTTGTGTTAAAAAAATTATTTTTGATGAACTTATAAAACAACCTTATTGAGAATATTTATAACCAAGTAAGATTTATTTCATACGAAAAGTTGTAATTCATAACTAAGAAATTAATTCAAATGAATATATTTTTAAGCGTGTTCAATTTATTCGATTATTTAGACTATTAAATGCAAAATAGATAAATTTCAAATCTCAAAAGTTAAATTTTCCCTGCAAACATGCAACCATACTTACATACCTGAATGTTATATTGAATATTATAGGGTTTTTTAAAAATAAAAAATAGCTGTTAAAAAAATGTATATGGCTCATTTTAAACAAAACCGCACAAAACCTAATTTTCGGGTCTTAACATCGGTTCCAAAGTATTTTTTCCAAATGCTCTAATAAAAACAAGCCTCAATATCTATTTATAGCTCATAAGACTCAGTCCTTGATTTTTGGCGGACATTTTCGCTTTTTCACAAATTAAAAAAAAAAAGTAATAATTTTTCTTATTTTTTCTGAGAAAAACTCTCTTTAACTGAATAGTATATTACAAGCCTGTGTCCAGAAAAGTAAAGAATGTTATTTATTTATGGACAAGGGTCGTATACGATTTTTCTTCGTCAGTGGTAAGAAAACGCGCAGCGGCCGGGAAATACGAGCTTTTTGGCCGCTGACAAGAAATAGTATATTTTTAACCAAGGGAGCAACTAGAAATATTCTGGGGTCTCTAGAAGTCCCTTAAGCTAAATTATTCTAGGGTCACTAGAAATCAATAAATCGAAAATATTCTACACCCTTAAAAAGACACTCTTTTACCCCCCCCCCTGCCAAGCTAGACATTTTCCAAGAACGCCAGTCGAAACTCAGAACTGCTGTTTAGCAGAATCAGCACCAGGTGGAATTTCGAAGTACAAAAAGAAGTTTTCAATATAAAATACACCTAATTATTTTTAAAATTAATATTAAATTATTCAGTTTTTTATTTTCATTCGCTTTTCTTTAAAAAAATTGATCTAAAAGGTATTGATAATGCTAAAAAGCAGTTCTGAGTTTTGACTGGCGCCCATTTTCCAATACCTCTCTCAATTACTGAAGCCGTATAGTATCATGGGAGAATTAGAGAGAGGGTGGGTAAATAGTCGATAGACTTGTTGGGCGAGTTGTCGGGTGCGAGTTGGTGGTCGAGTTGTAATACATTAGAAAATGAACTTTCTACGTTACCGGGAGGTTTTTGAGGTCAAGGAGAAAATTTTCAATTTTTCACCCTAAAATATTTTCCGAATTTGTTTTCATCGACCTCAAAAAGCTTGGTAACTTACAATGATCATTTTAATATTTTTTATGTCCGCCACACAGTGTGGCAAAATGGACAAAAATCGCTCTTGGACTGAGTTTTTGAGCTATCGACTTGAAACCTGTTTTGAACGACTTTAAAATAAGTCTGCTTTCGTGCCTGACTGCGGATTTTTCATATTTCTTTATTTATAATTAGCCTTTTTACTAAAAATGAATTTTATGCGTGATTCTAAAATATGCAAAAATTATGATTTAATATTTTTTTACTTAAAAATGTTTTTTAATTTTTATGTATATAAAGCAGGATTAACACGAAAAAATTTCCCGTTTGTTTTAGAGTGCAAAAAATGTAGGAAGTGAAAATTTCGATAAATGAATAGGTTGAGTTCGTGTAAATAGGCTAATTAAAAATACAAAAATATGAAAAATCCGCAGTGAGAGTCGAAAGCAGGCTTATTTTAAAGTCATTCAAAACAAGTTTCAAGTCGATAGCTCAAAAACTCAGTCCAAGAGCGATTTTTGTCCATTTTGCCACACTGTGCGCCATCTTAAAAAATCAGAAAATATTTTAGAGTGAAAAATTTTAATTTTCTCCCTTAAATTTGTTTTCATCGACCTCAGAAACCACGCGATAAAATAGAATGTTCATTTTAATATTTTTTTATGCCCACCATCTTGAAAAATAGGAAAATATTTCTGGGAGGAAAATTGAAAATTTTCCTTCTAAAACTCGTTTTTCTCGACCTCGGTAAAACCCCGCGGTAACGTAGAATTTGTATTTTAATATTTTTTATATCCGCCATCTTGAAAAGTCCGAAAATGTTTTAGGGTAAAAATTTTCTCCTTGACCTCAAAAACCTTCCGGTAACGTAAATAGTTCATTTTCTAATGTATTACAACTCGACCACAACTCACCTGACAACTCGCCCAAAAAGTCTCTCAACTTTTTACCCACCCTTTCTCTAATCCTCCATGATACTATGCGGCTTCCGTACAATAGCTGCCAAAAATCAGGAACTCAAACCAACATTATAAGCTTAAAAATGACTTTGAGGCTTTTTTTTTTTAAAGTACTTTTGGTGAAAAAATACCAATTTGAAGACCTAACCATAAGACTTAGTCCAATTCCAAAATAAAAATAGCAAGAAAACTTCCCAATACTGCTATAATTAAATGATTAGACTAAAATCGACTTAATTTTTGGTACATAAATTGATTTACTGAAGCAAAAATCGCCAAAAATTTCTAAAAATTTCAACTTTTCTAACTATTTAAAAATAATTTAAAGGATACAAAAAATAGTTAAGAAAAAAGCTAAAATTTATGTACGCTATCTATAGTAATGCAGCCTTAATTCAAAAAATTACTATTTTGTATATTTCAGAATTTTTTTTTATGTATGAAATATTATTCGAAAAAAAAATACAAAATGACTCTAAATTTCCAGTTTTTTTGAATTTTTTCCCAGCCACAAGTTTATAATAACAAGTATGGATTTATTAAATTTTCGACTGACTTTGATATACCTATTGATTTACTTTAATAGCACACGTGTAAGCGTAACAATATTTTTTAATACTGCATGAAATTTATGAAAGAAATATTATTTTGATTCAAAATATTATTGACAATAGAAAACGAGGGATATATCGAACAGGATTAAATTTCTATTATTTAGCCATAATTCTATTTGTCGAAATGCTTAAAAAGTCTTTATATCATTTTAGATTTATACTCATATTTATACTCTTCTTACGTCCACAGCCGATAATATAAAATCACGAATATATTCCCCTTTCTGACAATAACGTGATAGACGTGTATAGTTAAACATTGCATTATTACACTTTTTTTACTGCATTATAGATTGATTTTTACCCCTACAGTGTATTTTTCTGATCAAGCTACACATCTGTGGTGCATTACTCTAAGGTAATAAAATTTTTATGTCTATCTGTGCCCAATGCATAAAAATTGGCTTTGATATTTTGTTGTAAATTTTTTTTTGCTGAAAATTTATTGAAGTAATAAAATACATAGATTTAAAGGTCTTTTTTAACAGAAATAAGGATTAGTTAAAGAGGGATCTTCTTTCTAGCTTAGTGCGGTTAAAAGTGAAATATTATATGTAAAGTTGGTTTTCTATATAGTATTTTTTTGAATACATATTTTAATTTATAATATACATTCAGATGGATGGTTCGCATTACTTCAGAAGCCGTTTACATTATATAAAAGAAAAAAATACTTAAATAAGTATGATTAAATTACTTAATATTTGTTTTTTTTTTTTTTTTTTTTGAAAAAGTAATCAAAATAATTAGTTTTAGCTATTTTTTGCAGTTTCATAGTATGCCAAGTCGTCAAAATAGTATTTTTTGAAACAAGTGAATTAAAGTTGTATTACAATGAATGCGAAGGTTATTACAGGTCTAAGTTGCGTAGATGACATATTTATTTATATCACGAATTTTAAAAATAATTTTATTTAAAAACTGAGGTAAAGCTGTACGTAAATTTCAACTTTACGCACACGAAGTTAAATAAAATATCAGACTTTACTTTTAATTTACCTTTAGTTTAATGCAAAAATATTTTACCTGATTAAATTTTTAAAAACTTATTAAATGTCAAATTTTACTTATGATTTTAAGATTTTAAAAATTTACTTTGTATTGCAGTTGTGGAAACTGCAGGAGTCTATGACCCTACCCCAGCCTTGAGAACCAAAAATTTCATTTCATCTTTTTAACATGATTTTGTTTAATTTTAAAAATAGTTTATAAAAACTTAATTTTTACTAAATCGCTCCCTCCACCTTGAGATAAATTGTGGATCCACCGCAGCTGAATGTTAAGCTCTAAATGATTACTGGGGTTAAGTTTGTGGGAAAATATACTCACGGTAATGCTGATGACTTTAAAACTGATAAAATGATATAAAATATAATAAAATAAGAAGGACATTTATAAAGGATGTTACGCAGATTTTTTTTTACTATACCCTCCTTCTACCTTGTCCTATTTTATTACTACTTTTATTAAAAAATTTAACTGCACAACCTTAAATAGTTATAGAATGCAAGTTTCAGTCCTCCCTGAATGGTAAAATCTTTAACAGTTGTCATTTTATCAACAAATTTTTAATCTTTAAATATTGCTTTACAAGATTCTTCATAAGATTAAATTCAAAATAATTTTGAAAATGAATACTGTAAATTGAAATTGAAAAATTCAATACTGTAAATCTATCCGTCACAAATCTTTACACCCCCCCTCCCACATCTACAGTATTTGTGATATACGTTGATAGTGTTTTCTGTTTTGATTTAAAAGAAAAATTGAGCGTAACGAAAATAAGTAACTTGACTATGTTTGTTAAAAGTTTTTTTTTTTTGTTTATCTGAGAGCTTCAAGCAAAAAGAAAGTTCGTATATTACAAAATAATAGCATAGTACGATCTATATTTCCAAAACTAATGAAACTCTAGTAGAGAAAATTCTCCTATGATGTAAGATAGCGTTTTTTATATTAATTTAAGGTACTACAATATTTTATCAATCAAAAAATTACTGGTTACCGTCACCTACGTTCATTTTTACAAGCAAGCAAATTTTTTGAAAAATATTAATATATCCTTAGAAGACTTCAATTGAAACTTTTCTAAGCTGCCGGAGAAGCATTTGTAATGCACACAAAAGTATAGGTGATGAACTGCTTGTTAATTTGAATTTTGAACCCTTAATTTAAGTTAATATACTCGATGAAGTTAATTTTATTTCACTATATAAATGAAATTTAAGTTTCCGCGTTTCAATAATTTTTAACGAAAAAGTTGTAAGAATGACGTATTTTCGTCCTTTATATATTATAAGAGAAGATATCTTTGAGAAGTTAGAAAATAATATTTGTATGACCTAGATATATAAAATTATTTATTTGTTATTTAGGCAATTGGCCTTCTCAATTTAAATAATTGGTTGTCAAATAAAAAATGTAGATATTAATTTACATACCTCCTATTAAGAGTTTTTCTAAAATCATATTGATTTTCTTCTTCTTCATCATCCTTAGAACGAATTATAAAAGGTTTCTTCATTTGTAAATCTTTAATCCTAGAAAAATGTGACTTATGCTCGTACCACGACTCCCAATTGTATATACAGGCGTTGGTATAATTTGGTTGATAAATTGCTTCGATAACATAAATAAAGGATTTGAACGTTCTACAAGTTAGTCTAACAAGTGCATCGGAACACGTAGATTCTTCAATAATTTCTATAACAGTATTTTGATGACGAATATTAGTTACGTTTCTTGTAATGTGTGGCTTTAGCCACGTATTAACTGATGATGAACTTATTAATAATATCATCATTATCATCTGTATCTTCTTGATGACATACATCTTTATCCTGCTGTCCTCTCATGGGGAATAATTTATACCTAAAGGGAATATTATTCAAAATCTTTCAATTTGATTGATTTTCATTTTTACAAAAAGTACTTTGATTTATTTATCTATTTTTTTTTTATGAATTGAGAATAAAATTATTAATGACCATTTTTATACTAATGAAAATATTTTTTTGAAATAAATTTATAATACATGACAAAAGACTATTATAACAATAACACACCCATGAAAAAAAATTACTCAAATTATAAATCATGGCAAACAAACGTAAAATTCATGCCTTATATACATATATATAATTTTTTATTGCGTAGAAAGTTATTCTTTTATCTTTATATTATGGGAACTTTATTACATTTTTTACAAATAAAAAATCAAAATAATTCTAAACCAAAATAGTACTTGTATAACATTGAAAATTATCAATCCATTGATCGAGTTGTTTGATTTGTAAATCACTTCAATAAATTTTTTTGAGCGGAAGAATTCAATATTTTTTTGCAATTGTCGAATTTCTCCGAGTGTTTTATGTTAAAATTTTTGTTACATCTTTGTTTTTTTAACTAAGTGTTCATGATAATTGAGGATCGTTGAAAATCATTTTAATTTAGAGTTGGTTAAAATTTCACGAAATGTCGCTTTGGCTGAACATTAAATAATTTTATCTACAATAAGTGCTTTCAACTTATCTCGATAGAAAAAATTTTTTTTTCATAAACCCGCAAATTTATTGAAATATTTCCCGCATACTTTTATCGTTGAAATTTTTCCTGCTACGAACCCATTAAAAAATAAAAAGTCAATTCTTGTTAAGAAGAGGCACTTGACAAAAATTTTATAAAAAGAGTGCACTTAAAAAATGTATAAAAAACTAGAATTTTTAGGGTGAGAAAAACGTTCTAAACATCAATTGAACATAAGTAAGTCATTTTATATTTTAATAATTTTATATTTATGACAGCGAACACGCGCTTCTATCCTTTTGCTATGTCATTCTTAATCTTTGTTATAACAAAACGTTGAAGAAATAATTTATATATAAAAGGGGAAAGTACATCAAAAGGGAAAGAACAAAATTATAAATTTGTTTTTGTTTTTTAATGCAGGTGATGATATAATGCACCGCTAGTTTTTTATTTTTTCGTGGCTTACAAGGCCAAAGGGTGTCTTTTTCAGTTTTTTTATACGCGCATATGAATAAGACAATTGATCAAAAAATCACATGTTACTTTAACTTTTTTTTTATGGAAATAATGCACAATGATCTTTAAAAAAATCTAAAGACTAATTAATTTATAGATATTGTTTTTTGGTATCATTTTTTATTCATTCTTCCTCTAATTTAAAATTTCAAGGTACCTTAAATTAATGCAACATCTGCGTTTATAATTCATTCAAAACAGAAAAAAAACTCTACCTTCAAAAAACATATAAAAAGCTACTTAATTCATAGGCACAAACGACAAACGCATATGTGAATATGACAAAATAAATAAAAAAGTGTGGGTGGTTATTTATACATACGTAAATATAAAGTACTTACTTCCGGTTTACTAGTAGCAACGCAAAAACATGCTGATTATAAAAAGATGATGCAGAAAGAAGATCACATTGATGATGATTATGGGACGCACGTGTAAAAACTGAAATCCCTGAGTTGATCATCTAACATTTTTAATGTTTCACACTCAAACACACTAAAATAAAGGGTAGAATTTACTTTATCTTCCGGTTTATTATCCGTATCATACTTTTTTTATCTTTTGTATAAATCGATTCAAAAATATAATTTTTTTTAATGTATTACGTTTTTAAGAAGAAGGCACGCACATAAACACTTTTTTTTACTATATAGCTTTTGCTTTATGAAAAAAATTATTTGGCTTATATTTGACATTTATATAAACCAAAAATTACGTCCATTTCCTTTTTCTAACTATTATGTTTTTAATATTTCTTTTGGCAGCATCAGAAATATTTTTTATATTTGTCAGTTGAGAAAAATCGTCAATTTAATATTGTTATTCGTAATTCCTGTTTTTAATAGAATCATAAAAACGAAATTTTTTTTTATATCTTCTAATATTCAAAATCATTACTTTTACCTATTAAGATTATTTTAATATTATTGCTTTTTATGATAATTATAGAAATTACGGTATTTTAATGAAATATTAAAAAATATTTTAAATTTCCCCTTTTTTTAAAATTAAATAATGTCAATCACTATTAAATCTATTAAAATAAATACAAAAAAGTGTCACAGTAATAATAACTCATCACTATTTCAAAACAAACTGATAAAAATTAATCGAAAACTAAAAAAAAAATTTTTTCACTTAAAAAACGTCAAATAAAATCAATAAAATTTATCAAATTCATTTTCTATAACACAGTATTTATTACTAAATTATAAAATTATATTTTTAGAAACTTTTAAAATTTCAAAATAAAAAAAAATAATAACAAAACCAGCGTCGTGACGCTCGAAATACTAAATGTGAGTATTAAACATTTTAGGGCCACGCTGCTTTTACTACTGTTTCACAACTGACATAGTCTTTTTGGTATATTACATAAAAAAAGAAGAGATTTGACTGTGTATAATGCGTAGGCCTATAGCAACGTTATGGAAAACATAAACTGCCAGAAAATCATATTATATTGAGACGTATCCCTTTTTTTGTATTATGCAAGAGATATAATATTACTGCAGTTTTTACACTGGAAAAAAATATCTATTCATGCAGTTTATCTTTAATAATAATTTCCATAACGTTTTTGTATTGATCATTCGATTTTTTTATTATTTTGTCAGTGTACCCAGCATCCTTGATACATTATTGAGTGGAAATAAGAGAGAAGGAGAGAAAAAAAGAAAGAGGGGTATAAAATAAACACATACAATGAAAAAATTATTCTTGTGTTTATAAAGGAAGCTTGGAATTATCCCTTCACCCTACATCACTAAAAATTGGTTGTCCATGTATTGTGTACATAAATACACACCCACATCCACAGGTCTCAAAAATGTGTAGGTGAATTTGTATACAAGATGCACAAGAGTAACCCTTAGGGCACGTGCATGAGAAGTCTAAGGGGGGTATGTAACAAAAATTTTAGATTGTATTGGTTATTGTAGGGTGTACTATTTTGAACCTCAAAATTCTATGTGTATATACATGGCACCCTGTGAATATCATTTTGATGAAATTATCTTGATTTTTTTTTCCAAAATACACCTTTTATTTTTATACATATTAAATTCAATTCTTTGAATAAATTGATCATATGGTATTTTTGTTTGTATACAAATTAAATGAAAGTAAAAAGATTGGCTTTTTTAGATTATTATAAAAAATTCAATAGCTGGGTTTAATTTTGACCTAAAATACAAAGATACGTAGAATCTTCTTTGTTTTAAATTTTATTCAATGGTCAAAATCAATATTTTAAAGAATTTTATTGAGCAAATTTTAAAATCCGCATTATAAAAAATAATCGATTGATAATTAATTTAAATTATATGTACCTAAAATGTTAATTTTTGAAGAAAGGTAACGTATTTTTGAATAAAATTTCCAACTTTGATTCTTATCATTATTTTATTATATAAATTACATATTTTGTGTATATTTTTTTTCATTTTTATTTTATATGACTTAAAATAACATCGTTTTTAATTAATTTATTATTCATCTTATTTTGTTTAATTGTATGCAAAATGCAATTTTTTTACCGCCTATATGATTTTAAACAACTGTAGTCATTAAAATTTTCTAATAGACCTGGCCAAGGATCCCGGTTTCTTAGACACTTTTTTATATTCATTATAGGTCAGTGCATTTTTTCACCGGGTATTTTTATTCTTAGGTCGAAAAATTAAATCTAAAAAATTCTGTCTCAGGAAACTGTACTTTGAATTTATGAATGTGTTGAATTTCGGGTTTTCAAAGCACCGTTTCAACTTTTTTAGTGCTTAAATTTTTTCATTTAATAAAATGTGTTTCAATTTCGTAATGTTAAAAAAATTTTGTTCTTAGAACTAAGTTTCTTCACCCAAGCAAATCTATAAAACTACACTGAAAAAGAATTTCGATTGACGCCACCGTAATTCCAGTTGTGATAGTCGGAATTTTTTTGATTTAAACGATAGCAAATAGCTTGAATCGTAAAGAAAATTAAAAAAAAAAAATGAGACTCTAATTTAAAAGGCGAGCAACGCAATACAGTGGGACTTTTCTCAATAAAAAAATTTTTCTTTTTTCTATGCGTTTTATATCATTTTGTAAGCCTTTAAAAGAAAAAAGAAATTCCAGCTGTCCCAAGTCCCAACCGAAAATCTGGTAACGGTGACCGAAATTCCGGTAGCGACAGCCGGGTTTTTTTTCAGTGCTTTAGCAAGTTTCTTTATGTATTTCAGAAACAAAATTATCAAACAAAAAAGAATTAATAAAACATTTGTTTTTTACGTTTTAGTTTAATATTTTTAGACTTGCAATACGGACAGAAACTTTTAAGTACCATTTTCAGCCTCAATTTTTTCTGGCAATTAATGTTTTCTTGACATTAATGTTTATTTCCGCTACTTATGATTTGCGAATTTTTTCAAAATTTTTTCATAGATTTTCGCACATAATACTTAATACTTATTTTCTTAATATTTAATAACCTGGGAATTTTTAGTCACAAATCATGTACTAAAAACTCTTATTATCCAACCAATGTAAAAAGGCGAAAATAACTCATAAATGATGCTCATAAAACGCTTAAATAACCATTGGTTAGTTGTCGTTTCCAAATTGACATTTTTTAGTTACGCCACATATTAATTTCCGAAATTTCAAAAACCCTTATGATAATTTTTATTTATTATAATTATTATAGAGGGAAGCTCTGACTTATTGGATAAAAAAATTAACAACGTATGGACACGATATCTAAAAAATGATCAATCAGATTGTCTTTATTTTTAAATCTAATCCTTTTTCATCGTTTTGATAAACTTATTAGCTTTTGTAGCCAATATGGTACTTTTGAAGGCTTGTTTATTCTTGTATTTTCGCTTCATAGCGGTCGAAGACCATAGACATGCAAAGTAATACAAGATATATTTTTATTAATTATTATTAAGTTATTCACATTTTAATAAATTAACTTTTTAATACACTGAAAAAAATCCGGTTGTTGCTACCAGAATCCAGATTGTGGATAACGGATTATTTTTATTTGATAATTAAGCTACTTTTTCCTTTTTACTTCCTGAAATCACGCACATGGTGCCTTTTTTAATAATTTTCTGAAATATTTATGCTATTTACAGCAGTGTTAAAAGTATTCGCCATCATAAGACGAATTTTAGTGTTCAAATCAGGATTATAATTATTATTTACCGATTGCTGCCAACATGACAATTTGCGATGAAAATAAATTTTATGAGTTAAAATTCTGTGTCTCAAAAATTTTTAATTCTCTTTTTTGCGCGGATATTTCCAAAATATTTGTAAAGATAGCGTTTAAGAGACTCTAGTTTTTACTAGGGTTGTTGTATGAACAAAATATTGAAATTCTATTTGGTTGGTTTTATAACTGGCATTAAAATATTTGATAAGTATCTTTTTATTTTTCATAATAATTAAAAAAAAAAGACTTATTAGCAATTAAATATTGGCAGAAAGGGCACCTGACGTCATACCGTTATATTATATAGTTAGATAGGAGCTTTTATCACTATATGTCGTTAGCTACCTCATAGACTGTTTTTTATTTGTTTTTTAAATGCTAATTATATAATAAAAAATATAAAAAACATTATAGAATATTTTTTAATATATTTTTAAAATAACTAATAATCTCTATAACAACCCTATTATCATATTTTTCAAACAAGTAATAGAAAAGAAGCGAATCAAGGATTTATCCAAAATACAATAAAACAATAGAGTACATTATACAATAGAAATACAATAAATTAGCAGATTCAATAATTGATTTATTTCCATTGAAAATAAAATATAATAGTTGGCATAAATATTATATAGAAAACTCTATAGAAAAGACGGTATTTCTGTTGCAGGCCAGTTATACTATAAATATATAAAAATTTATGATTTAGCTAAGGAATGAAAATTGATTAAAGTCAAAAATCCAGTTATTGCAGGTAAAAATAATTCATTCCCTGCTTAAATCAACAAATTAATAAACCATTTTTTTCCAGAAAATTTAACGCTGAATGTTAATGTATGTGAAAGCCAAAGCGATTTAAAAAATATACAAGTTATTAATCAAGTATAAGTCGAATAATCTAAGAAGCTATAGACAGAAGCATTTGAAATGAAAAAGTGAAGTTATTGAAGCTATACTTGCATTAAAAATTATTAAAATTTATTTTGATGTTTTACGTAATAACTGTCACGAAACAAATTCAATTATCATGCACACAATCATTTAAAATAATACTTGTTTTATATATTTACTGATTGTTTTTTTAACTAATGATTATTTAATAGATGATTTAAGATTTCATTTGTAATAAACCAATATTAGCAAGTAACTATGAAATTTTGGCCTGTGGCAGCAGAAAAAGTTAAGATACGCCAAGCATCTATCAATCTAAAAAAAGGAAGAGAATTTTTAATTTAATTCAATGAATTTAATGTATTATTCTATTATTTCCAAAAAATGTAAATTTACTATATTCTGTTCAAATACTTTTATAATTTAATCTGTTAGCTTAATAACTTCTATATAATGTAAGTTCTAAAAGCTTAAATAAAAAAAAAAAAAAAAAAAAAAAAAAAAAGATAAAAGTATCTGATTTGCAAGATAAAGACGATTTGGATTCTATCAATATTAAAGGTATTTCAGAAAATTTATTTACAGATATGTCAAAAGTATACTGTTATTGCCATTTTTATTCAACGCATCAAAGCACCATTTAAAAGAGTTTCAGGAAAAAATGAATTATCAAAATATTTTTTTGAGTTTATAATGGTATGAGACTTTATTTTAATATCATTGAATTCAGAAACTCAAATGTATCTATTTTATAATTTATCTAGCAAGGGATGTAGATGATAACAGGACAATGAAATAAATTGAAATCCATGAATTAAATTTAAATGCTGTTTATAAATAAAAAGAATCCAGAGCAGCTCAAGCTGTCGCATGTGATCCATCTCTAATGAAAGTAAAATTTTTTGTAGTCATTGATGAAAATATTGTGTATTGCACACAAAATATTTTTGAATCAGTAGATATTTGTTTTAAATTAATGCATTCACTTTTGATAGATGATGATTTTGACCACAAGTATGGGTATTCTTGAAATTTTTATTTATCAATCAGGTGAAAAACTAAAGTTCGTGGTGGTTATTGACTTAATAAATGATTTTACAAACTTTGAGAGACGATAGATAATAAGTTAGTAAATAAATACTTACAATTAGTTTAAATGCTTAGTCAAATAAACTTCAAACCACGTTTAACATGAAGTTTAGCATGTATGTAAATCAAGTTTAAAATTGTTTAAATTTAGGTCAGAAATTATTTTTTTATTTTCATACTTATCGTTTTAAATCTAGTCAAATTTACCAGAATTCATAAAAAGTTTAAAGCAAGTTTAATTTCTAAACTTCGGTTAAAAATTAACTTTGTTACTTGATGCTTTGTTTAAAAGCCACTAAAATTTATCTACATTTATGAGAAGAGCAGAAAAATTTGTCACTGGCATGTATTTTTTTTTAAATGCATAATTCATCAAGTAAAATTAGTTTAAACTTAAGTTTTCTAAATGCTAATAAATTTCACTTAATTTTTATTGGTACTTGGCGATTTTTCATTAAAATTGACCAATTTTAAGTCCGCCATTTGGAATTATAAAATTTAAATATCAAATTATATCTCAGCACAACTGAAAACCCCCCCAAAACATCTTCAACTATTATTTTTTCAGTTTTAAAAATGTTGCCATTTTTAAAAAAAAATCTGTTGATATTTTATTGGTACTTTCAAAACATGGCGATTTTTCATTAAAATTGACCAATTTCGAGTCCGCAAATTAGAATTTTAAAAATCAAGTATAAAATTCTTGCTCAGCTCACCTGAATACCTCCCAAAACTGCCTTTAACCTTTTTTTTTATCTCTATTTTTAAAAATCTGCAATTTTTTGGAAAAATTGGTCCATTTTCGGGTCTGCCGTTTTAAATGAAACCCTCCATTTTCCGTTAAAAAATTCTTTCAAAAATATTTAAAAAAAAAATGTTTAATTTTTTTTTGTACTAAATATTAAATGAATTAGCGCTATCTTTTGCACCAGGATGTGCACAATTTGTGCACATTTTTTAATTTTTCGCAATATAATTAAAATTTTTCGAAGTTTACAAAAACAGATCAACATGTTTTTCCAATACTTCCAAAAAATCTCAAATTACTTTCTTTCATTCAATGGGGAACCATTGTGATGTGTCAAATTTTGGTTTTTAATTTTTTGGCGTATAAGCACGTTTTGGGACCTCTGGAAGCTAAAAAACCGTTTCTTAGGTAAAAGTCTGTACGTGCGCGCGCGCGCACGCGCGCGTGTGTGTGTATATGTGTGTGTGTATGTATGTGTGTGTGTGTATGTATGTATATATGTATGTAACCGGTGATATTTCACAACCGTTATGGAATTAAGACCTATAATTGAAAGTATGATTTTTACTCCATATCTCGAATCTGAGAATTAATTTTTTTGACATTTTTTTCTCAAAATTTTCGTCGCAAAAAAATACAAAAATTACCAAATTTTTTTTTCTTTTTGGACGTAGTACCTAATTTATTTCAAAAGAGTCCTAGCTTTAGAAAGTTAGTTTTTAGTAATTTTTTGGATCTGATACCGAATTTTTTCAAAATTTTTTTCTCAAAATTAAAAAATCAAAAAAAAAAAATTAAAAAAACTGCAATATTTTTTTTTTTTTAGTGTAATACTTCATTTAATTCTATGAAAGTACTTACTCGATGTGTCGAATCTGATAATTAATTTTTTGAAAATTTGTTCCAAAATTTTTGTTACAAAAAAATACAAACACAACTAAATTTTTTTTTCTTTTTGGACGTAGTATTTAATTTTTTTCTATGGGAGTACTAGTTTTAGAAACCTTGTTTGTAGTAATATCGTAGATTTGATACTTAATTTTTAAAAAATTTTTTTCTAAAAATATGGCATTGTGGCATATTGAAGTATCATTGTTTGAGGAACCTTAGTGCCAGCTAGTTGGCAGCGTATTTTTTATTGATTTTGATGTAACACCTCATTTTTTTCTATGGAAGCACTAGGTATAGATATATCATTTTATCTTCCTAGCGCGTCGAAAACACTTTTACTCTTAAAAAAACGCGTTTTCTCTCCACTGAGAAAGAAAAATTTCGTTTTGTCCATGGTTAAAAATGTACTATTACTTAAGTTTTTGGGTCTAATTATTAAAAAAGATATAAAAAAAAATTTTTTGCATTATAAAGTTGAAAAAAAACATTATTTTTTTTTATACGTAATACCTATTTTTTTTCCACGGGAGTTCCTGATTCAGGAAAATTTTTATTATTGGATTTTTCGGATTTGATACCTAATTTTTTTGAAATTTTTGTCATGAAAAAGTACAAAACAAAAAAAATACCCTGCCTACTAGCTGGCACTAAGGTTCCTCAAACAATGAGCTAATACATTAATATGCCACTGATATCACCGATTACAACCATGCAATCATACATACATTTCTTTCTTAATTCCATAATAGTTGTGAAATATCACCGGTTACAATATTTTCAGATATTAGTACTTTCATGGAATTATATGAGGTATTACACTAAAAAAAAAATATATTGCAATTTTTTTATTTTTTTGTTTACTTAATTTTGAGAAAAATAATTTGAAAAAATTCGGTATCAGATCCAAAAAGTTACTATAAACGAACTTTCTAAAACTAGTACTTTCATAGAAATAAATTAGGTACTATGTCCAAAAAGAAAAAAAAAATTGGTGTTTTTTGTATTTTTTCGAGAAAAAAATTTTGGGAAAAAATTTTCAAAAAATTAAGTATCAGATTTGAGATATAGAGTAAAAACCATACTTTCAGATATAAGTACTTTCGTGGAAATAAATGAGGTATTACATCCAAATTAAAAAAAAAAAAAAGTAGTTTGAGATTTTTTGATGAAAAAATTTTTGAAAAAAAAATTAGGTCTTAATTTCATAATAAAAGTAAAAATAATATTTTATTGACCAGAATTGGAGCTGAACTTAATTTTTTATTGTTTCAAATTATTTAAAATAAATAAAACAATACAAATTAATTTGATGTGTAACAATTTTTTTATTTCACCAATGGTTGTGAAATTTCACCAGTTACAAACACACACACACACACACACATACATAAATACTTTTTTTAAAAACCGGTTTTTTAGCTTCCTGGGGTCTCAATACGTGCTTATATGCCAAAAAATCATAAATCAAAATTTGATCTATCACAATGGTTCCTCATTGAGGAACCAATAATATTTTTTTTGTTATTCTTAAATAATATTTTAGAAAGTTATCATTGCAACAAATCATTAATTGAAGAAACAATTATTATTAATTAAAATATATACACTCTAGAAATTACATGATAAAATAGAATTAAATTTCCTAGTATTAGTACTACATTATATTTCTTATTGCTAGCGTAATTCTTACCACTATTATTAGTTTCATTGTTATTAAAAGTACTAATATTATTATTAGATTTTTTAATAGCATATTTTGCTTTTAGAAATTTTAATACTTCAGATTCATTCCAAGCACCATTTTGTGACTCTCTGCATGTGGGGCAACTTTTATGTGATGGATATTGAATTTTGTTTGGATCGTGAACAGATAATCTCTTATTAACTTCATTATGAGCTCTCCATAACCATAAAATACTTTCGTCACCATTTTTTTGATCAAATAATTTGTTTCTTAGAGACATTACAATAAAATGTTTTACACAATCATCACAGAACATGAAATATTTAACGTAATCATAAATAATTTTTAAAACTGACAAGGAATTATTATTATTTTTATTAGCAGACTCTACAGTTAACGTATGAAACATTAACCATAAACCGCAATAATAGCCACCATTTTTGCACGTTTTTAATTTTTTTGAATCAAAGTATCCTGGAGCTAATGTACGATTTTCAGCTTTTTGAATTAATTTTTGAAACACTGTACTATTCAACCTTTTTGCAGAATTTGTGAATTCTTTCAATGTTATCAAAAATGAAGTAATGTTTGCTGATGAAGTAGTTGGAAAATAATCTATTAATAAATCTAAATAATTATTCAATGCTATAAATATATCTTGAGTTATATTTTCTTCATATGGTATAGTAGATATGATTTGATTTTTTATGGAAAATCCCAAAGTGGCTTCTAGATCTGACTGATAAACTTTATCATCCATTTCTTCAGTAAGTAATTCCTTCGATGTCGAAATTTCGTAATTATTTATTTTTTCTTTATTATTTGATAATTTATGTTCTTTTTTATCGAAAAAAATATTCTTATCTTTTAAAAATTCTTTTATTGTGTTAGTTACACCATTTCTTGTTATTGAATTAAAATTTAAAAACGTATTTGAATTTTCATTTCTTTTCATTACCATTATTGTTGGATGTTGAGTTATATTATAAATAATTAATGATTCATTGTTAATTAACATTCGACTAATTTTTATTAATTTTATTTCATTTAAATCTAAAATCACTTGAGCCCCAAATAATGAATCATTTCTTTCAAAAATTATAAATTGATACTGAATATTTAATGGTACTGATTCCCATAAAGAAGATATATTAGTATGCCTGAAAAGTTACAATTTTTTAATTTATAATCTACTTAAATGATTAAGAATAAATGTTTATTAGTAAATTTCTAATACTTGTATGGAGCTAAAGTAGGCCATGAAATTCCTCTACCTTCTTGTTGTTCCCTAATTAACAATTCTGTGATAGCATCAATCATTTCATCAGCTGAAAAATGTTTTTCTATTTCTAAACCATTATCATCAGACTTCGTTTGCAAAGTAAAAAATTTTAACACAGGAACTCTTCGAATCCCAAATTTCCCACATAATAGTACATTATTTGAACAATCAAAAGCTGCGATAGCAATTACATCTTTCCAAGCTAAAAAAGATGCCGCAGTATTTAAATATAAATTGTTTTAATATAAAATATATTTTTTAGCAATACATACGCAATAAGGATTGTGCAACTTCCTTCCATATTGGTGAAAATCTTTTACAAAAACCACAATTCGTTGAATAAAATTCTACTAACCATGTTTTATTGCTATTGTAAATTTTATTAATATTTGTATTATTTAAGACAATAACATCATCCAAATTATTGATGTCATAAAATCCTTGGTTTTCATGATTAGCGTTCAAAGTGTGAATGCAATTAAGTGTCAAAAATTTGAAAAGAAATATTTTGAAATAATTACTTAATAACATTTTTAAAATAGATTATACTTATCCACGGACAAAAACTTTAAAAACTTTTTTCTTCTTGTTTGGTTACACTTTAATTAAAATTAGTAAATACAAGAAATATGTTTTTGTTAAAAAATATATTTTAAATTATCTGATAATATTTTTTATCTATTTTATTATATCTAAGTAAATAAAATCAATATTTTTAAATTATATATTACATTTTTTTCTCGAAAATCCAGGTTTTACTTATATATTTATTGAAACATGAAGCAGGTTTTAAAATTTTGAACATACCTCTCCTTCATTGCGCTACAGAAATTTCGAATGCACTAAAAATTCCGTGTGTGGCGAATGTTTTTTTATTTGTTTTAACTATTTAAGCGTAAAATATAATAGAAAAGTTGAAAAAAATAATATATTTAATATACTTTTAACTAGGTGGTATAAAAAGCCATGTAACCTAAAGACTTAAAAACTTTTTTTTTTAATATTGAATTATTAGTTATTTCTATTTTTTTTTTAATTTGTTGAACACTTTGAAACATTGTGCTATGATTAGATGCTTATGGATCCATCTACAAACGCCATAAAAGGCTAGTTCTACAAACGCCTGGTTATTTACATAGTTTTTATTAAATTATTAATTATCAGATTAGGCAAATATAAAAAAGAAAAACGCTGCCAAGTGATTGGCACTATGGTTCCTCATCAACAATAGCAAAATATTTATAATGGTCTATTTTATCTAATAAAAATGACAAGTTGAGATATCAGTATTTCAAAAAAAAAATTTAATTTTAAATCTGAACCGTAAAAAAAGTAGAAATCTTTCTAAACTCAAGTAACTTATTAACTTTACCATATGCTTATCGTAATAATTCTAAATATTAATACTATCATAGAAAAAATTAAGTACTACGTCAAAAAAGGAAAAAAAATAAAGTATTTATGATTTTTTTATGTAAAAAATTTTGAAAAAAAAATTTTCAAAAAAATTACGTCTCAAATGCTGAATTCCTTTATAAATGATAATTCCAGATATTAGCACTTTCATAGAAATAAATTTAGTACTACGTCAAAATAGAAAAAAAAATTATGATGTTTTTTTAATTTTTTTATATGAAAAATATTCAAAAAAAAAATTTGAAAAATTACGTATCAGATGGAAAAAATCCTTTAAAAACGATAATTCTAGATATTAGTACTTTCATAGAAATAAATTAAGTACTAAGTCCAAAAAGAAAAATAATTATTGTTTTTTTAATTTTTTTATATGAAAAATATTCAAAAAAAAAATTTGAAAAATTACGTATCAGATGGAAAAAATCCTTTAAAAACGATAATTCTAGATATTAGTACTTTCATAGAAATAAATTAAGTACTAAGTCCAAAAAGAAAAAAAATTATTGTATTTTTTTAATGTTTTTATTAAAAAAATTTTGAAAAAAAAAAATTTCGAAAAATTACGTATCACATGAAATAATCATTTAAAAACGATAATTCTAAATATTCGTACTTTCGTAGAAAAACATTAAGTACTACATCCTAAAAAAAAAAAAAATTGGTGTTTTTTGTATTTTTTTATGAAAAAAATTTTGGGAAAAAAATTTTCAAAAAATTAAGTATCAGATTCGGGATATCGAGTAAAAACCATACTTTTAAATATAAGTATTTTCGTGGAAATAAATGAGGTATTACATCCAAATTAAAAAAAAATAAGTACCTCGAGCTTTTTTGGTGAAAAAAATTTTGAAAAAAAAATTAGGTCTTAAGGGAGTTGAAGCGTGGAGGAAAGAAGATATATTTTTTTTCGGACTTCTTTCTTCCTCTCACGAGTTTCGTATAAGAAATTCCAAAATGTTTTTGTTTATATTTCTGTAAATAAACTCCTAAGAGCTCTGAAATTTTTTCAGTGTGTTTTTATAATAATAAATTATATTTTAACCAAATATTATCAAAATCTGTTTTGTAAATTTTGTACAATACGTACTTATTTATATTACATACTTATTCACCGTAAGAGATTTTAAGAGCTCCAAACAAAAAATTTACAAAACAGATTTTGATAATATTTGGTTAAAATATAATTTATTATTATAAAAACACACTGAAAAAATTTCAGAGCTCTTAGGAGTTTATTTACAGAAATATAAACAAAAACATTTTGGAATTTCTTATACGAAACTCGTGAGAGGAAGAAAGTAGTCCGAAAAAAAATATATCTTCTTTCCTCCACGCTTCAACTCCCTTAAGTCGTGTTGGCTGTGAAATATCACCGGTTACAGTGCGACATACATACATACATACATACGTACATACACACACACACACACACACAGACTTTTTTTAAAAACCGGTTTTTTAGCTTCCTGAGGTCTCAAAACGTGCTTATATGCCAAAATATTGAAAATCAAAATTTCACCTATCACAAAGGTTCCTCTATGAGGAACCAATTGGCAATGCAAAATTTAGGTGTTTATTTATCATATTATCAAATTTTATTAACTTTTGTCATCTCAGTCATACTTTTTATAAAGTCCAAAGATAATCTCCCATAAGAGCAGTGCTAAATTGTCTATTTTCTTATTTCTTAATTTAAAAAAATTTTTTTTAGTTTCATAATAGTTTATCTTTGATATTTTGTAACTTTCATTCATTTCTGTCATGAAAAGTTTAGACACATCAAAAACCTTAATAATCCATTTCCTTAAACTATACCTAATTTTAAAAAAATTTTTGTCGGAAATTTTTTCAAAAAAATGCTATTAATTTTTTATTTTTAGAACACTAGCTAATTTTTATCTATTGTGGTAGTTCTGATTTATGGAAATATTTTCTTTTTCTTTGAGGAACCTTAGTGCAAATGGTTTGGTAGCGTTTGGTTTTACGTTTCAGGTGATTTGTTTGTTACTAGCGAAATACCACCTACCGCAAGCGGACTTGTTTTTCAATTTAAATGAATGTTTTTTATTGAATAAGTGCTAAAAATTTACGCGTACATAGGCACGTAAAGCTGCTTAAATGCAGTACGCACCGTTTGCGCGCTAATTCTGGAACCAAGAATAAATTTTTTTATTTTTCCGGAATTAAAACAAATTTGAAACACAGTAAGCACAGAATATATAATTATATACTGTTACTAACAATTTACAATTAGTAAGACTGAAATGCTCCTTGATATTTTTAATAGTGATACCACATTTTGATTTTTTGAGCCAAAATATAAATAATTTTTTTTTTTTGTAAAATGAATGTTTTAAGATTTAAATTGGTGAAATGAACCGAACAATTGTGACGCAAAACTTTTCATCTATTAAAAAATTGCAACATCAATAGATATATGATATGCATTCTTTTATTCTTATTATGTGCATTTCCTGAAAAGAGTATAAATACATATTGAAAAACAAATCGATGATTAAATACAATTCAAAGATTGATTGAAAAAGTTTGCATCGATAATTAACAAGTATCGTAAGTATCTTACGTAATCCCTGAAATTGCACGTTATTCCGATAGGGGATGTTAAATAATAATAATAAGAGTAATAATGATAATAATAACAGTTAGAATAATAACAATGAAATTTAATTCTGTGCATCTATAGGGGTTGTTTTTGAAAACTACTGCGCAAAATTATCGCGCATCAGTCAATACTCTGATACGACGCTTGCGCTTAATCTAAATGTTCAAGAGAAGCTAGCATCCCTTTATACAAAGGGTGAAGCCGGTTCGATGCTCTTTGACTCTTTTATAAGTTACAATGATTTAGTTGGATGCTGAGGTAAATATATTTTTCTGTCTACAATAAAATTATTATTTATTTTGTACTTTTATTACGGGGTTTCATATTTGTTACCTGAGATGACATAAATTTTCTATTCTGTTGACAGCATTTTTTTCATCTGTGATTATTTTTTTGTTATAGTCTTATTTTAAGAATTATTTTGTGGTTGTATGTATAGATTTATAAACTTTTAAAGTAAAGTGTTCAGAAACAAGTGCTATTTAATTTATGAAAAACTCCGTACCCTGCTGTGTCAATTTTTTTTGTATAAAATTTTATGAAATCGCTAATAAAATTTGTTTATTTTTTGAATTAAAAAGAATTTAATAAAAGAAATAAAAATATCCTTGTTCTCGCAAATTTCAACAGCCATATTGTTGAGGAGCTAACACCATATTATAGAGAAGAAAAGCTTTTATATGGAATATTTTCTTTTTTTTTTCTTTAAACAAAAGTTTTATTCTAATCAGTCAATTTATAGCTTAAACTTTTTTTTTTTTTTTTTTTTTTAAATAAAAAATGAAAAATTTTTTGTATGTAATGTAATATAATTTTTTGCTTAACAGGAAAAAGCCTGCATAAAAAATTATCAAAATGATGAATGACACGGATTGTTCTTTTTGCTCTCTTGGGCCTCCGCCTGACATGATACTGAAATTACCGCCTCCACCAATACCAAATTTTCTCATACAGTCGCCAGATTATTATCCAAAAGAAGGTGGTTTACCAGTAATTGAACATTTCAATAACAGTCCGTGCAAACATTCTTGTGAATGGCAGTCAGAAGGGGTTCAATATGTCGAAATGCCACAACAAGGTTTGTTTTTTATTTGTAATTTATTCATCTTAAAATATATTCAAGCATCTAATTTTTGAAATTTTTATAAATAAAATTACTTTAATGTTAAACGGATATATAATAATAATAATATAAACAGTTCGTGAGTTAGCTCTTTTAAAATGCATCTTTTGTAAGTGGTGAGTTACGCTACCTTTGAGATAATAAATTACACTGTGCAGTTAAGGATTAGTTTATTAAATATAGTATTACGTCAAAAAAACGCACCTGATACCCTCCAGTTTTTTCAATAGGCCTCCGGAATTCAGAAAAATAGCTTTCAATACTATTGAATACGACGATTTCTTAGGCATTCGTCTAAATCAAGCTATCATTAAGAAAATTAACCTGATGTCTTAGGATCTAATTTTGAGTCCTTTAACCCGCGGTTTTTTATCACTAATTTAGTTTAAAATATCCAATTTTTAAATTACTGCTAAAAATAAAATTTATGATGAAAATAGATTTTATAGGTTTCAAAAATTTTGCAATAAGAGCTGTAAAAGTTAACGAAAATTGTTTACACATGTGTAGCTCAATAGATGTTGGTAAAAACTGACTAAACTGTAGTTTTGTAATTGATTCATCTAAATTTTAAATTTATTTTTTGATAAATTTGAAAATTAAATTTAACTGTAGATCGTCCGTGGACAATATAATACCACGTTATTTTTATGGAGAAAGAGAAATTTATTAAAATTTTATCAAACATTTGTTGTTGAAACTATTCTACATTTGCCAAAAATTTAAAAATTTTTGTGATTGTTCCAAGTTTTAAAAGTTTTTTTATTTTTTATACTACACATAACGAAAATTAGAATAAAAATATTCTTATTTTTAATTTCATTTTATTCTAGAAAAATTAGAATAAAATTTTTAATAAAAAAAAAAACGTATCATTAGCTTGGCTGTAATTTTAACCAAAGATAAAAAATTTACTGAATTACAAGGGGAGTGTCAACTGTTTGCTGACTGTTTTGGAAGCCGATTTGATTCTAACTTTCAAGACAGATTGTGGAAGTTAAAAAAACATCTCTCATACCCTCATTTTACTCGAATGGGCTTCCTTGATCTAGAAATTAGACCCTTTAGCATAGCCCAATGCTATAAGATAGGGTTTTTTAGGTTATCTTCTAAATAACATTGCTAACTTTGTAACTCAAACAAATATTTTCCGGTTGGTCTCATTTTTGAAAGTTAGAAGTAAATTGGCTTCCCAAACATTGAATGATTCCAATTCCCCAGATTAAAATAATTATTTGAAATTATTAAAGATTATATTTCACTTAACCCCTCCCTCTCTTAGCTTATGACTTATGACTTATGCATTTTATAGCGATACAAAAAAATCACGGAATATCATAAAAAATTACCTATTGTGGACCATCAGATCATTTTATGTAAAAAAAAATATCATTTTCATGCTGAGTGGCCTTAAAGTGATGCATATTAATTAAGAACAACGGAAAACCCCAAAAAATGACCAATAGTTGCCTATTGTGGGCAACTGGACAACTTTTGGTAAAAATAGACATCATATTCGAGCTTAGCGACCCAAAAAACGAAAATTACTTTTGCGAAATCTCTTTGACCTATCTGTATAAAGAAGATGTTTTTGAAACGGGGCTCTGAGCCAATTCGAGAATGATATGGGCCAATAACTCCGAAAATATTCGTTTCTGGGCAATGTGCCCATGAGAACTTTTGCTCAGAATGACTCAAGGAATAACATATCAAAATTTCAGTCAATTTGACCGGGATCCGATTTCCATAAGATTTGTGCGGGGTCCTTTAAACCATTTAATAAGCACAAACTAATGATAATTTATAATTTGTTTTCTCCATCAGGTACAGCAATGGATGACACATGGTTGTTAGTATTGATTTTATCATTTGTTGGCGTTATCTGTATTGGGATAATATTAGCTACTTTTTTGATAAAATGCAAATTGTAAGTAAATTTTATTATAATAATGTACGTTTACATTAAATGTTAATATATTTTTCAAAGTATTCAAATTGCTTTAACTTTTTTTTTTCTTTTACATAACATTGATTCTGCTTTTTGTGCTATTAATGCATTTCTTGTTTCTGTAATTAAATAATGTAATGTCTGTAGTCTTTCTATCTGAAAAAAACAAAAACTTTCTATTGAAGAAAAAAAATTATTTAGAGATCCTTATGTACTTGTGAAAGCAGGTAAAAGCAGATAAAAATTATAAAATAAATTAGTCATTTTAAACGAGAAAGTTTACAGATTAAAGAATTTTTATTTTTATTTATATTGAGCCTATTTTAAAATAAAAATACTTAAAATATCAATAATAAGTAATTTTTGAATATTTTATGATAACAAAAAAAAAAAAAATCTGATAATGTCTATCAATATTTCAGTAGCTGCAGGGTACATTGGATCTCAGGGCGTCCTTTAATGGTTAATATTTTTATCTTGTTTAATCCCAATCCTTTTGTAGAAAAGTTAATTTTTTTTTAAAGTTTTTTTTATATTGTATACTGCGAATGCGCTTATTTGTATGGTAGTTTAAATTTTGGCATTCATTCTATTAAATTTTATTTTAAGACTTTATAATAATCTCAAAAAATCCCTTAGATTCTTGTAAAACAAATGTCTAATCTGATCTTTCAAAATATGATTGTTTTAATTTTTATTTAAAATTAGTATAAGAAGCGGCAAGAACGGTGTTCTATCGACATCGACAACGAATTCGGCTGTGCAGACGAACAAGGCAATGAGGATGCAGAACGACGTGGTCCTTTACCCTTGCAGTGCAGAATCCCTTCAAGACAGCCGAGTTATGTGGGCGACCCTTACGCCCCGAGGTACAACCAGGCATTATCTCGAGGATCATACATACGAGACAATAGGAAACGGCCAATGCAACCACAAGCGTTCGTACTCAGAGAGCCCCACAGAACATGTAAATATTTAAAGACTCAAGTTTTACATGACATTCTTTTTACATTAACTATATTTTTAGATGTATGCTGAGCCTCCAGTCCCACCTCCGCCCTTAACCATTCCTCGTAATGACAAGGCATTCGATAATACAGCTTTTGTTGACTATGAGGATCCTCTTTCAGTTAGAAGCGAATATTATCAACTTAATGATGTATTCGAGCCAGTTGATCCAGGTAAATAATTTAAACTAACGATAGCTTTTCTAATTATTAAATCGAATAAATTTTTTAGGTCTTTACGGGATGCCTAATTACAGAGGAACTTACCGTCCACACGTTAGCTCCCCAACAAGAATAGAACATCCCAATTTACCACCCTTAAATTTACACCCTCGTAAACACACATTACGCAAGAATTCTTTAAGTCAACATGCACCTGATTGTGCTTTAATAACTGGAAGCATGACAACAACTGCTTACATTCCTACAATTTAAATAAATTTTATCAAAAATATACTATAATTTATATTCCTAAATTATATTTATATTAGAAAAAGGTAAACTGGAAATAATTTTTTAACTGAATTGCGATATATATTTTTTATTAGTCAATAAAAGAGAAATGAATGTATACGGATAAGATAAAATTATATTCAATGCAGTATTGAATCTTTTAGACATAGCTCGAATAACGTTTAGACTTTTTAATGTCATCATATCAACGAAAATATTTAATATTTTAATGAAATTTTCAATGCTTCAACCTAAAATAGATATGAAATATAAAGTTATGGCCAGTTTAAAAAAGAAAGAGGTATTTTAATGAAACAAGACACGAGTTGTTTAAATCTGAAATAAGAATTTAGTAATAAAGTCATAAGTTTTTTTTTTACTAATTTTAATATTTTAAAATCTGGACACTTTACCTTAACTAAAAAGTTTTAATAAAATCTGCTGTAAGTAGTTTTGTTCTGTAAGATCGCTTCAATTAGCAACAATACGGGCTGTAAAATTTAAAACATTACTTAAATTAGGTGTTTTCTAAACACAATAATCAATTAATTTGTAAGCATTGTTAGTCTGAATAGCATTTCAAAGTTGAAATTAAAAAAAAAAACTTAGTAAATATTAATTTAGTTTTGAATGAAAGGAGAGTATGGAATAAATTACAATTATATATTGGATTTGTTTAATATGTAATAAAATTTTTTATTATTTAAAAATGATGAAAATATACGAAATAAATGAAAACTACAATTAAAATAAAAAGCAATAAAATAATTTATATTTCTATTACTAAATTATTATTGCACAATTTAAATCTACACATAAATTTATATACTAATTGTTTTATTTTAATATTAATTAATCACAAAATTTCTAGTCATAAATATAAAACTTTATTTATAATGATATATTTTATTGTTAATTTTTTTTTAAATCACAAAGTTTATTTTTAGATATTATGTTTTTTAAATATATCTGTATAATAAATAACAATAAAAATAATTTATTGGGTAATTATGGCATTTTATTTATTTAATGTTACATTGCGTTTATTTTACAAAGTTATTTTAGTTTGCAATATTTTTTTTTACGATTCCATGAAAATATTTTTCGGTATTTTTCGATTTATGAGTAATTGTTTTTTTAATTGTAATAGTTAATTTTTTACTATTTCTCCTCTTTTTTTGGGTAACTTTATTACTATGTTTCTGCTTGATAATGTTGACTCATCTTACTTACCAAGTCCAACTCAGGTCTTTCATTTCAGCATGTAAAACATGGAGCCACTCATCGTTTCATTATAAATCGAAAGTACTTTATTAACTCAATCAAAGATAAAGACAAGGAACTGAGGAATTGAAAAAATGAATATACCCATCTCTAATAGTTATTATCTATATAGACGACAAGGACAAGGTACTTAGCCACGATAAAATCATCCCTGGTTTTCGTATATAGTCGTCATAAACTTATTGATATTTAAATTTATTTACTCCAAAACCTCCTTAAAACACTTTATCATGCAGAAAATTTAAAAGCAAAACTTTGGAAGACCCCGATTCGGTTCTAACGAATTGTGAATGAACTCCTTTCAGTTCTCCTGACCTAGACCAAAATGATTTAATTTTTTCAACGATAATTTAATAACTATAATTTAACAATACGGTAGAGCTGCTTTGCTTGAATATTCAACCAATTGGTTGAATTTCGCAGTTTTTGGTTGAATTTTCAACCAATTGGTTCAAAAACTGCAATTTTCAACCAAAAACTGCAATATTCAACCAAACACTGCGAAATTCAACCAATTGGTTGAATTTTTATCCAAAAGTTAATTTTCAACCAAAAGCTAAAATACAAAATAAAAACGATGTTTTTATAGTACAGGGTAAGAAATGATCAGGGCATCCATTAAAAGTGAATGAATTTTATTATATTATTGTAATTACTAATTTTTTATGTACTACTTCTATTGGCTCTGTACATAGTATGATAAATTTTTTTAAACTTAATATTGTATGCTTTAACTTCCTGTCGTAATTATTTTTTTTTATTAATTACTTTATATATGTCTCAAGAGTATGTAAAAAAAATTTATTTTTAAATCCTTCTTGTTAAATTAGTTAGAAATTATGTCGGAACTGGTCATTGATAGAAATTATGAGCAAATTTTGCTAATATTCACGATTGTTTATGACGCCAAATTTAGCCGTGCCAAAGTGGTAAAAAATAGCAAATCAGACAAGATCAACACAAATTTTTTCCAATCGAAGTATTCAATACGCTGTTTTAAGTGATACTTATTTATGCTAGCATACGAAAGAAATAAGCGTTGAATACTTTGACTAAAAAAAATTTGTGTTATTTTTAGCACAACGATTTTTGGTATAGAACGATTCCGAAAAACTTTTTTGTGTAGAATCATTGATGTGTCGAATAATTTTGTGTTGATCAGATCTCTTGGAATAAAATAAATAATTTAATAACTAAAAGTACCGAAAAAATTCATCTAATACTTTAAAGCCATTTTACTCGAAACAGCGTTTTTGAAAAGTAATTCACACGATTGCGCGATAAAATCTGCACCAATTTACTTTAAACTTACTAAGCAACTTAATAAATGCACTAATTTCGGGATGTCGTCGAGTTTTAGTATTTTTATGTTCTCAAAAAATTTTTACAGCTACTTTCGCTCGAAAATTAAAGGCTTTTTATTTCATTTTAACTTTCTGTAGATAGCCGCCATTTTGTTATTCTACGTAGGATAACTAATTAGTCATTCCTCAGTTTCAGAGCCAAAAGAAGTAGTACATAAAAAATTAGTAATTACAATAATATAATAAAATTCATTCACTTTTAATTGATGCCCTGATCATTTTTTACCCTGTACTATAAAAACGTCGTTTTTATTTTATATTTTAGCTTTTGCGGTTGAAAATTAAACCAGTTTTGGTCGAAAATTCAACCAATTGATTGAAAATAGCAGTTTTTGGATTAATATTAAACCAATTGGTTGGAAATTCAACCAAAAACTGCGAAATTCAACCAATTGGTTGAATATTCAACCAAAGCAGCTCTACCGTGAACGGTAATTTAATAATTATAATTGTCCTAGCTTCATTAAAGTTTAAGCCAATAGCCCAATAAACATCCAAACATTGACTCAGAGCTACATTTTCTTTTCAACAAACACAATGTGACTGAAAAAAGATAATTATGTTAAGTAACAAGTTAGTAAACCAAAAGTAAAAAATATTTTTGAAACAATCGATATAAATTGACATGTATTTAGAAGTACGTTTTATCTCTATTTATGGTACCAATTAATTTTCATGCATAAGTTGATTATTTTTTCTAATAAAAACTCAGAATAATTTTAGTTCCTTATTAACAACATTCGTCACTCAAAATTCTTCGGAGGCTTGTAATAATAATAATAAAATAGTAAATTATTCTGTCATAGATTTTTTACCATTAAAGAAATAAATAACTTACTTTTAAATGAAAATTGGGCATAGACCTCATGGGGTTATTTAAAATACTTTAATTTAGATTTTTTATTATACATACTATAGCAACATTGCCGTGCAATCTTAAAAAACACGTAACACAAAAAATGACGTTTTTGAGATATTTATATATTTGGAAAGCTGTTGCTGCGTACTTTTTGGTTAAAAAAAAATTTTTTTGCAAATTCTATTTTTAGCGAAGTTTTGAATTTGAATTTACACGTATCTTTAGACAAAAATAGGTTTTACAAATAAAATAACACGTAAGTAAATATACAAATGAAAAAAAACACGTAAGTAGTGACCTTTTCTCATCACAGTAACTGAAAAGGGAGATGCGTGTGTTTCTTCATTTGTATTTCTCAGTGCATTGTTTGACATACGTGTTATTTGAATATTCATTTTAAGTAGCTGCACAAAAATTTCATATTTAACACATAAATTTTTAAAAGAATATTTCAAGTGATTTTTGTTAAATTGTTTATTTAATTGTTTTTGTTTGAATTTTTTTAAACAAAAAATTGGGTTACCGCTTATATTCAGGGGTATAGTGTGAAAAAAAGTTCAAATCTCTAACTGCCTATAAAAGTGGATGAATCAAGGTGAAATCTTTTGCATTCACTTCAGAAAAATAATGACAACAAAGCGTCCAATCGGAAAATTGTAGGCAATGTCAAGGGGTAATTTTCCCACCCATTTTTCACCCCTTCCCCCCCACCCAATATGGAAATGTAGTAAAAAATGTTTTTATCAACATTTATATGATGCTATGTGATTAAATAGGCCCTAAATTAGAATTTCGGGTCAAAAATTACATTCAACAGGTTCACCATTGGGTGAATTTGGCCTTTTTTCACCCCAAATACCCCCAAAATTAAGTTAAACCTTTAAGTTACTTTTTTTTAAAACTAAATGAACTAAATAGGTTTTTTGAGGTCGCTGATCTCAAAAATGATGTAAAAAATTACATTCAACATTTTCTAAAGGGTGAAATTGGCTATTTTTCACCCTTTTCACTCCTCGAAAACTCATTTTGCCAAAAGAACTTATTTTTTTATTTTCAAATGGTCTATTAGGTTTTTTTGAGCGCTGATATGAAACATTATGTCAGAAATAACATACAAGAGGTTCTAAAGGGTGAAACATTTTTTCACTTTCAATACATATCCATATTGGGTGGGGGGAAGGGGTGAAAAATGGGTGGTAAAATCATCCCTTGACATTGCCTACAATTTTCCAATTGGACGCTTTGTTGGCATTATTTTTCTGAAGCGAATGCAAAAGGTTTCACCTTGATTCATCCACTTTCATAGGCAGTTAGAGGTGAAATAATATATCAAAAAATTATTATAAAAATCAACAAATTATTTATAAATAAATAAAATATAAAAAAGAAATAATAAATTGAAACAATATTTTCATTATTTAACAGTAATTTTATTTTTTAAAATTTTAAGATACGTGTATTTTTACTTTATCTATGAGAAATAAGAACAAGATACGCGTTCTTTTAATTTGTAAAGTAGGGCCATGTGCTTAAATAAAACAAATAAAATAACGCGTATCTAATAATTTGTTAATAACTTTAAGGTTTTTAAATATTTTAATTTTTTTTTTTCATAATATGTAAAATTAATGCATTTCTAATACTCTACCGAATTTTCATAATTCTAGCATCATTATTTTGTGAGAAACGAACAAAAACGTTAAAAATCTTTAAATGCGCTCTACTGAAAAATGTCAATTTTTGTGTTACGTGTTTTTTAAGATTGCACGGCAGAACAGGAAAAAATATGTTGCAGAAAAAAAAATTTTTTTAGTAAATAGGTGCAAGGTGCCTCAGTCCCCCTAATATCCTTTTAATACTAATTTTTCAGGATTTTTACATTTTTTGAAAAGTCATATACCAAAATTTTTATTTTTACCTGATTAGAAACGGCTGAGAATCATATACGAGAATCAAATATACACGGTTAGCAACGGTCAAGATTATTATCTTAATGCGGTAAATTATCTTTGGAAATACTTATAGGGCTAAATTTTAATAAGTCCAACCCTGACTTAATTTTTCCTCGGGTATCGATTTAGACAGTTGTATATTGTAAAAACGGTGATGTACCAATCATTAAAGATGATTGCCGTGTATAACGGTTTGAAGTTGACACATTATCAGATTACTCTATTAATTCCAAGTAAACTGGCTTTGGGAAATATAGCTTTACAGAAAGGGTTAATTTATTGATGATATTAGAATGGAAATGAGCAAAAGGCCTCAATTCGATTTCAAAAAGGCTTTTAAAATTATTTCTTCAACTAAGCTTTTTATGAAACTGAAAAAAATGAGCTTTTCCTAAGTACAATATTATGGATAAAATCATGCATACCTTGAAAACAAAAGTAACTAAAAGTAACTTTAAGATCATTAATCTCTGAATCACTTGATATAAAACTTGGTGTCCAACAAGATTTGGTCTTCGGAGCTGTCTTATTTCTTATGACTATTATAAATATATTTAATCATACATTAGCGAGTCTTTGAAAATGAATTCTTTATGCAAGCGGTGCATCTAGATAAACTACGTTACAGTACTCTAAATGAGGCTGCACTAGAGACTCGACAAGGTGCGACAAGAAGTTATTGGATAGGGCAGGGTTTAATCATTTTAAGTCCATATAAATGCTCTATTTACATCTCAAGTTATCTAGGAGTTCCAAGAAAGAGCATCTTCCAGAATAACTCCAAAGCTAATGAAATTTTTTACGAAAGCAATCCGGTAATTATAAATAGAGATTGTAGATAAGTTTAATTCATTAAAAATTTTAATAGTATGAGAGAATCGAATGTAATAATAGCACTGGTCTTTTTAAGGTTCAGTGTCCAAAAATTGATTTTTGTCCAGTCAGAAACTATACTAGTAGTCGGGTCTATTTCGTAATTCAAAAATTAAAACCACGACCCTGGCTGACTTACGATAAAACCTATGGGAATCTCTTCAGATAGGCCTAAAGAACATTGTATACAATATATAAACTTACGCAATTGAAAATTGGGTGAAATTACCCCCAATTCCCCCCCCCCCTTAAGCCCTAAAATTTAAATTGATCTTTTTTTGTAAATTTAACGACCCCTAGTAGGTTTTTTGGGTCACTGAACACGAATATGATATCGGTTTTTACTGAAAATGATTCAGTTGCCCACAATAGGCAACTTCAGGTTAATTTTTGGATATTTTTAAATAAATTTTTTTTGTAATTTTAACGACCCCTAGTAGGTTTTTTCGGGCACTTATTTCACAATTACGTAATAACATAATGGTATTTCTAGTACTTCAATGGAAAAAAATTTGGTATACTATCTCAAAATCGAAAAAAATGGAGCTTTGTTTTTAGTTTTTAATGCCAAAAATTTTGAAAAAAACTATAAAAAATTTATTTACATTATTTTAACATATAACAGTACAGTGGTTTTTATTTACATTAATTTGAATTATTAAAAATTTTCAATTTTTGGATAAATCATCAATTATTCTTGTTTAATTAAACCCACAAAGATTTGCTATTTTACAATAATTTGAAGTTTATGAGAATCGCCTCGATTCTTTTTAATTTCATCAGCTAATTCAAGAAGTTTATTCGAAATGTTATTAAAATTTTGCAATTTCAGTTCTCTTAGATTCACCAAAATTTTGATTAAATCCAAAATTATTTCGTCATCAATGCAGTGATTTATACAGTGGTCACCTGCAGTTATAATTATGTAATTTTACCAAATTTACAAATTTTTTCAACTTTTCAAATTTTGACAAGTTTAATTTACAATTGTGAATGCACAAATTTTTTAAACTCTTGCACTCTGATAAGCCTTCTAACAGAAAACTATTGATGCACGATGTATTACAACTTGTTTTTTGAAAAATTGTAAATTACTCAAGATTTATAAATCTGTCGAAATTTTTTATTGGCTTAGAAGAAAGTAACTCATACTCTGCAAAACTGAGCACAATACTTTTTATATTTACACTTGCAAATTCGGTTATTATTCGTAAACAGTGATAATCAAAACTCTCAAAAGCATAAATAATTAAAGTTTCTATGTTTTTTACACGTTTTAATAAATTTTTAAGTCTTTCACAATCACTGCAGATAAAACACAATTTTAACACTTTTAAATGCTTGTATGGTAAATTTTTGATGAATTTAGCATCAAGTAAAGTATGATCAAATGATAATTTACGTAAATTTTGCTGTTTTAACAAAAAATTTGTAACGTAATAACTTATCGAAGCTTCATAGTATTCTTCTAATGAAAATTTCAGTACACTTGTTGGTTCGAGCGAATGCAATGCTTCAATCATTGTTTTTGCAAGATCATTAGTGCAGGTGAATATCTCAAATTTCTTTAAATTTTTTAAAGTCAATATAAAATTGTAAAGGTAATAATAAAACTCAACTTTACAACTTTTAATAACAAATTCTATAATTTCATTCAATTTTCCAAAACACCTTCCTCTGATAGATAAATTTTTTAGTGATAAAGAGCGCAATTTTTTTAAGTTTAGGAAAAATAATGTCAGAAAAGCATCATCAATGAGAGGATCATCTATTACTAATGAAATAACTTGTCTGCAATTCTCTGAAAGTATTTTTTCTAATTTTGAATGATTAATAAGTTGTGAAAAATCTTTCATGCTAAGTTTGAACAAATTTTCACCACATCTACTTAAAATAGTTTTCAAAAGACTCGTATTTTTTTCTCTTGAGTCAATTTTTGTAAACAAAGGGCAGTGCGGATTATTATCTTCTTTTTGAATTTGAAAAGAAGGGCACACTATCAGATTAATTACGTGGCTCCATGATCGTTTTGCTACCTGGTTCCACCTTTTGCTGACTTGCTCCAACTTTAATTTATCTTTTATTGTCAGTTGTTCGAAAATATAAATTAATTGATCATCATCGAGGCTGCCAATGGTTACTTCGTTAACCCCAGTTGATGAATCAGAAAATTCAATCATTTTTGTAGGATTTTTATCTATAAAATATTTTGTATATATAGTTTAAAATTAATTGATTAATTCACTTATTTACACTAAAAAAAAATTCGTTTTATAAACACAAAACACTCCTTGTTTCTTACTCTACATCAAAGCAACTGAAATATTTTTTTTCTCCCATACAAATAAGGTAAAATGGAGGATCCTCTACTCCAGTCAAAATACGGGGGGGGGGGGGTTGTATTTTCACTGGCGAACACGAGATTTGCTCTACTATAGGTTTTTTGGGTCGCTGAACACGAAAATCGGGGTCATTTGAGTGAGAAATTGGGGCTTCACCCTTAAATTTGCAAAAACTACCCCCAAAAATGGGTTTTTTTTACATATTTGCAATTTGAGCGCTCAGATTGGCACCATACGGGTTTTTTGGGTCGCTGATCAAGAATTTCGACTTCTTTTTCATAAATAATCAATATTTCACCCCTAAATTGGCTACAACTCCCCCCCCCCCCAAGGGGGTGTTTTGCTATTTTAGCACTTTGAGCATCCAGGATATGTTCATATAGGTTTTTTGGGTCGCTAATCAAGAATTTAGACTCCTTTTTCACAAATAATCAATATTTCACCCCTAAATTGGCTAAAAATCCCCCCCCCCAAGGGGGTGTTTTGCTATTTTGCCACTTTGAGCATCCAGGATATATCCATATAGGTTTTTTGGGTCGCTAATCAAGAATTTCGACTCCTTTTTCATAAATAATCAATATTTCACCCCTAAATTGGCTACAACTCCCCCCCCAAGGGGGTGTTTTGCTATTTTACCACTTTGAGCATCCAGGATATATCCATATAGGTTTTTTGGGTCGCTAATCAAGAATTTCGACTCCTTTTTCACAAATAATCAATATTTCACCCTTAAAATAGTTACAAATACCCCTAAAAGTAAAAAATGAACTTACCTGAAAAATAAATTATTATAACGAAGGAAAAAATGAATAAATGAAACTTAAAATTTTCTTTTTTTTTATATAATTTTAATTGAACGGAGTGAAAATATAGAAATTTAGTTCAATTTGATATACAAATTTTTAATTTAATATACTTATTAATTAGTTTATAATTTAATATTTATAATTAAATTTAATATAGACATTTTTTTTAATTGAATAGGGTGAAGATGGTCAAAGTGCGAAATTTAGGGGTGAAATATTGATTATTTGTGAAAAAGGAGTCGAAATTCTTGATTAGCGTCCCAAAAAACCCATATGGATATATCCTGGATGCTCAAAGTGGTAAAATAGCAAAACACCCCCTTGGAGGGGGGGGGGAGTTTTAGCCAATTTAGGGATGAAATATTGATTATTTGTGAAAATGGAGTCGAAATTCTTGATTAGCGACCCAAAAAACCTATATGAATATATCCTGGATGCTCAAAGTGGTAAAATAGCAAAACACCCCCTTGGGGGGGAGGAGTTGTAGCCAATTTAGGGGTGAAATATTGATTATTTATGAAAAAGAAGTCGAAATTCTTGATCAGCGACCCAAAAAACCCGTATGGTGCCAATCTGAGCGCTCAAATTGCAAATATGTAAAAAAAACCCCTTTTTGGGGGTAGTTTTTGCAAATTTAAGGGTGAAGCCCCAATTTCTCACTCAAATGACCCCGATTTTCGTGTTCAGCGACCCAAAAAACCTATAGTAGAGCAAATCTCTTGTTCGCCAGTGAAAATACAACCAAACCCGTATTTTGACTGGAGTACTCGGCTAACACAAAATTTAAGGTTCTGACACCTAAATTAAGTTAATATCTATAATATAAATTAATTCATGTTTTTCGGAAAAAATTGTTTGAAATAAAAAAAATCAAGTTTAAAAGTTTTTATTTGCCCGACAAATATAACAAACAGCCAGAAATGACGCGCGCAACTCATGCATGTGCCTGCAAGGATTTATTATGAAAATAAAATTAATAATATTATCTTAAAAATCAATTTATTTACAATTTAAATAATTTTAAATCATTAATTAAAGTTATAGAATAGAATTAATACAGTTAAAACAGCCGAAAAAAGCTATTTAATTTTGTGTATTGTTATTATTTTTTCACAAGTCTAAATCGCAAAATTCTGATTTCTAATTATTTAGAATACTAATATAAAAAATTTTCAGATAGATTTGTTCAATTATTTTTTATTGCCATAAATACACAAAGGGATGGCGAGGACACCCGGTTTTACCTTAATATTAAAAATTTATAATATGACGACGTAAATTTATTTTTAAAAAGAAATATTGTTTTTCAAATTTGTAGACTTCCTGGTGCCCATAGAAGATATACTACGTAGTACCACACATACGTGTATCTAAGCATGTAGTATATCTTCTTTGATCCATAATAGAAACAGGCTCTAAGTGCGCGCTATAGTTATCCTAGACTTGCGCTGTCGTTTCTTTAATTATTTTTTTGTAAATATATTTTTTTAAGGTATTTTACAGTTAAGCTGATTTGACTTGAGCAGTCGATAATATTTTGATTATGTTATTCTTTCATTATGTTTGAATTTTGATATGTGTTTACTATATATATTATTATGATTATTATGATGACTAACCAAAAATATAAGTTCCGGTAAAGATTATTATTTTCTCTTATTTTTCTTAATTTTTTATGAATATTGTAGCTCAAAACCAACCTCGGATTGTAAAAAAAATATTTTTGCATTTTTAAATTAATTTTTTAATTCATCTGCTAATTAGAAAAAAATTTTTTCAACGGAATTTTTTTAAACTTTTGTTTAAAAAAAAGACATCCATACAAATCACTAAATATACGTGTTATTTTTCTAAAATTTTGCAATCTTTATATCTTAGTAAATAACCAACCTAAGGTTCTGAAAATTTATCAGTCGATTTATACAATAATAAACATCATTTTTGCCAAATATTATCAAATTCTTTTCAGTAGAAATTCTAACTGTAAAATACCTTAATATTTTAATTTTATGATCATAATTATGTCGAAGTCTTAGCTGTAAAAAATTTTTGCTCTTGACCTAGAGAATAAATTTGTTTTTATTAAATAAATAAATACATAAATAACATACATATAATTATGTAAACGTAATTTTTACATTTTTAAAAATAAAAATCTTTATAAATTAAATTCATAATACATTGTTTTTTTTTTAATATTAAAGTAAAATAAAATTTTATATTTAAGGTTTGGGTACTTGCCCTTTACAACTGCATATACCATTGGCATTGGGCTCGCAAGAGTACTTTAATATATTAAAAAAACACCTCTCATAACTTCCGTTAATTCTAATATGGGCCTTCTGCGCTTAGGATTTGGTGAAAAAAACTTTGTGATCCACAATTTTTATAGCTTATTCTCATCGCTAAGGCTAAAGAACTGGATGCCCATTTTTGGCCCAAAATGTCCGCAATTTTTGACGAACATGGGTTTTATAGGTCTCAAAAACTTTCTATGAGCTTCAAGTTTCTAAAATTTTTTTTACTCGTTTTTTTTTTTTAATTAGATTTTAGGATGTTTCTTTTCAAAAATAATGATAAAAATTGAATTTTTTTAGAAATGCTAGAATTGAGACTGATGTGACTCTGTATTATATCTGTCAAACAAATAATTGAATAAAAGGGAAGAGTAAAGAATTTCTGAAAACTTGAAGCTTGTAACGAATTTTTTAATAAAATCTATAAAATCCATTTTAGTCAAAATTCAAATTTTGACAGCAATTTGAAAATTGGTCATCCTGGGCCTTAATGGCTATTTGTTTAATTGACTATAGCGATGAGAGAAGTAGTGATAAAAAATTGCGGATTACAAAGTTTGAGAGGGGATTTTATTTTGAAATTGACCAAAAACCCTATTTACTCACTTAAACCCTGCGTTTCTAAATCCAAAAGCCCATTGGTATCTGGGGGTGTTTTTCAACATATTAAAGTCATCCATAACTATAGGTTGTAATTTGGTATCCAAAGGTAGTGGCCTCCTCTTGTCAGTTGCTTTATTTTTTTGGAACTTAAAATTACTTCTTTTTTAATGTTAAGCTTTAAAAATATTTTCTAATTCAAATATACAATATTTATCACTTATTTTTTGACAATTTTAAATTTATGAAATTATTTGATAAATGATTAATTACTAATTAAATTAAATTTTTAATTTATGAGTATCTCCTCTATATAATTTAATTATATTAGCTAAATCCATAACTTCACTCGAGACATTATCAAAATTTTTTAGAACGATTTCTTCTAAATTGACCAATGCTTTAATTAAATCAGCCATTTTTTCATCATCGATACAAGTATTTATAGAAGCATCATCAGTAGTAAGTTTTAATTTTATTAAATTAACAAATTTTTTAATTGTATTTTTAACTAATGTTAAATTACAATTATGTATAAAGAAATTTGTTAAATTTACACATTTTAATAAATTTTCAAGAATAAAATTATTTGAACATTTTGCCTTACAGCCTATTCTATTAAAAATTATAAATGAATCAAGATTTATTAATCTGTTGAAATTGTTAATTGGTTTAGTATTACGTAATTCAAATCCTAAAGAATTTAATTTAATATTTTTAATGTTTTCAGTAACAGATTCTGTTATTGTTCGTAAACAAGTAAACCTAACCACGACCCTGGCTGACTTACGATAAAACCTATGGGAATCTCTTCAGATAGGCCTAAAGAACATTGTATACAAGATATAAACTTGCGCAATTGAAAATTGGGTGAAATTACCCCCAATTCCCCCCCCCCCCTCTTAAGCCCTAAAATTTAAATTGATCTTTTTTTGTAAATTTAACGACCCCTAGTAGGTTTTTTGGGTCACTGAACACGAATTTAAAATCGGGTTTTACCGAAAATGATTCAAGTGCCCACAATAGGCAACTTCAGGCATTTTCCATCTTTTTCACAACGTTTAGTAGATTTTTTTGGTCTCAGATTCCAAATTTCATGTAGAAAATTATATTGAAGGGGTTCAACACCCTTATTTTTACCCTCAAATTAGCAATTTTTAAAAATTATATTTAAGGTGTAGTACCACAATATTTGGTAATAATATTTTGCTCGTCAATACCCACTGCCAAAAAAATTTTTATGATTTTTTTTTTAACTATATTTTTTTGCCATATTTATTAAAAAAAATAACATTTTTTAGCGCTTTCTTTAAAATCAGGGTGTTGCAACCCTTAAATATAATTTTCTGCATGAAATTAGGATTTTGCGACCAAACAAACCTACTAAACGTCGTGAAAAAGATGGAAAACAGCTGAAGTTGCCTATTGTGGGCACCTGAATCATTTTCGGTAAAACCAGATATCATATTCGTGTTCAGTGACCCAAAGAACCTAATAGGGGTCGTTAAAATTACAAAAAAAGATCTATTTAAAAATACCCAAAAATTAACCTGAAGTTAAAAATTAGCCTAGGATATTTTATCTGATAACATACATTCCTAGTTCTAAAAAATACATTCGAATGAGTGGAGGGTATTAGGGAGGTTAATATAATTAACTGGTTCCTATATCTAATTTTGTTTAATTTGCTTAACAATATTTTTTGGACTCTCCTTGTTAGCTTATGCTTTGTATCTATCTCTTCGATATTAAACTGCATGCTTATGCAGTAACACAGGCCAAGCTGGGGAGGGGACTAGATAATTCACTTTTTTTCAGTAAAGTAATTCTAATTATTTAGTTGTGTCAGCATTATAAAAGCTGCTGAATCGAGTAAATTCCTTTATGAAATATTAGCAATGAATAGTTTAGCTACGAATAAATTTAATATTTTGTATATAGGTATAATCTCCGTCGGTTTTTAGGGCTTAAAAATATTGATTGGAAATAATATTTTAAATTTAAAAAATATTATTGATTATAGTTTTGAAATGTCAAAATTTTTTAAATAAGAGAAAATTCAGTTAACAGTGCGTTTTTGTAATTGTTCAAATTTTGTTCTAGGTCTTTCATAGTTGTATCGTCGATAAAAAAAAATGAAGAAACTGTCATACTTATTATGATGCAAGCATGCATAATAAATTAGAGAGATTGCGGGCCTGGAAATTTTCTTTAGTATTTTAACTAAATTAAGTTTTTGTACACGCTACCAAAAAGTGTTATAAAGATTAATTATTTCCTAAATATTATAATATATAATAGCTGCTTTTGTTTTCCACCTAATACTTATTACTCGCTACTTAATTGTTATCCTGTATGCACTTAAGTATTTATAATAACGGATAGTGAAATGAACATAAGCTTTAAACATTTAAATTGAATGATTTTCTCGTGCATACACTGGAAAATTCATCTATAGGTATTTACTCTCAAGATAGTAAATTTAGTTATAAAAATAATTATCTATGATTGTGATAGTCAATTCCTGGACTAGAATTTTTATAATGTGTTTTATGAATTTCAGAATAATTTATACTTCGCTCTTTCTAAAAAAAAAAAGAAATCAACAAAACTAAAATTACTATGGAAGGTAATGGTGGCAAGCAAAAGCTTTAATAGTGTTAAAAGGTTTAATTGTTTTTAACCTCCTTGTAGAAATGTTTATTTTACCAAATGCCGAGGTCCTGTAATTGCATTTGGTAATAATAAAGATTTCTAGATGAGGTTATGAATGTTTTTTTCTTTTCAAAGGGCAGTATTGACCTATAGAGTAGTATGTAATGTATAATATGAAATATGGTCAGAAATAGCATGTTTTTATCCTATGCCATAAAAGTAAAGAATACCCCAAATCGCGCGTGAATTACAAAGGCGAAACATAATTTTCCTTTCTCAGTTACAAGAAAAGTAAATGACTTAGGTTGCTCGTAAAGAATCATTCACGACTTGGTCAAATTATTTTGATTTTACAACAACGTTATGAAAAAATAATAGAAGCAAATAATATATTAAGAATATATTTTTCGAATATATAAAGCACATAAAGAAAGAAAAATTTTCTTGACCTAAATATAAAGAAAAACTTGAATTATTGATTTAGTTCATTGAAGAAACTTTATTCGAATAGTCGTAAATTTTTACAAAACGCATAGGAACCATTATTAGGTCACATAAAAAATAAAAAATCCTTTATCTTCATTCTTTCCCATGTAACGCCTTCGTTTTTATTTATTTTTTTTCGCATTCATATTTACTTAAAAATATTGTACATATGCACTTTTCGTGCTCCCTTAATATATCTTATTTCCAACATACTTTTACGTATAAACATTATATATATTTTTTATAAATTCCTTTTATTTTCAACCAAGAAAATTCATACAATAAATTTAAGCTATACATACACATACAAGATCTAGAATAAATATTTTTCTTTAAATCGAAAGAAGAATAAAATACTTTTGAAAAAAAAAAACATCCATTTTTTTTAAATTTAAACGATAGTTTTATATATAATTTTTCATAACCAGTACAATATTAGCTGATATGATTATATTTTAATTAAGTTATTATTCTGCATAATGAAACCGGGAATGTAATTGTTTTTAGTGAGTTTTTATTTGTTAGATTGGCAAAAAAAATACAGATAATTTCATTGTATACTTGCTATAAATATTGCACCTTGTATTGCACACAGTGCAAACTTTTTTAAAGGGTCAAGCCAATTTAAAAACCTATAAGAAACCTAGAAGATATGCTTTATATTTGACAAACAACGATATGGGGCTATCTATAATTTACATAAGGCAAAAAAATATGAGAAGGGAGGTTTGGATTTCCTTATTTTTTCTTATTCAGGCGGGAACGAGGTTTGAAAATATCTAATGTAAAATTTATTTATAATTAACTATTTTTTTATTTTATTGACTGTAAAATTAAATCCTTTTGATTTTACAAAATTTTAGTAAACATTTTGTCACCACACGCATATAAAAATGCTGTCAAATTATTGGCACTACAGTTCCTCAAGCATTTGATTTTTGTAAATACCTGGTCCAGTTGTTAGTTATTTTTGAGGATAAAAAAAAAGAGGTTTTATATTGTAATATGTACCAAGTAGGTATTTTAATCCTAATCCCATAACAACACCTGTGCCGAGTAGGTAGTTGCCCATTTTTCACAAGAAAATGAAAAACAAATTAAAAATAAGACTCTGCCAGGGACTCTGCACCCCAATAGTATATTGTTCAGAAACAGTGTTATATTTTGCGCAGTGTGAAGCCTTTTAGCTAATAATGTTTAATACATTTTAAAAAAATTTTGCATTTCTTTTGTATAATTATTTTTTAAGGTAAGTTATAATTTTTTTCAAAATTTTTGAATACAAATTAATCAATTTTTTTAAATTATTTTTGTAAAAATATAAATTGAGATATATTGCTATTTTTTAAGAGAATCACAAATTTAAAGCAGTAAGTAAACTAAGTATAAAGAGTGGAAATTTATTTATTTCCTTGTTTAATTTACATAAAAAAGTAAATAATTACTTATAGATAGGATAATCTTTTATTTTAATTAGCTATTTCTCAGCTTCAGAGCCAAATGAGGTACTAATGCATAAAAAATCACTAATTATAATATTTTATAAAATTAATTCACTTTTAATTGACGCAAAGATCATTTTTTTACCCTACATTATATCTACGTCATTTTTTTTTTGTATTTTAGCTTTTAGTTGAATTTTAAACTAATTTGTTGAAATTTCGAGTTGGAGAAATTAAATAAAGCTCTGAAAATCGCCATTTATCAGTTTTTAGGCTCTAGAGGCCTGTCAAGACCTAGAAATCCAGCAAGCTTTTTTGTAAATTTCATCAGGCGTTATCGTGCACGTATAACGAGTACCTTCCCAAAATGTTGGACCATGAACTATAAGGCAAAAAAAACCATTCCATTCCACATTAATATGCTTTGCACATTTTTCTTCATTGCGTCTATTTTTAAATAATGTAATTGTATCGCTTATATGCATAAGAATTTATAAAAAAAATTTTTTATTTCATTAATTATTACTCTATTTTAATTAATTTCAACTTAAACGATAAACTTTACTTTTTACTAAAGAAAAAATATTTAATTTAAGATTTTATTTATATATATATATTAATAAAAAAATAAAATTAAAAGCAAATCTACTTGTTACAAATTATATTTTCTATTGAATGATGAAAAAAAAATTTATTGCATTTATAAATATAAATTATGATGCTTATCGTTGGAGACACTACTATATCTTTTAAATGTAAAAAATATCTCTATTTTTTAATAGAAATAAAAATAATCCTTAAAATAAGATACTAAAAAAAAATACATTGGATGATAAACGAATGCGAAAAAATCGATAAGATTTATTTGAAAGGCTTCAAATCATATTTTTTCTTTTCAAAATTCAATATATAATATTTTCAAAATTATTTGTAGTTATAAAAAAAATCTTTTAATTATAATTTTTTTCAAACCAATTATTGTACATAAAACCTTTGCACCTCCAAAAATTGTCAAAAAAAAAATCATTTTTTGTTAATAAATTAATAAAATTTTATAAAATTAGTTTGATATCTGCGATGTATTTGCAAAATTTATAGAGAATATTCGTACAATATCTTAATGAACTATAAAAGTAGAGCTTTTTAATTTATAATTTTCCAGATCACAGTTCTTCTTAAGACAATTTACGGTTTTTGGAAATGACATCCAAATGTGAAGATGGTTCATGTTTTTTTAATACTTACATTACTTAATATCTACAGAATTATAGATTATCGACGCTACATACATAAGTAAAATCATATACAATGTATTAGTGTAATGTTAGGTTATTAACATAATTTTTACATATCTAGGGCAAAAAAAGCCTATTTTCTGCCCTAGGGAGACGGCTTTTTTGCCCATTATATGTAAAACTATTGTTTAGAACACGGGACAAAATATGGGGTTCGACTTTTGCATGCTGTCTACAAATACAACTACATGCAAAGCCGAAACCAATATTTTATCCCTTGTTTAATAAATAGCTATTATTAAATTATTTAATATAAAGCCTGTAAAGAGGGACAAACCAATTGGCAATATAATCTTTGAACATTTATTTATCATTTCATGCAAATTTTAAATTCCTGTGTCATCATTTTCAATATTCTTATAAGTTCCAAAGTTTATCTTCCATAAGATCAATGTTAGAGCTCTGATTTTTATTTCATAGTTAATAAAAAACTAATGCTTGTAAAAAGGTCAAAGAAAGTTTATTTAAGTTTTAATAATTTTCCTATTTTATTAAGGTCTGTTATAATTTTCTTCAACCTCCAAGAGAACTTAAAAATATTTACTCTAAAATTAGATTAGCTCCTTTTTGGGCATACCGCAATTTTAAAATTTTATCTAAAAGTCCTATTTTATTAGATATTGAGTATTTATTTTGAATGAACGTTATATTTTTAAAATCGTATTTAAAAAAATCTTAATTTTTCGATAATTAGCTTATTTTTGAACGAAAAAAGATTTTTTTTTCTTCAAATCGATTAATTTTTACTAGGTATTCAAATCTTCAAAAAAAAAATTTTTTTTTTTCTGTGTTTAATAGAAATGGACAAAATTACTTTTATTAAAAAGTGCTTAGAAAGCAAATATTAAAAGTTCTTGATAGGCATCTGAAAACATATTTTTTGAAGATACTTCAGTTCTAGTTAGAGTATAAAAAACATTACGCAAGGTGCTTTTTTTTATTTTTGTTTTTCATTGGTTTCTCCAATTTTACCAGGTTTTCTCAAAGTTTTTGCCAAAAAATAACGTCACAAATGGCTTCAGTGGGAAATTTAATAATTGCTAAAAAAAATTTTTAAAAGCATAAATTTAAGTTTCCCAGAGATTTATTCAAAAAATTATTAAAAAATTGAAAAACACCGAAAAAGAATGAGACCTCTGGTGCTGAAATTTGCTAAAGGTTCATATTTTAGATGTGGAAACCCCTTTGTAAACCCGTGGATAAGTTTTGAAAGGTCAACCAGGAAAGTGGTGACCTTTTCACGAATTTCGACTCGTAAATATTTTTTTTAAAATTGCAGAAGATATATTTAACAATGTTTGTTACTTTTATTTTATTAAGAAGTTAATTACAGTAATTTTAATTTCCGTAAATTGTAAATTTAACAATGATTTTGGTTTAAGTTTATCAAATCAATTCTATTTGTAGAGGAAAATTAATTTATATTTGATAATAAATAACTAAAAGTTGAATAAAGTGCTGAAAGTGAATTACATGTAAATTATAGTATAAAGCCCTTTGAGTAAAATTTCAATAAACTTGATGGAATTCCTAACCACTTATGGCTTCTATCAGTGAACATTTAATAAACTTATGTAAAATTTAAAAATAATTATTATTTATAATATAATCGATCGTTCATTAAATTAATATTCACATTATACAAATTTATCTCTAATAAGCTTTTTAAAAAAATTTAATCTCGTAATAAAAAAGCTAAATAATAATTTTTTCATTCATGAAATTCCATTAAACTAATCTGATAATAGTGAATATTGTGAAATAATAGAGAATCTAGCATGCAATTTTAGAACAATCCTCTTATGAGTGTATACTTTGAGCCAATTAAATTTGGTTAATTGAATTAGTTTTTCAACATCAAACCTTGTACAGCCATTTTTTCTTGCGGCCCTTTTACTTCATTTCTGAAAATCTGTAATTCTAATTCATGGTATAATGTTTTAACTAAATTCATGGTTATCTGGAATTAAATACTTTTTGCTAAATCATTTTTCTGTATCCGAATACAAATTAATTTAAAATTTGTTATTCAATAAGTTTTAAACATTGAATTTTTATATTAAAAATGTTAACTTGTACATTCCCGAATAGAATCTGCAAGTATGGGCTGCTCTTGCCCGGTTTGGAAGCCATATTTCCAGATCCAGCCAAGTTTGGAACCCGGACCAGGGCCAGATCAGCATTTATCATAATGCGAACACGGTCTGGATAGGCTTCCGAACTTAGAGTATAAAAAAATATAAATAAACAACATGGGTGATAAAAATTTAATTATATTTTATTAAATTAATTAATATTAATAAGTAAAAACCTGTATTTTTATTGTTTCTGCGTGTGTTTTGGATACATAATTTTAAGATTGTTATTGATTTTAGAAAATTTAAGTATACATTATTTTTTAGGTTATAATACAAACATATTTGTTTATACTTTATAGAGTGTACAATTTTTGTTTATATCTATCCTTATGAAGTATTTACGTGTTTTGGTTCCTCAAAGAGAAACCATTGTGATAGGTCAAATTTCGATTTTTGATTTTTTGGCATATAAGCACGTTTTGAGACCCCAGGAAGCTAAAAAACCGGTTTTTAAAAAAAGTCTGTATGTGTGTGTGTGTGTGTGTGTGTGTGTGTGTGTGTGTGTGTGTGTGTGTGTGTGTGTGTGTGTGTGTATGTATGTATGTAATTGGTGATTTTTCACAAACATTACGGAGTTAAGACCTAATTTTTTTTTCAAAAATTTTTTTATCAAAAAAGTTCTAGGTACTTTTTTTTTTTTTTAATTTGGATGTAATACCTCATTGATTTCCACGAAAGTACTTATATTTGAAAGTATGGTTTTTACTCTATATCTCGAAACTGATACTTAATTTTTTGAAAATTTTTTTCCCAAAATTTTTTTCACAAAAAATGACAAAAAACACCAATTTTTTTTTTCTTTTTGGACGTAGTACCTAATTTATTTCTATGAGAGTACTAGCTTTAGAAAGTTTTTTTATAGTAATTTTTTGGATCTGATACGGAATTTTTTCAAAATTTCTTTCCCAACATTTTTTTTACGAAAAAATACAAAAAACACCAATTTTTTTTTTCTTTTTGGACGTAGTACCTAATTTATTTCTATGAAAGTATTAGTTTTAGAAAGTTTGTTTATAGTCATTTTTTGGATCTGATACCGAATTTTTTCGAAAATTTTTTCTCAAAATTAAAAAAACAAAAAAATGAAAAAACCTGCAATATTTTTTTTTTTTTATGTAATACCTCATTTAATTATATGAAATTAATAATATCTGAAAATATTGCAACCGGTGATGTTTTACAACCGTTATGAAATTAAGACCTAATTTTTTTTTTTTTAATTTTTTCACCAAAAAAGCTCTAGGTATTGTGATTTTACGAAAAAAGTTGTAAATTCACAACTATTTTTTGGAAATTTTCGAAAATAAATTGTAAATTACCAATTTTTTTTGCGAATTCACAAAAAAAATCGAGAATACTCGAATTTTTTGTTAATATACTAAATTTTGTAAATATACGATTTTTTTCGAGTATATACAAATTTTTTCGAGAATTTACTAATTTTTCGAAAATGTTACAATTTTTTTGTTAATATATGAAAGTTACTTTTTACAGTGTATTTATCAAAGAAATCAAGTAAATATTCAGGTAGAAGTATCCTTAAAATTTTATACATATATATATATATATGGGCGATTATTTCTCAACCCGGCCACCCCCCTCTGTCCAAAAATGGTGGCAACTTAAAAAGTTTTTGGTTTTCTTAAATTGACTGGAAAAGGGTCTAGTTTTTTATTCTCATTGGCCTTTTCAACTCTGTAAATCTACTGTGCCCATTTTAGGCACTGAGCGGCGGCAGGTCAACATTTTAAAAACAGAAAAATTGAAATAAAAGTAGATTAACGGTAAGTTTTTTGAAATTTTTTTCTCTTAAAAGTTGTTATTTATTAAAACAAAGAAAATGAGACCACTTGCGTGGTAATTGGTTGATTTCTTAAAAAGTTTTGTGGGTGCTATGTAGTTTTTAAAAATGGGTTAAAAATGGCTACTTTGACTGATGATATCTCTGAACCTACATATCCAAAATAAAAAAGTTTTAGTGCAAAATAGTAGTCTTTTGATACATAATAAGTGTGTCAAATATCAAGGGATTTGATTGAGTAGTTTCGGATTTAGCAATTTTCGGGTATTAATTCTCTTAAAAAAATGGGTCAAAATTTGTCTCAGAATTACCCTTAAAATTGCTAAATCTGAAACTACTCAATCAAATCCCTTGATATTTGACACACTTATTATGTATCAAAAGACTACTATTTTGCACTAAAACTTTTTTATTTTGGATATGTAGGTTCAGAGATATCATCAGTCAAAGTAGCCATTTTTAACCCATTTTTAAAAACTACATAGCACCCACAAAACTTTTTAAGAAATCAACCAATTACCACGCAAGTAGTCTCATTTTCTTTGTTTTAATAAATAACAACTTTTAAGAGAAAAAAATTTCAAAAAACTTACCGTTAGTCTACTTTTATTTCAATTTTTCTGTTTTTAAAATGTCGACCTGCCGCCGCTCAGTGCCTAAAATGGGCACAGTAGATTTACAGAGTTGAAAAGGCCAATGAGAATAAAAAACTAGACCCTTTTCCAGTCAATTTGAGAAAACCAAAATCTTTTTAAATTGCCACCATTTTTGGACAGAGGGGGGTGGCCGGGTTGAGAAATAATCGCCCATATATATATATATAGCTGCAAAATACAACCTACGAGAGTTGGTAGTCAGCCAGCCTAGCCCAAGAATAAAATTTCTCTTTTTTTAAATGGTTTAAGAATTTTGTCTATTTGAATTAACTGGACACTAACTGATTTAAAAACAAAAAAATTTCAACAACAAAAATTCAATTGCCGTTTCCCAGCGTATCATCAACCTCGGGAGACTAAAATTTATTAAAAATATTTTAATTCAGAGATAGAAATAATCTTTACTTAAATAAATTCAAAAAAATATGTAAACATAAGAATAATTCAGTAGTTTATAGCATTTATGATTCTAGTGATTCCATAATTTAAATGTGTTATTTAGTAAACTAAAAATGCCTCTTTTAAGAATTTGAAAATCGCGATAGCAGGGTGGTAAAGAGTTCCATAGGTTGGCATATTTTATTTGGAAGGAATTCTTTCCAGAGTCAGTGACCATTGTAGTGATTTTAAGATCTATGCGGGGTCCTCTGGTGGGTTTATCACTTTTATAGGGCTCGAATAATGAAATCAGCAGTGGAGGTTCCCTCATTATTACTATCCTGTACATGATTAGAGCAGCAAAAAAGTCACGTCGGGTGTTGTTACTGAGCCATTTGAGTTTTTTCCTATATGGGGTTATGTGCTCGTCACGTCTTAGTCCAAATATGTACCGAATACCTAGATTAGCTAGCCTTTGGAGCTGTTCACGTAGTTCAAGGGAGATGTCAGCATAGACTACTGTGCAGTAATCTAGATGAGGGATAACTAAGGACTCAACCAGCCTACGCCTTAGTAACTGGGATGTGCAATTTTTAATGAATCTTAACCCGTAGAGGACTCTGTTAACTTTTTTGGAAATATAGTTAACATGTTGTTTCCATGCTAATGTATCGTCTAAGATTACCCCAAGACTAAGAACCTCATCTACAAACGGAACCTTATCGCCTTTCCTATTAATTGCTATATTACTGATGTTTTGCTTTTTGAAGAGTCCTACCGCATTAGGTGTACCAAATACAATAGGTTTAGTCTTTTTGACGTTCATGGAAAGTATATTATGTTCAGCCCAGTCTGACACTTTAAGAGCTGCATTTGAGAGAAGATGAATGCCTTCATGAATGTGCTCTAGTGGCACCTAAACATAAATTTGTAAGTCGTCCGTATATAGCATTCTTAAGGTGGTGTCATTTAATACTTGGCTTAAATCATTCATGTAAATACAGAATAAGAGTGGTCCAAGTACAGAGCCCTGAGGGACGCCTATGTTTATGTTACGGGGTGCTGACGTGGATTGCTTGGAGGTAACACAGAGGTAGCGACCATTGAGATATGACCAGAACCACATAAGAGCAGATTTTGAGAAGCCAATATCCTGAAGTTTAGTTAGTAGTCGGGATGGGGATACATTATCAAATACCTTGGAAAAATCAAACTGCAGCAAAAAGGTAGCCAGTTTATTTTCTTTAGCCAGACGAATGTCATCTGTTAGTTTCAATAGGGCTGTCTGTGTAGAATGATGTTTTCTAAAACCTGCTTGAAATATGTCAAGGATTTTTGACTTTGTTAAGAAGCTAACCACCTGATCGTGAGCCAACTTTTCCAAGACTTTAGATAAAAAGCATAGTAGAGCGATAGGTCTAAAATCAGAGGGGGATGCTGGAATCGAGACCTTTTTAAGGGCCAAGATGCGCGATATTTTCCAATTATAAAGACTTTAAATATGAGTCAGATATAAAAAAAGTTGAATAATTTCATTTTTTTAATTTTTTACCATAAATTAATCATATGCAGTAAGAATCCTTGTCATTTTTTTATCCAGTTATAATCCTCATCTATCTTAGCAACGCAATATATATATATATATATATATATATATACGTGTACTTATTTTGTAATAAAAATGAGAAAGTTTTTTTACGAACTTTGCCAAATCTTTAATTTTCTGCCAAATATTACCTTTCTTATTTTTACTTTTTCTTTCTTCCAAGACTTTACTAAACTTTTTTTTTAAAACTTAATACATAAGCTAACTTTTTTTTTTTGGCTATATTTCTAAAAGAATAAATATTTTATGTAATAAATAATTTTTTTGTTGAAAATTTTTTATTTCTACATATAAATAGTACAAACTTACATATCCATGTATATTTTTATATTTAGCTTTATTTATTTATTTTTTTTTGTAATGTGTGTAAAAAATATATATAAAATTGTGACGTATTTAAGTGCCCATGTGGCCAACGAATAAAGATAAGCTGTACAATAATACATCATCTAAAGTTGCATCACGTAGTAACTTCAGTTTAAAAAAAAAACCTGAAACTAATGTTTTCACGCACATACGTGTTAAAAAGCATAATGCATGCTTGATTTTTTTGTATGTTACAAAAAAATGTACTATTATTTTACCTTTTATAAAATAAATGTTATAAAAAAAAATAAAAATATACTATGAGCAAGATTTGTGAAATGATCACTACCTGCCAGGCCGAGTTTTCAAAACCTGTCTGTAGATTTCACATATGGAAAACGTTCACGTATGTGAAGTGTATATAGTTTGGATTTTCGAATCTCAAAATGTGCTCCAAAATATTTTTATTCGAAAATATTAAATTAGGGACGAGCAAAAGACTTGTTACTATCTTATGTTTCAATTTGACTTCAGTAAAGCATTTGACACAGTCTTCCCGATGAAACTCTTACAGAAGCTTAAGGACTTGGGATTTTCTAAAAATGCACTTAAGTGGATAAAATCTTACCTTGAAGACAGACAGTTAAATGTTGTTTCCAAAATTACATCCTCTGACTCTTAAAATCAACCTAGGTGTGCATAAAGGTTCAGTTCTAGGCCCCCTCCTCAACGGCTTATACATGAATGATTTGAAAGATTTTCTAGATCCTAATATTTTTCATCAATTGTATGCCGATGATCTACAATTGTGCATTCAGGTAAAGCTTGAGGGAATCAATACAATAAATACAGTGGCTAAAAATGTTAAACATTGGACCAAAAAGGTTTTGTTTCATCTCAATCCTGACAAGACGAAAGCAATTTATTTTAGAACAGGATTTTTTGTTGATCAAGTAGATAAAAAAAATCTTCCTGGTTTTGTCATGGGTGATAACGTTCAATTTGAACATGAAGTTAAGAGTTATACTAGACAGTAAACTTTCTTGAAATCCCCATGTAACATCTGTGGAGAAAAAAGTTGATAAAACACTTTATACCTTGAGATTCATCTGGTGATGCACGTCAAAAAATCTTCGATTACGAATTATACAAGCTCTAGTTACACCGTCTTTAGATTACTGTAAACCAAAAAAAAAATGTTGAGTAAAATATACATTTGCAACTGGAAAATTTTACTACTAATTTTAACGGGAATCCGCAGTGCTATCATAGCCAAATAAGTACCGTTTATGGGTAAGATAAAAATTAAAATATCAATATTTAAGGAAAAAAATTTTTTAATCGCATGATCTTTTATAAAATGATATTTCCGCTTTGCGACCATGGAACTTCATGCTTGCGACTACGAACAACAATTTTAAAACAAGTGTCACCCCACACCAAATTTTTTATAAAAAACATGCACTTAAAACATTCACTTTAATTTTTTTTAATATAAATTTTTTTTTTTTTTTTGACTTTCTATGAGCGATTTTACACCGTCGTAGTTAATCCTGAGTTAACTTTACCTAATATTAACTTAACCACAAGCAAATTAACAAAGACCCATTTACAACAACAAATGTTTAATTTTTTCTGCTAACCGTGGTTAGTGTAAACGGGACTTTGGTCAATTTGCACGGAGTTAAGTTAAGATATGGTCTATTTAACCTAAGGTTAAATAAGACGGTGTAAAATCGCTCTATATTTCCATAAAAAATTAATAATTTTTTTAAATTCATTATGAGCTATTTTATTTAGTTTTTGTTACTAATCATTTTTTATTTTTAATCACTAAATACTTAGGGCTGATTCCATGTGAAACGTACGTTGACTTCCAGATGGGGTCTTTCGATTGGGCTGTAACTTTGCACAAGTGATTATATATATAAAATGTCTTCACTCCCCAAATTTTACATCGTAAAATCGTTTCTAGCCGCCTCTGTGAATTTTTGAAAATTGGGACCGATTTTAAAGCTCTCAGCCACCAGCTTTTGCTTCATTATATAAAAGCATGAAGAAATGTTAAAAATATTATTAGAAAAACGGTTTCGATCGGAAATTTCCCTGGCTATCCGAATTTCTAAACCGTTTTTTTAAATTTTCACGTGGAAACCCGGAAAATTGGAAAATGTGAGCCGTACCGTCTGTAGCCCATAACTCAAAACCCGTCACTTCAAATAACTTCAAACTGGGAGTGGAGACTGAGTATTCCATATACTTTCACCTGATATTAATATGGGTATGGGTATTTTCACATACGGAAAAGTTATAACGATAATTAGTGAAATTTTCCGATTTTGAAAATGCAAATTTAGCGAAAAAAGCTATATTTATATGCAAATTTAAGCAGAACCGATTTCATATGTAAAATTTATCATAAAATAAATTATTTTTAAATGCCTTTAAACTTTTTCTATTGATGTATATAGTCAATTCTACGAAATTAGACTTTTTATAAGAAGCTATTCAAGTAATTCATAGTGAAAATGACCTAATAGGAAAACGAATGTCAGGAATTTTGAAAAATCAAATTCGGCTGGATTTAGTATGTTAAAATATGACACCTTACCAATTTTTATGGTTCTGGATTAAAAAATTTTGAAATAGCAGCTGTTTTTTGAATTAAAAATATTTTCCAATTTTTAAAGAAAATCTAAGTAAATTTTCTTTTTTAATTTTTTTACACTCTGAACAGAGCTCAAAAACTATTTTCAACCATAGGAAATAGCTGAAACTTCTTACTGCGAGTAATTTCGGCTGTCAGTTTTTGGAAAAACATCGAGAAAGCTGAATAAATCTAAAATTCTAAAGGCAAATTTTTTTTTTTTAATGTGGATTTTTCAAACACTGGGAAATTCTTTTCTTTTTTGTTGCACTTAAAATTACTGTTTTTCAAAAAGAAAATTTTAATTTTTTTTTAAAATTTCTATTTCTGTATTTAATCTTTTTAGTTTTGAAAAACTTAAAAAACAAATAATTATAAAATATAATAATTAAAAATCCATATTAAAAAAAAAATTTGCCTTTAGAATTTTAGATTTATTCAGCTTTCTCGATGTTTTTCCAAAAACTGACAGCCGAAATTACTCGCAGTAAGAAGTTTCAGCTATTTCCTATGGTTGAAAATAGTTTTTGAGCTCTGTTCAGAGTGTAAAAAAATTAAAAAAGAAAATTTACTTAGATTTTCTTTAAAAATTGGAAAATATTTTTAATTCAAAAAACAGCTGCTATTTCAAAATTTTTTAATCCAGAACCTTAAAAATTGGTAAGGTGTCATATTTTAACATACTAAATCCAGCCGAATTTGATTTTTCAAAATTTTGACATTCGTTTTCGTATTAGGTCATTTTCACTAAGAATTACTTGAATAGCTTCTTATAAAAAGTCTGATTTCGTAGAATTGACTATACATATCAATAAAAAAGGTTTAAAGGCATTAAAAAATAATTTATTTTATGATAAATTTTACATATGAAATCGGTTCTGCTTAAATTTGCATATAAATATAGCTTTTTTCGCTAAATTTGCATTTTCAAAATCGGAAAATTTCACTAATTATCGTTATAACTTTTCCGTATGTGAAAATACCCATACCCATATTAATATCAGGTGAAAGTATATGGAATACTCAGTCTCCACTCCCAGTTTGAAGTTATTTGAAGTGACGGGTTTTGAGTTATGGGCTACAGACGGTACGGCTCACATTTTCCAATTTTCCGGGTTTCCACGTGAAAATTTTAAAAAACGGTTTAGAAATTCGGATAGCCAGGGAAATTTCCGATTGAAACCGTTTTTCTAATAATATTTTTAACATTTCTTCATGCTTTTATATAATGAAGCAAAAGTTGATGGCTGAGAGCTTTAAAATCGGTCCCAATTTTCAAAAATTCACAGAGGCGGCTAGAAACGATTTTTCGATGTAAAATTTGGGGAGTGAGGACATTTTATATATATAATCATTTGTGCAAAGTTACAGCCCAATCGAAAGACCCCATCTGGAGGTCAACGTACGTTTCACATGGAATCAGCCTTAGGTATTTTAAAAAATATTTTTTGAAGCTCTGTAATTTTTTTAAGACATGCAAAAATTTTGTGATTTTTTTTCTTTTAAACAAAAACATGCAAATAAAATTTAATATTTTATTTTATTTTTTTCTTAATAAATTAATAATTTAACAAACACTATCATAGATTTTTTTGGTCTAACGTTTTTATAAAACACAGCAAAACAACATACTTTTTTAATTTCTAAAAAGTGCATGCAATTAAGTAAATAATTTTTTTTATTTTACTGAATATAAAAACACACCATAATTTGTACTACAACTCTAATGCACGGAAATATGATCACCCTTTAAATATGATTAAAAATTAATTTTTTTTTACACATAATCTTTGTTCATTTCTTTTCGGGTTGCTCAGCTTAGAATTTTTAATTTAATTGTGCAACATAGAAAAAAGTTGTTAATAAAGTTATTAATAAAGTTATCTCCTTGTATTATTTAAAGCCTGTTAATAAAGTTATCCAAAGAATTGAAAATATTACATTTTACTCTTTGTCCATGATTTTTTACTATAATTAAGGCTAATTTTTCTTGAATAAAATTTGCTACAAAATTTTATTATACTCTCACACTCTCACATGTATATAATGTTAATTTTTTTATTTTTTATTTATTTTTTTTATTTAAGGTACTCGTACCAATACCTAATGTTTGTAAAGGTCGTGGTACCAAAAGTTTTAAAATACTAGGTGCTAAATATTGGAACTCTTTGCTATCTACTATTCGATTTTTACCATCCCTTAACCGTTTCAAAGTAGCTCTATTCAAACATCTTAACACGACTGACTATCTAGAACTGGTTGCTCCTTAGTTAATAATGGTTTAAGCCAGTATCTTATATAAGTAAATATACCTGCCTATATAATTTTATATACTATACATATGCATGTTTATTATATACATACTTACTTTTATTTTTATATAATTTAAAAACTTAATATTGTTATTAAGATTAATATTTATATTATTGACTATGATAAATTATCTAATCACATATTTTAAAGATATATATACTATTCGAAGTGATTAATTAACTAATCCATGTTTGTTGTGCTAAAATCTATTTTATGTTATTTAAATTTTAATTATTTTACTGAAAATTTTATTTACTATATTATATATTATTTACATATTAAATTTTATTAATCTCTTGAATTTAAGAATTATTAATTACCTTATGTACATAATTTAATTATACGCTATTATTTATACATGAATGTGTTTGTATGTGTATGTACTTCGTCATCAAGGTCGAACCAATGAACGAAATTACATAAAACCGGTGTCAAAATAAATAAAAACAGTCTGCGAGTAACATAGAGATTAATTTAGCGACTCAACTATCGTCTTTTTGGAGATATTCAATTTTTACTATTCTTGGGAAAATTAAATTTTTTTAAATATTGATTAAAAACTAAAATATCTTATAAATATGATAAAATTTTATGGTCGCAATTGGGATCAATTTAGCACTAAATTGTACGTTCTCATATAAATTTTTATTAAAAACGGACGTTTATTTAAAAATTTGTAAAATTTTCTTAGAGTTAGAAAAATTTTTTGATTTTTCGACAAAAACTTTTCGGCAATTTGTCCAGAAATATGAAAACTGGAGAGAAATGCAAGAAAGTTTCTAGATTCTTTACTATTCAGGAAGCAAAAACATAATTTGTGCATCATAAATTAATTTTTTTACTAATTAGTTTACCGAGATTATCATGAACGAAAAATTAGGGTCCTCTAAAACACTAGAGATTTTGCATATCCAGGAGTCAAACGCACGATTGTTGAATGTATTATTTGTAATTTATATTGTTTCCGCTAAAAAATATTGGGATTATAATGAGGATCCTCTGAAAATTATTTGATAATTTTTTATTTTGAGGCCTTAAATTCTTTAGGTTATAAAATACCAAAAAAATTGCATAGTCAGTTAATAAAGCGATGTTTAAATTATGAATTCAAATAGCATGATTCATCGTAGGTCTTGAAGTCTCTAAGTCTACAGTACTAAAATTGTGCGCGAAATACTAATACTGACTTACTAGATTTTGTTCGTGTGGGAGACAAAAATTTAAAGACGTTTCTGTAAGTAACAATTAAAACTTTACTGGAGACAGAACTAGGCTTTTCTAAAAACTCTGAATTTGTTTGCATATTTATAAATTTGCAGTGAAACCTGATTTTTTTAAGCAACAGGAACAAAAGTAAATGTGTCACAGGGGGAGAGGAGCCCTCGCCAACTTTTGCTAGTTATAAATATAATGGAGTTTTAAAAGTAATTTTATATTAAATATGATTTATATATAACGAGAGAAAGTTTTTGAGTATTTTATTTATAATATACAAAAATATATTCGGCGAATTATAATGATCCCTGTTATTACCAGGTACTTTACAGAGCACCAAATTAAGTTTTAAAAAATTAGCACAAAATAGCGGCCATAAAATTCGACAGTTTTTCAAGAATTAATCAGAATTTTTTAACCAAAAACGTTTTTAATAGTGGATCCATAGTATAAGGAGTAATTTGAATTAAAATACATGAATATAATAACATGAACATTAGGATGTAATTATAATTTTAAAATATTTTGAAAAGGACCCCGAACTTGGGGTAGAAATGTCAATAAATAAATAAATAAAATTGTACTCGAAAAAAAGGTCAAATTATTATTAATTTCTATTTACTAAACTCGAGTAAAGCTTAAAAAATAATTAATTTTGAAAAATTGATTTTGATGTTTTAAAGTTTGGAAAGAGTAAAATTGGGCGTAAATTAAAATACAGGTTTATATTATTTTTTATGCTTCACAAGCAAGCAAGGTTTGGTTTAAATCGGAGAGGTGTACTTGAGTATAATTTTACCTGTTTGTCTAATTCATATTTTTCAGGAAAAAATAAACGTTTCAACATTTTTTATATAAACTTTTGCTTGAGTTTTCAAATGATAAAATTATTAAATATGTAACTAAATTTTTTTTGTTTTCCAAAATTGTAACATATATGTATGTAGTAAAAATTTATATAAAGTGAGAGCGGTGCTTTGAAATGCATAGATAACAAAAATCAAGTTTTCAGCTTAAAATGTGTCAGTGACACAGAGACATTATTTTCTTTACAATGACTTTAACCATTTACGTCAAATTTTCATCCAGCTTTCACTTTACTTTACAAATACATGTAAATAAAATTTCATCCATACATGAAAGTATCTGAATTTGCAAGTGCAGGCGTGTAAGTACGTAACAAACTGCTTTACGTATACATACTAAATGTATATAAGCCATAAAGGCGAAAAATATTATAGCTTGTCTCTCAATACTTCTCTTTTTGGTTCCATGCGTTCCTTCTCTTTATTCTACAAAAGCTCTACAATAGTCAGATTGCTTTTAATTATGAAGAATAAGTACTAACAGAGTGAAAAATAATGCAACTAATTTTTTTGCTTTTTAATTTTTACTTTTTACATTTTTAAACTAAATTATGACAAAACTTTATTTTAGGCTCAAATAAGCTATCAGTAATTATACTGATATTATACAAAGGCTTTTGAAAAATAAACAAATTTTCGACATTTTTTTACTGAATTTATTTATTCATGAAAAAAAAATCAGAAAACTTCTTAATTATTTCCTGGTCTTAAGAATCCACCTGAACACATAAAACAGATGAAAAGATAAGTAATTTTTGCTGCGCGATCCGAATTTCTTATTTATTTTTATCCTAGATCTCAATTATCGCAAGAAAAATAAAGTTTTTTACTTTATTTTTCCACTTTTTTTAAGACTCATAATTTCGAGCTCCAAAAATTTTTTAAAATATTTTTCTCAAAAGGAGTTTTGTATTTTTTCTCCAGAAATACAATGAGATAATAAGTTTTTCATTTTAATTTACTTTAAAAGATAAAATTCCGTTTTTCTATTTTGACCAATATTTCTCAATTTTATATTAAGTAATAAATAAAATTATTTTAGAACAAAAATATATTTAATTTACATTATTTATTTTTTTTTAATCATGTGAACAATACAAATTAAACAATACAAATTACTCAAAGCTTATTTAAATTAGCAAATTATAGTAAAAGAATAAAGTAAATTAATTAATTAATCTGAACTATAATTATTTTTTAAAACTTTAGATAACTACGTTTAAATACCTTATCACCGGAGGATATCAATGCGATCCTTATGGACTGTGACTGGTCATCTTTTCTCACTTCCACCTTTGAGATAAATTCAGCACTTGATTGTCTTAATAAAAATCTTCAACATGCAATAGATCAATTAGCTCCTCTTAAAACAATCAACCCAGGCAAAGCAAAACAACCTTGGATAAACAATGACCTTCGACTACTAATAAACAAGAGAAAAGCTACAGAGCGACGTTACTTACGTACCAGAAACACAACTTTATTACATGACCTACTGCAGCTCTCTGATGAAGTTGAAGCCTTAAGCGAAGCAGCCAGAAATAACTACTATCGTGATCATATTCTTGATGCGCTTAATAATAATAAAGATATCTGGCGTGAACTTAGAAATTTAGGACTACTTCCCATTCCACAATCTCCTATGGAGAATCTTAATGATATTGAAGATCTGATTAATAATGCATCAAATGAAGGCTTCAATTTCTCAGAGACTACACTCAATGACGTAATTTTAGCTGTTAAACATTTTTCATCACAAGCAACTGGGGACGATGGCATCCCTCACAGAGTAATAGCTAAATCATTACCTACTATCGGACCGTTTCTGGTCAAGCTTTTCAATGAATCTTTGAAAAATGGAGAATTCCCTCCAGCATGGAAAAAAGCATTAATTGTTGCAATTAAAAAAACTAACATCCCATCTTCTTGCTCGGACTTTCGTCCCGTAGCTTTACTTTGCTTTTTATCAAAGGTACTTGAAAAGCTTGTCTATGACCAAATAACAGCTTATTTAAACGCCAACAAAATACTTGATCCACTACAGACAGGTTTTAGACAACACAGTTGCACAACAACAGCACTGTTAAAACTAACAGAAGACATTAGACAAGGCATGACTAACAGACAAATAACATTTTTGCTGCATTTTGATTTCAGCAAGGCATTTGACACCATTTGTCCCGATAAACTGCTACCAAAACTGAAGGAAAGGGGGTTCTCTAGGAATTCTCTATTATGGATCAGATCCTATCTTCAAGATAGATGTTTGCAAGTTATTTCTAAAACATCACGTTCTGACCCACTTAGTGTCAATCTTGGAGTGCCTCAGGGTTCGGTGCTTGGTCCCTTGCTGTTTTGCCTGTACATTAACGACGTCAAAAACCACTTACCAGACAACATCTTACATTTACTCTACGCTGACGATCTGCAAGTTTACTTTCAAGTATCACCTGAAAATGTAACTTCTGCCATTGAGATGTTGACACTAGTTGCACGTAAAGTTTCTGATGGGGCTTCCAGTGTTTCACTTTGGCTCAATCATGAAAAGACTAAGGTAATTTATTTTGGTACAAGCACATTTGTTGACCGCCTAAATAAATTAACTATAATAAATTTACCCTGGTGTCGATATGGGCAATGGGATTATTATCCCCTTCGAGAAACAGGTGAAAAGCCTAGGTGTGATACTTGATAGTAAGCTCACTTGGAAACCTCATATAACATCCATTGAAAAAAAATTTAACCGTGTATTATATACACTTAGGTTTATACGCAACTACACAACAGAAAACTTACGAACTAGACTGGTACAAGCACTAGTCACACCACATCTTGACTATTGCAATGTTGTATACCTTGACATAAGTTATGCACTTAAAATAAGATTGCAACGACTCAGTAACAGTTGACTAAGATACATTTTTGGTATACGAAAAGACGCACATATAACACCGTACAGAGGAAAACTTGGTTGGCTTTGTAATGACACGCGCAGACTTTATTTTGAGGCCATAATGGTATACAAAATTTTACGCCTAGGTCAACCCCAATACTTAACAGAATTGTTTTCGAAATATATTCCCAAGAGTAATGCTCGTGGTCAACTGAAAACCAAAGAACTTGTGCTACCTAAATAGAAAAATTGTGGTGCGCAATCCTTCCAATATCATGGCATTGCTCTTTGGAATTCGATTCCATCTAATATAAGATTTCTACCATCTCTTAACAATTTTAAGACAGAAATATATTTTTTAACATTAGACCCCTAAATGAGGATTCATTTATCTGTAACTGAATTGAAACATTATATACACTTATCGTAACCAATACTTACATCACATATAAATACTCTGTTTTACTTAAATATTTTCTGTTCTATTACTATTACTATTCTGCTCATTACTTATTATTTTATTTACTATGAATTATTACTTAACTAGCTGAACTTTAATGATTATTATTTACTTTAAAGACTGTGAAAAACCTTTTATCCAAAGATTAGATTATATTTACTACATATACAAAAGACATAAATATATTTATATATATATATATATATATATATATATATATATATATACACAATTGTTATTAATTATTTAAATTATTGTAATTCTTTTTATTTTAATTTCTTATAAATATTTTGTACATATACTTTGTTTTATTACTTATATTTTACTGTATACTTTTTTGTGGCAACAAATAAATAAATAATAATAATAATAATAAAATATAACTTTTAAAAAATTAATCTAAGAAATCAGAATTTGAAACCCTAAATCACTTAAAACGATTCTTTTTATCATTGATCGAAACACTTTCATCATTGGCCAGTTGGCGTTTTTATTTTTTGGTCCATTATAAAACAAAATTTAAAAAAATTTAACAAGACAATTCTTAAACCAGGTCATTTACTTTTTCTAAAAGTACGTCATCATTATCTACAATAAAAAAATAATGTTCCTTTGCAATAAAAAAAAAAATTAATTATATTTGTATTACCATTCTTATCTATAATTGTTATAGCAAACTGTTTTTTTGGTAAATTTTCATCTTATGGCCACAAAAATTTTATTCTACTATTGATTATTAGCAAATTTTTTGTTGATGTTATTGATTCTTTTTTAATTACGCGAAACTATTTACCACTGTTCTTAATTAATAAAAATATTTTATTTTTTACTTATTTTTAATCGCAAAAATATTTCTGCTGAAGTTTTTTAATCTATTATTCATAGGTTATGAAATAATAATTTTAAAAAAAGTAAAAAAATATTATGGAATCTATGAAGCAATTAGTATTGGGAAGTAACCTGACCGATGCGACGCCAAGTGGTTTAATAAATAACTAGAGCTGGAGGGTAAAAGAATAAAATTAACATTGAGGAGATAGGAAGATTTTAAAACTTTTTATTTTTTCTATTAATATTTAATGCTGAAAATTAAATATTTTTATAAAAAATAATGGAAAAAGAAATAAAAAAAAAAATTACCAAAAACATTATTGTATTATTTCAAATTGTCCTAGTAAAATCGAAAAAAATGATGATAATATAATGTATCATAAGTGTTCTGCTAGTAAACAAATATGGAACTTTAGAAAATGTAGACAAATTTTATGCATGCAAAAAAGTTTTAAGGCTGGGAATAGATAATCTTAAAGGAAAACGAGTGTATTCTCTTCATTTTGATGCAAAAGATTATATAAGTAAGTATAGATAGTTTTTTTAAAAAGGCTGTTATTACTGCTGTACTAGCTTCAACATTCAAAACAGCTGACCCCGAAATACCTTATTAATTACTTACTTATATAATTTTTTGCATCAAAATGAAGAGAACACACTCGTTTTCCTTTAAGATCATCTATTTCCAGCCTTAAAACCTTTTTCCATGCACAAAATTTGTCTACTTTTTCTAATGTTCCATATTTGTTTACTAGCAGAACACTTATGATACATTATATTATAATCATTTTTTTCGATTTTACTAGGACAATTTGGAATAATACAATAATTTTTTTGGTAATTCTTTTTTTTTATTTCTTTTTCCATTATTTTTTATAAAAATATTTAATTTTCAGCATTAAAAATTAATAGAAAAAATAAAAAGTTTTAAAATCTTCCTATCTCCTCAACGTTAATTTTATTCTTTTACCCTCCATCTTTAGTAATTTATTAAACCACTTGGCGTCGCATCGGTCAGGTTACTTCCCAATACAATTATGAAATTCACTTTTAACGGAATCAAAATTTTTTTCGACCTCACTATAAACAATATAGAAATATTTTTAAAATACTAAATTGCAGTATTGTATTTATAAAATTTTTTAAATTTTGAATTTTTAAACAAAAAATAAAAAAACCCTCAATTAAAGCCCGCAAAGTCTATTTACCCAGAAATTTTTTACGTAAAATGCACTCCCAAAATAAAAATATGGTATCCCATCCGGTCTGGTGTGTTCTTATATTTCATAGATTTAATTGCCTCGAGCATGCATCTAGGCCTCGCTGAACAGTGGAATCTCATCTCTCGAAACCTCCTGCTCCGGGTGTTCGAGAATCTGGTGATCAGGGAAAAGAGAATCCACTATTTTTTTGGTCACGTTCGCATCCATTCTACTGTCAGATCTCGGGTTAGGTAATCCCACGACAACTTTTTATCCAAAACCCCAGGGATCATTGTTGACTTCCTCGCGTAGTGAGCTTAAGCAGCGCGCCTTACTGAGGTGGATGACTTTTGCGAGCTTGTGCTTAGCGTCTTTAAGCGCCTGAGAGACCTCGGTGACTACGCTTCGTCCACCAGTGAACCGGTCTTCTTCCTTTCCATTGATTCATCCAAGGCATAGAGGTGTCACAGGCACCTTTTAAAAGGGCCAAAACTTTCTTCACAAACAACACAGTGTCGTGAGTACTAATGATTGTACGCCTGCCATGCCAGGCCAGGACGAAGGTATGCTTCGAAGAATTCCTCGTCCATCTTTGCCACATTCTATCCCAGGGGTCGCTTTCTGTATGGGGCTCGGTATTGTTGTCGATTCCATACCTGGAAGGTAATGTGTCTGTGATCGCTTCCAATAAAAGCGTCCATCACCTTCGATTTGACGACTCTTCCAGATATTGCCTAACTAGCCAGGGTTACGTTACTGGAATTCGTCTTCTACGTACCCCACTCCATGGCCCTGGAGTTAAAGTCCCCAGCCAAGAAAACGTTACTGGAGACCTCGCGGACGGTTGCCTCAATACTGACCAACTTTGCTTTGAAAACCTGTACCGCGTCATTAGGTGACAGGTAACAACTTATATGCGTTGTTTTGTCGGAAGTTGCTCATACATGGCAGTTTTCTTTTCCATGATGCTTCAAGGAATTTCGGGCGCTGCCTTCGCAGCCAGATCGCACATACCTTGGTGTCATCGGAGTACCAGAATGGATCGTCCTCGTTGGTTTTCTGCTCGCTCAGTAATAGGATGACTTGACCGACCTATATCATTTCCGATGACATCTTTTCCAAACTGCCATTAGGGCTTCCCGATATCACCTATATTTACCACTGTCTGTCACGTGGTCAGTTGGATATTTATCAGATCTGCCAGCACAGAGAAAGATTTCGACTCCTCTTCAGTTTAGGGACTTTTCTGTCTGGGCCTTTGCACTTGAATTGAGAGTACCCGTAGCCCAGACATTTATAACATCTCTGTACATCAGCTTGAAGTCTTACTGTTACCTTTCTTAGCTAGTAAAAAAGCACCCGACTCCTGGAGCTCGATGACAGCCATCTGTCCATTAGTTCCTTTGGTATTAAAAATGGAAATCCTTAAACTATCGCAGATTTCAAGATCGAGCTCTTTGGCCACGGCATTCCCGATCTCCTTTTTGACTGAACACCCGTCTGGATATCGAACTTCGAGCTTTTGGAGGGCTTTAAGCTCCCGGGCTTTTGCGTCGGGACCGGCCGACGGCTGAACCTGTTGATTGTAGAATGTCCGTAAGAATCTGGCAGGAAGTCGGTGACCGCGTTCGTCGACGAAGTTTCCCGGTTGTACTTGTAAAACTGGTGGTTAGGAAATTTACGGGTATTTAAGGCCCGCAAACACTCCATGGCTGATGCAAGATTTTCATATTACCCACGAAAAAAAATAATATGATATAAAAACATTGAAAGAAAAAAATTAAGTATTACATTATGCTTCATATAAATTTTGAAAATTAAAATAAGTGTTCATTTATACATCAAAAATTCACTTGTAAACTTATAAAAATATTAATTAAAATATTTATAATAATTTGATTATATTTTTAAATAATTAGATTCAAAGAAAAATATAATGTAAATTAACATAGGTATTTAAAATATATAGTAATACATTGAAAACTCACTTGTAAACTTATAGATGCATGAATTGAATAATTAATTTATAGAAATTATCATAATTTATTTATTGATTTTTAACTAAATTTTTCTACGCATAAATTTTGAAATAAAAATATAAATAATTGTTAATTTATAAACCGAAAATTCCCTTGTAAGCTTACAGAAACAAATTTAGAATGTTTATCATAATTTGATTATTTGTTTTAAATTGAATAATTAAATTTAAAGAAAAATTTAAAGTAAATAAACTAGATTTAAAATGTATATAGTAATAAATTAAAAATTCAAATGTAAATTTAACGATCAGATACTTAAAGCATTCAATCTCTTCATTTTCATCTGCATCTTTATTTTCATTATTTATTTTATTTCTTTTACATTCATTCTTATTTGTATCTTAATTTTTATCTTGTTCATGTGAAAATCCAGATTTTTTAAAACAATTTGCAGTTGTTTTTGGTGTTATCTGATCCCATTCTGTACTGCACCATCTTGATGATTCTAATACATTAACCTTAATTTGGTCGTTTTTATTTTTTTTTAAATTATTTGATAATGTATACTTAACTAGCAATACTCTGTAAAAATTTTTGAAGTTTTTTATTATTCCTTGGTCCATTAGTTGCAACTATATCTAGAATTTTTTCTTGGTTTTTTAAATAAGTTGATAAAATGCTTTGTGGTATCCCAAACTCTTTCGCAACTTCTGATTTTTTTGTCATTTATGAGTAACTTCTAAAATAGCCTTTCTTTTCTCTTCAAAAGACAGCGTTTTATACTGTACTTGAGTCATGATAAAATTAGATAAAACAAGAAAATAACAGAAAAATTAGTTCTTTTTTCTTCGAAAATTAAAAAGAAAATGAATTTAAATATATTTTTACGTTTTTATATAGTCTTCAAAATGCTACAAATAAATAAATTTAATAATTTTAATTTTACCAAATTCTTTTAAGAAGATTAAGTTAAATTTAGATTGATAAAGGGGCTTCCATAAATTGAAGAAGTGCAGTTGTTAGTGTACGTTTACTAAATAAATAAATAAATAAATATTAAAATAATAAGTAAATGAATCATCTTTATTAAAATTTTAAAAGATTAAATAGAAAAATTGTAAACCTGATTATCGGACAACACCTTTCTTTTAATAAACTAGATTCAACTGCGCTTCGCGCAGAGACTACTTTTTCTGTATTAAACTTCTGTTCAGTAAGTAATAATATTTATTCTGATCAGGATATTAAATTTTTTATACTTAAGAAATTACAAATTAACTATTGTGACTATAATTTATATTGATTAGAAATTTTCATAGACGAATAAACATCATGAAAAAAAATTTCCTAAACTGATATTCCTTTGCTTCGATATTTCTCTGAATAAGGGTTTATACTTTTATTTTTCTTATAAAAAAAGATGAATTACAAAAAAAAAATTTAATTTTTTTGGTTGAACACAATCTAAATACATGGAATTTGTATGCTGCAGCAGCAGCAGGCACGTATCCAGAGGGGCATAAGCCCTAAACAATTTAAATTAAGAAGCAGATAACTAAACAATAATTATTATAATTAGTTTCTGCCCTCCCCAACTGATATTTATTGCCCCCCCCCCCCTCCGAAAAAAATTTCTGGATTCATACCTGATTACAGCTAAGTGCTGGACATAATACATAAATGGTACGCAACAAAACAATTTGCTAATTTTATTAGTCAAAATTTTTATGCATAGTAGGTGTTAAGTCTCAAAACCCAAATTATTATTAATTCTCTCAAACCGTATTATTTCAAGTCCCTAAATCGGAATTATTTTAAAACCCGTTTAACCCCTTCTCCTTACCTCAGACATTTTTGACCCCCTTATCAGGCCCTGACTCCCACTTAAAATTATTTTAAGACCCTAAAAACGTCACTTTTCACCCTCCCTGCCAAGCCGGACTTTTTCAAATACCCCATCCAATGAACATGTTCTTTATTCTTCGGTTCATGGGTTGTAATGTACTATTTCTTGCGTTATATCTGACCGATTCCATGTGAAACGTACTTTGACTTGCAGATGGAGTCTTCCGATTGAGCTGTAACATTTTACAGGTGATCATATACATAAAATGCCATTACTCCCCAATTTTTACGTCATACAATCGTTTTTAGCCGTCTCTGTAAATTTTTGAAATTTTCGACCGATTTTAAAGCTCTCAGCCACCAATTTTTGCTTCATTATATAAAAGCATGAAGAAATGCTCAAAAAATTGAAATTAGAAAACAGCTTTCGATCCGATATTTCCCTTGATTATTGAATCCTCAAACCATTTTTAAAATTTTCACGTAGAAATATATAATAGTATTTATTGGTCTTTACGGACTAATATTATTATTCACCTATACAAATTAATATAATTTAATGAATAATATTAAACTGCTTTATTGTTAATGAGTCGCCCATAGCGTGTATCGCATTAACAGCAGTTCAATAAATATTTTAAATTAAAAATAAATTTTTAATTTAATTTTTAATTTTTTGTTTCTTTGATGTTAAGAAAAAATCTTCGATTTTTCACGTAAAAAGCTGGAAAATCATAACTAAAAACCCGTCACTTAAGATGTTTTTCCACAAATGACATCCGAAATGACTTTTAGGAGGAAGTTTCAGCTATTTCCTATCTATGGTTGAAAATAGTTTTTCAGCATTATTCAAATTTACCTAGATTTTCATTAAAGATTTGAAAATTTATTAATTCAAAAAACAGATGCTATTTCAAAAATTTTTAATCCAGAACCATAAAAATTGTCACGGTGTCATATTTTAACATACTAAATCCAGCGAAATCGGATGTTTCAACATTCCAGACATTAATCTTCTTTTTAGGTCATTTTCACCAAGAATTACTTAAATAGTTTTTTATAAAAAGTCTAATTTTGTAAAATGGACTATATATATGAATAGAAAAGGTGTTAGAAAAATAAAAAATTTTTTTTTTAATTTCAGACTATTTTTGAAGACATAATAAATCTTAAATTTATAACTAAAACTGCAGTGTTTAAAGTGTGTAATTGTTTGCTTTTCCAAAAAAAAAAAATAAAACAAATTATTCTCTGACTTTCCCTGGTTTCCCTTGAGCTAAAATAAATTTCCTGAATTTGCAGAACTCTAGAACTATGAACACCCTGTTTTAAACTCCTTAAGGAAATTTTATTTGTAATCTTTTGATTTATGCCCCTTAAATACTAAAATTGAGTATTGCATACCAAATGCAAAATAAATTAAAACATTATCCCATGTAAAATTATTTAAGGAGCTAAAATTTTGAAACCTTAACTCAGGTTAAGTGACAGTTTTACGGTTGTTTTTGATAACCAAGTTAAGAAACGGTTTGTTATTCCGAAAATCGATGTTTTGCTCCTGTGAAATTTGTCTATATATAAAACCCTTAAATGAACAAAAATTACAGCACATTAAGGACGTTTTTGCAAAATCCACAAACTGTAATGAGATTTAGGTTATTATTAAGTAAAGATCTCGTACATGGAAAATGGATCAACCAACCTTTAATAAAAAAAATACCATTCACCAGGAATAACATATCTGTATTCGTAAGTCTTTTAGGGTCTTGCGCGTGAAAAATTCTCAAAACTTGCGAATATCTAAGGACCACCCCTAAAAAGAGGTTTTTTTAAGTGAATGCTGCTTATTTAGGGGTGTTTGCAAACATCTTAAGGGTGTTTGCCTGAGTTAAACTTTGATTTTCAGAATAACAATCCGAAAATACCGTTAGTAGATTTTCTTTCATTTAAGTTGCTCAAAACACCCCCCCCCCCCCAGAAGTCGAATAATTTTTAAATTATTCAGTCCCTAAATTGAAATTATTTTAAATCCCAAAACTCAAATTATTTTAAGTCTAATGTCACATCTTCTTGCCAACTCGATTACTGGAAATTATTTGAAAATATTTTTTGTAAAATTGAATTTTACTTGGGTAGGACTAAGTAAAAATCTGACACCTTTTAGATCCATAAAAAATCAATAAATAAAAAAAAAAAGTTTTAATAAAATTGAATTTTCTTTCTTTTTCCTTAATTTTTATTGTAAAGTCAGTTTGAATCAAGAATAAATTCATAAAATTTAGAAACTGCAACAGATATCATCAATCAGAAAAATATATTTACGTTTTTACTAAAACTTTTTTTAAATTAAACGCTAAAAATTCTCTTAATATTTTCAGGATTTCGATGGTTTATTTATTGATAAAATATTGTCAATGTAATTCTTTCGTTAGAAGTCAAAATTTAGCAGCTTAGTTATTAAATATTATATTATAACTATTAAAAATAGATATTTTTATATCAATCATAACATTCAAAAACATGATAAAAACATAATTTACACAATTTTGAGGATTATTGTAAACATTATAAAAAAGTTTATAACCAACAATTTAAATTTTAAGATAGGTTATACATAGGCTTCTAATTAATTTTTTATCGATATAAAATAGCTTATTTTTAATAATTAACAATCAATCAAGTAATTATCTAGCGTAATTTACTATCAATTATATTGCACATAAATTAAAATAACCTTACTTTTTGTGTTGACTTAATGTTTATGTTATTGTATTTAAAATTTGCATTTGTGTATGCATTGTGTACATTATTGTGAGAACCAATCAGAATGACTCTTTAGCTATAACAATGTACATAGTTACTGTTGCGATCAACATGTCCTTTTTAAGAAAAAGATTAGTATTATAAGGCCCGCCTACAAAAAAAAAATAATCTACTAAGAGTGCATTTATTTCTTAGTATATAATCCCTCGCTATTAAGATCCTTTCTTTCTATACTCTAATACTATTTAAAAATAAAATTTTTAGATTATAAAAAAATTTTGTTCTCACCGAATACTCTCTCATATCTAACATTCTTTGAATTTCTACATCTACGGCAGGCATTTGCCATAAGGGCACTTCATACGTCTTTCTGACCTTTATTTCACTTGTTGGAACAATAGAATGTTCGTACTTGTTGGTACAGCCAGGCTTATCAGAAAAAACTTCCCTATATTTAAGCATGATCTCTTTTGCTGATCGTCAAGTGTTTCAAGATTTTGTACATAATCACGGATTTGCTAAGTATTATCACTACTCTTTTCGATATTTTTTATACTAACCATGGTACATCTTTTTGTTTCAATACTTTTTTTGTTTTTAAAAATGGTATTTTCTCTGCTAATTTGGAGATCACCCAATGAGATAACTTTTTTACAAGAGTCTAAAATACATTTAAATTTAATTAGCCAATCTACCCTTAATATAATATCAGTTGATAATCCCGGAATTACTAAAAATTCATGTATAAACTCTTTGCCTTCTATATTACAAATCAACGAAAGTGGTTTTAGCACCAATTGCGACTGACACCGAGATATTAGATGTAGGTATCTTTGGTACATTTAACTTAACCAATTTTTCATAAAAGGCTTGTGACACGCAAGTGACCTCAGCCCCACAATCTAATAACGCATCAATTGTTTTCTGACAGACAATCGACTTTATTTTAGGGCTAACCCATTCCCCAAACTCCTCTTCATCTTCTTTTATTGGCTCTTCAATAACATCATAGACCATATCATTGACCTTTTAATTTTTTTAACTCGGTATTGTTCAGATGATTCTAATTCCCAACTATCTAAACCTGATGCATTATTCATGGGATCTCTTTCCCTCCAATTTGCTACTTTCTCAATTTACCTATTAGGTTTATTTTGAAACCTATCAGTTGCTTTACTAACTGGATTATTTGATTTAGTACTATTATTATTAAAATTTGGAACACTATTATTCACTGAGGGTTTTCCCCCTTCAGAACTTGATCCCCCCCCCATTATCTATATTACCTTTAAAACCACTATAATATCTATCATTATCACCATGAACGCAATCCCATCGCTGCAATGCTTCCATAATTCCGATTGAATCTACTAGGCCCACTGATGTGAGTGATTCCCTGATACGATAAGGTTATTGCTTTATGATAACATAATTAACTTCAGCTTCACTCATATCAGGAGCGCAATACCTAGCTGTACGCAGCTGTTCTGTATAATAAGCATAAACTAACCTATCAGCTACTTTAAACACCCTATCTTGCCATTTAGTTTTGGCTTTCATTCTTGCTTCGATCGAATAAAAGTGGTTCAAAAATTCATATTAAAACTCGGGAAAATTTATGAAAGGTCTTGCTCTCATTTCTAACCAAAGTTTTGCTGGGCCTTTTAAAGCCTAATCTAAAACAAACAATTTCATCTCCTCAGGGATATTCTTTTTGATAAAAAACCTATTCAATTTATATAAAAATTCGAAAGGGAAAATTTTGTCACCATCAAAATTTTCTGCAACCCCTGAAAATAGTTGACTAAGCCATGGGCCCAATTCATATTTTGAGCTATTTGTGGTGGGACCCTATTTTGGGCTGGCCCCTCTACGTTTACATCATTATTTTGCTCATTTAATGGAACACCCCCTCTTTCATTAGGACCTACAATATCAGCCGGGTTTTGGAGTTCCTCCCCTAAATTATTTTACCTACCTTGTCAGCTATTGGTGGAATTACCCTAACGTTCCTCTCACCATGTTGAACCCTTAAGAGACCATTTTCTCTGGTTAATTGTTCCATTAGCGCTCTCATTCGCTCCATTTCTTAATGCATCTCCTGGACCTCCACAACTCGAGTATCCAATGCCTCCTGCTGATGCCTGATGATCCTTTTATTAAGATTATCATCCGTCATAATTGAAAAACCTAAGTAACGACAATTTAATTAGTATGAAATTAATTATAAGTTCACCTAAAATTTGCTCTAAGTTGGGCGCCAGATTTAACCGTTTGAAATTACGTCTATAAAGCTTGTTTAAAATCAAAATTTTTTTTAACTAAAAATGTTTCCCTATACACTATTATTTCCCTATACTTAAGATTATTCACTATATATCACCCAAAAACATCAGATTTTCTAATGTTTTTTTTACTTTTAGTTTTTTCCTGGTTTTTCAATCAAAATGATCGCCATGTTGAGTCCGCCATCTTGGAAAATCACAAAAATCTTTCATAGTTGCTAAGAAATAATTGTGGCTAACTTTTAATTGACAAGATCCATAATATAGTCCGGTTTTTCAAAAAAAAAACGGCTGAAAAAGTTATCTTCCATAATTTAAAGTTAGCGAACTTTGAGTGGTTATATTTCACTTCCGGTCCAAGATTTTAATAATCTAACCAAAAAATATGAAAGAGCAAGTCTTTTTACATAGGGGAACATTTCTAGTTAAAAAAAATTTTGATTTTTAACAAGCTTTATAGACGTAATTTCAAACGACATCTCAGGTCCGCTTGGGAACTAATGGGTTAAGATTCTATGCGGGTAAATTTAAATAAAAAAAAATAAAAATAATTTTGTATTTTAAATTGATCCCGCTATAGTGAATAAAATAAAATTTAATAAATTTGTAAGTTCGAGATATTAGGTGAAGTCAACTTGTAGGATATTTCATTAACAGGAAATAAAACAAAATACCTGAATTAATAATGAGTGAAAAGATCGTATTTTATTTCTGTCAAAACTTTTTTTCTTTCTTTAAAAAAAATTTGTTAAGCTAGTCAGAATTTTTATAGAATTCCCCATATATAATATTATACAAAAATCTGTAAATAATAATAAAAAAAATTTACATTAATTATCAATTATTATTAGTTCTCGGTTTCTTATTATCTTTTTTCTTTTATTTAAATTTTTGAGTTAATATAACCCTTTACTTTTGTCAAACAAATATATTGCTATATACACTTAATCTGAATACTCTAATTTTTATTAATAACTTTTTTTTTATATAAACAAGCTTGTCACGATCACATCACACTCATACACAAAATCACCTGAATTATATAGAAAATAATCATATACTTTTATTTTTAGAGTATCGATACTACCATATTACGTTATTAAATATCAGTTGTCTAAATTGATTCTTTCTTACTATCTTCTGCCGTTGAATATTAATATGATGAGATTAACCTTTAGTATCCTAAAGACCAAACAGCATTAGTTATCAGTTCATAGTTAGATGTCATTTCTTTGCTATCCTTGGAAGAAGGAGTATAATTGTTCTTGCGATACAGTAGTTATGACCAAGTAAAGGAAACGTCGAGTTGGCCAGTCCTCGATGCTCCTGTGTCTGAATGTTTTCTATTCCAAAAAAATCCAAATATACTCCTTCGTACTCCAGATGTTGATTTAACTTTCGGTGAATGGATAGTTTCCAGCCAGGTTAAACCATCATGATCATTTCATCCTAGCGGATATATAGATAACATGTAATATTTGCTATTATATTTCTTTTTTTTAACATTTAATTTAATTTAAACTACAGAATACACATTCTTTACATAATTACATATAATATCCATTCATACACACATATTTATTTCCATGACTTTAAATTGCATGTTTTAATCATTTAATTGTAAAAGTATGACAAATTACCCCTATTGGGCGTATGAAATTTTATAATTCTTGAAAATAAGTGGCATAGAAATTTAGATGTTTTTCACGATGCACAATCTACTTTATCTAATACCGTTTTTCAAAGTAAAAAGTAGCTCAAATTGTGTTAAGAAAAATCTAACACTGTTTTCCAAATCTAAAAATATCTAGTATAGATTTCCAAAGTATCCATAGTATCTCTTTTTGAAAGTAGCTAGTGCTATTTTCTGAGGTTGCTGACTACCGTTACCAATGATATTATTCTCAAAACTATTTTCTACAGATTTTCAAAGTACCTGACTCTTTTCTCTGGAGTAACTAACATTGTTTACTCAAGTATATAACCATTTTTTTTTATTTTGAGGTTGTGCTAGCTTATAAAATTACCGTTATATGTTTTCTGTAAGGTCATACATGCTGTGTGTGAACGAACAGTCGAGATTGTAATTTTTGAATCATTTTTGATTAAGAGGACTCATTTTTATTTAGAAAAAAAACACTTATTTTAGTTTTTAGTTTCTGTAAGCTTTTATAAATTTTCATTTTGAAATTCTGGCTAAGCGAATACTAATAATTTTGCAAAATTTGACTTAAAAAACTTTTTTTTTTTAATAATACACAAATAGCGCAATTTAAAATTGCCTGAGTTGCAGGATTCCTGTAGTAAAATTCCGGAACGTTAAAAATTAACCGAATATCTTGAAAATCACATATGTTCATCTTCTATCCAAAAAAGTAACTTTAAGATGTGAGGATCAGTGAAATACATTTTTTTCACTACACTCTAATAATTTATATATATAATATATAATAGGGGGCTCCGTCACCAACGCGCTTCGACGCGCTAACCACCGTGGAGTAATTGAGGTAATGTAAAGTTTTACTTTATGATTCGTGACATGATTTCATATAGGATTATTAAATTTGTTTGAAATTTAAATTTTTTAAAATTTAAGAAAAATTTTTATAACAATTTGTGATTGTATTAAAATTTATTCTACATTTTTTAAAAACAAATATATATCATAATAGTCAAGGCGCCAGCAATGTTAAATGCATCCAAAAATTTTTTCAGCACTAGAATGGATGCACCTCATTGAAACTTATGTATTTTTGGTCGCTGAAACCGATTTTGAAGGTTTCATCCATTTTCGGATGGCCAGTATTGAGTAATAGACGCTATATACTAAAAAATCGGCGAAAAATCAGCAAGATTGGTAATATCTTGAAAACAATAGCTAATTGAGCCTATTTTGGGTACCCCAAGAAGGTTTTCGGGGTCGCTGATCACGATTTTGAAGACAGATTTATAAAAACAAAATGGCGGACTCAAAATGGCGTGTTTCTAACCTCAGAAACGGCGATTTATGCTGTTTTAAGCATATTTACGTTGTCTAATAAGTTTTTCGGACCAGTTTTAAAGATTCTGAGGTCATATTTTTAATTTTCAAAATAGCGGGCTAAAAATGGCGGATTCCTAACCTCAAAATCGATAATAAATGCTATTTTAAGCATTAAAATGTGTTACATTTTAATTTTTTGGGGTCGGTGATCACGATTCCGAGTTCAGACTTTTAATTTTCAAAATATCGGGCTAAAAATGGCGGATTCCTAACCCCAAAATCGACAATAAGAACTATTTTAAGCATTTAAACCTCAGAATCCTGATCACCGACCCCAAAAACTTAAAATGCAACACGTTTAAATGCTTAAAATAGCATTTATTGTCGATTTTTAGGTTATGAATTTGCCATTTTTAGCCCGCTATTTTGAAAATTAAAAATATGACCTCAGAATTTTTCTAACTGGTCCAAAAAACTTATTAGACAACGTAAATATGCTTAAAACAGCATAAATCGCCGTTTCTGAGGTTAGAAACACGCCATTTTGAGTCCACCATTTTGTTTTTTATAAATCTGTCTTCAAAATCGTGATCAGCAACTCCGAAAACCTTATTGGGGTACCAAAAATAGGCTCAATTAGCTATTGTTTTCAAGATATTACCATTCTTGCTAATTTTTCGCCGATTTTTTAGTATATAGCGTCCATTACTCAAAACTGGCCATCCGAAAATGGATGAAACCTTCAAAATCGGTTTCAGCGACCAAAAATACATAAGTTTCAATGAGGTGCATCCATTCTAGTGCTGAAAAAATTTTTGGATGCATTTAACATTGCTGGCCTTGACTATAACTAGAAACTATCAATTTTGCTTTAATCATAAACTTTAAATATACTTAACAATAATTTTTGGTTAACTATTTACTATTGAAATATTCTTTTTAAATAGGTTTATTATTAAAGATATGAAATTCTTATAAAAACAAATTCACTCAGCTATTGAAGCCATAAAGAATCGAGCAACTACTTTACATATTCCAAATTAAAATAGTATGTTTATCAAAATCAACATAATTCTTTTCAAGAATTAATTTTATAAGAAAATTTAAATAATTTTTTTATTTAAAATTCATAGGAACGTGAATTGTATTTTTTAAAATACAATTTTTTCAAAATTTTAAATAATTTTGAATAATATTAATTAAAACGGCCATAGCTCAATTCACTGGCCTAATCTAGAAAGTTGCTTTGTCATCTTTCTCCTAAGACAACGAAATTTTTTCTTAAATTTTTTCTTCCCGAGAGGGGGAAATCTTTTAGTTGTTTTAGTTCAATATGTGTGTTCGTTGAAGACGAAAGTCTCAGTCGCACATGTTTAGTTTGTCTTTTTTGGTATGTATAAACCCTTTTAACATCAATTTTTTTTTGGTTTATCTGTAATTACGCAAAAATTAGTGCATTACACTGATGATGGCTCACACTAATTTTTGCAAGAGCCGAAATAGACCGATTAATATTCTGTTTGTTCCGTTATGTGCGTTAAATTTCTTATTAAAAATGATTCTTTTAAAGAATTAATTTTATAAGAAAATTTAAATAATTTTTTTATTTAAAATTCATAGGAACGTGAATTGTATTTTTTAAAATACAATTTATTCAAAATTTTAAATAATTTTGAATAATATTAATTAAAAATAAGGTTAAAAAAAATATAATAAAAAATATCAAATCTTATACATCAAAATTTCATATTACATATTAAAATAGTTAAAAAACATCTTATTTGCAGTGAATCTTTAGATAAATAGTTTAATTCATAAACATTTCAAAAATATCATTTAGAAGATACATTGGTCGAATTTCAATTATGTACTAATAATTTGAGTTTCATTGATACTAATATATTATTGTAAAATATAGAATACATAAAATAGATATTAGTAAAACAAAAATTGGAAAAAAATAAATTTTTTATTTTAGTGATTCGAAGCAATATGATTTCAATAAAGATTTAACTGCGTTTAATATTTGTGGGATAATAATAGTAATAAGTATTACCAATAATAATTAAAAATTTCCAAAAAGAATTTTTGAGCCAACAGAACAAGTTAATAAGACACTGTAAAGGAAATCTTTATGTCATTATGATCCCACAAGATCATAGTGCAAAAGGTTCTGTAAACCTAAATACCCCTCGAAAAAAAACCACCTAGGCCAAAAAGAATTCACTCCATGGGACAAAAGGACTTATGCGACAACGGCTGCAGTTTTCAAAAGGACCACTACACGAATAATTGATCGCGTTTAAAATAAAAAAATCCAACCTTTTTATGGATAAAGGTATTTTTTATATAGAGGTTTAAATTAAATATCTTGATTTTTCATTACATTTTACAAATAATTAAGCATAAGTCAGTATATAATATAGCAAGATTTTTTATAGCGAATAAATTTAATTCCATAATAACAATAATAATTTTGCTTTATCTAAAGCATTACATTCCATTATACGTTATCTCTTATAACATAGAAAATGTATGTTGTATTATTATAGAAAATATCCTAGTAATTATCATAAAATCAACAAGAGCGTATCATTATCATTATCAATATATCGTCAACCTGCGTACATAAAAATAATAATAATAAAAGACCTATCTCTCGAATGATTTTATGAATGGTACTTTGACCTAAAACTATAAAAACACGAAGCTTGTATTATAGGTTTAGTTGAATAAATAGAGACGAAAGATAATAGAGTATGGAGTAGAATAAGGACGAGTTTAGCAAGACGACAAGAGAACGTATAGGGCGCGGTGGTACAGATGAACGAGAGAGCTTTGCACACAGCATCCCTACTGCTCCGCTAATGACGTCATACGACGTTGCTAAAGCGACGATGTCGACTTTGTCTTTGCTCCACAGTCGGTCTATGTCTGGGCCATAAACGTATAACTCTCTTTGTCGGAGCTGAAAAACTAAAACTCTTCTCTTTCTAATGCACTTGCAGATATGCTTTGCAGATCAATAGGGTAGCGCGCGCCGTATAAATAAATATATATATCTATAGAGGAAGAGAGGAACTTTCAACAGCAGCAGTAACCAAAAAGAGAGTCTGTTAGTCCAGGAGAAGGCGCTCCCGGGGCAAGGACACGACCGACGAGCTGTTTTTTAAAAAAAGCTTCGGTTTGTGATCCAATTGCCATAAACCTTTTTTTTTTCTTTTTTTTAATCTTTTTCTCGAATCCTTAAAAATGTTAAGTTTCCAAAATCAGAAGCTAAAATAAACAAGTATCATTTAATAAAGTGTGTTTTATTATAATAAGAAGAAGTGGCAGAAACAGAAAATTTTAAAATATGAGACAACGTAACCGATCCTCAAAATCTTCCAGAGGACCGCCATAGCCTAGGATTTAACGGATCTCCAGGTAAATAAAAAATATTTTCTTTAGAAATTCAGTGCATGCACTCTTAAATACAAAAATGTACGTACGGAATAATAAATAAATTGGGGAATTGCTCCATTGGGAGTGAAATCTGTCTCGAGATATTATACGCTAGAAGAAAGAAAAGTAAATTAGGTTAGAATTTTACGAGTATTTCAAAAATGATATATCAAATTTTTACCTTCGGAAAAATTATAAATATTAAAAATTTTTTTTTTACTTTAAATGAGTACGTAAGATAGATTTTATCGTACCCATATGTCATATTAATATACGATAATGCGGGAATATTTTTTTTTTTTTTTTGATTATTCGTTGAAAAAAAAAAGTATATAAAATACAGAAACTGTATTAGTACTCTTTCTCTCTCTCTCGTTTTGTATAATTTCCATATTTTTCATACATATAAAGGGCGAGGCGGTATATGCATACTGTTCTTTTTATTTTAAATAAAACGAATTTTACTTTTTTTAATACATTACTATATTAACGTACATAATAATATAAGGAAAAATAAACTAAATACACTTAAACTCTAACGCACACTGACACACACCCAATTTTCTGTTTTTATTTCGTTATAGCACGTGTATAAGTATGCATGTATACATATATTTTTTCTTTTCTTTTTTTTTTTTTTTTGAAAATCTCGTTCAAATATGTGTATAGGAAATATAAAAATAAAAATAATAATAAAAGGGTTCAGAATAAAAAAAAACTCATATATGTGTCAACGCACACGTGAATAAAAAAAAAACGTTTAGGTCTTTTTTTTTTTAGTTTTGTTATACATATTTTCCGTTTGTTTTTATTTTATTTTTTTTTCTTTCTTTCTTTTTTATTTTTTTCATCAACGAAAATTGAAAATTGCTCGTCAAGCGAAATGTGCGAAAAAAGGGCGGTGCCATATATATATTCTGTAATTTGTAGGTTTTTTATTTATTATTTTTTTTTTAAATTAACATTGTGCAGTATTACTAAAACACGAAAAAACACGAAGTTGCCAATATTTTTTTCTTTTTATTTTGCTATATGATTTTTTTTAATTATGAAAATCGTTGGATAGAAGGAAAGAGTAAAATTTCGCGTGTAGATTATAAGAGAATTATCAGAAAAAAATTGGTAAAATTGATAAAAAAAAAAGAAAAATAAAAAAAGATTGAACGCGAAATAGCTTTAGTATGACGTTTAGCGATGTAGAGACAGATATTTAATCGTCAGGTATAGAGAAAGTGAGAGAGAAATATAGAGATGGGCGTAATTCGACGAGCTGACGGCATGTAATCGAATTAGCTCACGGAGATCAGCCGATCTGTTAAATGGCCAGGGGCTTTCAAGCTTTCGATCAGATCACTCTCTTTCACTCTCTTTCTCTCTCTATGAAATTAGAATTTTCGATGACCGATAACGATCGTTATTAATATTAATCAGTGTATAATTTTTGTCAAAAAACTTTTTTTTTATTATCTAGGTTATATTCTCGGGTATATGTGACGAGGTTATTAAAGGTTCTTTGACATATACTGAACAAGCTTTCGTTTCAATGTCGAGAGGACTAATGACTCGTCACTTTTTCTTTTTAATATCTTAATTGATTTTACAAGAGATAAATTATTTCATTTTTTCACTTTAGAAAAAACTAAAGATTTTTTTTTTTTTTTAATTAAATTTATTTTTGTTTATAAAAAGAAAAATCTTGTAAAGTAACAGAGTTTATCTTCCTTTTCTGCTTTTCATGTAACCTTTCAAATGAACGTTTCAAGAGTTTAATTAAAAAGCTTACAAGGAATATATCCGAAAGTAAAGTCTATTTAGGTAAAGACTACTTCATGTCACGTTAATCTTTAAAGATTTTTTTTTACAAATAAAAAAATCAACAAAATTTTTTAATTACATTTAAATTTAAGATGAAAAAGTTTATAACAACATTTAATAAAATTTTTTTTTTAAGACACATTCACTGCGGTAAATTTTAAACCCCCATTTAAAATACATGATACCGTCGCGTCGCAGCTTGTTAAATTATTGCTACTTTTTCAAAAATAGATCGAAAGTACGTACCTACCTGTACAAGAAGATCATACACAAACAAAACTGAAAAATAATGACCAAAAAATTTACCCCTTTTTTTTACAACCTCGTTATTTTTTTTGTTTTTATTAACTTATTTATTGTATAAATGTTATACAAAGATTAAGAATTACATGTAAATTTACATAAATGCATTGCGCACATACAGTAATTAAATTAAAATAAAAGAAAAAAATTAATAACTAAGATTATAATTTATATTTATAAATTTAATTTTGTGATTTATTTGAACTAAATTTAAGTAAATAAATTAATTTTATTGGAATTGAAAGGTGAGAAGTAATTATTTGGACATTCGGTTTTCGTGAATCAATATCAAGTAAATACTTGTGAAAATTTGCTTTAAAAGAGCTTGTAGAATAAAATATTGTTTACCTTTCTTTTTCATCCATCTTGAGAAAGAAAAGATAAGAACCGAATATTTACAGGAATACAATTCAAGAAAGAAATCATGTAAATAAGGAAAGAATTACTATAATAGGGTTTTTTGTAGTTACAACTGTTAAGGGAGGCCAATTTTTTGGATTCAGATCTCTGGCAGGCTTGTAAATGTTAGTTTTAGACATTAAGTAGTCGTATTTTTCATTGTAGATATGGGATGCACAAAGGTGTTTTGCCGTGAGCCTTATGTTCAACTAACCTGTAATTATCACACTTTTTTATACATATAAAATATGAACTCTCCGAATTTTTTAGTTCTCTAGGTGCATATCTGCCAATTTAGATCTAAAGGATCTTATTAGCGATTTTTGATTTTTTAAAGAAATTTTTTAGAAATCTGGAGACAAAAGCATTTAAAATAATTTTAATTTTTTAATTTAAATTTCCAATAGAATTCAAATTTGTCATTAGTTTTTAAAAACTTTGCACCTAAATGGCTTTAGTCACTATTTTTGTCCAAAATCGCAAAAATCTAAATTTCGTAATTTGGGTCCAAATAGACAGATTTGCACCTAGTGGGCTAAAAAACTGGGAGAGTTATATTTTATGTGTATAAAAAAAGGTGTTCAAAATAAGTCAAATTGAGGGACTCAATCTGCCAATGACTTTTTATTAATAACTTTTTAGCCACCGTCTCAGCCATCCACAGAGTACCGAAATCAAATCATACAGGTGTAAGTGTACTTAAATGCTCATTAGCGAAAAATTTATCTTCAAATAGTATATTTTTTCCCATGGCCACAAAAGTAAAGAATGGCCCAAATCGCACGTAAATTACCGTCCGAGGCGAAGCCGAGGATGGTAAACTGCGATTTGGGGCATCCTTTTTTTGTGGCCAAGGACAAAACATAATTTTTCTTGCTCAGTGTCGAGAAAATGCGTTTTTTCGAATAGCGCAGCGGCCAGAAAACACGCACTTTCTGGACACTAACAAGAAAAATATATTTTATAGAGTACAGAGTGGTTTTAATCTTTATTTCGTACGAATAAACAAATTTAAAAGTAGAGTAAAATGAGAAAAACCTCAAAAATAGGGTTTTTTACCTTAAAAAAAAAATGACTCTGGAGATTTTTTTGATTTTTACGGTATTCAACTTGAAAAAATATTTCAAATTTGATCCTGTTTTTAAAATTTTCAGTAACTTGCACTTCGATTTAAAATCATTTCAAGCCCGCCGTGTTCAAGCCCGCCGTGCATTTGAATCGAAGGTAAACTGCGATTTGGGCATTCCTTTTTTATGGACAGGGTGACAGCTGAAAAAATAATAATTGATCTTGTCTAGAACATGTGAAAAAAAACTCTTTCAATTTGTTTACAAACTGGTGTGAAAAAGTGTACACAGATCTGCACAAGCTTTATACACTATAAATTTTAAAACTTTACCTGGAACACCACATTGCTTATAAATTAAATATAATATCCATTACAAATCCACGAAAGCATATCCTTATATCAATGTATGGTATAAAATTTATTATTTTGTAAAAACGGACGGAATTATTCATTGTATTTAGGCGAATATAAAATGTGCATGTTTAAGTTGTCGCTCTTAAAATTTGAAGCCATGAACATACATTTTAAGATTTAATTCTGATTTAGATGATTTAAGAAAATTACTTTAAAAAAGTTTTCTTGCATAAGGTTGACATTCTTTTACATATTTACATTTTTCGATCTTGCAATCTGAAACAAATATTTGTGGATAAGTTTTGGAAAAAAGCTTTAGAGAGTTTAAGTTAAATTTCATAAAAATAATAATCAAATTAAAAAAAAAAAAAAAAAAAAAACAGCATTCAAAAGAAGAGTAAATAAAGAATGTCAAATAAAATTTGTCATTTAACTTTTTTTTTTCATAATAAGCTTATAAAAATCGTAAAAAAATAAAAATTTTATAAAATCTTGACGATATTTATTATAGATAAAAAAAATGTTATTTCAATTTTCTAAAACAGAATATATTATTTTCATCTGCTGTATAAAGTTTCATCTGAAAAATGAAGGATAAAATAAAATTAAAAAAAAAAAAAAGAAGTTAAATATAAACTTCATATAATTTTATTTATACAATATTTTCTGTGAATATAAAAAATTTGCTTGAGGCAACATTCGAAGATGAAAAAGAAAGGAATCCACGTGATTTATCTTTGAATTTTCAATGAATTTTTTTTTTATTATTATTATTTGTTTACCTTTAGGCGTTATTATGGCGCTTCATTATAAAATAATTTGCATGTATTTTATTCATCAAAGCATATAAATGTATACTATATTTTTAATATTTCATTATTATTATTATTAATTAAAAAAAAAAATTTGATCCCTTGGTATTATAAATAATATTCGAATAATTAAAACTGAGGGTGTTTTTCAGGTCAATGCACCATTTTTATTATCAATAAAAATCATAAATATTGTAAATAAAAATTTTAAAATTAATGAGATTTTTTTTTTTAATGTAAAAATCGTCAATACGTATAATATTGATGTATTTAAACATTTTTTTCAGAACGTAAATTTTCATTCCATATTTGATTGATATTTTTGGTCCTATAAAAAACAATGATATTTTCACGTGTTCGGTGGCAAACAACTTTTTAAAATAACTGCTATGATAACATTCACTAATAAGGTAAAATTGACTTAAAAAAAAAAATTAACTTAAAAAAACCATTTAATAGAAGCGCAATTAGCGAAAATGCTTTTATAAACTTTTAAATAAATATTTATTTCAGAATAGATTTTATTCCAAACTATACTTTAAATGTCAACAGAATGCTCTTTTTTCACATTTGTTAATAAATATTTTTATTGATATAAATTAACTAATAAATTCTACTTTAAAATAAAAAATTTTCAATCTGTATTTGGAAGAAAAAATGTTGAGATTTTGAGGTTCCGATTTACTGGAAAAAAGACACATATTTACGTAGTATGTATTAGGTTACAAATCTCTATAGAGAAAATCTAAGTTTAGGATTTTCGAGAAAAAGAGGTTGCTAGATAACCCCCTTAAGATTCAAGATTGATCGATGGTTAAAGAGAGAGGGAGAGAGAGATAGAGAAAGAAATAGTCCCAATGTGGTCAGCTGTCTCTGTCACACGATTTTATCGGTTTTCTTCTTGGAAGAAGTTGACTATATAGAGAAATATGCTTTGAATGTTGTGGGAAAGGACTGCATGAATTTTCGATGTATAAATGTATATGTATGTCATTATATAAACATGATTACATCTGCTTTCAGGCCGTCGCAATGTGGCCTGGAGCACTACCGTTGATTGTGTTACTGGCACTCCTGCTATATCCATCGAGGTAAGTTTTAAAAATTGATTTTTAAATAGAATAAAAGTTAGATATAGTCAAACTCAAATCATCCAATTAAAAGTTATTCGATATTGCTTGTTTGCGTACAAAACTTTTCTACATTAAAAACTAACTTTTCTCAAATGCAACGCATAATTAGTTCCTATAGTATTGTTAGTTTTTTTCCTACAGTAATGCTAAGAATATAGCTATTGTTATCTTTATCTTTGCATTTAATGGAATTTAAACTATGGAATTTTATAAGTAGCTAGCATATTTAACCGAGTTAATTTATTGCTATGTTGATCGAAAATATATAAAACTTCATGTCTGACTCCACGCTGACCTTCTCTACTTAAACTTATTTTAAATTAATTCACAGCTTACACACATATTTGTATAAACTCTCTTTGTAAACTAACTGCTCTTAGTCAATAATATCTTTAAAGTACTTATATTACATTATAATTATATAACAAGAGCTATAAACTTTAACTTCTTACTACTTGAAACTTCTTAAGAGAAAGATAGCTAGATATAAAGTACTATAGACGTGAGAATTATGCTTATTAAAAATAGATTCCCTCCTGTAAGATTCTATTTTTTTATTGACCAACATCTATCAGGAATTTATGCATAAAAACTTTCCTATCAAGTCACCTAAAATCACACAACATTTCGGTCTAAATTATTACGCAGAAAATGCCATATCATGCTAAAAAAACACCTATAGCTTTATGGATAAATTTTTAAGCTTAAGTTTTTTTCAAGATTTTATTTTCAATGAGCTAGTCTCCTGGGGTGCCGTAGCTCTAAAAAAATAAGTACTTTAAAAAAATCTTGAAAAAGGATTAGAATATCCATTAAAAAATTATTTGTTTAAACTTTTTTTTATTAATAATTTTCTTTTTTTTCTACTTAAGGATTAGAAGCTCAACTTGAAGTGCTTTCGAATAAAAAAACCCCTCTTCGCATAATAATACGCTTGTTGAAAATATTGAATAATTATGCTATCATGTATTTGTCTCTTTTTCACATAAATTCTAGTGCTTAGCAAAACGCCTAAAAAATTACAATTTATCTGCATTTATCTCAAATGAAGTATGATACTTTTAATATGATAATTTTTAAATGAATTTAAATTTTTTCGATGATATGAGTACTAAAAGCTTTATAAGCATTTCAAACATTGCGCAGCGGTACTCCGAAATGAATCAACAATAACTCCTCAGTGTCATACCCTTGCAAAAGCTTTAATTAACAGCTTAGTTTATTAAGATTTTAAAACCTTGGAACAAACTTATTTCAACGCTTATATTTTTAAAAAATCAGTTTACATTTTTTACCCATATCTTGACTGAAAATGTAAAATAGTTCAAAAATTTTACTGAATATGTTAGACAAATTTTTGTCGAAATATTAGAAATTTTTTGGTATTCTCAAAATAACACTGTATAAAAAATAGCACAGTATACATTTGGAAATAGCGAGTAATCAAATAATAAACTAAAAAATTTCATTTAATTTTCGAATGGTATTAAATTTTCATTTTCATTTATATAACTTAATTTTTTAATTTAAAAAGCTGTTAATTAGGAAAACTTTTTTATTTTCGATATCTAAAAATAAAATTTTTTAAATTCTTTTTTAAATAAATCACTTGAATAAAATTTATATTTTAGGATTATTATTTATCTGCAAAAAACTTACGATAAGAAAAATTTTTAATATAATTTAAACATTTTAGTATTCATGCAATATATAATTTGATTTCTATTAAAATAAGTTTATGTGTCAATAGCTAGAGAATTTGAGATATGTTTAAAAAATGATATACTCTTTAAAAAAATAAAAAATACTGCCAAAGGAATTTTGCGTGAAGTATTACGTTACGGAAGAGCTTTAAAGTTGTTTTGCTCTTAAGTTAATGGAAATAGAAATTGATAAAATTTTTCTAGGGCCTTCGTGTTATATTAAATGTACTTAAAAATGAAATTTGGGATGTATAAAGCTCCAAAGTTTAATTCTTATACGTTGTAAGCATTGAGTTCAGTCAGAAATCTGAAATTTCTGAGTGCCATTCAACAATTGTGCGCAAATTAAACAAAGGAACTAAAAAAAAATGACACAATACAGAGTAACTATTGAAAAAGCTAACAATAAATTTTAAAGAAAATTTTCCATTTCATAAAAAAGACTTTTTAATTTAAAGTAGAAAAAATAAATGATTTTAATGTAAATAATTTATACTATTGAAAATATGTACATTGAAAGACTTGTTAACAGAAATAATCTCCAACCCGGCATAACAAAAAGTTGAAAACTGTTATTCATTATTGTAAATCTTAAATAACTTCAAGAGATATTTAATAATTGTGAACTTTCTTTTTTAAAAGCGTGCATGTAACATAGACCATAGATTTTTTTAGTATGTGATTGAAATATTTTAACATTATGGACTAATTTAAATAGCTCACAGGTGGTATTGTTTGATTAGGTACTAATTTTTACGTTTTTAATTAAATTTTTATAAAAGTAATGGATGTTTACTTTAAACATTTATAAAATTTTTTCAGAGATATATTTTTTCTTTAGTTTTTTCCGCAATACGCTGGAAAATTAAAAAAAATGGGAAATTTAACACAAAATATACTTGATTTCATACATATAATACGGAAAACAAACTCAGAATTGTATGAAAACTTTGTTAACAGCAGAAAATTATTTTTCTTGTCAGTGGCCAGAAAACACGTATTTCTCGACCGCAGCGATAAATATGTATTTTCTAACCACTGATGAAGTAAAATTAATTTTTGTAAAAAATATTAAGGCCGTAAAAAAAAATATCCCAGATCATTGTTTGCCACCCTCAGCTTTGCCTCGCATTGCAATTTACGTGCAATCAGGGCTATTCTTTATTTTTGCGGCCTAAGAATAGAGAACAGGAGGAGAGAGCTCCCTTTAAAATGCCTAGACTGAAAAATTATCAATAAACTAATAATAAATTAGTAAAAATAAAATGGAAATTTTTAAAGGAAATTGAATTTTTCTAAGTTAAGTTACAAAGTAGTCTAAAAGATTACATAATCTTTGTATAAATGTTATTAAGGTATGATTAACTTTTGCAAGTATTTCAATCGATCAGGTAAATACTTTGACGTGTATAAGAAACACATGCAGGAAAAGAGAGAAGAAAGGAGTTTGCAAAGAAGGGGAGGTTAAAGGACATCAGCTTCAAGGGACTCGTACGGCAAACTCAATTTTCTTCGCTTCAAGTTTTCTCTGTTTATACATGTTACTCTGTGTGTGTGTGTGTGTGTATTTATATTAAGTTTGAATAGACGTGAATATGAACGTTGGTCTTTCGAAAAGGAGTAGGAAGGTAGGTCCAGGACGAAATAGAGCATAACGTGACACAACTGGTAGCCCGATGATTTAATCAAACTTCCCTATTGTGCTTATAAACATAGTTATTATTAGAAGCTGCTTCCGAAAGAAAAATTTTTTATTTCAAACTTATATTCGTGTGTGCAACACATCACACAGATTGCTTTATTTTTTTTTTTGAATAAGAAAAAAGGGAAAAATGAAAATAGAAAAAAAACAACAAATTAAAAAAGTAAAGTTTTATGTATAAAGTTATACGGTATTGTAGGTCAGTCAAACATTATTGATACAATATGTATTGTATGTATATTTGGACTGATCTAGATAACTACACCAAAGCGAAAATTAATAGTATATATTAATATATGTGTAATTTATGTCTCAATATTGTTTACATAATTATAAGCATCGCGAGATGCGAAATGGTTTATGGTTTTTTATTTAAATTTGTTAATTTAAAATTAATTAAATTAAATCCAGTCATAACTAGGGAAGTTGATGTATACGTATTTTTACGTATATTTTTTATACATATTTTTACGTCCATTTTATAAAATTAAGAACTTTTCTCCAAATTGATTTGCTAATTTTACCCTTGAAGTACAATTTTTGGCCTAAGAGTTATAATACTCAACTTGATACTTACTCCTACTTCAATTTTGTCTCCCTGATCCCATTTTTATCCTAAATATCCTTAAAAAATCAATTTTTTTCAGATTCTACCTTTTAGGGAAGAAATTTTTGCCCTAAGCATTTGTATTTATCCCCGTAATTCATTTTTACCCTCTGAAATTAATTTAAACCTCCACGGTCTATTTCTATGTCATAAATTAGCATAATTAGGTCAATAAAACTTAATAAAAATATAGGACTGCTATTTTTTATTTTCGATTCTTAAAAGCTTTTTCATATTTATTATATGAGAGATTCCACGCCAGTTGGATCCAAGTTGAACTGAAGGGTCGCAGAAATGGGTCCAGACTATTTTTTCCCGAAAGTAAAACTAATGATAAGTCTCCATACCAATTTTTAGCTCAAATGGTTTAATTCTCAATTTTTGGCAGCCATTGTTATTTATATATTTAAAAAATGACTACTCGCGGCTATCCCTATTTCCTTATATCCGATGCGATTATTTTTTCTGGTGTTTATAATAGTCAACAGAAACTTTTATCATGTTATTTTATTTTTTTTTTTTATTCACAGAACTTATTATAATTTACTGTTAAAATATATTATATTTATTTATTTTATTAGTCCTTGGATAAAATATTTTTATTTAATTTTGTTTGGGTTTGTAAATTTAAATAAAACACTTATACAAACTTTATCTTTACCGCTTCGAAATTAAACGTCCAATTACGTAACGAATAAAATGTTAAAGAATGGCGATAGATCTTTTTTACAAAATGACAATGTTATACACAGATTCAATCCTGCAAGTGGAAAACGAGAAAATTGCTTCAAGTGAGGTTTAAATACATTTTTTTGCAAATACAACATGAAAAAAAAAGAATAGTAAAATTAACCTCAAAGAATTTAGTAAACACAAATTAATGAATGTTGGTAAATATAACCAAAAAATTATTATTATTATTATTATTATTATTATTAGTATTAGTTATATTTACTAATTTTTTATATGCGTGAAAAGTAGCCTGAAAAACAAATTTTCAATATCTTCATGTAAAAATCTTCATGTAAAAAAAAGTTTTAGTGTTACATCAAAATTGTAAGATAAAACATGAAGAACCTGAGGGTCTTTTCGGTGTTCGTGAATATTAACTTTCACTTTAATAAAATTTTGCATCAATCATTTAATAATTTAGAGCCCAGACAAAATCTTTATATTTAGTTTTATATCGTCTGATATAGCCATTCCCTATACTCTGTTCTACATTTTTAGTAGATGACTTTTAAACTTGATGGAACATAAGTTATAAAATAATATAAAGCAATAAAGTGCAACCAATTTTTATGCATCTCAATATTTTTCAAACTTTCGAAAAAATATTGAAAACATTAATTTTAGAAAATTTTCAAAGACGAATAAATAATATGAGTAATTATTATTAAGTACACTGCAGGAATAAATATTCAAACGAATTCTTGAAAATTAAAAATTCAATCACAGCAGCTTTACAGTGTACATTAATTATATAAATGCTTAAATTTTGAAAAGAAACCATTTTGCCTAGGTCATGTATATAAAAATATGATACAGTGCTACTTGTTAAAGTCTTGCGTTCAATAGTTAAAAAATGCCAGCTGTTTTTCAATTTTTAACTATTTTCGTATTTGAAATTACAATATTATTGAGTCTAAAATCTTAAAAAATTACATTGTATCATATTCTTACGTATACTACGAACCTAATAATCCTTTTAGACCACTAAAGTTTCACTAAAAACTCCTCATAAACCTATTAAAAATGTTAATATTTCAAAACCAACAATAAATGTTTCGCAATTATTATCCTGTTTTATTTGTCTTTCCATACGGATCAATGGAAATTCAGTAAAACCATTTTCTTGAATATTTGAAGTAACGTTAGTAAATATTTCATTTAAAATTCCTCTCGTAAGCGTTTTGAAAAATAGCTCGGAAATGACTTATGAGATATTTTCATGCACGTTATTTCCCACAAGAAATTTAAATAAATTTAAAACCTCATATTAAAAATGACAAGTTTACTACTGTAAAAATTTTTTTCAATTTCGCGTGCAATTTTAATGAACATTGTTCATTAAAATTTATTTTTAAAAATAAAAGATAAAAACAAGTCGCTAAAATATAAATCATTTTTACGAAACTGTTGCTTTAAATATATTTTATTTCTTTTTCGTATGGAATAATTAAGTTTAATAGGTTTTTATAGTAAAAAATTAAATTTAATAGTCTAGCCTGATGTTTAATTCCCATTAAATCTTGAGCATGTTCAATTTTTATGCTTACAAGTAAATAGGTGGAATTCTTTATGATTATGCCTTTGAATGTATATTTTGATGCATGGAAGTAATAAAAATATTTAAGTACGTTTATTGAGTTTTCCCTAGAACTACTACTATAGGTCTCATTTCTTTCTAACTATAAACAATAAAATATATTTTTAAAAGTAAAATAAAAAACTTATAACCTGTTTTTGTAAACACAACCAAAATACATGGAACATGTTTACTTACGGCTGAGGGCTATAATGCTTAAATGTTACGCAATATTACAATATAATTTGCTATTTTTATAATTTGTAATTATCACCCTAACCCAAACTATTTTGACTCCCTAAACTGAAATTATTCCAAGTCCCTGAATCGAAATTATTTTAAGTCTTTAAACCTGGATTATTCTAAGTCCCAAAATTAAAATTATTATAAGTCCCATTTGACCCCCCCCCACCCCCCTCAAATCGGACATATTTGACACCCCTTAAATCGGAAAAATTTAACCCCCCTCTTGATTTTCAGATTTCCTGGCTACTCCCTCCCTAAAAACTTATATCAAGTGGCACGTTTTGGCTGCCTGGGCGGTAATGGGTTAAAAAAATATGTAAACAAAATATAAGCTATACAAGAATTAAATATTACAATTATTACCACATTAAAATAATAATTAAAATATTACACTGCATTTTTAAATTATTTCTTTCTTTTTTTAAATATTTTGATTTTGAAATAAATAATATTTTAAAATACAATAATAATTTTATAAGTAATAATCAAGAACTTTACTAGTTTTATGGATATAGGTTGTGTTTATACAAACCGGTTAATTTTATATAATTAATTTCAAGCATTTAAAACAATTAAATTAATATTATTCTGATTAATTCATGATAATATTATTTCAAGTCTCATTTGCCCCCCTTCCTTCCTTAATTTTCAAGTTCTTGAGTACCCCCTCCCTATAAACCTGTTCCATGTTAAAAAAAATTCGTTTATTATTACAATCCCAAGTATTTATTTTATTTTATTTCAACCAGAAAATAAGTACAAAATAATATACAATCATGCGAAATATCTGTGCATGGAACTGGCATTATTAAATAAATAAAAAAATATAACAGTGTTATATAATTAGTACTGAAAATATAAGTAGTAGAAATATTAAAATTATAAAGTTAAAAATAAAAAGAAACTTTAGTTTTATAAAGCAAATAAGCTGAGTCTTCTTGTATTTTTCGATTACGTACTGAGTGCAGTTTCTCTTGATATTTTTGCCTGAGGTAGTTAAAACCTTAAGATAATTTGGTAAAGTATTAAAAAATGCAGTTTAATATCAGAGTTTAGCAAATATTTTTTACCTTTATTAACGGTTTAATCATCGCTTAAATAAAATTAAGCATTTAAATTTTTCATTTTTTTCAATAAACAAAATAAATTTTCTTTTCTTCCCTATATTTTATTGATTTTTAAATAAATGGGGATTTTGTATGCCTTTACAACGTACTTCAACCATGGGTAGACTATTTATAATTAGTGAAAGCATAATGTGTATTCTAATAATCTTATAATTATTTTGTAAAATTAGCAATTTACAAGTTTAGTGCACACAATTCATTGAACATTACTTTGATGACAAGCAACTGTGTTATAATTATTATAATACTAGAAAAAGTATAGGAAAAATTCTTAGTTTATAAATTAGAACTAAAAATTAGCCATTTAATCGACTTTTTAGGGACGATCACTCTATACTTGTAATATATAGAGAAAATCGTGCATAAGTTTGTCAGATCAAAAAAAGTCTAATTTTTTGAGAAATTTTGTCCCAAAGTTTTTTTGATGTCTCAGTTATAGAAAGAAAAACGATTTTAGGTAATCAAAAGTTAAGATAAATAAAAAAAATAAGTTAAATTTTTGTTTTGATTTTTTTACGTACACTGTAAAAAACACTTTCTTAGATTCACAAAAAAAATAGAATATTTTCGAAAAAAATCGTAAATTTACTAAATTTAGTATATTAACTAAAAATTTGAGTATTTCCGATTTTTTTTTGTAAATTCACGAGAAAAATTGATAATTTACAATTTTTTTTCGAAAATTTACAAAAAATATTTACTAATTTACAAATTTTTTCGTAAATTCACAAGAAAAAATCGAGAATTCTCGAATTTGTTGTTAATATATACTAAATTAATATACTAATTTTTCGAAAAAATTCTACTTTTTGTGTGAATCTAAGAAAGTTACTTTTTATATGTGTATTTAAGTCCAAATAAAAGAAAACTTTTTCCCAAAAATATTTAAATAATAATTTTTAATTTATGGAGGGGGTGGATATGGATTCCAGAAAGGATTCAATATGTGATGGTGCCTGAAATAAAAAAGCTTTAGTAATTTAATTCAATGCGATTTTTTATAATAAGTTTATTTAAAAAAACCAAGATTACATTTTATGACACTTAAAAAATTTTTATAACGTATTGCCTGCCCAAATTCATGATTCATCTTAGAAAAAAATAACATTCTTCCACAGGGTTATCTAATATTGATTCTTTTTTATCAATTTGATGCATAAATTAAATTAATTTACCTGCCAATTTCGACATCCTAGCGCGTTGCATCCATTTTCGTCTGTTTTGCATTGTGGCTAAATTAATACTCATTTTTATAATTTATTTTGTTTAAAATAATGAAATTTAGTTTTAGATAGCTTAAGGTATTATAGCATCAAGGCTTATGTTAGTTATCATTCATATCAGATATAATTCGTCAGTTATGCATCGTTTTCGCGAATTTCAATATTATGTATTCTGTCGGAGACAATATAATCTACAAAAATTAATGAATAATAAATTTTACGTTAAAACAATTGCACAATATTTTCTATATTACTCAAATTTGGTATAATCTCTTACCGCTCTTTAAAACCATTGCTTATTTTGAATATAATACATTAAATTGATTAATATAACTAATTAATTTTTGACCATGCATTAAATCAATCAATTTTACGTAAAACAAAATTGTTAATAAGCATTAATTTGGCCTTAAGCTACTAAATTCCTGTAATATCAATTAGGCAATTTCTACCTGTAGCAATTTAATCTTGGGAAACAATACATTATTATTAACCTTTGAATTTTTCAATTATAAAGAATGAACTTTATCCTCTATTATTTTTCAGTAATATGTTATTTGGTTGTTACTGAAGTTAATAGATACACAAATTTCTATTTATTTCCTACTTTAAGAAGCATTTAGTTACAATTCAGTAATTTCAAGTTTGAATATCGATAGCAAACTTTGCCTCGTAAGTAACACTCCTAAATTATGTCAGAAAATTTTTTTTTTTTAATTAAAAACTTAAATATATTAAATATTAAGATTCTCTTCTATCAAAGTTCTTATAAAATCTAAATGTAATATAATTCTCATTCAGCTAGCTGCTTAATACACTGATAAATTATCAGTAATTATTCTAAATTATAAATAATAAGTGGTATTAAAATATAAAAATTTATTTAAATAAATTATTGTCTTCGTAAGTATGTATGAAATAATATTTTCGTTAGTATTTTAGTGCCGGAAAAAGTAGCATCTAAAAAACCGGAAAAATAAAATATCGTTTAGTATTAAATGCTGGTATTATGTTTTTTGTTTACGTGAATATTAAGCTATTTTTTTTTATGATTGTACGAACTTTTTTATTTTTATGCATAGTTTTAAAAAATGAAACAAAAACAGGAATTTTTCATAAAATTAAAAAAAAAAAAAAAATTAGGTCATTCTTGCTAAAATTTTAATTTACTGAACTTAAATTTAATTTACAAATTCATGTGTAATAATTAAATAATAACGAAGCTATTAAAGTTAAGTATAATTTAAAAAAAGCTTGTTTTTAAAAAAAGGAACCTCATTGACATAGTAATTAAGAATTTTATACGAAAAAACACTAAATGATCGCTCTCATAAAAAATGCTGCATGATGAAGTAGTAAATAATTACATAAATAAAAAATATGAAGGCATATAGCATAGAGTTTTAAAGTATTTAAGTATAATTGTGTTAAATTTTTAAGGCTTATAAAAAAGTACGAAATTTTCAATCGCTTGTGCAGTTTATTTTATTTTACATGAAATCTAATAGAAAGATTCTAAACATGAATAATCAGAAGATGAAATAGTTTATAAATAAATAATAATTAAGTAAGGTTCCGGTATAAAAATTATTACTTAATTAATTAAAAAATCAATACTTTTTTAGTATTAAGGCAAGTAATCGTTAAATACCATTAGGGACCTTCTACAATAGTCCAACAAACTTCTGAGATTCAACTCGGCGCGTAAAACGGGCAATTATAAAAATTCCCTTTTATTATTAGTTTATCAGATTTTAACTGATTAAAACACATCGATCTCTTTTAACATGGAAGATGTTAATTGGAAAGGGGTACCTCAAATTTTGAAAATTAAGGGGAGGGGGATCAAACGGAACTTAGAATAATATCAATTTTGGGATATGGAATAATTCAGGTTTAGTGACAGATCAAGTTATCACTCAGCTTTAAGTAAACATGTTCCATGCATTTTGGTTGTGTTTACACAAACCGGTTATAAGTTTTTATATCTCACAACTGAACAGCCTATTTGGGTTATTATTTCTAAGTTGTTCAATGAGTAATACTAAGCTAACAACTTTTGGGTATTTCGCCTAAATAGTGTGAGGCTCCTTAGTACGACACTATTTAGCCTTTTAGACACCCATGAATAATAATTTTTGTATAAAATAATTTTTATACAATATATGTACTTCATATATTTTTATTTTTTTTTTAATTTTTCAAACATTTTTAATTAATAATTGCTAAGTCAACTTAAAAAATGGTATTGAGAAAGAAAGAAATGGCTATCATTTTTTAGCCCCAGGTAGGATTCAACTCGGGGCCTTTGGATTATTTTTCATTGGAAAACAAAAAGTTTTAGTATTTTCTGAAGTAGTTTTTTCATGACTATTTACTTATTAAAGAAAATTTAAAATATTTTAAACTCCTTAGGCTCTAATTGGCTGCTAATGCAAAATATATAAGTAAATGAAAATTTATAAAATTAAAACTGATCCCTAAGTAGGATTTATATAAAGATTTCGATAATATCAAGTCTTCAAAATTATGACTGTTATAAAAAATGTTTAAAAACTTATAAAAACTATATACTCTTGTATTAAAATTTTATTTTGACAAGTATAATAATTTTTTTTACTTCTATTTGTATGAGTAAATGTCATGTGTACTAGATTATGTGACCTGACTCCCGTAACATTGTCATACTTTTTTTATGATGCTGTAATATATTTTTTATTTTTTTATTTTTTACATTAATATTTATAATTTTGAGGTGAAAGAGAATATGCAAGTTTATAAATTTATATGTTTCTTTTGAAATATTTTTGAAAAATAAATGAAAACGTACGTGAATCCGCATAATTTGAGTGATTTTACTTGTCGATTCTAGCAATAGCTGTACAAGCGAGAATTCAAATTCAATTCAAAACACTAAAATAACCTTAGTTTGATAATATTTTTAGCTATCATAAACAGATATCATCTCAAATATTATTAAATGAAATCGATGAGTAAATAACATACTTTTGAATTTATAATAATTTCTGAAAATTCAGAATATTAGAAAAAATATTTTTTTCTAAAATATTACGTACATTGAAAACTACTAAATTTCTTAAATATTTAAAACTAACTATAATTTTAAGATAAATAATTTTAAAGTTATTCATTAATTTTTATAATTTTTAAGCTATGTAAAATTTTGAAATATTTTTAATTAGTATGGAAACTAGAAAGTAACTTGTAATATCCATTATTATTTCTCATTTCAAGTCTCCATTGATTAGATATTAATGATAGATATAAATTAAACTTAATAATTCTGTTATTTAAATATCCTGATTTTCTGTTCTTAAAGCTAAAATACTGAATACCACCCAGAGAATTCAGGTGAATTTTTTCTTTAATTCGTTATTTTTACAATAATTGACAACGTGCCCATGGCATTTCCCCTTAATGAGGAGCATTCATTGCAAAATTATTTCATGAAACATGTTGACCTATAACATATTAAAACTAATATGCTAAGCCAATTGTTTACCAGATAACCCTGCATAAGAACATTTTCTATATTAAAATAAGGTTTTTAAAATTTTGTCTTATCAGGGTATGGATATCAAGAATAAACTTGAAAAAAAAAATAAGTTTCAAACATAATAATCATTCTAATATATGATTAGACGTGTTAGTGTACTGTAGGTTTTGAGGTTGTTAAACAGCAGCTTGACGACAAGGATGAATAAGAAAAAGTAAGATTAATGTCAGGTACCGTGATACGAAGCTTTTTTTACTTATCAGAATTTCGCTTCAGGCTCTAGAACGTCTTAAATATTTAAAAAACTCTTGAAGTCATTAAATTGAAAATGTTTTGAAAATTAAAAAATTTTATATTTTTTTCCTTTTTCTTAAAAATTATGCTTGAAATAATTTTTTTGTCCTCCCAGGCGTAAAACTTGTCAAGGAATTTCCTACACTCGTTTTACGCCCAGGTAGGCAAAAAATATCTTAAGCACCATGGGCGAAAAACTTTAGACACTAGAGCGAATACATATCACTCGTGTCCGGCTTCACCGAGTACTCGAGCTGGTGCTCACACAAGCACTAAAATTTTACGCCCTTGATACTTAATATACTATTAATAAATAATTTACAAAATATGTTCTGGAATCCTAAAAATAACAAACGCAAATAAATAGTCAAAGATAAATAGAGACCAAAAATGTTATGTTGAGTAAAGTCAAGTTATCATTGTTAGGATAATTTATTTAGATTTAAAAATAAATCTATGTATTATCTCTATGTATTATAAAGTTATAAACGCTGCCGCCGCTGTCGAATGGCACTTTTGGGCCAATATGGTACTTTTGGGCCATTCTGATACTTTTGGGCCAAACTGAACCTTTTGGGCCAATCTGATACTTTTGTGCCATACAGGTCCGTTTGGGTCAAAATGGACCTTATGGGATAAAATGGAACATTTGGGCCAAACTGAACCTTTTGGGCCAAACTGGGCCTTTTGCACCAAACTAAACCTTTTGGGCCAAACTGGACTTATTGGGCCGCAGTGGCTCTGTTTAACTAAAAACTTTTGCATAAGATTCTCTACCCAAAATGGTCTTTTTGGGCCAAAGCGGTCCTTTTGGCCTTAACAATCGATGTTTTATAAGACCCCTTCCCTAAAATTGTCATTTTGGGCCAAAGAGTACCTTTTAGTCTAAAAAATTGCTGTTTTATAAAACTCTTACCCAAAATGAACTTTTTGGGCCAAACAGGATTTGGCTTTAATTTATATACTCAGTTAAAATATTATTAAAAACGGACGTTTCTTTAAAAATGTGTACAATTTTTTTAGTCGGAATGAAATTTGGTTATTCAAAAAAATTGTTTCGGTAATTTGCGGTATAAATAAAAAGCTGGAGAAAGGTTAAAGAATGTTTTTATATTCTTCAGTAACCTGAATACAAAAATATGCACTAAAACATGATTGGTGTATCATATACGAATTTTTTTACAAATTAGTTTATCATGAACGAAAAAATAAGGCCCTCTGAAATCACTAGATTTTGCATATCCAGGAGTCAAACGCATGATTCTGTATTTAAAAATGACATAAAAGGATAAAAAGTTAATAAAAAGAAGTTAAAATTATGAAATTAATAGCCTATTAACATAATTCATAACAGATCTTAAAGTCTTTTTAGTAAACTAAGATAGTATACAAAATACTAATACTAAAAATGCTAGATTCTCTTCGTGCAAGAGACAGACTTTGACTCCATAAGAAATAAATTATCTTCGGAACTATAAATTTGCACTGAAGCTTAATTTTTTTAAGCAACAAAAATACAAGGAAATACGAATAGAAGGGGCGGAGCCCCCCCCCTCACACTTTTGCTAGTATTAAATATATATAGGTATATAAATGATTATAATGATATATTTATACCTTTGAGTATAATAACGATAATAAATAAAGTTTTAATTATTTTGTCTGTACACCGCAAATATATAAAGTTATAATTATTTTCAAAACATTTTACTTCAAGTATATTCAATATCACAAGGATGAAACAATAATAATTTTTTATTTTGTACGATGCAGATACAAGTTTTTACTATGTTTTATCATAATTTATCAATTTTTAATAATAAATCCCACCTTGATAAAAATCTTTGAAGAAAACTTCATTAATTTCTAGAATAACAGTTTACGTTTTGTTTATATATAAGACAGTAGTTATGTGATTGATCAACGAACAGTCTGAACGGGTATTTTTTTTTTCGTTTAGGTATCTTAAAGTGTGACCATCAATCAGGTGAAAATTTGTTCTTGTAACTTCAGTAACTTTTCTTTATAATTTATGAAAAAAATATATATATTACTGTAATAGACTGGATATTAGGGAGTTGTACAAACACTATTTGGTCTTAGCGCACAGGACTTTCGGCCCCCTATAATAGTTAGGTTAATTTTTAAATTAATATTTAGATAACTAGGTTAAGAAAGGCCAAAGGGACGAAGCATTTAGTATAATTATTAATATTTCAATCAGGGCAAAAATTAATAAGTCCAGTGGAGCCGAATGCCCCATGTGCAAATATAAAATAGTGTTTATACTTTAACTAGTTAATGTTACACCCCGTTGATGAAATTGCACATTTCGTGAACTGGCCTGCGAAAATCAAAATTATTTAACTAACCATGCAAAGGGATTTCCATAACTTATTATTCATAAATTTATCATTATAACTTAATTTTATTGCTACATCTTTCATAAATAACTTATTATTAACAATAAAAACTTTAATTATTTTTTAAATATTCTTCTCAAAGTATCAAAACTTATAAATAATAGTCAGTTATTTAATTAAAATTTTATGCGATGCACCACCAGGCTGCTTTGCTTTAATATTCAAACAATTTGCTTGAAAATTCAAACAAATGTTCAAAAATTCAAGCAACAAGAAAATTTCAAGCAAAGCGGCCTGATCAGATAAGAAAACGCTGCCAAATTCTTGACACTACGGTTCCTCGAGCAAAGACAAATATTCAAATGAATTGAAAATTTTTACAATTTTATGTATCCTCATATATAAGAAATAAAGTTATACCAAACGTAATAAAATTAGAACTCCCGTACAAAAAATTAAATAAAAAAATAATGGAATTTTTATGCATTATGACGAAAAAAAATTTTAAAAAAAGGAAGAATTGAGATATAATGAATTTTTTAAAAGTAGAACTCTCCTGGTAGATACTACATCCAAGAGAAAAAATATGTTGAGAAAAAAATTTTCAAAATATTTGGTTTCAGATGCATAAAATCAAGTAAAAACGGCATTTCTAAAATAAACAAAGGGTTACATCCAGATAAAAAAAAAATGTAATTTGAGATTTTTTGATCAAATAATGTTTGAAAAAAAATGAGGTCCTAATACCTAATAATACCTAACTTCTTAATACATACGTATATCCATATATAATATATATACATACATACATCCATACATCCATACATACATGCACACACCCAGACTTTTTTTAAAACCGGTTTTTTAGCTTCCTGGGGTTTCAAAACGTGCTTATATGCAAAAAATAGAAAATCAAAATTTTATCTATCACAATGGTTCCTCTGTGAAGAACCAAAATTAAATTATAATGATAATTTTATAAATAATAAATTATGGAAATCCCTTTTTTGCAGGCCAATTCATGAACTGGACAATAATGTTTGCCCAGTTCATGAACTGGCCGATGTCGTTGCCCAATTCATGACCTGCACAATTTCACCAACGGGGTGGAATTATTTATATATTATTTCATCATATATAAAAATGTAAACACAGATTAATGGACATAATATTACTTTGTACCCTTTACCTTTACCCAGATCAAAGCAGCTAACTTCCTAGCTAATATATACATATAGGGAAAGCATTTGCTTTGTCAGCAAACCACAGTGAATTTAATAGTAAACCCTTTTTAACCACATTTCTAGTGAGATTTTGTTTGCATTTATAATTGTTTATACATTTATATTGGGTACACAATATACTTGTTCAACTAGAAACCTAAAAAAATTTATAAAATTATTTTTGACAAAATCTAGTATAATATTTGTAAGTAGTTAAATCCATGTATAGTCAGACAATTCAAATTCATAAATACTTACTGTTAAAGTGTTTTCAGCTAATTAGTAATTAAAATTGCGTTGAAAAAGTTGAAAACTTAAGGATCTTTTGTGATTATTTTTTTTCGAAAATCAATTTTTGCTGCTGTATAAGTCACTTCACGAATATCTCAAGAGTATGTAAACAGATTTTTTCTCCAAAATTATACCTCTGTTCTTTAGCCTTTTTTGCGTCCGCTGTCAAACGCGTTTTTGCACAAAATCATGTTAAAACGGTGGTTAGTTTCTTACTTTTTGATAATATTAAAAATATAAATAGCCTTGACATCAATACCGGAAATCTCACAGCAAATTTCGCAAAAAGTCGTGACTGTTTGCAATTGAGCGCACGTAATGTCACAGCACCAAACCGATCAAAAAAAGAAGATTTATTATGTGGTCTAAGAAACGCTGATGAATGGTAATAACGACCATTGAATAAATTAATTTGATTGGTATGTAACTGAATGCAAATTCACAAATAAAATCTGTGATACTTGTGAAATTAAATTTGGCAGTTTTGACGAATAAACCCTTACAATTATAAAAATTAAAAATTCCGCCGCAGAAACAATCAATTAATTAATTTGAAATTAATTAATTGATAAAATAATAATTTATAAATGTAAAAATATATACATTAAAAATTGTTGTAAAGGGTGCGTCCCGTGAATTCGTTAAAAAAAAAAAAAAAAAAAAAAAAAAAAAAAAAAATTCCTAGAATACTTAAAAAACTTCCAAGTTCAAAATTGCACATATTAGACCAAGAAAGTTTAAAAAAATTTTCAGCTTTTTTGAAAAATCTTGGAGTTAAACTTATAAGCAATGGATAATTTTTCTTAATTTTAAATGTTTTCTAATGATTTCTAAATTTCTCCATTATTAGCGATTTCGCATTTGAATTTGAACCGCTTTCTGTTTGAGTAGGTTAGAGTTTCAGAAAAAATTAAAATTTCATTAGTTAATGAAAAATAATTTTATAAATAATTTTCAATGCGCAAATTTAAATGTTGTTAAAAGCGACAAATAGTAAAAATTTCTGTAGTTAATGGATTTTTTGAATCTATAGAGAAAATTAATTTGACGAGTTTATTGTGAATAATAAACACGATCTACATGGAACTAAAAAAGTAAAACTTTTTTCATTATTGTTATCTGCATTACTGATGACTGAGCCTCCCTTTATCACACAGAATAATTATTATCGAAAAAAGTTGTATGACGTTAAAAATATATTTTTCTGATATTAAAAAGTTTTAAAAAAATGAACAATCTTTGTCCATTTCGAATCTGCAAGAAAACAGCGCGAGTCTCATCAGTGTAATCCCTCTCTTCTAATTATGAACAAACAAAAAAAAAACGAAAAATTTTTTAAATAATTTATAAAATAAAAGATTTAAAAGAAAACAGACTTAAATTTTTTAATCACGCCAGGGAAAGATCATGCAGTATAAGGTCATATTATTATTCTGTGTGACAAAAGGAGGCTCAGTCCTGAGAAACACAGATAATGATCAGATAAAGTTCAAGATCGCAACACACATGGTGGTGGCATCTTGCTATATATAAAGGATAACTTTAAGGCTAAAATACTTTGCTCTTCAAGGACTGAGCAGACTGGCAAGCCTTTGAAACCGGAATACCTGTTTTGCACAGTTTGGGAAGGTAATTCTGCTCCTGTCTTAATAGCTCTAGTCTACCGCCCCCCTGATGTCAAAATTAGATCGGACCCCACGTTTATTGACTTACTTCAGACTTATTGTTCAGATTACAGTCACAAAATTATTTTAGGTGATTGGAATGCCAACATGCTTGACCCAGATAATTCTGACACTAAGTTCGTTAATAATCTCATTACTGACTTATCACTTAAATTAGTTGACACAGGTGCCTCTCACCATACTGATGATAATGACACATGAATTGACCTCATTTTAATTGATGAATGTGATACTAATTTAAGTTTTGACAGAACCTCTCCTAATTATGCTAATCGTCATGACATAATATCAGTCACTCTTGATATGTTTTATCCTGAACCACCCAATGTACCTATAACGTACAAGGCGCTTAACAACATTAAATCATATGAACTAAACACACAGTTACGTAAACTTGATTGGACCATATTCTCATCCCTTGATGATGAATTTGACATTGAAAAGGGTCTCTCAGTGTTGACACAACACATAGACAGTTCAATTGACATGTTGGCACCTGATAAAACATTAAAGCATCACACAGCAAAATATCCTTGGCTGAACACAGAATTGCGTCTACTGAAATCTAAACGTGACGCAACTAACAGACGATACGAAAGAACTGGTTCTAAAAAGCTCTTCAGGGAGTTTCTGTCCCTTGCTAACTTATTTGAGGAACGGTTTGAAACGGCTCGTTATGCTTACATGCACAACCGTATTTGCAACACCCTCGATGATGGCAAGAACTTTTGGAAGGAAATGAGAAGTCTTGACTTATCCCTAAAGTAAGTGATGCTCTTCACGGATTTACCCCAGATGAGCTTAACTTACACTTTTCAAACATCTCAATTTCTCCCTTAGAAGATCCAACTGTGTCTTCAAATATAGTTAATAGCTCCTCTCCAGAAGGTTTTGCTTTTCATGCAGTCTCTATCAATGATGTCATCCTAGCCGTGTCTCATTTCAGATCACAAGCGAAGGGTGATGATGGTATACCTCAAAGCATTATAGCAAAGGCATTACCAACAATTGCTGCTTATCTAACTAAATTATTTAATGCTTCACTCTTGAAAGGTGTTTTTCCTGTAGAGTGGAAAAAATCTCGCATTTTAGCCCTCAAAAAAGTATCGGTACCATCATCGCCCTCCGATTTTCGTCCCATTGCATTGTTATGTTTCTTATCGAAAGTCTTGGAAAAGCTAGCTCATGATCAGGTGGTTAGCTTTCTTGAAAAAACAAAATTTCTTGATAAATTTCAATGTGGATTCCGTAAACATCATAGTACCCAATCTGCCTTACTTAAGCTAACAGATGATATTCGTATGGGTAAAGAAAAGAAGCTAGCCACCCTACTCATGCAGTTCGACTTTTCGAAGGCTTTCGATAATGTATCGCCATCCAAGTTATTAAGAAAGCTTCAAATTGCCGGTTTTTCTAATTCATCCTTAAAGTGGTTCTGGTCATACCTCTGTGGTCGTTCAGTATGTGTTACTTCACAAACTTCAACCTCAAATTATCGGGATACAAACATAGGAGTGCCCCAGGGCTCCGTCCTGGGCCCCTTACTGTTTTGTATATATATGAATGACATAAAAGACTATCTGGATGATAGTACGTTCAGACTTTTATACGCTGATGACCTACAGATTTATGTCCAGGTTCCTGCTGACCAAATTAATCAGGGAATTTGTTTGCTTTCTGACTCAGCAAAAATAATTTCAACATGGGCAGACTTAAATTGCTTAGCCTTAAACACTAAAAAGACCCAGGCAATTATCTTCGGCTCACCCAATACAATTAAACTCTTTAAAGAGTTACAAATTTCAAAGGTAATAATCAACCACAGTGATGATGGTGTCCAATTTGTTGATGAGATCACCAGTCTTGGAGTCATCCTTGATAATACCCTCTCCTGGCAACCCCAAATTGGACAAGTAACCAGGAAAATTAATCGAGTCCTTTATGGTCTTAGGATTATTAAGCCTTGGACATCCCAGACTCTTCGTAAGCGTCTTGTTGAGTCACTTGTTGTTCCGCACTTAGACTATTGCAACATCGTATACCTAGATCTTACAAATCAGCTAAGTGCACAACTCCAAAGATTATCAAATTCGGCAATAAGATATATATATGACTTAAGACGTCATGACCATATAACTCCTTATAGACGCAAATTAAATTGGCTGCGTAATGAAGCCCGCACCACTTACTTTGGTGCTTTAACCATGTATAGAATTGTTCGTATGAAGGTGCCTCCCCTTCTTACACCTCTTTTTAAACCATACAAGTCTGACAGGCCATCTCGTGGTCCCCGTAAGGACTTGGAAATTCCTTCTTCCATTACGACTGATTGGGGCCTAAACTCTTTTCAAGTTAAGTTTGCACACTTTTGGAATAGTATTCCCCCATGCATACGCGACATTCATTCCTACAATCGTTTTAAGAGGAGTATCAGACAATTTCTTTTCAGATTAGATCTTACTTGAACTAAACTATTTGACTCACATGTGACACATATTATTTGTGCATCTCATGATTTGACTATTTGATTGATTATTTATTTATTTATTTGACTCATTTTGACTGTTTGACTATTGATCTTATTTTAACTATTTGTTTTGACATGATTGTTGTATATTTTATTTGAAATTTCACAAATTTTATGCAAATTTATAATGTATATACAATTTATAATGTATTTATTAATAAGTAAAATAAAATGTACATATTTATTTAAGATTATATTACTGAAAATTTATTAACTAATTGTATATATAAGAGTTTACTAAATATGTAAAGAGTGTACTGTATTTTTGAGCTACAAAATAAAGGAAATAATAATAATAATAATGAAAAAAGTTATACTTTTTTTAGATTCATGTAGATCGTGTTTATTATTCATAATTAATTTAATTAATTGGAACAAAAAACAGTATTTATACTGTTATACAGTATTTATATATATTTATACAGTATTTATGCTGTTTTATGAATATTATATAGAGAAAATTATTAAATGATTAAATAGTTCCTTTGACACAAAGTTTTCCGTCAAACTATGTAAAAATTAAAAAAAAAAAAAGTTGAAATGAACAAATGGAGCTTTGTTTGAAGAAAATGAAAAACAAAAAAGCATTATTATAATCAAAGCACGTTTTGCTAAATTGGCAGTATTGATGAAAATGATGTTTTATGTAGACTATTTGACTTATTCATAAAATAATTTTCTAGTTTTTTAAAAAAAATGAAAAATCGATAAAGAGAATAAATAAAGTTAACAATTTAAAATTAAGATGCAAATTGTATAAGAAGAAAATGACGTCGTCATCGAAATCAATGCTTAAAATCTTCAAGCAATAAACATTTTAAGTATTAGCCATAAAATTTATACAAGAATACATTAAATTTACTTTTTATCGATCCAACACACAGATATTCTGATCAAGTTAAATATTTTTACGTGCATGCATAAAAAGTTATACAGGGATTTATAGACTAAGCACTCAAAAATTACGACCTTTTCTTGTTTTATATTTTGTTTTAGAAAGTCTTAAAAAAATTTTATGCCACTTATATTATTGGGAATGTTCGTTTTATGATTTATCGACGTTTCTTTTAAAAGCAATAAAAATTTTAAATTATTCGAACTTTTATATAAATTAAACCATGAATTATAATTGACTTCAATGCAAGATATGGTATTGACTAATCAAATATTCATTTTTTTAACATGAAAATTCAAGCAATATACTTTTGGAGGGTATGTTTTTAAAAAATTGTAGCATCAATCGACGCATAATTTTTTGTAAATTATAGAATTTTTAGCCTTGAAGATAAAGACCGAACGTCTTCTAAACAAGGACAATTTATTGTAAAAATAATTCAACAAATAAAAAATTTTTAGCTCAAAAATCAAAAATTTTTGTGTAATTTTAATATTTTTAACACCACCATAATATGTGCTTTGTTAACCATCATTTGAATTTAAGAAGGCCACTAACGATAACTGGGCAAACTGGCATAGTCTTATGATCGTTTTCAAAAAAACTGATCCAAAAATCGTTGCAAAATATCCTTGTTACGGAGAAATTCAACACTGAAGCGTTCCATGAATAATTATAAACTTTCGTTTTTATGGATAATTTTTATAACGGACAAAGTGGTAAAACTGAACCGTTTCCAAATTATCCGTGGCAAACTGAAACGCGAACTGCGAGCCAAAATCACCGTTTTTGCCCAGCTTTGCCACTAGGATTTGCACATTGCAGCCCCGTGTCGCAGATTTTGCTGTATTCAGCAGCAGTCGATAAATACATTTTTAATGTATACCTACCGCTTTTTTCATTATCAGAACTTACCTGGAGGGGAAAAATGATTAAGAAATATGAAAAAAATTTTGTAATCTCCACCTTCAATATTTACTCCCTCAATAATTACGCAATGCTGTATGGGGATGAACTGAATTATTGAAACCGCTACTGTTTGTTACGTTAGGGTAGGTTTACGGTAAAGATTACTAAAAAACTGTAAAAATAACCGATAAATACCCCAAAAAACGGGAAAATTAGCACTCCGTAGATAAAAAATTGTTTGAAAAATCAACGGTATAGAAGGATTCACTAGGACAACGACATCTTGCATGGAATTATACGCAAGTCAAAAAGTATACAGAAAGAAATAACATTATTTAATTATATTTAAAAATAATTAAATTCAACATTTATTTATTTTATTTTCTTTTCTTTTTTTTTTCAACTACAATTATTCATTAAGTACAGTAAAAAAATTCTTTTGTTGTTGTATATGCACTACTACTGTAAATAAAATATGTTTAAAAACGAACAATCTTTTTTAACTTTTGTAATTGTGATGCCATGTTGAAAGAAACAATCTCTCTTTTTAATAATTAATGAATGTAAATTAATGAATAAAATAAAGATGAAGATATTAAAAACATTTTAATTAAGAAAACGTGAAGAAATTTTCTATATATATAAGTTAGACTCTTTCTTATTTACCAAGCTCATTTCGATTTTAGCTTTTGAATTAAAAACTTTGTAGAATAAACTATTATTTTATTTTACATATCAGCAATAATATTTTGAATTTATAATTTTTTAAAATTTAGTTAGATAAAACCAAATTCTAAAATTTATAAACAATGAAAGCTCTCTTACTTTTTTAACTTCTTTTTAAAACACAAACAAAATAAATAGATAGCTAAAATAATTTTGATATGAGGAAAAAAATATATATTCAGACAGATTCCAAGGAATTCCTCTTTCACTATTTATCAACCTAACCGGATTTTCAAAATAAATTCAAACTCACCATAACAGACGCTTATCTATAAGCTAACACGCTAGTTCTCTCTAACACACATAGACACAAGTTCAGTTGAAAACTAGTGTATAGAAAGATGCGAGAGAAAATGTGCCTTCCTGGGTATTAGATCAAATTCGACCTCATTAAGAGAGTAAAGAGAAACTCAACAAGCGTGTCATCGCTTATATATTATGTACGCATGTATTGAGCTGAAATTGTTTAAATTATATTTGGATAATCTGTTTCCAATACATACTTTCCAATATATATTAGGCTGTTTCTTATTTCCCAAACTGGCTGTAGAGAAAAATAACAGCCCAAATAGGTCATAAAACTATTCTCTAAAAAAAAATTTTTACACACAGTTCAATGTAGTATGCCGATCATATTCAGGCCAGTATTTTTCTCAGCTATAAATTTAGTAAACAAGAAACACCCTAATATATTTAGCCTATTAGTCTCTTTTAAGCTGTCAGTTAAAAAAATGTCTTTTTTATAATCTTTTTTATAAGGACCTAAGGTCCTTAAAAGATATCAAATATATCAGTTGATAAAACCTTGTTATAAAATATGCCAACATTATTGCGCAGGATAAAAAGTTTTAAACAAAACCAAAAATAAAAAGTTTTTCGATAAAAAGAGTGTTAAAATAAAAAAATAAATTATTTTCACGCAATTTCATCTAATTTACTCTTAAAAATATTTTATCGTGATTTTAAATACTTATTACAGATTTATTTTCTTTGTTTGTTTTTGAAATTTGGTATCCTTATTACCTTTAAAAATGGATTTTTTAATCTGTACTTTTCCAAGTTTTATTTTTCAGTATATCTTAGAAGACTCAAGGTTTGTGAAAAAAAAAACAGAATATTTTTTTTTAAGTAGCAGCCTAGTATACATTATATGTTATCTATTGAAAGTAATTTTTTTTTATTATATACATAACATGATTGCTGTCTTATAGAATCAGATTATTGGAGAGGTTTTTGTTTGGTCACTGTAATTGCCTCGTCGTTATGACGTCCTTATTCATATATATAGTATGCACTATGAAGAATCGATTGCTTTCAATCTATAGTCATGTGATTACTATGTTATTATTAACGGGTAATTTCTCTATGTATAAAGGAATCTCGTAATGAATTTGTTGAGTGTGTATACATTAGACTGGAAGTTACTTTTTTCATCTTGCATTTAATTCATTATTAAAAAATTAATTTTATAAAATTATTAAAGTGAATTATAAAATTTGATTAAATAAACCAATTTGTAGCTAATATGCACCTGAGTGTATATTTTTATGTATACGTGAAATATAAAAATGTATTTTTTTTATCTGTATTTATAAGGTTTAATCTAGGCTGAACTGTATGTAATATAGATTTGATTGGTTTTTTGGTTATTGTTATTTTTTTTCATTCAATCTTGTTAAACATTCTTCGTCTGTTATACAGAATTTGATGATTGGAGATATGAATTTACATGTTATCGATATAGAGGTTTTTTCAAACTTGATAGGTTTCTGAAAAAATAATATTTTTTTTTTTAAATATTTAACGGTAACAAAAAATGTAACATTTATTGATTTATAAAATATAAAACAAAATTCACCCACTTATTTTACTAATTGGTACATTTAGATAGATTTAACTGGTAAAAAATAGTGTCAAGATTTGGTCCATATGGATTTTTTGAACTGCTGATTACGAGTTTCAGGGACTTTTTTTTAAAAATTAATATTTTCACTCTTTAATTAGCAAAATTACCTCTTTTCACGCTTTTAGTGTTTAAATTTGGTCCAAATGAGTTTTACTGTGTGCTGAGAATTGGCACTTCATACTTAAATTTGCAAAACCAGGCAAGGCCCCGAAATTCGTGATCAGCGACCCAAGCAACTCACATTCACCAAATCTGGACTTTTTAAAGTTCGAATACATAAAAAAAACTTTTTTTTAGGTGTAGTTTTTGCAAGTTTAAGGTTGTTACCCCAATATCTCTCAGAAAAGATCCCAAAATTTGTGATCAGCGACCCAAGAATCCTATGATAGATAATATCTGTGACCAGAAACTTGACAAATCCCCCTTTTACCCCATATATTGACTGAAGTAATAGTCTTTTTCTACACTAAAAAAATAGTCCGCTTGTAGTTAGCGGAATTTTTTTTCTCGTAAAGCGATTGCAAATGACTTGAAACGTAAAAAAAATTAAAACAAAATGTTTTTCCCAATTACTTTTGATATGCGTTTATCGGTATGATGAGATTCGAGAAATTTTTTGAAAAAAGAAAAGAAAGAATGTTTTTTTTTAATTTTCTTTACGTTTCAAGTAATTTGCAATTGTTTGCGAAGAAAAATTTACCGTTTATGGGATAATTTCAAAACGGATAAGTTTTAAAATTTGCCATGTATGGAAACATTTAAAAAAAGTCCAGTTTCCAAATTTTTAGTTTACGGGAAATTTCTGAAATGAATTAGTCCTAAAATTTTACCACTCTTTACCAACTTTTTAAATGGAAAAGTAAAAAATATTGAAAAAAACTAAAGTTAGCATGCCAGTTTGCCCATCTACGAGCAACAAGAATAAAAAAAAAAGTTTATGTTATACGCTCATAAATTATTATTATTATTACGTTTTTTTTTACTATTTTCATGAACTTTTCAAACTAATGAAAAACTTACCTTCTTAAAAACTAATTAGTTGCGAGATTTTATAACGACAAATTACAAACTTCTTTACTTTTAATGACTGTCGAACTTTTTATAATAAACGCTTATTCGTAGGCGTTAGTACATAAGTTTTTTTCTAAGACAAAACAAATTTTAATCAAATACACGTTTAATAAAAAAGAAAGTATAAAAGTTTTTCTCGTAATTTGTTTATAAGTTAAAAAGAATCCTTTTTTAGTTTACAAAGTGCATAAAAGAATAATAGTTTTTAATTGAATTTAATAATTTTCAATATCATAATTTGCAATAAACTAACAGCCCCGTGAATCGGTTTTATCAGGATTATCATTTTCTGTCCAAAAAATTCGATTTACCTACTGGTTTTAGTATTCATAGTATTCATGGTTTGGGGGATATTAAATGGTGTTGAAGACCACTCTAAAAAATTGCAAAAAATAGTGTACAAATGTAATTTCAGAGCCTGTATAACTTATTTAGAAGTAAGCGTTAAAAGTGATTTACTGTCTAATTTTACATCTTATCGTTTGATAAAACACTGGAATTAGTTAGGTAACAGGTTTTCTAATAAAGCTACAATTTAAGCTTCAAAAAACTCACCTAAATTGTTGCTATATAAATATTAAGGTAATCAATGTTATCTATTGCTTTCCTAAATACCTTTCGTATAATTATTTTTTACGGTAACTCAAGTATTAGTACTTAGAAAAATAGTTTCTTCAAAATTTTTGAATACAAATTATTTTATTTTTTATTATTAAATTTCTGCATTATTTGGGATATATTATTATTTTTTAATGAAAAAAACAACATACTAAGTATAAATGTTAAAAATAGTGCAAAATTTATATGAAAATGTAAAATTATTATTTTTTTTCTTCTAGTACGCTTTTTCTTACTATTTTTCCTCTTTTTTAAGCGTGATCGGAAAATTCCCGAAAAAATATTCATGGAATCGTAATGCTGAGAAAATTTCAGATGTAAAAACTTTGCTTTCGGAAATCTGAAAATTTTCGGGTATACCTGAAGACGAACTCGAAAAAATACAAGGTTGACCCGAAGCTTGGGTACCCGAAAATTCGGATAACCGTACACCCCTAATTTGTATACTATTTAAAGGGCGGAATTTCCGTAAAATTTAATCAAATAAAATACAATAAAATTAAAATTAAATATCTAAAAATAATTCAAAGAGATAATTGAACTTTACTTTACTTGGGAAAGTTCATTAACTAAAATATAAAAATAAACTTCAAAAGGTTTTTCATAAAATTTTTAATTATATTAAATTAATTTATTTCAATAGACACCTTTAACGATAGTTTACAAATTTATTAAAGCTTTATTAAAAATTCTTTTTGAATTTTTTCATGAATAATGGAATAATTTTTAGAATTAAAATTATTTCAAACTTATTAAACTAATTTGGTCAACTTAAACAACTATCATGTTGACTTATAACAGTCTTAACTAATATTAAAGTTATTGTAATTCTCTAGTCCCAAATTATTCTAAGCCCATTTGATCCAGCTCCCTAAAAACGTCAATTGTTTACCTTACTTAATATTGTCAACCTTTAAAAAATCTTGATAGTCAGGTTTGCGTGCTTGGATTTTGCTTCAGCAAAGCAGCTTGGCAGTGATTACGAAACAAGTGTCTATAATATTTAAAAAAAATCTTTTTTTAAATCGGATCAAGGAAGTTCATTGTATCTTCGAGATTTTTTAATATTTACCTTCCACTACAAAGTACTTTTTTCTTTACCAACAAGTTAATTTTATTAAAAATTTATTATAACTTTTTAATTTGAATTTTAATTTCAACAAAACTATTTATAAATACGCGAAGTAAAAGTATTTTAATTTTAAAAGAAAAGTTTTACTTCTTAATAATAAAGTATAAATTTAAATTTTAAAAAATTGGAAATACAAAAAAAAAACATAAAATCTTATTAGAAATTCTACAAAATTTAATACTTATTATTTAAAGTTTGGCAAAATCCTTCAAGCATGAAATACCCAAAATGTTTAATAAAAATTTATATAACATATAACTAGATTTAAAAAAAATTAAAATAACTTTTTGTTAACAGATGCGCGCAGGGGAAGGAGAAAGAGAATTTTCGAGAAAAAGAAAAGAAGGTCTTGGATAGTATTTTGGGTCCAAGCAGCTACGATGCCCGCATTCGACCAAGCGGTGAAAATAACACAGGTAATTTAAAGTTTTTCAAACTTGAAACTGCATTCTAAAAACTTAATAATTGAAGTGAACGATTTTTTGTTTTTCTTAATATCGGTCGAACGGATATAAAAAAAAAATAAAATATTTGCATAATTAAAAGACTCAAAAGGGTCAAAAATACTAAAAATTATAGCAGTCAATTACAGAATAGAAGTGTTTCTGTCTCAAGAAGCGTTAAGTATACAGTTTTAATCATGTTCTGTCGTAAGCATTTTACGCCCCTGGGCGCAAAGTAATAAAATGAGAAAAAAAAACATTTTATCTTAAAACTTATGGGCGTAAAAGTTTTAGTTTCCAGATATAAGAACTTGAGTCTACTTAACTTTCTTGTAAGGAAATATCAATTAAAATAATTGTTTTAAATTTAAAAAATTAAAAAAAGCATAAAATTGTTCAGCTCACAAATTTATCAATCTATTCAAGAAACATATCTAATAAACAATCTTTATTCATCAGCGTAAAAAAATAAAATTTACTAATAAACAAATATACAAAGAAAAACCGTATTCTCTCTCAAATACGGTATGTATTTATGAAACAAAAATAAAATTGTCTTTTTATTGGGATTTTAAATTTATTTAAATGTACAAATAGTAAAATATTCATGAGATGCATTTCATATATTTTACTAAAAATAATAGAAAAGCAGATATTTCTCAAGACATTAAGAAAGAAAAATGTGCAAAATTATGAAGAATATTATTGCACAAAATGCATACATGTATAATTTATTTAGAAAAAGAGTGTATACATTTGCATAATTATACGTTTAAAAATTTATTTTTCTTTTTTAATTACATATATTTTGTTTATTAAGGCAGAAAAAAAATAAATTCAAAGCTAAAAGAGGAGGCCAGGATATTTGGAAAATCTAATGAAACCAAATAGCTAGGAGTTTGTTAATTATATTGAAAAACCATTCTAGATAATATCCGTTCATTTTAATGGCTATCCTGGTCTAGACACCGTTGCAACTTTTTTGGAATATCTTTTCATTTTCTGACATAATCGTAGAACTTAGAGGATGCTTTCCTAAAATAAGAAATTTAGTTCTACCTATGTGGTGAAATTTTACTTTCCCAACATCCTGGCCTCTCCTTGTTAGTCAGCTTGAATTTATCATGAAAAAAAAAAAATAAAAAATAAAAAACTCAATTAATTTTAAATAGTATTCATAATTTTAAAAAAATATTTGAGGAACAGTTTTAATTAATTTTTATTTAACAAATATTAAATAAAATCTTTTTTTAAATAAAGTAGGTAAAGTTTAAAAAATAATATTTAATGAAAAACTCCGTTTTTTTTTTTTATTTTTAAATGATAAAGAAATATATATATTTTTTATTTACATATAACATACTCGCTTAGCCAGTATTTTATATGAAATTATGGGGAAATAGTTTATCGTCTCGAGTCCAAAAAAATAAAAAATCGCCCAAATCGCACGTAAATTAAAAAATAAACTGCGATTTGAGGCATCCTTTATTTTTGGACAAGGGCCGTATAAAATTTTTTTACTTCAGTGGCGACAAAACGCGTGTTTTTCGTCCGCGTAGTGGCCAGGAAATACATGCATTCTGGCCGATGACCAGAAAAAATAATAAATATTTATTTGAGGTTAAAAAATTTCCTGAGCTATTATTCTTTGATTAATGGCTAATTTACGTTTAAGAGATTGAATAAGTTGATTTTTTTCTGACAGAACTGATTAGCTAGGGAAGACTCCGTCCAAAAGCAAAAAGAAATTTCATCAAGTTATTGAAAAAATTTACCATCTTATATCTAATTTTTTAGACAGTTACTTCAATGCAAAATAGAAAATAAATAAGCTTTATAAAAATTTAAAAAAATTTTGAATTATTTCAAGGTGTTTTTCCCTGGCTAATCATTTATAAAATAAAACCATAATTCTTGTGGGAACAGCATACTGCAAAAAAACCGCTTGTGGCTAGTGGAATTTTGTTTTCTTGCTCAACCGTTTTTTTTTTTCTTTTAAAGTCATTTAAAATTGTTTGAGCAGTTTATGTTTCTAAAAATAGGCTTCAAACAGATATTTTGAATCTTCATTTGAATTAATAAGGAGTAAAAGAGCATCATAAAATAATTCAAAATACTAATATCTGTATAAAATACTCCTTATAAGAATTTGAAAAACATGTTTATAGCGACTCGTTTCAGAACTGTTATACTTATTTTTCATGCATAAATAATGAATTAGAAATTCTTCGTTTATAACTACTTGGGTAATCTCTTATACACTGAAAAAAAAACTGCCTTTGACCTCGATTTTACTACTACGATAATAAATATTGCAAAATAGTAAATTTGGAAAACGTTAGAAAACGTTACGAAAATAATTATTTAGAGATACAAAAATATATGCTAAACTATTCCGATTAATTATAACGAAATGCTTAAAAATGTTTATGATCATGATGGTAAAATAGAGAAGAGTTTCCTTACAGTGTATATAATACAAGTGTACTCAATGAATATTTGCTGTATTTAGAACGTAAATTAAATATAAATTGCATAATTCTATTCTTGAAAGGAATTAAAAATAGCTTTTATTTGAGAGCTTAAAAAACAAGTATTTAACGAGCTTTTTGATAGAAAAAAATTGTTCAAAGGTTCGCAAGGTTTCAATAAAGAAATAATAAGAAAATAAAAAAAAGTGTGTTAATTTGCGCAAGTATTATGAGGAAAGAAAAAAGAGAGAAAATTTAAGTGGTTTAATGAAAAGTTTAGTGTGTACGTGTGTTTACGTGTGAGTCAAGTTGCTGATTAGAATCCTAATTGACAATTAAGAACAAGCAACTACGTCATTACGTCGAGTGATTGCGCGATTGCTATATTTATTGCATCCTCATTCCTCACTTTCGTGTACTTTGTCATTTTGAATAAAAAACATCGGTATGTATTTAATTTATTTTCGATAATAAAATAATAAATAATATTTTATTAATAATCTCTCCTCAATTTAATAGACTTTTGCAATTATTTTAATTGAAAAAATTATTATTATTATTAAAATATAATTACGAGGCTTTGGGTTTAATAGCCATTAATTAAAAATATATCATTTTAAAAAATAATTATTTATTTTAATTAAAAAATGAATCATTATTAATTAACTGTTTTTCAATCATAGATTTTTTAATTTCATTGGTTTTTTGTGAATTGATAATTTAAATTACGGAGGTTAAAAAAAAAAATTAAAATTTCATTTAAACGTACAGATTATTTATAATAGATTTTTTCCCAAATGCTGTATAAATCGCGATAAAAAATTCTTTGTAATAATAAATAAAAAATTGATTTTTCATATCTGTGTATGTATTTTGTATAGCATAAGTCGTTCACTTGGAGAAATCCATCTTTCGCGATAAAAGGAAATTCTTTAATCGAATCCTTATGTACGAGTTACACATACACAGAATGAAATGCTTCACGTAGTAATTTAAAAAAAAAAAAAAAAATCGTGTTAAGAATCGTAAATTAGATATCGGAAGTCAAAAAATATTCTTTTATATTTTTCTTTATATTATTATTAAAAAATCCTTTTTTCAAATCTTCGGTTATTTTTAAAAGAAGTTGTAGGTTCTTTGACCTGATAGTCTAAATAGATATAATTTAAATTTTATTGATAATTTTTATTATTTATTTTTTATTTAACGTTTAATCCCCAATGCATTTATTTAGTTAAAAAGTCGAGGAAGAGAAAGGCCATAAGATTGAGCTGCTAAACTTTTCGAATACTAACTTTTTTAAAACTTATTATGTACTTTTTTTTTTAAACTTTCTTTAAGGTAAACTCAATTTTTAAAAAAATTTTCTAATTTTATTTCTTATAAAAATTCAATTCCTCGCAGGGCAAGTAGAAAACTGCAAATTAAAGTTTTGGATAAAATAATTAATAAAACTGAAAATAATTCGGAAATTCGAAGCTAGTTAAATCAGTCGTAAAATTTTTAATAAAGATAGATTAAAAGTACTTAAAACTTGCTGTATATTTTTGTTTCTTAATAAAGTTTCCATTAAACTGATAAGATACGTTTGATGGATGGAAGTGACCAAAATAAAAAGTAAATCGAGTATAAAAGTACGTAATACTTTAATGGAGTTTAAACTTTATGTACGCTAAGCTAACGTAGTTATAAAACACCGGTGTAAATTTAGAGATTTAACTATTTCGACGGTGTTATATATCAAAGGACTCGAAATTATTTAAATTTATATAAATTAAACGCTTCTCTATTTTTTTTCATTCAAAAATATATATAACCTTTTGTCAGTCTAGTAAATTGTTTATTTGTTTAATTGTTTTAATTCTCGTTATTTTCCATTTTCAGACAGGAAGAGTTCAATTTAATGTTTAAAATAATATACTGAACTTTATTTACTCAAGCTTTATTAAAAATTCTCTCTCATTCCATACATCAACGCTAAAACTTTATTTATTCCTACACTCTGAAACTTCATTGCTTGAGCATTAAAAATGTTAAAAAGCAACAACCCAACGCCAGTCAAAAAAGAGCATAAAAAAGTTAAAAAAGCTCTAAAGCTAAGCCACGAGGGACTCGTGTCTGTGTTATTCTTAAGTTTTCTCTTCCATCATTTGTGTCACACGTTTATTATTATAAAAGAAAAAGAAAGAGACAAGTGTATATAAGAAAAATAAGAAGCTTGGTTACTTAAAGCCTTATCTGTCCCGTATCAATCTAATCAAACTTGGCCCATTCTTTAAAGAAACACCTTTTTTAATATACTTAAATGTACCATTTTTTAAAAAAACACTTTTAACATTATGTCATTGAACACGTATGAGCTTTGATTGCTTTAATTTAAATATAAAAAAAAACGTTTTTTACTTTTATTGACTTGATTTTATATTACGTACGTGTCTATTTTTACCTATATATTTATATATATATTTTTTCTCTCAAGTAAAAGAAGGTTTTAAAATCTTTTAGAGCTTTTGCTTTTTTTTATTTTTTATTCTCTTTTATTTTTTTTAAATTTCTTGTGTTCTTAGATTAATGCAAAGAAAAAGCTAAATAAAAAGAGACTTAAAAATTTGAGTGTTTTTTGTGAAAAATGGCTTCATAAGGTTACAACAGTTCCATAAATTGGATCTAGAAAGGAGCTGAAATTTTTTCACAGCATTTCAAAACAGGAATAATTCTTCTACAGATCTAGATAGTAATTTAGCGTCCCAAATGCAGTCGACTTCTTTTGTAAATAAAATTTAATTATTTCTGTACAAAGCAAATGAGGCGTTCTACCCTAACTAGGCCCAAGTAAAACTCAAGGGTTGCAGAAATCGATTCAAACTTTTTTTCCCGTAATTAAAACTAAAAATAAGTACTTAGAGCCAATATTATCTTTCCAGGTCAAATACTTAATTTTTACACAGAACTGTCTGATAATGACGAATCATTTGACAAAAGGGATTTATCAACTAATGATAAACTGTCTAATAACAACCTGACAAAAGACACTTGGATAGACACAATTTTTGTGGATGAATGTGATACTTTAATCAGCCATGATCGGTTTTTACCACCTTTTCCGAATAGACATGACATCATAACGGCCTCCATAGATATTTTTTATCCATCAAAAACAATAGAAAGTCACACCTACAAAAGTATCAATCAAGTCACAGCTAAAGATCTGAACTCCTACCTTTCTGAACAAGACTGGTCTATTTTTTCCACTGGAAAATATAATGCTGAGCAAGGTCTTACACAACTGACAGACAATCTACAGAAGGCAATAAATACTCTAGCCCCTGACAAAACAATAAATCCCAAAAAATCTTTCTATCCATGGATTGACTCAGTCATAAAACTGCTCATCTCTAAAAGAGACGCCACTCGAAGACGATACGAAAGGATGGGTTCAAGACAGTTATTTGATGAATATCTCATCTTAGCAAATTTGGTAGAGGAAAAATCTGAAATTGCGCGATGTGCTTATATGCACAATCGTATATGTCATTCTTTAGACATGAATAAAAACTTCTGGAGCGAAATGAGAAACTTGGGACTAATACTGAAACCAAGTGATGCTCTTCATGGGTTCCTACCTGAAGAACTCAACTCTTACTTTTCAGGAATTTCTATTTCTTCCTCAGAGGACCCAATAACATCTTTTAATAAAATCTCATCAGCCTCTCCAGATGGTTTTACTTTCAAGCAAGTCAGTGAAAATGATGTCATCCTAGCAGTCTCTCATTTTCAGTCCCAAGCTAAAGGTGACGATGGGATTCCACAAAGTATAGTCGCAAAAGCGCTTCCCACAATTGCTAAATACCTGACCATCCTATTTAATGAATCATTAAAAAGTGGTATTTTCCTGAGGCTTGGAAAATATCGCGCATCTTGGCCCTTAAAAAGGTCTCAATTTCAGCATCCCCCTCTGATTTTAGACCTATCGCTCTACTATGCTTTTTATCTAAAGTCTTGGAAAAGTTGGCTCACGATCAGGTGGTTAGCTTCTTAACAAAGTCAAAAATCCTTGACATATTTCAAGCAGGTTTTAGAAAACATCATTCTACACAGACAGCCCTATTGAAACTAACAGATGACATTCGTCTGGCTAAAGAAAATAAACTGGCTACCTTTTTGCTGCAATTTTTTTTTTCCAAGGCATTTGATAATGTATCCCCATCCCGACTACTAACTAAACTTCGGGATATTGGCTTCTTAAAATCTGCTCTTATGTGGTTCTGGTCATATCTCAATGGTCGCTATCTCTGTTTTACCTCCAAGCAATCTACGTCAGCACCCCATAACATAAACATAGGCGTCCCTTAGGGCTCTGTACTTGGACCACTCTTATTCTGTATTTACATGAATGATTTAAGCCAAGTATTAAATGACACCACCTTGAGAATGCTATATGCGGACGACTTACAAATTTATGTACAGGTGCCACTAGAGCACATTCATGAAGGCATTCATCTTCTCTCAAATGCAGCTTTTAAAGTGTCAGACTGGGCTGAACATAATATACTTTCCATGAACATCAAAAAGACTAAAGCTATTGTATTTGGTAAATCTCATGCGGTAGGGTTCTTCAAAAAGCTAAACATCAGTAATATAGCAATTAATAGAAAAGGTGATAAGGTTCCGTTTGTAGATGAGGTTCTTAGTCTTGGGGTAATCTTAGATGATACATTAGCATGGAAACAACATGTTAACTATATTTCCAAAAAAGTTAGCAGAGTCCTCTACGGGTTAAGATTCACTAAAAACTGCACATCCCAGTTACTAAGGCGTAGGCTGGTTGAGTCCTTAGTTATCCCTCATCTAGATTACTGCACAGTCGAGCCCTATAAGAGTGATAAACCCACCAGAGGACCCCGCATAGATCTTAAAATCACTACAATGGTCACTGACTCTGGAAAGAATTCCTTCCAAATAAAATATGCCAACCTATGAAACTCTTTACCACCCTGCTATCGCGATTTACCATCATTTTCCCAATTTAAGAGAAGCATAAAAATATACCTCTCTAAACAGGATGCATTGAATTAGCACAGACGCTGTGTATACTTAGTCATTAAACTTAGTCATTAAAAAAAAAAAAAAAAAAAATTTATTAATCAGTATTATTATCACTGTTATTATATTTAAAAGATTTTAACTTATATTTACTATATTAACTATATATTTACTTATTTGTTGACTAATTTTAAATTCAGTTTTAAAATTTTATAATTTAAATTGACTTATATTTACTTATAATTTACTTATATTTACATTTATATAGATTCTTTATTTTATTTTATTTAATAAAAATCACTTATATTATATTAACATATATTTACAACAATGTAATTACTGATATTAACTATGTAAAACTGGAGTGTTACTGTATTTTGATCTTTTTCAAATAAATTCAATAATAATAATAATAATAATAATTTTTAGCAGCCATTTTTGTGTTTTTATCCTACTGTGATAAATTTATTCAAAATATTCTTGTTTTTGGTGCCAAATACTTGTTGTACGGAAGAAAGTATTTTCCTTCCAGGCACTGATAGGAAATTTTCAGCTGAATACGATTCCGAGGTTCAAAATTGGATTTGGTCTGCGTATGCGCGATAATCTTCGCCTTTCATCACTTTGTCTTCCAGCTTAAAAAAAAAAAAAGTCAGTGCGATTTTCTTCTACTTACGATTAAATTTTATGAACTATTTTTATCTTCCAAGAAAAAAACCCGTGGAATTCGTTCATCTGAAATCTTTGGATCAAAAAATGATAATTTTGAAATTATTATTATTTAATTAATTAATATTAAGTCATGTAACCAAATTAACAGATAAAACCGAAAATTTAGATTCCTTGGATAATTTTAAATAGGAATATAACTTTTGGTAAGCTTTGTAGGATTTGTGTGAAAATGGGAAAATTTAGTTATAAGTCATAATTTTCCCTTTTTTTTAGAAAAAATTTAAAAAAATGAATTTTTATTAAAATAATATTTTAAGCTGAAAGGCGTAGTGATGAAAATTGTAATTTCTCTCGAATGCCCAGTCCAAATCAACTTTTGAACTTTGGAATCGAATCCTGTATTTTTTTTTTTCACATGAAATAAGCATTTGACAGCAAAAATAAAAATATTTTGAATCAATTAATCTCAGTTGACCAAAAACCCAAAAATGCCAGCCGAAAATCAAGACTTTGACCTAGAATGCTAAAATTTAGTTGTACTTTCGAAAAAAAAAATAGTTTTAGTAAATACAAGCAAATAAAAAAATATTTTTGATCGATTTCCGCGACACCTCGGTTGAACTTAAGCCCAGTTGCGTTGGGATAGAATCCCTCGAATATCTTACAATAATATTACGTAAAATAAAATTGGCTCTTTCTCTCTCGATCGGCAATATAAATAAATGAAATAAAATTTATAATAAAATCTAGATATGAAACATCATTAGTTTTTATTACAATGATATATTTTATTGGAGAATTTATAATTTTATTATTTTATTGAAAATATTTTATATTTCTCTCGTTTGTGATTCAATAAGCATAGCAATTTTCTAGAACAATATCTGATTCTGTATTGAAAAAAAATAACGTATAAATCCTTCTTTTTTTTTTTGTTATATAATTTAATATCTATTAATTGATTAATTATTTATAATGAGCTTTTTCATTTCTGCAACTTATAAAGAAAAACTTAAGATACGTTATACGAGGAAAAAGTACTTTTTTATCTTCTTTTCTAGTAAAATCCCCGTGGAATCGAAATACTTTTTATATTTATTTACGAAGAGAAAAAAGTAATACAAAGTGTCTGGTAGAAGCTAATAGTCAACGTCAATATCTAGAAGGAAGGTCTAGAAACAATATAATAACTGATTGGGTATTTAGTATTTAAAGAATTACATCTCTGACTATCAAGAGTTTATTAAAGTCCTTCTCTTATCTTTGAAATTTATAAATTTCATGCATTTTCAAGAGCTTGAAAAAAAATTAAGTAAAGTTTTTATGATTAAAGTCTCTGTAGCTGAAGTTATCTGAATCTCAATTCCATCCTTCTTGTTTATGCTGTTTACTTTCTCCCTTTCTCCATTATTTATTAAACCTTCTAAAGAACATTTTAAATGTCAAAATGCATTCTTTGATTTTAAAACAAAAAAAACAACAACAAAATTGAATATTGCGTTGAATACATTGGCAGTATTAAATTAGACAAGAGATGTTGGAGACTGTAACTTAAATTAAGTCTATTAAATTAAAATTCAACCTTCAGAAGTCATAAAAATATAAATTTAAAAATTAAATTTAATATTTCTATTTTATGCCTGATATGAAAAATTAATTTAATAATTCCATTTTATGCCTAATTTTAGAGAGTTAAATAAATATTACAAACCGTTCTTTCCCTTAAAATCGTCTTCTCATGAAAGGTTATATTATGTCCCACTGTTTTTCGGCGTACCTAACACTGACTTATACTACTTATACTATTTATTTTTACTCCACTTCCTGCTTCAAAAACGACTCAAAGAAGATTTTTTCCAAGCAATAGCATTTGGATAATTATTGTTCTTTTATTTGTTCCTAAATTCAATAAACGTCATATAAATGATAGGAATTCCCCATTTACGATACGCAGAAAAAGTTTTTGTAACTAAAACTAATGAAGTGGATGGATTATAAAAATTTACAGCTAATTGTTTAATTTATAACGGAAAATAAAAATAAATAACCTTTATTAACTTACGAATGGAGAAACGATTAATACCAACAAAATAAACAACATGTGCAACTAATAAAATTTTTCACCGAATATTTCATTTAAACACTTTAAAATTAAATTTAGTTTTAATATAATTTATTTTAAAAATCCAATTCTCCTTTTTGTATTTAACAAATCAAATATGAACAAGTAGGAGAGAGAAAAGAAAAATAAAAAATAAAATCAGAGAGCGAAAAGTAAAATAAAAAAAAATCAAGTGGGTTCGGTAGGTTAATTGGCGTTTCAGTTGTCAGGTATACATACATATATATATATAAATACGAATATACAGAAAGAACATGATGTCGTTAAGTTTGCGCTCAGTCGATCCCAACCTGGTGTATATTTCTCTCTTTCTCTTTCTCTTTCTCTTTGACGACAACTATGACGTCGATGACGTCGATTGACTCCCACTAAACTATAAACGTTAAATGCATGAGCCCCCAAGCGTATACTTAAATATTAAACACACAGACTGGAAATCGTAAAAAAAAACTGATAATTTTGGTTTTTAGCCTATAAACGAGTCACATATACGTAATATGCAAATCGTAAAAAAAAAGAAAAAAAATTATGCAGTGATTTTGGAAAAAAGGGAAAAGTATCTTTCGTAAAATTATTGCCCCTTTTCCCATCGGATCGACCGACGCTTGCGTCGTCATCAGAGCAAGAGAAGAGTATATTTGAAACTGCAGCTGCAACTGTATTACATATACATAGCGAATCGATCTTGGAAAGCGCAGTGTTTCTCGCACAATAACCAGCATCTGTGTATTAAAAACACAGAAACATATATAAATTTTCTCTCTTTCTTTGAATGAGCATAATTGGTAGAGTCAGGCTTGAGTATGCATGAAGCTAGAACAACGTTTATAGATGCGAGAAAGAAAGACAGAAAACGATTCTTGGGGTTGCTTAGGAACGTTACGTCCATCCGGAATGCTGATCTTAAGAGAGAGTATGCTTTGATTTATACACTTGACTACATCGGACTTTCCCTTGTTTAATTTACTTCTCGATGTATCGACATTTCTGATTCGGTATTTTATGAATGCACATGACGATATATTGACTTGCAATAAAATTTCAAATATTATTTTTTTCAAGTAATAAGCATTTTTTATTTTTTTATAATTAATTAAATGTTATTAATTTATAAAATTTGAGGAGTTTGATGAAGAAGATCTAATTTCAAAACTATAGCGCCTCAAACTTCTTAATTAAATTAATGATTTTCGTAACTATTTAACATATACGTACAGCAAATATAAATTGAGTGTACATATAATTATTATAAATTACTCTTGAATTATAATTAAAAATTAATTTTTATTAACGATCAACGATTCAGCTAAAAATTATCCCATTTTTTAGGAATTTAATTGCGAGCTTTAGAATTTAAAAATAGAGCCAATTTTTCGTAAGTAATTTTTAAGCGTTTGAAATTGTCGAGTAAAAATTAAATTTTTGTATCAATCGAAGTAACAAGAATTAAACCAACCGATTGTAAAATTTCATGCACTAATAAAGTAAAGTTGAAAAGTTGAAAAAGCTTTTTGAGTAGAAAAGTCCTGGCGATAGCGTTGCAGAGGAAGTTATTTATTTATGATTCTAAAAAGTTGAGTAAAATGATAGAAAGTAAATTGGAAAAGCTTCTTTTGGGATGAGTGTGTATACATATTTAAATACGCACCAGGAATATATTCTATTTATGCAAAAGAGTATAGAGATACTTAGTTGGATGACTAAGGTTTATAACGTCTTTGAATAATGCAAAGCTTGCAAATAAAGCAAATGTACAAAGACAAGGTATGATAATAGGAAGAAAGTCTGATTAGAGAATATCATTGCTTCGAAATATTTATTAAAGCAATGTGAAAGTAAAAAAGGTTTCATAAAAAGCTTAGCATGTCGAAATTGAAATGACACTTAAAAAGTACAAGCACTTGAAAAACATATTGGGCACTAAAGCCCTAAAGGCAGATATAAAATTCTAACAAATTTTTATACTTGGATCCATTTCTATCTCGAAAAGAGGTTATATTTCAAGTAGACCTTCTTCAACCAAGACGGGAGAGTGAGAGAGAGAATAAATCTTTCTTTGTTTATTAGAAATAAAGAAAAAGTCTATTTTTAATTTGTATTGAAGATATTTAATTGAAATAATTAAGGAAATTCAATTTCGAAAGAAAAGTTTTTTAAAAAAGAATTACGTGAGATTAACCTAATTAATTTCTTCTTTTGCTTTTTTTTACATTATAAAAAATATATGTGTAATTAAATTATTATTATTTAAAAGAATAAAATAAACGATTAAGACAATTAAAAAAGTTTAATGCTTTAGTTTCCTTCTCGTCTTAATTTTTAAAAGCTCTGGTACTTACATATTACGGAAATTTGAGTAATTTTTATTTTAAAACGTTGATTGTAAAAATAAAATCTTAGATGGTTTTCAAAAAATGTCTTCCCAAGTATTAACTAAACGCCTTACTTTGACTCATAGAAATAAAAAGAAATTTTTGACACATTTTTATTTCTAGAATCAAAACTTAATTTCATTTAGTACATTTAGAGCTCAGTAACTATTCGCCAAATAGGCGACCAGTATGCAACCAGTGTGCGCACGAATTTGCGAATCATTTTGGAAGCACTGTTTATGTTTCAAATTAATCAAATAGGTAGGGACCACCATGTTTTATCAAAAAACCGCCCGAGCACCATCTTTTTAATCTCTTAAATATATTAAAAGTATTTGCTTTTTTGGAAGACCTACAAAAGGCTTATAAAATTAAAAGGAGGGTGCGCAGGTGGTCTTTTGACAAAACATCTTGGTCTCTAACTATTTAATTAATTTAAAACATTAGCAGTGCCTCCAAAATTATTCGTAAACTCATTCAAAATTGTGACAGTAGATTAAAATTTGTGTAACAACTTACAAGTTGCAATTAATTTGTGAAGTTGCTTAAAAAGATAAATAGAAGTATCATGCTCAGCTTAAATTAAATTTTTGATCCCTGAGTCAAAATTTACAGCAAAAAATATGCAAAGAATTTTCTGGTCATTTCGCTAAAGTTGATAAAACAGAATATAAACTGTGTTAATGATAAATAAAAAATAACATAAAATCTTGTAAATTTTTAAAGCCTTTAAAAATAGAAGACAAAAGAAGTGAAACAAGAGAGAAAATACCAGCATTTGTTGTTTATAAAGACAATAGTTTCTTTGATATCAATGGAAAAGAGGATTTACTATAAATTTTATAAGCTGCGTGTTGGTATATTTACTAAAATTAAAAGATAATTAATGAAATAATAGGGTTAGACCTATTATTCTTAATTTTAGTCTATTTTTTCGAATCTTTATAAATTTAAAGCGGAAGTTAAAAATACAATGAAACGTGAGTTAGCAAAAATGCCTAAATATAATTTCCAAGTCGGTTTTTAATATGCATCAAGACTGCAGAAAATAAAATAAAGTATAAAAAGAGGTCAAATTTAAAAGAACTCGTTAAAGAAGTTGTTGGTTTATTGTTACTTGTATTACTCGGCAATTTCGCGGTTACTTCCATTTTTAACAATACGTATTCTTTCTTGTAAGTAAAAGTACAATAAGATCTTTCACTCGCTTCTACCAAGATAGCCTACAAAATTTTTTCCACTTAAGCTAAATAATATTAAAAAGTATCCCGTTACAACATCTTTTTAATTTCCACTACTCTTGTAAAGAGAAGTTAAAAGGAAAAAAAATTATTTTATTCTACCTATGTTCATGTAAACGTCTATTTGATTTCTCTTGATATTCAACGTATGGTATTTTCTCTTCTGTTTACGATCTTGTTGCTATACAAATATTCTCTCTCTCCCTCTCGCTTTAAAAAAAAATTTTAAAATGAAATTATAAACTTTATAATATATTTTTATAAAATAAATAATAAAATTATGCTATGCATATCATGCAAGCTAATTTAATTTAGTAAGCGTAAGAAGAAACTTTACTTGCATACAAACATAAAAAACCTGAGTGAAATTTAAAACATTTAATTATACACGTAGGATTTAATTAGCAAAAAAATAATTTATTGACTAAAAAAAAGGAAAAATTTTATTTTACATGTGTGAAAGAGGAAAAAAATGGTTTTTTTTTTAAATAAAAATCCCATCGTTATTATTAATATTTTAAAAATAATTACTACCGGGTTTTTTTAAATTATTTTTGCCCATAGATGGGCCGGCCATTGTCCGAGTTAACCTGTTTGTTCGAAGTATTGCTACGATTAGCGACATCAAGATGGTAAGTATAAATAACAAAGAAAAACAAACAAAAAAAATAAGTCAAAAAAAGTTTATTTTAGGCAAATTTTATCTCAATTTGTACAAAAGGACCTGTATTCTCTTTTATTGCTTAATTGCTAGTTGAGGGTATCTTAATTTTCAAAAATAATTTAAAGATTTTTTTTCAATAATTTTTCTATCCAGTTTCTCTGTTAAAAGAATTATTTCTATACTTATACAACATTTTTTACGCTTCCTTAATCAAAAATTAATTTTTATTTTATTTAAATACTCGATGATTTTACTTCTACATGAATAAACAATATTAATTACAGTAATTTTTTTCTTCGACTTAACTGTTGAACGAACTCTATAAAACCTAAAGAAAATTAAATAAAAAATTTTTTAAACTTGTTAGTATGCCACCTTGGGCTATGAGATCAAGATTATAATTGTCAATATTTGCAATCGTTTAGAAAAAAAAATTTATCAGCTGTTATCGGATTTTTTTTAACTTATGTTACAAGCATACTAGAATTTAGAAATAAAAGAATTAAGGTTCTTTCTAATACTGATTTAAAATTAATATAAGTTGAAAATTAAATTTAAATCTGTGGTGCATTTGAGATAGAACGAGCCATAAAAATCTTCGGTATTGTAAAATAACGCTCTATTTCATTTTGGTGCAAAGAGACGAACGCTAATTTGATCAGAAAGCTTTATTTCAGATAACGTATTTTAGTGGTTTTAAAAACATGTTTCTCAGAGTAAAATTTATTTTCACTCTTTGAAATTACCAATATTTGTGGCCTGTTAAAAACGTTAAATTTTGAATTCAGCCTTTGGTCCGAAAGCGTTCTTCATCAAAATAAAATAGAAAAATTTTTGACTCTACCGATGCGATATCAGTACGCATTTAAATAAAATAATAGCGTTAGTGATTTGACATGCTTAATTTTTTTTTTTTTATAAAAAGAATAATCCCATGAAAACGAAAGTACTGTAAAAATAAAAGAAAAACGAAAAATTCAACTAATTAAATATAATTTGAAAGGTTTAAAAGAAATTATTTTTGGTTTATTATTTTTTTCTTGTGAGTGGCTATATAAACGTTTTTTCTTAACACAAACGGAAAAACATTTTATACGACCCTTGGCCTTAATAAAAGAAAGCCAGAAATCGCATTTTACTAGCCTTGGATTCACCTTGGATGTAAATTTACACGGGATCTGGTCCAATCTTTATTTTACATATATAGGGCAAAAGAAGCCTCTTTCCTACCCTAGGGAGATGGATTTTTTGCCCATTATATGTAAAACTATGTTTTAAATCACGGAACAAAATATGGGGTTCGACTTTTGCATGCTGTCTGCACTCACTCGCTACGCTCGTTCGTACAACTGCATGCAAAGTCAAAACCAATATTGTGTCTCTTGTTTAAAAAATAGCTATTTATGGCCATGGGTCGTGATTTATTACTTTGGTTGTTAGTTTTTATTTGTTTCTTATGTACGTGTACATAAAACGATAATTTTTATGAATACAAACTAATAATTGGATTATTGTTTTTTTATGCTTTGTGCCTCTATACAAATGTATATTTTATATGAGCATTGTACATGGATCGTAAAAAAAGTAGGCGCAAAATAGTTTATATTCTATTCCATGTAGAAAAAAGGAATAATGTAATTATATGTACATTTTTAGAACAAAAAAAAATTATTAAATGCTAATTTAATCGTATTCGTAAAATCAATTTTTTTTATGAATAAAATTTTCAAATAGATGCTGGTTAGAGACCAATTAGATTTTCACGAGATTTTTAGTTTTATCTCGTATTTTTACATGCGCACAAAAAATTACTAAAACCAAAACAACGATTTTTTTTGACTAAATTCAGTTTGGTTAACAGTCACTACAAATTTTTAGTAAAATTTAATAAATTTATATTTACCAATATTGTTAAAATTAAATTGTATTTAAAAAATTTTTAGAGTCTATTTTTACCAGATTTTAGACAAAAAAAAACCCATTTAAATTTTGTGAACCTTAGTTCAGTACAGAAAAATAATTATAAATTCAAATTTCATTAACGAAAAAATATTGAAAAAAAAAATATTTGCTTAAAATCGTTAACTCAATAGTTATTAATTTTTGAAAACGGGATAAAAAAGAAAATAGAAAAATCTTATTGGGTCCAAAAGCATCTTCTTACGTGATTAAAGTTTTGATTAAAAGAAAAGAAAAATGCATAGAATAAATTGCTTTGAAAATGTAGGTGCATAAATGTACATGTAATTACAAAGATATAATTGCAATTTGTTTATTTATATTAATCGTAAATTAGCATATTTAGAAAATTAGAAGCAGGCATGAAGCATATTTACAGCTTGATTATACAAAAAATAAATAAAAAAATATAAATAAAAGATGATAATCAGTTAATATTTAAATTTAGAGAACATGAGCAAATATATCAATGAAATTTACATTAAAAGCCCGGGTAATAATAATAATCATATTTTCTCGAAACTTAACCAACAAACAATGATTAAATTACTAAATATGTATATAGGAAAATCAGTATAATATTCATCTAATGAGTATTTCTATTATAACCAAAGACAATAAACATCCATAATAAAGTATACTCTATTGACTAGCACAGAGTTCAAATTCTTGCTTCTCTATTGTCTTTATTTTTTTCTACATTTTTCGACATTTTTTTTTTTTTCACTGAATATTATTTTTTTCGGTTCAAAAAATTTTTTCCTACGAATTTATTTAACTTTTTTAATATAATAATAAAAGAAAATGCAGAAATGCGTGATGCGTAATACGAGTTCATCGACGTGTAATATCAAGTGCAATAGTCGTGTCAAATAAAAACAGTGCTTTTATTTGTTTTTGTTTCAAATTAAGTTTTCTTCTTGCATTATTTTATTTTTTTTTTTTAACAAATCTAACCTCAAAATTTTCATTATTTTACATATACTTCATAATTAATGCTACTTTAATTTTAATTCAACGAGGAAATAAGAAATGATTTTTAAATAAATGTAAGCCCTCGTAATACTCATAGCGAAAAAATCCTTTTATCGACCATCTTCTAGCTGACAAAAGCTTTACTCAAACTATGTTACTAAGTTAGAGTGAAGAATTTAAGTAATAGATGGCAGATTGTTAATTAATTAGAGATAAAACTACTGAAAGTAAAAAAACGTTAAAATTTATAAAACAAGTGCTTTTGTTCGTTAATTATTTTTTAATGTTTAAATAATTATTTAAGTATCAAGTGAGTAAAATTCATAAAAACCTTGTAAAATAATATTTTAATTTAGAGGATTACGTAATTTTGACGTCATATTGTATAAAATTTAATTAAAAATGAAAAATAAAAAAATATATATGTATAGAGAGAAAAGTAAGAAGTTAATACATGTATCGACAACCATGACTAATACTCTTGTAAAATTTGCGGTCATTATAATATATTTAGAATGTCAATCAGAAAACGTCAATTAACTTCAATTTATTTCAAATATAATAAAATAGTAAGAATAATAATAATAATAAAATTGAATATTGATTTTAAAAATATTTTAACGAAATATATAACTTCCGTTTGAATAATTCTGTTAGAAAAACTTCATTTTAAGTAGTACGACTCAGCGCATAATCAGACTAACAAACTTATAAATTTTATCTAAAACACGAACGTAAAATTACTAACATTTTAAAATTATTTTTGAGAAAAAACTTTTTTCTTCGAGAGTTAAAAAAATAAGGCATATAAATAGAAGGTTGCAAGTTCAGCGGTTCGTGAAAAAAAAAAAAAGAAAAAAAAGTCTTCATACAAGTTTTATTGGATGATGCTGATGACGTAGCCCTAGAGTATATTTGATATTTTACGTATACAGGGCCTCGCCCTCTCTTCTTCATTCTCTTTTATATTCTCTCTCGTCCCTGACCTGGTTATTTTATGTATACACGTATAGTTTCCAAACGACGAATCGCTGAATGCTGCGCTTTCGTGAAAACTTTAAAGAGTGAAAAAGAGAGAACGTTTTTTTTTTCTCAACTAAGAAGTAGGTCAGTAAACGCGGATATATAACGGTTGATCTTTCTGATCCCCCTTATTTTTTCATATTTTTTCTCCAAATCAATTTAAATGTCGTGCTGATACCGAATTTTTCCTCAATTAAACGTGGCTGCGAACGAAGAATTTTATGGATTTGTAATTGTGGCACTTCTAGCTGATGATATTATATTTTTCATTCTATTGTTCTTTTCAATTCGAAAACCGAATGGCAATTTTTTTCATTTATTAGGTAATTATGTAACGCGCCGGATGTTATTGGATTTTTTTATTTTTCTTCGCTTCTTTTTTTTGTTTTTCAGAATCCAATGTGATATAACGACGGTGGGTTGAAATGAAATTGCTTCAATTATAAATTCGCGGGAATCGTAACGAGGATTATTGTTTGAGAGAAAAAAATTTATTCTTTATTCTCTATTTTTATTGAAAATGTTTTTTATAACCTTTTAAGTAATTGCATTTTAGTTATATTATAAATTTTCGCTAATTAAGAAATCCAATTATCATTATTTTTTTTTCTCTCTATATTTTGAAGCTTTTTGTTCGTTGGTGATGACATTTTTATATTTTATACAAAGTAACTTTTTTAGTATTGTGAAAATAATAATAATAATAGAATGAATAAATACTTTTTTTTGTTATTCATTTTTTCTTATTTCTTTATTATTCAACAACGTTCAATTTCATTTTATTTACAGATTTTATTTAATCTTAGTGAAATTTTTTATTAAAAATAATGTTTTAAGGTAACTAATTATTAAAATAAATTCTTTATTAAAAAATAAAAATTAACTTCTGCCTGAGTTATTTCAAATGAGCGTACCAAAAGGATTAGTCTCGTAAGTTTATTATAAAAAACGGTAATGATAATGCAATGACTTTATTAGAAACTCGGAATTTTTTTCAATTATCTACGTATCAGAAAAATTTAGCCACATTTAATTATCTTTATTGTTATTTTTGCACAGAATAATAAAAAATGCACAATTTTTGTGCCGTAATTTAGAAGATTTTTAATTCTTATTTTGTAAGTTTTTTTAAAAAAATCATTATTACAAATAAACGCGAAATTCGGTGCGCAACTCATAATGATTTCATGTACTTGCTATTTATTATTTACAGAGCACACATATGGAGACATACTTTACTCCTAAGTTAATTTAAAAACATATCTAAGTCAATAATTTATTTTAGTTTTAAATTTTAACTTTTTTCACGCTTTGGGGATTGGGACGTGTGTGCAGTCCTCAAAATTGTTCTTACAATTTTAGAACTATACGGCTCGTTTTATACAATTTTGAAACTTTCAAAAAATAAGTAAGCGTATTTTTTTAGCTAACAGTACTTATTTTTAATGAAAAGTGCTAATAAAAATTTTAATGTAAAAGAAATAATTAATTAAGCCTATTAAAATATTGTGCTGTATATCAGACCAAGACTTTATGAAAATTTAATCTTTTATGCATAATATTTCATATAAATTAAAAATTTATAATTGACTAAACATGTATAGAATTTCCAGATGGGCCGCATTTAGTCCCCGATAAAATTATTTTTCTTCTCCGGGTTTCCCTTTTTCCAACTTATCGTAAAAAAATTTTTTTAATCAAAAGTTTATTCTAAGGTCTCAAGGAAAACTTTTATTTAAAAAAAAAGTCCCGCCTTTATTAAAAATTTAACTAAAAATGTAAAATTATAAAAATTATGTTTTAAATAAAAATAATATAAATATTATTAAAATTTGTTTTTCGTTTATTTTAATTTTACTTTTTTAATTAAGAAAAATATATAGTACGATAATAAAATTTTACTTTTTCATAAAAAATTGAAGCTTGGAGAAAATTCCATGTAAAAAGTATATATATATACTGTTTCACGTACTAACCGAGAATATGCGATAAAAATTCATATTAATACGAATGCTCATAAAAAAATACACGAACTTTTGTTGTTACAACACTAAAAACCTTGTACGTTCAAAAATAAATGTTTTAATTTTAGTTTTATATGAGGTATATGCTATTACATATTACGTATGCACTTGCATATATATGCCAGCTTTTATTTTTATAATTAAATTCTTTCTTGTACTTTTTTATCGTTAAGTTTTTACTTTTGTATATACGCGTATATATCAGTTATTCATTTAAAAAATAACTTGAATTTTTCATTACTAAGTAAAATTAAATGCCATTTGCCAAAAAATAAGATTATACCATAAAAAGCAACTTTCTTAGATTTACAAAAAAAATAGAATTTTTTCGAAAAATTAGTGAATTTTCAAAAAATTTTGTAAATATTCGATAAAAATCGTAAATTTACTAAATTTAATATATTAACAATAAATTTGAGTATTCTCGATTTTTTTTTTGTGATTTTGCGAAAAAAGTTGTAAATTCACAACTATTTTTCGGAAATTTACAACTATTAACTTGGAACATGTTCATTGGATGGGGTATTTGAAAAAGTCTGGCTTGGCAGGGGGGGGGGGGTGAAAAATTGACGCTTTTGGGGGGGGGGGGTCAAAAATTGACGCTTTTAGGGGGGGGTCAAAAATTGACGCTTTTATGGGGGGGGTGAAAAATTGACGTTTTTACGGGGGGGGGGGTCAAATGGACTTAGAATATTTTCGATTCAGGGACTTTTGGTGCTGAAGTACCTAGGAACCTTTGGTGCAGAATTTTTAAAGAATTTATTGTAAAAATTAATAAAAAATAAATTCATATTTTTTAAAAATCTATAATAATTTGAAAATTTAATTAATTTTATTCACTTTGATGTCTAAGCAGCATGATTTCTATAATAAAAATCTAAATATAAATATTTGCTTATAAATATTTATATTATGAACAAAATAGATACTTTATTATCCGTGTTATAAGTGAACATGTTCCATGCTCGTTGGTTGTTTAGTTACACAAACCGGTTATAAATTTTTTTTGTAAATTTTCGAAAAAAAATTGTAAATTATCAATTTTTCTTGCGAATTCACAAAAAAAAATCGAGAATACTCGAATTTTTTGTTAATATACTAAATTTAGAAAATGTACGAGTTTTTTCAAATATTTACAAATTTTTTCGAAAATTTACTAATTTTACTAATGTTCTAATTTTTTTTGTTATTATAAGAAAGTTACTTTTTACTTTAGTAAGTTACTTTACCCTTCTGAATATAGAAAATACGTTTTTGGTAATAAGCCATAGGAGCTGCCCAAGAAATTAAAAATTATCTTGAATTATATTTAGAATAATTAACTTTCTTCGAAATTTTCCTAAATGTTCAAATATGTAATTATTTTTACAAAGTATTCATTTGTTTATGTTTTAAATTTGTCCAAAAAACGATTTTATGAATAGTCTCCGTTGATTTAAGCTCTAGGTGCCGTGATATGCATTTATACTATTCGGGATGATATTTTAAGATAGATAAATAGTAAAAATTAAAGATTAAAAAAACAAGTCCATATACAATGCATTAAAATATTACATTGGTACATTGAAATATAGTTTTTCACAGTGGTTAAATAAAAAAAGAAAAAAGAAAAAGGAAAAATATATATATATAATACGGTTTTGCCGCATAAGCGTATCTAAATCGAATAAAAGTTCGTTATGCCATGAATCTCTCTTTAAATGCATATAAATATAATTTGTATTAGTGTGTTTGCGTATAAATAAAAAAAAATGCAGATATCGCTAACTAGAATTAAAATGCAGTTTATATAGAGTTTAGATCCGTAGCTACTCGTTCAGGCAAAAACTCCTTAAGCGCGTTAAATCCTTAGCTACATATTTTTTGTATATACGTACGTTTTAGGAAAAAGCTTCTTTATATATTCGAATATATAGTTGGTTTATATATAAACTTAAACTTAAAAAAAACTATTAGTCTAAAAACAGAAAATAAAATTTTTTACTCAGTTACCAAAACGAGCTTTTTTTTCGAGCTACTTCTTCTTCCGTTTTAACGAATAAATATAAGGTAGACTTGGCAGGCAAAACGATTTAAAGATAAAAATAAAAAAGAAGCTTTTTATTGCGATAAATCGTTAATGGATTTTATATTCTTATTCTCTACACATTGACATGCACTGTGACACTATCATTTTATTTTGCGTTAACACGAACCAGACTTTTATTGACAAATACTTTTTTCTTTTTAAACGTGAAATCCCAGTTGCTTTATGGCAACGCTAAACTTATATTTTCGTTAATTTATCCTTTCATACAGAGTCTAAACAATTTTCAAAAGTCCGTCTATTATATTTTTATTCAGCAAGTTTTAAATGCTAATCCAAGCTAAAAACATATTTAAGCACTTTATTTTTCGTTCCCATAACTTTCTTTGTTTATGCGTTGACTATAACGCTACTTAAAATGAAAAAGGTTAATTATCTCGTCTAAATCTAAAGTTTATTTTGTTGTACAGGATCAGCACTCCTAGATAAAAAATATAGAAAATTTAAATTCTCGAAAAATGTATTAAATTTTTTTTAAGAGTTAATATCATCCAAGAGACGTTGAACATGTTTTTTTGATTGAATTTCTATATAGTAAATTGCTTTGGATATCGAATCGTATTATATATAAAAATAAATTCCGGAAATAACCTCCTATAAGATTTATATTTTTTTTTCAAAACGAAATAACTATTAGATTCTTTCAAATAAAATAATTATTTAAAAATAGGATAATAAATCAGTCTAGAACACGGGTAAATAAATAATTCAGTATCGTGATTACTGGTCATTAGTGTGTACAGTTTTTCTGAATAAAAAAAAATGAAAGGATGTAAAGCAATTTGTCCAGTCTATGTATGTATAGTTTTTTTCTTCTATACTCTCGTACTATTCTATTCAAAAGTCATTGATATTATACTATAGAATTTATAAAAGTTCTTCAATAAAATTCTATTCAAAATAATAATAGTCATAATTTTTTATCTGATTTATTTTTTCATTTTTTATTCAAGCATAGTTGGTATTATTCTAGTTTTTTAATTATCTTTTGATTTTTTTTTTGAATTCTAAAAACTGATGTAAATGAAATTTTCAACGTTCCTAGGAAAGATTTTTTTGAAAAAAGTTAGGTCAAAATGAAATTACAATAGTTGCTGTTAGAATAAATTAAAAAATAAGCAGAAATACACTTTTTTTAGATAAGGTTTTAATGAAGGTAAAATTTTACTAAAGAGGATTTGTGTGGTTGGAAGTTTAAAAAAGCAGAAATTAGATTTGCATTATTCCTTGGTTTATGGCTATTTTAAGAGAATTTATGAACAATCAGTAAAAAGACAGAAAGGATGAAAATTTTACTTCTGCTTTTTTAAACTTCCAACTACACAAAGCCTCTTTTTTGATTCTAAGAATATCGCTTTAATTAAATTTTACCTTCATTAAAACCTTGTCTAAAAAAAGTGTATTTCTGCTTATTTTATAATTAATTCTAACAACAACAGTTTTAATTTTAATTTAATTTAAAAAAAAAAATTACATTTTTTTAGATTATAGTTACAACTCTTTTTCAAAAAGCTCAAAATAAGAATTTTATTAAATAAAATCAAGCGCAATAAGAGTTTTGCAAATATTGATATTACAGCAGTATTATTTATTTAATATATCCTGTTAAAATAAATTTAAAATTTACTTTTATTAATTAATGTAATTTTCGTTTGATTTATTTTATTAGATATTTACACGTAAAGTTTTTTTCATAGCTAAAAAAAAATAAAGAATCATATTCCATGTTATACCAAAGGGAATCGAGCCCTACACGCCAGTGTAAATGTCAATCTCTAGTTTTATATTTACAAACACAGGCACCTAGAAAATAAATAAATAGTGACATAGGGGATTCGAATATTCGATAGAGAGAAAAAATAGTAGATTTGTTGTCCAGTTTTTTTGTAGAGAAATGTAAATAAATCTGCATAAATTTAAACAGATAGATAGAGAGATAATAAAAAACGTTTTAATAAATTTGTTTTTATTGCAAAAGGCATAATAATAATTAATATAAATACATACGAATACATAATTATGATTTATTCAACCGCTTGATTTACATTCGCGATTGCTAAAGCACTAAATTTTTGATTTATGTCTTTTATTTTCTCTGTATCAGAATTTTGACGAATATCCAAACAAAACTAAATGATGATTTATAAACTTTATCTCCTTTCCAAAAAATGATTGTTATTCGAAAAAAAAAAAGAAAAAAAAAGTAAATTTTATGCTAAACGAAGTATTTTTAGACAGGTTGTTAAGCCGATGATTAAACGTTGAATGTATAAATTTTGTTGTTGGCTTTGGTAACAAGATAATGTATGTTAACCAAATATGCCCTAGAATGCCACTCAAAATCTACGAGTACTCGAGAGTTCGTTACAAATATCTATTGTTGTTAAAATTTTAAACTTGTTGTTATAACTTTAATTTATATTAATTCGTATCAAGAGTTCTCACAGTGATGTATTTGCTCATGTTCCAACTAAATTAAAAAAAATATATATACATTTTGTTTTATGATAATATTAGTAGAAACAAATTTCATTTTATAACTAAATTAAAAAAAAGGAATTCGCCTGGGAAAAACTATGTTTATTCGAACAATTATTCAGCGATCAACTAAATCACGTTGATTTTATATTTTTTTTTTATCAAACCTTCCTACGATAGCAGATTAAAATTTTTTAAGTTACGATAAGAACAAGAAAATTTGAAAATGTTTAATTAAAAACAGAAAACTTTTTTACATATAAGTTAATAATTTATTTCACTTTTTATTCAACGTTTTCGAGCCATTATTTATAATTTCAGGAGCTTAGCCCATTAACGCCCAATCAGCACATTCGAGCCATTTGAAAAAATCATTATTTTTAATAAAAAATGTCACATAGTAGCAATTGGGGCTGCTTTTATCATTTCTAAAGTCCGTATTTACTTAAACTCTAGAAAATGTGACATCATCCCTTAAATATGGGATAAATTTTAATAATTTTTAAACTTTATTAAAATTGATACTAAATAGTTAATTGGGCATTATTGGGTTAAAAACAAATAAAACTATCGACTTTTACTCAAAATAATTTCATTATAAAATTTAGCCATTTTCTTAGTTCTGTTAAAATTTTGGCAAAAGACAAAAATTTTGAAAAAAAAATTTTCTATTATGGAATTACAAAGAATGGCAGTTTTAAGTATTAAAAGATTAATAACTACATCAGATTTTATGACAAAAACTAAAAATAACCTTTATCATCACTTAAGAAAATGACTCATTTCCATTTATTAATTAAACCTATCATCAGTGAAATCACGTAATAATAAAATTATACAATTTCAAGTGCCCACACTGCTTATGCTTTTAGAAATAATAGAAATATTTTAGACAAGCTTACTTGCAGACACAACCAGAAACAAAATATATTTCAGCAAAATACAACATTCATACTCCATTTTTACCTTCATTATTATTTTTTTCTGCAAAACAGATTAGTTAAAATGAGAAAACTTCTCATAAATAAGCATAGTACACCTAAAGATAAATCTGATGTAAAAGCACCAACTTCTGATAACTGTGTTTTAAAAATATTTTAATATTTTTTAATTTACACCTGGTGCGAAGCTATAATGCTTTGAAACATCGAGGTCAACATTTTAAAAGAGTAGCACTAATAAAAAATTAAAAGTATTTCGGGAATTCAAAAAAACCAAAAATTTAAGATTCAATTATTTTCAAACAAAAATGGCAACTTGTTCGACACTTAACGTAGTATTTTCTCAGGCTGAAATTTTTTTTAATGATTATCAAAAATATCTGTTAATTGCGTGTAATTTATATTAATTAGCCACTGGAAATTGCTTTGAATAATATTTTTTTATTTGTTAATACAAAGACAAATACTAAGAGTAGGTATTTTTTATTTCCAAATATTTATTTTTAATTATTCGTTTTTTATAATTTAAATATTTATTCAAAGATTAATCCGTAAAACTTGATTATTTAAAATAATAAATATTGTGAAACTCTAGAGTAAACAATATTTTTTTATTTAACACATAACTTTTTATTTGAATTTATGTGGCTTAACCTATTAACACCCAATCGACCATACGAGTGGTTGATTTGTTTTTGGTTATAAACCTTGTCGAACTAATAAATTTCTATGGTTATAGCACTACTTTTTTTTATCTTTTTATATATATCTGGTCGTTTCTTTTGAAATTGGACACTATCTGCATTAAAAAAAAATTTAAAGAATCCTAGAGAAGAATGCCGAAAAGTTAAAATATCTGGTTGAGTATTTGTTTTTACATTTTACACGCAATCAAGTCCAATGGCAAATAATTTTTTAAAAAATTCAATAAATTTTATGCATTACTCTTTGAATGGTAGGATAGTCCAATTAAAAATGAAAAAATGAACGACCACATATACACTTAAAAATTTGAAATTGATAAATAAATAAAAATTGAAATTCTGCCAATTACACTACTATCAAATAAATGTATTAATATCTTTATGGTAAATTACACCAAGTTAATAACTGAAAATAATATTTAATCAATAAAATTAATTGATGGAATTATTGAAAATAATAAAAAAAATTTATGATAAAAAGAAAAACAATTTTGAAAACATAAAAACTATATTTATAATAAAATGTATTTAGGCAAGTTTAGCATGGCGATAGAAAACAAAATCCTAAAATTTTCATAACAAAAACCATTATTTTTATCTGCAATTTCACTAAGCTGCTCGTACAATAAATACTTGTAATGCGCATGCATATTAAAAAAAAAAATTTATAAAGTAGATAAGATGGGATTTTCGATATTGCTGCGGTTGCAGGTACGAATTCAATGTATTATTTTTTTAATATAATATAGTAATATAATAATAATAATAATAATAATAATAATAATAATAATAATAAGCAATGATGTATAATAATAATAAAAATGACTAATACATGATATTAAAAAATAATTTTATTGTATGCATTGTTAATTTTTTTTTTAATAGAAAAGAGTTACACGAAGGAAGGAGAGAATTTTTTCCAAGAGAAAAATAAATCATATAATTCATTTATTTTATTTTCATTAAAAAATTATATAATTTAGGGTAACCATCGAAATAAAAGAAAAGAGTAAAAAATTTATATTTAATGGGTTAAAATAAATATTGAGAGAGACATTTTGTATATACATGTATATTTAAATTCAGATATTTATAATATACATAAACCAAATAATAAATATGATTTGCACATCACGACGAATAATTATGTACTACTTGAGCTGATTCAATAATTTCTTGTTTTATCCTATGCAGAATTTTGATATTACTCAAATTTTTGGCTTAAACTTTTTACTCTTTTAGGTTTTAGGGTTTACGCAATTTTCTTGGCGTAATATAGTATAGCAATTTCTTTTAGGGCCAACCGAAGTTCATTTGGCTAATAGCTGAGAGAATATTCAAAAATTAGGTTAAGTCTATAAAGTACAACACTTTTTCTATTCCTAATAAAATGCTTTAGTTTGAGTAAAATCAGACTGCATACGATTTTTAAAGATTTATTGGTCAGGCTCGTACATAGTGCTTTTGAAGTTAAATTTATTTCAGCTGCCAAAAGTTTTACAAGTTATTGAGTTTCAAGGCTAATTTTATGAATTACAATGGGAGAACTAAATCTTTGGGAAATTAAATCACAATCTATAGTTATCAATGATTGTAACATGTTGAAAAAACATCCACGATATCCGCCATTTATTCCAATGAATCTTCTGGACTTCAAAACGCAAGACTGAATGTTATTAAATAGGATTTTTTTGGTAACTTTCGAAATAACGCTGTAACCTCGCAGGTTAACCAAAACATCTCTATTTGGTCTAATTTTTTTCGGTGTAAGTGTCACCGCAACTTTTAATCACCATTCTCTCACTTCTATGACCAATTAACTAAAATTACCAATTTTTGAATAGCTCTCAAAATTGCAATTTTTTGTGAAAAAAGGTTTCATTAATTTCAAAAATTTCGTATAAGTTTCAAGTTTCTAAAATTTATTAACTCGTCCCTTTTGAATAATTTTTTTTTTTCAGATATGATAATTTTAGGTCAGAGTCATAATTTTAGGATTTTTAAAAAAAGTCAATTTTTATCATTATCCTTGAAAAGAGATATCTTAGAAACTATTTAAAGCAAAGAAATCAGTAAAGAAAAAATTATTAAGATCTATAAAACGTTTTTTCATCGAAAATTCCAATTTTGGCAGTAATTTAAAAATTTCTTAATTCAACCCGAAAATAGCAATTCGATAAATTCGCTAGGTTTTCGGGGCTTTAAATGTGACGCTTAAACCAAAAATAAAAAAAAATGAGTGATTTGCTTAACTTGAAAGGTTCCAGCGTGATATTGAAAATTACAAAAGAACCCTATTTAATAACATTCAGTCTTGCGTTTTGAAATCCAGAAGATCCATTGGTTTAGATGCCGTACATCGGGGATGTTTTTTCAACATATTAAATTCATTGATCACTATAAATTGTGAATTGGTTTTTGATTCGATTTTCTAAAGCGATCTCCCCTTGTTAGCCTTCCAGAATTTTTCATCAATTTTATTTGCCAATTTGCGCCTTTATTCGGAATTCAAGTGCAAGAGGAATGTGAAAGTTCTCTAAAATTTTCTGTGACCTAAATTTAAAAAAAAAAAATTTAATTAATTGATTAAACATCTTTTTAATTGAATCCCTGAAAATTATGTATGGTATTAAGTATAATACCAAAAAGTAAAATATCGTTTATAAGTCGTCAGTAAACGAATTTCCTTCCTTTGCAGTGAAAACGTAGTAAAAAAGTTAAAATGAATTAGCATGCTCTTAAGATTTAATTTTTTCTAGCTTTTTTCTACGTTTTTTTTTAAATTGAATTTAAAATAAATTGTGAAAATTCTGAGAGTGATTTTTTTTTCAATTTATATAGTTGTAGCCATAAATACTTTCTGGGCTTTCAGTTAAAAAATTAAATGAAATTATTAAAATATAAGCTCTAGAAATCCAAAGGTAAAAAAAAGTAATTGATATTTGGAAGCTAAAATAAATTTGCTTTAAAAAAATCGTCAAGTGCAGAGAAAATATATTTTAATTTATGATGATATATTGTTTATAAACAGTAAAATAAAAAAATTTTTTTTAAAAACATTCGGTTATTAATTATTTGTTGATTTATTATGTTTTTTTTCTTACCATATTAGATGGGCCCGCGGTTGTCCGTGTCAACATATTTGTTAGAAGTATCTCGAAAATAGATGACGTTACAATGGTAAGTCTGAAAAGAAAAAAAACTAGAAAAATGAGACACGAACCCCCTTTGTAATCATTAAAAGTAAAATAAAGTTTAAAAATTTGTGAAAAATATTAAAATAACAAGACACTCTCATTTATATTACTTTGTTTAGAAAAATATCTACTTGTTATTTTTATTTACACATTACATATTATAATGTTTATGCACTTGTCAATTTTTAAGGTTTTTCTTTATACTTATTTATGTACTTAACATTTACATGTATCAAAATTTTCATTCATTCAAATAAATCAGGATAAATGTTTTTTTATTTTTTAAATTTCTTGTTATATCACAAGTCTCTATTGGTGTACACAACAAAAAAAATATAAAAAAATAATAACTTTGAGCAATATTTTTTCTTATTATCGTAGTCTCTTTGAATTTTTAAATGTATTAACACAAACACACATCTGATTTATAAATATATATATATCGTAGTTTCTATGTACCTATATCTATCAATTTATATCTATATTTATGTATATTAGCAAGGACATTAATTTATAAACTTTTTTCATTTTTAAAATATTTCAACTCAAAGGCTTTTAAAAATGATCAATTTTCTTCACTTTTGTCCAGGCTAATCATATTTATGTATTTTTCTATTTTTAAGTTTATTATACATATATATATATAAACACACACATATATATATATATTTATAATACATGTTACGCACAAATACTGTTTATAACGCAATATATGCAATTTATTTTATATTTTTTTCATTTTCACAGAAAATAATTATTCTAAGAATAGGAAACTATCTTCTTTTTTTTGTTTTCATTCATTATTACGTCCGAAAATTCTTTCTATTACAAAAGCAAAATATAATAAAAGATTCTTTCTTTTCACGTTTATTGTGTTTTTTTTTTAATTAATTTATTCGAGGAAAATTTCATTTATAAATCAGCTCTAATTCTATAACAGTGACTAAAATTTTCAATTTCTATTATTCAATAATTTTTGGCTCTTATTCATTTTATGATATCATTCAATAGCTAAGGTACTGACAATGTTAGTACCATCCAAAAATTCTTAATGGTTTTAAATAAATCCACTTCGATTTTGAAGATTTTATCCATTTTCTGATATACAGTTTTAAGTAATAAATGCTATATCAGCCAAAACAAGCAAACAATTTTTGAAAAATATTCGGTCAAATTTTGGAACCCTTAGTTCTGAGATCTACGATCACGCTTCTGAAATCTGATTCTTGAAATTAAAAATTATGAATTATAGGTGACGGATTACTAACTTTTATGTCACTAATTTTAGTTTCTTAAACTATCCCACGTAAAAACATTAAGCTTAAGTTTGGGTAACCTAAAAAAGCAAAAATATATATTTTATTATCTTCCAAATAAACTTTTATTTTTATTAAGCTTTTTTAGGTTGGTCTTTTTTACCTTACTTCAGTAAGCTTACCCAAAATTAAGCTTAATGTTTTTACGTGGGATTTTAAAGTTGATTTACAAGTTTTTAAGGTTACTGATTATTATTCTATCGAATTTTTAATCTGCTCAAAGAAATCATGTACTTGAAAACTTCAAAGTTTTAGAGATTCATCAAAATTTGGCTCAATAAAATATGTCAGCAATATTTTTCAAGAAATTTTTTGCTTATTGTGGGCGAAATATCGTTAATTACTCAAAACTAACCTTAGAAAAATAGGTGAAACCTGTAACAATGTTTTTACTGACTAAAGTTACTATGGATCCACTGAGGTAAATTCATTTTACTCCATTAAAATTTTTAGATGAATTTAACATAGCTGGTACATTCACTATAACGTCTTCATAAATTTCCAAAAAATGCATGATTGTTTAATTTGTGAAGTTAATTTATCCATTCTCATGCACAAATATTTTTTTCTCCTTTTTGCGGAAAACAAAAAATTTTTAAAATAAGATCTTTTATCTTAATTTGTCTTATTTATTATAAAATACACCGGAAAATACATTAACCATATTTTCGTAAAAAAAATACGCTATAAAAAAAAATTACTAATTTAAATTATTTTTCTACTTTACGACAATGTTTACTTATTGCAGGCTCATTTCAGTTATTAACTCCATTACTTCAACTTAGTAGTACACAGAACTATCAATATACGATTTTCATTATCTATCATACTTATTCAGCCAAATAGATAGAGCAAGTACCGATAATAATTAGTTGATTCCTCAAATGAGTATTTTCAATGAAGTAGATCTTGTACCTATCAATAGTGTTTTCATTTATGTTGCATCAATATTAAAGTCTTTGTCAGCATTTACGATTATTGCTCAGATATAGGATGCATCTGAAAACTTTATAGAATTAGTATTAGAAGAGCTCAAGAAGAGCTTAAAAGTGAATTGTAAGATATAAAATATAAACAAAATCAAATTTAATCCAACCTAATTGTATACTACAGCAAGTATTAGAATATTACCCATTAGTTTGATGCCATGTTAATCCTGTCAATAGAAGGCTTGCATAGGTCAAAATTTTAATAATGTTTTTGCATAATTTACGAAATTATCTGAAAAAATATTAGATACATATTTTTTTGTTTTTCAAAAAACCAAGATTAATAATTTGATGATGGTAACTGTGGTCCAACTGGATGAAACTGCAATAGCTTTGCTCCTTTATAACTATCTAGACTAACGAAATTAAAAGGAAAAAAATACGTATCTAATATTTTTTTATCTAGATTCAGGTTATGTAAAGAAATTATAAAAATACTAACCCATGCAAGATCCTATTCAATTACTAAAAAAACAATTCTTTTTTGATTAAGTGAACTAAATACCTTTATTTCCAATATATTTCTGTCTTGACTTCAATCTCTTTAAATAGTTCTACTTCTTTTATTTAAATTTCAACTAGAAATCCACCTTCTTATAAGATTTTTTCTCAAGCAACTACGAATTCTTAATAACAAATTGTTTCATTCAGTTATCAAAACTTACATGCAGCCGCGTGTCAGAAATATCATGCATTCTTTTCTGATTTTGATTTATCAAGATTATCTCGTTGTTAAATTTATAATATTATCGTTTATCAAAAACAGCTTTACACTCTGATTCTATCATTCAGACATTTAATTCAAATTTCTGGTCTTTCCAGATATTTCCTATCGTGACACGATACTTTTAGAGAATAAGATAGGTCTGATCAGTTCAGCAAAGTTTGTGTTTATGTTCCATTTATTTACGCTTCCATGATCTAAATTATTCTTGAATAATACTTACTGCAGCATCTCTTAATTCCAAATTCTCTAATACTTATTGCCAGTGGAAATATATGTGTACGAAATATATTTAAATACTAGAATATATGAGCATATATTTTAAAATTGATACTTAACTTGAGCCTGGAATCGTAAATTTTTTTTTTGAGGGCACACCGGAACGACCCTTGTTTTTGTGAAGTTTGAATCCTCAGGAAGTCGAAAAAAGTCAAGGATTCGGTGATAGGTGCCAAAAAGATTTTTTCACTTTTATGTCAGAAACCGTGTTTTTCGTATCTGAGCTGCCCCAAATTTTCAAAATAACTTTTTAGGCAAATAAAATTTTAAAAAATAGATAAGAAAATCTAATTGCCAGGGAAAAACCACTCCAGAAGAAAAAAAAACTTATCTTTTTACGATGAAATTTAGCCAAGTTATCGTCAATTTAAGATTTTGCTCAAATTTGTCTTAAAAAAGATTAAAATTTTATTCAAAAAAGCCTGTTTCTAAACTTTAAACATGCATTACTCGCTTGATTTTCATCGTAAAATAATAATTTTTTTTTAAAATCGATTAATTTTTCCCTGGCAATTCATTTCTTTAAGAAAAAAATCATTTTTATTGACCAAATTTCAATTTTTAGGTCAAAAGCCTTTGAAAACTGTAAGTAGCAAGATTTACTTAACACAGTTTTTGACCTAAAAATTGAAATTTATTTTTCTTAAAGAAATGAATTGCCAGGAAAAAATTAATCGATTTAAAAAAAAAATTATTATTTTACGATGAAAATCAAATTTCAATCTTTTTTAAGACGAATTTGAGCAAAATCTTAAATTGACGATAACTTGGCTAAATTTCATCGTAAAAAGATAAGTTTTTTTTTCTTCTGGAGTGGTTTTTCCCTGGCAATTAGATTTTCTTATCAATTTTTTAAAATTTTATTTGCCTAAAAAGTAATTTTAAAAATTTGGGGTAGCTCAGATACGAAAAACACGGTTTCTGACATGAAAGTGAAAAAATCTTTTTGACACCTATCACCGAATCCTTGTTCACGACTTTTTTCGACTTCCTGAGGGTTCAAACTTCACGAAAACAAGGGTCGTTCCGGTGTGCCCTCAAAAAAAAAATTTACGATTCCAGGCTCAAGTTAAGTATCAATTTTAAAATATATGTTCATATAGAGTTGAACAAACAGATTTCTGTTGCATTTCTGGAAGGTTTAACACACGTTTCAAGAAAATTTTTTGTCCTTTTTTTCCTCTGTATCATTGTGCACCGTGGCTATATTACCCAAATAGTTAACCTGCCTTAGGGATAATAAATCTACACCTAGTTATAAGTATATAATAAATATACTAACAAGCGGTAAAGTTTTCGAGGTTAACTTTACCTCAAAAAGTTTATTACTTATAAGTATAAACAAACCTTAGCTTTTAGCACTTTAGCAGGGATTTGCAATAAATTCCGGGTACCGGAAGATTACATTATTAGCCGCAAAATATATAACCTATAAACGTTTAAGTCAATAAAAAATTTTTAAGCTGATAAAACACTTCGGTTGCTCTAAATTTTGAATACCCGAACATTCCTAATTAACAGACTACAAAAATAAAAGGCAAATCTACTTAACCATAAATCCAGACCAAACATGAAATTATATCGCTCATTTTTTTCTTAAATATGAAGTATATCTATTTGTAAGAGAATTTTTTAAAATTTATATTTCCATTTTTTTAATAAATTTTGCATTAAAATTTTCATTAATTGAAATTATATTAAAGTTTTGATTAATTAGCAAAAAGAATACAGCTTATATAAGCGATTGTTTAAACATATTGAATATTATTATACAAATTACAAGTATCTTAACAGGTATAAACATATTGTCAAGTTTTTGTTTTTCATTTTCATTTACCTATTATTTAAATTAACACAAACTAAAACTCTTGACAGTAATCATTTTATATTTTTTTAATTTTAAAATACTTCCAAGAAACATTAGATCTCTTCTTTTTGTAAAAAAAAGCAAAATAGAGTAAATCTAAAAAATAAAATTCTGCGCTTGTTTAAAAAATTTTTTAGAATAGATTCTATTTTAATTAAATTTTAATTATCAGATCCAAGCAGCGCACCAAGTCGACTCAATTCAGGACTTGGTTTTAAAAATTTCAAAAAATTATTCTATTTATGAAATTCGTTATTCACATAACCGCTTCTTAAAATATTCCTAGAATGACTTAGAGGATCTTTAAAGAATGTGTTTTTGACAACGAAAAAACTTTATTCCTAACTTTTATTTGTAAAGTGTACTGATTTTTCAGTAGTAAAAATAAACCAAATTTTTTCATCAACCCCCCGAACCACCCCTTGAGGTAATCTTGAGCAATAAAGCTTTTAACCTACTTTTATTTCAATTTTTCTGACTTTAAATTCTGACCTGCCACCACTCAGCGCCTAAAATGCGCTCTTTAGATTTACAGAGTTGAAAATGCCGATAAGAATAAAAAATTAGAGCCTTTTCCTGTCAATTTGAGAAAATCAAAATCCTTTTAAGTTGCCTAATTTTTTGACAGAAAGAACAAGTTGACTTGAGAAAGAATTGCCCATATATACACGGCCAGGCTGCTTTACTTGAAAATTCAAGCAAAAAAAAAATTTCAAGCAAAATAGCCTGGCCATGTATATCTATAAGTTCTTAAATAAATTTAAGATAATTAAATATACTATCTAAGATAAAAGTTTTAAAGTGGATAAACCCTGGTTTTAAATTTTTTATTTAACTTCAAGTTAAAAAATTTATTTCTTTCACATACTTTTATGTTATGTTATAATATATAATTATTCTATAAAAACTTTTAAAATAACTTATTCAATTCTTTTAACAAAATAAAAAGTTGATACTTTTATTTTACTAATTTAATCTTTTCAATAAAACTTTAAATGATTTTCAAATTTTTATGGCAATGACTTGAAATTAAAACTTAAAACTGATTAATGAAATATATCATTTTAATGAATGGGGCGTAACATGTACATTGTTTAAAAAAAAATATTTTCATTATACCCTGCAAAAAAAATCTACTTTCTTACTTTTGGATGATCTTTTTGTGTTGCTATGTGTTGAACACGGAAAAAAATGTAGAAAACTTTATACAACTGTATTGAAAGCCAAATCCTATTTTTTCCCTTTGTTGAACTAATGGATATTAAATGGGGTAAAAAAACCTATTTTCTACCCTAGGCAGTCAGTTTGCACATTATAGGTGAAACAATGTTTTGAATCACGGGACAAAATATTTGCTTTGGCTTTTGCATGCTGTCTGCATGCGAAGTCAAAACCAATATTTTGTCCCTTGTTTAAAAAATAGTTATTTACAGAGTAAAATAGTTATTTACAAAAAATAATTATTTAGAGCAACTTTAACAATAAAAGAATAAAATTTATCTTAAATTATTAATTGAACAAAAATGATAAATTATAAACTAATTAAACATAACCTCAATCTATTATATACGTTAATTGGTATTATACTGAACAAAAAGAAGACTGGTCTTTTATACTATAAAATTAAAAAAAAAAATTATTTTACCTTACATTTTATTTAATCGAATTACAAAAAAAAAAATATATTAGTATCAATCAAAGTCATGCACAAAAGTATAAATTTAATAAAAGTTTTTGTTTTTAATAAATAAGAGTATTTTTTCAAATGCAGTATTTGTTAAAAAACTTTTTTTTTATTCGAAATAAAAAGGGACAGAAAATCAATTCATAGAAAATAGAAAAATTAATTTTTTAATAAATTTTTCTCCATGAAAAATAAAAATTAACATTAAAATTGAATAACGAAATATAAATTATCTTTAGAAAAAATTATGCATTTTTTTCATAAAATACAACAAAAGAGAATGAAATCATTGAAAAAAAATTCACAAACAAACGTTTTTATTATTTTTTTTTATATTTTAAAAATAATAAACAAAATTAACGCAAGAATAATAATTTCTCTCATTTATATAATAATCCACTAATTTTTTCAAAATTAGAAACAAAAAAGAAAATGATAAATTCAATTTTTTGCAGTTAATGCATTCATAGACATGCACTGGCGCCCAGGATATCCGGAAACCGTTCTATATAGACTATTTACACCCCGTTATCTCAGCCACTATAACGTGCGAATAATTTTTATGTATTTCTATGCATTGTCTTTTTATAGTATTCATAAATATATATCGAGGCTCCTGATATTTTTCAAGAAGACTTGTAAAAATTTTTCTTTACATTATTATCAAAAGGCACATTTTAATTAAGAGAGCTGTATATTTTATGAGCTTCAATGTGATGCCTCTAACGTAAACTTTTAGCAATTTCATCCTATTTCAATAACCATTCAATATGAATAAAGCTCTGGGAACTCTGTAATTTAATCTATTTCCTTATTATGATTTCAAAATTTCCACCTTAATATTTTATTAACATAAACTCGAGGTCAAGTTTTTAGCACTTCTGCTTTCTAATATTTATACATTCGTATCCTCCTTATATTACGAACGGTGTAGGACTGAATTTTTTTTTTTATATTCTTGAAGTGAATTTTTAAGATTAAATTAAGAATAATTTAACAGTTACAATACTCAACGGAATAAACATTAATAATATGTTCATGTCAGTACGAGAATCGAAAAATTTTTATTGATAGAATATACTAAAAATTATTTAGTCTATCTGACTAGTCGGGGATTCATTCGCAAAAACAATGAAATAATTGGAAATTATTTAATTGTAAAATGTAAAACTCTAGATTAAAAAAATGTTAAAAAAAGGTTTTATCCCATCTTATTAAAAAAAAAAATAAAATAAAATAAAATCAAAATATAAAAATGTCACTACTATTTTAACAAAAAAACGGTTTTATAGATCATCCAACACAGGTAAATGTCAATTTATTTCTTCGTTCAATCAGCAAAATCGATGATTATAAGATGGTGAGTTTGTATAAAGTTCGATGTATAAAGCTTTTCCTCCTTGTTAAATAATTTGGTCGTTTTAAGAAATTTTGTCTTAAGACTGATTGCTCTACGTGCCATTGCTAATCCTCAAATTGCAATAAGTAAAGTTAAATGTAAGCTGTATGCTTGTATGTCTTTGTGTGGATCCTTGATGTATGTTATTATTTATATATCCTGAAACGATCAAGCAAAGAACCAGAAGAATTCCAGTGATGTTAGTCTGTCCTTTAAGCCAGGGCAGTTTTGAAAAAATTTAATATTTATGGCTTTGAGTGAAATATGAGAAAATTTTTTGCTCATAATGAATAATTTTATGAAAATTCTTACATAGCTTTGTTATAAATAAAAATAAAGTAAAGTTTTTATACCAAGCTTAATCCAATAACGCTTTTATAAAGTTTAGAAAATCCGAGATTTGATTTTATAAGTTTAGAAATAAAGTTTAAATCTAAAAAAATATCTGATTTCAAAAACACACTTTTACTATGAAGTTTAAAGACATAGATTTTAGTTAAAGTTCAAAATTATTTTTAACTTTATAATAATCTAAAAAAACTATAGAAATTTCAAATTAAAGTTTTAATAAATTATTAATATCGTAACTAAATATTTGCTTTTATAAGTAAAGAAAGTATTTTCATTAAAAAAATAATTAACAATTTTTCTTTAAAATCAGTTGAAAATATTTGCAAAATATTTAGATTAAAATTTATTTTAAAATTCAGTCATCTTATTGGTTTAAAATTAAATGAATTAATAGTTAAATAAATCTGAGTGAATTTTTTACTTTATATTGCGTTGTTGCGAAAGTTTAAATATTTTATATTTTAATGAATTTTCAAATGTAGCAGATAATTTTAATGTATTATGTTTTTATGGGAATTTCAGAAGCATATTTATCTGCTGATTGAATTTTAAAACACACACTGTAGTGTTTATTGTACAAAAAAATACATATATATGCATAGAAATTAAAAGGAAAATTAATATACATTCATTTGCTGTTTTTATTTGAAATTTTTTGTTTCGTTATTGTTAATATTGAATTACTGAATACGTAAAAAAAGATAATAAAATCAAATGTCATACATAAATATTGTTTACAAAATGATTTTACTAGTAATGAATATGCGTAATATAAACATAAAAACATCATTCGATGAAAATGTGATTTTAATGAAAAGCTTTGAATTTTGTTCAAGCTATTTTTTCTCATTATTATTCAACATAGATCCTACACTGTGACTTATGCTGCAAAAAAATTTGCTATTCAGATATTAAATATACTTGGACAAAATTTTTAATTACTTTTTTACTATAAAATAAAATATGACAGAGTTTTCGAGTGCATAAGTATAGACTGCGCACTATTAAAAGGCGGAAACCTAAAAAATAGCTGAAAATGAGGGACAGACTTACATATGACGATAAGCTAAGAAAACTCCAAAAAAATTTATTTTGAGGGAAAAAATGTGTTTTTGGGACCTAAATTCGTAATATGCTCCGAACAGAAAACTTTAATTTCAAATTTTAAGCTTAATGTTAATATCGAAAGTTTGATAAATAGCAAAAGGACAGCGTACGGTGGCTACACTTTGAACACATATGGTCAAGGAATTTTTTTGTTAATTTGACTTAAAAAAAATATTATTTATCAACTTTGTAAAAGAAAAAAAAGTGCAAAAGAGCTTCAGTTTCGGTTATAAGTAGAAGGGAAACGATGCATACCGTTCCTGTGAAAAAGACCCTTTTATGACCTTATCATAAATGTAATAATAGAAAATTATTTCTAAAATTTAAAATATCTTAACTTTTCTGACCTACGAAATATCTATTGTAAATTTTAATTTCATGCTCAAAATTTGTAAATATATTATTTTTTTGCACCTTATGAATTATTTTGAATCCCAAAATCAAAATTAAAAATTAATCCTAGTCCCATTTCACCCCCTGACCTCAGGGTACCATGTAAAAAAGTAGTTAGGAATTTAAGCCAAGGCCTAATATATGCAATAAAAACTCAGTGAAAAACATTTTAAAACTTTGCCTAAAAAATAAATGCTATGATAATGATGTATATTTTGAATAAAAGTTTTACATTTATAAATTGAATTTGTTTTATTTACTTTTGTGTAATTTTGTACAAATTGCGTAATTCAATTGATTTTCTTTTATAGTCTTTGCACTATCTATGCATATATATTCGTTATAAAGATAATAAAACTAATAAAACTTTGTAAATTTACAAATATAATGAAGAAAAATTAAATAAATTCATAAATTGTGGAAGTATGTATGTGTTCAAATTTTGAATATAATATTCTTAAATAGAAAAGAGCTTTATAAAGAAATTTAAACTGAGGAAAAGTTTAACTGACATTTAGATATGTGTGCCGTTGAGAATGTGAAGTGCAAAGGTATGTAAGACAACTGAAGGCTGAATTATTTTTAACTTTAATTTTTTCTTTGTAAATTCAATCAATTTAAGAAAATAATGCCTTAATTTACTTGAGAGAAACATATTTTTTTAATGTTTCCTCCTCGATTAATTCATTTTACCATTCATTCCAAACCACCAATTATGATTTCTATATCTCTTCGTTCGCAAGAAACTAAATTTTTAGATTCATATGAAAGCTAGTAGCTAGTAATTTAGTAATATTACACATTGAAGCACTCTACTTTATAGCCCCAGATCTCTGTCACAAAACTTGACTTTGACCAATTTTTTGCGCACAATAATGATGTAAATGCATCGTCTTTAAGAGATCTTCTTTTTGATCAATCGATTAAGCCTGCATAAGAAAATAATCGCTCTAATGGAACTGAAGTAGCTTGAATGGCCAATGAATCTCTAGCCATTTTTGACGTTATAAGATATGTTTTCTTATGTACATATTATCTTTGTAAAATATCTGTTCCTACTGGGGCACATGGTGCTTCTATGCATAAACTATATTCTTCTTCACAGTTTACATCTGAATCTTCATCGAATATAGCTGAAAAATCTAAACGATTATTATTAATCTCTAATTTTCTTTCTTTTTTTCTTTTTCGTTAGACTCTGAAAATTTATTTATTTATTAATAATATCTTCTGTACATTTTTTAAAAGCATTTTATACTTTTTTTCTCTAGTTTCTTACCCCAGTCAGTTTCTTACCCCAGAAACTTTTTTTATTTTATGTCGAGGATCTAGAATTATTGACACACTGTAGAAGCAGTTACCCTGCTTGTAAGGTTTTAAATATTTTTCTCGACCATTTTCAAATGCTTTTATTAAAACCACGTCTAAATGATTCCTATAATTTTTTTTATCCTACTTTTTAACTATGTTTTCAACCTTATCTAGCAAAATATTAAAAGCTAAAACTGCAGTTAGAAGAGTTTTGATATTTTTCGCTTCATAGTAAATCGGAAACTTGCTTAAAAATTTATAAATAAGATATTATGACATTAAGTGCTTGCCACTCAATATTCTGTAACCGGAATTGACCCATTTGATTATTGTTTTCACATAATGACTTCACGGGTAATTTTAACTTCCTAAACACTCTTAGCATTTCTAAAATGTTGTTCCACCGGTTGAGACAATAATTTTGGACATTTTTACATGAATTTAATTTAGTAAGGCTTACAGAAATCTTCCAATTCATTGGCTAACAAACTTGATGTTTTTATTTTTTTACAAATATTTCTAATTTCGCTTATTAAATTTGTAAGTTCATTTGACTTCGCGAAAAAAAAATACGAGGTATAACGAGGTGAGGTGAGGCGAGGCAAGATTTTCGAAAATTTACTCTCGGTATTGACTCGTCTAAGCGAGAATTTCAAATTTTAAACCGAGAACGGCTGCCTCGTTACCTTGTCACAGGTCTAAAAACTACACTGTCTATTGTAAAAGCATCGCTCATCAAAGATTCAAACAAGAATTTTCAAAATAAATTCTAAACTGAATATGGTGTTAATTAACTGTACAGGCTTGCATAAAGGGTGTAATTATTAAATGGCACCTAATCTTTTCTTTGAGTGTGGTAACTTCAATTTATTTGTAAAATTTACTCCATTTTGGATAAAATTGTTAAAGTATTATAGGAAAAATAATAAACCTTCCATGGTTCAATACACACAGGCTTTTTCCTTTGTGTTAAAAACTACTATTTTATGTATACGAAATAGCGAGAGATAAAATTGTTCTCTTTTATGAATAAACAAAGTTGATAACCTATTTATGATAATATATCTTGTATTTTAAAGAAAATTCATCTTTTTGTGTAACTGTATGCGCGTGTAGAGTATCTTTCATGAAAATAATGATAATAATAAAATGGTTTTACAACACAATCAGCGACCACATTATGCCGAGAATTCCTTGTACAAATCGATGTAGCATAAAAAAAATATGCTTTTTATATATTCATACTCTTTATTCATTACTTGTACCACTATAGATATACATGAGCATTCATTGTCATTAATCATTTGATCAAAACCTGGACATGTATAAATATTATCATAAAGTACATATTTTTTTAACAGTAAACATGTTTAGTAAATCGTTTATTATGTATATATTTACTGAATAAAAATATATTATATATTTTTTTAGGGTGGCTTTCTTATGAGTACTGGGTGAATCGTAGCCTTTTTTGAAACTTAGAAATTTGCTCATATTCTTGTAAAATAATGTCTAAATGAAAGAATTAACGTTTTATGAAAATCTTTAAAATGTTTAATTTTTTAAACAAATACGACATATTAAAATGTGGCTTTTAAGCAAGTCATAAAGCCAAAGAGTGCCAAGTCTGGGCTGCTCGGATCAAAAATCTGCTTTTGATTTTTGAAAAATTTGCAAAAAAAACCTTTTTAATCACGATTTATAGCTAATTGTTTATAAAGTAAAAGCTAAAATCTTATAACCAGTTTGTGTAAACACAACCTAAATGCATGGAACATGTTTACTTCCAAATGAGGACTAGATATAATACAAATGTTACTCAACATTTCAATAAAATTTTCTATTGTTGTAATTTGTAATTATCACCTTACTAGTTGTTAAGATTCTAAACCCAAACTATTTTGATTCCCTAAACCTGAATTATTATAAGTCCCTGAACCTGAATTATTCCAAGTCCCTAAATCGATATTATTATAAGTCCATAAACCTGTATTATCCTAAGTCCCTAAGCCCAGATTTTTCAAAGTCTTTTAAAAGTATTTTATTTATTTATATATACTTACCTAATTATTCTAAGTCTTATTTGACCCCCCCCCTTAAATAGGACAAATTTGACCCCCCCCCCCTTAAAAAGGAGAAATTTGACCCCCCCCCCCCTTAAATAGGACAAATTTGACCCCCCCCCCCTTAATTTTCAAGTTCTGAAGTACCCCCTCCCTATAAACATGTTCCATGTTAAAATGTTCAAAAACTTTTAAGCAAATATCTACAACTCGTGATAAAAAAGGTTTTTTTTTGAAACTTTTCGCATGGCTTCTCGAGTTAAAAATTAATGCTCTTCAACATTTTCCAAGCAGAATTTTGATCCAAGCAGCTCAGACCTGGCATTTTTTGTCCTTACGCCTTGCTTAAAAGCCACAAATTAATATGTCGTATATTTGTTTAAACAAATATTCACTTTGAATTTTTTTTTCATTTTCTTGTACAAAAATAAGCATAACAACAACTCTTTCATTGATACATTATTATAAATGAGAAAGGGAAAATATTTCAGTTTCAAAAAAAGGTTAGGATACACCCAGTACCCATAAAATAGCCACCTTAAATGGATCATTCTTTTTTATGGTTAACGGAAAAATGCATATTTGTAAATAATTTCAGTTCTGTTCTGACAGAAGAATAACAAAAAAATTTACGTACATATTTTATACTTTATTTATTACATTTTTCTAATAAAATTCCTTTTAGCTAAATAGTACTTAAAAAAAAATATATCGGCAAATACATAAAAGTTGAAGCCAGGTAAATCATAAAAAGCAATTATCTTATTTATGTAGTACGCATATTAAAAAGAATGAAAAAAAAAATGTACTTTTTTCAAGAGATCTATGTAAACTGTAAGATTCCGTATAAATAATGCGGATATTCTTGAGATGCTCTTCTTATTTTACTTTCTTTTATTTGCCATAGATGTTGGCTATTAAAATTCCATACCGTTAATTTGATTTATTGCTTTTTAAATATGTTTAGATATTTATTATTTCTGCTTCTATCTTTTATCGATGATAAAAATTTTCTTACATTTTTTTATATTCTCTATTGTTAGTACATGAAATATTATAGATTACACTTTTTATTCGTTTTATTTGTTTATCCATTTTTAGCCTAACAAGGAAACCTTCTCAAATGTAAATACACTATTTTTATATAACGAGAGCTTCAAGAAATATGACACATGCTCATTTTTAGTTTTTCTATCGAGTTATTTCAAGGAATAAAAAGCACTAAAACTTACCCTTAAAATTCATTTTTTTTATTAAATCTTAGCAGGGGCTTCTACGAAGACAATTTTATGGTTAAAACTTTGACTTGGAAGGGTCGCAACTCCTAACTAAAAATTTAGTCATTATTAATTATTAGAATAATAAAATTAGTTGAAGTGATTAAGAGTTTTAAAAATAATTGATTTCTGGGCGTAAAATTAGAGGCTGAATTCCCCTATTTAATTTCAAGCTTATTTTAATTTTACCTAGAGTGTTTTACTCCATTTTATAAAGTATTATACTTGTTTTTTTTGTAAATGATGATATATATCGTTCACTTAAGGGATAAAAGTACCCTGAAGAATTATAAAAAAATATTTTTTTAAATTAAGGTTGTACATATGGATCATTAGGCAATTTTTTGCTGTAGAGTTCTAAAAAATAATTTATTACGTATACAGAATAATTGAAATATTATTCCTAAAAACTCCAACCTGATTTCATTTTGTGATCAAAATCAAATTTCATTTGGTAATTTATTATCTTTCAATGAAGATACTACATTACTAACTAAAGCTTTCGATTGAAATTTATCTTTTCTCCTGCATTACCATTAGAGTTTACAAAGTTTCCACCTTGCTACACTACTAATTTTTTTTTTTTACAATTTTTTTCACAATTTTATATTATAATATTTAAATAATATTTTTAAAAAACATTTTTTTCTAATTTTACATGAAATGAATTTTTATTTTCGTGTCAAAACGTCTAATATTATATTGAAATTTGGGAGTAAAAATTCGTACAACAAAATGAAAACTATAAAAAAGAAGTATTTTTTTCAAGCATAAATATAGAAATCAAAATAAAAATCATAACAAAAGAAAATAAATTAAAACCTAGTAAAGCTTTCCACTTTGAAAAATATAAATAAAAAAAGCCTTTAATCAGTCCAAAATAAGAATAACAAGCAAAAAAAGAAAACTTCAGAGCATAAAAAAATTGAAAAATAAATATTTAATACATAAAATTTTCATTTCATATTTTTCACAAATAATAATAGCAATAATCGATAAGTTAAATATTAGTGATTTTGTGACTATTCGTTAACGTGATAAATTATACAGTTGAAAAAGATACAGATAAAAAAAAAGCAGAAATGTTAAGTTTTCTAAGTAACTCGTTGTCAAGATGACGATAAACTCTATATATTCTTGTACTATTTTCTTATCTCTTTTCTTTCATTTACTGTCGTACATAGACTTGACGTACAGGAATGCAACAGTAAAGCATAAAATAAAACATTTAAAATCTACGTAGAAAAAATTTCCATTAGGTAACGAGACTAAACTAGAAATTCCAAAAAAACATGAACAGATTTTTTAGAAAAATAGCGCAAGTAGAGAAAAAATTAATGAAAATTATAATCTTATTAATCTTATTTTTAACGTTTTTCGTAACTTTATCTTAATTTTATATTGAAAATACAAAGTTATTTATAAATTAATGTTGACGTTGATTTAGTTAATAAAACATAAAGAAAGCTACTTGAAAATTGCATAAAATATCATAACCATTAATCATTTTAAAAATAATTTCCTCTCTTATCATGTTCATTTATCAGATAAAATTATAAAATTTATGTAATAAAACAACTTGACTACATAAAATTCTACTATTTAGTCCAAAAAAAAATTTTTATTTTTTTACTTGCCTTAGATCACTAACTTCTTGCTGAGAAAAACTCCAACCTGAAATTTACACCATTAATAACGTTTTATACATGTTAGAAAAATAATACCTACCCTTGTTGCTAATACTTTTTACTTTTTTACTTTAATTATTATCTACCTACGTTTTAAACCCTCTTTTTTTTATTAAAGATAAAAATAAAACTTTTTAACTTAAAAAGTTTAAACAACAAAGAAATATAAACAAACAATATGAAATATTTGCTAAAGTAAATAAACTTTTTTATTTAATTTTTTAGTTTTTATTTTAAATTCAACAAAAAAAAACTAAAATTATACGAATTTTAAATGAAAAGTTTGCATAAAATAACTTTTAAAAATAATAAATTGTAAATTGCTTTTGTAAATTTTTTAAATTTTTTATTCTTTTTCTGTAATCTGACCCATTTAGTTTAAAAAAAAAATTTGTTAACAAACTAAAAAAATTAAAAATTCTCTTAATATAAATGACAAACAAAAATTTAAATAAAATAAATAAATTAAAATTTTTCTAAGTAGTGTAAATAAATATTAAGTCAGACGTTATATAAAACGCGATATTAATTAATTTAAATAATTGTATTGTGGTTGAATTACATAAAAACGTGCCTTAGTGGAAAATAAAAGAATTATGTCATAATAAAAAGAAAAAGAGCACTTTAATAGGTTTGAAAAAAAAATGAGAAAAATTCTTTCTAACAAGTCATAGTCTATTATTTTCTTTCAGAATAATAATGGCTTTAGAAAATTCTTGGTACTTCACTTAAAAATTTTTTATTCTTTTCAAAAAATCTGCATATGTGTGCTTGTAAATTTTAAAATTCAGTTTTAATACATGGCTCGTTTACAGTATTTATTCAAAACAAGCTACAGTGAGAAATTTTTCTTAATTATTAATTTTGAACGTAACTTGGATTACTCATCTCAAAATAAAATTTACAAAAGCAATATTTGAAAAAAAATTTATTAATATCGATAAATACATGTTTTTTTCATGTAGAGTTAAATAAAGTGGTCAGAATTGATTTTTCCATCATGTTCTACCAAGCCATAAATTCCCTTAAGCTTTATTTATGATATCAGGATTTATTGACGTACAAAAAGGTTGATCAGCAGAACATAAGTATTTTTTATTTCCAAGCACGCATGTATTCCATGTCAATGATATTATGTTATTCTTTTACAAAAGACCAGTCTTCTTAAACCAATTTCCGAGGAGGCATCGATTTTTTAAAATTTAGACAAAAAATAAACAATTGTGAATTTATTCTGGGTTGGGAGCTAAAAGAGAAAATTTAATGCATATTTTTAACTTTTCTCTCACTCTTTCTCTCTCTTAACTATTTTTTTTTTATTTTCTTTTCTTCCGTTGTGTTCTCTTTACAAAAATTCCTTCCTTTTTTTTTTGCATATACGTAATTTATATAGAGTTTATTATAACAGGAAGTAAGAAATAACGATCTCTCTTTAAATCTTAAGAAAATTTTTATATTCTTTTTTAAAGATTAATGCCCATTTTTTTCTTCCTATATTCTTTTGTTAAATACAGACGGTATAAACTTTACGATATCGAAAGTATATGCAAAAAAAAAAGAATATAAAACTGCGGTTATAAACTGTAAGCCAAAAAAAAAAAAGAAAAAAATTGCACGTCTTTATTATTATTATATAAAAAAAAAAAAAAGAAATAAAGAAAAATGTCAATGCATAAAACTATATATTTTTAAATGAAATTGCTTTGTAATCTTATATTGACACACTATAATATATATCAAACATGCAATGCTTTTGTACAACTTGCACTATTATTATTATTATTATTATTATTATTGAAATTATTTATTAAAAAAATAAAAATTTGATGTAATTTGTTGCTTTTAATGTTGCTTTATATATTTAAATTGTTTTTTGTGCATGCTATGTTGCATCAAGTAGTTTAGAGGATTAAATATATAGAATATATATATATTTATGCTTTTATTACACTTGGGAAATTATTTTATATAGTGCATGTTATGTAATTATATCTAAATAAACAGATCAGTTTTTGTATGTTTAGACTTCATATTTATTTAGCTGAATTTTTTTTTAACACAGGATTTATTCTTCATTAAAATCTTAAAATGTACTTGAATAAAAAGAAAAATTTTTTTTTATCTTTTTAATGAATCCGCATTTAAATCTCTGCAGAGTACTAGAAATTTAATTCTTTTTTTTTTTAAACTTCTAATTTTAATTTACAAACAGTACGAACAAAATCATGACTTTATTTTTTGTCCTGAATAACAAAATTTTCAAATTTCAAAAAAAAAATGTCTATTTAAGTTTTTAAAAATTTGTATTTATTTGACTTTAGGAATATTCGGTACAGTTAACTTTTCGGGAACAATGGTTGGATCAACGACTTAAGTTTGATGACTTTAAAGGTAAATAATATTAAATAAAAATAATTTCTTTGTTGATATTTTTGGTATTTACTTATTACTGTCTGTTACAGGTAAATTAAAATATCTGACATTAACTGATGCCACTCGAGTTTGGATGCCGGATCTTTTTTTTGCCAATGAAAAAGAAGGTCATTTTCATAACATCATCATGCCTAATGTTTATATTCGAATATTTCCAAGTGGCTCTGTTCTTTACAGTATTCGGTAAGTCATTTAGTAAATTATATATTCATTCAGTTACTGTTAGTTCTAAGCTCTTTCTGACATTAATTACCTCAAAAGTTTTATTTTATTCTTTACAGTACCTTTTCCTAATTTAATATTTTTTACTCATTTTTAGTTAATATAAATAAATACCCTAAAATAGAAAATTTTAATAGATTAATAATTACAACATTTTAATGGTTACTAAGTTTTTTTCTTAAGCTTTATTATCTTAGAAAAGAAATGTTAATCCATATTAAAGTCGAATAGATCAATTTTGGCATAAAACTAAAGTTGCAAACTTCCGTAAACCAGAATGGTAAATACACAAGATCAGTGATGGGCATAGCGCAAAAAAAACTTGGGATAATTTGAATAATCTGAATATTCTCAAAGAATATTTATCAATAAAAGTTTGACGACGGCTTAATAAAAAGACTGAACGCTCAGAGAGAACTGATGGGGAAAAAATTTTTTTTGAAAACTTCATGTACTAAAACTGCAATATTTGATTTACTACAATTATCGTGAGAAAAAAACAATTTTGGCTATAATTGCAGTAAATCAGATATTGTCGTTTTAGCAGATGAAGTTTTCAACAACAAAAATTTGCAGCCTTCTCTGAGCGCTTAAACTTTTCATTAAATCATCGTCAAACTTTTATTGATAAACATTCTTTAAAAATATTCAAATTATCGCAAGTTTTTTTGTGCTATGTCCACCACTGCACAAGGTTAGCCTTTTGCTAATTTTTCCTCTGCGTATTTATAGTACAAATTTGTTTCATCAGCCTGATTTCAGTTTCCGGAGGTTTGTAAAATCGTGATTTTGGTAGCATTTCTTATATATATTGCATTCTTCTATACTAAAAATTTTTCGGGCTGGTCACGTGATAGGAAAAAATAACATGTATTAGATGGGGGCTGTCCACGAGAACCCCATAATTAAAGCATTGTCAATTGATCAGTCCGAAAAGCCTTATAAGAACCTTCTGAGAATTAATTATTCATTTAGGATCCAAATTATTTATAATAATATAGAAATCCCTTAAATTTTATTTTTTCCAAGTTTGAAACCAAAACTTTGAGTTCAGAATTAAAAAAAAATATTTTAATGTATCATTTCTTTTAGAATTTCTTTAACGCTGTCATGTCCAATGAATTTAAAATTATATCCTCTTGATCGACAAATATGTTCACTGAGAATGGCTAGTTGTAAGTACATCAAAATTTTCCTAACAAAATTTCAAAAAGATATTCTGTAAAAAAGCTGTCTTCAAATTTACCATAACGAAATTTGAAATTAAAGTAAATTCGATGGCAGCATGTTTTTACAGTTTACTAGAGCAAAAATTATAATTTAATGCGAAACTACTTTAGATGGATGGACAACAGCAGATTTGGTATTTTTATGGAAAGAAGGAGATCCGGTTCAGGTGGTTAAAAACTTACATTTGCCCAGATTCACGCTTGAGAAATTCTTGACGGATTATTGTAACAGCAAAACAAATACGGGTAAAAATTTTATCATTTTATAATTCCATATAAGACAATAAATAAATAAAGCTGCTTTAACAAGACATATAAGCCAGATTATGCGATTACATTATTTAACTTTTTTATAAATTCAACAATTTTTTTAAACTTTATGACCATTAAATTATTACGGCAATTTGTTACTTTTGCACATAAAATGTAATGCTTTTAACTTTTAGGAAAGATGATGATAAATAGAGCTCGTTATAAGAGTCAGAACTGAGAAAAGAATTTGTCATGTTTGACGTTATATTTATAAAAGTGTACAAAAACTTTAATAAATCTTGAAATATCCAAGTAAATTTTTTTTTTAATTTAGCCTAGATAGTTTCAGATATTTTTCATCTATTTCAATGTTGGATAAATTTAAAATAACATCACTAATAGTTTTCTAATATCTTACTTAAATTTTTTCTCATTTTGTTTCATATTTGCATTTTTCTTGTTGTAAAATTAACGGAGAATTCATCTTACAAACCAAAAAAAAAAATTTTATATGCAACATTAAAAGTACAAGCAAAAAAAGGAATAGTAAAATTAACCTCAGTGATATTAGTAAGCAGATTAAAGAATATTGGTAAACAGGCCTAATCAGGCCCTGAACGATAACTTAGTATACTTTAGGTTTATGGACTTAGGATAATTTATATTTCGGGATTTGTTGTAATTTCGGTTTTAGGACTTAGAATAATTAGGGATTATACGTTAAAACTGTTATAAATGAACATGTTCCATGATAGTTGCACTGTAAAAAGTAACTTCCTTATATTAACAAAAGAATTAGAACGTTTTCGGAAAATTAGTAAATTTTCGAAAAAATTTGTAAATGTATTCAAAAAAAACGTAAATTTACTAAATTTAGTTAATTAACAAAAAAGATAATTCTTAAATCATTCGATAATATTCTAAATTTAGTAAATTTGCGATTTTTATCAAATATTTACAAATTTTTTTAAAAATTTACTAATTTTTTCGAAAATGTTCTAATTTTTTTGTTAATCTAAGGAAGTTACTCTTTACAGTGTGGTCGTGCCAAAAAAAAAACCAGTTTTAAGTTTTTTTCTTTATCTTCTCTGTGGTTTTCAGGCTAAAAAAATGTTAAAAAGTATTAATAAAATCTCAAATAAATTAACAAGTTAAAATTGAAAAAAATGTAAAATTTATGAAAATCAGTATTACGTGATTAGAACAAAAATTGCCTGAGGAAAATTTTTTTCAGTAAAATATATGCGATTTCCGAAAATTTTAAGAAAAAAATTATTTTTTTAAATTTGTAAACTTTTCGGCTATTTTCACTTAAAGTTAGGACATAAATTTGAATTTTCGCGTGAAACAACACAGAATGAGAAAAATTAGATACTCAGTAAAAAATAATGAACATAATATTACTACCGTTTAGTAATTTTACTACGATTTAGTAATATTATTACAATTTTTAGTAATTTTACTACTAGTAGTATTTTACTATTTCTTAGTAATATTACTACAAGTTTAGTAATTCTACAACAAATTGTAGTAATTTTACTTCATTTGTAGTAAATTCCCAGACAGCCATGGTAGATCTGCTTTGGTTGAATATTTAACTAAGTAATTGAGCAGCTCTAACACGGATTTATGGGTGAAATTTCAATAAATTTCAAAATTACTACTAAGTGTAGTAAAATTAATAAAAACTGAACTAAATTTGCTATTTTTGTACTAATGTTACTAATTCGTAGAAAAATTACTAAATGGTAGTAATATTGTCTTCATTATTTTTTACTTTGCATGATACATAAAACTTTTAACCCATTTAAATATTGCTTGAGAAACCGTAGTACCAACAATTTGGCAACGATTTTTGTAGCCGTGTAATTTTAAAAAGATATTTAAATCAGAAAAAGCCAGTTACTATTGCAAATACATTATTTAGTTCGATGCAAGCAATTATAAAATAAAAAGTTATTGCAGCTTTATAAATAACTAGGGGGCAAGCCCCCTGCGCGCTAAAGCGCGCCAACCCCCTCAGATTATATTTAATGTTGAATCGAAAAGTGTTTTAATTCACAAATAAAAACAATTGTACAGTGAGATGTCAATTTCAAATAATGAACTTTTTTCATAATTTTAATAAACCTTTCATTATTTTTATTTTCAAAATTTATCTAAAAAAAAAAAAAATATTGCATTATTGTCCCTCGGTGCTACGCGCCTCGGGCCAGAATCCTTTTCATCCCTCAAAATATATTTTTCTTCTGTTCTGGTCGGCGAAACATTTTAATAGAATGACGAAATACTCGAATTAATTTTCATGTTATTATGCAAATATAATTAATTTTCTATTAGTTTAAACATTTTTCATTAAAATTTATAATTATTTTTACAGTTTATATTATATAAATTAATATTTAAGAAATTGTATAATAAAATAATTATGGGATTTCTTATTTCCGTTTTTTTTACACAAAATTTTATTAATAATTAAGTATTTTAAAAGATAATAAAAATTAGAACTAATGAAATAAATAATGAAAAAATCAGCGAAACCTATTACGAATAAATTAGACGAAAAATTATATGTCATATGAGTTTTTTAGAGATAAATAGAAATTTACCTCAAGAAAAAAATATTTAATATAGCATCTGAATGTAAATACTAATTTATTACTATCCGTCGAAATAAATTTTTCTTTTGTCCTGAACGGAGAAATTTCACACTTGGATGACGAAATACTCCAATGAGTTTTCATATATTATCATAAATAAAAACCAATATTATTTTTATTTTCAAAATTTATTTCAAGACAAAAATACATATCGTATCTGAATGCAAATATTGATTACTGTCCCTCGGTGCTACGCACCTCAGGCTAGAACCTTTTTCAACCCTCAACATTAATTTCTTTTGTCCTGGACAGCGAAATTTTATAATAGGATGATGAAATACTCGAATGAGTTTTCATATATTATTTATGTCGATCGCATCTACAGTTGTAATGTTTTATTATAGTTTAAACATTTTTTATTAAAATTTATAATTATTTTGACAGTTTATAATAATAAATTAAAAAATTAATATTTAAAATTGTTTTACAAATTTTTTATACAGCGCGCGGCTGACACTGCAGAGAAAAAATGAATCGATTAATTAGATAAAATCGAAGACGAAAGTTTTAAAAGATTGTATAATAAAATGAGAAAATTATTATATTTCTTATTTATATTTAATTATAATGAAAAATAACAAAAATTTTATTATTAATTAATAAAAGATTCAATTATAATTCAATAATAATAAAAATTATTTAACGCGCGAGAGTGCGCCAGAGTAAATCGATGACAAAATTCGTTACATTTCAGTTTTATAGAGAAAGATTACAAAAATAAAAAAAAAAAACTAAAAATTCATAATTTAATTATTTTTTTAACGTGACCTAATTTTTTTAGTTTTTAGATATGAGTATAATTGTACTTATACACGAACATAAGATTTTTTATTTAAAAAATAAAAAGTATAAAAAACAAACATAGAAAAAGAAAAATAAAAAAATTCTTGTTCTAAGCATGAATATTTGATTTTCAAGTATACTGAAGTACAATCATGACATCGAATATCAATTTATACACAGAGTCACGTTTTATTTGATATTTACAACAAAAATAAAAAAATTGAATTTTCTTCTTTTTTTTACGCCATGGGGATTACTCATATCTAAAGTTCCATCAGACTTTCATGTTTAAAAAGACTTTTGAAAAAAAGAAAAAACCAATAAAAATAACGTTTAAAACTCGAACTCAAAAGAAAACAAAAATTTTCTATACATTTATTTATTTATTTTTATCTTTTTTTTAGGCGAATACAGTTGCTTAAAGGTAGATCTTCTCTTCAAACGAGAGTTCAGTTACTATCTCATTCAGATTTACATTCCTTGCTGTATGCTTGTCATCGTCTCTTGGGTGTCCTTCTGGCTGGATCAAAGTGCCGTACCAGCTCGTGTTTCGTTAGGTAAAAACTTATATGTACTTTTTTTTATTTTATATAAAATCAGTGTATCGTATTTTACTCGTTGGATTTTTTATAACAAGTATAATATATGAGGAAAAAAAAACTTTGAATTATTGAAGAGCCAGTATTTTTCTTGTCTTGTGTACAATATTTATACTTGCACTACTTACCGAGAAAAGTTAACTCACGAAGCTTTGATTACTTAAGTTTACTTCGTCGTAATTTTTTTACCACAAACTCAAACAAAATCCATCAATATTTATTAAGATGAAATGAAAAAAATAATATTTTTATACAAACTTTCAAAGTGTTTTTCCTGACCCAATCAAAGGGCATCGAATATTTTTCCCCTGATACCATACTCTACTGCTACTTATTATTTGATACTGCATAGTACAAAACAGAGTGCACTCAATATTATAACTAGAGGTTAGTAATATTGAGTGCACAATTTTTTACTGTTTACGAATGCCTGTTGACTTCGTTTTTAGCAAAATTTAAATATCTTTTTTAGCAATCGTTTCAGAATCTGAACTATACAATTATTTAAAATGCAGTTCATTCTCCTGATTTAGCCACTAAATCTTAACTCATAAATTACCAAGTACCAAGTACCACTCATTAAAAAAATAGTAAATTTTTTATGTACATACGTAAGTGGAATAAAAGTTTCTATAAAAGTAAGAAAACCTTAGCTTCCAATCCCCACAATAGTTTTACTTTTTGTGGAATGACGAAGTAACCATAAGAAAAGTAGCAAAGTTTCAACAGTTTTCTATTATAAAGATTCACAAGTATTATAAAGCTAAGAAGAAGTAGCTGCTATTACAAAAATACATGTACAAATAGTAGCAGAAGCTAACTCTCTCTCTTCAAGAGTACAAACATTTTCCTTTTTTTTTACTCTTAGTGATTTCTCTTTCTTTTACTAGCAAAAAAAAAAAAAGAAAAGTTTTACAAGATTTATAACTTTTTAAAAATTGTTTTATATATATTTTTCAAGTATATTTACAAGTGAATATAGAGTTTTAAAAAAATTGTTTTTATTTAAAAAAATTTTTACAAACTTTTAACAATATCCATAAATTTTATTTACTTAAATTAAAAATTAAAATCAAGTAAAACGAACAAGGCTTTTACTGAAATTACTAACATAAAGTTCAAGTTAGTTTTATTATATTAAAAAGAAAATTATGTTAAAGTTTGATCACTCATTAATAAGGAGGTTTATTCGTTTATTCTAGATTTTCGTAGGAATTTCAATTACCGATATAAATTTTTTTTTCAAGTTTATTTTGGAAGGTATTATTTGAAATAAAAATATAAAAAACCATTAATAATCCAAGAACATTACCAAAAAAAGTCTAATAGTATCATACAATTTAAAAAAACGTTATTAAAATAATAAGCTTTTTGGTTATGTTATGTGTTTTGTGTGTTTTTTATTAAATTTACGAAAATAAAGTCGATAAAGTATGTAAAACTAATTGGGAATGTAATCTTTAAGCAATTATTAATCAGATTTATTAAGTTTCATTGCTTGGTTTCATAAGTGCTCTACTTTATTTTAAGTCTAAGCCGATTCTCCCATAAAAACAATGTTAAAATACGACTTTTATTTTATTCATTAAAAATTAATTAAGTTGGCAAAAAAGTTAAAAAAAAGTTGATTTTAGCTTTAAAATGTTTGAACTTTAAAACTATTCACTTTTCGGTACATTCTCTCATCATTTTTTTCAACGGATAAACCTCCTTAAGTAAATTTAATAAATGTATATCTTCGAAAATAGAAAACATAGGGAAATAATGGGCTTCGAATGACCGAAGTACCTAAAACAACAATACAAACACATTATCAAATTCTAAAGCTTACAAAGCTATATAATATATCTCGAATTTCCCAACAGGAGTAACAACACTGCTAACAATGGCCACGCAAACGTCCGGTATCAATGCCTCACTGCCTCCGGTCTCTTATACAAAAGCTATAGATGTATGGACTGGGGTTTGCTTGACTTTCGTATTTGGTGCACTGTTAGAATTCGCATTGGTAAACTATGCATCGAGAAGTGATACTCATTGTGAAAACATCAAGAAAAAGTATCAGGAAATGGAACACTCGACGTCCTTAGATCCGGCGTCCGAATTACTTGAGCCTGATGGAACGGCTAATTTTGCTATGGTCAGTGTTTCTCTCACTCGATTCATTTTCATATTTTTACCTTTGGTTTATTTAGCTTCTGATTTTTCGACTCTCCTTCCTTTAATATTAATTAATTTAATTATAAGTTTCAAATATATAATTCGGAATCAACTTTATCCTTGTTCTATATTATAAATATTTGTGCTTTATTTTTTGAGATTATTATTAATTTAATAATAAAACGTTATATGACAAAAGTATTTTGATATTAAACATTCTCTACAATCAGTGCAGAAATATTGTGGAATTATTTAGATAATCAAATTCCTGAATAATGTTATCGTTGATTGTTCATTGTAGAAAATTTGTTATTGTTGTTATTATATAGATATAGATATTTAATAAATAATTACATCATTCACTTCAATGCACAGCCCCCACCCCCTCTCAAAATCATGCAAACGCACTTCAGTTTATTAAAAATTAATTAGTAGCTTATGTCATAAAACCGAAATATACTGAAATGATTTTTTTTTCTTAGTACAAATTTTGCAATCTTTTAAAAAGTATTTTCGAGTTTTTTGCGATGTTATAACCTCCTGAAAAGTAGTTGGCTTCGCTCCTGTCTGGGAGCTAAAATAACATTTAACGTTTGTCTGTTAAGCAAAGTATATTCTTAAAACGAATAAATATTATAAAATACTAAGAAATATCAAGACGCACTTTGCTGTTTTCAGAATAAATTCTATTTAACATTTAGCAATCCTTCTTAATATAATACTACTTACTTTGTAAGTATTTACACTGCGTTTAAACAAAGAGCTTACGCATCATTTATGTAAACTATTTGTAATTCTCCTATTTGTACCATTTTGCACAATAAATACACTGTAAAAAGTAACTTCCTTAGATTAACAAAAAAATTAAAAAATTTTCGAAAAATTAGTAAATTTTCAAAAAAATTTGTAAATATTCGAAAAAAATCGTAAATTTACTAAATTTAGTATATTAACGAAAAATTCGAGAATTCTCGATTTTATTTTGAGAATTTACGAAAAAAGTTGTAAATTCACAACTATTTTTTGTAAATTTCCAAAAAAAAATTGTAAATTATCAATTTTTCTTGCGAATTCCCAAAAAAAATCTAGAGTTCTCGAATTTTTCGTTAATATACTAAATTTAGTAACTTTACGATTTTTTTAGAATATTTTCGAAAATTTACTAATTTTTCGTAAATATTCTAATTTTTTTGTTAGTATATAGTAATAAAAAAGCTACTTTTTATAGTGTAATTTAAGTTTAAAAAAAATCTTATTTTTTTAAAATTGCAAAAAAAAAAAATAAAAAAAAAATAAAAAATTTAATTTTATATTTATATAAAAATATCGAATTTCATATAGAGCGAAAATTTATCAGATACAATTATTATATTTAATTTTTATAAATGAAATGAGATAAAAAATATCAATACTTTAATTCTAGAAAATTATTTTGAAAAATTAGCTCTCAGAACTCGGATCGATACACTGAAATAAGTTTCTAAATAATTCAGTAGATTCTTTGAAATTAAAATGTACTGGAAATAATCTCATGTTCTTTACTGTAAGTCAATACATTTACTTTATTTGAAGCTCGTAAATGGTTATAATTTAATATTTAAAAAAATAAAATCATAAATACTGGCCATGATAATATTTGGTGTAATATTCACACTCATCAAACAGTATTATTAAATTAAGGAAATTCATTTGAATTATAGTTAGAATTTAAATATTACAGCACATATAATGACGAGTATTTAAGATTTGTCTGGAAAGGTCGTATAATTATTTAATAATCATAAATTCATACCCGACATAAAATAATAATTAAATTTGAGTATTTAATGTTTGTAATAGAAAACGGGCACTTACTTATTGACACATCAGAGCTGATCAGCATTTATATTATATATTCTTTTGTTTGAATCAGTTAATTTTAATGTGAACCTTTGGGTTATGAAAATAAATACAACTCCGAATTATCTATTACACACTTTTATTACAACTCTTGAAACGATATAACTTTACACCTTAAAATATAAATTTTAACTCATAAAATCAAACTTTAGTTTCGTATATTGAATACAAATTAGGAAATAGTTATAATTTTTGTTCTTAGACAGAATTTAATAAAAATTCTGAAATCTTTATTGAAATACATCTAAAAATAAAATATGAAAATAATCCCTTAATTCAAATTATTTTATTTTCCAAAATAGAAATTGTTCTAATTGTAAGTCTATTAGATCCCCTTCTATCCCCTGCATTGGTGATTTTATTCCTACTTATAAACATTTTTCATTTCCCATTTCCCATGTTAAAAAATTCAAATTTTTCTACTAAAAATCATGATAAATTGTCTTTGTTATTTATGTTTAACTTTTATTCCGCGAGGCATCTATCCTCGTATCGAACACCTTAATAACCTATTTCTTAAATTAATCGCAATATTATTTAAAATTTCTTATCTTAAATGCGCAATTATAAATAATAAATAAAAAAGAAACAGAATTCCTGGGATCTAGACAGATCTGACCCCATTTTCGGATTCCTCGGAGAATTTAATTACAGTCCCTTTTTTCATACAAATTTTAGATATTTATGAAACGCTGACCAAAAAAAAGAAAATCAACTCCCAATTTTCTGCCTTTTCATTCAATGACAGAATAGCAGATTCAAAAATTCTGTTGCATTTATGTAATAAAAATATAAACTTATGACGAGGTAATTTTATTTTTATGAAATACTAAATAATTATAATAAATCATAAAAATTGGTGTTACTTTAATTATAAACTCCTTTATTCTATGTACTTTAAACTAATATTTAAATTTTCTTTTAATTTTCCGTTCATGCCTTTATGTTATAAGATATTCTTAGGATATCTTCAAAATATCGCTGTAACCTTGTTTCGTAACCTATCAACTTCCGGACAATTTTATATAAATTAATTCTCCTTGGGTCAAAATCATCAATTTTTAAATTGCTGCCAAAATTAAAATTGTCGATGATAATAGATTTTATAGGTCTCAAAAATTTTGGAAAATTTTTTATTTGTCCTTTTCGTTTTTTTCCAAGATTTGACTTTACAAAGATAGTGGTAAAAATTTTAACATTTTTAGAAAACCTAAAATTAGGATTCTGACTTTAAATTATCATATCTTGCAAAGAAACTAATCTAAAAGGGGTGAGCAAAGAATTTTTAGAAATTTAGAACTCTCACAAAATTTTTTAAGCGTACAAAACCTTTTTTCATTGAAAATTTCAATTGCTGCAAAAATTTAAAAATTGGTCATTTTGGACTAAAATGGGCATTTGGCAATAACCGTAAGAGAATCACTGATAAAAAATTACGGTTTATAGAGATTTAAAAGTAATATACTTACAGCAGAAAATGAGAACAACGAAAGGAAGTTAATAGGTTGAGTAACAAGGTTAAGGTGATATTTTGAATATAGCCTTAAAATTCCTACCTTATACCTAGAGCTTTGACGGAGGGTATCTTGTATGTTTTTTCAAAATGTTCCGAATGAATTGAACTCCTCTTGTAAGTAAATTTTTTACTAATACTTCATCCATATTTACTTACAATACTATTTAAATGAACCTAAATTATTGACATGATTCTGTGACAGTGAAAAGACAATTATGGTATCTAGCTTTTAGCCCCAGGCGATAAAAATTTAATTACCAAAATGTTTTATGATGAAGTTGCTATGACATCAAAATAATAAAATCTTTTCCCTCTTCTATATATTTTAATTCAAAATTTATTTTCCAAGCTCATTAAATACGCGCTTTTAAAATTACAACGTATTCTTTCATTTTTGATTTATTATCTATACAAAAAGTCGAAAAATACTTTGTTTCCACAGGAGGTTGAAAAGTAAATTTAATACTTTTCCTTTTGTTATTTCCTCTAGAAAAATAGTAAATTTTATCTTAAACATAAAGTTTTCCGCAAATACATTTTGAGAGAAAAATACTTCTTTTTCAGGTTCGTAATTGATTGCAAAAAATTTAATTTTATCAGCAATTTTTTAAAAAGAATTTATATATAAATAAAAATAATCATTTCAGTAGATTTCTTTAATCCTTATTTCACAATATTTCTGTATTGAATGAGAATTTTTTTTAATTTAAGAATGAAAAACACAGATGAATAATTATGAATACGAGAATTTTAACATGACATATTTTATATAAAAGTATGAATATGCATAGTTTTTATCTCTAGATTAAAACAGTCACGTTAATACGCTGGGTGTATAGAACTTAAATGAAAATAATAAGGTTAAAAAATATTTAATACTTTTTGTCATATAACAGAAAAATTTTTATTATATCAGAAGCTTGATAAACGAATAGCTAACCTATATCCCTTACTGTCGACGAATCAATTTAGCGTACTTTTTTTTCTTTTGTTCTCTATCTCTCTTCTTCCCACATTTTACCCTCGAAGAACTTGCCATCACTAGCGCCAGATTGGAAATCAAAGGCAGCGCATTTCTTCCAGAAGCCTCTGGTACGGCATTCGGAGGATGGTATGTCTATGGAAAAGATGCGCCAATGTCAAATTCACATGCAGCCGCCGAAAAAAAACTGCTGCAGGTCGTGGCTGTCCAAGTTCCCGACGAGGTCCAAGCGTATCGACGTCATCGCCAGGATAATCTTCCCCCTCGTTTTCGCTCTGTTCAACCTCGCTTACTGGTCAACGTACCTGTTCAGGGAGGAAGACGAAGGCGAGTAAGCGACAACGCAGAGGAAGAAACGCTTGGACCAACGGATGTGGCACGCGGCCACCTTTATTACTCCCAGCACAAACATCGTTCTCGATCCAACCACAAGTCTCATCACCACCATCACCATCACCACCACCAGCACAAGCATAGAAGCAAAGAACGAATTGGCAAACAAAACCAGTCTCCACACAGACGTATGTCAGCTCCTCAAACTCCTAATTCTCCCCCCAGTTACTCACCTTCTCCGCCAGCAATCCTATCCCGTCACAAACCTCTTGCACGAACTCAATCAGCGTCACCCCATCATCGACCTCTAGCAAGAACTGAATCAGCTTCCTCGCAACAACTGCTTCGCCACCGGAAACGCTCGATCTCACCGTCATCGTCCTCAGTGACAGAAAGCGAGATGGCAGGTACCTATTCTCGCTCGCACTCGCACAGTCCAGTGCACTTGACACGAGCTCCATCTTTACCAATGTCGCTGCCTCCAAGAAGTCCTAGGTCCTTCGACGATTCAAGAAGATCGTCCAGCATGATGCCACCCGAAGAGATAGATCAGCGCCGATGTTTGTTAGGATTGTTGCCGAGACGTTGGTTTACCTGCAAAGCCAATGGGAGTGCACGGATTGACGTTATTTCCCGCTTCGCATTTCCTATGATGTTTTTCCTTTTTAACCTAGCATACTGGTCCACGTATATTACTCGAGACGATGGTTCTGGTGCTCACAACCAATAACAAACGAAAAAAAACAACGGCATGAATATGTGTGTCTTTAGTTGTTATTATTGTATCTGTTATTATAATAGTAAATTTTCACTAAACGAACAAAATTTGGATACTACGTCGTCTCGTCTAAAAAAAAAAGAATTAGAAAATAATTTATCCGTAATGATAATCGCTTTTGATTGGTTTGACGAATCATTTCGTAATAGATGATTTTTTTCGAATTTGTTAAAAGCGAGTTTAGAAGTTCATTATGGAATAAAAATGTTCACTTCAAGTTAGAGCTTTTTTTCTACGTAATTAAAATAATAATGATAAAAAAAAATATAATAAAGTTTCTCGTTCCTGCCACGGTAAATAATATAAAAAAGCGCGTTTATATTAGAAACTTTGAAAAGGGGTTATTTTATAAATAAAAATGAAAAAATAAAAATAAAAACTGAAGTATACAAATAAAAAATACATATAATTTTTAATATTTCTAAGTAAAAGTATGCATGAAAATAACAAAAAATGCTGGAAAAATAAAGACAGTTGAAATAAATAAAAAAAAAAAAAAAGAAAAAAAATGGAAGCAAAGAAATTTTTTACAATTTTTGTAACTCGTGATCGTTTTTATTGCGATATATGTATTTATATAGAGTACTTTTTATTCTACATTGGTATTTTTTTATAAATAAAAGTTGCGTTTCACAATTAGACTTAATTGAGTTGAGTGGTTAACCGCATCGATAAGACGCAATTTAATTTAGCCTAATTGTCTACAGAACTTTAAAAATTAAAAATCTCATTAAAAATCAAATGCGAGAAGACGTAGGGCCAATATTATAAGTTGCATGAATTTTCAACGTAGATAATAAAAATTTACTAGAAAACGTTGATAATTCTTGCAAAAATTGTACATAAATTAACTTTAATGTATATTTGAAAAAATTTTTAAAACGAATAAATGTATAAATGTATTAAATATATGTATGAGTGAGAGTGCCGTTGTGTTGCATCTTCAAAAAAAAAAAAAAAAAAAAAAGAAAATTTTCGTTCAAGTAATGCACTTCATCAGGGAGACCGCGCGCCACTGTACATTTTATATTAAAAAAAAGTGTTACAATGACTTTTTTAGTGGGCCATGTACAGCCACGGCCTATAAACCAAGATATACAAAATAATAAAATAAAGACATAAAAAAATCAAGATTTAAACTTAGTTTGTAAGGTTAAATTATAAAATATATATTAAATATTTAAAAATTGTTATGTGCATATTAAGAAAAAAAAATTATAAAAAAGTTCAGCCGTTACGATATACGGCGTTAACTTACCCTTAAAATAGAAATCTACTGGGGTGTCTTACTGATGTACCGAGCAAACAATAATACTATAGTTTCACCTGAAATAAAAATCGTTTTTTTATACGAAATAATAAAAAAAAAAGTGATATTAATAATCATATGATACTCACCATAAAAAAAATCATAAGTATAGCCCCATTAATTAATGAGTGTTAAAGTTACGTATTAAGTAAATGTCGAGTCGCTTGGTGCATCATTAAATAAGTAATTTAATTTTTTTTTTAGACAAATGTTTAATAAATGTGAAAATCTTAAATGCGAATGATTCTGAATGTTTAGTATGTGAATTAAACGTTTTATTTATTAAAAAGAAAAAACAAAAAAAAAAATAGTAAAAAAAATTATTTTAAGCAAAAAAAAGTAAATAATAGTAAAATTCCTTGTAACTGATAAGAAATAAAAGTATAAAAATAACATGAAAAAAAAATTTAGTTAGAAAAAATTTTAATAAAAAAAAATAAAATACATTCATGTGTAATACAGAGTACTAATGAATATGTAAGCTTAATTTTTTCTTATCTTTTTTTTTTTAATGTATTCTCATATCCAAAAATAATAATAAATATAAAAATAAATTACGATCGATGTCCGTATATATTAAATTAGAAAAATTAAATTAAAAAAAAAAATGGAATCGATTGTTAGCATACATTAAAATAAATAAAAGTTAAATATAAAAAATAATGTAAAAGCATTGTTTTTTCGAGAAAAAAATTAAAGATTAAAGTTTTCGATTAAGAATACTGAATAAAAATATACGAAAATCAAATTTTCTTAAAATTCGAAAAAACAACGCAAAGAGCTTAAAAAAAAATATGTGTGAGATTGCGCCCGCAAAAAACTTAATAATAAATAAAAATTATAAAATAGTTAGAAAATTGACAGAAATTTACTTAAATATATAATAAAATTGTTTAACTTATATAAAAAAACTTTTTTACAAAAGCATACAGAACTTTTTTTTTATTTTTATTAAAAAAAAAAAAAAATTTAACGAGCTTCGATTAGAAAAAAAAAAAAAAAGTTTAGAAATATTGCATGCGTTTCTCAAATACTCACATAAAAAAAAAGTATCGACTTCTAAGCTGATGGAAAAAGAAACTTCACCAGAAATTCATTGCTTAAATATTTTAATTTTAAAACTTGAAAGAGTCTCTGTATTCAATGTAAAAATGAAACTGCCTGTGGTGAAGTAATAGACGGTTTAAAAATTATATGGAATTTAATTAAAAAAATAAAAGCTTGTATACAATAATCTATAATTCTATATCTAATAAACTGTTATCATCTTATCAATAATGTTGAAATAAACAAATTTTTATTTACTTTTAAAATTCACATCCTATTGCTTCTGCAAACTTTTTGATTACCAAATAAAACTGCTCTGATCTCTCATTTTAATATTTCTAATACATAAACTTTAAGAATTTTTAAATGCTTATTTTACATTTTTTATAAATTTTAATTTTAGTTTCTTTAAAATATCTGGAGGTAATTTAGAATTTTTTTTTTAAAGAGCAAAAAACAAAATTTCATATTTTATATCATAAATTTCATTCAATAATTCATTGAACCGCAATAAAATGTTCGAAAATCTACGGGATTAGATTTTAAAAATCCATACATTTAAAAAAAATTATTTTAGTTGTTGCTTGAAATTACTTCACCAGAGATTCACGCAGAATTCTTTAATGATTTTTAATGATAACCATCTCTGATGCTCATTACTTGGTTTACCTGGAATTTTTATAACTAGGGGTTTGGGTACAAAATTTATAGAAAAAGTTTTGCAATTACAGTTTTGAATAGGAAGCTTCTTTAGCTATATTCAAAACCTGACCTAACTTGAAGCAAAAAAAACCAACTTCAAAAAACTAACTACACACCCCTAATTATAACTTCATAATTACACCAGCTACCCCAAAAAACGATGCCCAAAAATTCTATTTAAAAGAAATACGAAGAAATACGAACAATTCTTTAAGCGTGCAAATCTTTGGTAAAGTAATTTTTCCAATTTATGGTAATTATCCATTCATGAAGACGCCTCTTAAAATTTGGCAGATTTTTTTTTTCATAAATCGCATTAGGATTTTCATGTAACTATAAGGATTTTGTGATTTACTTTTTAAAATAAAAACATAATATTATATTAACTCTGTTAAAATATATTATAAAATGGTATGTTTATTCATACGTTAAATTACTTTATCAGAAATTTTTACAAGATCTTTTTTCTTAGTTATTTTTATTTAGAATCTTTCTCGATGAAAATTTCTGATCAAGTAATTTTACGATTGTGTCAGGTATATTAAATTATTCCCTATATATAAATTTAAAATTGTTTTTTAACTTTAAAAGATTTATATAAAAAAAAAATGGTGGAGAAAAAATCTCATTATTTATAGAATGTTTAATAAATGTTAAAGCTGAAAATGATCTGTATTATTAAAATAACTAGGATTTCTGTTAGAAAAAAAATTATTTGACGTTGAAATCTATTAGTGACATTTATCATTAATTCAAAAAATTAATTGTTAAATAATAATAAATCACAATTATATAATAATTTGATGTGAAAAAGGAAAAGATATTAAATGTACTATACTAATGTTATTGAAAAAAAAAATTAATCACACAGGGTTTAGGTACAATGTAAAGAATAAATCTGTATTAAAAATGTTAAGCTTTTTTTTTAGTCTCAAAAAAAAAATAGATTCTCCGAAAAATTCATGTCCAATTTTTTTGAGATTTAAAAAAAGGCCTTGCTTCATAATTTTTTTTGTTTCATGAATGTTACACGTATTCATGTACCATTTTATTTAGGACCAAATCATAAGCTACAATTGTGATAATTTAAATTTTTGGAATAGTTTTGGATAGACAAAGATGGTTCTTATCAAATAAAAATTATAAAAACATTTTTTCGCTATTTTTGATAATTGACTTAAAGCGAAAAATTTTCTGAACTCCGAAAATCTTTGGACTATTTCCAAAACAAGAACTAAAAATTTGATAATGATAATTGTAACTCGTTAAATTTTCAATTGGCACTAAAATAATAATAAAAAAGGGTTATTATCAATAGCGAAGGATTATTTTATTGTCAAAAATACTTTTAATATTTTTAATACCTATAATATTGTAATAAATAATTAAATAAAATTAAAGAATAAGATCAAACAAAAATAATAATTTAAAAAATTTTTCATCTCTAATTAATCTAATTAAAAAAAAAACAATAATCTTAATTACATTTATTGTAAACAGCAATCAAATCATCTTATTCAAAAAATATCATAATTTTCTTTAATATATACAAGATATAATATATACTTATTTATTAGCCTGGGATACAAAAATATGCTTGGATTTTTAATTACCGGATGAAGTTAGAGTCCTTTTGTCAAAAAAATGAGATTCTTAAAATTAAATTTTACACACTGAAAAAAGGTTTCAGATATCTCGGGATTAATGCCTGAATACCACCGAAATCAGTACTCATTGTAAGTCTGAAACTGAAATAAATCTGAACCAGCCTTTGAAAGTCAGCCAGAAGCCCAACTAGCAACTAATTTTAAATCTGGTATTTAATAATCTGAGTGTTGTTTTATTAACTACCATGCTAATATATAATATATATATATATATATATATATATATGAAATCATATAAGTGTTACACTCCATTTGAAACTTGGCCAGTTCATGACATGGTAATAAAAATTGACCTATTCACGAATTGGTAAAATTAAAAAATCAAGTTGATCAGCTCCAGAAATCTTCACACTTTTTATCCAATTCGGACTAAAGTAAAAAAAAATATAAAATCTATTCCGTTAATGGGTCTGCGATATTTTATACAACGTTTATGAATTTTAAGACCGATATCCGAAGGGTCTTTTTTTTAAATTACACAGATCATATTGATTTAAAAAAAAAATGTGATCAGATCTGCTCCCTAGAAACTATTTAATTGCATTTTAATACGGTAAGAACTACTTTGAAAAAAAGCAATTAAAATTCTAAAGTTTTCTTGAGCAAACACAAACTTTTAATAGAAATAGGATAATACATGGCGAGAAAAATAAAGAATGGCCCAAATTGCACGTAAATTACCTTCCAAAGCGAAGCCGAGGATGATGAACTGCTATTTGGGGCATTCTTTGTTTTATGGCCAAGGGTCGTATATTATTTTTCTCCGTCAGTGGCCACTGATAGAAATATTAAGACTATAGCATTAAATAAAGCAAATTAGGGTTGCAGCTTGTTTTTGAGTTTAAACGTTTAAAACAACTCTGTTTTGAACAACTAAACATATACCTTCTAAAGAATTTTCCAAATTTGAATTGTTAAAAAATTAGCTGAAATTAAATTAGAAAACACCCCCTGAAATGCATAATATCTTGTTAGCGGTCAGGAAGCACGTTTTTCGCGGCTGCTATATTTCTCGCCACTAACAAAGAAAAATTATATAAGACCCTTCACTCTAAAAAAATTCCTCATATCAAAGTTTAGCCAGCTATTTTTGCATCCCTCCTTTTAACAGACCCTACTCAACTTACAATCCATAAAAAAAATATATATAATTTTTTAAATTTCACGAAATGGCAAAATTTTAATAATTGGGGTGTAACGTATATGAATCTATAAAAAAAATAAATATAATAATTATAAATACTATTAAATATATGATATAATATTAATAAAATATAAATAGTAATAATAATAATGATAATAATGATAACGATTAAGAGAAACGGTAAGAAAAAAATATTGTACTACAAGACAGTTAATTGTTATTATTATTATCATTATTGTTATCAAGTATGGATATTGAATGTTGGATATATTATATACGAAATATTTATAATATTTATTATCATTTAGCGGATCAATTACGGCTTTAAATAAATCTCAAATATAAATTTTTAAAATTTCAATTAATAGAAAATTATTGAACAAATTTAACAGTTTTTATGCTGTTATCGAAAAAAAAGTAAAAGAATATAATAAAAAATTTTTTTATCAGCCGTAAATGATCTGTATCAGTGAACTTGAATCATAGATTTTAATAAATGCGGGCGTAGAAAGTATTCAGATCGTAATATTTATGTCACGGTAACTGACTTGACGGACTAATAAATAAAAATAAACTTTGCGTATAAAAATTATAATTTTTGTTAATTTATTAATCATTATTTCCAAAATATCCTTTCTATAATCATTAGATCACCTGCTGATAATCTCTTATCAATTTATATTTAATTTTTATCTTGGTGCTTACCAATCAATAATAAAGTTAAATTTTATTTATTTGAAAATCGCATTAAATTATACTTCAGTCGCGTTCATTCATTTTACCTGTTGATTACTTACAAAAGAAGTTTTGCCAAAATTATTTAATTTCTTCTTTATCTTTTTTTTTCAATTTTAAGTTTTAAGAAAAGGCTATGCCCGGATCTATATAGTGAATCGGCCCACGAAAGATATTTAAAAACTAATTGTATTAGGTCAAAGTACACCTAAAAAAAATAGGATCCTGAAGTTTTCAGACCTCCAGATGCCTTCAGCTCTGATTGGCAGCCTATTAATGACAAAAAAAAAGTAAATTTTTAGCGACTTTTTAGTCGTCTTTCTGATGCTTCCGTGGTAAAACGATTCTGTCAAAATGATCTTGCGACCTCTCATTCAAAAGGTTAGACGATATACTTTGAGATAAAATTACTTTTGGAAGTGATTTTAGTGCATCCTTTTAATTGGTAGACCATAAACCGTCCAAAATAAATTTTTTTTCTTCTTAAATTTTAACTTTGGCAGCGATTTAAAATAAATTAAGAGATATGCCCATTCTATCTTTTTTTTTAACTAATGAAAAATAAAACAAATTTTCATTTGCGACCATCCGCGCTCAAAAATATTTGGGGCAACATGGTCAAACACTTAAAAAACTGAAATAACTTTTGTTTTTAATTTTGCGATTTTTCGAAAAAGGACCCCGCACAAATGAATAGGAAATGGCCGTTCGATCAAATTAGGTGAATTTTTTGTATGTTTTAGATTTTATTATACTGAAAAAAAGTCTCCAGTGACACAAAGCTCCAAAGTCTCAACTTTGGGTGCTACGGAGCTTGAAAGCTCCATAGCTGTATTACATAGGCACACAAAAAAATCACGTACCAGAGGGTAGACCCCCCTTAAGTCGCTGCCAAAGTTGAAATTTAAGAAGAAAAAAAATTTATTTTGGACGGTTTATGGTCTACCAATCAAAAGGATACACTATAAAATCACTTCCAAAAGTAATTTTATCTCAAAGTATATCGACTAACCTTTTGAATGAGAGGTCGCAAGATCATTTTGACAGAATCGTTTTACCACGGGAGTATCAGAAAGACGACTAAAAAGTCGCTAAAAATTTATTTTTTTTTTTGTCACTAATAGGCTGCCAATCAGAGCTGAAGGCATCTGGTGGTCTGAAAACTTCAGGATCCTATTTATTTTAGATGTACTTTGACCTAATACAATTAGTTTTTAAATATCTTTCGTGGCCCGATTCACTATATAGATCCGGGCATAGCCTTTGCATTTGAAAATTGCTTGGGTATAAAATTTATAATTGCCATCATCTTTCACAGATCCCGTATTTACAAATTAATTAAAAGCCTGTGATATAATAATTAATTTTATGATTGATTTTTAAAATCAGACCAAAATGGAAACATATCTAAATTGGTTTAAGGCCCCCTTTTCATTATTTTGTGTAATTTTAATGAATTTTAAACACCTTTTTTTTTAGTTATATTATTATACAAGAACTTCAAATTTTTTTTAAAATTGTTGCAAAACTATCAAAGAATACAAAAAAAATTACCATTTTTATTTTCCAAATTTTTTACATTTTATAGAGGGCGTCAAAGTAGAGGCTGAAAAATAAAAGTAAAAAACGGTTCCACACCTAGCGCCTATTGTGGGCATCCGAAACAAAAAAATAAAAGAGCATTTTATTCCCTATACACTTCTCAAGTGCTGGAACTAAAAGTTTGCAAAAATTCCAAAAATTGACCATTTGGTGCGCCAAAAACGAAAAATGGAGATTTTTAAGTAAAAAAAAACACCTAATATGGTCAATAAAAAATTTTCTAATCCACTTTTTTCTGATCTTCTAGTTCCAGCACTTGGCACTACAATTACAAATAAAACGCACCTAGATTTAGGTCAATAGCTGAATAAGTTTTTGAGTTAGAACTGGAACCGATTTAAAAAAGTAGTTTTGAGATAAACGCGTTTAAAGTTTTTAAATCCTTATGTTTTCATATGAATCCGTCCCATAAAAATCAAAATATCTCAAAAACATATATTTTTTTTTGCTTGAAAATTTTTTTATACACTCTTGAAATGTTTTTAAGCAAGAAAATGAAATAAAAAAAAAGTGCATTACGAATTTTAATTTTTGAAAAGGGGGCCTTAAACTATTGTCATTAAAATTTAATATATATGTTTTTTGTGATGCTAAGTTTATTTTTTCATTATTTTTAAGTATTTAAACTCTTTTCTGCTAAATTAAGGACAAAAATTCATTTTTTAGTTTTTCTTCTTCATTTTTCATAAAATAAAATCGTTGAAAATAAAAATTTGACCTTTTTTTTTAATTTTTAAAAAATTGTTAAAAGAAAAAAATATAAATTGAAATTTTTTTAAAATGCCCTAACAAATTTTTTTATAAAATTAATACTTCTTTTAGAAACATATTTCAAAAGCAGTCTCATTGGTTTTAGGTATTAAAAGTCCTTTCTGTCTTACTGAAGAGGAAAAAAGAATTCATTTTCTTAGCAGGTATTAATCTGAAACTGTACATCCAACGTACTGCATACTGCGAATGTCTCCAGAGCCTAATTAAATAAAACCTGAACTAATAAATTTTAAAACCCGCATCGTATATAGTTTCAGATATCAAGAGGATATATTTTCTCAAAAACACATATCCGCACACAAACATTCAAAATAAACATGTTTGAGGCATGAAAATGATTTGAGGACCAGATTTCTCCAAGAATTAGACATTTTCAGGAACTTTTCATTTTTTGACCTGATGCACTTTTAAGTTCTATTTATAAAATTTGAATCTGCTAGAAAATTCCCAAATCTATGAATTTTTAAAAAACCCAATACTTATCACTTGAACTGCTCTAAGACGTTGAAAATTAAAAGAAAAATTACTTTCAACAAAAAAATAATACTTCAAAATATGTAAAAGTAAAGTAAATAATAAAAAGATCTGTAAAAAAATTAGTAATAAACAAAATCATTAAAAACGAGACTGATTTTGTTATTTTAAAAATGATTCAAAATTGTTTAATTTAGCTTTGGAGTTGTTTTCAGTTAAATTAGGTAATTTTTAAAGCTCGTAATGAATGAATTATATCTTAACTTTTTATTATTACCTTTTAATATTATTTTGATTAGTTAATTACAATAATGTAATATTGTTATTAATATTGATATTTATATTATTGACTATGATAAATTATATATCTAATCACATAATACAAAGATATATACAACTATTCAAATTGATTAATTAACTAGTCCATGTTTGCTGCTAAAATCTATCTTATGTTATTTAAAATTTAATTATTTTACTGAAAATTTTATTTACTACTAGCAAAAGTTGGAGGGGGGGGGGGGGGGCTCCGCCCGCCCTGTATTGCATTTACTTCTGTTTCTGTTGCTTAAGAAAATCATGTTTCACATTTAAACTTCGTGTTATTAACTGGCTATGCAATTTTTTCGGTATTTTTTGATCTAGAGAATTTAAGGCCTCATAATAAAAATTTATCAAATAATTTTCAGAGGGGCGTCTTTATAGTCCTAATAGTTTGTAGCGTAAACAATATAAATTGAAAATAATACAGTCATTTTTAAATAAAAAATCGTACATTTGACTTCTGGATATGCAAAATCTAGTTTTTCAGAGGGCCCTAATTTTTCTCGATTAATCTCGATTAACTAATTTGTAAAAAGTATTAATTTATGATACAACGATCATGTTTTTGTTTTCTAAATAGTAAAGAATCTATAAAATTTCTTGAATTTTTCTCTATTTTTTTTAATTTACTCCAAATTATCGAAAATTTTTTTTGAAAATCAAAAAAATTTTACACATTTTTACAGAAGCGTCCGTTTTTTATGCAAATTTATCTGAATACGTATAAATTATTGCCGAATCGAGTAATACCAATTTTTACAGTAAAATTTTATCATATTTAGAAGTTATTTCACTTTTTAATCAAACTATAAACAACTGCGCTTCGCGCAGAGAATGACTGCCTTCTATTCATTATCAAACAATTATTTATTAAAAATATTTTAAATTATTATTTGAAAAGAGATAAAATATTGTAAATGATAAATTCTAATTTAATAAATGACCCTAATTTTTTGCGGTGACATTTAATTATTATGTTCAATAATTTCATTTGCTTAGTAAAAAGTATAAAACTAATTAATTTTTGTCCAAAAAGTAAGTTATAATTGTTTGAAATTGGATTCTTTTAAATGAACTTTTGCACACAAAAAAACAAATTTAATCGTTTAAACCATTTGAACTAAAAATTGGTATGGAAACTTATCATTAGTTGTGCTTTTGGGAAAAAATAGTTTGAACCCATTTCTGAGACCCTTCATTTCAACTTGGGCCCAATTGGCGTGGAATCCCTCATATCCCACGTAAAAGGATTAAGCTTAATTTTGGTTAAGCTTAATGAATTAAGCTTACTGGAGTAAGCTTACTGGATTAAGCTTACTGAAGTAAGCTTACGGACTAACCTAAAAAGGCTTAATTTTTAAAATTAAGCTTACGGACTAACCTAAAAAGACTTAATTTTTAAAATTAAGCTTTTTTAGGTTAGTCTGTAAGCTTACTTCAGTAAGCTTAATCTAGTAAGCTTACTCCAGTAAGCTTAATTCATTAAGCTTAACCAAAATTAAGCTTAATCCTTTTACGTGGGATAGTTGTTTTTAATTTATTTTTTAGTTATTTATATTTAAAAACTTACAACTGGTTTGCGTTCTCACATAACCAACGATCATGGAACATGTTCTTTTATAAAATTCTTAACGTATACTCCTACTTTTATAAGTAGTACTATAACTCCTAATTTTTATAAGTCCTAAAACAAAAATTAGAACAAATCCCGAAATATAAGTAATCCTACGTCCATAAAACTAAAGTATTCTAAGGTCTTGTTTTTATCAGAGCTTAATCAGGCCCTGAATCCCACTTCAAATTATTCTAAGTCCCTAAATCGAAAATATTCTAAGTCCATTTCACCCCTTTCCCTAAAAACATGAATATTTCGACCCCTCCTGCCGAGCTGGACTTTTTCAAATACTTCATCCAATGAGCATGTTCCATGTTAATAAATTAATGTGATAAAAGTGTATAAGAGTAGTTAAACGAAATTAGTATATTCAGAAAAATAACTTTCTCCAGTAAATAAAATTTACTTGATCAGTAAAAAAGCTACTTCACGCAGTGATCAGAGAAGTCTGTTAAAGATAATTAATTTTTATTCTAAGAATTTTAATATTATCACAAAAAAATAGTCATTTTTACTCTTTCGTACTGATTATTAATTTTAGCTAGTTATATTTATCTTCAAAGCTACATTTACTTATTTTATCATTCATGAAACTGCCTTTCTGCTTTTACCCTACAGGTGTTTTTAAACCACCAAATTTTAGTCTTAGTTCAAAAACCTATTTTTATTCATTTAGTTTTCATGAATCTCTTAAACAATCACCAATTATTTTTCCATGGCCTAACCATTATTTTCGGTATAAAACACAGGGTTCAATTATTCGATGCTTGTTTTCACCGTCATGGAAAGTTAAATAGACCTATATTTTTTACACGTTTAATAAATAAACATTTTTTGCTTTTTCAGAATTTCTATTCAACCAAAATAATTTTTACTAATCTAATTTTGCAACCGAAAATCCATTTAGGTCTTTTTTCTTTACACAATTTATCTACATTTTTGTAGGTATATAATCTATCTTATCAAATTAGAGATTGACCCCGAAAATTTTTGAATAAAAATTACTCATACATGCTCAAGTAAAAAATATTCTAAACCGGGAAATAATTTACTGGTTCCTGGAAGGGGTAAACAAATTTTTATTAATGATTTGTTTATATGTAAGTGCATTTTGAGACGCTCAGATGCTAAAAAACCGATTTTTAAAAAAATCCGTATTGTGTGTATTTTTTGTGGATCTTGTTACGGACTAAAACAAAATTTTAGCTTTAAAAAGTACTGAAGCTACCCTTTTTTATTCCTAATTTTTTTTATTAAAGCTTTAGATTCCAAAAATTTTATTATAAATAAATCCGATACCTGAAATTTTGAAAATTTTAGTCTTATCATTTTTGTAGACAAAAAATACAAAAATAATATCCCTTTCTTTTTCTATGAAAGTTATACTAATTTTAGGAAATTTATTAAAACCATAGAAGTTAAGGTTAAAACATTACATTTTAAACCAATTCAGCTATTGGAAGATAATTAATTATTAATTATTAAATAATTAATTAATTATTTATCTTTTTCGAGTATCATAACCTATAGTACCAATAACTTGGTGATTTATTAATTATATTTTAAAACGGTTTTTTAAAGTACCCTATAAATAAACATAGTACCTAATTTAATTTTTATATTTTATGCAAAATATTTTATTTGGTATAATAAATTTAGAAGGATCTGATTTTTTAATTTTTTTTAATTAACCGCACATTTTTTGTATAAAAAAAAAGTTTTATTATTAAAACATTTAAAAATTATTTTTGGTATTTATACTAAAACATATATGACTAAAAATTTTGAGGTTTTATATTTAAAATTTTGTTTTTATCACAATATTCATGCTATAACCTAACTCATAAAATTATAAATAAATTTTCAAATTTAAAATAAAAACATTTGAGCAATGCATTTTTATTAACCAATCAGGAGTGGTTTTTAGCTATAACAATGTACATAGTTACTGTATCGAAGACATGTACTTTCTAGGATATAGTATTAAGCGCGCGTCGCGCGCAAAATTATTTAAAACTATCAACCTTAATTATTTTCTTAAATACCAAAATTTATTCTTACTTTAATTTTTTTATTCATATCAACTACTCGACGTACTATAACTAACCTCAAAAATAATAAAAAATATAATATAAACAATAAAACAATTAATTTTAATCTATTAACAATGAAATTTATATGAGCCAATCAGAATGACTCTTTAGCTATAACAATGTACATAGTTACTGTTGCGATCAACATGTCCTTTTTAAAAAAGGATGATTTTCTAAAAATTTTATTTTTTCCAAAAATAGTGAAAATTGAATATCTCCAAAAGTAGGGTAACTGAGTTACAAAACTATGGTCTATGTCACCCGCTGACTTTTTTTCTATATTTTGACACTTTATTTTGACATTGATTCGACCCTGATGATGAAACACATACACACACAGACCCACAAATAGATGATTATAAATACCACAAAAAAAAAAAAAATTTAAAAAAATTTTCCAACCAGCTTCAAAAATATTGTATAAAATTTTAAAGATACCTCCCCGTTTTCAATAAAAATTTAGGAGAATACGCAAGAATTGGTGCCAAATCGAATACTACAAAGTGTGACAGTAAAATTTTTCGATTGTCTCAAGATATTTTAATTTTTGTTAAAAATTTTAAAAATTTTATTAAGTTCAAAAACACAAAAAATTGAATATCTCCAAAAGTACGATAGCTGAATCGCAAAACTATGGCCTATGTCACTCGCGGACATTTTTTCTTTAATTTGACACCGGTTTTATATAATTTCGTTCACTGGTTTTACCCTGATGATAATACACACACACACACACACAAATAAATTTTCAAATATATATAGTAGTAAGATAAGATAAGATAAAATAAGATAGTATATCTTATTTACATATTATATTTTATTAATCTCTTGAATTTAAGAATTATTAATTATATGAATATCTGGAATTTTGAAAAATCAAATTTGGCTGGATTTACTATGTTTAAGTATGAAACCGTGCCAATTTTTAAGGTTCTGGGTTAAAAACTTTTGAAATAGCAGCTGTTTTTTAAATTAAAAATATTTCCAAACTTTTAAAGAAAATCTGAGAAAATTTTCTATTTAAATATTTTTACACTCTGAACAGAGCTCAAAAACTATTTTCAACTATAATTAAAACATAAAATAGCTAAAACTACTTACTGGGAGTCATTTCAGCTGTCAGTTTTTGTAAAAACATCGAAGAAATCTGAAATAAAAGAGGGTCTTTTGGTAATTTAAGTAATGTTTCTGTAAGGAGCTGATCACCATTTCATGGACCTATCAGCAAATAAATTGACTAAGAAATAAGGCTCTACAACTACACTACTATGATTGTTTTTGAATTATAAGCTATACCTTAGAATAGACTAAATTTTGGACTTTCTAGAAAAAGTTTGCTCCCGGGTTTTTCTGTGAACTGTCCAAGGATTTGCTTTTGCTTTGCAAAAACACGAGCCTGTAAGTACCTCAATTTCCTCATTTTAATAACATAGGAATTTTGACTTTTCAGCTTTCTAATTTCTTAAGGTGCTAAAAAATTTTTTTAAACACTTGCTAATAGATAGATAATGATGTTTAGACATATAAAAATGGATCCCCAAAATTTTAGAAGTCTCAAAAAATTTTATTTCATAAAAATCAAGTTTTTAAAAATCGCAATTTTTCCAAAATGCATTACAAATAAAAACGAACGTATTTTAAATGGGCATGTGTTTTTGCAAAGCAAAAGCAAAGTCCTTAGAGCTGGGAACTTTTTATGACCAAAAGTTCACAAAAAAAATCCCGGGGAGCAAATTATTTCTACAAAGTCCAAAATTAGGTCCACTCTACAATACCTGAAATGATCTTTGGGATTGGTGCGCAATGGCCTTGTATTAAAATTTTATTTGAACAGTCATCATTCATGTTTCATTCATTTTTCACGTAAAACATAACCAAATATTATTAGCGAATCGTGAAAAATGAGTTATTCGACCCTTGCATATATTATCAAAAATTTTCAACAAAAAAAACCCTTTTTGGGGGTAGTTTTAGCCAATTTAGGGGTTAAATTTTAATTATTTATGAAAAAGAAGTCGAAATTCTAGATCAGCGACCCAAAAAACCCGTATGATGCAAATCTGAGCGCTAAAAGTACGAATATGTAAAAAAAATCCTTTTTGGGGGTAGTTTTTGCAAATTTAAGGGTGAAGCCCCCATTTCTTTAGGAAATGACCCCAACTATCGTATTCAGCGACCCAAAAAACCTATAGTAGAACAAATCTCGTGTTTGCCAGTGAAAATACTACCAAACCCGTATTTTGACTGGACTAAAAACAATTCTAGTTTTAATAAAATTTAATTTTTAAAATTGCATACACTGTAAAATTTTTTTTGTTATAGTACCCTATTTTTACTATTTGAATATTTTTTAAAAAGCGTTCATGTTGCTCCAAAACGGCCAGTGCAAAGCCACTGTCTATATACAGTAATGCATACAGTAACTATATACAGTCTTGTATACAGTTTTTCACGGAATACAGACACTGTATACAGAAATTTTTTTTTTCGGTAGTTCTTAGTTTTTACCCAAGTCTGAGGTCAATGTCTTGAATTTAAAAAATACCGATTGCACTATGTTTGGTATGTAAAAATATGGTTACTGGCTACTAAATCACGGCTAGCTTGAAAGATCGGATTATGCAAACGTCGGGCACTTCGGATTTTGTAGCGGAAAATGAATGTTCAACCTATAAGGAGACAATACTTCTTTGGATTTAAATCTTTCACCTAGCTTCTTGCGAGTTATTTGATAAAACGTGTCACTCGGGGAAGCTGAAAATGAGCAAAAATTTTCCCTGCTCGGATTGGGCTGAAATTTTCAGGAAAGGTTGCTTTTTTGGTCCCCAGAATCATGATGAAACCCGTTTTTCAAAATCAGCCATCCTCTTCGAGATATTTATCAATATGTCACTCATTTAAAATATATGGGAAATTCCATTTAGTAGCGGTTTGTCTTATTTTTCTTCACTATTTCAGTTTGGCCAAGCACTAAACTAACGAAAAAAGTTTTTTTTAACATTCATTCAAATGCCTGCTTCATTATAAAGAGGATTGGTACAAATTCTTTGATCTGCGCAGATCTGTAATTTTTATTTTTCATATCTGTACAGATCTGTAAAATTAAAAAATTGGCTATCCACGGTACATAGATAATTCATGGAACGCAATCCTACAAAAAAATGGTTTATTATAAGGGATTTTATGAATTTCCATCCTATAAAGAAAAGTTTCAGAGCTTTTAATAACAAATTTTAAAAACGCCTAATTTGATTATTCTTAATATTTCATCGACTGATTACGAGTTATCATAAACTATATTACTTATAAATATATCCAATATTAAAAAGGTACCCAAATTATACAAAAAAACGCTGCCAAGTAATTGGCACTATGGTTCCTCATTAACAATAACAAATTGTTTTTAATGGTCTCTTTTACCTAGTAAAAACAATACTTCTAGATATTAGTACTATTAGAAAAAAATTAAGTACTACGTCCAAAAAGAAAAAAAATATTGCTGTTTTTTTTATTTTGTTTATGCAAAAAATGTTAAGAAAAAATTTTTTAAAAATTGAATATCAGATTCGAGATATAGAGTATAAAAACCATTTTTTCAGATATTATTACTTTCATAGAATTAAATGAGATATTACACCAAAAAAAAAAAAAAAAAAAAATATATTGCAGCTTTTTTTATTTTTTTTTTAATTTTGAGAAATAATTTTTGAAAAAATTAAGTATCAGATCCAAAAAATTCCTATAAATGAGGTTACTAATACTAGAACTACCATAGAAATAGATTAGGTGTTACGTCCAAAGAGAAAAAAAATTTGGTATTTTTTGTATTTTTTTGTGACAAAAATTTTGAGAAAAATTAATTATAAAATTCAAGGTATCAAGTAAAAGTGATACTTCTAGATATTTGTACTTCCGCGGAAAATATGAGGTATTACATCCAAATTAAAAAAAATTTGAGATTTTTTGATGAAAAAATTTTTGAAAAAAAAATTAGGTCTTAAATCCAAAATGGTTGTGAAATTTCACTGGTTACATACACACACATACACACACATACATACTTTTTAAAATTCGGTTTTTTAGCTTCCTGGGGTCTCAAAACGTTCTTATATGCCAAAAAATCGAAAATCAAAATTTCATCTATCACAATGGTTCCCCTATGAGGAACCAAAATTACAATGATTAGAAATAGAATAACAAATAATATAATTAAATTATTTAAAAAAACATCTTTCATAATATTTGGTGAGATAAATTTAAGATATTTCATCTATGAGAAAGAAAATCTATTTCTATGAAAAAGAAAAGTTATTTTTTCATGTATTTTATATTTTATTTACCAGAGATTATTCTTAGGGTTTTTTAAAACTTCACAAAATAATGTCATTTTGCCATATGTCACCGCCCCTCCTGAAATTACATGTTTGTTTAAAACTTTTTAATTAAAATAATTTTGATTAACCCCCTTTTACCCCCAAAATATGTAATTCATTAAAAGCACTGTTTTTTCCAATTTTAAAATGACTTCATGGGTTTTTTGGGTCGCAGAATTCAATAATGCTTTAAAAAATACCCTGCCAACTAGCTGGCACTGAGGTTCCTCAAACAATGGGCTGTAATCTTAATTTACAAAAAATATTATTGATTACAACCATGCAATTATACATACATTTTTCGTTTTTAGTAGCTGGTAAAGTAGATTATTAAGGCCACTGTCTCTTTATTGGGATTTTTTTTTTCATTTTTTTTTTAATTCATTATCTTATGTTAAAACATTTCAAGAATCTAAAAAACAAATTTCAAGCAAAAAAAAAAATATGTTTTTTAGATATTTCGATTTTTATGGGTCGTAGTCATATGAAAACATATGCATTTAAAAACTTTAAACGCGTTTTTCTCAAAACTACTTTTTTGAAATCGGTTCCCACGCTAGCTCAAAAACTAATTGAGCTATCGACATGAATCTTGTTTCATTTTTTTCGTTATTGCAAGACCTAGTATGTGAACCAACAATATCAGCTTTTTATGCATCAGAAAAATTTTTATTGTCCGTTTTAGGCGCATTTTTTAACGTCAAAAACTGCATTTTTCGTTTTTGGTTCACCAAATGGTCAATTTTTGGTATTTTTTGCTAAATGTTGGTTCACATACAAGAGGAAGCTATAGAGATTAATATGCCTTTTTATTTTTTTGTTTTGATGCCTACAATAGGCGCTATGATGGGAACCGTTTTTCAATTTTTTTTTCGAGCCTCTACTTTCACGCCATCTACAAACTGTAAAAAAAAAGCATATGAAACAAAAATTTTTTTATGTCATCTAGAATAGTTTTGTAATTATTTAAAAATAAATTTGTAAACTTATATAATAAAACAGCTGAGAAAAAAAATGTTGAAAATCCTTTGAAAATCGTCACAAAAAAGAGACAGTGGCCTTAAGATCTTCTAGCGTCCATGGATTGCTCGCGCCGGCGTTAATGGATTTTAAATCATTTTTGCATAAATAAAAAGAGACAAATATAAAAAAAGCTAATTTTATTTTTTTTTATAAAATTTTATTTTATTAGAATATATAATTATCCCTTAATAATTAAAATATTGGGTAACATGATTTTTTTTGTTTTGTCAAAGAAATGGTTGGTAACGATTCGAAAATTACAAATATTCGCTCAATTATTATAAAAAGATAGGAGCTTTTACCAGAATTTATAATAATTTCTTATAATTTATTTTCTCAGTGTACTTCTTGCATTTGACCAATCTTCCGCAACAATGATAATAATAATAATAATAATATTTTGTAATAAAAAAAATAACAACATTAATTGCTTCAAGATTTTAACATTATTTATATTATTCCTATTAATCACAAAATAATAAATTATTTAATTCTATGAATTGTTTGATTCTTTAAAAAATGCCAATATAACTTTTAAATCTTAATTTTAAAATGCAAACATAACCATTTAATATTTTTAGGCTGTTTATTATTGTTTATAATTTCATTAAGCTGCATACATAAATAAACATAGCAACGAGCAAAATAATCCAAGGAAGTCAAAAAGAGGCAAGATTTCCATCACTCTTTCTTGTGTGTTATAATTTATATGAAAATAAAAAAAAAAATATCAAGATATCAAGTAAAAACCATACTTTAGTACTTTCATGGAAATAAATGAGGTATTACATCCAAATTAAAAAAAAAAAGGGGGGGTTTGAGATTTTTTGATAAAAAAATGTTTGGAAAAAAAATTAGGTCTTAATTCGATAATGGTTTTGAAATATCACTAGTTATAACATTTTCAGATATTAGTACTTTCATGGAATTAAATGAGGTATTACACCAAAAAAAAAAAAAATATTGCAGTTTTTTTTATTTTTCTTTTTTTTTAATTTTGACAAAAAAAATTTTGAAAAAATTAAGTATCAGATCCAAAAAAAAACAATAAACAAGGTTCTTAAAACTAGTACTTCCATGGAAATAAATTAGGTACTACGTCCAAAAAGAAAAAAAAAATTTGTATTTTTTGTAGGCTAATTCCATGTGAAACGTACGTTGACTTCCAGATGGGGTCTTCCGATTGGGCTGTAACTTTGCACAGGTGATTATACATATAAAATGTCCTCACTCCCCAATTTTTACGTCTTCAAATCGTTTCTAGCCGTCTTTGTGAATTTTTGAAAATTGGGACCGATTTTAAAGCTCTCAGCCACCAACTTTTACTTTATTATATAAAAGCATGAAGAAATGTTAAAAATATTATTAGAAAAACGGTTTCGATCGGAAATTTCCCTGGCTATCCGAATTTCTATTCCGTTTTTTAAAATTTTCACGTGGAAAGCCGGAAAATTGGAAAATGTGAGCCGTACCGGCTGTAGCTCATAGCTCAAAACCCGTCACTTCAAATAACTTCAAACTGGGACTGGAGACAGAGTATTCCATATACTTTCACCTGGTATTAATATGGGTATGGGTATTTTCATATACGGAAAAGTTATAACGATAAAAAGTGAAATTTTCCGATTTCGGAAATGCAATTTTAGCCAAAAATACTATTTTTACATGCAAATTTAAGCAAAACCGATTTCATATGTAAAATTTATTATAAAATAAATTATTTTTTAATGCCTTTAAAACTTTTCTATTGATATATATATAGTCAATTCTACGAAATTAGACTTTCTATAAAAAGCTATTCAAGTAATTCTTAGTGAAAATGACCTAATAGGAAAACGAATGTCAGGAATTTTGAAAAATCAAATTCGGCTGGATTTAGTATGTTAAAATATGACACCTTACCAATTTTTATGGTTCTGGATTAAAAATTTTTGAAATAGCAGCTGTTTTTTGAATTAAAAATATTTTCCAGTTTTTAAAGAAAATCTGAGTAAATTTAGTATTTTAATTTTTTTACACTCTGAACAAAGCTCAAAAACTATTTTCAATCATAGTAAATAGCTGAAACTTCTTACTGCGAGTAATTTCGGCTGTCAGTTTTTGGAAAAACATCGAGAAAGCTGAATAAAACTAAAATTCTAAAGGAAAATTTTTTTTTTAATATGGATTTTTAATTATTATATTTTATAATTATTTGTTTTTTAAGTTCTTCAAAACTAAAAAGGTTAAATACCCAGAAATAGAAATTTTAAAAAAGAATTAAAATTTTCTTTTTGAAAAACAGTAATTTTAAGTGCAACAAAAAGGAAAAGAATTTCCCAGTGTTTGAAAAATCCACATTAAAAAAAAAAAATTCCTTTAGAATTTTAGTTTTATTCAGCTTTCTCGATGTTTTTCCAAAAACTGACAGCCGAAATTACTCGCAGTAAGAAGTTTCAGCTATTTACTATGATTGAAAATAGTATTTGAGCTCTGTTCAGAGTGTGAAAAAATTAAAATACAAAATTTACTTAGATTTTCTTTAAAAATTGGAAAATATTTTTAATTAAAAAAACAGCTGCTATTTCAAAATTTTTTAATCCAGAACCATAAAAATTGGTAAGGTGTCATATTTTAACATACTAAATCCAGCCGAATTTGATTTTTCAAAATTCCTGACATTCGTTTTCCTATTAGGTCATTTTCACTAAGAATTACTTGAATAGCTTTTTATAGAAAGTCTAATTTCGTAGAATTGACTATATATATATCAATAGAAAAGTTTTAAAGGCATTAAAAAATAATTTATTTTATAATAAATTTTACATATGAAATCGGTTTTGCTTAAATTTGCATGTAAAAATAGTATTTTTGGCTAAAATTGCATTTCCGAAATCGGAAAATTTCACTTTTTATCGTTATAACTTTTCCGTATATGAAAATACCCATACCCATATTAATACCAGGTGAAAGTATATGGAATACTCTGTCTCCAGTCCCAGTTTGAAGTTATTTGAAGTGACGGGTTTTGAGCTATGAGCTACAGCCGGTACGGCTCACATTTTCCAATTTTCCGGCTTTCCACGTGAAAATTTTAAAAAACGGTATAGAAATTCGGATAGCCAGGGAAATTTCCGATCGAAACCGTTTTTCTAATAATTTTTTTAACATTTTTTCATGCTTTTATATTACGAAGCAAAAGTTGGTGACTGAGAGCTTTAAAATCGGTCCCAATTTTCAAAAATTCACAGAGACGGCTAGAAACGATTTGAAGACGTAAAAATTGGGGAGTGAGGACATTTTATATGTATAATCACCTGTGCAAAGTTACAGCCCAATCGGAAGACCCCATCTGGAAGTCAACGTACGTTTCACATGGAATTAGCCTGTATTTTTTTGTGAAAAAAATTTTACAAAAAAAATTTTCAGAAAATTAAATATCCGATTCGAGATATCATGTAAAAACCATACTTTCAAATATAAGTACTTTCATGGAAATAAATGAGGTATTACATCCAAATAAAAAAAAAAAAAAGTACCTCGAGCTTTTTTGGTGAAAAAATTTTTGAAAAAAAAATTAGGTCTTAATTCCATAATGTTTGTGAAATATCACCGATTACATACATACGTACACACACACACACACACACACACACACACATACAGACTTTTTTTAAAAACCGGTTTTTTAGCTTCCTGGGGTCCCAAAACGTGCTTATATGCCAAAAAATAGAAAATTAAATTTTGACCTAACACAATGGTTCCTCTCTGAGGAACCAAAATAATTAAGGTATTTCTGGAGGAAAATTAGCTCCATTTTTACCCCTTTTCCGTCCTAAATATTTAAATTTAATAAAAACTTTGCTTATTAATTTCAAAGTTTCCACACGCAAAATAAAAAATGAAAAGTAAAAAAAGGGTGTGTAAGATATTACTGGTGATGAATTCGCCGTTTTTAACCCTTTTTATCATCCTAATATTTAATACTTATAAAAACTTTGTTTTTTTATTTTAAAATGCCTATACGGGTTTTTCGAGCCTTAGAATTCAAATATGATGTTAGAAATGTCATTCAATGCATTGCTGGGGGTAAATTAACCTCTTTCAGTTCTTATATAACCTCCTTATTATAATATTAAATGAAATGTATGGTTAAAATCTGGTTTATTTTATTTAAAAAGACATTATCAGTTATTAAAAGAAAATATAAAATTAAGAAATAAAAAATTTTCAAGTATTTTTAAGAATTAATATTTGGAGAAATAGAGGTGAAAAAATAACAAATTCACCCCTAAGCAATTCGTTAAATTTCGGACATCATATTTGAATTCTATGACCGAAAAATCTTGAAAAAACCCGTATAGACATTATAAAATTTAAAAGTATAGTTTTCTTAAATATTAAATTTGGGGTGAAAATTTACCTACAGAAATGCTAAGTGTTAATTTACCTACAGAAATTCCTTAATTACCTTTTTTAAGGCATTATTGAATTTTGTGGCCCACAGCCCCTGAAGACATTTTAAAATTGAAGTGGATTTATTGTCTATTCAGTAAATGCCAATAGCAATATAGTGGAGCCTTTGAAAAATAATAATTTTTTGTTTTTTTAATTCTAAAAAATGCAGAAGCCTGTTTCTGAACTTTAAACATGCATTATTCGCTTTATTTTCATCATAAAATAATAATTTTTTTTTTAAATCGATTCATTTTTCCCTACAAATTCATTTTTTTAAGGGAAAAATCTTTTTTATTGGCTAAATTTCAATTTTTAGGTCAAAAACTGTGTTAAGTAAATTTTGCTACTTACAGTTTTCAAAGGCTTTTGACCTAAATATTGAAATTGGATCAATAAAAATGATTTTTTTCTTAAAGAAATGAATAGCCAGGGAAAAATTAATCGATTTTGAAAAAAAAATTATTATTTTACGATGAAAATAAAGCGAGTAATGCATGTTTAAAGTTCAGAAACAGGCTTTTTTCAATAAAATTTCAATCTTTTTTAAGGAGGTTTATCCGTTAAAAAAAATAATGACAGAATGTAATAAAACGTGAATAGTATTAAAATTTAAACATTTCTGAACTAAAATCGACTTATTTTTACCTATGTCACCGACTTAATTAATTTTTTATTAATAAAATAAAAGTCGTATTTTAACATTGCGCTTATGGGAAAATTTGTTTCGGCTTTATAAAAAGTAGGGTGCTAATGACACAGATCGATGAAACTTAATAAATCTGTAAAATAATTACTTAAAGATTGCATTCCCAATTAGTTTTACATACTTTATCGACTTTATTTTCGTAAAATTAATAAAAAACACGTAACATAACCAAAAAGCTCATTATTTTAGTGACGTTTTTTTAAATTCTATAATACTATGAGACTTTTTTTGGTAATATTCTTGGATTATTAATGGTTTTTTATATTTTCTTTTCAATTAGTAGCTTCCAAAATAAACTTAAAAAAAAAAATTTATGTCGGTAATCGTAATTCCTGCAAAAATGTAGTAAACCACGGATAAACCTCCTTAAGACGAATTTGAACAAAATCTTAAATTGTCGATAACTTGGCTAAATTTCATCGTAAAAAGATAAGTTTTTTTTTCTTCTGGAGTGGTTTTTCCCAGATCAGATTTTCTTATCTATTTTTTTAAATTTTATTTATCTAAAAAGTTATTTTCAAAATTTGGGATAGCTCAGATACGAAAAACACGGTTTCTGACATAAAAGTGAAAAAATCTTTTTGGCACCTATCGCCTATTTCTTGTTCATGATTTTTTTCGGTTTTCTGAAGGTTCAAACTAACTGAAAACACGGGTCATATCGATGTGCCTTCAAAAAAAAAAAATTACGATTTCAGGCTCAAATTAAGTAGCACTTTTAAAATAATTGCTCATATATCAACGGATAGAATCAGCCATCCTAGGGCCTATTGGGCCCAACCGGGTAAAAATGAAATTCTAATGAACAAATTGATGCCCAGGGATAAAAATAGACTGCTGGGGTAAAAAATGGGTCGAGAATGATAAAATAAATACCAACAGATAAAATTAGCGATCAGGTGCCTATTGGGCCAAACCTGGTGAAATTCAAATTTTGATATACAAATTGATCCCACTATCTTGATGTATAAATCGAACCCCAGGGATGAAAATTGACTGTAGAGGTAAAAAATGGGTTCAGCATAATAGAATAAATACTACCATATAAAATCAACATTCTCTGGTTAAATCGTGTAATATATAGCTTTTGGTCTAAAATAAATCTTTGATTCTTATGTTATATCAATTTGTTGAACAGGATCTCATTTTCGCAAAATCAGGCCCAATGGGTCCCTGGATGGCTGATTTTTTCCGTTTGTATTTATTTTATATTCCATTTTTTCCCTTAGAATCCATTTTTATCCCTGGGGAAAAATTTATACATCAGGATTTCATTTTTACCAGGTTGGGCCCAATAGGCGTCTAGATGGCCGATTTTATCAGTTGGTATTTATTTTATCATGCTAAAGCGATTTTTTACCTTTATAGTCGATTTTCGTACCTGGGGATCAATTTATAAATTAGGATTTCCTTTTTACCCTATTGGACCCACCGACCCAATAGTTCCTTGGATGGCTAATTCTATCCATTGGTATTTTTTTTATCATGCTAAATCCATTTTTACCACTACAGTCCATTTTAATTCCTGGAGATCAATTTGTACATCAGTAACTAATTTTTCCCCGAATGGGCTCAATGGGCCCCTGGATGACGGATTTTATTCGTTGGTATTTATTTTATCGTGCTGGATCCATTTTTTACCACTACAGTCTATTTTTATCCCTAGAGATCAATTTGTACATCAGTATCTCATTTTTTCCCGATTGGGCCCTGGGACAGCTTATTCTATCCGTTAGTGTTAATTTTATCATTGTCGACCCATTTATTACCCCAACAGTCCATTTCCGACCCTAGTAATCAATTTATACATTAGAATTTTTGTTTTACCAGGTAGGGCCCAATGGGCCCCTGGATATCTGAATTTATATGGTAGTATTTATCCTATCATGCTGGACTCATTTTCATTCCTGAGGTTCTATTTGTACATCAGGATTTCATTTTTTTCCGATTGGGCCCAATAGGCACCTAAGGGTTATTTTGTGCTTCTGAGTAGCAAATAATTCCCCTGCCCATGTTATGCATCCCTAGATAGGGCCCATTTGTTAAGTGCTAATTAGTGTTTTGTTAAAAAAAAAAAATTCTGTATACAGTGTCTGTATTCCGTACAAAAATGTATATTTGACTGTATACAGTGGCTTTGCACGGGGGCTGAAATTTCGATCACTTCAGATTTCAATTTGAATATCTTAAAAATCAATTTTTACACAAAGAGTAGGTAAATTTTTTTCGTGAGTACCTTTTTAATGTATAATTATACGGCTCAATTTACCCCGGAAAGGTCAATTTAAATATTTTCTTTGATTACACATAACTATATATAATCAATAAACAATATTCATAATTCAAATTAAATTTTCTTTTAATTTTCCACTTATCGAAGACCATTGGACTGTAAATAATACTGTTTTTCCGGATGGAATCAAGTTTATTACATAAGTCAATCCAATTAAATTCATGTATATTTTCTATGAGTATTCCACTTGTCTAAAGTTATACTGGACTATTATTACTGCTTTTCAGTGCAAAAAGATTTTAGCAAAGCAAATTCAAAATATTTTTATTTTTCTTTGGATTCAATGCGTATTTAAGTAATTCGCCTAAAATTTCCAAAGTAAATATATAACTTGGATATTTTTTTGGACACTGGAACACAACATAATATACAGGTAAGTAAAGTATACATCCAAAATAAGGAAGAATAAAAATAAATAAAAAGTTAATGAGTAAAATTATTTAGGGCTTCCTGGACAGAAATAAAACTGGCAACAATATGGACAGTCACGAAGCTTCCGCGACCAGGCTGGTCTCACGCTGGTCTCACATATAGCCCCTGACTGGTCCTAGGAAGTGCCACGTAACTGAAGTGTGTCTACTCAGGTCTACTGCAGTGCCTGTTATATATTTCTGTCCGGGTTCAAATTAAAGTTGCGCGCTCCATAATAATACACAAACACATATAATAATAATACACAGAGTCCTGCCTGCAGACTTGTTATAGTTGTCTTCATGGTCTTCCTTAAAACAAATATTTAGTACAGTGCGTGTGACGTATACTATACATAAAATGCAAAAAAAACTTAGTCTGCATCTGCAAGCTGCAAGTACCCTACCGGGTTTAGGTACAAGATAACCTTATTTGTTTTCTATAAAGCAAATTAAATCAAAAGATAACTTTACAAATGTGCGAAAATATTATTTGTTATATTTGATTATAAAATATAATATGTATACAAATTTTCTATAGAAATCTAAAAAACTTTGTTTAACAATATAATTTTCATCACTATTCACTTCTTCTTTTAAAACGAAAAATATGTTTAGTTGGATTTTCTACATGTTTTATTGCTTTATATTTATTCCTATAAATAAGTTTATTGCAGTTTATTAACCTTTTGATAATCTTTTGATTCTTAAAATATCTTAGTTTATTATTAGACTCACCTGCATAAGTTTGGGTAAACTATTCTCTAACTATAAATATGTCTTTTTCACAGAAAAAATGGATTTTATATTTGGAACTGGCTGAATTTATAAAATTATATCAGCAATATGGGAAAGTATACTTTAGTCATATCATCAAACTCTCCAATGCAACATGAATATAATCTTGATTTCTTTACTTAACAATTACTGTCAAAATGTAGTTTTACAATTGGAAAATAAATTAAGCCTTAAAAAAAAGTACCAAAAAGCAATCATGCTAAAAACAGCTTTACATCCTGCATTAGTATCAGCAGGATCTAATTTTCTAGGATTTATGGCACCTTTAATTGTTCCGCCAATGCATATTGCTTTCATTTATTACTTTTGGCAAGATTTTGCAAGAAATGTTGATAAACATTATTGTTCATGTTCATGTTGGGATACTGTATTTAAAGGTAATAATAATTTTGCCTATTCTCTTTTTTTTTATTAATCAGTCTTTAATATTTTAGGTTCTTATGAATCAGGTGTAGCTTCGTATAAACACTTATATTTTAATGCTACTCGAAACACTTTAAAAATTTGGACAACTATTGTTCTTGGAATAATTTTATTTTATGAAACTGTTAAACATTTAGCCATATTAGGATTTCAAAGAAGACTTCGATGGAGTATGTTAATATTATTTACAACAGCAGTATTTTCTCACTATTATTCTTGGTGGGTTTATATTAATTATTGGAACGATGATTTTTATTCTCAATGGTATCATCAATTTTTCTTTTCGTTAACTGAGCTAATATCAACAGCAATTGTAGTTCACCTTGCTGATCAAAAAAATATTGTTACTCGTAGAAAAGCTCTTTCTATTATTAGTATTGCTTTTTTGCATATTTTTGCTGGTGGTTGGGATCAATTTGTTACAAATGTTGTTAGAGGAGAAGGATATGCACATCAGGTAGGCGTTATGAAACTTTTAAAACTTATTTATTACCTTTTATGATGTGCAATATAATTTGTAGGTGGTTCGAGATTTAGGTTTCATGATTCCTGATGTATTGCATGTTATTATTCCATTTAGCTTCTTACAATTAAGAACTGATTACACATTACCTGGGACAGGTCTAAAAGATCCAGATTTCAAAAAAGATTTATTATACATGTTTAGTACAATATTTTTTGGCCTATGCATATGCTCTATCTTATAAGTAATATTGAAAGGCTGTATTTTATATTTTAATTAGGAGCATGTTATACTGGAAAATTTTTCAACAAAAATCTTTATACTTTTAAAAAATTTTAATTTTATTAGGATATTTACAAACATTTTTAAGTAGATACGACTATTATTATACTATATATTATAGATAACCATGTATTAATACTAAGAAGTTATTTCTTCTTTAATAGTAGAAAAATAGATAAAAGTAGATTGGACTTTTGGTCAATTAACTAAAAGAATTCATAAAATTGTTATGCATTTTTTTATGTATAAGTAACTTGTTCAAATAATTATATATTTTATTAGATTTTTAAAAATGAAATGTTTTATCAATTTTTAAACTGAATTGTTATTTAGTATAATATAATTAAATAAAAGATGTAAGTTACATTAGCCTAAGAATTATAAAAAAAAAGTAAAACTAATGTAAACTAGAATTTTAAAGACTGATTTTATAATAGATGACATTCTTTTTACTTAATTTATAATAAAAATCTAGATTAAAAAAAATTAAATTATCAATATTATAATAGTAGTTTAAATAAAATAGAACAACAATAATAATTGTAGTCTAAAGTAGAAAATTTTTATAAATTAATTAACAATGTTCTGATTATTTAAAATATATAAAAATAAGTGCCTAGAAAGTTCATTATCAACGCACATATTCTTAAAATTTTTGAAATTTTTATGAATTATAAAATAATTATAAAATATTGTTGATTAATATTTTATATAACTTTATCGTAGTTATAGTTATTACTATAAATATTTTGGAAACATAACTAGTAGTTGATCAATATATGTATAATGTATTTAAGATTTATAACAATTAAATTCTGTAAATTCAAAAAATTAGTTTTTTTTCTGAGAACTTTAATTTTTTTTTAAAGTATATTTTATTTCTTTTATTATGGGTAAAAAGTTTTTTTATAATTTCATTAAAAAAAAAATTGAAGTTTTAAAAAATTTAGATATACGGATAAAAATGCGCATGCTTAAAATCGATCCGTCTCCTCAAAAACAACACGCTTGGGGGTTCAATTATTATGCCGTAAAAAATTAGAGAAGAGATAAATTTTTTCTCAGTTCTAAATATTTCGCATATCAATACATATTTTTTAAAATAAATGCTGTAAAAAAATAAATACAATATATTATGGCCTTAGAGTTTGCCGCAACATACAAAATTTTAGTTCTCGGTGATTCAAATGTCGGCAAAACTTGCATTGTTCACCGGTATTGTGACGAAAGGTATTACGATACATATATTTCCACAATAGGTGAGATATACTAATTTTTAACTTAATAATAAATTAAAAAAAGAATAATTTTTTTGTTGTAATTTGCACAATATTGGTTTGCTTCATTGCACATACTTGAAAGATTATGAAATTTTATATAATGTAAAAAGGGGCAGAAAATTCGACAGGTTACTTAGTAACAAAAAATATTTTACAGCATACATATAAAATATTTTTTTTATTAAAAAAAGTAGCAATAGGTAAATTGGTATAAATTATGGTAAATTATTATTCTATTTATATAGATTTTCTATTCATATAGATTAAATAAGCAATGTAAAAAAGTTACAATATTCGAATTGATCATGGGCTGTATTGATTACCATATAAAGCTATAATTTTTTATTACTTATAGATATGATACTTATTTATTCTTTTTAATTTAGGGATTGATTTTAAGCAAAAAATAATAAATCTTGACGGCACTCCAATTAAACTTCAAATATGGTAAGTTATAAATTTCAATTAAAAATTTTTTTATATGCAATCAATTATTTAAAAAAAAATACTTATTACACTATACATTTTTTTTTTCAAATTTGAAAGGAAACTAACTTTTAAAAATTATGTTCACCTAATTTTCAATTTGGTACCATATACTATATGTATAAAAATTATTAAAAATATTTAAATAAGAACTTATTATAATTCAAATGATAATATTTATATACTTTATTTTTTAATTAAAAATTTTTTTAATATTCGTAAAAACAATTTGATTTAATTTATAAAATTCATAAAAATCAGACAATATATAAACATAAACGATTTTTGGAAATTGGAGAAAAACTAAATATTTAAATTTTTTTATATGAATTATCAAATTTTATGAATTAATTTATATCCCTGCAGTTTTTTTTTAATAATATGCATTATAGGTATATAATAGCAATCATATCAGAAAGTTAATTTTTTTGTCGTATGTACATTATAATAATAATATATGGTATAAAATTATAAACCTAAAATGATATTTTAACTAAATCTGCGTGTTGTGCATAATCAAATAAACACCTATAAAAATTTCAAATCAAATAATTAAAAATATGTCAATGGTTGATTAAAAATTATAATTTTCTATATACGGAGTACCAACAAAATTATATTAATTATACGATTTAATTAATTTGTAATTGATTTTTACTAAAGTTACACGGGTTGCAGTTAGAAAGGCTCAAATATAATTCGGGCTTTCTGTCTTCCAAAGAAAAAAAGTGAGAAATAGCCACGTTTTAGGGCAAAATAATGAATGCGCAATTTTTTTTTTTTTTTTTTTTTAAACGGATAATTTTGTTTTTTATATTGGAATTCCATGTTTGAAAATTCAAATATACATACTCATTTTATTTTTAAATTAAAGAATATAAATTAATAATATTTTTAGGGATACTGCTGGTCAAGAAAGGTTTAGAACTTTGACAACTGCTTATTATCGCGGGGCCATGGGAATTATTTTAATGTACGATGTTACAAATCTTGACAGTTTTAACAATTTAACATATTGGTTAAAAAATATACAAGAGGTAACTCAAATACTCATTCAAAAAACTAAAAGCTCAATTTTAATTAAATTTTTTTTTTACAGAATGCTTCACCTGATGTTGTAAAAGTCTTAACAGCGAATAAGTGTGATGCTTCAAACCAAAGAGTAATTGAAAATGAAAGAGGCCAAAAAATTGCCGAAAATTTCGACATGCCTTTTTTTGAAGTGTCATGTAAAGATAATGTCAATATTAAGGAATCATTTTTAGCCCTTGCTCGAAAAATACGGGAACAGCGAGAAAGGCGGGTAAGGATTTTTGTTTAAAAACATGAAAAACTATTTATTTTTTATTTCGTTTACGAATTTAAATATTTGCCAATAAAAATGAACTTGTCAAAAAATTTAAGCTCAAGTTGTTCTGAATCAAGAAAAAATGTTTAAAATGTTTCTTTATTTTTATAAATTTATTGAAAAATCTATTTTGTCCTCTGTTAATCTTTTGTCATAGAAACTTAAACTTTTCATATGTTCGTTTTTATAATTGAGCAGCAAACAAGTTACTGTGCCAAAATTTAGAGAGATTCTCGTTTTTTTCAGCCAAAATTTTATTTTGCATGCAATAAAGTAAGCCTTTCTTTACAAAAATGGTAAATGAAACATGAATTTTTCATTAGATTTTTGGAAAGCATTCGAAAATTTGCATAAAACAGTAAAAATTTTTAAGAAAGATTCAAATATAGTTATGGCTAAGAAAGGCTTATCAAAATCATAATTTTATAAAAATTATATTTTAAAATTATTTTATTAAAATAAATTTCAGGGTAATATTTATAACGAATCAGAATATGAAGGAACAAATAGTGTAATAAAGGCTCAATCACCATCACAGCGAGCTGACGCATGTTCTTGTTAACTGATATTGCAATATAAATTTACTGTTAATAGATTAATTTGTTATGTTGTAAGTAAAAAAATAAAAAATAAGGCTGAATTTAATTTTAAGGTACTCTTTCAAAAGTAAATTTTCAGCACTAAATAAATTGGTTCTTGCAAGAATACTGCTTGAAAACATTTTTAGATATTTATTTCTATAAGACTTTTAATAAAAAATTAATAAAAAACGCACATGAACTATATATTTACAATATTTAATACGACATTTAGCTTGATATACTTAGTTTTAGTGCTAATTAATAAGTAGATTTAAATGACGTCATTAGAACCTTAACTGAGGTGAAGTGTTTACAATTTTATTTCATATAATAACGATTTGATACATATACAAATTTTTAATTTAATTTGAATAATATTTTTAATTCAAGGAAACATACTCTTTAAAAAATACTGCTTAATAATTAATATACATTTTATTATGACAAAGCCAGCGAATGCGTATGAAAAATAGTTTATATTATAGGTATACGCTAATTAATATTTTTTACGTTAATTATTATTAAATTAATGTTAATTTATAATTATTGTTAATTAAACATTTTTTTTTTTAAATTCACTTAAATTAAAAAACTTGGTTTTGGAATTAACGATTTTACAAATTTTGAAAAAGAATAAATAACAGTTAAATCTAAAAACTATAATTTCATATGATTCAGAGGTATTTGTAAATACTGTGATATACACTTAATTAAAAATTTTAAATTTAAGTTTAATCAGAAATACCGAATTTAACAAAAAATAAAAAGTGAGCGACTTGACAATGGCCTATAAATTTAAGATAAAAAGCTTATTGTGATTGATAAGACATAATCTTTTTGTAATTAAGGACCAAAATTTTAATATGTCAAATTTCTTAATTCATTTTTTTAAGATTACTGATTAGCCTTTATTGTGCCTATAAGCTTAAAAATCATTTATCAATATTCGGTAACAAGTAAGTTAAGTAAACATTAGCAGAGTATGTTTCCTTCTGAAAATGTACTTTACTAATTCAAAAAAAAAAAAAAATTAATAATAATAATAAATAAATTTTAGTTTTTGAAAGGGTCATTCTAAGAAGCCAGAAAAGTGTCAGAAAAAATCACCCGTTGAAATTTGCTTTGGCACGCCTTTTTATCTGCAAAAAGTATGAAATTCATGAATCTTTTGGCCCTTTAGTGACAAATATATTCAAAAGTATTATTTTTTTCATTAGCTTTTATATATGAGCAATTATTTTAAAAGTGATACTTAATTTGAGCCTGGAATCGTAATTTTTTTTTTTGAGGGCACATCGATATGACCCATGTTTTCAGATAGTTTGAACCTTCGGAAAACCGAAAAAAATCGTGAACAAGAAATCGGCGATAGGTGCCAAAAAGATTTTTTCACTTTTATGTCAAAAAACGTGTTTTTCGTATCTGAGCTACCCTAAATTTTTAAAATAACTTTTTAGGTAAAAAAACTTTTTTAAAATAGATAAGAAAATCTGATTGCCAGGGAAAAACCACTCCAGAAGAAAAAAAAACTTATCTTTTTACGATGAAATTTAGCCAAGTTATCGTCAATTTAAGATTTTGCTCAAATTCGTCTTAAAAAATATTGAAATTTTATTGTAAAAAGCCAGTTTCTGAACTTTAAACATACATTACTCGCTTGATTTTCATCGTAAAATAATGATTTTTTTTTTAAATCGATTAATTTTTTCCTGGCAATTCATTTCTTTAAGAAAAAAAATCATTTTTATTGACCAAATTTCAATTTTTAGGTCAAAAGCCTTTGAAAACTGTAAGTAGCAAGATTTACTTAACACAGTTTTTGATCTAAAAATTAAAATTCTGTCAATAAATATAGATTTTTTCTTAAAGAAATGAATTGCCAGGAAAAAATTAATCGATTTTAAAAAAAAATTATTATTTTACGATGAAAATCAAGCGAATAATGCATGTTTAAGGTTCAGAAACAGGCTTTTTTCAATAAAATTTTTTTAATCTTTTTTAAGACGAATTTGAGCAAAATCTTAAATTGACGATAACTTGGCTAAATTTCATCGTAAAAAGATAAGTTTTTTTTTCTTCTGGAGTGGGATTTCCCTGGTAATCAGATTTTCTTATCTATTTTAAAAAAGTTTTTTTACCTAAAAAGTTATTTTAAAAATTTAGGGTAGCTCAGAAACGAAAAACACGTTTTTTGACATAAAAGTGAAAAAATCTTTTTGGCACCTATTCCCGATTTCTTGTTCACGATTTTTTTCGGTTTTCTGAAGGTTCAAACTATCTGAAAACACGGGTCATATCGATGTGCCCTCAAAAAAAAAATTTACGATTCCAGGCTCAAATTAAGTATCACTTTTAAAATAATTGCTCATATAGCTTTTAGCAACCTACGTGAATAACCAACAAGAATAAAAATATTTTTTAAAACATAATTGGTGAAAATTTCCCATTTAATTAGCGCTTGAATTTTAATATCTGTGTAAAATTTCCAGCATCAGATTTCAAATTTTCAATAAGATTTTCAATTAGTCACGTGACTTAGCGGGAAATTTTCCCGAGAGCATATTATATACTTTTATTCATGATTATGAAAAGGAATGGTTTTTTGAAACTACAAAAATAACGGAGAAATTCTCAAAAAAGATAATTTTTGGGTAATTTAGATAGATTTGCTCCTGGAGGGCTAAATACTTCTGCAGAGAAAACGGTGTACCAAAAACGAAGTACATTTGAGCAGGACTTTTTCTGATAACCTTTATACACGTATTATTTGGAATTTACATTATATCTTTGATTATATTTCAATGATTCACCTAATTTTTTTTGTACAAATATTTAAAATCATTATTTCAGTTTTTAACAATTATTTTTTACAAAATTAATTTATCTTAAAATTATTAATCAATTTTATAAATTGTCATGCAGGAACATGACATTATTATTAGTTTATTATATAAAAATTATTAAAATTACCATACCTAGTAGTACATATTAAAATTTTTTATTTTAACAATTTTAATACTTTTCTTGTTACGAATTAACTATTAATAAATATTTCTTTGATTTAATAAAATCTTTCCATACTCAATATTGAAAATTTTAATATATACAATGTTAATTTCAAATAATTTATTTGTGATAACACTTAACTTGATAAATTGCGAAATTTCAATAATGTAATATTTTATACAAAATATGTAAATAATCAAGCATTTAGTAAATAAAAATCACTTTATATCCATTGACATTCATAATCTATTATATTTAATGAATAAAATTAAATCGAGTTAAATTTATGGAATTTATTTTAGTCTTTCTTTTTTTTTTCTAGCTTAGCAGAAACTGCACATCTCAAATTATTATTGCGTCTTTTTAAAGGATTGTATTCTGAATTTGATGATGTTGGTAAAATTTTAGAAGTATCTTCTGTTACTGTAATTAGTTCCTTTTTAACTTCTGTAGGTTTGACTAGTAAATGGTTTATTGATTTGTGAAAATCTTTTATCTGCAAAAATGTCTTAATAGAATCAATATTTTTGTTATCGTATTTTATTTCAAATAATTCTTCACTAAATGGTTTAGTTTCCCAGCTTTCTAAGAATAAAAATATAATAAATTTTTTTAAATTCCTACATAAATTATTTAATCAAGCAAATCTGTTTGCTGTGGTATTTGTACTAAATAAGATTCATGAAAAAATAAAAATTCATATAATGTGTGTGTGTGTAATAAGTGTGAACATAATATTATTTTTAAAAAGTGGCTTGAATTTCAATTACTTGATTTAAATTACAAGTACAACTAAAAAAAAAAAAATAAGAATATACTGACTTTATCTTTTTTAACATTTTTATTAATTACAGTGAATAAAATAGCTATTTATAAAACAAGGTATAAAATATTGGTTTTGGCTCTGCATGCAGTTGTATGCAGGAGCGAGTGCAAACAGCATGCAAAAGTCAAACCCCATATTTTGTCCCGTGTTCTAAAAGATAGTTTTACATATAATCGGCAGAAAAGCCATCTCCTTAGGGTAGAAAATAGGCTTTTTTTGCCCTAGATATGTAAATTACTTTTTATTTTTATGGGGCAAATTTAGATTTATTCCACTTAAGTTCATGCAATTGGTAATTACTTATTAGATAAAAATTTAATTTTTTTGGTGCAAATTTTTAATATAGATAATATGGTTCAAAACCCTTGTAAAAAATGAACATTATTTTGAACATCCACAGCAAACACTCTAGTTGTTAATTAAAATAGAGAAATACATACTATTTAACAATTTAACATCTTGAGCTTTGTATTCTGTGATTTCTCTGTCTTTTTTAATCACAAAATCTTTTAATAAATTGTATCTTCTATACAATTCAAAAAATGATGCAAATATGCATTCCGTTTCATCTTCAAAAAAATCTTTAGATAAGCATTTTTGTAAATTAATGCTAAAATAAAAAATTCCTCCTTCTAAATTCATTTCAACTTTTATAATTTCAGTACTTGCAAAAGTTATGCATTTAAAAATACTTTTAAACATATCTTCCATTAACTCATCAATATCGAAATTGAATAATATAGATGGATTTAAATCCTAAAAAAATTTTTTAAATTATTAAGGGAATTATTATTAAAAATAAGAAAGAAATTACCTTACACCTCCTTAAAATACTTTCTTTGTCTAATTCTTCTTTCCAAAAGTTTGTCATGTTAGTTAAAATAACTTTCCAAATATGATCCTTCTTTTTGACACCAAATAAATGTTTAATCCCATTAATACTCAATTCCTGATAATCACAGATATTTTTCCACTCATTCATGTTTAACTCTTATTAATAATTCTATGAAAATATTGAAGTGTCTTTATTAGAATAAAAAAATAACTGAAATTATTGATTTAAACTTTGCTTAATTATTTACTATGAATTTTTTTATTCGCTATAATTTTTCTTAATTTGTCTGAACAAGTATGTAATCGCTCTAAAGCTAAAACAGTTTTCGACAACTTTAAAAAACGTTGATTAATATCATATCGTAATTTATCAATAATGTTTAAAAGATTTTGCATTTTTTCTAACATGTTCACAAAGATAACTTCTAAAGTATGGCTTAATGTTATGTGAGAAATATACGTATTATAATTACTACTAATCTGTTTTTGAATTTCATTATTTAAGGCATTAATAGCTGATGTCAATTTATCCATATTTTGAGATATTAAGTGAAAATCTTTTAAAGCTGATTGTAATTCTGAAGTCATGATATCTTTTGTAAACATAATCTTATATAACTAATAAATGCTAAAACTTTATTTCATTGGGAATAAATCTACCTAATGATAATGTATGTTAAACAGAATGTTATTTCATTATATACCCTGAAATAATTACAATGGGGCTGTTAAAATTAATAGCACAAAATAATTATAAATTTTAATACTTACTAATTTAAAATAATTACTTTAAAAAATTATAGTTATTTTGTTTCGATTTTGCAAAGCTCAAAATAAAAAACAACAAACCAGTATAACCACGTCAACAATATCATGTTTTTTTTGGTTATAATCTTTGGGTATAAACCTAACGGCTAACATTGCCATAAGAAAACTCAGCTGTTGCTTTTTGCGCGCACAAATTTGAGTAAAAATAAATAAATATTAGACTATTAAGTATTATTAAACATTTTATTACAAAAAGTAGAAAATTAAATTATTTTACAAAAAGTTAACAATACAAATAATTATTATTACATTTAAGATAAATTATTTTATGTAAAAAAGTTACACTATGTTATTAGTAGTATTAAACATAAACATTAAATAAGTACATATTATAAACTAGAGAGCATATTATAAACTTTTAAACAAATTTTTTATGGTTGCCAAATTTCCATATCTTCTAACCCAAGCCTTTTTCTTGGATATGACACGGAATTTTTTTTAAATTGCTTATAATTATTTGCATTTTTAGAGCTAGAATCTGTTTGATCTTCTGCTTTAAATTTGGCACTATTATTTTCTCGTATCAAATTAGAGTCATCAACTGGTAACAAATTTTGAATTCTATTTTTTGATTTTTCTGAATCTTTTAAATATGAAGTACTAAGTTTATTCATATTAGAACTTCTGTTCTCTTTAGAAAAAACTGGCTTGACATCTTCCATTTCAAAATCATCATCAAAATCTGATTCAGGATCTTTTTGTGGCAATTTAAAGCCCCATTCCTGAATTTTTTTATCAGTTTCTTCTTTAGAACTATTTTTTCTTTTAAATGAAACAGGTTCATCTTCAAAATCATCATCAAAGTTATGTTTCTTAACTGATTTTTTTTCTATTGGAGTCCTGCTTATCCAATCATTTTGCTTAGTTAATTTTTTGTTATTTTTTAATTGCACAGTACTCTGCTCTTTTACATCATCTGTTTTGGAAATTTTTGGTTTTACAAATTCGGACCCTGAAGAAGACTGCTCTTCTTCTGGAGAGGCATTTCTTTTAAGAGGGGACTGTAAATTGTGGGGCTTAGTTTTTTCTGATTTTAATATTTCTGTTTTAGATTTAATTTTTAAATCGCCATTTGATGGCTCTACTTCCATATTTTTACTTTTAGCATTTAAATTTTTGGCTTGAATTTCAAAATTTTCTGAATTTGCTTCTTTAGAAAAAGAATTTTCAGATTCAGGAATTATTTCATATCTTTCATAAGCTGCCGTCTTGGTATTTTTATTCTCTTCTGAGAGATCTTGTGTATCTAACACCAAAATTTCAGATTCATCTTTAACGACAGTTTTTTTTTGAAGAATTTTCTGAAATTTATATTTTGGATTACAATAACGAACTAAGCTTGACATAAAAATAGCTATAGCTATTTCTCTTTCACCAATGGGTCTTAAATCTTTAGCTTTCATTTTTTCAGTAAGCTTGTCATAAAATGTGGTTACAGAATCTGCTTGTGTCTGGGTATCTGCATTGACTTGAATTAGAATCATATCATTTTGAAAGAAGTCTTCTAATTCAAACTTTACATTTTCAGAGTACAATACAGCTTTACCTCCAGCTTCTTTTATAATATATTTATACTCATTATATTGTTTTTTCATAAAGAAAAAAAATGTTTTATTTTTAAAAATTTCTTTTCTTCCTGGTATTGGTTGAAATGAATCTTTTGACCCATAAGGAACCTCGGTGCATGGAAGTATAAATTGCTTTGCATCAGGTAGCTCATTATTTTCATTTATGCAGTTCAGAACTGCTTTCCAATATTTTGAATCAATGATTGGTATTCCATTTACCAATGCACGAATAACTTTGGGGGAAGCCCTACCTGTTGCTACCGTTAAGTGAGTGCAATTTTCATCATAGTAATCAATAACGGATCCACCAATTTTATCTATAATATCCTTAATCAATATTTTCTCTTCTGGTGACATTGCAGAAACTACTGTTACAAATTTTATGTATTCAACTGAAAACTTTTTATCAGTCAACCCAATTCTAATAATATCATATGGTTTAACTTCATGACCTTCTGTTGTCACTTTTATTTCAGTTCCTTTTCGAATGATGAAAGTTCCATATTTGGAACCTAAATCTTTAATAACACATGTTGATAAAAGGTCATTTAAATTCATATGCTCTTTTAAATTAACACAGATTGAAGCATGATTTCTACTAATGGATGCATCATTGCTCAAAACAATGTCAGTATTCTTCCGACCTACAGTAATTGTTTTATTTGGCTTTAAATAAAACTTTTCATTGGTGACTTGATTGATTAATAGCCACATTTTATTTAATAATCTGAAAGAAAAAGTTTATAGAAATGAGAAAAATTAATGTATACCTGATGCATGGTACATGAAAATAAAATTTATATTTCTACGTAATCTACGTTATATTTTTTAATGTCATTACATAAAAACTTACATATTTAAATAAACCTTTTATCTGCGATTGAAATAATATTATTAAAAATAGTTAAATAAATTAAAACATATGATTTTATTAATTTAATTATGAACAACCCGGCACAAAAACATTTTATACTGCTATATGTGTAATAAAAATAAAAATGAAAATAAATCCATGGAAGGGGAACCCGCGCTTTTCAATTTTTATTTAAATTAAAATTAGCTATTTATTATTTATTCGCGTAAATAACTTTTTGAAAAAAAATTAAATTTAAAGTTCGTTGGAGGGGAAAAATTTTTGTGAATATTAGTCAAATTTTGATTTTTGATTTTTTGGCATATAAAAAAGTCTGTATGCATCTGTGTGTGTGTGTGTTTTCAAAAAAAATGGACCATATAAATCTCAAACTAATTTTTTTTTTTAATTTGGATATAAACCTAATGTTTTTCTATGAAAGAATACTAATATCTAGAAGCATCGTTTTTATATTTTGATATCATGAATCTAGTTATTATTTTTTTTTTAATTGATGGTATATTTTTTATAAAAGAAACAAAAAATCTCATTTTTTTTTTATGAAGTATTAATTTTTTCTACGAATATATTATATTAATATATTATATTTTATTAATTTTATAAATATCGTTTTCCTAGATTTCTTCTATTTGATAATATAATTTTTTGAAAATTTCTTTCTCGAAGTTTTATAAATGAAAATTAAAAAAAGCTGCCAAGTAATTGGTACTATAGTTACTCATTAACAATAACAAAATATTCTTAATGTTCTATTTTACCTTGTAAAAACGATAATTCTAGATATTAGTACTTTCATAGAAAAAAATTAAGTACTACGTCCCAAAAGAAAAAAAAATATTGCTTTTACTTTTAATTTTTTTGGGTAAAATATTTTGAAAAAAAAAATTTTTTTTAAATTAAGTTTTAGATCCAAAAAATTTACTATAAAAAATATTTCTAAAACTAGTACTCCACAGAAAAATATGAGGTATATGTGCATTTCTACGAAAAAATCCTTTTTATGAGCACCGAAAATAAAGAAAAAAAAAACGAGGCCGCGACTGCCACCATGATTTTCTGGTAGTTTGAACCCTACAGAATGCAAAAAAAAGCGTGAACACTAAATCGGCGATGGATGCCAAAAAGATTTTGCCACTTATATCAAAAATTGCGTTTTTCGTATCTGAGCTACCCAAAATTTTAAAAATAACTTTTTAGGTAAGAAAAATTTTTTAAAAATAGGTAAAGAATCTGATTGCCAGGAAAAAATCACTCAAGAAGAAAAAAAAACTTTTCTTTTTCCGATGAAATTTAGCCAACTTATCGTCAATTTAAGATTTTGTCCAAATTCGTCTTAAAAAAGAAATTTTATTGAAAAAAGCCTGTTTCTGAACTTTAAGCATGTTATACTCGCTTGATTTTCATCCTAAAATAATAATTTTTTTTTTTAAACCGATGTATTTTTCCCTGACAATTCATTTCTTTATGAAAAAAATCATTTTTATGTACCAAATTTCAATTTTTAGGCCAAAAGCCTTTGAAAACTGTAAGTAGCCAAATTTACTTAACACAGTTTTCGACCTAAAAATTGAAATTTGGTCAATAAAAATGATTTCTTTCTTGAAGAAATGAATACTTAGGGAAAAATTAATTGATTTAAAAAAAAAATTTATTATTTTACGATGAAAATTAAGCGAATAGAGCATATTATTGCTGAAATTTTTCTTAAAAATGGTTGAAATTCTATTGAAAAAAGCCTGTTTCTGAACTTAAAATATGCATTACTCGCTTGATTTTCATCGTATAATAATAATTTTTTTTTTTAAATCAATTAATTTTTTCCTGAGTATTCATTTCTTCAAGAAAGAAATCATTTTGTATTGACCAAATTTCAATTTTTAGGTCGAAAACTGTGTTAAGTAAATTTGGCTACTTACAGTTTTCAAAGGCTTTTGACCTAAAAATTGAAATTTGGTACATAAAAATGATTTTTTTCCTAAAGAAATGAATTGCCAGGGAAAAATACATCGATTTAAAAAAAAAAATTATTATTTTACGATGAAATTCAAGCGAGTAATGCATGTTTAAAGTGCAGAAACAGGCATTTTTCAATATAGAACTTCAATCTTTTTTAAGACAAATTTGAGTAAAATCTTAAATTGAGGATAACTTGGCTAAATTTCATCGAAAAAAGAAAAGTTTTTTTTTTCTGGAGTGGTTTTTCCCTGGCAATCAGATTCTCTTATCTATTTTTTTAAAGGGTATGTCGGGTTAAGATAAGTGAAATGCCCCTGTTCTTGGATTTTCAAACTAACTGTTTGAAAAGTTTTTGGTGGTTAAAAAAATGTGGTAACCGTTGCCCGTTTGTCCATTTACCCCTCCCCACCACCAGAACGGCCAAAAAACTGTCCAAAAACCTGTTCTTTTGGTTATAATTTTTTTTCTCTGGAACGACATTGCCAAAAACCCTGAAAATTGGCCAAGATGGTCCCATTGCATATATTTTTCACCAAAAAATATTGGGACCCCTACGACCACTTTAGACCACTTTAGACCACCAAAAATTAAATTCAAAAATTTCAAAAATCAATTATTTTACAAAATTAAATATTGGGAAGGGGGCTGCACAAAATTTTATTTTAAATTATTTTTTCTAACATAAAAACACAATTTTTCAAAAAAGTTTTAGACCTCTAGACCCGGTGCGACCCAGTCAAAATTCCAAAAAACTCGTTTCTTTATCGTTTTTTTACCGTTTTCTCGACGTTATCACATGGAAAATCCAATGCATTCATGTTAAATTAGAAAAATTATATGTATTCTGAACGGAACTTAATAATAAGACAGATTAAAGACCTTTATACCCCTTTAGACCACATATTTTGCACTTCAAATTTCAAATTTTCAATATTTTTTTTCATTTATTTTGTTTTTTTTATAATTTTTTGACGGAATATCCCATATATATAACCATAAAAAAGTTTTTTAGTTAAATATATTATACTTTTGATCATATAACTTATTTTTTTTATTTTTAGACCCTTTAGACCCCATATTTTGAACGATAAAGTTCAAAGTTTTGAACTTCTTTCGACTTTTCTTACTACATTGCATGGGAAATCCTATATATATAATTTTTTTAGTTCAATATATTATATTTTTAAAAAGTACGATCTTCTTTTATTTTTTAGACCCTCAAACTCTACTTGTTTCTCTCAAAATTACAAGTATTGTATTTTTTTTATGAATAATTTTGGTTTTTTTATTATATTGTGTGGAATCACCCATATATAAACTTTTTTAGATCAATATTTTATATAAATTTATGCAATATTTTTCAATCAAATAAAAAATTGTTATATTTTTTTAGACCCTCAGACCCTTTGTTTAATTCATAGCTAAATTAATTATATACTATTCCTATACATATGTACTGCTGCTATTGAGTCTGACCCTTCCCCACTCCAAAAGCAAATTGGAGCTGTGAAACGGTGATTTTTATAACTTTAGGTCCGACTTGAATTAAAAATAAGTAAAAATTTTGATCAAAAACTCTAAAAAAATGTTTGAAAAATCATAAAAGGCACAACTAAATGATTTAATAAATTATAATAAGATAATGCGATCATATTTTAACCAGTGGCGGATTCAGAAAAGGCCCTAAGGGGGTGGGGCGCTTAAGCAAAATGTTGTATGTTTTCTTATGAAATTTGTATAAAAAAACAAAATTATGATAAAAAAACATGCATTTTTTGGAGCTCAGGGGAGGCAATTACCCTTACCACCACCCTTTTGATTTCCCATGATTTTAGCAGTAACTTTAACGTTAACTATATTTTAGGCTTTATGTGAGCAATCCGAGGAGCAATGAGTTAAGGATTCAGGGAGCTTAGCCTACCTATAGCGCAGTCTGTAGAACATTTAATTTTTTGTTTATAAAAAAATTAAAAATTTATCTTCTTATTATTGGTTTACGACTGTTTTTTGTAAATTTTCGAAAAAAACTTGTAAATTATCAATTTTTCTTATGAATTCAAAAAAAAAAATCGAGAATTCACGAATTTTTCGATAATATACTAAATTTAGTAAATTTACGTTTTTTTTCGAGTATTTATAAATTTTTTTGAAAATTTACTAATTTTTCGAAAATTTTCTAATTTTTTTGTTAATATAAGGAAGTTACTTTTTACAGTGTATATATATATTATAAAGTTATAAACGCTGTCGCATGAGACTTTTGGGCCAAACTGGACCAAAAAGGATCTTTTAATACAGTAACACTATTTGAGTTAATCAAATAAATTTTAAACACAGAGATTGCAAATCGGCATATAATGTAGAGAGATATGGTACCCAATTAAGAGGTGCCCAAATTTACCATGCCCAAATGATCCCCATGTCGGTGGCAGCGGCGCCAACGTTTAGAATTTTATTATTTATAGAGATTAGTAAAAAAAAAAGAGCTCGCATTCCACCGTTAAATGTTCACGAATCATTTGATCTCGTACGTGAAAAAAAAAATAAATTACACTGTAAAAAGTTACTTCATTAGATTAACAAAAAAAATAGAATGTTTTCGAAAAATTAGTAAATTTTCAAAAAAATTTGTAAATATTCGATAAAAATCGTAAATTAACTAAATTTAGTATATTATCGAAAAATTCGAGAATTCTCGATTTTTTTTTTTTGAATTTACGAAAAAAATTGTAAATTCACAACTATTTTTCGTAAATTTACAACTATTTTTGTAAATTTTCGAAAAAAAAATGATAAATTATCAATTTTTCTTGCGAATTTACAAAAAAAAAAATCGAAAATACTCGAATTTTTTATTAATATACTAACTTTAGTAAATTTACGATTTTTATCGAATAATTACAAATTTTTTCGAAAATTTACTAATTTTTCGTAAATGTTCTAATTTTTTTGTTAATATAAGAAAGTTACTTTTTACAGTGTACATGATTCTGTACTTAAAAATACTATTTCTTATAACTGTTTGCCAGAAATCGTTTTCGAAGACGGCTATGGTTTCTTGAAAAGGGGAGCAGTTACAGTTTTTTCCCGGGTGTTTTCATCATATAAAAAGTATTTAAAACGAGTGCAGGAATTAATCCGTTTTTGCTACCAATTTAGTTTATAACATTAACATTCATTTGTTTGGTATAACGTAAAATTTAAACTTTTAAAAAGTGTAAACAATTTGAATTATTTTTCTTTAAAACATCAATTTTTATAAATTAATTTGATTTGGTATAGGTCTTAATTTTTATTTCAAGTAAAAAAAAAATTACGTTTGCGCCCAGAATTTTTATTCAGCGTATAAGTCCATGCCATAAACATAAAGTATTATATAATTAAGTCCTTAAATACAAATGATTCTAAGTCCTGAAATCAAAATTATTTAAGTTCTGCCCTCCCCTAAAAATTTATGGCATTTTTAAATATCCTTATCTGTGCATTTCTACGAGAAAGTACTTTTTATGAGCACCAAAAATGAAGAAAAAAAAATTTACGAGGCCACGACTGCCACCATGATTTTCTAGTAGTTTGAACCCTATAGAATGCAAAAAAAAGCGTGAACACTAAATCGGCGATGGATGCCAAAAAGATTTTGCCACTTATATCAAAAATTGCGTTTTTCGTATCTGAGCTACCCAAAATTTTAAAAATAACTTTTTAGGTAAGAAAAATTTTTTAAAAATAGGTAAAGAATCTGATTGCCAGGAAAAAATCACTCAAGAAGAAAAAAAAACTTTTCTTTTTCCGATGAAATTTAGCCAACTTATCGTCAATTTAAGATTTTGTCCAAATTCGTCTTAAAAAAGAAATTTTATTGAAAAAAGCCTGTTTCTGAACTTTAAGCATGTTATACTCGCTTGATTTTCATCCTAAAATAATAATTTTTTTTTTTAAACCGATGTATTTTTCCCTGGCAATTCATTTCTTTAGGAAAAAAATCATTTTTATGTACCAAATTTCAATTTTTAGGCCAAAAGCCTTTGAAAACTGTAAATAGCAAAATTTAATTAACACAGTTTTTGACCTAAAAATTGAAATTTGGTCAATAAAAAAGATTTCTTTCTTGAACAAATGAATACTCAAGAAAAAATTAATTGATTAAAAAAAAAAAATTATTATTTTACGATGAAAATCAAGCTACAGTAAAGCATATTATTGCTGAAATTTGTCTTAAAAATGATTGAAATTCTTTTGAAATATGCACGTTTCTGAACTTAAAAAAACGCCGTTGCCCATTATTTTTGACCTGCAGAAGGCTTTGTCAGATGAACTGTAAGCATCAGAAATTGTTTTTCTGTTACTTTAAGCTATCCTCACAAATCTCAAGCAAATCGGCTTCTAAAGTCAAATGCCCCTTTTTCATTGATCATCTTCAAAAACAAACTTTATTTTAATTGATTTAAGTTAAATGCGTATAATTATTATAGTTTTCAAAAATTTATTATTTTTTATACAGGTAAAATATGTTCAAACGGACAATAAAATATTTTTATAACGTCATTAATTGTATACGATTCTTGATTATATTATGTTAACGGACATAACGGATACAACAAATGACTTCAATTTATCCAAAATAATACCGTTTCATGTAAAAAAGAGAGAGTTCAATTGTGTATTAAAATATAACGGATACAGTTTTTGAATATTTAACCAATTATGTATTTTGAAAACAAGTTTCCGATACAATTTGAAATGATAAAATATTTGTTCCTCAAAAAAGAACGGGCACCGTCCAAAAAAGGATTGTCTTTGTTCATCCGGGACAATTTTCTGAATCCTGAAAATTAAGTATACAAACTTTCTAATGCAGAATAATTAAAACTAGATGGATTGTAAGGCAGATGAATCAAAATTCCTGAAAATCAGTTCAAATTTGATAAAATGTCAGAAGTTATTATTTGTAAAAAACAAAAATTTAGCATGAATTACAAGGTTTTATAAAATAAATTTCGGAAATTCTTCCATTCTTAATTTTGATGTATTTTAATTTCATGAATCTGGAATTGAATTTTTCAGCAAAATTCATTTATGGGTCAGTTTTAGACAAATCTAGAATTCAAGGTACTGAAAATTGATCTGGATGGACAACAACAGTTATGACCATTGAATGACGCTCAAAGGAACCTTTTTTATAGTGAAAATTTTGATATTCGAAAGCGTAACAATTACCTTCTTACCTATAGGTAATACTATTATAATAGTTAGGTTCATAAAGCAAATACAAAATTTCTTAATGGTCAGCTATTACGTTTAATAAAGTATAATTATATTTAAAAAAAGAATTATGTTTTTCTTCATTTTAAATTCCCGTAGACAAAATTAGGTACTACGTCCAAAAATAAAAAATTTAATGATTTTTTTTTTTTTATAAAAAAAATTTTTGAGGAAAAAATGTTCAAAAACGATTTTTTTAAAACTAATACTTATAACTTAAAACAGATATTTCTAAAACTAGCACTTCTATATAGAAAAAGAACATGTACTAAAGTACTTTTTAAAATTTTGAGACAAAAACTAGTAGTTTGATATTTTTTGAGAAAAAAATTAGGTCCCGTAATGGTTGCGACATATCAACGATTAGATACATACCGCTATTCAACTTTCATTCTACTAGAATTATGTATGATTACACGAAAACTGAAATAAATACTAAACTACTCAGTAAAAAATGATGAACACAATATTACTACGCTTTAGTAATTTTACTACGATTTAGTAGTAAATTTACTACAAAAAAAGAAATTTTACTACAATTTGAAGTAATTTTACTACGATTTTTAGTAAATTACTACACTTGTAGTATGATTACACGACATTACTTACACACGGTAGAGCTGCTTTGGGTGAATATTAAACTAATTGGTTGAATTTCGCAGTTTTGGTTGAATTTTCAACCAATTGGTTGAATTTCCGATATGAATGAATTTGCGATATTCAACAAATTGGTTTAATATTCAACCAATGGGTTGAATTTTCAACCAAAACTGGTTTAATTTTCAACCAAAAGCTAAAATACAAAATAAAAACGATGTTATTATAGTACAGGGTAAAAAATGATCAGGGCATCCATTGAAAGTGAATTAATTTTATTATATATTATAATTAGTAATTTTTTATGTAATACTACTTTTGGCTCTGAAGCTGAGGAATTACTAATTAAAAAGGTCATCCTACATAGTATGATAAATTTTTTTTAATGCTTTAACTTCTTGTCGTTTTACCTAAATTTTTTTTTGATAATTAATTTTTTTTTTATTAATTACTTTATATATATGTCTCAAGTTTAAAATAAATTTTTTTAAAACTTTTTTTGAATTCGAATTTTGCGCGGTGTATTGTTTTAATTTCCAACCGCTAGATGCTAAGGTTTTTTCTCTCGCAAGTGTCAAAAATACGTTCCAGTTACTATAATTATAAGGACCGAGAATATAATACTCAATAAGAATGAAGATCGGCGAGCGCTCGTTATTTCTATATAATACATATGCGATTAGATTAGATTAGGGTTATACGGTATCGATAATTGATAACGAACGAAAGCGTGCGAGCGAAAAAAGTTAACAAAAATACCAAAGATAAAAATAATAAAAATTCAAATCTTTAAAAATCTTTAAAAAAACTTTAATAAATAATAAATTAGGTAAAAATACATAATTAAATATCTGTGAGTTTCTTCATATACCCAAAAAATAAATATTTTGAAAAAAAAAACAAAAAATTAAATATAATTGCCTTGATTATATGATATCATCAGGAGGATTATATGTATAATTGCCCCAATGATATGCATATAATTGTCAGGATTACAGAATATTATTGTCCTGATGATATAATATCATCAGGGTGATTACATGTATAATCGTACAAATATGATTATATGATATTATTGTCACAATTATATAATTTTCTCAGTGTATGTTATCATAGTTTTGTGTTTTTTGAACACCGATGCATTGGTTGTAATAAAAAAATAATAAATAAATAAAAAAATACATAAAAAAATAAAAATAATAAAAATAATAAAATAATATAAATAATAAAAATAATAAAATAATAAAAATACATAAAAAAATCGAAGCAACCAATGCATCGGTGTTTAAAAAACACAAAACTATGATAACTTACCTTTCTAGAGGCTCAAAAGAGTTCTCTGTAAGCTTGACATTGACATTTAACTCAAAAAAATGCTATATTTAGGAAATCAAGCTACATTATTTGGCGCATAACTCTGAATCAGTAAAGAATAAATGAAAATAACCGATTTCATCGTTTTTAGTGACCCAATGATCATTCGAAATACCCCTGTAAAATAATTTCTAAACATTTTTTAGTCCGCAGCATGTTTTTGACGCCAAAAACTGTCCAATTTTTGATATTTTTAAGACCGAAATTAGATCATAACTTTTTGCCTTAAAGAAATAATTCAAAATAAATGATTTCATCGTTTTTAGTGACCAAAAAAACTATGAAATACCCCCCGAAGTTTTATTTTTTTGTTGCCTTTTAAATTTAGTAGCTGTAATCCCCCCCGGCGCTCCTGGACCAATTTTCAAAAATCGAAAACGCTTTGGCGCTGTCCAACGACTAAATATTTTTAGATGCGCTTTACCTAGGGCTTTTTTTTTCATAAAGTGGTACCCAAAAACGCTTGAGCACCTTAAAAAATCGAAAAGTCGATTTTTTTTTTGTCAGTCCAATGTACTATATTATGTACTATAGTACATAAAAAATCACTTATTTTAATATATTACAAAATTAATTCACTTTTAATGGATGCCCTCATAATTTTTTACCCTGTACTATAAAAACATCGTTTTTATTTTGCATTTTAGCTTTTGGTTGAAAAAACTTATAACCGGTTTGTGTACACACAACCAAAATGCATGGAACATGTTTACTTACATCTGTAATCTTAACAGCATAGACACACAAAAAACAATACAATTTCCTATTTTTATAATTTGTAATTATCACCTTTACTAAATGTTAAGATTCTAAACCCAAACTATTATGATTTCCTAAACGCGTATTATTCTAGGTCCCTAAATCAAAAAAATTTTCTAAGTCCCTAAACCCAAATTATTCTAAGTCCCAAAATTGAAATTATTCCAAGTCCCATTTGACCCCCCCCCCCCTTAAATGGGACAAATTTGACCCCCCCCTTAAATGGGACAAATTTGACCCCCCCCTTAAATGGGACAAATTTGACCCCCCCCCCTTAAATGGGACAAATTTGACCACCCCCCTTAAATGGGACATATTTGACCACCCCTCTTAAATAGGACATATTTGACCCCCCCCCCCTTAAATGGGACAAATTTGCCCCCCCCCCCCCTTAATTTTCAAATTCCGAAGTACCCCCTCCCTATAAACATGTTCCATGTTAAAACCAGTTTTGGTTGAAAATTCAACCAATTGGTTGAATTTCGCAGTTTTTAGTTGAATATTTACCCAAACCAGCTCTGTCTTGCACGATTTACTACACTTGTAGTAAATTCCCAGAGACCCGCGATAAAGCTGCTTTGGTTGAATATTTAACCAAATGATTAAAAAGCAGCTCTACCCGGCTCTACCGCGGATTTCTGGGTGAAATGTCAATAAATTTTAAATTTACTAAAAATGTAGTAAAATTATTAAAATTTATATATAGTAACATTCTTACTAGTAGTAATTACATTTTAATTATAATTACATTGTTAAAATTACTAGAAATTGTAGTAAATTTACTATTTTTGTAGTAAATTTACTGCTAAATTGTAGTAGAATTACTAATCGGTAGCAATATTGTGTTAATTATTTTTTACTGAGTACTAAATTAAAAATTACGAAATTAATTCTTTGACGTTTTTAAAAATATTTCATCAAAATTAGTATATTTTAAATACTAAAGTCAAATCATGCGGGGGGGGGGGGGTGGTATTGTTTGTGGCCGCCACCAGATTTGGTCTATTATAGGTTTTTTAGAACGCTGAACTAGAAAATCGGGGTGTTTTCTATGCGCAATTGGGGCTTGACCCTTAAATTAGCCAAAACTACCCCTAAAAGGGGTGTTTTTACAACTTTTGCTCTAGCCCTCCAAGATTTGGTCTAATTAAGGTTTTTGGGGTCGCTGATCACGAATATTAAAGTTATAATTATGAAAAATTACCCCTTCACCCTTAAATTGGCCAAAACTACCCCTAAAAGGGGTGTTTTCGCTACTTTCGCTCTATACCTCCAAGATTCGACCTAATAGGGTTTTTTGGGTCGCTGATCAGAAAAATCAATGTCTTTTCAATTAAAACTTAACTCTTCACAAGATTCGTGTTCAGCGACCCAAAAAAACTATAGTAGACCAAATCTGGTAGCGGCCACAAACAATACCACCAAAACCGTGATTTGACTGGAATAAAAGTGAAAATTAAAAAAATGTGAAAAATTATATTAATAATATAAAATTCATAATGTAAAATAGAAAGATAAGTAGTATTAAATCGGGGCATATAAGTGTTATGAATTATGAGAATAAAATAAAATGACGTAAATTGCAAATTTAATAAACTCCAGGGTCAGCAAAATTTTGATTAACGGATTATTGTACGTCATAAGACACCCAAAAATTCTAAAACTTGTACATTTTATCAGGTATTTATGTACCTTGTTACGTACAGAATTTTTCATATTTCATAATTGAATTTATTTCTCAAGATATAAAAATTTATTAAGGTTAAACAATCATAGCTACGGATTTATTTGGCCAATTTTTTAATTAAATATTTTATTTTTTTTCTATTTTATGATTTCTGGATTTTAAAAAGCTTATTTCTTAACTACATATGTAAGCGAATGATCGTTTTTCAGCATACATTCATTATTCTCATAAGACTTCCTGTATCTCAAAAGTTAATCTTATCACGTTTTTTTGATTTTCAAACTTCAAATTTCAGATCTATACGCATTGTTTTTTAAATTTAATGAAGCCATGAAGCGTGACAACCAAATAATTAAGTTATTCATCAAATGATCATTTGCGACCATTTAAACAAAAAAATTCTAGCAGTTACTATTGCAATCAGATTTTTGAAAAATCACATCCGATGTGATACCAAGTGTTTTCCTATGATATTTTTAATAGCAAATTAGTAAGTTTTAATTTTAAAAGGGGAGGCTTTTTATAAGGTATGTAATTTAAGCAAAATTAGAATATTTTTCAAGGAAGAGCATTAGTAATATATGCGTTGCTAACTTACATTGTACCATTCACTGGTCATAACTGTCGCTGTATATCCGGGACAATTCTCAGAACTTTGAAATCTAGATTTTTCGAAAACAGACTCATAAATGAATTTTTTAGAAAATTCAATTCCACATTCGTAAAATTGGAATACATCAAAATTTAAAATGGGAGGATTTTCGAAATTTATTTTATGAAAGCTTGTATTTCATGGTAAATTTTTGCATTTTACAAATAATAACTTCTGATATTTTATCAATTTTGCACTATTTTTTAGAGATTTTGATTATCTTCTTTAAAATCCTTCTAGTTTTTATTACTCAGTCCCAAAAACGCGGGATGCATGGCAGGAGATAGGTCATGCTGCATGACACATGGTATATCAGGTGATAAATCAGGAAGCACAACCATGTCAAATTCACATCTGATTAAACAGGTGATATAACACTTTTCTTTTTTTTTTTTTTTGTTATAATTTTAATTAAATTTTTTAATTACAATTTTTTTAAAATATTTATTTAAATAATTATTACTCATTAAAAATTAATTAAAAAAAAAGGAAAAAAAAAAAAAAAAAAAAAAAAATTTGCCGTGACGGGGAATCGAACCCAATCCCGAAATAGCTCTTACTATTTCAAGTCCAATGTCTTACCGATGTGGCCTGCATCAGTATGACAAATATGTTTGTATATTTTTTTCTTTTGTAGTTCGAAAATAGCATAAAGTAGCATACAATTTGGTCATTGTTTTTTATTTTATTTTTAATTTTATGATGTTGATAAAAAATTAAATATAAATAAAAATTACTTATTAACAAACTTACACTGTTTATAAATTTTTATAAATTATTCCTTTTTTACCAAAATTACTTTCGAGTTAGTTAATAATAATTATTTATAGTCCGGGGCTATCAGTTAAAAAAAAGGCCAAACCTCTACCTAATTATGAAAAAGGTCAAATCGACCTGAAACCTTTTGCATTCGCTTCGGGAAGATGTTAACACAAAAACGCCAGAAGGAAATTTTGCGTAAATGAAGGGGGGCATTATCACCCCATTTTCCCCCAGATTTTTCCGACAAATTTAAGACTTGATTTTTTTTCGATTTTGGCGAGTGCCGATAGATTTTTTGGGTCGTAGATTTCAAATATGAAGTCATTTGATGCCTTCCCAGGGGTGATTTTGGCCTTTGTAACCCCTTTTACCTCCTAAATATGTCATTCTTTAAATGCACTGTTCTTCCCAATTTAAAAATATTTTTTTTTTCCTTAATGTTATGTTTTCTTTTAGGAATTGATAATTTTTTTAGGCCAATTTAACCCCCAAGAAAGCATTGAATGACATTTCTCACATAATATTTGAATTCCACGACCCAAAAAACCTGAGTAGGCGTTTTAAAATTAAAAATTAAAGTTTTTATTCATATTTAATATTAGGGGCGTTAAAGATGTGAAAAAAGCCAAAATCACCCCCTGGAAGGCATCGAAAAACGTTTCTTACTTCATATTTGAATTCTACGACCCAAAAAACCTATCGGCACTCGTACTCCAGTCAAAATACAGGAGGGGGGGGGGTTGTATTTTTACTGGCGAAAATGAGATTTGCTTTACTCTATGTTTTTTGGGTCGCTGTACACGAAAATCGGGGTAATTTCGTAAAGGAATGGGGGCTTCACCCTTAAATTTGCAAAAAACTACCCCAAAATAGGGTGTTTTTTGCATAGTTGCACTTTGAGCGCTCAGATTTGCACCATATGGGTTTTTTGAGCCGCTGGTTAAGAATTTCGACTTATTTTTCATAAATAATGAAAATTTCACCCCAAAATTGGCTAAAATTACCCCCGAAAAGGGAGTGTTTTTGCCATTTGGGCACTTTGAGCAACCAGGATATGTCCATATAGGTTTTTTGTGTCGCTAATCAAGAATTTCGGCTTATTTTTCATAAATATTCAATATTTAACCATTAAATTAGCTGACTGGAGTATCGCCAAAATCGAAAAAAAATCAAATAAATTTGTCGGAAAAATCTGGGGGAAAATGGGGTGATAATGCCCCCCTTCATTTACGCAAAATTTCCTTCTGGCGTTTTTGTATTAACATCTTCCCGAAGCGAATGCAAAAGGTTTCAGGTCGATTTGACCTTTTTCATAATTAGGTAGAGGTTTGGCCTTTTTTTTAACTGATAGCCCCGGACTATAAATAATTATTATTAACTAACTCGAAAGTAATTTTGGTAAAAAAGGAATAATTTATAAAAATTTATAAACAGTGTAAGTTTGTTAATAAGTAATTTTTATTTATATTTAATTTTTTATCAACATCATAAAATTAAAAATAAAATAAAAAACAATGACCAAATTTTATGCTACTTTATGCTATTTTCGAAATACAAAAGAAAAAAATATACAAACATATTTGTCATACTGATGCTGGCCACATCGGTAAGACATTGGACTTGAAATAGTAAGAGCTATTTCGGGATTGGGTTCGATTCCCCGTCACGGCAAATTTTTTTTTTTTTTTTTTTTTTTTTCCTTTTTTTTTAATTAATTTTTAATGAGTAATAATTATTTAAATAAATATTTTAAAAAAATTGTAATTAAAAAATTTAATTAAAATTATAACAAAAAAAAAAAAAAAGAAAAGTGTTATATCACCTGTTTAATCAGATGTGAATTTGACATGGTTGTGCTTCCTGATTTATCACCTGATATACCATGTGTCATGCAGCATGACCTATCTCCTGCCATGCATCCCGCGTTTTTGGGACTGAGTATACTGCATAGACAAGCTTAATTTTCAGGATTCGGAAATCTGGCCCGGATGAACAACGACAATTATGACCAGTGCCCTGCAAAAAAGACAATTTTCGAACTTTGAGTAATTTCGATAGAAACTAATCGCGAAGGAAAGCCCCGGGGGTTGCCATTATCATTTTAAGTTTTTTATAACAATTAAAGCCGATGCGGTGTGATGCGATATTTTATAGCTTGTAGAAATCATTTCGCTTGCGAGAATTATTTTGTATAAAAAAAGTGTTTTTTATTACAAAAATAAAATATGCGTTGACGAATTGCTACGGTGTGTTTTCATCACAAGCTCATACACTAGAGAAAAAATACAGATTAAAATGGCTTGAAACAAAACAAAATTACAAGAAAAGTATTTGTATTCATTTAAAATGAGAGCTTGGTGACATGATGGGACATAAAAAAAACTTCAAGGCGTAACAGGTTTAAAAAATTTAAATGTGAAGGTTTTTTTAAATACGGAGCATAGGCAGGAGTGGTACCTCAAACATGTCATTTGGGTTGGGCTCAAATGAACTTAGAATAATTTTGATTTAGGGACTAATTTTGATGAAGGGGTAATAAGGATTTTAGGAGCTAAAAATTATTTCTGCTTGAAATTATAAAGGCTTTAAGATTTAAAATATAAATTTAAACATGCTCCATGTTCGTTGGTTGTGAGTTCAATAAGCGTTTGTAAGTCTTTACTTTTGATTTCATTTCTTCAAATCTTTTGCAATTTTGTTATCGACCATCTTGGGATAGAAATCTTTAAAATATGTTAAGAACTTCTGGGGATTACTTTTTCTTCAAATTTATAAATCATATATAGTCCCGATTTTCAAAATAAAATCGTAGTTTTTTTCAATTTCTATACTATAAATTATTCAATTTTAAGAGGCTATATTTTACTTCCAGTCAAAATTGAAGTAAAAAATTCATTTTACATAGAAAAACATTTTTTAGATAAAAAATCTAAAATATATTTTAATTTTTGATAAGTTTTCTAGCCGAAAATCTAATCGGCTTTTTAAGTTCATATGGATTGAAATTTTCTTTAGGTTTTAGTTATATTTACAACCATTCAAAAGGAGAAAAAAAATTCTGGCTGCTACAAAAGGAATTCTGATAGCGACAATCGAATTCATTTATTATAGCATATGCATGTAATTTTCTTGCAAATAAAATGATTTCTAAAGATTTTAATATAAAAAGGCAATAAAAGAAATTTAAATTTTGGATAAAGCTTTCGCTATCTTTTAACTTGCCTTGCATAATCTGTGCAAAACTTAATAGGCCTTGAAAACATTCTTATTCGGATGGCTTTGCAAAAAAAGAAAAATTAAAATTTTAACTCATCAATTTTATGTTAAGGAAGAGAAGCTTTGGTGTTTTTTAGGTTCCACCCACCACTAAAGAATTAATTTTTGTCAAATAAAATTTGAGTTATTGATAAAATATTAATTTTGAATGATCAGAGTTTGCAAAATAAATCCAAACTAGTAGAATTTAAGTTCCTTATTAAATAAAATTTAACAACATGATTAGAAGATTTTGTGAATGTACTTTTGTTGCATGCGGAGTGTGTGAATAGTCATCAAGATTCTTTGTTTTTCTGTACACCTATATATAAGCATATACCTATATCTCTGAATTGATGTGAAAGTAATTGTAAAATAAACAATATATGATTTTTTTGTTGTTTCTTTATGCACCTGTTGTGTGCATATAGACATTCCAAAACCTCCTTCCCATAGATACTTAAAAATATAGTACTGTTAAATTTTATAGAAAGAAATCTTTAAAAAAATTTATAAAAATTTTAATGTAATAATGACTTTAAATTTTCTCATTTTGATCTTAGTATATATAAATTGCTTCTTTTTATTATATTTATAAATGTTGAAATTTTCAGAAATTGTAAAACTTTAGACATAAAAAACTATTTTCTATTTTTTACCAAACGCATTTTAAATAAAAAATTAATATTTTCTCTAATATTTATATTAAATGTCATGGTAAACTATATTCCATCAGAACTGGATAATTAACCTTAACCTTTATACTTAAAAAAAAAAAATAATATAATTTCCATGACTTGATTTATTTTTTTTTTCTTTCATTTAATTTTATTTCAAACATAATTTTTTTATAATATACAAATAATTACTCAAACATAATAATAATATAAATTCTTTGTATGTAATTAAAAATTTATAAATGATGTATAATTAATTTTTATTTATATATTTGTATTACATATAAAAAGATATGCGGTTACTTTATTTTTTTAATAAAAAGAATAATTTATTTACAAAGTTTTTTTTTTTTTTTTTAATTATACAATAATGTTTTGCAAAAAAAAAATGAAAAATTTAACTTCTGAATACATAATTAAGTGTAGTAATAAGAAGAGATTGGTTAGTTCAGAGTAGGTTAAATGTACTTATAACTTTTTAGTATTCATCTCTTTGATAAATAATATATGAACAATTAACATAATTTTCAAATAAATGCATTATAGGTGTACGCGTTTTTCTATTATATGGCTAATTTTCAATTTTTTTGTAAAATTAAAGTTTCCATAGCTAAGGATTTGTTCAAATTAGATATGAAGCATCATCAGCGCAAAATTTTTGAGATTTTTTGATTGAGTAGATTAATTAGTATTACTCCAATCAAATCGTGAAATAGGGGGGGGGGGTTTCGGATACCAAGATAAAGAAAGGTCAACTAGAGATTATTTGAGTTGCTGATACCGAAAATCTCTCGTGCTAAATATGTCTAAAGCCCTTCAAGGTTTTTAAGGGTGTTTTTCGCATGTTTGAAGAATTTTTCACTTGCAGGATTCCGAATTCGAGATATTAGGGACTTAAAAAACATATTAGAAGAAAAATGTTGTTATGATTTGAGAATGTACAGAAAAATCAGTCTTACTAAAGGGTGATTTTTTCCAATTTTCGAGTATTTGGCACATTTTCTACACACGGAACATTCAAATTCGTTACTAGCAACTCCAAAATTTATTGAAACGATCGAAACCTCAATTTTCGGAATTATCGAGTAGTATCCCAAAAAACCCTAAGTTACACTATTTTCCATCTTGTGCCTTAGGCTGGTGCTATAAATATCATAAGAAGGGGTTGTTAAGCTGGTTCCACAAACCTCTGTACACGCAAAACACAGCCGAACATGATGCGCACAACACAACACGCTTGTGCACAACACGATTTTGGTTTATGCGCATTGCGCTCCGGCTGCGCTTGTGGTTGCGTCCCCCTTTTACGGCGTCTGGAGAACCAGCCTTAGGCCCCATCTACAGAAACCGTAAAACCGAGGCGCAACGCAATGCGCAGAAGAAGATTGTGTGTATTTCGAGTTGCGCAGAAGACAAAATTGGTTTCTGCGTAGTTCGTTGCGCTTACGCTTGCGTTTACGATTCCGTTTTACAGCTTTTTTAGATGGGGCCTGAAGATATTTTATGTCTACCCTAATGTAAATGAACTTTTTCGCACCAGTTTTACGCCTGGGTGAGCAAAAATAATGTAACCTGTTTTTTTTTGTCATTTTGGATACCCTACTATCCTGCACTACGCTTATTCATGAAATTTTCCAAATTTTTTTTATGGACATTATAATATATTGTTTATACAATTAGAAGACTCACTTTCTCCTTTGCAACCTAATAATTTATATTCTTTGAGTCGCCCTTAATGAGAAAAAAAGAGTGGGTTTATTTTTGGAGTATATAACTTTGAGTAGTGTAGAGAAAATTTTTCTACCTGGAAACTTAAAAAACTTTCGAGAAATTTCAGGCTTTACACGAAATCTGATCAGACAAAAAAGTTCGAAATTTTGGGTCAAGTTTTTAAAACTTAATTTTGTATAATTTTTGGTAACCGAACTCTCCTAATAAAAATGTTTACATTACCAAAGGTAAAATATTTTTAAATACGACCTGCGTTAACCTACATGGGCCCCACTTATAGACTAATTTATATGACTTGAAAAATTGAAAATGAACCATATACATATGTAATTATTTTATGAAGTATATAGGATTTTTCTCATTATATAAATAAAATGCTTAGTCATAATATGTATAAGTTTACAAATAATAATAAAAGTTATTGAAAAAAAAGAAATATGATTAAAAGGATCTCTGTCGCGGTTAACAATCTTTTGGCGACCTTGTTTATATATATATATAAGTAATAACAAAGCCCTTTTGCATTTCACCTTCAATGCGTACATATAAAAAAGAGTAAAGAACCTGCGGCGAATTTTTTACGATAATTTAAATTTAAAAGAGACGCTAAAAACAGTTACCTACAAATGCGCGGTATCTACTCTATAGTATTTAGTGCTACTGCTTTGCGCGCGTACTTTCAGACAACTTTTTTACATCGTACCGTGAGGATCTAATATTCAAATAAAAAAATTTTTTTTTAGTCATTTCATTTTTAGTATTCAAGTGAAAATTTAAATTTTTTAAAGAAAGTGCACTTTTTCTTTTAAACCATTGGATATGTTATTACTTTTTAAAATAGTAAACAGTATATTGACATTTAACTTATGTCATCAATTATTTAAATAAAATTTAATAAAAAATAAAAAGTATAAAATTGGTGAAAGTTTAAAAAAAGATTTATGGTGTAAAATAATAAAAAGAAAAAAAAACATCTGCTTTCATTTATAATTATATGATATAATCACATCAAACGTATATTTACATACAAAAAAAGTGTCTAATTATAAAAATAAAAATTTTTTTTCCTTTTTTTTTTAGTTTAACATTTATTATTAAAAATTTAATTATCATGTGATATTAAATATTATTTTATTGGTTTTAATTAATATATTTTTATTGCTCGGGTTTTTTTTTTTGTTCACTAAAAAAATTTCACCGGTTTTTTTTTTTAGTTAATTACAAATGTAAACTTTCAAAAATTTTAAGTTTCTAGAAGACAAAAAAAAAATTAAGTTTTTTATGTTTTAATCATTGATATCTATCAAATAAAAAAAAAAAAGATTCTCATCATGATTTAAAATTAATTATTCCTCTTTTTTAAAAAATAATTTAATCGGTATAAAAATGTACATGTCATTAAAACAATTTTCATTTACTGTCAAAAAAAAAAAATAAATAAATACAAGTGTTAAAAAATTTATTTACAAGGACATTAATTTGTGAAGAAGAAAGAAAGAAAGAAAGAAAAAATGTATCGATATAAAATAATGTTTCGTTCAACCAGCGAAAAGCAACTGTCATCATCATCATTATCAAAGAGTATTTTAAGAAAAAATCCACAATAAATAAATTATATATGCTGTGTTTAAAATTAAACGATGCTGGTGCGTATCCTCGTCACCTTTAATGCGACCTTCCTTGTCGTCTTGAGGATTATACTCTTGGTACTCTTGGTCAGTTCCGAATCTACAACAACATTATCATCATCTTCATTACCCTCGTTACCATCGTCCTCGTCATCCTTATCACCCTCATCTTCGTCATCATCGTCATTATCGTTAACATCGACATTGTCATTAAATGAAATCATAACAACAGAAGATGCAATTACAACGATAATATCGGATGACAACGAATATATCGTTGATGATTTTTTGTATTTCGATGAACAGAATGACACGATTAAAAATACGTTTGTTTCTACGTTGGAGAGAATGGTCAAAGTATTGTTAAATCCATTTGATAACGAAAATAATAATACTATAAAATACGAGCCACCGAAAAGTATAGTTGGCCAATTTTTTGATTTTATAACGGCACCAATTAGAAACATATTAAATCCTGTTGGTAAAATGGCAAGACAAGGATTTAGCGAATTACTTAATATGGTTGCTGACAAAGTCAAGGCTATTTATCCAGGTAGATATTCTATATGTAACTGTCATTTGCACTTTTTCTTTTACTTTTTTTTTGCTCTTATGTAACCATTAATATATCCGGCTTTTTTATGTTGATTTGGCGTATTAAAAGACATGTATATATTAGCAATTTTAAAAGGAGATTTTTTTTAATTATAATTGTTTCCTTATTATTTTTCGCTTATTTTTAAAATTTAAAGGGTTCCAATTCCATCATTCATTTTTCACGATTCGCCAATATTTGGTCATATACTTTGCATGAAAAATGAATGAATTGTGAATCGTGAATGATGAAATGTATAAGCTTAAATAAGGTTAAAATGCAAAAAATTGCTTTTTTTAAAACTAATTAATAGGAATATTAAAATAATCAAAGTTAAATCTATTTTTATTATAAAATTAAATATTTTTGCTCAATATAAATACTATTAACTAGTTTTATATAAAAATTTAATTGGGACTGTCATCATTCACGATTCACGATTCATTGATTTTTCACTAAAAATATTAGCTAATCGTAATGAAAATTAGTGAATTAAATTTGACCCTTGATATTTATAAAAATTTTTAAAGTTCAAATGGGTTTTGGACAAATTACAGAGAGATTCAAAACTGGTTTTTTTAAGACTTATAATTTAGCACTCTTTTTATTCGGGGTCAAAGGTTGTGAAATGTTTTTATTTTTCAGATTATTTGACGCCAAAAAATGATCTTGAAAATTTTAATTTATGAATGACGATACTACTAATTAATTATGACTTTATAAATTTTATTGTAAATATTGTCACTGTTACTTGTGACCCAGATTTTTTTAGACCCATAAAAATTTAAATTTTGAACATTTGAATAAATAAATGATTGAATATGTATAAGAATATTGTGGTTAAGGTGAAAATTAAAAATGAAAAAAGATTCTGATAAACTGATAATTCTGTCAAAGTAAATGTTTTTTAAAAAAATGAAGTTTTTATTTGAATATTTTAAATAAAAATAAAATTCACAAGCATATAAATGATAGATAAAAATCAGATTATACAGTATGAATGCATGCGTAAATTGTATAAATTTAATATCTTTTTGTATTTATTTATTTGTGCAAAAATTTATTTCAACATTATTTATGTACCTTTACCTTGTAAAAAAAAAAGACATATACGAATCTTTTCAAGGATTTAAAACACAACTAGAATAACAAGTTTTATACATATGATACTTGATGTATTATACATAAATATGTAACAAAAAAATTTTTTTTTTTAATAACCCCCATAAAATAATTAATAATTTTTGACAAAATAATCCTTTTTTTTTAAATTTAATTTATTCATATTCTGATGATGACGTTGATATACACATTAATAAAAAAAAATTCAACATTTTTTTTTGTTTGGGTCATCGACATTACATAAAAGAATTTAATTTATTATATACATGTATTATACTATATACGTGCCTTACGTAATTTTAAAATTTATTGTTATTGTTTGTTATTAACTGTATATGTATATTTTTTTATTATTATTATCATTATTTAAGGTGTATACCTATAATATATATGCTATGCAAACTATAATAATTAAAAAAAAAAATGTTTATATACTTGAAGTGTCAAAATATTCAAGTACATTAAAAAATATTTGACACATATTTAAAAAAAAAAATTTTTTTGTCCTCGAATATTTTTATTACAAAGTGATTATCTTTCATCAAATTTAATTTTACTAAAAAATTAATGATTTTATAGGTACTGAATGGTGTGGTGCAGGAAATATTGCAAGAGATAACGAAGAACTTGGTTTATTTAGGAACGTTGACACTTGTTGCAGAGTTCATGATCATTGCAATATTCATTTGTTACCTGGTGAAACAAGACATGGTTTAACGAATAATGGACTTTTTACAAGGTACAGTTTTACTTTTTTTTTGTATTTGAATTAAATAAAATGTAGCTTTTTATTATATAGATCAGTCAATTAATTATAATTATATTACTGCTTTACTTGCTATTGTATGGAATTTTCCTAAATCTTATGGATTTATATAATTTCACCCCCAAAAAACCTATTTTTCTAAATGAAATACAATTTTTTTCCAAATAAACATTCACTTGATTTCCTTTTATTTGTTTTTAAAATTTAAAAGGCTTTCAAGTAACTTAAAAATTTTTAACACAATCATGTTACGAAAATATTAATATTTATTTAAAATTTTTTCAGAGGTCAAAAAGCATATTTTGATGCCTCTGTTAAGCGAAAAAACTGCATTTTCTTACCACTTGCAAAAAAAACCTTTTATACAAATTTTGTTACGAAATACTTTTATTTTAAAAAAAGTGCCTGTAATCTAGGTTGATCATAGTTGTATTTGCTAATTTTATTTACTAGTTGCAATGGACTCTGTAATTTTAATTGATAATAATTTACGAAAATTTGGGCTTTTCCTTATTTTTCTGGCATTGGGTGTCAATATACTATTTAGAAAATAGATATATTTGTTAAAAAAGGGGAATTATTAGGGATTTTAAGAAATTATTTTTTTTTGGGAAAGGAGAATCCCAGTTGTGGTAAGCATATTTAATTTTGCTTAAAAGATTACAAATTACTTGAAACATAAAGAAAATTGAAAAAAATGTTAAAAATAAAAGTTCTTTAGAAGTATTTATAAAATCTACTCGCCTGAAGTGAATTTGTCCACTTGTCAATTACGAAATTTTTATTGTAGTGTTTGTATACTAAAAATTTGTATCATAATATATAATATCTTTTAAAATGCATCGGATCGTTTTACGTCCAATGAGTTTTTTCCTAATTCCAGATTTTCATATTAAAATTTTTGTCCATTTCTTTGGATCCATGAAAAAGATTATAATTTTTAAAGACAATTTCACAAATAACATAGATCATTAACTTAGAAATAAGCAATAAATTAAATAGTAAATGCCAATGTAAATGAAAAATGATTTTAAAAAAAATAATAATAATTCATATAAGAAAAATTTCATCATTAAAATATATATTATACTTCAAATTGCGTAAAAAAATTGTTTAACGTGCAAAAATCATTACATTTTTAAATTTTGAATATTTGTGTGAACTGTTTTATCCGTGTTATTGCAAAAGATATTTAAGTTTTCAGGTTGCTTGTGGAATAAAGTGCATCTATAAACGTATTTTAAAGTTTTTTTAGATAACAGCTATAAAATATATTCTTAAAATCTCTGTTTCCAAAATTTAAATTCAAATTTTATATCGAATTGATTACTTTTTTATAGTTTTTGGATTTTTGTCAAATACACTGACCGTGATTAATAAATTGGAACTTCCAATGAATGGGCCCATAGAGGATTCAGATCAAAAATATAATTTATACGATAAGAAATAATTAAAATTTTTTATCCTGCACTAGTTTAAATTAGCATAAAATGAATGAATGAAGAAATAAAAATTAGCAAATACGTAAAAAAATTTTTATTATGATGACCGTGAAATTTTTTCGACAAGAATGTTTTTTTTCAAGAACTAGTACAAGTTTTTATTGAATTAAAAAAATAATTTTAATATTCAAAATTTTTTGAATAAATTAGCACATATAAAAAATACGCAAAAAATATCGATTAAACAAGATATTAAATTTCAGGAAATTAAAATATTTTGAAATTAAGGATCCTCTAAAAGTTAAATATTTATAAAAATTAAAATTTTTTTTGATCAAATATTTATCTTAAAGTGCTATAATTCTTAAAGAATATTTAATTTGTATATTTCAAAAATTGAGATTCACAAAAATGATATCATCAACTTGAATTCATAAATAATAAGACAGGGAATTTCTATTTATTAAATATTATATGTTTTATTTACATTGACCACACTATAAAATTTTAAAAATAAAAAATTAAATGTTTACAAATTAAAAATTAAATTTTCAAAGCCTTGAAAGAAAATTACTAACTATTTTGGTAAAGTATAATCATTTTTAGAGTTTAAATTTTTTTACATAAAAAATTGATACCTCCTGACAATTTACAATTAGAACCATAAATCTATATAAAATTTATTTAAAATATTTAATTAAATTAATACTTACAGGTCTCACTGCTCTTGTGATACTAAATTTTACAATTGCTTAAAAAGAGCAAGAACTTTTATAGCAACAAATATAGGAATAACTTACTTTAACGTATTAAGGCCACAATGTTTCAAGGAAGATTTTCCTGCCCAATGTGCTAAATATGGACGGTAATAATTTAATTTCTTAGATTATTAATTGTTATCTATTTTAATTATAATGAATATTTTAAATTCTTATAGTTTAAGACTGATGCATAATAAGTGCTTAGAATACGAAGTAGATCCTTCTCAAAATAAAACATATCAATGGTTTGATAACCCTGATTTCTAGCAGTTACCTAACCGATTGCCTTTGATGCTGAAAAAGTTGCTAACCATTTGTTGGATACATAAAATTGTATAATATAGTTATTATGTATGTTTTGTAAATTTATTTTACTATTTTTGTTATTTGCAAATTTTTAATTTAAAAATTTAGCAAAATGATTATTGATACTCATTTGTATATAATTAAAAATACTCTACTGTTATTATTATATATATTGTTAATAATAAAATTTTTTTTATATTTTTATAAAAAACACTTATTTGTGCTTTATATTTAGTAAAATTATGACAGTAAAAATGGTAGAAATTTGGACAAGACGATAGATCGTTCCACGATATTCCAAAATTGGAAATTGATTTCAATTAGATTCTTTACTGCATTTGTTGTTGGCAAGTTGTTGGATTCAGAACGTTAGATTCACATACAAAATTTACAAAACACCACCTCTGGGGGTTAAGTTGCCCAAATGTTAACTTGACCAAAAAGCAAATTGAAGTTCAATTTTTTTAGAACAAATTATCTCAAAAAGCTTGCTTTTTGTCGGTGCAAACGGGTCTTCGTTTTGCTCGTGATTGAGTTAACATTTTAACAATTTAATCAATACCGTGTAAAAACATTAATTGTTTAAAATATAGAGAATAAACTAATTTTCAGTTTTTTTTTCAAATTTTAAACCTAAGCCAAGTAACTCGAGTTAAATTTAGCCCTAATAATTGGCCCTTCTGTAAGAGTGGTTATTATTTTTAATTCTTTATATACTATATTCCCTCTTTCTTAGAGCACTCATTTCTTAAAAGCAAGAAAGATAACGGCACAATTCTTGTGTTTATTGTTTAATTGAATTTAGTATTCCCAAACGCACTTAAAGATACCTATGAATTGATTGCGTAAAATATATTTTTTCTACTGTAAATGCTAAATTAGGGGTTAATTTGACAGGAGTTAAAATATGTAGATAAAATTGATTCTTATTTGAAAGCTGCCCAAAATTTTACAAATATTATTATTCGATATATCATTATTCGTTAGTAGTGGATTTAGGTATTTAAAGTCTAGCCACCTGGTTTATCCTTAAGGCAAATTAACCTGCCACAAGTAATGAATGTAAAATCAATTGCAAATGAGGTTTTCACGGGATTTAGATCATTGTAATGTGAGAATTGACAAAACAACTTAGGGGTCATTCATAAGATGAATAACACGAATTTGGGGAAGCAAGGGTCTCATAGCTCGTTATAGTCTTGTTACACTTGAGGAGGAGTATGTCATTAACAGTGTTACGTTACAAATTCTAAATCTTAAAATTATTTTCATTAAAAATTTATAGTTGATTGTAAAATGACGTATTTCATTATAAAAACAAAGAATTTTTCAAAAATAGTATATTTACGGCTCGTGTCCAGAAAAGTAAAGAATGGCCTAAATCGCACGTTAATTACCTTCCAAGGCGAAGCCAAGGATGGTAAACTGTGATTTGAGGAATTATTTATTTATGGACAAGGGCCGTATAAAATTTTTTTTTACAATAATTGGGTTCTAAATTTATTTTATCGATGTTACGTAACTAAATCTTAGGAGTTGGAAGGGTTAGATTATTTGTTACCGTGTGTAGAGGTAGAGAGCATCCAAAATGTTGAAATTTTGTGTTACGTATTTTATGTTTGTCCTCTTACTAAATAAAATAGAACAAGGAGTGTTAGCAACTTTTTTATTTATAATAAATATCAGAATTTAAAGGGCTATTTTCGCCCCGAAAACTTATTCTTACCCGTGGAGTTGCCGTTGGCCTCCTGAACCCTTATAATCTTATAAAAAATCCAGAACAAACTTAGCTCCCCTGATACCATTGACATATTAAAAATCCATCACAAGCTTCAAATATATTTTTTTTTTTAAAGCTCGGACAGTTTTGCCCATATGGGGGCAATTTTCGTTGCGAACTTGTCGTTCGTTACTCCTTTGAACCCACTTTAATCTAGCACAAGTCTGAAAAATCATTTTTTTAAATATCGAGTAGATTTGCCGAAATGGAGGCAATTTTATCCCTGAGAGCTGATTCTTACCTATGAAGTTGCCGTTGGCCCCCTTGAATCCATAATCATATAAAAAAAATCTAGTACAATCGTCAAAAAAATTTTTTGAATAATCGGGTAGATTTACCCTTATGGGGGCAATATTTGACCTCAGGGCTGATTTTTACTCGTTGAGTTGCCGTTGAACCCCTTAACTCATTTTAATATACAAAATCCAGCACGAGCTTAAAAAATCATTTTTTTAAATATCGGGCAGATTTGCCTTTATGGGGCAATTTTCGCTCTGAGGGCTGGTTTTTAACCGCAGAGTTGTCGTTGCCCCCCTTGAACCCATCATCATATAAAAAATCCAGCACAAGCCTCAAAAATCATTTTTTCTAGTCTGCGGCTCAAATGCACGTATTTCCCGGTCACTGAGGTCTGTCGAACAAAGGACGCTGTCCAGCAAAGGCATGTTTTCTCACCACAGACGCAGAAAAATTTTATATGGTCCTTGTCCATAAATAAAGAATGCTCCAAATCACAGTTTACTTGAAGGTTGTGCCATTCCTTACTTTTCTGAACACGAGCCGTAAATATACTACTATTTTTTAAAGATCAGGGTAGTTTTGTTCATGTTGGAGAGGCAGGAGAGGGTATTTTTTTAAGGGTCAACGATTACTCTGTGGTTTTATTTACATACCCGTGACCTAATTTTTAACATAAATTTGCAAAATTAGATACATTTTATTTTATTTTATTCAGGAAGTTAAATGTCTGTTTCTGGGAGTGGCAGAGAAACTGATAGCAGATTCGGATTCGGAAACTTATTATTTAGGCATGTATTTAGTCTGGGACTTCCCCACTTTGAAGAAAAGTTAGCGTTTTTATAAAACCTTAGACCCTGCTTGAACTAAATACATAAACAATATTAACCTATCTTCCATTTTTAATTTAAAATTATATGTAATTTTCAAAATAACTGTATATGTTCATATGCTCATAAAATATTTCATCCGACAATTCAGTACCTTAATCATACTTTTTGAAGATTTTAAAACAGTTATATTTAAAATCACTTGAAGAATCCAAAAAAACTAAAGCATTTAATTTGGAAATACCGTCTTCTGACCTATTACTACTAGATACAGTTAAGATAATAATGTTTTTTTATGTTTTTTTAATTTATTCATATTGCCTAATTGACACTAATTTATGAATATTAATTAAACAAGTGAATGACAATTCCATCGAAAAAATCTTACTGATGATCACGGAAATTACTGTATAAAAGAAGGCATTATTCAATATTAAAATTTTTTTTTCTTAAAATGTCGATTAATTATATTTCTAATACAATTTTATTATATAAGAACATTTGTCTCTTTATTTATTATCCAATACAGTTAAGAAATAAATCATACAAATAAAAGCTTTATTATAATAGTACGTAATAATAGTAGTCATTATGATTGATAACTTAAAACTAAGGTCAGGTAAACTAACTGTACAAAAATTAAACGTGATATTTAATTTTTCGTAACATTTTGTTCTCATTTTTTCCCAAAAAATATAATTTTCTTACAAAATCTTTTTTGAAAACAAGTAATGTTAAAAATAAGTATAACTCTAGTAATTATAAATCATTACAAACACGACTAACGTGTTTTTTCTAAAGTCAAATTTATCCATATCTCTATTGCTTAATATTTTAAATATTTATTTGTCTTTGAAAGTTTAAACGAAAATGAGATTTTTAGGGATTAATTAAATAAGATTTACTTACTAAAATGCTCTTTTATACTTCGCGAAGTAAAATACACTGTAAAAAGTAACTTTCTTAGATTTACAAAAAAAATATAATTTTTTCGAAAAATTAGTTAATTTTCAAAAAAAATTGTAAATTTTCGATAAAAATCGTAAATTTACTAAATTTAGTATATTCTCGAAAAATTCGAGAATTTTCAATTTTTTTTTGTGAATTTACGAAAATAGTTGTTGTAAATTCACAACTATTTTTCGTAAATTTACAACTATTTTTTGAAAATTTTTGAAAAAAAATTGTAAATTATCAATTTTTCTTGCGGATCCTCAAAACTTGAATTTTTTGTTAAGTAACTAAATTTAGTAATTATACGATTCTTTTCAAATATTTACAAATTTTTTCGAAAATTTACCAATTTTTCAAAAATGTTCTAAATTTTTGTTAATATAAGAAAGTTACTTTTTACACTTTAACATAAAGGGATCAAAAATTTAGCCTATTATTAGTATCTTAAAATTTAATACAATTTTTCTTCTAGGGTACGTTGTTTGCTCAAATATCAAAGTCTCGAAATCCCTGTTTTAAAGTCATAACAAAATGTTGTATCTATGGTCATAACTGCATGGCCTCAGTGAAGTGTTTTAGCAAAGCTTATGCTTCAACTCAATTTAAAATTTGTTGCTTTATATGCCATCTATGAATGCAGGTTATTGTATGGTAAAAAGATTTCATTTTTTTTTTGCGCAAAAATGGTCTAAAAATCATGCATTTTTTGTTTTCTCTGTACCATATTATGTTTTTTTGAAATATATTTTATCCAATATTTTACTAATGTATATTTATCACAAAATCTGCAGAAAGAATTGGTAATTTGTAAGTTATTTAAAATTTTTTAAATTATAGTTAATAATATTTATATTTACTTAAATTAAAAAAATAAATGAAATATTGGAACGCATTAAAAAAAATAAGTTTTTCATTTATGTACATAAAAATTTATTGATTATTATATTTTTGCATGATAATGATGTTTTATTTGGTATATAATATTATTTAATTCATATAATTATTTTTTAACCAAGGCATAAAAACAAAAATTTCCTTTCTCCGCAGTAAAAAAATTGATCCAATTATAAATTTTAAGTAAATATGCATTTGTATACTTATCACGCACGAAAAAAATAATAAAATTTTAACTACAAGAAAAAAATATTTAAGAGAAAAAAAATGCCATTTTTAATATACACTGTGAAAATACTATGCTTGAAAAATTAAGCTATTTTTTACGTAGAGTATTTTAGTAGTTTATTTAAAAATAGAAAATTAAAATGATTTTTCATATATTTTTTAAAAAATTTCATCGTAAAATATAATTTTTTTAATTAGTTAATTCAGATTCATGTAAAACTATTTTATCCAAAGATGGTTCCTTTATAGGTATGCCTCTTTTAATTATATGTGGAATAGTTTTTGGGACCATCCTAAAAAAGAAAAGTCAATGATATTTTAATGCATGTATTAAAAAAACGAATAAAAAATAAATTTTCATTTTGAATAAAACTTACGTTATACATTCTATAATGGGACAAACTGATAAACACAGCGTACATCCTGTGCAATCATCTGTCACCTTCGGTATATGAGTATCTGGATCAAAGGTAATTGCTTGATATCCTGAATCAGCACATGCCATGTAACATTTCCCACAATTAATGCACATGTCCTTCGAAAAAAAATAATAATAAATACAATTCATATGAAAAATAATGTATTTTATTTAACTGCATGAATTATTCACGTTGCACATTAACTAAATACCATTTATTGATAAAAAAAAACAATACTCTTTGTATCTTATTTTAGTAAAAAGAAAATATTGTATTCACTTACATCATCAATAAGTGCAACGACTTGTTGTTTATTATCAAGTTGCTTGTATGTGCTAATGTGTGATAAAGATTTCCCAATTACATCTTTGATTTTTGGTATAGGTCGAACACGACTGGGTGCAGGCCTATTTATTTCTAATTTTTTTTCTAATAAATTAGATTTTAATTTTAAATCAGCTTCAGCTTGCTCTCTTAATTTTTGGTACTCGCCAAAGAACGGGACATTCTTTAAAAATATGTTTTTAAGCATTTTTATATGTACAAATATTGAAATATAAAATAAAAAATTAGAAAAAATATGCAACCTTTCCTAATGCATGCTGTAATGAAACTGGTTTCCCTTTTTGATGTTTGAATATTGGAGGACTTTGTCCATCCCAACCCTCTAAATGATCCAAACTTTTTAAGTACAACAAAGCTTTTAATCCTGTTATGTAATCATCAACGACAGTAAAGTCTTGATTTTGTATAGCACTGCAAACCTTTAAAAGTAAAATTGTATTCATTTATGGGGATCCTTAGATGAGATACTCAATGCAGGCAGAGCTCTGGAAACGGGATTCCGATTTATTAAGCAAGTACGAGCGAGTATATTGATATATAAATATATTATTATCATTAATTTTCTTCTATCCTAAATACATGGTTTTTAAAATGGAACATGTTTATAGGGAGGGGGTACTTCAGAACTTGAAAATTAATGGGTGGGGGGGTCAAATGAAACTTATTATTAGGAGACTTTCAAAAATCTGAGCTTAAGGACTTAGAATAATATAGATTTAAGGACTTGGAATAATTCAGGTTTAGGGAATCAAAATAGTTTGGGGTTAGAATCTTAATAGTTGGTAAGGTGATAATTACAAATTATAAAAATAGAAAATTGTATTGTAATGTTGAGTAACATTTGTATTATACCTAATCCTTAGCTAGAAGTAAACATGCTCCATGCATTTAGGTTGTGTTTATATACAAACCGGTTATAAGTTTTTTTTAAAAATGGAACATATTTATAGGAAGAGGGTATTCTGAAAACCTGAAAATCAGGGGGGGGGGGGTTAAATGGGACTTGGAATAATTTTGATTGAGGGACTTGGAATAATCTGGGTTTATGGACCTAGAATAATACGTACTTAGGGAATCAGAATAGTTTGGGTTTAGAATCTTGGCATTTATTAAAGGTAATAATTAAAAATTATAAAAATAGCAAATTGTATTATGATTTGAATTTTTTCTCAGCTGTAAGTAAAAATGTTTCAAGCATTTAAGTTGTTTTTACACAAACTGTTTATACGTTTTTTTTATTAATGAGTATATTTTAACGGTTTGAGAGCTTAGCTTATATAACCAATGGTATACACCTTTATTATTTTTTTATTACAATTTTTTCGACATCATAATTGTATTATTTTATGTCAGTGTTAATGTTTGCGTAATGTCTGAGCGTTAGTTTTATGTATGTAGGTGTTGTAACCTATGGTCCAGGAGGTACGCGACTTCTCCTAAACCCCACCTGGAAGTACTTCGGATGCGTTATCTATATAATTCCGGGTTTTACGCATTAATTTAACATTATTTGGATGCCTCAATTCTAGAACCCACGGTAGAATAACATTAAGAAATTTTCTAAAGAAAACTAAATACATGGCAGAGGGCCGTTTCAAGAGCTTCATCTAGTTTGGTCCTCAGGGACCTCTGTATTTTAAATATTAGAAAATTAAAAAAAAAAAATCAATTATTACCTGTAAAACAGATGCACCACAATGGATAAATTGAAGTGCAACATCGGCAGAATCTATTCCACCGATTCCTAAAATTGCGAAACCTGGAATATTATTTGCTATTTTCGAAACCGCTCTTAGCGCAATTGGTCTTGTAGCATTGCCAGACATTCCACCATACGTTGTTAGTTTTGATTTTCCAACTGCTGGCCATGGCGTACCATCTGCGTTTACTCCCATGAGACTCTGAACTGTATTAATTGCCGAAACCCCATCAGCACCACCTTAAAAATAGAAAATATTTTAATTTTAAAATAATTTAGAAATAATTAATTATATTCATACCTTCAAATGCTGCTCTTGCGATTTCCACAATATCTGTTATATTTGGAGTTAATTTGATAAAAACTGGTATTTTGACAGCAGCTTTTACCCATCTAGAAATATTTCTTACTAGCTCAGGATCCTAAGAAATATTAAAAGATAATTTACTGAATAATATAAAATGCTAAAGAAAGCAATAATTACTTGACCACAGGCCAGCCCCATTCCAGATTCTCCCATTCCATGCGGACATGATAAATTTAATTCTAAAGCATCCGACCCAACAGCCTCAGATTTTCGTGCTAGCTCTTCCCAATCTGACTGATTATAACTGCACATTATACTAGCGATTATAATCTGTAATATTTTACAAACAAAGGTATTTATTTGTTTCAGTTAATTAAAAATAAGCTAAATGCTGATACGAAAATAAATACTTTATTAGGAAAATCTTTTTTCAGTTCTTTTATACTTTCACACCAATAAGCTGCACTTTTCTCGGATATAAGTTCAATATTCATAAAACTACTTTGTTCTGGACCATAATGATATCGAGACGTAGTTCCTTTTATAATTCTAGGAGATACATTAGTAACTATATCCTTATCCAAGCCGAAACTTTTAGTAACAACAAAAGCCCAACCTTCTTCAAAAGATCTTCGAACCATAGCTGTTGTAGTTGCTGGCGGAGCTGATGCTAACCCGAAAGGATTCTCAAATTTCATCCCGCACATTTCTACACTTATATCTACATCGTCTATTGGAGTATGAAATTTAGGTAATTGAGGTTGTTTTGGAACTGAAAGTCCGTGAGATTCCTAAAATAACCAATGATTTGAAAAAAGTTATTTTTTTAAAGTCTTCTAGTAGCTAATTTTACTTGAATATATTTATGAATGAACCAAGAAGCAGTTTTTCCGTCATTAACTGATTCTACAGTCGTTTGCGAGACTCCAGCAAGATCACCACCGCAAAACACACCAGGAACAGAAGTAGACATATCGTTTTTATCAACTTCTGGTTCACCCCATTTATTTAATTTAACAGGTTCTAGAGCCTTTTTTACTTGAAAAGAAATTTTTTATTTAATTATTCCTAATAGATATTTTTATCAGTCAATTAATTATATTATTTTAAAATTTTACCAGCGCTATCGTAAAGTCCAGATCCAAAGGCTGAAATAACAAAATTCGCTTTTAAACGAATTATCTGATCCGTATCCTCTTTCCATTCGCCATTGTCATCTTTTTCGTTCCTACAAAATTCTATGGCAACAATTTTTCCACCTTTTACAATAACTTTTTTTGGAGAAGCAAAAGGTATGAATTCACATTTTTCCTCTCTTGCTAATTCCATCTAAAATATTTTTTCAAAATATATATATTTAAATAAAAATACATATTCATTAAAAATTTAATTAAAAGAATAAAAGAAATGAATTATTTAATATAGTGAAGTATTAAAACATTGAAATTGGTACATCAAACCAAAAAAATTACTGTAGAAGAGATTTTCGCACTGGAAACGTAAAATAAAAGTTCACATTACGGTTTTCATTTCACACAGAATTTTCGTACACAAAATAAAATTTAATGTTTGCTTTACTGGGGATCAAACTTGTGCTTAAAACTTGTCTCAGAATCTTCCAAAATCTTTCTATGCTTGGACAGGCAAAAAATATTGTAAGCACTACGGGCAGAAAACTTTAAACCCTGGTTGGGCTCTCGAGTGATCACGCTAATGTTAAAACTTTTGCGCCCTTTATACTTAATATATACTATTTCCAGTTCTATAAAAAAATTATTTGCATTTCTTAGGAGAGCGAGGCCAAAGTGTAAATTTAAGTTTAAATAAAGTACGAAATCAGGTGTCAAATAAAAACTGGTGAAATTTTATTTCATATTATTAATGTAAACATCTTTAGTGGGGTACTTTGTAGTTCTGTAAGATACTTTTACAGCAACAAAATACAAAAAATACTTATACAAAATTATGGGGTCCCTTAAAATGTTATAAAAATTTTTTCTAACATAATCATTTATTATTATTTTAATTATACCTCTTCTGGCACTGCGCGAATGTTTGTAAATCCTCTTCGAAAAACTACATAGACTCTTTTAGCTCCGCATCTTAAGGCTGATGTTGCACAATCAAATGCAGTGTCACCTGCTCCCAAAACAACGACCGTTCCATAAACGTTTGGCAGACTGACAGATTTGCAAGCACACATTCCAGGTTTACTACCAGATGACACTAATGGTAAGAAATTTTTTGAAGTATAATAGCCATTTTCCGGCTTAAGATCTTTAAAAATTGACACAGTTTTTGGTTCAGGTAGTCCAATGCCCAAGAAAATAACGTTATACCCTGATTCAAACAGATTCTGTAATAAAATAAGTTAACAAAAAGCTTAAATAAAATAAATATAAAGAATAAAAAACTATATGTGTATATAAAAGTATATTATATTTCAATTGCATACTTTTATTGTGAGATCATTTTCCGATAACATTCTTCCATGAACAATTTTGACACCAAGATCTTTAACAAGATCAACCTCAAAAGATACAGCATCGTAAGGAAGCCGATATTGTGGAATTTCCGAAGCACTTAGTCCTCCAACGTATGATTCCTTTTCATAAATTGTTATTTCATCGTAGCCTAATCTAGCTAAAAATGTAGCACAAGATAAAGATGCTGGACCGCAGCCGATCATAGCAATTTTAGTATTTGAGAACGGAACAGATTGTCCAGGGATTCTAGTTTGTGGTATCCGCATTTTTTTAAATACCTATGGATTCCAAGAAAATATTTGTGTTTTGATAATGTATTCAATGCATTTCGAAAGATTTTATTATAGCTCAAAACCTACTTCGGTCGCAAAATGCTGTAAGCCTCCAATGTTAATCGGACCCTCTTCTGAAGCATACAAATTGCAACCGCCAACGCATAAGTCACTTGTTGGACATACCATTCCACAAGTGAGTCCCAAAGGATTGTCAGAAAATATTGCTTTAGCAGCTCCATAGTAATTTTTGTTTGAAATTGACGTTATAAATGATTTTATATCAAGTTGTGTTGGACAAGATTTTTGACAAGGTGCATCAGCGCATTTTAAACAACGTGAAGCTTCATATAAAGCACCTCTTTCGCTTAATGTTGTATGCTTTATATCATCAAAATTTTTCGTTAATGGTCCGCAAGTCTAAAATTATTTTTAATATTGAATAATTTGCACTATGATAATTTTATTTTAAAAAAAGATTTTTTTAGTTTTTTATATATGTATTGGGCACGTCCAGGATAGAACAACCTGAAATAACTCTAAACCATGAAACTTTTAATATATACATATGATTGGGGGAAAATTTACTTTTTACCTGGCCTATCCAATTTTTTTTTTTTTTTTTTTTGGTCCACTTCCGGTTTTAATGGTTTGAATTTTTCAAATTGACTGAAAGTCAAGTTCGCCATAATTATTTTTGCTCAAATTTTCCCAGAATGTTGGCCTATGTGTCAGTTTTTTCCAAAAAAATTTCTGACATTAGATATTTAACTGAGCGCCAATAACAATCATTATTCTAGTCTGCCAAAATCAGTCAAAATTAGCTAAAACCAGGGGCAGAATTTGTATTTTTTTTTCAATTAACTTAAAATCAGTATCTTTATAATTAATTATTGATAAAATTGTCCAAAAAAGATTAAAAATTAATTTATACGCTATTTTTGGCTGATTTCGAACTATTTTGGCTGATTTTGGTAGACTAGAATAATGATTGTTGGCACTCATTTGGATATCACATCAACATTCTGGGAAAATTTGAGCAAAAATAATTATGGCGAACTTGACTTTCGGTCAATTTGAAATAAGTACTTTCATGGAACTGAATGAAATATTACAAAAAAAAAAATATTGCAGTTTTTTTAATTTTTTTTGTTTTTTTAACTTTGAGAAAAAAAAATTTGAAAAAATTCGTTAACAGATCCAAAAAATTACTATAAACGAACTTTCTAAAACTAGTACTCTAATAGAAATAAATTAGGTACTACGTCCAAAAAGAAAAAAAAAATTGGTGTTTTTTGTATTTTTTTGCGAAAAAAATTATAGGAAAAAAATTTTCAAAAAATTAAATATCAGATTCGAGATACCGAGTAAAAATCATACTTTCAAATATAAGTACTTTCATGGAAATAAATGAGGCATTACCTCCAAATTAAAAAAAAAAAAAGTAGTTTAAGATTTTTTAATGAAAATATTTTTGAAAAAAAAATTAGGTCCTAATTCCATAATGGTTGTGAAATATTACCGGTTACAATATTTTCAGATATTATAGTACTTTAATGGACTTAAATGAGGTATTACAATAAAAAAAAAAATATTGTAGTTTTTTTAATTTTTTTACTTTTGATAAAAAAATTTTGAAAAAATTCGGTATCAGATCCAAAAAATTACTATAAACGAACTTTCTAAAACTAGTACTCTCATAGAAATAAATTAGATACTACGTCCAAAAAGAAAAAAAAAATTGGTGTTTTTTGTATTTTTTTATGACAAAAATTTTTGAAACAGATTTTCAAAAAATTAAGTATCAGATTTGAGATATCGAGTAAAAACCATATTTTCAAATATAAGTACTTTTATGGAACTAAATGAAGTATTTCACAAAAAAAAAAAAAATGTTGCAGTTTTTTTAATTTTTTTCTTTTTTTACTTTTGATAAATAAAAGTATCAGATCCAAAAAATTACTATAAACGAACTTTCTAAAACTAGTATTCTCATAGAAATAAATTAGGTACTACGTCAAAAAAAAAAAAAAATGGGGAAAAAATTTTCAAAAAATTATTTATCAGAATCGACAACTCGAGTAAAAATCTTACTTTCAAATATAAGTACTTTCATGGAAATAAATGAGGCATTACATCCAATTTAAAAAAAAAAAAAGTAGTTTCAGATTTTTTGATGATTTTTGAAAAAAAAATTAGGTCTTAATTCCATTATGGTTGTAAAATTTCACCGGTTACATACACACACACACATACTTTTTTTAAAAACCGGGTTTTTAGCTTCCTGGGGTCTCAAAACGTGCTTATATGCCAAAAAATCAAAAATCAAAATTTGACCTATCACAATGGTGTTCCTCATTTCATGGTTTTGAGTTATTTCAGGTTGAATTGGGCAGCTGAAATCAAAAAATTGAAAAAATTCAACTTTGGAGCAGCTGTATCTCAAAATTAGGCATCAGGAAATGTAAAATAGGAGTGGTTTCACAAATCCTAGATAAAAAGTGACACAAAAAATTTTATTTTTTACAGTTTATTTTTCGGCTGCTCTCTTTATTCTGGACTTACCCATCATTATTTTTGAAATAATTATGGAACTTAAAATATTTGTATATCTAATTTTGCTTATTACTGATGAACCTAACTTTTTCAACTATGAATAAAACTAATGAAAAATATGTTATAGTCTCTGGTATAAATTGATATCAATAATCATATATTTATATGGTTAAAATTATTTTACATTAATCTGAATATGAAGTTTTTAAAGGTATCTCAAGTTAAATCAAGAAGCTAAAAATCTCAAATATGTTAAACCTATAATCCACAGTCATGAAATTAAAAGAAATTCTGTAGCATCAATTAATTTAGAACAAAATTAGGATGATAAGATAACATTAAACGCAAAACTACGGTAATATAAGTAGTTTGATCTCATTACATGTGCTACCATCGAACGAAATAATTACATTGTACCTATATAAAATAAACGATCTGTAATTCTAACTATTTTCTCAATAAATATATTAAGTTCAGTTAATTTAATTGATGTTAAGTAGGTATTACAATTTTATCTTATAAAATAAATAAAATTAATTCTTTTTTTTTATACTTTCTTTCTGTACTGTAAAATGATTTAAAGATAAAAAAAATCTTTTTTATTGATAGAAATGAAAGGAGTATTTGCAGTTTTAAAGAGTACTTACATCACATTTAGAATGGATATTCCTTTTCCAATGTTTTTTATTTTCTTTTGTTTTTGCTGATGGTACAAGATTAGCAAATGGCTTTGATTTAGGATTCAATCTAAGTAAATTCTTTAAAAAATAATTGATAAATCTATTTAAAAAATTTCATGTTGCAAAATATACACTCTTATATAATAATATTTTAAAAGTTAACGATGTAAAAAAAACATTTTTTTCTTCAATTATTTCATGTTCAATGAATTATTTTTAATATAAAGTGTTACACACTTAATTAATTAAATAAATAAAAACTTACTTCGATATCTGGAACATCTTTCGAATAAATTGCTGCTTTAACTCCGTTCATTTTCTTATTTAATTCCTATTGTTTTTTATTAAAAGAAAAAAAAAATAGATTCTTTATGCTCAGTAAGATTAAATAAAAAGTCATTAATACTTCTTATAAACTGACCCAATTTTACAGTATCTTTAATACAACTTATGTATATCAATCTTTTATATTAGAAATTCTTTTTTTTTATTTCATTAGATTTTTTAAAATCATCTTAAACATAAATTATTTAATTTTTTTTTTATTCTTGAATTTTCAAACACAAATATTTTTTCTTATTTTTTTTTAATTTTAAAAATAAAGGCTTGTGTGCCATCAGCAGATTTTTATCGACTGATATCATTCTAGAGAATTTGCTTTGATGTAGAATATATTTCAGTGGTTATCAACTATTTAATTTATAATAATCATGATTTATCATTACTCGTATAAGCAACATAAATATGCTTCAATATACATTTCTTTTAATAACAAACTTATATTTTTACTTCTTTATATTATTATTAATAAAACTATATTGAATTTCTTACATTTTATGTTTTATGAGGCTCTTATGCAAAATAAAAACTGCCATGCAAATGCGCTGATATGGTTTGTTAAATTAATTTTTTTTGTCTTTAATGGAGTTCTATGATAGATCAATTTAACGAACAGATTTTGATTTAAAGTTATATCAGGGGTTAACAAGCTGGAAAATTTTCGTATAGGTGACATATCGTTTTTTTATTAAAAATTATAAGAAAAACATAAAAAAGACCATTAAAAAATTAATTTTAGATTTAAAATCAAACATTAGATGGTATAATAAAATAAGCAAAAAATAAAACACAATTTCTTTTACATAACCGTCAATTGCGGGTGACGCACCGTAAAAGTTGCCATTTTTCCGACGGACTTTTGAAAAGTAGTCTCACAAGGGGAGACCGGAACATTTGGGTCGCCAAATTACAATCTATTGTTATGGATGACTAAAGTCATATTAAAATATGTTGAAAAAACACCCAAGATACCCTCCATTTATTCCAACACGTCCTCTGGGCTTAGAAACGCAGAGCTCAATGTTATAAAATAGGATTTTTAGACAATTTTCAAAATGACGCTGTAACCTCGCAAATTAACCAAAATACTTCCGGTTGGTTTCATTTTTTCCATATAAGTACCATCTTTTAACTCCTGTCAGCCGCAATGCTCCATCACCTATTCTCACAGCGCTATATTCAATAAACCAAGTGCCCATTTTTGGACCAAAATGACCAATTTTTAAATTGCTGCCAAAATTGCAATTTTCAATAAAAATTTTGTATTAGCTCTAAGTTTCGAAAAATGTTTTACTCGTTTCTTTTTGATTACTTATTTAGCAGATATGATAATTTAAAGACAGAGTATCAATTTAAAGTTATTTAATAAGTTATCATATTTTATCACTAACTTTGTAGAGTCATATCTCAGAAACATTTAAAGCTAAAAGAACGAGTAAAAATTTTTGGAAGCATGAAACTTGTACAAAACTTTTGAGACTTACAAGGCCTATTTTTATTGAAATATGCAATTTTGGCAGCAATTTAAAAATTGGTCATTTTGGTCCAAAAATGGGCATTTGGTTTATTGCCTATAGCGCTGTGAGAATAGGTGATGGAGCATTGCGGCCGACGGGAGTTAAAAGATAGTACTTATACGGAAAAAATGAAACCAACCGGAAGTATTTTGGTTAATTTGCGAGGTTACAGCGTAATTTTGAAAATCGTCTAAAAATCCTATTTTATAACATTGAGCCCTGCATTTATAAGCCCAGAAGGTGCGTTGGAATAAATGGAGGGTATCTTGGGTATTTTTTCAACATATTAAAGTCATCCATAACAATAGATTGTAATTTGGCGACCCAAATGTTCCGGTCTCCCCTTGTTAGTTTAATTTTCTCACAAGTTTTACAAAAAAAAAATTCTTTGGAAAATAAAATTTTCATTTCCCAAAGTATTGGTATTGGTATTTGTTTAACCTCCATCTTAAACTTCCATACGGATGTTGTGACAGAGGTCACCAACAACTGCCCATGCTATCACACCCTGCACTATTTTAATTTTTCTATTTATCTATTTTAATGGGTTGAGGATGTGAAAGCGCCTTTTGAGAATTGTTAGTGAAGTGTTATTGTATAATTGTTTGAGTGCCAGTGTAGCTGGTATGAGCGTTGAACCTATGGTCCAGGAGGTACGCGATCTCTCCCGAACCCCACGCCGGCTTATAGTGTGCCCTGGAAGCACTTCGGACCGCGTTATCCACATAATGTTAATTTTTTTATTTTTTTATTTTTTATTTTTTTTTTTAGCATTAGGTGGATGCTTCAATCCTAGAACCCACGGTAGAAGAACATCAAGAATTTTTCGCAAAGAAAAAAACTTGATGTTGATATAGCCGGGAATCGAGCCGCGAACCTTCAGGTCCGAAGTCCAACGCCCTAACCACAGAGCTACCGAGGCTCTTAAAAACTGGGTATATAATGGCATTTAATTAATTTTTAATTAATTTTTAGATAAGAATATAATTATTTAAATAAAAATTTTGAAATTAACAATTTTTAATCAATTGTAAAAGTTCATATTACAAACGACATGTCGAGTATAGGTGTGAATAAGAAAATATTTTAATTAAAATTTTCTATTTATTCTAATTAATAGTAAATAAACAAAAAAAGAGAACAAGAGATAAAGAAACCTAGCCGAAGTAGTGAGAGTTCTTCTCGTTCACCTCTCATTTCCCAAAGTATTGACTTTCTAGGTTCTAAAGTTCTTACGACCAAAAATAGTCGCAAGGTAATTTACCCTTCATTCCGCAAAAGTGGTGCAATGAAATATTTGTAACCCTGTAGAATGATTCCTATTAGTTATTTTTAGAATAATTTGGATTCATGGAGTTATCCGATTATTTTAAAATAACTTGGATTGAGGGACTTAATATGAAGTAAAGAAATTAATTACAAATTATTAAATTAGCAAATTGTATTGTAATTTCACTTATGCATTATACCTATAACACTTAACTGTAGTATACATGTTTTCATAATCTTCGTTCATTTCCACATATCGCCACATGATAATTTAGAAGTATAATTTTAATTGTGTGTAAAAAATTCGGTTTTCATATAGCATTTTATGCCAGTTTATGCCAGATTGCTTATGTCTCGCATTGTTTAAAGGGGGCCATACGAATAATTAATCTATTTGAGTAGTGTTGACGATATTAAGCTCACTTAAAAAAGTAGTATGAAATTTCGGGTATTAAAACAAAATTATTTTTTCCCCTTTTCTTTATAATTTTTTTTAAAAAATGTGTTATAACCCGATAGATTTTCGAAATATCTCTTTAGATATTTTTAAGGTGATCAAAAAAGATTTTCGGAGATCTCTTTTGGCATTTGGAGATTTTTAGCGAGCTAAAGAGATATTTCTGCGACGATGTATCATAATTTTAGACTTCCGCACCGTTTGCATATATTTAATTTGGGGATAAAAATTTTGTTATAAGCGAAGTATTACTTTAAAAGGTTATACATCAATCTTTTGAAACTACTTTGTTTCTAAGACAATAAAATATACTCAGATTTTGACTCATATTGGATATAATTATAAAATTTCTTCATATAGGATATATGATAATTATTATTTTTATTAAAAAAAACCAATGATAAGATATTAAATAAATAAGTATAAGATTTATATGTTTGAATATATTAAGTATTCCTTTTGCATATACATTTACAATTAAAAAATTTTAAATACAAGATCTAATTTTTTGAGACTTAACGTCGCTCTAGCCATGATTCCCAAGTCGTTGAGTCATAAAAAATAATATTAATTTAACTATTTAATTGACACCAAAAATACTTTATAAATTCAAAAAATTAATTTTTTAAATATTTTTCACAAATTTAATGATAAATATCTTTTAATTTTACTAATTTACATTTTATTACTTTTACTTTTTAATCACGTAGTTTACTTCTGCATATAAACACTATAAAAAGTAACTTTCTTAGATTCACAAAAAAAATCGTAAATTTACAAAATTTTGTATATTAACTAAAATTTTGAGTATTTCCGATTTTTTTTTGTAAATTCACGAGAAAAATTGATAATTTACAATTTTTTTTCGAAAATTTACAAAAAATATTTGCTAATTTACTAATTTTTTCGTAAATTCACAAGAAAAAATCGAGAATTCTCGAATTTGTTGTTAATATACTAAATTTTGTAAATTTAAGATTATTTTCGAAAATTTACTAATTTTTCAAAAATATTCTATTTTTTTGGTAAATTTAAGAAAGTTACTTTTTATAGTGAAGAACAAAATCAAAACTTAAATTCAAGCTTTCTCTTTATCAAAAAATTTTAAATTTTTTATTACATGCAGTTTATACTACACATTATTTTACAAAAAAAATTTATTTTCAAATAATAAATTATATTACTATAAACAAATAAATTATTAATCACAAACTAAATATAATATAATATTATTTTATTGTGTTTTTTTACTATAACCTTAGTATGTCTGCTTTGTATAATAAACAAAAAATATGGCGTCCCTTCTGCTGAAACAGTGTTATAAAATTTTCTTCGTTTAATTATGCAAATTTTCACGCGTATACCTCATATTCGAAAATTAACAATAAATAGTATTCAGTATACTTGGTATTATAGAGAAACAAAGTTGGTCGTGTGCCGCTACGAATTCGGTGAATTACGTGAAATCAGCGTGGGTGGGAATGTGACGTCATTACTCAAAAAGCAAAAATTTGTCACTCTCACGATACCAACTATTTACTTATAATAATACCAGCGCTTTTGGTGCTGCCACTATACCAAAAGTCGCTGAGCGTGGACTTGGAACCTTTAGTTTATCACAATCTGCATTCGGGAATTCGCGATTCAATATTAAAAGAGGAAAAAAATTTATAACCGGTTTGTGTAACTACACAACCAACGAGCATGGAACATGTTCACTTATAACACTGATAATAAAGCATCTATTGTGTTCATAATATAAATATTTATTCCCAAACATTTATATTTAGATTTTTATTATAGAAATCATGCTGCTTAGACATCAAAGTGAACAAAATTAATTAAATTTTCAAATTATTATAGTTTTTTAAATAATATGAATTTATTTTTTATTAATTTTTACAATAAATTCTTTAAAAATTCTGCACCAATGCTCCCTAGGTACATCTGCACCAATGCTCCCTAAGTACTTCTGCACCAAAGGTTCCTAGGTACTTCTGCACCAAGGGTCTTTAGGAACTTCTGCACCAATAGTCCCTTGGTACTTCTGCACCAAAGGTCCCTAGATACTTCTGCACCAAAGTCCATTTCCCCCCCCCCCTAAAAACGACAATTTTTGACCCCCCCCCCCTAAAAACGTCAATTTTTGACCCCCCCCTAAAAGCGTCAATTTTTGACCCCCCCCCCCCCTAAAAGCGTCACTTTTTCACCCCCCCCCCCCTGCCTAGCCGGACTTTTTCAAATACCCTATCCAATGAACATGTTCCATGTTAATAATTAACTACCAGAATTTTCTCCATAAGCTTAATGCAATATTTACTTATCTTTGTACCAGTCCTGGTATGAAAAGATTCCATTCCACAAATCTAGTAATAAAACTACGGAACCCGCATCCTTTCAAATTTTGTTTTTAATTTTTTGTTTTTTATTGTTTAATCGTTTTATTCTAAAATTATTTATTCTTTTAATCATCCCTCACATTAGCCTCGGAAAATTGAAAGAAAATTGACTTAGTAGACTTGAATTTTCTTAGGCCTCTAGGAAGTGTTCGGAAAATCTGTGAAAAAGTTGAAGCGAACTTTGAAAAATCGGGAAATTCAAAGAAAATTTACTTGGATTGACTTGGGTTCATTATACACTTGATCCGAAAAATTAGTTAAAATGGTATAGTGAGCTCAAAAAATCAGAAAATTTGATGAAAACTTGGATCCACAAGAATTTTTTGCGCATACTCGGTTTCGTCCGCCATAGCCAAGTGAATCCAAATCAATTATGTTTCAATTTTCAAATTTTCCAGAAATATTGGATAATTTTTACCCCTTTTCAGGATGAAATCAAGCATCCCCAGTATATCCTAATCAATCCAAGCTAACTTTCTTTGAATTTTCCGATTTTCCGAGTTTACTAGACTAGTTTTACTGATTTTCCGGACCAATCATAATTTATTTAACTAAATCCAAGTCAATCCAAGTAAATTTTCTTTGAAATTTCCCATTTTTCGAATCCAATTGGCCATTCTGTTAATGCTTTTTCGCACAAATCCAGAAGTACCCAAAGTAAATGTAAATTAATCCAAGCGTACATCATTCGTCGCTTCCGAATAGAAATTCTCTACTTTATACCATTTGATTTCTGAGGTTTTTCTCTAACAAACCGTATATGTCTTAATTGGTAAATTCATTTGTCGGAGCGTCCTTAAGCTAGTTCAAGTGCACAGAATTCTTTTTTTACGAAGGTTACTATTATTATCGATAATTATTTTTTTGAAAAGTTAACTCTAGAAGGTTTTATTTGCATTAATATAAAAAGCATTTAATTTTTTAATATTGCTATGAAAAAAAGTATTTATAAACATAGTATAAAATACAAGAATTCGTTATACTAAAAAAAATATTTTGTTATTTGGGTTACTTTTTTTTCGTATTTTATACTAAAGTTAATGTTCGTTAAACAATTTGAAAGAATATACACTGAGAAAATTATATATAACTAGGGGGCAAGGTGTACCTTATTCATTTTGAATCAATTGATTTTCATGACAGTGGTTATAGATTTGGCATCGTAATATAACTTTATAATAATTGGTTAAATATAGAATTGCCGTGTATACAATGTTAACATTATATTAACACTAGGGGGCTCCGCCCCTGCGCGCTTCGCGCGCCAACCTCCGTAGAGTGATTGAAAAAGTGGGTTAGTCATGAGAACAACAAATGTAAAATTTTAAATACAATTTTAATAATTACTTTCAATTAAAAATATTGATTATATTGTTTTTCTTTTATTTTAAAATTCGTTAATAGGTTTATAATTAATTGATTTATCGGCTTAAAAATAAAAAAAAATAAAATCACTTAGACCCATAAGGGCCGGTTTTGTCCAGTAGTATCTTATTGGCGCAAAAATATCAAATTAGCCCAAAAGTGTCAATAACTAAGAAAATGGAAAATTTTATTATACCCCATAAGGTTCGCTTACAATCACAAGGTCCGGTTTTGCCCAATAGTACCATATTGTAGTCAGAATGGCCCAAAAGTGTCAGATTGGCCCAAAAGTGTCAGAATGGCTCAAAAGTGTCAGAGTGGCCCAAAAGTATCAGAGTGACCCAAAAGTGTCATATTGGCCCAAAAGTATCAGACTGGCCCAAAAATACCATATTGCGTGGCCTAAAAGTGCCAGACTGGCCCAAAAGTACCATATTGTGTTGCCCAAAAGTGTCAGATTCACCCAAAGGTTTCATTTGACAGCGGCGGCAGCGGCGACAGTGGTTATAACTTTATAATATATAGAGATATACCATATTGGCCCAAAAGTACCTTATTGGCCCAAAAGTACCATATTGGTCCAAAAGTACCATATTGGCCCAAAAGTGCCGTATTGACCCAAAAGTACCACATTGGCCCAAAAGTGTCATATTGGCCCAAAGGTATCATTCGACAGCGGCGGCAGCGGTTAAAACTTTATAATATATAGAGATTCCCACAATAATATTATATAGTCGTGTCAATTATATGAACATATAAAGATTCGTAATAAAAATTTAATTTTTTTTATTTTTTATCATAAGTGTTTTTTTGGAATGTGCTGGTTTTGGGCTAATTCGAAAGGGAAAACCAAATCGGACATTCTAACCCAGGGGGGGCTAAAGTTGGGGCAAAACTGTTTTTTGCAAATAACTTAAAAAGTAAACAAAATAAAAAAAAAGTTTTGAGTAAAAGTTGTAGCTGAGACGATTTCCTAAAAAAATTATCCGTAGTGATTTTTCAGTCGGACGCACTGGGGCCGAGTTATAAGCGGTCAAAGTCTAGACCTTTTTTACCAAATTTTAAAGTCGATATTTCACACAAAAAACGCGTATTTGATAAGTTTTTTAGATTTTTTGGGTTTGACTCGGAGCATGCGAAAATTAAATCAAAAATATAAACTGGTATTTGTATGTATATTATTATGAGAGACATCGCAACTCGAAGAACGTGCATTTTTTTTAGTGTCCATTTTTTGATGTTTTCAGCTAAAAAGTCTTATAAATATGGGCAAATTTATCATGGAATGACTATGTATTGAAATAAAATATGCACATATTTAAGTGTAATTTTGCTTGCATATGCATTTTATTTATATATGATTTTAAAATTGTTTTGGCCAAAAAACGACCAGGCGTATAAAACATATATAAATACAAAAAAACGCAATTTTTTAATTTTTTCGAAAAAAAAGTTTCTTGTTTGCAAGCAAAATTACATCTAAATATGTGCATATTTTGATTTGAATACATATTATGGATCTCTAATAAGTCATTTCAACATAAATTTTCCCATATTTATAAGCTTTTTTAGTTAAAAACATCAAAAAATAGACACTAAAAAAAATGCACGTTCTTGGGGTTGCAGCGTCTATATGTGGGGGTTAAGAAACGTATACATTTTGCATCCATCAAAACGTGCTTTTTTTTGAAATATCGATTTTTGAAAATTTGGTAAAAAAGGTCTAAACTTTGACCGCTTATAACAAAAATGACCATTTTTGTAGGAAATTTTCTCAGATTCAACTTTTATTTATTTGCAAAAAAACGTTTTGCCCCAACTTAAACCCTTCTGGGGGGGGGGGGGCAGCACTGGGTTAGAAAGTCCGATTTTGGTTCTCCTTTTAAATTAGCCCAAAACCAGCACATCCCACAACTTTTTTTCTCTGGAGGATTTTTGTTTAAGTTTCCCCTTAATTTATCCTTTATTGAATGGTGTAGATGCACTATTACATAACGATTCCATTCACATCCAGATATGTGGGGTGATCGAGTCTATAAATAGGTCTTAATAACACAATTGTTTGGACAAAATTGCCCTTAAGAGGCAAAACGACCAACTTTAGTCAAAAATGAAATTTCGAGATAAAAAATGATACCCTGGGATACATATGAGCAATTATTTTAAAAGTGCTACTTAATTTGAACCTGGAATCGTATTTTTTTTGTTGATATGACACATGTTTTCAGTTAGTTTTAACCTCCAGAAAACCGAAAAAAATCATGAACAAGAAATCGGCGATAGATGCCAAAAAGATTTTTTCACTTTTATGTCAAAAACCGTGTTTTTCGTATCTGAGCTACCCCAAATTTTTTAAAATAAATAACTCTTTAGGTAAATAAAATTTTAAAAAATAGATAAGAAAATCTGATTGACAAGGAAAAACCACCCCAGAAGAAAAAAAAACTTATCTTTTTACGATAAAATTTAGCCAAGTTATCCTCAATTTAAGATTTTGCTCAAATTCGTCTTAAAAAAGATGGAAATTTTATTGAAAAAAGCCTGTTTCTGAATTTTAAGCATGCATTACTCGCTTGATTTTCATCGTAAATTAATAATTTTTTTTTTTAAATCGATGCTTTTTTCCCTGGCAATTCATTTCTTAATGAAAAAAATCATTTTTATGTACCAAATTTCAATTTTTAGGTCAATAGCCTTTGAAAACTGTTAGAAGCAAAATTTACTTAACACATCTTTTGACCTAAAAATTGAAATTCTGTCAATAAAAATGATTTTTTTCATTAAGAAATGAATTGCCAGGGAAAAAAGCATCGATTTAAAAAAAAAATTTATTATTTTACGAAGAAAACCAAGCGTGCAATGCATGTTTAAAGTTCAGAAACAGGCTTTTTTCAATAAAATTTCAATCTTTTTTAAGATGAATTTGAACAAAATCTTAAATTGTCGATAACTTGGCTAAATTTCATCGTAAAAAGATAAGTTTTTTTTTCTTATGGAGTGGTTTTTCCCTGGCAATCAGATTTTCTTATCTATTTTTTAAAATTTTATTTATCTAAAAAGTTATTTTGAAAATTTGGGGTAGCACAGATACGAAAAACACGGTTTTTGACATAAAAGTGAAAAAATCTTTTTGGCACCTATCGCCGATTTCTTGTTCACGATTTTTTTTGGTTTTCTGAAGGTTCAAATTACCTGAAAATACGGGTCATATCGATGTGCCCTCAAAAAAAAAATTACGATTCCAGGCTCAAATTAAGTAGCACTTTTAAAATAATTGCTCATATAAATGGACTCAAGGGGTACGAAATGAAACCCTCTAAATATAAACAGACTTAACTGGCAAAAATAAGAAATAAGGTCTAATAATGAAAAATAATATAAAAAAAAGCGTAAACGTGGATAATAAAAAGTAAAAATACTTGGTTTCTGTGTATCCGTATTTGAAATATCAAATTTTTTGATCTGTATAAAGCATAAGTATCATGTATTGAATGATTTCACATAAAATAAAATTTTTTTCGATTCTAATCACATTTTGTTGCAATTCTTTAATCATAAAATTATAAATTATTTGTCGTTGTTTTATTTTTTGAAAAATTCTTTTCAATTTTATGCGACTGCTGTTTGGCCTTATTATGGCAAGAATTTAAAGTTATCTTACAAAGGTATCTTAAAATCAGTTGGTTAAGCTTTAAAAAAGTATTCTTAACTGTTGTTGGTAAAGAATGCATTGCATTTACCGTCATGCCGATAATTTTGAAATGCAATTTATTAATAATAGGTGATGAAAAAGGTACTTACAGTTGGAAAATATAAAAAAAAAATAATACATGATTTAATTTTCTTTTTTTAATAGTTTAATATTGTTTTATTATACAAATATGTTTGCTTAAAAAAATTATTTGCTTTCATAAATATTTTGCATATTTTATTTGCATACTGTAAAATTTTGGGCAATATAAGAAATACAATTTATTCTAATTGCTAAATATAATTTTAAAATATAATTATAAGATCCACCGAATTGACATAAAAAGTGAATTAAAATTATAGAAAAAAATTTAGAAGTAACAAAGGCATAAAGGTGTAAATTTTTTGTTCTGCTGTCACAAATGCTTAGAGATATCTGTTACTTGTTCGGGGTTCTAGTTATCAATATTTTACAAGGTTTTAATACATAATTTATGAAAGAATTGATTTTCACTTACTTTTATTTATTATATATATTTAAGAATTACAAACTGGAATTGATCTGCAATGGTCCAAGTGATATAAGTCTAAAAATTGAAGAAACAAGTAAAGAAATACTCGTTAATGAGGAGTAGAATCTCCTTGTATAATGTAGATAAAAAAACATATTTAATTTTGATTTTTAGTGTTATATCTATAGTTGGTTTGTTATAACTTGGGCAATCTCAAATTTAGAAATAACAGTTTACAAATTAGGAAATGTTTACGCACCGTAATAAAAAAAATTTCGAAATATGAAACATTCAAAAATATTTAAAAAATAGCTTATAGACTAAAAATCTTATCTTTCAAAACATTCTTCACTGTTTTGGAAGCCATTAAATTTTTTTAAAACTTTGAATAAAAACTGAAATGTCTCAAAAGTATGGATAAATTTTTGCGACAAAATAAACAGTTATATTTTAATTTGAAACAGATATTTATTCAAACTTTTACGGAGATGGTTGAAAAATAAACAAATTTAATTTTTATTTTAATCGGGGAAGAAACCCTTCTTAAACTTTAAAAATACCCCTATAGAATTATTTTTTGTTGGGCATACATTTAAAATTTTTTTTTAAACTCCTTGGAACATTTTAATTTTTTGGTATTTTTACCCATAAAATTCTTTACCATATCTAAGTTTTACACAGATGCACGGTTAATTTTTTAATGTCGTAGCTTACAGGTTGTAGATATTTACAAGGGGAAATTGCTTCCTTTGGGAAGTCAAATTACATTCTATATTTATAGATGACTTTAATATGTTGAACAAACACCCCCGATATTCTCCGTTTATTCCAATGGGCTTTATGAGGCTTTTATAGGGTTCAATTTTATAAAATAGGGTTTTTTGGTAATTTTAAATATGACACCACAACTTCGCAAGGTAACCAAAACACTTTTGGTTGATCTTATTTTTTTTAATGAAGTGTCACCTTTCAAGACCAGTAAATCGCAATTTTTTATCACGAATTGTCTCATAGTTATAGCCAATTAGCCGAATGGCAATTTATTCCCCACGAGGGTTCTAGTTTTACGAAATTTGTTATTCCTCAATTTGCATTATTTGATAATTAAAGTGAAAACTTTTGCCATTACAAAAAAAATGTTGTTGTTTTAAAAATTTTTGAACTTGGGGCCTAATGCTTCTTTCATAGAAGCTCTAGTTATTTGTTTTTATTAAATTTTATAATTTAGTGATAAATTTAAAAAAAACAAAATTAATATTATTTGTTATGTGTCTAGCAAGGGGAGTTCAATGGAACACCAAATTACACAAAAGGGTTATGGATGAGTTTATTATGTTGAAAAAACATGTCGACCACCCTTCGTTCATTCCAATGGGCCTCCTGGGCCTAGAAGTGCAGGGCTCAATGTTACAAAATAGGGTTTTTTGGTAATTTTCAATGAAACGCTAAAACTTCGCAAGTTAATCAAAACTCTAATTGGTCTCATTTTTTTAATTCTTAAAAACGACTCAAGGAAATGAGACGAGTAAAGAATTTTTGAAAACTAGAAGCTTGTAGAAATTTTTCGAGACATATAAAACCCTTTTTATCAGAAATTAGGAATTTGGGACCAATTTAAAAATTGGTCATTTTTAGCGAAAAATGGCCATTTGGTTAATTGGCTTCATTGATGAGAAAATTAGTGATAAAAATTGCGGCTTACGGCGTTTGAAAGTTGACTTTACACCAAAAAAATGAGACCAACCAGAAGAGTTTTGGTTAACTTGTGAGGTTTTAGCGTTTCTTTGAAAATTACCAAAAAACCCTATTTCGTAACATTGTGCCCTGCGTTTCTAGGCCCAGAAGACCCATTGGAATGAACGAAGGGTGGTCGACATGTTTTTTCAACATAATAAAATTTGGTGATCCAAATGTATTGAACTCCCCTTGCTAGACACATAATAAATAATATTTATTTTTTTTTTTTAAATTTATCACTAAATTATAAAATTTAATAAAAACAAATAATTCTTAAAAAAAAGGGAGGGGAACAAAATTTAAGCTTTCCTACAGTCTTTTTTATCTGTTTTAATTGATTGCTTGAATATTCAAGCAAAGCAGCCTGGCCGTGTATATATCCAAAAAGAAAAGAAATACCGCAGTTTTTTTAATTTATTTGTTTTTTTAATTTTGAGAACAAAATTTTGAAAAAATTCGATATCAGATCCAAAAAATTACTATAAACGAACTGTCTAAAACTAGTACTCTCATAGAAATAAATTAGGTACTATACGTCCAAAAAGATAAAAAATTTGGGAAAAAAATTTTCAAAAAATTAAGTATCAGTTTCGAGATATCGAGTAAAAATCATACTCTCAAATATGATAAGTACTTTCATGAAAAAAAATGAGGTCTTAATGTAATACTGGTTGTGAAATATCACCGATTACAGTCCAATATACATACATACATACATACACACACACACACACACACACACATACAGACTTTTTTTAAAAACCGGTTTTTTAGCTTCCTGAGGTCTCAAAACGTACTTATATGCCAAAAAATCAGAAAAAAAATTTTGGCCGATCACAATTTAATTTTTGCTATTTCAATAACAATGATTTTTTATTTATTTCCTAATGTTTCATCAATCTAATTACTTTCCAATATCATTTGTCTCAAAAAAGAGGGGAGATTCTTATTTACTTACAAAAAGCTGTATAAATTTTTCTGTATAAATAAATGCGAAAAAATTAAAAAAAAAAAAATTTTACTTTGACACGGATTCACTAATTTAAATATAAAAATGAATAAATTTTCAAAAAAAATTAGCAAAAAAAAAAAGTAAGCCAAATGAAAAATCGGATTTATTTCAGTTAAAATTGCAATTTTTGTGGAAATAACTTTGATTTCTTTTAATCTATAATGAAAGCAATATTTGCATTATTTGTCAGTATAAAGTTCAGAGATTACAGGAAACGAATATGCTAATTATCTGAGAACTCGAAAATAGGTATTAAATATCTGAAATGACCTCTTTGGTTTGATAAATTGGAAATTGAAAAAAAGCTTTTGAATATAAATAAATCGATATGAAATATGCTTATCATTAAATCATTGAAATATCAGTTGTATATTTGTGGTGTTTTGTCTATGAATTTCTGTTTAGCATCGCTATATCTATATATAGCTATACTTTATATAAAGAGACATATCACGCTTGTTTAACGTTGTCATGGTAATAATACTTTGATAATCGATGGTTTTATGTTGTGTACAGAAGAGAAAAGTAAGTAGTGCGTAAGTAATACAAGCATTGTCCATTAATAAATTTTTTTTTATCGATATAATATTTGATATTTAAATATAAAAAATAAAAAATAAATAAAAAAAGTATGGTAAGTAAATTTATTTATATTTGTTTAAAAGTTGTACGTAGCCGAACAAATATTTTCAATAATAAAAAAGATGTAGTTACTGCAGATGACAATTCATATTGCTTTTCGTGTTAAGCTTTTGAAAATTTTGAAAAGCTGCCAATTTTATCAAATATATATAAACTCGAAATAGAGATAAAAAAAAATAATAATAATAATAATAATACCGTGTCGCGTATCAGCGTGTCAATTGAAAAGGACCAGTTTACTTTTTGATTGTTCGGTATATAAAGAGATATTCATTTTATCGTTACTTTTTATGATTAAATTTACACATATTTAAAAGCGTTAGTGATAATTTTTTTTATTGTTTAACTTGTTTCAGCGATCGATCGGATAGAAAGTCAGCTTTTACAATGTCTTTTGGATTTTCGATATGGATTTTATTAGTCCTTTTTAAATTCGTCACAACGTTGGAATTCAATGAAACAGGTAAATTATTCATTTCAACCAATAAAATTATTCATTTATCGTCATTTCATTTTTTCAGCAAATTGTTTGATACCAAACATAACTTTGATAGAAAATTATATGAAAAGGATAAATTTAACAAGTGAAATAGACGTGAATGAAATCAAAAATTTGAATTTTACCTACAACGAATACGACATTCCATTTGGTTATTTGGAGTCCGATTGGAAACGAATGCTGCTGCTTCAAAGCAAGCAACCGAAAGATTCGTATTTGAGTGAAAATCTTATTAAATTATCGAAGTTATTAATAATATTGTCTTATTTTAATTCTGTTGAACATCAGTCGATTTTAAATGAAGCTGTTAAAAATAGGTAATCAATAATCATTTCTTTATTAAACTTTGACACCTTTATTTCTGCTCGATCTTACATAATATGTGTAATTATATTAAATTTCTTTTTGTAGTAGACAGTTCAGAAATTAAATTTTAATTTTAAATAACATAAAGATAAATTAATTATAAATAGGTCTCTTCTTTTTTCCCGAAAAATTAGAACTGGAGTAAAACGGAGAAAAAAAAATGCGCGCTCATTTCAAACATTTTGTAGGTTAGATTGTGTTTTATTTAAATTTTTAATAATTTTTTTTATTTTAAATAATAGATTATTTACTGCTATTTTTTAGTAAAAGAATTTTATCCCAAAAAAATGTTTTGCTTTTTGAGTTACCGCCATGAAAAAGAACGCGCGTTCTGTTTAGTTTTACCCCAGTTTTGCTCCAGGTTAACTTATTTGGGAAAAAAAAGAACAGACCTAATTATTTATAAAATACTAGGTAAAAGATGATGGACATTTCTTCATTCTTAATTTCATTTTTTAACTTAAATGCAATAATTAAATTTAAAAAATTAAATTTAAAAAATTAAATTAACAAAATTTCAAAAATTGATTGAAAAAAATTGAATTCAGTACGTACATATGATATGAAAAAATGTTATGTAGTATAATCTTATTTGTTCGAATGATAAATGAAATTTTATTGATATTAATATTTCATCGAACGTAAAAAACTTTAATATAATTATTTCAAATCTGCAAAAATAGTTTTTCAGCTTAAAAAAATTAGCTTTAATTTAATTTTGGTTTAAATAACATCAGAATATTTAATATCTAATATTATACAAATGAAGTTAAAAAAAACCTATTAAATTATAAAAGTAATTTAATTATCTTTTTTTATTTTACGTTTTATATTGGGACACTTTTAATTGGGCTTTATAGTTTCTCAAAATACGATATATCCTTATTTGCTATTTTATTATTTTCAAGTATCTGGGCTTTCCCAGGATATGATTTTGTACTAATAAATAATTAATTGGAGCAATGGGGTTAAGCGCTGCGAAGCGACAACTTCATATTTCTAAACAAAAATGTATACAAGTAAACAATTTTTGTATACTTTATTTTAAAAAAATTTTAAACTTTTTTTATTATTTATTTTATTTCATTAAAAAGAATATTATTTTAATATTGTTTATTAAATATAATTTTTTATCAGCCTTAAGTCATTTCAAAAGCAATTATTATCATATATAATATATTTTTATTTTTAAAATTCGCGCTTATTTTTAATTGACCAATCAGATTGTGACTATTAACGGCAATTTCATGGTGCTTGCTTTTTCATAGAAATAGAAACTTGGTATTTTATCTTATTTTTTCGGGAAATCAATTAAAATCGTAAAATATTATTATAATTTTTTTCAATTTCATTTTTGAGACTTTTTCATCAAACATTTGAATGAATGGAAGGCCGTTTACATATCTTTCCAATTCATGAAATTATGTTTTCCAGTAATAATTAGCTTTTTAAAACGCTTTGTGACGTCTCTAAAAATTTCCAAAGCTAGAAACTCAAAATTGCCATATTATTTAAATGGGGAACTTCAAGTGCTCGGTAGCACGGGTTTTTAAAATGAAAAACCAAAATTCTTGGAGTTGGGAGGTTTTTATGACAAAAATATTGAAACAAATGGGGGGGGGGGGGGGGGCAAAAAAACTAAAAAAAAAAATAATAATACTCACTCTAATATATATACAATACGTGTTCTTTGGTTCCTTAAAATATTATTTATTTATCAATAAATTAATAGTACTCAAGGCGCCAGCAATGTTAAATGTATCTAAAAATTTCAAATAATGTAAAATGATATAAAATTCAGTCGATCCTTTATGCATTTTTATTCACTAAAATCGATTTTGAAGGTTTCATTCACTTTCAAATGGCCAATTTTGAGTAATTGATGATATATCGCACAAAATAATTTTTGGTGTACACATAATTCACTGAAGATGACTATGAAATCGGATTTTTTAAATCCGAAATGGCGGACTTTATATTCTGGATTTCTAGCCTTGAAATCGGCAATTTAAGTTATTTCAAGCATTTTAAGAATGATTTATAGTTTTTGAAATCTTTAACCATGGTTATAAATTGAGACTCTTGACTTTACCAAAGAAAGCTGGTAAATAGGTACATATTTTTGATGCTTGAAATACAGCTTAAATGAAACCAATAAAATTTATAATTTATATAACCAATTTCGAAGTTAAAAACTTAGAAATCCGAGATTCTGGGCCCGCCATTTTGGATTTGAAAAATCTGACTTCAGAATCGTCTCCGAAAACCTGGCAATTACTCAAAACTGGCAATCAGAAAATGGATGAATCCTTTAGAATCGTTTTTATTGACCCAAAGTACGCATGATCCACTGAGTTAAAATTTTTGGATGCATTTAACATTGTTGATGCCTTGACTGTAGAAGAATAAATATAAACATTGAGAATTAGTCTTTTAGTGACTAAAAGACTAAAATTCAGACATATAGAATTTTTACACTTTGTTGCTAAAACTGATACAATAAGGGATACCTTTTATGTAAGATATTTAAAAGAGTAAAAAAAGATAAAACAAAAATGCGTATAAACAAATGGTAAATAATAATTTTAGTTAACTGACGTATATGTGAAAAGCTGAAGTCTTATTTAGCCCGAGGAGTTACAAAGGTTTTTCTTTTATAATTTAGCAGCTGATTCTTCAAAGAAAGGAAAAACAAGACTAGAAATATATGGTTTTACTCTTGCATCTACTTTACTCCCTTTTCTCACATGTACGCATTACGAAAAGTTAATTACTTTGTTCTAAATTTTTTAAGTTACCAAAGTATTTTTCACTTTTAAAATATAATTATTCTTAAAAGAGAAAAGAAATTTTTGTCAAGTATCATCGACACATTTTTATTTAATTTATTCATAAAAAATGAGAGGAAAAAATTTTCTACTAAAATACTTTCTTATTCTTTTTAAGAAAAGTTCAATTCATCAAGCTTTTGCAGGTTTAAAAAGTTTTCCACGTTAAAGCTTACAACATATTATCATGGGAGACTTTTAAGACCTTGCTTTTGTTATATAATTTTTTAAGTGATGTAAAAAAAGGTCGTTTTATATTGTTATACACTTTGATGAGGGTTATTATTCAAATATATAAGCTTTTAATAGAAAAAAAAAAAGTTTAAATAACGGCTAACAATTAATATCGAGTAAATATTATAATAAATAAATCGTATAAAAAACAAATCGATTCTCTATTAAAGTCCAATCGCTGTTATCGCAAAACCTCCATAATTTACGTCACATTGTGTTTCTGTACATTCGTATCGTATTAAATTCCGATAACGAATCCCCAAAACGAAGCTTTGAAATTACAAAATACAATTATAATGTACTATTTGTTAAAATTAAAACTAACGACTTCCGTTTCACTTGTTACGTTTATATTTATTATTATTATAGGTCCGAACTGCAGCAAGAAAATCCAACGGTATTTAATGATCAGCAACAAGAAGAAAATAATTTAACGCAAAACTTTGATACCGCAACGAATGTTCTTGACAACGTTCTTTTGAACTCGTTTCTTAAAAAAACTTCATTTCCATTTATTTACAAGAATTTAACCAACGAAACTGCTGAAGAGATCGAACGTATAAATTATGACGAAGATTCTTTTCACAACTCCAGCGAAACTTCAAAATACTTGTTACAACTAATTTCTTTTCTTTATACAAATACTAATACTACGATGAAAGAAGACGAAGACGAATCTTTTGATCAAAATAATCAAAATTGGACAATGAATGAAGGAAAAAGAATGAAGTTTTCATTCTTATTATCGATTTTACAAAAGTATGCTAAGAATAATGAGAGCTTTAAACAGTTTAAAGACGCTATTGTTAATTTTTTTAATTCTACAAACATTGACGAAATTAGGGAAAATGAAAGAATTGCGGAAATTTTTAAGCTTATTAATTTGATATCTCAAAATAATGAAAACAATTTTGACAATGGAAATTTGAACTCCACTCAATTTGATGAAACGACGTCGAGTAACTTTGACTTTGATTCTACGAATGATTTCATTAACGATTTTATGGCAACAGCCGTTTCGGATAGCGAAGAAACAACAACAATAATTGATGATTTTTTCAAAAATTATAGTAGCACAATAGAAGATACGACTTTGATTAGTTTTTTAAGTACAATGAAAATATTGAATGAAAATGAAAATTTCTTCAATTCAACAGAAAATTTTATAACCGAACCAATTGAAATTCAAAATTTAACAATTTCAAGTAACGATAATACTAGTTGGTTGAATAATACTAATAACAATAACACTATAAAAGAATTGAACGAAGAAATTTTTATTGATCGTAATCATCGAGAACTGATGAATTTTCAAAAAAATCTTGATCAAAACGATTTTCAAGATAATAAAGATAACATATGGAATGAAAAAGAAAATAAAAGTGAAAGCATATTCAAAGAAATAGAATCATCTTATACTCTGGAAAATAAAAGTAATTTTACTGAATTTACGAAATTTCCATTTACTATAATAAACAAACGGAATTCACAAGATTCAATATCGACGAAGGAAAAAAGAAATTCAAAACAATGAGGTAAGTTAAATAATAAAATAAAACGATTCTTTTTTAGATTTAGACGTTTTTTTTCAACAACAAAATTTTCAAGTCAATTGTAAACAATCATTGGGACAATTATATAATAAACATAATCAATATAAAGCCCAATTATACTCCAGTCAAAACGCGGAGGGGGGGGGGGTGTATTTTCAGCTACTGAAATGAGATTTGCTCTACTATATGTTTTTTGGGTCGCTGATCACGAAAATCGGGGTTATTTCCGCCCGAAATTTGCGGAACACCCTTAAATTTGCAAAAACTACCCCCAAAAAGGGATTTTTTTGATATATTAGCAAACTCTCATAGATTTAGCCAAGAATTGGTCTTAGGGGTTTTTTGGGTCGCTGAACAAAAATTTCAGGTAGTTTTCAATGAATAATTAATATTTCACCCTTAAATTAACAAAAATTAACCCTAAAAGGGGGTGTTTTCGATATTTTTGCACATTGAGCGACCAGATTATGTCCATACAGGTTTTGTGGGTCGCTAATCAAGAATTTGGGAGAATTTTCAATAAATAATTAATATTTTACCCTTAAATTAGCAAAAACAGCCCCTAAAAAGGGTGTTTTTGCTATTTTCGCACTTTGAGCGACCAGATTAGGTCTTTACGGGTTTTTTGGGCCGCTGATCAAGAATTTGGGCGAATTTTTGATAAATAATTAATATTTAACCCTTAAATTAGCAAAAACAACCCCTAAAAAGGGTGTTTTTGCTATTTTCGCACTTTGACCGACCAGATTAGGTCCTTACGGGTTTTTTGGGTCGTAATCAAGAATTTTAGGTGTTGTTTTTGCAAATTTAAGGGTGTTACGCAAATTTCGGGCGGAAATAACCCCGATTTTCGTGATCAGCGACCCAAAAAACATATAGTAGAGCAAATCTCATGTCAGTAGCTGAAAATACACCCTAAACCGCGTTTTGACTGGAGTATTACTAGGAAGGTTATAAAATAAAAGCATACACTATCTTTCAGTTATCTTGACCTTGTATTGGCTAGTTTGGGGTAAAGGCTTTTGGCCATTGCCCGATAATCATATAACGCCTATTAATGTAATGATTCATGCATGAACATTAGTTTTTTGAACTTTTAGAAAGATATAAAAAGATAAGCAAAATTAGTTAGTAATTATTAAAACTGAAATATAGAACTATTCGTTACGAATGGAAATCTAAGTCGCCGAATTTTGATAAAATATATGACCTATTTATCCGGTCTTAAAAATTATTTGGTTTCAAATTGTTTCAATACTATGTGTTTTGGAATATTAATTTTATTATCAGAATTATTAAATTTATCCTGTCAAAATTACAAAATATTAAAGTTATGGCTAATCACAAGGCTTATTTAAATTGCAAAGTTATTAAAATATACATGAAAAACAAAAATGATATCAAAAATAACAGTTTTTGAAATAATAAAAAAATAATAGGAAATGAAATTAAATATACTTGAGCAATGCATGGCAGTTATATCTCAAAAATCTTTTTTTATGTATTCAAGAAATCTAACATCACATTAAGTTTCAGTACTGATAAAGATATTGAAAATACCAGGAATGTATAATATTACATGATGACATGTAGTTGTGGCTCCTTATGCATATGTCAAACAGTAAGAAATTTTTACACCAGATATAAAGAACATATATATATATACCTCCTAGAGCCATATAGAATGATACAATACAATTAAATTTCTCCGAACATTTAGTAGTTTTCAATCGTGAATTTAAAAACAAGAAATTTTAAGGTTTATTAACATAAATAGAAAAGGAAACCAATGAATGCATCGGAGCAAAATCATATAATAATAATGAAAAACTTGAAAATTATATTCAGCAATATTATATGAGATTTCGTCAGAATGAAAATAAATATTTAAAAATATTATAAATTATAAAATTATTAATTAGCTTCGTAATTAGCCAAGAAATAAGTTTTTTAAAGCTTTGATGTTTTAAATTCTTAACAAGATAAATTTAATACACCTAACGATGGAATTCATATTTCGAAACGCGTTGTATTAAAACAAATAAAAAACGAAGTCATTCTCAAGAGGGATAAATAAGCAATATGTTTTATTAGAAGCAGAAATATTTCTTAAATTTTAACTTGTTAAAGCACTTTTAGATTTGGTCATGGAAAGTACATAGTTTATAATCTCAAAGTTTTGGGGATTTTAGTATCTTCATTAAGAAAATAATTTTTCAGCTTGATATGTATACTGCTATACAGATTAAAAACCTCCCTAAACGATTTCGAGATATTTAAAGAAATGCGTTTCAATTGCTTCACGCGAGACCAAGATTTTGTTGGTATTTCGAGATGAGACGAGATCTGGCAATAAAAATTACGAGACGATATCGAGACTCGAAAAAGTCTAGAAGTTTCGAAATTTTTTTTTCTTTTTCAGAATTATAAATCTACAACATAGCTTCAATAAAATTCAATGAAAAATATAAAATTGTATATACGTGTAAAACTAAATAAAATTTAAATTCATATTATTATGATATCATATTTTCATATTCTTATAACCCTGTAGCTTCCTATAAAAAAAAACTAAAGAAAGTAAAAAAACTTAAATAATGTCTTTTTTTGGGATTGATTTTATTTTTAATTTACAAGAAGAAATCAAAGTTTTTTGATTTTTCAAAGTCTCCTAATAAGTTTCATTTGACCCCCCCCCCTTAAATAGGACAAATTTGACCACCCCTTTAATTTTCAAGTTCTGAAGTACCCCCTCCCTATAAACATGTCCCATGTTAATAATAAATAAGCATATTTTAAATATCAAATATTATAATGTTTATAAAGGTATTTATGATTCCATATTTTTTAATAATTGGAAAAAAACTCTATTTTTTTATTACCGGTAGTTAGTTTAAATAATCTATTATACAAAAATTAAACATCAAATGTATACAGAGTTAATTTAAATTTTTTTTTATTATTTTAATCAATAAGTCAAAATTATAAAATAAAAAAAATAATTTTTTTATAACAATTTTATATGCAAAAAATTGAAATATAATTGGAATGTTATTATTTAATATAATTTCCAGTTCACATAGTTTTCAATTAAATTTTGATTGCAATTTGAATTACAAAATTTTAACAAAAAGTAAAAAAAATTTAGCCTTATTTTTATTGAATTAATTTAAAAATAGAGAAAACCATGAAAAGTTGAAAAAAAAGTTAATTAGTATAATAGTGCGTTTATATCTCATTATTAAACAAAAGAAAAAATAAGATTTGACTGCAATAATGCAGTTGTATTGACAGTAAAATTTCTATATATTTTTTTCCATAATCAACTCATGGTTTTTCATTATAAGCAAAAATAATAATCACCTGAAGGTAGAAAATAAATCATTATTTTCAAGTATAATAAAAAAAAAATTTGATAATTTTTTATTTTTGTAAGGCGAGATTTTCGAGACTCTTTCGAGACGAGAAATTTAAAAAAAAAGAATTTTTCGAGACCGAGAAGAGATCAGGGCAAATATCGTTTTACTCGACTCGCGTGAAGCACTTGATTTAATAATGTTATTAAACAGTTTTTTAAAAAATAAACTTGATTTTATACTGATTCGGGAACGCTCTCTTCATTGGTGAAAAAATTTTTTGCGATTTTCTACCCGTTACATGAAAAAATGTAAATAGCTAAAAAAAAAGTCTCTAAATGCGAAAAATACAAAAGAAAAGCCTCCAGTCGATCCTATGCAGATGAGCCATTTCCCATAAATATTATTTTTTTGACCTTGTAGATGAACCATGAAATTTTGCAAATTACAAGTGATAAGAAAAAATTATTTGATTCATCTAACTAATAATTTCGTGTCGATTATAAAAGCCCAAATAAAAATCTGATTTTTCAGAAAAATGGACATAGGGAGGTTTTTAATCCGTAGGGCAGTATTATATATTTATATAAATATAAAATAAATGAAATAAGCTGGTATATTATTTGACGAAACTTAACATATATATTAGATCATATAGTGAAATATCTTTTAAATAGCTTAGATTTAGTAAATATAATAAATTCGTTACTTTAGCTTTATAGAAGATTTATAAATTTATATAAATGTGTGTACATTCATAAAATTTCAAACTGTCCAAGCTTCGATTGCTTATGAGATTCTCATCCGGTTATATCTCTGAACTTTATGACTTTCTGTTATCGGATTTCCGGATTATCAAATATAATTTAAACAAGCTATTATATGTGAAGCGTATATTTACTAAGACTTTAAAATTATTAATTGTCAAACGTATTTTTCGAGTATTTTTTATTTTTTTTCAATTTATTTATTACTATTAATTAAAAATGGAAAATGAGAAAAAATAAATAAAAGTCATTTATGCCAGATAAATTCTTTATTGCTTTTCTATTTCCTAGAAGAACTTTAATTTCTTAAACAAATATTTGAAAAATAACTTGACTAAAAGAAGTTTTTCGAATTCACTTGTAATGGTTCTATATAAAAAAAGAGATATTAATTTATAGAGTCAAGCAGTTTTTTAAAAAGCAATAATTTAAATTGAAAAATTATGTCGTTTATTTCATTTTATGAATGAGTCATTCAAAATAAATTTTAATTTTGTAAATTAGTTTTTAATATAATTTGGTTGAAATATCTTGTGCGAAAAACCACCGTTCAATAAAATTCGAGCATGAGCGTTTTGCTCCCACTTTCTATCTATAAAATCTAAGTTGACTGATGATATACTAATTTAAAAAAAATTTGACTACCATTAATACTCTCATTGTTTAATTCGCGGTTTAATTTCCTCTAATAATAATTGAAAACTAAATATCAAAGCATGATTTAGATTATTTGTTTAGCAATATGTATAAAAAGATGATTATGAATGATACTATGATTGGATGAGGTTATAAACCATTGGTAAAATATAAGCTTTGTTTTGTTTCGATCTATTAAAATCGACTTATCTTTGATTAATATTTTAATTTTATTTTTTTAAATTTAAGTTTTATGATATATAATATTTTTTGCCAAGTTATAACCTCATATATCGTATGTATCTTCTATTTCTCTCTTGTATATTTTACCACATTTATGTTTTATGGTTCACAGGTGACCGCAGAAAACGTATGGGCTTTATATTATACGACAATTCATTGTTATATGGTTTATGATGTCGTTTATAGATCAAACTTTATTATAGTATTGGGGTTAAAAAGAAATTGAGAAAAGATATCTAACGTTTTATTTCTTATAGGTAAGGTTATAAATAAAATATAAAGATAATTTTCTTGTTATTATGTGGAAAAATTTAGATAAATATATTGTTATATGTACAATGGTTTTTTTCCTCACTCATTTTTTAACTTGTTAACATTTTTTAATTTCATTGTAAAATGCACATCGTTAAGTGCCTTAAATATATTATATATAATGTACATTAGTTAGTCACTGAAATTTTAGCGAGTTTTTATTACCTCGGATTGGCCAATTTACAATTTAGATAGTACTATATGTGTGATTCCTAGTGTATCTAACATAAAAGTTACCTCAAAGACTCGAATCTTAAAGAAACTGACTGGACTGGTTTTAGTTTATAAAAATATGCCACCATCCCAATTTTTAAGGTTCTTAAAAACTATTTACCATCAAAAAGTATATGAAAAATACAACTTTAAAAACCAGTTGGAAGAAAAAAAATCACTTTTTTTGAGAAATTCATATTTAAAAGTTACTTTTAGTTTTTCCAATTGTCCGACTTTTCTTGAAGGTTTTCCGAAAAACTAATGGCAGATTCGGATTCAGTGGAAAATTTTGCGTACCCTCTATTTTTGAAAATTACTTTTTAGCAGTATGTAGAGCGGTAAAAAATTAAAAACGAAAATTTTTTTCAGTTTTTTGCAGCGAATTTAAATAGAAAAAAAATCGAAAAACAACTGCTATTTCGAAACTATTGAACCTAAAACCTTAAAAATTGGCATGGTATCATATTTTTATATACTAAACCCAATCCAATTGGTTTTTTTAAGATCAAAGACTTCGAGGTACTTTTATGTTAAATACACTAAGAATTACTCATATGCCAGTTTGAAGAATGCGAAATTAGCTTCCTAGCACATACTGTATACGATTTAAATAAAATATATTATAATTTACGTTATAAAATATAAATCAGTAAATTAAGTTTGTATTTCATATCATTTTGTACAAATGATACCGAAAAAAAAACAGATTAATGTTAATGCTTTTTTTGTAACTTTTAATGCTTTTCTAACAAAGCAAGCAATTGCTAAATGAATTTACCAAGTGAAGGAATTGTGGTTTTCACAATTAAGCTTTTAGCTCAGAAATCAAATATTTTTATTTAATACAAAAAAGAATTACCGTACAATTTACCGATCGGTATTTTATCGAAATCTTAAAATGTTATTGTACCGAATGCACAGTGTACCTAATAGTCCATTTGCTAAAAGGCTATTTTACTGATCAATAAAAATAATTTGATTTCAAAAAATAAATCCGAAAAATTGTACAAAATCTCTGGAGATCTCTAAAATTTATTTTTTTATAACTTAGAATTCTGAAGCATAAATGAAATTTTTTGTTCTAAATGCATTATTTAGGCATGAATAAGCACTTTTGTCAAGAAAAAATTTTTTTTATTATATTTAGTAAATTTTTTCAGGATAACTCAACAAATTAAAAATTATAAATAAGTTTTTTTTTATATTAAATGTAAATTTTATTTTATTGAAACTATTAGAATGCGTACTGGTATTGTAAATTATTATTCTGTTTGTCTAGTCCTGTCGTAGACCCCTGCTTTGTAGACACTTTTTATCTGGTATAAATCGATAAAATTAAATCGGATATTTATGTTTATTGGCTCACTGAGCATGAAAATGATATTTATTTTAGTCAGCAATGATCCAATGTCCAACTAAGGAGCTTTTAGGTTATGTTTTGTACGGTTTTCAAGATTTTTATCGTCTGCTTATATTTTTTGGTTTTATGAAAACGAATATAATGTTAATATTCGCCTAAAATAGTTGAATTACCCATAATAACCAACTTGATTATTTTTTGTGGTAAGTTAAACACTTTCTATTATTAGCAAATAGGTTACTTTTGGTAAAAACGGATATTATATTCGTACTCAGCAACCCAAAGAACAATAGTAGCTGATAAAAATCTTAAAATATCTACAAATAAAATTAACCATATAATCTCCTATCACGGGAAAATGGACCATTTTTGGTTAAAATGTATTACATACTTATATTTAGCAACACTTAAGTACCTACAAATAAGGCTCTATGACAGGTCAAATACATTATGAACTTTTTTTGTTAGTTTATAAGCAAGAAAAATTTTAATATAATTGAATAATTCTGGATACCGTGTCATGACCTTACCAGTTCATATCTCCCGATTGGGCTAATTTTTCCACCACGTTTTTATGTATGAAAATATGTTTTCTGTAAAATTTTCAGTTATCTAGGTCCTCAGGAGGCCGAGCTATATCCAAAAGAAGCTTTTTAAAAAAATTTGTATTAATTTTTTAAAATTTACTAGATGATAAAAAAAAAAACTGCAAAAATATAAAAAGTTGTAAAACTTCCCGCTGAATTGGAATCTGAGCTTCGTATTTTGACATTTTGCCCCTGTGTGGCTCAAAATTGCTATTTTAGGCTGGGAACAGGAGAATTTGAATGGCTAAAATGACAACTTTTATAGAACTCAAACCTTAATAGAATTGGACTAAATACTATATATTTTGATGTGGTAAATGTGGCTAAGGATATTATATGCCCTTTACCAAGCGTCAGAAGCATAATAGTGGATTTTTAAACAAAATTTAGCGTTAATATATGCAAATTTTTATGCGCATAATAGTTTTGTGTAATTATATTTGTATTTAAATAACTATTTAATGCTTTATATACAAAAATTTGATATTTATTTCAATAATTTTCAGTCTATTAATTCACTCGTCCCTAATATAATGCTTATCGTTGCGTATTTAATTAAAAATTAAAATTTTAAAAAATTAAGGTTTTTGGTTTATATCATATTTAAAGTAAAAAAGAGAGTGTCAATTGTTTGGGAAGCCAATTTGTTTCCAGGACAGGTTTAGTAATTGAAAAAGCATTCCCTATACCCTAAATATACCTGGATTGGCTTTTTTGGCTTAGAAATTAGACTCCATGGCAGGATTCTATCCGCGGTTCAAGTGCATCTATTTGTTTAAAAAATTTTAACGTGAGTGAACTTAATCGTAAAATGACGAAATTCACTCTCGTTAAAATCTCGTAAACAAATTAATTTTTTCCTAACCTTTTTATTTTGTACATAAATCTACTTAATTTGTGCAATGGCACCAAATGTAAAAAAATCATTTAAATTTCTAAAGAAATTCAAGCCGAACTCGAAAAGTTATGTCTATTACAGATAAACTTCAAATTTTAAATTTACTTGAGCAAACTATTGCCAGGATAGCTCGACGTTGGAAAGTCAACGAATCCACAATCCGTTCAATAAAAAGCAATAAGGATAAAATCCGTATTTTTGGAAAAATTTTCCAATCATGGATGGCATTTATAAACTGCTGGAGAATAGTATTACCCAAAGCTGTGACAAAAGAGCCATCGACAAATCAAGATTATGAAGAGACAGTTCAGAACATTATAAATTTAGCACAAACGGTAGTTGTAGAAGGCTTTATAGATATGTAAAAGCCAAAAATTTTAGAGTTGATGACACCTACACTTTAACTTTTCACTCCACAAAGTTGAGGAGATCGCAACACAACTACCAGAGAAGCAAACCGAAGAATCTCCTTCTGTCACTCCGCAATCAATGGGAAAACAATTGTTGAAATCATGAATTCCTTACAAAATGCCGTTGATTTAGCTATGCGCCATGACCCAATCATGACCAGAAGCTTATAATTTAAACAAAATTGTGAGAAAGCAGTTAAAATTTATCAAGAATTTTACAAAGATATTTTACAGTGGCTGAAACAAACTAATTTGACTCAGTTTTTTCAAAAAAACTAATAAACTGCAGTACATTAGTCATAATTAAATTTTTGTAAATAAATTTGTTTTGTTGAAAAAATTTTTTTTCATTATATTCATTTCTTATGTACATTGAATCTTCCGGAACGTAACCTCCCATTTCCCATAAGACTAATGTTTTTTTATCCGTGGTTCTTTGTTGGAACGTAACCCCGCGGGTTACGAGGGATGCCTGTATATGATAATGCTGATAAATATTCAAAAATATTGTCATTATTTTTATAAATTTCATAATCATGTATAATTCGGCTTAAACGCTTCTGATTTTCCATCCACTTTTTTTCGGGGTTACCTTCACTTTTCTACTAAGTGATAGTTCAGCAACCATTACCTCGGTGTCAGCTTGCTGTTATTTAAATTCTTGCAATGCAGTGTACAAATCGGGGTAATGTTTCATAACTACCAAACGAAATCTATTGTGCCAGTCTTCACTTACATTATTTGTTTTGTGTGAATTGTTAATTGCGGAAGTGTATATTGATTCCATAGAGGGATCGGTTTTTTTGCTGGAATGTCTTCTTCGTCTTCTTCCACGAGCAGTAATGACTAAAACTTAAGTCTCTTGAAAGTATTGAAATACGCTGCTCATTTCCTCATCAGGGGATAGAATTTTAAGTAAGGAGACGCTTAAATTAATGGACTGAAAATCTCAAGTTTTTAAAAAATATCAAATTTTGTCATTATTATGCTTCTGACGCTTGTTGAAGGGTATATAACCAACCAGCGATATTAAACACATCAAAACAAATAGTATTTAGACCAATTCTATCAGGATTTGAGTCTTATAAAAGTTATGGTTTCAGCCATTCAAATTCTCCCGCTCTGAGCCTAAAATAACAATTTTGAGTCACACAGGGGCAAAATTTCAAAAAACTAACCTCAATTTTGGATACAGCAGAAAATTTTACAACTTTTTATGTCTAATGGTAATTTTTTTTAATAGCTTACAAAAAAAAAGTAATAAAAATTTTGAAAAAACCGAAGAAATTTGAAAAGCTTCTTTGGGGTATAACTCTGCTTCCTGAACACCTAGAGAGCTGAAAATTTAATAGAAAATGTATTTTACATACATAAAAAGGTGAAAAAATTAGCTCGATCTGGAGTTATGACCTGGTGATCCCATGATACGGTACCCAGAATGACTTAATTTTGACTCACTTGGTGAATTATTGGCGTGAATTTTTTCACTGTGGAAAAGACTTATTTGTGAAAATATTTGTGAAAAAATTGTGAAAATAAGTCTTTTAGCAAAAAATTTTGCATTTTATTTGTGAAAAATTCTTTTTTTATATTTAAAAAATATATAATTAAGAAAAACTATTGAAATATAGCGCACGGTAAAAAATAATAATACAAAAATTATTTTAATACATGTAAAAAAAACGCTGCCAAGTGATTGGCACTATGGTTCCTCATTAACAATAGCAAAATATTTATAATGGTCTATTTTATCTAATAAAAATTATAATTTGAGATATCAGTATTTCATAAAAAAAAGTTAAATACCGTATTTTATAAGAAAAAAAATGTTGCTGTGATTTAATGTTTTTTATTTAACAAATTTTTAGAAAAAAATTTTCAATAAACTAGGTATTACACTTAAAAAAAAAACAATATTACAGATTTTTTAATTTTTTTGTTTTATTAATATTGAGAAAAAGAATTTTGAAAAAATTCGGTATCAGATCCAAAAAATTACTATGAATAAGCTTTCTAAAACTAGTACTCTCATAGAAATTAATTAGGTACTACGTCCGAACAAAAAAAAAATTTGGTATTCTTTGTATTTTTTTGTGAAAAAAAATTTGGGAAAAAAATTTTCAAAAAATTAATTATCAGATTTGAGATATCGAGTAAAAACCATACTTTCAAATATAAGTACTTTTATTGAAATAAATGAGGTATTACACATAAATTAAAAAAAAAAAAAGTATTTTGAAATCTCTTGATGAAAAAATTTTTGAAAAAATATTAGATCTTAATTTCATAATGGTTGTTAAATACCACCGATTGCAAAATTTTCAAATATTAGTACTTTCATGGAATTAAAGGAAGTATTACATTAAAAAAAAAAAAAATATTACAGATTTTTTAATTTTTTTGATTTTTTAATTTTCAGAAAAAAATTTTGAAAAAATTAAGTTTCAGGTCCAAAAAATTACTATAAACGATATTTCTAAAACTAGTACTCTCATAGAAATCAATTAGGTACTACATCCAAAAATAAAAATAAATTAAGTTTTTTTTGTATTTTTTGGTGAAAAAAATTTTGAGAAAAAAATTTTCAAAAAATTAGTTATCAGATTCGAGATATCGAGTAAAAATGGTACTTTCAAATATAAGTACTTTCATGGAAATAAATTAGGTATTACATCCAAATTAAAAAAAAAAAAAAGTAGTTTGAGATTTTTTGATGAAAAAATTTTTGAAAAAAAAATTAGGTCTTAATTCCATAATGGTTGTGAAATTTCACCGGTTACAATATTTTCAGATATTCGTACTTTCATAGAAAAAAATTAAGTATTAGGTCCTAAAATAAAAAAAATTTTGGCATTTTTTGTATTTTTTGGCAACAAAAATTTTGAGAAAAAAATTTACAAAAAATTAAGTATCAGGTCCAAAAAAATGCTATAAACGATATTTCTAAAACTAGTACTTCCACAGAAATAAATTAAGTACTGCGTCCGTAGAGAAAAAAAAAATTGGTATTTTTTGTATTTTTTGGTGAAAAAAATTTTGAGAAAAAAATTTTCAAAAAATTAGTTATCAGATTCGAGATATTGAGTAAAAATCGTACTTTCAAATATAAGTACTTTCGTGGAAATAAATGAGGTATTACATCCAAATTAAAAAAAAAAAAAAAAATAGTTTGAGATTTTTTGATGAAAAAATTTTGGAAAAAAAAATTAGGTCTTAATTCCATAATGGTTGTGAAATATCACCGGTTACAATATTTTCAGATATTCGTACTTTCATAGAAAAAAATTAAGTATTACGTCCTAAAATAAAAAAAATTTTGGCATTTTTTGTATTTTTTGGCAACAAAAATTTTGAGAAAAAAATTTACAAAAAATTAAGTATCAGGTCCAAAAAAATGCTATAAACGATATTTCTAAAACTAGTACTTCCACAGAAATAAATTAAGTACTGCGTCCGTAAAGAAAAAAAAAATTGGTATTTTTTGTATTTTTTGGTGAAAAAAATTTTGAGAAAAAAATTTTCAAAAAATTAGTTATCAGATTCGAGATATCGAGTAAAAATCGTACTTTCAAATATAAGTACTTTCGTGGAAATAAATGAGGTATTACATCCAAATTAAAAAAAAAAAAAAGTAGTTTGAGATTTTTTGATGAAAAAATTTTTGAAAAAAAAATTAGGTCTTAATTCCATAATGGTTGTGAAATTTCACCGGTTACATACATACACACACACACACACACACACACACACACACACACACACACACATACAGACTTTTTTTTAAAACCGGTTTTTTAGCTTCCTGAGGTCCCAAAACGTGCTTATATGCCAAAAAATCAAAAATCAAAATTTCATCTATCACAAAGGTTCCTCTATGAGGAACCAATATATTATTTTTTATAATAATATTGTTTAAAAACAGATTATTCAATATATATGTAAAAATACATTAAAACAAATGCAACCTTTTTTGAGTCAATTTTAATAATTATCAAAAATCTGTAAAAGACCAAAGGTTATGCTTGTTTCAATTTATTTAAAATTCATTAATCTTTAAAATTATAAACTTTTGGATTAAAATATCTATATAGGTTTAAGTATAATATTTTAGTTTGCTCAGTGTTGGGCAAATATAAGAGAATATTGACAGGAGTAAAGAGTAACCGCAAAAAGGCTAAAATTAGACAGTTTTTTTCATGTCGATTGTGAGTTTAGATATGGCATGAAATTGATATAATTAGTCTTTAAATAATGCTTATACATCAAATCTTAAAGCTCCTTTTTTAAGTACGAAAAAATTCAATTAAACCTTTTAAAATTATTAAATTTCAAATTAATTCTTAAATAAAAAAATTTTATTTATTTTTAAGTGCGAATAGATATTCATAACTTGTATAATTTGATATGAAGGTGTATTAATACCCATAAAAATTAATTTAAAATTTAGTAGTTTTAAAAGGTTTAATTGTAAATTGAACCTTTTCGTAGTTAAAAAATGAGCTTTAAGATTTGGTGTGTAGGGAAGCTTTTTTTAAATTTAATTAAATAAAATAAATAAAAAAAAAGTAGAAAAAAATGTTTTCAACGTTAAACAAAAAGTTTTCTCTAACAAACAATGTAGTGTTTTTGTTTAAAATAAATCTTAAATTTCATGAAAAAATTTTGCGAATCTCTAGCAAGTGTATCTTCAAACCAAAAAAAAATTTTTATTACATAAATTTTAACTTAACAAAAAAATTTATGTGAAACATGATACTTATGCCACATCAGACGTATTATATATTCTTGAGTTGAGAAACAAAAGGAATAAATATTAAATAACTTTTCTTGTTTTTACTTTAAACATAAAAAAGCTTGATCTTACGTTAAATGTTTATTTTAAATGTATTTTTAAATGATTAAAAGCAATGCGCGGTGGTGTGGAATTCAGTATAAGTTTTTACGAATCTCATTTTCTCCAAAAAACAAAATTTTAAGAAAAGCTAATTAACTTTTTTTGCTTCTCGACTCCTAATAAAACGTTATAAAAAGCTTATTTGTATTTTGTCATGCTTATCAGAAAATAAGCAAATTATGGCATTTTAAAATCTGATGTAAAAATCTCTGCTCTCTAATTTTATAAATTCAACATTATATCAGAGGGTAGGTTTTTTAATATAAAACTGTTTATAAATATAAATGTAGTTTAAATTTGCACATAATTAAGTAATTCTAATTGTTTTGTAAAAATTAATAAATATTTTATTTAAAAAAAAATCTTATTTATATGCCAACTGCCATCCTTTTGCGCTGATTATTTTTAATCTTAAATAAACATAAAAATTGATTTTTACAATATTGCGATAAACTTTTTAGATAGTTAAAAAAGAAAAATAAGTAAGTTTTATAAAAGCAATTAATTTTCTGACTAAGATTAATCATTGAAGTCCTTCCATGTATTTATACAACTTATTATGATCTTTAATATTAAAATAGTAATTATTATATGATTTTTTAATCATTGCAGAAAGTATACAAGAAATAATTAAAGAAAAAAAATTTGAAAGACAAGCAAGAAAAAGTATAAAAAAGATTTTTTTAACTTCAACTTTGTAACTTCAACTTTGTACATGGGTATTCCCAGATAAAATTATTAGTGCATTTTTTTAATGTTTGTGTTGTTGTCTGTTTCTTAGGAAAAGTGGCTGTATTGGGATTGTGAAAAATCTATTTTGAAGTACAAACTTCACAGGGTAGTCTAAGTATATTTTTACAAAATTCGATTTTAGAGCGTTATAATTCGTTTTAAAATATTATAGCTAATATGCATTTGAAAATCAAAAAAAAATTTCTTTTTTTTAGATTTTTTGTAACATTTGATTTACTAGCATCCAGGAAAAACTTGCTTATTTGAGGGGAAAAGGATTAAAGAAAAGATACACAATGGCTTTTAGTAAAGTAAAAATAAGAAATTTCAAAGAGAACGTGATCTAGCATTTGAACTTCGTCGAGATAAAAACAAGATCTATGAAAAAAAAAATGCATTGGTTGATTTCACCTGGATTCACTTCTATACATAACTTTATAAGATTTTGAGATGAATAGTTGGTTTTTGGAATATCTCTTCAACATAAATTCAATCAAATAAGTCTCTTCTTGATCCTTTGGTTTACGATAAAGTTATTGGAGATAGAAGAGTTTTAATATTAATTTCAATTTACATAAATGCATAATAATTTATATTTTATACATAAATATAATTGAGTAAAAGTTGACTTAAACTTCTGATTTTTAAAATCTCTAATTATAATATTTTTTATAGTTTTATATATAAATCAAACTTCAAAGGATTATATTTAAATAATTACGATAGAAATTACTAATTTTCTTTTTTCATCAAATTTTATCGCGTACTATAACACATATACACATTCTCCATTAGTATATCGTACCTAAACTATTATGAAAAAAGCTTTTAAAAAGTCATTTTAATGATTTTTCTGATATGGAATATGGAATATTTGATTATCTATTAAACCATTTTTTCATGTTTCAAACTTTTATGCATTGTCATATTTTTGGCCTTTTATAAAAACCATTCATAATACGTTGGATAAACCATAAATCAAACTCTTTGAGATTCAAAAATCAAATTAGGAAGATGTACCTGATACAATCAAGCAATTTTTTTGCATTTTTTGATTTGAATAAATAAATTGGTAAGTAAAAATGAAGGCGAGAACATTTTTTAAAACATTTATATAGAAAATGTATGGAGCCTGCCTGCTTTTGAAAAATACAGACTTGGTCAAATAGTTTTCTACTGTTTGAAGCCGTACGAGAAATGTAATAATTGATTTCAATGAATCCCAACAAAGTTATAGTTGAAATAGAAATCCACTGATTTCAAAGTTACAAGAAATGGACTAATAAAACGCGTCTATTTCCAACTACGAGTCTTTAATAAATTTTAGTCTCTGCCATAATTCTGACTTTTGTGCAAGGGTACTTATATACGAGAAATGTAATTTTTCCAATATACTGATTTTACAGATATTTTTACAACTTAAAAGTTGAATTCTTTAATAAAAGTTCAATATTGAATTAAGTATTTGAAATATATTTGTGATTTAACTATAGATAAGCACTGTCAAACCTCTTTCGTTTCTAGCCTCCTAATCTCACTAGATCCTTTGTATATCTAGATTTTACATATATTTCCCTTTTATTTTATATTATGTCTAGGTATTTTTCAGAAACTTTTTTATTTTTAATAAAAAGTAGCGCAATATATTTTATAAAAAATATTTACGTTTACTATTGTTTTACAGTATTGTATAATATGGGTGCATAAATCATAAGGTAAAATATTTTTTGGAGCTTTTTGTTATTTAAATTTAACTAGAATAAAACCAAATATAATTTAAATTTTTCCTGGTTTCGTATCAAGTATATAGTTATATGCAAAATAATAGACTATATTAATTATAAATACATTCTTTAGTTCACAATGAGATTTCCAAGTTAAAAATATGTTTTATCGTAATTTTTAATTTGTTTATTATGTGATTACTGTGACGAACAGTAACTTATATCCAAAAACTAATAACCAGTCCTTAATTTGTTTCCCTCAAGAAAATTAATTAAGAAATTTAGTGTATTTAAGTTGTAAAAAAAAAATATAAATCTTTGTTTTAAATGTTTAGAGCTTAGAGTTTTAAAAATAAAATTTAGGTATTAATCTTGTTTATAAATGTTATTGTTTGTATAAATTGATAAACTAAAATTAATTTTTTTTATACATTATTAATTCTTCATTGATGAAGTACATAAATTTTTTATTTATTTTATTTTACAAAATACACATAAATTTAATTAATTTTCTTTACTTTTAATTTAGCTCGATTTACAAAGCTATTGTTTGTATTTTGGTTGCTAAAACCTAATATTTGAATTTAAATTCAAGAAATACAAGTTCTATATATACAGAAATACATGTATATATATATATATATAACTTTAGCTAAATGTAACCTGCAGGCACAAACATCGTTATAATAATCAAATAAAAGTAACTAACCTGACCTTATACATAATGTCAAGAAGCATTCTCTTGCATAAAGATCATCAGCAATCTCTCGGGTAAACACTATTATCTACTATGACGTCACCTTTTCGTATATCCAGATGTAAGTAGATAAGTGCATGTATATTTTCTATTTAAAATATATATAAAGCTCAAAACGTACACTCAACTTCACGTCAAAATAAAAGAATGTTATTTGAACATTTTCAGTAAAAAACGCTGCCAAATTATTGGCACTACTAATGAAAAATATTTATATGAGTTGAAAATTTTTCACCATTTTGTATATCATATCTGTTAAATAAAATGATACAAATGTATTAAAATTAGAACTCCCAAGAAAAAAAATTAGATATTGCTTCCAATATGAAAAAAATAATCTAGTTTTTTTTTGTTTTTTGGTGCAATAAATTTTTGGAAAAAAATTTTTCTAAAATTTGGTATCAAATCCATAAAATCCACAGTAATAACGAATTCCCTGAAACTAGGACTTCCTCGGGAATAAAATAGGTATTTTGTCCAAAAAGAATAAAAATTTTTGTGATATTTTATTAGTTATCAGATCCCAAAAATCGAGTAAAAACAATTTTTCTAAAATTAGTACTTCCAAATAAAATAATGTCCGAAAAGAAAAAAAACAATGATGCTTTTTGTATTTTATGATGGCTAGTATTTTGAGACAGCAATTTTCAAAAAATAAATTATAAGATTCAAGAAATCGAGTAAAAACAATAATTCTAGATACGAGTACTTTCGTAGAAAAAAATGAGGTATTACATCTAAATTAAAATTAAAAAAAAAAATTAGGTTTTAATACCATAAAGTTTGTAAAGTATCTCCAGTCACGCACACACACATACGTACAAGCATGCATAATTTTTTTTAAAACCAGATTTACAGCTTCGTAGCTTTTCGGGTCTCAAAAAATGCTTATATGCAAAAAAATCAAAATTTCACCTTTCACAACGGTTCCTGTATATGAAGAACCCAAATTCGATGTTTACTATCTTGGTTTAATTTTTCTTGGCTTAAATTTTTTGGATTTTTCAAATTAGTATATTAATGGTTCGTGTCCAGAAATGTAAAAACTGACCCAAATTGCACGTAAATAATTTTCCGAGCTCTAGTGGTAGGGAAGTACGTGCTTTCTGGCCACTGATCAGAGAATAAATTTTGTCGATTAGCTGATTGCACACAAACATTAGAAATTTATTTAAAATTTGGGTAATTAAGTTTACAAGCAATCCATCTTTACACAGTTAGGTTACAGCGTTTGAAATGAAAATTGAAATAAAATGTTGGTACCGGTGAAACTCCCTGGAACTGGGGATAAATATAATACATTTTTTCCCATTTTTTCGTTGCAAGAAGAATTTTTTTTTCATTTTTTTTTTCTAATAATTAAAATACAATTATATAGGTTAATAATTAAGAGTAATTTTTTTATTGAGTCAAAAGGATTTTTTCATATAGTGCAATTATGTTTTAAGAACAAATATTAACAAAAAATTACTATTTTTCTTTAATTAAAATTAGCAAATCTCTATTCAAATTTAATCCTTAAGCTTATCGAAAAAAAATGATTCAATTCCAATTTTTTTTTTTCATAAGTAAAGGGTTAAGCTTTTTTCTATTCTTATTGTATGTAAAGCTTCTTTTCATTCAAGATAGAATAGGCAAAAAATAGATTTTGAATGAATTCAGATTTTACAACTCGTGGTTTTAAAAAAACACGTATAGTTGAAGATGAAAGATTTTTTCAATTTTTTTTAAAGATATATCGGCGGGGATATTATAGATTTGAATAAAACTAAAATCATCGGTGTGTTTTATTAAAAATATTTATAAGCATTGAAAAATACGAAATAAAATAAAATGCTAATAATTTTGTTTTATTTCAAAAAAAATTTAATTAAAAGAATGTTAAGAGTTAACTATATTCGTTGCCCACAGAGCCCATTAAAGAGTATTAAAAAAAATAAAATTACCATCTAAAAGTTATAAAACAAAAAAACAAAATATAAAGTCATTTTATGGATGAATACGTAACACCTCATATATAAATAAATACATGGATGCATATATATATACATGTATATGGATGTATAGATTAATTTCAAAATGCACATAAAATACGAAATGGAGAAAAGTAGTACGATAAGGTAATTCCCAAGAGGGTGGTCACCTGGCTTGGTTGACTCGGTCAGTCGTAGTAGCTCCCATGAGATTAAAAGCTGAGATGCTTTCTCTCTTAAAATCTCAAATTCGTCTGCCTCGGTTCAGCTACTTTCGTTTGCTTATATTTTTTTTACTTTTTTGATTTCAAGCTTCGATTATTATGAGATCTATAGAAAATCGAATGAAAAATTGATCCCCTAGACTTTCACCTCTTCGGTTGCCTTGAATTTTCCTCTTTTTCTTCCTCTATATGCATTTCTGTTTATTTTTTTTTCCTTTTGTGTGTGTGTGTCTATATATAAAAGTCTTCCTTCTATACTGATGAGACAACATTTTCTTTCGTTTATTCAAAAAGTTTTCCCTTGAGAAACGCGGGCTTATATTATACACTCGAGTCTTTTAGAATTTAATTGAATGTGCATAACTGATTAATATTGTTATAGCGTGATTGTAAATTGAAAAAATTTTCTGTTAAGGTCTCTTGAGAGATTAAATAACCTTTTTTTTTGCGTTAATATGGTTTTTCCGTCTGTGTATACGTCATTTTGAATAAACATCAAAAATTTTAAATCAATACAAAATTTAAATATTTTTTTTTTATTCATAAATATTCTATCGAACGTTATGATTGATAATAAATATGAATTTTGATAAATATCCGTTAATTTGATTTAATTTATTAATATTTTAGTGTTGTCAAAATATAAATTATTTTGCAGGATTTACCATTTTAAGAAAGTAAGTAGTTTTAATAATTGAATTTTAGTCTTATGAACTTGTTAAAAATGATATTTTTTGTAACCCTTGGAATAGAACTAAAAGTTTTTACTGCGATTTTCTCAGAGAAAAAAAGTTTTAAAAAGATGAAAACATTATATTTTGAAAAAGAGATTCAGTTTTTTTGGTTTTACAGGTGCAAAAATATATAATACAAAGCTGCCAATCGATTTTTTTGTACAAAACTAGAAAATCACGTATTTGCATGAAACGAGAAAAATATCAAAATTCCACGTAACCTATTGAAAAACAAGAGCAAGTTTCATTCGAATTTAAAATCAGCAATTTGATATTGGAGAAAAGTTGATCAATTTATAATTTTCATACAAAGGAAACTTGTTGGTGAGGTTTGCTTGAATTTCTTGAAAATTTCTCTTAAACATTAAGACATTACATAAAAATAAAAAAAAAATAATTAAAAAAAAAGGCTTTTTCAGACAACTATATTTAAGATAAATGAATTAAAATGTTTCGTAGCGTACATTTGCATATGTATAAAGAAGCAAATCTTTAATAAAGAAGAGTAAAGGTTCATAATGCAATAAGTAAAGAAAGACGTCGCGTCGACACGAATAAGTGTGTAAAAGAGATAGATAGCATTTATACGATCGTTCATCGTGTTAGAACTATAATTTTGCGTTATCTACAAGTTCACGGGCCAACGCACCCCACAGAGCTTTCGGTTCTATGTAAAGGGAATCGTATATATCGGATGGTTGGAGGCATGCAGACAAGGCACGAAAGAGCCCTGTATGACCACGCGCGTGATCCCCTTTCACCAGTCCATTTCTCAAGCTGTGCTAGTTTCCCTCTCGCATACACGGATTTATGTGTGCTAGGACTTATATATCTCTAGACATATTAATGGGGAATTGAACCCTTTGAAGCATAAGGAGAAATCATAAAGAGATAGATTGTCTCATGCGATACAGAGCTTTTATATCTATGCTTAATGACGCTGTATCATTTTATTTTAATTTTTAAGAGTTGCTCATAAAAATGCACATAAATATATTATTTAACGATGCTATTTTATACAGAAGCCGGAAATCACGTTTCTTTCAATAAATTTCTTTTTTAAATTATAGATATTTTCATTACGAATGAATATAAAAATTTTTTAATTAAACGATGCAAGTAATTAATCATAAAAAGTCTGAAAAAAAAAATACTTTTGCACATAAATTATATTTAATTTATAAAAATTTTAATCTATTGTTTTAAAAATCTTTTAGTTATGGAAGTACGTCGTTAAAATTCCAATTTACCTAAGGAATTATGTAAATTTAAGCCTGAAGATTTAATCGTTAATTTTCATTGTTTTTCACTTCCAGTGATTGTATAAGCTTTTTCTTTTTTTTAAAGTCTTTTCATTCTTTCGTCAATTATAACCCATCATATAAAAATAATATTTTTTTAATTTCTAATTTGTAATTATAATTTAATAAATAAAAAGAATTATAAAATTTTATAAAAGCTGACTGGAGAAAAAAACTACAATTAAAATTAACAAATATTATAATAAGGTAGCAACGTAAAAAAATTATTTAAAATATAAATTTTTTAATTTACGATTATTCAAACAAATAAATACTGCATATGATATTTTCATATCATGTGTGTACTGAGCATATTTCAATTCATTTTTTTTTTTAATTTTTTGAAAATTTAAATTTGTTTTTAATTTAATTTTTTAAATTAAATGATTGCTATTTTAACTTAAAAAATTATATTGAGAAAGAAAAAAATGCCCATCATTTTTTTGCCCTAGGCAGGATTTGATCATGTTATAATATTCGAATGATTGTAAATTAAAAAATTTATTAATTCAATATATTATCGAAAGTAAAAACTTTAATTTTATTTAAAATATAATTATCATATTGACAATTAATCAGGTTTAGAAAAAGCTTTGAACGATAATTTTGGTTTCAAAATTTTCTTTTATGATAAAAATAAACAGCCATTTTTTTTTATAATTCGAAGGTAATGCCTCATTTATTACATGTAATTACTACTTTTATAGAATTTACAATTTAAATTTAAATTTACAATTTAATTTAAATTAGTTTTTTTAAGATTCTTTAACTTTGAAAAATCTGGGCTTAGGGACTTACTCGCGCAAAAAAAATCATGACCAAATGGTTAACCGCAAGGTATTTTCAGAAAATAATAAGACCCTGAGGATAATAATGAACCTTGCAGGTAGAAGCGGATACCCTGGGGGTATAATTTTTAATTTTTCAACCCAAGATATTTTCCGATTTTCCAAGATGGCAGACCACAAAACTTAAAAAAATTACATTTTAACTATACGGGGGGGTTTTCTAGGGTGAGAAAAATGAATTTAGGATGGAAAATATTCAATTTTTCGACCCAAAATATTTTCCGATTTTCCAATATGGCGGGCTATCAAACTTAAAAAAATTAACTTTTAAATCTATAAAGGGGTTTTTTAGGACAAGAAATATAAATTTTAGGTGGAAAATTTTCAATTTTTTGACCCAAAATATTTTCCGATTTTCCAAGATGGCGGATAATAAAACTTAAAAATTTACAACTTTTAACTTTAGAAGGGGGTTTTTTAGAGTGAGAAAAATGAATTTCGGGTGGGAAATAAAGTTAATTCAATTAATCCAAATAAATCTACTATAGAAAGTAGTTCAATAGATTCAATATACATGTATCTAAGAAGATATGTTATAAGAGGACAAGCTTATATCTAAGAGGACAGATACCTTTATATAAGATAAATATAAATAATAAATACTTTTATATAATATACCTATATCTTTATCTAAGACATGCTCCTTATAGGGTAATTCCATGGATAAAACGCACAAAATGATATGCCAGGTCTCAAAAATAGGAAATTTGGTTTTTTTTCGATAAAACAATTTAAAAATAGATGATTCCCCGAATATGAAGGTTTTCTATAAATTTTGAAGGGTGCTATGCTGATTTAAAGTTTTTTGGTCAAATTTCTCTCCTCAGACACCATTTTTGAAAGTCTCGTAAAAAAGCTCTAAAAAACGTTAAAAAAAGAAAAAAAAGTAGGTTTTCGATGTAAAATTTGATGAAAAATTCGAATTTTTAGTCAGATTTTTCCCACTCTATGTCAATTCGCGAGAAAATTTAAACTTGTGTTAAACTTTAAATGAAAATAACTCAAAAGTTTCCCGCTAAAAAAAAAATTTTTTTCTCAAAATCTTCAAAAATTGCATATATTTTCCTGAAAAAAATTTCCCGAGAGTAATTTTTGTTTTAAGCGAGTAATACCGATTTTCGTTTTTTTCAATTTTGACTTGTTACTTATTTTGCTGATTTCCCGCTAATTCACGTGACCAAATGAAAATCTGACAAAAAATTTGAATTCTGCGGGAAATTTTACAAAGGTATAGTAATTTTGGTATCCTTTGAATGATACATCTCAATTTGACAATTTAATTAAAATGGTTTATTAAAATATAGAGAAAAAAAATTTATAAAATGGGATTTTCTTGATTTTTGGGTACATTTCTAACTATTTATAGACGTTTTGATAGAAAATAAAATCTAAACTTAAAAAAAATTTATTTTTTATTAATAATAGACATAACTTTTGTTTTTTCCAAAAGAAGTATTTTTATTTTTAGATTTTACATGATTTTTAGGCTAAAAATGTAAAAAAATCAAGAAAATCTCATTTTATAAATTTTCATTTTTTTTACATTTTAATAAACCATTTTAGTTAAATTGTCAAATTGAGATTTATCATTCAAAGGATACCAAAATTACTATACCTTTGTAAAATTTCTCGCAGAATTCAAATTTTTAGTCAGATTTTCATTTGGTCACGTGACTTAGCGGGAAATCAGCAAAATAAGTAACAAGTCTAAATTGAAAAAAACGAAAATCGGTATTACTCGCTTAAAACAAAAATTACTCTCGGGAAATTTTTTTCAGGAAAATATATGCAATTTTTGAAGATGTTGAGAAAAAAATTTTTTTTTTTAGCGGGAAACTTTTGAGTTATTTTCATTTAAAGCTTAACACAAATTTAAATTTTCCCGCGAATTGACATAGAGTAGGAAAAATCTGATTGAAAATTCGAATTTTTCATCAAATTTTACATCGAAAACCTACTTTTTTTTCTTTTTTTAACGTTTTTTAGAGCTTTTTTACGGGATTTTCAAAAATGGTGGCTGAGGAGAGAAATTTGACCAAAAAACTTTAAATCAGCATAGCACCCTTCAAAATTTACAGAAAACCTTCATATTCGGGGAATCATCTATTTTTAAGTTAATTTATCGTAAAAAAACCAAATTTCCTATTTTTGAGACCTGGCATATCATTTTGTGCGTTTTATCCATGGAATTACCCTATATCTAAGAGGACAAGTGAACTTAACAAAAGTTCCAAATATGTACCAATGTTTTAAAAATAATATAAAAAATTCTTATTCAATAATAAATATTTTATATAACTAATATAATGTGTAAAATTATTTTCTTTTAAAAACCTTGAAAACTCATATTCCATATACAAATGTTCGTTATCATACTACATATTTCCTTATTATAGAAAACTTCAAAATGTGTAAGGGTAAATTATTTTCAATTTTCCACCTCAAATTCATTTGTCTGGCCCTCTCGAAAGCTCCTGTAAAGTATAACGTTAGTTTTTTTATGTTTTTTATTCTTAGGAATTCGAAAAATATTTTGGGTTAAAAAATTTAATATTTTCCACCCAAAATTCATTTTTTTTCGCCCTAAAAAAACCACTTGTACAGTTAAAAAGTATTTTTTTAAGTTTTATAGTCCGCCATCTTGGAAAATCAAAAAATAATTTTGGTCGAAAAATTGAATATTTTCCATAAAAAAAATCATTTTTCTTACTTTAGCAAACTCCCTTGTAAAGTTAAAAATTAATATTTTTAAGTTTCATGGTCCACCATCTTGAAAAATCGGAAAACATGTTGGGTCGAAAAATTGAATATTTCCACTCAAAATTCATTTTTCTCACCCTAAAAAATCCCCTTGTACAGTTAAAATGTAATTTTTTTAAGTTTTATGGTCCGACATCTTGGAAAATCGGAAAATATGTTGGGTCGAAAAATTGAATATTTTCCACCCAAAAAAACCCCTTGTAAAGTTAAAAATTAATATTTTTAAGTTTTATGGTTTGAGATCTTGGAAAATATGTTGGGTCGAAAAATTGAATATTTTCCATCCAAAATTCATATTCTTGCCCTAAAAAACCCCTTTGTAGAGCTAAAAGTTAGTTTTTTTAAGTTTTCTATTCCGCCATCTTGGAAAATAGAAAAATATCTTGGGTTGAAAAATTTAAAATTTTAGCCCCAGGGTATGCGCTTCTATCTGCAAGGTTCATTTTCATCCTTAGGATTTTATTATTTTCTTGAAATACCTGGTGGTTAACTATCTGGTAAACCATCATGTTTTTTTTGTGCGAGTTGAAATAATACAGTTTTATGGACTTAGAATAATATCGTTTTAAAGATTTGGAATAATTCTGGTTTATGGACTTGTGTTTACACACAAATCAGCTATACTATTATACAGCAAGAAAGCTTATGACATGCATATCTTACATGGTCGCTTTTGTTAAAAAATTTTTTTACAACGAAGTAATTTCACAATTACTTAATTGTTTTAAGCTTGTGAATAAGCAATTTTTAAGGAGAAATTTCTTCGTGGAGCGTTTAAATTCAACGGATATCAGGGCAGGTTTCTAGGTCACTGGAATTTGTTTGGTACCAAAATCTTCCAAAATTTAATGCATTTAGATGTTTCCAAGTTTTTGCGCCATTTTGAGGTGATGGACAATCAAATTCTAGTTCGCAAACTACTGTGATTAAGTGTTCAGGTAACGCAAGGTTGTTCGATATCACAATCTTCCGAATTTGAATGGACTTAGATGTTTCTAAGTTTTTTTCATCATTTTGAGGTAATGGATCGCCAATTTCTGGGTCCCAAACTAATTTGATCAGGTGTCCAGGTTGTTTGGAGTAGTCCAGTACGATATCTATCATAAGTTGAATGCCCATAAGTTGTTGTTGCATTTATTTTTGGTTTTGAAGACTTTAACGCTAATAAAATCAAAGTTTCAAAGGCGAAATGACATCCGATTTGGCTAAGACTTGCTATGGGTCAGTTTTGGACCGGACTTGAAGATTAAGCACTACTCAAATTGACTTTTTTTTCGGCCTACTCTAATATATATGACTAAGTACTAAAAACGATTTTCCATAAAACATTCGATTTAATTTGAGCCCATCAAGTCGATTAAAATTTACCAAATTCCCAAATAATATATATTATTATACTTTAAACTTCTTTGTATATGCGCAATTAAATAATTTTTGTTTTCATGCTTAAAATAGCTGGAAATACACAAAAAATCTATTTTAACGCAGTTGAAGTATAAAATTAAAAATATAAATTATACATTATTACTACATATCTATAATAAGTGTACTGTATAACAAAAGTTTTAATGGTATATATTGAGGTTTATATGTGAAGTACAATGATTTGTAAGCTGCCGTGCGTGTTTTGCAAAGGCTATAATTGATAGGAACTGTTGAAATTCGTGAATCAAATCAATAAACTATATATACATACATATTTATATTACATTCTGCATACTGTTACTGCTGATGCTTTACGCATATATACATAAAGCATATAACTTGTTTTCGATGATTGTAGAGTACTTACATGTATGTTTTATAAAATTTAATTAATAATTTTCACTTCTTTATGAGTATACTTTATAAATAAAATAGGTTTAGTAATGAATTTGATTATTTTTTAATTCTCTTTACAAAAGAAAATCGACTATAAAAAAATTTAGCTTTAATTTTCAGTAATTTATAATTTAGCGATTTTCAATATCTATTAGGTTTTCATCTTTTAAAGTAATTCATTTTATATATTAATGGCTTTTTTCCAGAATCTTTTATATATTCCTTACTTAATACTACTGAAAAATTATTAATTGTTGCAGTATTTCCAATTCAAGAATCACAAATATTCCAAAGTGGATAGTTCATAACTTTTAATACAGACTCTTCATTAGATTCCCAGTCATTTTTCCGAAAAAAAATATAACGGACAAATATCCGAAAATAAAAATACCGAATCATTTTTTTCGAATTTTTTTTCCGGCACCAAAAAAAAAATAATAATTTTACTCATTGTTTAGATAAAATGAATTTTATTCATAAAATAACAATTAATTTAAATATTTATATTATATTGTAAGCAAGATTTTTTAAATAATCCATTTCATTGGACACATTTTTAAAATTCTCATAGTCCATGACAACATTTATTACTCGTTGGTGATCATACCATTTCTTTTTTGGTTCAGCTTTAACGGATTTACCAAGGTTAAATTCAGCAATGGTAATTTTGGTAGCACCTTGTTCTTTTTGGAACTGGATCAAAAGAGAATACAAATCTGGATGATTTTTTCCCATTAACAGGTGGAACCTGTTGTGCCACTCTTCACTTAAATTATTTGTCTTGTGCTTGTTGTTGATGGCTTCTTCATATTGGTTCCAAATATTTAATTTTAATTCATAGTCTCCCATTAATTATGTTTGGTTTACAATTTTGGATTCTGTAGTTTTGTGACGCAGAAGAAACATTTTCAAGGACAGAAACATATTCAACCGTTTCTTTGGATGGCAATACTGCAAAGACTAAAGAAAGACAAACTTCGACATTTTTGTCACGTATAAATTTTGATACTGTACCAAGGATTGTAAAAACTTGAGTAAATATTGTGGGTGCAACCTATTTACGGAAATTATATAATTTATAAATACAAATTTATTTATAATAAAAATGTACTAAAAAAAAAAAAATTTACTTTAAAAGTGCCATCGAGGAACCACATTTCACTACGTGCAAGAAGTTCTAAGTTGCGTCGTGTTGAAAAGACATAACCTCTACCACTATTTCCATAGTTACCAATTATTAGAAATCGATCACCACCTAAAGAAGTTTTGTAACGTTCAGGAATGTCTTCTAATTCATCCAAAGAAGTTGGTTTTGGTGGCAATTCTACCCTTTGTTTTCTTCTATTTGTTTTTTTTAAATTTTCTTTATCAGGTAATTTGTATAATATACCCGAAGAAACTTCCCGTAACTCTTTTTGTAATATTAATTCAGGAGGCTGTTCAGGATTTGCAGAAGTTTTCCGTTTTAAATTGAAAGTGATAATTTCAGTTATAGCTTCTTCTGGGTCTTTTGGATGCAAATGAATAGATTTGCTTGGGCATTTAATGCGACTTGATCCTGCGATAGTGATAGCTCTTGCATTACACGTTCCTTTTTTTTACACGTTTGCAATCTCAATAAACTTTGCCGGCACGAGTTTCTTAATACAAATATATGTAACCATTATCAATTATTAATTTTTTATCACAAATTCCACCAATATGTTCCATGTTTTAATTAAAAATTTTTTGATATTTTTTTTCGGATAAATGACCGGATACCCTTCATTACGCACATTCAAAAACAATTTTCAGACTGCTATACATGGCCGCCATTCAATGGTCATAACTGTCGTTGTAAATCTGGGCAATTTCTCAGTTTGAAAAAATAAAAATTATTTAAAAATTTTAATTATAAAAAATAAGTTTTTATTTAGCAGCGTGCGTAAAAGTTACTTTTATGCACTGGTGGAGCAACTTCAACGCGCTTTTTAAACAAAATTATGCATGAAACTTTAGATATAATTATATATTTTATTAAATGCGATCACAGCAAACCTTTGCATTTGGTATATTATAACTTTATATCACTTGTTTCATAAATAACTATATTTTAATTTTTTCTTAAACTACCCCTATCCACCTTAAATAGGACTGATTTTGTCAGGGGAGGCTCTGGAAGGAAATATGCCGTCACACACTTATTTGACTGAGGAATTTAGTAATTTTTGTAGACGTGAGTATTGATGTTGTGGAAGGTCACCCATAGGGAAAACCCCAATTCATTAGATGCTTAAAGTTTATTAATCTATAAAGGACGAAGTTTGCTGATTTGATGATGTGGTTAATGTGGGACCGCCATTTATTGTCATGATCAATGTAGGGGCCAAGGTTTTTTACCGTTTTTGATAGTTGAATTTGGGCACCATCAAAATAGGAAGAGTTTGTTGGTGATTTGTATCGTAAAGAGTGGAAACTTTTTTACCAAAGATTATGAAATTTGTCTTTTCGATGATTATTTTGAAGTTATTTGCAAGACACCAATTTTTGATTTCATCGTTTGAAGATCATTTTGAAGGTGAGAAACGCCTAGGTTTAAGTGTGGACTTGAAGTGGATTTGTAGAGGACGTCTACTTTGTAGTGGACTTGAAGATATATTTAGAGATCGTCTACAAACATCAATTTCTTAGAGCATGTGATTTCCCGACCCAGGTCATTTATATAAATGAGAAAAAGTAGTGTGCCCAGGACCGAGCCTTGCAGAACCCTATTGATAACCTTGAGGGTGGAAGATGACTTTTTTTCTAGTATGATATATTGGGAACGGTTTGTAAGATACTCTGAATACCATCCAATTACTTGGGGAGAGAATCCGATAGCCTTAAGTTTATCCAAAAGAATCTCGAAGTGTGATCCCTGGAAAATATCGTCAGTTAGATTTGTAAGCAGGAAATTAGTGCTATGGTGTTTCTGAAAACCGAACTGAAAATAATTGAGAATGTTATAGAGAGTGATTTAGTCGACTATCTGTTTGTAAAGAATTTTTTCCAAAATTTTAGAGATGATGCATCAAAGTCTATAATCTGAAGGAAAAGTAGAGTTTAAAGTCTTTTCTACTGGGAGAATATTGCCATGTTTCCAGATTGAAGGAATTTTGTTTACAATTGTAGACTAATAGAAAAGTGATAGAAAAACTTTGGAAAGAGCCGGAAGACAGAGTTTTAGAATTTTAAGGGAAATACCATCGGGACCAACAGATTTCGGGATGAATTGTTTGAAGGCCCATTCAAGATCCTCAATTGTTATGTTTTTAAATTTAAAGTTGGGTCTGGGTGAAGTTCCTTGGGAAGAGTAAATTAAATTATCGGAAGTTAAAGCGTTTTGTGTAGAAATAAAATAGCTGTTGATCGAATCGACAGTGAGAAAATTTTTCTTGTTGGGTGAATAATTTGTGGAGCCAAGATGGACGCTGGTGGGTTTTTGGTTGATAACTTGTCTGAATGAAAATTTACCTTTGCATAGCACATTTTTGCGATAAAATTACCAAGGATGAATTTATTGCTGTAGTTAGCAGTGGCTTTGGCTAAAACATCCAGCAATTTGGTACCTCTATGAAAGAGCGACTCAGAAGGCCTGTATGCTACGGCAATGATAATAATGGAGGATGCAAAAGAAATTTCGCGGATGAGGTATTCAGGAAGTTTCAATTCACCCGTGACTCATTACGATAATTCTGTATTTTAGGTTATCGCGAATGTATAAAGCTATGCCTCCAGAGCTTCGACCTTCTTGTTCATTGCGGATTAAGGAGTAACCTAGGATTTGAGTCACGTTATCGTTAAAAGCAGGGTTGAGCCAGGTTTCAGTTACAGTGATCACTTGGTGTTTTAGACAGGAAAAATATGCTCTACAGAAATCGAGATGTTTTGATTTGCATAGAGAACTAGCATTAAAATGACAGGCTGAGGATGGGTTTGATGAGGGTTTATGTTGTTTAGGGGTGTTGAAGGATTTAAGAAAAACAGTAATTTTTATTTATAAAAAGGTGCTGATTATTATTTGATTGCTATTTGGGGTCATTTGAGGTTTTAGGTTGAGTGAATATGGAATTGTCTATTTAGCTGAATTTAGATTGAATGAGATTGGGGGTATGTGTATGTATGTGAGTGTTACTTTTAGGCGTTTAAAAAATATCTGTTCATAACTTTGCCGCGGACCTCTGGCCTTGCTGAGTTTCTTGACAGCCTTGCCAAGTGCTTGGCCACGCGTCGCCTGTGGCTTGGCTTTACCCCCATTTGCTCGTAGCGGATATAACATTTCTTTGCGATCGCTTTACCTCCCATTGTAAAAAGCTTGTACGCTATTTCTTTGCAAACGCTTTGCTGCCTTTGCTCATGGCATGCATGATGAACTTTGTAACGATCTTGCCGCGCACGCTTTAATTAGAGAACGAGGCAGAAGTCAGCGAAGGCCTATAAATATAAACGCAAATCTGGTCAAAGCTGCATTTGCTGTCCTGACTTCAGCCTTCACGCATACGGCTACCTTGGCATCTCCGCTATGCAGTGGATGAGAGATTGTTTTGCTGGTTTGCTTGTTGATGGTGTTCTTGGTGCACTTGGAGAAGTCCATGGCTTTTGGACGTTAAATCCTCATTGAAGCATCTCGTAAGCTGCGAATGTTTGAATCGCTTGGTGCAATTTTCCGAGTTCGTAGGCTTGAAGAGGTGGAAATTGAAATTCCTGGCCAGGAAAATTCACCTTAGCACGAAGTGCCGCAGTTTGTGACCTTGGTGATTGAATTTGTTGTGTGCTTGTGATTTATTAATTTTTGGATCGTGTGACTGGGGCCACGCATCAAATGCTTAAAATACACCGGCCCTTTTCAAGGCCACCTATTACGTTAGACACGAGAGCAATGAAAAAACCGATGATGGTACTTGGTTTTAAAAGTTTTACTAGGTAAGTCAAAAAATCATCTGATTTAAAATGTTTTGCATATTTATAATCAACCTCAGCCTGAATTAGAAAATTTGTTCTGTACTTTATTAGAAGAAATTTTAAAAGGCCATATATATATAGCTCTAAAATATGCTTAATTAAATAAAGATTAAGAAGATATTTAAGACGATAAATGTAATGGTACATGATATACAGGAGAGTCTTATTAATGCAAAGTGAGAGCATGAGAGATGGTTAGTCATTGGTTAAAGAACCTCAAAGCTTAAAATTATAATATACGTGGAGTATAAACCATTCCATTTGCTTAAATACAATGCTCGTAAAACAGGATTCTACAAGTTATAGATTTTCATGAATGTATTACTATATATACTCACCTTTACAAATAAATACTATTATATTCTCTTCACATAACATTAACCAGTGCGAACTAATAGTTTTCAATGCCCTCAATTACGTACTTACTTATTTCCATATTATATCAAATAAATGTTTCTTTGTGTTTTGCACACAGTTATGCCTCGTAGGTACGAAATTATATATATAAATTTAAAAACTGTTTTTTTTTTAATGATAGGTTAACTTTTAGGAATCTTTATCTATTATTACGAAAAACCCTCTTTTAGGAAAATATTTCATTAAATAATAAAATTCTTAAAATATACATTGTTCTAATGGAAACTCAAATTAGATTGTTGTTTGGGAGTTTAAAGTTAAATGCATGCTTTCTATTTTTATGGAAAATTCTACGTTTTAATGGGAGACAAAACCATAATTATTACCAGCGAAGCAAACCAAATTACAAAAAAGTTTAAGTAATTTTTTAGTTTTAGCGATTTGAAAGCTTTGATTAAATACTATTAACATTACTATATTATTTTTTGTGAAAGAAAAAGTTCAAAAAAATTGTTTTATCGTTTTTCTAATTTTTTTTAAAAGTTAGGGATAGTTTGCTAAAATTTATTCCAATTTTCAGGGGATTAAGCTACCTTTTAAAAGAAAAATCATCCACTGAAAAGGGTTTATTCAATTTTAAATGTCCTAAAATATAACAAAATATTCCATACTAGAATAAATAACAAAAAAAGTTATATTTTTTCGTGTTTTTCATCATTTTTCTATTTTTTCAGGGAAGTTTTCACCCCCTATAATTAGTTTTTACCTTAATTTTGACCCAAAATCAAATAACCCTTTTACTTTGTCCATTAGTCTTGAAAATTAGTCTCCATCATGTTAACACCTAAAAAGACATAGTTTTTGCTCATTCAAGGGTATTCCATCCAATTTCAGTTTATCATCCATTTAGGACCGAGTTAATTATCAATACAAAAAATCTATAACAGACCTAGAAAACTGCTAGTAATCAAGTAAAACGTTTTTTTCACTACAGCGTTAATGAATTTAAAAAAAATTACTCCAGCTGTATAAGTCTGGTTTGACCTGAAGTTTTAAAAAATTTACCCATGTATAAATCCTATAGTCAAAAAATTATGGAAACATAAATTGTAGAAACCAGTGACAATGGTAATAATTATCAAAAAAAACCTCAACTGTAAAATATAATCTCTCTTAGAATTTTTTCTCTTTCATTTTTTTCTACTAATAATTTCTTTTTTTGAAAACACAAAACGTTTGGGCTTTTATTTTATGATAAAAATCTTTAAAATTTTTCTTTTTGATTTTAGTATGTATACAGCTTAGCGAACGGCGTATAAATACTAGATTCGTGTTATTTTAACTTTTTTACAGGCTATAAATTATGATGATTCCATTGAAAACAAGATTCCATAAATGTTCGAGTAAAACAAATGCACTTACATACTTATACATAAAATGTTCCACCGCTATTCTGATTTCATTCTTTTTCTTTGCCTTCCACCCTTTTACTATTCCCTTTATTGCAAATGTACTTTTCTATGTATGTGTAATATATACAGATAGTTAGATGTCTTGACACTTCACTTTCTTTTTATTTCTTTTTTTCTCTCAAAATTTCTCATGTGGTTTTTTAAACTCGCGTACATACGAATTCATTTTATCATTAAACACAAAAGTGTAAGTATATTTTATTATATCTTTGAAAATATGAGAAATTCACTTGTAAAAAAAAAAATTACGATTATATCTCATTTAATACAAAAGAAAGTAACGCCTCGTCGAATGGATTCTCTTTTATCTTTTATTTTTTTATGAAACAGTAGAAGTGTCAACGTGTTGAAAACAATTTTAAGTATATTTTTTATTTTATTAATGTACATTTGCATATATTAACCTGCGAAAATAATTCAAATTTTTTTTTTTTTTTGAAATACAAACAAAAGTATTTAGTTAACAAAATTGGTTTTTAAAATTATTTGGGGATTCTGTAAAAGCACCGCTAAATATTTATTTATACTATTTAAAAGTATTGTCTTACAAAAAAAAAAACATTGTCCAAGCTAATATAGATGCGCTTACTTATAATGTTATAATGAGTAAAAAAATTTTAGTATTTTATTATTTATTGTTCTTCTAATTTTAGCAGATATTAAAAATATTACAGAGTACTTTTAATACTGGAAGTATACTAAAAATAAATGTAGATATTTTTTTAACTAGTAAATTTACAAAAAATGAAGTGAAAATACGAAATTATTTAAGTAGCAGGTATAAACGGACTTCGTGTCCAGGAAATGTTGATTGGGTTTAAGTACGTGTAGTTAGAAAACATTTTGGCACCCTTTTATAATAAACGAGAACGACTTAATTTCTATTTCGAGTGTCCGTCAATATAGTAATAGAAAATACGACGAAAATTAAAAGCTGAAAATTAGTAAAATTTTGCAAGAACTGGCTGGTTAAGTATGTACTATTTACATTAATAGAACGTAAATTAAAAAAATGTCTCGAGAAGCTTAAACGTAAATAAAAAATAAATAAAAAAGTGTATATTTATTTAAGCTACATAAATGAGGACAAAAGTAGCTAATCCGACTTTAGTTTTTGGACGTACAGGTGACTTGACGAGGGTTGAAAGCTAAGAATTATTTAGTGAATTTTGTAAAGATTAAATTGCTTTATTGTCTTTTACACACGCATATAATGTACTTTGCTATATTTATATAATATTACAATATAATCTAAAAGACGAAATTAGCTGTTAATACTTGAGTTAATGAAAGTTATAAAGTTTAAGTACCGACAAAGTGGTTAGTTGATGAACCATGTTTCATTAATCAAAATTTCTGTTACAATACAACTCTTGTATTTTTCTTAATTAAATTAATATTATTTTATCTGGCTCTGAAGGCTAATTTTCTGAAAAATAAATTACTTTTTTTCTTTTTCCTTTAAATTTATAAAAAAGTTATAATCTTGAAAATTATAAAAATCCTAAAGGTTTTTCAAGGCTTGTCAAAGCTAGGTAAAAAAAAAGTACGAATGAAAAGCTCAATGGCTTAAATTACGTTCTAGTTGCAACGCCTATAAAAGCGACAAAGCAACCCACTTGGCATCCTACCGCAATTTTTCTTCTTCTCATCTATTTCTTTTTTTATACTCCTTTATTAAAACTTCGCTTCTACATTTTTTTCTTTTTTTTACATGCTCTTTTTACTTTTCTTTTTTTTTTTTGTTGAAAAAATCTCGATTAACCACTCGTTTCAACTATTCAAATAAAAGATATATATATATATATGTATAACCTTTTCCTTTTTCTTCTTTTACAGTACTTTGTATTTATTGTAAATGTAAAAAAATATTAAATTTTATAAAATATATTAAATAATTTTCTTCCTCTTAATTAATAGAAAAGAAATTTAATATAGAAAATTTGAGGTAATAAATAAAGTATATTATATTGTATTATTGACTTTTATACTTTTATTATTACTGCATGGAATCTTTTTTCCTATAAATTTCTATATACGAACTAATCCCTTTCTATATTTAAGAAAATTAATCGTTATATTGAAGCTTTTAAAATTCTATACTTCCACATCCTAATTGTGTTAAAATAATTTTGATAGATATAAAAAAATAATTAGTAAAAGTTCTGGCCAAATACGAGCTGAAAATAAATGAAGCTATTTTTGTTCGTTTAAAAAATGTTGTTGTCGGGGATCTGGATTAGCCCATATATACGTGTATTTATATATATATATATATATATATTAAAGTCAAGTGTATACAATCATTGTATTGCCATGATTTTCTTGAAAATTCAGTCAAGTAGATTTTATTTGAAATTGAGTTGAAAATAAATGAAAAGTATCATTGAAATTGTATTTTACTTGTTAGAAGAGAAAAGAATTTCTGTGTGAGATACCCAACAAGAGGAATGAGTTTTTATTATCCATTTTATATTACTTTTTTATTAATTGATTTGTTAAAAATATTTTTATTTTAATTAAAATTTAAAACTTTTTGATATTTTGCGATAATTATTTTGATTAAATTTTAAAAACTCAGTAATGCATGTAAATTATAATGCAAGGAATTTTCTTTTAGCCTGTTATTAATTTTGTAATATAAACTCTAGATATATAATATAAAGTGAAGAAAATTTCAAATAAAGAGAAAAGAGAGACTTTAAACAATCCAAAAATCTTTCGAATTAACAAGCAACGCAAGTTTCTATATAATAAGTTACACTTCTCTAAGCATGAATTTCGACATTAAATAAAGGGAGGAGCACCTGAGACGAAAATTATTTTACGACTTAATAATAATATATACAAAACTTAACGTTACATTGACTACTTTAGCTTGTAAGAGAAAAGAGAAAAAGATCCTTTGCCAAAGATTAATATCTTGTGCTTTTCTCTTTTAACTTTTCGTGTAATCTTTTAAAAGTCTCATTAATTTATAAAAAGACTTATTTATTTTACATACATCAGTCAGAAATTATTTTTTTCTCAATCATTTAAATATAAATGAATTCGTTTAATTAATTAAAAGTCTCAGTTTTTTTTTTAACACTTGTTTAAATTTATTTCCCTTGTCTAAAATTTAGATTTCAAGAGGTAATTATAAACGTTTCACGCATGCACATTCATAAATTCTGTACTTCGAACATAAGTTTTAATTGATTTTCCTCTTATAAAACTTTTCCAAACCTTTTGTTTTCGACGATAGGATTCGTCTTTCGTATCGTGTTTTCTAATACACGGAAGTTCTATGCATAATTAAAAGATATAGCTGTTAATTTGATAAATAAATATATGGTCTAGAATACATTTTTTTAATGGAATAAAGATTTGCAATTTAATAAAACTTTTTTTTCATTTCTTTATTTTCATACTCAATCAAGCTAGCTTAAGGATAGGTTCATGGTGAATAAGTTAAAAAAATAGGCGTTCTTAAATAAATATTTTTTTTTCTGAACTCTTAGAAAGTATTTATTTAAAATTTTTACAAACTTACTTCATATATTAAAGAATTAAAAAATACCCTGCCAAGTAATTGGCACTATGGTTCCTCATTAGCAATAACAAAATGTTGTCAATATTCTATTTTACCTAATAAAAAATTAAAATATTAGAATAATTGTGCCAAATATTCTAAATTTAATAAAGAAAGTGGATAAACTTTCTCCTGATACCCAAAAAATTTTCAAACATCAATAAAAAGATATTTTTTTAACTTTTTTATGTGAAAAATTTTAAAAGAAAATTTTGAAAAAAAATTAGGTATCAGATTGTTTATATCCAGTTAAAAAGATAATTCTACATATTAGTACTTTCATGGGAAAAAATGAGGTACTACGTCCAAAAAGAAAAAAAATTATGCTATTTTTTTAATTATTTTATGTAAAAAATTTAAAAAAAAAAAAATTTCGCAAAATTATGTATCAGATGGAGAAATCCTTTACAAACGATAATTCTAGATATTCGTACTTTCATAGGAAAAAATTAAGTATTACGTCCTAAAATAAAAAAAATTTTGGCGGTTTTTGTATTTTTTGGCGACAAAAATTTTGAGAAAAAAATTTTGAAAAAATTAAGTATCAGGTCCAAAAAATTACTATAAATGATATTTCTAAAACTAGTACTTCCACAGAAATAAATTAAGTACTGCGTCCATAAAGAAAAAAAAAATTGGTATTTTTTGTATTTTTTGGTGAATAAAATTTTGAGAAAAAAATTTTCAATAAATAAATTATAAGATTCGAGATATCGAGTAAAAACGATACTTCTAGATATCAGTACTTTCATGGAAAAAAATGAGGTACTACGTCCAAAAAGAAAAAAAAAATTATGGTATTTTTTTAATTATTGTATGTAAAAAATTTTTAAAAAAAAATTTCGAAAAATAATGTATCAGATGGAGAAATCCTTTACAAACGATAATTGTAGATATTCGTACTTTCATAGGAAAAAATTAAGTATTACGTCCTAAAATAAAAAAAATTTTGGCGTTTTTGTATTTTTTGGCGACAAAAATTTTGACAAAAAAATTAAAAAAAAAATTAAGTATTAGGTCCTAAAAATTACAATAAACGATATTTCTAAAACTAGTACTTCCATGGAAATAAATTAGGTACTACGTCCAAAAAGAAAAAAAAAATTGGTATTTTTTGTATTTTTTTGTGAAAAAAATTTTAGGAAAAAAATTTTCAGAAAATTAAGTATCCGATTCGAGATATCATGTGAAAACCATACTTTCAAATATAAGTACTTTCATGGAAATAAATGAGGTATTACATCCAAATTAAAAAAAAAAAAAAGTACCTCGAGCTTTTTTGGTGAAAAAATTTTTGAAAAAAAAATTAGGTCTTAATTCCATAATGTTTGTGAAATATCAGCGATTACATACGTACGTACGTACGTACACACACACATACACACATACAGACTTTTTTTAAAAACCGGTTTTTTAGCTTCCTGAGGTCTCAAAACGTGCTTATATACCAAAAAATCAAAAAAAAAATTTTGACCGATCACAATGGTTCCTCTATGAGGAACCAAAATTTTTTTAATTATAATTCTTTAAACCACGATGAATATAGCTAACCAATTTTTTCTGCAAATTTTGATTATTTTGCGGTAAAAATTTTTTGTTTTTGAATTTTTTTTTAATAATTTGTGTCATTTTTAAAATTTTTAATATTTTCTACTCATCGTGGTTCAAAGAACGCGAAATTTAATAATTAAAACAATAAAAATAAAATCAGGCATGCACTTTTTGAAAAATTACGCCCCTGAATTCGAAAATGAGCGTTTTGTTCAGCACTATATTGTTAGGTATCCTGAGGTTTAATCGGGATACGTAATTATAAATACTTAAATATAAGTTTTATCCTGGAGATTTTAAAATATTATTTTTATTAAAGTTTTACTTTATTCCTGAAGGGTCAAATGTAATCTAAATTGAATCTGCCTATTTTACGTAATTTTCGGAGAGACGTCCAATACAAAAAAGCGCCGGTCTCACCTCTAATTAACGAAGGCGTCCCTAATTATTTTTGGGGAAATCGTGAGGAGGGTTTTATAAATAATTTTTTTTTTTTTTTTATTTCCGAGGGAGTGAAGAGTGCATCTTACGCATATCCTTTGGCATTGGACCAAAGGATTATGTGGAGACTCTACCTTGCATTATCAGCAATGAAATCATCAATCTAAACTATAATCCACGATTGCACGACCAAGTGATGCGAGGTCCTACCCACTAAGCTCCTCTTCTTGTTACCTGAAACACATATTGTCCTTGACCGGCACTCTCTATTGAGGTATAACTTTAGCACAAGACGTGCCGCCTGCAGATCTTTATCCGCCCATCGGGCCTAAAAAAATAAAAAATAAGAATTCAAAAAATTAACCCCATAACCTGAAAAAGAAAAATAAAATTTAAAAAATTAAAAAGTAATAAATTAAATAATTAGATTCAAAAAACTCCACTTACCTGCCAGAAGGAGCTTTTCCTCTACTCGAGGAAACCCTCCTCCTGTTTCCGCTTCAGCGTGGTCCCTACGTACTCTGCTACCCTGTACTTTTTTGGGTGTTAATAAAATTTTCTACTACTTTTGATCTCTTGTTGTAGTATGCAAACACAATTTTCTTATCTTGTGGATGTAAATTTATCTCCGGAATTTATCAAAACTCTTTTGTTAACTATCTTCATTTTGCTATTACTAAAAAAATATAGGAATTGTCTTCAAGCATTCAGATACCCCAGACGATCCGGAATTACTCAAGATTTGTTCAATAGATGATAAATTACATTAATATTAAACTTCTTACTAATTTTAAGCATTTTCATTATCATTTCTATAACCATCCTTTTTTTCTCAAATCTTTTCATCTTCAGTAGATTTCTAATTTATCTCATTTACGAATGTTTGGACATACAAAGAATAAATGTAATAAAATTAGGTTATTAACCAATTTAGGTAAAATTTAATTTATTTATATGTATTTATGTACAACGGAAGATGATAGGAAACTTAGTTTACCACATCCTAATGAAGAATGCTCGAGTCCATTTCGAAATTCATCGATTGCTCAGGACGAGATATTTGAACAAGTAGATATAATACGTACATTTCCTATTATTTACTTAAGATAAAATTTACACTAAAATATCTCCAAAAAATCTTTAGTATTATATTAAAGCTATGTATATTAAAAAAAAAACAAGTTCAAATATACGTATTAAGATAATATCTTGGTGTTGAGCTGATAATAAAAAAATAATAATTTTTCGAGAATTGGAGATAAAATCTAAATAAAAAGTACTAAATCCAAATTATAATTATACGGTTGTTTTTTAGATAAATGTAAGCGGTTATATAAGAAATCTTATTTTATTTGCCTATAACTCAAGATTCTTTGGCCTTATTTTTCAGCTTATATCTTAGTTGTGTGTATATTCCTTTATATTCTTTAACATTTTGATCCCATATATTTTAAAGCTTGACACTAGGGCACACTATATGCATGAGGCAATAAATGTACGTGCTTTAACAAGAGTACACTGTATTATCGTTTTAAACATAAACTATATATATTTCTTTTCATATGGCTTTTGATTTATTATTATAAAAAGAAAATATAAACGTGATATAAAAAGTATACAGTCATTATTATTATTTATATAAAATTGATTATGTGTGCTTAGATCTTTGATTTTGAGCTTTAATATTTTTCAATTTCTTTTCTCTTAAAATATGATATGTCCATATACTTTGCTGAAAAAATATAACTTTAAATCTTAAATTGAAAATGAAGCACACACACCCACACATATACATATGAATATGCCTTTATAGTGCAGTCATTCGAGTGACTTCTATTCTTCCGTCAGCCAATAGGCTTTTTTTATTCTTGCTTTCTAAAAACTCTATTCTTCTGCTTTCCCGACACTTATAATATACATACACTGTGCATACATGAAAAATCCACTAGATGATGCGACAAAACCGATAAAAATATATACATAGGAAATTGCTTGCTTCGTTTCGTCTTTGTATCTACGTAAATTTTATAAATTCCAATCGGTTTTTCTTAGCTTTGAATTTTTTTTTTTTTTTTGACATCAGAAAAAATATCTAAGAGGTAAGTATTTTCATATTCATTCGTTTTTCTTATATTTGCTTCATTTTCATTCTTTCACGCATCTTTTATAAATTTAACAGATACTTTATTTGTTATTCGTTCAATTTTCACGTTTTATAGAAAAAATAACTTGTCTTAGGAATATTTCAATAAAATTTATCATATATATACGTAATACCCAAAACGTATAACATGAAATTGACTTTATATATATATATTTTTATGGCATAATATACTTTCAAGAATATTATGTACTATTTTTTAAAATATAAACTAAATCTAAAAATAAAAAATTTTCATTTCTCATTTGTTAATAATAACTTCATACATAAGCTTACTTTTAAAATAATTTAAGTTTTTTTTTCGTTAGTTTTAAAAATATTTGCGATTCTTTTGGTAACACAAGAATACCCCACTCATCAAAAAATAATAAAAAAATAAAAAACTAAAAAGTTCAAAACAATATTTAAAAAAAAATTTTGTACTGTATGAAATAAAAATTTCTTTGTGAAAATTCCGATATTAAAAATAAAGATATTTTTTGTTTTAGTTTGTGCCTTATTTTCATGTATTTTAGGAGATATTAAAGGATTAAATTTATTACTAGTTAATTATTAAGTTTTTTAGTAGTTGTACCCCTGAGATGGCAATAAGCATAAAAGTGAAAACATTTGGATAAACATTTGTCTAATTTTTGATTTAACAGTGAACAGAAAAATTCTTTTCTTAATCCTTTCAAATTTTTATTTTTTTATTAGCTCGAAATGATCCGAAAAAGGTCTGAAAATGTTTTCCTTTGCAATTTTTTTTTTTTAATTTTTTGCATTTTACGAATAATTGAAAACAAATCTTAATAACTGACACGATCGTGTAGTCAGGAAAATTTCAGATCTACAGTACTTAAAAGTTATTTTATCTTAAATAGAACCCGAGAAATATTAAAATGTACATTGGCTTATAAAGGGGTTTATTTAAGTTTCTGTTCAGAAGTTGAGAAAGTAAATCGGTCAGTCTAATAAGTTAAGAAGTTTTAATATAAAACGTTTTCTTGGAAAATTTGATTCCTTTTTGTTATTTTCAATGAAGTTAACACTTTCGTCATCAAAGATCGTGGTAATTTATGTTTTATTATTTCAAGAATGATTGTAAAGAATTTATGACAAAGGATTTTTGCCCCACTACTTTATTGTGCATAATTTCTAAAATTCTCAAGAAAATTTTTTACAAACAGATTGCAGCTTTCTTACACCTTAACAATATGATCAATGACACAAGCGCGCGCTGCTTATATCTCCCTCTCACTCTAGCATACTACTGCTGTAATTTTCAATAATTTTGAGTATTTTTGTAATGAGCCCCAAATTTTTACTTTTTTCAATTTATTGTTGCATGAAATGTTTATAGTACTGGTACATAAAGATGAAACTTCTTTAAAAAGCTTTTTTATAATTCATTATTGCGTCTGATTTATCATTAATTTATCCCTTGCCATCATAAGGGGGTGATTTATCAACTCAGAAGGAGAAATTCAACGTGAAACACAATCCGCGGAATTATTTTGAGTTTTTACGTGATTCCAGAATGTCTGAGACACTAAACTATGAATTTTAGGACACTTATTTGCAATGAAAGGGGGCTACTTCGAAGGGTGGTCAATTAAAAAATGCAAGAGGTCCATCGAATCAATGAATAAGAACAAATTATTTGAAAGCAATTTTAGGGCACGCAATACTTTTATTGTGCTAATAAGGCAGTCGCACAGAGTTCGCATCTTGTTATTGTTAATAAGGGCTTAATTTGAGCTACTTTTGATTTTGCTTGAACCAAATTAATTGAAACTTTATTATCATATTAATACTCTCAGAAAATATTTTATAACTTTCCGAGAATTCGTCCGTTTTTAATAAGAAACTGAGTACGTATATATTAGTGCCAAATCAAGTAATACCAATTGCAACAAAGTTTTATCATATTTTTAGTAAAATGTTATCATATTTTTCAGATATTTCACTTTTTAACTAAATTTTCAAAAAATTTTATTCATCCCGAAAATAGTAATTGAATATCTCCAAAAGTACGAAAACTGAAAAATTTCAATTGGTTTGTCTGTTTTTGAGTCATTAGGGTACAGACAGACAGACAGACAAATAAATTTTCAAATGTATATAGTATTAAGATATGATATATTATACTAGAGCTTCGGTAGCTCTGTGATTAGGGCGTTGGACTTGAAGTTTGTGGTTATATTAGTATATTTGAAAAAAAAATTTTGTTCTAATATTTAAATTAAAGCAGTTAAGGTGGCTCACGGTTTTAGGTCCGTATTAATATGGAACATGTTCATTGGATGGGGTATTTGAAAAAGTTTGGCTCGGCAGGGGGGGGGTTGAAAAATTGATGCTTTTAGGGGGGGGGGGGGGGCAAAAATTGACGTTTGGGGGGGTGAAAAAGTGACGTTTTTAGGGGGGGGGGTGAATTGGACTTAGAATATTTTCGATTTAGGGACTTAGAATAATTTGAAGCGGGAGTCAGGCCTTGATAACAACAAAAACTTAGAATACTTTAAGTTTATGGACTTAGCATAATTTATATTTCAGGATTTATTGTAATTTCGGTTTTTGGATTTATTACTGTTATGAGTGAACATGCTCCATGCTCGTTGGTTGTGTAGTTACACAAACCGGTTTTTTTTAAGGTGACATCAGAGAGGGGGCATAACAGCATTCGTGTGCGCAAAAATAATATGCATTCTACTGCGTTATCGCTCTTCACTTTTTTAAATAAAACAATGTGGATTTTAACAATTTTTTATTTTTGATATCATAATTAAGTTAAATAAGATGTCATCGTTTACAAGGAGTTTAAATCTATGAAAAGTTAATATCAAAAGCAAATAATTTTAGCAAAATTAATTATTGCTATATTTTGGGAAAAATAAAAAGTCCAAGAAATTTCTATATTACCAGCATGGAATTCTATATAATCAAAACTTATTTTAAATTTTATCAGTATTTGTTTGTACATCAATTCTTTTTACACGAATAATATCATCAAGTCTGACAAAGAAGATACAATGGTAAACAAAGAAAGGTGTTTATAAAACTCTGTTTATTATATATCCACATGATCGATTAAAATATTTTTATCACAACGACAGGACATCATACGAAAAAACAAGATCAGATAAATTTTATAACAACTTAATTTTTACATTTGATATTTTATATTCATGTAAAATTTAACTTATTAAGAGAAATATTTGTCAATTTCATAAGACAATAATTGGCTACTCTTACCTCCCTCTCCCTTCTCTTTATATCTTTTTACCTCCGTAAGAATGCCAGCCCTAATCCAGTCCCTCGCCCCTATTGTCTTACGAAATTCATGAATTTTTCTTGCTATTTTTGTTTACAATGTATCATACTTTATACTAGGGGTGTGCGGTTATCCGAATTTTCGGGTACCTGCCCGAAAGACCGATCTTATTTTTTTCGGGTCGGGTCGGGTCGGTCTTCGGTTATACCCGAAAAGCTTCAGGGGTCTAAAGGTATAGTTTTTAGGTGGGAAATTTCCCTGGCTTTACGATTCTATCATCCTTTTTGCGAAAAATTTCCATTCGCTCTTAAAAATGAGAATAAAAGGATAAAAAAATGACTTGCTAAAAAAAAGGATAATTTTTATTAACTTTAAGTTATTATTTATTTTTTTATGTAAATTAAATAAATAAATAAATAAATTTTCATTTTTTTAAACATTTTATATTCTATTTATTTTTAATGATAAAAAATAATTATTTACTTTATAATGTTAAATACTAAATATTTAGGATTAGTTGTATCATTTTTTATATAAAAATAATTAAAAAAAATAGCATATAAAATGTTTAAAAAAATGCAAATTTATTTATTTATTTATTTAATTTACATAAAAAAATAAATAATAACTTAAAGTTAATAAAAATTATCCTTTTTTTTAGCAAGTCATTTTTTGACCTTTTTATTCTCATTTTTAAGAGCGAATGGAAATTTTTCGCAAAAAGGATGTTAGAATCGTAATACCAGGGAAATTTCCCACCTAAAAACTATACCTTCAGACCCCTGAAGCTTTTCGGGTATAACCGAAGACCGACCCGACCCGACCCGAAAAAATCCAAGACCGCCCGAAGCTTCGGGTAACCGCACACCCCTACTTTATACAAATATTATATAAACAAAATATTTAATCTTTATATTATTCTTATATTACTTATTATTTATCTATTTATTAATTTTAAACATTTCGGACACGCTTCTTTTCTGTAATCAATTTGTAATTCACTTTTTTTGTACAATTTTGTATATATAAATATCTAAATCAATCAATCAATCAATAACTAATTAATTAATTTTATTATTTATTTTATAGATATGTGAATGTTTAGAAGTTATTATTAATAATAATGCATTTTCTTAAATAATGATTGTGGTGGAAAAACAAATTTTTAAATACAAAACATTTTATTGAAAGGGTTCCGCGACTGAAATTATGTGTTTATAATTTGACCGGCGACTATTATATTTTTTTCTTGGAAAAATTTCTATTTTTGTTAAATAACACGTGTGTACAATTTTATCAAAAAAGATTCGTTATTGAATTAGTACGAAGTAAAACAATATCAAGTATCATAAAAACGCGTGTTAACATTAAAAAATTTCATTTTCTTATTTCTTTCTCAATTAATCGGGAACCTGGGTATTGTATGGGATCAATGAATTTGTTTTTTAATTATTTTCATCTCCAGTAAATTTTAGTTTACCGAAAAGCTTGTGAATCTTATTTTTTAAAAATATAAAGATTTTTTTTTTACAATCAGGCTAATGTATATATGTATAATATATATGGGCACGTCCAGGGAAGAACGACCAGCCGAAAAATAAAAAATGAAAAAAATTTTTTTTTTGTGTCACTTTTTACCTGAGATTTGTGAAACCACTCCTATTTTAGACTTCCTGATGCATTATTTTGATATACGGCTGCTCCAAAGTTGGATTTTTTCATTTTTTTGATTTCAGCTGCCCAGTTCAACCTAAAATAACTCTGAACCATTTAACTTTTTATATATACATATGATTGGGAAAAAGTTTTATTTTTACCTGAACTACTAAAAAAAAAAAAAAATTTTCCATTTTGACATATTCCACTTTTTTTTCTCCTCGACGGTAGCTTTCAAACATCCAGAAAATTTGTTTCGCCATGATTTTTTTCAACTTTTTTCTTCTCAAAATTCACTTCAAAGGGTCTAATTTACATCCTGAAAGTCCTGAGATGTGATAGGCAATGATCGGTCCACAATCTTAAAACTTGGTTCTTCCGTTTCCCTAAAAATCCATAAAAATGTTAAATATTAAAGCGTAAAATCATTAAAAGACTAAATTTAACCTTACCAAATGATTTCTTCTGTTAAATCTTCACTATCAGGACCACATAAACTTGTTGTAACATATCAATAGGATCATCTAACATTTCTGATGCTAAAACACCCAAGATCAGCCTCGCGTCAGCATCCAAAAATAGAAAAAAACTGAAAAAAAAATGATTCTGGTTAAAAATAACTACAAAAATAATTATAAACTATTAAAAAAGACTGGAAAATATTTAAATTAACTTACCAAATATGTTTATAAACAAATTAGAACTTTAGAACTCCATGCTGACAAAATCTGGAACCTGGAAAAAAAGTTAAACAAAGAGATTAATTCTTAAATTTTTAAAAAAAGTTTCAGAAAAAAATTTTATACTTATCTGATCTCTATTTTCCTGGTGCAACTTCATCTTCTTGATATAAACTAGTACCTGAAAAAAATAATTAACAATAATTAACAACAATATGTGTACATTCTACCAGTTGTTTATAAAATTGAAATTGTAGCAGAAGACAAAATATTGCAATCTCCTCATGCAGAAATGCATAAAAAAAAATATGAAACCAACAAATGATAAAGTAGTTTCTTTTTGGTTTCTTTTAATTCCCATGAGGAGGAGACTTTGAAGTTTGATTGCAATATTTTGTCTTCTGCTACAATTTCAATTTTATAAACAACTGGTAGAATGTACACATATTGTTGTTAATTATTGTTAATTATTTTTTTCAGGTACTAGTTTATATCAAGAAGATGAAGTTGCACCAGGAAAATAGAGATCAGATAAGTATAAAATTTTTTTATGAAACTTTTTTTAAAAATTTAAGAATTAATCTCTTTGTTTAACTTTTTTTCCAGGTTCCAGATTTTGTCAGCATGGAGTTCTAAAGTTCTAATTTGCTTATAAACATATTTGGTAAGTTAATTTAAATATTTTCCAGTCTTTTTTAATAGTTTATAATTATTTTTGTAGTTATTTTTAACCAGAATCATTTTTTTCAGTTTTTTTCTATTTTTGGATGCTGACGCGAGGCTGATCTTGGGTGTTTTAGCATCAGAAATGTTAGATGATCCTATTGATATGTTACAACAAGTTTATGTGGTCCTGATAGTGAAGATTTAACAGAAGAAATCATTTGGTAAGGTTAAATTTAGTCTTTTAATGATTTTACGCTTTAATATTTAACATTTTTATGGATTTTTAGGGAAACGGAAGAACCAAGTTTTAAGATTGTGGACCGATCATTGCCTATCACATCTCAGGACTTTCAGGATGTAAATTAGACCCTTTGAAGTGAATTTTGAGAAGAAAAAAGTTGAAAAAAATCATGGCGAAACAAATTTTCTGGATGTTTGAAAGCTACCGTCGAGGAGAAAAAAAAGTGGAATATGTCAAAATGGAAAATTTTTTTTTTTTTTTAGTAGTTCAGGTAAAAATAAAACTTTTTCCCAATCATATGTATATATAAAAAGTTAAATGGTTCAGAGTTATTTTATGTTGAACTGGGCAGCTGAAATCAAAAAAATGAAAAAATCCAACTTTGGAGCAGCTGTATATCAAAATAATGCATCAGGAAGTCTAAAATAGGAGCGGTTTCACAAATCTCAGGTAAAAAGTGACACAAAAAAAAAATTTTTTTCATTTTTTATTTTTCGGCTGGTCGTTCTTCCCTGGACATGCCCATATATATATATATCTTATTTATTATAAATATATAATAAGCTTTTTTCTAGTAAATAGAATATTGCACTTAAACCATTCCCAAAGATTTATAAAAGATTTTTTTATACATTATGCAATAAAATAGATGAAATCATAAAAGCGAATGAAATGATGGGGAATCGAAGAAGTTGTTGATTGAGAGACGTGACTTAGTAGCAAAGACATATTCTTATCACTAGGATTTTATTACCTTTTCTCTCGCTTATTCTTATGCAATCATTTTCTGAAATGAAACCATATTCTCTTGATTTTTCAAGCAGTAAAACCGCACTTTTGTATAAAGAGATGATGTGTTTGTCTTAGACAAAATGAATATCTACACGAAAAAGTGAGAATATACTTTGTGTTGATAACAAAAAGTATAATAACTGTATCTTTACTTTTATATAAAAGATTTTATGAAATATTTTCAATTTAGTTATTTACTATGTGCTTATTTTAATTTGCGAATCTGAAATTAAAGTAATAATAAAAAGCGATTTGACATAGCTACTAAAAATCTCTGAAAAGAGAAGTACATACTCTTATTTAAATAATGACTACATTATTGTTTTTACGGATGAATTATTACTGAACAATTTATTTAAAATATAATACGAAACTATTAATCTAGACAAAAATGACATTTTGCGTTTATTTAATTTTTTGAATTTAGGTATATAATGAAAAGAAATTTATGTTAATTTTTATTTTTAATGATGTTATAATTGATTCATTCAGTTTTTATACAGTTCAATAAATAAGTTATTTGTATTGCTAATTTATTTTTTATTTTTTGAAAAATATACATTCATAAAAAAATAGGTTTTCAGGACAGTAGCCATGAAAGAACGATTTTCTGGCCGCTGCGCGGCCTTTCTCTATGTATGCCCCAAATCGCAGTTTACCATCCTCGGCTTCGCCTCGCGAGGCAATTTACCTGCCATTTGGGCCATTCTTTACTTTTCTGGAAACGAGCCACAAATATACTATATTTTAAAAAACTTATAACCGGTTCGTGGAAACACAACCTAAATGCATGGAACATGTTTACTTCCAGCTGAGGACTAGGTATAATACAAATGTTACTCAACATTACAATACAATTTTCTAATTTTATAATTTGTAATTATCACCTTACTAGCTGTTAAGATTCTAAACCCAAACTATTCTGATTCTCTAAACGCGTATTATTCTAGGTTCCTAAATCAAAATTATTCTAAGTGCTTGAACCTCAATTATTTTAAGTCCCTAAGCCCAGACTTTTCGAAGTCCCTAAATTGAAATTATTCTAAGTCATATTTGACCCCCCCCCCCTTAAATCGGACACTCCTTTAATTTTCAAGTTCTGAAGTACCCCCTCCCTATAAGCATGTTCCATGTTAATAAAGTAAAATTTATGTTTAGTTTACCCAATTTACTAATGAAAAAATTTTTAAGATTTTGATAACAGAAATGAATAAGAACTATAAAATATTAAAGATAATGTATTTAAAAACTGAAGTAACATTTTTTAACATCTTTCACAGCGTCACGTTCACACAGGTTAACATTGCTCTTATACAGAAAGAACATCTTTGGACTTTGTAAAAAGTATTATAATACAAGTTAATGAAATTAAGTAATACGATAAATAAATATCTAAAAATTGTATTACTAATTTGTTTTTTTCATTACCCTAAATAAATAATTACTTATTTAATAAAAACTACGCAAATATCCTGAAATCACACACATACAATTCCTCGAAAATATAGAAATATTTTTGAAAACTGCGTAAAAAGATTAATACCCTGTAAACATTAGTAAGAAATGTTATTATTCTTTGATGCATTTATTTATTCATACTTTATATACGTAATAAAAAAAAAAATTATATCTTTAATAATAAATCACATCTTATTAAAATAAATTGTTAAATTTAAGATTTAATTTTTTTTTTTTCACTTAGAAAATCACCTTGTAAAGTCGCGTAATAAATTATTTCTCATGACACTCTTCTTAACGTGCCAAGTCACAGACAAATCGTTAGAAAATAGCAAGTTGCTTTTCTCTCAGGCATTATTATTATTATAAAAATTATACATTTTAAAAAGGATTTAAATTTAATTAACTTTAATTTATCAATGAATTTAAATTAAATTAAATAAAAGGTAATTTATTTAAAGTTTTAATTTCTTTCTTGAATATAGAAAAATTTTGATTTATTTTATATAAGCACATCTTTTTTATGTATCTAGGATAGTATGAATTATTTAATTTTAAAGAATCAGCATGTGCAAAAAAAGAAAAACTTTTTTAAAAAGTTCCTACACTTTCACTTATATTAGGAAAAAAATTTGAATGAAAAAAGGAAATTTCCGAGGAAAATGAATGCCTCTTGCCTCCGAAGAGTATGGAACCAAAGATGTAAATCATCGAACAAAGAGAATTTTAATTAATCGAGGCCACGTTAAGAAGAAGGTCTATGCACCCTAAACACAAAAGCAGAAAACAAAAGATGACAGGGTGCAGTTTTAAAGTACGTATTCGTATTTGAGCCCTCTTTGTATGTATTAAATATCTCTTTCATTTTCTTGTAAAAGAAACTCGAACGTAGATACGCAAATACTTATGACAAGATAGAAATGCAAAAGAAAATTCGTTTTTAAATCAAGCAATTAATTAGTATTACGAGTCCTTATACACTTTTCAATTCAAAAGAAAGAAGTTAACGCCGTAAATAATCAGGTTATTTATATATAAGAGTATTACCCCGTTCTCGCTATAAGTAATTTTCAGCGAGAGGATGCAGCTTGAAAATAGAAAAAGACGCGATTGCAAACACTTAAAGATAATAAATGAGAAAACTAATCCTGATGTACGATCGAAAAGACAAGAAGCTACTTAACTTTCTTCAAGCTCGTTAAAATAATGTTCAATAGAATTTAAAGGCTAGGAAAATAAGATTTTTTCAGCTATTGATGCTTTTTAAATTCGCGTTGATTAATGAAGCTATGGGATGGGCAACATTTTTTAAATATTTCAACTTAAGTGAAATTCTAATTATCAAAAGTGATTATTATTACTAAAAAGACATGACAATATACATGATAGATTTTCTTAAATTTATATTAAAATTTATCCTTTTTTAAATGAATTAAATTCATTGGCTGAAGTTTGTAATATAACAATAATTAATGCACGTTACGCTACATATCAATTATATAGATGAAATCACTCCAGATCATTTTGACGTCTCTAACATGATTCGAATAGTTTTGTTGAATTTCTTCAAAAAGCTGTATTTTTTGTTTCTTAGAACCTACTACCAAAGAAGATATATACTTACTAGTATATCTTCTTTGCTACTACTATACTATTAAAAATCCCCCGGAGTAAATATTTTGAGATCAGGCCTTGTAGCAGGGTTTTTAGTATTAAATGATTTCATCTAGTTTTTACGAAGAAAATATGAAAAAACCGATTTTAGATATTACAAATTTTAGGGAAAAAATGAAAAAAATTAAACTATTTTTTTTATTTAAAATAATCCAATGGTTGTTGATAACTAATACAATGTGTGCATGTGGATATGTATGTTTAAGAAACTGTATTCCGGAAAGGTGGAGTTAAGATGATTGATCGTTCTTGAATTAATTTTTTTTAATTCAGTGTGATTTTTTTTTTATTTTATTTAAAACGACTTAAAAAAAACGTATAAAATTATTTTCATGTACAGCTAAAATATTTTCTTTTAATATATACTTTTAAAAAATCATCTTTTTTTATAAAATGTATGTATAATCATAAATATAAATATTCGTATATATGAACAATTCTTTTAGATTTTTAGAGAATGTATTTCAGGGGAAAAAATTTATACCCGCAAATGAAACGATTTATAAAAGTTATGAATAAAAATGAGTAAGTTATTGCTTCAGAATAATTAGTTGTAGTCCAAGGAGTAGAGCTCTTGCTTCGTAATCGTGAATATCAAGAATTGGTTCTATGTAATTGCAGAAATTTTTTTCACAAAAAATTTTAGTTTTGTTACTTTAGCTGACTTGTTGAGTTGAAAAAAAATTAGTTACTTTGAAGAAAATAAGATCCACCACAGGTGGTAGGAGTTTGAGGAAGCATGGCAGGTTCTGATAGTAAAATTTAACTTTCAATTAAAATTGTTTTCGGTTTTTTTCCTGAATATTCATATTAACTATTTCAAGTTTTGTTCTTTTCAGCTTCAAGACAGGGTGTAAATTCAATTCCATGTGTCGCACTCAATACCTCCAATTTAAGGCAACTCCATTTCAATCGAAGCTGAAAACTTGCTCTGGATCACATTGAAACTAAAACTTTGATACTTTCAAATTTATAACAGACTATAACTTCAGTGGTGTGCATAATAGCACATATTGGACGTAATACCGAATTTTTTTGCATGGAAGTTTTTGTTTAAGCAAATATTTTTTCTTTTCATTGAAAAACCTTAAACAATTCATTAGTTTTAAATTGAAACTTTTTTAAAAATGGTTTATTTTTTTTGTTTTTTTTTTTAATTTTAGTTTCTAGTTGACTTTTCGTTCCAGTATACTACTCAAAATCGGTTCCTTTAAATTTAAAAGTTTAAAAGCGATTGTAGTAATATAAGATTAATATTCAATGTATTTATAGTGCAGGTAAACTGTTTAATAGCCATATAATGAAGTTTATCAAGAATTAAAAAATTATCTACTTTACAAAAGGTTAGACGAAATCGAGTTATTAATGGGTTGTTCATCTTTATCGACAAATTGAAAGTGTCATAATGAATTCAATAAGATTTAATAAGGCTACCACCAATTATAAACGGCCTTTGTCCCAGACTCAAAATTAAATTGAAATTATGATCAAAGCATGTAATTCAGAAACTTTTCACGAGAAATTCCAAAAGTTAGGAGAATTGTTCATATGTACACAAAAGACAAAAATGAGGTTAGTAAGAAAAAGCTTTTAAGTTGAGATTTGAGTGGAAACTTTAATATATTTGTGAATATACATATATAGCATAAAAAACTGGACTACCTTTTATTTACCTTTTCCTATTCTCCTCGCTCGATTTCAGATGAAGTGAATGATGCGGAAAGGAAGCGAAGGAAATTTATCAAAGCTATATGAGAGACAAATACAAAACCGCTAAAACGTTTGTATAGAAACTTCGTACTTTTATTTTTTTACTTTTATTATGAGTTTCTTTTTATCTTATTTTTAGAGGAGACATATAGAAAAAAGAACAAGGTGTTTTTTAGAAATCCAAAATTTTATTTAAGTGCTTAAAATATATTTTTTTATATTTTAAATAAAGATACGTTTATATAAGTCAAGCGATGAAATAAAATTTTATTCTTATAATTTCGTTTAAAAAAAAGTTTGAACATTTTTAAATAATCGGTATAATTTTGGTAAAATTGAAATATTGTTAAGTTTGATAATATTTTTGTACTTTTGTTGATGATTTTATTTGGAAATTTTAATTGGAAGTTTAAAAGGGTTCAATGCAAAAATATAATAAAAATTTTTTAGCAATAAATTAACAATTAATCATGATGCATGTGTCGTGCCATTTCATAAAAATTTATTATTTTAATTTTCCTTGCAACTAAAATAATTCCTAAAGAGATAAGGACCATTAACCAAACTAAATGCTACTTATGGTAAATTGTTTAATCATTTACCAAGTAAAATTTGTTTCTACCAATTAAACATAAACGCAGCAAAATTATTGACTTCATGGTTCTTCAGGCAATGAGAAAATATTTATGACGAATGAAAATCTAAAAACTGAAAATTACCTTTTTATTCATATAATCGTCATTTCAAACACTGATGGAAAAAAATTAAGAATCACATAAATAAAGAAAAATTTTAAGAAAAAAGTTTTAACCATTTTTTGTATCAGATCCGATCAGATCCGAAAAATAAGATGACACTAGATTTCCAAAAAATAGGACTCCCGTGGAAAAAAATTAAATGTTAGGCCCAAAAAGAAAAAACATTTGTTTTCTTTTATTTTTTGATACGAAAAATTTTTTTAATTTAAGACGAGACTGATTACATGTGAAATGTACGATGACTTCCAGATGGGATCTTCCGCTTGAGCTTCATAACTTTTCATAGGTGATCGTTTATGTAAAATGTCCTGAGTGCTCAATTTTTACTTCTTAAATTGTTTCAAGCTGTCTCTGTGAGTTTTTGAAATTTTGGACCGATTGTAAAGCTCTCAGCCACCAAATTTTGCTTTATTATATGAAAGCATGAAAAACCTCTTGAAAAATTACTTGAAAATATCTTTCGATCGAAAATTTCCCTGACTATTTAAATTTCTAATTCGGTATTATTAAATTTTAAGGTGCAAAGCCAGCCGGAAGACGAAAATGTGAGCCATTCGGGTTGTAAAATGTAATTATTGGAAATATTGTGAAATAAAAAAATTATTACACATCAAAATAATTTATATTGTTTTATTTATTTAAAGTAGGTTCAAAAAATTATAATTTAAGTTCAGCTACAATTCTGGTCAGTAATAAGTCTCGACTTCGCCTCAGATGGTAATTTACATGTAATTTAGGCCAGTTTTTGCTTTTCTGGACACAGGCTCAATAATATACTAATAAAGACTTATTTTGGTAGCTTCGTTTCTGTCCCTGCTAGAATAATATACAATTAAGCATATGCAGCATATTCATATATTTTGTACCTACATATTTACAAAATGAAGATTAGATAAAATTACACCATTTGACTTAATAACTAAAGCTTTTAGTATAAAGTTATATATAGACAGAGTTAACAAGAATCTAGAATAAAGTCTACGTTGGGAAAATCAATGCATTTTAATCAAAATGGACCAAATAAATTTAATTATTAAATTTTATGTATTAATTCTTTTGTAGTTAATTTTTTCAATTCATTCCTTTTTGAATTTCCGGACGGCTTTATAAAATTTAGAAAGTTTTCAAAATTTAGAGGAAAGTGAAAAAAAAAAATTAAATATAATTATTTTTTAAGCCCTTTAATTTTTTTAATCCATTAGTATCTACATACACAATGCAATAAAAACAATGTCCTAAATTCATTAAAAAAGCGCGTTAAACAAAGTTCTAATTTTGTGCATATATAAGCAAAAGGATTCAAACTAATAAAATATCAAAAAGTATTGTAAGTTAAATATTATTAATGTGTTTTTTTTAATTTAGCGTAGAGAAATAATTTATAATGAATGAAATAATGTTTGAAATGTATGTATTTTGACTTACAATTAATTAAATTTATAAAAGTCTTGACAGTTACATTGATGCTGATACCAATATTTCAATATAAAATATGAATCATATATCAGCTTTTACCTTATTTAGAATGAAAGTAAAAATATTTAACGGTAGAGGATGATGGTAAAAAAAAAATTATAAATTTTAATTCAAAAAAATGTCATATTTATTATAATAATTCAAATTTAACAAACAATTATATAATTTTTTTAAAAATTTTATAAACAAACAAACTTTTTTGTTGACTTTAATAAATATTTTTTTAAGGTTATAAACTGGTTATAAAATTAAAAATTTATAAATACCAGAAGATACAAAACCTTATTTATTTTTATAAGAAAATTTTTTTTAAAATTAATTTCTTCTTTTAAATTATCGGTTAGAGAATTTTTTCTTTGTTCAAATTAGATGATCTTAACAATAATAAATTATTTTTTTTTTTTTAAATAAAAAAAATTAATATTATAAAACAAATTATTTTTATTATAAATTAAATTAATTATTTTCTCCGTTTTTTTTTTTTTAAATTTTATTTACGTCCTTTTTTTTTTTTAACTTTGAATATAATGTTGATTCTCAATAAAATTATTATTTTCGTTGTTACGTATAGCAAGAAGAAACAAATATAATATAATTTTAAAATTCAAATTTAAAATTTTAGAATGAAATTCAAATAAATTATTCATTAATTTTAAATAATATAAGTTTTTATTATACTTTCTCAGTAGCCTACAGCCCTCCAAATAACCTCGTACTGCGTTCTCGAGTCAGGGTTATTTCTTTTACTGATTTAGATCATTGAAAGAACTTATACAAACGTACATAAGCATTTCTTATGAACTTCGTAGGCTTACATGACAGATCAAAATCTTCAAGTGAGAAAGTATAATGAAAATTCTGCGGTATTAAATTTTTAATAAAAATTTTTTAATTCTACGAGGAACACATATGTATATACCAGACAATGTCTGGTCCAGACATGGAGCCGCATTTCGTAGAAAAACTGTATACTTAATAGGTCATGGTAATTTTAGATGTAAGTTATAAAATTTTTAATCTAAACAATAAGTTTGTTTTTTGCAGTTGATGGAGAAAGCCCAGTTTTCGGTAACAACTGGTATAAATAAACATAAATAACCGTTGAAAAATTCCATCGACCTATTAAGGATAAAATTTGTCTACAAAATGGGGCTCCACGTCTGGTCTATTGGTATAAATGTAAAATAGAAATTTATAGAACTATGTTAATAAAAAAATCTCGACTTAAGACCTACAATAAAATTCACGGTGAAAAATATTTTGTAAATTTGGCATGGTTGCTTTTAAAAACAAATGATGTAAACTTTACAAACATAAAGTTAAAGTTATTTTTCTCCGTAACGTATGTAAAATTTTTAGGATACTATACTTTTAAAAATGCAAACTATTATAAGGTTTAAAAATATTAAAATTCTGTTGTAATCAACTGTGCAACAAACTGTAGTATCATGTAATAAACATAAATAGGTACTAGGGTGTTTCTTATTTCCTAAACTGATCGAAGAGAAAGAAGTTATTTAAAAATATCAATTTTTACAAAAAATTTATGAATAAAACAATTTAATTCCAATTTGCATGAATATTTGGTTTTTAAACGACTAAAAATTTTCAATTAGGTTCAGATATCAAATTTTATGTTACAAAATACAGCTTTTCTTAAATATTTTGTTACTAGCACGCTTTTAGAACGTTTTAGTATTAAAAAGCTTTTACAACATGGTTTTCAAAGCTTTATTAAAAGCTTTTTTTTTTTATTTTTACAGATTTTCATATGCAAATCGGCGGCACATAACATTAAAATGTATGCAAATTTTTTTTCTTAAGAAAATAGTTTTAAGACACCTAAAGTCGATATTTTTCTCTAAGGTCAGTTTGGGAAATAAGAAACATCCTGATGTATATCTGCATTTATTTACGTAGGGTTCACACGGAATTATCTCACAGAAGCTTTTTAGTTTATTTGAAACTTTATAATATACGTAACATAGGTATATATATATATATGCAGCCTTTTATTTTTTTCGTTTACATATATGTGTACATCGCGTATGATAATATATAGCATTCTATTGGCAATCACGATATACGTCAGTTTCATAGTACCAGTGGGCTAAAGAGGCCGAAGAATCTGTGTGTTAAAGAGAGGCTAAAAATACTGAAAACGAGAGGAGTTTAAACAAATGAACAGCAAAAACATACTATCCAGAACAACCTCTGCATGTATCCATACAATAGTGATACAAAATCGAAGCCTTTTGCCACGAATCAAATTCTACAACCAAGAATGAAGTATATATATCTACTCTCTTGTTTCCCTGTTGCAGCTACGAGCTGTCCAATTTTCCCCCGTATACTATCACTGATGCATTAAGCTCATATTGATAGTTATAAACTTTTTTTTGTAGCATTTACATGGATCTATGAACAGATATGTTTCTCGCAGTTCTCTAATATTTTACTAAATACGTATCTGATGAATATGTATGTGTGTAAATAACCTTCGTATGTAGATACATATTTTTTTTGTTTATACTTTTTTTGTATCTCTCGTATATCGCTTGTTTTCACTTTTGGCTTTTAGCTCTGATTTGAGTAATTCGCAAAATTCAGTAAAAACTACTCTAAAGTTTTTATGCATATGTATGTGTAGATAAACATTCTCATATTAACGTTTTTTTTTTGCGAATTTGACTATTTTAATGTACTTTTATTAACTATCATTTCAATTTTATATCATATATTTAATGGTACTAAATATTATATACAAGTAACTACATCTTTTTAAAAGAAATTTTTAAAATTATGCTTACTAATTTTCATGAATTACATTTTTTTAATATAGGTATAAGATATATATTTTATAAAATATGCAAGCCATATGGGTTCTATGTTATACATTCAATTCAATTTATTTACCTCGAATACAGAGTACAGAGTTATTACATATCAATACAAAAGCATAAGATACATAAGAATATACTGTGATTCCCAAGAGATTTATCTAAAAAGTGCAGGGATAGGTATAGACATTTATATAAAATAAATGTCAAAAAATATGTAACAAAATTTAATAATAACATGCCATAAAAATAAAAAAAATAAAAAATATAGTATTACACTAAAAATCTTGTATTGGCAACATTTTAAATTAGTTAGTAGATTATTATAAATAAGAGAAGCTACAATTAAAGCAGTGTTATGAAATATTGACTAATTAATTTTAGGTAAAAATAAACTTATATTTTTAAACTTAAATCTCGATTCCAAATAATTTATTTAATGAAATTTGAAATTCATTTTATCATAATAGAAAACTTATGAGTTGGCATATTAAATAATTGTTTCATATTTAAAATTTTACCACCAATTTTACGAAATTTTGGTTCCTCAAAGAGGAACCATTGTGATAGGTCAAATTTCGATTTTTGATTTTTTGGCATATAAGCACATTTTGCCACCCCAGGAAGCTAAAATACCGGTTTTTAAAAAATGTATGTATGTGTGTGTGTGTGTGTGTGTATGTATGTAATTGGTGATATTTCACAAACATTATGGAGTTAAGACCTAATTTTTTTTTCAAAAACTTTTTTATCAAAAAAGCTCAGGGTACTTTTTTTTTTTTTTAATTTGGATGTAATACCTCATTTATTTCCACGAAAGTACTTATATTTGAAAGTATGATTTTTACTCGATATCTCGAATCTGATACTTAATTTTTTGAAAATTTTTTTCCCAAAATTTTTTTCACGAAAAAATACATAAAACACCAATTTTTTTTTCTTTTTGGACATAGTACCTAATTTATTTCTATGAAAGTACTAGTTTTAGAAAGTTTGTTTATAGTCATTTTTTGGATCTGATACTTAATTTTTTCAAAATTTTTTTTGTCAAAATTAAAAAAAAAGAAAACTAAAAAAAAACTGCAATATTTTTTTTTTTTTTGGGTGTAATACCTCATTTAATTCTATGAAAGTACTAATATCTGAAAATATTGTAACAGGTGATACTTCACAACCATTATCGAATTAAGACCTAATTTTTTTTTCCAAAAATTTTTTCATCAAAAAATCTCAAAATACTTTTTTTTTTTTTAATTTGGATGTAATACCTCATTTATTTCCATGAAAGTATTTATATTTGAAAATATGATTTTTATCTCGAAATTGATAATTAATTTTTTGAAAATTTGTTCGAAAATTTTTGATCAATAAAAAATACCCTGCCAACTAGCTGGCACTGAGGTTCCTCAAACAATGGGCTGTAATCTTAATTTACAAAAAATATTATTGATTACAACCATGCAATTATACATACATTTTTCGTTTTTAGTAGCTGGTAAAGTAGATTATTAAGATCATTTTGTTATTAAAATGAAAATTCTAGCGTCCATGGATTGGTCGCGCCGGCGTTAATGAATTTTAAATCATTTTTGCATAATTAAAAAGAGACAAATATAAAAAAAGCTAATTTTATTTTTTTTTAAATTAAAATATTGGGTAACATGATTTTTTTGTTTTGTCAAAGAAATGGTTGGTAACGATGGGAAAATTACAAATATTCGCTCAATTATTATAAAAAGATAGGAGTTTTTACCAGAATTTATAATAATTTCTTATAATTTATTTTCTCAGTGTACTTCTTGAATTTGACCAATCTTCCGCAACAATGATAATAATAATAATAATAATATTTTGTAATAAAAAAAATAACCACATTAATTGCTTCAAGATTTTTAAATTGTTTGATTCTTTAAAAAATGCCAATATAACTTTTAAATCTTAATTTTAAAATGCAAACATAACCATTTAATATTTTTAGGCTGTTTATTATTGTTTATAATTTCATTAAGCTGCATACATAAATAAACATAGCAACGAACAAAATAATCCGAGGAAGTCAAAAAGAGGCAAGATTTCCATCACTCTTTCTTGTGTGTTATAATTTATATCAAAATAAAAAAAAAAATTGTGATCGGATACAAAAAATTACTATAAACTAAATTTCTAAAACTTGTACTCTCATTAAAATAAATTAGATATGTCCAAAACGAAAAATAAATTTGGTGTTTTATGTATTTTTTTGTGACGAAGATTTTGGATAAGAAAATTTTCAAAAAATTAATTATCAGATTCAAGATATCGAGTAAAAACCACAATTTCAAATATAAGTAATTTCATGGAAATGAATGAGGTATTACATCCAAATAAAAATTAAAAAAAAAAAAGTATTTTGAGATTTTTTTAATAAACAAATTTTTGGAAAAAAAAGTTAGGTATTCATTCGATAATTGTTTTGAAATATCACTGGTTACAATATTTTAAAATATTAGTACTTTCATAAAAATTTTGAAAAAATTCAGTATCAGCTCCAAAAAATTACAATAAACAAGGTTCTTAAAACTAGTACTTCCATGAAAATAAATTAGGTACTAAGTCCAAAAAGAAAAAAAAAAAATTGGTATTTTTTGTATTTTTTTGTGAAAAAAATTTTAGAAAAAAATTTTTCAGAAAATGAAGTATCTGATTCGAGATATCATTTAAAAACTATACTTTCAAATATAAGTACACGGTAGAGCTGCTTTGGTTGAAAATTCAACCAATTGGTTGAATTTTACTATTTTTGGTTGAAATTTCAACCAATTGGTTGAATTTTAAACCAATTGGTTGAATTTTCAACCAAAAATAGTAAAATTAAACCAAATGGTTGAAATTTCAACCAATTGGTTGAAAATTCAACCAAAAGCTAAAATAAAAAATAAAAATGTAATAATTATAATACAGAGTAAAAAAATTATCTCTGCATCTATAAAAAGTGCATTAATTTTGTAATATACTAGAATGGCCACGCGCCTAGCGCGCGCAGAATACTGACTTTTTAACATGATTTCCTAATCGAAATTTATGTATATAAAATAAAATTTATAATAACAGAATCTGTTTTAAAATATTATATTCTACGGATGTATACCTACATTCGGGGTGTGCGGTGACCCGAAAGTCGGGTCGGGTACCCGAAATTTCGGTATTTTTTGTAAAATTTTTGCAGGTCAGATTTTCGTCAGATTTCGTGTGAAGCCCGAAACTTTTCGGAAAAGGTATGCACTTGAATTTTTGAATCGAAAGCTTCCATAGATACACCAAATTTGACCCAACTCAAAGCAAAAAACCCAAAATTTCGGGCACTTGGGTCGACTCTCGGGTAACCACACACCCCTAATACCTATTGATAAAATACTAAAATTTTTTACTATGAGAAATTTTTAGTTTATAACACAATAAGTATCTTATAAGTATTTTGCCCTTTAAAAATAATATATTTATAGTAGTTATTTTACCATACAAAATTTATTTGGTATTTCTTATTCTCAAAAAACGGTTTTCATCGCTTGTTTTTTTTCACTACATTTGGAACTAAATTTTAAAGATTTATGAGACCTTTTTTAATTAAATTTTATCTCGAAAATCAAATCTAATTTTCATGAAGCTAATTTGAGGCTGTTCAAAATTTACCGATTTTGAATCCAATAATTTAATTTACCATAAATAGTTATTTTGAATTATCAGAATATTCCTCTCTAAAATCCAGTATTACTCTGAAAGGCTGCCTTTACATAAATTTAATTCTGACTTTTAAGCCTTTAGATAAATTTAATTCTGACTGAATTATTTTAAGTCCCTAAATCAAAGTTCTTCCAAATACGCTCACCCTTGAGCCCTCTTCTCTCCGTCAACTCCCAGCTTCACCATTATCTCGTAAAATAAAACATTTTTTTGCAACATATTTTAATGTTGGTATTTGAGTAAAAATAATAGAATAGAGTCAATTACTCGGTCAATTATCCAATAATTTACAATTCCCGACCCTTCCCTACTTCAACGAAAAATTGGAGCTGTGAAACGGCTATTGCCTATTTTTATAACTTTAGGACCTAAGCCGGACCGGCTTGAATTGAAAACATAAACAATATTAACGGTTCCTCCGTTTTAAATATTTTATTTGTTAAAATAAATAATTGTTAAAATAGCGATATTTTAAATAGAATAGTTATTTGTGGTTTTTTTTTATAAAATGGTTATTAAATTTTATGCAAAATTTTTACTTATTTTCAATTCAAGCCGGGCCTAAAGATATATAAAAATCGCCTTTCCACAGCTCCAATTTTCTTTTGGAGTGGGAGAGGGCCGGACTCAATAACAACTAGACTGTGACCACAACAATCTGTGATCTATGATGATAAGGTTTCATCTATTAAAAATATATTTATTTTTAAAATTAATTTTTCAAAAAATTATTAATGGTATTAATAATACACCAAGAATCTCACATATCATTGTAGTTTAAATTTAAAAATTATGGATTCAGTAACCTTTTTAATTAGTCATTCATCAGCTTCTCATCAATAATAATATATAAAAAATCACTAGTTCATATAATATCATACATATATTATAAAATTATTGCACTTTTTATAGATGCAGAGATAATTTTTTTACTCTGTATTATAATTACTACATTTTTATTTTTTATTTTAGCTTTTGGTTGAATTTTCAACCATTTTGGTTGAATTTTAAACCAATTGGTTGAAAATTTAAACCAATTGGTTGAAAATTCAACCAATTGGTTGAAATTTCAACCATTTGGTTTAATTTTACTATTTTTGGTTGAAAATTCAACCAATTGGTTTAAAATTCAACCAATTGGTTGAAATTTCAACCAAAAATAGTAAAATTCAACCAATTGGTTGAATTTTCAACCAAAGCAGCTCTACCGTGTACTTTCATGGAAATAAATGAGGTATTACATCCAAATTAAAAAAAAAGGGGGGTTTGAGATTTTTTGATAAAAAAATGTTTGAAAAAAAAATTAGGTCTTAATACGATAATGGTTTTGAAATATCACTAGTTACAATATTTTCAGATATTAGTACTTTTATAGAATTAAATGAGGTATTACACCAAAAAAATATTGCATTTTTTTTTATTTTTCTATTTTTTTAATTTTGACAAAAAAAATTTTGAAAAAATTAAGTATCAGATCCAAAAAATAACAATAAACAAGGTTCTTAAAACTAGTACTTCCATGGAAATAAATTAGGTACTACGTCCAAAAAGAAAAAAAAAAATTGGTATTTTTTGTATTTTTTTGTGAAAAAAATTTTAGAAAAAAAATTTTCAGAAAATTAAGTATCCGATTCCAGATATCATTTAAAAACTATACTTTCAAGTATAAGTACTTTCATGGAAATAAATGAGGTATTACATCCAAATTAAAAAAAAAAAGGGGGGTTTGAGATTTTTTGATAAAAAAATGTTTGAAAAAAAAATTAGGTCTTAATACGATAATGGTTTTGAAATATCACTAGTTACAATATTTTCAGATATTAGTACTTTCATAGAATTAAATGAGGTATTACACCCAAAAAAAAAAAAATATTGCATTTTTTTTTATTTTTCTATTTTTTTAATTTTGACAAAAAAAATTTTGAAAAAATTAAGTATCAGATCCAAAAAATAACAATAAACAAGGTTCTTAAAACTAGTACTTCCATGGAAATAAATTAGGTACTACGTCTAAAAAGAAAAAAAAAATTAGTATTGTTTGTATTTTTTTGTGAAAAAAATTTTAGAAAAAAAATTTTCAGAAAATTAAGTATCCGATTCGAGATATCATGTAAAAACCATACTTTCAAATATAAGTACTTTCATGGAAATAAATGAGGTATTACATCCAAATCAAAAAAAAAAAAGTACCTCGAGCTTTTTTAGTAAAAAAATTTTTGAAAAAAAAATTAGGTCTTAATTCCATAATATTTGTGAAATATCACCGATTACATACATACGTATACACATACACACACACACACACACACATACAGACTTTTTTTAAAAACAGGTTTTTTAGTATCCTGGGGTCCCAAAACGTGCTTATATGCCAAAAAATAGAAAATCAAATTTTGACCTAACACAATGGTTCCTCTTTGAGGAACCAAAACTTTTAAAAGTTAATAGAAATGTATGTATGATTGCATGCTTGTTATCTGTGATATCTGTGGCATAATGAAATATTAAGCTCATTGTTTGAGGAACCTTAGTGCCAGCTAGTTGGCAGGGTATTTTTATTATTTTATTGTGATATAAAGTATTCGCATAGGCACTGCCCCAGACTGAGATTCCATATGACATACTTAGTACATTCTTATGAGCAATAAAATAGATCTTTTCAATATTTTGTTATGAATAGTTTTGGATTGTTTAAATAAAATATTTTCTGTTAGAATTTAGTTGTTTTACAAGCAAATCATAATTCAGGGTGCGATACTTAAATTTTTGCTAAAATATATCGTCAAAGTAGTTAAAACAAAAAAATTATGAAATCTCCCAATCATGACGAAATCAACGAATAAATTACCAAAAATATAGTCATTCCTATATTATATGCAATTCAAAATTTTATTCAAAGTATCAGCAATGTTAAATGCATCCAAAAATTTTAATTTTAGTAATATGGATCCACCTCAATTGGGTTATTTGTATTTTTGGCCACTTAAAATGATTTTGAAGGTTTCATCCATTTATTAATAGTCAGTTTTAAAGTAATTAATTTATAGCCCAAAATAAATAATAAATTTTCTAAAAAATATTTATGATTAAGTTAAATTTTAATATGCTTCGATGGTTTTTGGAATTATGGAGCTTCACGATTTTGAAATCAAATTTTAATAATTTAAAATGATAGGCTCGAAATTTCGGATTTTTAACTTTGAAATTGATAATTGTTTATATAGTTTCTGAAGTCGTTGATCATTATTCTGAAATGAAATTTTTGAGTTGACCAAAAAAAACTTATAACTATCTTAAAATGCTTAAAATACTAATATCAAGCATAAAAACTTAATTAATCCACCATTTTGAGTCCACCACTTTGAATTTGAAAAATTTGATTTCAGAAACACCATCAGTGACCCAGAAAATTTGGTATACAAGTTTTGACTTAATCAGCAATATTTTTTAATAATGTTGTATTTTTTGGTTATTTTGGGCGATGTGCGCCAATTACTCAAAACTGGCTATCAGAAAATTGACAAAACCTTTAAAATTGTTTTGAGTGGCCAAAAATACGATGATCTACATTTTACTGCATTTAAAATTTTTGGATGCATTTATCGTTATTTGCGCCTTACTACTTTTCTAAATTATTCAAATATTTTAATCACATAAACAAGAAGAACAAGAAACCCATTATACGACATATATTTTCTTAAATCACAAAATATCTTTCCCGGAGAAAAATTATTTTATGAATCACGAAAAAGCTTTTCCGCGAAATACAACACTTTCAAGTCCAAAATTTTCACTTATTATACACATATACTACTTTTGTAATGAAATTTATTGGATAGACCCATATAGTATATATATACATTTTAATTTTTTTAATATAAAAAGCGTTTTGTAAATCATTGGACTTATACGAGGGTTTGTGAATGATAAAAAAAAAAACAGAAAAAAAACATACGAGATAGATTTAGAGGGTTTGCTGTAATAACCTAACATAGAAACAATGGTAGGCGGACAAAAGCATGACATACGGCGCGCCATGAACACGAGTGGTATTAAAATCATATTTTTAAGCACATAGTAATATTCAGGACCTAAATGCTACTATGATGTAGTACTTTTTATAACTATATATATACTATTTTAAATAAAAGAATGATAATAAAATGTTTGTGAATAATAGAAATTTTATTGAATTTGTATAAATTCAAAAGTATAAATTTATTTCGTATTCGATTTTGAAAATAAAATATAATAGTGATATTGAAACAAAAAAATGTTTTTTATGAAAAAAGTTTATACAAATTAATTCTTTATAAATTCACTGTTTACAATTGGATAGATTTTACAATGACAAATTATATTTTTATAACTAACTGGGAAAGGTCAATTGTTAGGGAGGGGTAATGTAAAATATACCTACTTCAGTTAATACACGGTTTTGGCAGTCGATTTGGTTTAGTTAAGGTCTTTTGAGTCCCTGATCACGAATTTTGGGTTCTTTTCTATGATGAATTGTGGCTTAATCTTTAAATTAGCAAAAACTACCCTTCAAATAGAGTATTTTGATGTATTCACTATTTGAGTGTCCAGATTTGGTACAAGTAAGTATTTTGGGTCGCTGATCAGAAATTTTGAAGGAATTTTTATGGGATAAATAATGGATTCACCCTTTGGATAGCAAAAACTACCCTCTAGAAGGAGTATTTTTATGGAATTTATGTTTTTTGCAAATTTAAGGATTTAGCGCTAATTTTTCGTAAATAGGACCAACGAAATTCGTTACCAGCAACACAAAAAGCTATATAGATCAAATATGGACACTAGAATAGTGAATAGATAAAAAATACTCTATTTGGGAGTACTTTTTGCTTATATTTAAAGGGGAAGCCCCAATTTTTCATAGAAAAGAACCCGAAATGGAGACATCGAATCCGGTGGTGTAAAAAAAGTACTTTAATTTTGCATAATTTAGGGTTTCGGTTTGATTGGCATAGAAAAAGTAAATTTATGGCAAACAACAATGATAATTTTAGTTAAAAATGCTAACTTTAATAATTTCCAAGTTTCATAAAGCTGCGTTATCAAAAAATACTACCTTGCAAAAAAAATTATTTTTATAGTAGAATGTAGAGTAAATAATTTTGAATAGTGTTTTGATATGTCTATGGAAGTATAAAAAGTTTTTCTCGGTGCGTAATTAATATATAATTTCTATATTTTTTTAATGACTACACTTAATTACAAGTTAAGCTTTTTTGATGTTATAAAAGTTATAAAAAAAAGTCTCCAGTTTAAAAATATTATTAATCCTATCTTTGAATTTCGCAAAAGTTTTTTAATGTATATAAATTTATAACGACAGTCTTATATAACTGAAATTAAAAAAAAAAAAAAAAAAAAAAATTTACTTAAAAATAAAGTAGTTAAAAAGCTTTAATCTCGCATCGCTTTAAAATAAATCCTTGTATAAAACTATCATGAGAGAATATTTTATTTTTCTTTTTTTTTTTCTAATAAAATTTTTAAATTTATTTAATTACATCATTATCTTTTTTTTAACGTTCAAAGCCATTAAAAGTTTTATTATATTTATAAAATATTGGGAATAGAAAAATAAAAAATTTATTTTTCTTTGAATAGAAATGTAAATTTATATTTGTGGCTTGCTAATTTTAAAATTAACTATCATTCAATAGAATTATCTTAATTCCGTTAATCTTTACTTTTTAAAAAGAAAACTTTTCCTACAAGTTTACTATCAATATAATGAAGTTAAAAGAAAATTGTTTGTGTATAAGAGAAAAAGAGATAAGACGAGGAAAAAAAAAATGAGATTTTGAATGTTGAAAGGAATTGGATAACGAGATGGGATCAACATCTGGAAAACTAACGAAAGATTTAAGCAAAGCGCGTGTGGCTAAGAGAATCAATGGAGACTACACTTAGACATTTTCGCTAACTTATATATTTATATTGATGAAAGCATTAACTTAATGAATAAATTAAACTTTTTTGCGTTAGTAAGTTTCTTTATTATTATACTACTTGATTTACTTATTCTCTCTGTATTTGTGTGCTTTTAATATATGAGCAGAAACAAATGAATCTGACGAACCCAAAGAAGCAATCGAAAAAGAAGTGTTTGTAAATGACATTAAAAATTCAATAATTCAATTAAAAAAAAAAAAAAAAAAAAAAAGAAGAAGAAATACGATGTCTTTAACTTGACATGATAAAATGTAAGTTTTTATAATGATAGGAAAATTTACTAAAAGACTTATTAAAAACTTTTAATTAAATTTGTTTCTTTTGTTTGTTTATTGTTATTATTATTATTTTTTTATTATAAACACTTTAAAGAATATTGTATTTTAATTTTCTTTTCTTTGTCCAAAGTTAGAAGTAGTTTTTTTTTGGCCAGTAGTTTAATTTTAAACTTTATTTTTCTTTTCTTCTCAATTTCTTGATTTAGAAAATATAAAAAAAAAATAAAATACATTTTAATGTCATGTAGATTTTATATTCAGTATATATCATGAACGCTGATGTTAAAAAATAAATGTATGTAGATGGACGAGATGCATAACGCATTTTCACAACACAGCAGGTACTTTATATAGCGTAGAGAAAATAGTTATATAGTTGCAAAAGGTGCCACTTTTTTCTACTTTGCAGTCATAAAGTGCAAACTATATATTTTCTTCAAAAGACTTTGTAGCTTTTTTTTTGCCAATGAAAAGTCACGTATCAGAATTTCTTTTTTCTTTCTGTCTTTCCTTCGTTTTTTATAATCCTCATATTTTCATGAATCTTCTTACAGCATCTAATAGTGAGTAAGTAACTTCTTGGGACTTTTATGCACATTGATATTTATTTAAAATGTAACCAGAAAATAAAAGTTGCCAAGTTTATTCAGTTGGTATATAAAATAAAAAATGAAACAAAAGTTTAAAAATGTCGAATAACGAATAATTGATAATGAAAATTATGTTTTCAACAGATCATCAATGCTTTAATGCATATAAAAGCTCTCAGAAATTCTAATTTGATATATATGCTTTTGGAGACCAGCGAAATCCGAATTAGTCCCTGTTTAACGAGGATTGTGCTTTATGGTGCTATTCAACCGAATCATATAAATGCACACACATATATATATATATATATTTCAAGCATTAGCGCTGAAATTTTAATGAGGCACGATAACCAGCATTTAACAAAGGATTTCAATTTTAATGAAAATGAAATGAAAACGTTTCAACTATATTTAAAAACTTGTTTATATATTATGTATTAAACATAAAGAGAGAAATAATACAGAGAAATTATTATTTTATATTAAATTCCTTGTTATAAATTTATATTATATATCCGCAAATATGTTTATTTTGACAAAACTATTGATAAACTGATTATAGAAAAGAGACACCATCGGCATTCTTATTAATTCATTTCGATTCATATGTTCAACTGATTACTTTTAAGCGTTCTTTTCAATAGCTCAAATGGACTGATAAGAAATGAAAATTTTTAAATTCTAATATTTATGTTTTATTTACTTGTTTATTTCAACCAGAAAGTATGCACAAAGTATATTATACGATCACCCCAAAAGAGACCACTGAAGGTTTGTGCTTGGGAACTTGCAAATAATAAATAAATAAAATTCATTTAAGATTAAAATATAATATTTACAAAATGTATGCTGGATTAACGGTTTAAAGTAAATTGAAGTTTATTTTTATAGAAAATATAAATGTCAAATTTAATTTAGTACTAAAAATATATGTGATTGAAATTTAATATTCAAATTAAACAGTTATAAATATAAAGAAACTTTAATTTTGTAAAGCATAAGCTGAGTATTCTCGTTGTTAACTTGATTATAAACATGAGATTTCTTAAAGATATAAGATATAAATATCAAAGATATAAATGTTTGCAATAAATATATAGGTTAAAATTAAAATTTATTAGAAATTTTTATTGAAAAAATTGAGGCCTCTATAAGGCCCATAAATTTTTATACAAAAGATACGTAAAGATTATGTCCAACGTTGATTTTCCTGAATTGTTACATTTTTTAATATCGTATTCAGAGCCAATGATCTGCGGTCTTTTGATGAACCTATTTGAGCTTATACGAGTCGTATATCGATACCTTCTGTACCAATATTTTAAGAACTGCCTAATTTTAAAAATTTTAAATAACATTAAAAGTTATTCAATATTTATGCTCGATATGTTTGAATAAAAAAATTTATAACCGGTTTGTGTAACTACACAACCAACGAGCATGGAATATGTTTACTCATAATAGTAATAAATCCAAAAACCGAAATTACAATAAATACTGAAATATATACTATCCTTAGTCCATAAACTTAAAGTATTCTAAGTTGTTGTTCTTATCAGGGCCTGATCAGGTAAAATTATTTTAATTATTCTAAGTCCATTTCACCCCCCCCCCCCCTAAAAACTTTACTTTTTCAACCCCCCCCCCCTACCGAGCCAAACTTTTTCAAATATCCCATCCAATGAACATGTTCCATGTTTAAAAAGAGATGCAATCAGGTTAGAGTGATGAATTTGTAAATTCATTTTAAGATCATACTTGAAAAAAGGTGAATAAAAAAAATTGTTATTTAAAATAAATAGTGAAGTATAAATATAATAATCTTAACCTATATTATTTTAGAGATTAGCGTAATGATGAGTAATTTTTTATATAAAAGTTTTGTTTAACGTGGCAGCTCAGTGACAATAATAGTCAAATTATATCACTAGACATGCGCTTGGTTAGCTCAGTAAAAGTTACTAAATCTAGTAAATTTAGATCTTAATAATATTCTTATTTTCTTAATTAATTTTAAAATTTAATTACAAAATAAACAAAAAAATATAATACGAGATGTAATAATAATATTTTTTATAACTAATAATAATCTGGAATTTATTTATTAAATTTTACTCTAGTGTGTTTATAATATTTGAACTACCGCATGAATACCGCCCGACATACATTCCACATGTTTACTATAAAAATTACTAAATCATCGATAAAACTACGTTTTCTCATAATAATTTATTAATTTGTTTATTTTGTAAACAACTAAAGAGTTTTTTATTAACATCATTAAATTTGTTAATATTTTTTCTCTTTTTCCAAATATTTATTTAAAATTTTGTTCTGTAAATTTTGAGAAAACTTAAAGTAAGTACGTTTTTTTGGAGTTTTACATTTAATACCCATGTTAAATATTTTTGCATATTTCTCCGAAACTAAACAACTAATGCTCTCAAAATTTTTACAGTATATTTTATTAATAAAAAACTTTAATTTTATATAATTTGGTGCAAATCTGTTCTGTAATTATTGTTGCGAGGGTCCCACCTTAAACTTAAATAAATTAAATTAAAAAAAATTGAATACACTTGTTCGTAATAATGATTGTGAATAAAGTTAAAAAAAAAGGTAGTATAGATAGAATTTAAAGTAAGAATTTTAAATAATACGTACCCTACGTAAGTAGGAAAAAGATAAACAAGGAAAAAATATTTCTTTCAGCTTGTTCGGATATAGGCAATCTTTTTACTATGCAAAAACATGAAATTTAAAAGAATTTCGCGATTAGTATCTTGACGAACCCTACATACTTTGTATACGTTAGTTTTCGCATATTTGTGTATTGTATATTAGATTTTGGTTAACTTTTTTTTCTCCTTTTCCCTATATTTAACCTCGAATTTGAATCAATTTATCTTTCCTTATTTGTAATGAAAAATCATAAACTAATTATGACATTTTAGAAAGTAGGTAGCTCAATCATCATGGTCATACGATGAACAGGAAATATGCTATTCTATAGGGATCGTATGTATGCTTATTCTTTGTACTAAGCATGGGATATGCTATCGCATTAAATTTGTATATCATCAGTTAGAGCGTTCAACATATGTCACCGAATGAATGCGGAATAGTGCCCTCATTAAAAAAAGTAAACTATAAGTTATTAAATTTTAATAATTAGGTATATTCTATGAGTTGTACGAAGTTACAAAATAATTTAGTAAAATTTTCCCTTACAGGCTTAAAATAATTTAAAGCATAATTCTCATTAGAAGGTTTTGAAAAATGTACCTGTTTTATTTTGCTTTATTTAAGTCGAAAAATTTACTTAGGCAAACATTTGAAAATTGGCAGCTTTTATGAAAAATTCCAATACAGTCTAACTAGGCCACTGTCGGGCCCAATTCAAAAGAAAAAAATATTTGTCAAAAAACCAAAAACACCTATTCCCTATTTTTTATCACGAATGCTAAAAAAAGGGAGGGTAACACATGAAAATTCTAAATCAGGATTTACACAAGAATGGAATATAAATTTATGAATATTTTAAGACCAACTGGATGTATATCAGACAAGTAGTTTGCTCAGAATTGGCGAAATCGATTTTAACACTTTCCGAGAAACAAGCGTAAAATTTTTTTTTGACCCTCTTGAAAACTTATAAATTAAAAATATATCTAATGAGAATTGTATCTTAAAAACTACGAATGAATTTGAATCCTTTCCACAGATTGAGACTACTAAAATTCGACGAAATCCAAAATAATCCATGAACTAATGTACAAGAATATATTTATACACAATACTTACGTATGTATCGATTATTCTTTGGCACGACTTACATTTGGAACATATAGCTTGAATATAACCAGCATGTAACGTTGCCGTCGGGCTACAGGTCCTCCCTTGAATTCGAAACGAATTCGTTTGGATCTTAAATCTTTTTATTTTTCTTTTATCTTTTTTTTTTGCTTACATTATACTGTGCTGAGTTTTTCTTTCCTCAATTTTCTTTTGACCTTCTTATATTAATAACATTCAATGATATTCTGTATATGCAGATTTTTTTTTATAGTAAGTAATTTCATTATTATTATTTTTTTTTAATTCAAACTTAAGTATTTTTAAAATTTTTTCTTTGCTTTGATAGATCCAGTTTGGCTGCAAATATTTTTACAATATTGCGGTTAAACGAGTATCAATTTTTGTGAACTTTTAGGGGGCCGTTCCCGATGGCCCTCAGGGACTCCTGTGTATTGTTACTCTCGTACTCGATATTCTTTTTAATATCAATAAGATCACTTACCTTTTTATTTCTCCTATTTCCTAATTTCCTCTTTTACGTTCTGGTTCAGCAATGGGTTCGTAACCCTTGAAAGGTTAATGGGAAAAAATAAAAGAAATTTTTAAAATCCATATATTTTTATCCTTGGGATTTATTTACGTAGGACAGTTTTTAGTACTTAATAATATCATTACAAAATTATTAAACTGGAATATCGCGAGGCGTGATACAGATACTCTGGATTTCCAAAATCTAATGTAAAGGCTAGCCAAATGACTGTTCTCTCTCAATGAGAGCCGGTCTCTAAGAAGTGTTGTCCCTCCGCTAAAACCCGAAGAATCTTTTCACTAATGAAAAACATCATGGTGTACAGGCCCCACAGGGATCGCCAGCGGATAGACGGTTTTTTCCGGCTTAGTTACCTGAGGTACGGTGTAGCGAATAGTACATTAGTCTCTGTAGGGTATCGGTCTCAAGACCGTGACTTGGGATATGCACCGATGTGTTGCGTCATATCCGTATATACAATAGTTGTCTTGTGGGCCTCTTTTGAGGTCTTATATTATATACTAATTATATTCGTTGGGGAGGTTGAACGGCTGTCAAAAACTTATCATTGCTTGTGATTGCCATTGAATGTGATCGTAGCTAATTATTTAATTGCCCAATAACACGAGTTCAATAGTTGATCAATTCCTTTTCAATTGATTTCGCAATCCCGGACACACAAAAGATGACAAGTTACTTTTTATAGACCTTGATTTCTTTTCTTTGAAAATCATAAAATAATATAATAAAAATGAAAAAAAATATAAAGAATACATTTTTAGAAACATTGATTTTTAGTTATTGGAATAAAAAAAATTTATACCTTGTAGGGTCAAGGTGGCAATAAAAAAATAAATTTTAAAACGGGCACATTTTACCATTACAACTTGTTCAAGTATATTAAAAATACCCCGCGAACTAGCTGGCACTAAGGTTCCTCAAACAATACAATGAGCTAAATACTTCAATATGCCATAGATATCACTGGCAATCAGATTTTCTTGTCTATTTTAAAAAATTTTTTTACCTAAAAAGTTATTTTAAAAATTTGGGGTAGCTCAGATACGAAAAACACGGTTTTTGACATAAAAGTGAAAAAATCTTTTTGGCACCTATCGCCGATTTCTTGTTCACGATTTTTTTCGGTTTTCTGAAGGTTCAAACTACTTGAAAACACGGGTCATATCGATGTGCCGTAAAAAAAAAAAAATACGATTTCGGCTCAAATTAAGTAGCACTTTTAAAATAATTACTCATATGCTTATACATAGAAATTGGTGGAGTTTTCGTTACAAATGTAAAAAGAAACTGTTCATCATAACCGGAATTTCGTTTGCAGATACCGAAATCTTAGTTACCGCAAATGGGAAAGTGCTGTTAACGGAACCAAATTTTATTTCAGCATACGTATTGAAAAATAAAGTAGTGATAATCAATATTAAGTCAGACATCATATTATTTTATATAAGTACGCCATCCTCTTTTCGAATATGTTTTTAACAGGGTCAATAGAACACGAAAAATTATCTTGTAGAAGAATAGAATTGAATGTTTAATACAATATTTATTATGGAATCAGATATCCAAAATAAAAAATTTAAGAAGATTTATCGATTTGTTTTTTTTTTTATATAGTTCTTGTGAACTCTAATAAAATTTCAGCGTCAAATTTCTGGTACAAAATATGAATAAAAAATCGTAAGCAGTTCTTAGAAAAAATTAAAATTATTATTCTTTTTAATTTAACTAAATTAAAAATTTATTATCAATAAAACAAGACTTCTTTTTTATTAATGGAAATTCGTAGATATAAGAATTAATTAATTCAGAGTATAAAAGTAATTTTTAAATAGCCAAGTGCATTGTTTTATATTAATCTTTAACATTAATTAAATAATTAAAATAGGTGATATAATTTACTGCAACCTATTTGTATATATATCAAATTCCAACTAGCTTTAAGTCAAAAATAAGGTTCATTATAGTAAATATTCGTTTGTCCGTATTTATCTTCGCGATTAGGTTGCGTCAACCCAACGTAGCTTGACAATACCGTATATTTTTCATAGTGTGAGAATAGAATACACTATAGAAATCTCAAAATGTATCCTGCCAGCAGATTAAAGAGAAGGTTCGTGTAAGAGCTCTTAATAATCCAAAAAAGTACTAAAATTTAAGCAGAGAAGTATTTCCCTATAACTAATCGATCCATATCCCATTATCACAACTTTAGAAGATCCTCTACATATATAGAGTAGCAGTTTTATAGAGAAATACAATCCAATCCAATTTAAATACACGTATACATATTTATATATAAAACGACCCTGTCCGGGGACCAGTGAAACCGTCAAGCTTTTATGGAAATTCTAATCGGAAAAGTGAAGTAGTGCAAAGGATCTAATAAAATGTATTGGATATTTACAAAATGGTTGAAAAATAAATATGAAGCTTTTTTTTTTTTAATAAAAAAGTAAATAAATTTTCATATTCTATGATCTTTGGAATAAAAAATAATAAAATTAAAAAGAGTACAAAATGCAGAAGAGAAAAAGGGAATGAGAAAATATAAAGTTAAAAAGTTTTAAGTTATCTATATTTTAGTGTATATAAGTAGTTTGGTAGTTCACGTTAAGAAACTAATTTTCGCGATATTGGTTTTATGAAATTGGTTATTGATGATCTTTCTACTTGGCTGTGCTTGCAATAATGACGCAAACCTCCGTATATTAATTTTAAAGTACCCTTATTTTCTATCTTCGTTCGTCATCGTTCTTCCTCTTCTTCAATTTTTTATTTTCTTTCTATTTCTTATATTTTACCTCTTTCTATACATAATATCTTTTGCATATATGATATATATATATATATATATATGTAAGAGTTTGCTTTCGTTCGTTCGTTCCTTCGTTCATCATCGTTATCGATATTGTAGCTATCAACGTCAAAAAAAAAACTAGCTAACCATATTTTACTTACATAAATAAAAATTTTATTTTACTTTATTTATTTTTTACTTGTCAATTTAAAAAAATATATATATAGGTATATATGAAATACAATACATATATATTTTTATTTTCTACCGTAAGTCTTAGAAATTCTTTTTGAATACGAGACAGTGTACTATTTTCTGAATGGTTGGTATTTTGGCTAAATTCCAAAAATTTTAGAGAGGAATTCTACCACTTATTCGTGGTCAAGAGAAAATGTACAGAGATTTGTGAAGCAGAACTACATAAAAAAAAAAAAAAAAAAAAAATAACATATAAGAAATAACTACTGTACTTTATTATTATGATTACTTTTATTGTTATATTTATTATTTTTCTCATTACTTTATTAAATTTATTGAAAAGAAAATTTTGATAATTTTATTTTATGTTACGTAATTTCAATTACAGCTACTCATTTTTATTTCTGAATCATTTTACCAAACTGTTGGTAATAAAAAAATCTTTAATTATTATGGTCTCTATTTTTTTGTTTTTTTTTATTTTTTAGTTTTTACTATCCAGACAAGAAAATGACATGCTGTTTTATATTTATATCTATCTATATAAACGTATAGCTGTGCAAATGTGTGGAACCGATGTTACCAGAGTAGTAAAATTCAACCGCAACGCAAAGGTTACAAGTGGTCATTTTAAACCTCGTATTTACGAAGAGTATCTTTTTCTTTTTTCTTTTTTTTTTATTGTTTTATATTATGGACAATACCTTTACGTACGATTCTGCATATGTGCACTTTTTTTTTTCTTTTATTTTTACAAAAATATCTAAATACATAAATACGTTTGCATTATATCATCTATATATGCGAACATGCAGAAAAACTTGTTTTTTTATTTTCTACAAAGAATTTGTTTCAATGTGTTTTATAGTATATAACCGTACAATTACTGCATACGAATTGTTATGACTTTGCTATTTGTGATAAAGAAAAAATTAAATACGACTCGTACCTTTTTTTTTATTTTTATTTATTCTTTCTTTTTTAATATTAATTTTATCATTTTATCAGAAATTAAGCTATTCCTTTTTTAATTAATATAGTTAATTATTTTTACCTAAGAACTCCTTATACTTTTAAAAATAACTTGTAAATTTACAACATGTAATTGAGAATTTTCAATTTTTATCAAAAATTTACAAAAGTTTACTACATATTTCGCAAAATAACTATTTTCTACAGGAGTTATTTTTAAACGAAATTTTTTAGGTCAAAAACGAAAAAGTCTTAAAAATGCATAATTTTTCTTTAGTTCATTTTGATTCCTGTGTGGACTTGCTTTGCAAGATTCCGGGGTCAGATTTTTAATTTTGTATCGATAATCGATTTTTTGTCTTTTTTGGGTCCGCCATATTTAATTAACGGTCAATAATATTAAAAATCTGACGCCAGAATCTTGTAAAGCAAGTCGTTTTTAGTAAAAAAAGACTTAAAGTTTAAAAAAAAATCATTTTTACCCGTTTTCTAAGCGAAAATCCGAGCGTCAGTGGTATGGTCGTGCCGGCGCTAATGGGTTAAGACCTAATTTTTTTTTCGAAAATTTTTTTACCAAAAAATGTCAAGGTACTTTTTTTTTTTTTTTTTTTTATTTTGGATGTAATACCTCATTTATTTCCATGAAAGTACTTATATTTGAAAGTACGATTTTTACTCGATATCTCGAATCTGATAATTAATTTTTTGAAAATTTGTTCCAAAATTTTTAATCAATAAAAAAAGCTTTTAATAGTTAATAGAAATGTATGTATGATTGCATGCTTATACTTGGTGATATCTGTGGCATATTGAAGTATTAAGCTCATTGTTTGAGGAACCTTAGTGCCAGCTAGTTGGCAGGGTATTTTTGAATATTTTTGAACCTAAAATTTAATTAATTTTATACCATTTCCTACTCAGTTTCAAAAAAAAGTTTAGCATGCTCTTGTAAGACCTTAACAATAAAAAATAGCTTTTCGAAACTTATCTGCTTATAATTTAAAACAATACAAAAAGAAAAAAAAAAAGAATTGATAAATATAATTGGTACTTTTTTTTTACTTAAAATCTGATAAATTTTTTTTTATCATAGATTTTTAAATTAAAGCAATTGTTTTAGTACAAAAAAAAAAAAATAAATTGTTTGTTCTGATATTTATGGTTATTATTTTTTTTTTAATTTTTTTTTTTTTCAGTAGTACGTTTCTATATACATATATATAAGTATATAGATTGTTAAAACGGTAAAGGAAAAAAAAATTATAATTATAATAGTAGGAATCTAGTACTTGTTCGCTTGAATAAATGATTTAATTTTTTTCAAATACGACAAAAGGATAAAAGCTTAGTAAAAAGAAATTATTATTCTCATAAAAAGATTCACCGCTGTTTCCAGTCGCTTCCTTTATGTCTTCTATTATATCTCTTTTATGTATAATATCTTTTTTTTTTTCAATTTTTTTTATAGATATAATCGATATCCTGGACTTTTTTACCTAATTATGCACGTGCTAGTTGGAAACCATTAATTTTATTTCACGTATATAGGGGCATGTGTGTGTGTGAAAGTAAAAAACAAAATAATAAAAAATAAAAAAAGTTAAAATTTAATTCTTGCCTTTTTTCGTACTTAAATTCAGTGTTTACATTATTGATCGAATATTATTATTTCTTTTGATTTTTTGCATACGAAAATACTTAAATCCTGTACATTTATGTCAACCAATATATTACGTGTCAAGTGTAAGAGTGGTGTGTAATATATTAAAGAAAAACTATCATTTTTTAAACGGAAGTATCGATTTATATGAGGAAAAAGTTAATGTAACAAAAAAATTTGAAAAATATTACATTCTTTTTGCGGATAAAATGATTTTTATAACTTCCATAAGTAAAACCATTTATTTTATTAAAAATTGATTGTATTACTAAGCTATTTTTTTTTTTTAAGGGAAGATCAATATACTTGGATAAAATACAGCATATATTTAAAATTTATTATTTTTTAGCAAAATTTAATTGAATTAATAATGAATTTACTATGTATATACGCATGCAATAGCTTATTACATAAAAAATTTTATCGTGATTCTTTATTAAAAATAAATAGCTTATTTAATCACTTCTAAAAACTATAGGTAATTTTTTAGGATAGTTTCCAGACTAATATACAAGTATAAAGATAAACAGGATAATACGTATAGGAAAGATATTTCAGAAACGGTTCTTAATTATAAATTAATTGTTTCTTGAGTCATGGCTCGATTGTTACGCCTGATTTTCATGGTAATTAAGACGCCTTCAAGCTACAAGAACTTAAAGATTTTAAGGAGTTATGATTGTAAATAAAAGTTAAGACGAAATTCAATGAAACAGGAAAATTATTAAAGCTAAACATTTTTAAAGTTTCATTGAACTTAGTTTTATCTTTATTACCACAATTGTTCTTTTATTGCAAATTAAAAATAGGCAGTTTCACAGTGCTCTTATGGAAATTCATATTTGGAGCTTAAAAAAAGTAGGATAATGATGACACAGGGAGATAAAATTAATTAAATATGACAAATAAATTGTCAAAAATTATATTTCCAATTTATTTTATCTAAGTTACCACATTCAATCATTAATTATTCGGTAAAAATCAAGTTTTAGCAAGTAACATAATCTAAAATAACAATATTTTTTCATAATTTACAAAATTAAAATAATTTTTTTTTTCAATAATATTACATATATACACATTTTTAAATATTTTTATGACTAATTTCATTTTAAACTGCAAATTAAAAAAAAAAAATAGCGTCGGTAATGTGGATATTTACTGAAATTTTCTATTTAGGATCATAACTCCTTAGTACATACAAGAAGAACTTACGTAAGAGTAGAACGAAGATATTTCTTCTCTTTAACTTATTAAAGCTTTTCAAAAGATGCTCATTTTGTTACTATTTATATACTTTTTATTATTATTTTCCTTCTTTTTTTTTTATACACAGCAATAAATACTATATAAAACATTTTATTCTTTTGCTTCTTTTTTAATCAAATAATATAAAGATTTAATTAACTTTTAATCTAAATAAATTATTGAAATAAGAAAAAAAAAATTAATAATTCATTTTTAACTATATAGTTCGTAGAAATATTTATTTTGCCAAATACGGAGGTTCACAGGTCCGAGGTCTGTAATCGTATTTGGTAAAAATAAATATTTCTAAGAAAATAAATTTATTATTTGCATTTACATATCTACTAACCTCTCAAATATTTTACTACTGGGTAACATATGAGCTCTAATTACAGAGAAAAGCCTTAATATCCGTTTTTTGTTAGGTTGTTTGAGGTAAATAGAAAAAATTTTTAATTGATGGAATGCTATTTTTCAGGTCATAATTTAGGTCATAGCGGATTATGACACGCTCCAACTTTTAAAATAAATTGTTCCATCATTTTTTGAAGTTAAAAATACATATATTAGTAGCAGTAATCACAGAGCCTAATATTCAACGAAAAAAAAAAAATCAATTTTTAATAAATCATTACCCATTTTTCATTGCCTGTCATATTTGCATAATTCTGGATATAAGATGTTTATAGAGAAGGGTATCCCAGAAGGCCTGAAAATCGAGGAGTTGAGGGGTCAAATAGTCTCAATCAAGAGCAAATCGTACAGTCTCGTTTTAGAGAGGGGGGGTTAATTTTGATTTACAAACTTTGAATAATCTGTGTTTAGAGACTAATGCAATTTTTGAGGGAAGCTAGGATGTTTGTAATAGATAAGTAGTCAGTAAACATGAACATGTCCTATGTAAGCCGTTTGCATACATATACAAACCCGTGATTAGTTTTTTTAAAAACTAAAGTCAGCATCGTTTTAAGGACGTCAAAGAACATAGAGACAACATTTCAGTATATCATTTAATAAAGAAAGAAAAAAAGTGTAGAAAAAATTGGCTCTATCACTAAAATTTTTTCAAAGCTCCAGGGCAATTTATATACTATAGAATAAGATATCATTTTCACCGTTAATTCATATTCGCAATATTTGTGTTTTTTTATTTCTTTTTGAATAGCAATACACGTTTCCAAACTTTTTATTTTTATTTTGATGTTTGAACGTTTGCTGCTGATTAGAAAAACATACACAGGACATATTTCCATTATAAAGTTAGAATTATTATTTTGCTTGGAAAAAATTGTTTTTTTAATTTTCTAATATTTTGAATTTTATTTTAAAAAAATGATGACGAAAAGGTAATACATATTTATTTGACGTAAAATATTATAGATGTTTAAAACTAGTGGTTTCTTGCGATAATATTTAGCATTTATATGATAGTTGTAAAGTTCCATGTATGAAAGCGTTTTGTTAAGTAATATATAAACGATTTCTCGAAAATAAATATGTGTACGTACATATACCACAAAAGTTTTCGACAACTCGTTACTCATCGTTTCTAAAGTGTTTACTTGTCATCATTACTTCACCCTCTTTTAACATTTCTCTTTTATACCCAACTTATATTATACATTAGCTAACATAACGACACTCGAAATGCTAATTAGAATTTCCAACAAACATTTCTAAGTATTTTATAATAATATTATTGGTTTAAAAATAACACATATATACAGCTTTATTATATATACTTTTACAAATTAGTGCGTAACTTTTAAAACGTGTTAAAACATATTTTCTAAATTATAAAGTTATAACTTTTATTACTACACTATATGAGTCATTCCTAGTGAAACTGGTCTAAGGGGAAATTCAACGTGTAAGATTTAAAAAAAATCGTCTGGATTTAAAAATATGATAATGTATCAGTTTTTTTTTATTATACATAGTGTAGGCCTGAATCTCTATATTGCAATGAATTTTTTTTTTTGATAGGTCTATAAAATTTTCCAATTATTATTATTATTCGTTAGGTCTCTAAATACAAATATGAAATCTGTTATTTTACCAAAAAAGGAATTTTCAGGTTATATTCTATTTGCGGGTTCTTTAACATTTTTATTGGTTACATTTATTGGGTCCTTATTATATGAATTTGATATTTGTTTTTATCAAAAATGCGCTAGTTTTCCGAAATAAGCAACTTTAGATAATTTTTTTGTTTTTTTTCAATATTTTATATTGTAGGCAAATGGAACATTTTAAGTATAAACGGTTATCATATCGACGGTCCCTATAGGAATAACATCGTTATTCACTGAGAGTAACAAAGACTCCGACATCTCGTATACTTAAGAAATACGAAGATACCCAAAGCCTCTTGAACGATAGACAAGCCTTAAAATCAAGTCTTAAAACATTATATAATTCAAAGTATTAATCTGATGCATTTTCTCTGAATCTCTTATTATTTATTATATAATTAAATAAATCAAATCTTGTAACTATAAATTGTATATATTATATTGTAAAAATTCATATATGATATTGTAAAATTACATTATGTGTATTTCCTATACTAATAAATTTTAGACTGTGATAAGAATGAATGTATTGATGACAAATAACTAATAATTATGTTAAATTTAAATACTATTGTAATATACTATGTAAAGGGTCACAAACCCGTACAATTTTAACATCATTTGATGCTAAAATATTAAATAAATAAATAAATAAATACTTTATACATTGAAATGTCAGCGTCTTTGCTACTCTCGGCGAATAACGATGTTATTCCTAGGGACCGTCGATATATTCATGTTCAGGGACTTAAAAATCATAAGCAACAGATAAAATGTTTAAAAAAAAACAGACAAAAAATAACTTCAAAATTCGTATTGTGGCTAACTGTACCGTTTTCGGTAAAATCAGATTTCATTTTGTATTTAGCGACCCAATAAACATAAATAATCATTGTAAAATTTAATGGACCTATCAGTAAGAAAAGTAATTACTAAAAAGAGGTTCAGGCCTACCCTAAGAGGTTTCTAAACGGTAGCTGTTTAACGATCTCTAAATATATCAAATTTCAAACTTTCTCTACGCTGTTAAAAGTTAAAAAATAATTTTCAACTAAAAAGTGTTTTTTTTCATTAGGGGTAAAAAAACCTGAAATTTTGAGAAAACTTAAAAAAAAAATTTTTTTTTGTCAATTTCAAAATTCTAGTTTTAAAATTTTAGTTTTTCTGTTAAAAAAGTGTATCATAAGAACTTAAAATAGTACATTCTTAACCACCGAGGTACTGTAATGAGGTTAAGAAGGTATTTTTCTCTACAACCGGGCAATAACGACTATATTCTAACTTTGAGAGGTTATCATTATTGCCTTTAGTAAATAATAGTATACATTTTAAAAATCAATATTTACTGTACAATATGCGATTACAGTCCACTACGTTCTTCGGGCTTATAATCCATCGGATTTGCCAAAATGTACTATTAGGCCGATTTTAGAGTTACGTAGAAAATTAACATATGTCAGGCGTGTATATTACCGTTCGTATGCTCCTATAGAAAAATCATACATTTTAGGACCTTATTTACCAAGGACAATAGTGATGACATCTCAAACATAGAATAGTTATATTGCCCACAAGTATGTATAAAAATTAATTCTCATAAGTTTTAATTTTTTTTCCAAATGTTTCATTTTTAGGCTTTTATTGTTAGAGAATAAGAATTTTGACCTGGCTTTTGGATTCTTTTGAATACATCGTTTGTTTAACTAATTTTATATGGAAATGTTTGTACTGTTTGTAGTCAATATCACTTGACATAAAATAAATTTTTCTTTTTATTTTCTGAAATTTTGAATAATTCACTTATTAAATAGTTTTAAAAAAAATGTTTTTTTAGAATATGTTAACAAAGTATCAAATCAACAGATATTTGTATAAGATTATAATTTTTGCGTAGTGTAATAAATTTTTATCGTATCGACAATTTAACTTTCTTCTTGCAGTACGCATACAAAAATTTAAAATATTCATATAGCTATTTTTATTTTATTATTATTATTGTTATTATTGAATATTTGAAACTGATGTGTATTCATTCGATACATCATATTTAAGTAAGTCATATATACATAAAGTGATAAATTATATAACACCGAGTGTCCGGAATGATTCATACGCGTGAATTTTAATATTTGCAATGGGATGTATAAAACTTTATTCATATAACTATACAAAGTTTTACTTTTTTTTCAAAGGCTTAATGCTTGAATGGAATAACTTTAATTTTAAAAGAAAAAAAAATTTAAAGATTAAAAACATATGAATTATTGCTTTACTTTTTAGTACTATGTATACAGTTTCTGATATTAGCTGATTCAGGTATTTTATCGATATTTTTCACTTTGACAATCTGGCATTCTGATACGTTACTTTTCGTAAAGGTACAGTTTTGAAAATATTATTTTTGGTAAGTACACATGAAAAAAGAATTTTTTTTTTAATTAGTCTAATTATCATAATAATATACTTTTTAGTACTTCATCCAAAGTTCATCCTTTTAATTTTTCATTTCTTTATTTTTTTTGTATTTAAACGTCATTGGTCATTTTTCTTATAATACACTTTCAACAATGAGAGTTTAGGTGTTAACTATAATTTAGTTTCCTACGAATAATAGTAAATGTCCTTTTCAAGAAAGTCTTCGAGAAAACGTTTTTATTTTTCTGAGTAAGTCTTGACTGGAGATATAGAAAAAAAAAGAATAGTAATAACGAAGAAGGAAATCGATTTTGAAAAAAGCACTGATAGGAGTTTATATATATATATAAGATTTTTCTATAATTTAATAAAATGTTATACGTCAAAAAATACAAGAACTTCGATTTATTGTTATATTTTAGAAAATGATTACTTGAAGCAAGAGAAGAAAAATAGAAAGAAAAATTGATAAAAATAAAAATTATGGTTAAATTTGTAATTTTTTTCTTTCCATTCTTAAACTTAGTTACGGTATAAGGTTTTTTTTTAGTATCTTGTTACCTCTGCTTTAGGATCTTATAAAAAAATGCCTTCTATGCACGTTTAAGCAGAGATAAAAAAAAGGTTAATAGAGAAAGATAGAGGATAAACTATCTGGTTTTGTATTTAATGATAGTTCTTGCGAAGCTGCAAGTCAACACAATGACTTTTTTTGTTAAGGTGGAAAAAAAAAGTATATCACAACAATATAACGTTATATCTTTTTTACTAATATTATGACTAAAAACTCAAACTATGAATTTATTAGCCTTATTACTTTTTTTACTGTTCTTATAACTTATATAATTTTTTATTGTATTTAAGAAATTATTTAATTTAAAATACTAAGCATGTAAATATAAAAATGATACTAAGTTTGCTTTCGCTAATGCAATATAAACAAAAATTAAAAAACAGAGATTTGAAATTTTAAATGTAATAAAAAATTAGGGATGGGCAATTTTTATCGATTTTGTTAAATAATATAATAAATTATTTTCCCAATTATTTTTATTAGTCATTAATAGATTATCGATTTTTTTCTTAGATATGGGATGAAAAAAATAAAAAACGCTGCCACATTATTGACACTACGGTTCCTCAAGCAATAACAAATATTTATATGAGTTAAAAATTATTCCCATTTTATGTATCATATCTGAGAAAAGGTGCAAAAAATTAGGTATTACGTACAAAAAGAAAATAATTTTGTCAATATGTTTATTTTATAAAAATTAGGTATCAGCTGCGAAACATCAAGTAAAAACGACAGAAAAAAATGAGGTACTACGTTCAAAAAGAAAAAAAATAATGGTGATATGCTTATTTTTTAGAGCAAAAAATATTGACAAAAAATTTTTTTAAATTAGGTATCAGATCCGAAAAATAGAGTCAAAACTATATTTCTAAAATTAGTACTTGCAAATAAAATAAATTGGTACTAATTTTTGATGCTAAAATGTTTTAGAAAAAAATGTTCAAAAACTTAGGTGTCAGTATCAAAAATCAAGTAAAAACGATACTTTTGGATATTAGTACTTTCATTGAAAAAAATGGGGTATTACATCTAAAATAAAAAAAAAAGTACCTCGAGATTTTTTGGTGAAAAAAAATGTTGAAAAAAAAATTAGGTCTTAACCACAATGCTTCGGAAATATCGCAGGTTACATACATACATACATTCATACGTAAACCCACACATACACATACAGGCTTTATTTAAAAACTGGTATTTTAGCTTCCTGGGGTCTCAAAACTTGCTTATGTGCAAAAGAAAATCAAAATTTCACCTATCACACTTTCACCTATCACCAAAATCCAAAAAATGAACCTAAATATTTAATTAGATTTCAGTTTCCAACCCTATTGATCGGATAGGAGATAATAAAGTGCGAATCAATATATGCTACTGTTCTCAACATTCCAATTCCCAGTTACCAATTAGTTTTTATAGCGTTTGCTATAAACTCGACTATTTTAACATGACATGTGATACGGCTTCAAAAAAATTTATAACCGGTTTGTGTAACTACACAACCGACGAGCGTGGAACATGTTCACTTTTAACATTGATAATAAAGTATCTATTGTGTTCATAATATAAATATTTATATGCAAATATTTATATTTAGATTTTTATTATAGAAATCAGGCTCCTTAGACATCAAAGTGAACAAAATTAATTAAATTTTCAAATTATTATAGATTTTTAAATAATATCAATTTATTTTTTATTAATTTTTACAACAAATTCTTTAAAATTATGCACCAATGGTCCCTAGGTACTTCTGCACCAAAGGTCTTTAGGGACTTCTGTACCAATAGTCCCTAGGTACTTCTGCACCAATGCTCCCTAGGTACTTCTGCACCAAAGGTTCCTAGATACTTCTGCACCAAAGATCATTAGGGACTTCTGCACCAATGCTCCCTAGATACTTCTACACCAAAGGTTCCTAGGTACTTCTGCACCAATGCTCCCTAGGTACTTCTGCACCAAAGGTTCCTAGATACTTCTGCACCAAAGGTCTTTAGGGACTTCTGCACCAATAGTCCCTAGGTACTTCTGCACCAAAGGTTCCTAGGTACTTCTGCACCAAAGGTCTTTAGGGACTTCTGCACCATAGGTCCCTAGGTACTTCTACACCAATGCTTCCTAAGTACTTCTGCACCATAGGTCCCTAGGTACTTCTGCACCAATGCTCCCTAAGTACTTTTGCACCAAAGATAATTAGGAACTTCTGCACCAATGCTCCCTAGATACTTCTACACCAAAGGTTCCTAGGTACTTCTGCACCAAAGGTCTTTAGGGACTTCTGCGCCATAGGTCCCTAGGTACTTCTGCACCAATGCTCCCTAGGTACTTCTGCACCAAAGGTCTTTAGGGACTTCTGCGCCATAGGTCCCTAGGTACTTCTGCACCAATGCTTCCTAGGTACTTTTGCACCAAAAGTCCCTGAATCGAAAATATTCTAAGTCCATTTCACCCCCCCACCCTAAAAGCGTCACTTTTTCACCCCCTCCTGCCGAGCCGGACTTTTTCAAATACCCCATCCAGTGAACATGTTCCATGTTAAAATACAGGCTAACCTTTTGTATTCACAAGAAATGTTTCTACATCACAGGAGGAAAGAAATGGCCACGAAGAGCTTTTAGAATGCAAATGCTCCTGCCTGGAAATTTCAAATCAACTAACTTCACCAAACCCCCCTCCCCGTTTTTTAGGTAGTCTAACATGTTATAACAAACGGGAAACCATAAATATCGCTCCATCTAAGTAACAATGTATTTTATTTGCGTAACAAGGTAAAATCCTGACATCTCTAATGTGTAAGTATAGATATTGAATTAAAATACTGCATGAATAATATCTTCTTATTTAAATACTGTAGATCTATTCGAAATTTTTATTGTGTAGGTAAACAAAAATTTTTAAATAATTAATTAATTGATTATAATTTTTTTTCATTTCATAATCGCAACCTATTTATTCGATAATTGTTCATTCCTATAAATAATACAAACAAAATTATTATTTAATTTAAAAGAGGAAATAAATTTCATTCTAATGTTATAAATTTAATTGACGTCATTAGAATAGAAAACGTAAGGCAATCTGCATATGAATAAAAATATTTTATTTAAAAAGTTATTTATTTAATGGTATATAATTTAATAACATATGCCTGTATATAAAGTTTGAATTTTTTATTTTTTTTTATATTTAAGTTCACGTCTTAATTTTAAAAATATATAAAATTAACTTAAAAAAATTTAATAAATAATGTATTATAAAATTTTACATTAATAACGAGAGAAGAAACAAATGACAATTACAGTTTAGTTTTTGTTCTTTTTTTTTTTTATTTTCTAGTTTGTGTGATAAATGAAAATGGGAATCGTATCTCTAACACATAGTTATTTTTATTTTTATACTTGTATACATATAAGTAGTAAAACCCAATGTTTTGTCAGACAGTTTCTCATATTCATGTAAAATTCATATACTTTTATTTTATTTTAGACACACACACACATGCATATGCATTGTATGCATGCATTAAATTAGAATTTTTTAAATTTTAATGCTTTTTAAATTTATATGGAAAACGGTTGGAAAAAATGCTGCTAAAACATTGGTGTTAAGGTTATATGTCCAGAAAGAAAAAAAATGTATTTTTATTATTATTTTTTTCTGTACACTAGCCACGAAAGTAACCCACTGCGCGGTCAAGGAAATCGAAATTTCTCGCTACTATCGCAGAAAAATTTTATACGGCCCTTGTCCATAAATAAAGAATGCCCCAGATCGCAGTTCACCATCCTCGGCTTCGCCTCGGAAGGTAATTTACGTGCAATTTGGGCCATTGTTTACTTTTCTGGACACGGGCCATAAATATACTATTTTTAGAAAAGCCTGAAATTCAGGGGGGGAGGTCAAATGGACATAAAATATTTTTTATTTAGGGACTTAGGATAATTTGAATTTAGGGACTTATACTCGGTTCTAGGACGTATAATAATTAGGGAGTATAAGTTGAAAGGGTTATAAGTGAACGTCTTTGATGAGCTTTGGTTGTATGAATACTCAAACCACTTACGTTTTTTTTATTAATATTTTCAAAAATTTACATTTCAGATCTGATTAATAGAGTAATAATAATTATTCTGAAATTCCTGTGGGAAAAAAATGAAATATTACGTTTAAAAAGAAAAGAAAGTGTTGTCTTATTTTTTGATAACAAAAATAAATAGAAAAAAAAAATTTTCAGAATACGTTTAAGAAACGGAGAAAGTGTTAAGAAATATATACTCATTTATACCAGATACATATATTACTCACATATTATATATATATATACATATTACTATAATTTGGATTGCTGGATCTGTGGATCATAACAAATGCTTATAATTAAAAAAATCAGAATTTAAAATTTGACCTATACGGCCAATGTTTGATGCATACCCATTTGGAAAAATAAGTAATTTCGTGCTTATTTTAGTTGGATATAAGTTGATATGAACAGTTGTTGGTATAAGCAAATAAGTATAAACATGTATGTATAAATTTGATTGTTTGCGTTATAAGATTTCAATCTATCTTTTTTTTTATTCTCCGGTAAATTTTGTTTATCATAGAAAAGCTACAAATTATACGTACAAAAGTTTAAACAGTTGTCTTGCACACTCTTGTTTATTTACGTACGGTTATATGTATATGTGTGTTAGTAAGTTTAATTGTAAAAATAAGATGCAAGTGCAGAGAGATAACTGAAAAAGTAACTAGGAAATATACTCTGTATATAACCACAAAAGAGTTGCTTTTCAATTAATGTTTTCTGAACTTGAGCAACGCTCTACTTTACTTGAATTAACTAAAAAAGGTTTTTCCTATTTAAAACTTTCTCATCCAATATATATACCCTGTATATATCGATTCACTTGGCTAATTGCACGCGCGGAAATCTCTTCTTTTTTATTTTTATTTTTTTTTTTTACTTTACTTTATCTTTCTTTCTCTCTCCCTCTCTTATTAAGTAGTAATGAAAGCCAGATACACATTCAACCACTATATAGTTTTATTGTTAAAAATAAAAATAAAAGCCCAATTCTGATGTGTTTAATCAGTTGAGATGTTCTAGTTTTTCGTAATAAACTTTAATTTATCAGGGAAAGATCATGTGCCTGTTTTATTCTTTTTTAGTTTATATGTGTTTGTGGAATTAGCCTTTTATTTATTTTCGAATTAGATGAAAAGTTTACGATTTTCTACAAACTGGAATTGTTTATAAGCTATTTTAGAAAACTAGAAGACTTATTGTACTTTTTCTAAAGGTAGAACTTGTCTTCGCGATAAATTTGTGTTCCTTTACAAAAACTAACACAGATTTATTATTTTATTTACACGGATATGTATATTAGTAGGAACAATATTCTAAGCTGTTTTCATCACTAATCAGCGTTTCTTACTAAAGTTCTGCACTAATTTTAATTAAGAGAAATTTATATCAACTAATTTCCTTCACAAAAGGTACTAAATAAGGTTAAATCTAACAAAAAACAGTAAACTATTGCGAATAAAAGCGTTTGAGATGAAATTTCATGAATAACTTGAATTATACTAATTTATGCCATGGTTCTACGGAAAATCTAATAAATAGAACAAAAGATTTTAATATGATACATTAAAATTTAAAAGAATAACAATAAAAAATGTAATTTAAATGTAAAAATTATGCATCGACAGTCCAGTTTTGCTTTCTATAAAGAAATTTTCTAACACAAACTTTTTGTCCATAAAAATATCTTGATGGTGTACAAGTGAATAATATTTTTTTACTTCTAAACCTTACCCACTTATAATGCGAGAATCATGGCATGCAGTGCGATTGTTTTTGAACAAAAAAAAATTTTTCTAGATACCTGCAACTGGAAATCCGTTGACCAGAATTATGGTAACGACAATTTTTGGCAGTGATAACCAGGTCGTTTTTAAGTGCAGGTTTTAAAATTATAGAATAATAGTTTCCCAACAAAATTTTCAAAGTATGAATACACTAGTTGTAGCTAAAATCCAACATTTAAAATTATTTTATAATAACACGTTTTATTCTTTTTCAAAAACAAAATAATAAAAATTATTAGTATATTTTAAAATTATAATCATGTACAAAATTTTTTTTTTCAAATGGAAATTTCAAGTAATAGAAAAAGAAATGTATTGACTGGTTTATTTAAAAATTAAAAGCAAATTACTTTAATATCATTTTATGTTATAGTATTTGTGTTCGACTATAGTTTTAAAGGAAAAAGTAGCTTTAGAAACCAATGAAAGTCCAATGAATGTTTTTATTATCAACAAAATGAATGAAGAAAATTAGCTTGAAAATTTCTAAGCAAACACAAGCACGTAGTTTCATACATAAACGTACCTTTATTTAAACATAAACAAACGCGCAGGAACACACATATGCTAAAGAATTAATATTTCATTCTATAAAATCTGTACACGGTTAGGTTGCTGCGCAACCCAAGATTAAAATTTTTTTTCTAGTTCTTACTATCGATCAAAAAAAGATGTGGACCTCTCGTATTTTTGAAATATTTTTCAGAAAAATGGTCCCAGAATGTTCGGTTAAAAAAAAACCTGTTGAAAAATTATCCTTCGATCTCTGTAGAAAATTTTATGATTGTAACTTTATTAGGAGGGGAGGGACAGCAATAAATGCATCAAAAAAGTAAGAAAAAAATTTTTTTATTTTTTATGCCGTTTTTAAACGTTTAATTGATGCATTAAAAATTATTTTAAATTAAACAAATTTTAACTGCAGTTTCTTTAACCCTTTAACTCTAGGGGAGCGTTGGAATTTTCAAAAAATATTAACAAATAAATTGTTTATAACAATTTGAGCTAAAATCACTTCTGTTTATCGTAGAAACGTAATTCTTTTTTTAAATGGCAGGTAATCATGCCTGGATTACAATTTTAGAATTTGGACAATGTCAGAATATTGGTTTGATAACAGTATCCAAAAAACAAGTGAATTTTTATTAAAAGAATGCTAATAAATAAGCCCCACTGTTCATTAATAAACTGATGAATAAAAAAGTTTATAATCTAAACACCTGCCAATATCTTTATATTTTTTAAAGAAACAAGGTAAGCGTAGGCATTATTGAATACATTATTATGATCAAGACAAACGCATTTTTAATATAAATTAAGACCTTAATTAGACAAGAAAACTCTGAAAAGGGCATATATGCCTTAAATCTTGCTTAAATAGAAGTTTTCCCTCGGTTTTTCCTGTCGATGTTGCAGGTTTCATATCTGTTACGCTTACCTTAATTCGTAAAAAAATTCAAGGATATCTACGGGTGCTTAGATCATAAATTTTTTTATTCATCAGTTTATTAATGAACAATGGGGCTTATTTATTAGCATTCTATTCATAAAAATTCACTCGTTTTTTGGATACTGTTATCAAACCAATATTCTGACGTTGACCAAATTCTAAAATTGTAATCCAGGCATGATTACCTGTCATTTAAAAAAAGAATTACGTTTCTACGATAAGCAGAAGCGATTTTAGCTTAAATTGTTATAAACAAAGTAATTCTTAATATTTTTTGAAAATTCAAACGCTCCCCTGAACTTAAAGAGTTAAAGAACCTGCAGTTAAAATTTGGTTAATTTAAAATAATTTTTAAGGCACTAATTAAACGTTTAAAAACGACCTAAAAAATAAAATTCTTTTTTTCTTACTTTTTTGATGCATTTATTGCTGTCCCTCCCCTCCTAATAAAGTTACAATCATAAAATTTTCTACAGAGATCGAAGGATAATTTTTTAACAGGTTTTTTTTTAACCGAACATTCTGGGACCATCTTTCTGAAAAATATTTCAAAAATACGAGAGGTCCATCTTTTTTTGATCGATAGTAGTAATATCTTGAAGCCACGTAATATCACTTGTTATTTTAAATAATTTTCTGACCCATACACTGAAAATTACCACTGTAGTATTCAAAGAGGTTGCTCGTTTTTCTCAAATAACTCAAATTCTATTAAGAATAAAATAACTTTTAGAAAATTATTCTACATCTAAAATTTTCCTAGCTATTCAAATATGTATGTCGTTATTTTTTTAAAAAATTTATTTGTTTTTCTGAGATAAACAAAAATTTAACATTTTTTTTTAGTCTAAAATTTCGATTTTGTACAAAATGTGACATTATAATTAATATCTTTTTACTTATAGGTCTTATTTTATTTATAAGCGGCAAAAAAAGGTAGCCGAAGAAAGCAAGACTTGCTAGAATTACCATTTTGGTGTGTAGGACTTAATGAAAACCAAACCGGGCTAAACTTAATGATCACGTCTTCAAGTTGGTTCCAATACATTTTTTCTCAAAGGTATTACTAAAAACAAGCCTCAATGTCATTTTCTAGCTGATAAGGTTCAGTTCTCGATTTTGGACGGCCTTTTTCGTTTTTTTGCCGATTTAAAAAAAAGAATAATTTTTCTTATTTTTTTTTTGTTTTTCATAAAACTTTCCTAAACATAAGAAAGTATATCCTTATTTAAAATTTCCCACGGAATCCAAATTTTTGGTCAGATTTTTAGTTAGAGGCATGATTCGGCGGAAAATTTGAAATTTTTTAAACATGATCATTTGAAAGCTTCTACTTTTAGACCTAGAGCTCTTAAAACGCAAAAAACCATCGATTCCTTTTTTCATAAAAAAATTCGAAGAGACAGAAAGATTTTATTGAATCCTCAGGCACGAAGAGATTAAAAAAAATTTTTTGAACAAAAAATCGGATTCTGCGGGAAATTTCCTATTCAGACCTAAATGTAAATAATTTTTCATGTACCTAATAAGAGTTTTTCACAAAATAAATAAGAAAAATTTTTCTTTTTTTAAAAATGGTTCTATAACGAAAATGGCCGCCAATAATCGAGGACAGAACCTTATAAGCTAAAAAATGATATTGAGGCTTGATTAGTACTCTTTTCAGAAAAAATACTTTGGAACTGATTTGAAGAACCCACCATTAGGTTTAAATTGAGTTTGGTTTAAATTGAGCCATAGACTTAATTATTAAAAATATAATTATTAACACAATATACAACTGTAGAAATGAATCCGATGTAAAAAAAATATAAATTACGCCCTCTAAATAACTTGAACAAAAACCTTAGTTTATATTTTTTCCCTTATCACCGAAGAAATCTCGTAAAGCATGCAAGCGGATCAGGAAGTTGAGAAAATTTCCTGCCATCGGCAACGCCCTTGGTGCTTTAATTTTGTACAAAGCAAACGAGACTCGTAACTTGGAAAGACAAACGCAAACTCCTTTTTACTGTCTAAAGTAGTTTATCGGAAATAAGATCAGATTGATGAACAAGAATATATTGTAAGTTAATATTTATTTTCATCTTCCTTTTTTTCCTAATTATTGATTATTACTGCTTTAAAAAAGTTTCTTTTTGATTTTCTTTTTTTTTCAAACATTTACTTTTAGTCTATACAATCTTGTAAATTTTAATGTTGAAGGTAGTAAATTAGGACTTGTATAAAAAAAAAACGTAACTGTATGTATTAAAATTTAAGATTTATAAAAAAAAAATAATGTTATTCTTATTTTAATAATCAAAAGGTCTAAATAGGTCATGCAGAGATTACTTAAGATGCAGTCCACCATAGGCAGTCTCTTTTCTCTTGAATCAGTTGAAAGATGAATAAAACTCTCTAGGAATTTTAATCTTGTCTATGCTATAGTGGTTACTTACTTACTCTTTGCACTGAAAACTTTTTACAATACCTATATAGGGTTAAGACTTCGAAAACTCAGGACACAACGAGTACTATATTATAGCTAAAACGAAAAGCTTACTCTTTTAGAGTGTAAAGTAAAAAAAAAAAAAAACTATACAAGAAAAAGAATTCATCAAAGAAGCTAACAATTATTAAAAAAACGTTGTTAAAATAAAGCAGTATTTATTTTTTTTTTTTTTTTTTTTTATTTATTAAACAAATTGACGGGACGAACCCTTTACATTTTATTATAAGAATTAAAGATTTACATTCTAAAGCTTACATAATTAAATAAAGTATTAAAATTATAAAACTTTATTTGTGAGGGAATAAGAAAATATATATGAAATTAAGTATATTTATATAAAACATGTTTGTTAGAAAAGGAAAAAAAAAAATTTTAATTAAATTTAGATATGTATAAGTTTAAGCTTTTGTAAAAGCCTATTTCACTGCTATTAGTGATATCTATATTTTTGTTATTCAAATTATAATTTTCTAGTATTCTTAGTAATGATGACGTCTTTCTACTATTTCTGAATTCTGTAGGAATAGTAAAAGTTAAATTTCTTTGTCTAAGACCATCTCTTTTTGGTATATAAAAATCAACAACTGATCTTATTTCATTGCAGACAGTAATATTATTAATTAATTTATATAAAAATTTAAGATCAGCTATTTCTCTGGCAGACTCTAAATTGTTAATTTTAAATTTAATGTACAAATCATTATAATCATGATTAAAGTAATCAAATTCAATATTCTGTTTGTATGCAAAAATTATAAAAATTTATAATTAATTTTTTTTTTTAATACTTGATGATGGATGAGGTAATATACAAGCAAAAAATGAACTTCATAGACTTTTTATTAAATTACGTTTATTAAACTTCTTGACTCCAGTAGTCTTGCTTAAAACAGATCTCTGGATTCACTAGAGGATTTAAAAAAAAAACAATTCAAGTTTTCTCTTTTTCTTATAGAATAGTTGTTATAAATAAAGAAACTTTCTGACCAACTTCATTATCTAAAACGCGAACTAAAACGTTTAGTAAAATTAATTTATCGATACTTTACTTCTTTTGAATAGGTTTTAAGCCCTGCACCTTAACCAAGTGGTCATAACTCTTATAGAGACGGATTAATAACCATTTTAAGATTCAGTGAGCCAATAACAATGTTTACCCGTGCTAATTTTTTCAATTATTTTTATTCGCTGCTACATTTTAAATTTTAATTACCGAACAAGGTACTTAAAATGCCATTCTGCCATATTAAATTATGCAGTTACACAGCAGAGTGGAATATTATATACTAACTTCATCATATAATGTAGATTTATGTTCACATTCTGCGTATTTCAGGATCTTGTTCACCCCTGGTAGCTATAAAAATAGAGTATAGCAGTACTGCAAATATTAAATAATATCATAATACTAAATTATTCATAAAGTATCTTGACAAAAATAGTTTCTTCAATGAGCTAATTTAATTGTGTTATCATATTAAATAATATTGTAGTTTATAAATATTAAGACCAAAAAAGATTTCATATCAAATCTATATTCTAATCTTTATAAATGTAATACTTATTTTAAATAATCAATAATTCAATTCTATGTTTAAAAAAAAATTAGGTCTTTACCGAGGGTACGAGACGACCTTTACAAGCTTGTTCTCGGTGAAGGAGGTGAGATTGGAATATTGGAATTCTCGTTTCGTATCGTTTTGTAAACCTCGTTCTTGCCTCGTTAAAAAATGTTATATATCACTAGCAAATTTATTTACGATTTATGTAACTTTTTGAAATTTACAAGATGTGCGAAAAATTCCGATTTTTTTTTCACAACATATCTTTTTAAAGTCTTCTAATAGAATTATCCTATATTGACCAAATTAGTAAGAGGTAAACTTATTAACTTAATTGCAATTGTGACTATCCTAACACCCATAATTAAAATTTTTATTAATGAAATTTATGCGCTGATCGTATCATATCTAAATTTTATTATTATGTTTCTTTATTTTATAGTACCTCGGCGAGAACGAGGTGCTGAGATTGAATTTTTGGAGTGACTCGTTCTTGTTTGAAATTGCCAAAATTTAACGCAAATTGTTCTGAGTGAAGGCCTAGAAGCTAATCATCTTTATCTTTTAGCTTTTTAAATATTTTTTCTAGGCCAAATTTAACCGTAAATAGATTTTTTTTCTTGAGTTATTTACAATTAAAGAAAAAAATGTTTTTGAAAACTACACACAGACATAGCCAATACTCGCATATATTTATAGAATATTGATTTACAAGAGTATTTGGGAGAGCAAAGAGAAAACTAATTCTGTTGTAATACCCCTTGAGAACGCGACTGTCAACAACTACAGGTCAATTCTCTAGTTAGTTTAATTAAAGCTCGAAAGCTCGTCTGTCAATGACGTATAAACTAGCACAGACTATGTCTCCACATACGTAATCGATCTACAAAACTGATGGACATACGAATGTATGTTGAACATAAGAGTCATTGACTTCCAAGTATATTAAAACTCACGATGCGCTTTTCCAATTTCGTCGTATACCACATATTTCTCTATGTTTGTTACTTATTTTCTTCGTATTTAATAAATTGTGTTCATATAAAATATATCTTCCATAATATTCGTTGTCAGTAAAGAAACGGTATATAGATTATTTGAGGACACATGCTATTCTCGAATGGTCTCCTAGATAACTGCACTATATATTATATTCATAATGTTCTATATTTGGTAAAATGGTCAGTCATATTGTAGTCTATTCATTCAAGTAACCATGCAAATACAGGCGATAGACGATAATTTACTGATGTTTGATGCAAAGCACATATGCACAATTGCCAATATTCATAAACATTAAAACTCAATGTATATATTATTATTTGTTATATGCATTTAATGCTTTTTTCTTTAAAATAATGCATGTAAATATTAGTCAAGTTATTTAAGTATGTATAAAAAGTATGTAAGTATGCTAGTTTTTTGATCAACTGCCATTGATCTGAAAATTACGATAAATTACAGAACATGCGCTATTATTGAAAAATATTAACATTAATTGTAATAAAAGAAAAGAAATAAAAATGTGGTATTTTAGCTGTAAAAATTCGATTGTCTCCTCCACCATACACCGTGATTGTAGTTGGCTTTTATGATTCATAAATGAAATAATAAAAGATAAATTTGAATATTTAGCAAAATAGATTTTATAATTTTCAATTTGATTAACTTTATGTATGTATTAGGGGTCTATAGTTACTTGACTGTACAGGATCGCTCTGTCACAGATATTTTTCTTCAAGTTGGTTCAGGAAAGGATTCAAAGGTCTGCAGATACGGTTTTGAATCGGAAATTTCTCACGTAAAAAGATTAAGTTTACCGTAAGCTTAATATGTGTAAAATTTCTGGCATAATTTTTTATTTTGCGACCCAAAAAACTCGTGTGGACCCTTTGAAATTAATAAGCAAAGTTTTTATTAAATTTAAATATTTGGGGGGAGAAAGGTAATTTACCTCCAGCAATACCTTGATTATCTTTTTTTAAGGCATTATTGAATTTCGTGACCCAAAAACTCATGATGACATTTTAAAATTGGAAAGAACGATTTTTGGAGGTAAAAGGGGTGATAAAAGGCCAAAATCTCCACCAGAAAGGCATTAAATAGCATTTCTGACAATATATTTGAATTCTACTACCCAAAAAACCTATTGACACTCCTCAAAATTGAAAAAAAAATCATTTCTTATACTTCTGGGATAAATGGGGTGAATATCCCCCCCCCCCTTCATTTTTAATAACATATTTTCTTTCCGGCATTTTTTTTCTGACATGCATCCGAAGAGAATGCAAAAAGTTATCCATTTTCATTATTATGTATACTGTAAAAAGTAACTTTCTTAGATTTACAAAAAAAATAGAATTTTTTCGAAAAATTAGTGAATTTTCAAAAATTTTATAAATATTCGATAAAAATCGTAAATTTACTAAATTTAGTATATTATCGAAATATTCGAGAATTCTCGATTTTTTTTTGTGAATTTACGAAAAAAGTTGTAAATTCACATCTATTTTTCGTAAATTAGCAAATATTTTTTGAAAATTTTCGAAAAAAAATTGTAAATTATCGATTTTTCTTGCGAATTAACAAAAAAAAATCGAGAATACTCGAATTTTTTGTTAATACACTAAATTTAGTAATTATACGATTTTTTTCGAATATTTACAAATTTTTTTGAAAATGTTTTCTTACTTTTTACAGTGTAGAGGTTTGACCTATTTTTTCACAGATATTTCTGGACTACCTGTACAATTGTACAATTGTACATACATGTAGATTTTTTTCTGTCTAGGTTCTTTAAAGCACTTATTTTCATCCTCAGTTTTTGAAAAATTTATTGCTGAAATTCTATTTTCATTAACTTATTCCGGTGTGTGTATGAATAAATATAAATGACTATTAAACGAATGAAGTGATTATGTATTGACCAACAAATAATTTAAAGCTTAGTTAGTCGAACATTTTGATTAAAAATCTATACAGATATACACAATATAGGTACACGTGTATGTAAATATAAACTCTATTGAAAATTCTGTACAAGTTTATATCTTGAAATCAAATGGAAAATTATTTTACTTTGAGGGTCTGATCCAGATATAAATGATCTAAATTACTCATTTATGCTAAATTTTAGTAAAAGATTTTAATAAATTAAAAATTTTTTTTTCTTATGAATAATTTTTTACTAAATTTGCATTTTTCATCAAATTCTTCTTTTATTAAATAATGTATTAAATAAAAACAATAATAATTTAATTAATTTTTTGTTACGTCCAATTATTATTTAAATAATTTCTACAATACGACCTTTTTGGACAAAAATAAATCTTTTTGATTGATAAAACTCTCATTTGATACGTGGATATAAACTATATCTCTTTCATTAACGTTTCGAGTAGTTTTAATCAAACTGAATCTATAATTGAAATTTTTTGATTTTAAAAAATAAAAAAAAAATATATAGGAAATAAAAAAAATAAATAAAAAATTAAAATTATTAAAAATATGTTTATTTCAGTTTTTTTATCAGGCTTCATCAGTATGACAATCACATTTAATATTCGTATATAAACGTAAAAGGTTTAGATTTATTTTTTCCCAGAAAAGGTCGTATTGTAGAAATGTAGAATATTTTTATATTATTGACCAAATGGAATAAAATGTAAAAAAATTTATATATAGTTTACAAATTTTTTTAACGATTTTATTAAAATAGAAAATAGAATCAGTGACAACATTGTAAAAATAATTTAATTATAAGATAAAACGTTTCTTAGAATACCAATCTTTATATTTACTATTAAATATTTCTTCAAAAGACTCTCGTTTAGTTAAAATTAGAACAAAATTCAATTAAATATTGAAATTCATTTAAATGTAGGTCATTTACATGAGTAATAAGGTTGCTACACTGAAAAAAATACCTTTTTTTTGTAAGCGGATTTTTTCCCCTTACAATTAGAAATAATTAAAACCTAAAGAAAAGTTAAAAAAACCTAATTTTAAAAATGAATTGATTTATCTTATTATAAATATGGGGTGGAATGGCATTATCGATTGAACATAATTATTGGGAAAAATCATCCAAGTCTTTACATTTTCTTAACTATGCTTTCAGTTAAGGATGATAACTACCAAGCTGGGGATAATAGAAATAAGAAACTATTACTCTCTCTTTCTATCATATTATTATAGAAGCGAGAACCTTGCGCGCGCACAACTATACGATAGCATTGTTAAATAAATAAAATTTTTGTTATAAACAAACCACCCTAGTCTAAAATAAATTGAATAATTATATTCTATATGTATTTTTTATTATGATTTCTTGTTATATACCAACTTTTATTAAAATCTATACGCAAACAAAAAAGGTGAGCAACATCCTTAAAGCAAGTGGGCACAGAAACGATGTTACAGCAGTCGAATCTTGGCAAAAATTAGACCAGTTTCAGTTAAACGTAAAAACATCAATTCGTAAAAAGCAAATTTCTTCAGCAATTAGCAAGTAAATTCTGGTCGAAAATAGTATACCTGTATACTGATTTGATTCAATTTAAATTTCTAAAATAAATTTAATTAAATATTTTGTCTCCAAATTGAAGGTATTATTTATGAAGAAAAAAAATAAATAAATGAAAATTCTATTTATTTATACATATTTATTGATATTATTTTTTTTTAGTCTTATTTTCTTAATTACAGTTAAACATTATTATATATGTATATTTTTTTTTCAAACAAATTTAATTTGATTTACATGACATTTTTTATTTTTATATACAGAATTACAAATTAGTTAATAAGATGATATTAATGATATACAAATTATTGATATTTATAAGTGAACCCCTTTAAAAACATGTTACCTTTTAACGTTTAATATTTTTTCGTCACTATAATTTATTAATATTTTTAGATATTATTCATTCTATATAAATTTTTAATAAACATAACCCATGTAAAAAAGTTAGTATCAATACTGTTAAAAATACGCTCAAGTAAATTTACGAAAAATTGTAAATTTATTATTATACCTTAAGTTATTTTTAACAACGTATTCGGTCTGATACTAATCGATGAAAGCGCTACCAGTCATTATTTTTGATTTTGAGTGCAAAAAATTTAAATTATAGTATGTGCTCATTTAACCTGACAAAGTCTTATACTTAAATGATTTTTTTATAAATAAAATTACTTTCATTAAACTTTTCAAACTGAATGAGCATTGTAACGATATTCAGCTACAACAATATAAAAAATAAAATAATTTTTAAGCACTGTTTTATTATATTGACTCCACGTTGGCATGACTTCGGTACCCGTAAAAAATAACAAATAAAAAAAATTTTGACGTTTTGGAACCATTTCGGGAAAAAAAAAACTTCAATAGGTACTTAGTTTTCATTCAAAATGTTTTAAAAAACTAAAACATATTTTACTTTCATTGAAGTTTAAAAAAATTACCATTCGAGACACTTTCAGCAATTGGCATCAGATCATGCATGAAATAATCAATTATATACATAACCAAGGGTATAAATTAGTTATACATCGCCTAAAAATATACAAATTTATATACACAGAATTTTCAGAAATTTTTATGTGAGTCAGTTTTTATGAAGTACAACTATTTTACGAGCTATTATTACACATATTTAACGAAATTTTTTTACCTTCCCAAATATCGAGTGATAATTTTTTATAAATACATTGTAGTACGCTGATAAAAATAATAATTACAATGATAAATTTAAGCAAAATTTCCTACAGATTTAATTGGTTAAAAAAATGTAATTTTTTAATTTTTGATTACTCACTTCTCACTCGTTTTGATTTGTGAAAAAAATTTTTAGAAGTTTAGAAATTTCATTAAATATTTGGAATGCAGTAGTTGCTGAGTATGCGTAGAATTATGAATTGTAAATAGTTTTGTGCGCATATGCATTATTTAGGTACAAAGAAAATTTAGAATTTTTCCGTAAATTGTGTTTACTAATACGGAAATTTTGCAAAACTTAAAATAATTGACACTCCCGAAACGTTTTACTTAGATTATGGGACTATTTGAGTATAAAAAATTAAAAACTATTTACAATCTGCATACTGTCAGCAGATTAGCATTTTTCATTTTAGAGTATTGTTATCCTTAATGTAAAATTTGTCATTTATACATGGACTGTTTTAATTCTAAATGATTTTTTTATCATGATATGTACAATTTAATGATACGCAATGTTTATACGATTGTGTTTTTTATTTTCCTATTTAAAATATCTATAGCTTGAATTTTACTATTATTCTTCAGAACATTTATTTTCTTTATTATTTTTAGTTCAAATAATAAGATTAACAACATAAATTTTATATCTATTATTTAAGGATGTTTGGGAGTCTAGCCAACAAAGGGTTTAACTTTATTTGATTGTCTAATTGAAAGTTTTAGGTAACCTTATTTCTGATATAAAAATTCATGAAGGCAGATTACCATTTCAATCAGACTTCATTTACTTGTAGTTAAAAAGGTAAATTAAATATTATTATATTAATATATATATAATTTATCATGATATCGTTCTCAAAGCTAAAATAGATATGTTTTTAAATATTTTGTCGACAGCTTCAACTTGCGTCAGATAACACATGACTCCCAAACATTTTTAAATTATAGATTTTTTAAACAAAAATTATCAAACAATTTTCAATTGCAAAAAAAAGGCTAAATTTTAAATAATTGTACTTTAAAATCAGATGGTGCGTAGAATTTACTAACTATGGATATGTCGGATACAAAAAGAGACACAGAATTAAAAAGATCGTACTATTGTCATAATAAATTTATTTTCGTAGGGCAGTATTTCACGAATTTATTTTAGTGAAACTGAAGTGAACCTATTTTCCATTTTATGAACATGCTTTTTTATTTTATGTAATAAATAATTATTAAATTTTATAAAAAAAATTTGAGCAATTTTTTCTTACACAAAATATTTTTTTTGAAAATAATAATTATTTATTTTAATCCCTTACCAATGGACGTACTTAACAATTGCACTAAATTTATGAACCCGTTAACAACTTTCAAAAATTAGGGAATAGTGTACGCAGCTTCTTGATACCGAAAAATTAAGACTACAAGAGTAGGTTCAAGCAAAAACTACCAATTAGAAAGATAACCTTTGATTACTGTTATCTTTTACTGTAAAAGTAGTTTTTAAGAATAAATAAAACAATCAAACAATTAAACGTATTCCGTGGCTGAAATTTTTAATTTTTGTAAGGATCGAATTGACTTTGAGATAATATTTTATCTTATATTATTATTGATATACTAATAATTTACTTAGCATTTGCAAAATTATTAAAAAACTATTATTTTATTAAAATGTAACTTCTCAACAATTTAATAGCAGAATTATTTTTATTTAAAAAAAAAATAATTTCAAAAATATAAAAAAAAAAAAAATTTCTCTTTTTTATCATTGTACACAAAAGTTGCTCTATTTTCTTCATCTATCTTAATTTCGGATTTGGTAAAGACGTTTTTAACACTAGTCGTTTATCTTTCTGTTTTAGTTTCACGCGCTACCGCGCCCAAGTTCATCCCAACCCTTTTTCCGCGCTTACCCCCAAGAGGTTTTTCAAAGAAAAAAAAAATTTGTAGGCGTTATTTCTCAAGTCCTCAACTATACGGTCAGTTCTTTAGTCTCTTGGGAAAAATTTTGAAATAAATATAAAAAAAAGGCCAAAAAAAAAAACTATGCGAGATTTATGTACGAGCTTGGAATAATGGAACAACTAGTGTATTATATATATGTGCATATATGTATGTATACATAAATTCACTTTGTATTGTATATTTAGAACGTGTATTTTTTTAAAGACACGAGGTTTAACGACCGTAAACAATAAAGTTATTGACGGATATTTTTTTGCAAGTCTTTTCAATTGTGCTTCCGTTTGTATATTGTACGCTTTTTTTTTCTCAAAACTACAGCATTCAGTTTTTCCTAAAATTAATTTACATTTTTATTTGACGATTTTATTTTATTTTTTGTTTTTTTTCTTCTTTTTTTTTGTTTTCACACATGTATGATTAGGAGCATATATTGTAACGTGGACTGGATGTATGTGTTATCTGTAAATAAACAAATAAAAAAAAGCTGGGTAATAGAAACTACAAAAAAAACTTTTACTTTTAGGTATTTAATTTTTAGCTTTTTTTGGAATTTTTAACAGCATTACTCTTTTGCTAAATTCAATTTCATCGTAAAACAACTATTTTAAATAAATATTTTTTTTTGCTGTAAGCAAAAATTTTTCAGGTATAAGAATTTTCAGAGTGAAAAATGTTGGAGATTATGAACGTAGCATACAAAGAATTAATTTAGTTTGTAGGAAAAAATCATATTACTAAATTAATGATAAAAAAGTTTTAATATTAAATAAAAAGACTTGATATTTAAGGAGAAATAATTATGCATATTTCTTCTAGAAATGAAAACTTATTTAAATTATAATTTGAATATAAAAATTATTAATTTATTTATACACAAACATGCTCACAGAAGATTATATATATATATATATATATGTCTTTATGCATTGAATAAAATAGTTATTGGAGAAGTTGTTCAAGAGAAAGAGTGAGAGAGAGGAAGAGAGATAAAGGGTGTTGAGAAATGAATGGAAGCTTTACTTGGATTGCTTGAAACTCCTCTTAATTAATCCGCATTGAATCCCCAGAACAGAAAATCGACCTCCTTTACAATTTACTGTAGTATATAAATATACATACACACCGATACACACATATAATATATTCAGAAGTACTAGAGTAAATCTCTCAAAACTATGAAATAATATGAATTATAAAAATAAAGTTTAACATTTCAGACGTAGAAAATGTCCAAAAAATGAATTGTAAAAAAAAAAGATAATTTAATTAACTCTCTTTTAGTCATAATGCTAGGTTGTGTATGTAAAGAGGAAAAAATTTTAAAATAATAAAAAGTTTTAAAAAGTAGCTTTTAAAATTTTTTTTAAAACCTAATAAAATAAACGACTCTATTTACATATTATAATGCCTTGGCATTATAAATTTTTACTTCCTATTTTATACTGTACACATACTTAAATAATTAACACATTCATAAATTTTATATCTTATGTCACCAGGTATCATTTAAAATATTTATATAAATTAGTCCTCAATTAAAAGTAGTTATTTACACGTTAATGATAAAAAAAATGTTTTTAAACACAGCTTTCTGGTAATCTATTGGCCATAAGTCTTCTTTTTATTGCTTCACCATCTAAACATTCACCAGCAACAACAACACACGAGCCTGTACTTGTTGTCGTCGTAAATCTGCCTTGATTGTTTGTTGTAGCACGACTAACTAATGGTACAGCAGTTCTTGTTGGTAACCTTAATTCCGTTGGACGACCTGTGAATTTTTGACATAATTCTTCTATACTCGGCGTTGGACCAGGCGTTACCCAATGTCCAGGTGAAAACCCACCAATCGGATAGCTCGGTGGACTTACTTCGATGACATTTCCTTCTAAATAAATACGGGATAAATAAATATTATTAAATTTTTAATCCTACAGAGAAGGAAAAGAAGTAGGAAAATTGATAGTTTAAAGGTACAAATATCAAAATAATAAAGCATAAGCTTCTTAAATCTCGAGAGAAAACATACCAAACTTGTTAGGAATGACATCCGGATCGGTCTCGACGGTCTGCTCAAGATTTTGAAGTGGATACTCCTGAGGAGGCAGCTCGCTAAGTTCAGCAGGCTTTTCGTGTCGAGGTTTCGACATTTCATCTCGACGTGCTCGTACTACTAGGACACAGAGGATGAATGCTATCGGAGCTAAGACACCTATTACAACTCCAACTAATGGTGATAAAGCCATAACGTCATCTTGACCTAAAAAATAAAATAAAAAATATTTTTTGAGTATTTTACTTTTTTATGACTTCATATTAAAATTACTTTTCTTTTAAATTTGCTCAATGGAGATTTATATTTTATATTTATCAAATAAGAAAATCAGGCTCTTATATTTAAGTAGTACAAACTTAGATTTGTTCGGACAAAATATCAAAATTGTTTTATTTTTAACGTGATACCATTTTAAACTAAAATTTAATTAAATTTACAAAAAAATTATTCATTTTTATTTTATAACATTAAAAAACTTAAAAAATCTCAGTAAATGCGTATTACAGAAATTTTAAGTTTATCCTAAATTTCCCTACAATTAACAATTAAGGTAGTTTTCAAAACTTTCTGAATTAAATGGGCAATAAAAATACATATAATGCACCTGTATAAAAAATCTTTAAGTATTTCAAGAATCGACTATAGTACATTAGTGTTAATAATCTTAAAAAGTTTTTAACGTGTATTTACTTATACAATAAAACTTTTTTTTTAAGTACTTTTCTAAGAGTTTTATTTATGCAAAAATCTTAAAATTATTATCTAAATTTATTTATGTATTCAAATCTTTTTATAATGTATTCATATATTGTTTTTATATTATACATGGAAAAGGTTTTTAAATTATAAATTATGCAATAATTTAACATTTTTTTTGACTACTAATAATTATTACCACAAACTCTTAGAGATCATATAAGTTTCTGCAAGGGCTTTTTGTTAACAATACAATACAATTTTTATGTAAAAAAATAAATCTTTTTCAAATAAAAAATTCGAAACTTGTTCGATTCTACCTATTTTGGATTTGCCATAATCTTGTCAAATAAATTTTTCTTAAAGATGAACAACCTTTAATAATCAAAAAATTCCTTGAAAAAGATTCTAGAAAGTCATCAAAAGCTATGCGTGGGAGATCATATTATGTATTTACTTATTTATTTATTTATTTAAAAAGTTTTTGCGCAGCCAAACCCGATGTGCAATTGCTACAATAATTAATAAGTATATAGGCGTTTCTACCTAACTGTTACTATTTCTGTAATGCAGCGCTTTTAATGAATAGGCTTTATGTATTTTAATTTTTTTTTTATTATTTGTCAAAAATTATTAAGCAAACTATATCCCAACTATATCAATCATTTTTACAACAAAAAATCTGCTTATATCGTAAATATAGAAAGGAATATCAGTAAAATTATGAAAATCAGCTCTGAGGAGATCGCGATCTTACTTTTAATAGTTAATGCCATTTCTATACCGTTCAATGGAATAACTTACGCTTAGAGTATGTAATAATTAAGAAGTTAAATATTATATTTTCACAAAGGAAAATATTGTGCTATCAATCGTAGTAAATTTATACTCGATTAAAAAGAGGTAGCTCGGAATCCAGTAATTTTTTTTTTTTTTTTTTTTTATTAAATAGTTTATTGTATAAATATTATACAAAAATAAAGAATTACAATGATATTTTTACATAATTGCATTGCACATGAGTTTAATATAAATAAAGAAAAAAATTCAAAGAAAAATAAAAATTTAATAACAAACATAAAGATATAATATTTTTAAAAACTATAAATAAAATTAAATGCATTATCTCATATTAACCATTAATAAGTATAAAGATTAGTAAAAAGAGAGGAAACAGTTTACAAAAGATTAAGGAAAAAGAAAAGAAAAAAGGTTATATCTAATTTTATAAATGAGGAGTGAGATATGAAATACCCGACTCCCGTGAATCAATTTCCAATAAATACTTATGTAAATTTGTTTTAAATGAGCTAATGGACGACGAGAGTCGAATATTTTCAGGAATAGAATTCCAGAAAGAAATCATATAAATAAGGGAAGAGTTACTATAAAAAGGATTTTTAGTAGTTTCAACTTTCAGATGTGGTCTATTTTTGGGACGCAATTCACGTGCAGGCTTATAAATATTGATTTTTGTTTTTAAATAATCTGGTTTATCATTTTGTAAAATATTATAAATATGTGAGGCACAAAGATATTTGGCCCTGTACTTAACTTTTAACCAACCTAGATTTATCCTAGCAGGTGAGGTTCTTAAAGGGTATTTTAGGTCGCAGACGTAACGAACTGCCGCATTTTGTAATTTTTGGAGTCTCGCGTACTGATATTCAGGGAGATTACCAATAGGGAACATACAATAATCTAGCAATGGAAAAATAAGAGCAGAGACTAATTGTTTACGTAGGTTTTTCGTGACTAAGTTTTTGAAGTATCTTAGCCTGAATAGAGAGAAATTTACGGATTTAACTACGTGATTGATATGCGTGTTCCATTTCATATCCGAATCAAAAAATATACCAAGATTATTTACAGATTTTGAAAGTTTTATATTTGCACCCCCAAAGTAAAAAGTATTGTTAGAGTTATAGAAATCATTAACATTTTTGCCAAAGAGAATTATTTTTGTTTTATCTTTGTTTATAATAAAATTATTTGAAGAGGACCAGTCTTCAATTTCCTTAATATCATTTTGAAGCAAAGAAATACCAAGGTTGAAATCCTTATAGGGTGATTGAATGTAAATTTGTAAATCATCGGCATAAAGTAGCCTTTTAGAGTAGATTATTCTAGTACCTAAGTCATTTAGATATATAAGGAAAAGAAGAGGTCCCAATACAGAACCCTGTGGAACTCCACTTATGATTTTTTTTGTAGAAGAAACCTTATCCTCGTAGATCACTGATTGTGTTCTATCAGAGAGATACTCAGAAAACCAGCCGATTACATTTTCAGAGAAGCCAAAAGAAGATAATTTTTTTAATAATATTTCATGCGATACTCTGTCAAAAGCTTTTGACAAGTCGATCATAACTAAAATAGTCATTAAATCGAGGTGATGACCACGGCAAATGTCATCAGTAAGATTTGTTAAAATGGTCTGTGTACTATGCATTTTCTGAAAACCAGATTGAAAGCTATCTAACAATTTTTGCTGATTTAGATAATCAGAAATTTGTTTGTGTAATTTGAATTTTTCACCAGTTTACGTTCTTTTATATTCTTACCGTCGAATGTAATTTAAATTTAGTTTTTTTGAAAAATTCTATAGGCGATAGCGAGTAGAATGAAGTAAACCTGATGATTGTGCGTTTTATTTAAAGCAATTAAATAAAAGTGAAGTTACTAGTGCCGCAAGCGTAACTTTTTAAAAAACTCATATTTTTTAAACAGCACGTGACATGGAATAAAATTTTTAACTTTCAAAATATTGTGATCGATAATAAAAATTATTTCTTTTCTTCTTGTTAAGTCGGTAACGTAAAGTTTTCACTACAAAATTTATAATTCTGATAATAAAAAAAAATTATTTAGTATTGATACCACTATTTTGTTTGTTTACATGTTTTTAGGTTAAATTTTAATTATTATCAGTTTAATTTTGAAATAGTAATTAGGTACTGTAAACACGTTGGGTAGCTGATTGAGACGTAATTTGTATAATTTTATAGATGAAAATTTAATTTTTTATTTTAGGTATCATGTGAAAAAATTCAAATTTTCTAAATCCTTATTCTTGGATAATACTTAAGTGAACTACCCAAACCACCAAAATTTTATCAGGAATACCAAAAAATGATTATTTTTTAATGCTTTTGAGGAATCTTTGGGTGAAAAAGTATTCTTTATAGAAAAAAATTTCTGAAATCATAAAAAAATAAATAAAACGATAACAATTTTAGAGATAAAATAACAAGGTATTGCAACAAAAGTGAAAATTTGATTTGTGTTTTATATAAATTTTGCTAACAACATCTAACAATTTAAATGAATTTTTTTCAAATTATATGCTGCTTTTTTTAAAGTATGTTTTATTTTAAAAAACTATTCAAAAAACGCACGTTCCATATCATAAAAAACTCAATAAAAGTCTCAGGATTTTTTTTAGTTATACTAAAGTACAGTAGCTCATACTTCCTAAAGTACCAATTGTAAGAATTAGATTATTTTAGAATTTGATTTTGATCTAAGGATAAAAAAAAGAAAAAAATAACTTCCAACCAAAAATGAATTAGGATTAAAATTAATATTTAGAGTCCACTTTAACCTAAAATGCGAATACTTAAATTAATGCATTTTCCTCTTATACCGTCTGGTAATTAGCAGTTACAAGATTATTTCTTACAAATATTTGGTATTATGAATAAACTGTATAAATTTTACAAGTGTGCCTAAAAATTTAAGTTTAAAAAAAAAATTATCAAAATAGTAACGGTTAGGTAGAAACGCCTATATGTACATAATACAATTTAATTAAGTAATAAAAAATAAAAATATTAATTTTCAAAGTTTAAAAAATTGTTTATAAATTTAAATATAACTTAAATTAGAAAAAGAAAAAAAAATTGAAATTAAACACAATTGAAAGAACTTGATTTTGAATTTTTTTGAAGAATATAATAAAAATGGCACAAGGTGTGATTTAAAAAAATCAAATTATGTGAATTTTTCGATTTTTTTAAAACTTGCTCCACTGTAATAATGGTGTAGCATGCATAGGTAAAACTTTTGTTTCCTTCAAGACTGGTTAGTATCGTACGTATTAAATTTGCAATGAATTTTAGGTCGTAAAAGAGAGAGTAAAAATTCCCGCTAGTATTTTTCTATGTACATAGAGATGGTTTTGTGAGACAAAAAAATAGGAATAATGTTAGCATATATAGAAGCACAGTACTTTTGGCAGATCCCTTAGCGCCGCAGTTCAGTATATACGTGAGTTTTTTTTTTGTCGCACGGCAATGCTGTAGATTAAGTACCTCGAGGTTTGCTTGGTTACTGTTTCAAAAAAATAAAAATAAAGGAAATAAAAGGATTCTGCATAGCTACATTCATTTTTGATGCTTTTGAAATTCGTATAGTAGGATTTTCATACTCTGGCATATCTCTTTATTAGTCTTATTTTATAATTTTTTTTTTTGCAAAACAAAATATTTAATTTTTTTCATCTTTGCGCATGTAATTAAAGTGTTAGCAGAATTTTGTTTTTTTAATTGTATTTCATTGTAATTGTACTGGTAACACTCATATTAGCTTGGAAATCATTTTAAAAATTCGCTCTGATTCTTGTTTATAATTGAAACTTTACAAAAGAAAATATACTTAATGTTATGAGCCGATTCGTAATTTGTATTTTCATAAACAGAAACTGGTTTTAAATGAATAATGAGAACGAAAAAAAGTTATTAGAATGATTCCCAGGTTAATTTGTTAAGAATATTAATATTTATAAATATTTGAGTGCATATTAGGTTTATAAAGTTGAAGTTTATTGAAATATTGTACTCTTTAGACTTAACCTCATAATAACTTTTATATACATAAAGCTTGTACTTAAACATGAGTGGAATAGTGCATTTTCAGCTTTGTTCATTTCTACTCGTTTTATATTAGTCTCTCGACGAATGTGTTCATTCTTTCGTATATATACGCAATATAATAGCATGCCTTAGGGCAATAGAGAACAATTCTGAGAATCCTTGTTTTTTACTTAATACTCTTCTTTTTTTTCTGTGTACATATATATAAATATATATATTTTTTCTTTTTTTCTTGGGATAATTAACAAAAATACATTTTTTGCGCAAACTCGTGTATCGTTTCTTTTACATTCATTCTTAACACTCTAGCTACTTATATACTAAAATCTCTCTTTTGTTATAGTAACACTACATACATATATACTATTTATATACGGTTATAATTTTTTCCTACTTAATTTTTTTTTTACTCGAGTCTTTTTTTTTTTTGAAAACCTACTTTACTTTCATTTTGCTTTTATTATTTCTGCTGTTTTTTGTAAAACGTATAACTTAAGTAGGGGTAATACAAACATTTATTTATTTATTTATTTTTTTTTTTTTCATTACTTGTTTTACTACATAAATACTCTTCTAATTTGATATTTATTATACTCTAAGCTCAGTTCATAGTAATCATATACACCAGCAATGTTAAATGTATTCAAAAATTTTAAGTGTTTGGAAATGGATCCACCATAATGAATTTTATGTATTTTTGTTATCAAAAAATGATTTTTAAGGTTCCATCCGTTTTCCAAAAGCCAGTTACTAGTGCAATTAACGCTATACTAAGGATGCGCAAAAAATACAAAGAATATTCCGGAATAAAGTATGGTTTTCGGCCCTAGCATATTCTTCACATTTTTTTAACTCAATTTGATGATTTACCATAAAAAATAAGATTCCAAGGGTCGACACCCCCACACTCCCCCTGCGTTTACCGGGGGAGGTTTAAAAGTGTTTCTGACTTCAAAATTAATATCTCCGTACCGAATCATCCGAATGGGGTATGGTTGGTGTCAATTTTTTTTTTTGAAAAATAAGATCCCTGAGGCCGGAAACCATACCTTATTCCGCAGTAGTCTTTATCAAAAATATTGCTGATTGAACCATTTTTTGGTACTTCTACTAGGCTTTTGAGATCACTGATCACGTTTCAGAAATCAGATTTTTAAAATTCAAAATGACGATTCAAAATGAATTTGTCTTGAATGATAGATTTTGTGGTTAGAAATCGGCCATTTTGAGCCCAGCATTTTTGATTTTTAATTTCTTACATCAGAATACTGATAAATGACTCCAAAAATTTACTGGCCGACGTTAAATTCTTGAAATAGCATTAAATCCCGATTTTCAGCTTAGGAACCCATCATTTTAAGTCTTACATGTTATATTTTAATAATCTGATTTCATAATCTAAGGCTTAATCAACAATATTTTTTACACAAATTTGAAATTTTACACAAATTATTAAGAAAGAAATAATTAAATTATATAATTCCTTGTTAGAGAAGAATGAAAATAATCTTGATACTAACAGAAATAATTTATTAAATATCCCAAAAAAAACTTTAACTACTGGCCAAAAGTGTTACTCTTTTATAGTTTTTAAAATCTTTAATGCTTTGCCCAAAAAACTTAAGAATTTAGGTAACCTTAGTCACATTCCCCAAAGTTGGATTAACTCTTTTAAAAAATGGTTGTCAAAATTTTTTTTGTAGACTAATTTTAACTGTATTATATAAGAACATTAATGCATTATGACTTACCAAATCTTTATAATTATATTATATTTAAATTTATAATAATTTTTTATATAAGCTATTGTAAAACTTAAATATTATATTTCTAAACTGACTTGGGTCCATGTACAAACTTTGTGTTTCTATGGGTTATGGCAAATTGTCATAACATTGTATTTAATACCCTAAACGATAATAAATAATAACAAATAATAAATAAAATAATAAATAATAATAAATTTTTTGCAAATTTTTTGCTTGTTATTAGCAACATAGAGGTAATTTCTCAAAACTGGCAATCTGAATGTGATCGTAAATAAATAATAAATTCAAAATAACTTTAAACTTAAAATTTCTAGTTTCTTAATTTATCATTATCAAAATTTTCTAAAAATTACATGCAATTATTTATTAATGTGAAAAAAAGAGTTCCAATTTCAAAGTAAAACATGTTTAATAATATGTTGTTAATAAAATTATAAATATTTAAGTACTTTGACGTTTTCCATTCATTAACCAGGTCCTATTTCCTTGAAGTTATTTAAAACGCATAAAAATATCAAATTTATCCTTTAATACCTTCATTGACATTTTTTATTCATTTACCAGGTCCTATTTCCTTGATGTTATTTAAAGCGCTTAAAAAAATCAAATTATCCTTTAATACCTTCATTTAATGATTTTAAATGGCATTTATAAATTTTTATAACTTTTTTTTATTCCACAAAATTCTGAATATTTCTTTAGATCTATTTGAATCTCCAGTGGTTTCTGAAGATAAAAAGTGATTTGCGGAGATCTAAAGATATCTCGCCAATTTTTCTACCTATTTAGATCTCTTTAGATCTCCAGAGATCACTTTTAATCTATAGAGGTGTAAAAGATCTGCGGAGATTTATAGGGATATACCGAAAATTCATCTTGTCGTTTAAAACAAAAAAAGTCTGGCTACCATAACCGGAAAAATTTTGCAGTAGCGGCCAACCAGAATTTTTTTTCAGAGTAAAGGTTATAAATATATCATAATTAATTGTAAATGTACGTTTTGTAATGCAATAATTTGCATTATAAAATTAAAACATTATGACAATTTTAGCATTTAAATATTCTGCGTTTTCGAGCGTCTTTTCTATTAATGAATCAGCGAATTTAACTACGCTAGACGCCGGGAACAGAGAAAAAGTATGAAAGTGGCAGTGCGACACTCTCGCCTCGGCCACTGAACAGTAAACATCAATTATAATAAAGTACTCTCTAAAAGAGGGAGAGAGTATGGGTTCTCCCCTCAGTGTAATATAGTGTGTATTTATGCACCAGGAAGTATGGCTCCAAGTAGAGCTCAAAATAGCAGAAGCTCCAGCCAAACCAAAAAGTTAATATTTAGTAACCAGTACTAGTAACCAGGTCAAAGTAACCAGAAGTTTATGAAAGATTATTCTAATTAAAAATTGTATTTTTCAAAACGAAAATTTTGACACCAAGCACGTCCCAATCGGATGATTTGGCCCGGAGATATTAATTTTTTAGTAAAAAACACACTTGAACCCCCCCCCCCCTCCCCTACGTTGAACGCAGGCGCAGACCCTTGGAATCTTATTTTTTATCATAAATCATCAAATAGAGCCAAAAAAAATGCGAATAATATGCTGGGGCCGGAAATTATACCTTATTCTGCAGTAGTCTTTAATAAAATATTAAAATAAGTAATATAGTTTAAAACTTCTTTTACATTTTTATTTTCGCCTTAAGTAAGCCTCCACCAGGTTTCTGCCTATGAGCCCTATAGTTTTTAAGACGGCCCACAGTGTGCCGATTCAATCAAAAATCTGCTGACTTCTTAGAATTTAATTTTTTCACCCACTTATTTTTTTAAATCCTTCGTATACTATCCTACTTTTATGGAAACCTGCTACTTTTTAAAAATTTTCACTCTTTGACTCAGGAAAAAGGCAACGGTGTCCATAAACAAGGTTTTTTTAATTGCAAATAAACTTAGGAACCCTGTGAATACAATTTTCGCGTATACTTTAATGTATAAGGGGTGAATTTAAATTGTAAAAATTTGAAAAAGTAGCAGGTTTCCATAAGAATAGGATAGTATACGAAGGATTTAAAAAAATAAATGGGTGAAAAAATAAAATTTTACGGAGTCAGTAGATTTTTGATTGATTCGGCACACTGTGCGGCCCTGGCCAGGCCTGACCAGAAAGAAGTATCAAGATTTCAAGAAAAGGTATCTCTTGTTATTATTATTTCGTTTTATTTCGCTATTTATTCTCATTTTATAAAACTATTTTCACGCGGTAGAATTAGGTAATTATTAATTATTTGTTCATTATTAGTCATTTATATTAAATTTATTATTAAAATCATATAATCGACGAGAAACCATATAAATGTGCGGATTGCTTTCACATTGGGGAAAAACTATACAAATGTAAAGGTTCCTCTAATATGTTATTTCACGGTTAAGTTTAAGATTTTAAGTAATTAAATTAGATAGAATCTCCCCAAACTGATAGTATATCCGGCACTACAGTTTTAAATTATTTTGTAAGGTTTCAAAATTTGTAACCTTATTATTCAAACAGTTTTTAGTAATGTCAAATACCTCAATTAGTATCATCAGCAAATACTTTTATGTACCAATGTAGTCGAGAAGCTAGCGTATCATTCCGTATGCAAAAAATTAGATCCACTGTTTAATTTAAAAGCACCAAGCGGATTATAGTTTTTTGACCCACTGATTCCGAATCTGCAGTTATTTTTTAGCTAAGACTGGGGCGTTCGCCGCTAGAGGGCGTATAGGGGGGTAAAAATCCTATTTTTCGCCAAATTCTTGGAAGCTACGCGTCCTTAGATACTTAAACACAGGTAACATATAGTTTTTTGACCTGCTAATTCCAAATATGCAACTATTTTTTCTCTAAAACACAGGCGTTTGCCACTAGAGGGCGTTAAAGAGGTAAAAATGCTATAAAATGCAACAAAAAAATGATACGTTAAATACTTTAATTTAAAAATATTATTTCATCAATTTAAAAAAACCGTATTATTTTGTAATATTTTAGGTTAAACTAAACTCAAAATAAAACTTTAGTATGATTTTTTTAGACCTTATCTTTCTAATAATACAGCTGTATTTAAACGTTATTTCTTCTAATTTATTTATATAAATAGCGTTTTTACCCCTTAAACGCCCTCTAGCGGCAAACTCCCCAGTTTTAGAGAAAAAATAACTAAAGATTTGGAATCAGCGGGTCAAAAAACTATAATCCGCTTGGTGCTTTTTAATTAAACAGTCGATCTAATTTTTTGCATACGGAATGATAGGCTAGCTTCTTGACTAATGAAAATATACAAAATGTCGCAATCATATTCGCAAATATTTTAAATAAATTGTCTTCATTAATTTCGATATAAAAAGATGTAAAAATTATAAAAGTTAGTGAGTTCGTTCTTTAAAATTCGCCTGTTTAATTAGTACTGTCAATAAAAATTATCTGTTTAAATTCCAATTTAAGAGTACATTATTTTAAGCATCGTCAATACCTGTTAAAATGATTATGTAATAAAATTTAAATATGATTTTTTATTAATTTAACCAATAAATCGGTTAATTTTCAACTAATAGTCACGTAACAGTGTTTCGTCATAGTGTATTAGATTGGCTCGTCAGTAGATTCCTAATACTTCTTATCTAGACATCGTTTAATTATAAAGAAACAAAAAATATTAAAAATATAAAATTATTTTTTGAAATTTTGTGTAAGTACTTGCTTTACCTATGTTTTCAAAACGACTAAAAACGCCTGCTTGTGTATTTTTATCTAACTTATAAGTATGCATACAACATACATATATCCTATGTAGTATTTCATATCATAAAAAAATAACTAACAAATTATAAATTATCCATATAAGATTGTAACAATTGGTTTCAATACAGGGAATCTAACCCGTGTCGCCTGGGTGAATTTTTATAAAAAATACGATAGAACATAAAGTAAATGTAAACGTAAGTGTAAATATTCTTTATTTTGCAATTGAAAAAAAATACAGTAATCAAATAAAATATTCATCATAGTAAATAATTGATAATTAACATTAAGCCTGCGTGAAACAGTGCATAACCATCCCAACTTACGCCTAAACGGGGTTATATATTCATCTTTGCGTATGCCGTAAATATACCTCAGTCCAGAATTACATAGTCTTTGTAACCTCATTCTTAATGTGTTGTTTGCATTTAAGTAAACAACTGAGCAATAATCAAAATGAGGTATAATTAATGCCTGTGCTAGTCGCGTACGTAATGTCTATGTAGTGCAGTGTCGGATAAATCTAAGAGTGTATAGGACACGGTTTACTTTTTTCTCAATTGTTGTAACGTGACTGTTCCAGTTAAGTCTGCTGTCAAGTATGACACCTAGACTAGTCACCTCATCTACAAAAAGAGTGATGATGCCATCTCCTAAGTCTATTCCCGATAAATTTAAACTGTTTAAACGATTGACAAAGGTACTCGTGCCAAAATATATAGCTTTCGTTTTTCCATGATTGAGCCGAAGGGAAATACCGTCAGCCCAAGCAGAGATGTTACGAGCTGTATCAGATAATAAAGCTGTGGCCTCCAGTACGATTTCAGGTGATACTTGACAGTAGACCTGTAAGTCATCGGCGTAAAGTATGTGTCGTACATTAGATGGTAAGTGTAATTTTACATCATTAATATATAGACAAAACAGCAAAAGTCCGAGTACCGGGCCTTGGGGAACCCCAAGATTAACACATAGTGGATCAGAACGAGATGTTTTAGTGATAACTTGTAAACTTCTACTTTCTAAGTAGGATTTGATCCATAATAGTGACATCCTGGAGAATTCCATTTTCATCAACCTTGGTAATAATTTTGAGGGAGAATCGTATCAAACGCCTTGCTGAAGTCAAATTGTAGTAATAATGTAATCTGTCTATTGTCCATTTCTTGTTGTATATCGTCAGTTAATTTGAGTAATGCTGGTTCTGTACTACTGTGCTGTCTATATCCAGTCTGTAATGGGTCGAGCAAGCTGTTACTTGTTAAGAATGCAGTAATTTGATCGTGTGTTAGTTTTTCTAAGACCTTAGACAGAAAGCAGAGCAGAGCTACTGGCCTAAAATCAGAGCATGTTGAGGGAATACGAGTTTTCTTAATTGCCTCTAGTAACGATTTTTTCCAACTAAGAGAAAAAATGCCTTTAAATAGAGACTTATTGAAGAGTTTGACAAGGAAGGGGCCAAGTGTAGGTAAAGACTTAGCTATTAAAAGTTACTAAAAGCTACTAAAAAACGTAACATATTTTTTAATAATGTATTTAAAGTAAGGTGTTGCTTCTATTATAATAAGTTTTCCAATTTTAAGATTACTTTTATCAAAGATTTGAAAGATTTGTTAAAGCATTTCGATACGTATATATATATATAAGAATCGCTTACTATTAATCTGACACTACTTAACTTTAAAGACAAGTTTTTACTTTAAATTCAACTTTAATTGAGTTTCTTAAACTTAAATTTCATTCTGTATGTCTTGTATACATTTCTTCTTTTAAAACGTAACTTTTTTGTAAGATAAATAATTTTTGATTATCACTTTCAATCAAGCTATTTTAGTTAGTTTTGAATAAAAACAATTAATGAGGTTTTAAGCGATGACTCTTTGTATAATTATTTAAAATCTTTTAATATAAAAATAAATTATAACGGTAATAATGTTGCTGGTATTATGAGTAACTCTTAGCTTAAAAAAATGTGAAAGATTAATGTAACGCCAATAAATGCCATCGGTTCAAATTCTTTACCTCAATCATTTTGTAGGTTTTTCTCTGAAAATTCTTTTCACTATTTCGATTACTCCTATACACACACAAAGTATTTCGCTTATTGTGACATTCTCATAATATTAAATTAATGCATAAAATTCAGTGATATGTAGTTGCTGCGTATTTTTCGTGTAAATTTTCATTTTCAAAGTTTCAAAATTTTAATCTTGGAGTTTTTCTATTTTCAGTGTATGAACTAATGTTATGAGGAATCTCGAGAAAATAATGATAAAATGAGAATCAAGAGAAGGAAATAAACAATTAATGTAAATAGTATATAATTTATAACGTACATAGGTTGTACTTTTGGACTCTCGGTCTTGAAAGTAAACATAAATAAACTAGCATATGAAAGATAGAGAGATGTCAAGTGTCGAAGGACAAGTGAATTATAAATTAGTATGTGTGTTTTCTATTCAGTTTATCTTTCTTTAAATTTAGTTTTCAGGTCCTTCATGATTTGAAAGCCAAGATAAATATCTTTGCTAATTCATGAAAGACTCTTTTTACTACAGACTAAACTTGCAGTTGACGTGTTGATTAAACTTAAGGCCTCCGTCTCTTTCTCTCTCTGAACTTTGAATCATACAATCAACTATAAAATAAGATTTATTTATAGTAGACTTTATGTGTATTTATCATTAAGCTTACTTTCATGAATAATGGAAAAATTAATATTCAATTAATCTAGATATTTTAAGATGTTCTTTCTTAGGAAACCTTTTTTCTCAAATAAAAGTTATATAAATTAAGAAATTGGAAAAGTTTATAGATTTTGAAAATGGGTAATAAATTAATATTTTCTTAAGTACATAACCATAATTGATTAATATAATTATAAGTTTCGATATTATATGTGCGCTCGTAAATGACTTTATCTAGAGTAATCTACCTCTTCCGTAACTCGTAAAGTCACATAAAGCAAGTACTTTCTAGTTTTCTATACTATAATACTCTGTGGGTGTGGGTAGGGAGAGAAACCGAAATGGTTAAACGTTCGATTTCAAAGTAAGCTTTTGATTCCACGAGCTTACGTGATTAGATTTTTATCTTAATCTTCTCGATATTGAGTACTTAAATTACAAATTTCTAGTTAAGCAGAGTATCAATAACTAAATTAAGAGGGCGTCGAAGTTATGCTTCGTTCTTTTGGGTGACTTCAGCGCCAGAGTTGAGCGGTGAATTTTGTAACCGCACAACTATTATACGTGATTATGCTCAATTTTTGTATGCAAAAGTGTAATTTAGAAATTCTCATACTTATTTTTAAAGATTATGAAAATTATGCCGTTAAATGATTTTTAACATCATTTATTATTCATAAATAATGGTAATTTTTTCACAACAATAATATTTTTCAACGATTCATTTGCATTAATATATAATACTTTTTATTTGCTTATATCTTATTATTAGGCCTAGTTTTTTATTGAAAAACATAATTTTTTTTTAGATCTTTTATTTTGGTTTATTAGATTTAATTGAACTTGAATTCACTTCCCATCAGATCTTTTTTTGATAAATGTATCAAAGTGTCATTTTTTTGTTTTGGATTTACCAGAGTTTATTTTTTTATTACGCTGTATCAAAATTTTCTTTTTTATCATGCGTAAAATAAAATAATTTTTTACATTCTTTCAACAGAAATTACTTGACATTTTTATCAATTACATGCAAAATTTGATCTAAGTTTTCTAACTTTCAAAGCAGTTGGACTTATTTAATTTGAGTGCCAACTTATTTTTTATCAATTACATGCAAAATTTGATCTGAGTTTTCTAAATTTCAAAGCGGTTGGACTTATTTAATTTGAGTGCCAACTTATTTTTTTTGCAATTTAGTAGTAAATTTATCATTATTATACATGCATGCATCCCAGATATTTATATTATTTAGCTACTGCTACTACTATTTCAGTTCATATTAGAAATTTTTAAATACAAATTAAAGTAAAAATAATGAATTAGTGTTTTTTTTATATACATTTTAATGAACGTTTTTTTAATTGACTCAATTTTAATTTAGCCTTTGATTATTTTATAATTTAAAATTCATTCAAAAAGCTATATTAAAATTATTTAAATTCTGCATTTAATGTCAATATTGACAAAAAATAAAAAAAATAAACTCGATATGTATAATTATAGGATAAGTATATATACTTTAAAATTTATCGAATTACATGCAAAAATTAATTACTCCAAATTGTAGCTTATAATATAAATATAAATTTTTTTTTTATACGTATATAAAATAAATTCATGAAAAATATTTAAATTATATATCGTATGATACATTTTAAATATATCAGTATTTATTTATTTATTCTAACAAAAAAAAATGTAAGTTTAACGTACTATTAAATTTATATATTTATTAACTATACATTATTGAATTATGGCATCTTTGATTTAAACAATGCAATATAAAGTCTTAATAAAAAAAATTAACAACTGAATAATAAATTCGTATCACAAAATAAATAAAAATTTGTTTAATTTTTGAAATTATTCACAGTTTCCTATTTTTTTCTACAATAATTAAATTAAAGACAAAGATTGGTCGATAAGTTGTATTACGACTAGAAACAATTTTTTATTATTTGTTAATATAATTACGATAACTTAAAAGTAATTATATGACATTCTGCATTTTAATAATTTTTTATATCATTTACAATAATTTTTTGTTTACAATCTCTGATTAATATATTTTTTTAATAAAGTCTATCATACCTTTAAAAGTATTCATAAAATTCTGGATATGAAACAAATTTTTATGTTATGACCAATGGTTCATCATCTGAAAAACCTCTTACAATTGGTTCATCATCGTCTTCTGTTAAACCTATAAATGAAGAAAAAAATTTTTTAATCAAAAGCTTTTTTGGTTAATTGATAATTTGCTTTCATATAAATGAAAAAAAAATTTAATATTAACTTTAATAAAAATTTAATTTATTTAATTAATATTTAAATTATAATTTATTTTTCATACAAACATTTCTGGAATACTCTCAAGCACACCACAAAGCTGCTATTTGAAGTAATTAAAATACATATTAAATTATTTACCTAAACCATCATCAACTGTTCCAGGGAAAGTTGCTTGACCACGTCTTATGTCATAATGACTATTAGAAAATTCAGTGAAATTGTTTGATAATCTTTTATTACAAATAACAAAATATCCTACAGCTCCAGCCACAGCTAATAAAATTAAAGTGACAGGAATAATAATAGAAAGAATGCTAGATCGATTTACTAATGTATTCAATATTGGCCATGTTGACACTATAAAAAAAAAAATTTTAATGAAAAATAACATGATTTTTTTTAATTTAATGAATTAAAAAAGCATATATTTTTACCTCTACCTTGAGCTGTACTAAGTACTTCACTTAGTATACTACGATAACCTTCATCAGTAATCAGACGAACAGCAAAAGCATACATTGCATCTGATTTTGCATCGTGATAAATATATATAGGTTGTATTTTTGTGAAAATTTGAGCAGTCTTTTCATTATTAGTATGTTCTCCTTCGTTAACTAAAATTTCATAATGGTATTTAGTATTTTTTGCAATGCTGTCTGGTAGACCTCTTTCTTGCCAGCGAAGGAAATAACTTACATCCTCATAAATAGCAAAAAGCTGATGAAGTGGTAATATTGGCGGAGCTGAGTACAACATTGGTTGAGTCGGAATTGCTCCATCTACAACTGTTGAAACTGTGATACGGTATTTTTTCAAGATTCCAAATCATAATTAGTTACTGTTATGTGTGTTGTTATAATTTTGAGTTCTTTCTTATATTCTGACTCAGTTAATCCATAATATTAATATTTGATTTTGGTGGATCCCAACTCAATTTAACTGTCGTTTCATGTGTGTTTTAACTACTTATGGAGGCGTAATAATAACAGTAGGTAATGGTGCATCTTTTGTAGTTTTAGATACTTATTCTGGATTTCCAATATAATTTTTCTTTGATGCTTTAACTCCAAATGTATTATTTTCTCCTGGTGCCAAACCATCTACAACATAAGTATTGATATTTGTTTTAAAAGTCTTTAGATTTGGATAATGTTCTAAGAGTTTATTGTTTTTGTGACGCAATCACTTTCATCCGAACCATCATAACAATCTTGCTTACCATTACACCAAGGCGATTGAGGGAAGCATCATAATGAAATACAAGACCCATCGAAAACTTAAATTGATCATTTTTACAGTAAGGTGGTGAATGAGAACAAAAGAGTTCATCTTCCCCAGAAGGACAATATTTGGGCTATCGCACTTCCATGAATCTTCAATACATTCACCATTATTATAGCATTGAAATTGAAATTCTCGGCAAACTTTGGGTATTACTTCTGAGTTCTAATGGTATTGATTGCACGGTAGTTGATGCTTCAGGCAAAAAACAATCTTGTTCTTCTGAGTCATCGCCACTATCATCTACACTATCACATTTCCACCAATATGGGTGACATTTTTAATTAGCACACATAAACATCCAATCATTACAGGAAGTATTAAATACAGGAGATTTGTCTGTGGTAGGAAAATGTGTTTCAGTAGTTGTACAATTTTGGATCTCATCTGCACAATTATGACAATCTTTGTCTCCATCTTGGGACCACAATCAAATTGCCAAGATTCGCATTCAATACTGGCACAACCTCCTTCATCAGACCCACCTTAACAGTCATTTTCACCATAACATTTCCACATTTTGGGAATATATGAATTATCAGATTTACACGTATTAGGCAACCACACAGATGAACAATTTATTTCATCTGATAAATCTCTGCAGTTATCTTCTCCATCACATAAACACCGACGTTATATGCAACGGCCGTTTAGACACCTGCAAATAATAATTCTTTAAACAATTAATTAATTAATTGTCTATTATTTAAATTATATACATACCTTTACTTGATCCAAAAAAAGAAAAAAATTATTCACGCATTTCAATCTACATTTATGCACATATAAAAGTAGCAATAAAAAAATATTTAGGAGCTAGATATTTTATGTTACTTAGGTTATGGTAAAAGGAAACATTGTTTTTCTTGTCTAGCTAAATTATAATTAATAATTAAATTAATCTTAAAAATATCAATAAAAAATATAGCATAAGACATTTTTAATTTTTTATTTAAATTAATTTAAAAATAAATATTAAAAAAATAAAAAAAATTGACCAGGAATCGATTGCAAATTGAATACTAATTTAGCTAGACAAGGTATATACTAATTACTACGATTCCTTTATGATCAGCTGTTTATGTAAGAAAACATAAATTTTATATTCATATGCATTGGTGATAGTATGCATGTAAAAAACGTATGAAAGTGTAGAGGTGTTGTATTATGAGGATATACTATGTTTAGTTATTTGGGGCCGTGCGGCGTATTTTTATTTTTCAAGAGCTTGTTTATACATACTTGTTAATTTCTAAGAAATTTTATGTGTAATAAAAATGTAAAATATGTAAAATAGTTTTTTCATAATAGAGTTTTTTTATTCGATGTACAGGGTTGCCACTGACTTGATCTGGAAAATTGGAAAGTCAGGGATTTTGATAAAAATACCTGGAAAAATATTAATTAAATAATGCTAATAATTTTATTATCTTAATTAATAGATATTTTTAGACATTTCTTAGGGAATAATATTTCATTCATTTTTGCCTATAGGACTCCTATAGGATTGGCCGTAATTAATAAAAGAGGGATTTAAAAGTTTCAATTATTCTCCCGTTTTTTAGCCCTTAATCTTAAAATGAAGCCCAGCACGACCTTAAAACAAATAACTTTATTTGGTGCAATAAAAAAAAATTGGTTCAACCCCCCCCCCTTTTGAAACTTTTCTGGATCCGCTACTGCCCATAAGTCTAATGTAATGATCTCCCCTTGTTACATACTCTATTTTCGGATAAAATTAAAATTTTAGTTTGGACAAAAATGTTTTCTGTATTATGTAAAAAGGATTGTTTTAGTTTCTGAGGTCAGCATTCCAAAATTTCTGACTGAAAGTAAAATATGGCCTCTCAAATTTGACTAATTTATAACTTTGACAGTGACTATTAATCAAGAAATTCGTAACATATTTTTAAGGTTTTTGGAGTTCGCCCAGATGTCCAACAAAATGCTAGCATATTTAAAAAAGTATAAAATCAAGAGTAAAAAAACCTTTAAATTAATATTTTCTGAAATCTGCTGCCATTTTGGCATGCCTTTTAAAATGTTTAAAAACTTTTGAAAAATGCTAAGAACTCCTTGGGATTACTTTTTGATATTAATAAATTACCCAAATTTGAAAGGCAATATTTACTACTGATCAAAAATTTCGAAAATCTGACCCCAAATACTGAAAGAGCAACACTGTTTTTACATGGGAAAACATTCTTGTCTGAAATAAATTTTTTCATTTTTCATAAATTTTTCATGACGAAAATCCAATAGACTATTCAAAATATAAGTTAAGATATTTTTAACTTTAGGTCTGGAAAGTATGGGAAAATTAAAAAAAAAAGTCAGTGAAATTTACTAATTTTTGGGCTGGAAAGTCAGGGAAAGTCAGGGATTTCGAGATTAAAAAAATAGTGGCGACCCTGAATGTATATTTTTTTCTTCAAATATTTTGTTTCTAAATTATTTTTTTTTAATTTTAGATTAAATTATACACGAACCACGTATTAAATTATTATTGAGTTAAAATTGGTTCGTTAAAATTAAAAATTCGTGAATTTTTATTATTTTTTTTTTTTGAATATCGATACAAAAATACATTTTGGTCATGATAGCGAAGTTAAAAATAAAAAATTATCCCTAATTGTTATTAACAAATTAATAATTATTTTTACAATTTTGAAAACCGCTAAATTACAAAAATTGCTCTCCTTATCCCAAGTAATCTAAATCAGTTTTTAACTTTATTTCATTTTCGAGTAAAAAATTAAAAATATAATTTTCTGGTCTGCGTCGAGAAAGCACGTATTTCCCGGACGCTACGCGTCCGGCAAAGACGTGTTTTCTCGCCACAGATACAGAAAAATGTTTTACATATCTAGGGCAAAAAAAGCCTATTTTCTGCCCTAGGGAGACGGCTTTTTTGCCCATTATATGTAAAACTATTGTTTAGAACACGGGACAAAATATGGGATTCGACTTTTCCATGCTGTCTGCAACTGCATGCAAAGCCGAAACCAATATTTTATCCCTTGTTTAATAAATAGCTAATACGAGCCTTGTCCATAAATAAGGAATGACCCAAATCGCAGTTTACCATCCTCGGCTTCGGCTCGGAAGGTAATTTACGTGCGATTTAGGCCATTCTTTACTTTTCTGGACTCGAGCCGTAAATATACTAAATATTAATCTAAATTTCTCCTGCTCTATACGAGTTATTATAAAAGTAGTCAAACCTTTTTTATTAAAATGTTTATTATAATAGAGTTCATAAAATACTGTGTTTTTATTATTTTATATCAATTGCTGTTATACAAATTTAAAAGTTGCAAATATTAATGCATATTTTTATATGGAATCAAAATTTTATATATATAAATACATACATATAATTTACTATACATATATATTTTTATAAAAATTGCACTTTCGCGCGCAAAATACATAACTATGCCGACACAAAAATCTTTTAAATGTCAGAATTCGCAACATAAGTATACATATAGTATATATATATATAAATTTATATTTTCGTGAGGATATTTGCCATTTTGTGTTGAAAATAATTATTACCAAGCAGAGCAGGCAATACCAATGGAACAGTGGGTTTAATAATGTTTTTTTATTTATTTTTACTTTGGATTATTTAATATATTTATTTTTATAAATTCTTATTTTTGTAATTATTGTATATTAATATTATTTGATATATTTTTATTGTCAGCGGCCAGAAAGCACGTATTTCCTGGCCAAAGCGCGAATCGAAAATATGAATTTTCTAGCCACTGACGAAGAATAGTATATTTACGGCTCGAGTCCAGAAAAGTAAAGAATGGCCCAAATCGCACGTAAATTACCTTCCGAGGCGAAGCCGAGGATGGTAAACTGCGATTTGGGTCATTCCTTATTTATGGACAAGGCTCGTATAACATTTTTGTGCGTGCTTTCTCGACGCAGACCAGAAAAATTATTTTTTGGCCTCGGCCGTAAAAAAAGAATGTACCAGATCGCAAGTAAATTGCAATCTCTTTATTTTTGCGGCCTAGGATAAAAATATACTATTAATTAATTATTTAATTTTTTTGGTTCACCGCGCCATATTGTAAAATTGAAAAATATTCTGGGACCAAAAAATGAAAAATTTTATTCATTAAAACGCTTTTTACAACCTCGAAAACCCTTAGGCAATGTAAAAAGCTTAAGCTAAGAATAATTATTTTGATATATTTTTTGTCCGCCATCTTGGAAAATTGGAAAATATGATGGGACAAATAAATAAAAATTTTCATCAATGAACACGTTTTTTTCAACTTTGAAAACCCAATTAAAAAGTTTATTCTAACCTTGAAAACCCCCCCCGACAATATACAAAGCTTATTCTGACATGTTTTTTGGTCCGCCATCTTGGAAAATCGGAAAATATGCTGGAGCAAAAAAACAAATGTTTTCATCAATGCTTTCTAAGCCCATAAACCCATAAACCAGTATTATTCAAAGTCCCTAAATTGAAATTATTCTAAGTCTCATTCCCCCCCCCCCTTAATCCGGACAAATCTACTCTTAATTTTCAAGTTCAGAGGTAACTCCTCCCTATAAACATGTTCCATGTTAAAAGCTTATTCTGACATGTTTTAGTCCAACATATTGGAAAATTGGAAAACATGATGGGGCAAAAAAATAAAAATTTTCATCAATAAAAACGATATTCTCAACCTTGAAAGCCCCCTGTTAATGTAGAAAGTTCTTTTTTTCATGTTTTTGTTCCGCCATCTTGGAAAATCGGAAAATATGGTAGGGTAAAAATATATGAAAATTTTCATAATTGAAAACTTTTTTCCCAACCTTGAAAACCCCAAGATAATAAAGATAGTTCCTCTTTTCATGTTTTTTGTTCCGCCATGTTGGAAAATTAGAAAATAAGCTAGGGCAAAAAAATAAAAATTTTCATTAATGAAAACGTTTTTCTCAACCTTGAAAACTAGGTAATGTAGAAAGTTTCTTTTTTCATGTTTTTTGGTCCACCATATTGGAAAATCGGAAAATTTTTTTGGATGAAAAATTAAAAATTATGCCTTCAGGATATCAGCTTTCCCTCGGACGGTTTATTTTCATCCCCAAGGTATTCCAGAAGATGACAAAAATTTTAGGGAATTATAACTCTCCAAGTCAGGGATAGTTACTTCGTGGTTATTTTTGTTAGAGATGTCTTTGTTTTCACATAATTAATATTTTTCGGCATTTACTTAAAAAAATTATTTTTATTTTATTCTAATAAAAATAGATTAATAATAACACATTTTTTTTAGAAATAATATTGAATTAAAATTAGATTCAATATTTTGAAAGATTGTTTATTTTGCCGGTTTTGTTGCACCACGTGATATAAATTAAAGTAGTTCCATCTTTCTCTCTCCTCCCGAATACACGTATATATATTAGTAAACAGCTGATAGGTTAAATATACTCTATTCTTCTTTTATTTGTAAAGCAAATTAATAAAATTCATAACATGGAGGCTAGTACCAAAGAAGATGTTACAAATATTTTCTATACAACGTATAGAAGAATATTTCTATTGTCTTTAGCTGTTTCGTAATTTTTTGAATAATATAAAATATTCCATGGATACCACTGGTAAATCTTAGAAATAAAGGTAAGATTAGACGTATTAATTTTAAAAAGTTTTTGCAAGCTAATATTTTTGTGTAGGAATCGAATGTGTATCAGGTACAGAAAGTATTGGTACTCCCAGTGATGTATTAGGTATAACTAACTATACAGGATCACCAGGAGCATGATTGGACGTAGCAGTGGTTATAGATCTTCAAAAAAGTGAGTTTATATTATTTATTTTTTTTTATTAAATTTTTATTATATGCATTGTTTTTCAAAAAGGTTTCGGTATTAGAGCGGACAAAAATTTGAAGTCTTGCCATAGCATGAAAAATAACTAAAGAGCAGCTAATTTTAATTCATAATTAAAATCTCTAAAATTTACCAGCAGAAAGATTCAAATTTGTCATCTAAAATTAGAAAAGAAGCTAACGATTTATATAAAGATCTGAATTCTAGTTATTATCATGAAAAATACTTGAAGATTATCACTGAATACTCCAAAAGCTTAGAATTAGCACCAAAACAAACTGCCGAATATGCTTTGGCATTAAGTAAAAGATTAGCTGTGTTATTCAGTATTTTTAAATTTGATAATTGCATGTTAGATGTTGATGCTGTACTTCAAATTTCTAAAGATCATGCATTAAGGTTTAAATTACTTTGCAGGAAGATAGAATGCTTGATTAATTTAGATCAATCAAAAAATATAAGAGAATATTTGAATGAAGCCTTACGTATAGCTGATTTTTTTGATGAGAAACTAATAGATAATGTTTAGCAAGTAATTTTGAAAAAGATAGAAAAATGTTTACAAAAAAATCAAAAGAGAACAATAACGTTTCTACTGCAATGTCATGGCATTATAATGAAAAATTTGAAAATCACTTGTTAGCAAATAGAGATTTCAATGTTGGTAAAAAATTAATAATTGAAGCTTTTTGTGGATTTCCTGAAATAGATAAATTATATATAATTTGTTTATATTATTTATCTGTAACTCTAAACAGTATTCTTTGTGACTGGAACTATGAACTTGGAAGTTTATAAAAGAATGTGTTTATAAATGTGTAAAAGTTTTTGTAATTAATAAGCACCGATTGTTTAGGAATAAGCTAATGTTAATTATAACTCTTGTAAGGTTTCGTCTAATTGTTCATTACATCAATCAAAAGTTTTTTAAAACAAAGCATGTTATATGCATTACTTTTAAGAATTTTTTCATTTAATTTTTCTTGTTTTTCTAGTATCACTGTTATAATGTAAATAAACATTCTTATACAAAAAATGTGTGCTCTTGAATATTAACGCTGTAAAATGTTTTGTGCTCAAAGTTACTAACTGATAGTAAATTTAAGCAAGAAATTTTTTAACAATGTAGGTAGTTATAATAAAAGTTGATAATTTAGAAACATTGTTTTTATTTTATTAAATCTCTCTTGATATTTTAATGCATTTGGGTATACAACAAAGCTAATTCGCATTCATTTGCCAGAGAGTTATAACATTTTAAGAAAACTTATTGAATATACCAAGTACATAAGGTTTCTAGTTGGTTGATACTAGTCTGTGTTAAATAAATGTTTTTATAAAAGTTGTATATATTATATTCAAAAATCATGACATGTTCTTACATGTGCCACAACAAGACCTCTGGTAAATTTATGCTAAATCTATGTCTATGAGAATCAATCAAATTGACCTATTATTTATAAATATACAAGATCAAGTTTCAAATTTATAACACCTGTTAATTTATAACGGAACATTGTTTATTATCGAGAATTTTTTAATCTTGTAAGGGAAAATCCTAGAATGAATGGTGTTTATCTTGTGTAATAAAAAAATTTAATCAAGAATTTTTTATTCTTATAAGGGAAAAACAATTTTTTTTTATTATCGAGGAAATTTTAAATCTTATAAGAGAAAACCTAGTGTGCATGGTATCTGTATTTTACAATAATTTTTTGTAACGAGAAAATTTTAAATTTATAGGAGAAAAACCAAGTGTGCATGGTCTTTGACTTTTATATAAATTTTTTCATATTATAGGAGAAAAACTTACTCTGCATGGTCTCTGTAGAATTTTTATAGAATTTATAGAATTTTGTTTAACGAGGAAATTTTTTTATATTAAAAAGGAGAATAAACTAGTCTGCGTGGTCTCTATCTTTTACAAAAATTACAAGTATCATCTCAAACGTTTAGTTTATTTTGTTTACAAGTTCATTATACATTATTATAATGTCAAAAAATTAAGTATATTTATTCAAAACATAACCCCATTATCATAATTTATTATATCTCGTAGTCTGTTTATAAATCCACAGGTTTTTCCCCGTAGTTCAATATATAGAGGGCGGTATAAATCAGCGAAAATATGTCGGAAAATTCTGCAAAAAAGAGACATTTTCATCCCATCCAGCGATTTTATTAGTCAATAATTTTAATTTTTCTTTGAGAAAAAATAATCAACAGGCTTTGATTAAACTCGGTACTAAGAGTTTTATTTCAAAAATTCGATAAAAAGTATACTTTCTGTATGCCAAAAATATGCATTTTTCGTCATTTTCGCGTCATAAAAAAGAAAATTAAGGAAAACCAGAATGAAATTTTGGAAAAAAAGCTTAGTACCGAGGTACTATTTTAGTTTCCGAATATTTCTATCCATATTTCATCCAAATCCATCCATAAACAAGGCCGCTGGATGGGTTGAAAATTGCCTTATTTTAGCATATAAAATCAATCTCCGGTGTCCTCTTAAGATATTAAAAAAAAAAAGTACCTTGTACATGTTTTGAAATTTAATAATAAATATCTATTGGATTTAGATTTAATTAATATGTTACACGCTTTAAATGTTTATCGGAAATCGAAATCAATTTTTAATTATGCATTTTAGTTTGACATTTAGCTTTAAAAAACCCTAAGACTCTTTGCATTTATCGATCAAAATTTAAACTTGTAAGTAAATTTTTGTATCTTTGTTCTGGTAGGAATTTTTTAGTGGTAACTAAGAAAAGTTTTGACGAATTCACTAAAACTTAACTTGAAAAGAACAAAAAAATTCTTAAATTAGATTGGCTTGAAAATCAGATTCGTTTGTATACAGAAAGTTGGCAGTATTTACGCAAGGGCTAAGCTTTTATAAGATGAAAAAGGTGATTTTGTGTATATAAGATATAGCATTTAAAGTTGTTATATATCAGGTATATATGAAGACCTGATAGAAATCCATGCTAATCTCTTTTTCAAATAATTTTACTACTATTAAATTTGAAAAGTCAAATATATAGTTTTTGTGTAAGTAAGAAACTAGCGTTAAAATTAAACATATCGTTTCTCTCTCCTTCGTTCGTATACGAGCAAATTTCACAAATATATTTTTAGTAAAAAAATTTAGCTAACCTTCAGAACTATTGAATTTTTTTAATTTTTATTTGTATTATACATTGTAACAATAAATTTGATAATTTTTAATTTTATTGATGCGCGTACAAACACCCCCACGCTGCATTGTTTTAAATTTATATCATCTAAAAAAAAAATACTATAAAACGTCAATTTTTAGGGCAATACTTGATAAGTAGAATTAATTAATTGTATTTTATTGAAATTTTGTATTTTTGGCCTAAATGATGATATTTAGAAAATATTTAATGTAACAAAAACAAATAAAACTGTAATAACTTTAATTAATTAAACTAACAATAATGCAGAAGAGCAATCTATTACATAAAGTTCACGATTATTGTTTATTAAATCCCCCTAACTATTCTAGACAAACATAATGATGATCATTAAAAGTTTTTAATTTTATTAACCAAATTGAAATACAGCGACTTTATAAAAACAAAATAAAAAGTGTTCTTAGAAAAAATGAATTATGAGTTCCTAGAAGAGTGATCTATTACATAAAGTTCAGAATTATTCTTTATTAAATCTCCCTAACTAGTCTTGACAAATTTAATGATGATCATTAAAAGCTTTTGATCAAATTGATCTTAAACAAATTGAAAGATTAACTTTGTAAAAAGTAAATAAAAAGTATTAAAAAAAAATGTATTACACTTTAATAATTAAGAAATTTCTAGGTTGTTTTAAGCAAAAAATGAGCTATTGATTATTATGGTTCATAAAAATCTTAAATCGGACCTTGAAATCTTGAAATCGAAATTTTAATGCAACAAGAGTAATTTTTACTCCTTTTATGTTAAATCGAAAATCTTTCTTTCTTCTGCATCAAAAGGATTCTTTAAGCATAAAAACTTTTATATAAAAATTGACTTTCGAAGAAAATAATTGAAACGAGTTAATGAATTACTAATATGTAACAAGGTACTAATAAAATTATTTTTTAATATACATGCAAGATACATAATTCGAATAATCAAAAAAAAATCATTACTTCAAAGTACCTAAATTTTTTTGAAAGATTTTTTTGAAGTTTCATAATTTTTAGGATCATAACTGCGATAAGGCAGTAAGGTAAATTAGGTATGTAAAAAAATATCTTTTCCAGTTTTCGAAAGTGGCGAAATTGCGACTTAAGGTTTTGGCTTGAAATTTCAAGCATAGGAATTCATTACGAAATTAAAAAAAAAATATATATTGATAAAAAGATTGAAAATAACGAAATTTAATAATTTACGTGAATTAATTAAAAAGTGTTGTACAGTGTTTTGACATTGAAAAAAAAAAAGAAATGCTAAAAAGAAAAGTAAATTTTCGAAATCTGTCCATATATTTCTTTCTGGTTTAAAAGTTTATATATTTAATTATCAGATCTTTTTAGTCTATATGTGTTTTATATGAGTAAATATACAAACAAATGTTTAAATACTTTTGAAACCACAATTAATGCTACATATAGATTCGGTATCCTAAAAAGGAAGTTCTTTTCTGTATTTTCGTTTTAAATATATAGTTAACAAGTAAGTACAACATAAATTTAACTTGTAACCACTCATTCCCATGATATATATTCTAATAATATATTAAAATAACTAATTTATAAGAATTACTATTATACATGAATAAGAAAATAAATTTTACATAAGCAATAATGATATAAGTTGAAGAAATTTTTTTTACTCAAACTTTTCTTCTGTTTTCTTTTATCTTGATATTAAAGTTACATCGAGGAGCAATTACCTCTAAGAATACAGCTATAGCTAACTTTCAGAGGGAAGATAAATTGATGGCATTTAAAAAGATAAAAAAAATAGATAAAAAAGTCTTAAAGAGTAAACTGGACAAATTGAAGATTAAATTTCAACTTTTTTCTAAAGATTAGATTGATTGACGTATAAATACTCCGGATAATTAAGATTAAATTTTAATTGCATATTAATTCATTTCACTACTCGCACAAATTTTACATTCAATGTCTAATAATAAATAGCAAAAAATTTAATTGTTCGTGATAATAAATTAGATTTAAAAAAAAATATCGCGAGAAATTGATAAATTTTTTTCTTCTATTGAAACTCAATGGGTAAAAAGTAAAAAAAACATCTTTAATAAGCATAAATAATTAATATAGTCATCTCTTTTTTAAATCGAACACCCATTGCTCAAAAGAAGTCTTTTAATATATATTAAATCTGCCAAATGGCAGGGGATTGCATCGAGTAGTTTCGCATTTAACAATTTAAGGGCTTATTCTGTGATACATTTGATATGTAATTGTAAACTAATTTCTAATTCTTCAGATATTGTTTGGATAAATCACTAGTAATAATAAGGAATCAAAAGTTTATCAAATCGTTACACGCAAGTATCTCAAAATAAACACATGAATAAAACTAAACTACAAATCTTATAGAAATGATTGAGGCAGGAATCTCCCAGTAGGAGATAATTTTGAGTATAAATAATTAGAGAAAATGTAGGTAACATATATGTGCATATAAATAAAAGAGAATTGAGAAAGTTTGAGAGATTGTCATATTAAGTTAATTTAAATTTCCGTCGGGCACTATTATCAAAATTATTATTCAGGATCCTGTGACCGCAGGTTGGAATAAACAATAAACTAGAAAAGGGAATCCTGACTTTTACGTTAGCAGCTTCAGGCAATATTATTCCCTTTTAAATTTCACAGGAAAACCTTCTTTATACCACAAATCTCTCTCTTTCTCTCTTGCTCTTTATGTGTGTTGAAAAAGTTACTTGCATTTACGTGCATACTAAATACTTTTATATATTAAAATTACAACAGATGCATTCACATGTATGCATAGAAAAATATATTAGGAAATTTTCATTGTGTTTGTAAAATTTAATAATATAAGATATTAAAACCCTAATTACTTGGATATATTTTAAATAATTTTAATGAAACTTTGTATAATATATTTGAAATGTTTTCACTTAGCTTAATCCTTTCAAATTTTCATTTTTTTTTTTAGAAAATATGGGGGTTCCAGCAGATTATTTGGAGTGTTTATTTAACCAAATTCAAAATATTACAGATCAAAGGCTATTAAATTGCTTTGTAGATAAATAAAAATTATTTTAAAAGAAAAAATTTTGAGCCCCTGAGTTGACTCGAAAAGCTCAATATATATTTAGATTTTCAACTATATATTATAAAATATTTTAATATATTCTATGTAAAATAGTTTCTGTATATAATAATTATTAAAGTATCTAAGCTCTAAATACAATTTCGTTAAACTATAAATTTCTGTATATCGTTTTCATTACGAAAACTTGTATATTTTAATGAATATTTATACACAATTATTTTTTCTCCTTTATTTTGTTTAACTTTTGTTTATAATATAATTTATTTATAATATAAATATCAATTCCTCATATATTGATGCGATTACACTTATTTTACAATAAAAATTATAGTGTAGGCGTAGAAACTTTTTAAGCCGATGGATTATTACTTACTGGAGTCATTTTTTTATTGGGAATGGTCTAAGTGAGAAAAATTTCAACAAATTTTTGTTTACACTAATTATTTCAGGATTTTTACATTATCAAACTTTTTATATTTTTTGTGTATTTTTTAATTCCAGAAAATTTTGTTTAGTTTAGTTTAGTTTATTGAAACTCAGTTTTTATAAAAAATTAAAACATACAATGCAATAAAATATACAATACAGTATTTATACACAATAAAATTCCCCATCGAGACTAAAAAGTCTGTACATGGGAATGAAGATTGAAAAAAAAAAAATGAGAAATATAAAATAACATTTAACAATAAATAAAAAATATAAAAATATAAAAATATAAAAATTTAGTATAATAATAAGTATATACTTTAGAGTCATGAAAGGTATTATTATATAAATAATGACTAGTTAATTACTTTAATAACACTATTAAATCCATAACTAATGTTTATTAAGTAGCCATATAGATAGCAATAATTGACAGCCATTTTTTATATCTAAAACCCATTTATTAATTAAATTCTCTTTAATATTAGGTCCTTTTGTACCACTAGGTAGCATATTCAAGATTTTTTTAGCATTCTTAGTTTAAGTGAAACATGCGTTAGCATGCTTTACTTAAGTTATATTTCCGCAGAAAAATGATATAAAATGAGTTAGTTTGGGAAAAACTGGCTGTATAAATGTATATAAAATTTATACAGTTGTATTTGAAATTTTATCAGGATACGTATTTATTGAATCATAAATAAATAAATAAATAAATAAATAAATATTCACAATTATTTTTTTTCACAAATTGTTTGTTGGGCTGAACTTATAACTATTTTAGCGAAACGCATTGAATATTGATTATATTTTACATTATGCATAATATACTCCAGTCAAATTGTGGTTTAGGGTGTATTTTCACGGGCCAACATGAGATTTGCTCTACTCTATGTTTTTTGGGTGGCTGATCACGAAAATGGGGGTCTTTTTTAGAATATATTTGCGGCACACCCTTAAATTTGCAAAAGCTATCCACAAAAAGGGGTTTTTTTTAAATATTTGCAAAATGAGTTTCTAAATCTAGTCAAGAAATGGAATAAGAGGATTTTTTGGGTCGCTGATCAAGAATTTGAGGTAATTTTTCATGAATAATTAATATTTCACCCTTAAATTAGCAAAAACAGCCCCTAAAAGTCAATAGTGACAATTGGCTCTAGAATTAAACTTTCCAACTCTTCGACGTATTCAAAAAAAACATTTTCCTCTGTTATTTTTTCAAGTCTAAAGTACCAACATGATTTTCGTAGCTCTGTCCCTTACATGATTTGTAGAAGACACTGCAATTTAACCCTAATTTTCTGCTGCCGCATTTTTTCATGCAACCTTTTTTGCAACCACATGAAAATTTTTTGAATATTAATTTTTCATTAAAAATTCGATGAAATTCGTTATCTGCGAAGTCAAAAACTTTATTGGACCAAATCTAGACGCGAAAAGTGTAGAAATAGCAATTTGGGGATATTTTAGCTAATTTAGGGGTGATATATTATTTATTAATAAAAAAATCCATGAAATTCATTTTCAGTGACCCAGTAAACTCTTGTGGAGCTAATCTAGTCGCAAAAAGTGGGAAAATAGCTAAAACACCCCTTTTTTGGGGATAGTTAGAACTAATTTAGGGGATAAATATTAATTTTACCTTAAAAAATCATCAAAATTCTTAATTAGCGATCCAAAAAGCCTTGAAAACCAATTCTTAGACAAATCTATAGACTCAGAACGCGAATACATCAAAAATACCCCCTTTAGTAAACTTAAGTGGAACCCCTCCCCCTCCCCATATTTTAACAGGAGTATAATAGTTTTACCAAAATACTTTGCTGAATTTCATCAATTAATATTGAAATAAATATTGTTTCATGCTTCCCAAGTTTTAAATTTATAGAAAATAGGAAATTCATGTTTACAATATCTTAAACGAAAAGAAATAAGGAAAAAAAGTTGCGTACTTATACGTTTGAAATAAAAATATTTGTAAGATATTTTTAAATTAAAAAAAAATATTTAATGTAATGTAGAACAAGCATGATATTATAAAATAAAAAATTCACTATAGAAAGAAAAAAAATAAAATCATGTAAAGATACAATACATATATCTAGTAAGTAAATATTTTTAAAAAATAATACATATAACATGTAAAATAAGAAAGAAAAACAACGACCAGAAATATAATATATTTTAAGCAAACAATTTTAAATTTATGTACATGAGCGATTTTCAAAAATTTTCTATTATTTATCTAAACTAGTAACTTATTTTTATTCTAATATTGATTCATTTTTTTAGGTGAAATTTTGATTTCTGATTTTTTGGCATATAGGAACGTTTTGAGACCTCAGGAAGCTAAAAAACCGGTTTTTAAAAAAAGTCTGTATGTGTGTGTATGCATGCATGTATGTACTTATGTATGTCTGTAACCAGTAATATTTCACAACGAATATGACGTTAAGACTTAATTTTTTTTTGAAAATTTTTTTCACCAGAAAATCTCAAGCAAGAAATATTGTTAAATTAAAATATGAATTAAATTATTTCCAAAAAAACTATAACTATTATTATTGTATAAAAAATTAAAGTACGTTCTCGGTTTCGGTCTAATGTTTTTATTTAAGAGTATTGCATTTATTTAATTTTAAAATAATTTTTGACAAATAAAAAATTCAAGATTACATTTTAAATTTTTATTAATAAATTCTCTATATGTGTTAATTAGCAAATTAAAATTTTATCAATCTGGCTACTATCATGGGTCTCTAGAAGAGGATTTAGGTTTAACAAAATTCCCGCAAAAATCTGAGTATGAGACAATTATTTTTTTTTATATTATTTTACTTAGATATCAGCCATTATAAATATTTTGAAGAACCCGAGTGCCAATAAATTTTGCAGTGATTCTTAATTATGAGTATGAAATAAATTTTAAAATTAGAAAAGAAAGTATTTTCTGCATTGAAAAAAAATCCTTGCATTTAGTGAAAATTTTTTTTCCTCGAACGATTGCCTAAGCCGTAAATAAAATTGAAAAAAAATTTTTTGTTGCTTATTTAGAATATGACGATGCTTACATTTTTTTTCAATATTCTTTTCATTTCTAGTTATTTTCAATCCTTTGGGCAAGAAAAAAAATTTCCGCTAGCTTTAAGGATTTTGCTTTGAACGTAAACACAAAAAAATAAAATTTTTGGTATAAAAATCATCTGAATTTTAAAAACCAGCCTTTTTTTCAAAGTTATGAGAAACTTTCAATAAGAATGATTTTTTTTTTGTGATTTGCTACACTGAAATCCACTTGACGTTAGCGGAATTATTCTGTCCTCCGACAATATTTTACTAGCTGATAGTAGAATTTCGTTTGTGGCAAGGGAAATTTTTTTTTTGTTCAAACATTTGCAAATTTCTCGTAATGTAAGATTAATTTAAAATATGTGCGAACCAGTATCACTTTTTTTTTAATTTTCTTTATGCTTCAAGACATTTGCAATCATTTAAGCAAAAACAAAATTACCCTAGCTGAAAGCGGATTTTTTGTTCAGTGTAGAAAAATACGAGAAAGAAAAAACATTACCTAAATCGAACGTATATTAATTCCTATTCGTAGCAAAGGCATTTTTTGTACCTCTGACGACACAGCTATTTATTTAATTATTTAATATAAGCAATATCAGAGCAATATAAAAAAGAGTTTGCATTATGCATGAAAATTACCCATCTATGTTTTTGTTATTTTCAATATTTTTTTCTATTCTCATTTTCTCCGCATGTAACATATTTATATAAGCTATATATATTTTACTGTTTTTCAATTTTCATTTTCCATTTACCTCAGATATGAATATACTAAGAAACCTTATTTATTTTCTTATTCTTGTTTTTGTTGTTGTTATTCATCTAAATAGAGAATAAAAATAATGTATGCATAAAAATATGATGATCTTATTTTTATGAATAAAATTTTTTATTTATAAATATCAAGTATGTAAAATTTTGCAGAAATTTAAACTTTTTGAAATAAATTTTAATTTTGATTTCAAATTTTATGCTTTATAAGCTATTATTATTTTCACTTTAATAAATTACTAATGTGTATTTATGTCCTAGAATAAATTATAATTTTTTTTAAAACTGTAATTTAATACATTTTATACACAGATACAGTGAAGTAAAAAAATAAATAGAAAATCAGTTTAATATAAAATATTTTTCTCTAATATATTTAAAGATGAAAAATATAATAAAAAGTATTTTGAATAAAAGAAAAAAAAAGAAAAATTACACACAAATATCTATATACATTTGCAAATAAAAGAAAAAAAAAGCATCAAAAATATTCCCTAGATTATACAGAAAACGCGAGAGAAGCTTATCGAAATAAGCCAGCCACTTTTTTGTTCTCTCACATCGACACTGCAGTGTCGATAAATCACATAAAAAAAAAAAAGAAAACACAGTAAAAAATCGAAACTCACGAACATAAATTACTAAAAGAAAATAAAATTAAAGCATAAGTCAATTTATAACATACCTTATATATATATATATATATATTTCCGTTACATATGCGTATATAAATAGATGCTATCATGAGAAAAATTACCATGAATCTACAACGATAAATATATTTACAACCTAAGCGAGCGTAAATATATAATATTTACTGTATAATATTTATTTATATATTGCAAAAAGCATTGAGCTTTAAAAACAGTCAAATATGCTTTTAAGATATATATTAAATTCAAAAAAGATCATCTCTTTTACCTATTTCTTTTAAACTTTGGGTGTTTATTTCAGATTATTTACCAATGACTCTTCTGGTATTCTTAGTTCTCTCTATGGAATTCTATTACTACAAAAATAGAAATTATTTGACACGGATTGCACATTGTTTTTGCTGCTCCATGGGTTACCTATCTTAGATATGAGTTTTTTGGAAAACGAGTTAGGAACCTTATTCTTACTTATGGAACTTTTTCAAACTTTTTTTAAATGATTTTCAAAGTTTAAGATTGGAATCATAGCAGACTAGTGTTTTTATGTAAATATATTCGTTAATTGGATGATTAAATTTATATACTTTACGACATTGAAAATGATGACTGATAAAGATCACACATATTCAAAAAATTAATTATAATGAATTAATGAAATCGCATATTTAAACATTTCTGGTGGATAAAAAAATGTATATGCACTAATTATAATTCATAAATAAAAAACTTATAACCGGTTTGTGTAAACACAATCTAAATGCATGGAACATTTTTACTTCCAGCTGAGGACTAGGTATAATACAAATGTTACGCAACATTTCAATACAATTTTCTAATTTTCTAATTTGTAATTATCACCTTACTAGTTTTTAAGATTCTAAACCCAAACTATTTTGATTCCCTAAACCTGAATTATTTTAAGTCCCTGAACCTGAATTATTCCAAGTCCATAAATCGATATTATTCTAAGTCCATAAACCTATATTATCTTAAGTCCTTAAGCCCAGATTTTTCAAAGTCTCCTAATTATTCTAAGTCTCAATTGACCCCCCCCCTTAAATAGGACAAATTTGACCACCCCCCTTAAGTAGGACAAATTTAATCCCCCCTCCTCTTAAATAGGACAAATTTGACCCCCCCTTAATTTTCAAGTTCTGAAGTACCCCCTCCCTATAAACATGTTCCATGTTAAAAGAAATGAGAAATAAAATACAACGTTTTCGTGTAGTTTTGCCGATAAACTTACTTTTAAAAACACACATTTTAATGAAGGCGAAAATCTAAACACCAAAATACAGGGATCTCTTGAACAGGCTTTAGGTTTCTCAAAAACGCCAAAAAAATCTGAGTATACGAGAAAGTATTCTGAAACCAAATGTAATCCGAATCCACTTGGCAGGAAATCGAATTGGCTCCTTTTTTGCGGTTTTTTCAGAAACAATATTAAACATTAGGGTAAAATCTATACGCAACAGAATAATATCTAAAAAACCATTTGCCGATTGTTTATACATAAAAAAAAATAGGTTGGAATTTTGTTCCCAGCTGCCCTTAATCGGACAGGGGGCGGGGCAGAACGGAACACGTGTTTTTTTTTCATTTTTAAAAAAATTCATATTTCTGGTTCCTTGGTACCAAAATAGGTCTAAAAGGTCTTCAAAAATTCGTCTTGGATACCTTTTTCACATGCAAAAGACAAAAATAAATTTTTCCCACTTTAGATATCCTTAAATTCAAAAATACTGAAAACACCGTATTCAACTATTTTGGTAATTAATTTTCAATAAAATAAAAATGTGTTTTAATTTTGGTGTGTTTTGTCTATCAATAATAGGTGTGATTTAGTAATTAAATGACAATTTTTTTCAGGGGATATAAATAAAAAAATTTTAAAATGTTTTTAAAAAAGAAAATGGATTTATGGTTTACTAAAACCTCCTAATTAGTTTGAGCGAAGCATGCATTAGTTTTACTAAAGCTAAATCCCCGTAGGATAATGGCATCAAGGTGAGTGAGTGAGTGAGTTATTGTGCGCGATATTGACTGTATAAATGTATATAAAATTTATACAGTTACATATCAAATTTTCTCAGAATATTCACTATTATTTTTTTTTTACATAATGACTCGTCGGACCGTAATTATAGTGATTTCTGGCGAAACACGTCGAATATTTTATCAATTTTAGATTATGCATAATATACGGTTCTGAACATTCGCGTTATGAATGTTTATAAATAGGAAAATTTGTTGTATATTTATTATGTATTCCAAAATTTAAAAGAATTTAAGCATTAATTTTAAACATGCAGAATCGAGGGACGCGTTGAAAATTTTGGCTACCATTCACCCCAAGGGTTAGTATATAACTATAATAAAAATGTTCAATTTTTTTTTTATATTAGGGCAAAAACATTATATAAATATTTAATTTAATTAAATAGACTTTATTTAATTTTACTTTTAAATAATATTTAAAACTAAATTTATATAATTGAATTTCAAATTAAAAATTAAAATATTATAGTGAACTTAATATAATATTTACTCTTAATTTAATTTATCTAAAAATATATACTGCTAAATGCATTATTTTATAAATCAGGAAATTATTTTTACGGATCTACATTAAATTATAATTATATATAAATATTACAAGACGATATATTGATCAAATAAATGCTCTTAATACATATACACATATACTGACACCAGGGATCGGAGAATTCGTAATTTGCCATTACTTATTAATATTACAGAATTTGTAATACGTAATGAAAAAAGCCACTAATCGTTTAATATTACCCATATTACTTTTTGTAATGAGTAATGGCCATTTTCGAATACAAATTACTAAAATGCTTGTTATTTTATAGAAAATTACTCATTTTTTGACTTCTCTGATAAAATTTGAACGTTAAAAAATATTAATTATGTGTTGTAATATAACACTTATTAATTTTTTTTAAATTTGTAATGATTAATTGCAAAAAGTAATGGGTAATTGGACCTCACTATTACATTTTCTAAACAAAGTAATCATTCCATGTAATATTACAAAAGTAATGGCGTTAACCGATCTCTGACTGACATTTTCGTGCCAGTAAATTTGAATTTTTTATTTGAGATAAAATTTTCTTTAACTTTTTTAAGATCTAATTAGCTAAAATTCGTTTTTTCAGAAGATATTTTTATAAAATTAATTAAAAATGTTTAGATATACATTTCGGGCACGAAAGTGTATATCTGTTAAATCGTCTTGTAATATTTATATGAATTATTTTAAATTATTGTATTATATTGAATATTGTATTACGTTGAATATTATGTTAATAATTATATGTTAATAATTGGACGAATTTGACTGTAAACAAGAGTGATAATAAATAATAATAATAATAATAATAATAAAATTATGAAACCTTTCTTTTGCAAGAAATTCTGATCCTGAAAAGTGACAGTTATTAAGAAAAGGGCAAATAAAAATTATGTTTTCTGGAAATTTAAAATCAAATTATAAATTTTATATAAAAAATTACTGTAAATTTATTATCACTACGTTGAGCAGAATGCGAAAATTATAAAAAATATTTTAAATACATTATTTTATTTATTTTTTTGGTTCCTCAAATAGGAACCATTGTGATAGGTCAAATTTCGATTTTTGATTTTTTGGCATATAAGCACGTTTCAAGACCCCAGGAAGCTAAAAAATCGGTTTTTAAAAAAAGTCTGTATATATATATGTGTGTATGTGTGTGTGTGTGTGTATGTATGTAATTGGTGATATTTCACAAATATTACGGAGTTAAGACCTAATTTTTTTTTCAAAAATTTTTTTATCAAAAAAGCTCGAGGTACTTTTTTTTTTTTTAATTTGGATGTAATACCTCATTTATTTCCATAAAAGCACTTACATTTGAAAGTATGGTTTTTACTCGATATCTCGAATCTGATAATTAATTTTTTGAAAATTTTTTTTCCAAAATTTTCGTCACAAAAAAATACAAAAAATACCAATTTTTTTTTTTCTTTTTGGACTTAGTACCTGATTTATTTTCATGGAAGTACTAGTTTTAAGAACCTTGTTTATTGTAATTTTTGGATCTGATACTTAATTTTTTAAAAATTTTTTTTCTCAAAATTAAAAAAAAATAAAAATAAAAAAAACTGCAATATTTTTTTTTTTTTGGTGCAATACCTCATTTAATTCTATGAAAGTACAATTATCTGAAAATATTGTAACTAGTGATATTTCAAAACCATTATCGAATTAAGACCTAATTTTTTTTCCAAAAATTTTTTTACCATAAAAGCTCTAGGTACTTTTTTTTTTTATTAATTTGGATGTAATACCTCATTTATTTCTACGAAAGTACTTATATTTGAAAATATAGTTTTTACTCGATATCTTGAATCGGATACTTAATTTTCTGAAATTTTTTTTTCTAAAATTTTTTTCACAAAAAAATACAAAAAATACTAATTTTTTTTTTCTTTTTGGACGTAGTACCTAATTTATTTCTATGAGAGTACTAGTTTTAGACAGTTCATTTATAGTAATTTTTTGGATTTGATACCGAATTTTTCCAAAATTTATTTCTCAAAAGTGAAATAGTTTTTTCTCATTGTTTGAGGAACCTTAGTGCCAGCTAGTTGGCAGGGTATTTTTTATTATACACTGTAAAAATAATGAACACAATATTACTACCGTGTAGTAATTTTACTACAGTTTAGTAATATTACTACAGAAATAGTAAAATTACTACAATTTGTAGTAAAAAAAATTTATTTTTTTTCCAGCCAGATACGACTAAATATAGCTTTAGGAGGTCATTTACGATTGTAATACACAATATTAACTCTTATTTGTCGTTTTTAATATTATAAGCATACTATACCTGCCACTATATTCAACAATAATAATAAAATAATAACTAAAAAGGGGAGACCGGAACATTTGGGTCGCCAAATTTCAATCTATACTTCTGAATCACTTTAATATGTTGAAAAAACACAATAGATACCCTCCGTTTATTCCAATGTGCCTTCTGGGATTAAAAACGCAGGGCTCAATGTTATAAAATTGGGTTTTTTCCATAACTTCGTTACAACGCTGTAACCTTGTAAATTAACTAAAATACTTCCGATTCGTCTCATATTTTCCGTATGAGTACCATATTTATTATTATTTCTATTTCTGTAGTAAATTACTAAACTGTAGTAAAATTACTACACGGTAGTTATATTGTGTTCATTATTTTTTACAGTGTACTAATTCTTCAACACGGATATAATTATTTTAGTTTTGCATTTTGTAAACATTCAAGACCAATATAATAAAATATCTTTTGTTTATAATATTTTCTGTGTTTAATGTCTTCTGTGTTAATTTTTTTTTTTTTTAATTTGGATGTAATACCTCATTTATTTCCATGAAAGTACTTATATTTGGAAGTATGGCTTTTACTCGATATCTCGAATCTAATAATTAATTTGTTGAAAATTTTTTTCTCCAAAATCTTCGTCACAAAAAAATACAAAAAACAACAATTGGTTCCTCATAGAGGAACCTTTGTGATAGATGAAATTTTGATTTTTGATTTTTTGGCATATAAGCACGTTTTGGGACCTCAGGAAGCTAAAAAACCGGTTTTTAAAAAAAGTCTGTATGTGTGTGTGTGTGTGTGTGTGTGTGTGTGTATGTATGTAACTGGTGAAATTTCACAACCATTATGGAATTAAGACCTAATTTTTTTTTCAAAAATTTTTTTATCAAAAAATCTCAAACTACTTTTTTTTTTTTTTAATTTGGATGTAATACCTCATTTATTTCCACGAAAGTACCTATATTTGAAAGTACGATTTTTACTCGATATCTCGAATCTGATAACTAATTTTTTGAAAATTTTTTTCTCAAAATTTTTTTCACAAAAAAATACAAAAAACACTAATTTTTTTTTTCTTTTTGGACGTAGTACCTAATTTATTTCTTTGAGAGTACTAGTTTTAGAACTATGGTTTATAGCATTTTTTTGGACCTGATACCTAATTTTTTCAAAATTTTTTTCTCAAAATTTTTGTTGCCAAAAAATACAAAAAATGCCAAAATTTTTTTTATTTTAGGACGTAATACTTAGTTTTTTTCTATGAAAGTACTAATATTTGAAAATTTTGCAATCGGTGGTATTTAACAACCATTATGGAATTAAGATCTAATTTTTTTTTCAAAAATTTTTTCATCAAAAAATCTCAAACTACTTTTTTTTTTTTTTTAATTTGGATGTAATACCTCATTTATTTCCATAAAAGTACTTATATTTGAAAGTACGATTTTTATTCGATATCTCGAATCTGATAACTAATTTTTTGAAAATTTTTTTCCCAAAATTTTTTTCACCAAAAAAATACAAAGAATACCAAATTTTTTTTTTGTTCGGACGTAGTACCTAATTAATTTCTATGAGAGTACTAGTTTTAGAAAGTATTCATAGTAATTTTTTGGATCTGATACCGAATTTTTTCAAATTTTTTTTCTCAATATTAATAAAACAAAAAAATTAAAAAATCTGTAATATTGTTTTTTTTTTAAGTGTAATACCTAGTTTATTGAAAATTTTTTTCTAAAAATTTGTTAAATAAAAAACATTAAATCACAGCAACATTTTTTTTCTTTTAAAATACGGTATTTAACTTTTTTTTATGAAATACTGATATCTCAAATTATAATTTTTATTAGATAAAATAGACCATTATAAATATTTTGCTATTGTTAATGAGGAACCATAGTGCCAATCACTTGGCAGCGTTTTTTTTTTTTCTTTTTGGACGTAAGTAGTACATAATTAATTTCTATAAGAGTACTAATTTTAGAAAGTTCGTTTATAGTAATTTTTTGGATTTTTCAACATTTTTTCCTCAAAATTAAAAGAACAAAAAAATTAAAAAAACTGCAATATTTTTTTTTTTTTTTGGGTGCAATACTTCATTTAGTTCCATGAAAGTACTTATATTTGAATATATGGTTTTTACTCGATATCTCGAATGTGATAATTAATTTTTTGAAAATTTGTTCCAAAATTTTTGTTACAAAAAAAATACAAAAAACACCAAATTTTCTTTTTTTTTGGACGTAGTATTTAATTTTTTTCTATGGGAGTACTAGTTTTAGAAACAAGTAATAGTTTATAGTAATATCGTTGATCTGATACTTAATTTTATCAAAATTTTATCAAAATAGGTATCACAATTTTCTCAGAAAGTTAATGCCAAAAGAGGCATAATATAATGGAAAAATTATGATAAAATCATTTTCGTGGCCTTTTTAACATATAGTTAAATCTTATATAAAAATCAAAAAATTTTGTTACTTTAAAAAGGCATTTAAAACATTAAAAAAACATTTTTCATTGCATGGTTATAATAGGTGATATCTGTGGCAGCTCACTGTTTGAGGATTAAATTTTAAAAAATGAGTAAATATTAAAGCTGAAAGATCAATGCATATTATAACAAAATTTTTAAGTCATTCAGCTACTGGTTAATTTTCTTATGCATTGTTTCCACTTAAAATTTGGTTATTCATGTACATAAATTTGTAGTTAATATCACTTATTTTTATAAAATAAAAGGCTAATAAATAAAAGGCTAGCCTTTCAACGAATGTGTCAAGATAAATCTTATGCATAGATAAAATATTTTTATTATTTTTTAAATGATTTGTATAAGCATTTCAAAGAAATCATACACATATTAGAACTAGATAATTATGAAAAAGAAACTATTTAAAAATAAAAATCAACTGTAATATTATAAAAGTAATCAAATATTAATATGGTAAAGCAATTAAATTCCTTGTGAATGTACTGATTAAGTCCTTAAAAAATATTACACTATCCAGATAAAATAAGATAAGCCATTTTGAAATTTTTACTTGCAGCTTTTCTTCCAAATACATTGACTTAATTATTTAAAATTTCCTCGCGTTATTAGTAATTTCCGTAAGCGACAAGTTGACTTTCAAACAGCAGGAAATCGCTCAATCCGATAACGATTTCGTGTTATATCCTTGAAACTTAAAGCGTAATATTAAAGTTGTGGTTCGGTTTTTCGTAATTAGAAAATCGCGCACTTGATTTATTATCATTTATGATCATTTAAATTTTTCTTTTTATTTAATTTTAATTTTTATGTACAGATTATATTTTTAAGATTTTATTTATAGACATTATATTTCTGCAAATTATATTTATGTCTATTGATTTGTATTTATTATACTGTATATTGTATCGTATAAATGATTGACAATTGAGTGTGTTGAACAGTGTATTGTTTTTTGTAGTTGGCAAATAAAGTTTAATAATAATAATAATAAAATTTATTGTGATTAACGATACCTTACCAGGCTAATTACATATTAACTTTTTGCTAAAATAATTTCTCTTAAATTTCCTGTATTTGGCCAGAAAAACATCTATATGATACAATAACGGAAGCTTTCAAACGCGTTATTCGTATTATTGCTACCTTAATTTTAATTATAGCTAATTAGTCATTTCTTAGTATGATTTTACTTTTTTCATATATTATAATCAATGTAAAATTAAATGCAGGTTTTTATAAAATGAACAGGCCTTATTTTTGAAAAAACTAACAATGGGAGTTCAATACATTTAGAACAGCAAATCACATAAAATATTTCTGGTTCATAAGACTTGGTGAATTTTCCGCCCATTTTAAATAAATAAATAAAATTAGAGTTATATAATAGATATATTACCCAATTAAGGGGTGTCCAAATGTACCATGCCCAAATTTACCATTTTTGCAGCAGCGTTTAGAATTTTATAATATAGAGAGATATAATGGAAAATAGAATGAGCTAATACATTTACAATTATATTTGTTAATTTTAATTAATTTATTTAATCAAAATGGTAACTAAAAGTTATATGCATTGAAAAAAAATCCGCTAGCGGCAAGTAAAAAAAATAACTAAGACAAAATAATTTGAAATACGAATACCACGACATGACGTTACTGAAAAATAATTTATTCTATATCTCATTAATTTTTGCAATCGTCTAAATGATAAAAAAAATGTAAGCAAAATTAATATTTCCTCAGGCGGAATTTTTTTTCAGTGTATGATTTCTGGCTTAGAAGAGAATATCTATCTTTAACATTTGAAACATACATACTATGCATACTTTTGTTTTTGTTTACGTTAGATATCCATGCATGAATATATTTTTTTTGTTTTTGAGATTCACTATTTCATTATTATACAATTCATAAAGCTCCCAATAACACATTAGCAAATGAGAAACTTTTTACCATTGTAAAACATGTATGAATATTATATAATCAGAGCTTAATTTAACCTAAAATATTTTTTTGTTTTGAAGGATAGGTATGCAAATTTACTTACAGTTAGAAAATATGGAGATAAAAGTTTAACGATTACATATTTTAAATTTTAGGAAAATAAATAAATTATAATTATTCTTATTAATTAATTTTTAAATGGTCAAATACCGAATCGATTTTAAACCTTAAATTTCATTCAAAAATTGAAAACATATATTTCCGATAATAGCATATAAACCTATTTACAGTAAATTTATTTTAACAGATGATGTTTCATTCGGTCAAAAAGACACAGGTGTTTATTGTATTATAAACTTTATATATATTATTAATAGAATGTACACATTTAGGATGACAGCTGTCACAAATGTGGCTTCTGTATTCTGCATCAATAATTTTATATCATATTATTTGATGCTCAATATAGAAAAAAAATAAATAAATAAATAAAAAGAGAAGAAACATTTTTGCATTGTGAACTTAAATAGTGTTTACCCGGAACCTACACATTTTGAATGTAATTTTCATGAGTCAAAATTTTTTGGTGGTTATAATTTTTGTGGAGAACTTTCTGTGGCAAAATCTATAGTGACGTAGTTTTTTGGTGGCCTAAGTATCTTCCCTAAAAATTGATAAATTTCTTAATATTATTTTTAATTCCCTCTTTTATAGATTCGGAAAATTTTAGAAAAATTTTCCACAAGATCTCGTGAAAGATATTAAAGACAAAGATAATAATTTTAAGGTACAGTTTCAATTTTTTCCAAGTTGCCCAAAACAAAAAAACGGAAAAAGGTTCTTGGAGTACTTTTTTTCCAAAGGTGTTAACCGCAAAAAAAATTGAAAAATATAATGAAAAAAAACGTTTTTTTGTGCGTTAAATTTGATCTTATAAGCTAAATAAAAGGCCAAAAAAAATTTTTTTATTTGTTTTTTTTGGTTTAAACCCTGCGTATTTAATTATTAATAAAATAAAAAAAAATTAGGGCAATCGGATGTATACTTTGTCAAAGAGAGTGCAAGCCGATTTGGAGAAAAACGCGATTAAAGTTTTTTTTTTGACCGCCTTTACAAATACTTAAATATCTCCTAAATGAGTTTTAATTTTATTTAAAAAATTTTTTTATGCATTCTTGAATTGTTTTTCAATACAATGCAAAAAAAACTTTTTTTAAAGTGTACCTTAATTCATAATATTTAATATTTAACTAGTGCTTCTTTCTCTAATCGATAACCCTTATACTAATTTATTTAATGTTGAATACATTTAATTGTGATATATAAATTATAGGTATAAATAAATAACAATTCAATTACTACACTGAAAAAAAAATCCGCTTGTGGCAAGTGGAATTCCGCTTGTAGCTAGCGGAATTTTTTATATCTTCAAACGATTGCAAATTATTTAATTTGAAATGTAAAGAAAATTAAAAAAAATGTTTGGGATATGCGTATATCGATACGATGGGATTCGAGAAATTTTTTGAAAAAGGAAAAGTAAAAATAGTTTATTTTTAATTTTCTTTACGTTTCAAGTCATTTGCAATTGTTTGCGAAGAAAAAAATCCGCTAGCTACAAGCGAAATTTTTTTTCAGTGTATAAAATCTAAGTTAAGTAAATTTTAATATTAAATAAAAATATTCGATTTTTGAGCTAACAATTGTTTCCTTTATTTTTTCAATAAATTGTCCAAGTTTCGAACACTTTCAGTCTTCCTGGATGTAAAAAAAGTAAACTTTTATTGTAGGTTTCAATAACGGTTGACTTTAAAATAATTTTAAGTTATAAAATTAAACTGTACGAAAACATCAAAAATATTGATGGTAAAATAGGAGATTTTTGGCCTTACGATAGAACAAATGATAAAATGTGAAGAATACTTGTTTTTATATGAATTTACTAAAAGTACATCTAAGATTTTCCAGAAACGTGAGAAAACTTTAATCTAGCTTCTTAGAGACAGGCATTTTGGATTTTTTTTTCAAATTTTCACAATTTTCGTACACATAATTTAAGACGCTAAAGATAAGTTTTTTTACATGCTAATACCAAATATTCTGTTTTAGACCCGAATAAGTAGCTCCAATACCACTTTCCTGATGTTTCGACCCATTTTTTGCATTTTTTCAATATATTAAATAGAAATTTTACCCGCTTTTTTTTAAAGTGTGTTTTTCAGATTTCAAGTTACAAATTTTTGAATCATAAGCTAAAAAAAATAGAATAATAATAGAATTAATACTATTCCTATATGTACATTTAGAAATTATTAAAAAAAATTTCAAAAGTGGCCTCTAAGTAGCTGCAAAACTGTTTCATCTAAGGTGTATTTTCAGTAAAAACACACCAAAATAAGTATTTTTCATATGTATCATTCGTGTTACCGTAAGGCGAAAGATCACCTATTATATACTCGGGCCTTTGACTCGGATAATGGGACGCACATGTAAAGATTCTTAATTTTGAAAAAGTTCGTCAACTATAAATAATTGAATTTTGTTTAAATTTGTGTAAAATGGGTATTTATATGTGTGTGGATTTATTACAGTGTATCTATATTCTATATCTATATACTGCCGTACAGGAGTAAAAAGGCAATATCTCACTTTTAACTCATTTCGAGATATTTAAAGAAACGCGCTTCGGTTAATTTTGAAAGGTTTATATACAATTTAAAAAAAATTTATATGTTTCTAAGGTAATTAAGACATGCTCTTTTCATTGGTGAAAAAATTTTTCCAAAATTTCCACTCCTTATATGAAAAACAAGAGATATGCAAAAATAGCAGCACCAAATCAGCTTATAATACAGGAAAGAAAAGCAATATTTCGAGATATGCATTTATTTCATGTATTTTTTTTTTATTCCATGTTAAATTTTATCAAATACATAGATATGCAGTGCTAACTTTTTTGTTATCAGTGATATCAAAATAATTTTTGCACCACTGGATAGATTTTTTTTTCACGATTATGCACATATAAAAATCTCATTTTTCATAAAATCTCGAGATATTGCCTTTTTACTCCTGTACGGCAGTATATCTATACGTAAATAATTAAATGAGATTTGATATAATACCAATTTTAATTGAATATATTATAAAATATTTTAACCTTAACTTTATAGATTTTAATCTCTTACAGGTTTTAATCTCTCTAAAAATAAAGTACTGTCTAAAATTACACCCAAGAATTAAATTAATTATAAATAAAATAAATAAAAATAAACTGAATAATAATAATAATAATAATAATAATAATAATAATAATAATAATAATAAGAGAAAAATGCCCGATGGACGCGCAGACTGATCTCAGACCTGCAGGCATGGATGGGACGATAGCATGGGGAGGTGGATTTCTACCTTACCCAGTTCTTAACTGGACACGGGTATTTCCGTGTCATGTTGAAGCATTGGCATAAGGTGGCAACAAAGGAGTGCTTGCACTGTCCGGGCGTGGATGATACAGCAGATTCGAAGAATGTGTGCGCTACGCGGAGGGGCGCCCGCCCTTCCCGATTTGGAGGCCGGAGACGGTGGTCCCGGAAATGCTACGGAGTTCCGAAAACTGGAACAAAGTAGCAGAGTACGTAAGGACCACCTTGTTGGAGAAGAAGGAGGAGGGCTTTCTATCGTAGAGAGCTCTCCTGTCCCTAGGCAGGGGGGAAGGCAGCGGCCAGCTGTCTAGGCTGCGCGTCCCAAACTGAAGTTATACCTGAAAAGGGAGTTCCGGTTTGGGACAAACAAGCGCGGGGGGTTTAAAGTGTGTTTATCCAGTAAGAATCTGGGGCGTAGCCGGCGACTGCGTTCGCCGGTGGTCTCCCAGTTGTACACTTTGTACAACTGGCCGGTCATGGAAATTTGCGGGTCTTTAAGGCCCGCAAACACTCCATGGCTGATGCAAGATTCACATATTTCCCTTAAAAAAAAAAAAAATAATAATAATAATAATAATAATAACAATAGTAATAAATTTTTATATAATTATATAATTCTTTATTCATTAAATTGAACTGATTCTAATAAAAAATTTTTTTACAGTGAAAAAAGGGAATTTATATCTTTGAAAAAATGCCGTAATTTAGTTACAGAGAATAATTACATGAATTAAAAAAATTAAGATTTAGAAAAGATAAAAAAATTTTAAATTATTTTATGAAATTATTTGTCGAACAGGAAATTATTTAATTTAGAAAACCCACGTAAAAATCCGAGTCAAAATCTGCTTAATCTTTGTCAAGTAATTATTAAATAAATTTTAGCATTAAAATTCTAGCAATACTAAAATAAATACTCTAAATTACTGGAAAAATTTTCATGGGCGTTAGGTACAAATAAACTACAAAACAACAAATAAAGACGCTTAGATGTCTTATTTAACATTTATTTTTAAATTTAGAAAAAAAAAATATTTACCCACGCTTACTATAATCAGAATTATGCAAATTTATTTTTGATTTTCTAAAATTGTTTAATTTAATAGAACAGAATTAACATAATTAATCCTTTGTATGAAATAATTTTTAAGGAATCTTAATGTAAGGAAGTAATTATACATAATGACTTAGGTAACTCCCTTTCTGCTATTTAATGCTACAAATAGAATGATAGAGACTAAAAATTTAATAAATGAAATTACTTAAAAAGAAAAATAAATATGTATTTTATTAAGACATCAAAATTTACATTAAAACAGTAATAATAATAAAGAAAGGAAAAAATTAAGAGAAAAGGTATATAAGTACTATAGGGGTCGGGAATGGTCATTAAGAGACTCCTTTTTGGCGTATCAGTCTTTTTTTTCTTCTCTCTTTTCTGAATAACGTTTACGCATATAGTATATATTTTTCGGAACCAACTCTTCTTTTTTAAACATTAAGCTGTTACGGACGCGTAATTTTCTTTCTAGATTTTCAAGCCTTCCTTTTAAAAGGAATTAATATATATATATAGAATTTTTTTTTTGTTCTACGTCGTTAAGTTCAGTTAATTTTGTTTACCCTAGCGCTAACTGAACCTTAGTAAGACACATCATTTTCCATAAGAGGTTCCGCTTGTCTTTTCTAATACTCTTTTTGCTAATGTCTTTAGTAAATTTTATTTTTACTGACACAATCCTTGCCAACTCATTTATTATATTAAAGTTAAGCTTTATTTTTTTTTCCTTCTTTTGACTATTTTAATAGATTTAATTAGCTACTTTTCTTTTTTCTTTTCTTTTTTTTTAAACTCCTTAAAATGTACATGGTTAATTACGTACTTACTCTTTTTATATTTTAAAGTACCAAAGAAATATGCTACTCAAAAATAATGGGATCGTGTAACAACCCCTAGAATATGCAAAAATTTATTTGAAATTTGAATTTTTTTTAATTTTGGTTCCTTATTCACTTATCTTCTACCATTGATTGGTACAAATAAATGAAAAAATGCTGGAACTTTTCCAAAAAATATATAAGACTTTTTTAGTTAGATTCAATAAAAGAGGGTAAAGACTGAAAGGGAAGAAAACTAAAGTTCCTTAGTAATTTTAATAGAAAAAATTCCAATAAAAAGTATGAATAAAATTTACATAATAGGAATGAATTTAATTACCTGTACGTTTTTCAGCATCACGATACGTAACTTCACTGAGATTAACTGGTTGACTTCTACCTTTTTCGTTAACGGCATAAACAGCCACGTGAAAACCAAATCCAGAATCTTTAAGATTATCTAACTTGAATACTGGCTCTTCTAAATTTGTTATATTTTCAAATGGTCGATTACCCATCGGTGAATCAAGATTTCCATTATAGACCTCAAGTACAAACTTTTGTGGTAAGCCGCCATCATAACCAGCTACACACTTAACCTCGACACTGCTTTCAGTTTGATTAGCCAAAGTACAATTTTGGACGGATGATGGCTTACCTGAAAATTATATATCTTCCATTTCATATTTTGTCAAAAATGGTTAATTTTTTTATTAAATAATAAGTTTTTAGCCTTTTATAGAAAAATAATTTAAAAGCCAAAGTCGCATTATTTTTTATAAATTCCATTAAGTAGTTATTTTCCACTTAAACTTTTTTTTTATTGTTTCAAAACTTATTCTTCAATTTTATTGCATCTACCTTTCATACTTTTTTTATACTTTCTGTACTTCTGCAAAAAGTTTCATACAGAACGCAAATCACGGTGCGCACCCGTTTTGTGTATTTCGTTTCTTTTCTTTAGCGCCAATAGGAAATTTTTTTTAAAGCAATATTCCAATATATAGATCGTTTTATACATCAGCTATACGCAGAAAAAAAAAGATATCAATAACGACAGCCTCAAAAATAATTTCATTCTATTGGAGCTTAGAGCTTTGGAATCGTTATGAAAAGAATCATACTTTTTCATTTCTATCTTTTTTTTCCATATCGACATTTAAATAAAAAAGAAAAAAAGTATATATATGCTTGTACATAAAAAGTAACATGGAATTCTTTTGCAGATTCTTTAGCAATAGGGTAGAAAAATCCTAAACATTTGCTTAAAATTTTATTTTATGAAAATCTGGTAACAATAATAATAATAATAATAATAATGTGTACGTATTATTTGAATGATAAAAAAAAATTATATATAAATATTTTAAAAATAATTTATCAAAGGACGATATATTTTATTGTTGTTTCTTTTACATCTTAAAAATCGACTTTTCCAGAGCAAAGATGTTTATTTGGGAACAATATTTATAATAAACATCTTTGCTCTGGAAAACTCGATTTTTCATTTTTCAAATTTATTTTATTTCATATATTTAACAAAAATTTAAAACCCTATTTTTATCATCAGTCAATTTAGCTTTAGAAAATATAGGAAAAAATAGAGATTTTCAAGAATTTCAAGTAAATTTTTTTTTCTCTGAAAAATGATTTAAAGGTATACAAAAAAAAATTTTTACTTTCACAACCAGAATTCCAGTAATGGCAACTGGATTTTTTTCCTAGTACGGACATTTTTCATTTTTTTATGCCATTTTATTGTAATCTATTAACAATACTAGCTAGAAGAGAATTAAAATAATTTTTTGGCATTTACACAGTAAAATATCTTGCTAAATTCGAATTCGAGATTATTTTTTAAAAATTTGACCCCAGGATGACTTATTTACCCAATTTTAGTTCTAATCATGCAAATCTAATTATTTCTTATTCTTTTCCCTTAGTGAGCTCAAAATTGATCTACAGGCTTGTTTTTCATTATGTCATAAGTAGAAATAATCTCCTGGTGATGAAAACATGGCTTAGAAAGTTATACATATTTTACTGGCTTTATTCAAATTTTCATAAATTTTAAAATTCCCAACAACTCACGAGACCAAATAAAAATCTGACAAAAAATTTTAATTTTACGAGAAATTTTACACAGGGGTACCAATTTAAGTGTCTTTTGAAGGGTTAGTATAAAAATGGAGAAATTAATTTAACTTTTTTTTAATAACAAAAATGTTCTGCGAGCTTTATCATTTAAGTTATTTATTTAATACTGCAAGTTTTAGTTATAAATTTTTAAGTTGATTGATTAAACCAAAATATCAATGTATTTGAAACCTAATTTTCCTACCGAGCTAAAACAGTTATTTTATCTCGTTTTATAAAGTTGAATTTTGGATATTTTTGGTTTTAAAGGGAAGAACAAGTTTTGAAATGATACTTTATTAGTTAAGTAAATTTTTAATTCTTAATTATTAATAAAAAAAACGAAATTTTACCAGCAACAATCAGTTGAAACCTGCATGGTTCAATCTGTAAGCCAACAAAATTTTTTGCTGAACAGGATAACGTTCCATAGTCCATTTCTTTTTCTGGTGTATATGTTAATATGCTTGCACCTTTTAGAGTATCAATTGTGTAATTATTTGGCGAGATATCAACAGTTTCTCCACTATTATTAAATTTCCAACGAAAGCTGCTGACTGATGGATCAGAATCGACCTCACAAATAATTTTAACGGGCTCTTTTTTCGATGCACCAACAATTATCGTCCGATCTTTCTTGCATACAGGAGCATCTAAAAAATATTTAATCAATCAATGGAACTATGTTTTATTAAGTTAATTTTATTATGTGTAAAAAAAGTATTGCTCAAATGGACTTAGAATAGTACGATTTTGGGACTTAAAATAATCCTGGTTTAGAGAGTTAAAATATTTTAAATTTAGGGACTTAAAATAAGTTCGATAAAGTGTTCTAAATTATGATTAATGAAGATTTTAGAAGCTCAAATTGATATGAATGCCAATCATTATCCTAGAATACTATTTATTTGATACAATTACAAAATATTAGCGGTGATTTAAAGTATAAATTTAAACATGTTCCATGTTTATTGTTTGTGAGTTAACAAACCCGTTGAAAGTTTTTTTCCCAGATTTTATTAAATCTTGTAAATAAAAGTAATACGTAAAGAATTTTATGTGCTATGCAAATTATAAAACCTGTTTTCATTTATTTAGAAAAATATATTTATGATATGAAATCAGTATAATTTTATTTTCATTTTTTCTTTTAAAAATTCAAAAATATTAATAAAATATCGAAAAAATATCATTAAAATATCGAAATGTGCTAAAAATGTAAACTTATTCAGAAAACAAAATTTAAAGTCCGTAACAGAAACGAAATATAAAATAATGAAAAAATAGCTAGAAAATGAGATTTTTGTAAGTCCGGTTATATTTTTCCTTTGGAAATAAAATTGCATGCAGAATGGTTAATTTCGTCAACAGCCTCGGATAGGGATACATAATACAGATTAAACAAATACTACTAGTACTTGAGAAATGGTAATCCAAATTATTTATGAATTTTTTTAATGCTGAATAACACAATTATATAGAAAATTATAATTTTTTTTATTTTTCATAATCTATTTTCACTCATGTACATTGCATATTTATAATAGTTATAGGTGCTGTTGCGAAGAAATTTCGTCATGCGTGCTCTAGCGAATCGTACAGGGAAATAAGCTACATTTAAAAATAAAAGAAATAAATAAATAAAAAAAAGGTTACGGATTCAAAAAATTTTATGGAAATGAGATGACGCTTTTTGTTTATATCAAATTTTACAAAATTAAATTTAAAAGTTAATTTTTCCAGGATGAGGAATTACGTATGTATATTTTTTTTCTTTGTTTATTTTTTTTAACATATATTTTTTTTAACTGGTTTACTTATATTATTATTATTTTTTTTAATTCATTTTTAACGTTATATGCATATATAACTTATTTTTAATTTGAAATGAAAAAACAAAGTTAAATATAGAGCGAAGCTCTACCTTACAGGATTCAAAAATCTAACACCTTCTGGACACTTATCTCAAAAATGATTAATCAGGTAACCTTCTTTTTTTTAAACCTGAGTTATGAAAGGTTTAGTTTTTGGGCCCAACTCGGTATTTCTAGAGGCATGTTCATTCCGGTATTTTTTGCCTCGCACTGGTGAAAAGAAAGTAAATTGCAGTCTTACCCCAAATAAAAAAAATTTTTATTAATTGATAGTTTATTTTTGTCACTTCTTTTTAAAATAAAGTGTTTGAAAAAAAGTAAAATTGAGTTTTAAATATTAATAAGCCTCTTTCCATGCGAAGCGCGATTGTTTAGTTACATCACAGGGTTTAAGTCTAGAAGCTAATCTAATAGATATTCACGTCTTATTTACACATTGAATTGATATTTAACTTAATGTAATCAAAGCTTTCAAGACTCCAAAATTAAACAATTACTTAAACTTTTTTCTAATATGGCCAGCTTCGCTCTACCTGTCATTGGTGGTATCTCGTAATAACAATAACAATAATTATTTAGGACCCCGCACAAAAGGATAGGAAATGGCCGTTCGGTCAAATTGGCTGAATTTTGGATATGTTATAGATTTCATCATTCTGAACAAAAGTCTCAATGGGCACAAAGCTCAAAAGTCCCAACTTTGGCTGCTACGGAGCTTGAAAGCTCCAAAGCTCCATCATAACAAAATTCCCTAAAAACCTTTTTTCTTTTATTTTTAAAGTTTATTTGTATATTTTTGAGGTCGCTGAGTTCGAATCTGATGTCAGATTGACAAGATTGTCAATTGACAGCTGTCAATTAGCTGTCAAAGGTGTAAATCACCATGTAAAACTTTATAGATTAGCTGGTATTTATGTGTTTGAGGTCATCGATTTCGAATTTGATTTCAAATTAACATTATTGATAGTTGGCAGCTGTCAATTAACTTTTAAATAGCCAAAAAAAAATAATAATATAACAATAGATTTTAAAAAGATCTTATGATTCTAATGTCACTTATTATGAATTTGTCATCGAATTGACAATGTTAACATTTGACAGCTGTCAATTAGCAACCAAATGCTAAAAAAAAAACTTTACATTTTAAAGGGAATAAATGTTTTTGAGGTTACTGATTATAACTTAGATAACAATTTGAAAAAAGTTGACAGTTGACAGTTGACAACTGTCAGTTACCTTTTAAATAATAAAAAGCGATTAATCAGCCATGCATTATTTCTTGTAAGTTAAAAACCTTTATACAATACCATACGTTTCTTATTAGTTATTTTAACTTTTATTTGACAAGTTCCAACTGTCGAATTCTTTTACACAGGGATCAGTATCCGTCACGTCCACGTCGTTGGTCCTGGGTAAAGCTAAAAACAGATTTTTATGACTAAAAAAGTTATTTGTCTTTCATGGGCTATTTAAATTGACAGCGGACAACTGTCAACTTTGCCTAGTATGATATAATATTTAACAAATAGTGACTTCAGAAACATAAAATCTTTTTAAAATCTATTGTTATATTATTTTTGTTTTGGCTACTTGAAAGTTAATTGACAGCTGCCAACTATCAATAATCTTAATTTGACATCAGATTTGAAATCAGCGATCTCAAAAACATAAATCTCGGCTAAAGTTAAAGTTAAAGTTAAAAATAAAGTTTTCTAAGATATTTTAGAGTTTTGACAGCTAATTGACAGCTGTCAATTAATAATCTTGTCAATCTGATATCAAATTAAAAATCGGTGACCTCAAACACATAAATACCAGCTAATCTATAAAGTTTTACATGGTGATTTACACCTTTGACAGCTAATTGACAGCTGTCAATTGACAATCTTGTCAATCTGACATCAGATTCGAACTCAGCGACCTCAAAAATATACAAATAAACTTTAAAAATAAAAGAAAAAAGGTTTTTAGGGAATTTTGTTATGATGGAGCTTTGGAGCTTTCAAGCTCCGTAGCAGCCAAAGTTGGGACTTTTGAGCTTTGTGCCCATTGAGACTTTTGTTCAGAATGATGAAATCTATAACACATCCAAAATTCAGCCAATTTGACCGAAAGGCCATTTCCTATCCTTTTGTGCGGGGTCCAACTTGTAAATGTTGGTTTCAAAAATTTTTCGTATTAAAAAATAAAAAAAAAAAAAATTATTTCTATTTAAATTTAGAGGTAGTGCATTTTTTTATATGGAAGTACTAGTTTTAGAAATATCGGTTTTATTTTTTTATTAAAATTTTCTATTAAAGTTATTTTTTTTATTACAGTAATTTCACTTCGGATGTAATGACTCATTTTTTACATGGAAGTTTGAAAGAACAATAAAAAAAATTTTTTTTTTTAGTTTTTTTATGTTATTATACTTTATTAGATGAAATTGAACGTTAAGAATATTTTGTTATTGCTTAAGAAATCGTAGTGTCAATAATTTGGTACTGTTTTTTAAAATAATTTGCGAGTACCAAATAATCTCAATAATAAATTAGGAAAACAGTAATAAATTATTGATTTCTAAATCTCGAAATTGAACAATTTTTGAATTGGATTTAAAAATAAAAATATTTTTTATGTACCCACTTCAGGTAAAATAAAATTGTAAATGTAATTAAAAAAAATGCAAAGAAATAAGAATTTGTTATCTTAAGAATAAAAATGTATATAATCGTAATCTAAAGTCTATAATCACTATGTAATCTCTTTATTAAGAAAAGATGTTCTTGGAATTGAGAATCTCAATTTTAATGGAATCCTTATGCGTACTTTAGATTTGTGGTTTAGTTTAAAGATGAAATAGTTCTTTATGAAACTTTCCTTAAGCTTCTTAGTTTCTTTTAAGTATACATATTCTATAATAATAATAATAATAGTTCAGGATATATTTCTTTTTATTAAAACTATTTTTATGTAGGTTAACTTAAATTAAATTTATTTTATATTTTGACATTTAGACAAATACAAACAATTGGAAAAGATGACAAACGCAATTGTGATGATAACTTGAATTGCTATATTTTTTTCAAAATACGAGTTTAGATTTTTGTCATACGATGACTTTTATTGGTCGTTGAAAAATCGCTTTGTTTTATTACAATATTTGCAAGAGCAACAGTCAAGAGTTTGACTATATTCAGAAGAAAAAAAAAATAAAAATAATATAAATGGAAATACTTGTCCTATATGCTTCGATTTTTTGTAATTTTTCCTTGTTTTTTATTCATGTACAGTTATACCAGGTTATACGCATATGAATAAATTCTTGACATTCGCATAGTATCGAGCATAAATGTATACGGATTGATCTATGTAATTTCACTATACAACAAATTTTTTTATGATTTTATTTTGTTCATTAATGTATATTTTTGTATCTGTCAAGAGTTTTGGATCTTAGTCATTTCCCTGAAAAGTTTCTTCATGATGCAAAAAAAATAACATCTTTTAGATGAAAACAATCTAAAGTACTTGAAACTGATACTTGAATCTTAGCACCAATAATGTTAAATGAATCTAGAAATATTATATGCAATAGAATGATCGACTAAATTTTTTTGGACACTTAAAATACTAATAGGATTTTAAATTCTTTATCAACTTTTTATAAATTTTTTAATGGACAGTTTCGAGTCATTAATGCTATATCACTTAAAATGAGTAAACAATTTGCACAAAATACAAAATTTTCAAAAATTTTTTAGCCAAATTTCAGTTTAAGTCCAAGTTTTACGGAATGACTGAGCATAATTCTGAAATCAATCAGTTATTCAGGCTGCATGTGATTATAGTGACCTCTAAAATATATGTTTATTGGCGTTGCATTATTGTGGTTATGGAGGCATTAATGCTAAATTTACTTTATTTTTTATTATTTTTTTTTTTGAGATGCATTCAATGCACATTGGAATAATTATTCCAGATAAAGTAAGTGCATTGTATGTGTATGATTTTAAATTTGAAAGTTTATTTGCTGTAGATATTCTAGTATTTTTTTAATATAAAATGTGTTTCTTGTTGATAAAATGTTGCTTAAGTTTGGATTATTTTGAGTGTTGCTGTTTTCTTTTATAATTTGTGTTAGGCACATGTGTCTATTGTTTTTATAAAGGTCACAGCTAAGAACTTGCTCGATTGTTGCTATGTTGTTGTTACAGTTGCACATTGGACTGCCCGATAATTTTATTTTATGTAAATTTGTTGTTTCTGTATCCAAATATTAGTCTTAGATACCTAACTGCTTCTTTCCTGCTCCAGTTTTGTATTTCAGCAAGATCGTTATTTGAGGTCTTCACCAGGAAGTTTGTGTTGTTTGCATACTTTTTATAGCTCTGTGTGTCGCTCCATGCTTACAATTGTAAATGCCACTGCTGAAGGAACTTACTATGCGCTTCTGTTATAGGTATTGAATAGTCAATAAATAGATTTACCAATTTTTTTTATAGGCCCTTTTTTGCAGCTGTATTAGCTTTTTCATTCCCTATTATTCCTTTACGTGCTGGAACGTATGCTATTGTGATGTGGTAATCATTTTTGTGTAGTAGCTGCAATTTATGTTTTGTATCCAGAATTATTGTATTTGTATGGGCGTTGATTGCCTTTTCGCTTAGTTTGTTTATATTTTCTTGAAAGTCTATAAATATAATTGCTTTTTTGATTTGTTTTCTCCATACATGCAACTTGCTTTAATGATGGCAAAGGCTTCAGCGTCAGTTGAGGATGTATTTTCGGTTCGTTTGTAAATGAAAGCTTGGTTTGTGGGTGGTAAGTAAATGGCTGCCCCTACCTGGATGGTTTTGGTTGATTTTATGATGCTTCTGGATCCATCTATGTATATTTGTGATCTTGGTATGTGTTGCAGTAATGCTTTTCGAATTCTTGTTTTTGTGATGTGTTTATTTATAGCATGTATATATCTGTATTTGAAATAAATAAATGAGTGAGCGCAGTAGCTCAGAGCTAGCACTCGTGCCTTTCGTCCGGGCAAGTCGAGTTCGAGACTCATAGCACCCATTCTGTTTTTATTTTTCTTAAAAATAAATATTTAATTTATTAAATATTTATTTTCAATAATAGTGAAAGTAGAATTTGAATACTGCGTGATCGACTGTGCTCTCGGAAGTTTTGGTAGTTTCCTTCAGTACCGGCGAATGCCAGCACAGTTCCCAATATCAAAGACGTTCTACTAACGCAATTACCTTCCCAATTCCTAATCATCCTCCTTCAACATTTGCATGTGAATCCCCTACTTTATACTATTTCTTTCTACTAACACTTGCCCCTTCAATTTTCTTTAAGTGCATCAATGTATGCATAAATGTGTACATTGACCCTTATAAGAAATAAATCAGCATATGTAATTGTTGAAGGCCTCTGCCAATCTTGGTGTGCCTACGTGCAAAAGAGTTAAACATTAAATACAAATACAAATACAAAATGACTTTCTAAAGGGTACTTATAACTTGTTGGAAGCTCATATCTTGGTAAGTTGTATTTATTTAGTATTTTTTCACTCACATTATATAAGCTTAAAATTTTGCTTTTTTTGCCATATTTTTTCTTATCTTGTAGTTGTCTAGATATTGAAGTTTTTTATGTACTTTTATGAAATATTTGGTGATTTGTATTTTTCTTCTTGCTGATAGAGTTGGTAGGTTAGTTAATTTATGTAGTGAAAACCTGTGGATAGTCCTGCACATAAACTTATAGATTGGTTTTATACAAAGTCAAGTTTTTTCAGCAGCGTTGGAGTAGCTTCAATGTAGTTTATTTGCCCCCATTCAAGGATTGCTCGTATAAGACCTTTCTATATCCTAAGTAAGTTAAACGGGTTTGCTCTCCAGGTTAAGTTTGTCATAGCTTTGATAAAGTTCAGTGCCCTATTAGCCTTGTCTGTAATGTGTTCTTTCCAGGTCCGTTTATGGACAAAAATAACTCCAAGAAATTTAGTGCTTAAAAGTTTTTTTAATGACTGGTTCTTGATGACTATCGCATAGTCTTCTATGTTGGCTCTTGTTTTAGAAAACAATATAAATTTGGTCTTGTACAATGCTACATTCAATCCTATAGAAAGTAACCAATTAATTAGATTTGATGCGACGTACCTGATACCATCCATGACATCTTCTGGTTTTTTGCTTTTGTAGGTGATCGCACAGTCGTCCGCGAATCGGAGGTTGCTTCAATTTTCTATATTGAAGTTAATTTTTCTGATGTAAATATGAATAGATTTGGTGCCGTGACGCTACCATGAGGCACACCTTTGGTAATTATGACATTTTGAGTTTAAAAATATTTTACCATGCCTTTCACTCGTTAAAAAGTAAATATATTTGGCCATTTTTTTGGATATTTTGATTTCTTCTAGTTTTCCTTTTGTAAAATTAAAGCACCTTCGATGTCACCAAAGAGTATTCCAAATATCATGTCGCTATCTTGACACAATCATAGTTGTCTGAACGCAATTTGGCAGTTTGGTAATACCATTTCGTTTTCAATAAACCAGTCGACTCTAGCTTTTAGTATACGTTCAAATAACTTTAGAAAAGTTTGTGCTAGTGATATTAGTCTTAATGCAATGCTGTTAGGTTTAGGTATAAGAATAATTAGATATGTTTGCCAAGCACTTGGGAATTTGAACCTGTACTATGGATTAGTCATTAAAAAGTTGTACTATAAGCTTTTTAACTTCGTATGATAGTTGATGTATTAAATTGTATGTTACATGGTCCGCCCGACTCAGTGATGTATTTTTTTGTTGTTATCAAGATGGTCTTCAAATTCGTTCATGCTGATTTCTTGTTCAAGGTGTTGATTGTCATTGAAAATGCAGTTGTTTGCTATCGCATTTATAGTTGGTAAACCTGCTAATTTGTTTATGACTTTTTCAGCTTTCTGATCCTTTGGAGTATTTTTTGGTATAGTATTTGGATGATTTGTATATCCTCTAAGATATTTTAGGCTTTGCCATAAATTGCTTAGACCTTTTGTAAAATTTATACCATTGATTAATTTACTTTTTTGTTCTATTTTTATTGTTAAGTATTTTATTAGCATTTGCCACTACTTTATGATGTTCTATGAAGTTTTCTTCCTAAGTATGTTTTCATAGTTTCTTGGAGGTTTTGTTTCTTACTTGTATAGCCTTGTGGCATTGTTCATCCTACCAAAAAGGATATTGATTTTTGAATTTCCTGTCGTTTTTAATTATTTTTGCTCCAGTTTTTTTGAGTGTTTTTTATAGTTCTTGGATTAGGTTTTCATATTTTAGGTGTGATACTTTGTTACTTTTTTGAATACTTGCTGCTTTGGATTTAATGTCTAAATTAAATTGATTCCAATTGAGGTTCTTAAATGACATCCTTTCTCTATTTATAGCGAAGGTAGGTGAAATATTAGTAATAGTGATTGTGATAGGAATATGATCACTTCTTAATGTTTTATCCCACGATTCCCTGTTAGCTTTTATTGGCAGTTTCGAGTTAACTATAGTTATGTCTGGTGAGCATAAAGATCTGTCTGGTCTGGTTATTGTAATGAATTGTGTTTGACACAGCATTTTTGATGACGCTGCACCAGTTGGATTGTTGTTTTTATTCCGTGATGTGTTATGTGCGTTAAAGTCTCTGCAAATAATAATATTGGCTTTTAAGGTACTGATGAAGTCAAAAGAATTTAGCCAAACTCTTAGGTCTGAATAGGCAATTTCCAGTAGAATCCAATTCTAGTTGCGTATGCGTCAGAAATGAATAAAATAGGTAATTTTTTTTCAAAAGGACTCAAATTACTTAAGGCACTGCAAATTTTTTGATGAAATAAAGAAACCGATGGGTTAATGCGTTTTAAGAGCTTTAGATTCAAAAGTAGCAAGTTTTAAGTTATGATTTTATACGAATTTCAAATTTCCCGCCGAATCACGTGACAAATTAAAAATCTGACAAAAAATTTGGATTTCGCAGGAAATTTTACATAACGAAATAACATTAAAATAATTATTACATAACTTAACTATAGTACATACGGAAGCCGCATAGTATTATAGAGAATTAGAGAGAGGGTGGGTAAATAGTCGAGAGACTTGTTGAGAGACTTGTTGGGCAAGTTGATGGGTGAGTTGGTGATCGAGTTGTGATAGATTAGAAAATGAACTTTCTTTCTTTACTTTCTTCTCTAATTTATATAAGTATTAGCTTTTTCAATTTTTAATTAAGTAAATAAAATTATTTTCAAGATTTTTTAAATATTGGTATGGACTTATTAAAAAAACACATTTTATTAATAATTTGTTATTTATTATTTATATAAGAATATGTATATTTTTGTTAGTAAATGAAAATATAAATATAATATAAAAATGTGTGTGTGTGTGCTTGTGTATAATTTCAGATATTTGACATGAATGAGATTTTTCCTTCATATAAAATATACTTATTCCTAGAAGAACACATCATAAACGGAAATTGGATATCAAAAATGCATATCGTACTAAGTATAAATGAAATATTTATAAAAGCTATGTATATATACATATATTTCAACCATTTTTTTTCTCTTTTTAGTAGATTTTTCATAATACGTATTCGTACAGTTATACTTACATGAAAATATAAAAATGCACGCGAGCTCGTATAATCACATAAATACTCAAATTTTATGTTCCTTTTTTTTCTATACATATTCATTGTAATTTAAATATTCAAAATCTAATTAAAAAAATAAATATATAATTTTAATTTAATGTATAATAAAATATTTTACAATAAGTATATTCTATAATATAAATTAAACTCTTTAAATAGATGTACTTATATTACAAAAAATTCAGCCTTTGATTTTACTATATCGTGATAATAAATTAAAGACTCATTTTACAAGATTATCTAGGAAATTCTTATATATTACACAATATTAAATTTAATATTACATAAAATTAAGGACATATAACATTTATAAAGTTTGTAAGTATCTTAATTTTTTAATCGTTTATCTTTTCATAAAGTTTATTAGAAAACATAATTTTAGAAACCGTCTTTGAGAAACTGTATCTCGTATATAGCTTAACTTGAAGAGAAAAAATTTTGAAATAATATTTTTAGTAAATAGACAATAAATGAGGTATTTGCGGTAAAAAATACATTTGTGCATCAAAGTTTGGAGAAGAAATTCTGAGGAATGGGCGATATATGAGCAAAATATTTTTATGTGCTGTCCAATTTATGTCTATTACTTTCCAGGAATCTATTTCTATTCAGTATAATTTTGAAGTATCATCTTATACTAAAAATATCTCTATTTGAATTTCCTTTGAAGCCTATAAAATTCATTTTATTTCGGAGAATAGTTTTATAAAAATTATTCAAAAAAAGTATTTACAAATCAATTACCAATAATTTAGAAAAATTTGAGGAAGAAGCCCTGCGTTATTTTAAAAGCTTTTTCAGCGTATCTTGTATTAAATTTTGGTTCCTCAAAGAGGTCAAATTTCGATTTTTGATTTTTTGGCATGTAAGCACGTTTTGAGACCCCAGGGAGCTAAAAAACCGGTTTTGAAAAAAAGTATGTATGTGTGTGTGTGTGTATGTACGTAATTTGTGATATTTCACAAACATTATGGAGTTAAGACCTAATTTTTTTTTCAAAAATTTTTTTATCAAAAAAGCTCGAGGTACTTTTTTTTTTTTAATTTGGATGTAATACCTCATTTATTTCCACGAAAGTACTTATATTTAAAAGTATGGTTTTTACTCTATATCTCGAAACTGATACTTAATTTTTTGAAAATTTTTTTCCCAAAATTTTTTTCACGAAAAAATACAAAAAACAACAATTTTTTTTTTCTTTTTGGACGTAGTACCTAATTTATTTCTATGAAAGTACTAATTTTAGAAAGTTTGTTTATAGTCATTTTTTGGATCTGATACCGAATTTTTTTAAAATTTTTTCTCAAAATTAAGAAAACAAAAAAAATAAAAAACTTGCAATATTTTTTTTTTTTTAGTGTAATACCTCATTTAATTCCATGAAAGTACTAATATCTGAAAATATTGCGACCGGCGATATTTCACAACCGTTATGAAATTAAGACCTAATTTTTTTTTCAAAAATTTTTTTACCAAAAAAGCTCTAGGTACTTTTTTTTTTATTAATTTGGTTGTAATACCTCATTTATTTCTACGAAAGTACTTATATTTGAAAGTTTAGTTTTTACTCGATATCTCGAATCTGATACTTAATTTTTTGAAAATTTTTTTCCCAAAATTTTTTTCACGAAAAATTACAAAAAACACCAAATTTTTTTTTTCTTTTTGGACGTAGTACCTAATTTATTTCTATGAGAGTACTAGTTTTATACAGTTCATTTATAGTAATTTTTTGGATTTGATACCGAATTTTTCCAAAATTTATTTCTCAAAATTGGAAAAGTTTTTTCTCATTGTTTGAGGAACCTTAGTGCCAGCTAGTTGGCAGGGTATTTTTTCATACAAGGGGTGCTTTTTACAGAAACTGTATATTTTTTTATTGTTTACGGCATATCGCTAATTATATTTTTATTTTTAATTTTTTTGTATTTTTATGTGTATCAAGATGCAAGTATTTAAAATTTTCAGTGGTACTATTATAAACTTAAAAATAAATTCTACGTACTATTCTTACGGCATTTTAAAATGGAAAATGTTCATTGGATGGGGTATTTGAAAAAGTTTGGCTCGGCAGGGGGGGTAAAACATTGAAGTTTTTAGGGTGAGTGAAAAGGTGACGTTTTTAGGGGGGGGGGGGGGGGTGAAAAAGTAAAGTCTTTAGGGGGGTGATATGGACTTAGAATATTTTCGATTTAGGGATTTAGAATAATTTGAAGTCCGAGTCAGAGCCTGATTAGGCTCTGGTAAGAACAAGAACTGTACTTTTGGTTTTTTGATTTATTACTGTTATGAGTGAACATGTTCCATGCTCGTTGGTTGTGTAGTTACACAAACCGGTTATAAATTTTTTATGTTTGCGGACGATCGCGACATTTTTGGTGCATTATTGAAATAACTCTGTATTGAAGCCATTTTTCAAACTCTGGGTGCCTTATTTTTTCATTAAAACACATCACTGAACAAGGTGTATTAAGTAAAATATGGCGTATACTTGTAGAAAATGACATGGACAGTGGCGACATTTTTTTTCCAAAGGTGTTTTAAATAGTTTTAAGTTTCATATTTAAAGCTTTAATATTTAAAATTTTAAGTTTTAAAAAGTTCATACATGAGTATTTAAGTGAGAAAAAATACTAAATATAGAGTGCGCACCCAATAAAAGGTGGTTAACTTAAAAAAAGCTAAAATCAAGGGACAAACTTATACATGACGATAAGCAAAGAGGATTGCATGAAAATTTTTTTAGTTGAAAAAAATGAGTTTTTGGGACCTAAACACGTTATAATATATACTCTACAGTAAAATTTAAATTCAAATTTTAAGCCGTTTGTTAATACTCAAAGTTTATAGTTAAGTAAAAGGACTGCGGGCGGTCGCGACATTTTTAACACATATGCCTTACAAATTTTTTTGTAACCTTACTTAAATGAAAGTAGGTTATGAGTTTAAAAAAATATTATTTATAAAAGAGCTTTCGTTTCGGATATAAGTGAGGGGGACACTATGTATATCGTTTTTGCGAAAAGCACCTAAATAAAAAGAGTCTTTGGAAATATATAATTTTGTTAAATAATTTTATTTATTTTAGTTATAGAGTAAAAAATATTACAAATATTAAGTATTTAATAGAATCAGCTTCTCTTAAAAGAGTTAAAATTGGTAGAAAAATGACAAAATGAGATTTCACATCAAATTTTTTTTCTGTTGAGCGATTTCTGTTGTATATTTAAAGTAAACGCAAAATATATATTTCAGAATAAAAAAATAGAAAAAGTATTTAGCCCTAAAACCCTTGATCCTGGAATCGTTCATATAAAAGATAAAATTAAATATTAGAAACTTACATCTGACTCTAAAATGTAACGGTTGACTCGAGGTTTCATTGATGCTATTTGTGGCTGAACACACGTAGATTCCTGCACTACTTCTTGTTATACTTTGTAATACTAAACTTTGATTCGATCTATAAATTCTGGCTGTTGTATTTTGATTTAAAACAATACCCTGAAAAGTAATAAAAGGAAGAAACAATTAGGTTGATTGAATTTTTTATTTTTATATTCTATTGGTTAGTTGTTTGAAATTTTAAATGCTAACTTAATAAAAAATTTCTAGGTATTTTGAAATAAAAATGTTTTATTAAATTTTTATGAAAATCGATAAAAAGTTCAAGTATATACTGTGCTTCAAAATTTCAATAATATTAAACTTTTTTTATTAACTATAGTTTAATAAATCTATAGACTGCTTTGCAAATATTCTTTTCATTATAGAAGAACAATTTACGCACATACTTTTATTTTATGTCTAATATATTTTTTAACTTGGGCAGGTATGTCATTAAATTTTAATTTCAAACATTATTAATTCTAATCTCAATATTTTAAAGGACCCCGCACAAAAGTATAGGATTTTGCCTTTCGGTCGAATTGGCTGAATTTTGGATATGTTGTAGATTTTATCATTCCGAACAAAAGTCTCAATGGGCACAAAGCTCAAAAGTCTCAAATTTGGCGGCTACGGAGCTTGAAAGCTCCAAAGCTCCACCATGGCAAGATCGCTTCAAAACCTTTTTTCTTTTATTTTTAAAGTATACCTTTATGTTTTTGAGGTCGCTAATTCCAAATCTGATGTCAAATTGACATTTTTGACAGTTGGCAGCTGTCAACTAGCTGTCAAATTGACAACAGATTACAAAAAACTTAAAATAATGATTTCACAATATGTTTTCGGAACTCAGCAACCTCGGAGTATAATGGACGCAAAAATTTTGATTTAGAGTGAACACTAACACGAGATCTACAAGTGATATGTGTTCACGTTAGTTTTTAAGGTTTTTCATCTTTGGTAAATACATTATTTTTGACCTACCGAGGCGTAGAACAAGTGTAGAAAATTATATACCAAGTGTTAAGTACGAGTTTTACACCACGGAAGGCAAAAAATCGATTTTATAATAATATAAGTTTTTCTTCATACTTCGGTTGAAACAGTATGGTGTTGCCTTTGTTTTTGTACCAAAAAGAGTTTTTTTTAAAAGAGTTTTTGTAATGTAGTTATTTCCGCGAACCGGAAATAATATCATTAATTAATTATAGTCAAAAATAAATATTTCTTGTCGCGTGTTCGTAAAATAATACTGGGGACTTACCTTATCTTTATAAGTTAGAGAAAGACAAAAATACTTTAAATTCAAGGTCGGGGAATATTAAGGAAATGAAAGATGTTATGTTGCTACAATTCACCAGAATACCTTTTGGCGTCACGGATTGCCCTAAAACCTTCCAAAGATTAACGGATAAGATTATCACGCCGGATCTCGAACCCTTCGTTATAACTTATCAAGACGATATAGTAATAGCAACAGAGACCTTCGACGAACACCTAAGATACTTAAAAATAGTTTTAATAAAGCTGGTAGAGGCAGGACTCTCGATAAATTCCGAAAAATGCGAATTTGGTTGTAAGGAGATTCCATATTTAGGATTCGTATTAGACGCAAATGGCCTTAGATCAGATAAAGAAAAAATTAAACTGGTCTTAGAATACCCAGCCCCTATTAACCTAAAAGAACTCAGGCGATTTTTAGGTATGGTAGGGTGGTACTCCCGATGCACATGTCTTGCACGATGGGCCATAAAACTGCAACAATGGGATTTTGACATACATTATAGAAATGGTTGTCTAATTTATGTACCTGATGCTTTATCACGCATCCCTTACAAGGACTTAAAAAATTCAAACACAGACAGCGAACAAGACTTTTTAGCAGTCTTAGAAGAAATTCACGACGAATGGTATTTACGACGAATGAAAGAAATAGAAACATGGCCTTGGAAATTACCCGATTGGCAAGTTAACGACAATAGAATCTATATCCATAGAAAAGATTATTTTCTAGACCCTATTATTGGCGAAGATAATAATTGGAAACTAGTTTTACCCTTGGAGTGGCGAATGAAAGCACTACAAGAAGTATCCCCCAATACTTACGAGATAGACTCCCCGAATAGATTACCTAAAGCCCATGTGTCTCAGCTACGTCGTTTGAAACCTATTAATTATTATTATTAACAATATACCAATTATTAATTATGATTGCAGAGGAGCTGAGTTTGGACCTAACGGAGGAGGAAGAGCCTTTTGTAGCCAAAAAGTATATACTTTTATTCTTAATAATGAAAGCTAAATATAAATTAATGAAATAGCATAGACGCTAGATAAAAAGACTCCAAGCATAATATGATTTCAGGTTATAAACTTAAAGAAAATTTGAAATTAATATCAAAAATTATATTTTTTTCTAACTTAAAAAATTTTGAATGCACGAAGTTTGTGAAATTTATTCTTTAACAGTTATTTAATTAAATAATGATATTAACTATTGGGGCTGCATAATTAAGCCATAGCCAAATTTTCAGACCCTATTTTACATGTATACAAATTTGATTTTGCCTTTATTTTTTATCACTGTGCTTGTGGTCCTTTTATCTAGTGTCCATGACGAAATGCTATCAAAATAAAATAAAAATAATACCTAATCTATGTATGTCCTAAATTTGAAGAAAAAAAATCCTTATATTCGTTGTTTATAATTTATTAAAAGTTAATAATGTATGAAATAATGACTTAATGACAAAAAATTATGTAAATTATTATCTATTGAATATTAAAATTGAAAAGGATTAGAAATAATTATTATTTCAAATGTTAAAAATTTCATACGATCATTATCTTTTAATTTATGGTAAATATTCTACTGTCTCTGACATAATATCTCCAATAATAAGCAAACAACTTTTCACTTTATACAATTTGTAGTAAATTTACTATTTTTATAGTAATATTACTAAATTTTACTAAAATTACTAAACTGTAGTCATATTGTGTACATTTTTTTTACTGTGTATTTATTGGACTTCTTCAAAATAACAAAAGTGTTTCAAAATCTTAATCTTCCAACGGAATATCAAAATGTTCGATAACAGAGTAATTTTTCCGTCGGTTCCAAGTAAAACTCAATAGTTTCATTGAATTCATTTCTGAGTTCAATAGTTCATTTCTGAGCTATTGACGGCGTTATAAAGTTCTATTTTAACTATTTTCAGCTGACCAAAAGGGAAAACTTCTTAATTTTTTCCTGCACTAAAATATCTACTAAAATTTATAAAAACAATGAATGGATAAGTATTTATCCTCGAGCAATCCTAAATTACTGTTTATTTTTATCCTAGACCTCAATTATGAGGATAAAAGAAATTTTAGACAAAGGGAAATAATAAATGAAAAACCCTTATTTTCACGCATTTTTTCGAAAATTTTCATTTAGAGCTCCATAAATTTTTTCCGAAAAATTTTTAAAATATTTTTCTTGGGAGGGATTTACGTATAAAAAAATCAATTTATTAATCCCTTCTGCTAAAATTAGTCATCTACAAAAAAAATGTAATGAAGCAGGAGTCCGGCATTCCATAAATGTAATATGATTAATTAATAATCAATCTGTATTAATAAGCTTGCCATACGTGACAATATTTTTGTTTATATTGATAAATGAATCATTATATTCAAACATTGACAATTCTTGTGATTATTATAAATTTCATGTAATAACACGTATATAAAAAATGAGTAAATATAACCAAAATTATGATATCGTTAACTAAATTCAGTTTGATTAATAGACACTTAATAGTTTAATAAACCAAAACATGGGCGAGGGTTCAAATCCTACTTATGAATTATTATAGCCAGGTTTTAATAATAAAAAAATTAATTTTTCTATTTAACACAGTTTTTATGTATTAAATTTTATTTTATATTTCTATTAAAATATTTCTGAATATTATTTATTATCATTACTAGAAAATACGACACACTTGTCAGACATCGACTTACACGACTTAACGCTCCTACAACTTTTTTTTACGTGATCAATTAAAAATATTAAACAACCATTAATTAGCTTTACATATCGAGTTATTATTTAAAAAATAAATTAAAATTAAGCTTTGCATTAAGTGATAAAAGTAAAGAAAAAAAAAATATTCAAAGTAATTACTTTAATAAAAAAAGTAACATGAAAAAATTTTCATTTTCATAATAGTAATATAGTCGCTGTAGGTATATAGTCTTTTTTTTTACAAACGCCTTCAAAGAAACCATGCACTTCTTTCATTTTCTACTTATTTATTTTTTATAAAATACGGATTTTTTAATAAAAATAAAATTTATTTCAATCGGTATAACTTCTTGATTCAGATTAAAAAATTAAAATTTAATTTAAACCTTACTTGAACTTAAAATAAAATTTAAAAAATTGAAGATGAATAAAAACACTAAATATCATGACGTTGTAGCCAAAAAAGGAAATTTCATTTAAAACTAAATTCAAAAGAAATAAAATCTGCAGGTTAAGTTTAGACTGTAGTGGAGGCCTCTTTATGTCATAATGTTATCTTGATTACAGAGTCGTTTGATGTGGAAATCAACACTTGCCAATGGGTTTTGCTTGCTCTTTATATCAAGTAACTTACTAACTAAAGTTAACTAAAGACTTTCTATAAAGTTATATCTTATCTTAAGTATTCTTGTAAATATAGATTAGGACTTTAATTGAAAAAATAAAAAAATAATAATAAAATAAAGTCTACCTAATATATAGAAATAAAAATAATTTATAATTACGCAACGAGGTTTTATGTGGTCGAATATTGGTAAAGTGGCTTTATATACACCTACTATTTAACATGCATGTGCTGAGACCTTTAAATTTCCTTTCTTAAAATTACTAGAAAGTCATAGAGATGGGTTAAATCCTAGGGTTTACCTTTGATTACTTCATTGTGGTATACGAAAGTGCAAAAAGAGAGGATCCCAAAAAAGAGATTCTTAATTTAACCACTTTTTTGTGGTTCTTTAAATAAATTAAATATGTGTAATTTTTATTACTTTTTTTTTTAAATAATCAAATAATTTTTTTTCTGGAGACATGCTTATCAAATGGAATTTTTTCTAATAAGACAAAAAAAGAGTTTGGAAATATTTGTATTTGGTAGAAAAATACAATAAACTATTTTTTATAAACCAAAAGTAAAATTTTCAAAATCAGACAAAAAAGAAAAAATATTAGAGGATAGTGTAAATTACTTCTTTGACACAAAAAGAATCACAGAAAAATATTTTTTTTGTTTCAGTTATTTTTATTCTTTTGTATGTAAAGAAAGGAAATAGATTAATTGTTGAGAAAAAATTCTTAAAATACCATGAATAGCTATTGTTAGTTAATATGAAATAGTACAAAGTTCTCTCGTAAAAATCTTTAACAGTACCAATAATAAGAAAAAGGAAAAAAAAAAAAACAGTATACAATTTTTCTTTTGTATATTCCTTGATGGCAATGAAACTATTTGAAACTTTTGAGGAAGAATTGTCAAAGGAAGCCTATCCAAAGGAAACCTTCGATACTCGAGTAGGTACTTTTCAATTTTCTAAAGAATCAACTTCGAAGTTCAACAAGCAGGTGTACAACATAGATAAGACGATACTTTGTAAGAAAAAAAAAACCAAAGTCCAAGAACTATATTGAAAATACAAACAAGAAAAAAAAGCACATGACCTCACACGTGGTGTTAAGACTCGTACAGTTTTGATGTCAGATGTGTACACTAACACTCAAGTATTTACACATCGCTATTTTACAGAGCTTATATAGATCAAAGTCGTATATACTTTTCTTATTCTTTTTTTTGTTATATGGGACGTTTTATCTCTAATTTATTTTTTTCTCTTTGAATAAATACTAAAAATTATTAAATAATTTCCTAAAATCATTTTCAGCAACCGTTTTCTTAGATGATTTATTTTAATTTTTTGATTTTTTGAATTAGATTTTTTCTGACGGGAATTTTATAATAAGAATCTTCATGATGCATATATTTGGATGTGGAAATTGTTATTTAGTTAATTTTTTAACTATTTGAAAAAGTTTAGAAAAATCATGGTGTTGTTACGAAACACTTAAGAATCGCCAAATATACCTGCAGAGAATTTAAAAACCATTAATGAATTACACAAAAAATATGGTTATTTATTCAATAAAAATGGTACCATGGTACTATAAATTTAAAAAATGTTTTATTGAATTATCTTTACATAAAATATCCTAAAAGTTCGCATTGATCTGGTCACCCGGCTATTTATTTTTTTCCTTATCTCTTATTTCGTATCCAATATGTTCTTACACCTGCTGCATGCAACTGTGTTCAATCGAGTAGAAAATTTGTAATTTTTACATTCTTTTTGTAATGCATTTAAAACCAGGTTATCTTTATCCTTTTGATTTATTTAAGCTTTTACATTTTCATGTATTGTATGAATGTTTAATTGTATTAAAAATTAGAGAAAATTTCAATTAGAGAAAAATTTTAATTGTATATGAGGAATCCCACGCCAACTATGCTCAAGTAGGAGTCGTAAAAATTGGTATACACTATTATGTTTTAAAAGAACCCCCACCTTAGCTTTCTAGGTCCAATTAAAGGTTTTTAGCTGCCATTTTTATATTTTTGTCTTTTTTTTTATATATATTACGCAAAATTTTCTTATTATTTCAGCAAGCTCATTTTACAATAAAAAAATGTTCTTTGGACATACTTATAAGGAATCTCCCGTGCAATTCGATACTCGGGTTTAAAAATTGATCTGGACTTCGAGTGCGTGAGAAAATAATTTTTAATTAAATAGGTACCTCAAAATTTGCAGGTACGATTTGCTTATGATTAGATTGGGCTAAGATTTCTTGCTGTATAACTTCCTTGTTTTATTTCCCAACAAAAAAATCCATGGGATAGGCTTATATGAAAGTTCCAGATCAAAGAATTAAATTTCGTAAATTACTAGTTTTTCAAAATTTTGAAATTCCCAAAGTTAATTAAATCAAAATCTGACCAAAAATTCGTATTGCTCAAGAAATTTTATACAAGCATGTAAATTTTGGTAAATTTTAAAGGGTTTGTCTGAAAATGGTGAAATTTAATAGTTAAAAGTCATAATTTAACATTATTTAATAAAAATTCATTTGAAAAAATGTATTTTACCACCCGAAAATAGCTGCTAAAAATTGAAAATTGGATCTAGAAAACTAAAAATTGTCTCATTTCTGATTGTACCCCCGGAAACAAAAGGTTAGGCCGATTTTGACGACCCTGCAGTACAACTTGGGCCAAGTTAGCTTAGAATCACTCATATTTTATCATTAAATTTGATTTAATTATTCTAATTCATTGAATTTAAATTAAAAAACACTTTAATTTTGTTTTTAAATTTCAATTAAGGCCAGTGAATAATTATTTAATAATTTATTTATTTAAAAAAGTTGAAAAAAATAATATAAAAAAAAAAAATTGATTTTTAATACAGGAAAAAGTAATTTATTAAATATGATATGAAACATGAACTTGTCGTAAAATAATCTAAAATAATCGATAAAAAAAGAAGAGGAAGAAGTAAAAAGTCATTAAAGAAAGTGCAAAAGTCCACACTAGTCAAAAGTAATAGCTAGGAAAATTCATAACCGTTTCAAGAAACTCCTTATATAGCTATATATATAGAATGTCGAAACAGAAAGATTATCAAAAAGTAATGGATTTTCGATTTAGCAAATTTTACCTCCACCTTCTTTATCTTATAATATATTATAAATGACTTTTATTTTTTAAAATATCTTGTTACTCAGCAATATTAGTACTTGTCAAAATATATGTACGAATGTACGTGTGTTGATTTTATTTATTTTCATTTTTTATCAATTATTTTAAAAATTTTATTTCAAAGCAAACGTATAAAAAAAAATAAAATTTTAATTAAAAGTTAATAAACAAAAATGATGAACAAATTGTTTATTTTTTATTATTCATTTGATAGAAAAATATTTTATACCTATACCTATAGCTATTCATTTTTTTTAAATTAAACAACAAATTTATTTTTAATTAAACAAGTAATATATAGGTTCGTCTATATATCTGACAATGAGCTTAGGTACCCTTCGTTTACTCAAGGGCTTAGAAATATAGGGCTTCTAAACAAAAACTTAAGGATCAGTTATTAAAGTTCGTACTCAATTTAAATGCATACTCTTGCACTTACTATAAGAAATTAGTATTAAGCAGAAACAAAAAAAGGTTTAAAATTTAAATTATTTTTAGAATCATAAATCCAGGGAAATTTCTGATTCAAAACTGTACTTGAAGACCTCTGAAATTTTGCGGGTTCACCCGACAACCGACCTGACCTGACTCGAAAAAAAGACCGGAAATTCGGGTAACCGCACACCCTAACTAGATATCTTTTTTTTTTTGTATAAAAATTTCATGAATTTTTTTTTATGCCGAAAATTTTTATTTTTTGCAATTAAAAAAAAAGGTATAGCCTATGCGATTCTTTTGATTTTTTCTCCCCTAAATTTCATTGATTATAAATGTGCAGTTTGGGTTACTTTTACTATTGCTCTATCTAAAAATTAAAATTTTCTTTGAAATGTCTATGTAATTTATTTATTTATTTATTTAATAATTTATTATTACCAGTAATATAAAATACTTACTTATAAAACCAAAATATTAGAGTAACATGCAGAGATTATCAAGTCAATCCGTGCGCATGTACTGTTACATTTAAGAAATATAAAATACATAATTATATAAAATTTAAAATTACAAAAACAATACATAAAAAGTTTAATAGGAAAATAAAATTTTAGTCAATTTAGAGTAATAATGTTTAAATGACAATATCTTAAAAAAAAGAGAAAAGTTAAGAATATTAAAAAAAGAGGTTTTTAAATTTTAAACTTAAAAGAAAGTGTATATTGTTTAACAAATGATTTGAAGTCTTTATTTCCTATATATTTATGATTTTTAAAGCCAATTGATTTTTTAATTTTGTTACAATAATTACTATTTCTAGTTATATTTGTACTATTTATGAATTCAGATTTGAGTCTGTCATATTGAATAAGTATGTAATGAAGGATAAAAGATTATTTAATAGTTAGAAAAATGTATTGGTCAACGTTTATAATTTTTTGTAATCTATTTTGTATATTATTTAAGGAATTAGACACATAATTACACTGTAATAATAGGTTCCACCCCAATCCTCAATACCATAAAAAGCAATGTTTTGAAAAAGTTTTTAGTATATCGGAAGCAGTACATTTTTATTAACATATAAAGACATTTTTCTGAGTGCCAATAACAAATATCGAGTTTTTTTTTAGTATTGAATCTATGTGGTATTCCATTTTAAATAAGAGTCAACTATGACACCCAAATCTTTTACTTGTTCTACTCTAGTTAGTTTATAGTTCTCAATGTAAATCTAATTATTAAAATCTTTACTATGGCGATAGTAAAATTTAGGGCAGTTTTTTTTATAGTTGTTGGATAAAAAATTTATTTTATTCGTGAAATTTAAATTCAAATATCGTGAAAGTCGAGGTAAGTTATGTGAAATGTAATCAAGAAATTACAGGCAATTTGGTCATCAAGAGATTATAACTAATAAATTAAGATTGTTGTCGTTAAAGGTGCATATAAATGAACTCATCATCCATTCTCCAATATTAGTTTAAGTATTTATTAAATTTACACATATTTTTCGGTTGAAATTAATAGAAAACTATTAAATTATTAAATTATAATCTAATTTTAACTCATTTTTTCGCTCCTCTACTTAAGCATTCACTACTACATTATTAATAATATTTTCTAGAAAATATAAGTTATAAATCTACAATTGTACACTTATACAATATTAAAATATCAAGCAATCAAACTAAAAATGAAATTAATAATAAAAAGCATATTGATTTTATTGAAATTAGAGCGTTTAATTTTAGATGTCTAGTCGTGTCAAATGCTGATTAATTTTCGAAAGCTGAATGAATAATACATCTTTTAATAAAAAACTAATATTAAAAATACTGTACTAGATACGTCCGCTGACACTGTTTTTTATATTTTTATACAAAAACTAAAATTAAATTAATTAAATTTGAAGAACAGCAATTATTTCGAAATCTTTGACACTAAAGAACTTTAAAAATTGGTATGTTATCCTTTTTTTACATGCTGAATATCCGATTGGATATTTGAAAATTCCAGACTTCGCTTTAGGTGAGTTTCGTTAAAAATTATTCATGTAAAAATCTACTTACCACGAAGTTGTTTGAATAAAAATAGTTTCATAAATTTTTTATTATATTTTATTTAAAACTGAAGTTCGTTTCATTTTATTTTTCTTTTTATATTTTTAAATCTTTTAAATTATTTGATTATTTTACAAAACTAAATTTAGCTAAAACCTAAATTGGTGATTTAAAATCCATTACTCAAAATTTCAAAATCAATTAGACTTTATAAATCTTGATAAAAAAAAAAAAATAAAATAAAATGCCACGTACTAATTGGAATTGTTCTGTACCATAAACTTGTAACTCTTATTGGAAGATACGTTCAAGATATTTTTATAATTGAAAAAATATTTCGATTATTGCTACCAGAATTCCAGTTTTGGCAGCCACATTTTTTTTCATTCTACGTATTGCATTATATGATACATTTTTCGTCTTAGTAGCATACCTATAAAAATTGTTGCAATTACAATTACTGACAACTATTGAATCCACAAACATTTCAGTAAATTGACCAACTCCCAACTAAAAACTCCATATGGAGTTTTGCTATTTTTATTCGCTTCTTGTGGAGTTCTCAGTTAGTTGAGAGTTGAAATTTACTAATACAACAGTAAATTTAAAATTTTATATAATTTAAAAAAATAATTTTTATTTTAATTGCGTTAATAAATTAAATTAAACTCCTAAAATGATAGTGTATTTACTACCTGTTGGTAATTTTTAATGCAAAAATGTTTAGAGTAATGTTTAGAGCAGTTATATGTATAAAATCATAAAATAAGTAATAATTTTAATATGAAAATAAAAATAATGTTAAAAAAATTTTTTACCTACATAATGAACATTACAAGTTAAAAGAAGGGAAAAAAAAGTATTAAAGAAGATATAATAGGTGTTAAAGTACATTTAGAGACTATAAATTTTAAGAAGTCATACGCGTGCTAAGCATTTAAAATTTTAACAATGTGATTAACTATTACCGTAATTAACACTGGTGTTGGTACAGTTCAAATAAAAAGTATTTAAAATTTTTTTTCTTTTATTTCTTCTGGCAATATTTTTTGTTGAATAATTTAATATTTTGATACAAAGTGCAACTGATATTTAAAATATTTATGAGTATTAAAATATATAAAATACATAGGCATCTCGTAAAATGCATAACTTAAAGGATAACAAGTGTGTTAGTTATTAACGTGCAGATTTGTGTAGCACCGGTTACCCTTATATACCTTGCTATCGTAAAATTTCTCATAAAGGTAAGGGCGTAAATTTACATTTTTACTACTACGTACGTCATACCTATGTCCTATATGTATACGATTATAAATTACATCTGGACATTTACACTCTGAATATTTATATGCATACATAAATATGAAATTCTTTTAGACTATTAATGACTTTTTTTATAAATATAAGATATTCTAAAATTTTATAAAAACATATTTTAATTAAATTAATAACGACAAGAATTCATATAAAAAAAAGAACTTTTAATTACTTTACACGAATCGTTTAACATTTTAAAAGATAATTGCTTATACTAAAATAGATAAATTACTACGTCTATATTTTGCTTGATTGCTGTTTTATATAAAACAGTTGTTAACGTAATTTTACAGAATTATGTATTTAGGCAATTTAGACTTTTATTTTTATCGTATACTTTTATTGCATGGTTTAATTAAAATTATAAGAAAGTAAAATTCATTTTCAATTTTCGAATTTATGAGGATGGAGGACTGTTTATTAAAAAATTAAGTGATAAATGGAATAATAAGTTTTTAATTTCAACGTTTGCTACCGAAATTGGTTGCAAAAAGTGAATTAAATTAATAAATAAAATTTTTAAATGACAGAAGTAAGACATTTTCACGTTAGTGAGCTTCTAAATCAGTTAAAGTTATAGCAATCTAAAACAATTTACAGCCAAGAAACAATCAGTTTTTTATCTCGGTTAACAATTGATAATAGAATTATTGACAAAACCTCCAATAATTTATATTATCAGCAATTCCTAAATTATAAATAAGTATGTACTCTCATCGCTAACCAAATTAGCACAGTTTTAAACATAGTTACAAAATAAAAAATACAAGAAACTTTCACTAATTCCTGAGAGGCAAAGAAATTTAATATATATATGTAAATATATGGTTGATGAAAGTAGCAAATATATTTTTAAAACTGCTGGTAAAAAATAAAGAAAAAAATTAAATATAGTTTGGAGCAAGTTTATTTTAAGTCGCTTTAAAATTACAAGAAAAGATAAACAAACCCCTAACTCCTTTATATATGCACAGTATAAGGAATATCACTGGCGTACAGAACTCTAAGAACAATACCCAGGAAACATGACCTAAAGTTTGATTCTGTACACAATGAACTTTTCTTACTGTATTTCTATATATATATGTATATGTGTGCAATTGTTCTGTCACGTGGAACAAAAGCACATTTTACTTAATATGGGTACGTATGTCAAAAAGTTTTGAATAAAAATTTATATTTATATTTATTATAAATCATGTCTACCATATGATTATTATTATTTGATTATTATTTTACTTACGTTATGTGTCCAAGTTAATTTTTGCCATTGAGGATTTGCTTGTATGTGACATTCAAAATATACATCGTCGCCTTCTTTTATATCGTTTGAATTTAAGCTTGGTCCAAGATGCAAAGATACGATTGGAGGATCTGCAAAACAAATTTTTAAATTTTTTCAAAGCGGTGTGTTAATTAAAGTTTTAAAAACAATCCACTCAACTATTTTTTAATCCTTTAAATTTCATAATATTTTACAGGATTCGAAAAAAATAAATAATTATTTTCTATTTTAGAAAATTTAAATTGCATCAATGGATTGGAAAACAAAATGTAAAGAGATGCAAAATCGATTCAATTTTTGTGTATGAAAAATGTTATCAAATAAATAAATCAATCAAATTTCTAGTAAGAAATTTATGACTACGATACAAAATAATTCATTATTCACCAATTATGGAATTTCAGATCTTGTTCTTTGTAAAATTATCCAAATTCCACGTCTAGCCTAACATTTATAAAGATTATTTTTCTACGAAAAGTAGTATTATGATTTTCGACTTTGGACCGAATTTTTTTTTCAAACAACCAATTTTTTGATCAAGCTAATAAAGCAATTTTAAAAATTAAATACAAGTAAAAGATAATAAATTTTTACTTTAATTAATTTTTTATCCGTAAAAATTCAATCTGTCTTCACATATGAAAAAAATTCTTTTGTTACTTTTTTTTTTTTTAGTTACAATGCATTATTTTCAGCTACTGAGTTTTCCAGTTGAGTAAATCTAATACTCGATTTATTTCCGTACAGCTTGTTCTTTTGTTTCATCTTTGAGCATGTACATCGTTTATTGGCACCATGGAGAATGAAAATAAGTTTGCATGTGTAAGTACATCTATAAACTGTATAGCGTTCAAAACTTCAGAAAAACAATAGTTTATGAAAATTTAATCTTATTTTGTATATGCAAATATTTATTTATATTGTAAAAATTATTTATTTTATTGTAATACTATGTAAAGAATTAATATTTTAAGCATTTTTAAATAACAATAAAAAGAAAGTTAAAAAAAAAAGCTTTTAAATAATTTAAAATATTTAAACAATTAGCCAAAACTAATGATAAAAAAAATTTTTTTGACAATTTTCCCACGACTTCTCTAGTTAAAATTAAATACTCTTCAATATGAGCCAAGCAGAATATTGGTATAAATAATCCAGGCAACTTTAAATTTTCGTCTAAAAATCTTAACTTCAGGTACTTCGGTTTATTATTTTCATTTTTTACAAAGCTCATCCTTATTTAGGAGTTTATATACTTATTTCTAGGGTTCCTAGATAAAAATAGGATATAAAAATGAAAATAACGTTCTAAAATATTTATTGCATGGAATTTTCAGCCCAAAGTATTTCGTTTTTTTAGATCTATATAGTTCATTCCCCGACTGGTCAAAGTCTTAAATTATATTAACTGATATCTCATTTCTTAGGGGTTGTAGGTAAAATCGGACTGCTGAAATTAAAAGAGCGACCTAAGTAATTTATAGGTAATCTATTAATTGAGTTTTTTGGCCCTAAATATTCAATTCTTCATTTATTTATAAATCCCCTTGTTTACTAAAGACACCCCCAGGGAGGGTTGTAAGGGCAAATTCAAAGGTATTTGATTTTTTTCCATTTCTCGGAAGTCCTAGCAACTATTTATGATGCCAAATAAAAAGTCTTTTGCATTTGGTAGCATCTTAAGTTTCCTTAAGAATTATTTGAAAATTTACCCCACTTTAGGGGTTGATATCTCATTTCTTAGAACTTAACTCGAACTTTGATTTCAAATCGTTTTAAGCCCACGGTGACTCAGAAATGCACGAAAAGATAAAAAAATTTATTGATTTTATTGTTTTTTAATAACAGAAATGAATGAAAGTTATAAAGAAAATAGGTATGTTAACATTTCTCTTATGTAAGATCATCTTTGAACTTTATAAATAGTATGATAGAATGTCACTAGTTAATGAAATTTGAAAGTATTTCTAAATAAATACCTAAATATTACATTTCAGAGTTGATTTTTTACATTTGCCTACTTAAATAATAATAATTTAATAATAACTATGAAAATAATCTGAATTCATACTACTACACATATTATGAACCGACGTCTATAAATGTGACCTCGATAATATAAAAGTTTTTTAAAAATCCACGAAAAAAGTAATACCCTCTGTATATGACGCATTATTTTTTTTTTACTACTTAATTCGGACAAAAAACTGAAAAAAAAAATTTGAAAGGACATCGATATGACCCGTGTTTTCTGGTAGTTTGAATCTTCAGAAAACCGGAAAAAATCGTGAACAAGAAATCGGAGATAGGTGCCAAAAAGATTTTTCCACTTTTATGTCAAAAACTGCCTTTTTTCGTAACTGAACTACCCGATTTTCGAAAATTTTTATTTTAGGAGTTTTTCACGGTATTTTTCGGGATTTTTGTTTATAACAAGTTAAAACAAGTTCAAAACTAATAGAAAAAAGGATTTAGCATCGGTTTTTAGCAATATTTTGATATTTATGAGCTAGAAAACCTGTTTTTATTTTTTGCTTTTTTTCAAATTTGGTTTTATTACTTTTTCATGCATCTTAGGCTGTTTTTAATCTATGTAAGAGTGAAAATGGTAAATATTGATAATTTTTAGTCCAAATTGATTGTTATATACCATTAAGAGTCCCTAAAATAATTATTTTAATGCACTACAATGATAGAACCCGAGAGTCCCAATTTTTTAATTCTTGTTAAAATGAAGTAATTATACTTTTCTGTCTTAAATATTTTGTCTATTTTATTTTTATCTCATAAAATATATTTTTCCAAGCAAATAAAACTCCATTAATTATTATATGCCCAAATATTTTTCATTTTTACACGTTTATAACCAATTTTTTCAATTTTATACAATACGTAATTTTTGACTTATTATACATATTTTCAAGCTGTAAAATTAATTTAACAAGGGGAGTTCAATGCATTAGGAACACAAATTACATCAAATGGTTATGAATGAGTTTATTATGTTGAAAAAATGCCGAATATCCTCCGTTCATTCCAATGGGCCTTCTGAGCCTAGAAACGCAGGGCTCAATGAAATAGGGTTTTTTGGTAATATTCAATGAAACGCTAAAACCTCGCAAATTAAACAAAACTCTTCTAGTTGGTCTCATTTTTTTGGTGTAAGTGTCACCTTTTAAACGCCGTAAACCGCAATTTTTTATCATTAATTTTTTTATTAATGTAGCCAATTAACCAAATGGCCATTTTTGGCTAATAATGACCAATTTTCAAATTGCTGCCAAATATGTAATTTTTGACAAAAATGGGTTATATAAGTCTCAAAATATTTCCTCAAGCTTCAAATTTCCAAAAATTCATTACTCTACTTTTTTCAATTATTTGTTCATCAGATATGATAATTTGAAGTCAGAGTCCCAATTTTATGGTTTTATAAAAAGATAATTTTTAATGTTAACTTTGAAGAACCGTATCTTAAAAACGACTCAAGGAAATGAGACGAGTAAAAAATTTTTGGAAACTTGAAGCTTGCGGAAATATTTTGTGACTTGTAAAACCCATTTCCGTCAAAAATTACAAATTTGGTAGCAATTTAAAAATTGGTCATTATTAGCCAAAAATGGCCATTTGGTTAATTGGCTACATTAATAAAAAAATTATTGATGAAAAATCGCGGTTTACGGCGTTTAAAAGGTGACACTTACACCAAAAAAATGAGACCAACTAGAAGAGTTTTGGTTAATCTGCGAGGTTTTAGCGTTTCATTGAATATTACCAAAAAACCCTATTTCATTGAGCCCTGCGTTTCTAGGCTCAGAAGGCCCATTGGAATGAACGGATGGTATTCGGCATTTTTTCAACATAATAAACTCATTCATAACCATTTGATGTAATTTGTGTTCCTAATGTATTGAACTCCCCTTGTTAAATTAATTTTAAAGCTTGAAAATATGTATAATAAGTCAAAAATTACGTATTGTATAAAATTGAAAAAATTGGTTATAAACGTGTAAAAATGAAAATAAATAAAAATATTTGGACATATAATATTTAATGGAGTTTTATTTGCTTGGAAAAATATAATTTATGAGATAAAAATAAAATAGACAAAATATTTAAGATAGAAAAGTATAATTACTTCATTTTAACAAGAATTAAAAAATTGGGACTCTCGGGTTCTATCATTGTAGCGCATTAAAATAATTATTTTAGGGCATCTTAATGGTATGTAACAAACAATTTGGACTAAAAATTATCAATGTTTACCATTTTAACTCTTACATAGATTAAGAACAGCCTAAGATGCATGAAAAAGTAATAAAACCAAATTTGAAAAAAAGCAAAAAATAAAAACAGGTTTTCTAGCTCATAAATATCAAAATATTGCTAAAAACCGATGCTAAATCCTTTTTTCTATTAGTTTTGAACTTGTTTTAACTTGTTATAAACAAAAATCCCGAAAAATACCGTGAAAAACTCCTAAAATAAAAATTTTCGAAAATCGGGTAGCTCAGTTACGTAAAAAGGCAGTTTTTGACATAAAAATGGAAAAATCTTTTTGGCACCTATCTCAGATTTCTTGTTCACGATTTTTTCCGGTTTTCTGAAGGTTCAAACTACCAGAAAACACGGGTCATATCGATGTCCTTTCAAATTTTTTTTTTTCAGTTTTTTGTCCGAATTAAGTAGTAAAAAAAAAATAATGCGTCATATACCTTAAAATTAAAAGTTTTATTTTCACTGTAAAAATAAAAATAAAATTTTTATATCTTGCTAGAAACTTATGAGCTGAATAGCAAGAAGCTAATTTACTGACTTTTGACTCTATCACTTTTGATGTTAACAATTTGTTTTATGTATTTTTTAGCATTCGAGGATTATTTTCATGGATCTCATGCAGGGCTGTTAGTGATTACGAGATTTTTATAAATTAGCTGAAATCTAGTAACTTAACCAACTTCAAGCAAGTGCATAATCAAGCGCGCCAGACCCCAAAGCATAATAAATTTAAATATATATCAGCAATTTTTAATAATTAATAACGCGTTGAACGAGACTATTTATAATTTCAATTATTTATGCAAAATAAATAATTAAAATTTGTTAAAATATAATTATCATGCACTTGCCTGAAGTTGGTTACGTTACTAGATTGTAGTAAAATTACTAGGATTTTATAAAATCTCGTAATCACTAACACCCCTGATCTCATGTTTTTTACAAGAAGATTATTTTATCTTTTTTTTTTTCATAATACGGTACGTATAGGAACGGACCAGTAATCATGAATTCCTTTCGTTCAAATTGGTCTTCCAAAGTGTAAAAAGGTTATAAAATAAAAAAAAAGATATGAAATTTTTAGGTGGGAGAGAATTTAAAATTACTCACAGACAACGTTGATCCTACTAGAAACTTCGACAAAGAGTCCAGTCACGTTTGGATTTTCTGCCCTACAGGTCACCTGTTTCCCGTGATCATCTACCTTTGGTTCGAATTCCATCTCGCTGATCGTCTGATTTTCGTCTGGAGGTTTTTCTTTTACTTCCTGAAAATCGAGGGATAACTGAATAAGTACGTATTTGTTACGTGCCTCTAAATTTACTTATACAGTAGTTTTATCATGTATGAAAAATAAAAAGAGTTATTTTGAAAAATTACATTTTCTACGAAAATTGAATAAATACAATAAATACATAAAAATTTATATTTTTTTTTTAACATAAATTCGAAAAATGTGAAATAAAAAATGACTTTACGTTTTACTTGATTTAAATAAAAAAAATAGAAAAGTTTTATTATCCCAAGGATGAATGAATTTTTTAATAAGTCAAAATCAATAATGTCAAGTTGAACATAGGAAAAATATGTAAAGAAAAATTAGCTATTCGATGTGAAAAGAGTAAGTCAATTGAATATTGTAGAAAATTAATTTGAATTAAAATCATGTACTTGAAGATGATAATAATAATAATTATAATAATAATAATTCATAATAATTGTAATTTTGAGATATTATATTAATTTTCAAGTATAGCTCTATGGCATTCGACATATATATCTCTAATTTTACTTTCATACAACGTTTTCTAATACACTTATTAACAATATATTCCTCTACATGTTTCGCACAGAACTCAAAAATTTTAGATTTATAAACTTAAATAATTTTCATAATATTAACGATATTTCTTAGCAGTTTAATATTTTTATTGGTAAGAAAATGTATAACAGAGTTCAGAAAATACGATCTCGAATGAAAAATTTTATGAACCATCTTATATTCTACAACTTTTTAGCAGAATAATTAACTTCTTTTACAAATATAGGAAAATCAGTAGAAGGTCCATCTACTTGTATTTAGAAAACTCAACAATTGATAACTTAATACTTTTATATTTATTAGAATTCGCTGACAGAATTTATAATTTTAGCGTTTGTCCGTGACATATACACTTGTTTATACGTTTCGCAAATGAACTAGGCGTTAGTAAATTGTATATAAAATATAATATGTACATCTATATAATAATAATAATACATTTAAGTTATAGAAATTCATATAGCTTGCTTTTCATCATAGCGTAAAATGACATTTTCTGAAAGTAACAAGCTCATATGTATATTTACCTTTATTCGCATTTTATAATTTTCTCATACATGTGGATTTGAACATTCGTTACTTCAATTTTATAGTTTCTAAATTACCAAATTTATTTATTTTAATAAGATTAGTAATACGATTCTAAAGATATTATTTTTATTGGGGAAATTTAGGATTCTTGGTGTTATCTTTCAAGGATCAATTGAAAATTTTTTAATAGTTTGAATATTTCTTTACTCTCACTTATTATTAACCCTTATCGCCTTTTCCTTGACTAGACATTTTTAACTCATTTTTATTTACCAAATCTTAATTTAACATTAATTCACTTAAATTGCATCGTAAATAGAAAAATATTTTTTTATCCTTGACTTTTATCCCTGATAGGTACATAATTCTTCAAGAAAAAGTTTTATATTTCCAGTTCCCTAAAACTCAAATCTTATAAAATAATTAACATAACCTAAATAAATTCTAAAAATTTTATTTTCAAATGATGATGACCCTAAAACTACTTGGTAGAATTAAATATAAATTAAATTTTTAATGACCTTTTTTCGAGTAAATAATGATATCAAATAAATTTACAAATTCATCACCCCCACTTTTCATATGCGGATGCTAATTGTCATGCCTCGAAAAAAGGTCATTAAAAATTCAATTGTTTAAAAAATACTGTCGAGTATCAAAAATTATTAACTTAAATATAAATTGTAAAAGTTTTTGGCAGTAGAATAAAGAAATTTGTATAACCAATTTAGTACATTTTCCTTGGCGGAATCCATAAATATTCAACGAAGTTCTAAGAATAAAAATTTTCAGTGCTTTATAATTAATTTTTTGACAATGTTAGGAATTAAAAAGTAAAATATATTCAGAAATAAAATTTTGAGTTTAACTAGAAATCTTTTTGTCAAATAAATTTCAGCAGGATATAAATAATAAGGCAAAATTATAGCAATCAATTTTTCAACTTTTACAAATTAATTAATTAATATAAATTTTTCAACTTTCTCGAATTGGCAGCACTATCTAATTCAAAATAATTTATGATAAAAACTGAATGGTGGTTATTTTGAGTAAGAAAACACAATTTTTGCCGATTTTTTGCATCAGCTTGACCAAAAAAATGGTCAAAAACTGTTTTGTAATGAACTTTTAATGAGTTGCTTGACTATTTTTAGAATATCTCTAGCTAAAGTGATCGTATGACTATACACAAATGGAAAATTTTTGTTATTGAGAGTCCAATAGAACTATGGCGGCAAGGCTGCTTTAAAAATACATCCTAACCTCCAAAAGTTGAGTTGCGCATTTTTTTTTTTACTAAAATTGGAATAAATCAAGAAAAAATAATGGAATTTTCATGAAAATTGTTGAAAATGGGTATTTCAACTATAATATGGGATCAAATGATTTTCAGGAAAATATTTTCAACCGTCACAATTGACAAAAACTCTAAATGTTTGAATTAGTACCATTTTATGACGGAATAAAGTAGGTTACTTTTTTTTTAAACTATAGATTTTCTATGTAATTTAACCTGAATGTATGTTAGGTTATGCTATTTCAATAAGTGTGCCCATTTTAAGGCATTATTGAGAAAAAAAAATGAAAAATTGTATTTTTTTTTTAAATTATGCCGCATACGTGTTCTTTTTGTAAAAAATTTTAATATTAAAATTAATGATTAAAAGTATAATTTTAAAAGTGGTCATTTTAAAAAAAGAAGATATAATTTGCTTTTTTTCTTGATCATGAATTATAAAAGCTGAATCCAAAATATTTTTTTAAATGTTATTTTACCATGACGACTCTTGAGATCCATAACAAACTTACGATCTTTTGGCGATGAAAATTAAATTACTAAACTAAAAGAGTTATGATTATCTGATTTCTGATGATTAGTATTATTAACTTTAAATTGTCGAATGTTTAAGATGTGTGAAGTTAAATATCCTCCACCAATTTTATTTAAAAAATTGAAGAAAATAGTCCGGTTACCTCAGCAACAATATACTGTTATAAACCAGTTAAAAGAACGTCTGCGTAGTTAGAGGAGAAATCCAAACGAGAGGCAGTTTACTATTTGATGAAGAAATTTGTTTTAAATTAATCAACGCTTGAAAATTAGCATTTTTTAAATCTTGAGTGATTCCCTGAAGAGACACTCCAAAACCTTCTAATGCTGCGAAAGTTCCCTGTATAACTTGATTAAAATTATTTGAATTTTTAAGTGATTCATTATTTGACGAAAGTCCTTGAAGCTCTTGAAGTCGAAGCATTTTGATTAAATAAAAATTAGTATTTGCAATATATAAAATTTGAAAAATATTAAAAATAATATTAGAAAAATTTTGAAGATTTCATATGTTGTTTAAAATATGATTTTAATGAATATTAATGAAATTAAGGAACTAAAGTAAATAATCAAATATTTATCATATTTTTGTCAATAAGTTAGAAAATATCTATTGCACAATAAAATATTATACTTGAGCATTATCTGAAGTTGATAACCATTGTCATAATTTATACACTGTAAAAAGTAACTTCCTTATATTAACAAAAAAATTAGAAAATGAAAAATTAGTGAATTTTCAAAATTTTTTGTAAGTATTCGAAAAAAATCGTAAATTTACAAAATTTAGTATATTATCGAAAAATTCGAGAATTCTCGATTTTTTTTTGTGCATTTACGAAAAAAGTTGCAAATTCACAATTATTTTTCGTAAATTTACGACTATTTTTTGTAAATTTTCGAAAAAAATTGTAAATTATCAATTTTTTTTATGAATTCACAAAAAAAAAATCGAGAATCCTCGAATTTTTCGATAATATACTAAATTTAGTAAATTTACGATTTTTATCGAATATTTACAAAAATTTTTGAAAATTTACTAATTTTTCGAAAAAATTCTATTTTTTTTTTTGTAAATCTAAGAAAGTTACTTTTTAGAGTGAAGTTCTTAAGCCAATGGTTGGAAGTATTATCAATCTTATATTAAAAGTTGATTAAAAATGTTTATTATTTACCCCAAGTGCGATTAACATTTCATATTTAAAAAAGAAACGATATTTTAAAAAATAATTTAATAAACATACAAAAAAGATCATTTATCAAAAAAAAAAAAATAAATAAATAAATAAAAAACATTGTAACATTTAACTTTTTGTTTTTTAATTAAGTTTCTCTTGTTAAATTTGTTTTTTTAGTTTTATTCTAAAACAAAAAAAAACTCAAGTCTAAGCTGCATATGAACAATACATCCATAGACCTATGTATAAGTAAATAGAAAAAAAATTTAATTAAATCTTTTCTAAATATTTTTTTACATTAAAAAAGCAAAAAATAACAATCTCGTTGAAAGTAAAAAAAAATGTATAATTAAAATAATTTGTTTATTTTAGATTATGTTTATATTTGATTATGTTGGTTTTCGATTATTTAACTCCAATTAAATCATTTTGAATGACTGTAAAATGTGAATAATAATGATAATATTTTGATACATAAGTGTCGTGCCAGAATAAATCATATTTTTTTTGACATAAAATAAATCTATTGATATTTTCTGTTAATTATATATTGAAATTATATAGGTATATTCATAATATATCTTTAATGAAATGAATGAGATCTTACAACAACAAAAACATTTACATGTAAAAATGACACAAGTTTGCTATACGTGTTTGTATTTTGGCCTTTCTTTTTAGGTGTAAAAATTTTTCACTGCTAAAGTTTTAAGATATGAAAAACTTTACGCAAGTTTTAAATATTTAAAAAATATATTTTATTTAAATTTGCTGTATTGAAAATTACCAATTATTATCTGAAGCGAATTGACCCTTAATTAATCCAACTTACAATTATCAAAAATTATTTGTAAAAACTTGCCAGGCCGCCAAGTAAAAAAAAGTTGTAAATTTGAAAATTAATTTGCAAAATTTGTATAGCAAATGTTTGTATAGCAAACTTTTCTATAGCGTCATTTTTACTTGTGAATGTTTTTGTTGTTGTAAGATCCACAGTCAAATTGTAGTTTTTTCTATCCCTTTCTACTATTAATTGTTATTATTATTATTACTCCAGTCAAAACGCGGGGGGGGGGGGTGTGTATTTTCAGCTACTGACATGAGATTTGCTCTACTATATATTTTTTGGGTCGCCGATCACGAAAATCGGGGTTATTTCCACACCCTTAAATTTGCAAAAACTACTCCCAAAAAGGAGTTTTTTTGATATATTAGCAAACTGAGTTTCTAGATTTAGCCAAGAATTAGTCTTAGAGGGTTTTTTGGGTCGCTGAACAAGAATTTTAGGTAGTTTTCAATGAATAATTAATATTTCACCCTTAAATTAGCAAAAATTAACCCTAAAAGGGGGTGTTTTTGATATTTTTGCACTTTGAGCGACCAGATTATGTCCATACAGGTTTTTTGGATCGCTAATGAAGAATTTGGGGAAATTTTCAATAAATAATTAATATTTCACCCTTAAATTAGCAAAAACAACCCCTAAAAAGGGTGCTTTTGCTATTTTCGCACTTTGAGCGACCAGATTAGGTCCTTACGGGTTTTTTGGGTCGCTGTTCAAGAATTTGGGGAAATTTTCAATAAATAATTAATATTTCACCCTTAAATTAGCAAAAACAACCCCTAAAAAGGGTGTTTTTGCTATTTTCACACTTTGAGCGACCAGATTAGGTCCTTACGGGTTTTTAACAACCTTTTTAGGGGTTGTTTTTGCTAATTTAAGGGTGACATATTAATTATTTATTGGAAATTCCCTCAAATTCTTGATTAGCGAGCCAAAAAATTGTATGGACATAATCTGGTCGCTCAAAGTGCAAAAATATCAATAACACCCCCTTTTAGGGTTAATTTTTGCTAATTTAAGGGTGAAATATTAATTATTCATTGAAAACTACCTGATATTCTTGTTCAGCGACCCAAAAAACCCCCTAAAACCAATTCTTGGCTAAATCTATAAACTCAGTTTGCTAATTTCGGGCAGAAATAACCCCGATTTTCTTGATCAGCGACCCAAAAAATATATAGTAGAGCAAATCTCATGTCAGTAGCCGAAAATACACCCTAAACCGCGTTTTGACTGGAGTATTATTATTATCCCTATATTCGTATTATACTTCTCAATGTACTTCTGCTAGACAGTCACCTTAAGTTTATCTACAGAGACGTGTCGTCTCGGGACGCAAGTTTGAACGACACCTAGATATACGAGAATTTTCTCTTCCGTTTCACAGACTGGCACGCTAATGTAGTCTTTTAAGAGAAAGTTTATCATATTCGAGAAGTTCGAGAGATTCGATTCGATCAGCGGCGGTACTTTTAAAAAAATTGTATATAAAAAGGTGACTGCCTAGGAGAAGTATAATACGAATAGAGAGATAATAATAATAATAGTAGAAAGGGATAGAAAAATTCCATTTTGACTGTGTAATAATGTATATCTTTAATGAAATGAATGAGATCTTACAACAACAAAAACATTTACATGTAAAAATGACGCAAGTTTGATATACGTGCTTGTATTTTGGCCTTTGTTTTTAGGTGTAAAAATTTTTCACTGCTAAAGTTTTAAGATCTGAAAAACTTTACGCAAGTTTTAAATATTTAAAAAATATATTTTATTTAAATTTGCTGTATTGAAAATTACCAATTATTATCTGAAGCGAATTGACCCTTAATTAATTCATCTTATAATTATCAATAATTATTTAAAAAAACTTGTCAGGCCGTTAATTAATTATGAAAAATGCTTTATTTTGCAAATTTTGCAAATTAATTTTCAAATTTTCAACTTTTTTTTACTTGGCAGCCTGGCAAGTTTTTACAAATAATTTTTGATAAATGTAAGATGAATTAATTAAGGGTCAATTCGCTTCAGATAATAATTGGTAATTTTCAATACAGCAAATTTAAATAAAATATATTTTTTAAATATTTAAAACTTGCGTAAAGTTTTTCAGATCTTAAAACTTTAGCAGTGAAAAATTTTTACACCTAAAAACAAAGGCCAAAATACAAGCACGTATATCAAACTTGCGTCATTTTTACATGTAAATGTTTTTGTTGTTGTATTATACAATTTTTTTAAAAGTACCACCGCTGTTCGAATCGAATCTCTCGAACTTCTCGAATATGATAAACTTTCTCTTAAAAGACTATACATTAGAGTGCCAGTCTGTGAAACGGAAGAGAAAATTCTCGTATATCTAGGTGTCGTTAAAACTTGCGTCCCGAGACGACACGTCTCTGTAGATCATTTCAATAGCTTTAAATATTTGAAATAATTTCTATTTCACCATGGAGTTTATGATATCCATCATTGGCTTATATCAGTTACATCGAAGACATTGCTTCAATGGTACCAGTTTTACAGTGTAGCTGCATAAATATTAGGGTGTAAAGAATCCAGTCATATAATATAAAATTTTGATCTTTCTGACTGAAAACCAAGCTGAAAACCTATAAAAACAATATAAATAACCTAAATTTGATGAACATTTTTATAAAAGTATAAATTAAGTAATGTGGTTTATACCGTATGTAATAATTAAATATTTAATAATGACATACGGTATAAACCGCATTAATTAATTTATACTTTTATAAAAATGTTAAATATTAAATATTTAATTATGACATACGGTATAAACCACATTACTTAATTTATACTTTTATAAAAATTTATACTTTTATATGATTGTTTTTAAAGATTTTTTAATCAGAAACATAACAAAATTTTATATTATATTACTGGATTCTTTATATCCTAATATTTATGGAGCTACACTGCAAAACAGATACCATTGAAGCAATTTCTTCAAAGTAATTGATACATGCTAATGATGGACATCATAAATTCAATTGTGAAATTGAAATTATTTCAAATAGTTAAAGCAATTGAAATGATATGAATATACCTATATCATTTCAATATATAATTAACAAAAAACGAGACAAGAGCAAGCCATGATTCAGATTTAAAGACTTTGGGCTTCCATGCTGAAGATCGTGGTTTGATCCCAGGCAGATACCTCTGATTTTTTTTTCTGAGAAAATTAAATTATGTGTTTATATAGAATGCGAATGGTTAGGATGCACGTTAAAAAGATATCCAGTCTTGGGAGAGGTGAAATCCAGAGAATATAGGTTAACATGAATTACACACACACTAACACCCACATACGTTATAAACAATTCACACTGACATATCACTGGTGAAGGGATTACAGGCGATGTTCTCTATAACATCTGCCACGATTCTTTCAACCCATATCACCTGCTACACCAAGGGTAGCTAGTGTTTAATCGTGCTAAGAGTTAACTCCATAACGGAATATGTTGCATATAAATCCATATCAACAGTTCATTGCGTGGAGCTCTCTATACGGGGCTCAAAGGGTTCATGTGTGTTTCAAGCATGAACCTGGGTGTAAACCGCTGGCGTGGGGACTACTTGAGGGAAGTGGATGTGGAAAAAGAAACACCAATCCAAAAACAGCTTTATGCCTATACGAGACCAAGCCCCCGCAGGATACCGGTAGGTTTGGTGCTGTTTGAGGAAAGGTCGTGAGAAATCAGCTTGCAGAGGGGCGCTTTGGGCTTTTAAATATAAAGTTGGGTGCGCTGTGAGTTACCTTCTATTTCTCAAAAAGGCATATAAAAACATGAAATATGAATCTATTTATTTTTTTGTTTTTATTTATTTTTATTTATACATTTATTATTTTATTTTAATTGTTATAGCCCTATACTTCAGTATATTTTTTTTCCACGGCGGTATTGTTATTTTTTTAAATTGTTTTTCGATTTTTTTTTTTTAAATTTAAACTTATTTTTTTATTTTATTATTTTGTTATATTTTTATTTTTGACTTCTTCGTGAATTGAATCATGTATATCTGTTACACCCCATTTGTGAAATTTACCATTTCATGAATTGGTCAAGTAAAATGACCAATTCGTGAACTGGTAAAATTTAAGAGATGTGTTGACCAGTTTGTGAAATGGTTAATTTTTTTTTACCAATTCGTGAAATGGTCAAAAAAAATAAAATTTATTTCACAAATGGGTCAACGACATTTATTCTTTACTTTTGAATGCTTGTAAAAAATTATTAGGAACAATTTATTTTTTTTTAAACTTAAATCAACAAACTTTATTTATTTCTAAACCAATATAATTAATAATTATTATAATAAATAACAAAATAATTTTTTTTTAATTTTATAATATTTTTCAGATATTTCACTTTTTAATCAAATTTTCAAAAAATTTTATTTTCCCAAAAATAGTAAAAATTGAATATCTCCAAAAGTACGATAGCTGAGTCGCAAAACTATGGCCTTTGTCACCCGCAAATATAATAACGCTATCTATTATTAACGCTATAATTAAGAGATTCTGACTGCAAAATGGATCCCTTGTAAATTTTTTTATTTCAAATTAATTTAAAATAGCGAGGGCAAACGGCGGAACTTTGATGGCCCGAGATACTCGTCGATAACCTATAAATACCGAAAAATCTCATAAATAAACTGAGTATGTTTTGGCCTAATCTAAAAATCTAGGCTATTCCGAGCTGTCATACTTTAACTTTTTTTTCAGAAAAATTGTCCAACTTTGTGGACCTGTAACTTTTTCCAGAACCCGTGGCTAAACCAGGATGCGAAAGTGAGTATGTTTTGGTCTTGGCTATCTCTGAAAAGAAATTCAGCTGTCATACTCACACGAGCTGTTTACCATAGCGGATAATTTTTTTAATCAGCTTCAAAAATATTTTATAAAATTTTAAATATACCTCCATTTTGAATAAAAATTTAATAGAGTACGCAAAACATGGTGCCAAATCGAATACTACAAAGTATGACAGTAAAATTTTTCGATAGTCTCAAGATATTTCAATTTTTGTTACAAATTTTTAAAAATTTTATCAAGTTCAAAAACAATAAAAATTGAATATCTAGCTTTTGGAGCTCCAAAAGTACAATAACTGAGACACAAAACTATGGCCTATGTCACCCGCGGACTTTTTTTTTTTTATTTTCTTTATTATAAATTTTCAAATATATAGTAGTAAGATAAATATATATTATAAATAATTTTTTGTCCTAAAATTTATTTTAATATTTTCCTACTTTTACAGCTTGCAATTTTCAAGGAATACACTTAACGTAAACAAACCGTTGACGCTATAATGATCATAAACATTTGAAATTTCTATATTCTCGATATGAAAATTTGACGTTGACCCATTTGTGAAATAAATTTTATTTTTTTTTGACTAATTCACGAACTGGTAAAATAATTTGACCATTTCACTAACTGGTTAGTTTAATTTTCTTAGCATTGACCAGTTCGTGAATTGATCAATTTCACAAATGGGGTGTAACATATCTTCAGTAAAGTAGGCGCAGCGACGTTATCCATTACTCAATCAGGACATTTTGATTAATTAAAAAAATTAAGAAGAATATATGTTACAGATAATAATTTTCCCACTTCTTTTTTTTTTTTAATAATGAATAATAATATTAATATAAACAAAAGCATTCCGTGGAGAAAGGTAGAAAGAGAAAGAATGGATATTATATTATTGTTTAAATGATTCTGTATAAACACGTACACATATGCATAATACGTACGTAATTTTGTTATTAATAATATTATTGAATTAAAACCAAATCGATTGAATGTTTTTAATCGTTAAATTAAAATATTAAAAACCATTAATTTAATTGTATGCCCTCTATTAATTCAATCTTATTCTCATTTATTTTTACGAAAATTTACATCAAAACAATGACTGCCTTATTCAATGACGAGCGCTGTTACTTTAATAATTCATCAAATCAATGTTATTTTCTATTGGCATAGGTATATCAATTGCTTCTAAGTTATTAAATCGATGTCACCGTGATTACAGTGTATTATTTAAATGTGTAAGATTTTAAAAAAGTTTTTTTTTCCAAAAACATCTTATACATCAAAAACAAAATGCATGGAACATGTTTACTTACAGCTGAGTGATAACCCAGGTTATTCTATAGTCCCCAAATCGAAATTAATCTAAGCCCCTAAACCTGAATTATTCTAAATCCAAAAATTAAAAGTCCCATTTTCCCCCCTCCCTTAAATTGGGCAAATTTGAACCTGTTAATTTGAGTAGAAACTTACTAAATTATTGTTCTTTTTGTTTTACGTAATAGGTGTCCCTGAAAAAGGCCGTTAAATTTTTTGAGCATTTGATGCGTGGCCCCAGCCACACGTTTTAAAATAAATATATCACAAACAGACAACAATTCCAATCACACAAAAGATAAATTACAGAAAAATACACTTTCATACGCAAGTGCACAAAGAAATTAAAACACTTTAAATTCAATCCGACCACTTCGTACTCGTACAGCGATATTTCCAAAACCACCTCTTCGAGTCCAAGAACTCGGAATATAATATTAAACCTATATTTATAGGCCTTCGCTGACTTCAACCTCCTTCACTGATTGGAGCGCGCACGACAAAATCGTTACGAAGTTCGCCAAGCATGACATGATCAAAGGCCGGCAAAGGCAGTAAAGCGTTCGCAAAGAAATAGCATACAGGCTATCAGCGAAGGCACTAAAATCATAGCTAAGCAATAGCCTACACGCTATGAGAAAAGGCACTAAAGCCATGATCAAGCAGTAAGGGAGCAAAATTATATATTAATTTAACCAATAGGCCCTTTTCAGGGCCACATTTTTTAATGAGAAAAAATGTAAATATCTCATAGAGCAAAGGCAAAGATCAACGCTAAGTGCTGCAAAACTAGAGAAGCACGGCGAAGCCAAGCCAAAGGCTACGCACGGCCAAGCTTGTAAGTGTTAAGGAGCAACAACATAGCACGGCAAAACCTGTGGCAAGGCTATCAAGAAGCACGGCAAGGCTAAAGGTCCGCGGTAAAGTGCCCAGCAAAGAGTGTTCTTTGTTCCGGATATTTTTTAATGTCTAAAAATAACAAAACCCCCCCTCAAATTGGACAAATTTGACTCCCCCACCTTAATTTTAAATGTTCTTGAGGTACCCTCTCATCCCCTCCCTATAAACATGTTTCATGTTAATATGTTATCAATATTTTATATATACATTTTTCTTTATAGATTTTGACAAGGCTCCCAAATCAGGATTCGAATCGTCAATTATTAATAAATAAACAATATTTTTAGTCGACAAAAGGTCAATTATTTTTTATTTTTATTCACTAGATTCGAGAAATACAAAAAATATCAATTCATTTTATTTTGTAATTCAATTAAAAATAAAATGTTCCTGATCATGCGTATTTCAAATTATTTAATATATGAGATGCTTTTTAGATATTTGAGCTTTTTTAGACTTCAGAATCGAAAGTCGAGATAAAACTATTTTTTTTATTAAACAAAAACTTCTTAAAATGCGAATTTCAAATCTGTAATTCAAAGAAAAAAAATGTTATTTATTGAAATTAGCTGGATCTGTCCATATACATATATCAAATATATATGCGGATATAATAGAGAGAAAAGTTATACATACTTAATTTTGAGTAATAAAGGCAAGCTTCAGTTTGGTCCAACGGACCGTAAGCATCGTTGCCACTGCACCGGCTGCAGCAAGAAAATGAATTCACCTCTTTTTGATTTAAAAAAGATTTGAGAAACTGGATTAGCTTATGGGTGAAGAAAGGAGTTAGATTAAAAAAAAGGAAAAAAAAATAAAGAATAAAACGCAGCAGGCTACAAAAAATGTATTTAATATAAATCTGGAGAAATGAAAAATATTCAGAGCTTTTATATGTAATGATACTTTTTTTTTCAAACGTTAATTAAATTTCTGAAAAAAAGTTTTGAAATTGTGAAGCAATACTATCGTATTTAAAAAAAAAATATTTCCTGGTATAAAATTTAAAAATAAATCTTTTTGAAAAAACTAATTATACCCGAAAAACAGCGTTTCACATGGGTTTTCAAAAGCTTTGCGTATTTGAGAATAGAAAATACAACAGGAAGATCAAGGGCCATGAAAGTTTATAAAGCTTTGCCATGAACTAGAATGTGGTCTCGAATACAGAAACATAACTGATCATTCCGAAACACCGTGTATTGTATCATTCTCTTTTGACTTCATATTTTGTTTAAGACATTTGCAGTTGGAGCTAAAATTTTTCTTTATTTTGGGTTTTGTTTTATTAGCTGTTGGAATTCAATTTCCCTTGCGAGAAAATTTTTATCGGAAAATTGGCGTATGAAGGTATTTTCTTGTCAGTGGCCAGAAAGCACGTATACCGGCCGCTTCATGACCGGAAAAGACGCGTTTTCTCGCCACTGACGAAGAAAAATCGTATACGAACCTTGTCCATAAATAAAGAATGTCCCAAATCACAGTTTACCAACCTCAGCTTCGCCTCGGACGGTAATTTAAGTACGATTTGGGCCATTCTTTACTTTTCTGGACATGGGCTCGTAATATACTATTTATTCAGGTTCAGCAAAAAAAAAAAACCAAGTTAAACGCGGAATGTACTTTGATTTTTATATTAAACAGAACAGGATATTTTTGTGGTTTATTATTTGTAAAACCCAATAAAAATGGAGAAAAATTTTGAAAATTGTAAAAGCAATGAATTATTGAAAAACTCAAACTTTTCCTGCATGGTTATGTTACTTTGTAAATTTAAAAAAATAAGAGACCTCATAAAAGTGATTTGGCAAGTATCAAACATGGCTAAAATTACTTAAATTTAGTATAGAAAAATTATGTAAAGATTTTAATTTAGCTGAGAGCATAAAAAATTCGGCTGTATATTAGAAAAAAAAAGTTTTCTTACGATAGTTAAAAAAAATTTTTTTGTTGATAAAATAAAATTGGGCTTAATTAATTCAAAGTATTAGGATTAAATAATTCTTTTTATACGTGAATAGTTTTTCGATTACAATAATACTATAATAGTATAATGTGTGTATAAATTATACTCGTATAAATTAATTTGTATTTGCATTATAATAACAATTGTAATATTAATAAAAATAATGATAACAAAAACAATAATAATAGCGATAAATAAAATTATATTAAAGGATTGTTATAAAAGGAATTAGAGAAGCGAGAAAATTGCATTATTTGGTTTTATCAACGATTTGTCGGTGGTTAGCTCGTGGTTAATAAATAATCAAAAGACTATAAGGATCAGCAACTTAAGTTTTTATATTCATAAATTTATGCTTATTGTATTTGTTTAAGGCTTATTTACTATTTATGCCTTTAATTACTGGAAAGATTTAAGAAGAAAAAAAAACATCCATTTTTTATCTGCATCTACGTTGATAAATGTGTTAGTTTTTATACGTGTGAGAAGATTATATATTTCGAAAATCTCAGCACGTACACTTGTCAGGCTCGTTTTTCCTTTTCAACGCAAGGCATTGTCGTAGCAGATCATCAAGATGGGAATTTTGCGTTTGGCATAAAAGACGTATACATACATGGATTTGTATGAGAAGCAATACCGAAAGATATGGATAAGGGAATACCTGCTTGTAAGTCAACATCATAGAAAGCTAGAAAATCGAATAAAATAAAAGCAAGAAATAGCTAGTGGTAGCCAAGATTTTTTTTTCCTTTTTAAATATCTATAGCCTAAAATCTGTCCAAAAGAAATAATTCCAATTCTGAGGATTCGAATAATTATCTCACCCAAGTATTCTCTTTCCTCTTTTTCCTTAAAGTATAAGAAAAATAACTTTCTACTCCATCGAGCCTTATATATATTTGAAAACTGAGCAAGAATGCGAGGGGAATTCATAATAGCTTTTAAGAAATAATATAAAGTAGGAAAAAAAATCTTTTGCCTCACGTATTAAATGTCCAGGAGTACCGAGTAAATTTTATTATTCTACGTAGTATTAATATTTCTCTTTATCAATTTCATCATTATGACTAAATTTATTTTCATTATGTATAATTTAGGATAGTTTCTCTCTGGCCTTTCGTAAGCTCTCTACTTTATATTTTTTAATTGCTCTATAACGCTTTGTAGGTGTTATAAGGTTAGTTTTGAAATTATTATCAACTTGTCATTTAACTTTATGAACGTAAATTTTATAATCAAGTTAACATCTCGATCACCAGATCAAATTGACCCTTTTTAATAAAATATTTTAGAAGATCTTTGTGAACGATTACACTGAAAGGCTGCTTTTGCTACTCTAGAATTGTTTGGAAATTTCAAGCATTTGTTTAACATTTGTATATAAAGTTGACTTCTGTATTATTATAATTCTGATTCGTTGATTATAAAAGAACGTTATCTAAAACAATACGAATAATGTTTATCAATATCGGGACTGTACCATAATATGGATATGCTTAAAACATTTTATAATAAAAATCATATGCAAAAAAAAATAAGTTTTGTTTGAATATTCAATCAAATTGCTTGAAGAGGAAAATTTGAATTAATTAAAATAATAATTTTTTGGTGGTAGATGAATATCTTAACGTTATTTTTGGAGAGAAATTTCATAAAATTCATAGAAATTCAATACAAAAGTTTGAAGTAAAATAGTTTGTTTATTTCTAACAATTGCACAATAGAGAGTATTACTTTGTTACGTTTCTGAAGTAATTATATAGCGTTATTCATTTGAACAATTACTTAATATAACAACACAATCAATTTACTATAAATTATTCTGTTTATTATATAAGTCTATTAATTTTTGCAGAAGAAAAAAACACTAGAACAGAGGGCAGATATTTAAATTTTCTGTACTGCGGCCCGAAAGTACGTATTTCCCGGACGCTGCGCGTATATTTTCTCGCCACAGTCGCAGAGAAATTTTATACGAGCCGCGGCCATAAACAAAGAATGACCCGAATCGCAGTTTACCATTCTCGGCATCGCCTCGGAAGATAATTTACTTGCAATTTGGACCATTCTTTATTTTTCTGGCCTAGGATCGTAATATACTATTTTAGATCATAATTTTTTTAAAACTTTTAGGCCTAAAAATTTGACTTGAAAAAAAAAACGAATTCATGGTTTTTACTCGACAACTCACTAGGAGAGTTTAAAACATTTGGTACACAAAATCACACCAAATGTTTATGAATGAGTTTCTTTTATATTGAAAAGAATACATACATTTCAGATACTCTCTGTTTATACTAATGGGTCAACTGGACCTAGAAATGCAGGGCTCCATTTTATAAGATTTATAAGGTAGGGTTTGGTGACTCATGCTGGGGCATAGTCTATGTAAGCCTTTGCATGCATATTTACGCACGAGTGTTCGTATATTGCCAACCTATGCATATTTTAATAATACTTTTGCTATCTAAATGGTTAAAATTATTAAATTAAAAAAAAAAAAAAATTGTTTAGAAATAAACTTAAAATAAAGTAAATTTATTTTATAAACTATAATTTTTTAAAAATTAAACTATTTTACAAGTTTATGAATTTTAGTTTTATTTAAAATTTAAATTTTTGCGGCATTCAACACGGGAGTTTTCCAAGCTGTATTTTTTTTTCTCTGCGTAGGTTGGCTGTATACAGTCGCCAGCAACTTGATCCGCGTCATTTGCAGACGGACTTGAAAGTCTTATTTTACGCCTTTGTTGCTTAATATACTGTTATAAGCTCCAAGTTTTCAAAAATTCTTTACTGGTTTCATTTCCTTAGGTTGTTTTTGAGATGTGGCTCTACTAAGATTGTTGTATATACGATAAAAACATTAAAAAAAAACTAATTCTAAAATTAGGGCTCTGATTTTAAATTACCATATCTTGAAAACAAATAATAAAAAGGGGGACAGTTACAGATTTTTAGAAACTTAAAGCTCGTAATTTTGAAAATCGCAATTTAAAAATTAGTCATTTTATAAGCCGAAAATGGGCACTTGTTTTATTGACTATTAGGGAAAGAGAATTAATGATAAAAAATTTATTAATATGTGAGACTTTAAGAAAAAAAAAAGTGAATAACCGGTAATTGATAGATTAAGAGAAACGGCTATAGCGATATTTTGAAGATGGAAATCTAAAAACCCTATCTTATAATATACGAATTTCTAGTCCCAGAAGGTCCATCGGCATAAACAGTTTTTTAAACACGATATGGTGTAATTTGATGTTCCAAATGTATTGATTTGGCCTTATCAGTAAAAATATAACTAACAGGCAAAAAGACGTAACCTAAAGCTGTCTATTAAAATTTTTTATTATATCCACTTTAGCATGAAAATAGAAAAAAAAACGTTATGCAGGAATATATTTATATTGTGAAATTGATTTTTTTCCGTCATTATTATTTATTATTATTTTATTATTCATGTTTATACCTAAGGTTTATTATATGTTAACTATTCACTGCTATATAAATTATTTATCGAAATATTGAATTAAACATTGAATAGTAATAAATCAGATTTATATATTATGTATTATATTGGTTATTTATTATTTTTTCTATAAATTTTTAAAAATCTTTTATTTATTTTATTTTTAAACAAAATTTAATGCGTGCTTGCGAAAAGTCACATGAAATATTTTCTATTGTTTCGAGTAGCCGATTATAAAATTTATAACATGTTCAATATCAAACTCATAAACTTGTAACTTTAATGCTTTAAAGAGTTTTTAACGTGCATTTTATAAATTATATTGTAAAAAATAGAAAATTATCGAAGAGGAAAGTTATAAATAAAACAAAAAAAAATTTAGTCGATCAACCGACTAATACTGGCTATAACTCAAAAGGTTTTCTAAAAAGCGCAAATCGGCTCTTTTAATTTATTTTTTTAAATGAAAATAAAGAAATTTCTTTTTTTTTTCAAAGATTAATTACTTATTTGTGTTTGCAGTTTTCCAGCTGATATAACATAAGTTTCAATAGAAAATCACGTCTTGTTGTAGAACACGTAGAGGCCATCAGTTTATATTTACTTTCCAGTTCACGTCTACCAATACATAAAACTATCGCTGGGATGTATATAGTCCACGTAGCGTTGAATATTCCCAAAGGAAATGACGCTTTATAACGATTTTCATAACTTGTTTATTACCCCAGAAATTCAGATATTATCACTCAAAAATTCTATCCTATATACAACCTTTTTTAACAACCATCAGATTAAATAACAATAAATAACCTGCATCAAAAGATGATGTATTATTTTTTCAGATCAATCTACTTTCAACTATTTTCAACGAAAGATAAAAATTATTGATATCATATTTTGTGAGTTAAATTTCCCAATAAAATGACAATTATAATTTTGAATCTGTCACTCACACATACCCCATTTTAATGAGAAATTTAATTAACTGTTTTTGAGTTTATTTTTATTTATATCATTCCTTTTATTTTAGTACAAAAATAATATTTTAAATATTTTTTTAAATATTCTGCTTCTCTATATTTTACTATTTTACGAAAATATACTCTCTTTTTGTGCTTCTCTTATTCTGTTTCTGATTGCTGTTACTCTTTGAAACATTATACACTAGTTTTCCTCCCAATGGGAAAGCCGTTGCTTTTACGATAATTATCGTCTTTCAAAGGACTTTTGAATTCACTCCCTTGTCGTAATTTTAAAAATATACTCTTAGGAATATTTATATTTAAAGAACAAATGTTAAAAAAAAGCATTCTTTAATTATTGCTAAAATAATTTTTTTTAAAATAATTTTAAGTAAAATTTAGAATTTTAATTACCTGAACATGTAAAAGTTGTTTGGAATTTTTGTACCATGTAATAATTGCTGGTGGTCTCGAGCCAAAAGTTGTACATCTTAAACTGTATTTACTCCCTGCTAAGAATGTACTGTTTCCTATAAGTTGACCATCTAACCTTGTCATGTTTACGTGTAAAGGTTTTACTGAAAAAAAATTTTATTTTTTATTTAATTAAAAATTTATCCATGCATTATTTTTTTAATCATTAAAAATAACTCATTAACTATGATAACCACAGATGTTGAAAAACTGATTTTTATGTTTGCTTTCTCTAATTATTTGCGTTTGTTTGAATTTTTATTGTTTTTTTATTTTCATGTCGTAAATTATTTTTTTTTAATTCTTTAAGATCACATAAAATATTCTCTTTATAGATAAATTTAAATTTAATCAAAGACGATTCAATTAGCGACACCATTAAATAATTAAATTATAATAATCAATTTAAGTATATAAATGGAGCTGCACTTCCGGAGATAGTCGTAAATGTCACTGGTGTATATAAATAATTTATAATGTTAGTAGTTATTTTTTAATAGTAAAAGATTTTTAAGAACTTTCTAGAAATCAGTAAAAAATAATTAAATAAAAAGTATATAAAACACATAATTCATAAATATTGCAAAGTTTATGTAATTATTCAATATAAAATCTTTTGTGATAGAACAGTTAACTCGTTCTTCTTTAAATAACAAATTTAATAATTAAATTATAAAATTTAATAAATTTATTTATTTCATAAAGAATTTTTCTAAGTTTACGAAATTGGTGTTTCAAGATTATAAATAGAAGAAGAAAATTCAGAATAGCATCTATTCCTGTTAGATTTCTAGTGGATCTAAATCGAGTATAAAATAGCGTCTTTATTAAATTAAAGAATTTTTCTATTATTCATGGATATTTTCCCATGGATTTGTTCCTATTTAAAATCGGTAGGTTCAACTTTCTTTTACGCAGAGACGGAAGAGATTACTAAAAAGCTTTTTTTTTTAATAGGGAGGCAAATTTTAAGGGTGAAAAATTCCTCATCTGATATTTCTAAAATGACAAGACAATTAACGATTAAATACTTTAAACTAAATACTAATATGTTTTTATGCTGTTTAGAATTCAAAATAAAGGCCAGTCAATAAAATAACGACAATGAGAATTAGATAACTGATAATTTATTTGAATTATGGTATTCAGAAGCAAAATTATACAAAGTCTCTGGCATAATCAAATATTAATTCTTCGCATAAAATGATTCTACATTGGACTATTCTCGTAGCATGTGCCACATGATTAACTAGTCATATAGAATAATAATAATGTAAAATCAAAATACAGGATATAGAGACATGGGTTAGATAAGTGGAATAAAATTAATTAGTTACTTAATATCTATACTCTCTTTAGAGTCGGATGGTAACCATAATGATATATTCGTAATTATTATCAAATATTATTAATTATTTCATATTATACATACAAAAAATCTAAATCTAAATATTGATTGAGTATGCAATTCCTATATGAAATTAAAAATGTAACAATTTTTTGCCTGCACGGGCGTAAAGTTCGTGCTTTACGCTTGCCATTCCGGGCGTAAAGCAGGGTTTTTCGGCCCTCGTAAATGAATTTATGTTTATTGAGAACGGGTATAAAATTAAATTATTTATGTTACTAAGCAATAAAACAAATAAAAAAAAATTGTTTATTAAGTACACACTAAACCTAAAAGAATTTTTTGTTACCCGAAAAAGAATGAATGTTTATTTAATTTTTTTAAAAGGAATTATTTTGAGTTTAATTCTTTTAAAACAAATGATTTTCATTTTAATTCTTTTCGGAATTTATTTTGGCAACAAAAATTTCAAAAGGTTAAGTCAAAATTAAAATTGAAAGAAAATCATTTAGAAATTAATTTATTTATAACCAATTTAAAATAGGTTATAAACAACGAGTTTTTATTTGAATTATAATTATTGCTTAAATGCTAGCAAAAAAAGAAGTTTTGGATCTTAATTAATATAATTGTTATTAAAATAACATATTTAGTGCACGTTGTGTTTCTAAAAAAAATTCATTAAAATAAAAAATCTTATGGCATTACCATTTAGAGATGTAGTTTGGGAAATATTAATACCCAGTTTGGTAAGCATATTACTTTTAATAGGTGAATTTTTAAAGCTAATAAATCATTTTGAATATTAAAAACTAAAAGTAGTATGCTTACCAAAATGAGTATTAATATTTCCCAAACTACATCTTAAATGTTAATGTCATAAGATTTTTTATTTTAATGAATTTTTTTTAGAAACACAACGTCCACTAAATATGTTATTTTCCTATTTTAATAACAATCATATAACTTCTTTTTTTGCTAGCATTTAAGCAATAATTATAATTCAAATAAAAACTCGTTGTTTATAACCTATTTTAAATTGGTTATAAATAAATTAATTTCTAAATGATTTTCTTTCAATTTTAATTCCGACTAAACCTTTTGAAAGTTGTTTTTTTTTAAAGAAATTCTTTTTGAGGTTTTGTTGTCAAAATAAATTCCGAAAAGAATTAAAATGAAAATCATATGTTTTAAAAGAATTAAACTCAAAATAATTCCTTTTAAAAAAATTAAATAAACATTCAATCTTTTTTGGGTAACAAAAAATTCTTTGGTGTGCACACCAAACCTAAAAGAATTTTTTGTTACCCAAAAAAGAATTAATGTTTATTTAATTCTTTAGAGCGGAATTATTTTGAGGTTAATATTTTTAAAAACAATTATTTTCAATTTAATTCTTTTTTAACAGAATAAAAACAAAAATAATTGTTTTTAAAAATATTAACCTCAAAATTATTCCGCTCTAAAGAATTTAATAAACATTAATTCTTTTTTGGGTAACAAAAAATTCTTTTAGGTTTGGTGTGTGTAATTAAGCAATGCAATAAGTAAATTAATATTTTTCGCGAAATATTTGAATTAAATGAAATTTTTTTTAAGTTGTGTAATGGTGAATAATAATCTCAATGATAAACTTCCTCAAGAGATTCTTGATTTAGCTGAGGAGGCTACCTTAGAATCGCTACCTACAAATTCTCTAGGAATTTATGAAAGCACATATAAAAGCTTTATATGTTAAGCTTTAAGGTAGTAGATCCAATTAGAATGGCGTTTTTAAGCATATTTTATTTTATTTCTTTTCTCAGCTGTTTTATTATCAATTAGCTTACAATTTTTTTTACTTAATTATTAACAATTAAAGTTTTGGAAAAAAACAAAAAAATTCTTTTTTCATTATTAGTCCCATTTATTTTATATTAAAATTATATTTAAAAATAAAAAAAAGTATATGTTAATTAAATGTATAATTTTATTTATTATATATAATAATTATTTTGAATTTGCTTTTTTTTAGTCGGGGGGCTGCGCCCGCCGAACCCCCCCTTACCCCCGCGAGCTTCTACTTCCCCTCCCCACCCTTGCCAACCGACGCTTTATCTTAAACTACCACTGCTTTTTACTAATTTTATCTCTATCATCTTTTTCTATTGTAGATTTCATTTATTTCCATATTGGACGAACTTTACACCCGGCAGGCAAAAAATAGTGTAAGCAACTTGGGCGTAGGACTTTTTAGTTCTTGTGCGATGACGCGACGCACTCGTTGCCGGCTTCGCCGGCAACTCGTTCCGCGTCATAAGCACGCGGGCTAAAAAGTCCTACTTTACGCCCTTGTTGCTTAATATACTATTCTATGTGTGATTCGAACACTACTTAATATTTTTTGACGAAAATCGAAAGAATTATAAAAATAAATCGCAAAAAAATATTTTGCAAAAACGTCTTAAGTGGGGATAATAACAATTTGACTGCTCTTTCAATACTTTATATGGAAATGACGAAATTTCAAAGTTAAGGGTTATAATTTAAAATATGTAAAAAAAATTTTTTATGCAAATTAATTTTTATTCAAAAAATATTAAGTTATGACTTTTAACTTTAATATTTTGCTATTTTCATACAAACATATAAATTACGCAGCATCAATGGCTTAAAAAATAGCGAGTTTTGAAAGTTCTGTATGATTCTTATGTTTTTCCATATCATTTATATGCTTCTGGAAATTGGGGACCTTATTTATCCGATTCAATAAAAAAAGTAGAACAAAATCAGCACTTATTTATTAAATATTTACGTAAAAAATTTAATTTACCTATGAATTATTTTAATCATGATTACAGTGACGCCTCAGTGAGATTTAATATACGCACTATTGAATTTCATCACAGGGTTCGTGATATTATCTTTACCTACAAGATACTGCATAATTTATTAAATTGTTCTCAGCTCAAAGGTAAATTTGTCTATCGCAATTTACCTTATCCCTTACGAGACTCTCACCGCCTACTAGAACATCAATCTCGTGATGATTACAATTTTTACTCTCTCCTTAATCCATGTATAAGACTCTGGAATACCATCCCTTCAAATATTTAAAACTATAACAATCTCAATTTCTTCAAAACTAAATTAAAGTCCCTCTACCTAGAATCTTATTAACCTTATTACTTATAATTTATATAGTATTTTTATTATTTATAAATATTATTGATTCGAGTCAAACAGTTTATTAAAAAAATAAAAACTTATTTATGCAACTGTAATTATACGAAATTTAATATTTAATTGTATAAACTTTATGTAAAAATATTCCATATGTATTGGTCTTCTGATCTGTTTATGTGAAATAAATTAATTAATTGACTATTAATGTATCAAGTAGCTTATTTTGGGTTCCGCTGAAGGAGAAACTTTTGAATTTCGTAAATGAAGGAGAATATTGATTTTTGTTTTGATCCTTTAAATTTTAGAGAAACTTTTGTATTTTAGAAAGTACTTAGGATTTCCAAGAAGACCTTAGATTATTAGGAAGATTCTTTGAATCTCTAATTTTAAGGGGGTTTTGAATTCCCTTACAAAATTCAAAAGTTTCTCTCTTTGCGTAATCGAAAATTACTCTGAAATTGAAAGGTTTCGCGAAAATAACATTTTTATTTTCCCCGCTACTTAACGTTTTGCAAAATTTTTTTGTGGTTTATTTTTACAATTCTCCTCCTTTCCCTGTCAATTTTCGTCAAAAAATATTAGTACAGCCCAAATTACAGCTTCTTAAATTGTGCGCACGAAAAAAATTGTCTCACATTTAGCTTCATTAACAATATATTCACAGTAAAAAATTTGAGTAAAAATTAATAGTTTTATTATATTTGCTCTCCAATTAGCTAACGATTTTTTAGACAAATAACCAAATTTACAACTATTCTTTTTTTACGCTCAAACTTATTATATTTTTTGGTTTAGTTGATTTAAAATATATTCAGAGGTAAATTTTTTTCCAAATTTTGCTAATTGCATTTAATTTTTCTAACTAAAATTTACCAAATAAAATTTAATCCTGGTAACCTAGATCTCAACTAAATGAAAATCGAAATAATCTGACTTTCGGATATTTTCGAGGATATTTTTTTTCTTCTGATATTTAATAGATAAGTTTTAATTATTAGTATTAGTTAAATTTTTTAAATAAATTAACGGCTTTTTTAGGACATTTCATTGGAACCCTTATTAACGAACTGCATTTTTAGTTGCTTGGGTTATTTAGATTTTTACACTGAAAAAAAATTCCGGTTGCGGCAGCCGGAATTCCAGTTGCGGCAACCGGAATTTCCAGTTGCGGCAGCCGGAATTCCAGTTGCGGTAACCGGAATTCCGGTTGCGGCAACCGGAATTCCAGCTTTAAAAATAAATTTTTTTTTACGTCAAAGACTTAATATAAAACAATTCTATCTGTAAAAATAGATGTTTTAAGAAGAATAAATATAATTTTTTATACTTTTTAAAAGTTATTAATTAAATTATACGCATTATTTCTTTAAACTAATATATTTGACTATTTTTATTTAAATCTGATTGTTAGTAAATATTGTATAGATAAATCCTACTTAATCCACCTTAAAAACATCAGAAATTTTATAATTTAAATTATACAGGGTCTTCTAAATTTCCATGGAATTTTTAATTTGAAAAATTTTTTTCTGTAAATAAGTTTAATATTTAATATTTAAGTCTTGAGTCACACTAAAATATATTATTTGAACACAGAAAATTGTTTAAAACCTTGTGATAGCCCAGAAATAAGTTAAACTAACCTATTTCCTATTTCCCCTAAAAGACCTATTAAATGATACTGAACTTTTGAGTATTTTTAAGCAATTTTTTCTGAGACAAAAACAAATTTTGAGAAAATCAAATATTTTAAGAAACTTTATGGTTCAGAAAAAGATACTCATAATAACTCTTAAATCCTGTATTTTCAATAGGAAAATTCGGGAGTCTCAGCGAAAATACGTCAGTTTAAATTAACTAAAGATACTAACTAAAGGTCTGAATCAATTTTTAATGTTGAAATAATATATTTTACTTTGGTTCAAGAGAGGTTCAAGACTTAAATATAATAAATTTAAATTAGTCAGGAAAAAAATAGTTATTTTGGCATTCTTAAAAGCTAATTTATACGATTGATAATATTTTTGATGTAAAAAATGTAAAAAAAGGATTAAAAGTAGTAAAAACTAGTGGAAAATGTTTAATTATGATAGAATGGAAGATTATTACAATGACAACTTTATGGATCGAATGATTTTCCCAAGAATTGTACTTCTTTCAGAATTTATTTTAGGTATTTTCAGCAATTTATTATTTTACTTAATATAATAATTTGACTAATTTTAATTTATTAAAAGATTTTATTTTATTCTTATTTAAATATTAAATTAATTAATTGACTATGTAAAAACAAGAGTAAAAAATATATTTTTGCTCAGACAAAATAAATGCTATAATAATAATAATAATAGTGTCAATATACTATTATAATTTTAAAAATTTTTTAGTCAAATAATAGCTTAAATAAATAATGTGTAATAAACAATATAAATTTAAACAACTTTTATACAAAATTTAAATTATTCTTCTTGAAACATCTATTTTTATGGATAGAATTGTTTTATATTATGTCTTTTACGTAAAAAAAAATCCATTTTTCAAAGCTGGAATTCCGGTTGCCGCAACTGGAAAATCCGGTTGCCGCAACGGGAATTCCGTTTGCCGCAACTGGAAAATCCGGTTGCCGCAACCGGAATTTTTTTTCAGTGTAGGGATACGAATCAGTGTATCTAATAAGTTCAGAATAGTTACATTTTAGAAATTTAGAAAAATATTATTAACCAGATTTCTTTTTTAAAATATTGAAAACTCGGTATTGGTATTCAGAGAAATGGTTGAGAACGGAAAACTAAGTTTCTTAGGGATTCATACTTTTTCCCCTAACCTGTTTGACCGAAAATCCAGATACCCACACAATCCTAGTTAAAATATAAATAGGTTTTTTATTTTCAATTCAGTAAATTTAAATATTTATTGAAAAACATATATTTTTTATTAATTAAACAAGAAAATTTTGAATTACAAAAAAAAAGTATTGCATGATAATGTAAAGAAGATTAAAAAATTTTTTCATTCATATGCATTATTCAAAAAAAAAAAAAAAAAAAAAAAAATCCATTGAAATTGAATTGTTACGGATCAACAACTAAATTCGTAAATTAATCCATTAAAAAATTATTGAATAAAAAAAAATAGTATATTCTGATGAAAGATTTTTCAATTCGAAGGTAACGTATATCTTTCCAATTTATTTTATTCCTCACTCACACACATATATAATATATACATATTATTTATTATTGGAGGGTTATATTTGACAATCTGTGAATCCCCATGACGGTACTTATACAATATGCATATTTTTTTAAAACCTATTCCGATATTGTTTTCAATTTAACGAATTTTAGGTGACGACTATATCTCTGACAGTAACCATTAGTGCGATAAATCTGACTTTCCAATTGGCTGATATTATATATGAAAAGCCTGATCCGTTTGTCCGTAAAATATGAAAATTATTTGAGCAAACAAGCATTTAGTATATTTTATATATTTTTTACCTAAACATATATAAATATAATAAATAAAAGGTTTAAATAAATAAGCTTATTTAATAAGGAAATGGTACCAAAAAAAAAAAAGTGGCAAAGTAATGAATAAAAGTACTCTTTGAAAAAATTGAAGCAACTCATCTACACTTTTATTTAAATATAACTATTCATATAGAGAGACTTTCATCGAGAAAGCGGAAAATTAAAGGGGTGTACAATAGCAATTTTTCATTCGTTCGCAGTTCGATTGGCCTTTCTCCAATTTAATAGGAAAAAACCTTTAACCGCATATATATTTTAGCTTTTTCAATCCCTTTAATAACTGATCTTCAATTTAAATTTCATATATAGCAGGTATTGCTATACCCATACATACACATACATAGATTTCAAAGTATCAAAAAATTCGCTATACAGATATATAGATGACAATCAATCCCGATATGCGTCGACATGCAAATGAGTTACAGATACATCTGCAAAAATAAAAGTAAAGAGAATAATGAAATTGCTTTCGTTTTTTTATTTTTTTTCGTTGATATTGATTTTTTCTTTTTCTTTTTCACGCGTATATTGTTAACCGCATAACAATCCTACGATATGCCATTTTTTTTTTTTGAAATTTAATTTGATAAATATTACTTACAATGTAAATCAAGCAATACTGACGTTGATTTCGGTGGTGCTTTTTTAGTATTTTGTGCTAAACACGTTATGTTTTTAAATAAATCTGATCTTTTTAATTTAATAACAGGTAACCTGAAAAAAAAAGATTAAATTTAAAATTACATATTAGAAAAAATGAAAAAGAAAATATACCTTTTTTCGATAACATCTCCTTTAATATAAATTTGATTTGTGTCGTTATATAATACATTATTAATTAACCATTTGACAGCTGGTTGAGGTTGTCCTATAAAAAATAAAGAAATGTAAATTTATATTTTGTAATAAAAAAAAATTTTATTATTTTGGTATATCAATTTATTTTAATAGCATTAAAATAAGGTATATAAATAAATTTTACGAGAAAATGAAGCAGTAAGGCAATATAATTCCTAAGTCTTATTCAGACCATTAATTAAATAAATTTAGTGAGTTTTTAAGATCCACCCACAATAAACTATACCTATTTTCTTTAAGAAATAAAAAAATAAATTCTTTTTACTTTCAAGTACTTTATTCGATTTAGGTGTGGTAATAGAGCTAATAATAATTTTGTCACATAAAAAAAGGAGTGGTTTGTACATTTACAATGTTATTAAATATAAATATAATAATCCTGATAATATTACTCCAAATTAGGCTTCATTTTGAGTAATTGAATTTTGGTTTTATTAACAAATTATATTTACGTACCATTTATCAATATATTGATTATAAAATTACGTCACCACTAATTTTACATTTACTATTATTTTGTGTTACTGAAATTGGGCTTGTTTGAAGTATGAACTTAAATTTTAACATGAAAAATAACTAAATTTTAAATTGTAGGACGCATAAAAGCTTTTGAGTCTAAGGTAATATGCTTTTTAGCTATGTTATATTTTTTTGCTTATGAGTACGGAATTTCACAAGTTTTTACGCACGAAATAGAGACAGTTATGTTATTGCGAGGAAGTATATATGTTACCGTTAGAGTCCGCTCTCCCGATAAAGTTAACATTAACCAGTTAAAGTTAACTTTAGCGAAGCGTTTTCGTTAAAGTCCACGAAGACGATTAAAATGAATAAAAATATAACATTTGCGGCATCATGTTCGTTAAAGTTAACTTTAAGCAATCCTTGTTAGTTAAAGTCCATGAAAGCGGTTTCATATAAGAGTTCGAGTTTGTATTATATTTTATATACGACTCTCGCTATAAGGTACTCTCAGGGCTTAGGTTAGGCTCATAAAGATATTGTGAAACATCTCTATGGTTAGGCTACTCTTTTAAAAATGCATTTCTTAGGATCAGTAACCAATACTAGTTATAAGACACCCCAAGGGTTAGGTTAGGCTATTTTTTTTTAAAGGCATTGTCACAGTATTGTTTACAAATTTGCGCATGGGTTCTTAAACCCACCTTGCCCTAATTCTAGGGAATGCCTTACTGCGTGAAAATGCCTTTAAAAAAAAAAATAGCCTAACCTAACCCTAGGGGCGTGTTATAACTAGGATTGATTACTGGTCCCAAGAAATGCATTTTTAAAAAAGTAGCCTAACCTAAATCCTTGGATGCCTTATAGCCAGAGTCGTATATAATATATTATAATACAAATTTTTTTTAGTATGCTAAACCGCTTTCATGGACTTTAACTGACAAGGATTGGTTAAAGTTAACTTTATCGTATACACACCCGTTAATGTTGTATTTTTATTCATTTTAATCGTCTTCGTGGACTTTAACGAAAACGCTTCGCTAAAGTTAACTTTAACTGGTTAATGTTAACATTATCGGGAGAGCGGACTTTAACGGTAACATATATATTTTTATGCGCATCTCTTTAAACATAATATAGTGAACCACTCAATTTTTCCTTTTTTTATTATTTTCTTAATGTACGTTTGTGAATTTATACTATTGTAATAAATTGCAGATTGGCAGTTTATATTTTTATACAAACGCTTTACCAATTCAAAAATGATATAATATATTTTTTTTACTGGGGAGGAATCATGACTATATTCCAATTTTAAAATTCGTCATTATTGTCCTTAGTAGAGAAAAAACCTCGGAAAAAACATTCTGAAACTCGTGCTAGAAATTTTCACCTTAGTAAATGGCACTTCGCACCTTGGGCATGTAAATCGTCGCATTTGCCAAAATAAAATTTTTTAAAGACCTGTTTAAAAATGTACTATTATAATGCCATTCTAGTTTACCCAATAAATCTGGCTTAAATTAACTTTAACTGGGTCTCCCTAGTGCAGCATTCATGCACGTAAGTCGTGAGGAAACCGAATCTGGGAACCACTTTCATGACAGATTATTTGCTATTAAGAAAATTTTTAATGTAAAATTGCGAGCAGAAGTTAATATTTCTCAAAATTTTAAAAAAGGAAAAATACCGCACAAACCCAAATTTCCTATTTATTTTCTTAGGCATCAGATTAATAGTTTAAATATTATTTATTTGTTTATAAATTATATAAGCAAAAAATCGGTAAAATTTGGTGAAACTTATTTTTATACGTTTCTAATCTACTGAACAGGATATTCTTGTGTTGATTTAAACTAAAAAATTTCAATTTTGCCAGCAATTTGAAAATTGGACTTTTTTGGCCAAAAATAGTAATCTTGTTAATAGAATTTAAGGGTAAGAGAATTTTTGATAAAAAAAGTGATTTACAGTAATTAAAAACTAACACAAAAAGAAAATGAGACGAATCTAAAGGTATTCAAGGTAGCAGGGTAGCAGCGTCATTAAGAATATAGCCTTAAAAACCCTATTTTATAGAATAAAAAACTGCTAGGGAGTCTAATTTCTAGGCCCAGGAGGTACATTCAAGTAAACTGAGGGAACGGGGAATGTTTTTTCAACTATCATAACCTGTCCTTAAATGAATCGGCTTCCCAAACAGTAGACACTCTCCTTGGTACTTTAAATCTGATAATTAGAAAACCTCAATTTTTTAAAATTTTAATTTTTAATTAAATACGCAACGATAAGCATTTTATTGGAAACGCGTGAATTAATAGATGAAAATCTTTGAAAAATATCAAGTTTACGAAGCATAAAAAAGTTATTCGACTACAAATATAATTACAAAAGACAGGCGCATAAAAATTTTAACTTTAACGTTAAAATTAAATAGGGGTATTTCTTCCCTAAAATGTTTGAAAAACTTGCCAAATAATTGGCACTACGGTTCAATGAAAAATATTCATATAAGTTGAAAATTTTTACCATTTTATGAATCATATCTGAGAAATAAAGTGATACCAAATGTATTAAAACTAGAACCCTCGTGAAAAAAATTAGAAATTAATGCATTTTAATTAGGCATAATAAAAAAAAAGGAATGGAGTTTTTTTATTTTTTGAGGGAAAAAATTTAAATACAAAAAATACGAGAAATTGAGAAATAATGAATTTCTAAAAATTACAACTCCCGTGGGCAAAAATTAGGTATTTTAATTCGTATAAAATTTAGTACAATATAGTAAAAAACAAACAAACAAAATAGTATCTTTTTTTTAAAAATATTTTATTAGTTTACCTGCATCATGTTTTTGCATTCAATTAAATTTTTTGAGAAACAATAATCAATTATTTTACTTTAATTTACTTCACAGAAAAATATAATTTAATGAATTTCATAAAATTTTTAATTCTAATAATAAAGTTTTCGCGAAATCAATTTACACCCACAAAGGCAAAACACATAAATATTTCAAAAATATCAGCTGAAAAGAAAACATTACGTCAGCTTGCAATAATGGTATCTAAATTTGGTGGTCAAGGTTTTCAAAGATGCAACTGCAAACAAGGTTGCAAAAATAATAAATGCAAGTGCAAGACAAGCGGGCTTAAACGCAACTCAAAATGCTACAGTAGTTTATCATGTACAAATAAATAAAATTTTAAAAATATTTAAAATATTTATTTTTTTTTATACTTTATTTTAATTAATTGTTTTTTTTTGTTTGTTAATTGACTTGTAAATCAAAAAATTTATTTCAATGAAAAAATATGATATGTGTATAGGTAAACTAATAAAATATTTTTAAAAAAAAGTTACTATATGTTTGTTCATATTTTACTATATTGTACTAAATTTTATACGAATCAGGCTGTATCCAGGTCGCTTGGATAAGGTTAGCTTTATCCAAGCGATACCAGATACTGTTAAACAAAAAAAATAAAAATTCTCAAGAAAAAAAATTATCGGACTTTATACAACACAGCTTGGATAAAGCTAGCCTTAACCAGATAGTTTTAGCTGTATCCAAAGATCGGACTCTACCCGTAACTATATAAAGATAGTGAAATCAGCGAGGTCGGGAGGCATGACCTGGTAACGTTGTCACTCGGTATCCAAAACGACTCAATCCAGTTTACTAAAAAATTTAATTAAATTTGTATTTGTATGTTATTTAATAAAAGACGGTCTAAATTTTTTAGCCAATATTTTTAGGTTTAGTTGTTATGAATTAGTTATGAATTATTTTTATAAAATTGATAAATAAAGTTAAATAATTTTGTATTCAGGACAAAGGAAATAAAATTCTCTTTCGGATAATCAAAATTTTTTTTTATAAACTTTTTTCTTCTTTTCTTTTTTCTTGTGAATAAATTATTCATATTAAGAAGGATGATTAAAATTTAATTTTGATTAAAAATTAAGACAAAAGAATTTTTTTTTTTTTTAGTAAAAACTATGAATTTTAAAATATAGTGTTTAAAAACAAGAACAATAATAAAAAAAGATTAAACTAAGTAGTAACTAAGTTATACGCAGAGCATTGAAATTCAGAATGTAGTTCAGTGGAAAATAGCTATTTAATTTGTCGGATAAACGGCATGAACGAATTTTAAAATTGCTCAATGCGATCTCATAGCAATGTACTTTATTTTTTTCTATAGATTGCCTTACTTAATCTTTCCTACTTTGATTTTTATTTTTATAATTATTTTTATTTTCGTTGCATACAATCATTATTATTCATAGAATGTAACAAAAATCTATGTAAATGCAACTGAGGAATACCTTTTGGTAAATTTTTAATTCAAGGAAGAAAACATTTGTTTTGCACCTTGAAAACGTTTATCTGCGTTTTACAACATAAGATTTAATATATTAAAGGATCAAGTTGAAAATATGCAAAAATCTAATTGGATGAAAATTAGTATTTTTCTTTTTTTGAAGCCTCTATTCTGCTGTTTTTTGCAATGATGATTTGAAGAGATCTCGAAATCAGTATAATTTATTGCAAAAGTTTTTTGTGATGGGTCAAATTTTGTTTTTAGACCTAATTTTTTTTTCAAAATAATTAATTAATTAATAATTAATTTTTGCTTTTGGATAGGTATTTTTTTTACATTTTTTAAATAATTTATCAACAAAGGGAGTGTCATTACGAGTGAATGATTTGAATGCTTCGGGAGGTCCACCGGCATCGCAAAACGTTCAGCGTGATAATTTAATATCCAGTGGTGGTGTAGTTCCTTCAGTTATACCAGTTGTTGTGAACGGTGTTCCGAATGGTCCTCATTACGAGGGTTTGTTAGCTCTAGGGTCTTCGGTCCCTTCAACTCAAGGGGGCGGCGGCGATGTCGTCAACGTCGACGTATAGAGTGCAAGCGCGCGTGCAGAAAGCGTCGGCTTGATCTCGACATCGAAGCCAGCCAGCTTAAGATGTGTTTGACATAAATGGAACGTGAACGTCTTGAGCTTGACGAACCCGGTTCTCTTAGAGCCACGCATTCTTCTTATACTAATTTTACTCAATTACCCCGCGCGTCTCCTCCAAGCCCTCCTGCTGATTCTCTTTCTATTGAAGAATATACTTTAGTTCAACGAATTTCTCAGGCCATATCTATATTGCCGTAAATGAGTCTCGCGTAAATAATCCTCAAGTTACTTTGTTAAATTGACCAAAATCTTTGCCTTCATTTTCTGGCGATCCTCTAGATTATTTGCGTTTTAAAAGAGCCTTTTCAGAGTCTACTATACTTGGGGGTTACAATGACCATGAAAATATAATGCATTTGTACTATTGTTTAACGAAACACGCCCGCGAGGCAGTAAGGGATCTTATGCTTACAACTCAAAGTGCTCAAGAAATCTTAGATACTTTGGACTTGCAGTATGGACGTAAAAACAATATTTTGAGAAAATTAGTAGACTCGTTACGGAAATTGCCGCTCTTAGCTTCAAGTTCCGGGGGTTTTAATTTCCTTTGCAACTTCGGTAAAAACCTGTGAATCCGCTATGCGGTCCGTTGGAGATTCAGGATACTTAAGTAATCCCAAATTATTTGCTGTTATTATATAAATTACCAGCAGCTTCAACTTATCGGTACAATGAATTTATCGCAAGAAGCAAAAAAAATTAAGATCTCCTCTCATTATCCCAATTTCTTGCGGATGAGGCTAGAAAAGTAACTCAAGTATGTACTGCGGAAGTTTTTGAAGGCCGCGTTCGTAAAAATGATTCGTATCTTAAAAAACATAGAAAAGTATATACCTCTCGAGATAAAGCACGTTCTATTTTTCCTTCGCGAAGACCTGGTTTAAACCGTTAAAATTAATTTTTTATTTCTCATACTTTGGAAAATCTATAGCGAGGACCTTTTCCTTTTTTTTTTAACTAATTAATTTAGATATATTTTCTCGGTAGTTGTTTGTTTTGTTCAGAGAAGTTCTAGGTGATGTTGTGACTGCAAACGCATCATTTCCGGTTGGTTACCTGAACAAGGTAATTTTATTCAAGGTCCATTTTTTAATTCGTTTTTCGTCGCAAAAACCTATTGATAAATTTTTTGAAACAAAAAATCGCGTATTTTATGGCAATTTGTTTTCTTTGGGAGCCCATACAAGGTGGAGCATAAATTTGAGTCAGCAAACTCATGGATAAAAATCCCATAGAAGTTTTTACGGGGTAGCGAATATTATTTTTAGGTATTAAAAATTCGTAATCGTTTTTTGACAATCGCTTTGCAGATGCTTGTCACCGTGCCAAATTTCGCCGTGCGTAGTCTTTGGCTGTGTTTTGCCACGCTTTCTCCTTAACACTGGCGAGTTTTGCCGCGTTTATTCTTTGGCATGGCCTTGCCACGCTTCCCTAGCTTTGCTGCGCTTAGCATTGGCTAAGCTCCTTTACCATCAGATGCTTATCATTTTTCTAATTAATATACTTGTGGCCCTGAAAATGGCCAATTGGTAAAATTTATTTATAATTTGCTCCTTTGCCACGTCCTGTACTTGTGTTTTTTCTTCTTGTATATTATAAATTTGCTTCCTTACCACTTACTCATGGCTTTGCAGCCTTTGCTCGAAGGTTGAAGGTCGAAGTCGAAAAAGGCCTATAAATATACCCACGAACTTGGCCGAAGCAGCATTTGCTGTCCTGACTTCAGCCATGACGCTGCAATTTTCGACGCCTTTACTGATTACTTTGTTTTCTGTTGTCTCTATACTTGGTATATTTGGTGCTTGTTGATTGGATTCAGAATATAGGACATTTTCTTTATTGAAGCAGCTCGTAGGCTGCGATTGTGTAAACGCTTGGAGCAAATTCCAAGTTCGTAAACTCGAAGAGGTGATCTTTGAAATTCATGGCCAGGAGTCATCGCCTGAGCACGAGGTGCTCGAATGGTAGGAGGACAAATGTTCCAAAAAAAATTTCCCAGTCCGTATTTCCCAAAAAGTTTGTTTTCCCATTAACACTTTTTCCCAATAGTAAATTTTTTCAATAAGCTATATTTTCCAAAAAATAATTTTTACAAAAAAAATTTTATCAAAGATACTTATTTTATAAAAAAATTTTATAAAAATTGTAATGCGGTTTATATTCCCGCCTTATTAGAATTTAATATTTAAAAATAGTTTTGTAAAATACACTCATTTATATAGAAATATATATAGTGATGTGTATAATTAGTACGCATGCCTAATCTCGGGCCTCTAATAAATGAGAAGAGGAGAAGTTTGGGACCGCTGACTTATGTCAAGTTCGATCTTCTTCTCCCGGATCTCAATTAGAGTAGATCTCGGAGAGTCGCATAGGCTATAGTTTTAATAATAGTTAATATTAAGCAGTTATTATATTTATAATATATTATATTATTAGTGTAAAATAAAAATAGTGAACTTTAAGTTTATTAGTAAACTAAGTCTATAGTTTAAAATAGTTAAGTTTGTACGTTTATGTAAATAAATTATTCTTAAGTTTAAATTAAAGGTAAATTTGTATTTATATTATTTTCTATTATTACCTAAACTCAAGGTCCCAGTTATAAAATATACCCATATGCCAATTCCTTTATAAAATGAAAATTCCGTAAACAAATAAAAAAAAAAGTAAAATTATTATAACCTCAATTTTTTTTGTTTATTATTACCAATAACCCTAAATTATTAGTCGAAAAATTTTTTGTGATATTTTTGTTAGAGTCCGTTTTTGTATACATTTCATTATGTGTAATTTAAACGCAGAAATTATAGTTAATGGGAGTACCAGATTCTTGCATGTTGAAGGATACTTATATTATTACCATTCAGATGGTACGAAATCCACATACTGGAACTGCAGGAAAAAAGGCGAGAGCGAGTGCAGGGCTCGTGTGATTTCCAACCATGCTTATGGGGCTGGAGATTTAGTTGTGTTAAAAAAATGTAAGTTAGAAGACCATACTCATGCACCAAACAGAGAAGAGGTTAATGCCTTAAAATCGACTGCTGGCATTAAGCGGGCAGCCGTTGATAATCCAGAGGTGATGACTGATTTTGAGTTAGGTATACTAAACGCCGTCCAGACAGTAGTTAAAACAGACGCAAAAGCTTGTTTCTTTTATCTCCGTCAGAATATTTATCGAAGGATTCAAAAGCGCGTAGAAACCTCAATATATAATGTGGTTTCTAGATACGATAATTATGTAAAAGAAGGTGGCAATTTGCATTATCTGAAATCCATTGCTCATCACATTTCGTTTTAATTGTGTATAAAAAATTTTTTTAAATTTGTAAAATTTTTTGGGAAATAATAAAATTTTTTTTGGAAGTTTTAATTTTTTTAAATATAATAATATGGGAAAAAAAAACTTTGAGAAATTTATGCTTTGGGAAAAAAGTCCTGGGAAAAATTAATTGGGAAATTTTTTTTGGAACTTTTGACCCCCAATCGCTCGAATTGGAGTAAATTGTGAGTTTTTTTTAATTTTTTGTAATTGTGTATGGAATGTCTGATTGTTGGACAGTTTTGACTATTAATTTTATAGCATGTGGCTGGGGCCTCGCATCAAATTTTCTGCAAAATATAAAACGGCCTTTTTCAGAGCTACCTATTATGTAGACAAAGAACAATAGTTCAAAAAGCTTCTACTGAAATTAAAAAATTAAACGGGCCTTCTGGGCTTAGAAATCAAACCCGTTGTTCTCATTTTTTTAAAATAAGTATCACTTTTAAATTCATTTGAACCATAATCTTTTATCAGTAATACTCTTATTCTTATAGTCAGTAAACGAAATGACCATATCTTATAGCATAGAACCCTGCTAGGGAGTCTAATTTCTAGGCCCAGGTTTTTTCAACTACCACAACCTGCTGTTATGAAATTAAAAAGCAAATCGACTGCCCAAACACTTGACGCTCCCCTTGTAAGTATTCAAATATTTTTAACAATATTTTATATTTTCTAGTAATTATATTTGAAGAGTTTTAATATTCTCCTATTTTAAAAATGATTGCATGCATAATTTTTGTCTTCTTTTGATGTTTATTCAATCAAAGTATACTGATAAAGTTAATTTTATTATTTTATTATTATTATTATTATTATTATTATATTATTATTATTCATATTATTATTATTATACATAATATTTTATTTTTTTAGAGTAATAATTAAAAAAGTTTTTAATAAGCTTTTAGACGTTATTATGGTCATAAAATTGCGTTAAAATATAATTTTTTAAATGTACTTAAGTTTTATAATTATTGAATTCTACGGCTTATAATACTTTTAATATATTTTTATAATCATAATAATAATAAAATTTTAGTTTATTAGTTTTTCAGTTAGTTTTGATTAATTTTTTCTTTTACATCAAACTGCACTTTTTATGCAAAGATCGATTTATTATATGTAAAAACCAATAAGAAATATTTTTGTGAACTATGCCGTTAGAAGTGCAAAATTAATAAGATATTACTTATTACTAGTATACTATAGGTATATATTAAAATCTTTCTTATTTCCCAAACTGACCGTAGAAAAAAATACCGGCTATCAAGTATTTTTTCCTGCTAGATTGAAAAAGTCGTTTTATTTTTTTTTGGTTAAAATTGTTTTTTATCACCTAGGGGGGGGGTGGTCTAAGAAGCTTTTTCTATTATTTTTTGTTCTTTTGTTTTACGTTTTATGTGACCCTGAAAAGAGCCGATGATGATCTTTTAGAAATTTTTTGCATGCTCCAACCACACATTTAAAATATAATAAATTACATACAGGCACCATAAATTCAACAGAAATCATAAAACTACATACATGATGATACGAAAGATAAATCACAAACAGATTGTTATATCAATGCGGTACCTTGTGAATTTAAAAGTACACATCTTCGAGCTTACAAACTTAGAAATCGAACCAAGTGAAATAGGAATCGCATCCTACGAGCTGCTTTAATAGAAGAGAATAAAAAAGTCCTTATAGCCAAAGACTGATTTCTCCAGTCACCAAGCGCACCAGCAAAAAATTTTTCCAAGCATAGCGATTGAGTCAAATCGAGCGTAGAAATATCAGCGATATTTCAAGGTAAAGTCAGGACAGCAAAAGATACCGAAAAGGGCATCGTGGTTATATCATAAAAACTTATAACCGGTTTGAGTAAACACAACCTAAATGCATGGAATATGTTTACTTTTCCAAGTCCCCAAATCGAAATTGATCTATGTCCCTAAACCTGAATTATTCTAAATCCCAAAACTGAAATTATTTTAAGTCCCGTTTGACCCCCCCCCCCCTTAATTTTCAAGTTCTTGAGGTACCTCCCCCCTATAAACATTTTCCATATTAATATAGCTTATAAAGTTTTCGATGACTTTAGCCTCGCTTGTTGGTTCACGTGGAGTGAAATGGCTGTGAATATAACGTAGTAAAGAAGCAAAGTTTTAAAATGCGCGAAGAAAAAAAACGGCGAAGTAAAGGAGGAAAATTGAAGACGTGGAGTTAGAAAGGCTCATTATTTATTAAGACCAAGTGCTTGGATTTTAGTCCGAGTTTATAAAACCTGAATTGTACCTCATAGAAACGCTTAGTCCAAGGTTTTAATGTTATAACGCGTAGACGAAACAAATATAGTTCATACAATTACCTAAATTATTTAAATATATGCTATTAAATTTAAATAAAAGAAAAAATCAGAAAATACCTGGCAGAAAAACAAGAACCAGATAAGTATAAGAAAAAGAGATACAGAGAGCAAAGGAAATTTTATGGGAAATGTTTTCTTATTTGAATGGCTCAAGTAGAAGAGAATGACACGAAACAACGAGTAGGAGTTTGCATAAGATCAAGCAGATTAAACGTTGAAAGACTATAATATATATACATCCTTATAACATAAGTAAAAAATATTTTTAAAGATGAAGTAAATAAATGAGCTTAAAAAGGGTTATAAAAGAATTAAAAGGAAAAATATTGGCTACTTAAAAAATAAATTATTTAACTATTTAATAATTTCCTTTAAACAGAATACGCAGAAACTAGCTCAAATTAATATATTATATAGATTATATAAGAACAAAAATTTTTACGAAAAATCAATTTTAATTCTTACTTTTACACGTTTTTGTGTGAACTAGTATAAAGCGCGCGTCGCGCGCAAAATGATTTAAAACTATCAACCTTAATTATTTTCTTAAATACCTAAATTTATTCTTACTTTAATTTTTTTATTCATATCAACTACTCGACGTACTATAACTAACCTCAAAAATAATAAAAATATAATATAAACAATAAAACAATTAATTTTAACCTATTAACAATGAAATTTATATGACCCAATCAGAATGACTCTTTAGCTATAACAATGTACATAGTTACTGTTGCGATCAACATGTCCTTTTTAAAAAAGGATATTTGAAATATAGTAATAATTTTAATATAGAAATAGTAGTAATTTTTTCACCCAGACACACCTCAACTGAGCTTTTAGAGTGAATGTATGCTTGTAGCACATAATATTAATGCATTTTATTTTTAAAAAATATATATTTTTAATTATTATATAAGCATATTATAGTCCATTCAAAATGCGGAGTAAAAATTAGAAATCACCACAAAATGAATCAGACTTGTATTGTACGTTTTTTTGTCTCTGATTTCGAAAATCAAAAATACCGCGACCTGCAAAAACACCTTTTTAAGAGTTTTTTTGCGATTTTTTTGTGATAATGCAATCTTAAACCAGAAATAACTTTATGAGATTTCTAATACTTGATATTATTAGAGATAAAACAATCAATTTAGTCGCAATTTCAGGTCGTCATAAGAGGTAAAAACTACCCCGAGATAGTAGTCAAAAAAAAAATTTTTTAAATTTATGTTTTATATACTAACTTTAACATGGTATATGTTTATAGGGAAAGGGTATATCAAGAACTTGAAAATAAAGAGGGTGGGGGAGGGTCAAATTCGTCCGATTTAAGGGGAGGGGGGTTAAACGGGACTTGGAATAATTTAAATTTTGGGATTTAGAATAATTCAGGTTTAGGGACATAGATCAATTTCAATTTGTAGACTTGGAATAACCCGGGTTATCACTCAGCTATAAATAAACATGTTCCATGCATTTAGGTTGAGTTTACACAAACCGGTTATAAGTTATTTGAGGTAGAATTGTAATAAATTTTCTAAATAAACTTCATCTTATAATTTTCATCCCTTCATGAAAAAATACTTTTATAACCTGGGTTTGTGTAAGTAAAAAAAAATTAAAAAATCTATACTAGTAAGTACTTTTAAGCTTATTTTAAAGAAGTTTTTGTACTTAATAAGGGTAGTTTAGAAGTGGATAATTTTTAATAAAAAGTGCTACTTTTTCACGGTTGATTTTTGAAATTAGCGACCCAGAAAACTTATATTACTAGTAGTCTCGATTTGTGGCGTGACCAATATTTTGCCCCGCATTTTGAATAGGCTATAATGCGCTTATGATAACTTAAAATAAATACCTAATTAAATATATTTAAAAAAACTTAAATATGTTAATGTTACGTATTACAAATATATATTTGCTCTTAAAGTTAAGTTGAGTCGTATTTGGGTGCAAAATTAACAAATTTTTAATTTACTAGAAGTGTAGTAATTTGACTACAATTTGTAATAAATTTACTATTTTTGTTTCTAAATTGTAGTAAAAATATCAAACTGTAGTATTATTGAATAAAATTTTTTTTACTTTGCGGTAAAACTGATTTTTTTAAAAACTTTGATAAATACTCATAAAAAGTATTTTTGAATGATATGAACTTACAAGTTTAGATTAGAAATTTCTGAAGAAATCGGCAGATTATTAAAAGTCAGAGGAGTTCTCTGGATGTAAAATAAATATAATCTTATATTAAAATTAAAAAAAGAGACTGCAGCTGTCACACAGTTTTGAAAGATGATACATTGATAAATACATAGAGATTTTCAATTTTGTACAAAGTATAAGATATTTATTATAAGTTAGTATTCATGCTATGAAATAGTTTTTTTTCGTTTGCTTGATATTTGAGACTTTTTGAATGAACTAAAGGACGAGAAATACTAGAACTTTTTACTTATCCCAAGCTCAACGATAAAAGTAGTTGAAGTGATCTAATAAGCGCTGACGTTCCTACTCTTACCTTAAAGTTTTGAGGTACATTCTTGAATCCAATGATGGAAAAAACGAGAATATCTTCAAACTTATAAGTATTTATAAGTATAAATGCAGAGAAAAAAAAAACTTATTACATTTTACTTTACTTTTACTTATATTTTGAATTCATTATCAAAGTTCAGAATTCTTAGTAACAAGATAGTACATATTTAAGAAAATTTTTAAATTTTTATTAAATTATTTATCCAAAGAAATCCAAATTTCTGAAGCGTATAAATGTAATGAACTACAGTCTGTATGTACGAGTGCTAAATAATTTTAGTGCAAATAATTTTTATAATCAGCTTACCTCCCGTTACTCTGCACTTTAATGAAAATTCAACTCCTTCTTCAAAAGGTCCTACTGTTCCATTTAAAACCACGCCAGAATACAATATTTCAGGTTTTTCTGGTTGAACTGTAAACAAAGTAAAAAATTAAATTAGATTCTTTATTTAAAAATAATAAATTTTAAACTGCTTAAATAATTTAAAGAATTTTTAGTAATAAATGGTATGAAAATGCATTGCTTGTTTTATAAGGGTTACTTGCGATGATTATTGCAGCCTATACCTAAGCTTCAACGATTTTTCTAGCCAGCTAATTTAGGACCCCAGGTTAATGAAATAAAAAAGAAAAAATTTCGATAATAAAATATAATCTATTGTTAATAAAACTTATATTTGAATTTTCAGAACTTTAGGTTATTTATCACTATCGTAGGTTTATACTCGGATCTCGCTGAATGTATCGGAGTGAAATACCATTGAAGTAGTTATTAATATGAAAAATAAGAAATTTTATTTCTTAATATCTATAATACATTCATAAGAACTTAGTAGTTGGAATCCTAATTGATAAATAATTTGGCTTTATTTTGATACTATAAAAAGATTGTAAAAAGATTGACAATTTAAAAATGTACATAAACTAAAGGCAATATAAATATAAAAAGTTTTGTTGCTCCTTGCATTGATATTACGAATTATACTTTATGCTTGAACTTTTTTTCCTCCATATTTAGTATTCAAAATTCATAGTATAAATATAAAATAAGTAACCCCTTTTTTAGAAAAAAAAAAAATTAAACTTCTTTAGAAAGCTTATCAAAAAATTAAATCATGAAAAGTATATTATAATATACACGTATAGAGTCACGCATACTAAAATTAAACAAGATCGATTTGTGTTTAACTCGCCAGTCCCAAGATTTTAATCGACTTGCTCATATACTATACAAATAGTTTTAACTTTATACACACTGTTGTTTAAATAGTTACAACTTTCTGATTACATTTTAATTATTATTTATTTATATATGATATTTATTTATTTTATTTGAAATAGAAAAATAGCGCATAAAAGATTGAGAAATGAGATAAGTTAGTTTAAAAGGAAAGAGAAATAGGATACAGAAGAAGGATTTATGCTTTAAACTTTGAATGGGTAGAAAAGTATTTAATCCTAGACCAGTTAAAACAAGCGAATATAAATTTTCTTATTTTAAGTTTACTCGGTATTTAAATAATCATAGGAAAACAAAAGTCGAAAAACGCCATGTTTTTAAAATAAAAATTCATAGACTCCGAGTAGAAAATGCATTAAAGCTATTAAGAAGTATTTACCACTTAATATCGATCATTAACTCCATAAATCGAGTCAACTATAACAATAATTCAAGTCTTTAACTTAGACAAGGCATAGTTGGTTAAGTTTCTCTAGAAACAGTTAGAAGATATAATTTTGAATTATTCTACAATGGTAATCTTTAGTACTATTACTATTCCATAGGAACGTAATATCATTATGACTTTTCCATACAAATTTAAACCTAACCTAACAAACTTAAATAAATATTAAATTTTAATTTATTAATACAATAAACTCTTTCTTTAATATTTTATTATACAATTTTATAATTCTTCTCAAAGACTTTATTCTGCCTTTTTTTTTTTTTATTAAAATGAAATGTAATTAACTTTTTAATTACCTAACGATTTCTTACTTTTGTTTAAAATGAATTAATTAAGTTGAATGAAGGGGAAAAAAATATAATTAATTCTTGAAATAAGCTTGAGCGTAAAACTAGTTTTATCGGGAATAGTAATTTATTCTTAAATATAACATTATTAATACAAGTTTTTCAAAATAATTCACTTTATAAAATATTATAATTTTTCTATTTAATAACTCACCTCTTAAATCTTTTTTTTAATTTTTTAAGAAATACTTTTTTACAAGAATTTTAAATTTATAATTCGTTTTTATTTTACAAAACTTTTTAACGATAATTTACCTTATATTTATAAAAAATCTAATTGCCAAAACCAGATTTCCGCTTCTTTCTTATTTTTTTTTTCTATCTTGTAAATGAAATAAGAATTAATTAAGAAGAAAAGAAAAATTTTCTTACTGAATTTAATTTTATTAAAGGCTCCATACATTTAAGTCTTTTGTTACACCAAAGCCCAAATTTTATTCCAGTTTGAATGGGCACCAAAAAGTAAATAAGCTAGGTGTATGCTAAACGAAATATCAGGTACCCAATCCGAAGTATTACGTATCCGATCCGGTAACTTGTTTTTTTTTTGGTTATTGTTTTTGGTTTTTCGATTTTCAGATAAGAAAATTTCTTATTCAATCCTATATGCAATAATTTTCTGAAAAATTTTAGACTTCACTAGAATCTTTATCCGATCTACTCCTATCTGATAAAAAACTGAACCTTCAGGTACCAGGCCCATAGCTTTGGGTGATCTCTCACTCCTTAAAAAAAAAACGAAAAAATGATTTATGCTCAGATATTTTATCACTTGGGACGGAGCACAAACTTTTGCGATGAGCATTAATTTATTTTATTTTAGTCTTCGAACATTAGGCGAACACTTAAAGACTGTGTATTGAAGAATGGCATCTCTTAAATTAAACAATAACAAAAATTCCAACTGATGCAACTAGAATTTAAAAAGCCGCAATCAGGTTGATAGTTTTATTTTTGAATTTTTTTTGCATAAAAGTACATTTTGAAAGCCTCAGATGCTAAAAAACCAGTTTTTTTAAAATTTAATGTATTCAGGCCTACTTTTTTTAAATTTATTATAGAACTTTTTATCTCTCCAAAAGCCAATCTCTGAAGACCAATACTTACTTACAAATACTTACACCCTGTTTAGAAAATAAAAAGCTAGTTTTAAATATTTAGGCTTTATCAAAACGTTTTTATTTAGATTCTATTATTGAAAAAGTTATTTTTGTAGTATAACATCTACAAAACAGAAATTTAAATGTATTTATTTGCAATTAAAGAAAATACAGTAATTGGTTTCACACAGTAAATAATTAATGACTAGCATAAAATAATTTGTAATTAATGTAAAATATTAAGTACCAATATATATATATAAAGTATAGCAAATAATAAAATATATAAAATTTAGAAGTAAAATAAAATTAAGTAAGTAATAATAATTATAATTAACACAGTCATTAATTGCATGCATATTCGTAGTAAAATCAGCAACTAAATTTATATAGCATTATTAAATTTAGAAATATGTTGATTAAATGTAAACAATAAGTATCAGTCTTGCAACATAAAGTAGCATGATATTTTATGTACAGAAAGTTAGTATAGGGATCAAATGCAAAAAGATGCTTATATAAAGCAACTTTAAATCCTTTAAGAGATGAAATGAACCTAGCGCGAAAAGAGTTCTAGAGTTTGACTTCTTGGTACCGAAATATGTTAATCTCGCATTCTTTAATATTGGGTATACTAATTTCTTTTGAAAATAAATGATCACGAGCATTCTCTTTAAGAGTGTAATGAAATAAATTCGTGAAAAAGTTTGTTTTATAATTTAAAAATTTTATTGAAATCGTATTCAATTTATATAGATTAAAATTTATATAAAAAAGTATGGAATACTTTTTATGTTCCCAAATTGTTAAATATAATTAAAAAATTATTAGAAAAGAAAATTAATTTAATAAAAACTTTTCTATTTGATCTGATAGGAACTAAAATTATTTATTTAAAAAATTTTTTAACGTCGACGTTTCGAGAGTATGTACTCTCCTTATCAAGATCTAAAAAGAACAATTATAAAATTTAGATAAAAACAACAATTGTAAAATTAAAATCTAAAGTTATTTTTACCTTATTAATTAAATTACATAGTATATTACAAGCTAATGTAAAAAATTGTATATTTTTTTAATCAGTTAACTAAACTTCTGTAAAGAAAAATTTAAAAATTTTATAGATTTATTGTAATTTAACAATAAATGAAAATTTATTTTTATATGAGACTTACTGATTTTTGTGAAAAAGTTATTGCTTGAGAAAAGGATCTCATGTCAAAAATAAATATTTTAAACAAAAAAATGTTGAAAATTTTACACAATTAAATTATTAAATAATATTTTTAAGGTTTGTGACTGAACGAGTGTATTGTAACTAAAGAAATTTTACAGCTTATCGAGAGAGGAAAAAGAGGGAATAATTTTAAATAGAAATTGCGCGTCAATTGGAAGGGAATGGATTGTTAAAATTATCGTGATACAGAAAATCTATTATTATTTAAATTGATAGTATTTTTATAAAAATATTTCAAGTTTTGGGTATCATACATGCGGTTTAGTGTTTTTTTGTAGCTGTGAATATGTATCATTTCTGAGAACAATCTTTTGTATGAATTTTTTTCAATATCTAAAATTTTAACCTTATTAAAATCAAATTTATGATTAGTATTATTTGTATGAGTATATAAAACAGAGTTAATGTTCTTTTTATTAGGAGCTTTTTCATGTTCTTTAATACGTTTTTTTAACTTTCGTTTAGATTGACCTATGTATACATTGACCTGATTAAAAAAAATATACAATTTTTTACATTAGCTTGTAATATACTATGTAATTTAATTAATAAGGTAAAAATAACTTTAGATTTTAATTTTACAATTGTTGTTTTTATCTAAATTTTATAATTGTTCTTTTTAGATCTTGATAAGGAAAGTACATACTCTCGAAACGTCGATGTAAAAAAATTTTTTAAATAAATAATTTTAGTTCCTATCAGATCAAATAGAAAAGTTTTTATTAAATTAATTTTCTTTTCTAATAATTTTCTAATTTATATAGATATTTTTCATTTGGAAACACGTAAACGCGATTGTAAGTTAAAGTAATTTAACAATATTAGATTGCATTCGTGTTGAAATATTTAAGGAAATCAATTGCGCAAAGTAAAGAACGAGTGTTAATAAATAAAATTTGAATAGCTATTTTATAATTTGTAAATAATTTTGTAATTTAGGAATATATCGAACTTTTAAAATATTGTTTTATTTTTCCTGAATCATTTGTATGTTCTCACTCGTATATTACGTTGAATTTCAATAAAAATGTCACATTTTATTCTTAAAATTGGATTTTGCGTTCCATCTTTCAAAGCGTTATTTGTTGTCAATATACGTATATTTTTTACGATATATATCGTGTTCTGTACTTTCCTCATACAATTCTCACACTTATACTAAAGCTGCGATCTTCGATCAAGCGAAATAGTTATATGTCTAACAAAACTAGATGCTGATGTGTTTCTTTAACTTTTTATCTTAAAAGAAAATAAAATAAAGTAAAAAAAAAATGAATACTCACAGCTCTTTGAGTGACAAGAGCTATTTCATTGATGCATTGATAAGCAATGTCTTTATTTTCGTTTATTTTTTTTAAAAGCTCAACAAAATTTTATAGTTTTTTTTTTATATTCTGGATAAAATTGTTTTTCACTGAAAATTTAATTTTAAATAATACCTATTTTATTAAAAATATCAAACATTTACAATTTTATAATTAAAAACAAATAAATATTTTTAATTTATAATTTTACAATTTATATATTTTAAATTTAATTATTAATGTATTTAGACTATAAGTATTTATTAACTACTTTAGTTCAATTTCCTATAAAAATTTAAATCACTAATATTTTAAACTTATTATAATTTATCAATGTTAATTATCAATTATTTACTATGATGTATATTTTATTTGATTACTGAATTTTTGTTCAATTGCAAAATTAAGAATATTTACATTTACATTTACATTTTACAGAGATTGCTCAACAGCCTGGATTTATTAATTTATAAAAATACAGTTGATGTTCTATATTAATAGTAAGTATTAGGGAAATGTGGTTACCCGAATTTATGTGTAACCGATCTGAAGGTTCGGTCTTTTGTCTCTCGAATTTAGGCTTGTCAGGGCCTGCAGACACAAAGTTCAAAAAAAATTTGTGGGGGCCCTGTTAATTGCTTGCAACTTGTGGACACTCGTTTTTAATGGGATATTTCTCTGGCCTTGCGATTCTGTAAATATTTTTATTAAAAAATTTTTGGCTTTGGCTTAAAAGAGGAGAATACCTGTGTTAAAAAAAATTATTGTAAAATAAGTGTCGAAAACGTTTTCAAAAATATTTTTATAAAATCGTAAAGTGAGAGAAATTTTCGATTAACTGGATCTCTAAGACATTTCGGGATTTTCCAAATCCCTACCTGACTCTAAATACGAAATTCGAGACCAATCCGACCAGAAAGGTTGCGTTATCCCTAGTAAGAATTATTCAAGGAGCGTATTTTACAAATGATACTGATGCCTCAGTTAATTAATTTTATCAGATGCTAATAAGAAAAGAAAAGAATATTTAATAATTTTTTGTTTGTTCTTTTTCTTAAAGTAGAAAGAAAAAAAAATAAATGGTCATTCATAAGTCACGAACCTAAGTATGACATTTTATATCTAACTAATGCATCATATAAAATTTTTTTTTTAATTTTCTTTTTTAAAAAAAAGGGAAAAGGGATAAGATGTGCATAGTTAAAAAAATTATGTATGAACAGAAAGAAAAAAAGAAAGAAAGAAAAAAATTTTAAATAAATGAAAAGTAACACACAACATTTATACCATGCTGTATAAGCTCGTGAGATTTAAATAAATCTTTAAAAAAAAAAAATTTTCTTTCTCTCTCAATCTTTAAGGTTAAAAAGTTAAACGTGTGATGTTTACACTGGATGCCACTTCTTATGCTTCTAACGTATAAAACGTTTTTAGTTAGTATAACTACTCAGGATCATAATACCGATCTTCTTTTTTTTATTCTTTTAAACTCTCTGCTTTTTTACATATTTTTTTTTAGATAATATTATGTCTTTAGTCCTCGTGACTTTATTTTTTACTAAAGTGCTTAATAAAGCGCACACGTGTTCAAAGGGTTAAGGCTTGATTTCAATGTTAAGTAGACTATATTTATATTCAATTCAAATAATTTTAAAATACTTTTTTAGTTTATGCATGTATCAATAATTTCTTCACGGTTAGGTTTTTGTACTTGAAATTTCAAGCAGAGTATTTAATTTTTAGGATTGGATTCTGGTTTTATCGAATTACTATAACTTCAAACAACTTTTTAGTAACTAATATGACTTGAAATATTTTTAATTTTAAGAAAATTTTCGAACTTGCTTGAAATGTCATGTGCAGCGAGCTAACTGTGCCCAGGAAATTCAATTTTGTTTACTGAATTAAGCTAATTTAAACTCGTGTTTAAATTTAAATTAGGTATTTGTTCTTTAGTTACATAACCTAAAGAAATGTTTTGATAATTAAGAAGTATTCATTGAACTGTCCCTAAAAGCAATTAAAGTTTCGAAGAAATAAATAATTAAAAAAGGAGGAAAGTAAAAATAAATAGTGATTTTTGTGGTTGATATATTCGTTGCGCGTACATTGAAAGGATGAAAGTACCTCAGGAAATGCATGAATCTGACGGGAAATCAAAGGAACAACCTACTAGGTGGGATAACCACGTTTGTCGGAAGTGACAGATCTCTGTACCACATACATCAGAGAGAAACGCATGTTTCAGAATATATATATGTGTGTACAGGCTTTAACCACATTTTCAAAATTTTCCTATAATTCTCTTTGTACTAATTATTCGTTTGAAAACAAGCACATAATACGTATTATCCGAGGAAATATTCTGTATCTATAATAAATAAACAGAGTTAAACAAATTATTTTTAATTATCAAAATAAAAAAATTATTTTTAAAAATTTTAAATTTGTTTATCGATTTTAACATGGAATATGATAAAATATACAAATAGTACATTTTTAACCAAGGGAGTAAAAGAAAAGTATGGCCTAGATCGCAAGATAATTAGCGTAAACTGCGGTAAACTGCGATCTGGGGTATTTTTTTTTTGTTCCCATGGACAAAACGAAATTTTTCTTTCTCAGTGGGGTGAAAACGCGTTTTTTTCGATTTCGTTGCGGAGCGAAAAAAGTGTTTTCGGCCCGCTAGGAAGAAGAAATATTTTTGATTTAGAGCAATTTGAAATAGGTGTCAGCTCCTGGTCAGGATTTGATAAGAACTAGGACTTAGAAAAATGATGAATAATTTTTATTTAGAGTCACTTAGAATACTTGAGGTTTAGGGACTTAGGATAATTTATATTTCGGGATTTATTGTGATTCCGGTTCTAGAACTTATAATAATTAGGTAGTATAATAAGTTAAAGCTCTTACAAGTCAAATTGTTCCATGATCTTTGGTTATGTGAATACACAAACTAGTAATAATTTTTTTTTTAATATTTAAAAAAATTAATATTATCCGCTCATCCTGGATTTTATGTAATATCCAATAAATAAAAAAATCCATGATAAAAAAAAAATTAAATAAATAAACGTTCTTGTTTAAAAATCAATAAAGCTCCAATGTATTTATAGTACAACTGTTATATAACAAATTGTTATATAAAGTAAATAAAAAAAATTTAATTACAGTAACTCTAATTTAAAATTAATTATCATTTTTATTTTATTTTAATTTAAATATATTATGCATGAAAATATAATTATAATTTATACGTAGAGAGCAAAACAAAACAATAAATAAATAATGTCGCTGGTTCCTTGTTAAATTTTTACGGCCAATAGTTCTTGCAATGAAACTTAGCCTTTTTCTCTTGAGAGGTAAAAAAAAATAACACTGGAGTACTTTCGAATACAAAGACACGTCTCCCAGGCAACCTTTGGAATGAAGAAGCAAAAAGTTGTAACTTATATAGAAAAGGATCAACGCTAACGGCATAGTATATGTGCAAGATAAAAAAACTTATAACGAAAAACAAGTAAGACATTTACAGCAAAACCAAACAAGAAATATAATATAAAAAAACACAATGATCTTGATATATTTTACAAAAAGCTAAAAATATTTCTACCGCGGTAAATCAAATATATAAATTTGTGAATATTTGGGAAAATCGCTTTTTTTCTGGAAAAAAAGGATTCTCATGAAAGATGTTGTCCACGATTTTGCTGCTATTTTTATTGCTTCAATTTATGATTTTGTATTATTCTTCTGTTAATCACCTCACACAAAAACAGATAAAAATATATCCTTGTGCTGCAGCTGAACTTAAAAAGAAAACTTTTTTACTTATTTAAGTTGATTTTAAATTTTGACTTGCAAATACTTCATGCACGAAATGCACTTGTATTTTTTAGCTTTTATATAGTGATACAAGCATAAAATTTAAGTGATTTATTTGAATTGTATTTATTAAAAAAGATACCAAATTATATTCGATAATCAATAAAGCCATTTGTTTTTGAATTCTGAAGTGTTTAACAGAACAAGACTCTTACAACGAAGTATTCATTTAAAAATAAAACTCTTGAAGTTTGAAGTTTGAAGTAAATTTTTAAGGGTTTATCAGGATCTGTATAATAGAGCAGAAGCAGACAATTACAAATGGTTACTGATATCTCAATATGGAATCATTCGATCATCACAATTGCACGAACTTTCGTAATGTCGTTAAGAAAATCGTGGCTTAAGAAATAATTATTTAATATTATAGATTAGTTATTTAGTTTGACATTACTTATAATTGAATTTATTATAAATTAAATTATTTAAATTTCATTCTCTCATCTAAACTGGAAAAAAATTATTGGCCGTACGCCTTAATTTCTTTTTATTATTATTATTGAATTTATTTTGCTAGCAAAAATACAGTTCTTTCTTGTACTATACATTTAAATACAATTTGATTCTTAAAACTAATAAATAAAATATAGTATATATGTTACGGGTAGAGTCCGATCTCTGGATAGTCCTAGGTCTATCCGGATAAACCTAGGACTATCCAAGCGGAGTTGGATAAAGTCCGATTCTTGATTTTTTTCGTCTTCTTTGTTCAACTTTATCCGGCACTGCTTGGATAGTCCTAGGATTATCCAAGAGGCTTGGATAAAGTCCGATTCGTAAAAAATGTAAAAAAAAAATTATTTCCCATATTATTTTTTTATTTTATTTGTCATAATTTTATACTCAAATAATTTTTTGATTTAGTCAAATTAAATAATTCTATAAAGCTACTTTATTTTGAAGAAACTCAATTTCAGAAAAATGAACTTCAAACTCTCCAACCTATGAACGTGACAACTGAAAATATTTGTAAAAACTGTGTTAATAACATTTCATGCGAAATTTGTTCAAAAGAGTTTAGTATAAGTGATAATAGAAAAAGTGCGAAACCTGCGTTAGATAATCAAGCTTCAAAAATGATCAAAAGATCAAATTCTAAGTTTCCAAATTGCAAAATTGGAGATACAATCAGAGTGGGTATTCCTGATGTAGACAGAGGTCGCGGAGATTTTAGAAACATATTAATGGCAATAATAGAAATCAGCGATAACGGATTGTATAAATTAGCTAATTATCATGGAGCAATAAAAGAAAAATTTTCGCTGAATCAATTTACACCTACGAATGCAAACCGCATAAATTTATCAAAAATATCCACTGAAAAGAAAACTTTACGCCAACTTGCAATAATGGCATCTTGGTGGTCATGGCTTTCAAAGGTGTAACTGCAAACAAGGTTGCAAAACTAATAAATGCAAGTGCAAATCAAATGGTCTGAAATGCAACTCAAAATGTCACAGCAGTTTGTCTTGTATAAATAAATAAAAATAAATTTATATATTGTAGCTAAAATTTTGTATTTTGTATTTTTTTTATATTTAATTTGACTAAATCAAAAAATTATTTGAGTATAAAATTATGAAAAATAAAATAAAAAAATAATAATTTTTTTGTTCACATTTTTTACGAATCGGACTTTATCCAAGCCTCTTGGATAACCCTAGGACTATCCAAGCGGTGCCGGATAAAGTTGAACAAAAAAGACGAAAAAAATCAAGAATCGGACTTTATCCAACTCCGCTTGGATAGTCCTAGGTTTATCCGGATAGACTCTACCCGTAACATATATACAAGTCAATATAATTTAGTAAATTAATGAATTGAAAATAGTCAACAGAAATAAACGTTGTAAATATTTAAAAAATTTTAAATATTAAATATAATTTGATGAATTTTGAATATAAAAGAAAATTTTTGATAATTAATTTATAAATTAAAATAAACTAATAGTAATTAGAGATTTAAAATATAAAATAAAATAAAATAAAGATAATAATACTGATCTTACTATTATTAATATGTAACTTCACCATTCAACATTCGTTCTCTAATTTAGAAAAGTATATTTTTATACCTCTCTTATATTGAGAAAATGATGGGAGGTAACGGATGCAAGGTGGAATGGAATTCCATAGCTTAGCAGAGTGAACTTGGAATGATAAAGTCCCGGAGTTAGTGGCTGCTAGAGGGATTTCTAGATCTTGTTGAGAACCTCTCTTTGGCTTATCCGAGTGATAGGGTTTAAAACGGGAGAGCAGAAGGGGGGGTAATCCTTCATATGTACAACCCTAAACATAATTAACATGGTAAAATAGTCACGACGTATGTCTGTAAGTAGCCACTTTAGTCTTTTCCTGTAAGGTGTTATGTGATTATTCCTCCTTACATTGTAAATGTACCTTATTGATGCATTTGCTAGACGTTGTAGTTGTGTGCGCAGTTGAAGGTTAGGATCAGAATATACTACTGTGCAGTAATCAAGGTGGGGAAGTATCAGGGATTCAACTAGACTCTTTCTTAACGTCTGAGATGTGCATGATTTTATAAATTTTAGGCCAAAAAGAGCTCGGTTAACTTTCTTGGAAACATACTCTATTTGCTGCTTCCATGGCAGAGTACTATCTAGGATTACACCAAGACTGGTAACTTCATCTATAAATTCCTAGTACAGAAGTATTGCCTGTTTAGCGAAATCGGTGAGGGCCTCAAACGAACTTGTGTTTCATGCGCTAGGAGAGGGGGCTCCAACATTTTTTGTATACATTTTTTTGATGCCGAAAATTGAATGTGTATGGCCAAGAATTTTTTTTCAGTGTATATACATATTTATCCCTTTATATATATATATACTAGCATAGGTGAGAGAAGGGGCTCCCCCCCCCTGATCTATTCCCGGTGTTGTTGTTATTGATTTTTTATTATTATCATGTTGTTTTTGTCCAAAATTCATATCAATACCAAAAAAAATTAACGCCTTGAAATAAGCTAAAATTTTTTTCTTAATGTAGACCTTTTACCAGTTCAAATGTGAACAATAAGATAAAATTTGTACTAAATTCAAAGGAATGGCGTAATTTTGAAAATGGGCCAAATCAGGCTATTTTTGGACCTTAAAAGAGACATATTTCGGGTCTATGAGGTGCTAGAGGACTAAAAATTTAGCTGAGGGACTTTTTTATCACCCCAAACTATACCCTAAAATTTGAGTTGAATATATATAACAGAGGTGGGCAAAAACGGCGATTTTGGCACGCAGTTTTCGTTTCAGTTGCCAACGGACATATTAGAAACGGATCAGTTTGGTCACTTTACTCGTTCCGAAACTCTTCCAGAAACGGATATTTTTCCAAACGATCCGTTTCCGAAATATTCCGTGACACGGAATTTTTGAAAACTGATCTGTCTTCAACTTTTTGTAAAACGACCAATGTTTCAAAACTTACAGTTTTCAATTATCCGTTTTTCCTAATTGGGAACGGATTTTTAACCGTTTTCACAAAGAATGAAAATTCGTATTTATCTTTAATTTTTTTCATTTGTTTAATTTTACTTGAGAATTATTATAATTTTAAGTACCGTAATTTTTTATTTCAAAAAAATTTCATCAATAAGTTGCCAGACAATCACACGAAATAGTCAATTTATTTTCATACTTTATCACCACCAAAAAGATGTTTCGATTAAAACTTACGTTGATGGATTATTCTTTAAAATATTAACTTTTCTTTTATTTTTCTCGTATTTAAATGTATCATTAAATTTTTTAAGCTCAGTTAAATTGTTATTTTATTAGTTAAAAACCGTTAAAACATAAAGTTTTTGATAAATATGCTAATTGAATTTAATGTAAAAAAAAATAAATAAATACTTTTTAAAATTTATTTTAATATCATAAAAAAAGTTGTAATTATGATGCGTTTATTTTGTTGAGAGATAAAATAAAACAATGCAACAAATTCAAGACGAAAAATTCCATATACTTATGTAACAATTAAAATGACATCTAGAATTATTTAGGAATTCAATAAATTTAAAAATAAATACGAATTTTCATTCTTTGTGAAAAATGATAAAAATCCGTTCTTGATTTGGAAAAACGAAAAATTGAAAACGGCAAGTTTTGAAATTTTTGCCGTTTCAAGAAAAGTCGAGGACGGTTCAGTCTTTAAAAATTCCGTGGCACGGATTATTTAAAAACTTATCCGTTTTAAAATTTTTCCGTTTACGGAACATTTTATAAACTGATCAGTCTTTAAATTTTCCGTGCCACTGCTATTTTAAGACGAATTTAATTCCCGTTTCTTGATAAACGGACAATGAGCATGCCAGTCTTGCCCAGCTCTGATATATAATATATAGTAAAAAATTTTAAAAATATTTTATAAAATTTAAAGATACCTCCATTTTGAATAAAAATTTCAGAGAATACGTAAAATTTAGTGCTGAATTGAATACTATGAAGTTCTATTACAAAATTTTTCGATTGTATCGAGATATTTCAATTTTTGATAAAATTTTTAAAAAATGTTATCAAGTTCAAAAATACTAAAAATTAGATATCTCAAAAACTACGATAGCTAATCAGAAAATATAGGGCCTATGTCACCCGCATTTTTTTTTTCTTCATTTTGACGCCGGTTTCATGCCAATCGGTTAGGTGGTTCTTGAGTCATTAGGGTACAAACAAACACACAAACAAACAAATAAATTTTCAAATATATATAGTATTAAGATATAAGTAAAAAATTTTAACTCATATGAATATATATAGTATTGAGATATAATAAAAAATTTTAACTCATATGAATATTTGCATTGCTTAAAGAACTGTAGTGCCAATAATTTGGCAGCGTTTTTCCTATATTTTAATTTAAAAAAAAAATTTAAATATCGTAGAAAATGTAATTAAAACTAATATTAACTAATAACGAAAAAAATTATATTATATCATTAATTTCTTGAATTTGTCTTATTTTTTATTATAATTATTTTTAAAAACCAAACATTATTTTAACCCAATCCATTTTTTGATTGACCCACAAATAAATGATTAAAAATACCATAAAAAATAAAAAAATGAAAAAAATTTTTTTACCAGCTTTAAAAATATTTTATAAAATTTTAAAGATACCTCCGTTTTGAATTAAAATTTCAGAGAATACGTAAAAATTAGTGCTGAATCAAATACTATGAAGTGCGATACCAAAATTTTTCAATAGACCCGAGAAATTTCAATTTTTGTTAAAATTTTTAAAAAATGTTATCAAGTTCAAAAATACTAAAAATTAAATATCTCAAAAAATACGATAGCTAATCAGAAAATATAGGGCCTATGTCACCCGCATTTTTTTTTCTTAATTTTGACGCCGGTTTCATGCCAATCGGTTCGGTGGTTCGTGAACCATTAGGGTACAAACAAACAAACAAACAGACAAATAAATTTTCAGATATATATAGTATTAAGATATATATAAATTAAATTTTATTCCATGGGATTATCGTTAAGGACATTCCTGTCCGTTTATTATGAAAAAAATGTGCAAAAAATAATGACTGATTTTAGATTACCTAGAATATTATACATAAAACCTGATCATAAAACAGTAGTTTATATCGATATATTCTGGCAATAAATAAAAAAATTATTATTATTATTATTATTCCCTGGCAGCAAAATTCACTGTAGACCGGCCGTAGTACTGCAGATCAGTAAAGCAAATGCGATTTTTTTTATTAATTCATATTACATAATAAATTACTTATCAAGCAGAAACCTTCATGATCAAAGAATTTTACACAAGTTTAAAATGAAAAAAGTATTATCTTGAAATTAAATTAGAAAAATACACTTAAAAAAATAAAAATATATATAAAAGAAAACTTAAAGTGTAAGTAAAAAGATAGATAAATTTTAAGCCGTCGACCATCATATTCAGTCGTGCATTCAATCCACTTGAGATTTGAAATGTTTTTGACCTCAGTCAAAAGAAATGTATTTATATATAGCAGGGATATATAGGCAAAAAAATACCGCTACTGAAACGAGTTATTGTTTGGGATAAAATCGCTTATATAATAATGATATATTGATTTTCTGTAAAGATCATGACGAATTGTATACTTTAATATTTTATAGACCAATGCTTTTTAGCCACAAATGTTGAAATGAGATTATCTCCTATTTTTATAAAATTTTTTTTGGGAGTTTAATATTCGTAAAAAAATTAAATGAAATATTAAATTTTTACCAGAAATTGAGAACTATATCTATAAATAATTTACAACTATTTTTTGAAAATTTACGTAAACAAATTGTAAATTATCAATTTTTCTTGCGAATTCACAAAAAAAAATCGAGAATACTCGCATTTTTTGTTAATATACTAAATTTAGTAAACATACGATTTTTTTCGAATATTTACAAATTTTTTTAAAATTTACTAATTTTTCGAAAATGTTCTAATTTTTTTGTTAATATAAAAAAGTTACTTTTTACAGTTTATAATAGATATTTAAAAAGTTTATAATAGATATTTAATATAGATATTTAAAAAGTCTCGCAACTAAAATTATGCCATTGTGGCTTCAGTTTTAGTCTAAAAGTGACGAAAAACAATTAAAAAATGAAAAGTTTAATAATTTGTGATATTTTTATTAATTTAACCAATAAATTGGTAAATTTTTTAACTAATAGGAACGTAACAGTGTTTCGCCATAGTGTATTAGGTTGGCTCGTCAGTAGACTCCTAATATTCCTTATCTAGACACCGTTTAATTATTTAAAAAACAAAAAATATTAAAAATATAAAATTATTTTTTGAAACTTTTGTGTAAGTACTTGCCTTGCACATGTTTTTTATAATTTAACAAAATGGAAAATACCCACACGAAAAATGGGTACTGGGTGTTTCTTGATCATGAATTAGCCCGGTAAAATAGAAAATTCAAAGTGGATGACTAAAAATTAGGGCAAAATTCAAATAAAAAGGGCTATTTTTTATGTTTTTTTTTTTTTTAAATTAAACGTTAAAAAATGACAATTATTTTATCCATTTATCTCCACAAAAGTAATAGAGTAAAAAAAAAAATTTCATTTGTTCCCCTTGTAACCAGCCCCCTTCCTCCTAAAAAATTCAAAAAATGAAGTTTTTCTTAAGTTTAAAAAAATCCAAAACTAGCTTTATTTATTTTAATTTCGGACGATTTTTTGAGTCCAACGTATTTTATTTTCTGATTTTTAATGAATATAATAATTCAGTTTTTGCTATTGTCGGTTATGAAGTTCACGATTATCACAATATTTTAAAAAAACTGATGATGATTTAGTCAATGAATCACTGTACTGAGTGAATTGACATGATAATTTACTTTTTTTTTAATATTTTTTTGTGTAAGGTACTGGATCTAATTAGATTTTTCAAAAAATCAAAATTTAAAAAAATTTTTTTTCCAACTCTTTATACTTTCAAAAACTCCCTCCCAAAATATTTAGGAAAAATTCTGCTTTATAACGATGTTACACGACTCTAAACGAATGAGCTATTAAAGAAATAATACAATTAAAAAATTTCAAACGCATTTTTCTCGTAACTACCAGAGTAACTACCTTTTTCTAACTGGCCAGGAGTTAATCTCCGTATTGGATGGACTGATTTTCAAAAACTTAAGTGCCTTATCTTTATTAAAGTATATTAAAGGGCAATTTACCATAAAATTATAAAAAAATTGAATTTAAATATGCCTTTACCAAGCATAATAAGGTAAAAAAAATGTCCATTTTAAAAAAATTTACACATAAATTATGCACGAGATTTTTATTAATATTAAACAATTTTAAACAAATTAAAAGCACTTTTGTTTATGTTTACACGAAACTCTAATTTCAAAACTCACCAATTTAAATGTGTGTTTAAGAGTAAAAAAAATAACAACACAGCCGTGGGAAAAAAATACACAAGCATGGGATTAAAGTACACAATTGAAATAAAATAATAAATGTAAAAATAAAAATAAATAAAAACAAAAAAATAAATCTTTTCATATTTTCTGTTAATTATATACTGAAATGATATATATTCATAATAAGGCCCTCTCTACTACACCAGCAAGTAATCATGTTTTATGATAATCGTATTTGTTAAATATTTTGTGGTGTAGCTGGGATATTCGAAATTCAAGTTATTACAAAATGGCTCCAATAGTATTAATAAATATTTTTAATAAAAATTATACACATTTTATGTTACTAATAACATTTTAATGTGTAAAATATAATATTTTATAATATTATATTGCGGTTTATATTACCGCATTATAAAATTTTTGGATTTAAAAACATTTAGTAAAATACACTCATGTATATAGAAATATATTCATCGATGTGTATAATTAATACGCATGCCTAATCTCGGGCCTCTAATAAAGGAGAAGAAGAGAAGCTTCTGAACAAGATTGATCCTGACAAGTTTGTTCTTCTTTTCCTGGATCTTAATTAGAGTAGATCTTGGAGAGTTGCATAGGCTAGAGATTTAAAGTTATTAGTATAAGGTTAATAGTATAGAATTAATTAAAGCTACACTGTAAAAAGTAACTTTCTTATATAAACAAAAAAATTCGAACATTTTCGAAAAATTAGTAAATTTTTGAAAAAATCTGTAAATATTCGAAAATAATCGTATAATTACTAAATTTAGTATATTAACAAAAAAATCGAAAAAAAATCGAGTATTCTCCATTTTTTTTTGTGAATTCACAAGAAAAATTGATAATTTACGATTTTCTTTTGAAAATTTTCAAAAAATAGTTATAAATTTACGAAAAATAGTTGTGAATTTACAACTTTTTTCGTAAAATCACAAAAAAAAATCGAGGATTCTCGAATTTTTCGAGAATAGACTAAATTTAGTAAATTTATGATTTTCGAGTATTAATTCTCTTAAAAAAATTGGTCAAAATTTGTCTCAGAATTACCCTTAAAATTGCTAAATCTGAAACTGCTCAATCAAATCCCTTGATATTTGGCACACTGATTATGTATCAAAAGACTACCATTTTGCACTAAAACTTTTTTATTTTGGATATGTAGGTTCAGAGATATCATCAGTCAAAGTAGCCGTTTTTTACCCATTTTTAAAAACTACATAGCACCCACAAAACTTTTTAAGAAATCAACCAATTACCACACAAGTGGTCTCATTTTCTTTGTTTTAATAAATAACAACTTTTAACAGAAAAAAATTTCAAAAAACTTACCGTTAATCTACTTTTATTTCAATTTTTCTGTTTTTAAAATGTCGACCTGCCGCCGCTCAGTGCCTAAAATGGGCACAGTAGATTTACAGAGTTGAGAAGGTCAATAAGAATAAAAAACTAGACCCTTTTCCAGTCAATTTGAGAAAACCAAAATCTTTTTAAGTTGCCACCATTTTTGGACAGAGGGGGGTGGCCGGGTTGAGAAATAATCGCCCAGTTATAAATATAATAAATTAGTGAACATTAAGTGAATTTTATAATAGGATAAAAAATAGTAAACTTTAAGTTACCTATAGTTAATTTTGTATGTTTATATGAATAAATTTACATAATGTTTATAGGTTAAAATTAAAGGTATTGGTACCTAAACTCAAGGTCCTTTATCAATAAATATATCCATATACTAATTCGTTTATAAATATGTTTTAATCATTTCAAATATGAAATTTTGTGGCTATGTTTTTCGTATAACAGTGTGGCTGTGTAAAAAAAATCCAAAATTTATAATGAGACTCTAAATATTCTAATTTTATTTTTAAAAAATTAAAATAAGATCACGAAAAAATGAATTTTCTGTACAGTAGCCACGAAAGCACGAAATTTCTCGCTACTGTCGCAGAAAAATTTTATACGACCCTTGTCCATAAATAAAGAATGACCCAAATCGCAGTTTACCATCTTCGGCTTCGCCTTGGAAGGTAATTTACGTGCGATTTGGGCCATTCTTTACTTTTCTGGACACGAGCCGTAAATATACTATTTAACAAAATTTAAATTTTAAGCTATAAGACTCTAAATCTAAAATTTTCGCTAACACATATTATTTAAAATCAAACAAAATATTAAATTGGATTATATTTTCACACACACACACACACACCCACATATACACACACACGCACGCACACGCACACACCCATACACATGATGGAATAATGGATCCAATTGGTTTTGTAAATTAAATATGAAATCTTTAAATAATTAAATCTACTTATCATTCATCTTATTCTTTCACGTTCGGTGTACACTATTAATTACGTTAATAAATTATAATTTTTTATTAATCATACTTTCACAATTAATTGTTAATATAAAAACCTCAGATCTTCAAAGCGATTAAACATTGACACTTTCAAACAATTATCAATAATCATTTACATAGGCACGTGCTCTATTTCTAGTTCAAGATATAAAAATGCTCTATATATCAAAAATCGATTATTTCTATTTCTTATTATGCGTAATAATTTTTTACTTTAAAAACAATCAATCAATATACACGAAACCAATGCACTCGTCAAAGTAAATAAAACTTGTAAAATTTTAACCGGCTGGGAATTTTATGCAGTTCATATCGCACAAAGATAAACTGATAAGGAAAATTCAAATGGGACCCACACGGCCGTTGTTCCCACGAAATTCAATATTTTTCCAAAATCATTGCGGCCTCAATGGCCATCTCTTTCATTCTTTTTCCTTCATCTTATTAATGCGTGATGCAATGCTGCCGCTTGTCAATTATTAATTTTAATTTTAAAATTATAGAGGTCCTTACACAAAAATAATTATCATAAAACATGATTACGTGCTGGTGTAGAGAGAGTCTAATCATTTCAATAGCTTTTAATATATGAAATAATTATTATAATGCTTTGAATTATTGATTTATATTTATTTAATATTTTATAAAATATATACAGGGATCCCTCGTTATCCGCGGTTTTATTATCCGCGATTTACCGTATCCGCGGTAGGACCAAAATATCCAATCCCTTGTTTTCCGCGGGAAAATTCTTGTTATCCGCGGTTTTAATTTAAAAAAAAACGTCAAGAAGTATTTTGTTTCAGTGTGACAATGTTCAGATTTTCGAGAATATTTATCATTTTTTCCTAACCTACATATATTTTTTTTTCATTTTTATTTTCAATTTTATAAAATAAAATTGTATTTCGTAATTATAATGGCTCCTCAATCAAGGAAAACGCTATCTCGCGCAAGGAGCGTCATGAATATCGCGGATAAACTCAAAATTTTAGATTTGATTGATAATGGTGAAAAAAGTGCCAGTAACCGAACCAAATATTTCTCTCAACGAAAAACCATTTTACAAATCATAAATTCCTTATTAACTGCCATTGATTTGGCAATGAATTATGATCCGATAATGACAAGGAGTTTGAATTATAAACATAGTTGTGAAAACGCAGTAGAAATTTATGAAGAGTTATATAAGGATGTTTTAAGACGAGCAAAACAGTCGCGGATGAACGACTTTTTTTAACAGAAAAATTAATCCTGAACTTAATTTCATTGAAATTTTGTATTTTTTAGTCTTAAAATCATTTTTATAAAAAAAAAAATTAATTTTTATATCATTTGAACTTCTACGAACGTAACCCCTATTTTCCCATAAGAGTAAGGTCTTATTAGTAAGGCCTTATTACTAAGGTCGAATTTTTTTCAATATAGGTAAGCGCAGTTCATATACATAGACTTTAGAGAACGAGAAAAATGTAACGATTCAAATAAAAAAGTTGTATTTATGTTACAATCAAATATATCTATCCGTTTTTACCGAATATTATTTTAAATAACAAAAAACTAAAATTAGGTAAAAAATAAATGAGAAAACAAAAAATTAAATGTATAAAAATCCTTATGGTAATTTTTAAAATTGTTTTATTCGATAATTTGAACATATAGTAGTGTAGATATAAATAAATGGGCAATGATAAATGATATGCGATTATCGACGCAGTAAGAAATCCAGTAAAAGTGACAAATGACAAATTAGAAAAAAGTATAAAATATTAGTTGAAATTCCAAATGGAATTTTGATTTCTTTGCAGTTATTAGAAAAAAAGCACATAAAATTTTTTATTCTTATAAATTACTTTTTTATTATAGTTATTGAAAAACTAAAGATATAGTTTAAAATAATCTCATCGTTGTATTTTTTTTATTATCAGCTTTTTTATATCGCATATTATACTTCTATTTTGCTATTCTTCATCTACAGGTAGATATAAAAACCCGGTTTGTATCAGAAAGAAACATTAAAATATGTTTTCTTCATATTTTATTCGAAAGAGCTTGGTTTCGCCTTTGTTTTTGCATCTGAAAGTTATACTTTTAATTCGGCATAAATTTTTAAATCTATGCTAGGGTTATCTGGTTAAAAATAAAAATAAAGCAAGAGAGAGAAATAATTTTAGTAAACACGCACGTGGCACGAGTGTTCAGAGATTTTTGCTTACGTAAATAAAAATATTTAGTATTTGCAATTTTATGATAACAAAAAAAAATTATTATTACAAATTATCAGAAAATAAAGGCCTATTTTGAATTAATCAAAAATTGAAATGAATGGGATTTTATCTCTAAATCTGAATATTTTCTATTCTTCAGATAAACAACTAGCATAAACATAACCTTTAGATATGAATAAAAATTATTGAAATATTTTCAAAACAAATAAAAATTAGATCTATTGTATGTGCTACATTTGTAAAATAAATAAATCCTTTAAATATATTCCTGCTTGTTGTTTATACGGGTACCCATTTAAAACATTAACCATATAAATATTGAAATTCTCCCAGCATTATACACAATTTGCAACTGATATTGATCAATTTTTGCGGTAGGTCAAAAATGCATGAAAGTCAAAATTTTACACAATCATTATCTTTTCATTTATGATAAATATATTACTTTTTCTGCCATAACATTTCGAGATATTCGAATTTCTAGTCAGACTTTGCCCACTCTATGTCAATTGACGGAATAATTCAAATTTGTGCTCAAATTTAAGTAAAAATATCCGGAAAGTTTCTCACTAAAAAAAAAAATTGTTTCTTAAAATTTTCCAAAATTGCAATATATTGTACTGAAAAAAATTTTTCGAAGCTAATTTTTGATTTAAGTGCAAAATACCAATTTTCGTGAATTTCCCGTTTTTTTTCAATTTTGACTTGTTAGTTATTTAGCTGATTTCCAATTAAGTCACGTCACCAAATGAAAATTTGATCAAAAATTTGAATTCCGCGGGAAATTTTACAAGGATACAGTAATTTCGGTATTCTTAAAATAATGCATCTCATATAAATAGATAATTTTATTTCATAATTTTTTGATTTCTGAAATCGTTTTTTTTTGTTATAACTCAAAATGAAATAAATATTGGCTTCTTGCTGGATCAATTAGATCAGATTTTGAAAATTTTCATCTATAGATTTTTTTAATTCGACGAGTAGGCTCTGAAATTTTCAGGATATACCTTTTTAAATATACAAATCTACAGACAGGAATATAACATAAGAATGTTAGAAGCATCGAAATGACATGTGGTCCAAATTTCTCCACAAATTGGACATTTTTAGTACTTTTCCGATTTTGGACCTGACAAACGTATCAGGTACGATTCCATCTATGTATTGGATACTCAGGGTGCCTAAAAAGATTGCCAAATATATTATATTGCATTTGACTGCATACATATAAAAAATTAGGAGTTTAATCAAAATTACGATTTTGTATACTAAATTAAGTTCAGTTAGAAGTCTCTAAAATTAAATATAAATAAAAAAAACTTATAACTGGTTTGTGTTTTCACACAGCCAACGATCTTGGAACGTGTTCACGTATAACAGTTTTCACGTATACTCCCTAATTATTATAAGTCCTAAAACCGAAATTACAATAAATCCCGAAATATAAATTATCCATAAACCTAAAGTATTCTAAGTTCTTGTTCTTATCAGGGCCTGATTGGTCCCTGACTCCCACTTTTCCTAAATCAAAAAGTCCATTTCACCCCCCCTAACCTAACCTAACCCCCCTAAAAAACTTTACATTTTAATCCATCCTCTGCGAAGCCAGACTTTTTCAAATACCCCATCCAATAAACATTTTCCATGTTAACATTAAACTAAAAGCTCAATTTTTTTAGTCAAATTTATTAATTTTTTGCTTATATTTAGCAAAATTTATTATTTGTCTTTTCATAAATTACACAGCTGCACAAAAAAAAAAGTTCTGATCCTGTAACTAGACCTACCTTACAGGTAAGTTTTTCAATGTCTTAAAACCGAGTCTGAAGTCAGAATTTAGCCTACACTCTCAGATTTTGCCCCAGCTACCCATAGCCACCCTCTAAACCGCCCCAAAAAGCAAATATTTTACTATGTCCAAAAGTTAAAAATAAAAGTACTTTATTTACGTATTTTGATGTCCTCAAACCGAATCTGAAGTCAGAATTTAGCCTACTCCTTCAGATTTTGCCCCAGCTACCCTCTAAACCGCCCCAAAAAGCAAATATTTTACTATGTCCAAAAGTTAAAAATAAAAGTACTTTAGTTACGTATTTTGATGTCCTGAAACCGAATCTGAAGTCAAAATTTAGCCTACTCCTTCAGATTTTGCCCCAGCTACCCCCATCCACCCTCTAAAATGCCCCAGAGAGTGAATATTTTACTTTGTGCAAAAGTTAAAAATAAAAGTACTTTAGTTACGTATTTTTATGTCCTCAAACCGAATCTGAAGTCAGAATTTTGCCTACACCCTCAGATTTTGCCCCATCTACCCCCAGCCGCCCTCTTAACCGCCCCAAAAAGCAAATAATTTACTATGTAAAAAAGATAAAAATAAAAGTACTTTAGTTACGTATTTTGATGTCCTAAAACCGAATCTGAAGTCAGAATTTAGCCTACTCCTTCAGATTTTGCCCCAGCTACCCCCAGCCACCCTCTAAGCCGCCCCAAAAAGCAAATATTTTACTATGTCCAAAAGTTAAAAATAAAAGTACTTTATTTACGTATTTTGATGTTCTAAAAACGAATTTAAAATCAGAATTTACCTATCATCCTTAGTTTTTGCCCCAGCAGTAAAATATTTGCTTTTTGGGGTGGTTTAGTGGGTGGCTGGGGGTAGCTGGGGCAAAATCTGAGAGTTTAGGCTAAATTCTGACTTCAGATTTGGTTTTAGGACATCGAAGAACTTACCTGTAGGTAGGTCTAGTTACAGGATCAGAACTTTTTTTTTTTGTGCAGCTGTGTTATCGAGATATAGAGGTGAATTTTACTATTCTTTTTTTTTTTTGTGAATCTAAGAAACTTACTTTTTATAGTAAATATATAATATATGACGCATTATTTTTTTTTTACTACTTAATTCGGACAAAAAACTGAAAAAAAAAAATTTGAAAGGACATCGATATGACCCATGTTTTCTGGTAGTTTGAACCTTCAGAAAACCGAAAAAAATCGTGAACAAGAAATCGGAAATAGGTGCCAAAAAGATTTTTCCACTTTTATGTCAAAAACTGCCTTTTTTCGTAACTGAGCTACCCGATTTTCGAAAATTTTTATTTTAGGGGTTTTTCACGATATTTTTCGGGATTTTTGTTTAAAACAAGTTAAAACAAGTTCAAAACTAATAGAAAAAAGGATTTGGCATCGGTTTTTAGCAATATTTTGACATTTATGAGCTAGAAAACCTGTTTTTATTTTTTGCTTTTTTTCAAATTTGGTTTTATTACTTTTTCATGCATCTTAGGCTGTTATTAATCTATGTAAGAGTTAAAATGGTAAATATTGATAATTTTTAGTCCAAATTGATTGTTACATACCATTAAGATGCCCTAAAATAATTATTTTAATGCGCTACAATGATAGAACCCGAGAGTCCCAATTTTTTAATTCTTGTTAAAATGAAGTAATTATACTTTTCTATCTTAAATATTTTGTCTATTTTATTTTTATCTCATAAAATATATTTTTCAAAGCAAATAAAACTCCATTAAATATTATATGCCCAAATATTTTTCATTTTTACACGTTTATAACCAATTTTTTCAATTTTATACAATACGAAATTTTTGACTTATTATAAATATTTTCAAGCTGTAAAATTAATTTAACAAGGGGAGTTCAATACATTAGGAACACAAATTACATCAAATGGTTATGAATGAGTTTATTATGTTGAAAAAATGCCGAATACCCTCCGTTCATTCCAATGGGCCTTCTGAGCCTAGAAACGCAGGGCTCAATGAAATAGGGTTTTTTGGTAATATTCAATGAAACGCTAAAACCTCGCAAGTTAACCAAAACTCTTCTAGTTGGTCTCATTTTTTTGGTGTAAGTGTCACCTTTTAAACACCGTAAACCGCGATTTTTCATCATGAATTTTTTTAATAATGTAGCCAATTAACCAAATGGCCATTTGTGGCTAAAAATGACCAATTTTTAAATTGCTGCCAAATTTGTAATTTTTGACGAAAATGGGTTTTACAAGACTCAAAATATTTCCGCACACTTCAAGATTCCAAAAATTTTTTACTTGTCTCATTTCCTTGAGTCGTTTTTAAGATACGGTTCTTCAAAGTTAACATTAAAAATTATCTTTTTATAAAACCATAAAATTGGGACTCTGACTTCAAATTATCATATCTGATTAACAAATAATTGAAAAAAGTAGATTAAAGAATTTTTAGAAATTTGAAGCTTGAGGAAATATTTTGAGACTTATAAAACCCATTTTCGTCAAAAATTACAAATTTGGCAGCAATTTAAAAATTGGTCATTTTTAGCCACAAATGGCCATTTGGTTAATTGGCTACATTAATAAAAAAATTAATGATGAAAAATCGCGGTTTACGGTGTTTAAAAGGTGACACTTACACCAAAAAAATGAGACCAACTAGAAGAGTTTTGGTTAACTTGCGAGGTTTTAGCGTTTCATTGAATATTACCAAAAAACCCTATTTCATTGAGCCCTGCGTTTCTAGGCTCAGAAGGCCCATTGGAATGAACGGAGGGTATTCTGCATTTTTTCAACATAATAAACTCATTCATAACCATTTGATGTAATTTGTGTTCCTAATGTATTGAACTCCCCTTGTTAAATTAATTTTACAGCTTGAAAATATTTATAATAAGTCAAAAATTTCGTATTGTATAAAATTGAAAAAATTGGTTATAAACGTGTAAAAATGAAAAATATTTGGGCATATAATATTTAATGGAGTTTTATTTGCTTTGAAAAATATATTTTATGAGATAAAAATAAAATAGACAAAATATTTAAGATAGAAAAGTATAATTACTTCATTTTAACAAGAATTAAAAAATTGGGACTCTCGGGTTCTATCATTGTAGCGCATTAAAATAATTATTTTAGGGCATCTTAATGGTATGTAACAATCAATTTGGACTAAAAATTATCAATATTTACCATTTTAACTCTTACATAGATTAATAACAGCCTAAGATGCATGAAAAAGTAATAAAACCAAATTTGAAAAAAAGCAAAAAATAAAAACAGGTTTTCTAGCTCATAAATGTCAAAATATTGCTAAAAACCGATGCCAAATCCTTTTTTCTATTAGTTTTGAACTTGTTTTAACTTGTTTTAAACAAAAATCCCGAAAAATACCGCGAAAAACCCCTAAAATAAAAATTTTCGAAAATCGGGTAGCTCAGTTACGAAAAAAGGCAGTTTTTGACATAAAAGTGGAAAAATCTTTTTGGCACCTATCTCCGATTTCTTGTTCACGATTTTTTTCGGTTTTCTGAAGGTTCAAACTACCAGAAAACACGGGTCATATCGATGTCCTTTCAAATTTTTTTTTTTCAGTTTTTTGTCCGAATTAAGTAGTAAAAAAAAAATAATGCGTCATATATACAATTTTATAATATAACAGTAAAAAAGAAAAATGGTATTGTAAAGTTTTGTTTGTGTGTACTTTAGTTTAATATAAACAATAGTACAGTCAATGAATAAGTACATGCTGATAGTAGCAATAAAAACAAGAATGCTTAATTTAACAATAATAGTTATTTAGTAAGCCAGTACCAGCATACAGGATTATAAATCTATATTTAAATTTGCATACTTCATCTGGGCTTAGGAGTCCAGGGTAAATAGGTGATTATACAAGAAAGATTTAAATTTTAATTGAGAGAGGGCAGGAAATGAAAAGTGGAAGGCAGATAGTTTCAAAATTTAATTTCTTGCGCCAAGAAAGAGGATACTCCGCGTATCTATATGAAATTCGTAAGCAAAATGGGCATATATTTATGTTTATCAAAAATGTCAAAGAGATACACAGGCTGTTTTATGGGAAGTTTTTTATAAATTAGGATGCCCATGAAATAATTTCTACAAGTATCGATGCAAAGTCAGCCTAACCAACTCCTGTATAGAGTGAATTCATTTTCTCATTACTAACTCCAAAAATTTGCCTTAAGCCTTTATTATTTAGTTTAATTTAAAAAGTAGTAGTTAAACAACAAAAATAAAACTACTAAATATTATTTTTTTTCTCCAAAAGTAGCCTTAGCATTTCTGTCTTTTTATCATTTTTATAATATTGTAAAAATTAGTTATGGAAAAATCAAGTCCAAATAAAAGGTTTGCATTTAACTATAGAATGAGTTGGATCGAGTTGACTTTTTCCGTTTATACGGGCAGTACTCTCGGATTCATACGAAACGCTCCATGTACACATAAATGTATGATATGCACACATATATTATGCAGAAAGTATAAAATTTTGTTAATAAAGTAATATTAAACGAATAAATTAAAGTGTCATGTACACATAAAAACTAATTTTAACTAATATAATTAATTAATATTGCGAATTATCCTTAATATAATATATCGTACGTGTTTGACTTTTATATTCAATTTTTTTGTTATTCTAGATAATATATTATTATTTTTTTTTTATTTTTATTATTCATTATTAAATTATGCAGCGTTATATTGTATCACTCTTCTCTATTATGTTTGCGTATGCATTATCGTTTAAACAATATTCAAACATAAATTTTCTCTCTTGTAATGTAGGTTATATATAGTTTATATAACCCAGCTAATATTTAATATTCGCATATTTAATGAGAAACTAAAGTATTATACACTGTAATAAATAATATGGAAAAAGTATATGAATATAAATAAAATATATACAAAAAGCTGAAAATTCAATATTTAATATTAGCTGATACATTTTGAATTCAAGGGGACAATTTTCAAAACTCTCTTTCTCTCTCTCTCTCTCTCTCTCTCTCTCTCTCTCTCTCGACTTCATGCTATTACGCGCTGTTATAATTTATCCTAGAATTTACCTTACCGCAAAAGGATCTTAGGGATGTGGTTCATTCCGAACACGAGAGAATGCAAAGGCGCAACGACTCGTTTCTTAAGAGAGAACTCTCGTACAAGTAAAATCCATCTACTTGGAATAATTCGCGTAGTCATAGTACTGGCAGTTTATCACATCTTTCAAGCTGTTGGCATTGTACATTAGTTTGGTAACCTAACCTAACCTCTAAGACCACAGAATGTGGTTGACCAGTAATGTGCAAATATATGAGCAAAATTTAACTTCGTTTATTAATATACTATAATATAATTATATACATTATATCAGATATTTTTAATCCGCCTTTCTCTCTATTGTTATCTGAAAAAGATTTTACTGCATCACTTTATCGGTAAATTACATTATTACTCCATTTGATACGTTTTTACCCCCACCCCCCTGTTCCTATCAATGACGCCATCTCAACACATTATCTTTTGTATTTAATTTGTTAATAAAATAATTCTGATATTATGGTTATATAAACGTGTTTCTTTTATGCTATCTTCCTTACCCAAATCTGTAGAAAAAAAATAAATTTTGCCATTCATTATAACGGTGTCTCAATTTTGCAAGAAATATTAATTGCGTTCGTGGAAATAAAAATGAAATCAATTAAAAGCTTTTGTGATCGTAAAATTTATCTATCCATTTGACCTGTTTTATTATTTGTCCAAAATTTTTAAAATTAAATATTTACTTGCTTCTATGTATTTCCCCAAAATTGACAGTGTAATTAAAATAAAAAACAAAAATTTTATTTTTCTATTAAGGCAAATCTATTTTACATAAGTAAGAGTTAGTGCAACATCTAATAAAACTATTCGAGACATAAAATTTTTTCTTATTTTGTAAATATCTAAAGAATTTTCAGAAAAAACTAGTACCTAAAATTGAAGTCTTGAAAATTTAAAAAATTATATAAGTAGAGTCAAATTTTTTTTTATGATATGGGCAAATATTTTTGAATTGGATTATTTTTATGGTCAAATTTTCAAGTCAGGACCGAAATAATTTTTTTGCACAAGCCCAAATAAAAAGAAATAATTTTTCCTAATTTTTTACCTTTTAAGCTTCATTTTTGCTTTTTACAGCGGCTTTAAATTTTTTCATAATCTTACATTTTTTTTAAATTTTATTATTATTTTACGTCGGGTATGAATTTATCATTATTAAATAATTATTTTAACATGGAACATGTTTATAGGGAGGGGGTACTTCGGAACTGGAAAATTAAGGGGGGGGGGGTCAAATATGTCCCATTTAAGGGGGGGTCAAATTTGTCCCATTTAAGGGGGGGGGTCAAATATGTCCCATTTAAGGGGGGGGTCAAATTTGTCCCATTTAAGGGGGGGGGTCAAATGGGACTTGGAATAATTTCAATTTCGGGACTTAGAATAATTCGGGTTTAGGGACTTAGAATATTTTTGATTTAAGGACCTAGAATAATACACGTTTAGGAAATCATAATAGTTTGGGTTTAGAATCTTAACATTTAGTAAAGGTGATAATTACAAATTATAAAAATAGGAAATTGTATTGTTTTTTGTGTGTCTATGCTGTAAGATTACAGATGTAAGTAAACATGTTCCATGCATTTTGGTTGTGTGTACACAAACCGATTATAAGTTTTTGTTTAAATATAAGTCATCTCTAGGCTAGGCTAAACTAACGGCCGTTTTTAAAACATAGTTATAGATTAAACTACAAGAAGTTAAAAATTTATGAAACTTCCTGCAATTAATTTATGAAAATTCCTTCAATATTGATGAAAAAAATTAACTGGATAGAATTGAAAGTATTAGCTATAGTTTACATTTCCAAAGTTGCAGTACTGAAAAATTAAATATACTTTGAAATAAAAATACACTAAAATAAAAAGTTTTGGATTTTTTAATTTTTGATAAAATTATTTTAGAATTTTTTTACTTTGAACATTTCGGTCAGAACTTTTTGTGTTGCACAGTTTGTTATAAGACCCGTCCTAAAGAGTAATAAGGTTTAGATAGGTAGAATGAAATGGCGTAATTTTAAAAAAGTAAAAAAAAAATTAATTTCTAGAGGCTACGTCTTGTAAGTCCAAAAGTTTTTAAAAGTTATTGACAATAATTGAGGTTTTGCATGAGTTTAAAATTTATTTACTTTTTTGCAAAGCATGAAAAAAATATTAGAGACATATGTTTTTATTTTTTTACATGCAACAAAGCAATTATAATGAGAGCTACTTTAAGTGCAGTTAGTATTTTTACAATATAAAAATTTGACATATAATATAAACTTTTTAAATTATAAATTTTTTTTGAATTTATGCAAAAGTATGATTGAAATTTTCTGATCCATGCAAGCTTCCTATTATAAAGAAAAAATAACGTATATGCATACTTGGTATTTATGTGTATGTATGCAGTTATTCTTTTAATTTTTTTCGCTTATTATAACTATAATAATCATAAAAGTGTTAAAACTCAAGCCATTAAAAATTATTTAGGACCTGACCACACAAATTAATTTCAATTAAAAAAAAGAAACGTAAACTGCTATTTTTACTGCAAGCATATTTTTTTTCCTTTAATATTTATGCTCCATACAGTAAATCAAAATTAAAATATATAAATAAATGCAAAAGAAAAGAACAAAAGGATTTTATTTTTAAAGAAATCTTGCTATAAAATATTTAAACATGTTAAATTTTATTTATACACATTTGTTTAAATTGACTCATGATGCAACATTCTTGTCGGATTTGATGTTTCTTTTTTGTTCAAAATTATGTAATATATAATACAAGCAAAAATCAGTGTTAGTAAAAGGATATTATTATCTATTATTTTCTAACGGTCGATTATCTGTAATTATAAATGACACAGTGTATACGTTCATATTTGAATCTCATATGCATTTAAAATCCGTTTATATAAATTTAACGGGTTATGGGTAACCAAGTTAATTTTTAATAGTTATGCGTCTAACAGTTCCAGAAAAAAATAAGCTGGGACTAAATAATAAGGTTTAATGATATCGCTAACAATAATAATATTTTTACAACGAAAAATAAGAGTCTTGCTGCGAGTTTTTATTCTTAATTCAACAAATTTTTGAAGAACTCGAATAAAAAAAATGAGTAAAAATTAAACAAAACAATATAAAACATATAAATAAGGGTCAAAACTAAAAGGAAAATCCATTAACTTAAAGGTAGTTTCTTTAAATTCCAAATTTAAAAGTAGAATATTTTGATAAAGGAATTCATAAAAATAAGAAATTATGAAAATTTAAATGCTTCAAAACTAAAATGAACTTTTTTACACGTTTACACGAGTGACACGTTTCTTTATGAAAAAAAGATCACGATGATACAGAGCGATAAAACTTATAATAAATATAATATAAACATATTAAGATTATAATTCCAATTTGACTTTATTTTACTTCATTTTGCAAAAAGGCACAAATAAACATGCAACATAACCGGAAAATTCATTTGTTTAGTATCAAATTCTTTTAGTTTAGACTTTGACTCAAAAAGAAATTTTCCACAGTGTAGGGAGGGGTAGTTGAAAAAAGCCTTAAATGCAGAGAAGGGAGGTGGTATAAATAGACTTATAATAATTTCGATATAGGGGCAGAATAATTCGTTCATAGGGGCTTAGAATAATTTAAATTTGGGGACATGGAGCAACTTTAATTTAGAGACTTAAAATAATTCGGGTTTGATCTTTCTACTAAAAGAACTACCTTAAACTATGATATGTAAACCTACACATGGAAGACAGTGTTTTTTCATTAAAAGAAAGGGAAAAACAAGAATCAATAATTTGTTAATCGGTAAGATTCATGATTTTCTGCTGAAAGCTCAAGTTTATAGAATCTATCTATCGTTCGCACAAATATTTGTATTGCAATTGAATATATATTAAAGTTTTGGTCCTATCGGCATATATACAAAGCTATAAAGAAACAAACAGTTCAATGCAACTCACGTATTTACAATATATATGCAAACATTTGTATGATCTCTCTTCCTCACGTTTATCTATATAAGTAGTTGTATTCTTCTAGCCTTTTTTTTTATATTATTATTATTATTATATACATGCATATACATTCTCATAATATGCACATTGCACCAAAAAGGTTTATTATTTTTTTTTTTTTTTTTAACTTTTACTCATGCGAATATACAACTAATTGCAGTCGTATTTAATTAAGCTGCTAGATTGTATCCTTTAACGAGAAAATACATTCTTATATTTTCTATGTGCATGTAACTTACTATTATAATAATACTTTAAGGTTTTAGTTTACATGCTTTCAACGACACATCTTTTTCTTTTAATATTTCTTTTGATGACCTGCTTACTTAATTTTATGTTAATTATTTTCAGTATTATTATTATTATTATTGTTATTAGTGTTGTTGTTGTTATTACATATATAAATAAAATTAATTTTTTTTTTCTTAATTAGATACAGACTTTGATGTAAAATATAAAACAAGAGTCAAAGAGTCAAAGAGATTTATAGTTTTTATATTATTTTAATCAATTATTTTTTTTTTTCATCAATGCACTTACAAAAAATTATGAAGAAGGACAGAAATACGAATTTCCTTAATTAAAAGGCAACTTCTATTTTAATCAAAAAAAATATCTTTAATCCTCAAAATTATTTCCACAGGTACTTTTTTTCTAACCGAGATTATTATTTTTTATGATTATGTTCCCTTTTCAACTTTTTCCCCTACGTTTATGAAAAATTTTATTTTATAATTTTAAAATATTTACATTTTTATTCAATTGCTTAATAATAATAATACTAATAATAATAATTCTTTATTTTTGAAATCACAAAAAATAGTACTCATTTAATATGTTACAAAGTATATATTTATATTATATACATTTTATTAATAATTATAAAGTCAATAAAATTTTACATACATAAAATATTAAATTTGAATTTATATAAAAGTAAATATGATTAGATTTTTCAATTTGGTTAAATAACATTGAAGTCATTATTTATTTTTAAGTCATTCATTTGCATTATACTATTGATCAGTTATGTCTAGTCTGTAAATGTATTGTTTTATTAACTTCTTAAATCGTGAATATGAAGGTAAATCCCCTATACAGGGAGGAATTTTATTCCAATAGTTTGCATATTTAACTTGGAAGTAATGAAGCCCCTAATCTGCGGTTACAATTATGAGTTCTAAATCTTTTTGGGGACCACGAGAGGGCTTGTCTGATTTCTAAGGTTTGAATAGAGATAATATGAATGGGGGCTCTTTCATTCTTACCAGCCTACACATTAATAAAGATGCAAAATAATCATCCAATGCAATTTTCTCCTGTATAGGGTGATATGTTCATGTCTACCTATGCCAAATATGTATCTGATGCAAGAGTTGACAAGTCTTTGCCTTTGGGTGACTAGTTCTTTAGAGATATCAGAGTATATAAGATTGCAATAATCTAAATGTGGAATGGCAAGGGCTTCAACTAGTCTTTTACTAAGTGGTTGAGAGGTGCAAGGTCTAATGGTTTTAAGACACTAGAGAACTCTATTTACTTTCTTAGTTACTTGGAGAATACGGGTTTTCCATGAAAGTGTACTGTAAAGTATAACATCGAGACTAGTCACCTCATCAACAAAAGGAACATTATTTCCACAAGAGCTAACCACAATACTCGGTATATTTAGGTTTTTAAATTGCTTTATAGTGCGAGTGGAACCAAAAACTATTGCTTGAGTCTTTTTGGTATTTAGTGATAGACCATTGGTTTCTGCCAATTCGGCCAATATTTTAGCAGACTGTGAGAGATAGAAAATACCATTTAAAATTTCACTAGAAGGGATTTACACATAGATCTGCAAGTCATCAGCATATAACAATCTAAAAATACGATTTTCTAACAAGTGGTGTTTAAGATCATTCATATATATATGTAAAAAAGAAGAGGCCCAAGAATAGATCCCTGAGGCATTCCAATATTTACATCAATAAAAGAAGATGTTGATTATTTGGTTGATACACATAAAGATCGACCACTGAGATATGACCAAAACCAGTTTAGAGATGATTTTGAAAATCCAGCGTCCTTTAATTTTTTAATCAATTTCGATAGAGATATATTGTCAAAGGCCTTCAAGAAGTCAAACTGCAGTAGCAGTGTAGCCTGCTTATTTTTTTACCCATTTGAATATCGTCTACAAGTTTTATTAATGCTGTTTGGATACTATGGTATTTTCGGAATCCTGTTTGAAAGGGATCCAAAGCCTTTGATTTATTTAAAAAGCAGATTACCTGATCATGTGCTAGCTTCTCAAGGACCTTTGACAAAAAGCACAGTAATGCTATAGGCCGAAAATTAGTTGTTGATGATGGTACTGGTACTTTTTTAAAGGATAGAATGCGAGATTTTTTCCAAACAGATGGAAATATACCCTTAATAATGAAACATTGAACAGTTTAGTGAGATGGGAAGCAATGCATGGAAATGCTTTCACAATGGCACTGGAGGTATGTCATCTTCCCCTTTAGCCTGTGAGTTAAAATAAGAAACCGCCAGTATAACATCATTTTCGGAGACTTTTTTAAAAACGAAACCATCTGGAGGAGCATTGCTTACAATATTTATGGACTCAAGCGGATCTTCATTAGGGGATATTGATATTTTAGAAGAAATGCGAGTTCAGCTCATCTGGTACGAAACCATGAAGTGCATCGCTAGCTTTGGGGATTAATCGCAGGGACTTTGTTTCCTTCCAGAAGTTTTGTTTTCCACAAGAGTACTACAAATGCGATTATGCATATAAGCACAGCGGGCTATCTCTGATTTTTCTTCATACGAATTTGCTAAAGCCATAAATTTATTGAGAAGATTGCAAGATCCTGTCCTGGTATAACGTCTACTAGTTGCATCTTGTTTTGAGCTGAGTAGTTTTAGTTCAGAGTTTATCCAGAGTTTAATGTCTTTTTAGGAGCAAGTTTGTGCATAGCATTATGGATGTTCTCAGTTAGTGTAAAGAGCTCTTGTTCAATATTGAAGTTGTGTACAGTAGTTAGAAAAGATGACCAGTCTATATTTCTTTCAACTATACTAGTAAAGTATAAAGACTTTGTATAATTCTTTGTATACAATGTATTTTCAGATCTTAAAAAGGGAGGCACAATCCTACGAAACGTAGATATAAATGAATGAAAAAATTTATTGATTCTAAAAAGATCTTTATCTTTTATTTATAATAATTTCCTTAAAAAATCGAATAAGAATTAAAAATGTGAAAAATAAAACTTACTTATAACAGTAAGATTATAGGTAATCATCCTGGCTTGACTTTGACTAAAATGTACTCTACATCGATAAATTGCAGCTTCGAGCCTTTTAATATCATCTATTACTAATGCAGCTGATTCGCTAAAATTTGAACGAAAATATGAACGATTGCCGAAGTGATCACTATTATGCTTTGGCTTTTTTTCTCGAAAATCCACTCTGAAACATTAAAGCAAAAGTCATAATTAAATTTATTTCATTAAAAATTTTTTTAAAATTATTTTTCTAAAGTAAATTTGAATTTTTTTTCTTCTTTGAACCAAAAATGTATTTAGCTTTGTTAAATTCTCTTTATTTCCATTGAAAAGGTTAAAATTACATGTTAGATATTGTTTACAAAGGCTTTTAGTTTTAAATGCTCTGATATACCTTTTATGTCAAACCAAAAAGGAGGATCGCTTATATGAAATATTATTTATGTAAAGATTTGCCTTAGGTTAATAAGTAGTAATATTAAATTTTGTGCATTATTATAATTAAATCAAAGGAACTCTCAGAATAAGGTATTTAATTTTATATTAACAAAATTAATTATTATTTTAACACGATATCATTAAAAATCAAAGCTGGACAAACTGGCGTGCTCTTATAGTCATTTTCAATAAAACTGATCAAAAAACTGTTGCAAAATATCCGTGTCACGGAAGGATTTAACACTGAACCGTTCAAAAAACTAGTCATAAACGGAAAACTTTTGAACGGAATCGTTTTCAAAGAATAAGTGGAACGGAATTTTGAAAGACTGATCTGCTTAAATTTTTTTTTTGAAAATGGAAAATTTTTAAAATTCTCCGATTTCCATGATCCGTTTCAAAATATTTAAAACAGGCTTACCCGATTTTGCAAATCATAATTTGTTCTCATTTTCATTTTATTTTATTTTTTAAATTCCTTAGGGTTTAAATGTTATTCTTGTACCAACTATAAAATTTCATTGTCTAATGATTAAAAGTATAATTATTTCTTATGCTCATTAACTTTGCTAAAATCGTCGCTTAAGCCCAGCTCTGTTAAAAACATTAGCTTAGATTCATGAAAAAGAAACTTACATCTGCGGAATCGACTAGTTTTTAAACTAATAATTTTTTTTAATGCTCCATTATTATACTCTGGAACATCCAATAAAATAATATTTTTAAGTATATTTAAATAGTTGTACCTGATATTTTTGGATTAAAAAAAATAAAATTTTATCAAATGGGTCAAGAAAAATTCCACGTAAGTTAAAAAAAAAAAAAAAAAAAAATATTTACATTTATTTTAAAAAATAAATAAATTTATAAAAATAAATTTATTTATATTTATTTTAAAAATAACTAATAATTCAAAAATATTTACATAAATTTTATTTATGATTATGATATTGTTAATAATTTAACTTGAAAAAATTATATATCGATAGTAACGTCAAAACTGTGGTATTCTACAGTTAAATTTTCAAAATGCAGTGTTTATGATGCGTAAGAAAAATTTAGATGCATTAGAATATTAAATTTTAAAATAATGCTATCGTAAATTGAAATATACAGAAGCGAATATTTTTTTGCTTAATTTAAATTTTTTTCTGAAAATAGAGTAAAATTTATGCTACTATAAGAGAGTATGCATAATGCAAATATTTAAAAGGTCTGTACAGTGTAAAAAATTACTTTAGTATAAGTAAAAGTTGCACACATTATTGCTTTATTTAATAATACGCATGAATGATTTTCCCCATAAACTTACAAGCTATTTTTTTATTCTCCCTTATTAATTTATTAATGTAAATTTTTTTTAATAAATAATTTTTTTTGACCTTAAAGAAAATTCTAAAATAGCCTTAGTTCTTTGAGTTATATCTAAAAATATATATATACATATATGAACTTAGATACTACTTATGAGTTTACTCTGCTGTAAAACCACTTTTCAAAGATTACCTTCTTTGGTTAAAACATTTTGCTAAAAACTTCTCGTAAAAATTAATCACTTTTTCAAGCGGTCTATAACTCATTTGCCTTGCAACTATGACTAATAAGTATGTAAATTTTTTTTAAAGCCTACTCCTTTTTTAAAACTTTACTCTAGTAGTTTTTTATTGTTATTTTTTCTTTGTGAAGAAGAACTTTAATAATTTATACTATTAAAACGTAATGAATAATTTTCTTTCTCCATTAATCAGAAATAATTTTACTATTGTACACTGTAAAAATATATTTCTTAAATTCTTTAATTTTTAATTTATATTTTTCAGCTTTTAGAACCTCGGGAAATTATTGAACATTTGTCAGTATTTTATATGATAAAATGATACCATTTCAAATGTCAAATATAAAATATTAAATTAAATAATTTGAAAAATGTACAAAAGCATTAAAAAATAATCCATCGTAAAAAAACGCTGAAACCCTTAATTGGCGGAATATTTTGTAAAATTAAAAAAAGATCAATAGAATTTTTTGTTCATTTTTACTAAATTTATTTAACTATAAAAATTTTTTATGGATTGGACAATCTTTGCAGAAATGAGAATAGAAATTTTTTAGCACACCCTTTTTGAGTATTTGCAGGTCGACAATACCAAGAAATTCAGAGTTATGAACTAATTTCTATTTTTATAAAGTTACATCATTACTTTAAAAAAATAAGCAATTTTCGCAAAAATCAATGATTTCAAAAAATTGACAGAAACTTAACTTGCGAAAAAAAATTAATTCTACAATTAAAAATGCAAATTTAATAAAAAATAATTAAAGTTATTAATTTAATTATAGTAATATCATATCCAAGGGAAAATTAGTCCATAATGCTGTACTTAAAATTATTTTTACGAATTGTCAATCTTCGAATATTATGAAACAAAGACTCAAACTGACGTGAAAAAAAATTCTATACGCATTTGTGCAAAAAGTGCCAAACGTTATTTTTGGTTAAAAAACTCATTTAAAGTGCACTTAAAATTCAAATACATTTTACCTTTACGCAAAACCAAAATATATTCATCCGCTTAAAAAAGAAAAAAAATTGGTCAAAAGAATTAAAAAAAAGGTCTTTTAATTTTTCATAAATTTTATTCATAAAAAATTATAAATTTGTCTTAACATGTATTTTTTATGCAAAAATTTTTTTTACCAAGGTTTATATTTTATATTAAGGTTTTGTCTGTATATAATTTAACATTGTTATGCAGATGCATAACATCAAGCATTGTTATCAAAATCCGTAGTAGTAGTGTATATAAATATATAGTCAGGCTTTGTAAATTTACCCTACAGCTTAATAAACTGTGTTTTTGTTTTATTTTTAAAATCTTTTCATGTTATGTACATAATTTTTTCTTTTTTTTTTTTTTTTTTTTTTTTTTTCATACGAATCGTTGGATAAATATACGTAGGTATATTAAGTTCACTTTTTCTTGGATTTCTCTTATTATCAGCTTTAAGATTTTTTGGTGAGCCAGCATATCTTACATAAGCATAAAAAGTATATAGACATTGCCACGCCTATTTTGATTATATATGTACACACACATACACACACATGTATATGATTCAAGCCGCCTTATCTCCTTATCCAGTTGAATTACTGCATGGCACGTCCGCCTTCGAGCCTTTGGAGTATACATAAGAGGTGTTTGGACATTGTCCAGTTTATACTATTTTACTTTCTGCAATGAAATATTCTTTCAAACTTAATATTTCCAATGAAAAAAATTCAATTTATTTTTATTTGTTTAAACAAAATCTTAAATACAAAATTTATGATAATTAGACTTACATAGTTTTATATTTATACATTGTTGACTTAATGTAATCTATTTAAGCTCATGTAATTCGAAAACAATTGCTAATTGAATATGCAATAGTATAATTTCTGCATACTCTTATTTTGTATTTTCAAGTATTATAATTATATTAATCTATTTATTCATTATGTATGTAAAGTAGTCTGTACTTTTTTTCAAAATCCTTTAATTAATAGCAGTTTTATAACAGAAAAATGAGTAGACATTTTTTAAACCTTTTTTTTAAACCGTCAGTTGTGCCTTTGTCAGAAATACGGGCTTTGGGGCCGCTGAGCAGTAAAAGAAAATTTTTTAATTCCAATAAATTTTCTGGAAAGTTATTTATCGTGTATGGAGTTTTGATTGCATATCGAATCAAAGCATTCTTAGGGTGCATGCACAAGTTGTTTGAGAAAATTTATAGAAAATATTTTAATGAAACTGCGCTTTTACTCTACAGGATGTGCAATATATTTATAAACAATTCGAGGTTCGTTAACGAAATCGTTGAATATTCTTGGTACGAAGTATGCAAAATGCGGAGATAAACGGGCCGGGCATTTAGTAATGTGATTTTGATAATCTAAAGTTTGGTATTCTCATTAATGAGTTAACGTTTATCTGTATACCACGAATTTCAGTGCTTTTGTGTAGTTTAATAATATGATTGCCATGAAAAACTAAAGAAGGTATTATTATACAAGTGTTCGTAGTATAATTTTATAAATTTAGCATTAACAGTTTAAAAAGGGTAAAGATTTCTTTTATACAGTAATGTTTAAATTTAGTTATATTATTTTCTGTATAATCCACTATTCTAAAAACTACTTTGGTCAATGATAACGTTTTTGAGCTCTGTATTACTGATATACGAAATAATATTATTGCGAGGGATTATTTTAAGGAGTATAAAACTCTTTAGTACTGGATTGTTCTAACATTTAAATGCTAATAATAATAATGATAAGACTATTTTTTTATTCCCTTTTTTTTACAATTAGAGTTAACATAATAACATTTATGAACTAATTCTCTAGGGTTTTAAGCATCATTACTGTTACTTAGGATTAGGAAAAGTTTTTATAACTCAGGTATAAAATAAAACACCGAAAATAATCATCAATTATTTATTTATTCATCTAATTAAATTAGCTAATGTTTATCAATTTGCAGCCTGGAAAATATGCCGGAGAGTAATTAGAAAAATAGTAAAATTACTTACCGAGAAAAGAATAAATATGAATTATTTTTCTTTAAAATTATAAAAAAGATAATGATTAGGTTGAAAATATAAAAAATGTCTAGAACAAGTAAACGATATTGCATAAGGGAAAAAAAATATTGAAAAGATAAGTATATAGCTAGTATACACATGAATTTTAAACACTATTTCAATTATAATACATACATACATACATATATAGAATTTTATAATAATAGCAATAATTTTCTTTATTACAAAAACGGTGTTTTTCTTTCTTTTGACTTCTTTTATCGATGGCTAGTATATTAACTCTAATAATAAATTATATAATGTGTACTTGTACATGTGCTTATTATTAAAAAAAAAAAGGGAAGTTAAGTTAAGTTAAAAAATAATAAGTATTTTCTTGAAATACCGTTTTACATACAATGCATAACAATAAAAAATAGTTATTAATATCAAAACTTACTACGTAATCTGTTTTTAAAATAGTCGAACTTACGATACACTTGTTCATAGCATGTTACATTTTTTTATTTTGGAGAATTTAGTAAACAGTTTTCTATGTTATCAGCATGTTACTATTATGCTGAAAGCAATGAATTTTTAAAATATAAAATAATTTTCTATCCTCCCGGGCGTAAAACTCGTGCGTAAAGAATTTTCTGCACTCGTTTTACGCCTAGGTAGGCAAAGAATATTGTAAGCACCATGGGTGAATTAATTTAGGCACTAGCGTGAACACAACCGGCTTCGCCGAGCACTCGTGCTAGTGCTCACGATAGTGCCAAAATTTTTACGCCCTTGATACTTAATATACTATAATTTACTAATTAACAGATAATTAATAACAAATTACTTTATTAGTTTTTTATTCACTGTGCTTAAAATTCACTTTTACGTACTGCTACAGAATCAATATAGTATATTTACGGCTCACATCTAAATAGTAAAGATTGGCCCAAATCGCACATAAATTACCTTTCGAGGTGAAACTAAGGATGTTAACCTGTGATTTAAAGCATTCTTTATTTATGGACAAGGGCCATATAAAATTTTTCTGCGTCTGTAGCTAGAAAAAACGTCTTTGCCGAACGCGCAAAGTTCAGGAAATACGCGCTTTCGAGTCGCAGACCAAAAAAAAACATTTGTAAGACCGAAAACCTTATCGTGAGCACTACGTAAAAGGCTCAAGTTAGGCTTTTAACTTTCACGCAATTGTTTCATAAATGAATCACGGTAGAGCTACTTTAGCTGAATATTTAAACAATTGGTTGAATAATAAAACAATTGGTTGAAAATTCAACAAAAAAGTGTTAAATTCAGTACCCAAAAATAGTAACCAAAACCAAAATGCTAATGTTCTTTACTTTCTACCATTTGGTGAATAACACTAAACTATAACCTACTATTTTTTTATAATTATATTCAAAAAATTATTTGTCTTTACGAATTTTTTTCGCTAAAAGGGTTAAATAACAATTAAAAAAGGAAAAACACACAAAATTGCTATTGTGATACTTTGTTTTTTTGTTATTGACAAATAAAAAATATTATTCTATTCCATTCTATGTTTGTTAACTTAAATTTTTATTAAAATTTAAAAATCAATGCAGTGAAAAATTTTTATTAAAAAGTATTTACCAAGAAAAATTTATTTTATTTTATTTTGCTTTATTTTTGTATTATGTAATTGAAAAACAAAAAAAAAAAAAACGATTGGGTAAATAGAAATTTATTTATTCAAAATTATATTTCAAAATTTACAATTAAAAATGACAACAGTTACCTTGTTAGCATATGATTAGCATTAAAAAAAAAAGTTAGAGATGTTTATTTCTTAAAAAAATATGACAGGTTGAATATTGTTAATTTTTTGGGTCAATAAATGACAGATTTCTCAGACCTAAGTCTTGTTTAGACAACTTGGATTATGAAACTTGGAAAATGAATGTTGTCATGAAGTTGCCTTCTTAAATTACCCTAAAAAGAATTGATTAAGAATTATAAAATATTGAATAAATAAATTTCTTTTTACCCAGAAGTTTTTATTTTTTCAATTACGTGATAAAAAATAAAGCAAAATAAAATAAAATTTTCTTGGTAAATACTTTTTAATAAAAATTTTTCGCTGAATTGATTTTTAAATTTTAATAAGAATTTTAGTTAACAAACATAAAATGGAATATAATATTTTTTATCTGTCATTAAAAAAATACAAAGTATAGCAGTAACAATTTTGTGTGTTTTTTCATTTTTAAATTGTTATTTAACCCTTTCAGCCAAAAAAATTCGTTAAGACAAATAATTTTTTGAATATTATAAAAAAATAGTAGGTTATATCTGCCACTTATTACTAGATTTATAAATATTCCAAAGTGATTCAAAAACTGCTCCAAAAAGAATTAAAAAACATTATGTTTGATTGGTGCCCAAGTCACAGATTATAAAATATATAAATTACCTTCAATTATAATCCGTGCTCCTAAAATCTTGTCACTATTTTACTAACGAACGAAAGTTCTTGACTCACTGTATTTCTCAATTAGTTATTTAATTACAAAGACTTTTATACTTAATCTTACAAAAATTATCTTCTTAAGCAAAAAAAATGAAACTTTTTATAAAAAAATAATTTTAGTAAAAATTTTTACATTTTATGTTAAAATATTTTTAAAAGATGAGTAACTAAAATTTACATTAAAAAAAAGCAACGAGAAAAATTTTCTTAACATTTTTTAATTAAATTTAAAAAAAAAGAAAAATTTAATTAACTAAAAAAAAAAATTCATTAACTAAAAAAAAATTTTTTTTTTTTCAAACAAGTTCTAAGTTTGAAAAATAAAATCAGAAAAATTATGTAAAATTTTTATATGAAAAAAAAAATAGAATATTATTAATTTAATAAAATATTAAGATGATAGTTTTTGACTTTTGAATATCTAAATTATAGTTTAAATTGGTTTTTATCATTTTATTATCCATAAAAATGATCAATGATAATTAAAGATTACGTAAAAGAATTCGGGATTGTAAAAAGATTATTTTTTACATATTTCTTTATGCTTAACAAAAAATCGTGTTTAAAACGTAGCGTTATTAGAGAAGTTTTTCCAAAAAAATCAGTACATTCTGAAGCGAATTTTTGTAAACGTAAATTTTCGGTTAGAAATTGTAATTTTCCTTAGAATATAGTTTAATCTATTGTTTGTAAATTATTTGAATTTTAATTTACCTTTATCAAATGTCTGAAGAAAGATCAAAAATTTTCGACGTCAGTACATAAGAACGTTAAATAAAGCTTAAAACTTGGTGAAATTTAATCCTTTAGTAAATTTGGTTAACAGGTATAAAAAGAGAGGGTAAAGTAGAAAATCTTGTTTAAAGGTGAACGTTCTCTGTCATTAAAGGAGAAATTCCTGATATTTGAGAAAATTCCTTTTAGAAGCAGCTTTTAATTATAAAAGTAAAAAACAATAGCAATTAAAGGAAACAAAAGTTTAGATAATTTTTAATAATTTTATTTTGAAACTTTGCATTATTGTAATTGAATACTTGTATAGGATAAAAAGGTATGCAGAGATTAAATTTTAATGCATAGTTTTTAAGTATAAGTGAAAACTTTACTGTATTGTTTGAAAATTGAAATACTAGTGTCTATAAAAGTAAGTACTATAAACTGACCCTTGTTAAATAAAACGAATTTTTAATAACCCAAAATGCTTCTACTATGTCCATGCATAAATTTACCACTCAAAACTTTCTAATAAATATAAATGTAAAATAATCGTTTTTTCTTTAATCTTTAATCAAAATTTAAATCCTGGACCGATAAATAGATTTTGTGCCTTTAGAATTCGAATTATTTTTCGTTAACCATGCAAGAGAATCTACTTTCAAAGTATGCAACTATTTGGTATAATTTTTTTACAATACGATGAATCGGTTGAATCATTTAGGAATCATTTCGACGATGAAATAAAAAATACAGGTACATCGTTTAAATACTATTTATCTAAATAATTTGAACTCTTTTAAAAAATTCAGTTTTTTTTTTATGAATAAATAAATAAAAATATACTTCAATAAAAAAGTAGTACAATAAAAAAATTAAACTCATATTTTACTTCCTCTACTAAATTCAAATCCTCAAGACATACAATATTCATAGGAATTTATTTTTTTCTGAGAAACCTCTGATCTGTATATAGCATGCTATATAAACGAAGGAGGAAAAAAAAGGAAAGAGTATACGACAGAATAAATTTTAAAGTAATATTTAGTACATTTTATTCTGTACACACACAGACACTAACATACAATCAAACACACGTATAAAAGAAGAAAAGAAAGTTAATTTTTCAGTACGCTCCAGTAGGTAATTGAATTATCTTTTTCTCGTTTCGGAGTTCACTGTATGTATTTCAAATCCTGAAATCATGCAGTACATTTAGTGGCGAAGCGTATATATATTTATACTACTAGGTAATCTCTCAAGAAACTTATTTTAAACATGTGTGTATGTAGAAAATGTGCATGTGTATTCAAACACTTTCAGCTTAAAAAGTAAAAAAAAAAAATACATAAAAAAACGAATAAGAGAGCGTAAATTTATTTTATTCGTTGACGTTAGTCGCGAAAACGAGTGGTGAAAAATTTTTTACCGTCCTTTTGCATAACTAAATTCAATCGAAAAGAGTTTTAGTTCATACATATTTACATCTATATTTACGTGTGACTTACGAAGGTTTAACTTATATATATACGTGTGGGTGTGTTTGTGTAAATGCTGTACTTAACATAAAAAATTTCAAATTCAAGTCAACGAGTTTAATACTATATGCTGTTCATGAAACGAAGGAAAACTGAGGGCTACTATTGCAACCTCAAGATATGTAAAATAGGAAAAAATCAGCTTTTCTAAGGATTTTACCTTGCATAAAAGTAACTGCTTATGCAACTTCACTTTATATTGAAGGACCAATTTTACTTACGTATTAGACGAGTTATTTAGCTAATAAATACACATTAGGACTAAGTTTAATTAGTTTAATCTTAGATCAGACGAACAATACACTCGTAATTATGAATAATTAGTTGTTTTTGATGAAAATGATTATTCGAATGAAAACTGGTGATTTTACAATGGAATTTATCTGAAAAAAGTTTTTTAAGTAGAATGCTATTTATTTCTATTATTTTTCAAAAAATTTAAATGCTGCTAACGTTTCTCATCAAATATTACTATCTTCTCTTACCATTTTATCTATATTCGAGTTATCTTTAGCAAAGTAGCTCCTTTGATATAGCTTGTGATTCTGTTTTCTTCGAATCCATTCAAGAGACATGCCAAAAGATGGTTCATTATAAAATAAATAATCAAGATTTACCTATCTATCCAAGGTGAACTAAAGAATAAATATTCGTATAAATTCAGTAAAGATACTATTTTTTGAAATTAATCGAAAACAATATAAAATATTTATGAGTTTTGTTCTTTGTGAATTAAATATTTTTAATTATCGAACTTTTGCCAAAAATTATAGCTACTGTTTTAGATATTAAAAATTTGAGTTATAGCTATTATTTGATTTAAAAACAAAATGAAACTACATTATAGTATTCAAATAGGAATATATTTAATTCAATTAATGAATATAATATTGAATTTTAAAGTTAAAACTTTTAGACTCAATACCGTTGAAAATTTATTTGGACGAATATATACATATTATATACTTGTGCCACATGAGAGTAATTGCTATACTATATTACTACAACTATTACTGATGGTTTGCAACTAAAGTTCAACCATGAAGTTCATCTATGTATAGTAGTAGTATATTATAAAGCTTATTCAATTCTCAACTATAACCTCGATTTTAGACGGGAGAAACTCTCTTCCTCTCTCTTTCTTTTGTTAATTGAATTTTTAAAAAAGTCAGTTTTTGCATGGCTAACTTACACTTTATATGTGAATAATAAATTTCATACATTGTATACTAAATTTATAGTTTAAGCTACTTATACTTCGTTTAAAAAGCTAATTTTATAAAAATATCAACTTGTGTAATATTTTTCTTTAATTATAAGCTGGAAAATTTTTTCCTTTGCCACAAGTGGAAATTTCCTCTTGCCTTAAATGGATTTCCGAATGAAAAAAAATAGTACCGTTATTTCGCTAAATCAAAACCAGTCGTCAGTTAATTATTCGAGTAAAAATGATAATTTTAGATATTCGTACTCTCATAAAAAAAAATTAAGTACTACGTCCAAAAAAAAAATTTTTGGCGTTTTTTGTATTTTTTAGCAGTAAAAATTTTCAAAAAATTACGTATCAGATTCAAAAATTGACTATAAACGATATTTCTAAAACTAGTACTCCCATAGAAATAAATTAAATACTGCGTATAAAAAGAAAAAAAAAATTATTATTATATATTTATATATTTATTATTTATATTTATATTATAAATTATATATTTATTATTTTTTGTATTTTGTAGTGAAAAAAATTTTCAATAAATAAATTATAAGATTCAAGATAATGAGTAAAAGTCATACTTTCAAATATAAGTACTATCATAGAAATAAATGAGGCACTACATCCAAATTAAAAAAAAAAAAGTATCTCGAGATTTGTTGGTATAAAAAATTTGGAAAACAAAATTAAGTCTTTATACAATAATGGTTGTTAAATGTCCCCACACATACGCACACACACATATATACAGACTTTTTTAACGCCATCTTGATGACAGTTTATTAGCCAATCAAATTGCTTGTTTACGAATTTGAATTTTTCTATTTTCTTTACAGATTATAACTTTTATTTATTACATACATCTGTCTTCGATGTTTCTTTAATAAAGCTAATGGGAAATTATAATGTGGATGAACGACACAAGCTCGCATAAATTCTTAAAATTTTCAGTATATTATTATGTTTTTAATTCTATTAATTAATTCTTACCATTTCCCCTTTTTTAACCTGAAATAGAAAAAATTTGTTTAAAAAGCCAAGAAAATTTTGAATTTAAAGTATCTGAAAATTTCTGGGGCTTATCGTGTACCCGACAACCGACCTATAAAAAAAGACTGAACTTTCAGTTCGGGTACCCGAAAAATTCGTTAAACAGCACATCCCTAATATATATCTTAGAAAAAACAAAACAAAAAAATATAAAAAAAAATTTTATGTTATACTGACCAAAACAAAGAAATTTTTTTTACGATCACAGATGTTATGTACAATTGCACGTATATTTTTCAGCACTTGTACTTTTTTTTATCTGAACTTATCAAAAATTATATTTATAGTAATAGTTTTTGATAAGTAAACTTTTATACCAAAAGATATATTGCTTTTCAAAACTGTAAAGGTTTTTATTTAATACAAAGACAAATATATAACTTTTACAAGATAAACACAAAACTTACACTAGACTAAAAAGATAGTGTGAAAAAGGCAGTCTTTTATATATTTAATTCATATGTAGGAAAGTAAAAGATAAAATATTTTAACCAAAATCTATTAAAATTATTAAACTTTTTCTATTAGTCAGATTTGGATTTGGTAATGGAAAAAAACTTTTTCTAACTTTTTTTTATGTTACATAAATGAACGGTCATAGAACATGTTAAGCTAATATTCCAAATTATTCAAGTCGAAGCAGCTGAATTATTTCAAATCCGAAATCTCAAATTATGGAGTATCTAAAACGAGTCTAATTTCCCCCCCCCTCCCTTCTAAAAAGGTTATTATTATTAAATCCCTTCTGTGTTAGTGGCTTATTTATAAAATTCCCTTCCTTACGAACATGCCCAACGTTAAATATCTTTAAGAAGTGACTTTAAGTTATAAAGCCAAATTTGAGTAAAAATCTCCATCTTATGTACAAGCTTATGTACTTACAGCAAATTAAAGAATAAATCGATTTATCAATTCTTTAAGTTTATGGTTATTAATATTAGGAACGTCAGCAGCAAATAGCACTATAGATATTGAAAACTAGACTATGAGCACAGGCCTATACAGTATAATTTCACATTTCTTTCACCACCAAACTGTTCTGTTTGAATTTTGCTTCCTCGAAAGTTTAATAAACTTACTTATAAATTAATTAAAAATAAAATAAACAAGAGAAAAAAAAGTTAATATTGTTTTAGTATTCTAAAAAGTTTTAGGAAAAATTGGCGCGGTTCCTAAAAATTTAAGCATTTTTAGTTGTATATATTATTCATTTTTTCTCATTTTTTATCATATCTAATTTTCTTTTTTCTTTTTGTATCATCTGGAACATTTACAATGGTTTTTATTTCCAATATTCTCGTTCTTTTCCAGTTCATGGTTATCGTAGATTTTTTTTTTTTTTTTTTGAAAAATAAATAAAGTGAAAAAAAGAAAGAGGTTTTACTTTACCATTTAAATTTAAAGGTTTCATACCGTATATAAAATTCTTTTTTTTCCAATTTTTATTATTGCTATTATTATAAAATTTATCTTTTAATAAATGGATTACTTTATGCTCGTGCATGTTATTTTTTTCAAAACTTATGGGGGTTCTTTTACTAAATCTTGAATAAAAATGTAACGTGATAAGTAAAAGGATATTTTTTTGCATAATTCCCTTTTTTAATTTAAAAGAAAATATCATTGAAATTAATACTGATATTATTATTATTATTTATTATCTCGTGTTTCAGAAATGAAATTGATATATTCTTTTTCTATTGTTGTATCTTACGTTGCTGATTTTTTTTTAATTTAAAAAAAATGAAATTAAAGAACTTTTCATAACATTTTAGTGATTCTTGGGCAAAATAATTGAAAAATACTTATCTTTTACAGATTTATTAAAATTTGATAAACTGGAGATTTATATTCTGGTTTTAATTGATAATATAAAGCTTATTCCTTATGAATTTTTTTTTCTGACGATAATTCAACTTGAAAATTTATATATGTATATTATAAATTTATGTTGACGAGTTTGCGACATTGATATGTCTGGTTATATATATTATATATATATTCTTAATATTCATACTTACATACACATATACGTGTCTACTTTGACATACTAATACCCTCGTATAGTTTCGCTTAAATTCATTTCACGCGTTATAATCTTTAATTAAAGTGAATTTTCCGCGGCGCATATAATACAGGTTTGTAACTACAACGCGAACTTTTCAAAACCCCGCCTGTCGTACACAAACGAACCCTTTTTAGAGTCAGTTTTAAAAAAATAATTATATCTTACTTTTATTTTTAAATAAAAACATTTTTCATCGATAATTTTTTTAATTCTACATGCTGGTCGATTTATAAAAAGTTATAAAACTAATTTTTAAATCACATTTAAATGTGATTAGAGGAAGGAGGGACCCCCCACTGTTTGTAGTCCCGGTTAATCATTTATTTCGAAGTTTTTTTACGAAAAATGTATGCCTGACAAACGCTAGAAAAATTAAAATTATGTCCCCCTTCTAAGGAATTAAAATTTTAATTAGTCCTAAAGGCTAAAACACTGATTTTCAGAAAGCTCTTATTTTCTAAATATTGTTCGTTACTAGCTACTGACAAAAAAAAAATCTTATGTGACCCAGAACGCAGTTCACCATTTACCTAATTAAAATATTTCATGCTCCAGGCATCCAAATATTTTCCTTTTTTGCAAAAATGTAAAAGTTTTTAATTTTTATAGACGTATATTTGTTCTTTTTTATAGAGGAATTTGTTGATTTTGGAGTGTTCTATGTGTATTTTTTTTTAAATTTACGCCCTGTTTGCTATCAAATTACATTTTATTTTATTCGTACATTACAAGTTAAACAAAATATTGTTCTACAAAATTTTTTTATACTGGTTTATTTGTTTGACCAATATTTTTCATATAAAACTTAGTTAAGCTTATAGTCCAGTAAAATCACGATTTGGATTGTTTTCTTATTGGCAAACAACAGATTTGGTAAAGAATTCTTAGGTCGTTGATCACGAACTTGGGATCTCGTTTTACAGAAATTGAGACTTTACCCTGAAATTAGTAAAAATACCTCCAAAATATATTTTTATGTCAGAAAATTTTTATTTTCCTTTACTCTTAAAATAAAATATTTGACAAAAATTTAACATTTTTAAAAGTAACATTTTTTATACAATTTCAACTTCAGTCTTTTAAATTATGTTCAAAAACATTTTTATTGCTCTTGGTTCAAACATTTGGTAATAATTTTCAAAAATTTAAACCTAAGGTTTATTTGAGGAGGTTTAAACTATCCCTAATTATCAATTTTGATTATATTAGGAATTAGTGAAATGAAATTTTCTCTGTATATAGGTTTTTTGGGCCACTAACGACAATTTTGTGGTCCTTTTTTATTTAAAGTTAGTGAAACACTCTTAAAGTACAAAATTCGCCCGGGGGTGCTTTTGATAAATTCGGGTGAAATTCAAAAAGTTTAAATGCTATAAAAAAATTTTTTTAGACATCCATTATTTCTTAATGTAACCAAAACTGTATTAAAGAGTACTTTTTCTTGCTATATTTAGTCAGTGGGTTTAAGTTATTATTAATTAATACTGAATATTTAAACATAGAGCAAAAAAAAATGTTTTTTCTTTCTAGCGGGCCGGAAACACTTTTTTCGCCTCGTAACGAGATCGAAAAAAACGCTTTTTCACCCCACTGAGAAAGAAAAATTTCGTTTTGTCCATGGGAACAAAAAAAATACCCCAGATCGCAGTTTACCTAATTAACGTGCGATCTGAACCATTACTTTTTTTGCTCCCTTCATTAAAAATGTACTATTTCACATAATTCAAGACCAAATTTGAAATTACGTAAAATATATCATTTTTAGGGATAATTTTTGCTAATTTAAAGATAAAGCTCTTAATTTCTTTAAAATATGACCCTAAAATTTGTGATCAACGACCCTATAAACCTACACTGGACCAAATAGTAAATTTACTACCCAGATAGTAATTACCCGGACAAGAACTATTACAGTGTAAGTTTTATATGAAAAACATTGATCAAAACAAATGTCCAAGTTAAAAAAAAAATCTGAAGAATTTTATTCTGTTAAATTTTTATCGTGTCTAATGTATACCTGTAGAATATATCATCTATATAGAATATGCACGTGTTGAATATGATATGTGTAGAATGCGATTTCGCTGAATCTATTCCTGTATTATTCCTTTCTATAATTTATTTCTTAGATCAATACTTTTTAAAATAATGAGATCTTTGAAATAAAATTAGTGTTCTTTAATTTAAATATTGGCATTTATGATTAAAAATAATTTCATAAATTAAATTATCTAGCAGTCATTTATTCTTGTCGAATCAAATACATAATTGAACTGCCAGATGTAAAAACAGGTTATAAGGTTTTTATTGATGAAATAATTTACAAAAAAAAATTCGCATATTCAATTATTGTTTTTTGGAGATCGATAAAAATATTTATTTTAGTCATGATAGCGAAGTCAAAATAAGTAATATAAAAAAAGTAATGAATAAGTAATGAAGTAACGTAAAGTAATTAAATTAAATAACTTAAGTAACTACATTCTAGGAATTAGTTCTTTCATAGAAATAAATTAGGTACTACGAGAATTAATAGCCGAAAATAGCTAAATTAGAAATCCCTTGACATTTGGCATACTTATTATGTATTTAAAGACTACAATTTTGCGCTAATACTTTTTTATTTTGTATCTGTCGGCTCGAAAAAATCAACAGTCAAAGCTTTTCACGATCCGTCTGCCGTGTTTTCCAAATACATATTATATCTTCTTTATCTATTTTTACCATTTACGAAAAATCTTGTAGAGCAAGCAATTCGTTTATCATATTTTTCTATATTACTTGTTTTCATGCTAGTGTAATGTACTAGTGTCCCTGTAAACGTGTTATCTTCTGTGTCTGTGTGTCTGTGTTTATTAGTTATCTTGTTCTTCTTTAGCGTGTGCTGCATGGATAAGTGATTGTTTTGGATAAGCATTTATTGGTGTGACACTTAATGGTAGCTTTAACCTTGGTGGTATAGGTAACGTGTCTAATTTTTGCTTTGATTAAATTTATTAGAAAATGTTCTTTTTGTTTTTTCATCAATACCTGCATCTTTTTTTTTCTTTATCTATCTCTTTCTCATTATTTTTATTTTTTTCTCTTTCATTCTCAAATCTCTTGAATGCCTTGTCAAGGTTACAACTTATCTCACCTATGCGTGATTTATTTCTGAAACTTTTTAAATCATCAGTTACATGTTTTAACTTATTAAAATCCTTCCTTTCTTCTATTGAGGCATCATTTTCTACTAATTTTTTTAAAGGCTATTTCCGGATAAGTACTGTGATTTGTCCCCTGGAACTAAACCTAAGAGTAGCATCCAAAAAGTTATAAAAAATCTCATTGATTTCCATTGAAATTAGACCTCTAGACCACGACACAGGTCCCCGAGAATTAAAAAAAAAATGCTTTTTTGGAGTCTTTTTAGATTCTGTTTAATACTCTACTTATAGGCTAGGAAACTTAATATTCCATCACTTATCAAGATTTTTCAAAAATTTGTTCTGGCCTTTAGGGTCTTTTTAAGATCCTGAAATATAATTTTGAATTTTTCGAAAATCGGTTTACGCATATTTTTGTAATCTTCAAATTCTAGCTGCAATTACTGTTAATATTACTGAACTCTTTGCCTCCTGATATTAGGTTTATGTTTAAAACCATCTTATTTATACATCAGCTAAAAATTGACTCTTCGATTGTAACTTGGATCTACGTTACACTTAGTTCAAGCTGAGCTTTTTTTTTGCAAATTCGAATAATTATAAAACCTGATGTACAGACTCGGATGATTCGCAAATTAAATTAATATACCATAGTAATATCATTAAACTATTACGCATACCAATTTCTATATATATTTTTCACGGAGTGAAACTATATTGACTGTAGAATTATCTTTTCAATAAACGAGGTTATATTATATTAAATTTTTTATGTAAATGAATTAATATTTATTTATTACTTTATACGAATTTATATGTACATTACATATTTTATATTTATTTATTAATTATAATTATTTTTTAATTTAAAACTTTATATTTCATATTTGCGGAATTTGTACTGTTGTGATTTGCACTTGGATTTAGAAATAAAGACTATCTATATTCTATCTATCTTTTTATTATAATATATTACTTATTTCAAATATTGTTTTTCAGTTCCCATGATAATATCAGTTTATGAACCTTGAGAGTATAAAAAGTCTATCTCTAGATATTTTATTTGCTACGACACGAAATAAGTTATGATAAATGAGTATAACTATTAACTCAACTTGTAAATGTAGTAAAAAATAAGCTGTACAAATAATTCAATAAAAATAAAACAAAGATAAAATAAAAATAAATAATTTGGTCAAAATTATTTTATCGCAGTTAAATTGGTACTTATTTCGTATAGTGTAGATGTTACAGTTAGGCCCCGTTTCCAATTTATTACCGGTAGATGAGATAAATTTTAAATCATTCTGAAAATATTATTTAGAAATAACTTCAATTTCAATAAATTTAATCGAAATTTTTCAATTCTCACATATATTTTTTTTTCAAGATTTTTTCAATAAAAAGAAAAAAAAACATTAAACACATAATAAATTTCGAAAAATAAATTTTTTTTTGATTTGCGATAAGTTAAGCAAGGCAATACTTCTCTTTTTTTCAAAGCGATAATTCAGAACGCAGTAATAAACTATATACCGTAGTATAATAAATAATAGAAAAAGTAATAAATAAAAAGGCTCTCTCTGTCATTTATGTTTTCAATCGTCAATTAAAAAAAAAAAAAAAAAAAATGTTTTACTTTATTTTTGAGTAAATAAAGAATTATATAATAAAATTTAGAAAAAAATAAAAAAGCAGGAAGACAAAAGGAAAAAAAAAAGTAACGTATAATGAGTCACCCTATCTATTTTATACAGCTTTGCGTAATTTCTAAAGAAATAAGGGTTGTGGCTTGCATTTATATTTTGCATATTAAAAAAAAAGAAGAAAGAAGATTTAGATGAATTCATAATAGTTTTTTTTTTTAAACTTAAAACAGTGTTTAATTCTTTGTATATATAAATAAAATTATTAATTTATGAAGTTAAATTATTTTTTATACATAAAAAAATTTAATTAATTGAAGTAATTTTTTTTTCTCCTTTTTTTTTTGCATAATATATAAAAATTCTTTTTCTACCTGTTTTAAGCTCGAGTTATCTAAGGTATAATCTGTATATATTGGAATAGAGGTAATAAGATCGCACAAGGTTATAGGAAGTCTAAGCCGTTAAAAAAAAGATATAATTGAAAAAAAAAAGTGAGTGAAGAAAAAAAGAAATAATAAGACTGGGATGAAAATCGGTTTTATAGAAACTTTAGTTCAAGTGAACGTTGGTGACTCTACTAACAAGAAAAAAACGTTTTAAATCGAACGAAAGCTGAATGGAATAACTTTGTTCTCTTTGAAGATGACGATGAGATTCCTACCTTTGCCATTTTCTTTTCTTTTCTTTATTCTCTTATTTTTACTATCAGCCAATTCTCGTAAATGCAAACCGCCAACAAGACTAAAGTTTTATGTGATTTTTTGAATTAACTTCTACAGATATTGCTATTTTACGTGTTGAAAAAATCATTTTCTTCTTTTTTTTTTCCTTAGATATTTCATTACGTTTGCAATTTTCTAGGGAAAGCATTTAAAATTATTTTTTTTTTTTACTTTTTTATTATTTGTATTTAGTTTTTTTCTTGATAACAATTGTATATTTAAATTTATAAAAGATCTTATCAAATTTTTCCGATAAATATTTTTTAAAGGTTTTCAAATCCCTTAAAATTTATAATAATTATGCTAAAACTTTTTCTAAATCCAAAACGATCAGTAAACTGAAAAAAAACTTCAATTGTCACAACCAGACTTCCAGTTCGGCCGGGTCGATTTTTTGTAAATTATCCAAGAAATTAAGAAAAATAAAAAAAATAATAAGTGGTTACAAGGTAAATAAAAAGTAAAAATCGTTTGTGTTTTCGTTGAACAAATCTAATTTCAGCAAAAAATTTTTGGTTTACCTTTTTTCAGGTTTTACATAATTAGCTTCAGAATATATAATTAAAAAAAATAATCAAGCTGCAGCAGCCAAAACTTTGAAGCAATCTATTGGTATACCATTTTTACAGTGTCTTCCAATTCATAAGTTTAAAAATTGTGTTTAAAATAAAACTTGCAACAACCAGGTTTTTTTTCAGTGTAGACGAAAGATATATTTCTATTATTTCTATAAGTATAAAAAAGATTGTCTAAACTATTGATGTATACAATGATCAGAAACTATAAATTTCACATTTTTACTACTTTATAAATTTCCATCATTTTTTTTATCAATATATCTACTGTTAATAAATATATCAGTAAGACTGCAATTGTAAGAAAACATTGTAGTCATCTTTTCTCCTTTTTTTCTATGACTAGAACTTTATATTGTCCACTTTTATGTGCACATGAAATAAAGAAGTATTTAATGAATTGCTATTGCATTCATTTGAAACGCAAGTATGTAAAGAAAAAAATTTTTTTGTTCATTTAGGTGAACTTTAAATACTTTTAATAACTACACTGTAAAAAGTAACTTTCTTAGATTTACAAAAAAAATAGAATTTTTTCAAAAAATTAGCGAATTTTCAAAAAATTTTGTAAATATTCGATAAAAATCGTAAATTTACTAAAATTAGTACATTATCGAAAAATTCGAGAATTCTCGATTTTTTTTTGTGATTTTACGAAAAAAGTTATAAATTCACAACTATTTTTCGTAAATTTACAACTATTTTTTGAAAATTTTCGAAAAAGAATTGTAAATTATCAATTTTTCTTGCGAATTTACAAAAAAAAATCGAGAATACTCGAATTTTTTGTTAATATACTAAATTTAGTAAACATACGATTTTTCTCGAATATTTACAAATTTTTTTGAAAATTTACTAATTTTTCGAAAACGTTCTAATTTTTTTGTTAATATAAGAAAGTTACTTTTTACAGTGTATATAAAAAATAAAAGAGTTAATTCCACAATTAAAAATTATTTAGAAAATTATATGCAGCCTGAATGTAGAATTTATAATATTTCTTTTTTACAGAATTTTTTATTAAATGCATTTTTAAAACTGACTTTTTTTCAGTATTGTATTTATTTTTTCTTTATTTTATATGTCAGCTAAAAAAAATCTAGGAATTTAATAAAATTTTATTATTTACAAATTTTATTTTTATTGATCGATCTAAAAAAAAAAAAGATATTTTTTATTTATTTTTATAAATGTTAGATATGTAGAGATAAACCAAGTCAATACACACATATATCGTATAATTCCCTATTTTTTATTTGTACTTTGAACGTATATCGATAGGTTATATAGAGAGAAAAGTAAAGGGGATGCGTGGTAACTGAAGTTAATCCGTGATTAAACTCCGTTTCAAGGGCCATTAAGCTTGGACTAAAGGCACTTTAATCTGCCAGTGGGTTGACATGGATGTTCTATCGATTCAAGTTTTAAGCCCCCCTGTAAAAAAAGCTCTTCGCTTTGCCATATAACACGTTGCAGGAAAATATAAAAAGAAAATAATGTTTAATTCTCGATTAGATATAATAAACAATAAATATGAACTAGCTAAATTTTGAAAGATAGGTTTAAGTCTCAGTGGGGATATCTATATCTTGTTCTTAAAGTACTTTAGATTCTAGTAGATGAGCATTAAGCCCTAGAGATTTTCAAGATCTCCAATGCCATAATTGGATTTGAATCTGAGTTATGCGATTGCCCAAACTGACACCGAAAACTCTTCTACTTACTATAAAGCTAATGTATGAAAATCTAGGAAATTCTCTTGCTCTCCTTTCCTATGTATAACGGGAAATACCTTCAGGCTTCTCTTATCTCTCTTTTATTTTTATTATTACTTACACTGTCTTTAGAAATTTCAAACTTATATATACAAAAAGGTAGAGGCCTCCTTAACTAAACTTTATAGATTTTCTAAGGATTATGTACTTCGATTCAATTTAGTTTTGCTTTTCTCTTTTTAAACTATAAAAATATCATTAAATTACAGAATTTTATGGAAAATATAATTTATCATTTATTTCAATTGATTTTTTTTCTACAAAATACATAAATACATATTAGCTCGGCCATCATTTTAAAAATTTTATTTTTTTCACTAACGCCATTCAAGGATTATAATGCTAATATCTGGGACTTCTCTATACTTTCAACCAATTTCCAACCAATTTCTTAATAATCACTTGCAGCATATTATAAATTAAAGTTAAAATGTTTTTTAACATTGAACATATCTATATGCATGGCCAGGGGGAAAGGGTATTTTAAGCATGTCATTTGGGTTGGAGACTAACGTGACATAGTTGGAAGGTAAGGACTTAAAAGAATTTGAGTTTTGGACTTAGAATAATATTTATTTAGGGAGTTAAGATTATAATTTTGATAAATGGATATAGAATAATAAGGATTTTAGAAGCTTGAAACTTTTTTTCTTTGCTTAAAGATTTAAAAAATAAATTTAAACATGTTCCATGTTTATTGTTTGTGAGTTTACAAACCGGTTGAAAGTGTATTTTTGCTTACTTTGCTCACCCATTACTTTATATTTGAATTTGAATTGTATTAAGATTATAGAAAATTATCCCAATGATTACTCCTGAATATATCTATTAACAAGACCTACATAAATATACTAATACTACTAATATATTATTCTAAATAAATTTAAAAAAAAAAGTATGTTCAAAAAGCCCATATTTTTTTTGTTATAATATACATTAAATTTAAAAAAAGCATATATTAGAAATGACGAATATGACCCGGAAACCTTAACTTTTTTTTCTACACATAGTTTCCTTTTTACCTTCTTGCTATTGTCAGGTGAATATAATATTTTCTTATTCTTTCTTATATACGCACGCGCGCAAGACACGCACACAAATAAAAATATGTATATATATAACGACGCTTAATATAAAAAAAAATTTAGTAAAAGTATTAAATATAAAGTTGACTTGAAGCTTATGTGTGCTTCTAGCATCCTCTTTACTTATAAAGGACTGGGCTTAGTACGTAATGACCCTTCTCTACTTATTCTTTTTTTCTATTCTTTTTTTCTCTACTTATATATATACGAATATATATGCACCTTATTTTGTTCTTTATTCTTAGTTTTCACTACTGAACATACCTTCACTTAAAAAAATTTTCTGAAAGAGATCTTTATTTTTTTTTGTGCTAGAGTATAACAGCGTTTTGTTTTAACGTTAAACTATACCTGGGCAATTATCTCCAAGAACCCGCTAGCACACTCTTGTTATAATCTTTTACCTTTATTATATACATATACATGAATTTTAATACATATATAGTACGTAAGAGAAAAATACGTGAACTGATTCAGCTGATTGCAACGCAGTAATTTTTTTTTTTTTTTTTAATTTTATTTTTAAGAGTTGGCAAAAATTTAGAGTATACAATTTTCTACTTACTTTCTATTTTACCATTTTGACAAATTTAAGTGTTTGTTGACAAATAAGAATCTGGTTTATTAATTATCAAAATGATATACTTAGAAATTAAAGATTATGAGCTTAAAATATGACTTAAGACAAAAAAAAAATGTGTTCTAAAATCAACGACTAAAAATATTTATTGAGGTAGGATTTGCTAAATCAATTTATCAAGGTATGCATTAGATCTTTTTAAAATAACCAGGTTATATTAATATCTAGATAATTTAAATTTTAATTAGCACTATTTTTAGAAACGACCACCCTATGTATACAAATATATAGATAAAATCGTGCCTTATAAGATTGTCAGGTCCGAAAATGGAAAAATCCTAAAAATATCTACAAAACTGTGGTTGAAAATTTTCTAATTCTGTTTTAGTTGGTCCAGCAGAAAACCAAAGGTTATTTCATCCAGTCGAGTTTAAGTAATCACAAAATAAACGATTTCAGATATCAAAAAATTATGGAAAAAATGCTAAAAAATGAAGTATTTTTTAATTTTAAATTGCCCGAAGGGTATCTACCGTATTGGAGCCAGTTTTCGATCGTATTGGATTTCGATTAAATACACGCAAATTAGCTTTTACATAAAAGAGTATGCATCATTTATCTAGAATCGAATTTTCTTATGAAACTACAAACCCAAAGGAACTAATTTCCACCTTACCGATGTTAAAAAATAATTTAAATTATAAAAAAATAATAATAATAATGTACAAAGTTACGAGATTTTTCTCTTTGCTATTTAAATTCAGTTTTTAGGTATACATACTCTATCCCAAATATTAAAAAATTTAAGTGATGCTTTAATAAATAAAGAGAATATTTTTTTATTTATTACAAAATTATTTTAAATTTTTTAAGTTTTCCATAATTTTTTTAAAATATAATTCTTATTTTTCTTTTTGATTACTCTACTGATTAATTTGTTGTATTCTAATTATTTACTTATGTATATTTTATAAAAATGTGTATTTTGAAGGATTTTATATCCTGTTTATATTATAAACAAATAAATAAATAAATAAATAAATAAATTGGTATATATCAATAATCCTGACCTTTTTTACGCAAATAGGTTTTCGATATTTTCAATAAAAATTTTGCAACTGTTAGAGTTCACCATCTGATACCTAAGAGCATCACTTTTGTTACATTTGTGATCGTGTCTGAAATAAAAAAGCCTTTGCTTTTTTATAAATCAGTGCAATAAAATTTTTTAATATGGTTGATAGTACCAATTATACCAATTAGTGACAAAAGTTTTTTTATAAATGACCACTTAACTTCCATAAGAATTATATGGTATTTCACATTATTTAGGCAATGGTCATTAATTGGTACAGACTTTTTAATTAAATACTAACACATTTGTTGCAGTAGATTTTAGAGTTTCACCCATGTAGCAGTCAACGCATTCATTTTTTTCTTATTATATTATTATTATTATTATACGTATACTCTTTTAATAAAAAATTTAGGTATTTTATAATAATAATAATAATTTTTAAAATAAAATAAAGTACAGGAATTATAAAGAAAATAAATAAAAGTTCTTAAAAAAAAAAAATTTAATTTGCTAGCACCTTTATTAGAAACTCTTGATTCTCTTTATGCAACTAAAAATTTTTTAATTATTTCAATGAAATTTTTAGGATAATATAATTTCCTGTGCATTATTAAGTATACGTAATTAAATTAACTTTGTAAAATTTATTTCATAGTTAATTAAATATATTATTTTTTTTTCTATTATATTTTTTGTAAAAATAACTTTCTGATTTTTGAAAGTGTATACGCTCATTTTCATTATCTCTATTTGGTTTTTTGTGCATAAAATTACTTTTCTTATGTATATAAAACTATATTATTCCCATACATATTTTTTTTTCAACATTAAATACCTATATATGTATATATATATATATGTTCTACTTTTAACGTATATTTTCTTTTCTCTATCATCTCATTTTATGTTTGAATCGTATCATCAGCGTATAATCTGTAAACATATAAATACATGTGTACATTTTTAAAATACGTAATTTTAAAATGTACGTGTATGAATACGTTATACTGATAGTTATTTCAAAAATATATTCAAACAATAAAAACCGAAGTATAGTAATTTTAAATCGAGCCAACGGTTTAATAAAGCATTTATGAGATAAAAAATTTCAAAAAAATTTTTTAACATTTTGACACTGAAAGTTTTCAAAGAATTTATGGGTGCTTTTTACAGGAACTGTATATTTTTTTTATTGTTTACGGCATAAAAAAATTATCTTTTTTTTTAATTTTTTTGTATTTGTATATGTTTATCAAGGTCCAAATACCTAAAATTTTTAGTGGTACTGCTAGAAACATAAAAATAAATTCTACGTGTTATTCGTATGGGATTTTTCATTTTGGTGGCGACATTTTGAGTGTATTATTGAAATAACTCTATGTTGAAGCCATCAAATTTTCTCAAACTTTGGGTACCTTATTTTTTCATCAAAAACACCAATGAACAATATATATTAAGTAAAATACATATTTGGAGAAAACGACATGGATGGTGGCGACAGCTTTTTTTGTAAAGGCATTTTAAAAATTGTAGGAGAATGTATTAGTGTATTTGAATTATGTAAGAGAATGTATAAGTGTATTTGAATTAACACGTGACAGTCATCTCATCGGATGACTATCACGTGATATTAACAGATAGTTGTCAGATAGTAATGTTAGAGTTCAGTTGATGCTCGTCTCTCGATTTTGTCGTTTGTTAGAAAATAAACTGTTAGATTGTCATCAAATCTGCCTTGTGTTTTATTAACCGCCATTATCCATCCTCTCACAACTTCAGAAGTGGGATTGATTGAAAAATAAATTAATTTTTTTCTTACCGGCGTACCATATTTTAGCAAATTGTTTTAATTAAGGAAAACGCAAACGGCCGTTCTTGTACTTAGTGTTTTAAACAACGGATTGAGAGATTCATATAATAGTGAGAAGTTTAAAATATTCAGTGTGTGAATATTGATTATTGATTATTATTGATTGAATATTGATTATTGACGTATAATCAAGTAGTGATATCTGAAAGTGTTGTGTTTGTCTGTTTGCATATACTGTGTGTTAAAATAAAATTGGAAAAGAAGAAATTAAGATGGCGTTAGAACCAAAGTCGTTTTCAGTGGTTGAGTTAAAAGCAGCATTGCGTGAAAGAGAGTTACCAGTTTCTGGTTCTAAAGCCGAATTAATACAAAGATTAGTAGAAAATGTTGAAAATGAAGATGAATTATGGTAAGAAATGACGAGGAAAAGAGAAGAAAATGAAGCTAATAAGATACGCGAAGAAGAAGAAAAATCGCGCATTGAAAGGGAACGGAAACGCGTGGAAGAGGAAGGAAAAACAAGGCGTCTTGAGAGAGAACGCCAACGCATGCAAGAAGAAGAAGAAGAAGAAGAAGAAGAAGAAGAAGAAGAAGAAGATGATGAGACGCGAGTTAGAAGGGAACAAGAACGTAGGGAAGAAGAAGATAGGTTGCTTAAACGTATGGAAGAGGAAGAAGAAATGCGAGTTAGAAGGGAACAAGAGCGTACGGAAGAAGAAGAGAAGTTGCGTAGACAGGGGGAGATATTAGCGAGAGATCAAGAAAAAGACAAAGGGACACAGGAAGCGGCCACACCCGTAATGCAGAGTGGGGCAATAGATTGCCGCGCGCGGGAAAACGAATTAATAAAACGAGAAATGGATCTCCTTCGACAGGAAAGAAGTCTAATGCAGAGAGAGATAGAGCTACTTAAACAAGAAAGAAGCATAAACAACGGCAGTGAAAGCGTCACAACTTCGAGGAACATAAATATAAAAATAATAAGTGAACTGTTAAATTACTACGATGGAGACACTGACTCGTTTAATGTGTGGAAGCAACAAGTTTTTTTATTAAAACATACGTACAATATTAATGATGATATGTTGCGCATATTAATTGGATCAAGGCTGAAAGACCGAGCGCTGAAATGGTTTCACTCGGTAACAGAAAATCTTACTTGTGATGTATTTACATTAATGGATAATATGCAAACCATGTTTGACCATCGCCCCAGTAAAATAGTAAAAAGGAAAGAATTTGAGATGCGGATGTGGAAGAAAAGTGAAACATTTAGCCAATATTTTCACGAAAAAATAATTTTAGCAAATAAAGTCCCTATTGACGAGAGTGAGATAGTTGATTATTTAATTGATGGGATATCTGACATTAGTCTACAAGACCAGGCAAGAATGCACTCGTTCAACAAGAAAGAAGACTTGTTGAAAGCATTCGAGAAAATAGTTTTAAAGAAAGAAAATAGAAGTGATAGAAAGAATGCGGAATATGGGAAAAACGTTGGAACAGGAAGTGAAGAAAAAATTAAATGTTACAACTGCTTTAAATACGGACATATAGCAAAGAATTGCGATAAACCAAAAAGAATAGAAGGTGCATGTTTTGAGTGCAACTCAACAGATCATCAAATTAAGGATTGTCCGGAAGTATTAAGGCGGCAAGGTTCAGTAGGGGAAGGAAAAATGCAGAAGCGGCAGCTTACTTCAACCAACATAATTAATTCAATGAATCTGATAGCACCGTTTTTGTTAAAGGTAAAATATTTTATAGCAAGTAAAGAGGGTAATGTGTTAAAATATGATGTTGAAGCAATTGTAGATTCTGGTTCGCCTGTTAGTTTAATTAAAGATTCGATTATACCGTCACATGCAACTTTTCCCGTTAATGATAGCGATTTCGATTTTGCCGGAATTAATAACTCTAAATTAAATATATTATCAAGTTTTCGGAGAGATGTATTAATTGAAGGTATTAAACTAAGGATACATTTTTTTGTTGTGCCCGATAACAGTATGGTATTTGATTGTCTATTAGGTCGTGATTTTTCATCCAACCCTTCAATTAAAATAGAAATAGAAGACAGTAAACTAAAGGTTTCTAATAAAGAGAATAACTTGAGTAATGTATATAAATCTGATAATAGTTTTAATGAGATACTTAATATTGATTTTTTTAATGATAACGAGAAAAACAAACTGACTGAAAATTTGATAATAAATAAGGCAATTGGGGAAAATAATGTCAAGAAAATTAAAGACATCTACACCAATAATTATTTAAATAAAGTAGGTTCGCAAAATGGTAGTACGGATTTTGAATTAACAATTAAAGTAAATAATGAAAAACCAATCAGGTTTGGAGCAAGAAGAATATCTTATTCAGATAAAGATAAACTTCGTTCCATTTTGGACAGCTTATTAGAAAAAAACTTTATTAGGCCTAGTAGCTCAGAATATGCAAGCCCAATAGTTCTAACGCGTAAGAAATCGGGGGAAACAAGGATGTGTGTTGATTATCGCGAGCTTAATAAGATAACGTTAAAAGAAAATTACCCTTTTCCATTAATTGATGATAATTTAGATCTTTTGAAAAATAAAAAATATTTTACGGCACTTGATTTAAAAGATGGGTTCCATCATATTAAAATAGCAAAAAGCAGCGTAAAATACACGGCATTTATCACTCCATTCGGATTATTTGAATGGTTAGTTTGCCCCTTTGGTTTAACTAACGCACCAAAAATTTTTATGAAATACTTAACAAAAATATTTGATAAATTGATACGCGAAAATAAGATAATTTTATATTCTGATGATATGTTAATTGCAACAAACGATTTAAATGAACATCTTGAGGTTTTAAAAGAAATATTTAATTTAGCAGCCGAGAATAATTTGAATTTCAGAGTAGATAAATGCGTATTTGCCCAAACCGAAATAAATTATTTAGGATATATCGTTAGCAGTTGTGGTATAACACCAAATAAAGATCATATAAAAGCTATTTCTGAATACCCCACACCAAAAAATGCTAAAGAACTGCAAAGATTTGTTTGTCTTACTAGTTATTTCAGACGTTTTATACAATCATTTTCGACGACGGCAAAGCCTCTTTACGATTTATTAAAGCAAAATGCAAAATTTATTTTTGGGGCAAAAGAACAAGAAGTTTTTGAAAAATTAAAATTTATGTTGTCAACTAGCCCTATATTAAGCATTTATTCCCCAACACTAGAAACAGAACTCCATTGCGATGCAAGTTCATCAGGCTTCGGAGCCATACTTTTGCAGAAACAAGCTGACGGGAAATTTAAGCCAGTTTCATACTTCAGTCAAAGAACTACACGGGAAGAAGCGAAATATCATAGTTTTGAGCTTGAATGTTTAGCAGTTGTCTATGCGATTAAAAGATTCCATGTATACTTATATGGAATTCCCTTTAAGATAATAACAGATTGTGATAGTTTTAGATTGACTTTGAGTAAAAAAGATATCAATCCACGTATTTCAAGATGGGCAATGTTTCTGCAAGATTATGACTACCAAATAGCCCATAGACCTGGAAAAAAAATGAGCCATGTCGATGCGTTGGGTCGTTGTCATAGTGTTCTAGTAATACAAGGTAATACGTTTGAGCAAACCTTAGCATTGAATCAGAACAGGGACGAAAAGATTTTGGCCATTCGCGATCAATTAGAATCAGGTGAAGTAAAATTCTATGAACTTAGAGATGGCTTAGTTTATAGAAAAGATAAGAATAACAAACTTTTGTTTTATGTACCAATCACAATGGAACAAAACACTATTCGTACCTGTCATGATGACTTAGGACATTTAGGCTTAGAAAAAGTTTATAACAATCTAATTAAAGTTTACTGGTTTCCACAAATGCGTGAAAAAATAAGAGAGCACATAAGAAACTGTTTAAAATGTATTGAATTTTCTCCTCTGAGTGATAAAAAAGAAGGTTATTTGCATAGCATAAAAAAAGAAAATATTCCATTTCATACAATTCATATTGATCATTTAGGGCCATTGGCGCCAACGAGCAAAAAATACAAACATTGTTTAGTTGTTGTTGATGCGTTTACAAAATTCACAAAATTGTATCCGTGTAAAAGCACCACCTCAGATGAGGTGATTCAACATTTAAAAAAGTATTTTAATGCTTACAGTAAACCAGTACGGATAATCAGCGACAGGGGAAGCGCGTTTAAATCACACGAGTTTGCCGAGTACGTAGAAAATGAAAAAATTACGCTAGTATTAATAGCAGTTCAAACCCCTCGGGCAAATGGACAAGTAGAACGTTTTAATCGAACAATTACTCCGATGATAGCGAAACTTTGTGAAACTCCAGGAAAATGGGATTTAGTTTTAGATCGCGTTGAATTTGCCATAAATAACTCAGTGTCAAAGTCAACCGGTGAAACCCCGAGTAGATTACTTTTTGGCGTAGATCAAAAAGGTCAAATCAACGATAACTTAAAAATATATTTAGAAAAACTCGATGATAGAGAGTTAGATGCGATGCGCGAGAAAGCTGCGATAAATATTTCGAAAAGCCAAGAAGCTAATGAAGTCGAGTACAATAAGAAACGTAAGGAAGCCTCAGAATATAACGTCGGTGATTACGTAATGGTTCGTAATGTTGATACCACTGTAGGGGTGAATAAAAAACTTATAGTCAAGTTTAAAGGTCCTTACGTCGTGAAAAAGGTCTTAGATAATGATCGTTACGTTATTGCTGATATTGAGGGATTTCAAGTTACTCAGATACCGTACGATGGTGTGGTAGCTCCAGACAATATGAAACTGTATCCATAGATACAAGAAATTAAACTAACAGCGAAACAGAAAATTAATGTATTTAATGTATACGTAACAGTTAAGTCTTACTATTGTAATAAATAAGTTGTATTTTTATATACTCAATTGTAATAAAAAAAAAAAAAAAAAAAAAAAAAAAAAATAAATGAAAAAAAAAAATAATAAATAAATAAAATAAGAATTTAATGTAAGTAGACGAGGGCGTCCTAAAGTCAGAAATGGCCGAGTTGTAGGAGAATGTATTAGTGTATTTGAATTATGTAAGAGAATGTATAAGTGTATTTGAATTAACACGTGACAGTCATCTCATCGGATGACTATCACGTGATATTAACAGATAGTTGTCAGATAGTAATGTTAGAGTTCAGTTGATGCTCGTCTCTCGATTTTGTCGTTTGTTAGAAAATAAACTGTTAGATTGTCATCAAATCTGCCTTGTGTTTTATTAACCGCCATTATCCATCCTCTCACAAAATTGAACAGTTATAATTTTCATAGTTAAAACTTTCATATTTAAAATTTTAAGTTTTCTACACTTAATGAGTAGTTAAACGAGAAAAAGAATACAACGGTGTTTTCAAGCGCATAAATATTGAGTGTGCACTCAATAAAAGGTGGGGGGGGGGGGGAGCTTAAAAAAAGCTAAAATCGAGGGACAGACTTATATGTGACGATAAGCTAAGAGGATTACATGAAAATTTGTTTCGTTGAAAAAAATGAGTTTTTGGGACCTAAATACGTCCTATACACCCAACAGATAAATTTAAGTTCAAATAAGCAAAATATTAAAAACGAAAGTTTGGTATATTACAAAAGGTTAATAAAAGGTTTTTTTTAAATCTTGGTTAAATATATGCAGTAGGTTGCTACTTTAAAAAAATATTATTTTTCAACTTTTAAAAAGAATAAAAAGGGCAAAAGAGCTTTCGTTTCGGATATAAGTATGCGGGGGGGGGTACTATTGATCTACTATAGAGTTATATAGTTCCTGTGAAAAGCACTCATATACTGCATATATTTTAAATTTTTATCGCCGTACAGTATACCTTATGGAAACTGCAAATTTTTCGAAATATTTACTCATTCAGTCATGAAATCGGTAATGACGCTAACAAAGTTTTTCTCATTTATTAAACTTGGTAACTCTTTAAAATGCAATTGATACATATACGGCAATATAGGATGGATATAAATAGTAAAAATTTGAAAAATTGGCAGGTTTCCAGAAGAGTGGAATAGCCCTCCGAGGAGACTGACTGGGTCAAATTGACCCGGTTAGTTGACTTTGTTGATTAATTTACCCTGTATATAAAAAAAATAAGAAAACTTTATAGTTGTATAATTTAGAATAGTCAAAAGTTTACAGAGCGATCAGTCGTCATTGAGCAGCCATCCAAATCGACGTAGTAGGGTCACCGTGACCCATATGTATTAAATGACAAACTTTTTAAAAAATGTATATAGATTTTTTTTTGCAAAAATAACAATTAATAAAAAAGAAGTGTAAGTTGTGTACGATATACTACTAGATACTGTTAATGACTGGTAGTGTGATGCTGATCATATTAAAAAAAAGTTTAAATAATTGTTTAATTTTGGAATTTCGAAAGCTTTAAGTTATTATATTGATTTTAATAACAATGTGTAAATAAGAGTTGCAAAATCTATTAATAATAGTTATAACTCAAATTTACTTTGCTTTCTCTTAGTTTAAATAAAACAAATCAACTGGAAAATTTTAATTTGTTCTAAAATACATTGTTATGATACACTATGCATAGTAAAAATTGATGTACACAAATTACTACAGGATAGTAATTTTACTATAAGTTAGTGATAATGCTACATGTGTAATAATCCTTTTCTTAAAAAGGACATGTTGATCGCAACAGTAACTAAGTACATTGTTATAGTTAAAGAGCCATTCTGATTGGCTCATACAAATCTCATTGTTAATATAGGTTAAAATTAATTGTTTTATTATTTATATTATGTTTTTATTATTTTTGAGGTTAGTTATAATACGTCGTGTAGTTGAGATATGAATAAAAAAATTAAAGTAAGAATAAATTTTGGTAATTAAAAAAATAATTAAGGTTGAAAGTTTTAAATCATTCTGCGCGCGACGCGCGCTTAATACTAGTACTACTATAAATTACAGTAATATTACTTCAATCACAGTAATATTACCACAATAAGAAATGGCATTATCATGCAGCAAGAAAAATTTCAAATTTGATAAAACTTAAAATTTATTGTATCTTACCAAGATATAAAGTTTAAAATAATGACTTAAAATTAAAAAAAAAAAAAAATTATCAGTAAATAAATATAAATTATGATGCAACAATGGATTCAGAAAAAAATGTATTTTATACTAAATCTGAGAAAACATTGTTCTTAGTCATTGTTGTTAGTATCAGAGTATTCCGAAATACGGGCGCACGGCGCTAAGGTGTTCCAAAAATCGTGCGCGCCGCGCTGTTCACAAAACGTAATACGTATTTAAAAATTTGATTTTTTCTGATTTAAGTACGTAATAGCCTGATATAAAGGAGAAAATTGTTATTGTTTGTTATTAAAAAGTAAAAATTATAAAAACTTTTGTCTTATTTTCATTTATAAATAACAAACAATAACAAATAATTCTTTTTGATTCAGGTTAGTACGTACTAAAATCAAAGACGTAGTTGAAAACCATGTTAAAAACGGTACACTTTAGCGCCGCGCGCCCGAATTTCGGAATACTCTGTATACTCTGACTGAGATAATACAGCAATGACTAAGAACAACGTTGTTCCAAAAAACAAAGTTTGTTAACTTAATTTTTAATGGAATTTTATAATAATTTATATTTGTTGTTAATTTTGTTTGTTAAGGTGAGCAGATGGCTCACGAAACGTAACAAAATTTAAAATTATTTGTTTTTACTCACCTCTTGGTTAAAAACTTAATTCCTCATATTTATTAATAATAATAATGTGCGAAAGATTCGACATAAATATTTATTTTATATTCTTTGGTAAAAATATTATCAATAAAGCTCTGTTTCAGACTGAAAAGTTTATTTTTTTTTGAAAAAAGCAGTTGAAATTTTGAACTGTTTACTTTTTTTTTTTATCATCAATCGAAAGAAAAGTAAAAAAAAATTCTATCTAACTTGTAGTAATATATCAGGAAAAATAATTTCTTTTAAAGTTTTCTTTTTCGCAATTGCTTAAAACAAAGATAGAAAATATGAAAATAACTTAAATAAAAAACAGTATACGAAAAAAGATTGTACTTTTCTGTATACGAAGCACGATTTCTCTCTCAAGCATTTTCTCATACTATCAAAATGAGACGAATCGTCTGTATACAGATACATAAGGTACATTCAACATAACGCTAGTTTATGTTTACAGATGCAGATACGTATAAAAATATTTTCACCTCAGCAACTTGATATATTTTTCTTTGCACTGGTAAAAGTGTTTAATAGAAAAGTGAAAAGTCAAAGTTGGCAATTTACGAATATCTTAACACGATTTGCATCTGCATAAATATCTGCGTCATGTAGACTCAGCCTAAAATAAACTATCCATGCATATATTTTTAGTGCTTAATAGTGTAGACTCACGTGTATATATTTAGAGTGTAGTGAAAAAAAAAAAACGTATTTCCGAGACCCTGGCATCTTAAAGTTATTTTTTTGGGTAGAAGATGAAAAAAATTTTTCGCTTTAACGACCGAAATTTACGGTGAAAATCGCGCAATTCACTTACTTAAAAAAATTTTTTTTTTTGAAAGTGAATATTTTTTAAAAATATTAAGAATCGCTGAGTCAGATTTTTAAAATAATTATTTACGAAGCCTACATAACCTCAAAACTGACGTTTTTGGTATCAAAAATGGCGCAATTCGGGTACTTTTATAAATTTTTTTTTTCTGAAAGTGAATATTTTAAAAAAATATTAAGAATCGCTAAGCCAGATTTTCGAAATAATGATTTGCGAAGCCTACATAACCTCAAAACTGACGTTTTTGGTATCAAAAATGGCGCAATTCGGGTACTTTTATAAATTTTTTTTTCTGAAAGTGATTATTTTTAAAAAATATTAAGATTCGCTCAGCCAAAATTTCAAAATAATGATTTACGAAGCGCACGTAACCTCTAAACTGACGTTTTTGGTATACAAAATGGCGCAATTCGGGTACTTTAATAAATATTTTTTCTAAAAGTGAATATTTTTAAAAAATATTAAGAATCGCTGAGCCAGATTTTAAAAATAATGATTTACGAAGCTTACATAACCTCAAAACTAACGTTTTTGGCATCAAAAATGGCGCAATTTGGGTACTTTAATAAATTTTTTTTCTAAAAGTGAATATTTTTTTAAAATATTAAGATTCGCTCAGCCAGAATTTGAAAATAATGATTTACGAAGTCTAAATAATCTCAAAACTGAAGTTTTTGGTATACAAAATGGCGCAATTCGGGTACATTTGAAAATTTTTTTTTCTGCAAGTGAATAATTTTTAAAAATATTAAGATTCGCAAAGCTAGATTTTCAAAATAAAGATTTACGAAGCCTACATAATCTCAAAACTGACGTTTTTGGTATACAAAATGGCGCAATTCGGGTACATTTGAAAATTTTTTTTTCTGCAAGTGAATAATTTTTAAAAATATTAAGATTCGCAAAGCCAGATTTTCAAAATAAAGATTTACGAAGCCTACATAATCTCAAAACTAACGTTTTTGGTATCCAAAATGGCGCAATTCGGGTACTTTAATAAATTTTTTTTTTCTGAAAGTTTATATTTTTTAAAAATATTAAGATTCGCTCAGCCAGAATTTCAAAATAATGATTTACGAAGCCTGCATAAACTCAAAACTGACGTTTTTGGTATACCGTAAATACCTACAAAAAAAAAAAGAAAAGGATATTTTCTACATTATACTCAAGAAATCGGTGTTAGACACTTTGAACATAAATTTTAGATACTTCAAGCTTAGTAGAACGAATTATGTTGTTTTTTTAAATCTCTCCCATTTAATTACATAATAGAAAAACGATATGAGGTATTTTGCTAAATGTTGTTAGCTGCTTATCTAAAATACATTTATGAAGCTTCCAAAATTCTTCTAGCAAATTCAAACTTCGGGAAACGGCGTGATATTAGCAACTTTTTACGTAGGAAAATCGTATTAGATAGTTTGATCAGGCCCCATCTACAGAAAGCGTAAATCCGAGGCGCACCGCAAGCGTGAGCGCAACGCAATGCGCAGAAGAAGATTTTGTGTATTTGGAGTTGCGCAGGAGCCAAAATTGGTTTCTGCACATTGCGTTGCGCTCACGCGACCCCTTTTTACGACTTCTGTAGATGGAGCCTCATAGATTTATATACTTTCGGCTTAGTAGATGAATTTAAGGCGTTCCGTGAATGTCTTTTATTTATTTATCAAAACGGAAAATGGATATAATGAAAATAGGTATTTTGGAAAACATTAGTACTACCTTTTATATCGATAATTGAGATAGGATGCTACCAAAGGCTCCTCTAATAACATCAACCTTCGAAAAATGGCGATATATATTTTTCAAAAGGATATTAGCAACTTTTTACGTCGGAAAACGGTGTTAGCTACTCATAAAATCGGAAATTCAGGTAAAATGCTTCAAAAAGCTCTTCTAGCAACTTCATAATTCGGAAAACGGTGTTAGGTACTTTAGCAAACGGTGTTAGATACTTTAGAAAACGGTGTGTTAGCTACTCTTCAAATCAGAAATTCAGGTAGGATGCAACAGAAAGCTTTTCTAGCAACTTCATTCTTAGGAAAACGATGTTAGATACTTTTGAAAACTGTGTTAGCTACTTTTTAAATCGGGAATTGAGGTAGGATGCTTCAAGAAGCTTTTGAAGCTACTTTATACTTCGGAAAACAGTGTTAGATACTTTGGAAAACGGTGTTAGCTACTTTTTAAGTTGAAAATGGAGGTAGGATGCTTCAGAAAGCTCTTATAGCAACTTCAAACTTCGGAAAACGGTGTTAGCTACTTTATAAATCGGAACTTGAAGTAGGATGCTTCAAAAAGCTCTTCTATCAACTTCATACTTCGAAAAACGGTGTTAGCTCCTTTTTAAGTCGGAAATTGAAATAGGATGCTTCAGAAAGCTCTTCTAGCAACTTCAAAATTCGGAAAACGGTGTTAGCTACTCTTTATCAAAAATCCAGGTAGCATACTTTAAAAAGCTCTTATAGCAACTTGACACTTCGGAATACGGTGTTAGCTACTTTTTAAATCGGAAATTGAGGTAGGATGTTTCAAGAAGCTCTTCTAGCAACTTCATTTTTGGGAAAACGATGTTAGGTACTTTGGAAATTGGTGTTAGCTACTTTTTAAATCAGAAATTCAGGTAAGATGCTTCGAAAAGCTCTTCTAGCAACTTCAGAAATCGGAAAACGGTGTTAGCTACTTTTAAATCGGAATTTGAGGTAGGATACTTTAAAAATCTCTTCTAGCAACTTCATACTTCGGTAAACGGTGTTAGCTACTTTTTTAATCGGAAATTGAGATAGGATGCTTCAAAAAGCTCTTCTAGCAACTTCAAACTTTGAAAAATGGCGTTTTATATTTATCAAAAGGATTTTTTGTGTAGGAAAATTGTGTTAGATAGTTTCAATATAGATTTTAGATAATTCCGACTTAGTAGATTGATGTAAGGTTTTCCAAGAATGTCTTTTATTTACTTAAGAAATCCAAAAACGGCGCTAGATATTTCTGAAAAGGATATTAGAAACTTTTTACGTAGGAACACGGTGTTAATAATATTGAAAATAGCTTTTATATACTTCCGGCTTAGTAAAGAGAGCTTAGTAAAAAAAAAACGTAAGTTAACCAAAATGTCAGTTTTGAGATTATGTAGACTTCGTAAATCATTATTTTGAAATTTTGGCTGAGCGAATCTTAATATTTGAAAAAATATAAACTTTCAGAAAAAAAAAATTTATTAAAGTACCCGAATTGCGCCATTTTGGATACCAAAAACGTTAGTTTTGAGATTATGTAGGCTTCGTAAATCTTTATTTTGAAAATCTGGCTTTGCGAATCTTAATATTGTTAAAAAATACAAGCTTTCAGAAAAATAAATTTATTAAAGTACCCAAATTGCGCCATTTTTGATACCAAAAACGTCAGTTTTGTGGTTATGTAGGCTTCGTAAATCATTATTTTGAAATTCTGGCTGAGCGAATCTTAATATTTGAAAAAATATAAACTTTCAGAAAAAAAAAATTTATTACAGTACCCGAATGGCGTCATTTTTGATACCAAAAACGTTAGTTTTGATGTTACGTAGGCTTCGTAAATCATTATTTTGAAAATCTGATTCAGCGATTCTTAATAATTTTTTAAAAAATATTCACTTTTAGAAAAAAAAATTTTTTAAAGTAACTGAATTGCGCGATTTTCACCGTAAATTTCGGTAGTTAAACCGAAAAATTTTAACCGAATTTCATGAAAATTACAGATGTTCATCTTCTACCCAAAAAAATAACTTTAAGATGCCAGGGTCTTGGAAATACGTTTTTTTTTTCACTACACCCTAATATATATACTAGCATAGGTGATAGGGGGGGCTCCGCCCCCCCTGTGTCGCATTTACTTCTGTTTGTGTTGCTTGAAAAAATGACCAACACTTATTGGATCTGACCAACACTTATACGCCAAATCAATAATTCTACACAAAAAAGTTTTGCAGAATCATAAAATACCAAAAATCGTTGTGCCGAAAAGTTCAACACAAATTTTTTTTAGTCAAAGTATTTAATACACAATTTTAAATATAACTCATTTCTTTCATATAATAGCATAATAAAATATCACTTTACATAGTGTGTTGAAGATTTCAATTAGAAAAAGTTTGTGTTGATCTTTTTGGCACAGCGATAGACATTAAAATTTAATCTTTCAACAAAAATAGTAAACATTTTTTATTTTTATTTTATTTTAACATCGGTTTTATGTAATTTCGTTCATTAAACACAAGCACACAAATAAATGATTAAAAATACCTTAAAAAATAAAAAAATTAACTAATATTAACTAATTAACTAATTTAAACAAATTAAATTTAGACACTAAAATTTGTCGATAGTCTCCAGATATTTCAATTTTTGTAAAAATTTTAAAAAATTTTATCAAGTTCAAAAATACTAAAAATTAAATATCGCAAAAAGTACGATAGCTGAGTAGAAGAAAATCTGTGGCCTATTTCAATCGCAGACTTTTTTTCTATACTTTGACACTGGTTTCATGTCAATTGGATTTGTGTTTCTTGAGTCATTAGTTTACAGACAGACACGCAGTCACACAAATAAATTATTCAAAATACCATAAAAAATAAAAAAATTAAAAAAATTTTTTTACCAGCTTCAAAAATATTTTATAAAATTTTAAAGATACCTCCGTTTTGGATAAAAACTTAGGAGCATACGTAAAAATTGGTGCCGAATCGAATAGTACAAACTTGTGACAATAAAATTTGTCGATAGTCTCGAGATATTTTAATTTTTTTCAAAATTTTTAAAAATTTTATCAATTTTAAAAATACTAAAAATTAAATATCTCAAAAACTACGATAGCTGAGCAGAAAATCTATAGCCTATGTCACCCGCGGACTTTTTTGCTTCATTTTGACACCGGTTTCATACCATTTCGACGGTTCTTGCGTGATGAGGGGACAGACAGACAGACAGACAGACAGACAGACAAACAAATAAATTATCAAATATATATAGTATTAAGATATATATACTAGAGGGCTCCGCCCCCTGCGCGCTTCGCGCGCCAACCCCCGTAAAGTGATTGAGGTATTGTTAAGATGGTTCCATGTTGGCCTGAAAGTTATATTTTGTTCGTTTTGACCCAAATTTTCATGTGACAGTGGTTGAAATGTTACCAGATTGGCCCAAAGGTCCATTTTGGTCCAAAAGGTTTATTTTGGCCTAAAGAGCTCACACGTCAGCTAAGACTTGGTCCAAAAGGACCACATTGGCCCAGTAGGACCAAACTGGCCCAAAAGGACTAATTTAATACAATAGGTCCACTTTGGCCCAAAAGGTCCATTTTAACCCAATAGGTTCACTTTGGTCCAAAAGGACAACATTGGCCAAATAGGACTATTTTAACCCAATAGGTTCACTTTGGCCCAAAAGGACCACTTTAACCCAATAGGTTCACTTTGGCCCAAAAGGTCCATTTTGGCCCAAAAGGTTAATAAATAAATAAATTACCTTACCCCTATTATAAATAATAAAAGTATGTTTAAGGTTTTCCTTTTACCTGTATCAATCAATTGAATCAATTAAATGAACTATTTAAATAATATGCTTGAAAAATTCCAGCGGAGCTATATTTACAAAAAAGTAAAATTTAAATATTAAAACCAATTAGAACCAGCTTCGTAGCGCGGTAGTATAAACTCTATATGTTTGCTTATAAAAGTTAAGCAAAGTTGAGTGCGGTTGGTATCCGGATGGGTGACCGTCTCGGACGTTCATGTAGAGTTTGTACTGACGTTAAACGCTGTCTGGTCAGGATCGTGTTTTCGACATAGTGTATAAAAGAAAAATCGAACACTATGTAGAAAACATGTATCCGGCTGTTCTTGACATAGGTTTTCTGCAGTTTTCCTGTGTCACGGATATTGTTAATGAGTAATTAATGAATAATTAATTATTAGTTGACAGTGTTCGGGTGAATACAAGTTCAGTTTAACATCTTAAATGTCGGCTGCTCCGCAACTGCCCCAGCACAGGCTTCTCCTAGAAGCCTCTTGGGATACCCTACGTCGGTATATGTCAGTTAAAAAAAAAATTATGTTGAAGTAAGTATTGGATCATAAAATATCTTTTTAATATACAGTAAAAAAAGAAGATAATTCATACATCAGATGCAAGAAATTGCAAGCTTCTGCTTAGGGTCGTATATTCGCAGTAAACAGTACGATTAATTTTGCCTTTTTTCTCAACTTATAATATCTTAATAAAGTTTATAAAAAAATACATAATTTAATATCTTTTCTTGATATGGAATTAATTATTGACAATTGATAACGTGATTAATTCTAATCCAGGATTAAATCACAAAGAAGATGTTTTAAAAGCAATACCCTGGTAAATACCATGAAGATAGTTCATAAGCAATATTTCCGTGACGTTATGTTATTGTGACGTAGTACTAACATTTTAAACGGCCAATTGAAGAAAAAAAATTTATTAATATTATCACAGAGAAGCAGCCGGAAGATAAGCCAGCGACGAAATGCTGATTGACACTTGACGACGGACTCTATTGCATATAAGTCAGGCGCTAATTAATAGACGACGAATAATCCAGTATAATTTTGAACAAGAAATAATTTATATTGAAGTCACAATAAGAATTAATAATTTAAAAAAAGATGGATAATAGCAAATATAGTTATATTTTTCGTGTAAAGGCTATAGTGTTTTGTATTATTATTAAAACCATGTGTTAAATAAATTAATTAAAATTACATCTCTCCCTTTTTTCTTTGAAAATTCCCTCGACTTTGATTTTTAAGATTATTTTATCTATTTTCAGCACATATGTATTGGCTAGGTAATTGACGCTCACGAGATTATTGACAGCGAGAATTGAAATATTATTTAAATTTGATTTACATTATAATATGTCTTTTTCCGTAAAGGGCGAAAATAAGCACATTATAAATATGGTTCAGGGAGACAAAATTAATGTAAGAGTAAGTATTAACTCGAGTTTTATAACTCGGCAAAAAAGTGTTTCCAGGGTAAGATTACCAAATCCATTTAGATCGAAAATTGTTAACAGTTTAAAATTTAGATTAATTACTGGTGGACCTAGTAACACCCACTTTCACACCAATGAATGCATTTAGTTTAATTTATTTTGAATAAATAAATTTGAATAAGAAACCATGAATCACAACCACTTAAGAGCACATCATGCGCTGCATGTACCTAGTTCTATTTAATATAATAATAATAAAAAGGTTTCTAAAGTAAACTTAAAGCTTTATTTAATGAATTATTCTTTTCTACAAATAAATTTGCAACAAAATTAAAAATTAAGTTTTAAAGTAAACAGTAAAATAAGTGTTCGTATTTTAATTTTATTGGATAAATTTACATATAATTCAAAGAAAACTAATTATTTTTATTAAACATACAAACGAAATATTTATGTTTTGTTTAATGTGCGTTGCTGATTGATGTTATAACATCTTTTATATGATGAAAGATACAAATAATGAAAATTTCGTCTACTGTTTATTTGCTCTCTTTAATTACGAATTAACACTTTAATCAGGAAAGTTGTCAAGTCAAGTAGGTCGTCTTTATTTCTCTCCATACATTTCATCTCTTGCACACGCACACACACACACACTAAGCATTCATTCAAGTCTCTTTCTTATAGCAATATTATTACTGATGTTAAAGTATACTACTCTTAGTACTCACTGAATAAAGAGAATTAAATTGCAAAAGAGAAGGATAGAAATAATTAAAGAGTCAGATTACAAGAGAAAACAATGATAACACGAATTATGTCATTAGATAATTTATTTTAATCATTTTTTTGTTATTTTTTAATTATGTTTTTTTTTAAATAATTTCTCAATGTTGTAAAATTGAAAATATTTTTTTAATCCCTCTGCAGTTTCTGTCCGTATTTACTTGTTATTTTAGTTATATCAGTTGATGAGCAGCAACTGATTATTTTGTGTTAATCAATGCTTAATTTAATCTTTCTTTCCTGCCTGACCATTAAATGGATTATGGAAAATTATAATTAGAAAATGCTAACTGCACAAAATTGGTGTCCATGGAGGAGTATGATTAACACAGTGTTTTTGAAACATATTTATAGGGAGAGGTATACCCCAAAGGATCTAGTAACAATTGTGATGGGAACAAAATATAGAAATTTACTTTTAAACTTATGCTATTGCTAAAAAGTTTAAATTATTTATTTTTTTACACCTTATATACCCATATCTAACACTATTGACTACCAAAAGTAACAATTTTGACGCTGCTTTCTGTTTTTTTTTTTTTTTTTTAGTACAAAAGTCTTTCTTTTTTTCAATTAATAATATGTGAATAAATAGTTCATAATCTGACCCCATATTCTTACAGTATCAAAAAAGCGACGTTGTTAAAAAGTAACTTCTAAAACAAATTAAAATAATGTATTATGAAAAAAATTAGTAAATTTTGCAAAATTTTCAAAATTTTTTTTGGTCTTAATTTTAAAGAGTTAGTTTAACAGCGCAAGCTATAAGAGAAATGAGTAAATAAAGAATTCTATATTTTAAAATTTTAAAAATATTTTTATTAGATTATCTACATATATATAAAAATATGAATTTTAGAGTCACAGCCACTCCCTTTTAAGTAATGATTTTTTTTTCTTTTACTTTTATTTTTATAGTAATTTATCACTGTCAATCAACAGTTTTGAGTAATCTATTTCTTATACATTTAAGTATAGCATAGATAAGAATATATTATATGATGATGATTTTTATTTTTTTAAATTTATTAACGGCACATAAAAGATCTCTAAATAAAAAACTGCATAAACTCAATGAACCATATTTTAAACAGGTAAAAGTTAAAAAAAAAAAATAATTTTTATTCTAACCAAAACTTATTTCTAGCTTCTTCGTATCAAATTTAGCCAAGATCCAAGGCATCTATTAACTTTAAAAACTCGTATGATATAAATATTATTTTATTTCGAGAGAATTCAAAAAATACATTATATATACATACATATAACTTCAAGTGATCTTCAAATAGAATAACTTCTTTTTAAGGAAAAAAGGTAAAATAATAAAACTCAAGAAACTAAGAGTAAAACCATATCCATGATATACTTATACACACACATATGTATATATAGCGTCTCTTTAGGAAACAAAAGAATATATGGAATGATCGTAGAAAATGATTTTTTTCATATATATATTTAAACTTGAAACAATGTAAGAAATATCTTTAATATACCAATGTTTACATACGTGAAATTTTTTTCCAATATATTTATTTTGCATATGTCAATACACATACTTTTATATAATATATATATTTTTTCTAATTATTTGTAAAATAAATATCCATGCATGGGTAAAAAAATAATCAATAAATATTTTTCTCGGGTTAAAAATATGTCTATATTTTGTAAAATAAATAACCCTCGTAAGTATATACGTTGTATTAAGGAAAGCCAAAAACAACCCCATAGAGTACATTTTATATCCTTTATACACGCTCTTGAGCCATCCAATGTCCTCGAAAGGAAACTGCTTGTACCACACTTCTTAAATGATTCAAGGTCTTATCTTATGCTACTACCGTATGTGTGATATAAGAAACCTTGAATTACTTTTACGTATACTTATACTTTTGTTTATAATCTCTTATCTTTATCTTCTTGCTTCTGACAAATTTACGTCAAAAAATATAAACATAAAGTAGAAAAAATATACAACAGATGAGTATCTTAAATAGTAAGTATTTTTTTATTTATTTTTTTTTTTTTTAATGAGAGACTGCCTGCACGAATAAAACAAATCTTAGTGTGAACTTTTAAAAATGAGAGGTTTAAGTATTTTTTTAACTTCATGAAAATAGATGTTCTTCTGGTCTTGCTGTATTTTTAACTTACGACTGTACAATGCAAAAAACTTACATAGTCTTACTTAATTAATTTTTTCTAAAAAAGAATTCCGTGATATTCATATTTAAGCTTCTTTGCTTCAAATTCAGCTAATCAATTTAAACATACTGCTTGGCGATTCAAGCTAATTGCTTGAACTTATCTAAGTAGGTTGCTGCGTCTTCTATCAATATGTATATGCTTGAATTCATTAATTCTGCATATGGACTAAGCCTCGTAAAATAATTTACTGGCAGAAATTTGCGTAGCAATAGTCGAGAAATAGTTCACTGTTTCTTAATTATTTTCTTCATTCAAGTAATGATAAGTTTTGTTCAAGTTTTGTTGAAGAATTTTTCGATGCCTTGTACTCAAAATATATATAATTTATAATCAGACTATTTAATTATCACTTTCACCATTCTGAATTAACGAACAGAAATTTGTTGGTATAAAATTTGTATTTGATTAGACTTTGAGTAAAGGTACGTCAGGAAGCATCCATTAATTTTTGGGGTTGGGGGGACTTTGGAGGGGGGTAAATAACAAAAAATGATAATAGCGGGAGAGGAGTTTGGACCTTCAATGTTTTTCAAGATTTTTTTAATTATTTAAGATTTTTAAATTAAACTAATTAAATTTTTAAATTAAACTAGACTATATCGGGCTCACGTTGTTCGCCCGCATTATAATCTCCCCTTATGACTTTATTAAAAAATATCAAAGAAATATAGGTTATAACCAATAAAGAAAATAGAAAAATTCAAATTTGTAAACAAGCAATTTTATTGGTCTTTATACTGTCGACAAGATGGCAGCCCCCATAAAGTCAATCAATTTTTATTTAATAGATAGACAAACAATTGATATATATTTTTTTTTTTTAAGTAAGAACGAGGAATGACAAGTGAGAAGAGCCGGTTGTCATACTTCTTTTTTTGAGAATATCCTCGAGAATATTTAATTAAACTTTACAAGCAATTTAGATTTTAAGAACTTAGAAAAGAAAGAAAGTATTGGGAGATGCTCTTTAAAGTTTCTTCTCAAGTTCTATGAATGTATTACAGTTTCGTAAAAGTGACAAATAAAGATTATTTCTATTTCTATTTCTATCTATGCAAAAATTCATAGAAGATTTCTGGCTGCACAATTGAAGCTCGAAAGATTCCTAAGCCCAATTATGAAAATGGTTCTCGATGACTTTATTGTCACATCAACTATTATTATCTAACCATTTTATTTTATTATATGTTTCATTTTTATTTTAATTTAAGTTTAATTAACTTAACTCTAAATATTTAAAAAATCAAAATAGCTTATTCCTGACCTGCATATAATTTTATCACGACGACTTAAGACTCTGAAAGTGCTGCCGTGTAAATAAAAAAATTAATAAATATAAAGGTGTTAATTTTAATTAACTAATCGAGTAATTAATGTATTAAAATTTTTTATCATAAAATAAAATTAAACGTGAGTTTAATTAACAGCTTTTTTCATACCCAGAGTCATTTGAAATAGCTATATTCAGAAACGATACAACTAATAATCAACGAACTTACTTGGAATATATCGATAATCCAGTAAATGTACATATGTATAAATAATAAAAGCGAATAGCTAAATATATTCATGAACATATATACACGTAATGCATAAGCTTCTATATAGGAAGGATTCAGAGAAATTAATCGCGTCACGTGACAATATTAATCGTCTCTTTGATCACGTGCACTAATTAGAAGTAGCGATAGAATGAATATAAGGATCAAACTGAACGGAAATAATTAACGATCAAGGTCGAAAAGCTCGACCAAATTTATTATCTATCTCTTTTTCCAATACACTCAATGCTGAGCCTTTTATTTTATTTATGACATTCGCATATGCCTTAATCCACGTTAAATGCACACTTTATCGTATTGGATTAATTTTATTCAATTATTACGCCAGTTTAAAAATATTTATTTCAATTCTTTTACAATAACAAAGAATCTGCAAACGGATTCATGGTTGTGGTAAAAGTATTTTTTCCTTTTTTACCATTATATGATGAGGTAAAGTCTAAGTTTAAGGTTGTTAGCTGAGCACCATGATATAATGAGACTAAAAGATAATAATTTTTTTAAAAATGTTTTTACCTGATTTGCGAAAATTTAAACACATCGAAATTCTGTATTTCCTTGTATTCAATTTACTTAGATAATTTTATAAATTAGGGCATTATGAATTTTTAATCTTAGAATATTATTATAGAATTAACTCTACCTTATACAAAGAAAATTCCCATTTCTTGTGGTTACGGCTTATAGAAAATTGTCTATCGGATAGATTTCATGCTATAAACTTAAGCTTTCATCATCGTTTGAATGAATTGATTAAATATTGGTTTTCTCTAAAGTTTTATTTACATAAATTTGGATGTTTTGCTTCAATTCACCCTATCCGTTATTTAATGTTAAGTAGGCGACTTATTACGACATATGGCCAGAAAAATATAGAATACCCCAGATCACAAATAAATTAGCATCAAAAAAAAAAAGGAAGTATGATAAACTGCTATTAGAGTATTCCTTGTTTCTGGTCAATTCTGACATTAACTAGGGATTGAAAATTCTCTCCAAAAGAGCCTACGTATTTGGTGGCAAAAAAAATTTAATGAACCATAATTTTACAAATAAATACTCAAATATATAATAGTAAGTTATACAAGAAACCGTGAAAATATAGCTATAAAATAAAATTTATAACGTAAAATGTGACATTAGAAATTTTATAAAAAAGCAAAAAATAAATACGCGATAGTTTTGTGTTTTGTAATTAAATATATCCGGTAATCTCCTTCGAAAATATCTTTGAGTCTAACTTTTTTTCCATAACTATTTTTTTATTTTGATTGAGTTTGCGTGCAATAGTCATAGAAATTTGATGTAAAAAAAATATATATCATATCGATTCCATATATATTTAGAAAAATTATACATTTAACGATAAAAAAATTGTATGCTAAATTCTTATCAGATTTATAAAAAAATGAAAGTTTCCTTCAAAATTTGTTCAAACACGAGATCTTTTATATGCACGTTTGGTTTATAAAGAATTTATGAATATCCCATATGCTTATTAAAATAATGAAAAAAAAAATGTAAGCTCATATATGTTTTTTTTCTCTTTCTTTTTCTCTTTTTTTTTAGTATATATAAGTAAAATTTAGTATAATTAAGAAAAAAGTGTGATGAATAACGTTCATTATCGCTAAATGAGATTTGAAGCTTAATATCATTAAGGCCTTAGGTACACATTAAACGTCAGCAAGTTTAACTTTTTTACTGTAATTATTTCTAATTAAAATGCATACTTTAAACTAGAAAAAAAAATCTTTTCAAAAAAAAATGTTTTTTTTTTCTTATTCGGCTTGAAAGGTTTCATCTAAGTTTTATGAATGTGAAATTTAATATTTCATTATTTATTAAAAAAAAAAAAAATTATAAAAAATAATTAATGAGTATGTGTACTCTTTACAAGTTTAATAATAGTGAGAAATTAAAAAAATTTATTATAAAATTAAATTATCTTTTTTTATAACAGAAAAATTAGATCAAGACACAAAACTAAAATTATTATTTATATAATACTCTTTAACATATCAAAAGCGATAGACAGATGTCACAATTGTTTATTTTTCAAGTTCTGAACTGTCTATTATAATACAGCAAAGGAGGTGATTTTTTTGTTAAATGAAGCAGTAATTACAGGCAAATCAGGTAAACTTGATATTTTTTAAAATTTGTCAAGAAAAGTGTCAAGTATCCGAGTAAACAAGTTTAGTTACTGGGAGTTGGACCAAACTGTTTTTTTTTTTTGCCAAAAATAAATAAATATTTAATATCTCGGGCAATATTAAATGAATTTTCGTGAACCGGTACCGGGGGGTTTTTTGAGTAATTGATTACGATTTTAATGTCAGAACACCCTGTAAATAGTAAAAAGTACCCTTTTTTATGGTACATTTTAAAAAATTTTGGAATTAATGTTAAGATTATTAAATAAGAACCATTTAAAACTACCCCCAGAATTAAATAAGAACAATTTAAAACTACCCCCAGAATATGAATGAATACAAAAAACACGACCTCAGATTATTCGTTTTGTATTTTAATCAAGTTTTTAAAAATATTTTATTGTATAATTATTATTATGAAAATAATTTCACCCCCCTGGAGAGTGAAAACTACCCCTAAATTAAAAAAAATAAAAATAACTTTATTAAATTTTGTAATTGTCTCTTTTCGTTTTACAACTGCAAAAGTAACAATATTTGCAACCCTGGGGGTGAAAATTATCCCAAAATGTAAAAAAAATCGTTATTAAAATTTTTTTTTTTAATCTTCAATGTAACCATAAAAAATATCTCATAGCAGAGAAACCTGTCTTAAGCCAAAAAAAAAATAATTTAAAATTCTTAAAATCCTGATTATTCTATACCCCTTTATCGAAATTATTCTAAGTTTGGAATTAAAAATTATTTTAAGTCCCTAAATGAAAATAATTTTCAGTCCCTAAACTCAAATCATTCTAAATCCCTAAATTAAAATAATTCTAAGTTTGTTTGACCCCTCCCCTCCCCCACTACGTGCTTCAAAAACCCTTTGTCTATAAACATTTCTCGTGTACAAATTTTCCAAAAAATTTAAAATTCACACAAGAAATACACAAATCTTTGATTTTTGCACCTTTTTAATTACTTCCTTTTCGTTTTATGGCTAGTTTACAGGTAAGTTGGAATTTTAAATTTGACAGCTGTATTAAATTGAGTAATCATCTAAAAATACGGTAGTATACGAAAATTTTTCATAACACTTAGAAATAAAGGGGCCCAATGGATTAACTATAAAAATTTTATGCATTTGCTGAAAAAAAAGTATTTTTGGCCAAAACTTTTTTTGGTTAATGATAAGGAGATACACAATAAACAGGAGATATACAATAGTGCAAAACAACGAAAGGTGAAAACCCACGAGGTTAAAATAACCCGAAAATTTTCATTCAGAAAATAATTTATAGTAAAAAAAGACAAAGAAAAATTATATTTTGAAGATTTTAAGTAAGAGGTAATTAAAGGTGAATGAATTTTTTAATGCACAGAAGTATAACGAATAAAATAGGCAATTTTAAACGGCCAAATCTTCTTACAGATGAAACCAAAAAATTAAAATACAAATATCTTGGAATAAATTAAAAAAAATTTAGCTGTTTAAAATAAATAATTTTCACGCTGCTGGCCAAAAACTTAGGTCCGAAGCGTAAAAAATAATTACCCGATATGGATATAAATCCTGGACGTATTTAGGAACAAGTGTTGTGACTTTGTATATTACAGGATTTTTTTTTCAAGACCCTGAGTTCAGATGGCGCTAAAAAATTGGCATGCATGATGAAAAACTTCCGGCAGGACAAAATAAATATGATACATTAAAAGAGAGAGTAATACAAAGCCTCTCTAAATCAGATGACGCGAGAATTAGGGATTTATTTAAGGGCCAGTCCCTCAGTGACCAAAAACCATCTCAGTTTTTGGTAAAAATAAAGAATATAGCTCCAGTCAAGGTAAATGAAACAATTTTAAAATCATTATTCCTGGAACAATTACCAGGAAATGTTAGAGCAATGTTATCCACATGCAAATCAGAAAATTTAGAAAACTTGGCTCTATTAGCTGACCAAATAATGGAGAATATCACACCTGCCTACGCAATAAATGCTGTTCAGCCTAAAAATAACAACGAAAATTTAAACAGCGTTACTCAAAAAGATTTTCAAGAATTAAAAAATGAGCTGCGCGCAGAGATAACACAATTATCCGACAAAATAAACAAACTAATAGCACCATCAAGTGATAGAAATCGCAGCCGTTCCAGAGCAAGGTCAAATGTTAAAAGGGAATACCTTCCAAATTACAACAAATCTTATTGCTTTGCTCACAACAAATATAAAGCAGAGGCTCGTAGTTGCAAGCCTCCCTGTTCCTGGAATACTGATAATCCGGAAAACTAAAATTACCATTTTGCTGCTGGGCGGGGCAAAATGGTCATAATATCAAAAACCGCTTACTAATGAAAGATAAAATTTCAGGTATGGACAGATATTTTTCAAGATATTTACGCCAGAACGATATGGTTTCTTAATATTTCGTTAAACAATCATTTTTGCCATATCATTTTTCCTTTAATATTAATCGTACAAAAATAAAAAAAAAATCGCTTTATTTGTCAAATAAAATATTTCATATTATAGTAATATATAATTTTTTTTGTAATTCTACCAGATTTTCAGTAAAATTAAAAAAACTTTAAAAAAATTAACACTTTCTCAAGATTCAATATTTTTTGGCAAAAATCACACTTTTCCTTGCGCTATTACTCCGAAGGGGTTCATATTTATTAAAAGTTGTTTTCATGTTTTTATGATTAAAAAACGATAATTTATCGATTGGTTAAGTTTTTTTTTCGACCCTTCCCCCCATGAAGTATCTCCTCCCCGCCACCATCCCTTTCCACCAGTATTGGAAATTGTTTACTCGGGTACTGGGCACCTTTCTTAGCAAAATTCAATTTGCTTCAAGTATCTGCTATTTGCTTCTAATTACTGCTTCGAGATTTTACCCCCTTTCTTGTATAATTATTATATTAAATTATCAGAATAACCATTGAAAAAAAGTTTGGATTAGTAAAATCCTTAATAGTAGTAATGGTTTTCTACTGGATACCAAACATTATAAGCTTTCGTTTAAGTAAAAATAAAAGTTACATTTGATTGTTTTATGTTTATTAATTATACCGGTTTAAGAAACTTATATACCATTCTTTTTTTTAAACATAAGAAATTTTTTTTTTTGATAAAATATGATTTTTAAAATTATCTTTGTGTTAGGATAAAAAAAAATTTATTTTTACAAGCATTACAAATCGTCTAAACTTAATTTTTAAGTATGACTAAAATTCAATGTAACTATTATATAGAAATATGAGAATGCAAAAAATCTTAGATAGTGACATCCTGAAAAAATAGAATAAGGGGCATACATGGAACGGAATTTTCATAATTTTTTCTCGATAACATAAAACTAGATAAAAAAATGTTAAATGTGTATTTTTTTATTTTTTTAAATTTTGCAAATCTTAAAGGTAAGTGTAAAGGAGCAAAGCGACCGCAGATGAACCCAGAGGGACCGCGGTTACTATACTTACAATGTTTAAATGTGGCGTGGTGAATTATTTAATTTTAATTATATTAAAAAACAAACAAAAAAATACATGTCTAATATTTTGAAACATATTATTATTATTATTATTATTATTGAATTTATTTGAAAAAGATCAAAATACAGTAACACTCCAGTTTTACATAGTTAATATCAGTAATTACATTGTTGTAAATATATGTTAATATAATATAATTGATTTTTATTAAATAAAATAAAATAAAGAATCTATATAAATGTAAATATAAGTAAATTATAAGTAAATATAAGTCAATTTAAATTATAAAATTTTAAAACTGAATTTAAAATTAGTCAATCTACTTTCACGCCATCTACAAAATGTAAAAAAAAAGCAAATGAAACAAAATTTTTTTTCTGTTATATAGAATAGTTTTGTAATTATTTAAAACAAAATTTGTAAACTTTTATAATAAAACAGCTGAGAAAAAAAATGTTGAAAATCCTTTAAAAATCGACACAATTTTGAGACAGGCCCCTTAAAAAAAAAAAAAAAGAAAAATTTATTAATCAGTATTATTATCACTGTTATTATATTTAAAAGATTTTAACTTATATTTACTATATTAGCTATATAATATAGTAAATATAAGTTAAAATCTTTTAAATATAATAACAGTGATAATAATACTGATTAATAAATTTTTCTTTTTTTTTTTTTTTTTAAGGGGCCTGTCTCAAAATTGTGTCGATTTTTAAAGGATTTTCAACATTTTTTTTCTCAGCTGTTTTATTATAAAAGTTTACAAATTTTGTTTTAAATAATTACAAAACTATTCTAGATAACAGAAAAAAATTTTTGTTTCATTTGCTTTTTTTTTACATTTTGTAGATGGCGTGAAAGTAGAGGCTCGAAAAAAAAATTAAAAAACGGTTCCCATCATAGCGGCTATTGTAGGCATTAAAACAAAAAAATAAAAAGGTATATTAATCTCAAAAGTGTCCTCTAGTGTGTGAACCAACATTTAGCAAAAAATACAAAAAATTGACCATTTGGTGAACCAAAAACAAAAAATACAGTTTTTGACGTTGAAAAATTCACCTAAAACGGACAATAAAATTTTTTTTGATGCATAATAAGCTGATATTGTTGGTTCACACACTAGGTGTTGCAATAATAAAAAAAATGAAACAAAATTCATGTTGATAGCTCAATTCGTTTTTGAGCTAGCGTGGGAACCGATTTTAAAAAGTAGTTTTGAGAAAAACGCGTTTAAAGTTTTTAAATGCTTATGTTTTCATATGACTACGGCCCATAAAAATCAAAATATCTAAAAAACATATTTTTTTTTTTGCTTGAAATTTGTTTTATAGATTCTTCAAATGTTTTAACATAAGATAATGAAATTAAAAAAAAATGAAAAAAAAAATTTCTATTTTGAGACAGGCCCCTTAATGACTAAGTTTAATGACTAAGTATACACAGCGTCTGTGCTAATTCAATGCATCCTGTTTAGAGAGGTATATTTTTATGCTTCTCTTAAATTGGGAAAATGATGGTAAATCGCGATAGCAGGGTGGTAAAGAGTTCCATAGGTTGGCATATTTTATTTGGAAGGAATTCTTTCCAGAGTCAGTGACCATTGTAGTGATTTTAAGATCTATGCGGGGTCCTCTGGTGGGTTTATCACTTTTATAGGGCTCGAATAATGAGAGCAGCAGTGGAGGTTCCCTCATTCTTACTATCCTGTACATGATTAGAGCAGCAAAAAAGTCACGTCGAGTGTTGTTACTGAGCCATTTTAGTTTTTTCCTATATGGGGTTATGTGCTCGTCACGTCTTAGTCCAAATATGTACCGAATACCTAGATTAGCTAGCCTTTGGAGTTGTTCACGTTGTTCAAGGGAGATGTCAGCATAGACTACTGTGCAGTAATCTAGATGAGGGATAACTAAGGACTCAACCAGCCTACGCCTTAGTAACTGGGATGTGCAGTTTTTAATGAATCTTAACCCGTAGAGGACTCTGTTAACTTTTTTGGAAATATAGTTAACATGTTGTTTCCATGCTAATGTATCATCTAAGATTACCCCAAGACTAAGAACCTCATCTACAAACGGAACCTTATCGCCTTTCCTATTAATTGCTATATTACTGATGTTTAGCTTTTTGAAGAGCCCTACCGCATGAGGTGTACCAAATACAATAGCTTTAGTCTTTTTGACGTTCATGGAAAGTATATTATGTTCAGCCCAGTCTGACACTTTAAGAGCTGCATTTGAGAGAAAATGAATGCCTTCATGAATCTGCTCTAGTGGCACCTGTACATAAATTTGTAAGTCGTCCGCATATAGCATTCTTAAGGTAGTGTCATTTAACTTGGCTTAAATCATTTATGTAAATACAGAATAAGAGTGGTCCAAGTACAGAGCCCTGAGGGACGCCTATGTTTATGTTACGGGGTGCTGACTTAGATTGCTTGGAGGTAACACAGAGGGAGCGACCATTGAGATATGACCAGAACCACATAAGAGCAGATTTTGAGAAGCCAATATCCTGAAGTTTAGTTAGTAGTCGGGATGGGGATACATTATCAAATGCCTTGGAAAAATCAAACTGCAGCAAAAAGGTAGCCAGTTTATTTTCTTTAGCCAGACGAATGTCATCTGTTAGTTTCAATAGGGCTGTCTGCGTAGAATGATGTTTTCTAAAACCTGCTTGAAATATGTCAAGGATTTTTGACTTTGTTAAGAAGCTAACCACCTGATCGTGAGCCAACTTTTCCAAGACTTTGGATAAAAAGCATAGTAGAGCGATAGGTCTAAAATCAGAGGGGGATGCGGGAATTGAGACCTTTTTAAGGGCCAAGATGCGCGATATTTTCCAAGCCTCAGGAAAATTACCACTTTTTAATGATTCATTAAATAGGATGGTCAGGTATTTAGCAATTGTGGGAAGCGCTTTTATTATATGATAATATGTAAAAAAATAATTAAAATTTTGACCCATTCAAACTTCTTAGTTCTATGCTAATAATATATAAGTATATAAATAAAATAAATAAAATACAAAAGGTAATTTACGTAATTTATTGATTATATTTAATTTTCAGCAATAATAATTATTTATTTAAAAATTCTTTTAATTAAATATGATTAAAGTATAAAATGAATATTAAAATTGCTTCTTCTTATTTTACCAATACAATCATTTTCAATTATTCTCATTAACAATGTTTATTTGAAAATTCCAATTAAAAAAAAAAAAAAGAAAAAAAATTATTTAAATAGAATTGAGGAAAAAAAATTCCATAGTTTATAGTAAAGCATTCATTTATTTTATTAGAATTCTCAAATGACGTTTGTTCGCAATTAATTGAAGCGCATTCTGAATATTTCAAATAAATTCATTTCATTTATTGTTTAAAAAAGTTATAGCGTTAGCGTATTTGAATGGATCTTAAAAATTGAAATTTCTTTATACAGTTATTATAAATTCCAAAGAAATCATATTTTAATGAATTTATTATATAATAATATAGATATTTTATGCTCCTATTTGTTACAATTTATATTTTACGAACAATTAACCGTATTGAAAAGAATTAAAGCAGTATTACTATTTTTTTCCAATACTTTTTTCAAATTATAGCGAATAACAAAATAAGTTATAAATTAAAAACCAAAAGCCACTTATCGAGCAAAGAAGCTACTTTTTTTTACTCCATTTTAATGATATTTTTAATTAATTAAATTAAAACAACGTTTATTTTAATTTATTTATTGGTCCTTTTTTTACAACTTTTAAACTCCTATCATCAGGTCTGTGTTATACTTAAACTAATTTTATATAAAACATTTGGTTTAGACTCTCATTTATCTTACAACTAACTGACGAAATTTTGAATATTTAAATTGTGACTATGAAAATTTTAATTATTTCTATATGCATTTTTTATGTATTTGAAATTACATATCGAAGTACATCCTAGGAGGAAGTTTCATAAATATATTCTATAGAATTCATATCTTTTTTTTTTTTTAATTTTTTATACATTTTTATTTTTTTAATTATTTTTCATCATATAATAGCTATTTTAACATTTTTTTCAAATGATATATTCTTTTTTTATAGTATTGTATTATTAATTAATTTATCTGCATCTGTTTTTGTGTATTTATAAATCTTGAATTCTTCTAGTGCGCCTAAAAATTTTCCTTTATTGCAAAAATGAATTGTTTTCAAGTTTTTATGTATATCATTTATTTTATTGTCGTCCTGATTATTATTTAATAGGTCCATTCCGTATTTAGTATTTGTTTTCTCTAATTGTGCTTGCGAATTGCTTGTTTTCGGTCCTTACAACGTTTTTTGGAAGCTGCGTCCTATTTTTCCTATACATTTTTTGTCATATATTTCATATGATATTTTATAGACACCAGTTCTAACTAAAAATTGATATTTATGTTGTTATTTTTTTGGTGTCTGTTTTGAAACCAATATTATAACCGTATTTTTTCATAATGTTTTTTATAATGCTTGATAATTTTGTCGTGTATTTTGAGCCAATGTATTTATTTTTATAAATTTTATTATTATATGCATTATTTTTTTTTTTTTTTATGCTTTTGAGTAATTTTTCTATAATTTCTATATTATAGTAACTGTTAATTTTTGCGATTTGTTTAATTATTTTTATTTTTTAATGCTTTTTTTAAGTTTATTTAGTTTACACTAGGATTTTACTTATTAAGTTAAGTACGCATAAACGTATTCACCTTAAAAGAATGTTTCACACTGGCACAGATAAATAAATAAAGCAAAAAGTTAGGGTAGACGCTTTGCTGCTAATGTATTAAGAGCTTTTTATAAACTTACTTGATACATCTTCATATTTTAAAACACTAAATAATGTTTATAATATTCATCCGAGCCATTCTATTTTATTTTTACTGGAAAAATTTTTTTCTTTTTCGTGCATATATGTAGCAATTTCTAAGAAATATGAAGTAATATTTACTTTACATTGTCAAATATTCCTTGTTTTACTTTTGATTTTTATCGCTTTCAGCAAGTTCATGTCAACCTTTTTGTTTATGCTCTTACTTTATCCTGTAACTTTACTATTCTCACAAATGCTGAAATTTATGGTAGAATGTAAGGGTTATTTTATTTAAGAATACATACAATAACTACTTTACTGTCAGCCTGTTCTACTTGAATTTACAACCTGACAGTTTATATGAAAAAATTAGAAAAAATAGAGTAATGCAATTATACGCAGTAAATATTCAAGAAAATTTTTAATACTTTGTAAAAAGTTTTTGTTGCTTTAAAAAATTTTTTTTTTTTAATCAAAAACTAAAAATTGTTAAAAGTTTAATAAAAGTTACTTACATATAACAGAAAACAGAAATATAAATATTAATTTTACACTTTAATATGATTTTATAGGAAATTTCTTTAGGAAAAAAGGTATTTTTAATATTTTACAGATCCTGATGAATATTTATAAAGCAAAAGAACAGAATACGTGTTTTATTGTAATATATGCACTAGCACCAATACTTTATATTGATTAAATGTCAAGTATTTATTTCTGAATTATGCTAGTCTGATTTCTGATTTAGAAATGATAAAATATCCTCTTTATTTAATATTAATGTTTAATTTACAAATGAAACATTTATTAGACTGCCTGGCCTTTTTAATAATAAAGAATCATATTTGCTGCTTTTGTTTTAAACCATGCAACTTTCCGAATTTATTTCATAATGTTTAACTCCCTAAAGGTTCTAAAGCTAAATAAAAAAAAAACTATGAGGTGCTTTAAAAAAAAAAAAAAATTTCTATTAAATAACTTATCGTATAAAAAGTAATTTAGCAGTCCTCAAATACGTATTTATTAACATAGCTATAAAAGTCTAATTTGATTATACCATAAGTTCTAGCAGTGTATTTAATATATCTCTTAGATATGTTTTATTGAATTAAAAAACTGTTTAGTACAAAATATTCTAAACTGAAAATGAATTCGAGAAAACTTTCATTTGGGGCAAAAAAATATTGTAAATAAAAAAAAAATCCGAAAATAAATAAAAAATTTAAAAAAGAAAATGGCACAGGTGCAGAATTCTTAAATTAAGAAAATCCAGGGTCAATGAGTGAGCTAGTATTCTCCTTTAGCTAAGAAAAAGCTTGGATGGAGGGCTAGTTGATGCACTCGGACATCTGGAGATAAAAAATTAATAATTTGTGATATATTTAAAAATATATACAAACTTGAAAAAGACTGATTTGTCAAAATGTTTTTACATTTCACAAAAGGTGATGGCTCTGACAGGGCCGATTATTTTCCTCCTTTATCACGTAAGCCTAAATTATTATAAATAAAGATAATCAAAAGTAATCAAATAAAGGTATTCAAGCGTCTCAATAAAATTATATAATTTTGGCATGCTCAGTAGTATTTTGATGAACGTTATATTTTTTCTCATTTTCTTTCTCGTTACTTTTTCTCCATTGGTACTCGGATACACCTTACTTAGCCTTCAGAAGACTTTAAATATAGGGTCAAATTAAAATTACATCTATCAAAGAGAGGTTTTTGTTTCGCATCGTAATAGGTCGCTTGCTGATATATTTGATACGTTAGTAATGCTGTTTCTTTTTCTTCTTCATTTTACCATTATTGTTCTCGCAGAAGGTTGGTAAGATCGATTGCGTGTGAAAGGAAAAGGCTGCAGGTAGGCTGGTTTGACTAGCTTAGAAATTTCTTCTAAAATAACTAGGAATTTTAAAATATTTTTGAAAGTGTATGTGAATTGTATATGAGATTGATTTTATTTGAAATAGGTGAGAGTATTTGGTGCGAACTTACAAAGCAAAGCAATGAACCCATTTCAGAGCCAGAAATCTTAATGTACTACACGTTAGAGCTGCTTTGGTTGAATATTCAACCAATTGGTTGAAAATTCAACCAATAACTGCGAAATTCAACCATTTGTTTGAATATTCAACAAAGCAGCTCTACCGTGTATTCATACGAAGTTCTTGGACCAGAATTTAAAATTAACAATTTTTTTGTTATCAAAAAGTACTATGACTTAAGACAAAATTTTAATGCAAAATTAGAGGTCGCAAACAAATAAAATCAGGACTCAACCTTGGAGTTTTTGCTATTAGAATATCTTTGTAAATAATTTGTAAAACATGTAAATATTTGTATAAAGTCTTAGCTCAGCCGATAAATAGGTCCGTATACTGTCAGGCCCTTAAGTAGTCTCTTATTTCTCTTTTTTGTTTCAACTAAGATTTGTCGTGCATGCTTTCTAATTAAGAAAGTATGCGTGATAGAGTGTCAAAAAGTCAACTATATGATCGGACACAATTTCACGCGTCATTAATTCAGTATTTGATTATTTTTAATGTTAATCATATATTATTCTTAATTGTCAAATATTGTTGTGAAATTGGTGAAAATTAAAAAAGTTAATTGTCTTAGAAAACTTGGTGGTTGATTCTTCTACATTCTGATTAAAGTTTTGTAAAGGTTTAGCCAAACCGGGCGACGTGCAGTCGTTCACGAGGAATAAGTGATTCCTCAGACGCCTTGTGCGCATCAAGTCTTTCGGCGTGCTAAAGGGTGCCATTTTTTCGTAAAAATCAGGTATTATAGTTGATAAGGTGTGAATGTGCAAATAATTAAAAACGAAAACAACTAATTATACAAACTCTTGAACTATAATATTAAAACGTAATTTAATAGAAATAATATATATTTTATGTGTATTTGGTGAGTTTTTTAGGCATTTTAGATTTGAAGCATTCTATTGAATTATAGCAAATGCAGACTGTAAATAGAAATCCATGCAATAATTCGTAAGAAGTATGCAGTAATAGAAAAATAATTTCACATACAATTTCAATTAGGTATAAAAAAAAATATTTGAAAATTTTCTTTATTATTATTAGGTAAATAAAAATAAAGACGATCAAAAATGGAACAAATTTAGAAATAATTTATTTATTTCGTCTTGAGCTTTCGAAACATCAAAATAAATAAATTATTTCTAAATTTGTTCCATTTTTGATCGTCTTTATTTTAATTTACCTAATAATAATAAAGAAAATTTATATATACTTATTTAATAAAATAATTAAAAAAAATAGTTTCAACTGATTTGCTTATAGGGGATAAAACTGTTTACTTCAGAAAATGTTGAAATATAACGATGAAAATAGACTTTAGCTTTATGTAAAATTAAATAAAAAAATAGATTAAATATAAGGAAAAGATTTTCTAAAGTAACTTTAGAGATTAGTATGAAAAAAATTTATAAGCGTTTTGTGTAACTACACAATCAACGAGCATGGAACATGTTCACTCATAACAGTAATAAATCCAAATCCCACAATTACAGTAAATCCTGAAAGATATATTATCCTAAATCCATAAACTTGAAGTATTCTTCTTGTTCTAACAGGGTCCCTAAATTGAAAATATTTTAAGTTCATTTTACCCCCCCCCCTGCCGAGCCAAACTTTTTTAAATACCCCATCCAATGAACATGTTCCATGTTATAATTTTATTTATTAATATAATAATTTGTATATTTATTAAATATTTTGGCTACTTTAAGTAATTAGATTTATAAATATACATGAAATTATAATCAGAATATAAAGTAACTCTATACTTATATATAAATAATATAGATTTTACTATGTAGTTTGAAGAATTTAATTTTGTATAGACTATTTCTTTGCATATTTATTATAAACACGTAAGAGTTTAAATGTAAATTTTTGATATGTGCTAAATGGAATATGTTAATGGATCTTTCCTATTCTACTGTCAATAAACTATGAAATCAACTACAATATCTGTATTTTTTAATACCTATTTTTATAATATAAAATTTAAAAAAAAATTATGTATTCATAAAAATCTCTTGTTTTTTTTAATATCGTTTTTTTAAAAACCATTTAAAATTCAATTTCTTCTTTGGTCTTTATTGTTTAATTTATACTTCGTAATAAATTAATAATTCATTTTTTATGCATAAAACATGCGCTAATTAATTATAATTCTTTTTATTTTTATAGAATATACTGCAAAAAAAATTCATAGGGAACGATCACGAAGAATTTCTTGTAACTTTTTGACCTCATAAAATTTTGCATTAAATTATTAATGAGATCAATATAATATTGCCGATAACTTGACAACACAGAACATTAGAGTGAAACCAAACAGGTAGAAATCAGTTTACTACAATAAAAAATATCTTGAAAACATTTTGAGAAAAAAACCTCTTTGATGAGGAATGAACAAACGATCCCCAGATTACATGCCTGTATCTCTACAAACTCAGCTACAGAGAGGGTGCTGGTTACAGTATCCAACAGTTTTTTTCCAATTAATTAACATTCTAATTAATTTCAATTAATTAATATAATTTCTGTAACTGTGATACGTTATAATAAAAAAAGAAGAGACCATTTTAAGTTTCTACGTACAACAGAGGAAGAGGCAGAGTTGTTTTTACAACCCATCACTAATTAGTATTCAATTATTTGAAAAATGTGAACGATAAATAGAAATAATAAAAATTTAGTATCATAATTTTTTAAGCTTTTAAAAAGCTAAAACATGTACTTTAGATAGAAATTACAAGTTTTTGTCAAAGAAATGCTCTTTATGAAAGCCTGTAAGAACTTATGATTGTTTAAAATTTTCTGATTTTTAATATAGAACTCGCGTCATAGCTTTTATAACGATCGCTCAATCATAAAAATAGACAGAGGGTTGCTAAAAGATCACCTTCTACTTAGCGTATATTTTTAGGCAAAGTAGAATATGTTTAATTTTAAAAGGATTTGCCCATATATAAATGCTGCAAACGAAAATTCCGCCATCTCATATGCTTATATATAGAATTGGCGCAACATTCGGCAAATATGTATATTTATATATATTTATATAACTAGTTGTGATATATTTACCCTTCTTTTATTTTCTCACTTTTATCACACTTTTTGTTCTTTTCAGTTTTATTTCAACCTAAAAAAAAATTTTTTTATCACACTCATACATATATAACATAATACATTGTATACATACGCACGCAATCTCTTTGAAAACACATAGCAAAAATTTACCAGTATAAGTAATAAGCTTTTATATTGAAATCCATATAGAACCTATAAATCTATCAATTTTCTTTGAATGGTGGATAAGCGTTAGACTGAAAAATTTTTTTTGTTTGTTGCTATATCAAATACAAATATACGTTATAAAAATCTTATTTCATTTTTTTTTTTTTTATTATTATTATTTTACTCTCATGTACGTATAACATAATATAAGGTATGACTTTAGATAAAAGAAACTATGAATATAAATATAATAAAAAATTGAAACTTGCAATATTGATACAAGTATTAAGTTTCAAAACGAATAATGTATTTTTTGAATTATAAAAGGAAATGTATCTTAAATTATAAATTATGTAGTTTATTTGGGGCATTATTTTTTTGAATCTTGGAAAAGTCAGGAAATTTAAAGTATAACAATGGCGAAAAATAAAATAAAGTTTGATAAAACCCACATTTATAACTAAATAATAAATAAAATAATTAAGAAATTAAATAAAGACCATTAATCTCACCGATATTTAGAACTCTTTCCTGAAAACCTGGTAAGTGCGTCGCGGGACGCCCTATAGAAGTGAAAACTGAAAGTCTGAAAATTTTTGTTACTATTTTTTTATTAAACGTGTTTTTTTGCGCAGCATTTCAATTAAAACGAACCACTTTTTTTTTTGTCTTTATCTATGTTTATACATAGTAAAAATTGTTTGTATTTTTTATTATAATATTGAAAGTAAAAGATTAGTATTCACTTAAAAAAAATATCAATAAAATTTACGAACAAAATAAAATAAACCACTAAAAATTAACTTTTAATACGATAAAAATAAATAAAATAATTAAACACTCTAAAAAAGAAGCATTAAAAAAAACGTGGTCGTTGTTTTCTATGTATAATAGATGTATGATATATAAGTATCAGTAATTAACGATCTCTACGAACAAATAATAATCTTATAATTCAAAGATACATAAGGCATTTTCATGCCATTAATTTTATTTAATGTATTTACTTTAGTATGATTTAAAAAATAAAACATTCTTTTAAAAAATTAGATATTTTAATCTTTGAACTCAAAATTTCACTGTTTTAACAAACATCCTTATCAGTCTAGCTTGAGACGCGCACCCGAGCGGACGTATTAATTACGTAATGTTTTTAGTGTCTAAATCTAATTTATTCCATGGCATCTGTGTTTCTCAAACGCGTCGTCATAAGTTCTCGGTTTAAAATAAAAATTAGTGAAAAAATCATATTTATTATATATATTTTTCAATAATCATACGCTTTTCACTCATTTTTCCGAATTGTTAAATCAAACGGGCAAAATGAGTACAGTGAATACAGTTAAACAGAATACTGTTCAAAAAAGTACAAGCAAGAAAACTTATGCTGCCGTAACAGAGGAAAATCTTGTTATGGATAATTATATCCCACCGTGCAAAAATCAAGGATTAGTGGTAGACTCGTTTGAAGACTGCTCTATTCAAGATTATCTTGACGTTCTGCACACAAAGGTTGCACCGGAAAAAATCCACTTTATCTCTAAAATGCCTCAACACAGAGTAGGGTGGTTTGTAGACAGTGTAGAAACCGCAATTATCCTATTAGATGAAACCAACAACACTGTCGAAATCAAAGGTAGAGAAACTGTCATACGCCCAATGTTTGACAATAAGGTAAAAATTGTTATCTCTAATGTAAATCCAATTTTACCAAACAAGGTCATACACGGGATATTTAAAGAGCATGCAATTAACGTAAACTCTCCAATTACTATGGTAAAAGTGGGTGGAGGCGAGGAAGCATTCAAACATATTTTTAGCTTTAGAAGACAAATTTCTGTCCACCCTGATGACGTTGATAAAATTCCTCCTTGTAAACAAGTTAAATATGAGGGGTTAACTTTCAACTTATATTTTTCTTCAAAAAAAATATCTTGCTTCCGGTGTAAAAAAGAAGGCCACAGGGCGCAGCATTGTAAAGAAGAACTAGAAATAGAGATAGAGAAAGAAATTTCCGGGCTTGTGAATCATAGAACATTAACAGATGATAATGTCTTAGAGCCTGTTATAGACGCCACCTCCCCTCCATCCAAGGCCGTTAACAAAGTCATTGATAATATTATAACTGAAGGCAATGTCACTAGAGAGGCATCTGTTTTTAATAAAACATCAGCTGTGTCGATGCGGGAGTCAAAGTCAAGTAGTAATAATAATAATAATAGAAAAACTGCTACGAAAAAAAATAAACTGCTTTCTCCGATTACACCCGAACTCGTAGCAGAGCAAATTGATGGCGCAAGTAGTTGCTTAGAGCAAAATACTTTAAAATCTTTTTCTTTAGGTATAAACGACTTCAAGCAGTTTATAGTACATACCTTAAAATTAAGCTATAAACAAGTACCAGATGCTTTAAGCCTTTATACACAAGATACAAACTGTTTAATGTTAATGATTGATGCATTATATGATGGACTAACTGATCGACGTCTTAAAAGTAGACTTACTAAAATTAAGAAACAGTTCATTAGTTCTGGAGCTCAATCCACTGATAGTAGCACCGATGATGAAACAACAAGTAATACTAAATTTAATGGATAACGAAGTTACAAATAATCAACAGCAAAGTATAGACTCTAAATTAAGAATAACTTTTTGGAACTGTAGAAGTGCTTATCGTAAAAAAAATGAAATTTTTAAAATGTTACAAGACATAGACATATTAGTACTAGTTGAAAGTTGGTTGAATTATTTAATTTCACATAATGATTTTGTATTTAAAGGCTTTAATATCGTGAGACGAGATAGGCCAAATGGTCGAGGTGGAGGCATTGCATTTATTATTCGTAAGAACATTGCATATCATTCTAATATTAATTTACAGACTCCTCATAATGAACTTGAATTATTTGGCATTAAATTAACTAATTTTGATAATCAAGTGACAGTTGTCGCTGCGTACAAACCTCCCGACGTATACCTCACTCAAGATAACTGGGACACCTTAATTAATAATCTTAATTCCTTGAATAATGTTATTATTATAGGTGACTTTAATTCACATAATAAAACATGGAATTGTGATCATAACGACATTAGTGGTTCTAGACTTTTAAACAGCCTTAATAGTATCGACAATATTATGATTCTAAATACGGACACCAAGACTCATATAGATTCACACAGTGCAAAAAAATCCAATATAGATTTGTTGCTAACCTCTCTTGATCTGTCCCAAAATATTAATTACCTGGTAGATAAAGATACTCATGGATCTGACCACTACCCGTTATTATTGGAATTAAATACCAAAAAATTCATTTACCGCAAAATCAGGTTTAAAGTGCAATCGGTCAGAACGGATTGGGGTAAAGCAAATAAACTACTTGATGATAAATACCCCAACTTTTTTACGAGTGAGTTTACAAATAAATTACCAAATGCAAAATATACATATTTTATCACAGAATTACGTGTATCGGTTAAAAAATCTACTCCGAACCCTACTAATGTAAAAAATACTATTCATCGTAATCCTGTCCCATGGTGGGATAGTGATTGTGATAAGGCTCGTCGTTTGCGAATTGCATTCTTCAAAAGATGGGAACATACTAAAGATTTTTCAGATTATTTATGTTATAAGAAACAAGTATCTATTGCTATGAAGTTATTTAAATACAAAAAAAAGTCAGCTTTCCATAACTTTGCTGGTACTTTAAATGCAAAATCCAACTTTAAACACACGTTAAGGGTTGCTAGAATTTTCAAAAATAAGTGGGTTAAAATCGATGACACAAACAAAGACTCCTATCTTCAAAATAAACAAGACTGCCAAAATATGCTTGATTCGTTATGCCCCCCATGGGTTCCTGTGGATCCAAACGACATACCAGTATGTAGTAACGATAACGTTGACTTTTTTGATCGGCCCTTCACTATCAATGAATTTTTAATAGCTTTAAATTCCAGAGGCGATAAATCAGCCCCTGGCATAGATGGCATTAACTATGAAGTGCTACACAACATCCCACACAAATATAAAATCATACTTCTTAACATTTTTAATGACATGTATGCCTTTGAGTCTTATCCTGAAGAATGGAACGACGTCTTCGTGCATTTTGCCCCTAAACCTAATGGTGGTGTCAGACCCTTAGCGCTTACATCTTGTTGCTCTAAACTTTTTGAGCTAATGCTATCTAACCGCCTGCATTGGTGGTTAGAAACACAAAAAATATTACCGATATCTCAAGCAGGCTTTCGAAAAGGAAAATCGTGTGCAGATAATTTAACAGTTTTAACCCTCGAAATAGATAATGCTTTCCGTAATAAAGATCTTGTTCTAGCAGCATTCCTTGATGTCACTGGTGCTTTTAATAATGTCATTATTGATATATTATTAAAAAAATTATCAAAAATTGGGTGCTCTTATAAATTAATTAATTTTATCAAATTTTTCACTTACAAAAGGTCTATATTTACTAAAGATACAATGACCACCCCTTTTCTTGCCTATAAAGGAGTCCCTCAAGGTGGAGTTTTGAGCCCACTTCTATACTTAATTTATGTTTACAAAATAGTTCTTAACCTACCACCTGGTTTTAAACTACTTCAATTTGCTGATGATATAGCAATCTATAAAAGATCTAGTAATATAACTCCAATGGTTTTAAAAGAATTTGAACATGCCATTGACATACTTAATAATAATTTAAAAAAACTTTCTCTTGAAATCTCGCCTACTAAAACGGTATTTATGTGCTTTAATAGAAAAAATAAATTTGATATCAATAATGTAAAAATTAAACTAAATGGATTAGAAATTAAAGCATCCCAATCAGGGAGATTCTTAGGCATTTATTTTGATACTCGGCTCAACTTTACGTCACACATACTAACAGTACAGGCAAATGCTAACAGGGCATTAAATATCTTAAAATTTTCCAGGGGTATACGGTGGGGAGCTGACCCTCAAACGTTAATATTATTTTATAAATCCTATGTTAGATCCATTATAGATTATTCTAGCTTTGTATATTTTCCATATTCCAATGGTAAAAACAAGTCAAAACTTGAAAGAATTCAATACTCAGCGCTTCGATTGGCATTAGGCTACCGAACTAGTACCCCAACAAATATTATTTTGTCTGAATCTAAAGTCGAAAGTCTTGAAAACCGAGCCAAATATTTAGGGACTACCTACTTTTCCAAAATTCTTTCTAATAAAAGTAGTTTGGTTTATAAAACCATCAAGAATTTAAGCACAGTAATTAAGCAGGATAAACGCAAAAGGGGTTTGTTTATTAATGAATGCATCAACGAAGCAATGAAATATGAATCTGAAATCTTAGCCTTTGATAATATACCCATATATAACTTTGACTACTACTTGCTTTCAAATCCGGTGAATACTGACGTACTTTTTGGCAGACTATTACAAAATACTAATGATCCTAACCTATTACTAAATGATTATTTAAATAACGAAAGCAACTCATTACATATTTATACCGATGGTAGCAAGAGCACTGATGTAATATCAGTAGGTGCAGCCTGCTTTTGTGAGAAAATAGATAAGCAAGCTAAGCTGAGCATAAACAAACGTGCATCGATATTTACAGCAGAGTGTGCTGCAATCAACGAAGCTTTAAATATTGCCTTGGATAACAAGGATAAAAATATAGTTGTTATATCAGATTCCCTTAGCGCAATTGAAAGTCTTAATCACCCAAGCTTTAACGCGCAAACTAATCCACTTATTTTTGAAATTAGAAAGAAAGTTCATAAATTTAACAATAGCGATACTTATATAAAATTGCTGTGGGTTCCTTCACACCAGGGGTTAACTGGAAATGAAAATGTTGACAAGCTGGCAAAATCGGCCACTTTAATAGATCCCACTATAAAGCATATTCCACATACCGACCTAAGAAACCATATAGTCCAAAGAGAAAAGTTAGCCTCAAAAATGTCCATAGAAGAGTTAGGATTGATTAAGGGTGTCAGTTATTTTGAGTACTTTCATAATTCCTTTAGTAAACCATGGTTTTATAATAAAAATCTGGATCGTGATTTAATTACAACCATCAACAGGTGTCGATCAGGGCACTACAACTTAAATGAATCGTTGCATAAAATTAAAGTAGTCCCTGATTCTTCATGTTCATGTGGTTATCCAGTGGAAAACCTGAACCATGTAATCTGGCAATGCCCACGCTTCGACCAAGAAAGAAAATCTCTTGTTTCTAAACTAATTCATTGTGGATATCAACTTCCTGTAGATATCACAGAATTCTTATCTAAACCTAACATAAAAATGATGAGTTATGTGAATGAATTTTTCAACAACTGTCAAATTAAAATTTAAGTCAATTATAATTACTTTATGATAATTAATTTTTGTCTAGTTAGTAAAAAAAGAAGATTTGTTTAATCTGTAAGATATAATGTTCTAAGTTACTCTCTAATATGTTAAAATAAGGTAAATCAAACGTAGCTGCATAGCCTCAAAGAAGGCTCGAAGCTTCATATAAAAAAAAAAAAAAAACATCCTTATATAAAATTTCGGCGAATTTTTTACGCGAAATCCAAATTTTTAGTCAGATTTTTAATTGGTCACGATACTTGGTGGCAAATTTGAATTTGTAAAAAATGAAACATTTAAATCAGATTTTCAAAAAAACGAAACAAAAATTTTACGAAAAAAAGTATACCAAAAGTAGAAACTTTTGAATACTTCAAGGTACTTCTTTTCTATAAAATTGGTTTGTCTGCTGGCGGCATACGAATGCTAGAAAATGAAACGTATTTACTCAATTTCTCGCGCATGCGCAACTCAAAAAAATATCTTGACCACGGCATCAAATAACCAGGAAAACTTCCTATCTGGATCTATGAGAAAAAAGGAAAAATATCAAAATTTTTTCAATAAAATAAGCTTTTGCGAGAATTCATAATAATTTTTGTGCTCTGAAAAATTAAAAAAATGATAAAATAAAGAAAACTAAAATGGCTATCAAAAATCAAGGACAAGACTTAGGAGGCTGAAAATTGAGCTGATAACTTATTTTTGATAGTACTTTGAGTTAAAAATATTTTGAAACCAATTTGAAGAACCAACAATTAGTTTCACATACACTTGTAGAATATTTACCCACATATCATTTTCGCTATAGCAGAAATTTACACGCATCCTAGTAATTTTAATTTAAAAATATGTAAATATGTACATTATATAAAAACCTTTTGAAAAATTTTTACGAAATAGCGCATATAAATGTTATATACTTCTGAGACTCTTTTCCGCGATTGCTCTCTTGAGAATTTGTCATAGCAAAAAAAAAGACTTCGAGAGTTCTTAGCGACACTTTTTTATTTAAAGAACCTTTTCTTACAATACTCGTGCCTTTAAACTGCAAGACTTGAAGAGAACTAAAAACTGCAAAATGCTATTTTATTTACAGTTAGTAAAATTTATTAATATATTTAAATTAAAAACTAAAATTGCTTTACATACGACCTAAAAAAAAAGTTGACCACTTTATTGCATTTGTTCTAGAAAAAAATTAAACTTGGAGACTTTAAAAATAAATCAACATTATACGGAATATCTCAAAATTATAATAGTATAAGTGATAGGGTTGATATTTTTGATCTATCTATAAATAGATTCTTCAAAACAAGGCCTTATTTTTTTCTTAACAAAATAAAAATTTATATTTAAATATTATATGAATGAGATAATTTCAGGAATTAAAATAAAATAAAACTTTTTTAAATAATAAAAAGTTTAAAAACAAAATTAAATACTAAACTAATAATAATAAAATAATAAAATATGAAAAAAATATTTCATATATATTTTTTTGCATTTTAAATAAAAATACTTTTCAGGGCAAAAACTTTTTTTTATTTAATATTTAAACAAAATTTTGTAATATTATTAAAAAAAAATACGATTTCTGCGAAACAAGAAATATCATGAAATAAAATTAAATATGTAAATGTAAATGTAAATACTCTCTTTATTTGTAAATAAAGTAAAAAGTAAAAAGTAAAATAAAAAATAGTAGATTTTTGGTGATACTGATGCATTTCAGTCCTGATAAAACATTATTAAAAGACCGAATCTTAGTATTTTAATAAAACTGCCTTAAAAGAATTAATTGAGGCAAGGAATCGTATTGATGATGGGAGAGAATTCCAGCTTTTTGTTCCTTGTACTTGGAATAAGGAGTCACCATGCCAATTTTCAAGTTCAGGGGTATCCAACTCACGTGTTATTAGCTCACCTCTGGTTGTCTCTTTAGGAATGTATTTTTTGAATAAGTGAGCCAAATATTCAGGCTGTCTTAAACGAAGGATTTTACACATAATGATGGATGTAAAATATAACCTACGATTATTTGTGGTTAACCACCCTAGTTTGTCTCTGTAAGGAGTAATATGTGTGTCCCTGCCGATTCCATAGATGTATCTTAAACACGTAATACTCAATCTTTGTATTCTGTCTTTCAGGTTTATCGAGCAATATATGATTGATATAATGAAAATATAATAGAAAAAAATCTTGATTTTATCGATATTCTAAAATTAATCATTAATTTGTTCTAACTGCTTGAAAAATTCGTTTTAATTAATAAAAAGCAGAGGTGCGCTTTTTAATTAAAGTAAAAAAGGATAAAAACAATAAATATTTACTTAATGAATACCTAGTAATAATATTCAAAACATAAATCTTAAATTTAACTGTACGTTGCAAAACTCGTTATTTTATGTTTAATAAACAACTCTCTTTTTTTGTAGAAAACAATTTAAATTAATAAAATTTTATACGTGATCATTTTGAAATTCAAATTATCCCTTGTTATTCCACAAGAATAAATAAGAAACTTTAGAAAACTTTGAAGTACTGGCAATTAAAAGATACTGATAAATCTTGAGTAGAAAAAAATATAATTGATGTTACTCCAAGTCATGCTAACACCTCGAGGCATTTCCGCTTTATTTTTAAATATAAGAATAAAATACAATGTACCTGATGCAGAGAAAAGCAGACATATCATTCTTTTATTTATTACAATACTTTATAACACCCCTTGGGCTTTTTATATATCAATTTCAACAGAAAAGATTAAGTTTTAAAATTTCTAATTAGAATTATTTAAACTCAATTTATATCCTAAATATTATCCTTGTGATTAAAATTTTCATCAAAATATTATAAAAAGTGATGGTCTCAACTTTTTAAATCATGAATATAATAAATGCAGTTAAAAACATCACATATTTTTAACATTAAATATTATGACAGTTAGTTAGAACGCGTGAACGACGAAGGTAGTGGAAAAAAAACATTTTGATTAGTGTCTAGATAATGTAAATTGGGCATCTACTGATGAACCAACCCAATTTGCTCTGGTAAAACACTAAAAAAAAAATTTAAGTACTCTTGAAGTTAGTCAAAAATAGTGTACTATGATCATGTAAATAGTAAAAAAGTTGTTTCTATAATATTTTTCATATTTACATGTGAATAAAATGCAATATTTTAAAAATAATTTCTTTTTTTTTTAACTTCATACCATCAATTTTAGGAGAGCCTTCGTTTTATGTTAATATGGCAGTGAATTGTTTTTTATTTAAATTCTATTTCATGCTATTTGTTACAAAAGAATGGCCGTTTATTCGTTGAGTTTCTATTTAGAGTAGAGGGGGTGGGAATAACGAAAGAAAAGAAGGCATCAAAATTTCTTGTCGTCCGCACTCATTTCTTTTTTTGTTATATAGTGGAAAAAAATTTTGTTTGTGGCAGCCAGAATTCTAATGGATGTTAATGTTTCACGTAAAGCCCTATTATTATCAATACGATATTTAAGCACTAAACATAAATAAGTCCATTTAAAAAAAATAAAATTTTATTCCTATTTGTTTCAATTTTCTTAATAAAATAGATAAATCTGCCTAAAACACTCCCTTTATACAAGTAAATACGCTCCCTACGGAGATAATAATATCTAACAAATTTTCTAAACCACTGTCCATTCATGATAATTTTTGTTTTAAAACGTGTACGTGTAAAAATTTATTATACACACACATACATTTTATAAAAGTAAAAAATATACTCAAGAGCTTATAATACTTTAGATTAAGCCATTCAAGAGGGAACAGTTCATTATTAGCTGTGAGACTATATACTTTTTTTCTTATTATTATTTCACGTATATACATGGTACAGCTTTCTTTAACCACTATATATACCAAAATAAAAATAACATTTAGGAAACAAAGGATAAGAAAAGAAGAAAAAAAGGTTAACCAAAAAAATACAAATATACTAGTCTGGAAATTGTTCTGAAAAGTTTCTTAAATTCATGATCACTGGGTGAAGTTAGATTCTATTTACAATGGCATTAAATTTTTAGTCATAAAAAGTACTCAGAGGCAGTAATTAAAAAGGATCCGATAAACTAAAAAACTTTCACCCAGTTATATTTAAGCAACTTTTTAAAATAGGTGTCTAGGCTAATGTTTACACGTTTTAGATAATAAATACATGCTTGTAAAATTTTTTCTTATCTTTTAGACTATAAAATAATGAATAAAAACTGCATCATTCTGTATTGTTATTAATACTATCCTTTTTTAACAAAGAGATTTTTTACATAAATAAAATGAATTTAATTTTTTAGAGATAAAAATTTGTTAAATATTTTTTAAGCTGTTAGAAAATATTAAATTTTGGTTAAATATTGAAGAACGTGATAATGGCTGTCGAAAATAAAAAATTTATTTTAATTTTTGGAATATAATGAATTTTTATTATAATATAATATATATGGAAAATTGTCAGATTTTTTTTCTTCAAATTTTTCGTTGTTTGATACCGAAAAAGGTTTGAAACAGTTAAAAACTTAAATCAATATGGTTTATCAGGTCAGAAGCTCAAAAAACCTAGCATAAATGGATTTAAGTAAGTTTGAAAATTTTTGGAGTTTCAGAAATTTTGGCTTTATTTGCACAAAACAATTTGAATCGGTTAAAATTCATTATAAACCAAGTTTTCTAATAAAAAAAGTATGCTATTGAAATGGGTGAACTGGATTTTTTTGACAATTTTTATTTTGCAAAAATCAAAAGGGGTATATGGAAAAATTTCCGATTTTTTTTTTCTTTAAATTTTCCGTTGTTTGATGCCGAAAAACGTTTGAAACAATTAAAAACTTAAATCAATATGCTTCACTGTGTCAGAGAGCCCAAAAAACCTGATATAAATGGATTTAATTGAGCTTAAAAATTTTTGGATTTTTAGAAATTTTGGCTTTATTTGCATAAAACAATTTGTATTGGTTAAAATTCATTATAAGTAAACATGATTTTCTGAAGCAACAGAAACAGAAGTAAATGCGATACAAAAATAAATTCTGATTTATACCGTTTTTTGTTTGCAAATCGGCACAGTACAATAAGTTAATATATCTGAAAATTTTATTTTGAACAATAATTTTATGATTTGAAGAATCATTTTCGATATAGTATTTTTCTCTACAGTTAATTTGGGAAATAAGAAATACCCAAATTTATATATATCATTTTACCTTCGATACAAATCAATTAATTAGTATATGCAAAATTAATTTTTATGGCCTAAGCTAAGTAAAAATTGAATTCAAGTAAAATTATATTGTGAGATGAAATTTTATGGCCTAAGCTAAGTAAAAATTATATTTAAGTAAAAGTATATTTCAAAATATTGATACTGATTAAATTAATAATTTTTTTAAAACTTTAATAAATTAAAGTAGAATTAAAACTAAGTTAAGTCTTGTTGTTTCCTAATCACAAGTTATAACTTTATTTTGGGCCATAAATGTTGTAAGATGAAATTATATGGCCTAAGCTAAGTAAATTTTTATTTCAGCAAAAGTATGAATTCCTAATAAATATATTATAACTTTTTGGCCATAAATGTTGTGAGATGAAATATATGGCCTAAGCTAAGTAAATTTTTATTTCAGCAAAAGTATGAATTCCTAATAAATATATTATAACTTTTTGACCATAAATGTTGTGAGATGAAATATATGGCCTAAGCTAAGTAAATTTTTATTTCAGCAAAAGTATGAATTCCTAATAAATATATAATAACTTTTTGGCCATAAATGTTGTGAGATGAATTTTTATGGCTTAAGCTAAGTAAAAATTTAATTTAAGTAAAAGTATATTTCAAAATATTGATATTGTTTAAATTAATAATTTTTTTTAAACTTTAATAAATTAAAGTATAATTAAAACTAAGTTAAGTCTTGTTGTTTTCTATCACAAGTTATAATATAACTTTATTTTGGGCCATAAATGTTGTAAGATGAAATTATACGGCCCAAGCTAAGTAAATTTTTATTTCAGCAAAAGTATGAATTCCTAATAAATATATTATAACTTTTGGGCCATAATTGTGAGATGAAATTTTATGCCCTAAGCTAAGTAAAATTTTAATTTAAGCAAAGTATAAATTTCTAATAATAAATATATTATAACTTTTGGGCCATAAATGTTGTGAGATGAAATTAAATGGTCTAAGCTAAGCGAATTTTTATTTCAGCAAAAGTTTACAGTAAACAGATAATTTTTCTTATTCAGCTTTTTCACATTGAGCTCACAGGCTGTACTATAAATATAATTAGCTTATATTATAACAATAACTGAAAACTAATTTTAAATAGATGTAAGACTTTAATAAATTAAAGTATAATTACGTCTAAGTTAAGTATGGGTTTTTTGGCATTTACATGCGATCTGAGCCCAGAGACACTAAAAAAGGATAGAACAATAAAACTTTTAAGATTATTGCCTATACACTTTCGGGCCGTAAAGGTTGTGAGATCAATTTTTTTGGCCCTAAGTTAAGTAGCATTCTAGTTAACCTAAAATTTTGATATAAACAATTTACAAATAATAAATTATCATTTCTGAAACTCTTTAATGAGCACAGTTTTTTTATATAATTTTTTTTATAACTGAAAACTAATTTTAAATAGATGTAAGACTTTAATAAATTAAAGTATAATTGCGTCTAAGTTAAGTATGGGTTTTTTGGCATTTACATGCGATCTGAACCCAGAGACACTAAAAAAGGATAAAACAATAAAACTTTTAAGATTATTGCCTATACACTTTTGGGCCGTAAAGGTTGTGAGATCAATTTTTTTGGCCCTAAGTTAAGTAAGCATTCTAGTTAACCTAAAATTTTGATATAAATAATTAATTTCTTATAATGGAACCCCTGGGACCTGTTCGTCACCCAGGGTCTTCCATAAATATAATTTGCTTACATAATTATTATAAACATTTATTATTTTCACAAAATGCTTAACTTGCCAGGCCCCTAACCAGTAAGCTTATCGGCGGAAAATACGAACTGTAGTGCTGAAATTTATTTGTATTAATGCTGAGCCAGAGGCGAATTTTGAAAAGTGACTTTAGGAGTAATAAATTTTTGACAAAACTTATAAAAGATTAAAATTTCCAAATTAAGTCATTTGAATTTTCAAAAAATATCCAGTTTATACTACGAAACTTATAAACAAATATTTGGCAATAATCTTAAAAGTTTTATTGTTCTATCCTTTTTTAGTGTCTCTGGGCTCAGATCGCATGTAAATGCCAAAAAACCCATACTTAACTTAGACGTAATTATACTTTAATTTATTAAAGTCTTACATCTATTTAAAATTAGTTTTCAGTTATTGTTATAATATAAGCTAATTATATTTATAGTACAGCCTGTGAGCTCAATGTGAAAAAGCTGAATAAGAAAAATTATCTGTTTACTGTAAACTTTTGCTGAAATAAAAATTCGCTTAGCTTAGACCATTTAATTTCATCTCACAACATTTATGGCCCAAAAGTTATAATATATTTATTATTAGAAATTTATACTTTGCTTAAATTAAAATTTTACTTAGCTTAGGGCATAAAATTTCATCTCACAATTATGGCCCAAAAGTTATAATATATTTATTAGGAATTCATACTTTTGCTGAAATAAAAATTTACTTAGCTTGGGCCGTATAATTTCATCTTACAACATTTATGGCCCAAAATAAAGTTATATTATAACTTGTGATAGAAAACAACAAGACTTAACTTAGTTTTAATTATACTTTAATTTATTAAAGTTTAAAAAAAATTATTAATTTAAACAATATCAATATTTTGAAATATACTTTTACTTAAATTAAATTTTTACTTAGCTTAGGCCATAAAAATTCATCTCACAACATTTATGGCCAAAAAGTTATTATATATTTATTAGGAATTCATACTTTTGCTGAAATAAAAATTTACTTAGCTTAGGCCATATATTTCATCTCACAACATTTATGGTCAAAAAGTTATAATATATTTATTAGGAATTCATACTTTTGCTGAAATAAAAATTTACTTAGCTTAGGCCATATATTTCATCTCACAACATTTATGGCCAAAAAGTTATAATATATTTATTAGGAATTCATACTTTTGCTGAAATAAAAATTTACTTAGCTTAGGCCATATAATTTCATCTTACAACATTTATGGCCCAAAATAAAGTTATAACTTGTGATTAGGAAACAACAAGACTTAACTTAGTTTTAATTCTACTTTAATTTATTAAAGTTTTAAAAAAATTATTAATTTAATCAGTATCAATATTTTGAAATATACTTTTACTTAAATATAATTTTTACTTAGCTTAGGCCATAAAATTTCATCTCACAATATAATTTTACTTGAATTCAATTTTTACTTAGCTTAGGCCATAAAAATTAATTTTGCATATACTAATTAATTGATTTGTATCGAAGGTAAAATGATATATATAAATTTGGGTATTTCTTATTTCCCAAATTAACTGTAGAGAAAAATACTATATCGAAAATGATTCTTCAAATCATAAAATTATTGTTCAAAATAAAATTTTCAGATATATTAACTTATTGTACTGTGCCGATTTGCAAACAAAAAACGGTATAAATCAGAATTTATTTTTGTATCGCATTTACTTCTGTTTCTGTTGCTTCAGAAAATCATGTTTACTTATAATGAATTTTAACCAATACAAATTGTTTTATGCAAATAAAGCCAAAATTTCTAAAAATCCAAAAATTTTTAAGCTCAATTAAATCCATTTATATCAGGTTTTTTGGGCTCTCTGACACAGTGAAGCATATTGATTTAAGTTTTTAATTGTTTCAAACGTTTTTCGGCATCAAACAACGGAAAATTTAAAGAAAAAAAAAATCGGAAATTTTTCCATATACCCCTTTTGATTTTTGCAAAATAAAAATTGTCAAAAAAATCCAGTTCACCCATTTCAATAGCATACTTTTTTTATTAGAAAACTTGGTTTATAATGAATTTTAACCGATTCAAATTGTTTTGTGCAAATAAAGCCAAAATTTCTGAAACTCCAAAAATTTTCAAACTTACTTAAATCCATTTATGCTAGGTTTTTTGAGCTTCTGACCTGATAAACCATATTGATTTAAGTTTTTAACTGTTTCAAACCTTTTTCGGTATCAAACAACGAAAAATTTGAAGAAAAAAAATCTGACAATTTTCCATATATATTATATTATAATAAAAATTCATTATATTCCAAAAATTAAAATAAATTTTTTATTTTCGACAGCCATTATCACGTTCTTCAATATTTAACCAAAATTTAATATTTTCTAACAGCTTAAAAAATATTTAACAAATTTTTATCTCTAAAAAATTAAATTCATTTTATTTATGTAAAAAATCTCTTTGTTAAAAAAGGATAGTATTAATAACAATACAGAATGATGCAGTTTTTATTCATTATTTTATAGTCTAAAAGATAAGAAAAAATTTATGTATATATATATTTATAAATACATGAAACTACAAATATAAAGCTGAGCTGAAATATATTATTGAATGCTTTAATTATAAACTAAAAACTTAGAGACACTCTACTTAAAGACAAAAACTCTCAATTTATTTACTTATTTTCTTTGAATAATGACACAACCATCTCTTTTTTTTTATATGCCTAGGATGCATCTGTCAGTTATAGTTGAAAAATACTCATACAAAAATAAATAAATAAATGAACAATTTTTTTCTTTTAAATTTGAGTTTTTAATTGTGGCTTTCAAACTTATAATTAAGTTTGGCTTTATATTTATATTCTCATGTATTACTTAAGTATCATGAAATCCATTGCTGGAGCAGTGTTTTTTCTTGCGATGAATGTTCTGCAGTTTAAAAACTCATTAATTGCAGGAAACAATTAATCAATATCTGAGACTGACAAGAATCATATGTTGTAATATCTTATAGACAGACAAGAAACATTTGGTGTAATAGCTAATTCCTTTTGAACTCCAGAACATTGATTGTAAGAACAAACACATGGATTTCTTGATACTTAGGTAATACATGAGACTGCGAATATGACGAACTGAATTATATTTTTGAATCTCTTAGTTAAAATTTAAAAACTTATAAGAAAAAATTGTTTATTTATTTATTTTATTTTTTTATGTATTGTTGTCTACTTTAATAGAAAGATGTATGCCAGACATATGAAAAAAAAAGAGATTTTTTTAAGGCTTTTTTATTATTAAAAAAAAAAAAATGAATGAATGCGAATAATATTTTTTATTCGATCAATGTTCTGGTTTCAAAAGGAATCAGCTATTACACCATATGATTCTTGTCAATCTTAGATATTGATTACTTGTTTTCTGCAATTAATGAGTTCTTAAACTGCAGAACATTCATCGTAAGAATGAACACTGCTCCAGCAATGGATTTCTTGAAACTTAAGTAATACATGAGAATGTTAATATAAAGCCGAACTATATTATATGCTTGAAAGCCTGAATTAAAAACTCTAACCTAAAAGAAAAAATTTTTCATTTATTTTTTTATTTTATTTATGTGCTTTTTTCTGCTATAACTGACAGATGCATGCTGGACACATATAAAAAAAAGAGATGGTTATTTAGCTATTATACACCAAATGTTTCTTGTCTGTCTAAGATACTTATTACTTGTTTTGCTGCAATTAATGAGTTTTTAAACTGCAGAACATTCATTGTAAGAACAAACACAACACGAGTCATGGATTTTTTGATACACATGAGACTGTAAATGTAAAGCCGAACTGAATTATATTTTTGAAACCCTTAGTTAAAAGCTAAAAACTTAAAAGAAAAAAATTGTTCATTTAATTATTTACTTTTTTTATTTATTGCTGACTGATTTGCATGCTAGACATATACCTAAAAAAAAAGAGATAGTTATTTCATCATTTAAAAAATAAAAATATTACTTAACTATCAAGAAATCCATTACTGGAGTAGTCTTTGTTCTTACGATCAATGTTCAAAAGGAATTAGCTATTATACGATATGAGTCTTGTTAACCTTATAGATATTGATTACTTGTTTTCTGCAATTAATGAGTTTTTAAACTTTTTAAACATTCATCACAAGAATAAACCATTATCAATGGAATAAAGATTCATTATAAGAATAAAACATTATCAATAAAATAAACACTGCTCCAGCAATGGATTTTCATGATACTTATTAGGTTATATTTTTGAATCCTTTATAGTTGAATTTCTTTTTATTTATACGATAACGATACCAGTGCAAAAGTAAATATAATAATTTTTATATCCATAACATATCCATAACAATACTCCATTAACCTTTTAATAATAAAAATATTACTCCATAACATTTATTTATGTACGTTACGAGTGCAGAAGTAGTGTATATAGTAAGTATTTTCGCTCGACTCGATATACCGGGCGAGAGCAGACGCTATATTACTCTTGCGATGCGAGTATTTTCGCTCGAATTCCGACTTTCGAGTTTTTTTGCTCGAATTCCGACTTTCGAGTATTTTTGCTCGAATTGCGATTATCAATGAGAGAGAAAGAGTATTTTCCTGTATATTAGTGTGTTTCTAACTTAACTTAGAAACGGCGCCATAAATGGCGCAGTAATATGGGCCCAGTTTACACAAAGTTTCTCATTTACAAAAACAAAATTTGACATTGTTTATATATTTATGCATTAAAAAAATTCCTATTTGAAAATTACTTTTAAGCTTAAGGGCAAGTCAGATCCCATTACCGACTTTTCATCGTTTTGCTGCAGAAAATTGCATTTTTCTCCGAATTACCGCCTTTAATCAAAATTCTAAAAAAAGGAAAACATTATAAAATGGTTTATAAATACAATAGTCGATTTGATGTATTATTTTGCAGATTCATATGCAAAAATTTTTGTTTGAAAAAATAAATCTGAGCAAGATCAAATTTTCCAAACAAAAATTTTACAAATAAGTCTACAAAAAAGTATTTAAAACGGTGCCAATCGATTCGTATATCATTTTTTTGTGTTTTCCTTTTGGGAGTTTTTGAAAATTTTAAGCGAATTATTTTTTATTTACAAAAGTAATGTTCATTAGTGGGTTATGACGATAAGAGTAACATGACAATTTCTGGTACTGACTGCGACTTTTAGTGTCCTCCTCGATTTTATTTTCTAAACACTCCCTATGAGGACACTTAAATTTTATGCAAGGATGTGTTAGTAATTATGTATAGTGTGGTGTATATATGCACTAAAATCATATGAGATTGTGTTAGTACAGGATATGCCATACTATACTGTATAGTATAAAACTAGTATAAGGAACATGTGTAAATATTAACTCTGTGCATTAAAAAAAAATTTTATTAAATAAATAAATACAACTTTTAAATCATTCTGAATGGTTTAGTAAAATATTTTATTCCTAAAAACTAGTATCTTTAAAAATAAGGATTTATTAAAATATGCAGCTTTTCGTATAATAATCTGTGAAATAATTTTATTATGCGTTCTTTATTGTGTTCGAAAAAATGTTAATATTTGATATTATACTTCGTGGAGTAGATGAAAATTATACTCAGAACAATGACTTCAGTAGTCTCTTTAATGCACTTAAGAAACTATTACCGAGGCTTCAGGATGTCCAGTTTAACAGAATTTGTGAGTTTGATCCAATTAATACATGTCCCATTCGCATTACCGTTTCAGATAGGTCTATAATAACATCTTTACTGAGTATATCTGAATCGTTACCTGATGAATGGAGCTTTACACATGATAGAACATGGCATCAAAGAAAACACTTTCAAGAACTACAAGAAATAGTTAAAGTGCATAACACAGAAAATCCTCAGCTACCTAGAGTGGTCAAATACGAAAAAGGTATTGCAAAAATATTTGACGACACCCTCTCAATCGAATCATCACTTCCAATCCAAGCAGAAGACATGGAACCATCGATAAAAATTACACCACCTAATAATAGTAGTAGAGGAAGAGGAAGAGGAAGAGGAAGAGGGAGAGGGAGAGGTAGAGGCAAAGTTAACTCAAGTAATACAACTAATATATCAAATCCCCCTGGTGCAAACACAACACGTAGTAAAAATTTATTAATAAATAATAAAGAAAACTTTAATTCCAATTATAACAACGACAATACTCAACAATTAATTAATTTACAGCCTTCAATTCCAATTGAATCAAATGTTCAAAAATCAAAAATTCCAGTATTAAAAAATTCAAATAATTCAAAATTTTCAGACAATAAGAATAAACAACCTATTTCAACTGTATCACACATTAATAAACTGCCAGAACGTACTAACAGAAAAAGGACGCTATCAAATTCACCAACAAGTAATACTTCAAAAAACTCAAAGCTAGTAAAAATGAATACATCAAGCTGATATTTTTCTACCAAAACACACGCAGTATCAGGGGAGAAGACAGATTGAGAGATCTTAACAACAACCTACAGCAATTTCTGAATAAACCACAGATTATATTTCTTACTGAAACATGGCTCTCACCATCAATAACTAATGCTGAACTCAATCTTACAGACTACCTAATTTATAGAAATGATAGAAAAGACAACGTTACAGAACGAGGTGGTGGAGTTTTAATTGGAATTGATAAAAAATTAAAAAGCAAAGTTATTGAATATACAGAACCATATCATAATTCTGACCACATCTTTCTACAAATTTCAACACCAAATTGTAAATGGATTGTCTCTACATCATACTTTCCTCCCCAATCAACTATTGATGACTACTTGGATTATTGTAATCATCTTAACAAGATAGCAGATAAGTATGTTGGATACAAATTTTTTATAACAGGTGACTTTAATCTTAGCCATATTACTTGGTCTTACAATGATGGCTTAACTAAGTCAGAGAGCAACGATTGCCCATCTTTTAATAAGGAAGCAGCCAACATCATATTTCCAGTATTAGCCTCTCTTGATTTAGTACAACAACATCCTAATCATCCAGGAAAACAATACTCATTAGATCTGGCCTTCTCTTCAATTGGATCTACTGAATACCTTCATTCGGATGATTATATTGTCAAATTTGATTTACAACATCACTTATCGGCCACCTTTTCATCGAACATAGGTACAATACTTGACTCAGCGAGCTACCACCACTCAAGATATAACTTTAATAAGATGAATGCCGAGGAGATGAATTATTGCCTTAGTTTCGTTAACTGGTTTGATTTTATTGACTTTAATACCTTTTCATTTGATTATTGTATTCATAATTTCTATCAATTACTAAATGAATTAATTGACGTAACTGTTCCTAAATTTCAGGTTAGAACATCCAGTTACCCTAATTGGTATAGCATGGAACTAATTAATTTAATTCAATTCAAAAAGAAAATCCATTTACAATGGAAAGCCACAAGAGATCCTGACATTTACATAGAATTTAAAAAATACAGAGCATTATGTAAATTTAACTCTCGAGTTTGTTACAAGACCTACATTAATAAGGTCGAATATTCTATTTCACAAGACATAAAATTTTTTTGGCGATTTTTTAACACACTCAAAAAAAACTCTTCTCTACCAAATACCTTCTTTCTTAAAGATATAACTTCTGATGATAATTTTGAAATTTCTAACTTATTCGCAAACCATTTTAAATCAGTTTATAACAACAAAACCTTACAGTTAAATTGTAATATACCTTATAATCAATCTACACTCATCAATGAAATGATAGTAACAACAGACCTTCTTGACTTGGCTGGTAAAACACTCAAAAATTCTAACCAGATGGGACCTGATTTTATCCCTGAATCTCTTATAAAAATATGTTTTCAACAACTTATTCTACCTTTTCTCTTATTTTTCTCCCAGTCTTTTAAAACTGGATACATTCAACCAATATGGAAGTTAGCTTTCATCAATCCTATATTTAAAGCTGGTGATATCAGTAATATTCAAAACTATCGCCCAATTCAGATTCTTTGTATTATTTTTAAATTATTAGATTACATATTTTATCTTATTATTTATGAAAAATTGTCATCATTAATATCTCAAAATCAACACGGCTTTATGAGAGATAAGTCGGTGATAACAAGTATGTATGAATTCAGTAATGAAGTTGTCGAAGTTATTACTAACGGTCACCAGATGGATGTTGTATATATTGATTTTGCGAAAGCGTTTGATAAAGTTAATCATGCACTTCTTATTGAAAAACTAAACTTCATGGGAGTCAGAGGTTCAGCTTTGAGATGGATCGAATCATATATATTAAACAGATTTCAAGCAGTTAAATTTAAAAACTCTATTTCCAACTGGTTCCCGGTTATTTCTGGGGTTCCACAGGGCTCTCATTCTGGACCCTTTTTTTTTCTATTATTTATCAACGACCTATTTTCTCATATCAGATACTCCAAAATTGAACTTTTCGCAGATGACACAAGAATTAGAAAAACTATTAACAACTTTCTAGACTCAATGCTCTTACAAATAGATATTATACACTTTCAAAATTGGTCAACAGAAAATGGTCTCCCTATAAATACTTCGAAATCTCAAGTTATTAGCTTTTTCAAAAAATCTATTAATTATAAATTTAACTATCAACTTAATAGTATCACTTTAGAAAGAGTCTTAAAAGTACGTGATCTAGGCATTATTCTTGATAAAAAATGGTCATTTAACAACCATTTGGATCATATAATCTCAAAAGCTAGTAGAATGATTGGTTTCATACGCAGATCCACCCCCGGTTTCAAATCAACTAAATCATTATCAATACTTTATAAGACGTTAGTTTTACCACATCTACTTTTCGGATCAGTAATTTGGAGACCATATACAGTGTCTGATCAGCACAGGCTGGAAACAATAGCACATAAGTTCCTTCGCTTAGCGTCTTACAAAACTGGTCAGCCCATGAAATATTTTGATCATAATTATAAAGAAATTTCGGTAAAATTAAATATTTTCTCAGTACTTTCATACCATCAAGTCAATGATATAGTTTTTGTAAATATTGCAACTAATAAAAATCTGTTTAATGATAATGATAATTTATTTAATTTCACCAATAGAAATATTGGTTACAACTTAAGAAATTATAGAGTTTTATCTGAAGGTCAAACAATTAATAATCGTCTTTATAATTCGCCTCACTTTAGGCTAACACGTACTTGGAACAGTGACCCATTTATAAATAAAACATCCATAGAAACTGATTTAGACACATTTAAAAACATTATCAAACACCGTTTCTTAAAGTACTATGATTAAAATAATCACTGATCTCATTGATCTATTAATTAAAATATCATTAAAAATTTTTACTAATAAAATTTAAATCCATGCTATACCAAAAAATTTTTCATACCAAATTCATATAATATATTTTTAGTTACAAAATGTTCTAGATACTTTAATTTAAGTTTCTTCTATTGTATATATAATTAATTTCTCATATTATGAATATTTGTATATATTGCATAAATTAACTCTTATATAATTTTATATTTATATATCTTACATTTTATATGACTTTTTCTATTTTGATTGTACAAATTTTTTTTTGCCAATAGTTGTAATTAACTAAATATAAGTTTTTGTATTAAAATTGTATAAAGGCGGTAACGCCTGTTAAATTTGGAATAAATAAATAAATATGCATATCATATTTATGTAATTATACAGATTTGTTTTAGTATTGGCATGTTCAGTTTATAAATTATTGACAAATCTTGTGTATATTTTTTTATTGTGCATGTACGTATATTTATATAAAAATTTTTGGCATTTTTTACTCGTTGCGAGTATAAAAAAGCAATGCATGCTAGATGATATTGCTTTAAAATAAAGTATTTTAATACTTGCATAAATTAAAAAAAAATTAATTATTTATTTGGTGCATGGATTAATAAAGACTGATTTGCTTTAATAAAAATATTTTGCAAGTATTCAAAAAAAGGATACTTATGTATTTTTTCTGCAAAATTACTTTTGTTTAAAAAAAAAAAAAAAAATTTTTTTATTTTCTTATTTTTAGAAAATAATAATATAAAATAAAAAAACACGATCAGAATAAAATTCAATAATGATCTGAAAAAAAATTGCTTTTTTAGAATGCTTTATTTCTAATTTAATTGCTAAATGCAAAAATTTTACTAAATACTTTGGGAAAGACTATTTTTTTGATTACCTTTTCAATAAAAAAGCATGTTTTAAAAAATCAAATTTAGCGCGTAAGTTGAATTTTTTTTTATTTTAGTGACCAAGTAAATACGAGTAGGCATGACTGTCGTATGTTTGACTAATCTGATCTGACTCGCCCTTAAGGTAATTTTAATTTAAAAATAAAAAATAATTTTCAACCCAAATAATGCTAAGTTAAACTTAACATAAACTATGAAACTCAATATAACACAATATTTTTTATAATAAGTAGAAGGATAAAGTTTCTTCCTAATGACGTCCTAAACGTCTCTCAAAGGAACGTCTTTGAGGTTATTCTGATATTTAACATTGAACTTAGGATTATATTTAGAATTACATTTACTCTCTGAAATAGTTATTACTTGAAAGTTTTATATTAAACTTTAGAAAGGATTAATAAATTGTTTGTGTTTTATCATTGCAATTGTTAACAGTTACTGCATTGGATTATTTTATGAAACAAAAGTAAATTATTTATTTATTTTTTTTTATTTTATTTTATTTACGCCCGAAGGCAATTACAATAATATACAACTAGATGTTCTTGTTGTTAAAAAAAATATATATATATAAAGTTTTGTACAAATAAATTAATAATATAATTATACTATTTTTAAATCTATCAAAATGTGCAGATAAGTAAAATAATAAAATAATTATAATGAATTTCAAATACATATGTAAAATAAAATTTTTTAATAAATCTTTAAATAAATTAAGTGTTCACAAAGGAAAGTTAAAGTAGTATTTAAAATTTTTTAAATATTTTTTTTAAATGAAATGCTAGAGTATCAATTTGATGTCCCAGTTTTAATAAGCTTGAAAATTTATTGAGATTTTCATTATACAATGAGCAAATTCTGTATAAACATTCTCTATTAAGATAATTTGATTTAAAAGTTTTCAATGAGAATTTTCTAATCAGCCTAAAATTATAAGACGATTGTTCATTTATAGATAAGAGATTAAATAATTCAGAACATTTTATAATGTTATCTAATATTTTTTGCATCCAAATTATATCATTTGCGTTCATACTAGATTCAATTGTTGAGACATTGAATTTTAAAGCGTTTTCAGAGTAGCTATGATCATTAACATTCATAGGTGATCCAGATTTAAAAGCTAAAAATCTAATAAATTTATGATTTACTTTTTCAAGTCTATCAATACAATTTTTATAAATTGGCCTCCAGATACTAGATCCATACATAATTTGAGATTTTACTAAACTATAATATAAAATTTTTATAGTTACTTCATTAAATCTAGTAGAATGTCTTCTGATGAAACTCCAAGATCTATTAGCGTTTGCAATTAAAAATTATTATAAATTATTAATCTTGTTATTAAATCAAATCTTAGTAAATACCCTATTGGCTTATGAAACTTATGCTTTTTGAAATTAATTAATCTAGTTCCAAGTTGATGTAGCAATAGTAACTATACAATAATTTTTGTATGATTTTAATTCTTAAATTTTAAAGATTTTAAAAGCTTTTTATCTATGATGACCTAAAAAACTTTAATTGCTTATATTTCTTTTTTTAATTAACATTAAATATTTCAAAAGGATAGAAATTTTAAACAATATTGGTACGGTATTGGTATTTGTTTAACCTCCATCTTAAACTTCCATACGGATGTTGGGACAGAAGTCACCAACAACTGCCCATGCTATCACACCCTGCACTATTTTAATTTTTCTATTTCTCTATTTTAATGGGTTGAGGATGTGAAAGCGACTTTTGACAATTGTTAGTGAAGTGTTATTGTATAATTGTTTGAGTGCCAGTGTAGCTGGTATAAGCGTTGAACCTATGGTCCAGGAGGTACGCGACCTCTCCCGAACCCCACGCCGGCTTATAGTGCCCTGGAAGCACTTCGGACCGCGTTATCCACATAATTTTAATTGTTTTTTTTTTTTTTTTTTTTTTTTTTAAACATTAGGTGGATGCCTCAATCCTAGAACCCACGGTAGAAGAACATCAAGAATTTTTCGCAATGAAAAGAACTTGATGTTGATATAGCCGGGAATCGAACCGCGAACCTTCAGGTCCGAAGTCCAACGCCCTAACCACAGAGCTACCGAGGCTCATTTTAAACAATATATGGATATTGTATATAAATGAAAATCCAGCATGCATATATAATAATTAATGTACTTAACAGATAACCCAATATAATATGAGTAGTATAAGATCATAAACAGCCACAATCGGTTTACATATTATGTGACTGATCGGAGTTTCCGATGGTTTGTCCTTAATCTATGAAACCCCAAATATTGTAGAATATATACTGCATATACATATTCATATCTTCTTACCTATAGATTGTAAATTATGCATACATATGTATGAAAATAATTATAAATATATATTAGCCTGGCGATTCTATCTTTAGCTTCAATTACAGAGTCTTTATTTCTATGAACGATTCTTACGGTTCTTTTGCAAAACAGTGTTTTTGAATTAAGAATTTTACTTAGTTTCTTTTTATTGTAGCAAATAAAAATTGGTTGCTTCTGGTAATCAAATATCCAAAAAACTTTAAAAAACAACTGCCAGATTAATGTACATTCTTAAACTAGCTGATGATTTACCTAGTATTTATCTCTAACAAATGATGTATATAAGTGCGTGCATTAGATAAACCCATTTACATGGACGCACACTTATAATTATTCAAGTATATTATGAATAAATACTCGCTCACTTAAATATCTATATAAATTTATTTGTATGTACATGATTTAGTTAAACATTCCTAAGAATTTAAAGTATTTTAAACAATTTTCTAGCTTGTCTGAACATATCTTGAGCTATTCTACTTATGAATGAAGTATGTATAATTGTATACTCCACTGACTTATTAATTTTTAAGATTTTAATTTTTAGCTAATTTTTAAAGGCAATCCTATCCTATCCTATCTTATCCTATATATATATATATATATAAATCTTTAATTATGTTTGTTTGTATGTTTTTCCGAACGCGATAAACTAGAAAACGATAAAAGCTACAGACATTGGGTTTACGGCAAAAGACGGAAAAAATTACTGATCAAAACATAGACTAGATTTTATTTCAGTTGATAACGACAAAAAATTTTTATGTCGAAAAAACTAAATTTCCAAAAAAAAAATTTTTATCAAATTTCTTAAATATTACCAAAAAAACTGAAAACCGGTGAAAAATTTTTTTATCAAAAAGAATTCCATTCGATTCGGGCATATTTTTTACGAATTCACCAAATTTTCAAGTTAATCGGTTCGATCTTTCAAAAGTTACAATCATATTTCGTAAATTATAAAAGTTTAGCCGGCCACTAATTTAGTAACTCAATATAGTAACAGCTATTATCAGGGTGTGAAACAACGGCTACTTGTGAAACCTAGGGAAGGCTAGCTAAGTTTATATTGCTGATCAGTAATTATGCGCCTGGGTTTTTATGCCCGTAATTTTTATGATCCAATAAATTTTAGATAATACTTCGGGTAAAAAAAGGTTGTTATACAAAATATTGAGTAACTTAAAACAAAATATCTTTGGAAAAATCAAGTTGCATGGGTCCAGGGGGGCGGTCCCCGAGGCGAGCGAAGCAAGCCGAAGGCAGCTAGTTATATTATATATTTACTGAATATATTGGTTAGAAATTTATTTTTTACTTTTGAAAACGATATCGGTCTTAAAAATAATTAAAAATTATTGTAATAATTTCATATTAATTTTTTTTAAATATAAGTTAATATACCTAATCTTTTATGTAAATTTTAATAAAAATTTAAGATTATAGATTATTTGTTATAAAATGCAATCTTGATAATACTTCTATCGTTTAGTTTGAGTGAAAGAATTTTAAAATTAATCAATAATTATTTGGAATGTATTTTTGTCTCCTTAAAAATATAACTTTTGCCAAATAATTTTTATTTATTTTACTTTACATTCAACTAAAAATAATGAACAAATTGCTTTTTTAATTTTCTTATTTAATCTGATTAGTTTAATACTTTACATTAACAAACTTTCCTAGAATTCATTAGTAGGATTTTGTTTACTTATAAACTTTATATCGATTGATATTGGAAAAGTGACGAAAATTTTTGACTTTACTTTCAAAGCAACTGAGTAATTGGATTAGGTACAATAGAAATGCACTGTAATAATTTTTGTCTGGGTAATTACAAAGAGGGTAGTCAATTTACTACCCGAACAAGAGTTTTCACAGAGTATTATAGCGCATCGAGCAATTCTTTTAAAAGATTTTATATAAAATTGTTTTTTATATTACCCCATAAACTGATCTTCTTGTAAGTATAATTTTACCACTAATTTTTCATGAGAATGGTACAAGAATAAATGTTAATCTCAAACTTTAAAAGAAGAATTTTGACTTTTCAGTTCATTTTCGAAATTGGACATAATTTTTAGACAATAAATAAATTTAATTTTTATAAAATGTTTTAGATGAAACTTCTACTTGACACAAAATAATAACTTGACTACTTGAAGGGAAAAAAATTAATTTCCAATACTTAAGTCTGAATCACGTTTAGAGTTGAAAAACAAATATTTTATCAAGATTTATTTTTTCTTATTATTTTCATGATAATAATATATTTTTCAATTTTAAAATATTAATAAAAATGTTTACCCAAGTACATTATTGCTCTTTTTTTCCCTTTTGTTTTCTATTTTTTTTCTTCTATTGTTCAATTTTTAATCAGGATTACGTCTTGATAAACGTTATTACATGGAAAATAAATAATATTAATCAATTTTTTTCAAGTCTTATATTTTCAGAAAAACATTAAAATAACTTATAAAATAAATAAATAAGCATTACGATGATGTAAATTATTTTTTAATTTTTCAAATAAATCTATTTTTTCAGTGAAATTCCAATCTAGATATAAAATTTTCAAGATCTAGTTGTAATACTCAACTTCATTTTATAAAAAAAAAGAACAAAAGAAAAAAAAAGCTCAATGGTAGTATAGTACAATAAGTATGATCTGATTGCCTGTCTCTTATAAAATCCTAGCTATTTGCTCTTATTCTTTTTCTTACAGTAAGCCATCGTATACATGCACTATCTTCCTATATTATCAATGTTATTTTACAGAGTCACAAATTTAAACATACGTCATGTATACTAACCTACTTTTATGTATCTTTATTCAGTAAATCCATATAAGTTTCCACAGTAAATACAAAAGTTATGATCGGGTCAGAAAACTAAATCTTTTTTTTTTTTCTTTTTTTTTTTCTATACTTTTCTAGACTGAAAAAGGTTTACATGCGTATAGGATTTACTTTGGGAGAATTCTTAAGCTTACTAACCCAACCAAAACCTCGACAATCTTTGATTCATAAAAGGGATTTTACCTTCTTCGATAATCTCGCGCTTTCGACGAGTTATAATTTTTTTTTTAAACTTAACTTTTATACCCTATTTTGTTAGTACATAAAAGTTTTAAAAAAGGATATTTTTAAATTCTTACATAAATGTTTTTCTACTGATGTCATTAAAATCGCAAAAAATAGTTTATTGAAATCGTTTCAGTAGGAATTAGGGATAAAGTGAAAATAAATAGTTTTATAGTATCCTCTTAAATGAATTCACAAATTATAGAAATCTTCAGTGACAGGTAGAAATAATTCTTTAATTGCGAAGGACTCCTCTAGCATTATCTTAAGCTATATGGGTTGATATTCCTCAAGTGTATGAGAACCTAATTCTTGGGTCTTCAAATCGGTCCCAAAATATTTTTCCCTCAAAGTACTATCGAAAACATGTTATTTCCTTAATTTTTAGCCTCCTAGGTCTTCTCCTTGATTTTTTACAGCCAAATTATTTTTTTTTTGTTTTTTATTTTTTTAAATTTTAAGAGCGCAAAAATTATTAAAAATTGTCTCAGACTCTTATTTTATTGCAAAAAAAGTTTTCCTCTTAGGCCCGGATAGGAAATTTCCCTGGCTATCCGATTCCGAGATTCAAAATTTTTCCGAGCTGTGCATGCGCGAGAAATCGAGTAAATACATTTCAAATTCTAGCGTTAATATCTACCCAGCAGAAAAACCAATTTTCATTTTGAAATAACCAAAATTTTTTTCTTTATGTATATTTTTTATGGTAAAATTTTCGTTTTGTTTTTTGGCTTCCTTAAAAAACTAGAGCAACAAAACTGATTTCAAAATAATCATTTTTTTAAAATTTCAAAATTCCGCCAAGTCACGTGACCAATCAAAAATCTGACTAAAAATTTGGATTCCGCGTAAAATTTTACCAAAACATTTTGCAAGCTTTGTAAAAAATTAGAAAACTGAATAGTAGATGCACTGAAAAGTAAGGTACTTACAGGCACGCTTTTTTGACAAGCAAAAGCAAAATCCTTGGAGCTGGGAACTTTTCATGACCAAAAGTTCACGAAAAAATCCTGGGAGCAAAGTTTTTCTTAAAACTCCAATTTTATGTCCAATTTAATATATGTATATCGGTAGTTCTTAGGTATTTTTACCCAAGTCTGAGGTTGATGTTTTGGATTTAAAAAATACCAATTGCATTGTGTTTGGTATGTAAAAATTTGGTTACTGGCCAATTTTAAGGCTCTAGGTTGTTTGGTTGCCATTTGGCAGCTGTTCTTCCAATTTTAATTTTTGTTGAATTCTCAGCCACCCATTTGCTTTTCATTTTCTGGACGCCCTAAATAAGCCTAAAAAATATTTTTTATGTAAAGATAGGTAGTGAAAATTCCCCCCCTAATCCGAAGCAGACTATATTTTTTCGGAAAAACCTTAGGAAAATCTGGAAAATCGGAAAAACTAAAGGAAACTGAAAAATACAAATTTCTCAAAGAGCTTCACTTTTTTTATTTTTAAAAATTTTTTTTACATGTGCTTTCCCATATTTTTCATGAAGCTCCTTTTTTGACAAATTTGCCTTTTAAGTACTTAAAAATCAATTTTAGGCTAAAAAAATGATTTTGAAAATTGTTCATTTTCTGAATTTTCCAATTTTCTCGCTTTTCCTGATAGAGAATGAAAAATCTTACTTGATTTTTGGATTCCTCAAGAAATTTTACAAAAAATAAACAGAATAAAAAAATAGCAAAATTTAATTATGTTTAATTATGTTTAATTTTAGCAGGTTACTTTGTTTTTATTTTTTTTACAGCATCACAGAGGCTTCTAAAATTTTACCCAGGAAGGTTTTTAATGTAAAATTTCCCGAGGATTCCAAAAATCAAATCAAATTTTTCATTTTCTATCAAGAAAAGCAAGATTCAAAAAATGAACAATTTTCAAAATCATTTTTTTGAGCCTAAAATTGATTTTTAAGTACTTAAAAGGCAAATGTCTCAAAAAAGGAGTTTACCAGCATGAAAAGTAAAGGGAAAACACAAGAAAAAAAAAAAAAAAAAAAAAAAAAAAAAAAAAGTGACGCTTTTTGAGAAATTTGTATTTTTTAGTTTTCTTTAGTTTTTCCGATTTTTTGGCTTTTCCTGAGGTTTTTCCGAAAAATATGGTCTGATTCGGATTGGTCGGGAATTTTTGCTACCTAGTTCTATATAGAAAAGATTTTTGAGGCTTATTTAGGGCGTCCAGAAAATAAAAAGCAAACGGGTGGCTGAGAATTCAAAAAAAATGAAAATTGGAAAAACAGCTGCCAAATCGCAACCATCCACCTAGAGCCTTAAAAATTGGCCAGTAACCATATTTTTACATACCAAACACAGTGCAATTGGTATTTTTTAAATCGAAAACATCGATCTCAAGGGTAACAATAGCTAAGAGCTACCGATATATAGATTTACAAATACATATATATATGGGTGATTCTTTCTCAAATTCTTTCTTAATCCGGCCACCCCCCTCTGTCCAAAAATGAAGGTAACTGATAAGGATTTTGGCTTTCTCAAATTTACGGGAAAAGGATCTAATTTTTTATTCTCATTGGATTTTTTCTCTCTGTAAATCTATTGTGCCCATTTTAGGCTCTGAGCGACGGCAGGTCGAAATTTAAAAATCAGAAAAATTGAGATAAAATTAAGTTAACATTAAATTAAAAAAAAAATTTCTTTTTTAAATTTGTTATTTATTAAACAAAGAAAACAAAACCATCCGTGTGGTAATTTATTGATTCTTTAAAAACTTTTGTGGGAGTTATATAGTTTTTAAAAAACGTCACTTTGACTGTTGATATCTCTTAACATACCAAAATAAAAAAGTTTTAATGCAAAATGGAAGTCTCTGGATAGATAATAAGTGTGCCAAATCGCAGAGGATTTCATAGAAGTAGTTTCAGATATAGCAATTTAAGGAGTCAAGCTGAAACAAATTTTGACCTATTTTAAAAAAAAAATTAATACCTGATAATACGGCGCGGCGTTAAAAATCTGAGTACACGAATGTCTTTTGTTAGAAATTCATTTCATATTTGGCGTGTATGTGGTTGCTGTACTTTATCGATCTAATAAGCTAAAAATGTTGAAATCTTGGTGCCTTTCTTAAACTGCAACTAGTTTTATCCGCAGTAATAAATAATCAGAAAAACTTTTTATAAATAGCTGCCAGCCTAATACTTAAATTTTTATAAAATTTATAACAAATATTAATTAGTTAATAAAAACATAGGATATTTATTTTTCTATTAAAAAATAGAAAATAATAAAATTTAATATCAAAATAAATATTATTTCACATTTTATTAACTTAATTAATTTGATTATTTTTTAGAGGGCCAAAAGTATATATAAAGTTAATACAGACTTTTATTAATGTTTGCAAAGTGAACAGCATACATGTATAAATATATGAGCAAATTAACTTAGCTGATTTACTGAGTAAACAAAATGAATTTTCTATTTCAATAATATATAAACGCTTCCTAAATTTTCAATTCAGATTCTATTTTACAAAAATTTATCTGATAGAGTTAATTTTTGTTTGTGGAATTTAAACTGTAAAAGTATTCAGTACCATTTATATAAATTATATTTAACCGAATAATAAATTCAGTAATAATATAATAAAAATATCCACTCAGTAATTTTTGTCGTCAATTCATTTTATCAAATACTACTTGATTATTGAAATAATACTTATACGTCCAAAAAATTTGTTGTTTATCAGGAATAGCAAGTTTTTTTTCTTCAAAATTACATAAAAAAACAACCCCCTTCCCTTCAAATAAAAAGTAAGTTGAAAAAAAGAAATTGTATTTATAGAAGTTTCTTCTATTATATATTTTATCATTTAAATTGAATGTACACGGTCTGTTGTGCATGAATAATAGGAAAAGGATCCGATTGGTGTTTGCCTGTACTTTTAGACTTTGCGCGGTCTCTGGATACAAAAAGGTTTCTTTAGGGAAGTTAGAATAAAGTCTTACGTATATTAAAGATTATTTTGCATGACTAGGCGTTTTTTTTCAAAATTGTTAATGTAGGTGGTTGTAACTTTTTTAACAACCTATAAGACACTAAGCAATACAAAAAGTGTGGAAGATAAATAATGATACTTTTAATTAGAATATCACGTTTAGTCATTGAATTTTGATTTTTAATTTATGGTAGTCCTAAAATTCGTAATCGGTGACACCAACCACTTCATGCAAAAAAATTTAATTAATATGCATTCTAATTTTGGTTCCCTAGGCTTTATTAACTCTTTCCTGAGGAATTGCCCCCACCACAAGTCACGTGACACACGCTTTACGCAGTTTATTTTACTTTACTTATTTAATATATTAATTTATTTAAAATAAAATACTTGATAAAACATTTGTAAATAACTAATATTTTTATATTTAATGAATAAAAATAATTTTAAACGTTACTAAATAGCTGTAGCACTACTCCATACACGCATACTAATGTAAGTCACACAGAGAACGATTTAGGGAGATTCCTCAGGAAAGAGTTAAATCATTATCTATTGTTTCATAAGTTTGTCAATATGTCTTAAGGTCCACTAGACTTGTATGAAATTATATACAATGTTTTAAATCTCTAAAAAGAAAGTAAGATTCAGGAAATGCATATTTCTACGTTGCTAACAACGATTTTATTTGAGTAAATCCAACTTATAAATAAAATGGTATTTTAATGCTAATTGGAGAAAAAATTTGGATAAAAACTTACGAATAAATTGGAATTTTGTCTTGCTCAGAAAACCACATGACCATAATTGTTGAATCTGTTTCATTAAAAGGTGTAATGTTACATGGTAATTCGACAGCTCTGCCTTCTAAAACGCTGACATCGATGACAGTTGCTACAAAAGATAAAAAAAAATAAATTAAATATTTTTATTGCGTAATTTATATACTTGAGATTTTTAATTATGTAAAGTTGTAGGAGTTAGGCAATGTTTATTTTCTTGGCTTTAAGTTTTTTGACAAGTTAGATTGCAGGAAAAATGAAAATTTTGTCGCTATAAATTTTTAGTAAATGATCGATAAGAATGAAAAAAGATTGATAATATGAGAATACTTGAATGTTACTTATTAAAAGTGAGCGCATCAAAAAGACACAAGTACATAAGATCAAAAGATGATGTTTTATGTATACACGTACGTGTAATAGTTGTTGACATTTATGAAATTTAGTAAAATTTCATAATAATCTTTGTCTTCTTAACTTATGTTAAACACAAAAGTGCATCATACGAGACAGTAAATGTAATGTTGGCAAAGTCAGTAAAATATAACGAAAGTGCGTCAACTGAAATCCCAAATGTAAAATTCCCATGAACTCTGCGTTTCTTAACCAAGATTTTCAAATAACGCCTTGGCTTGGCTTTGAACTTAATTTTATGCAAATTACTATATTAGCATGAAAAATCTTACGCTGCGAACGTTTCCATTCTCTCTTTCTCTCGTATATTCAAATGCAGTATAACAAGTAATTAGATATTTTATTAAACCGATGAAGTGTATAAGAAAGTGTACATTCATGTATAGTTAACTGCTAATACGTGAGCAGATACGGTCTTAAATATATGTAATACTATTGTGAAATTCTGATTATTATCTAAAATTTATAATTATATAAACTCTAAAACTAATTAAGTTTTACATATAACGTTTAAACTTAAACAATTTATTCATAAATTTACAATTTTCTAAATTATTCATTCATTATAAGAATTTTCAATTAATTTTTATTATTATTACATTTACTCTGATATATATTTTCAATTTAATTAAATTACAAAAAGTTTCGAAAAATTTATTTAAGGCTACCTTTGCACTTTTTTTTTAATTACCTAGATAATGTCGTAATATTTTTGGCAATCCAATTACCTTATTCTAGGGTATTTTTCTTGCTAGAAAATTTTCTTTTATAAAAGACTCAAGATTTTATTTGTTAATTTTAAAAAAAATCCTCAAAGCGAAGTCTGTCATAGGTAGTTTTGATTTTTTATTTTGGCTTCCTTATAAAGAGAATTTAAAATACTGAAAAACGAATAAAATCGAAAATTTAATCTGAAGCTCTTTATAGTTCTGTCTCGTTCTAGATTTAATATATTTAAGGTAGAAACATTTTAATAGGATGTTAAGCCTGCAAGGTATCACTAAACCAGTTATTCGATAGTTAATTGCTTACGTGAAGTTTATAGAAAGTTATGACTTTTCATATAGTGAATTAGGTTTATTTAAAATTGAAATTCATTAAAAGAATAAGTTTTACCTCACATATACGTGTCCGTTGCAGACTAACTTCGTAACATTTCTAGTGCTAACTTTAGAAAAACCTGAATCAATTATTTTTTATACCATCGAGACAAAAAATTTTGAATTAAACAGTTTATTTACCAAAAATTAAATTACGTTTATAGGCGATTATTTTCTTAAGATAATTTTTTCAATTCAATATGCAACCTAGGGCATTAGATTTTATTAAACTTTTGATTCCAATAAACACATTTTTATAGCATAGCATTTTTTAAAAGTTAATTTAATATGTTGCAGCTCAAATAAAAATTTAATATTACTCTTAACTTTTTTATTTTTATAAAAATTTATTTGAAATAATAATATCTATCCATATTTTAATATATGTACTTATATACTAAGATGTCGCTTATTCTAAAAAATTTTCATTTCCCCAAAAAAAAAAAATAATATACAACATTGCTAAGCACGAAAAAATTTTTATTTATTATTTAAATGCAAATCTTAAAATTTAGTTATGAAGTCTTTTAAAAACGCAGGTTTAATAAACTATAAATACTAAAATGAAAGTTTCAACTTTAGAACGTATTTTTTCTCAGTCAATAAAGAACCGAAAAAATAAATTATATCTTTTTAGCAATTTTCATAATTGCAGCTGTTTTGTCAGTTTCAATACTGGCCTTCTCAAACTTATTGTAAAATTATAAATTTTCCATTTTATATAAAATAATTAAAAGTGAAAATCAAAAAGATAGTAATTTTGTGAATAATTTTAACAAAGACAATTAAATAATAATGACAAGATTAAACTAATTTTTACATGATGCTTATTTTATAATAAGCTTGAGAAAGTCAGTAACGAGATAATACAAAATATGCTGACTATAAGATTAAGATATGAAAAAATTAAAAAAATAAGTCCCAGACTAATATGTATATTTGTAGTTTACGATGTTACAATATCTGGCACAATATAACATCATGCATTTACATGTATGTGTGCGTGTGTCACATATATTTATGTATGCATACGTGTTAGAGGATGCACCTGCGGTTGATATAAGGTTTAATATTAGAAGTAGGCGTAAATTTATATGTTCGTAAAACGTATATCGAATTCACAAAACTAAGACATGAATACCATAAATTTTATCCTTAAACATGAGCATATGACATTATTAATCCAATTTTATATAAAATATATATATATATAAATGTATATATCCAAATGTAATATTTTATTGCTTAACACTTTTATAGCATATTACTAATCCAATATTTTACTTTAAAATTTTTTATGAATTGCTCCAGTTAATTAACTTTTATTTAGGTTCAAGCATTTAAATTTAGAATTTTATTGATTTCATGTATTAAAAAATATAAACATAGATGTACATCTTGAATAGTTTAGAGAAAACAGAAATTCTAAAATATGCTCTTGTCCCAACAGGTTTTCCTAAAAGTAAATTGCCCCCTTCGGGTTATCTACTGCGCAAGTTACTTTTTTTTTTTTATGTTGCGTTATCGCTTTTTTCTTCTATGCTTTTTTTTTGTTCATAGTTATTTCAACCTCATATTTTTTTTTTATGTAAAACTAAAATAGCCAAAAAATAAAAATAAAAATAGTGAAAACTTTTTCTTACACCAACGCGTCGCGTCGCATGTATTATTAAGTATGCAGGCATTATTTTTATTTTAAAAAAAACAAGAATCTTTATTTTTTTTTGAGGTTTATAGTATCAAATAAATGTATTTTGAATCTTTATCTTCATTTGAATAGCTAGTCAGTATATTTTTAATAACATAGGTTCGAAAAAAGAATACTTGTCTGCTCCGCATATTCTTAAAATCTTTGATGATCAAGTACCTTTTTATGCGCGAATATATATGTGTTTGTATGTGTTCTATGTGAGCATAAAGCAATGAAAAGAGAAGAATATAAAAGGGGCAGAATACATCGGAAAAGGGGAGTTTTCGCATTGTCGTGCGGCAGGTCGCGCGACACTGAATTATGGTCTACGGAAGGGAGAACGCTGGCACTTCCGGTTGTAATATAGTTTGTGCACAAAGCCAGTACAATAGAGGCGGCAAACACAGAGAGATAGTGCGGTATTATAGAGATGTCCTTATGTATATCGCTATATATCTATATGTGTCCACCAGCTAAACCTTTTGCAAGCTCAAGCGAAAGTATCAAAGTACCCGTCTCAATGACGTTACATGCATTTAAAATTCATATACAAACATTTATGGTTGTGTGATTAAATACATGCTGACATAAATGAATTAGAAACTTGCAAAATTCTCTTTACGTATACATATCAAATAAATGTAATAAGATAGTATGATTTAGAATATGCTGATGTGCTAGCTCTATGTGTGCGTACTCTGGAAAACGCTTGTAAGCTCGTGAACGATATTCCCTTCCAACGTTCAATGAATTACTAACGACCTGGAACGATTTCTATTGAATTATGTATTAATCTAAGAGGCGTTAGATCTTTATTAGACAAGCATATATTTGCCTAAATATATTTACACATACATAAACAACTTTCACACATATAATAAAGTCTTAGTAGCCAAGAAGATTGAACGCTAAAGTATATTAACGTATAGCTTCATTAAGCGCTTAAATCCTGGATGTCCTTGGTGACTTTGAATATTCTGAATAAAAATTTTTCTGTAAATTTTTGCCCTTACTACTATTAGCGTATTTTTTCAATATCTATTTATACTCTATTTAGCAAGCTCATACAATTTATAAAAAATAGATAAATTTTATTAGTGTTCATTTTACCAAATTAGAATTATCAATGAAATTTAAAAATACTTATGTCTGAATTAATCTATTTTTTCCAGAACATTATTATTTTACAAATGATTTATTTTTTGTTTATTTTTATTAACATTAGAAATTTAATATAAACTTTTTTAAACTTAATCAATACGTTAAACTCTAAATTTTAAAAATCATATTTTTTTTTCTTATGTTGATAAAATAAATTAAAAGTTAATTATTAACGTCTATTATGGGCAATTTAAAGGCTATAAATTAAAGGCTATATAATAATCAAACAAGTATCCATGTTAATGGCGAAGCGCAGCTGTTATCAGTGAAATTGATAAGTTAAGCATTTTATAAACTTTTTTAATCATGGAATCGATTGTTATTTGATAATAGAATATTTTTTACTGGTATATAAATATCAAGAAAAAATTTTAGGGATGATTGATACCATAATAATAATCTAAATTCACATGTGAGAGGTACATGATAAAATTAAGGAACTGCCCTTAAAGTAATCTTTATTTATCCATTTTATCAAAAATTTTAATGTATGTGCTTATGTTTAATCTCTTTGAACCTTACGTTGTATCGGAGGTCACCAACAATTTGCACAAGCGGTCCAAACCGCATTTTTTGCTTTTATTTCCTCGGAAGTCGATATATATATACCGCTGAGATATATACCCTGAGATATATACCGCTTTTTCCTTTAATGGAAATAATTTTTGGTTTAAAGACGTATTGGATAAATTGTTAGTGAAACTGTAGGATTAGAAGGAATATACACGTTTGGTGGAACTTTAACAATCGTTTCTTAAACTCAATTATCTTTAACCTCCTTAGGATTTGGGAAGGCCAATTGCGGTCAAAGGTCCGACTGTTTTATAGGAGCCATGCTGACAATTCCGTCTTTAAAGCGCAGAGTTGTATTCTCTACGATTTAAACAAGGCGCGAAAAACCTTGAAAAAACGCCCTCTATGCATGACATACGGAGACAGTAAATTGCACTTTCTATTTCATCTGTCTCCTGAGGACCGGCAGCTAGCTCTACTCTACCTTCTTATAATAAATATTTAATTTTTATTTATAATAAATATTTAATTTTTATTAAATATTTATTTAGAAATAAAAGTATCATTGCTCCACATCAGCGGCGAACCCACTTCATAATATAATACTATATTCCAAAGAAAAAACGTTACCTCTGCGCTACTGAGCTCGGTACTTTTAATGTTTAATTACTATATTTTTTCTGGAATCATAAATAAAACAGGATAGTATTGATTCAAAAAAAAATTCAATAATTATGCTTAAAAAACTAAAATTGTACAGCAGTTCCAGTTTTTTGCCGGGTGTTTTTGTCATGTACAAAGTATTTTAATGAGTAAGAACAATCCGTTCTTGCCACCATTTTGGTTAGGATAAATTTTCATGCAGGACAGGTGTGATCAAGTAAAAACGATGTTTCTAAATTAATACTTTCATAGAAAAAGATTATGTACTACATCCAAAAAGAAAAAAAAAAAAAAAAAAAAAACAAGTGTTTTTTTTTTTAAAGAGAAAAATTTATCAGATTGGAGATATCGAGTAAAAACAATAATTCTAGGTATTAGCACTTTCATAGAAATAAATTAGTTACTACGTCAAAAAAAAAAATAATCGTGTTTTTAAAATTTTTTATGTAGGTAGATTTAAATGAATTGTATATGAAATGTAAAAATTCCCCAAAATGTTTTTTTCTAAAAGCCCAATATTTAGCCTCATAGAGCGAAATCTCAATTTTTGGCAGCCATTTTTGTGTTTTGGACTTTTATAGAAATTAGGAAGAATTTTTCTTATTTTTTCTGTTGAAAACTCTCATTAACATGAAAAATTTTTTCCTCTTATTTCCAGATAGAAAATTTCTCTGGCTATTCGTTTCCAGGATCAAAAATAATTTTTTTTAGCAGCGCATGTGCAAGAAATCGCTAAGATAGGCTGTTTTTTTTTTCAAAAGTCGGTTTCTCAAATGCCTATTAGTTAAAAATCTGATATCCAAACTTAAATTTTTCCTTAAACTTTATATTTTTTACAAATTTTGAATTTACCGCCTAGTCACGTGACCAATAAAAAATCTGACCAAAATTTTGGATTTCGCAGGAAATTTTACATAAGGATCTTTTCATGTTTTTAAGAGCTTTTGTGTTAAAACAGCGATATAATAAAGAATTTTCTAATTAATTTTGATTATACAAATTAATCAATAATAACGTTTCTTAAATTAAAATTTATAAAAAGTATGTAATTTCAATTGTAAAACTTTACTTTGCAATAAATGTATTTGTATATTACAAAGCTCTAGAACGATATGAATAATTAAATTAGTTTGAAATTTGTTCAAAAATGTGAAAATATTTTCTTTTTTTAGTTAGGCTGTACATTTGTAAATACCATATACTTATAAATGTTCAAGTTACACAATGGATGTCATTTTTAAAATATTCCTTATTTTAGCAATCTATTGATGAAAATACTAGATAGCGAAACTGATCATATTTTAAAAAAGTTTAAATATTTTTTTAATTTTTGGGTTTTACAAGCTTTGATCAGATTGAGCTTAAATATCAATGTTTAACGTGTAAATCGGACGTAAAACTCATTAATAATAATTATTATTATATCTCTTTCGATAATCCGAGAGTATAGATAAAACTAATCAACTTAAAAATTTAATTCGTTCTATAAAATTTATATTGCACTTTACTTCACTTCAAAAATAAAGTTTTATAATTAAGAAAGGATGCTCAATACATTTGTAACGCAAAATAACTCCAAATTCTAATTAATCAGTTTATTATGTTAAAAGTACAGGCCGAAACGCCATCGCCTCCGTTTTTTTTGTAAAATTCACTGGAAATCTGCAACCTTGCTAATTTGACATCAGATTCTAAAAGTTGAGATTTTTATATATTTTGGTATATATAAATTTTGGTGATGAAGTTAATATAGTTTGTAAAAACGTAGGTAGATAAGCTCTTGGGTGTCAAACGTTTAATTCAATAAAATGTGAATTTATTAATAACACAGCTGCACAAAAAAAAAGTTCTGATCTTGTAACTAGACCTATCTATAGGTAAGTTTTTCGATGTCCTAAAACCAAATCGGAAGTCAGAATTAAGCCTACACCCTCAGATTTTGTCACAGCTACCCCAACCACCCTCTAAACTGTCCCAGAAGGTGAATATTTTATTTTTTACAAAGGTTAAAAATAAAAGTACCTTAGTTACGTATTTTGATGTTCTAAAAACGAATTTGAAATCAGAATTTACCTATCACCCTTAGATTTTGCCCCAGCTAGCCTGGTTACCCTCTAAAACCCACCAGAGGAAGGATGATGGATAAATTCTGACTTAAAATTCGTTTTTAGAACAACAAATAATGTAACTAAGATACTTTTATTAACAACTGGCGCAGTTTAGAGGGTGATTCGGGTAGCTGGGGCAAAATCTAAGGGTGATAGGTAAATTCTGACTTCAAATTCGTTTTTAGAACATCAAAATGCGTAACTAAGCTACTTTTATTTTTAAATTTTGTAAAAAATAAAATATTCATCTTCTGGGGCAGTTTAGAGGGTGGTTGGGGTAGCTGGGACAAAAACTAAGCGTCATAGGCAAATTCTGACTTCAAATTCGTTTTAGGAATATCAAAATACGTAACTAAAGTACTTTTATTTTTAACTTTTGGACATAGTAAAAAATTTGCTTTTTGGGTCGGTTTCGAGGGTGGTTGGGGGTAGCTGGGGCAAAATCTCAGGGTGTAGGCTACATTTTGACTTCAGATTCGGTTTTAGGACATCGAAAAACTTACCTGTAGGTAGGTCTAGTTACAGGATCAGAACTGAAATTTTTGTGCAGCTGTGTAATTAATAAAACTATATCTAGTGTTCTTTTACATTTTTATGATATTTTACAGATGCAAAGTTTGTGCAAAAGTTATGAAATTTATCACGCGGATAAAATTTAGAAGGTTTTTACCTGTATGAAGCAGAATTACAAGAATAAACATACCTTTAAAAATACCAGATTGGGCCCAAAAACTATAGGCATCATTAACTCGATTAAATAAACTCAGTTTTAAAAAATGAAAACAATCCGTTTGGTCGTTTTGGATATATCGTGCCCACGAGGTGTCGATTTTTACATCCATTTAGGTAGAGTATTGACAGATTAAATCCTCCGATTAGGCTCAATTTTAGAAAAAAAATTTTTTCAGAAAAAAAAAACTAAAAAATAATTTTTTTTATTAAGTTATTTTTCTTATAATTTTCTATATTTGAAAACTTAAAAAACTATATATTTTTTAAAAAACTTATTATAATTGTTTAAGGAGTTAGGAGGGTAAATAAAAATGATGACAGAACTGAATGAAACTGGAAAATTATTAAATTTAAACATTTTTAAAGTTGAATAGAACTTAGTTTTACCTTTGTTACCACATTAATTTTCATTTTATTGCAAATCAAAAATAGGCAGTTTAACATTGCTCTTATGGAAATTCATATTTGGAGCTTACAAAAAGTATGATAGTGATGACACAGGGAGATGAAACTAATTAAATATGATAAATAAATTGTCAAAGATTATATTTCCAATTTATTTTATCTAGGTTACCACATTCAATCATTAATTATTCGGTAAAAACCAAGTTTTAGTAAGTAACATAACCTAAAGTAATAATGTTTTTTCTAAATTTATAAAATTAAAATAACTTTTTTTTGCAATAATATTACATATATACACATTTTTTAATATTTTTACGACTAATTTTATTTTAAACTGCAAATTATAAAAAAAAAATAGCGTCGGTAATGTGGATATTGACTCAAATTTTTTATTTACCCTCCTAACTCCTTAAATAAACAATTTAATAAAAACGATCATAGGAACTATTTTTCAAAAATTTTATTTATTTGTTAGCTAAAGAAATAATTATCTTAAGGACTTTATGGAAAAGTATATTAAAAAAAAAAATTTTTATTTAAAAAATCCAAACAATAAATCCAATTCAAATACAGTTTTTAATATTTCAAGAATTAAATTAGTACTCACACTTAAATATAATTCAAGAATTAAATTAGTACTCCAACTTAATAAAAGAATTAAAAGAGGTAAGGACAGAATTGATAAATTCGACAAAAGATATGTAGTTTATAAGGTTAAATGTAAACATTGTGCTTATGCTTATATTGGTCAGATTTTTAGAAAATAATTATATAAACGTATTAAAGAACATCGTGATGACTGTAACAATAAAAAACCAATTTCAGTTTTTTAACAACATAAAATAAAGCATAATCATACTTTCGACTTTAAAAAATGAGAGTTATCAATAGTGAGAAGAATAGACAAAGATTATTTTCTGAAATGGTGTATATACATGATCACACTAAATAGATAATTTGATACAGAAAATTTGCAATATTTTTACAAAAATATAATAGATAACATATATAAGAAATTTTAATGTATTATTAGAGTGATTCTTAGTGAATTCAGCAAAAGTTTCCAGGTCGGGTCGCTGAAACCGGCTAAAAACTTTTTTTTGACAATTACCTATCCAAAATGGACTATGTCCCCAAATTTTAGCCCTTAATATTGAAAACTAAGCCCAGGGCGAATTTTTGAAAAAAAAAAGACGTTTTCATCTTTCCACAGCCACCCATTCTTCTTTTATGTGCCATTCCTTCTGGAAATCATTAAAAATAATGAAAAAAGAGGTACTGCAGTAAAATTTCCTCAGGAATCCAGTCATGCCATTAGTTTTTGAAAATTCCTACACGGGGAGCCAGAAAATCGATAAATTCACAGGGTATATTACGGAAACTACAGAAAAATTGTATATCCGAATTTTTTATTCAGCTTCTCAGGAAAAGCGTGTTTTTATATATATTTTCGGATGCCATATCCACCTAGATGCGATCGAACTTCCTAGACCCTAAAATAACCGAAAAATCGTGAATTTTCCTCAATTTTTCTCATTTTTTAGCAGTTTTTTTGAATTTCCCCGCTCTAAATGACTCCGAACGATTTAAACAAGGTAAGATTCGGATTCCCAGGGAAATTTCATATATTTTCTTTATTTAAATCCTTTTTAGGCTTCGATGTAAACGAGCTCACACCAAATGCCTTAAATACAAAATTTTGATTTTTATCGTTTTTTAGCAGTTTTTTTGAATTTTCCCGCTCTAAATTACTCCGAACGATTTAAAAAAAGTAAGATTCGGATTCCCAGGAAAATTTTACATATTTTCTTTATTTAAATCCTTTTTAGGCTTCGATGTAAACGAGCTCACACCAAATGCCTTAAATACAAAATTTTGATTTTTATCGTTTTTTAGCAGTTTTGTGTGTACTTTATCTGTTTAAGGTTCCTAATAAGATTTATTATATCGTATATAATAACAACTTAATAAATATTATATTATTAAAGATGTAAATTACTAATAATCTTATTTCCGAAAAAAATTTTAAATAATTTAAATTTAGCGCTAAAAATAATAAACATTGTATATAAAAAATTTAAAGCTATGTGGCGTGGCAATCGTCAATGTTTACAAGATTTATTATTAAATAAATGAGTTACATTAAAAACATTTTTATTGTATTCATATTATTCATTAAAACAATAAGCTACGTAAATTGTAAACATGACGTAGTAGGGTTTTGAGGGTTTTTTTTTTTTTTTTTTTTTTTTTTTTTTTTCAGGTTTTTCAAAAATATATTGTAAGGTACATAAAAGAAAACATGCCTCAAATTAAGAAAATTGAGTAGGTTAGCGATGGTTGTCCTGGACAATACAAAAATTGTTCCAACCTATACAATTTATGTCAACATAAAAAGAATTTTGGTATTGATGCTAAGTGGATATTTTTTGCAACTTCTCACGGTAAATCAACTTGTGATATCATTGGAGGTACGATAAAAAGAGATACAAGCAAAGAAAGTTTACGTCGTGAATTTGATAATCAAATAATGAATGTAAGCCGCATTGATGAATTTTGTGAACATCATTTACCTACAATAAAAACAATAATAATAAGCAGAGAGGAGTTAAGCCTGGAACGTGACACAACATCATCAATGGCGCATACCATTCCAGGAACACGAAATTATCACGACTTTACTCCATTATCAAATGCAATAATTGGCTGTAAATATTTAAGTTCAGATGAAATTTATTCCTTAAGATTTAATTTGTTGAAAAAAATAGCTTATAAATGGTCAGCAAATACTTATGTCTCTTTCGTAATCTCAAAAACTTGGGCGGTAGGTTTTATTACAGATATAATTGAAGATGAATTAATAGCTAAAATATCTGTATTACAAAGTTTTTCAAAAAATATCTACAAATGGCCTGATACTGAGACCCGTGTTAAAGTAGGCTTTAATGAAATTTTATACAATGTATTGGCTACAAATGAAGATGATAAAATAAAAATAAAATTAGGGCATACTCATTCCAAATACACTCAATATCTAAAGAATTTGGATTCTATTTGTGAATAAATTATCTAAATTATAAAAATATTTTCTGAATACATTATTGTAAGCTAAATATTATATAAATATCAATAAAAATTTTTTTAATAGAATAATTTTCTCTTTATTAAAAAACTCATTCTTTTAAAGATTATCAAAATATGTAATTCATTAATTATTATTTAAAAAATTTTTTTTCTCTAAAGAATAGCCATATTTTTAGAATGTAACTCCGAATTCTACCTAGTGACCAATATAGAGCTAAAAAATAATTTAAATTTATAGAATTTTCTATGAACTCTTTTACACTAAAGCCAAAAAATTATTAAAGTATAGAAAAAGTTTAAAATTTTACTGCAAACCCGAATTTGACATTAATTAAATCATACAGGGTCATGTAGTGCGGCAAAATTCAAAAAAACTGCTAAAAAACGATAAAAATCAAAATTTTGTATTTAAGGCATTTGGTGTGAGCTCGTTTACATCGAAGCCTAAAAATGATTTAAATAAAGAAAATATGTAAAATTTCCCTGGGAATCCGAATCTTACTTTTTTTAAATCGTTTGGAGTCATTTAGAGTGGGAAAATTCAAAAAAACTGCTAAAAAACGATAAAAATCAAAATTTTGTATTTAAGGCATTTGGTGTGAGCTCGTTTACATCGAAGCCTAAAAAGGATTTAAATAAAGAAAATATGTAAAATTTTCCTGGGAATCCGAATCTTACTTTTTTTAAATCGTTCGGAGTAATTTAGAGCGGGAAAATTCAAAAAAACTGCTAAAAAACGATAAAAATCAAAATTTTGTATTTAAGGCATTTGGTGTGAGCTCGTTTACATCGAAGCCTAAAAAGGATTTAAATAAAGAAAATATATGAAATTTCCCTGGGAATCCGAATCTTACCTTGTTTAAATCGTTCGGAGTCATTTAGAGCGGGAAAATTCAAAAAAACTGCTAAAAAATGAGAAAAATTGAGGAAAATTCTCGATTTTTCGGTTATTTTAGGGTCTAGGAAGTTCGATCGCATCTAGGTTGATATGGCATCCAAAAATATATATAAAAACACGCTTTTCCTGAGAAGCTGAATAAAAAATTCGGATATACAATTTTTCTGTAGTTTCCGTAATATACCCTGTGAATTTATCGATTTCCTGGCTCCCCGTGTAGGAATTTTCAAAAACTAATGGCATGACTGGATTCCTGAGGAAATTTTACTATAGTACCTCTTTTTTCATTATTTTTAATGATTTCCAGAAGGAATGGCACATAAAAGAAGAATGGGTGGCTGAGGAAAGATGAAAACGTCTTTTTTTTTCAAAAATTCGCCCTGGGCTTAGTTTTCAATATTAAGGGCTAAAATTTGGGGACATAGTCCATTTTGGATAGGTACTTGGCAAAAAAAAGTTTTTAGCCGGTTTCAGCGACCCGACCTGGAAACTTTTGCTGAATTCACTAAGAATCACTCATTATTTAAATTTATTAATTATTATTATTAATTTCCCTTTCTTAAATTCTATAATAGCCTTCCCAACTCCAATCCCTTTATATTATAATTTTTCTCATTGTTGGTTACACTCTCGCAATATAAACTAAATATTAATTTTTTATTTAAATATTTTATTTCTAACGTTTTTTAAGTTAATATTCGTTGTTTACAAGTTTTTTTATATATTATATATACATATTTTTGACAATGGGTTCATCCCAAGTAATAACTACCTTCATAAATAATAAGTGAGTTTTGCAATTTTGTATTAAAATAAAATAAATTTTCATCATTTTTTCAGATAATCTTTCAATTTAATGTAACTAGCTATGTTTATGTAACCAACTTAGATGTTTAAAATTCAATTGTAAATTTTTTATAATTACAATAATAATTTTCATGTAAACTAAAATTTTTTTATGTATTCTTACAGCCAAATAAATGTTTGAGAAGGTTGCTACAATCATTAAAGCTAACAAATAAATAAAATTTTTGAAAAATAGTTCCTATGATCGTTTTTATTCAATTGTTTATTTAAACAATTATAAAAAGTTTTTTTTTTGATATTTTAAAAAATTAAAGCAACGTTAGATCATAGCATAAAGTTATTTTCTATATTTTTTCTAAATCTTTAAAAAAAATCTGGACCACCCTGGTATTAATATATCTTATATATACATATAATAAACTTTGTGAGATGTAAAACTAATATCAAAAATCAATAAAAATATATACAAATAAATGTAAAATATGAATAATGTATTATTTAACATATAAACGTTTTATAAAAAATTTTAAATTTTAATTTAGGACGTCTCCATTACTTTTACGTAGATATTTTTAACCTGGGTTTGTGTTTTTATATACATATTTAGGTTAAATTTTATGCATCAAAAATTCACAACAAAAAAGTTTATAAATTTTAATAAAATTCATATTTCATTAAAAATAATTTTTTAAACAAATATTACAAGAAAACTAATCCATCAAATAAATGCTCTGAACATATATACACATATACTGACATTATTGTGCTCAGCATTTTAAATAATTTTTTAAAAATATTTGTATGTTTTTAAAAATTCTGAAAAAATGAATTTTACCTAATCAAATCTTAAAAAATCTAAAGAAAATTATATCTTAAGAAAAAACATTCTCTCCAACATGAGGTCTCGAGCCCACGATCAAATGATCGGGATTCTTACGCTTTTCCAATTGATCTCTACTGAAGGTGGTGTTCAAGAACCATTAGAAGAAACTTTTCTTCGTTCAAATAGGCAACTTTTTAATATACTGCTAAATGATAAATCAGAAAAATATTTATATGAACTGGCTTGAAAGTGTCAGTACATGTGTATCTCTGCTAAGAGCATTTGTTTGATCGATTAGTCGTTACCAAAATAATTATTTATACAAATTGACAATATTGATACGTGTAAGCGATCAAATTTTAAAGTATTTTTCAATTCTGCAAAAACATGCTTATTGAATATTTAATATTGGCTATATACCAAGCTTAGAAATTCTTTATCAGCAATGAATAAAAAAACATTCTTAGATGTAGAAAATTTTTAAGACCTATAATGCTCAATTTCGTTAAAAATTACAATTTTCACAGCAATTTAAATAAATTCAAAAATTGGTCATTTTTAGTCGAAAATTACCGTCAGGTTGATTGGCTATAGTGATGAGAGGATCAATGATAAAAATACACGGTTTACGTCCTTGTTTTACCATAGGGTTGAAAAACCCTGTTTTATAAGATTGAGCCAACATGTAAATTTGCGATTTTAGCCCCATAATTCTCTTTGGAATTAACGTAGGGCTGTTTTCATGTCTTTACAACATATAAAAGTACGTTTTCCAGTAAAAATCAGCTTTTTAAAACTCTTTGTGGCTTCTGTAAAATTTCGTAAAGCCAAAAACTCAAAAATCCCATGTTATACAAATGGTTAACTTAACTAATGCTCGGTGGCACGGGTTAAAAAAATAGAAAATTAAAATCCTTGGAGCTGGGGGTTTTTATGACCAAAATATTTGAAAAAAATGGGGGGATCCAAAAAATATCGAAAAAAAAATAAGACACACTATTGTTTATCTATGCATAATTAAGAAAGATTATAAAAATAAAAGATTAAACAATTTTTTCAATTTGAGAATTATCCTCTTATATTATTTTAAATGTCTTATACAATTTATTAGTATATACTCTGTATCTTTTTAATGCAAAGTTGAAAATCATAGAGTCATAATATTTAAATTGAAAAAAGAATTAAACGCGTGGTGCATGACTTACATTTACCAAAAATATTATACTAATAGTATTAATAGCTGTATATTCATTACTTATTTCTCACATTCTTTGTTAATATTTTTGGTAATTTTAAGTATGAAATTGCAAACAAGTGTTGCACCATAAGCTTTTGTGAAATATTTTAGTAAATCTTTACTTTCTAAAATATATACATTTAGTAGTTATAACTACAAAACAAATTTTATTGTCACGAAATATTAGATGTAACAATTGATGCACTGTATACACCCGTAGGTATAGCTTATGTTCTTAATTAATTTTATAATATTTAATAAATAAATTTTTTTTTAAGTATTTTTTATCAAAAAGAAAATTTTTAGACCAACAACATCCAAATCGGATAATTCAATTTGGAGATATTAATTTTTTAATTTTGGTCCATAAAAGTCACGTTTTAACCTGTCCCAACCAAGGGGCGGTCCACTTGGCGCACAATTCAATGTGCGCCACTGTGCGCCAAAAAGTGCGCCAGTAAGAATTCGCTAAATAATCCATGTTCTAAGTGTAAAAGTGTGTGCTCCATCATAAGTTTGAAAGTCTATAACCAGAGCACACTTTATTATGCTTTCAATGTGGATTTTTTAATGGAATTATCACTGGCGCACTTTTTGGCGCACATTGAATTGTGCGCCAAGTGGACCGCCCCTTGGTCCCAACGAACAAAGGGGGGTTGAGGGGGGGCTGCCCACCCTTAGCATCTTATTTTTTATCATAAACTATCAAATTGAACCAAAAAAATGTCAAAATCTGTCAGGGTCGGTAACCATACCTTACTCTGTAATAGTTTTTAAAAATTACTATCAAAGAAAAAAAAATCGAAAACTTTAAAAATTAATGTTGAATTTCTATTCATTTATGCTTTGACATAACGTATTTTATATTTGTAAAGGATACAAATCGGATTGATCTGTCCTGTTATTTGAATGAATCGAATTTACTATTTTATTATATTATTGATAAAATTTGTGTGTATATTAATAATGAAAATGCACTAATTATAGAATTTTAAATTATAAAGTTGTATACTCTTTTGAATAATAATTAAACTGAATTTCGATTTACTTATTCAATTAATTAACGTAAAAAAATTTATCTAATTATAATAATTATTTGTTTTATGCAATGAAAAAAAAACTTGAGCTTGAATACCGACGCTTGAATAAGAGAGATAGAGATAGAAGTGAATTTGTGTCAGTTTCTTCTGCGGTATATATAGCAGCAAAACCTTTTGAATGTCGTATCAGTTAAGCTGATAATGATTGCCCCTAATTTCTCTTGCAGTTTCCACAAGTAACCAAAAGTCTAGCAAGAAATTTCCTAATGCTTTCAACGCGTTTCCGATCCTCGTGGTTCATACGTTTTAGAAAACTTTTTGTCAAATGAAAACGTTAAACGTAATACGGTAATATATAAAGAGAAAATAATAAATTAAATTAATATTTTTTTAATATTATATTACAGTGTGAATTATTCACATCGATAAACTTCCTTATTGTTTTTTTTTTATGATTCCGTATACATGGCATATACCGTGACATTTTTATAAGTTCGTTGTGCACGAATCCGTATAATTTTCCTTTCGCATGCTTGTACTTGCGGAAATGATAAATTTTCACTCTTAATTCTATACTAACTTTCGCAAGGATAACTTCTTCTTCCCTTTATGACCCATGAGCATTACGACTATAAAACTAGTAAATACGTATAACTTTTTATTTTTCTGCTCCCTTTTCTCTTCCCTTCTTTCCATTTTTTCACTTTTCAAATAATAAAAAAATTTATTATTATATACACTTATTACTAAAAACTATTTTTTGTCAAAAGAAGATTTCTTCGAACGTATTTGTTAAAATTTCATTCGTAGTTGGAATGATATTAAATAGGTATATATATATATATATATATGTATATATAGAAAATTTCAGATCGCACTTTTACTACTTATACTACACAGCGACAAAACTTTGAACAAAGTCTTTTGCAATCTTGAATCAAATAGAGTTTTGGAAGACTTGTTCGAGTAAAAAATCGCCTTGGAAACTTTCTCGATGCTTGCAGATCCATTAGACGGCTCAACAAGTTTCGTGTGTAGCGGCTGTTCCAATTTCTTTCTATTCGTTTCTTTCTATTTTCTATCCTTGTTTTAAGTAATGCGAGGTTAACTTTATTTTGAATATCATTGCCGCAGGATTTTTTTTTTAACTTCTTTTTTTATTACCAGTTTCATGACTTGTAAGAGTCACGGAGACTTGAATATCCTTTTTTTTTGTTTTATAATCCTTGTAATGGTACTGTATTACGCTAATTTGCTGTAAAGTCATAACTTTTTTTTATATTATATACTTTAAATATTATTATACTAATATGTAAACTACGATTCTCTAATGTGATTATCTGCTGCATAAAGTGGAAAAAAAATTTCTAGATATATAATTTATATTTTTTATTATAAGTAATTACTAAAATAAATATTATTATTTTATTTTTTTTTTTAAGTCATATTTTTTTTAATTGTTGCAGTGTCATTATGTTATATTCATAATACATAATAAATTATTTCATCTTGGCAATTTGTAAATAATAACGTTGTAAATAAATACTTTTATTACTGAATAATTCCATGACTTATTTTCAACTGAGTTATCATTGTTTTTTCAATGACTATCAGTCCTATTAAAAACTTTTTTTTTATTTAAAAACTCTTTGTACTTTAGATTCCAGGCAATTACTATCATGGAAACTGATTTCTTAGCTTATTAATTCTCGTGTGAAATATATATTTTTCGTATTTTAATACTCGATACTCTAGTAAAAAAGTTGCATGTGAAAACTCGTAAATGTAAGTAATTCTTAGTGTAACTAACCGAAGCGATAGGTAAAAGTCTAGGATTTTAAAAAAACTAATTGCCTAGATTCAGTATATAAAAATATAATACCAATCCAGCTTTTTTTGAGAAATTTTGAACATTTTTATGTTTCATATATTCAATTTTATATTTATATCAAAATATATGTATTACTGCGCATATAATATTTATACACGAAAGTCTAAATTTGAGTTTAGAATGTATTCTTTCTGTAAAAGTACTGAAGATTAAAAAACAGTAAAACATAAAATGTAAATCAATAAAATTGTAAGCTATTTATTATTAGATTTGTGAATATTATTTAAAATTTAAATGAATTTTCTGAATTTATAATTCTTCGCATAATTAAAATAGTTAAATTAAATTTATTTTTTATTATCACTCAACGAGTTGGGATTCATGGCCAGAGCGTCGTTAAATCAAGATCGAAATGTAAATAAAATGAAACTAAATAATGAAGTTGATAATAATAACTTGAGTGCTAAGAAGTGCTATAGTAATAGAATATTGGAATGCTCGGTAACAAAGGCACTGGTTTCTCTAGTAGCTTGTTATAATGTATAATCATGAAAACTTGTAGAGTATCTGGCTTGAAATTGATTTAGAAATTAATATATTTGTTCAAAGAGATTGCATATAAATATAATTCGTATTCTCGAATACTTAGTTCATTATTGCAGAAATTAGTATATTAGACTATTCCTGCGTCTAAACTATGCAGGATTAATATCATTGATGACATTTCAATTCAATCTATACTTCAAAGCAGATTTAATTACCAATTCTAACTTGCATTAAAATATTAATTATTAAGCTTCTTTTTTCCTTATTTTATTCTATTATTTATGTAAAGCAATAGTTTTTAAATTTTTAATTAATTATTTGAGCAAATTAATTTCATTGTATTCTGAAATTAACATCAAATTAACTGCTTTGTTTTTACGTTAAACTTTGACTTTGTATTGTCTTTTATAAAAATTATAATTTCTTATTGTTAGAAGTTATAAAACATAAAGGGAAATTTATACCTAGTTATCTAATTTCTAACACATTATTCTTTTTTGAAAATTCAAGATTTTGATAAAAGACAAGTTTTTGGACTTTTTTACTCAAGATATTCGCATTTATTAAGGATTTTTGTAAATTAAAATTCAAATATTTAATGAATAATCTTACTTGGTATTGGATAAAGTTTTGTTTTTAATGTTTACTTTGAACTTTTTGCAATACGATAACACACGATCTTTGTCTCAAGTATGTTTGGTATGTAAAAATATGATTACTGTCGATTTTTTTGTTGTTTAATGTTTTCTTCCATTTATGTTGTTAAAGTCTTTTTTTGACCCATTTGCTATTTAAGTTCTTAAAAACCAATTTTCGCTTTTTTGAAAGAAAATGAAAATTCTGATTTGATTTTTAGATTCCTCGGAAAATTTTAAGTTCAAAACTCTTCAGAGTAAAATTTTAGAGGCCTCTGTGACGCTTTCAAAAAAATTAAAAATAAAGTAACCTGCTAAAATACAACGAATAAATAGAATAAAAAGTAGCAAATAGCTTTTAAGTATAATATATATTCTTAAAAGTCAAATGGACAAAAAAGGAGTTCACCACTTCTTAAAAATAATTAAAAGAAATTAATTCCGATTGAATGCTATATAAACTTATTAATTTAGCAGAAATAAAAGAGCGTGTGCATCCATTTTGTTTATTAAATTTGTGAATCCGATTTACTGGGCTGCTGGAGCACGGAAATTGTACGTTTTTTTTCGTTAAATAAAGAGGTATATAACCCAAAATTGTTAGTGGCTTAAAAGCATTGAATTACGTACATATACCGACCAGTTCAGGTCTGTAAATCCCTAGCCTTTTTGTCCTAACTGACTACCTCTTATTGTTAAAATAGTATAAAAGTAGTAAAAGTAGTATAAAAGAATAGCATAAAACTAGTAAAATATGGTATACTTTGTAATTTTTCAGGTAATATTAAATTTTCGATGGAAAAAATTGACTCAAGGTTCATCTTTTGCGAAAAAATTTTTTCATCCACAAATACTCTTGGAAACAAGTTTACCAAATGCAGAGTTCTAGTTTTTTCAAGGGGTCGAAAGTACCAAAAACCAGTTTTTTAGACAAAGCAACAAAATGACTGACTTTCTTATAATACGTTAAAGGGAAAAGTTGTAGATATAGTGCAAATCACAAAAGCGATTTTGAAGATCTCTTGGTCTTATTTCTGGCTATATTCCTAGTTGCCCTAGATTCTTAGTTAACCCAAAATCCGAAAAAATGCCAAAATTAAATATTTCTACATTTTCCAAGAAAAATTGAAGACTTATGGATGAGTAAGATTGCAATAGCTGTCTGAGTTGTAAATTCACAATTATTTTTCGGAAATTTACAACTATTTTTTGAAAGTTTTCGAAAAAAAATTGTAAATTTTCAATTTTTCTTGCGAATTCACAAAAAAAAAAATTGAAAATACCCGAATTTTTTGTTAATATACTAAAAGTAAATATACGATTTTTTTCGAATATTTACTAATTTTTTTGAAAATTTACTGATATTTTTCAAAAATGTTCTAATTTTTTTGTTAATGTAAGAAAGTTACTTTTTACAGTGCTTTTTTCAGTAAAAAATGTTGATTATTTAATAGTACATTCTTAATCGGCTCGTAGAAATGTTTATTTTGCCAAATGATAACGTTTACATGCAAGGCGCATGAAAATAAATATTCTCAGATGAGGTTAAGAATGTTTTTTTACATCCTACCGGCCGATAACGACAGCCTCTCAAAATACGAAAACAGTCATTAATGACTGAAAGTTTATAAATGAATATTATATTTAATACAAATTCCTTCATCTACTCTGAGAAGGACAGAAATTTTGAGGAAAAAGATTAACTATATAATAATGTGGGTAACGTTGGGCCAAACTGCTATTTTTGTATAAAATAATATTATTAAATAATGATAAAATATAATTAAAGATAAACATTTTAGGTATATTAAAAAATAATATTTTGAATAGAGCTAGTGATTTAAAAAAAATTAAATTTCATTTATAGAGCATATTATAATCTTTTTATGACAAAGGAAATCGTTTAAGATAAAATTTATATCTATTTTGATTTGTATATACGCGTCCTTGAATAAAGTGCGCTTCATATAATAATAAAAATAAATATAAATATTTTTTTCATTTCCTTTAATATTTCCTTTACTTTATTACTTTATAACCACTTTTTATTACTTTATTTGCAAATAATATCTCACTTTGAACTTCACCCCAAAAAAAAAAGAAGATAAAGAAGCCTTGATATATATTATTTTCCTTCCATCTTCTTATACAAAGTTACTTTTTTTTTAAGACTATAAAAAATATCTTGAAATATTCCAACTAAGCTTTCGTCATATAATCCAGCCCAGTCCAAATATTATTTAAGAAAACAAAAAATAAAAAAAATTCAATGACTTTTCCTTTTTTAAATATTCTTTTAAAGAAAGAGAAAGAATTGACTTTCGGAAAGACTGCATTTTGAATTTACATTAAAAGCTTTTTCAATTTTCTGAAAAATAATAATAATCTTTGAAATAACATTTTAACTTTTAATCAGTCTAAGAATAAAAAAAAATGTAAGAAATATTTACATAAAATTCTTTCATCCTTTATTTGTGTAAATATAATTTACTTTGGATTGTAAATATTTTTTTTTCTGAGCAATAAATTAAAAGATTTGCTATAACTTAAAAATATTAAATTTATCATTATTTTATATTAAAATATTCAACCATAAAAGCTTCTTATTTAAAATTTCTTTCTCTATTTTAGTCTACTAGAAAAAGAGAAATATCGACAATTTGAAATCGTATTAGTCAAGTAATAAATAGAAACTATATAGAAACAGTCTTGTCACGTGAAAAGTATAAGAAAGGCTCATTCTCAATTCGAGCCCTAGGGTATACAAGAAAGTACACTTTAGAAGACCGATTTTGGACAACCTTTATATATATTTAACATCTTAGGAATCTTTATATACGACAGTACTTGCAAATATTTACCACATAGTTTACAAACTGAAATATTTAACTTTTGTCTTTTATAAATGCACCAGTTGACAACTATACATTATTTAAATGGATGTATTTTTTTTATTTATATTTTTTCCATGAATTGAAATTTTTTTTAGGTTTGATAAACCCTTAGCTAAAAAATAACTCTTTTGGGAACTTACTTTGACACAGGACTTTTTTACTTTGAAATTTGACAGTTGGTAGCTTAGATTGAAAAACTTCTTGTGTAAAAGGTCCCTCTAACTGTAATATTTTCCAATTAGGTTAAATTAAATAAAAAGAATAAAATTGTAATATCAAGTTGAGACTTATAATTTATTATTTTGTTACTCCCTTTAAAAATTTTACTTACTTTAATGGGACACCGGAACATTTGGGTCGCCAAATTACAATCTATTGTTATAGATAAGTTTATTATGTTAAAAAAACATCCCTAATACTCTCTGTTTATTTCAACAGGCCTTATGGAACTAGAAAAACAGGGCTCTATATGCTTTGTGTAATAAGATAGGGTTTTTAGGTCAGCTTTCAAAAAATGTTGCTACCTAAGAACTTAACTAAATATCTTCCTGTGGTCTTAATTTTATTTTGCATTGCAATTTTTTATCATCAATTCTTTCATCGGTATAGTTAATAAACAAAATGTCCATTATGTTAGCCCAAAATGACTAATTTTTAAATTGCTACCAAAATTATAATTATTAACAAAAATGGGTTTCATTGGTCTCAAAAATTTCACACAAACTCCCAATTTCCACAAGTTTCTTACTCATCTTTTTTCAATTTTTTTTTTTAAATATGATAATTTAAAATTAGAGTCTTAATTTAAGGTTTTGTAAAAAAATCATATTTTATGAGTCTCTTTATAGAACCAAATCTTGGAAAGAACTAAGACAAAGTAGATAAGTACAAAATTCTTGAAAACTTAGAACTGAAAGAAATTTCGAAGACCTATAAAACCTATTTTCATCAAAAATTGCAATTTTAGCAGTATTTGAAAAATTAGTTATTTTGGGCCAAAAATGTCATTTGGTACTATGTACTACAACGATGAAAGAATTGGTGATGAAAAATTTCTGTTTCCGGAGCTTAAAAGAAAGCACTATCACCAAAAAATAAGACTAATCACAAGTTTTTGGTTAACTTTTTTGCAGCCTTATGCTGCTAATGAGCAAAAATTACTATTAAAAAACATAAAACCTGTTTTTCTAGGCCCAGGATGCCTATTGGAATAAATGGAGGGTGTTGGGGATGCTATTCCAACATCATAAATGCATCTATATCTATAGATTATATCTATATCTATTGATTGGTTTGGCATTCGAAATGTTCCGGTCTTCTTTTTTTATTAAAAAAATGAGTTATCCATCTGTAATCAATAAAAGCTACGTTAAGACCAGCCCCGTTATTTTATAACGGTTTGTTTCAATTTTATCTATAAAAGCTAACTTTACTCATTTTTATCTTTGGATCTTTAAAGAGTAACTTTTATTAAAAGTAATATTTTAATTTTTGAATTTTTTGTTAATTTTATCACGTCTTATAACCTCAAAATGTAAAAAACATGATTTTTACGTCACGTCTGAATGTATGAATGTATGTATATATGTATTCAGAACATTCTCCAATTTTAGAACGTATTCCAAAAACTTTTTTTTAGTAAAATCGTAATTACTTAATTTCTTTTATCTAATGTCTGATTTTGTTTCAAAATTTTGAAAAAAATTCCCTTATTTTTTTTTCTTTTTGGATGCAATATCTAAACTTTCATAAAGCAATTCTAATTTAAAGAAATATTTTTTTATTTTTTAGTGTCAGTGACTTGATAGTGTTTTTATATTTTGTTTTTTTTTAACATCAGAAATAATTGTCAGGACGAACTTCTTATTTTGGCCTGAAAAAATTCAACTTCGGGATAAGGTAGGAATAGAATCTTGACATAATATAACGACTTGACGTTAATTAAATATTTGAAAAATTAAATGCTCAAATTATTTTTAAATTTAGTCTCGGAAGAATTGGTGTTGCAGGAATTACAGACAACTGATAATTAAAGTAAAATACTATTAAAAATGCATTATTTATATTCTAAATAAACTGATTATTTAAAGGAAAAGTAAAAAATAAAATTAATGTTACAATAAAGTGGAAAAAAATGTATATATAAATAAAATATAGCGTATACCTTTAGACCTTCCAAGATTCTTAATGTATCCTTATATATAAAAACGAAGAAAAATATACGATATAAACGTGCCTTTTTAACCTCACGTTGTATTTCTTAATGCTATATAAGAAAATGAAAGTATACGTATAGGTATAGTTTGGCTATAGCTTTTTTTTACTCTTTGAGCTTAAGATTTCTTTCGTCGGGCATTTTTTATCCTCTAGAGAGAATAGATATACCTAAAAAGGATTTGGCTTGGTGTTATATAGGCCAATTTCAAATTGCCCATTGCTTTAAAATATTATGCTTCATTATTTTCTTTTTCTTTTTTTTTAATACTCAAAAAACTTTACCTTTAAAAGGAAAAATGAACAAGTACCTATTTCCCATAACTTGTATTATACTTTTATATTATCTTATAACGTGGATCAAAAGACGATTAAGAGAATCTTATAAGTACTTATATTTTACCTTATATTTAATGCATAAAATATTAGAGGTTACATAAAAAATTTATATTTTCAAGATTATATGAGCGATTCTCGACTAAATGGTACAGCTAAGAAATTTTCAAGTCATCCTAAAACAAGAAAATATTACTATTGGTAACGTCTTTTGAAACAAAAAAATTTTATTAAAAAGATATTGTTGCATCAATTGACCAGTACTGGGTTGAAATAAATTTATTTAACTAATCTTTAAAAAATGTGATGTTTTTTTATTATTTAGTTATACGTTTCGCCTGTTTTAATTACAGGCCTTATCAATAACTGTAAAAAATATGTTTACATATATAAAAATGATTAAAAATTATTAATACAAAAAAAATATATATATATAAAAAATTTACCTATAATATATAAAATATTTATCAGAAAAAAGTTGTACATTTTTTATTTTTATTTAAAACTATTCGTTGTGTTGGATTGCTATACATTATCACTTAGTTTACATAAAAAATAAGTCTGTGTGTAATGGTGTGTCCGTTTTTATTGTAAATCTATGTGGTTATGAGAGTATAAAAAGTTGAATATCAATGACTGAAAATGATGACTGTTTAAAAATTAATATGTATTAATTTATATGTGTAAGTTGATTCAGTGTGTTTATTGTGTGTATGTAAGAGTCATTTAAATTATTGATGTCTTCTTTTAAGTTGATGGTTGGATGATGTAGTTGAATTTGCATACTTTCGGATACCTTTCGTTTGCCCCAATTCGCTTCTTCATCTATGACTTCAGGTTTTTTAAAATTAAAAGTATGATGTAAAATATTCGCATGTGTTGTAATTACAGCAATTTTTCCTTTATTGTGTTCATCAAATCGCATAAAGAGGGGTCTTTTTGTCTCACCTATATACATACTAGGACAATCATTACAAGTGATCTTATATACTACTCCCGTTTTTTTGATGATGTTATCTAATTTTCCTTTTTTGATGATTTTTCTCATATCCTTATTTAGCAATGGAATTACATGGTATTTGTCACTATCCAATATCTTTTTGATTCTTTGGTAGAAACCAAATTTGAATGGTATTCTGAAAAATATTTTATTTCTATAGAAATTGTTATCTGAGTTTACAGTCCTTGTAAGAATGTAATCACAATTTTTCAATAATTTCCATCTTTTATAGATGTACTTATTTAAAAATGGCAGTGGATATTTATTAGCTAAAAGGATTTTCTTAACAATATGGATGTTATCCTCATGGTATGTAGGGTCAGAAAGTATTAATGCTCTATCAGTCAAATTGTACACCATTGCAATTTTTTGATGTGTAGGATGACAAGACTCATAATGTAAAACTCTTCCTGAAAATGTACTCTTATTGTACCAGTTGGTAGTGATAGTTTTGTTTTTGTTGATGATAGTGAATTTATAAAAAAATTTTAGCTGCAAATATATACTTTTACTAACGATTAGAAATTAAAGTAGCAATTTAATAGCAAGAGGGCATTCACAAAATACGTCACTCGGAAAAAGCTAGCTGGTCTAATTTAAAATATAATGGAGAGCTAAAAAGAACTATAAAATTGAAAAAATTTTGTTACTTACAATTAGTGTGACGATGGGGTACGTTATACCCAAAAATTCAATAAAACAGCATGAAGTGATTTGTGAATCTTGCCCAATACATTTTCATCGTAGTTAAACGCGCTTTAGACCTTTATAAAGCAATAACGTCATAAATCCTTAAATATGCACAACTCATAAAATTGAGCAAAACGAATTTTTTTTTTTTAAATTCAGTTTACTGGTTAAAAAATATATGTCACGTTAGAATATGAATGGCCCATGTAAAGAAAAAAAAAATTCCGGCTGCCAAAACCAAAATCCTGATAGTGGCAATTCCGGTAACTAAACCCGAAAATATTTTCTATTAGCATATTTCAATTACGAGAACGTCATTGATTCGATATCGCCGGGATTACAGTGCATTAATGCATTTCAGTAAATTTTTTTATGTTAATTTATTTGCTAAAATGTTATAATTTTAAAATTATTAATCACTGTTTAATCGCCGATCGGATCAAAAAGTTTATAATGCGCTTACAACTAATGTAAATAAAATAGCTACATTTGTAGAACCGTGTAAATAATTTTCATTTTTAATTAATCAACGATCAAATTAATATGCATTAAATTAAATTTAAAGTACAGCGTAAAGATTAATACTATTATTATTATTTTATTTATTGTGATAAAAAAGTAATTAAAATTTTGTATGCACTGTATTATAATGTTTGCTAAAGATTTACTTTAAATTATTAATTATGGCACACAAACAAACATGCGCTTTCATATATATTAGTCTAGACGTTGTTTTAAAAAATGACGCAGATATTCATTTCCATTATGTAACTGCAACTCTAATAGAAACGAGAAAAGATAGAAATCAATTGAATATTTTATAAAAATTTTTAAGAAACTTTCTCCAACAATAACTAACATTAGTGTATACAATATTTTCTCTCTTTTGATGTTTTATTAATCAACTGAATTCGAAAAGGAAATTAGAAAAATTATTTTTTTAATTTTTAAATTATTTTATTAACAAAAATAATTTATTTTCTAACTTATTTTAAACCAGGAGATTAATAATGAACAATTTACTGTATATTTTTTGCAATTTATATTAAATAAGTTTTTGGAAAGATTATTTTGATTACAATTACATAATATTTTTTGGGTTTGCTTATTAAAAACTATTTAGAATATTCTTATTTTTTTGACTCCTCTGGGATTATAAAAATAAAGCTCAATAGTTTAAAATACAGTTTATACAATACTGTTCAAAAAACTTTCAGCTTCTAATTTAAGCATTGTTAATTTGTTTAGTAAAAAAAAAAAATGAATTTAATCTTTATAATCATTTTAAACAAAAATTATTTAACATTTTAAAAAATACATCTAGAAAAAAAAATTATATAAATTAAAATATGGTTTTTTCCAACGAAAAAATCAAATAATTTGAAAAAATAACTTTTTAATAATAAGCGCATGAAATTATATGCAATAAACTTTATTAACATAGGTAAATATGCAATATGCACAAAAATTCAAACAACAGAAATTTGTGAATTGTTAATAATTTAAAATAAAATAAATGAATCATAGCAACATAATTAAAAATTTATAGAGCGCTCCCCAGGACTTCGAAGCCTAAAGCCAATGTTTGCCTTACTTGCCGCCTAATGCCAAAAATTTTCCACCTATGTAAAGCAAAGGAAAATGAGTATCAGAAAAATTGTTCTACTTGATAGGGTACAATGCTCAGCACCATTTTATTATTTTTTATTAACTTGTAGCTATTTTTCACTGAAAAAAAGCAATTTTTCAGCAAAAAAGTATACTAGAAATTAAAATTAGATCGAATTTTGTGTTTTTTTAAATGGGAAAATTTTACTGACACCCAGAAAATGTCATAAACCAAGTCGTAAATAAAATTCGTAAGCGTGTGTGCGTGTGTGTGTGTGTGTGTGTGTGTGAATGTAAGTTATGTAAAAATATGTGCATGTTAAAGTGTGTCTTATTTTATTTATTTTTTGAAATTTCTTTTCTCCCTGGGTAAAAATGAGATTTTTAAATTTAAGATTATACTTTTTTTGGGGTTTTAAATGTTTGGATGATAAAAAACAGTTAAAAATAGTTTGTAATAACATTATAAAGATAAATCAAATTTATTTATTTATAAAAGTAATTTTCAAAAATTAAAGGTAATCAATAACGATAACTTTAATAATACTAGTATATTAAATATAAGTCAAACATTATTAATGAATATAATATATCAAAAACCAAATACCAAAAGAGTAGTAGTAAAACTAGATACAAATGTCTTGAATTGCCACTTAATAGACTTAAACTTATAACAAACTACTAAATGCCTTAAAATTATTAGATATTAATAAAAAAAGCTCCAAAAAAAATTAAAAATGTTGATTCTATAAACTGTTTTCAATTTTTTATTGTAATTTTCTAAGATTGACAAATGTCGTATGTTTTTATGATAAATTTATATATTTTATGTCAATAATTAAAAATATTTTTATACAGTTTTCAAAACTTCCGCCTATGTACAGGTCTCTGAGCTCCTGGATGTATCAATGTATCTTTTTGTTGTACATTTTTTGGAAATAAATAATAATAATAATAATAAAATCAATCTTTTTAAATATTTAATATTTTTCTTTAAAAATCGCCTATTAAAATTTTGCTGCCCTACGCCTGTAAAAAAGGCTCCTAAGCCGTTGAGTGATTCACAAAAAATTAGTAATATAACTATTAAATTATAAAAAAAATATTTTCTGTATTCGTAAAATTAATTTTCCTAAGATTACTCGCAAATTTAATGATAAATGTCTTTTAATTTTATTAATTTACATTTTATTTAATATTCTTTTTTAAATGCGTAGTACTTCTGCAGAAAGGATAAATTTAAAATACATTTTTAAACTAACGCAAAGAAATATGTTTTATTTAATGATGTTTATAGATTTAATTTACGAAAAAAAATAATAAAATACCTAATAGAAAATAATATAATAGAAAATAAATAAATTATTTACCATAAATTAAAGAATAATAAAAATAATATTAAGTATGTTTTTTTAGTATTAATACGCGTTCTATAATCTCTTAAAAGGATATTAATAATTAATTATTTAATTTACAATTCAAAGTTATCTCACCCTCATTTTAGTAAGTGCTTTTTAAAACTCTGTATTAAAAATAGGTTTTAATTCTATTGGTAGTTCTATAACTAGTATTCTATAACTAGTACAAGTCATCGAAGGTCAATGCTCTATAGATGAGGGACTCAATCATCAGTGACCCAGAAAGATTGCTAAAATATTCTGTTCACTTAAAAACATAAATTTTTAATCAAAATAGTTTTAAAATAATGAAAAACTTGATTATAGCGACCTCGTTAGGCAAATGAATTTATTGTGTTGAGTTAATTTCTTTAATATTTTATGTATTTTAGTATATTTTTATAAGTATTGTAATTATTTCTTTACAACTGCATTCGCTTTTTTGACAGATCCATGCAATTTTCGAGAATATCTATAAAAGTTTATTGAGGTTAATTAAGTCCAAAAATAGTATCTAGGGCCTTTTAACTACTGTATTATGTTCAAATAATTCAGAATATAAATTTTTACTAAAAATAAAAACATTATTAAGGTTTAAATTAATACTTTTTATGATTCAAATTTAAAAAAATGTATTCTTTCACTTTTTTAGGATTTTATGGGTCTCGCTATTGATGATTAATTATGGACATAAAATGAAGAAAGTTTAATATTTATATGATTATATCCACATATATACTTGGACTAAATAAAATTTTTTGAATGGTTTCAGATCAGTAGACAAGTTTTAGATTAAAAAAGTTCATTTTTTAGCATTTTTCATTAATTATTTCGATATTCAAAATTTTTTTGATTACCCGACAAAAGCTGGATGAAATAATTTTTTTTTTTTAAAGGACCTGCGGACCAAATTTTTCCAGGAATTGGACATTTTAAATCCTTTCCCATTTTTTGAATTGACAAACTTATAAGGCACAATTTCATCTATATATTTGTATATGTAGAGTGATCGTGCCTAAAAATAAATAAAAAGGAGTTCGTAGAAAATTACTTAATTAATCAAATTACTAAAGTAATTATTAATTTCAATTTAATGTTAAATAAAGATAGTAAAGAAATTAAAATCAAATTCAACAAGTATATATAAAATATATTATAATAAAATATTATATTATATTCAAATTCAAATTCAAATTAATCCATTAATTAATTTAAGAAAATTTCTCAGAATTCTGTGTAGAAATATCTTTTTTTAAAGATTAAATAAAATACTGAAAAAGAAAATAAAAAAAATTTTATGCATAGAAGGCAATAAAATTTAAACAAATAATAATGCATAATAACCAATTAAAATACATAATAAATTTATAAACCATAAAGAAAAGTAATTAAAAAAATTACATTTAATTATTAGAAAAATTAAAAATCTTTATTAATAATTGTATTATACTGACCAGTTCTATAATTATAAATGTGTATACTTCGTGTTTCTTATCATAGTGTACAATCATGTAAGATTTCTAAAAGCTATTTTAAGGATATTAATATAAATAATATATTAAAATAGCTTAGAATTTTCGAAATACGGATACTTCTTTTCCCGGATAATTAAAATTTGTAGGTTTCTTATGGACTACAGATTTTTGACTCAATTCAAATTTTCACTAACACTGCAAATTTTACTATTTTGAAACTTTTTTAAACATGAAATATCTTTAAATACGGACAAATTTTAATTTCTGATGCTTCAAAATTATTTTTATTTAAACTATTAAATTTTTATTCAAAACAGATATGGATCTTTAAGTTGATCTTTAAAAATTTATAATAATTTTTTAGAAACGGAAAAATTTTGGATTTTTTTGAAAGATATATACAGGCAAAATAAAAAATTAGAGTAGGTATAATATAATATTACTAGATTTGATGTAATTATACGAGACAAAAATATGATTACATAATTATAAATTCATTGCCAATTATTTTGTAGAAGTTCTTGAATCTTTATAATTACTGAAAAAGTATCCGAAAAAATACTAGATTTTGTACGTTTGGAAGTAACATGGTTTTGTAATTATAAAATGAGTTGGAGAAGAAAATAGTATTTATTTAAAGAAAGGGTAAACTTTCGAAGCAGAGATGGCAAAACCCCTCTCAATACCCTGTTAGTATACATACATATGTATATAGCCAAGTGGTCACGTGGCATATTCTGAGGTTTTTATAAAAAACCAAGGATTTGTTTAACCAAATTTTTAGAAAAAAATGTTATTACAATAAAATTCATCTATTTTTTTTTAACCATCATCTCATGAATCTGAAATAAAAATTCATCAATGAAGCTTTTGTTTAAATTGACATTATTTTAAGTCTTAATTTAATTTTGTTGTTTGTAATAAATATTTACTTCTGTTTAAAATTTAGTAAAATTTATTTTTTTAAAAAAACTTTATGTTTTTATTATTTTAATTAATTTTTGAAAATTAAACATTTCTTTAACCTAAATATTTTCATTTTTTTTTTCAATATTCTGTTCACAATATATTGATAATATACTCACTTTTTTACTCGGGTGTAAAGAAATACTTACATATAAAATATAATTTAACGAATATTCAGTGTAAAAATATATTTTAAATAAAAAATATAACAATTTTCGAAATCTGCTTGCACCGAGAAAATGAGTTTTATGAAAAGTGCTCTTAAAGTTTTATTTATTTTTTTAATTATTCTATGAAAAAAGTTCCCAAAAAAAATTCATTAAATTCTAAAAAAAAAATATTGATTTTTCATAATCAGAAATTCGTCCAAGTACTTACTGATAAAAAAAATTTTATAATTTTTAGATCAAGGTCCAAAATTCATCGATACGTTTAATGAGTCTGTTTTCTGCTCTTTACTTTTAGAATATTTTTTATCTATCTCTTTAAGAAATACTTGATTGTTTTTAAATGCTAAAATAATTTTTTTTAAATTAAAATTAATTCTAATGGGTAAATACTTTACCTTTTTAATAAATATAACCCAAATTTTTTTTTAATTTAAAAATTTGATTTCTCGGATGCTGTTGCTTAAAACTAGGGGTGTGCGGTTACCCGACCCGAAGCTTCGGGCGGTCTTCGTTTATTTCGGGTCGGTCTTCGGTTATACCCGAAAAGCTTCAGCGGTCTGAAGGTACAGTTTTTAGGTGTGAAATTTCCCTGGCAATACGATCCTATCATCCTTTTTGCGAAAAATTTCCATTTGCTCTTAAAAATAAGAATAAAAGGGTAAAAAAAGGACTTATATTTTTTATATAATTTTTATTAATTTTAAGTTATTATTTATTTTTTTATGTATAAAATAAATAAATATATTTGCATTTTTTTTAAATTAATAGGTACTTAGTATGCTATTTTGTTTAATGATAAAAAATAATAAAACCTATTTCCAAATTAATAAAAATTATCCTTTTTTTTAGCAAAACCTTTTTTTACCCTTTTATTCTCATTTCTAAGAGCAAATGGAAATTTTTCGCCAAAAGGATGATAGGATCGTAATGCCAGGGAAATTTCCCACCTAAAAACTGTACCTTCAGACCCCTGAAGCTTTTCGGGTATAACCGAAGACCAACCCGACCCGACCCGAAAAAAATAAGATCGGTCTTTCGGGCGGGTACCCGAATATTCGGGTAACCGCACACCCCTACTTAAAACCGAAAAACGCAAAAGGATTTTTATTGCTTAAGACTTTATTAAACTCATACATCAATTTCGTGGATATGCTCCAAAAAATAAAATTAAAAAAAAAAAATCTAAAATGTGACTACTTTAATATACTATAAATATCAATGAGTTTATTAGATAGAAGTAAATATTACCTTTATTACTGCGTTACCAATTTCAGTTTCTTACGTATATCGTTCGTAACGTAATATTTAATTTTATAGTTTAGTAGCCTGGAAGTCTTCTATTAAAATCGAGAAATGTCAGAAGAATTTTGAGGCACTTAATTGCGATTGGTCAATCGTCAGCTGTTATTCATTTAGAAATTAATACTAGCGCGCTCTTGCGGTGTACAAATTAATTCTGTTATTTTTAATGGCGCGCATTTTAAAATTTTTTTAAAATTAAATTATTTATATGGGTCAATATTTGTGAAGTGTATACAGTTTGGATTTTCGAGTCTCAGAATCTACTCCAAAGTATGTTTGGTCGAAAGCATATATAAAAAAAATAATTTTCCCCAATTTTTAGCTTTTTAGATCCAATCCTCTACTTTTTACAGCGATTTTTGTTTTTTTCAATTTTTTGAAATTTTTAATTTTTGAGAAATTTATGTTCATTAATTTTTCTCGCAACCGCGCACTTTACAATGAAATTTTTTTTCCTTATAGTACCCCATAGGAAATTTCCCGTAGAATTCGATTCTGGGGTCCAAATTTTTTTTTGAACTGCGCATGCGCGAGAAAATCAACATTCTTGCTTTGCCTTTTCTAGCTTATATGCCTCAGCTGCAGACAGCTCAATTTTCATCCTGTTGGTCTCAAATTATAGGTTTTTTCATATACTTTCAGAATATGAAATCATTTTTTTGGGTAAATTTATTTTAAAAGGAATAAAATTGAAAAATAGCGATTTTTAAAAAATCATTTTTCACAAATTTTGAATTTTCCGCCAAGTCACGTGACCAAATGAAAATCTGACTGAAAATTCGGATTCAGCGGAAAATTTTACATAAGGATACCAATTTTCGTCTTATTTCATTAAATAGTTTCTAAGATATCCCATTTTAAAGATAAAGATTAAAATTGACTTTTTTTAAAAAACCCTAAAAATGGGACTCTGACCAGACTCTGACTTTAATTATCATATCTGTTAAACAAATAATTATAAAAAGACGAGTAAAAATTTTTTGGAAACTAAGGGCTTGTAAAAAATTTTTGAGGCCTATAGAACTCGTTTCTTTTAAAAATTAGAATTTTGGCAGCAATTTCAAAATTGGTCATTTTGGGGTAAGAATAGGCATTTGGTTTATTGACTATCGGCATGAGAGATTTAGCGACAAATGATTGCAGTGTGCGGTAACTGAATGGTGACACTTATACTAAAAAAATGAGACCAATTGGAAGTATTTTGGTTAACTGGCACCTTTGCAGCTTTGTATTAAAGATTATGAAAAAAATCCTATTTTATAACATTGTTGTATTTTGTAGCTATTCTATCTTATTTTCAATTTTCCGAATTTTCTAGTTACCTAATGAAAATTTTGACGAAATTTTCCGTTTCCTCGAGAATTTTTACAAAAGACCCCCTTTTTGGAAAAGTTTTGGATGTTTCCGTAACGCTATAGAAATAAAAGAAATAGCAAAATACTAAATAACTACAAAATACCACAATGTTATCAAATAGGATTTTTTCGTAATCTTTAATACTAAGCTGCAAACGTGCCAGTTAACCTAAATACTTCCAATTGGTCTCATTTTTTTGGTATAAGTGTCACCATACAGTTACCGTACACTGCAATTATTTGTCGCTAAATCTCTCATGCCGATAGTCAATAAACCAAATGCCTATTCTTACCCCAAAATGACCAATTTTGAAATTGCTGCCAAAATTCTAATTTTTAAAAGAAACGAGTTCTATAGGCCTCAAAAATTTTTTACAAGCCCTTAGTTTCCAAAAAATTTTTACTCGTCTTTTTATAATTATTTGTTTAACAGATATGATAATTAAAGTCAGAGTCCCATTTTTAGGGTTTTTTAAAAAAAGTCAATTTTAATCTTTATCTTTAAAATGGGATATCTTAGAAACTATTTAATGAAATAAGACGAAAATTGGTATCCTTATGTAAAATTTTCCGCTGAATCCGAATTTTCAGTCAGATTTTCATTTGGTCACGTGACTTGGCGGAAAATTCAAAATTTGTGAAAAATGATTTTTTAAAAATCGCTATTTTTCAATTTTATTCCTTTTAAAATAAATTTACCAAAAAAATAATTTCATATTCTGAAAGTATATGAAAAAACCTATAATTTGAGACCAACAGGATGAAAATTGAGCTGTCTGCATCTGAGGCATATAAGCTAGAAAAGGCAAAGCAAGAATGTTGATTTTCTCGCGCATGCGCAGTTCAAAAAAAAATTTGGACCCCAGAATCGAATTCTACGGGAAATTTCCTATGGGGTACTATAAGGAAAAAAAATTTTATTGTAAAGTGCGCAATTGCGAGAAAAATTAATGAACATAAATTTCTCAAAAATTAAAAATTTCAAAAAATTGAAAAAAACAAAAATCGCTGTAAAAAATAGAGGATTGGATCTATAAATCTAAAAATTGGGGAAAATTATTTTTTTTATATATGCTTTCGACCAAACATACTTTGGAGCAGATTTCGAGACCCACCCATGCAAAGTCATATACAGTTCACAAATATTGACCCATATATTATAAATAACAATATAAAAAGTAACTTTTATGTTAAATGTTTATTTATATTTAATTAAATGTTTTATATATAAAAATGTTATCATTAAATTAATTTTTAAAACTTATGTTTAATAAAAATAAAATAAAAGTTATAGTATAGAAACTCGTCACCACCAGATTTGGTCTACAATAAATTTTTGTGTCGCTGATCACGAATTTCGGGGTAATTTATTTAAGAAATGAGCGCTTCGCCCTTAAATCAGCAAAACCTACCTGAATAAGGGGTATTTTTGATAAATTTCACGTTTTGGCCGTTTTGGCTAAATAAAAAATTAGTTATTTTATGAGGGATCCATTTATGAAATAAGTGATGTAAAGTTATAATACATCAAATAGGAAGGTGTACAGGTCCCGAGGTGCGTAGCACCGAGGGACAGTGATCGCATAATTGGTAAAATATACAGTTATATCAAGGGTTAATTCATACATAATTTTATTTTAAAAGAGCGTTAAAGTAACCCCCTAATGAGTAAAAGTAACTTAAAAAAATAAATTTCTTTTTTATTTTCCTTTTATAGAAATAACTTTTTTTTATTCGTCAATTATAGCCATTTTTTAACATTCGAATATTTAGCTTATACTCAAAAATGAAGATTATGTATAAATAAAATAGACAATTTGTTTTATTAATTAAATATTTGTTTAAAGTTTAAATTGTTTCTCATTTAAAATTGAATTTGAGGGGGTTGGCGCGCTTCAGCGCGCAGGGGGCTTGCCCCCTAGTTATTATAAAAAGTTGCTTTGATTTTTTTCTGCTTTGATCAGGTGAAATTAGATGCTATTTAGCATAAATAATTGTCCTGAACAAATCTCTTAATGGTCAACATAGCTCCATTTTTTGTATTTTGGCTCTGCATCATTAATTATTTATTTAAAGGGTCGTGTTTGAATAGTCTAATGTTCATTTGTATAAAAAAGTACAGCTGTTAACAGTCAATATTGATTTTTTGATACTAGAATCGAACCTCAGCGACCTCAAAAACACAAGAACACATTTTTAATATACATATATGCATTAGAATATTTAAATATGTCCTTTAAAATAAGAATATAATTAATCATTTTTGGAGCCTTTAAGCACCGTAGGAGCTAAAATACTCAATATGGAGCTGTGTGCCGAAAACTTTTGTTCAGGATAACAAAATCAATTAACGGAACCCAAGTTCCGTAAGGTTTTTTCTGGGTGCTACTTGATTGTTTCGTATAAAAAGGGAGAAAATCATATTTCACGTACATTTAATTACAACGAAGTATATGCACCCCTACACTGCTTTTTTTCTTCAGTAAATCAGGGACCAATTACTTCAAATTTACTAGATTCCCCACAGAAAGTGTTGGTAATTACAGAGCTCCAGAATGCTGTTTATGAATATATTCGAAATTTTTCTACACGGGTCGGTAGTCGAAAATCCAAGCGACTGTTTAAAATAAATGCCAGCCTAATGTATATATATTTTGTTTTTTTATTATTATCAGATGCAGTTTTAAAAAAAATCAAAACTAGAACTACAAAATTTACACTATTCTAATTATATATATTTTAAGTGTACTTTACTCTAATAATTATTTTTTTAATTATTTTGGCGCAAGGTAATTTTATATTAAATTAATATAAATATTGAATATGCTTATACATATTTAAAAACAAATATGAATATTACATCAGATATTATTTTTAGGTACGATCACCCTATGTATGGACTACATAGATGAAATCGTGCCTTATAAATTTGTCAGGTCAAAAAACGGAAAAGTCTTTAAATTGTCCAATTCGTGGAGAAATTAGGTCCCCGGGTCATTCCGATGCCTCTTCATGCTTATATTACCTTGATGTGAGTATAGGGATGAATGTAAGAAAAGGTTTATGGTGTGTACCCATGGAGCAATTTTTATGAAATCAGATCTAGTTGCAAGGTTTTCAATCTAAAGTGATTTCAACAATCCTTGAAGAGAAAGGTCGAAAATACCAATCTCAAATATCAAAAAATAAAAGAAAAAATGATTAATATGGTAAAATATCAGGAACAAATCGATAAAACAAAAATAAATTAGTGCACAATTTTTCAAATTGTATTTACTTGTACCTATTCCAGTTTGGCTAAATTCGACTAAATTTTATTTATTTTTCGTCGAGTATTCATAAAAATCCTGAATTTTGATTAACTATAAAATAGTAAAAAATAGCAAATATCAGAAACAACTCAATAAATAAAAAAAAAATTTTTCTGGGTAAATTTTTTTGACTAAATTTTATTCCGCTGTAGTCGAATAATCACAAAAACATTGTTTTTAGATATCCAATAATTAAGGAAAATATTTTTATGTAAGCACAGATAAAAAAAATTTAAGGTCGCACTTTGTAGTATTCGATTCGGCACCAATTTTTACGTATTCTCTTAAATTTTTATTCAAAACGGAGGTATCTTTAAAATTTTATAAAATACGTCCATTGATCAGTGTTTTAGTTTTTATATAACAAAATAATATATAAATTACGCTTCGCGTGACTACCGTCGTAGAAATGACAATAGTATCATTATTTACTAATTCAATTTTGAATAAAGAAAAGATATATAAGTATTTTCCATATAAATTAATGAATTTTAATAATGAGAATCCACCTTGTGCGTGGTTCGCACGTAAAATGTTAATAGAAAATGTTAATAGAAATAAATAAGAAACAAACCAAAAATTCGAAACCGAAAATCTCGAATCTTTCCCAAAATTTTCCTCCCAAAAAAATACAAAAAACACAAAATTTTTTTCTCTTTGGACGTAGTACTTAATTTATTTCTATAGGAGTACTAATTTTAGGAACCACGCTTATAGTAATTTTTTGGATCTGATACTTAATTTTTTCAAAATTTTTTTATCAAAATTAAAAAAACTGCATTTTATATATTTTTTTTTTGGTGTAATATACCTCATTAAATTCTATGAAAGTACTAATATCTGAAAATATGGTTTTTACTCGATATCTGGCATCTTGAATCTGATACTCAATTTTTTGAAAATATTTTCTCAAAATATTTTACACAAAAAAATAAAAAAAAACAGAAATATTTTTTTTCTTTTTAAACGTAATATATTTAATTTTTTTCTATAAAACTATATATATATATAAGTATATTAACTTAGGTTATAAATTATAAAACTTAGGATATAAAAATGTGCGTATGTGTAAATGCGCGCAGATATATTATGTAAAGCCACGCGGATTCATTATATATTATATATTATATTTAATTTTAAAAGCCCACGAGGCAATATAAAAATATTAATAAAGTTTTAGTTAAATATTTTGCAATAAATAAATAATTATTTAATTCATTTTAGTATAAGTGCATGTTCACTTTATTATATTCATATTCCCCTTATTTCAATTGCCTATTTCTTAGAACTCCCCTTAGAGATCTTTTCTATTGCCGAACTAGCCAAATAAAATAAGTAATTTTCCCCCTTTATTATTATCATTGTTATTAAACAATTATACATACACGGTGATCCCGAACGGGGATCTTTTTAATAAAAGGCGTAATTTACTTATTTAACCCTGAATTACCCCCGTTATAATCATGCTTGAAATAAAAAAGCCTTAGCTTTTTTATAATTCTTTTTAAATAAATATTTCCAAATTTTAAGCTTTTTCAACGAGCTTTTTAGAAAAAATTTTACTCATATCATAAAAAAAAGAGTACTTAGAATTGATACAATCTGTATTATATATCCAGAATCTGGATAACTTTTTAAAATAGGTACCAGGCTAATATAATAATAAATAAATATATTTCTTCTTGTTAAAAAAGTTCTAAGAAAATGCGGCTAATAATTTTATAACTATATTTTTGCTCCCTTTTTTTATAATATAACTTTGGTTAGCTTTCATTGAAATATTTTTTGACACTTGACAAGTTATAGACATATTTAATTTGGCTTATTTCCGGATTTTTTAATATTAAGGCTTTGAAAATTTTTCAACTCCTTACAACGCTGTGGTTTTCTTGTGCTTTAAGACTTTTACTCAATAATGCATAATATGATGAGTTTTAAAAGTCGTTAGCTTTCTTTGCTGACTTACATCTTTTATCTACACATGTACATAAAAACACACATGTATTTAAATTCTAATAGTATAAGTAGAGCCATAATAATCGCGTGATAAAATCATTTTCTTTATAAAGTATAAAGCATAAAACTTATAGATATAAATTAAAAATTATTATTATATTTAATTTTATGGAAATTTTTGAAAAGTAACATAACCTTCAAAATTTTTAATTATTAACTGATAAAAAAATATACGTTTTAAACTATTGCTCAAAATTAATACGTTTCAAAATAACTAACATAATAATTAATATAAGGAAAAAATATTAATTAATGGTCATTATTGCTCACGTTGCATGAAAATTCATTTATCTGATAAAGCAACTTGTATGGAAATTTCATTTTATCATACTCGATACGCACCTTGGATTTGTAAAACTCTCGTATCCAAATTAAAAAAAAAAACATTCTTAAAAGTAAAGGTAGAGATATTTTAATTTTTTAAAAGAACAGATCAACAACTTCTACAACAATTGAGTTACATTTTCATTCATATTTAATATTACAGTCGTAGTTTGATAAATAAATTGAATTTTCTGATCAAATAAAATAGCGATATTATTGAATATTACTAAAGTTATTTCCCACATTTGCCTACATTAAACTGAATCTCGTAAGGGAGGGTCCTAGTAAAAATGAAGCTTTTTTAAATCGTTTTTAAATAGGAAATAGGGCGGTTTGAAAATTAAAAAAAAAGCGTAGAAATAAATCCAATTGGAAATACTCCGCTTGTGGTTAACGGAATTCAGGTTACGGGTATTAGAATTTTTTCCCTTGCTTAAACGATTCAAAATGACTTGAAATGTAAAGAAAAGTTAAATAAAAAATATTTTTTTTTTTTTTTAATAATTTTTTTTAACGCATATCATAAATGAACGGAAATTTTTGTTTACTTTTTCTTTAAGTTTCAAGTCATTTGTAACCATTTCAACTCTTAGCCAACTACAAACTCCACAAGGAGTTTTAACATGAGTTGCACGAAATTTCAAAGATATTGCAAAAAGTTTCAAAGAGGTTTGCTAATTTTTTTGTAAAAAATGCGCAACTTTGTTGCAACTATTTTCAACTCCGTGCAACTCCTTGTGGAGTTTTCAGTTTCATGAGAGTTGAATTGTTTGAGCATGGAAAACAATGCCGCTATCCACAAGAGGAATTCCGTTTGCTATTACTGGATTAGCCGTAAAAAATGTTTATACAGTTATTTTAACTACTTCATAAATTATATTGAAACTTCAAAAAATATCCAGAAAGCGTCAATTTTAAGGTATCCTCCTTATTCCTTTATAATTAACGCAGATAAAAATTAATTAATATTAGTATTATTAATATTAGAAACGGCTATACATATCATCACAATTGCTTCCAGGACCCATGGAGGTTTTGCTAAAACGACATGATGCAGTTTCCAAAATGATAGTAAATCGTTTAAGGCAAAATAATTAAAAATTCGAAAAAAAGAATGGCTTCCAAAAAAGTTAAGACCTACGGAATCCCGATCTGATATGCATAAAGAATGGAGTCCTATGGGTTATCGACACACAAGTGGTAGGACCGCTAAATGAGTTCCATAAGGACAAAGTTAACCCAGTATTATAAGCAGAATATCTATGTGCTTAAGGGAAACATCAATTTCTCATCATGCACATTATCTTACAGAAGAATATGGAACAAGAACTTAGAAGAAGACTTGTTGAGTCTCGACTTAGCCAAAGGTTTACATTCAACAGTTACCAAAATGGCAATTCAAGGTTCCCATACCAACTGGACCAGGTGGAACAAGATTACCAATAGATTGCCAACGAGCGGAACTCAAACTTAAAATGTAATGATATGTTTTAATTGAAATCTGGAATATCCACATCCACACTGAAAAAATCACTAAGGTCGCAGTGGAAAATATAGCGGCGTACTTTTATCATTCACAAGCCATCGTGACAAAAAAGAAGATTCCAGTCAAGATACATGGACCAAGTACCTCAAACTTTTTGGAGTGAGTAGCTGCCAGAGTAGGAGTAGTCCCACACTGATCAGAACATCGGGTTCTGTTCGTGCGTAACGCATTCTCACTCCCCTACCCATATACAAAAATAAAAAGAAAAAAATTTTGCAACAATGCATGAATGATCTCCAGTACTTAAACGGTTGTTCAGATTTTGACATTTTGCATATTATTTCTAAAAAAATGATTATCTTAATAATTAAAGGAGAAAGAAAGAATTTGAAATTTTTAGTCGTTCAGGTACTGGAGCATTTTCTTATACACGGCTTTTCTATTTAAAATTCAGTCGTTGATGTATGTGAGCAAAAAACATGTCATTAATATCACTTAAATTCACAAAATAAAATTACAGCTGGTATAAAATTTTTGGATTAATTAATCAGTAAGGGGTAAAATTTATCATTAAAAACAAAACTTATACAAGAATTAAAAATATTAAATAAAAAATTCAAGAGGATTTTTTTTTAATTATTAAGTTATTTTTAAATTATTTAAATAAAAATATTAGTCCAGTCTTGGTCATTTTACAGTAAACTTAAATATATTTAAAAAACAATAGGGGACTAATGATTAATTAAATATTTAATTTTTAATGATCGAAAATCCTTAACCGATTATGTACTGGTCTGTTTATAGTTACAATTTTAAGAAATATTTAAAATATTTTACGTTTCATTTATTTTGCGATAATTTATTTTCACGTGTTAAATCATTCATATTTTAATATTTTCCGAGGAATTATTGATTATCTTTTATCACTGAAACAACTGAAAATGCGTCAGTGGTTTTTTTTTAGCGCTTGTTTGCACTTTAATACGCATTTAAAGTAATCTATGCTTAATTGAATAATATTTGTGTTTGTAAAATAGAGCTTATTTCTGATAAAAATAAATATATACTTAAATATTAATTGATATTCTCATTGCATGCGATTTTTTTCATTTTAAATAATTCTTACAATACTTGATCAGCTTTAGTAAAGGAAAATTTATTTTTAGCGAAGACTTTAAAAATTTTAATCAATTTCAATCTCTAAAGGAAGACTTGTTAAATTGATTGCATTTTTCTAATTTTTAAATTTATATAGATTTGAGTATAGATTGTTACTTTTTAAATTATCGTGTGATTGATTTTTTAGTTTTAAAATTTTCCGGGATAATTTCAAAAGTTTAGTTGTTTTGTTTAAAAATGTAAGGAAAAAAAAATTCTTGTATAACAAAAAGTAGGATAAAATATATTACTAATGGAACGTATAATTAAAAAAAAACATTAAAGAACTGGAATATTATAATTTATGATAAAGAAAACGAAGCAATAAAATAGTTTGGTCAATTATACAAAAAAATAACTCAATGTCAAAGTGTTTGATAAATTTAGTAATATGCAATAATAACCAGCAATAAATAATAAGAATAATAACGAGCATTGACAATCAATGAACCAAATAGTCATTTAAAATCGTAAGTGCAACAAACTTGAGTATAACGAAAATCGATTTCTTCGCGTTAAAACGTGACTACCTACTACTATAGGAGAGTATTGAATTATAAACAGGTGGGAGTTATAATATAAAGGAGTCAATTCACAGTGAGAGGTCTTATAGTACATCAACAGTTTGAGTTATACAATTTATTTAAATTCATTAAAAATATTTACTTTTAAAATGTGTAAAGTGGAAAATTTGCTAAAAGAAAATGTGAAATTTTTTTTGCCTCTTTTAGTATAATGTGAACTTTTTTTTTATTTTTTTGATGACTGTTACTGTATTATGCACTGCAGAGATTTTATGCATATGCAGTAAATGTAAATAAGTTTATGTAAACTGCAATCTTTTTCTTTTTTTAACTTATTTCTACTTCTTTTATTTTAACGGTGTAGAGTAATTAATTACTCTTAAACGTGAGTAGAAAAAAAATTTACCCACAAAAATAGTGAACAAGTTTTTTTGTTTTTTTATTTTTTTTTTTAACTTCAGTCACGTATCTTAAAACTATATAATAACTGTTTGATGTCTATTGTGCCTCTCTTTCAATTTATGTCTTTTAAAAATTAAAATTGTTTTATACTTTTTATTAATTTAATTTTTTATAAACACAAAATAATTTAATTATTAATCTTTCTTTTATAATTTTATCGCTGTAATAATTTTTTATTCATTCGCTGAATTTTTGTCGATCGGAGCATTTTTCATTGTCAAAAGTAATTTAAAGCCCGTTGTCATACGGTGATTTAGCAGGAGATTTTTTTTTTTTTTTTTATAAATTTTAATAGTTTTATTTATGGATACAATAACTAAAACTTATATACATGAATAATTACATTTAATTAGAGAAAAAAAAATTTTTATTAATTTATTTAACATTCATTTTTTTTGCACTTTAAATGAATTTAAAAAGTTTTTTATTTAAATTATAATTGCGTAAAGAAGCTTAATTTAAATGGCGTGAATTTATTAAGGTTATTAAGAATAAAATTATTTTTCTTATTATTATAACTTGAAAAGCGTCACAATAGACATTTATAATTAAGGTTATATTTCGTTTTTGCTGAAAAAAAGTGCAAATACATACTTACAATTATTTAACTTGCAAGAAATTCTAGTTTACGTGTTAAATTACAAATAGGAAAAAGTTTAGCTTAGTCACTAGTGCATACTTGTTACTTTTTTTTCTTTTATTAAAACGGCTCTTATGGATAATAATTCGTCTTGTCATAAAATTCTTGTAGAAAAATTACTTAGAAGCAAAAAATGTCGTATAATTTGTCATTTTCGCCCAGTTGCTCTGAACCTTATTTAGGACCAAGTCTTGCTCAATCCTGTTCTGGTTCGCAGTTCTTAATTTTTATGACAATAATCGATAATTTTATAAGAGCAAAACGTGAAATATCAAGACTTTGTGAGCGCGTCATTCCAGTTGATCCACCAGATAGTTATTATGATTTTATCGTTGTGGGTGGTAAGTTATTTAATTTCGTCAAAAAATATTTTTTAATTTGACTCAATACTGTGTAATACATAAATCAGTTTACGTTAAGTTAAAAATTTTAAAATTTACAAAGTAAGTTTAAAAATTATTTTAAAAATGATTAAATTATTACCTTGAATGTTCATTCAAAAATTAAATAAATATTATGTCTTCTCGAGTTAAAGTTTATTTAAGGAAATTTAATAATAATAACTACGTTATGTAAACGTGATTATAACTTTTAGGGAAAAAAAAACAATTAGTGGAAATTGAGGAAATGTCATAATTTTTAGTTAATTATTATATGCATTGAATAATTAGATTTATATAAAATGTGACAATAACAGTAAACAAAATTATTTCGGGTATTACAAAATAGTGCCAAAGAAAAAATCTTTATTTTTAATATAATTTTTTATTCCGTAACTTAATTATTTGTTACATAGATCGTTCCAAGGTAATTTTTATATTTTCTACCTACATGTGCCTGGCAGTCGGTCTAGAGTTTACTCTGACAGGCCGTTTTCGGACATGAATTAAAATTATCAAACAACTTTTATTCTAGAAATTTTTAAAATATGGTTCTGGGGCGAATCCTTATTGTTTATTTTTCATCCTTTATATGTCAATAACTATGAAAATCATATTTACGATTATTAGGACCTTTTTTATAGAAAATATTCCAGTTGTTCAAAGAAAAGTAAGTTACTTTTTACTGGTTTTCGACATTTCTATTTTGTAAAGCTTTAATTTCGGTTAAAAGAGAATAAAAGAGAACTATCATTGCGCATCAGATTTTAGATAACATACGCAGTGACCCAAAAAATGTAAATGCTCGTTTAAAAATCCCATTGAGTTATGTAAACAAGGAAACAGGAATTGGTCAATATTTTTTAGCTTGAAAAGAAAAAATTATTTAAAAGATATCGCTGAATACTCATTGCGATTTTCGGTTTTTAGCAAATATTTTAATTTTTTAAGCTGGTACAAAATTTTCTTACTTTTTCTAACAGTCATGATAGGAAATTGTCGTAGAATTTTTTTTTTTCATTTGAATAAAATACGTCTATTGGTATCACTGAACTCTATCTTGTATAATTTTTTCGGGCTACTGCAGTCACAAAAACCAATTTTTATTTTATTTATTCATGGAAGAGAAATCTTTGAGACAACCAAAATTTTATCTTTGGATTCTTTTGGATTCATATGGCGCATTTTTTTTATAACCTCTTAATTTTTTTAACTTGGCTCTCATATCGAAAAAAAAAATTGAAAGTACATTGATTTGACCCGTGTTTTCAGGTAGTTTGAACCTTCAGAAAACCGAAAAAAATCTTGAACAAGAAATTAGCGAAAGATGACAAAAATTTTTTTCCATTTTTATGTCAAAAATCACGTTTCTCATTTCTGAGCTACCAAAAATTTCCAAAATGAAAATTATTACTATCAGGATAATAATTAGCCGGACAAGAATTTTTTCTGGAGCAAATTTTAAGCGCACTTATTTTAAGAAACTCGTTATTATTTAATTTTTCAGTTTTGATGATAATTAAATTTGGGAAAAAAATTTTTCGAATAAAAAAAAATCTTATTTTGTTTATTAATTTTTTCCACGATAGCTCTGTTTTCAAGAAATTCATTTTTATTCGATAGGAAATTTTTTTTTAATTTTATGATGACAATTTATCATGATTTTCCAAGGAAGTTCTAATTCAAGAAATAAATCTAATCTTGTTCGTAGCATTTTTTGTAGTATATTTTTCCGAAATCGATTATCCATACCCCATTATTGAAGTTACCAAGTAGCATAAGATCCTTCTTATAAATCAGACTGGATTTACTATTTAAATTTTATTATTTATTTGTACTTGGATAAAACCAAAAATACATAGTTATTCGTAATAATGTTTATTAAATGTAAATGCCAAGAATTAAAAATCTAAATAAATAATTTATGCATTTGCATTTCTGCGAATTTTATGTACAAACCATAAAAATATAACATTATTTTATAAGAGCATTAAATTTTTTTCAACAAAGAGAAATAAATCAAACATAAAAAAAAGCAATATTGTAGTAAAACATAATATATAACGTAATATCAAAAAAAAAATAAAAAAATAAAAAAAATAATATATCCATCTAGAAGTCGTAATGCAACACGTGATCGCTCACTGCGTATTCATCCATCCGTAAGTGCATCTAAATCTCTTTTCTCAACCTTTTACACTTCTTAATGACAACAATAATACGGGTTATAACTTTTGCGAAATATCCATATTTATCTTTTTATTTTGTTTTGTTTTGTTTTTTTTTTATGTACCTACGTATACATTTACTGAGAAAATTTCTTATTTTACTTTTTTTTTTCTTTTTTATGACTTTTTAAAAAACTTTTAAATAAAATAGGTAATATTAAAAAAAAAAAAAAAAATTAAAAAAGTAAGTGGGTTTTAAAGATTATCATATTGACCAATAAATAAATAAGATGCTTAAATTTAAAACGGTTATTGGGTTAGGTGAAAATTTGGGTACTCTTGCAGTTGCAACGAGTTTTCAAGTGAACCTTTAAAAATAGTAAATTATTTTTCATGCAATATAAATATAAAATATTTTAAATCTCTTTACGGTCGAAAAAATTCTTGACGTTTATCTAAAAAATATTAAATATTTTAGGTGTTAGAATATGCGTGTATTTTATAAACAGCCCAACGTATAGGCAGTGTCTATCCGAACAAACCGTTTTTCACGGCAACCGTCTCTAACGGTTGGGATTTCGTCCGTTTTTAACAAAAATCAACCGTCTCTAACGGCACCCGAGAAGAAATTTACTTGCCATTAAAAGGCATGCCCCATTAAAGGCCAAATCATTCTGCCGTTTTTAACCGTCCCTATAGTAAATAATAGTTACTTTGCCGTTTCTAACCGTAAAAAAGTAGAATTTAATGTCTGAGCCGTTATTAACCGTAGGAAAACAGATGTACAAGTTCCTGCCGTTATGAGCCGTGAGTATAGAACTTAATGAAACTCCTGCCGTTTTTAACCGTCCCATAGTAAATAATGGTTACTCTGCCGTTTCTAACCGTAGTAAAGTAGAAATTAATGTCTGAGCCGTTTCTAACCGTACAAAAAAGAAAATAGGTCTACAAGCTCATGCCGTTTTGAACCGTGAGAATAGAACATATTGAGAGGCCTGCCGTTTTAAACCGTCCCATAGTAAATAATGGTTGCTTGGCCGTTTTTAGCCGTAGGAAAATATATGTACAAGTTTCTGCCGTTTTTAGCCGTGAGTATAGAAGTTAATAAAACACCAGCCGTTTTTAACCGTCCCATAGTAAACAATGGTTACTCAGCCGTTTCTAACCGTAGTAAAGTAGAAATTAATGTCTGAGCCATTTCTAACCGTAGAAAAATAGATCTACAAGCTCTTGCCGTTTTGAGCCGTGAGAATAGAACATATTGAGAAGCCAGCCGTTTATAACCGCCCAACAATAAATAATTGTTACTCTGCCGTTTCCTACCGTAGGAAAATATATTTACAAGTTTCTGCCGTTTTTTTGCCGTGAAAATAAAAAATAAAGAGTAGTCTGCCGTTTTAAACCGTCCCATAGTAAGAAATGGTTACTCTGCCGTTTCCAACCGTAGGAAAATATATTTACAAGTTTCAACCGTTTTTAGCCGTATGTATAGAAATTAATGAAACCCCTGCCGTTTTTAACCGTCCCATAGTAAGTAAAGGTTACTCTGCCGTTTCTAACCGTATTAAACTAGAAATTAATGTTTCAGCCGTTTCTAACCGTAGAAAAATTGAATTACAAGTTCCTGAGGTGTTGAGCCGTGTCAAAAGAAATTAATGAAACGCCTGCAGTTTGAAACCGTCCTATAGTGAATAATGGTTACTCTGCCGTTTCTAACCGTAATAAAGTAGAAATTCATGTCTGAACCGTTTCTATCCGTAAGAAAAGAGATATACAAGTTCCTGCCGTTTTGAGCCGTGGTTAGAGAACTTAAAGAAACACCTGCCATTTTTAATCGTTCAATTGTAAATAATGGTTACTCTGCCGTTTTTAACCGTAATGAAGTAGAAATTAATGTCTGAGCCACTTATAACCGTAGGATTATAGGTATGCGAATTCCTGACTCATTGAGTCGTACGAAAAGAACCATGTGGATTTAATAAAATTGATTCTGAGCCATTTTTAATCATGTTAAATTAATAAATTTGTTATCTGCCGTTTTAGACCATTGTAGAAATCCTGAAAAACTGATGTAACTAAGCATTAGGGGGCCGAAGGCCCCGTGCGCCTTTTTTGAAAAGTATTATATTTTCAACGACAGATTTTTTCTTGCTGTATGCATAATAAAAAATTTAAAAGGAACTATTGTAACGTAGCACATGAGACTTATGTCCAACTTTCATTCAAAACAAAATAATTTACTTTTTTAATGGTGAAAATATAAAGAACAATTTAAGATTTTAAAGTGCAAGCGCACGGGGCCTTCGGCCCCCTTATTCTTTTTAAAGATTTTCTAAAGCGTTTCAATAAGTTCTTTTCACACGGTTTAAAACGTCAGGAGCTTGTACATCTATTTTCCAGCGGTTAGAAACGGCTCATACATTAATTTATACTTTAATACGGTTGGAAACGGTAGAGCAACTATTATTTACTTTGACACGGTTCAAAACGGCAGGAACTTGTACATCTATTTTCCTACGGTTAAAAACGGCTAAGACATTAATTTCTACTTTAATACGGTTAGAAACGGCAGAGCAACTATTATTTACTTTGACACGGTTCAAAACGGCAGGAACTTGCACAACTATTTTCCTACGGTTAAAAACGGCTCAGACATTAATTTCTACTTTAATACGGTTAGAAACGGCAGAGCAACTATTATTTACTTTGACACGGTTCAAAACGGCAGGAACTTGTATATCTATTTTCCTACGGTTAAAAACGGCTCAGACATTAATTTATACTTTAATACGGTTAGAAACGGCAGAGCAACTATTATTTACTTTGACACGGTTAAAAACGGCAGGCGGTATATTAAGTTCTTTTCACACGGTTCTAAACGGCAGGAACTTGTATATCTATTTTCCTACGGTTAAAAACGGCTCAGACATTAATTTATACTTTAATACGGTTAGAAACGGCAGAGCAACTATTATTTACTTTGATACGGTTAAAAACGGCAGGCGGTATATTAAGTTCTTTTCACACGGTTCTAAACGGCAGGAACTTGTATATCTATTTTCCTACGGTTAAAAACGGCTCAGACAGTAATTTATACTTTAATACGGTTAGAAACGGCAGAGCAACTATTTTTTACTTTGACACGGTTCAAAACGGCAGGAACTTCTACATCTAATTTCCTACGGTTAAAAACGGCTCAGATATTAATTTCTACTTTAATACGGTTAGAAACGGCAGAGCAAATATTTTTTACTTTGACACGGTTCAAAACGGCAGGAACTTGTATATCTATTTTCCTACGGTTAAAAACGGCTCAGACATTAATTTATACTTTAATACGGTTAGAAACGGCAGAGCAACTATTATTTACTTTGACACGGTTAAAAACGGCAGGCGGTATATTAAGTTCTTTTCACACGGTTCTAAACGGCAGGAACTTGTACATCTATTTTCCTACGGTTCAAAACGGCTCATACATTAATTTATGCTTTAATACGGTTAGAAACGGCAGAGCAATTATTATTAACTTTGGTACGGTTTAAAACGGCAGGAACTTGTACATCTATTTTCCTACGGTTAAAAACGGCTCATACACTAATTTCTTCTTTACTACGGTTAGAAACGGCTGACTAACCATTATTTACTATGAGACGGTTAAAAACGGTAGACGATTTGGCCTTCAATGGCAAGTGAAATTCTTCTCGGGTACCGTTTGAAACGGTTGGATTTTGTTAAAAACGGTCGAAATCCCAGCCGTTAGAGACGGTTGCCGTGAAAAACGGTTTGTTCGGATAGACACTGCCCAACGTATAATGTAGGGTAGTACAAAATATTTGATATATAAAATGATTAAGTTCGTATATTTTAAAATTGAATTTTCGTTTTCGATATCGGAAATTAATGCGGCTTTTGCATACTCGATCAGATTTTAACTATAGCTATTTTCTCTTATTTTCAAACTACAGTTTAAATAAATAATCATATTGGTAAATATTTTTTTTTTATAAAATATATTTAAATATTTTGGATTTTTAATTTAAAAAATCTTTTATTTATCAATGCAATACAATTTTAATATAATTTAACGCTTTTTTTTATAAAATTTTAAAAAAGAAACTTTATTCAAGGTTTTATATTTTATTCAAAAATTTTTTAATAATATAAAATACGTTTATTTCAATTAATAATGTCGTTAATTCTCTTGCTTCTACGAACATTTAACACAGCTTACACAGCTACCAAAAAGAAGTTCTGATCCTGTAACTAAACCTCGATGTCCTAAAAACGAATCTGAATTCAGAATTTACCCTACAATCTAAGATTTTGCCCCAACTACCCCAGCCACCCTCTAAACCGACCCAGAAAGCAAAGCAAATATTTTACTTTGTCCAAAATTTGAAAATAAAAGTAAGTAAACTACGTTTATTGAGGTCCTAAAATCGAATCTGAAGTCAAAATTTACCCATTACCCTCAGTTTTCACCCTAACTACCCCAGACAAACTCTAAATCAACCGAAAAAGCAAATATATTACTATGTCCAAAAGTTAAAAATAAAAGTACCTTAGTTACGCATTTTGATGTTCTAAAAACGAATTTGAAGTCAAAATTTACCCATCACCCTTATTTTTTGCCCCAGCTACCCTAGACACCCTCTCAACTACCCAAAAGGGTGAATATTTTACTTTGTGCAAAATTTATAAATAAAAGTATCTTAGCTACGTTTTTTGATGTTCTAAAAACGAATTTTAAGTCATAATCTATCCATCATCTTTAGTTTTTGTCCCAGCTACCCTAGTTACCCCTAGTACATTCAATTTTTAGTACTTTTTTGAAAACTCAAATTTTTAATTTTTTTTTTTTTTTAAACTGAAATATATTAAATAAGTATTGAGAAATTTTACTGACGCAATTATTGATTTGGCATTTTACGTTGCCAATTAAATGAACGTTTACTGAAAATTATCATGGAAAGTTAAAAAATTAAAAAATTTATTGCTTTATATTTTGTTTTATAGCCACAATTGGATTATTAATTTAAAAATGCTTAAATATTTCATATTTTGGAAAAAAAGCAAATGAGACGAAATGTGTAATTTTTTAAATTTGGTACTCATATTTTGAAGATAAATTTAAAGTGACTTTTGAAAAGGACTTAGAAATACTTAACCATGTATATGATATAATAAAAACGAATAAAAAAATGCATAGAGAAACATAAAAGAGATCAATATGATATTTACAATATTTTTTTACTTGAGTAGACAGTGTAAGTGGCTGAGAAAATGTATATAACTAATACAAATATTGCTGAAGTATCAGTTAGAGAGTAAACAAACCAGTCGAGCGCGAGTAGTCTGTCACGGAATTGAGGCTTGAATCTTTTGAAAGGTTTTCTTTCTCACTTTCTTTTTTCTATGCAAATACAATATTAAATTCATATCAATATGCCTGCATGATGAATAGAATAAGTCATATTATCAAGTGTCTCTAAATTATTTTCCTCTTGTAGGTATCAATTTAAAATTAAAATGAAAACGACATTTTATTTTTTAAATCCTTTATTTATTGTTTAACTTAATAAGAGCATGTAATAACTGTGCATAAATGAATAAAAAAGTTGGATTGACAATTTATTAGTCAACTGAAACTTTAAGTTATTTTATGTTACCATACATGCTGTCGTTAAAAATAGCTGGAGCGAAGCAAACAATTTTAAACACGTAAGTTTATGTAGATGGTGCTAATGAAAAACTATTTGAGTTCTATTAGACAGTTTTCTCTAAATCGTGTCGACAAGAACTGAAAATTTTCTCGGTAGAAGGTAGAGCCTCGCTCTATAATTATGCTTATGATAAAAACAAAACATAATTTATGCATTATTTTTATTCGGATGTTAAATACTTCAAGAATTTTTAATTAATTTTATAAATATGACTTTTATCCTTTTTCCAAAAATTTAACGTTGTTAAAATAAAAAATTATCGAGTTATTTAATATAAAATAATTAATAAATTATCTTTTTTGGTATTTTATTAAAAATTAAAATTTAATTAAAAGTTATTAATATTTATGAAAATTTTATAACCAGGTATTAAGTTTTTTTTCTTTGTTTTTTAATTATTTTTAAAGAACAAATTAAAATAATAAAATTTATATTGAATTATAATTATGCATTTTGTAATATAATAATAAAATCAATCATTTTGTTAGCTACAATATTTACAAGATAATTACATTAACGATTTAACGTCAATCAAATCCAAAATAGAATAAAATCAATAAAAAATTTATATCTGAAATGGTTGATCTAAAAGATATTACTTCATTGCTACAAGTTTTCAACTTAACTAGCCTTATTTACTTATTTTTTTTTTCATTCAACACATACACTAGAAAGAAAATCCGGTTGTGGCAGCTGGATGTTGTAACTAAAGAAAAGTTTTGAAAAAAAATTTTACTTACAATTAGTAGCAATACATCACATGGTATCATTTTTTTTACTTTTTAATTTTTTGTTTGTTTTGGAACAATAAAAGAAAATTTACCATATTATTTGAATTGAAAGTCAACAAGTAATATAAATGATAAATTTTTTAATTCGTTAGATTATTTGTTGTTAACAAAATTACTAAAAAATGTATTTTAGATCAAGTGCAGAAGAAAATAGAAATTTAATAAAAGATATCCTCCTACTCTAAAAGCTATAATAAGAAAAAAACCAACCATTATGTAACTGATATTCTTCATGGAGTTTTAACACGAATTTTACGGAGTTGTAAAGAAGTTGCAATTCCACGTGAAATTTTAGGTATCAGAATTGAATGCTACGAAATTTTTTGTCAACCCTGACTCTGGTTAAAAATAGACAAAAGTCGTTCAAATAATAATCCTTTTACAATGCATATTATAAAACTAAAATATACTGTAAAAAGTAACTTCCTTATGGCTGATTCCATGTGAAACGTACGTTGACTTGCAGATGGGGTTTTCCGATTGAGCTGTAACTTTGCACAGGTGTTTATACATATAAAATGTCCTCACTCCCCAATTTTTACGTCTTCAAATCAATTCTAGCCGTCTCTGTGAATTTTTGAAATTTTGGACCGATTTTAAAGCTCTCAGTCACCAATTTTTGCTTCATTATATAAAAGCCTAAAGAAATGTTAAAAAAATTATTCGAAAATAGGTTTCGATCGGAAATTTCCCTGGCTATCCGAATTTCTAATCCATTTTTTAACATTTTTACGTGGAAAGCTGGAAAATCGGAAAATGTGAGCCGTCCCGGCTGTAGCTCATAGCTCAAAACCCGTCACTTCAAATAACTTCAAACTGGGGGTGGAGACAGAGTTTTGCATATACTTTCACCTGGTATTAATACGGGTTTGACTTTTTTCACATAGGGAAAAGTTAGAACGATAATAAGTGAAATTTTCCGATTTTGAAAGTGCAATTTTAGCTAAAAAAACTATATTTTCATGCAAATTTAGGCAAAAACCGATTTCATATGTAAAATTTATCATAAAATAAAATTTTTTTTTTATTTTTCAAAACATTTTTTATTTTTATTTAATAAATTTTGCAAAATAATGCTTTTTATAAAAAGCTTTATTTATACAATTTATTGTATGAGTCTTTCTTTGCCAAAACAGCAATGGTTGACAGGTGAGGTCGTCGGATCGGCCTCAAAATTTCCCCATGATTTTATAACACTAAAACAGGAAAATCCTGAAATTTTCAGCCCTGTAGGTCTTAAACAGCCCGAGTTATGCCCAATCAAACTCATTGGGTGTTTCTCAATCAGCGTTGGTGCTTTTTGAGAAAATGCTTTTGGAAAAACCGAAATAACTCTTTTGCCGTCATTTTTTTTTGAAAAATTTTTATTTAAAATTTACTTCAACCGAAATCCCATCTAACTAGCTATAAAATAGTTTCTATTTCAGCCAATAAGGATCGATTTCAGTTGGTTTTAGATTATTAAAACACGTTTTCCCATTATCCGAAGTTTCCCGGGGGGTTTTTTGAAAAACTTATCACAGAAATCGATTTAGTGGAGATTTTCCTACATATATACTTTTTCAGAATATTTTTTCAAGCTGTTTTTTATTTTTGTTTAGCATTTTCCCAAAAAGCACCAACGCTGGTTGAGAAACACCCAATGAGTTTGATTGGGCATAACTCGGGCTGTTTAAGACCTACAGGGCTGAAAATTTCAGGATTTTCCTGTTTTAGTGTTATAAAATCATGGGGAAATTTTGAGGCCGATCCGACGACCTCACCTGTCAACCATTGCTGTTTTGGCAAAGAAAGACTCATACAATAAATTGTATAAATAAAGCTTTTTATAAAAAGCATTATTTTGCAAAATTTATTAAATAAAAATAAAAAATGTTTTGAAAAATAAAAAAAAAATTTTATTTTATGATAAATTTTACATATGAAATCGGTTTTTGCCTAAATTTGCATGAAAATATAGTTTTTTTAGCTAAAATTGCACTTTCAAAATCGGAAAATTTCACTTATTATCGTTCTAACTTTTCCCTATGTGAAAAAAGTCAAACCCGTATTAATACCAGGTGAAAGTATATGCAAAACTCTGTCTCCACCCCCAGTTTGAAGTTATTTGAAGTGACGGGTTTTGAGCTATGAGCTACAGCCGGGACGGCTCACATTTTCCGATTTTCCAGCTTTCCACGTAAAAATGTTAAAAAATGGATTAGAAATTCGGATAGCCAGGGAAATTTCCGATCGAAACCTATTTTCAAATAATTTTTTTAACATTTCTTTAGGCTTTTATATAATGAAGCAAAAATTGGTGACTGAGAGCTTTAAAATCGGTCCAAAATTTCAAAAATTCACAGAGACGGCTAGAATTGATTTGAAGACGTAAAAATTGGGGAGTGAGGACATTTTATATGTATAAACACCTGTGCAAAGTTACAGCTCAATCGGAAGACCCCATCTGCAAGTCAACGTACGTTTTGCATGGAATCAGTCTTATATTAACAAAAAATTTAGAAAATTTTCGAAAAATTAGTAAATTTTCAAAAAAATTTGTAAATATTCGAAAAAAATTGTAAATTTACTAAATTTAGTATATTTTCGAAAAATTCGAGAATTCTCGATTTTTTTTTGTGAATTCGTAAGAAAAATTGATAATTTACCATTTTTTTCGAAAATTTACAAAAAATAGTCGTAAATTTACGAAAATAATTGTGAATTTGCAATTTTTCGAATAGTTATAAATTTTTTCGAAAATTTTCTAATTTTTTTGTTAATATAAGGTAGTTACTTTTTACACTGTAATATAAGTGGTTATTCAGTTGTTTTAGAAATTATAACAACAGGAATTCTACACTGTAAAAAGTTACTTCCTTAGATTACCAAAAAAAAGAATAGAATGTTTTCGAAAAATTAGTAAATTTTCGACAAAATTTGTAAATATTCGAAAAAAATCGTAAATTTACTAAATTTAATATATTAACAAGCAATTCGAATATTCTCGATTTTTTTTGTGAATTCGCAAGAAAAATTGATAATTTACAATTTTTTACAAAAAATAGTCGTAAATTTACGAAAAATAATTGTGAATTTGCAACTTTTTTCGTAAATGCACAAAAAAAAATCGAGAATTCTCGAATTTTTCGATAATGTACTAAATTTAGTAAATTTACGATTTTTTTCGAATATTTACAAATTTTTTTGAAAATTTACTAATTTTACGAAAATTTTCTAATTTTTTTGTTAATCTGAAAAAGTTACTTTTTACAGTGTAATATATGTGGTTATTCAGTTGTTTTCGAAATTATAATAATAGGAATTCTATCACTGTAAAGTAACTTCCTTATATTAACAAAAAAGTTAGTAAAAATTAGTAAATTTTTGTCAAAATTTGTTAATATTCAATAAAAATCGTAAATTTACAAAATTTAGTATATCAAGCCAAAATTCGAGAATTTTCGATTTTTGTTTGTTTATTCGCAAGAACAATTGATAATTTACAATTTTTTTTTAAATTATTAGTTGTGAATTCGCAATTTTTTTTGTGAATTTACAAAAAAAAAATTGAGAATTCTCGAATTTTCGGTTAATATACCAAATTTAGTAAATTTACGATGTTTATCGAATATTTATAAATTTTTTGAAAATATTCTATTTTTTTTGTTAATCTAAGGAAGTTACTTTTTACAGTGTAGAGCTAAATTAAAAATGACAAGACAGTGGAAAATTGGGACTATGAATCAATGATTTGACCTTGCTTTAGCTGAAAACTATACTACTAACAAATTTCGCTTGCCGCTACCAGAATTTCGTTAAGGCTACCAAATTTTTATTTACTTTAAACGATTTCAAATAGCTTTTCTATTTCAAGTAATAGAAAATATTTGGGAGATTAATAGAAATGATTAAAATTTAATATTAAAAAAACAAGTTTCACTTTCTTAAAATAAGTGAGCACTTAAAAAAAAATTTGTGGACCTAAAAAAAAAATTTTTTTTTAACTTTTTTTTAGGATTTAAAGAATTTGCAACCATTAAAAAGAAAAAAAATTCCATAATAGGAAACAGCAAAATCGATTTTTTTTTCAGTGTAGCAAACATAATTGTATATTCGTTAAACGGAGGCTTTTAGTAACAATAGATTTACTCGTACATTATCTATAAATTAAAACTTGAAATTTTATGATAAATAAATTATTTAGTTGCTCTACTTTTATTTAAAAATAAATATTCTATTATTATTATACGGGTCATTGAGTTGAATATTTATAGGCAAATTCTGAATTATATTTAGACTTACAAATTATATACATTTACAAACATAGATATAATAAAAAATATTTATACAAAGTTGTTAATAGTAAAAGTTTATATTACGTAGGAGGGTCAGCTGGCGCAGTGGTTGCTGCAAGATTAAGTGAAATATCAGAATGGAAAGTACTTCTCCTGGAAGCAGGACCAGATGAGCCAGCAGGCGCTGAAGTTCCAAGCATGGTTGCTATGTTCTTAGGAAGTGAAATTGATTGGCAATTTAGAACAACAAATGAAACAAATGCATGTTTAAATAGTGCTGGTTCATGTTTTTGGCCAAGAGGTAAAAATCTCGGTGGAACTTCTGTGCACAATGGTATGATGTATCTGAGAGGACATGCTAAAGATTACGATGATTGGGAAGCTGTTGGCAACATTGGATGGTCTTGGGAAGATGTAAGAACGTATATATATATATATATATATTTGACTTTATCTCTCATTTACTTTATATTGCAATATACATAATAACAATGAGCTTTTCAACGAAAGTTGTAACCCCTTGCAATTACTTTGCCTTGACGTCACGCTTAATTACAACACATAAATAGCTTAAGTTTTAGAAGCCTTGAATATTTCGTCGAGCTTTACTTAGAGAAGTGGACAAAACAAATAGTCCTGCATAATGGCTTAACTATACATATAATAATACATAAATATAAACGTTCATATTTTACTTATGAGACTATTATAATTTCTTGTACTACAAATGCAGAACTTAAAAAAAAGTTTTTTAAATAATTATAATGTTTAGGTATTACCACATTTCTTGTGCTCTGAAAATAATGGCGAGATTAAACGTGTTGGTAAAAAATTTCATCAAATTGGTGGGCCATTAAACGTTGAAAGATTTCCTTGGCAAGCTCCAATAACAGCTGATATATTATATGCCGCTGCAGAACGTGGGTATCCTATTAGTGAAGATCTAAACGGTGAACGTATTATTGGTTTTACTGTAGCTCAAACTACAAGCAAAGATGGTGTACGAAGGAGTAGTAATGCTGCATTTCTTCAACCTATACGCCATCGTAAAAATCTTCATGTCGTATTAAATGCCACTGTCACTAAAATTCTTACAAAAAACCAACGAGTCGTAGGAGTTCAATACTTTAAAAATAAAGAATTTCGTATTGCTAGAGCCACAAGGGAGGTTGTAGTATCTGCTGGTGCGGTTGGTTCTCCACATTTGTTACTCCTCTCGGGAATTGGTCCCAAAGAACATTTAAAAGCAGTTAACGTTAGCTTAGTAAAAGATTTACCGGGTGTTGGAGAAAATCTTCAAAATCACGTCTCTTTTACTGTACCATTTACAATAAACGAACCAAATACTTATGATCTAAATTGGGCTACTTTTACAGAATATTTAACTTTTCAAAGAGGGCCAATGTCATCAACTGGCTTATCTCAAATCACTGGTAAAATTCCATCGAGATATGGTTCGAGGGAGCATCCGGATCTTCAATTTTTTTTTGGTGGATATCAAGCTGCTTGCAGTACTAATGGGAACATTGGAGCATTGCAAGACAATGGAAGGCGAAGAATCAGCATTTCACCTACAAATTTACATCCACGAAGCAGAGGTACCGTAAAAGTTTTAAGTAAATCTCGACTTTTTTTTTTAATAATGCAAATGATGCTAGGTTTCTCCAGTTTAAATTTTTAAAATTTAATAATAGGTTGATTAAATTTCACTTTGTCGGCTTACTTTCCTTCTTGTATATTTGTTTTCATTTTTATAGAAATTAAAATAATTTAAGTTTAATTACTGAAGGAGAAATATCGACCGAATGGAAGTTAATAAAAGCTCACTTTTTTCTAAATTATAATTTACAGCTTGATTAAGAAGTTTTTATAGGTTAATTTTAAAAGCGCACTATAGTTATTAAAAATTTAGTTTTATTAAAAAAAAAAAATAACATGAATAATTTTCATTTAGGAAATTTAAAGTTAGCAAGTAACAATCCTTTAGAATATCCAATAATTCATGGAAATTATCTAACGAATTCAATAGATGTTGAAATATTAGTAGAAGGAATACAAGTTGCTCTTGCATTAGCCAATACGTCATCTTTGTCAAAATATAATATTACACTTAGTCATACACCAATACCAGCGTGCAATAAATTTCCTTTTTTGAGTATTGACTATTGGAGGTGCGCTGTAAAGCAAGATACTGGCCCAGAAAATCATCAAGCTGGCTCGTGTAAAATGGGGCCTTCTAGTGATATTTGGTCCGTTGTTGATCCAGAGTTAAGAGTTTATGGCGTGATGGGTCTTCGTGTAGCTGATACTTCAATTATGCCAAAGGTATATTAAAAATTTATAATCGATTATTTTTTTGACTTCAAGATTCCTTGTGTTCCAGTTATTTAACTTATAGTGTTTTTATATTTTAGGTAACATCTGGCAACACAGCAGCTCCAGCAATGATGATTGGCGAAAGAGCTGCTGCTTTCATAAAAAAAGACTGGGGTGCAATTCCTACTTTCTGGTATTATATTTAATTAAAATTGAAATTTTTATTTGATTTACTTAAATGTGCATAATTATTTAATATGCTTTTTTTAATTTTCAAAACAGTTCCTATGAAGCGAAAGATAATACGCATGAACTACTCGACTGGGGAATTAAATATCTTGACTCAAGTATTTAATATTTAATATTCAGTATCAAAATATTTGGTGATGCTTTCTATTTTTTTTTTTTTTGAATTGAAAAAAAAAATATTAATTAACTAAAATATTTGAAGCGAATGGTACAAAAAAAGAGAAGAAAATAAAAGTATATATACCTATACTGTATATTTTTTGAGAAATTTGAATCAAAAAATATTGTAGTATTAATATTCTTGTTTTTAAATTTATAATTTCCATATGTTATCTTACTTTTATAAGACAATGTAAAAAATAAGAACACTGTAAATATTTTGTATAAAATTAAAAATATTATAAATTAATTAGGTCTTTATTGTAAAAAAGAATTTAAATAATAAAGTTATACACGAGGTTATACATTTAAGTATTTTCATTAAGATTGGCAAAATTTTTAGTTTAATGGAATTAAAGGGAATATTTTGCTCAGAGATTGGTCCTGCAAATTGTTTATCGCAGTATGAAGTTTTTCATTGCATTGCTATGTATGCTAGTTAATTCATTTTTTATAAAGTGGGTAATTTTCATCCTTTTCTCTGTAGCAATTACCACACTAGACAATTTTCCCTCATTAGCTATTTATGCAGTTAGTTAAAAATTTTTTTGTAATGAAACTGAGTACAAAATATGCTGCAAATAAAAGGAGTTATTTTTAAAATTTGTCAATTTAAGCAAGTTTACAGGTCATGATTTTACGTCTATCTCTTAGAAGCTTAATATTTCTAAAATTCAAAGTGCTGCTGTGAGACTTAATCTAATATATTTGGGTAAAATTTTTAATAATATGATTGGTTATAGTAGCATCGTGAATAGAATGAATCTGAATGCTGTTATGAGGTTACTCAGGGGACTTAGTTACTCATTTATGTTATGTTATTATACCCCATTAAACCCTCAATAGTCCTCTTTTTTATCTGTTCGCTGTATAGTTGGATAAAGTTAGATTCTTGATAGTTTTCATATTTTTTGTTATAATATTAATTATAATACAAAATAATTAACATTTTTTCGTTTAGTTTTTTTTTATTCAAAAACTTATTTTATTATAAAACTATGATATAGGTAACATAAAAAAATAATATAGTAAAATAATTTTTGTATTCTTGTTTACGTTTTTTCAAGGACTTCCTCCAAGCGCTGGCAGATAAAAGTGAACAAAAAAGATGAAAACTATCAAGAATCTAATTTTATCCAACACTACTTGGGTAAACCTAGTTTTATCCGAATAGACTAGGTTTATCCAGCGATCGGATTCTACCCATAACATATATACCGTGGACGCTAGATAAAAGGACCCGAAGCATAATATGATCCCAGTTTATAAATTTGAAGAAAATTTGAAATTAATATTACAAATTGTATTTTTGCCTAAAATAAAAAATTTTCATTGCATGAGGTTTGAAATTTAATATTTTACGGCTATTAAATTAAATAATGCCGATATTAATTATTTATAGGTTGAATAATTCAGCAAGCTCCAATTTTATAAACCCTATTTTACATGTATAAAAATTTGATTTAGCCTCACTTTTTAACCCGATGCTTGTGTTCCTTTTATCTATTGTCCATTATATATATGTTAGCGTGAAAGTATATAATTCCGGGATTATATATAATCCCTAGTGGTTATATATAACCCCGATAGCTTTTAGTGGATGTGAATAATTCAAAATAAATCATTCTAAATTATATACATTCCCTAGTGATTATATATAATCCCGTACCATTCTATCGAATTATATAAATTCACGGGGACTTACCCGTGGATGTATAAAATAAAATTAATTATTCAAATTCCCGTACACATGCATCACAGTGAATGTAAATAAAATAAAAAATGAGTTAAATTATGATAAAAAAAAGTAAATATTTATTATTTAAAAATAAAAGGCTTTTTTTTAGTCAATTTTAACATATTCTTAAAAATTTTTTAAAGATATTTTTAGTCAATTTTAACATATTTTTATAAATTTTTTAAAGATTTTTTTATTTATTACAGCATGTATTGCTATGATGGCACCTTGATGTACACAACCTACCATTTTTTTTACACTTACATCTGTGTCACCCTTGCGTCACCCTTTCCACGATCCACGTCAGGCACAGGAATTCTCACCGTTGAACCTTTTACAGCCTCACCAAATTTTTGATCCGACGCAAGCTTCATTTTTTTGGCTTGCTTATTCAAAGATTCTAGAGAATCTTCTCGTTCTCTGGTAATCTTAGTTTTACTTTTACATAAATTACATAAAATTTGATTTTGACAAACGTCGGAGCAATTTTCATGTACAATCAAATTACATTTGTTGCACTTATAATTCAAATCAGTAAGTTCTTTGTCACATAAATGACAAAGAAAAGTTTCTGGCTCCACAAATATTTCTATATTATTGACTGTACCCAAAGAAATTAATTTATTTTCCGCTGAATTTTCTTGCAAATTTGGTGTTAATACTGAGTTTTCCACTGAATTTTCTTGCAAATTTGATGTTAATACTGAGTTTTCCACTGAATTACAACTAATATTTTCTATAGCCTCTTGCAAATCATCTTCTGTTTCCAAATTATTTTCCACTGAATTTTCTTGCAAATTTGGTGTTAATACTGAGTTTTCCACTGAATTTTCTTGCAAATTTGATGTTAATACTGAGTTTTCCACTGAATTACAACTAATATTTTCTATAGCCTCTTGCAAATCATCTTCTGTTACCAAATTATTATAAATTTCTTCGGGTAAATTTATTGACTTTAAACCAAATCTAGCAGGACACCCATTATTGGACACCATTTACTGGCGTAAATATTATAACGTAAATATTATATATTAAAAAAATTTGTTAAAAACTTCATTTTTAATGAAACATACATTTAATGACTTTACTGTCTTATTTCGGAACTCTTTTCCAGAATCACTTTGTAAAATACAAGGAGAACCCAAGATTGAAAAGACATCGTGTAGCTGAAATAATTAAAAAAAAAGAATTTTAAATTATAGCTATAACAAGCATTTTAAAATGTTAAAAAAAAAAATTATTATTTACCTCTTCAGCTACAAGTTCCGCAGTTTTTCTTTCTAAAGGACGCAGGATTACAAATTTTGTCAAGTGATCTTGATAAACAAATATAAACCTGTATTCACCATCTGGTTGTGATTGGAAATCTATTAAATCAACTTGACATCTAGAGTTCATGTGTGGAGAAAGAATTGGATTAACGACAACTCCTTTTCTTGCGCACCCCTTTTTTTGTTGACAAACTTCACAATAGCTTAAGAATATTCGTATGTGATCATATGTTATATTTTTATATTGTCTTTTTATCTCTTTAATCATGCGATCGCGTCCACCATGACCAATATTTTTATGTATTTGAAATAATGTATCAAAAAGTTCTTCTGCTGAACAATAATACTTTATACTTTGATTTTTTTCAGAAATAGGCAATATTAATTTTTCAATGCCATTCACATTCAGAACGTCATAATGCTGAAGTAAATAATAGTCATTTGGATGCTTTTTGTAGCCAACAAATTTACAACGTTTTATTTTTTCAATTAGTTCATTAATTTTTATTTTTGTTAAAAAATAACTATTTTTTCTATCATTATTATATAATTCATTTATTTTATCATCAAATCGTTGCTTGAAAACTTTTTTCTTTTCGTCACTAAATTCAACATTTTCCTTATTCATATTCATATTTTTTAACACATGTAAATAATTAAACAAATTAAAATTTACAAATTAAAATTTCTTTGCCAGCGTCCAAAGATAAACTAAACTTTTATATTTATTCAAAACTATACAATATTATAATTATATAATTTAAAATCAAAACAATGTATAAACCTATCTATTTGTTTACAAATTTAAAAATAATAAATAAAAATTTTGAGCGTCGATACTTTTATTCAAAATAATGTTAAATAACTAAATTAAATAATTCAGATTATATTATTTACTTTCACGGCCTTGAAAATTGAATTATTTAAATTCACGGGTGCCTACCTGTGATTATATATGAACCCTAGGGAAAGTAAATAATTCAACTTTATTTTACTTTCTTATTTAAACTCACGGCTCACGATTGTGATTATATATAACCACTAGGGATTATATATAACACCGAATTATATACTTTCACGCTAACATATATATAAATAAGATATGGAGTTCCTAATTAAACGGGCGTGATTTAAACTCAGTTTTAGCGTTTTTAAATTAATCGAAAATAAAATTTATAAAAACTGATTTTAATATCAAAAATAAAATTCTCATGACCTAAATTACCTAACCCTGCAAACTTGTAATAAATGTAAACTATTATATATCCATCAATGAAATTTATATTTTTTTATAGGGTTTCCCTGATCAAATACAACAATATTTAATAAAAATTATAAATTTCAAACTATATTTTTCATTGTAAATAAACAAAAATTTTTTTTGGTAAAATTCATTACACAATATTTATTTACATATAAATGAAAAATATAGAAAAAATTTTGTTATTATTTATATAATCAACGCAACGCCCACTATTTTTGAGTAATTAATAATATAATATTTTTCAAGATACAACTAGATGCAAGAAAGACATCTGATCAAAAACCAGATCCCACATGGTATATTATATGAAAGAATTTAACTAAAAGAAAAAAAAAATTATAAAGTATCCAATAATAACTTTGTAATATTCATAAAGTTTTACAGTAAAAAAAAACTTGATTAAAGAAAAATTTCTTTTTATTCACTGATTGTTTAACTTTCACATCATAATTAAAATTACAGAGAAGGATATATAGACTAATAGAATATTTCAAAAGTATAAATCTAGCCAAACTAGCGGAAATTTGAAGTAATCTTGAGATTTATTAAAGAGTTCTTATAAATTAAAACATATTTTATAAGTATACATTTCTTTTCTATGCGGTTAATTAAATTTACTTTTACAAAGACTTTATTATCTTATCTTAAAAAAAAGAGAATCTATTGGAATAAAACTACGTACTACGTATATTGAGCATCAAAGAATATATGGGCACATCCAGGAGAGAACGACCAGCCCAAAAATTAAAACTAAAAAAAAAAATTCCTATTTTACACTTTCTGATGAATAATTTTGAAAAACAGCTGCTCCAAAGTTTGATTTTTTCAATTTTTTGATTTCAACTGCCCAGTTCAACCTGAAATAACTCAAAACCATAAAACTTTTAACATATACATATGATTGGGGAAAAACTTTCATTTTACGTAGACTACCCGAAAAATTTTTTTTTAATTTTGGGCTACTTCTGGTTTAATTTTTAATGGTTTGAATTTTTCAAATTGACCGAAAGTTAAGTTCGCCATAATTATTTTTGCTCAAATTTTCCCAGAATTTTGGCCTCTGTATTAGTTTTTCCCAAAAAAATTTCTGACATGTGGTATTCAACTGAACGCCCACAATCACTATTCTAGTTTGCCAAAATCAGCCAACATTAGCTCAAAATCACCCAAAAATAGCGTATAAATTAATTTTTGGTCTTTTTTGGACAATTTTACTCAGAATTAATTATATTGATACTGATTTTACGTTGATTGAAAAAAAAAAAACAATTTCCGCCCCTTATTTCAGCTAATTTTGGCTGATTTTGACAGAATAAAATAATGATTTTGGACGCTCATTTGAATATCACATGTCAAAATGTTTTTTGGAACAAACTGATACACAGGCCAACATTATGGGAAACTTGAGCAAAAACAATTATGTCGAACTTGACCTCCGATCAATTTGAAAAATTCAAACCGGTTGAAATCAAAAAATTGAAAAAATCCAACTTTGGAGCAGTATCTCAAAATTATGCATCAGGAAAAGTAAAATATCAGTGGTTTCACAATTCAAAGGTAAAATGTGACACACATAAATTTGTTTTCTTTTTTATTTTTTGGCTGTTTGTTCCATCCTGGACGTGCCCATATGCATATACGCAATAATTCTTTGCTTGTCTCTATATTTTATAAAGTTATAAACGCTGCCGCCGTTGCCGCTGACGTCGCCGCTGTCGCCTGAGACCTTTGGGCCAAGGTGGTCCTTTTGGACCGAAGTAGTCCTTTTGGTCCAATGTGGTCCTTTTGGGCCAATGTGGTTTTTTTAGGCCAAAATAAACCTATTAAGTTAAAATGGTCCTTTTAGGCCAAAGTGAACCTATTGGGCCAATGTGGTCCTTTTGGGCCCATGTGGTCCTTTTGGGCCAATGTGGTTTTATTAGGCCAAAATAAACCTATTAAGTTAAAATGGTCGTTTTGGGCCAATGTGTTTTTTTAGGCCAAAATAAACCTATTAAGTTAAAATGGAACTTTTGGGCCAATATGGACCTTTTGGAAAAAAATGAACTTTTGGACAAAAGTCAATCTATTGAGTTAAAATGGTCCTATTGGGCCAATGTGCTCCTATTGGGTTAAGATGGTCCTTTGCTGTCGCAGCTTTTGTGCCAATGTGGTCCTTTTGGGGCAATATAGAACTCTCTATATAAATATCATACTGTTAAAAACGCTATCACCTGAGATAATAGGGTCAAAATGATCATTTGGACCAATGTAGTTTTTTCGAACCAGATTAAACCAGAATCAGTTGTTTCAAAAAGAATAAGGTACACCTTGCATGTGATTAAAAATATACTATTGCAATACTGCTTCTGCGGGATTTGGCGCGCGAAGCGCGCAGGGGGCGGAGCTCCCTAGTATATACATATATTTAGGCGATTATCTCTCAAGCCGGTCACCCCCCTCTGTCCAAAAATGGTAGCAACTTAGAAAGTTTTTGGTTTTCTCAAATTGACTGGAAAAGGGTATAGTTTTTTATTTTCATTGGCCTTTTCAACTCTGTTAATCAACTCTGCCCATTTTAGGCACTAAACGAAAGAAAATAGTTTTATTTAATTTTTTGCGATTCTTATCATATAACTGAAATTGTAGAAAAAAATTATTGTGTATCTTTGGTTTATAAAAGGTTTAGAACTTGATTAAAGAAAAACTTTTTATAAATGTTATATATAATATTGTAATTTATTTACTATATGCATAGTGCAAAATAGTACAACAAATTATTAAACTCAGTAACAATCCAATTCTCTATCTGATCTGATCTTAAGCTTAAAACCTACAAGTATTAGCCTTACTTTCTATTCATCAAACTAATATACATTGAGATTTAAACATATAACTACATGAAAATCGTCAAACTATTTCTTGTAAATTTCTCTGATTTCTAAAATAGAATGTCTACTATTGAATTTGGAACTTTGAGTTAATGCATAAATTCAATGGTTATTCAGCAATATTTAAAGTATATTAGTTTGTATTGGATAAGTTTATAGTAATTTAAATTTTAATTGATCTCAACATAAATCTAATTCCTATTTGCAAATTTTTTAGCTTCAAAGTATATAAGTAATAAAAAAAAATATAAATATACACTAGGGTGTTTCTTATTTCCCAAAACTAATCTCCCAAAAAAAAATTTTATATACAGTTTAATGTAGTGTGCCGATTTGCAAATAAAAATTGGCAAAAATTAGGAAAAAGGTTTTAAAAACGTATTAGAAAGCTTTTAGGAATCTTGCTAAAATCTTTTTACTGCTAAAAGGTTTTAAAGGCTTGTTAGTAACAAAATATCTAAAACAAACTGTAAATTATGATGCGAGAAGTCATTTTTAGGTTTTTTGACTAGTTACAAAAGCTGTTGTTTTTATTGCCTCATTACTAAAATAAGAAACATTTTTTTTTTGTAAGAAATCAATGGATAAAACAGGCGAATTGCAATTGCCGTGGATATTTGCTTTGTTGATGATTTTAAATTTTAAGTTAAGTTAAATTAAGTTAGTAAGAAAATGTTTTTAGCAAGTTTTCTAAAAGCTTTCTAAAATGTTTTTAAAAGTTCATATTAAAAAGACTATGCATGAATATGGTTAATTCATACTTTTTTCTCTTACCTTTTATGTAACCACATTCTAGCATTGTCTTTTATTTTTACACTTTATATTATGTAACTTTAATTTTAAAATTTATAATTATTTAATGTGCAATTTAATAAAATAATGTTGAGAGATTATTACAATAACTTTTTATTTACTAGCTATATTAAAAAAAAAATTAGGACAATAATTTCGAAAAATTAGTAAATATTCGAAAAAAATCGTATAATTAATAAATTTAGTATATTAACAAAAAATTCGAGCATTCTCGGTTTTTTTTGTGGATTCGCAAGAAAAATTGATAATTTACAATTTTTTTTCAAATATTTACAAAATTTTTTGAAAATACACTAATTTTTCAAAAAATTCTATTTTTTTTGCAAATCTAAGAAAGTTACTTTTTACAGTGTATTTATTGTATAATTGTTGTTATTTCAAGTTTTCTAGAAATCACATAAGAATTGTATTAATTTAAAAAGGGAAACCGCTAATAAATAAATAAATAAACAAATAAATAAAAACCTTTCTTCTGATTTTGACCAATAGGGTTATATCATGAAAAAAATTTTGAAATTCTATTTGGTTGGTTTTGTAGTATGTAAAAAAATATTGAATACGTATTTTTTTATTTTTTATTTAAACAAAATTTAACCGGTTAAATAATATAATATTAAACAACTAGGTGGGAATTACGTATATAACCGAGGTGTGTGAAGTTGCCCACGAGGCGAAGCCGAGTAACTAACACACCGAGGTTTATATACGTAATTTCCACCGAGTCATTTACGTTATTTTATACTTCACCTTGTTAAATAATTAGTGTCTGGTACTTTAATTAAAAAAATATTTATAATAAAATCATAATTATATCATTAACATCTTAAATATTTTTTCGCTATGACTTGAATATAACTGTGATCAGCTTCGATATCTCAGAAAAGGTTAGTACTTATTTTTAATCACGACACATCATTTTTTGCTTTGCGCATGCGTTCCTTATAACTGTTGAGTTCGAAATTATATCGATGCTCTTCGTTTCACAAAAAAGCATACTAAATCATGCTTATTCAACTTTATTTCTCCTAGAACAGTTATGAGCGTACGATCGCGTAAATACAAAATAAATATGTATATTGCCACCTGCTCGCGCAAGAGTTATACACTAATTATATGCAAGGTGAAGTATAAAGAGTTTAATAAATTACCTGTGACGTCACAACCCAGATTCCCTATACTTTTAACATTGCGTTTTTGAGTTGTGACGTCACGGTCCCCCCAATACCAGTATTTTCGCTACTTTAATTATTAATTACTCAGTCATTTTTAATTTTTATGAAAAATAAAAAAATACGTATCGAATATTTTTTTATATATTTTCAGAATATCAAAAAACCTCAATAGCGTTGCACAACCCTATAAATCGGCACACTGCATTAACTTATAGGTAAACGTTTTTTATTTATAAAATAGTTTTATCTGCACATAATGTATCATATTCAGGGCGGTATTTTCCTCTACGGTCAATTTGGGATATAAAAAAGACCCTAATATACACACTACTTAATGAAGTAAATAATTTATAAATAAAACATTGTAATGATACAATACAATACCATGCCATGTATTATAAATAGGATAGAAAAGAGAAAGGAAGCATATACTATCATATGTTAGAAGTAGAGTCCGATTACTGGATAAATCTAAGTCTATATTTCAGTAGTTGCAACCAAGTGTTGTTGGATAAAGTTTAGATTCTTGATAATTTTCATCTTTTCTGTTCAAGTTAATCCGCTGCCGCCTGGACAAACCTAGCTTGGATGAAGTCTGTTTAGTAAAAAATGTGAGCAAGCATAGAAAAATTATTAATTTGATAAGTTTATTATGAATAATAAAACGATCTACATGGAACTAAAAATATATAACTTTTTTTAGTTCCATGTAGATCGTTTTATTATTCATAATAAACTTATCAAATTAATTTTATTTAATTAATTGGAACGTAAAACAGTATTTATACTGTTTACTCATTATTATAGAAAAATTATTTCATCGTATTATTTTTTTATGCTACGTATTATATTACCTTATCATAACTTTCTAATCAAATAATTTTTTGAATGAAAATTAAATAATTTAAATCATTTTAAATTTTAAATAACTTTATATAACATTTTTTTATACTTGATAAATAAATTTATATGAACGTAAGACTATAAATTATTTGTTTACAATTGACAAAATATTTCCATTAAAAATATTTAGTGTTACAGCAAAAAAGGTTGCAAAAATGTCTTAAATGCGACAGTAGTTTTCCATGTGTAAATAAATAAGAATAAATCCATAAATAATGTTAGTTAAGATTTAGTATAAATTTGTATTATTTTTAATATTACATTCTGGTTATTTAATATTTAAATACATTTACATTGTAAATTGACTAACGATAAATGTAAAGTTATTTTTAACAAAATAGTTTATCAATATTATCATAAATAAACAACTCTAAAACACTCGATTTTGCATATCCAGGGGTCAACTCACGATTATTTATTTAAAAATTACTGCAATATGTTCAATTTATATTTGCTTACACGCTATAAACTGTTAGGATTATAATGTGGCTCCTCTGAAAATTCTATATATGCTTGCATAATTATAAATCTTTATCATTTGATAATTTTTTATTCTGACCTTAAATTCTTTAGATTAAGAATTACCAAAGAAAATTCGCATCCAGTTAATAAAATAATGTTTTAATTATAAAACCATGAATAATAAAATAATGCAACAAAATACTAAAACTAATATTATTAGATTCTGTTCATGTGGGAGACACACGTCATCTCTATGTAATAAATAAATTATCTTTGAAATTGGACTTAGCCTCTCCAATGGTTTTCTAAATATGTTTCTGTGATTTTTTTTTTGCACAGGAAGTGGAGAAATGCGTTACGCACACTGTCCAGCATCCAAACTTACAGTTATGTAGGACTTGGCTTACCTTGCCTTTACCCACTAAAACTCCACTCCCTTCCTACCTTTTGCAAGCCTATCCCGAGACCATTTTCACATTACTTTAGGAAAGGTTCAAGGCCATTTAGTTCTATGCGTGAACTCCATCTTTTGACTTGCATCCAGTGACACGCCAGTCTGGTTAAGGACTCCGTCATCCCTTCTGACTATAGTTCCATCTTTATGTGCTGTCATCTTCAATAAAATATATGTTAGCTAAAAATATATGCCATTTCCCAATATCGTTAAGAAAGAATGTTAATAAATAAATTCATAAGTAAATAAATAAATAAATAAATAAATAAATAAATATATAAATAAAAATAAATAGATAAATAAAAATAAATAAATATTACTCTACCAGCTAAGATTGATTGCCTGCAGCTATCCGGATAACCGCAATAAGTCTCAATATTAGCAAATACCTTGGAAGTCAAGTTTTTTGGTACAGAGTATGTACTTCACATACTGGCTAATTTTGGGCCATACTTCATCATTTCGTAGCATCAAGCTAACCACATTCTCAGGTGTGATCCGGCCGATATTAGTTTCTAGTTGAAAATTTTGAAGGGTCCATCTGTCGCATTCAAAGAATGTGTGTTCCAGCGTATCTCATTTGGGAAGATAGTATACACATTTAGCGCTATTCATCTTTTGGATCCGAAACAGGTAAGAGCAAAAAAACACATGTCTGCTTATGAATTGGGTCAAAAAATAGTTTATGTCCCCGTGCCCTCTAGTTATCCAAGGTGATATCTCTCCTATCAACCTCTTGGTCCATTTTCTCTCCGAGTAGTCGGTCCAATAGTTCTGCCACATGTTTAGGCTGATCTGATGCGATGTAGCCTTAGCGCGGTCACTGCCTTCCCTCTCCTTATTCTGATAGATATACTTTCAAGAACCAGCAGATCTATCGGAATTACTCTGACAATTGCTAGTGCTACCTCCAACGAAACTGTGCTATAGGCACAGGAGATTCGCAGCTTACTCGTCAACTTAGATGCATAATGTCAGAAATGTTTCTGTAATTAATAGTTATAAATTAATTAAGGATAGAAGTTTGAAAACTGTATGTGCAGTGAAACAATTTTCATTTTAGAGTTAAAGAAAATTCGTGATTAAGTTATGAGTACTTCCAACAAGAGGTATGCTGGAAGTTTATTGTTGCATCAAAAAATAGAGTGCAATCTTTACTAATAAGGAAAATTAGAGAAATGGATTTTAATGATTGATACAAGAGGATGCTACTATCAGCGGAGCAAAACTTTCTGAGTGGTATACCAAAACTTCCCTAAATTACTATAGTTGAAGTATTTTAAAACCCTAAGTCTAAATTATTGTTAAACCCTAAGTCCCTAAAACTGAATTTAGAGAGAAATTGAAACTGAATTTCGAGAAATATTAATCCCCCCTGAAGCCTAATAAACTTGGTCCTCTCCTTTGATTTTAAATTTCACCAAGTACCCGGTTAGGTTGCTTTAATTGAAATTTCAATCATTCAATCATAAAAAAAATTTTTAAATTCTAAATAATAGATTTAATTTTTGAATTAGCTAAATGATGTTAGCAATTTATACAGAGTTATATGGAGCATTTTTAGCAATATGACATCGTTACCCCCCTTACTACCAGTTATTAACGTTTTAAAATTGCTATATTTACATTTATATATACATTTTTATAATATCCAAAAACCTGATACTGTGAGAAAGCTCAATTCAAGGAAAGTAATCTAATCGCATTCTCTATTAACACACTATTTGTCAAATACTGTTCGAATTTTGAAAATTCTACTTTCTTAAACTATTAATGATGATGAAAATAGAAAGTTATTATAATGATTAATAAATCTCTAATATAAAATCTGTCAACTTGGTCACTTATTTTTATATTTTATAGTTTTATAGTCGATGTAAATTTTTTATTGCTATTTAGTTGTAAAGAAAAAAAAAACAATTTGAAATGAAAATGTAAAATAGGTAATTTAGATAGAAGCGATTTGTAAACAAGACAAATTCGATAAAGATAAGAAGAAAAGTTAAGAATGGTAGGTTATTGTGCTAATGCGAATTGTTTTACTTTGTTACACTAACATATATTATTTAGAACAAAACATATAAACTCTAATACACCTTTATATATAAATATATAAGCTGGCTTTGCTAGGACGTGATAACAAATCCTAAACTATAAGTCCTTGTCATCTTGTGAACCCAAAGAGTTTACCGATTAGACAGCGTGGCATCTTGAGCTGCCCAGGCTTAAGGTCTTGAGACCAAAACTTTATATTTTATTTTTTTTATTATTCTACGCTATAAAAGAACAAGTGCAAAGAAACAGCAATCTCAAAATTTAAAATAAAAATTGTAATTAGAAAAACTTTTTTAATTTATTAATATTTAGATTTAAAAAAATATTATTTGCATTATATAGGTTACGAGCTTTGAAATTCGTGTGAATATAAAGTTTTAAGATGTTTACTATGATAATTTAACTGTAGAAATACTAAAATTAAGGCTTATCGAAATGCAAAAATTCATAATTCAGAAACTATTATAGTACACATAGCTCGGCAAAATACAAATATCTACTGTTTAACTTACACAGTACTGTGTGCAAATGTACAGTTAAATAAATAAAAAAAAAGGAAAGAAAAAAAAGAAAAATTTTAACGCTTCCTAATATGCATTACTATGAGTCACGCAATTCAAGAAATGTTTTTCTGTGTTATATCTCAAATATTTTCTTAGCCAAATTATATCGTTTATAAACATGCTCTTAAAATATCTCACTGCTTATTATTATTACGTTATCGCTAAATTAGATAAACAAATTATTCAATAAATTTTTCTTAGATTTAATACTCTCTAATTTATTGTCTTTAATAAATAATTTATCTGGTTGCCTATAATAGAAAGCGCTGGATTTGATTCGAGAAAAAGAACAGAAAACTTAAATTGCCTTCATTTTTTGACGATCTTTGAAACTTTGACGAAGTGATAACAATAATAGTGCTTTATTGACCACTAACGAATTTCATTACTAATATCAATTCATTCAAAGTATACAGTTTTTCTACCGTATTCCAAAATTTTTTATTCACAAATCTTCCAGAGCTTTAAGTTGTAATTTTTGTATAATATTTAATTCAAACATATATTTTTTTTTTAATTATGAAATATTTGAAGCATGCTTCATGATAAGATTCAGGCAAAATTATTTTTTTTTATAAAAAAAATTTAATAAAAATAATTTACTACTAAAGTATTCTATCAAAAGCAAACGTATATTTTAAAGAACGACTAGTTTTGAACCTTACAAAAATCAATTTCAACAAAATATTCAGAATAATAAAAATAAAATTCGTGCTTATTAATAAAAATTGCTTTTGAACATTTATATGAATTGTCATAACTTAAAAACAAATACAAATGCATATTTAGTTATAGCGCTTAATGATATAGTATCGAACTCGAAAATCCATAAAATTCCAATTGACAAAACGGGTATTAGGTAACATATGTATGAAAGATAATAATTATGCTTTGTTGTTCACAATATTATAAATATATTTGTATTGTAAAGTTGCGGAGAGGGAAAGAGAAGACGGAATGAATTTGGCTTGTCTGTATATTCGCAACTTTGGTTTCCTGATCCCATTTCAACCGTCAGTGGATTTTTGAGATATATACACATAAAGTTTCAGTTATGTATATATTGAAAAGAGAAAAAGAGAAGAACCAATAACGGTGTATTGGGTATACGTAGATTGAAATAGGCGACAGATCTCGTGTATTGTATATCATGCTTTGCCTCACCATTCATCTGTTTTTATCGGATGAACGTTTGGAATGTCAGAAGCAATATCATTGATACGCATTTCTTGTCTGATTATATATAAATTATACGTACACGTGTGAATCTTCGGGTGCAACATAATCGATACAATCATCCAAACAATTAATCGCATTTATTTTAATTTCAATAAAATAAAATATTAATCGTAAATACTATTTTGATTGGGCAATTAATTATTTGGTGAAGAGAGTGATAAATGGTCAGCATATTTTAAAACTGAGCATATTTACTTACAATCATCTTTTAATAAAAAACCGATAAATTGTCTAATTTTTCATCAGATAGAGAAAAAATAATTTTACAACTTTTTATTTGTTTAAATTAGGGGTGTGCGGTTACCCGACCCGAAGCTTCGGGCGGTCTTGGATTTTTTCGGGTCGGGTCGGGTCGGTCTTCGGTTATACCCGAAAAGCTTTAGGGGTTTGAAGGTATAGTTTTTAGGTGGGAAATTTCCCTGGCATTACGATTCTATCATCCTTTTTGCGGAAAATTTCCATTTGGTCTTAAAAATGAGAATAAAAGGGTCAAAAAATGACTTGCTAAAAAAAAGGATAATTTTTATTAACTTTAATTTTTTATTTATTTTTTTATGTAAATTAAATAAATAAATAAATAAATTTGCATTTTTTTCAAATTAATACTTAGTATGCTATTTTTTATAAAAAATAATGAAACCTATTCCCAAATAAATTCAGGAATTTCATAATAAAAAATAAAACAATCGTCTTGAAAATCTATTTTTTTAAGTATATTAATACTCAATTTAATTTAAAAAACCATAGATTTAGCAAGTAGTATTTTCATAAGAACTCAGATTTTATACAAAAAAAATATTTTTTATCTTTTCTTAATTTCTTCTGATTTTTTGATTTTAGCTCTCGATAGTTTAACTGCCATTTTTCAGCTGGGTAATTCATAATAAAAAAGTACCATAAGACATTGAAAACTAGAGGGTTCAATAAAAAAATGATCTATTGCGGATTAATTTATTTCAAAAACTGTGTTGTGGAAAAGGATGTGACTGATTTGACAAAATGGCCCATATATATTTTTCTTGTTTTATTTTTACCGTTTTATTAATCCCATGATTGGTAAATTAACTTTTAGGCCTCTTTTAGAACTTCATGATATACATGTGACTCTAAGAAACAAATCCAAAACTATATTTTTAAATGCTTTTTGATTTTTTTTTATAGGTTTAGTTATTTACAGGATTATACTTTTTATAGAATTGTTTTTTTTCTAAGTATTTGGAGTTTCCAATGCGCCTGCAGAACTCGAAAATATAAGAAAAAAAATAAGTTTCTCGTTGGATTTAGACAAAAAGATCTATTTTCAAGCCCACACGATAGCTCTTGAAAGTTTTTTTAACCTCCTTTAAAATTGGTATTTACTAAAAACTTAAGATTTTTCCAATGGATTTAAATCGTGTTTTATATTATTTTAAAATTCATAGTTTTCCCCCGGAAATCTGATGAAAACATTTATTTTGGCTTTTGAGAACGTTTTATAGAAGAAAAATCGATTTTTGTCGTTTTAATGGGTCCCAATTTTAAGGAGACCTAATTTAAAAGTTCTGTAGTTTTTGAATAAATTTATTTGAATATTATTAACAAGAGAAATATGCGTTTTTCCCCAAAGAATCAAATGATTAATTTCTTTTCAAAAATATTTTATTTGCTAATTTTTTTACGGAATTTCAAAGAGTACTCATAGACACTTCTTTCCTAAAAATTAGAAAAATGTGTTTTTCATAAGTCTCGAAGAATGCGTCCAAAAATGCGTTTTTTGAATTTTTATCATTGAAACGCGTTCGAAATTGTATGTAAAATAAAAAAAATAAATAATAACTGAAAGTTAATAAAAATTATCCTTTTTTTTAGAAAGTCATTTTTTGACCCTTTTATTCTCATTTTTAAGACCGAATGGAAATTTTCCGCAAAAAGGATGATAGAATCGTAATGCCAGGGAAATTACCCACCTAAAAACTATACCTTCAGACCCCTGAAGCTTTTCGGGTAAAACCGAAGACCGACCCGACCCGACCCGAAAAAAGTAAAATCGGTCTTTCGGGCGGGTACCCGAATATTCGGGTAACCGCACACCCCTAGTTTAAATTGTTTTAAAAAATACGTCCTAGTGATTTTTGGTTCATGAATTTCATTTTTCCCAGATCTGGGCTACTTGAATCGAAGTTTTGCTTGTCCCATGTCAAACAGCATTCAATTTTAGGGTGGCGGGGAGAATCAAGCATAAGAATTATTCTAATTGCTAACAAAAAAGTTAAAAATTCTCCAAAATTTATAAACAATCAGTTTTAACTCACCAATGAAAGCTTCCACTTTCCGAATCAAAAATTCCACGCGTAATCCCCACCCCCTAAAATTAAATTGTCTTTGATATGAAGCAAGCAGATTTTCGATCCAAGTAGCCAATGTCTGGAAAAAGTGGAATTTGCGATCCAAAAATCAATACAGTAAATATGGTTAATATGCTTCAGTTTTAAAATATGTTAAACACTGATCAAATTGGTCAAAAAGCAGCCTTCTGAAGTTTAAAATGAGCTTCGAATCACTAAATATTTTTATTTAATTTCTTTTAAAAATAGTAATAAAACTTATGCTCTTACCAAGCTGTAGAACTCCCGTGAAAAAAAGTTCGGTATTGCGTACAAAAAAAAATAATGGTGTTTTTTTAATTTCTGCAAAAAAATTTTGAGAAAAAAATTTTTGAAAAAGTTAGGTATCAGATCCAAAAAAATAGATATTTCTAAAATTAGTAGTTCCGGATAAAAAAATAAAATAATCAGGTACTAATTCATAGTTATATTTTAGCCCAAAAAGAAAAAAAATAATGGTTCCATTTTTATTTTTAATGTAAAAAATTAAATCTAACCAATTTTCAGACATATCTTATATTTTTTTCAGTCTGTAGTGAACGTCCTAAAATTCCGAAATATAATTTTTTTTTTAATTAAAATATGTATTGGTTTTCTCACCTAGTTTTTAATTTATTTGTAGATTATTTTGTATTTTGACATTAAATTAAGCTGATATATTGGATCTTTTGAAATTTCTCTTACCTGAAACAAAAAATAAAATATAATTAATAAATTAGGACTAATAATTTTCCAAATAAATTAGAACAGTATATTTAAGGCCTTTCGATACAGTTTTTTTACAATCAAAACAAGGGCAAAAAATTTGGTAAAATGTTTGATATAATTGAATTAACAGAACATTACTTAAGTAGATGTGACACACAATAAATGAAAAATCATTCGAGTATTTATTCATGCTATTATAAAATTTCGTTCTTAATTTCACCATAAAGGACAAAAGAAAAATTTATTTTTAGGGACAGTAATCCATATTTGCATTCGGATGCAATATTGGATATTTTTTTCTTAAAAATAAAAATAATAATGGTTTATTAAAATTATGGATAAAGTTCATTATTTTCAATCTACATCTTACTGTATAACTGATTTTATTAATGAATTGAGACAGTTTTTCTGTGTCTAAATATACAATATAATTTTAAGGGGATTGGTTCTGTTCAACGCGCAGGGGGATTAGTACTAAAAAAAATATACAGGCAAACTTTTAATTCAATAAAATTGACCTGTTAAGAATGACTATTAACCTGAAATACGAATTCAGGAGAATTTTTTTTATAATTATTTTAATTATTTTTTTTAACACTTGTAAAACAAGGCAATAATTCTTTTGGAAATTTGAATATTAAGCTTAAAATATTGTTTTTTTATGAATCAAAAAAGATAAACGAAGTACATAAATATAATAAAGCAAGAAAGTTTATTGACTTTTAACTCTATTCAATGACACTTTAAAAATTAAAAAACACTTATCAAAAATCAATAATTTCTAAAACTTGACACAGTTCTATTTCATTAGTCTGAGTGAAGCATGCGATAAAAAGAATGCCCCAGATTGTACTTTAATCACTATCCGAGGCAAAGCCAATAAACTTCGATCTGGGGCATTCTTTTTTGCTCCCAAATGTGTTTTCGACCCGCTAAAGAGAATGTATATTATAAATTTTGAAAAAAGAAGATGAGGAACTTTTGGGAATACGATGTAATTAAGTAATAAAAAAAATAATAAATTTGCAAATTAGATAATTCCACATATCTTTACTCAGACTATTCATTATTTATAATGAGTTGCTAGTATAAAATATGATTGATTTGATTTTTAATTTAATTGACTATTTGGAAGAGAAAATTTCCATCCGTATCGAAGAAGTATTTATAAAGAGTGAATATGAGTATTATATTTCTTCCTTTTTTGTATCGAAAGAAAAGTTTATACTTTTTTGTCCCCAACGCGTTCATTAAATAAGAAAGATTGAAAATATAAAAGAAACTTCTTAGACTTTCTGTTGCAACCAAGAGCCGACTGTATGTAGAGAGGATTTCTAAGAGGGTAATACCCCATTGGATAGGTTTACTTTAAAAGATGAAAGCCATGTGTCGTTAAAATAAAGAAAAAAGGAGTAAAATCAAGGTATAAGCTTTTATTGTATATCTATATATATGTATGGAACACATGCCCTTCTATAATATAAGAGCAAAGCATCTTGCGTTCCACGTATTCAAGTTTCTTGTTTCCTTTTGTTATTCCCTTGACGTACGTACAGATAAACTCATAGAATACGTTACCTCGTAAAATGCAATATCTTGCCTTATAAACGAATAAGGGCTTTTAGAAATTTCCACCTTCTATTTGACCTTTCTTTATATTTAGTTTTGAGAAAATACTTGGAACTTTACGTGTATGCTGCAGCTAAAAATCATTTGTTCGTAGCGCACACTGACAATCTTTACGGGTTTTCAGTAAATTGTAATTGTACATGTACGTGTATAAACGTGTTTAAACACAAAAATAAAACATTTATGCTCGCATTTATGTGAATTTTTTAAGTACCAGATAGTGAGCAAACTAAGCAGTTCTGACTTTTGTGACTCTAGTTTTACTTTTGTTTATACACATATTTATTTGCTTGATTGCAGTTTTAAGAGAGAAATCAAAAAAAAATAGGAATACAGTCTTTGTTGTTGGTTTACAACGCAATTTATCATTTATTGCTTTGAAAGATACAATTTTACTGCAAATAAAACAATATTAAGATCATTTTATTGATATGAAAAAATAGCAGAATTGTATTTTCTTTTTTTATGTCCTTTTTTCTTTTATTTGATTGCTTCTTTTAAAAATTTTATAACAAAACTAAATTTTAAAAATGTATGATAAAACCTTTATTATTAAATTTTAAAGTAAATTTATAAAATTAAATAAGATCCTAGAAAAATTTTTCAAAAATTTAGTTAAAAATTTAACGCCCAATAGTTTATGTACATTCGGTTCTGTTAATAGCGTCCACATCAATTTTTGGAAATTTATATGCTTTTTTAAGGATTTGGCATTTTTTTCATATTTATTTTTTAATAATAATTAAGTTCACATAAAAGAGCAAATTTTGTTGATTAAATCCGAACTTGATTTTTAAAAATCGATTCGGCCTCTAGTCGCAATTACAGATTATAAAAATAGTAATTTTTTTTAAATAATAAAAATGTATACCAGAAAATATTTTCTTTTGTCTTAAATTTTTAATTTTATGAACAGAAGCTAACTTTTATCAATTAGAGATGTGCAGTTACCTGGATTCCTGAGTACTCGACACGAAAATTTGTTATTTTTTTTAGGTCAGATAATCCCAAAAGGTTTAGTAAGCCTGGAAGTATAGTTTTTAATAGCGAGCAATAACGTTTTTTTGAAAGTGTACTTCCATAGAAAAAATGAAGCATTACATCCAAATTAAAAAAATCAGCTTGAGATTTTTGAAATAATAATTAGATCTTAATACTATAATGATTGTGATATTTCAGTAAATTTATGAAACAATCTCTATATCATGCAACAACCCTATTAAATAAGATCTATATGGAATTAAATAAAATTTTACCTTATAAGAATAATCTACTAAAAGAAAATTATTTCAGATTAAAAGTTATAAATATGTGAGAAATACGTATAAAATTATATATGTAGAAAATAATAAACAGAAACTCTATAATCACGATTATAATCATTAGAAAGCTAAATGCTTGGAAGTCAGTGCATATTTTAACGATGTAGTTCGCTAATGCGGTATAAGTTACCAATATTTTCCAAGTTACTCCAGTCAAACGGTGGCGGAGGGGGGGGAGGTCTTTAGTTTCTGGCTGTGGTGAGATTTGGTCTAATATAATATTTTTACGTCGCTGATCACGAAAATTGGGATCTTTTCCGGGAAATATTTGCGGAACATCCTTAGATTTGAAAAAGCTACTCCCAAAAATAGGTTTTTTTTTCATTTTGAGTGTTTATATTTACCACATAAGGGTGCTTTGGGTCACTGAACAAGAATTTCGGAGATTTTTTCTTGAAAAATTAATATTTTACATAATTTTTTTGATACTTAACGGTAACCTAAGTATGATGATAAATTTCTAAGGGTCATTTGAATTTATTATTTATAAATTATTCGTAAATTTACTGTAAAAAGAATTTTTAATAGTTATAAATTATACAGGTTATTTCTAAATAATACTATCATAATAAAAAATAATATATAATAATAAAAATAATAATATAATAATAATAATATCATAATAACAATAATAATATCATAATAAAAAAAACTAAAATATAAAATTTTACATATAGATGGTAAAATTTAAATTTAAACTTTTATTTTAAAAAATAAAACATAAAATGTCCCCGAAATTATTGATTAACGACCCTAAAATCCAAATTGTTCCAAATTCCCCAAAACCCCATAAAGAGGCAGTTTTTGCATATTTAAGGGTGTTCCGCAAACACCTCCTAGAATATACCCCTATTTTCGTAATCAGCGACCCAAGAAACCTATAGTAGACCAAATCTGGTGGTGGCCAGTAATTAAATACATAAACCACGATTTGACTGTGGTATGTGTAGATTCATTCATTAAGAAAAAAAAAGAAACTGAATAACAAACTGTATATATAGTGCATTCAGTTTGATACAGTACTTATACAGTTTAGATATAAATAGAAAGAGGTAAGAAAATAAAAATAAAAATAATAATAAAAATAAATAAATAAAAATAAAAAAAAAATAATTTTCCAAGCATGCGCGTCTATTTTGCACGCTTGAAATACATATAGAAAAGTGACCCGCTACTGATTTTTCTTTTACTGGTTCGTTCGTTTTCCAAAGGCTTTTATTAAAGTACGCGAGGGCCCCGTTTATGTATTATATATATAAAGCAAAATGAAAAAGTAAAACTGCCCCTACACACTGACACACTATTTCGTTATTTCACTTCTTTCTCTCTTTTATTTTTATTTTATTTATTTTTTTTTTTTTTTTTGATAACATACACGTATACACAAGATGACGAGTATATCTCGAGCAGAGCAGTTTGTCTCGTTTTTTTCTTGGCACACGAAAAACGTGCTTCTCCAATAATTGTTTTTTTCTCTTTACGTGTGTACATCAACTGCTTGTATAAGTGTGCACAACGGATTCTATAGTTCGTAGCCAAGTAGCTAAGTCAGACGATATAATGATCAGAAATTTATTTTTTTTGACAATTATAAATTTTGCAGACATAAGTGGGAAATTATTTTTTTGTTTATAAATCAAAACTCAAATGGTTGTAAAATTTCTTGCAGTAATTCGATATTCATTATTCTATCATTCACCTTTTAGCTTTCTTGGCAAACGTCTACCTTAATCGTCAAAGTTTCCTATTCAGCTTCAACATATATATTTTATACTTGAAAATGATACGAATATTGCTAATAATTTAACACGTGAAATCTAAATAAAATATTTTATAATTTCTTCAAACTTTACAAAAAATAAAAATTTTATTTATTTATTTATTTTTTTTTTTATGGTATCTTATACTCTGATGAACTTTAGCAAAAAAGTTTCTTCTATGTAAATAATTAAAGGATTTATAATGTGATTGAAATTTTTTTCTCTTTTTTTATATATACATTTTCATTTAAGAAATGAAAAAAATGATAATAAACTTACAAGCTAAGCTAAAATAATAATTTTATTAAAAACTTATTGGATTTTTTTTTTTTTTTTTTATTGTACCAATCCTTTATATTATACGTTTTACTAAAATTAATATAAAAAATGTATACTTTTGCTAAATACATACGAGTGATTCCACGCCAAGTTGGACCGAAAATTCATGGAAACTGGCCAAGCTATTTTTTCCGAAAGCACAATAAGAAATTAGTCAACTCAGCAACTTTAGCTTTCTTGGTCAAATCCTCGATTTTTGGCAAAAATTCCTTTATTGTTTCTGCCATTTGCTTATTTTATTTTTCAAAGTATTATTGGTTCCTCAAAGAGGAACCATTGTGTTAGGTCGAAATTTGATTTTCTATTTTTTGGCATATAAGCACGTTTTGGGACCCCAGGAAGCTAAAAAACCGGTTTTTAAAAAAAGTCTGTATGTGTGTGTGTGTGTGTGTGTGTGTGTGTGTGTAATTATGTAATCGGTGATATTTCACAAACATTATGGAATTAAGACCTAATTTTTTTTTCAAAAATTTTTTCACCAAAAAAGCTCGAGGTACTTTTTTTTTTTTTTAATTTGGATGTAACACCTCATTTATTTCCACGAAAGTACTTATATTTGAAAGTATGGTTTTTACTCGATATCTCGAATCTGATACTTAATTTTTTGAAAATTTTTTTTCTAAAATTTTTTTCACAAAAAAATACAAAAAATACAAATTTTTTTTTTTATTTTTGGAGTAGTACCCAATTTATTTCCATGGAAGTACTAGTTTTAAGAACCTCGTTTATAGTAATTTTTTGGATCTGATACTTAGTTTTTTCAAAATTTTTTTCTCAAGATTAAAACAAAAAGAAAAATAAAAAAAACTGCAATATTTTTTTTTTTTTTATGTAATACCTTATTTAATTCTATGAAAGTACTAATATTTTAAAATATTGTAACCAGTGATATTTCAAAACCATTTTCGAATGAATACCTAACTTTTTTTTCCAAAAATTTGTTTATTAAAAAAATCTCAAAATACTTTTTTTTTTTAATTTGGAAGTAATACCTCATTCATTTCCATGAAATTACTTATATTTGAAATGATGATTTTTACTCGATATCTTGAATCTGATAATTAATTTTTGGAAAAAATTTTTTTCTCCAAAATCTTCGTCACAAAAAAATACATAAAACACCAAATTTATTTTTCGTTTTGGACATATCTAATTTATTTTAATGAGTGTACAAGTTTTAGAAATTTAGTTTATAGTAATTTTTTGTATCCGATCACAATTTTTTTTTTTATTTTGATATAAATTATAACACACAAGAAAGAGTGGAAATCTTGCCTCTTTTTGACTTCCTTGGATTATTTTGCTCGTTGCTATGTTTATTTATGTATGCAGCTTAATGAAATTATAAACAATAATAAACAGCCTAAAAATATTAAATGGTTATGTTTGCATTTTAAAATTAAGATTTAAAGTTATATTGGCATTTTTTAAAGAATCAAACAATTTATAGAATTAAATAATTTATTATTTTGTGATTAATAGAAATAATATAAATAATGTTAAAATCTTGAAGCAATTAATGTGGTTTTTTTTTATTACATAATATTATTATTATTATTATTATCATTGTTGCGGAAGATTGGTCAAATGCAAGAAGTACACTGAGAAAATAAATTATAAGAAATCCTTTTTTAAAAAGGACATGTTGATCGCAACAGTAACTATATGTACATTGTTATAGCTAAAGAGTCATTCTGATTGGCTCATATAAATTTCATTGTTAATAGGTTAAAATTAATTGTTTTATTGTTTATATTATATTTTTATTATTTTTGAGGTTAGTTATAGTACGTCGAGTAGTTGATATGAATAAAAAAATTAAAGTAAGAATAAATTTTGGTATTTAAGAAAATAATTAAGGTTGAAAGTTTTAAATCATTCTGCGCGCGACGCGCGCTTAATACTAGTTATTATAAATTCTGGTAAAAACTCCTATCTTTTTATAATAATTGAGCGAATATTTGTAATTTTCGCATCGTTACCTTTGTTATATTTGTCTCTTTTTAATTATGCAAAAATGATTTAAAATCCATTAACGCCGGCGCTACCAATCCATGGACGCTAGAATTTTCACTTTAATAACAAAATGATCTTAATAACCTACTTTACCAGCTACTAAAAACGAAAAATGTATGTATAATTGCATGGTTGTAATCAATAATATTTGTTGTAAATAAAGATTACAGCCCATTGTTTGAGGAACCTCAGTGCCAGCTAGTTGGCAGGGTATTTTTTTAGGGTATTAAGGGGAAGTACAGGTTAAAATCCGACTTTTTTGAAAAAACCTAATTTTCAGAAAAAGTTAACAAAAAATTGAAAATCCAAGAAGAGGGCGACATTGCCAAGACTTTGGCGGATTCAAAACTGTGGGTTTGGGTCTTTTTATAATATGTTTGCTCGGAGAATTTTTTCTTTGAAAATTTATCCTTAATTTTTTAAAGATAAATTTTCTAAGAAAAAAATCTCCGAGCAAACATATTATAAAAAGACCCAAAACCACAGTTTTGAATCCGCCAAAGTCTTGGCAATGTCGCCCTCTTCTTGGATTTTCAATTTTTTGTTAACATTTTCTGAAAATTAGGTTTTTTCAAAAAAGTCGGATTTTAACCTGTACTAAAAACTGATGTTTCTTGAATTACTTGATTTTTATATCTTTGAATTTCCCGCGATATCTCGTGCCCAAAAGAAAACCTGAGCAAAAATTTGGATCCTTCGCAAAATTTTACATTAGCATTTAAATTTTGTTAACCTATCAAAGAATTGTGTAAAAATGAAAAAATTATAAAATTAAAAGATATAATTTTTTTCAACAAATTCTAAATTTGAACGTTTGGGAAAAATTGTTTGGGCCGATTTTTTGCGACCCTACATTTCAATCCATATGACTTGGAATCTCTCATATTCCATTTGCTGAAAGTGGGTGATACTAGATTTTTAAAAAAATACGCTGTAAAAGTTATGTAACTCGATTTTCATTCAAATATTTAAACGCGTATTTGAGTTTTATATTTTTTACTATGGGGAGGTTTTTAGGTCTTTAGTAACAAAATTTAATTTACAACGCCCATATATTTAAAATAACAATCTTTTTTAGGGGTGTTTTTGAATTTTTATAAACCAAAAAGAGATTTGGCCTACTATACATTTTTTGGATCGTTGATTATGAATTTTGAGGCCCCAAAGCTTTAAGCTAAAGCCACACTTAAATAAGAAAATCTAACCCTTTTTGGGTCTTTATTTGAATGTTTAAATTTGTTTGATCCTAACATATCGTACGAGATAATGTCGAAATCGGAATACCAAAAAAATCTATTCTGATTTGCAGCATCTGCAAAATTAGAATATATTGAATTTCAAAAGTAATGCGTTTGTCGAAAGCATGAAAATAATAGTCCATTAATTAAGATTAATTATAATTTAACATAAAACAGATTTTTTGGGCAGATTATCTGAGAAATGTTTAGCAACCAAAGAGTGAATTAAAATGGGACGTAGAATAATCTGAATAAATGAACTTAAATATTTATCATTTGAGTTTTAGAAATTAATTTGGTATTAGAAGCTTCTTTAGAAAGTATTTATGTTTTCCAAAAGTTAGTAATCAGTAAACTTTTCCATTTACATTATTTGCATCTATACACATGCAAATTCACTTTATGTTTTTTCAATCAGTTCCTGGAAAACTTTTACATAAAATCAATGATTTTCTAAAAACATTTAAAATATTGTTAGTTTACTATTAGCTATTTGAAAGTAACGAAAGACCTCTGAATCACATTATTATTTAATCTAATCGTTTCCGAACACTTCGTTCTTAAGGAGGTTTATCCGTTAAAAAAAATAATGACAGAATGTAATAAAACGTGAATAGTATTAAAGTTTAAACATTTCTGAACTAAAATCGACTTATTTTTACTTATGTCACCGACTTAATTAATTTTTTATTCATAAAATAAAAGTCGTATTTTAACATTGCGCTTATGGGAAAATTTGTTTCGGCTTTATAAAAAGTAGGGTGCTAATGACACAGATCGATGAAACTTAATAAATCTGATAAATAATTACTTAAAGATTACATTCCCAATTAGTTTCACATACTTTATCGACTTTATTTTCGTAAAATTAATAAAAAACACGTAACATAACCAAAAAGCTCATTATTTTAGTGACGTTTTTTTAAATTCTATAATACTATGAGACTTTTTTTGGTAATATTCTTGGATTATTAATGGTTTTTTATAGTTTCTTTTCAATTAGTAGCTTCCAAAATAAACTTAAAAAAAAAATTTATGTCGGTAATCGTAATTCCTGCAAAAATGTAGTAAACAACGGATAAACCTCCTTAATTGATATAATGTCTCTTTTTATTTAATTGAAAATATTTTCGTCTGACTAAATTAAAAATTTTCTACTTGCTTAATGCAATATAAATTTTAAAACTTTAGTATATTTATTGCAAACTGTAAAAAGTAACTTTCTTAGATTTACAAAAAAAAATAGAATTTATTCGAAAAATTAGCGAATTTTTAAAAAATTTTGTAAATATTCTATAAAAATCGTAAATTTACAAAATTTAGTATATTATCGAAAAATTCGAAAATTTTCCATTTTTTTTGTGATTTTACGAAAAAAGTTGTAAATTCACAACTATTTTTTGTAAATTTTCGAAAAAAAATCTAGAGTTCTCGAATTTTTCGTCAATATACTAAATTTAGTAAATTTACGATTTTTTTCAAATATTTACAAATTTTTTTTGAAAATTTACTAATTTTTCGAAAATGTTCTAATTTTTTTGTTAATGTAAGAAAGTTACTTTTTACAGTGCATATTTAAAAATTTAATAGTTAAAAACTTTGGAATGGCCAGTTAAGGCATTACTCACTTTTTAATAGGAACTATCCTCTTTGGGAATTCAAAAGGATTAGTTGGATTTAATAAATAGTGCAATAAATCTGAAGTAAAATAAAAAATTAATAAACGATGTAAAAAAGGGTATTTAAAGTTGGGAATAAAAAGAAGGGACATAAATAATTTGGAGTTATAACGTCGAATTGGTAATAACAGTGAGTAAAATTATTATATCCTTAAATCTTATAATATTAGTAATATTTCTCATCAATTTTCATTCGATCGTATATTTCCAGATGAAGTGTTACGTATGCAAATCGTATAACGGCGACAACGGCTAAAGAGAGAAAGGAGGTCCGCAGCACCTGCGTTATGTTGAAAACTTTGTGAAAAGTTTTCCGTCCAGCCTTTATCGGTAAATCAAACTAATATCAATAATTGCTAATAGTGAGTATGTATAAGGTTATATCTATGTATATATACAAATGTACGTAATATATAAAGAAAACCACAAAATTCTCTTGTTAAATTAAAATCCAATGGGGATAGCAAATATACTCTTCGAATCCTCGAAGCAATAATTTACGCTAGTTTCCTCTGGACAAGTAAATACATAGATATAAATATATAGATTTGTGCGAACAAACGAAACATCCAAGTTTAAACGTTGATCGGCTGACTGAGCATTATCTGTGTTTGCTGTGTGTTGAAGAGAGAAGACTAAATTTTATCACTGAATTTTATGTCCAAAAGAGAGAGAAAGAGAAAAGGATTGTTTTCGTTAGTCGTCACTGTTATATACAAAAGGATTCTCGTCACATATTACACAATATATTCAAAATAATTATTTGTTTTATAAGTACCTAAACTACTAAACAATACAAATCGAAAAATTTTATTTTATTTTAAATGGCCATTCGGTCTTTCGGAATTTTAAAAATTATTGGTGCTTTGGTAAATATTAAATATTATTATTCTCTTTCTGAACAAAAGTTTATATTAAGAATTTGTCAAATTTTGGTTATTTAATTATATTATGTTTATATCGCAGAAGGCTAACAGGCATATGGCTTTATTCAATTTTACATATAACGGGCAAAAAAGCCTATTTTCTATCCTAGGGAGACGGCTTTTTTGCCCGTTATATGTAAAACTATGTTTTAAATCAATCAGGGGACAAAATATGTTCGAAATATATTCGAAAACCAATATTTTGTCCCTTGTTTAATAAATAGGTATTTAAAACTCGATGGATTTTTAAAACATTAAAAAAGTTCAGGCTAAATTAGCGAAAAACATAAGGAAATCCAGTGAATCTTCGAGTAAATGAATAAAATAAAGGTTAGCATGTAAATTTTATAAAAATTATAGGTTAAACATTTCATCGTAATTTAATCAACTAACCGATTTTGAAATTAATTTAATTTAGGTAAATCAATAACCAAATGCATATAAATGCGTAACATTTGTTTGAATGTTTGCAATTTCCCTTCGAATTAACGAATCATCCATAGTTATTTGTAGATTATAATAGAATTTCGTGTAATTGTGTGTGTTTGTATTTTTTTTTTTTTCGTATAAATAAATAATATAATTTTTTTATTAAAGACATAAATTATCGATTAGTAATTATTTATTAGAATAATATTTTAATTTATTCATTTAATTATTTCAGCTTAAATGTAAATATTATTTTATTATTTTTGCATATATATATAGAAACTATTAGTTGTACTCTAAAACTATTTTAACCGATCAATACATTATTTTAAATTATAATTATTTAAAATAAAACAAATACCAAGATAATAACTTTATTCAGCAAATCACTGTTTACAGAAGTAAAATTGTCCAATTATTTTATTTTTAACCTTTTGTAATATTTTGATTCTTGGAGAATTTAAAGATAAAGGTAAGTAAAATAGAAGCTTTTTAACGAATTTAAAGGAGGCTAGCCACCTGAATTCTCAAAATACGTGTAAAGATATATCAATGACATTTAATTACTTTAGAATTTCAATTAATCTTTGTTTGAATATTTTAATGACGAAAGTTTGATCGTAGATATACGCAGTAATGTATTGAAATTTTCTCAACAGAAACTTTGTAAATCTAAATTCTTAGAGTGTATTTGCTACTGGATATACATAAACACTTATACATGCATATTATCAGATTTAAACTTATCGATGTATATTGAATTTGTATTAAATTTATATATATTCAATGAAATAACTTTTATATTTGCGTTTAATTTAAGTAACTGTCTGGCTCTAGCTTATTCCCTCCGCAACGTGCTTTGTAATCATTTTTAATTTATTCAACAGAGATAATTAATAACCTCGTTTCATCGTTAAACTACTGTCAAATTTTTCTCAAAATTCAATACAAAATACAAAATATTATACAGAATATTTTTTTTTCTAGTATTTTTTTGAATGAAAATTCAAATAAAATTAGCCCTTATTTTTTAGATAAATCTACGATAGCTGAGTAGAAAATTTATGAATTATGTCATCCACGGACTTTTTTTATTCATTTTGACTCTGGTTTCATATAATTTCGTAGGTTGGTTCTTGTCTGATGATGTGGCTCGCATTTACAAATGTAAATTTTAAAATAGAAATAAAGAAATGTTATTTTCTAAATTCAGTGAATAGAGATAAATAAGTTTAAAAAGCCTGTGAATGAGATGTTGATACTAAATGTAATTAAATGATTTGAAAAAAGATTTAATGGATTAGATAACGATTGCAGGTAAATTATCATAAGATCTTTTCTTCAAAGGTATAAATTTTAAAATAGAATGAATATTTAGATTTTTTATAGATTTTTCTTATATTACTCATTTAAAATAAAATAAAATAAAATATTTAGGTCAATTCAAGGTAAATAAAAAACTTTTATCATTAATATTTAAAAAGTACTAAAGTCTGTATTATAAACTTTGAAAATTTTAATGCATATGGTAAATAAAAATTTAAATAATATAATATTAATTTTTCTGTATAATGACCAAGACTGGGCTAATGTTGTTGAAATTAAATAAAATAAAACAGTATTTTTAACGTTGCATTAGCCCAGGCTTGGTCATTATACAGAAAAATTAATAATATTTTTAAAAAATCAACATGGGCATAACAAGATTAATAAATAAATTAAATAATATAATTCAAACTTTTATTAAAACTCTAACACAGACTGTCAAAAACATATGAAATACAACCAAAGAACACGAAACGATACTTGGTCATAGCAGCCAATCGTATTTTAAGTAATTTCAGTGTAATTTTTAATTATTACCCTTAAATCCTTTATTTCACCCATCCCCCTTTATTCTTTATATTTTTAGCTTCGTAAAGAATACGGCTCCTTAGAAACATGTTATATGTTAAAATTCTACCCAAGTATTTACTATTATAATACTAAATACTTGTCATTTTTTAATAAAGTTCTTTTTTTATGTAATTCTTTAGAATTTCCAAAGAAATTCTCACTGGAGCTAAATAAGCCTTGCCAAAATGTAAGGTGAATATGTTTTTTCCATCCTGTTTCTGACGGATTCAATCCTTCTGAAATCTTTACCGGATGTTTCACGGTGTACGAATATCCATGATACATCATTTAATCAAAAGATAAAAAAAATATTATTATTAGTTTATTAAGCATCCGGTTTTACATGAAAATTCCATTAATGTTGATTTATGCAAATGAAATTGCTAATTTAAATTATTTTAGAATAAATATTTTGGATTAATAATTCGAAATTAAAAAAAAAACTTGATTAATTCACTAATAAAAAAAAAAATAATATTTTTTAATGGTTCACTGTAATAATGTTCTACAGAAAGTTATTGAATGCTGGACAAATAGGCTGTTTATACGGTGTTGAAATTCAGGAGTTAAAAATAATAGAAAGTATTGAAAAAACGCATGGTAAATATATCCATATAATTTTGGGTATAAATGTTAATAACCCGCACTCTACATACAAGTTGGAGGCAGGAGTGAGAACTTGTTATTACATTTACAAAAAAGGTCCATGCATTATATTTCAAGTGTACTGGAAATGTGGAGATGGGAAGATATTCAAAAATCTGTTATAGGGAAGAAATAAAAGGTACTAGAAATCAAAATGTTAGAAATCTATATATAAAGAGTAAGAGACTTTTTTTAAAAACAGAACTAGGAGAATAAAAATATAATAGGAAGGTGGAAGAAACAATTAGCAGGATAAAATGTGAAAATATGAACAATGAGAGAAGCAAGGGTTTTAACGAGGTTTTAAAAATGAAAAATGTAAATTTTGTGTCATTGAAGATGATTATAGAGGAACATAGATATTTGACGAATAACAATATCTGGACTTGCAAAGAAGCCGGAAAAAGTTTGAAAGCAAGTATTGTAAGTGACCTGGATGATTAAAAGAAAAAGAAGGATTAGTTCAATTGGAGTTGATTATAAAATTATATGAAGACAAGCAGTCAGAAAAGTCCATAATATAAAATGTCTAATCTTTTACATCTATGGAAAATTTCAGTAAAAGAAATTTGTGTTTATGTACTAAGGTGGTAATTAATCGCAAGGAAGGGGAAAATAGCACTAAATGATGGTGTAAAATCTATAATTATATAACGTCTTTTTGTTATTGACAGTTGTTAAAAATAAATTCAAGGTAATAAGTAAAATATAATTTGAGAGTGTAAAAATCTTGACTAGTTAATTTAGAGAAAAATAAATATAGTCATTATTTTAATGTATTTTTAACTAAGTCTATTATCTTCATTTTAAGAAAGTATAATGTGGAACTTGTAATTCTATGTAAATAAACATGTAAAAAACTTGTGAAAGTTGAACAATAAATAAATATATAAATATAATATTTTTTTTTACTTGTTTCATAAATAATTAATTTTTCCTGAAATTTTGAACACTCTTTATTACGTTTCTATTTCGAACAATAGCGATTTTTTGGTAAAATATATCATTTTTAGATAGGTTTGAGTATTAAATCAAGAGTCAATCAAGACTTCGCTACAGGTTTATAAGCTAAAAGATTTTTCCCAGTACGTGTATCGAAATATCGAGTATTCTATTAATAGGATAGTATACCATAAATAGTCGTTTAAGAGTTAATACGGATATCCAAAAATAAACGAATTATTGAACAGTTTAAACAGCAGTAACTTTTTCTTGTAGCTAATTGTATTAAAGTATTAAAGTCAAACGGTTGAACGCCCACTAACATTTCTATTTATTCAGATAATAATGGATTAAAACTTTTTTTAGATTTCATTGAATTTGTTACAGTCAATAAATAAGCTTATTGTTTTAGCATCGATGCACTAAAATTCCAGTCTTAATAACTATTAAATATTTTTACACTGAAAATAATAGATAATTCCCATAATGATTTGGTAGAATTATATTTGTCAAATTAGATATTATCATCCTACTAATTAATCCTGATAATTATACTTGGGACAGTTACGTCTCAAAAAAGAGATCCAAAATGACCCATGCTGCACATTGGGATTGTTTTCGGCCCATTCGAGAATCCGTAATGTAAATTTTTACTAAAATCTAAATAAATAAATGGTTTTTACTGATAAATGCATGCCAACCGTTTACGAAGGATAGGTGTCAGTTTAATTTTAATTTAAACTAAAATTTAAAGCCTCATGAGGTCGAAATAATTTTCTTCAAAATTTGTAGTTTTAAATATAGAAAAAATAAGCTTTTTGAGAAAAATATTTAGAAGAAATAAAGCCAAGATCTGAAGAGATGAGAAAAAGAAAGAGTATAAAAGAAAAAAAAGTATTTATGTTTACTGGAGTTAAATCAAATAATAATTGAATGAAAAGCAAAAAGAAAATGTTTGAAGAGTATAATTTATGATAATGAGTTAAGAAATTCTAATATTATATTAAAAGAGATCTATTAAGAAAGAACGATTTAATAATAATAAATAGTATAATTTAATTCCTTCAATTGAATTATAAATAGGAATTAAAGAGCAAAACGCGGACTTTGAAACAACGACAACTTTGTCTTTCCTTTTCTTCTATAATACACAAAGTTTAACAAAACTTTCTTCCCTCTATATTGCTCTATAGACTATATACATTTAACCGTTCAACTTTAAGGTAATGGCGGTTATACAGACGCACCTAACGTAATTCTGTGTATTTCAATACTCGGAAGCTTATTAATATGCACAGGTTATAGCAACCCAACATCCCAGCATCCCTTAGTTACGATGTGAAATTTTCCACCAAAAATGTTTAACCTTGTATCTTGACAAGCCAAATAAATCCATGCCCGCGATGCGATAAGTCCGCTCTTTTCGGCTCTGCGAACGAATCTTTATGTGCAAATATGTACGCCCAATTCTAGTTTTAGTTTAGCTTACACGAAATGTTACGCGAGTTGCTCTACTGTAACGATTTACACCTGAAAACTTTGGATATGCGATTCAGCTTGTTTTCTTTACATACCCTATATTTTACATTATTCTATTTTGCATTAAACTTTTATGCTTTATTCTATTTTACTCTACATTTATATTTACTCCTTTTTCGAGCAAAAGTTACAATTTTTTATTTAAATAAACTATAGCGTGTTAAATAATTTTTTTTGTTTATAAAAAGAAAAACTTGATATCTTATTTAACAATTTTTGCAAGATATAATTTGACTTTGCAGGCAACATTTTACACCAGAATTTAAAACATAATTTTACATACAAAGAACAAAAGTTAAGCCACATTCAGGTAAGAAAGTAGCCTTTTTTTGCCCTAGATATGTAATATCTATTTGTTCAACAAGGGAAAAAAAGTAGGATTTGGCTTTCAATGCAGTTGTATGAACGAGTGAGCGTAGCGAACGAGTGCAGACAGTATTGAAAGTAAAATTTCCTACATTTTTTCCCGTGTTCAACACATAGTTTTTCATTAAGAGCGAAAAAAAGATCGCCAGAAAGTAAGAAAGTAGACCTTTTTTGCAGCGTGTAATGAAAATTATTATTAATTGCAACAAATAGTCACTTTTTATTTTAAAAAATTTTCATAAAATATATTGAAATAAGAGAAATTTTTCATTGTATCTGAATCCAATGAAAAAAGTAATAAAAAAAATTTTACAGGAAATTATTTATTTTTTTATTTGATGTTTTGAATAAAAATAAAATTTCTACAAAATATTCATTTTGCATATGTAATTTTATTTTTTAATTTATCAAATGTTTGTATAAAAATATTATTTTTCATTAAATTGAAATTGCTTTAAAAAATAAAAATAATATTAACGTTAATAAACAAAATGAAATTTTAAAAATCACATAAAAAAATAAAATATAAATGATAATAAAAAAAAAAGTATATCGTCGAAAAAAAGAAAATATCATAATATTTACGTAAACGTCAATCAAATATATTGATAAAAAAAGAAAAAATTGATATAAAAAGTATAAAAATTTTACTCCAAATACTTGTCACTTTCGAGTAAATAAAGTTCAACATTGAAGAATATGTAGTTTCCATAGAAAATTTTTTTTTTCTTATCATTATTATTGTATATCTCATTTGTAAACCTTACACATACAAAAAGTATAAGAATGAATGTGGTTAACAAGTAGGCATCATATTTTTATAAAAGAATCTAAAGAATTTTCCTGCTTAAAGATAATTTATGAAGAGAGAGAGAGAGAGACTTGAAGAGTTATCCTCGTTCTCTTTCATTGTGTTTATTACTGCAATATAGCTGAAAATTTTCTTAGCGTATGATGTATGTACGTAAAATGAAGCAAAATGTTTACTGAAGGTGCGACTGGAATTTCCTCTCGGGTAGTTGACATTCGTCATTAAATAAACTAACGAGTAACCTTTATCATCATCATCACATTGTAAAGAACTTTTATTTATATTTTTTTTTTATATACATACTTCAAAAAAAATATTTTATACAAAGCAGAAATTTTTTAAATTTAAAGAAAATAGAGGCATCGTGGTTTACTTTTCAGATTTTTATTAATAACCTAAGATAAAAGATATTTTGCATTGTCATTTTTTCACGAAAAATTGCCAATGGGTGGCATTTTTTTTAACCTATCCGATAAAAAAAATTTTTTATTTCAAAATTTAATTTAATTTTATCCTATAAGGTCCATTATAACCCAAAAGGACCAGTATGACGCAAAAGTATTGGCCCAAAAGAACCAGTCTGGCCCAAAAGTACCAATTGGCCCAAAAGTGTCATTCGAAAGCGGTGGCAGCGTTTATTACTTTATAATATAAAAAGATATTGAGCTAAGAAATAAACTATAAGTCAGGTAAGTTGATACTAAGGAAAATTTACTCAGAATAATGAAACCTACAGCATATCAAAAAATTCAGCGAATTTGACTGAAACTCCATTTCTTATCCATTTCAGTGCAAAATATCTTATTGAGACAAAAACAAAAATTTAAATAAATAAATAACAATAAACTAGTTTACCAGTCCCAAAAACGTATAAATCTGATAAAGTTTAATAATTTAAGAATTGTAAATAATTTCCATGGAAATGTAGAAGAGTTTGATTTCTCGAAAGTTCACCTTATAACTAATATGGGCTCTTCTATTATGAAAATTTGTTAAATTAACTTTTTTCAAGCAAATCAGGTATCTTTAGGGCAAAGCAATTTTGTTAATGAATAAAACTAATATTAATGTTTCTAAAAATAATATTTTTTAAAATGTAAATAATTAAAATTGTATTAATAACAAAACTGGAGAGTAGAAATTTCGTAACATGTATGTAACAAGAAGATATAGACGTCCCTAAGGGCAATAACCAAGCATTGATTCGTAATCAGTGCTCATGCATACTGCGGCTTTTTGTTTCTATGTGTATACACAAACGATAATGTGTATGGACTCAAATTATTATATGCTGTATAACCTATCATCACATTTATAGTTGGATATACGAGGCCTTTTATATAAACTCGGTTGTTTAAAAAATTTTAATTACAGTTCTTCAACCACTATAGTTGTTGCTTCATAATTAAACTCAAAAAACTTTTTATAAAAATAAGAAACTTTGATTCATTGAAATATTGATTCATTGTCGATCTTGTTCAAATAACAATTTTTTAAAATTGAGAAAAATTAAAATCGCTTTTTCAATTTTCTTGAAAAAAGTATGCATATTTGCTAAAATAATTTATGGTGTAGTTTTTTAATATTACCACTAAATCACAAAAAATACTGCAAAAAAAAATAATTATAAGTTTTGAATTTTTATAGTGAAACAATTATAAGAATAGTTCTTTAAAACTATTGAATATTTTCAAATGGGGCCAAATTTCTTTTAATCAGTATCTGAGAAATTTACCAAAAATCGAAATTCACAATGTAAAATTTCTTTGCTTACTATCGTGAAAGTAAATTTACTATATTGATAGTAAAAACTTCTATAAATTTCTAAGAAAATGTTATTATCGTAAGAGTAAATTTTCTATCATAATAGTAAATATCTTGACAGGAATTTTTACGTTGCAGTAAATATATGTCTCAATCTCATTATTGAGAATCAATGGAGATTTAAAGCTGCTTTTATTCAACTTTTTTTCGCTTTCTGATTGGCCTAATTAAATCAAGTATTTTTCAAAAATCCAATGCATTAATTACTTATGTATAAAATAAAAATAAACTAATAAGAAAATATTTATTCTTGTCAGCGGCCAGAAAGCACGTATTTCGGAGGGTAATTTACCTGCGATTTGGGCCATTCTTTACTTTTCTAAGAAAAAAAAGTTAAAATTTAAATTTGTTTAAATGAAAATATAAAAATATAAAAATGTAAAAATATACATTAAAAATGTTATAAAGAGTTCGTCCCATTGATTCGTAAAAAAAAAATATATGAGTAGCTAAACGAAATAAAACTAAGATTTAAGAAGTCGTGAAAAAAGAAAATTAAATAACGACAAAAATTTTAAACCATTAATTCATAGTGTAGATTTTATTTTGGTATATTATAAGGGCGGAGGGAGCGCAGGGATAAATTAATTGAATGATTATTTTTAAATTATTTTGACTCAAATTCAAACATCGAATCTATATATGTACTTATACTATAATTAATAATGTCCTAAGAATTGGTTTGTATTGATACAAACGAATTTCCAGGATTAAAATATAACTTAGAATTAAAAAAAATTATGTTTTGCCCTCGGTCGTAAAAAAAGAATGCCTCAGATCGCAGTTTGACATCCTCATTTTGCCTCAATATGGGGCATTCTTTACTTTTACTATTATTTTTTCAAATGACTTGATACATAAAGAAAAAATTAAAGAATTTTTTTTTTTAATTTTTGTTACATCAGGTCATTGTCAATCTTTTAAGGCCAAAAAAAAAAGCAGATTCTTTTTTTAGTGTGCATACAAGATTTTCAAAATTTTCAAAAACTCTAGTATGTTGGGTATCATAAATTACACCTTTGAAAACTATTATTTTAAAAAGGGTAACTTAATATTTTATAAAGAAATTTAACTATTTTTGGAAAATTTTCTATTTTTATATTATTTAAACAAATTATCCAACCCTCTTTTTTAAGGTGCCTGAAAGGAAAAATGCAGAGTTCAAAAAAAAGGAAATTAAATTTAAAAAGATAAGTATTGTATTTTATTTTTTCAAGAAATAAACTAAACTTTTTTTGTTTAAATATATTTTATAAGATATATTCTTGTATTATTTTTATTTCTTTTTAATTTTTACAAAAATAACTTTTGAAGCAATTGAATTGACGTGAAAAGCTCCGTATGTATTTGAATTTCTCTTTGAGTAAAATATATATTGATAATTTTGTTGTCGTCTTCACACAAGAATGTCAACAGCTGTAATTATCTCATACCTATACATAAATATAATGCATATTTTAATATGCAATAGTAAGGGTAGTTAGCATAAAAAGAAAATTTTTTCTTTTTCTTTTTATTAAAATGCATCAATTAGTATAAAAATATATTTAAAAAAGTAAAAAAAATCAAAGCTTTTTTCTTTTTTATATAAGCTAGTTTTTTTTTTAGGTGCTGTCAAACATTTTTTATCACCGGTACCATCAGCTTTTACCGACGAAGATACGTGAACTTTACAAATATTAATGCATAAAAAAATTATAAAAATTAATTTAAAAAATTTTTTATTTACTTTATTCCCACGTAAAAATTTTATGCTATAATGTGGCTATTTCCGCCCTCTCGGAATGACCACAATTATTATTTAATATTTCAAATAAAATTATATAAGTTGCTAAGCAAAAAGGAGTCATATAAACACGCGCGCGCGATAATATATGTATATTGAAACGGTAGCACATGATTGACTTTTATTCTTTGGATCGCGGGAATTTAACTATAATGCTGAAGAGGGGGAGGTGAAAGGGGTATAACCTGTAATAAAAATTCACTAATTTATCTTTTCAAAATTATATACAAAAATCTACTTTATTCAAAATCTTATTCATTAATATTTTACACTTAATAATCTAAATTTAATCTATTTCACTGTCCATATAATTTTTAACCGCTAATTCATCACTTTCAATAATTATAATAAATGTCACTTTTCACTAATTCAATTCTTTGCGATACACACATGACCATTTTAATTATTTTCTTTACCTTTGTCTCTGCTAATTATCTTGTTAATCTTTTCTTAACCAAAACTTTTCTGTTACTTATTAAATAAACTTGCTTCCATTTTTATAAGACTTCTTCCATAAATATCATTCCTTTAACAATAAAAATCCCATAATAAAGATGTCCGCTAATAGAATATTATAATCAATATTCGATTAAACAGTTAGTATAACTTGCAATTAATTATTAATCCTTATCGCGGCAATATTATTTATTATCAAAAATCATTAATTTATCAATCTTTAATTACTGAAACAAACTTTTTCAACACTTATCAATTAATTTAATAATCAACATTATTCTTTTTATAACAATGTGCTTTTTCTAGTATCGAGGTCCGCACAACAATGCTCTCCTTAGCCGGCCTTTCTTCTCTTCTCTCGTCGCCTTTGCGGTCACTCTGTATTTTTCGTGTGTCGTGCGTGTGTGCCGCTATTACTTGTTACACAAATCAATCATTTCTTATACAAACTATCGCGCATCAATAATCTTCCGCGCACTTATGAAATTTAGCATTTCCGGGTCTTATAGCAACGCTATAATGCTTACCGAAAGCTTAATTTTGGGTAAGCTCATTGCCGTAAGCACCTAAAAAAGTTTATTAATTTAACCAATTTTTCGAAAAATAGGTTGAATTATTAAGTTTTTTAGGTTAATTAAGCTTACTGCAGTAAGCTTACCCAAAATTCAGCTTACGGTAAGCTTAATCTTTTTACGTGGGATTAGTTCTTTTCTTTTACCCCAAAAAATTTTTCCATTACCTCTTCCCGTTTTTTCAAAAACTAATTTTTCGATTTTGCTTAAAAACCGAGCGCGCCAAGTAGAAACTTACCTTAAAGGATTTTTTAATTTTTTTTTTTTTAAATGATACCGCAAAGAAGTTAAAATTTTTGGTAGTAAATTATACTCTTCAAAATTAAAGTTTCCAAATCAATTTTTAATATTACTAAATCTTGCTTTTAAGTTTAATTTACTCATAGTATAAAAATTTTGCTTCCTTGGTAAGAAGTTAAAAGTATTAAACATGATAAGGTTAACTGCAGTCTTCTTTTACCAATTGGCCTTATGCCTATTATTAAGGACTTATTCCTACTACTGTTAAGCTACTATATGTTGTGATGTTGAATCGTAAATTAAGCTATCATAGTTTATTTTGCTTCTAATTAAAGATGCGAAGTTATCTGCTCCCGAATTATTGTGTGCAAGCAACTTTATTTGATTCATTCTCTGATTTTCATTCATATTCTTTCTTTAGGTTTTGGGTGAGCGGTTTCTAGGTTGTTAGTTTGTAAAAAATGAGAACAAGAATTTTATATTTGCGTATTTTTTATTTTGATGTTTGTTTCAGAATATTTTCTCCTTTTAAATTCAATCGCCTTGGTTTTCAAGAAAATTTTTCCAAAAATAATTTACAGGTGTCTGTAATGACTGAGTACTTGGGTTAATCTTTTCTACATAAATTGTTAGGTCGCCAACAAATATCGTACAGTTTACTGGTTTCTTAACACACTTCATCGCCTCGTTCAAGGAAATAATGGCTAGTCTTACGTTTATAGGTGAGCCTTGAGGAATTTCATTTTTAACTTTATAATTACTAGAAAGATGGCCATTTACTCTAACATTGATTGTTCTTTTAATTTTTTTTATTTCTTATATTTTTAGGAAATAATTTTTTTTTTGTAATTTTATTTTTTCGCCATAGAAAAATCAACTAAGTAATATTTACAAAAAAAAAGGAGACAATATACGTTTAATCCGAGCTATTCTTTATTTTTATGGCTGTAACTCGTAATATTCTATTTGAATATTATTATTTTCGAAAATAAAATTTTCAGTATACATTATCATTATTATTATTACAAATATTTCCAATTTTATATTATAAAAAGTTGTACAATGACTGCAAATAAAAATGTAGTTTATTTTCTGAGTAACAAGATGTCAACAACAGAACTTGAAAATATTCACTTCAATTTTTTTTTTTTTATAATTTGAAATGTTGTATATTACAATAATTTTTGCACATTTTTATTTACTTATTTTTTTTGTACGTGAATGGTTTAAAGTTATAAAAGTTTGGCAAATTGTAATTTTAAGATATTTTCTTTAACTGATCAGAGTTAAAATAAATCGATCAAAATTTTATTTTTTTATTTTGATCATGTTATAAGATATTTAATTTATTAAAAAATCATGAAATATGTTGATTTCTGTAAAAATTGTAAAATAAAAGTTAATCAATAGAGCATTCCAGGGTATATACGTAAAATCGGCCCCGGCCTAAATTTTAGATTTTTATGAAAAAATTGATTATTTACATCAAAACTATAATTTAACCAGATCTAGACACAGATTTTGAGATAACTATTTCCAATAAATTAATTAGCCCTAAGTCAAAAAGTGAATATATTTTCAATGTTTTGTTTTTAATAAAGTGCACATATTGTAAATATTTTTTACTTGGGTCAGATTCGAGATATAAAGTAAAAACGGTATCTCTAGATATTAGCACCTTCATAGAAAAAAATTAGCTACTACGTCCAAAAAGAAAAAAAATTATGGTGTTTTTATTATTTTTTTATGTAAAAATTTTGTAAATAATTTTAAAAAAATAAGTATTAGATCCAAGAAATCGAGCAAAAACGATGTTTCTTAATTCATAGAAAATAATTAGGTGCTACGTTCAATAAGAAAAAAACAATGGCGTTCTTTTATTTTTTGACAGCAAACAAATTAAAACAACATTTCTAACAATTTGAGTATCAGATACGAAAAATTAAGTTATATTTAATTAATTTAAGATAATTTCGCAGAAAAAACGTATAAAAAAGTATCATCTCCAAATTAAAAAAATGCAGTTTGAGATTTATGAAAAAAAATACTTGGTATAAAAACCTTCCCAGCATCCACGGGTTTCAAAACGTGCTTAAATTCTCTATATCTATATATATTTATGCAAAAAGATTAGTTTTTGCCGATGATCTACAAATATTCCTGCAAATTCCCAAGAAAGATTACAACCTCGGTATCTCATTGTTACAAAGTGACCTAAGAGGCATTGAAACTTGGTCATCTCAAAATAACTTATACCTTAACAAAGAGAAAACAAATTTTATTATTTTTGGTGATAAATCTTTTGATCTCAAAAATGCCTCCTTCTACTTTAGTGGTACACATATCCCTTTATCCAAATCAGTAAAAAATCTTGGCCTTCTTCTTGACCACGATATGAGTCGGAACTCCCAAATAAATCATATGTTTAAATCAATCAATTAAGTGCTCTATAGGCTAAGATACTTTGAAAATTTCATCACCCCTTTACTCCGTAAACGATTAGTAAGTTCTCTGAGTTTTCCTCTCTTTGACTATGGTGTTTTCCCCATGGGAAAACTCCTAGGCTATCAGTATGATAGACTGCAAAAGCTTCAAAATGCCACAGTCAGATATGTGTCTGATATCAGATTCCCTAACAGGACCTCCCCTGCTAGACTCAAACTAGGGTGGCTAAATGTAAGACTTCGTCAAAAATACTTTTGTGCAGTCTATATATATAACACATTAAGCAACAATCTCCCCTCCTATTTAAAATATAAAATTACGCCCCCATATTCGCCCACACCTCAAAGTCCCTACTTCTAAATGTTCCGAATTAAACAATTCCTCTTTAGTTTACATGCTAGACTTCTGGAACACTCTCCCTGAATATATTCGCCTTGCTCCTACCATAGAGTCATTCAAACACAATATCTATCAATATCTCCTGCAACAAGACTCTATCTCCTCTCTCTCATAAAAATTTTCGCAAATACCCCTTTATAAATTGCCCTTTCCCCTTACAGATTACTTCCTATCTTCCCCCTTTCCATTCTTCTCCCGTTTTCCAAATTTTTCCCTAATATATGCTAAGTGTTAAAGTTTGTAATGTTAAAATTTATAATTTAAAATTTATAATTTATATTTTATAATCTAAAAATCAAATATGTAAAATTTTTATTTTTCTTTTTTTCCAATATTAACAAGGATTTATACTTTTACTTTAATTTCATATTTTAAAACATTTGTAAATTAGCGTGCTCGCGCAATATTATCTGTTTACATTTTACTCTGTATCTTTAATTTTGTACAATTCTGTATAAATAAAAACACCAATCAATCAATCTATCTTTTTTAATTTTGCATATTCTCTTACATATAGATTGACAAAAATTAAAAGGTTTCGGCATGTAAGTTTTCACTTATATGATAATCAAGAGTCTCATAAAGACTCAAAAAATGATATATTTTTTTTTCACTAAACATGAAAAATTTTTGCTTTCTATATATTTATAAAATAATTAAAAATGCATATAAATTTATTACTAAGAATGATTTGAACTGAGAAAAAAAAATTAAAAACGTGATTATTAGCCTTTCAACTCAAAAAAAAACTATATAGTAAGCAAAATTTTTTATGTACTTTACTTGATCGTGAATTCATAAGGTCTAAGAGCACTAGAGAAGCATACCATGAAGGAGAGCTTTCAATTTTGTTATTTTCAAAGCCCTGCCGATTTTAAGGTCCATTTTTCTCTGGATTTCTTCATGTAGTATAATGGATATTATAACAAAGTGTTAATGACTGTAAAAATTCTTAGAACGTAACATAATGCCCATGTATTACAATAAAAATTATAATTTTAAGTAATTTAAATTTACTTTGATACATGAACGTAAATAAATTTGTGTGCATGTGTGCATCAGTTTTTATACTAACATAAAAACATTAGACATTATATAAAATTTTTATTCGATGCTTGTATACGTTTTTTATTTTATTTTTAAAACAATCTCTCTTTGAAAATTCAAAAGCTGTAAATATAAAAATTACAATTTTCTGTGTGTATGTATACATTATTTTTATTTTACACTACTACTAGAAAAATTTTTTTTACAAAGAATTTTATTTATTATTTTTATTGACACGATTTTTCAAGTGTGCTTACAAGAAATCCAATATGTAAACATAAATGTCTACATGGGTCAAAATCTAAAGCTTATAAATTTTTAATTTTTTTGAGCTTTTTAAAGGTTGCTAAGGAGTTGAGCTGCAGAGTAAAAAAAATTGATACATTTTAAGAAAAAATTTAATTTATTATTTCTATTTATCATTCCCATTTTTCGAATAATAGAATACTCATTAATGATGGATTATATAGCGACGGATACTTTAAATATTGTACGTGGAAGCTTCGAATATCTGTCGTTATATAATCCATCATTAATGAGCATTCAGTTAACTTATTATGTTTTAAACTAAATCTTCAAAATCTAATGTAAAACATTAAATAATGACATTTATAATGAACATTTTGACCAAAATTCATATTTTTTATGAACTAAAAATGAAAAACTAATCTTTCTCCCTGACAGGTGTACCATCATTTCCTGCTAGTTTAAATTCTATAGAAATCAAAAAGCGTGAGCATTAAATCAGTGATGGATACCAAAAGGACCTTTTTTATATCTAAGCTAATTAAAATCTGTCAATTTTCTTTCAGTTATAAATAAAATTTTTAAAAAACTACTCTCAAAGAAAGAAAATTTTTTATTTGACGATCAAAACTAGCTCAAGTATCATAAAATTAAGATTTCTAAAAGAATTTTTCCTAAATGAATCTGATATTCTATTAAAAAAGACTGCTTTTGAACTTAAAAAATACCTAACTTGCTTAGTTTTCCTAATAAGAAAAAATATTTTTTTAAATTGATGATTTTTCCCAAGTTTTCAAAATCCCTCACATCAAACATTATTCAATTATAAGAAGTATTTTATTTTCTTGCCCCAGAAAATAAAAATCGTTTACAATTCTTGAGCAGAATAAATGAATAACCGTAGCTTGTCACCGCAGATGGTAATTTACATGCACTTTATGGTTGATTCTTTGTTTTCCTGACCACGAGTTGTAATAACCTAATTAGCATTAAATGCAGTTTAATTGAAAACTAAATATAGGTCAACTATAATTAGTACCACGATTGTTTGTGCAACCCATTACAGTATAGGCAAGAAATTTTTTGTATTTGGAGAAATAAACATATTTCCCGAAAAATTAAGAATTTTGGGAAAACTTGAAAATTATCATAGGAAATAAATTATTGCCCAAAACATATATATATTTTCCCTTTGATAAAATATGACCCTTGCATAACTACACTGTAAAAAGTAACTTTCTTAGATTTACAAAAAAAATAGAATTTATTCAAAAAATTAGCGAATTTTAATAAATTTTGTAAATATTCTATAAAAATCGTAAATTTACAAAATTTATAGTATATTATCGAAAAATTCGAAAATTTTCCATTTTTTTTGTGATTTTACGAAAAAAGTTGTAAATTCACAACTATTTTTTGTAAATTTTCGAAAAAAAATTGTAAATTATCGATTTTTCTTGCGAATTCACAAAAAAAAATCGAGAATACCTGAATTTTTTGTTAATATACTAATTTTAGTAAATATACCATTTTTTTCGAATATTTACAAATTAATTTCTAATTTTTCGAAAATGTTCTAATTTTTTTGTTAATGTAAGAAAGTTACTTTTTACAGTGTATATATTTTTTGCCTTTGATAAAATATGAGCCTTGCATAACTATCATAGAATTAAAACTTACACCCATATACATCTGTATTACTAAAATGACTTTATGTAAAAAAAGTTAAAAATTTAATATTTACTGGTAAACAAATAAACACCAAAATTTCATAAATTTTTATTTATTTAAGTTATAATATTTTTATCCCAGAAATATGCAAAATAAAATAAAATAAAACAAAAATTCAAGTACTTATGAGATTAAGTGCATATATAAAATAAATATATCGTTTACTCAGCAAGTATCATCATATGAGAACATGTCCTTTTGGGGATAACAATCTGTTTTTATTAAACGACTTAAATGTTACAATAAAGGTGCATATTCTTTTTTTACATTTATTATTTAGTATATTGTGTTCTACTAAAAGTTTATATTACATTTATTACATTATGGAAATTTTTTTGTTACTTTTTTTACGTTAAATTTATTATTTATAAGTTATGTAATTTTTTATAAACACATTAAACCTTATACTTTGGACAATTTATAACTTGATAACTTTTTTAAATATAAAATTTCTTTTCACTACCTTGCTATTATATTTTTAAAGATAAAAAAGTAAAATAAAATTTGATAAACATTAAAAGATTTCTCGAATCTTGAGTTTACTAGTAAATTTTTATATGCCCTGAAATTATAAAAAAAAAAAGATTTTACGATATAACTTGTTAGTATTTCGTTAGAGAAAAAAAGTTTTAAATTTAAATGAAAAAGTTTGAAAGGAGACTGGGAGAGGAGAGAGGAAAGAGAAAGAAATTATTATTTTTAATTCTGTTTTCATTATATACCACAAAACTGAGTCAATTACCTACTCAGTCAATTACCAACACCACTTAAAGAATAAGCTTGCTCGACGCTAAGAGAGATAATAATATCAGAATGAAGTTGACGTTCGAAATCAGGAAATTGTAAACTTTTCTATTTTCTTCCACATTCTTTCTGATGCAGTTGCTTGATACGATTTTCGCCTTTTCTATATCTATGTAACAGTAACACAAGTAAAAGCAGTAGCCTTTAATTCAACTTTTCGTCCATCTTTTTTTATGGCTATATCTCTGCTATTTTCTTCTTCTTCTTCTTTTTTTTCTAGCTACATCTTGAAATAAAAAAAAAACTTATATCAACTTTTTCAAAAGTTCAACTTGCACAAGCTGTTTGAAGATGAAAGAAGAACCAATGGGATAAAGGAAATCCGGAAGTATAAGAAGAAGAAAAAAAGGAAAGATAGTGAATAAACTCTGTCTTATGAATCATACTTTTCAAATATTCAAATAATTAAAATACCTTAATTATTTTTAATCCTAAAACTTAAGTTATAATATAGATTTTCATTTATTACGAATTTTATGAATGTTCATTATAACATTTTTCACTAATTCATATTTTAAATTTTAAATTAACATTTTTTTTGCCCGCAAGAAAGAAAAAAAGATCACATAATTTAAAAAAGATATAAATTTTCTTTTCATGACAAAAATTATAAAGAAATATTATAATTTTTGTTTGAAAAAAAAAATAATAAAATAAGTAAATTAAATCAGTTATTCACAACGCCATCTTATTGCATAATGAACTTACAAAATTTTTCAATTTTTAAACTTTTTCATAGAATCCGATTCACTATAGATTTATACTCAAGACCGAAGTATGATTGCGGTTTTATAAATTTATTTTTTACCAATCTCTTATATTTAGACGAATACAAAAGAAATGTAAAAAAATACTAGTACACTGAAATAATATTCAATTTGTCGCAAGTAAAAGTTATAATCGTATATTATCTTCAAATTGAATTTAAATTGTCTGTGTTTAAGCACCAGTGATTCTGTGTTTGCCAAGAAAGCTAATTGCTTTTCTTAGTAAAACTGCTTTCATACTTTTAATAAATTATTATTGAAAAGTGTTGCCAACCAACATTTAACTTTCCTGGAAAATAACCCACGGAGGTCCCAAAGCAATTTATTATAAAAATGTCTCGCACTCAAGGTTTTTCTTTATAAAAGTAATGGATATACCCGCTTACGTAATTATAATTGTCATTAAAAATGTTAGGTGCTCCTAAAATTTTCATTTAGGAACGTTTGGGATTTAACTGACCGATGGATGTTACTTCTGTGAAATCATCCGATACTTCTGTAGAGAAAAACCTTGATTTTTATAATAAGTTGCTTCAGGACCCACACGAAGCATAAGAGGATAAAATCCGCTAGTCACAAGCGGATTGTTCTTGCGACAAACAGAATATTTGATCAAAGTATACTTAAAAAAGACTAGAATTTGCATATGCGACAAATAAACGTACGCTTGTGCAATTTACTGTATTTTGAGCAACTATTTTATCATTAAATTCATAAAAATTTTCACTTCTTAAGGGTTTGATAGGTTTTGAATAATTTTTTACAACTAATTTAGCAAAAATTGAATTTCTAAATAATTTTTTAGAAATGCTTTTGAGTATTTTAAGGTCATAGAAATTACGGTTGAAAATTGTTTTTGCCTTACTTTTATTTAAATACAAGTCTCTAGGATTAAAATGTTCGAAAATTTTCTTCACTCATTGTACACTGGTTTTACTTGAATTAATGTTTTGGAAAAATTAAAAAATATTTGCTAGAAAAAGAAAGTTAAAATTAATTTATAGAAAAATGCTGTTTATTTATCTAAAACAAACGTAATTTACAAATTTGAACACAAACAATAACAAAACCAAGTGTACAAATAAATCCATTGAAAATGACCAAATCAGCTGAAGTTTGTACAAACAACAAGGATTGATTTATGAATAAATTGTTCCTACTATTTAGTTTCACATAACAAATAAGGCGATTGAAACGATACAGTTTTAATAGTAAATTTATAATACAGTTATGAAATGTTTTTGCATAGAGGCATGCATGAAATTTAATAATATAACAAATGTGTGTTCTGTGTTGTATGTCACAATTTCTACAACGAATACCAAAATGTAATCGCTAATCGGCATAATTTAAGCGTATGATTAACCACACTCGTGATTTGACATACAGAAATGACAAAAGCTTTATACAAATTTCGTATTCACGCTATTTTGTAACATAACACATATATAATGTGCTTGCTTTAGAATGTTTCAGATATGCTATATTCAATAAAAACTTACATTTACATAAACATCAATCATTTTTTTTTCTAATAAAATATTACAGGTGAAATTTTGATTTTTGATTGTTTGGCATATAAGCACGTTTTGAGATCCCAAGAAACTAAAAAAACGGCTTTTAAAAAAGTCTCTCTCAACTGCGCTAGTATATTAAACCATATAATACTTTACAGAGAATTTTACATATTATACAAAAACATTCCGCAAGGAGTTCCTGAGACAAATCAAGTTTGTCTGTTCGGAGAATGGTAAATATCATTACAAACGAAAATAAAATATAATTGCAAAATTTTAGATAAAAAATATAAAAAGAAACAAAGTATATATATATATATACAATTTATACATAAAAAGTAATAAAATGTAATATTTTGTACAAAACATAAAAATTCTATTTCAAGTAATTATTCTAGATACAAATATATGGTATTTTCTTCAATGAGGTTATATGTTATATATTATATATTTCCCGCAATGAGATCGATAAAAACGTGTTTTCTTCCCACTGAGAAAGAAAAATTTCGCTTTGTCCATGGGAGCAAAAAAGGAATGCCCCAGATCGCACTTTACCATCCTCGGCTTCGCCTCAGATGCTCTAATTAACGTGCAATCAAGCGGGACCTTTTTGGACAAAATTAAAGTGGACCTATTGGATTTTGAACCAAATTGGACCTCTTAGGGGCAAAATGGATCTGTTTACATGAGAACAAACTGTTCAAAAGTTCACTTACCTAGTATTGTTTTTTCTTAGACATGAATCCTTTTTAATCAAAAATATATACTACATATTAATATTAAAAATATATAAACAAATGATATTATATCTCTAGATACAAAAGATCAAAAAATAAGCCATATAATAAAAAATAAAATTAATAAAATATTATTTTTTCTTAATTAAATTAATTCTTAATTATTTTTAATATAAGTACAATTGTATCAGAAATCAAAATATAAAAAAAACACTACTACAATCACTTTACAAGGGATATGGATAAAGTAGCAAAATTTTTATTAAAATAAAACACTTTTTTTTATATGTAGAATAATGTTCAATAAATTGTATGTATAATATTTACGAAGGGCATTTTTTTATGGCTAAATATAGTAGAATATGGCAAGATTCGCGTAGGATGCATTTTTATTATTTTCAATAAAAAGGTGCCTATAAATAGCCTTTAAAATATCGTAAACATATTCTCAACTTCTACGCTGCAATTACGGCAATGAAAATACTTTTCCAAATATTATAAAGTTAGGTTACGTTGCCAACACTTCAACCACCGTCATGTGAAACATTCGGGTCAAAATAAACAAAAGACACCCTCAATCACTCTACGGGGGTTGGCGCTCGAAGCCCCCTAGTTATCTGCCTAGCTATATATATAAATACATAGCGTCTCAAATGAAGAGAATTATTTTGTGTTTTCAAATAATTTTAGATTTTTTACCCTTTCTTGGATTACTTAGAGATTTGTTGTATATTAATTAAATTGACTTGTCAAAATTTTATTTAAATAAATAACATGCAAATGTACCGTAACTGAAATTAAAAAATGGTAATTCCTTACTTCAAGTTCAAGAAACTCTCTCAACAATAAGATTCCTTACATTAATTAACTCTCTGAAAAGAGGCTTATTTATCTACTTAATTTATTGATGGATTTCTCTATTTTTTTAAAATTTGATTACTTTTTTTTTCTTTGCGTTTTTATTAATAATAATTTTATTTAAACGAGTATATTTATAAGTTTACATTTTATAATTGTTATACTTTTCATATTATGCAATATTTATGTATTAAATTTTTAAACGACTATTTACATTAACATTTTTCTTATTATATTAAATTAAATGAAAATTAATTTCATAAAAGTTAATCTTTTAAAACCTTTTGATTCAGTTTATTTCTTATTATATTCTTATACTTTTGTATTTTATTTTTCTATTATTATTAAAATTTTAATTTTTAATATTTAATATTATAAATTGCATTTATTATACTAAAATTTTTAAATTAATTCTATTTTTTATATTTATATTTTTAAGTGTATGAGTACTTTACTACTAAATAACTGCAAATCAAAGCATTGTTTTTAAATAAAAGTACCCAGACTTAAAATTTTAATTTAAGTATATATATATTAGTATGTAGTAAATAAAGTAACCTGTCTGTTAAAAAAAATTACTTAGATTTTAGATTAATAAATGGAATTAGTGTCCATTTACCAGAAAATTAATCCCTAGAGTATTATTTAATTTATTCAACATAAATTCTGCAAATTTGTAGTCTCTTAAGGAGTAAATATTCTGTTTTATAAGAAATAATAAAACAGTGATATGGAGTAAAGCGCTAATTTACTAGAATTTAAAAAGTTTTTAGCACTTTTAGATTTCATCACTTAAAAATGATTCTGTGCTTATATTTTTTGTGAATATCCTATAATTTCACTAACTAGTAATTTTTTTTTTAACTTCCAAGCTAATATAGAGAAAATGTGAATGAAAATTTTAAATAACATTAAATTCAACTATTTATGCAATTTATTACTTTTGCATATTACAATTGTTATATTTAATATTTACAATACATAAATACTTTAATTAAACAGATAAATTAATTTAAAGTAAATAACAAAAATTCTTTAACAAATATAATTAAAACTTTTTTAAACTTGTTTATATTATATCAAGCATAAAATATATATTTTTACGTAATAAAAGTTAAACAGAAAATTTTATAGCAAATAGAAAATTTTTTATAGTAATCAATTATCAGAGTCAAGTAAAATTTTCACTTTGTGTTTTAGCTACTTCTTATTTAAACTATAATCTTATTATTTATTTTTTTTTTTATTCTCTAGTTTTTGAAAACTGTGAACGTTAAGGAATCATCAGAATATAAACTGCTTTTATATTTATGTTTACAAACAGATAAGAAAAGATATAAGAGTTGTTTTAATCGTTAGACATGTTTTTAATGGATATATAACAAAAGGAAAAAAAAAAAGAAAATGCATAATAATAAGTTAAAGGATGAAAATTAATGATATTCGAGATTTTAAAAACGGATTGGAAAAGTAGTAGTGATTTATTTTGGTCAGACATGCAATTAATCTTGATGTTTTTTTATTCATTTTAATATAAAAATATCAAATAACTTTACTACAAACAACAAAAAAATTTCTTATAACTCAGAATCAATTAAAACCTTTATTTCATTTGCATACTTTTCATACTTTTTAAACAGATTTACTAATAAGTTGTACAATGATACTCCATAAAAACGTACTAATTGGTCTAGCATTGAAAACTGGTTTGAGAAAAGGTTTACTAAAAATTTATCAGGTTACTGAATCCGAGTCCGGGGTATAAAAGTAAAAGAAAATATGGCAAAACCCTTATAACTTTAGGCGTGTAACAATGAACAAAACTTACCCATTTATTGAGGTATTTTATTCTTATAATTAGCCCAAATATCGTAATATTCCCAATGCTAGCCCATTTATAATCATCAAATAAGTTTAGTTACAAAATTATTGCAATTGTAATATTGTAATAAGCCTCCTAAAAAGGGGTAAATTTTCCCAAATTAAGAATTGTAACGTTGTTACAAACGCTAAAATTAGATTAAAATATTTTAAAATTTTTATAACCAGAACATTTTTAATATTATCTTGTATTATGACTAAGTGAAAATGGCGACACACGCACACACGTATATCAAATAGAAGCCCTGAACAAATAGAGAAGAAGAGAAGAAGGGAGAGAAGCCAAGAGGCGGGCCCCATTTACTGGTCATAATTCTCTTTTTCCATCTGGGGCAGTTTTCCGAATCCCGAAAATCAAGTTTAAGAATTTTTTGTTTTAAAATAATAAAAATTAGAAGGATTAAAAAACGGGGTCGAAATTCATAATAATTAGTTTCAAATTTGATAAATGATCAGAAATTATTATTTGTAAAAAGCATTAGTAATTCTAATTTTACGAATCTCTAATTGTTTCTGCAAAATTCATTTATGGTTCAGTTATAAAAAAATCTAGATTTTATAGATGAAAATCGACCTGGATGGACAACGACAATTATGACTTGGTTTTGCGTGACCAGTGAGGGGACATTCGGTGATCGGCCTTATAAGTATATACGTTTTTATATTTTTATACAAATGCGCATCGCCGGGCCGCTATTCAATGGTCATAAATGTCGTTGTCCATCTGAGTCATTTCTCAGAACCTTGAAATCTATATTTGTCAAAAACAGACCCATAAATGAATTTCGCAGAAAAATTCAATTCCGGATTCGTAAAATCAGAATATATTAAAGTACAGAATAGGATAAATTCCGAAAATAATTTTATAAAATCTTGTATTTCATGGTAAATTTTTGCTTTTTACAAATAATAACTTCTGATATTTTATCAAATTTGCACTGATTTTTAGGAATTATAATTTATATGCCTTGAAATCCTTTTTTGTTTTTATTCTTCTGCATTAAAAAGTTTATGCACTTAATTTTCGGGATTCAAGAAACTGCTCCGAATGGACAGCGAGAATTATGACCAGTGAATGGAGCCCCATCGCTGGCCATTAAGTATAGATTAATTTATAATAAATTTATATTGTTATGATGAAGTTTTGGAAATGTATTTTGTGATCAAGAATTCTGGTAAAGTTTTAAGTTTTTCAGTGACTAAGAAAATATTTACAGTGCAGTTAGATTCAGTGAAATATCGTGAATATTAAAGAACGTAAATGAGGGACCGCTCTTTTTTTATTGAGTGATATACGAAGTTATTGTTTAAATTTTTAAGTAGTAGATTGATATAGCTTATGAAATAATTGATTGATATAGCTTATTTTACCGAAACTGATCACCCCGAATGTCCATTTTCCGTTATTTATTTCCTGGAATAACTCGTTACTCTCGAAAATAAACTCGAAATAAAAAATTTTGTTTATCGGGGAAATATCATTCGGGGAATTCGGGGAAATGATATTTGGGCTAACGGGAGGGAACGGAAAATGCCAACCCAGCCTCTCTCCCCTATTGTATTACAAAATTCTCTAATTCTTCTCGCACTTTCTGTATACAAGTTATTCAATTATATACTTCATATAATTTTCATATAAATTAAAATATCAAAACTTTATGCTAAACTCATTAATATAGTATTACTTATTTTGTAAATATTTAATATATATAAACAAAGCATAACATAATTTCTGCAAACTATTTGTAATTCTCCTTGTTATAGAACCTTAATACAATAAATAATTTAATAACAAACAAAAAATTATACTTGGTTTGCGTTTTTATACAACCAGCGATCATGGAACATGTTCACTTATGACAGTTTTAACGTATACTCCCTAATTATTAAAAGTCCTAAAACCGAAATAACAATAAATCCCGAAATATAAAATATCCTAAGTCGATAAACCTAAAATATTCTAAATTCTTGTTCTTATCAGGGCCTGATTAGGCCCTGACTCCCTCTTTAAAAAAATATACCCAAAACAAATACTCCCAAATAAATATACCCGAATTTAATAATATAAAAACCTGTTGACTGGAAAATAATATTTATCTTAGGTACTATGCCTGAGCTTATATCAATTTTATGGGTCAACATGTAAAAATGCAATATAATAAGATTAGGTACACTATGTTCTTTACTCCAGTCAAAATACGGGGGGGAGGGGTGCACTTACGGTTGCTAATACGAGATTTGCTCTAGTATAGGTTTTTTGGGTCTCTGAACACGAAATCGGGGTCATTTGGTAAAGAAAATTGCGCTTCACCCTTAATTTTGCAAAAACTACCCCTAAAACGGGGTATTTTTGATGTCATCACCTTCTGAGTCAATAGATTTATCCAAGAATTTTTAAGATAACATTAATATTTAACCCCTAAATTAGCTAAAACTACCCCCGAAAACGGATATTTTCGCTATTGTCGCACTTTTTGCCGCCAGATTTGGTCCACAAGGGTCGCTGAAAACGAATTTCATGGATTTTTTAATGAAAAATTAATGTTTCACCCTTATATTAGCTAAAACTACCCTCAAAATGGGCGTTTTTGCTATATTCAAACTTCCTTTTTGGGGGTAGTTTTAGTTAATATAAAGGCAAAATATTAATTTTTTATTAAAAAATAAATAAAACTTGTTTTCAGCGACCCATAAAACCCTTGTGGACCTAATCTTGACGCAAAAAGTGCAGTAACAGCAAAAACACCCCTTTTGGGGGTAGTTTTCGGTAATTTAGCTATAAAAAATATAATAAAATCTATAAAATTCGTTTTCAGCGACTCAAAAACCCCTTGTGGACCAAATCTGGCAGCAAAAAGTGCGAAAATAGCGAAAACACCCCTTTCGGGGGTAATTATAGCTAATTTAGAGGTTAAATATTAATGTTACCTTTGAAAATCATCAAGATTCTTAATTAGCGACCCAAAAACCAGTGGAAACCAATTCTTGGATAAATCTATTGACTCAGAAGTTGATGACATCAAAATTACCCCCTTATGGGAGTAGTTTTTGCAAATTTAAGGGTGAAGCCCCATTTTCTTTACCAAATGACCCCGATTTTCGGTTTCAGCGACCCAAAAAACCTATACTAGAGCAAATCTCGTATTCGCATCCGTAAGTGTAGGCAAACCCGTATTTTGACTGGAGTACTTATACATTGCGCATACAAACAATATTATTTTAACACCATTTTAGCAGGAAACATGTTTATAGGGGTACCTTGAAAATGACAATCAAGGGGGGGTCAAAAGAGTTTAAGAGAGGGTCAAATACAGGGCGATCCAAAGTGGGATGCAGTGTTTGTTTATTAGTTAACCAATCGCAATTAAGATTACAAGCATCAACAAATAGCGATGCGCCTATAATAAAATAAAATTACGTCCCTCTCGGGATCAACGTGTATTTTCGATTTAAGGAGGGGGGGGGGGTCAAGTGTGACTTAAAATAATTTCAATTTTGGGACTTAAAATAATCCGGGTTAAGAGACTTAGAATATTTAGGAACTTAAAATAATGTTATTTATAATAAATCCCAAAAAATCTATTTCATACATTGAAGTTGAATAGAAAAAAAATTAATTTTAACAATAATGAAAATAAAGTAAAAAATATTTATTAACTAAAATTCTATTAATTTATTTAATTAAACTGTAATTATGCATTATAAATGATTTTCATTGTATAGATTTTTTTTTATATGATTAAAATACAATTAATTATAAATACATTATAATTTCTTCGAAATTTAATAAAATATATAAATTATTTAATTTAAAATTTTAAATTAAATCTATAAAATATTTATGCAGTATATTTATATATTTTAGTACAATAAATATTTATCGAAATCAATAAATTGTTCATTATTTATTAATTTTAATTCTTTTACAGAGGTAATATAAAATTCGAAAATTATTTATTAATTTAAAACAATTTTTTTTACCAATTTTTTTATAAGTTCCAGTGCTTTAATCTACAATCGATTAATTCATTCAAATAGCAAATTATAAATGCCTTTTTAAACTTAAAAGGGGAGTTAATTATATTCGTCAACATAACTAGGTAGTGATCAGTTTTTTATTATCAAAATAAATATTCTACATATCCTCCGTTCATTCTGATAGACGTTCGAGGCCTAAACCTACTAGTCTACAATTTAGGGTTTGTCACCAAAAAAATAACATACAATTAAAATTACCTTGATTTATGTTTTTTTGGATCACTAATCATACACTGTAAAAAGTAACTTTTTTAAATAAACAAAAAAAATAGATTATTTACGAAAAATTAGTAAATTTTCAAAAAATTGGAATATATTCGATAAAACTTGAAAATTTTCGAAAAATTCGTATATTTTCGATATTTTTTCGTATATTTTCAAAAAAAAACGTAAATTAAAATTGAGTTGTAATTTAACGAAAAAATCGAAAATTTACTAATTTTTTTTCGAATTTACGAAAAATAATTGTATAATTAATATGCAAGCATTATTTTTTGTCGAAAAATGAAGAAAGAATCGTTTTATAATCATAGAGAAGAGAAAAAAAATTTTTTTTTAACTTAATACCTGTAGAGAAGTTTTGCATCGCGCTAATCACTCATTAGTCATCTGATTCTATGCCCAAAATTTTGATTCAGTAAATGTCAGATAATACTTCGGGTAAAAAAAGTTAATTACACAAAATATTGAGTAACCCAAAAAACATTTCTTTAGAAAAATTAAGTTGCAGGGGTCCAGGAAAGCCCTTGCTGGGTGCTAAAGCGAGCTGGAGGGAGCTTGAAAGATGCGAAAAAAAATAAACCGGAAAAAAAATTTTAATTAAAAATGTGAAATAATATTTATATAATAAAATGATATTAATCTTTTTTATTTTTTAATGTTTTATTATTATTTTTATTCGTTGTTTCAACGGCTATCTTTTTTATTTTTTTAATGTTTAAAATGATAAATACTTTCGTATTTTATTTTTAAATGCAAATTTATTTATGAGTCGTTAAAATCATATCTATTGCAATCGTAATAACGTATTCTTTACCGTTTTCATTATTTTTATCTTTTTGTATTATGTAATTGAATTTTATTATTATTTTTATTAAAAGGATTTTTTTTTACTTTATGCATTAAAATTAAAATTTTAATTTTTTGACTAATCATTAATCGAATTCTTTACTGCGAAATTAATACGTGTAACAGTTGGGAAAAATTATTATTTAATGAAAAACTGCGTATATTTCGAGTTTACCACTTCGTATACAAGACTACTATTTTTTACTAACAAAAACCTTAATGAAAACGTACAAGTGAAGACGTTTATGTTAACGTAATAAACTGACGAAAATTTAATAATACCTTTCGATAGAAAATAGTTTTTGATATTAAAAAAAATAGTTTATGCATGTATTACAAGATAAAAAAACACAAAAAAAAATTAAAATTCACTGAACTCTGAATAAACATAATGTATTATTTAAAAAAAAATCGCGTTTTCTATAAAGTTTTTACTTGATTGTTCAAGGAACTAAAAAAAAAAAATAAAGTAAAATTGAAAAGAAAGTGTTTTCTTTTACAATATGGCTTGTGGATTCTTTATAAGTCACGAAACCTTTGTTAAAAAAAAAAAAATGTGTAATACATAATATACGTTTATCGTGAAAAAAAAATCAAGTCAAGAAAGCAATTCTTATGAGGTTATACTATGTTGATCGATAATAAATGAAGTCAACAAGTATATCAAAATTTAAAAAAATAAATTATTGAAAATTTTAGCACAATTTATGAAATTTATGATTGGAAAAACAATTTATATTTCAAAGTATATTTTTTTTTAAACGATAAATTTAAAATATGCAATATATCGATTAAAAATATATCCGACAGTTATAACACTTATTATTAATAGGAAGTACTTAATCTTGAAAATTTATATACTTTGTCTATTACTTATATATAGCGGAATAAATTTTAGCAGTATAAATTTTCTATTCTTTAGGTCAGTATTCGTCCTATAACCTGTACAGTGTACACAGTTTGCATATAATATACATGCATGTAAATTTATTTAATTTACTTTTATCATCAATTCTATTATACTCTATATTTACGTATCTTCAACCTGGACTTATGGTAGTTTTAATCATGCATTAGAGCTCTCTAAATTCCACCGAAAACCTAAAGTTCTCAGTATTTTAGATTGGAGCTTAACAAGATATGGCAATGATAGTCCATTCAAAAAGTGATCACATCCGTCGGAACAGATTTAAGGTTGGTGATTTCGCATATCTTAGGTTTTTTCTGGGTCTCCGAAAATCGGAATCCGAAACCTTGAAAATGTGGGAATTATCCCTAAAAATGAAAAACTACCTCTTTTGGGTTTTTTTTGTGGATATATCAAAATATCAATTATTAATAATTTTTATTTATCTGACCAAGCATTTTATTATTAACCAATAAGGTGTGTTTTTAATTATTTAGAGGTCGACCAGGGGGGTTAAAATACCCCTAAATTGATATGATGTGAAAAAATTGGAAAATAAATTTTTTTACCGCCCTTTTTCTTTAATTACTGTTGCATGGAAATGTTAAAACTAAAAAAAAATTTTTTAACCCATCTAGTGGAAAAACTACCCCCTGCTACCCTTAAAATATTCTTAATTCCTTTAAATGTCTTTATGATATAATCAGGGTTGGGAATACTGGACGCGCACCTTATCCGTATATACGGAAATGAAAAATATGAATTTTGATTTTTTGCCGTATGTACGGTTTATTTAATACGGAATAATATGAAAAATACTGTATATACGGTTCTAAAAATGTACGGATCAGTATTTTCAAAACCGTACATACGGATAAATTTGTACGGGACCCGTATTTTGTAAACCTTATATACGGTTCTCAAAATTTTTCAACCGTATATACGGTTGATAGAAATACGGGCCCATACATCACTCGTCCGTATATACGGTTTTTATAATACGGGAACAGTATTTTAGACAACCGTATATACGGGTCAAAACTTTAATCAACCGTACAAACGGATTAGTCGTATACGGGACCGTATATCATTTACCCGTATATACGGTTAATTTAAATACGGGAACCGTATAATATTAGCCGTATATACGGTTTTCACTTTATGGGAGCCGTATTTTAGATACCCGTATATACGGGTCAAACGTTAATCACCCGATTTAATACAGAAAAGTATTTATACATTAATAATACGGACAAGAATGAAAACGAAACCGTATATTATTCACCCGTATGTACGGATCAGAGGTATACGGGTCCAGTATAATTCTATCCGTATATACGGTTAACAAAATATGGATCCCGTATTTTAGGCATCCGTACAAACGGCTGAAAAAAATTGAGACCCGTATATACGGGTGGCTGATATACGGTTCCGCATTTCAGTCATCCGTATATACGGATAAATGATATACGGATCCGTATATACGGGTCTCAACTTTTTTCAGCCGTTTGAACGGATGCCTAAAATACGAGTCCCGTATATTGTTACCCGTATATTCAGAAAAATTTGTACGGACCCGTATTCATTTCACTCGTACATACGGATACGGGTTTGTAAAATATTTTTCCGTATATACGGCTATGAAAAATATGAACCGTATTTTTCTGTTCCCGTATATACGGCATACGGTTAATGCGCGTCAAAATCGCTCGTATTTCCCAACCCTGGATATAATTGCGCAAGATTCACCAAAAACTGTCTAGTAGACATATAGCATTATCATAAAAGAAGATTATGGACTGATGTAGAAAAATCTTTTATTTCTTCTCTAAGAAAGCTCATTTTTTCCATGTGATGTTAAACTAACAATATCAAGGAAAAGAGCATTTTTAATTTTTCTTATTATTTTATACTTTGTTATTTAAAATCAGAGTAAAATAGATCATTAAGAAAATTTTTTAATAACTTATGAGTAACTATAGTGTATACTACTACTTGGCGGCGAAGTTTTTCTCGGTTTCAAATTTTCAAAAAATGACTATCTTTATAGTTACGAAAGATGCATGGTCGAGCTGCTTTGGTTGAAAATTAAACCAATTGATTCAATTTTCAACTAAAGCAGCTTTACCATGTGGTTTTGTAATGCGGTTTATATTCCCGCCTTATTAGAATTTAATATGTAAAAATAGTTTGGTAAAATACACTCATTTATATAGAAATATATATAGTGGTGTGTATAATTAGTACGCATGCCTAATCTCGGGCCTCTAATAAATGAGAAGAGGAGATGTTTGGGACCGCTGACTTATGTCAAGTTCGATCTTCTTCTCCCGGATCTCAATTAGAGTAGATCTCGGAGAGTCGCATAGGCTATAGTTTTAATAATAGTTAATATTAAGCAGTTATTATATTTATAATATATTATATTATTATAGTGTAAAATAAAAATAGTGAACTTTAAGTTAAAAATAGTGAACTTTAAAATAAATAGTAAACTTTAAGTGTATAGTTTAAAATAGTTACTTTTGTACGTTTATGTAAATAAATTATTCTTAAGTTTAAATTAAAGGTAAATTTGTATTTATATTATTTTCTATTACCCTAAACTCAAGGCCCAAGTTTAATAAATAATCCCATATACCAATTCCATTATAGTTTAGATACTTTTGATTTTTTTAGTGAAATTTCGTATTTTAAAATTTTTTACTTTCTTACATAACTCCGATACATGTATAATAGAGTGGACCTAAAATTAGAGTTTTGAGAAAAACTTTGCTCCATGGATTTTTTTGTGAAGTTTTGGTCATAAAAAGTCCCCAGCTCCAAGGATTTTGATTTTGCTTTGCAAAAACACGTGCCTGTAAGCACCTCAATTTTCCCATTTAAATAATATGGGAATTTTGACTTTTCAGCTTTCTAATTTTTTAACGTGCTGAAAAAATTTTTTTAAACACTACCAAACAGTTAGAAAATGATATTTAGACATATAAAAACTGATCCCTAAAGTTGTAGAAGTCCCGGAACACTTTGTTTTATCAAAATAAAATTTTTAAAAATTGCAATTTTCTCATTTAAAATACATTATAAATAAAAAACAATGTATTTTAACTGGGAAGATTGCGATTTTAAAAAATTTTATTTTGATTAAACAAAGTGTTCTGGGACTGCTATAATTTTGCGGATCAGTTTTTATATGTGTAAACATCATTTTCTATCTATTTGGTAGTGTTTAAAAAAATTTTTTCAACACGTCAAAAAATTAGAAAGCTGAAAAGTCAAAATTCCCATATTATTTAAATGGGAAAATTGAGGTGCTTACAGGCACGTATTTTTGCAAAGCAAAATCAAAATCCTTGGAGCTGGGGACTTTTTATGACCAAAACTTCACAAAAAAACCCGGGGAGCAAAGTTTTTCTCAAAACTCTAATTTTAGGTCCACTCTAATGTATAATCAGTATATATAATTACTACAATTTTATAAATGATTTGTAAGAAAATGAAAGCATTATTATTATAGTAATTGATTTTATAAATAAATGTAAATAATAAGAATAAAAAATGTAATACTCTTCATGTTTTACTGGGGTCGGCGTGCGAAGAATGAATTGATATTCATGATCGTAATCGATGTGTAGTTTTAAAAAATAATTACCACATTAATATAGATAGATGTATTTTCATAAAAAGCATAAGAAAATAAAATAAAAGCATAAAGTATACATGACTTTTCTTCCACATATAATATATTATTATGTAAATAATCAAATAAAGTCGACAAGTCATTATTCTTAATAACCATCCTGTAACGACTTCCTTTTACGCCCCTTATTATTATTATTTTCCTTTACTAAAAACCACGAGCTAAAAAATATTATTTTTAATAAATCTAAAAGTGTATCACACAGACATACACACACACAGACATTTTTATCGTAATTCTCTTTATATTACATGTCGATTCGTATTATCTCTTTATATACTTCATCTTTTTTTTTACCTTCATATTCATCATAAATATAATACACATATTTATATTAGACCTTTGAGTATTCCAACTTATCAAACTGGACACAGCAATCGATCCTTGATCCCTCGAGAAATCGATAAAAAGTTAAAATCCGATTTTAAATATCATTGACATTGCCACTCATTTCATTATTAAATTAAGCTCAATTGAAAGCTTGGAGCATTAAAATTTAAGGATAAGACGAGGTCTAACGTACACGTACCTAGAACAATCCACTTTTGCCCTATCATTCTTTGGATATGAGTCAAATAGGAGTGAAAAGCAAAAGGAAAGTAAAAAAAATATGAATTAACGACGTGAATAATATCGATTTATGCCTCAAAAAATATATTCATGCAGTTCTTTCATCATATAATACTCTCTCTGTCCTATGCGAATTTTACTTACTGGCTTTTTATCTTATAAAGGCTTTACTTTTTTTATTTCCTTTTTTTCTTCTTCTAATATTTATTTAACTTCACATTTATATTATTCAATATATAATAAGTAACTAGCTAAGTATTTTTTTCTTTTTTTTTTTTCAATAATATTCATTTTGAATGTCACTGGGAAAATGGATTTAATAAAATTATACGAGTAAGAGACTAATGTAAAATTTATAAACCAATGATTATTTTAGACGTACGAGTTTTTAATTTTTAAAAATAGTTCTATTTAATTAAATTATTTGGTAATTTTGTTCGATAAAAATAAAAAAAGATGAAATATGTAATAAATATAGCTTTAATCAGAATTTATCTATATCATTTATCTAGATATAGAATTTCTAATATGCCTGGAACTAATTAGAGAGCTTGTTATGTACATAACTTTACTACACACAGACACTTGAATAACAAAGTGTTATTAAACGTGTATGTGAATTGTGCATGTAGTCTATATATTTCTAGGTGTATAATTATATAAAGAATATAAATACAAAGTAACGATCTATAGTTATTCGTTATTTTATCAATTTATGAATTGCCAAAGCTCTTGAACTTAATAATTTACCACAAAACAATTGAAAATTTATTTTTTACTAGAGTTAATACTAAAATTAGTTACTAATTTTTACTTTTTTTCGGATTATTATATTTTTTAATTTACAGTTTTTTATTATCCTCCTGAATCCAAATGCAGCCAAAATAATATTATTTGGAATTAAATTGATTTACAAAAATTAGTATTTAAAATATTTCAGATTAAATAATTTTTGTTTTATTAAATAAATACCCAATACCAAACCCTGTATGTTATTATTATCGATCCAAATTTTAATTTATTTTATTTTATAATATAAGGCTTCGTGTAATACATTAAAATTCATGATATTTCCCACTGTTCAATCAAAACATAAATAATAAATCTTACTCGAATGTATAAATTATTAAAATTTTTTTAAATTTTATATAAGAATCAAAATAAACACAGCTCAATCGTTATTAATTTATTAATTTAAATTCTAAATGTTTTTTAAGTAAACCTTAGTTAACCTCAAATTAATTAAGCGTAAACTCTAACCTAAAAATTGTTTAAAAAGTTAATGCAACCTAGAATTACGAATACCTTAGACTGGTCACCCTATTCAATAAATGAAGATGCTTTTTGTATTGAACATCGTCTTAGTACTCTGACAAACAACTTACAGGATGCCATTAATACACTTGCTCCTAGTAAAACATTAAACATGTAAATCCAATTATCCGTGGATTGATGCCGATCTTCGTTTATTACGTTCAAACGAGACGCCACAAGAAAACGTTATGCCAGGACAGGTTCTCGGGGGCTTCTTAATGAATTCTTAACTTTGGCTAATAAATTTGAAGAGAAATCTGAGGCAGCTCGTCATGCTTATATGCACAATCGTATATGCAGTGCTCTTGATTTAAAGAAAAATTTTTGGGGTTGACTCCTAAGGTAAATGATGCTCTTCACGGCTTTTCACCTCAAGAGCTCAATGTATATTTTAGTAACATCTCAATATCCCCCACAGAAGATCTTTCTATTGCTTCTAATATAGTAGATAACGCTCCTCTAGACGGTTTTGTTTTTAATAAAGTATCAGTAAACGATGTGATACTAGCAGTCTCACATTTCAAGTCACAAGCTTAAGGTGATGATGGCCTCCCTCAAAGCATAATAGCAAAAGCTTTACCAACTATAGCTCCTCACTAAACGCTACTCTTCAATGCATCATTATTGCAGGGAATATTTCCACCAGCCTGGAAAAAATCATGTATAACGGCAATAAAAAAAGTTCAAGTGCCTTCATTAACATCTGATTTTCGTCCTGTGGCATTACTATGTTTCTTGTCGAAGGTCCTTGAGAAGCTTGCTCATGATCAGATTGTTCTCTTTTTAAATAAATCCAAGATCTTCGATCAGTATCAGACGGGATTTCGCAAGTTTCATAGTACCCAAACCACGTTGTTAAAACTAACGGATGACATCAGAATGGGTAAAGAAAATAAGTTGGCTACTCTGCTGTTGCAATTCGACTTCTCAAAGGCCTTCGACAATGTTTCTCCCTCAAAATTGCTAAAAAAGCTAAAGGACATTAGTTTTTCCAAGCAATCCCTTCAGTGGATATTGACATACATCACTGATCGTTCCATGTACGTAACATCTAAGGCAACTACATCCTCTTCTCGTGAAGTCAATATTGTAGTCCCTCAAGGGTCGGTGCTCGGTCCCCTTCTTTTTTGTATTTACATGAATGACCTAAAGGATCACCTGGGTGATGATGGCACTTTTAGATTGCTGTATGCTGATGACCTTCAAATATATGTCCAGATCCCTGTCAATGAGATTGATAATGGTATTTCTCGCTTGTCGGAATCTGCTAAAAAAGTTTCAGAGTGGGCACAGCTTAACTGCTTGTCCCTTAACACCAAAAAAACGCAGGCAATTGTCTTTGGTTCTTCTAACACCATAAAGAAATTCAATGCCCTAAATATTTCCAACATTCAGGTTAACAGTGTTGGTGACAAGGTTCCGTTTGTTGATGTTATAATTAGTCTAGGGGTAAAACTTGATAGTACTCTTTCATGGAGGCCTCAAGTACTTCAAGTAACCAAAAATGTCAATAAAGTTCTTTATTTTCTTGGAACTATCCGGCCTTGCACTTCAATTACTCTACGCAAGCGACTGGTCGAATCTCTTGTGGTCCCTCACCTTGACTATTGCAAGGTAGTATACTCTGATGTCTCCAATGAGTTGGGTGTTCTACTTCAGAGACTAACAAACTTTGGAATTAGATACATCCATGGCATTGGGCGCAACGAGCATATCACTGTTTTCCGTAGAAAACTGCATTGGATGAGTAACTCAACTCGTACGGACTATTTCGCCTCTCTTATAATGTATAGGATAGTTCGTTTAAAAGAAACTCCTATTTTGCTACAACTATTCAAGCCTTATAAACCTGATAGGCCAGTTCGTGGTCCCCGTAAAGACTTAGATCCTACCACAGTTACAACTGATTGGGGCCTATATTCATTTCAGGTAAAGTATACTCAAACTTTTGGAACAAAATTCCTCCCTGCATTCGTGACCTGCGCTCATTAAATTTATTTAAAAAAGCAATAAGGCAGTATCTTTATAAATTAGATGCGTAACACTGTTTAACAACAGCTTGACTAAATTAATATTAATTAATTTTGTTATTTAATTATTTATTTACAAAATTTAATCTATTTATTTATTTGTTGACTGATTAATAAAATTCTATTGACAAATTTTAATACATATTGATTGACTATTGACTGATTGACTTTTGACTGATTGTTGCTATGGTTATGAACCTATATTATAATTTATTTGTACTTTAATTGAAATTAATTTTAATTGAATTAATATATATATGGGTGCTTTTCACGGGGACTGTATATTTTTTTATTGTTTACGGCACAACACTTATTACTTTTTCAAATTTTTTTTTGTTTTATGTTTTTCAAGGTCCAAATAACCTAAAATTTTCAATGGTACTGCTACAAATGCAAAAATAAATTCTACGTGTTATTCTTATGGGATTTTTTTATTTATGAGGATGGTGGTGACATGGACGGTGGCGACATTTTGAGTGTATTATTGAAATAACTCTGTATTGAAGCAATCAAATTTTCTCAAACTCTGGGTACCTTATTTTTTCATCAAAACATAGAACTGAAGAAGATATATTAGGTAAAATATGGTATCCACTTGCAAAAAACGACATGGACGGTGGCGACATTTTTTTTTATAAAGGAATTTAATAAAATTTAATAGTTTTCAATAATTTTCATAGTTAAAGCTTGCATATTTAAAATTTTAAGTTTCCCACGTTTCTTATATGAGTAGTTGAGTAAGAAAAAAAATACAACAGTGCTTTCAAGCCCATAAATATAGAATGCGCACTATAAAAGGTGGAAAACTTAAAAAAAGCTAAAATCGAGGGATAGACTTGTATGTGACCATAAGCTAAGAGAATAGCATGAAAATTTGTTTCGTTGAAAAAAATGAGTTTTCGGGACCTAAATACGTCATATGCATCCTACAGAAAAATTGAACTTCAAATTTTAAGCCGTTTTTTAATACTCAAAGTTTATAGTTAAGCAAAAGGACTGCGGACGGTGGCGACATTTTGGACACATATGCTCTAAAAAGTTTTCTTGTTAACTTGCCAATATATGAGCAGTAGGTTGTGGCTTTAAAAAAATATTATTTATCAACTTATTAAAAGAAAGAAAAGTGCAAAAGAGCTTTCGTTTCGGATATAAATGGGGGCTAACTATGTATACCGTTCCTGGAAAAGCACCCATATATATAATAAAAATGATTGGTTTTGATATTTTAAATTTTTTACATATATTTAAAAACTTTTAAATGGAGAACAAACATATTATTTCTGTAACATGTAAGGCACAAAAAGAGGCATGCTCAAAAAGAAGCCTGAAAGGATAAATTTAAACAAGATTGTAATGGCTTTCCTGAATGATAAAAAATTTATTAAAGAACTTTCAATGGATGCAGAAATTACAAGAAAAATTATCTTTTTAAAAGTTTGAACTACACTACATCGATTTATTTTGAAGATAAAAAATCCTTTTCTACTATCGTCTTTCTACAGAAATGCAGGTACTGAAATTATCTCCTTTGTTTCATTTAATAATAACTGATGGTAAAGGAAGTTAATGAATAAACATTATTAAATAATAAGGTAAATGATAAGAAGAGGGTTGATGGCTTGATTTGAAATATTCGTTTAAACAAAAAAAGCAGTGCATAGATTATTCATGAACCCACAGTTGTTAAAACTTGGATAAGCATAAAAATTTTAGGAAACCTCCAGAGCATGTGTATACAGAAAACTAATAGCATAAAATAAAAGATGTTTAGAAAAGCAAATAATAAATAAACATAAACTCTAATGTATGCATATTTAGTTGCGTAATATTAAATAATAAAGAAAGTTAATTGAAGCATTACCATACTAATTACATAGAGTCTATGTATTCGTATATATTAATATGTAGAGTGTAACAAGTTACTTTGTCCTTCACTCTTCTCCTGCGTGTCTCAAATTATCATGGGCGAAGCTTGCGCTTTCGTGTACGTGTATTAAAAGCCATATTGTTGCTGGCCTCTTGAATATGTGGTAGGGTACAGCATGCGTCGTTAATAAATGTAAGTCAAGTTAAAGGAAAATAAAAAAAGTTTTTAGATTGAGAAAAAAAGAATTTTAGATTGGTTAGAGAAGAAAGAAGAAAGAGAGAGTGTAAATGTTGGTTTAAGAAAGATAAGCATAGAAGAAGCCAGCTTAACTATATATACAGATAAATAAAGCTTGCTTATAGTATATATAGTTTTCGTATTGAGGTCGGTAGGATTTTGAGGCACGAGCCATAAGGGTGGGCTTAACAAGTGATCTTATCTGGTCAGATGAATGCCGGACTTGCATTACGTTTTTCCAAGCTTTCTTTCTTTCCTTTTATACTTATACAAGACTTTATAAAAACGAACGATTGCATCTTTAAAAAAAAACCTCACTGCTTTCCTTGAACATATACGTTGACTGAATGATTACGTCCAGAGAATGAGATGTTACAATTAGAACTGTTTTATAACGTGAGTTGTTTGTAATTATGTAGATTGCAGATAACGTTTTTATATGTTAATATCGAGAATTTATTTCTTTTATAATTTCCGTTTTTTAATTTTTATTTTTTACAGTTTTTCTTTAAATACATAGCAACTACAGAGATATTGATTTATGACTCTTGAGATAAAGATATTTTTTTAACAAAAGAATTTTAATTTTTATCTTCAATTTTAACAACTCAAAGTTTAAGTTTATAATTTTACTGTAAAATAATTTTGGTGGCAAAAATTTTATTTGTAAAACGATATTTAACTTTGAGAAACCAAAAGAGACAGTTCAGTTTCTTATTTTCTTTTTGAAAAACCAAAAATATTCTAAATAAATAAAAATACTTTCTTAACTCTTGCTTTAATAGGTCTTAAAGTCGCTCAAAGCATTTCTCTTTAAGCTCATTTTACACTTGAAAAGGGTAATAAAATATCTAATAAATAGTAAACAATTATACTCTATCTCCTTCTCTCTCTCTCCTTTTCTCCCTAAATCTAAATCTAATCTCTTCTTTAAGTATTCATATTTGGTGTTTCTTAAAAAAAAGCACCTTAAGGAACCTAAGGTAATTCCACCTTTAGCTACCCTGCTAGTTTGTAAACTTTAATAAAATATACATCAATTTTAATTTTTAGAAATTGAAAATTTTATTTTTCATGTAAAAATCTTTTAAATCATTTTTCACTTTATAATTTGACAGCAATAACAACTTAAGGTTAATTGATTTATGAATGTAGGTTATTTTCATGAAACATACTTTGCATATAAATTTTTACTTGTTTAGCTTTTTGTTTTTTTATATAACTTAAGGTTCGCTAAGATAAATTACCTTAAATCGATGTCAAGATTGAAAAAAATATTTAACAAACGGACTTGTGTATTTGACAATTTAAACCCTAAAAAATTTATAAAATTATCTGGAATACTCCGTGTATTTATAAAAGTTTAAAAATTAAGTAAAAAGAGTTGATTAAAGAATTAAAGAAAGTTTTAAAAGTTTTTTATTTTAAAAGATTTGTCGAACAAAATTACATTTAAAAAAAGAACCTTTAAAATTATAACTATTAATCTGACAGGAACCTCGTTTATAAGTAAATTTCTTTTAGATTTTTTCTTTTTCGAGCGAGAGAGAAAGAATTCTATAATAGTTTATATTATATGGCTTGAAATGCAATGAAAAGCAAACATAAAGGTAATTAAAGCACGAATAAATAAAAGCACGTGCTTTACGTAAATCTCACTTATATACACACACAAACATACATATATATATATGAATATACATTATATGGCATGTATGAACGTAATAAAAACAATTAACGAGCTATATAAAACTAAACATATAAATAATATTATCTTCAATTTTGATTGTCGTTATAAGAGTTAGTGGCAAAATCTATACAGATGATGCATAAAAAAACTATGTTTGCAGTTTGCACGAAACCTTCCCCGTTATTATTATTTTTAGAAAAATGTGTATGCATTTTTTATAATTTATTAGAAAGTTAAACGTCAGATTACAAACATCCTATTATTAAATTCAAAAAATGTACACCCTATCGTGAATTATTTTATAATGCTTATAGCAAAATATAGCTATAAAAAGGGTGTAATAAAATTTTTTATTAATAAAGATTGGAACTTTGAGCTTTATGGAACTCTAAAGCTCAGGAAATTGTTGGTTTTAATTCAATCGTATCACACGAGACGCCTTTACGTACATTAAGAAATTGAGCATTTACGTCAAAAAAAGGAAAAGCTCTTAAACGACAGGAAATATGATTGATTCCAACTCAACTACTAGAATAATGTAATAATACATATTTGTATATGGACTAATCCAGTTAACTTTAACTAGAAATTTTTTTTTTTTTACATTTTTACGAAGATAATTTATTTCTAATGGATAACTGAGCAGAAAATGTCACCCGCAGACCTTTTTTTCTATATTTTGACACCAGTTTTATGTAGTTTTGTTTATTGGTTCGACCCTGATGATGAAACACACAGACACGCAGCACACAAATAAATTTTTTAAATATACATATTATTAAGATATACCGGAAAAATTTCTTCTGCCACAAACGGTAATTTAATTTCTATTTTTTTTAACTACTGCTAAATTGTATAAAAACTTTAGAAATAAAAAAAAAATTCAGTCTCATCGTACCGTGGTGTGTGTTAATTAAAAATGTAAATTATTTTTTAAAATCATTTTTATGTTTCATGAGATTTTCAACAGTTATTTTAGTTCAGCCACACTGTTAAATTAATTAATTATACAATTCCCAGGATGCTCTCAGATTGCGAAATGCGAGTAACAGCAATAAACCTGCTCCAACAGGAAATAGAAAAAAAATGTGTCAAGATTATCTTGAAATAAAAATATTTTTAAGTCGCTTAGCAGACTAATACATAGACTTATATAGAAAAAAGTAATCAATTTTTAACAACTAATATTTTTTCTTAGATATTTTTTTATGTTAAAAATAAAATAAAGCTTAAAAATAAAATTTACGATGAACTTTTTCATCGTACATATCTTTCAGCCTGCAGTACCCTGTCATTCTTAATACGAGTCTTAAGTAACATTGAATCAAGCCGAAAGCTTAAAGATTTTTTTTAAAACCAAGTATAGCAACCCTTATATAGCTCCATTTTCGTGATTTCAGAGAGATTTTACCCACTTAATGTCTAATCCGACTTATGTATGAATTTTTCTATAAAAAAAATCGAATTAAAAGGTATTATTTATTTTTTTCCACGCTACTTGAAAATATTTGTTCAAAAATTAGAAACTGAAAAATGATGCACATTATCGATTTAATATTTTTTCTCGGTAAATGTATAATAAAACAAAATAATGAAATAAACTATTGCATAATTAAGTACTTCTCGGAAAGAAAACGAAGAGAACGAATTTTTCTTCTTTACGTATTTGTTTTTCAATAAAATAAGTTGACTTTTTACCCAAAGTACAATATTAATTATAATGCAATGGTTGGTTACATCCAATGAAAATATTTAAAAGTAAAAAATAAAAAAAGTAAACATTACTTTGAATAAATGTTTGCATAAGATCCACTTTTCAAATCGGTCAGCGAGTACATAATATGTACGTACACAAAGATTTCATTATTTAAATTTATAAAAATAAAAGGAGAAAAATCTAAAAAACAAAAAAAGCTCCTTTACATTTTTTATTTTTTTTTCTTTAATGGTGCTTGAGAGGATTTTATATGTTGTTTTTTAAAAGAAAACAAAGAAGAAGTAACCTATTGTGATATTTTCAAACTATGCATTCCTGATTATTACATGTATAAAAACATAATCGGATGAAAGAAAAAAGGGATTTTTGCTTCTTCAATTTAATATTTTTTTCTTTACTATACTTTTTACTAAATTTTTTTAAATTATTCGTTAACTAAATGAAATTTATCAGCGAAAAAATCAATCTTTATTTCATTTAACTGAGATGGTAGAATTATTTTTCTGGATTCTGTCTTATTATATTTTTTTTTATTACAACGAATATTCATGTAAATTTAAACTTTGTTAAAATAGTAAATCCAGAGCCACTTTCATATTTTTTTAAACTCAGAAGAAAAAAAAATGTGAAAAAACATTAATTAACTGATTATATATAAAAAAAAACTTATTACTTGTTTGTGTGTTAACACAGCCAACCGACATGTTTACCAAGATTATTCTACTCCTCAAATTACTCCAAGTCCCCAAACATTAGTACCCCTTTCTATGAAAATATTCCATGTTAAATGAGCATAAAAAAATTTCAAATTTTATCTAATAGTATTAATTTGTAATAGTATTAATAATAAAAAAATTATTTATAATAAACTGATTAAATTAATTTAATTAATTGGAAGAAAGAACAGTATTTATATAAGTATTTATACTGTTTTCTCGTTATTTTTAATTGATAGTATTTTTAATTCTCAAGAAATAATTATTAATTTATAAAAAAATAAAAATATATAGGAAAAGCAATACACGAATGAGAAAAACTTAATTATCCCTTTATTTCATGTGTACCTATATAAATAAATTTATTTTATTTAAACCCGATGATGCTGAATGGTAAACAAAAAATAAAATAAACTACTTTAAATGGTAAAACTTCACATGTTGTGCATATAAAACTATGTCAAACGATAAATAAAGAGAACCTTTAATACGTCTATATACTACTTTTTCTTCGATGTTAATCATTGTTCGCTCGATTTACTATGCGAACATTCAATTTGACACGCGAAACTTGTCCTTTCTTATATTTATATAGAAATTTTTTTTAAAATAAAAATCGCATTTTTTTATTGTCTTTTATAGGGCAGCATTATAAAAGGCAAGCTTATTTCGATTTTTAACTTTTTTTTTGGTTTTAGTAAATGTAATTATGCCTGTGGTAGGAGTACATGTGTACACGCTTTTATGACCGTGGGCAACAAAACTTTTTGATACTTCCAGATTTACTGACGTCTTGCAATTAATTTCTACAATTTTCCCTCTAGTTACTTTTTTAAATACAAACATAAAAATTTGAAATAATCGAAATGAAATATGATTTAATAAGAAAATGAAACCTCAAAGTAATACTTTTTTAAATAAAATAAAAAATACATGTATTCAAAGAACGTTACAGACTTTTTAGAGTATATAAAAACCGTACAAACTAAATCAATGTTAAGTGTTCATATCTTTTTTATTTTGCTTTATTCTTTCATATTTCCTTGTATAAAATTTCTTATTAAGTATTTTATTTAGGTCATGAAAATTACTGTTTTCCTTATTTTCTTTTTTAAATATTTTTAATTAAACTATAAATGTAAAGTATGAACTAGTATATAACTTATTAAAGTATTTTCAATCTCATCAAAATGTCGTAATTTAAGCATTAATAATTAAGCAAAATTTGTGAAAAAGTGTGTTGCCAAATTTATTTCAAAACTAATTTGTATACAGTGTTTTCTAAAGAGGTTTTTCAAAAACATCAAGATAATCGCTACAGAATTTTAAAGCTATCTATAAGTATGAACTGTCCAAACTATGCCCAATAAACGACTAAATTAGTTTATAAAAAATGTTTTTAGGTGGGAAAAACACTTTTAATTGAAAAAAAAAATTGTTTTTTATATTTAAAAAAAAATTTTATTAACCTTTTTTTTTTGAATAACAATTATTTTTTATTCAATGGATAAAATGATTGTATGTCCTCCAATATTCTCCCAATATTTGCAAAAATAGATCAGAATTTTTATATTTTTGTCGCCACAAATAAAATATTTCTTATTGTTTGTAAAAGTTTATCTAATATTCTTGGAAATTTCATTTAAATATTTTAAATAACAGGTTTATTGTTTATTAAAACTGGTTTTCATATAAAAGTCTAAAATAATAATTGCTTACTAACAAAGTGTGACCTAGCCCCCAAATGCTGTACTCGCAACTTCCCCTAGAATAAGAAAAATTCTGGGGGTCGAGAGAAAAAATCAATTTTAACCTACTCCCAAATGCTGTACTCTCACCAACCTCTAGAGTAAGTAAAATTCTGGAGGTCGAGGGGGCGAAGCCTCCCGTGGAGGTAAGAAAAAATCAATTAAAACCTACCACCAAATGCTACACTGACACCTACCCCTAGAATAAGCAAAATTCTTAAATTTTTTTACAAATTTTCAAAATTATTAAAAATTTTTTTATTTTAATTTTATTTTTTGCATTTTTCCCACCCAAAACTTATTGTTAACTTCATTTTAAGTGTTTTTAAGCAATTTCCACCAAAAATTTGGTGGGGGGGGGAATGAAAAAGATCCAGAAAATTTTCATTTTGTCCATTGGAACAAAAAAAGAATAACCAAGATCGCAGTTTACCATCCTTGGCTTCGTTAATTAACCTGCGATCTGGGCCATTAATTTTTTTTGCTCCTTGGTTAAAAATGTAGTATTTCAGCTGATTCATTTAAGGATTAAAAATCCGCAAAATTCGGTATCCGCGATCCAAAAAACCGTAAGAACTTCATCTTAATGCAAAAAGTTGAAAAACAGTAGACATCCTTTTTAGGGGTAGTTTTAGCTAAATGAAGGGTGAGATATGAATTTTTCATTAAAAAATCACAAAAGTTATTGATTATCCACCCAAAAAATTCTTTGGACCTAGTCTGAACGCAAAAAGTTTAAATATAGCAAAAACGCCCCTTTTGGGGATAGTTTTAGTTAATTTAAGGGTTAAATACGAATTTTTTATTATAAACTCACAAAAATTATTGATTAGCGACCCAAAAAACCCTTTGGACCTAGTCTGAACGCAGAAAGTTTGAATATAACAAAAACGCCCCTTTCGGGGTAGTTTTAGCTAATATAAGGGTTAAATATTAATTTTTCATTTAAAAATCCATGAAATTCGTTTTCAGCGACCGAAAAAACCCTTGTGGACCTAATCTTGAGTTGAAAAAGTGCAGAATCAGCAAAAACACCCATTCTAAAAATAGAATGTTATGAAAAATTGTTTTTTGAGTTTTTCACTTTTTTAAAGGCAAACATCCCTGAAAATCTATTTATCAAAACAAAACGTTCATGGAAAAAAATAACTTTTAAAGCCAATCAGAAGAAGAAAAAAATCCCACTTTTTGAGAAATTTGTATTTGAAATTTTCTTTTAGTTTCTCCGATTTTCCGCTTATTCCAAAAAATTGATGGCAGATTCGAATCCATTGGGAAATCTTACAGTGAAAAATTATTATTTAGTTCTATGTAAGTTACAGAAAAATTAAAATCGAAAAATTAGGTTAGATTTTTGCAGCAAATTTGAACAAAAAAAATTCGAAAAACAGCTGCCATTTCGAAACCATAGAACCTAGAACCTTAAAAATTTGTATGGTATCATATTTTTACATACTGAATCCAATCCCATTGGTTTTTTTTTAAAATCCCAGACTTTTATATATCGCTTAGGTTAGTTACAATTATGAATTACTGAATTACATTTTTTGACGAAATAAAGAACAAATAAATTTTAAATAGGTACCTAGAAATAAATCTTGATTTAGCTTTACTTAAATTTTGTTATTTATTTATTTTTTAATTATAAATAATAATAATAAAAATAAAATTTAAAACTAACGATTTAATTAAATTTTTATAAAACCAGATAATTTTAATTACTTTTTTTACTTGTATATTTAAACATTTTTTCCTTTTATGTTTGAATAATAAAATTCTGATGTAATTAAATCTTCCTCTTTTTGTTTACTATTTGATACATTTTTAATTACATATTTTTTTCATATATGTTAATCGATTCTTTATAATTTAAATACTTTTTGATAAAAATAAAATAAAAAAAAATATATTTAGTAAAAAATGGCTAATTAATAAAATATTTTACTCTTTTAAATCGATTTTAAAAAAATCGGTTTAGCAACTACTAATCTAACAAAAAAAAATGCTAAAACGTTTTTTTTTATTAAAAATGTATTGGAAAATTCTCGAGGTCTAATGACTGTTCCTCTTGAAATATTGAGAATTATGATACAGTAACTATGCTAAAGGGAACTCTACATTTGCATGTATTTCAAAGGTTTTACTGTCGATGTAAATGAACGAAGATGGTAGAGCTGATTGTTTCTCGTATTATTTTGTTATTTCATAAGCCGAAAATTCTTTTATAAAAAGAATATCCCAATTAATGTCCTAACTATTGGCTTCGTATCCAGTATTTCGCGGTAAAACTTTTGCCACAGTTAATTGGTTTTTCTCATATGTAGATTACCCTTGTACTCAGAGAGTGAAAGCAACCCTTAAATAGCTATACTTCTAAAGAAAGTAGTTTTCGCAATTTTCCTTAGGCTGCTTGCAGGATCCCCTTATGTACGTCTTACTATTGAAAAATGAAAATTGAAGTGTCCAGAATTGGCTCGCAGATTTAATTACCAATGTAGAATTTATAAATAATAACAAAACTTTCGAGAAATATTTTATTTCGAGAGTTTATGATTTTCGTTTTAAACAGTTTTGTTATAGATTTTTTATTGAAACCTGAATGTTATTTTATTAAGAAAAAAACCAAGGATCTGCCTTATACTTTTCTAAAAAACTATTAATTTTAAAATTAACTGCAATATCAATTTTATTTTAAATATCAAAAAAAATATTTTTATGAAATTAATTTTGTAAATTAAGTACTTTTTAAAATAAAATTTTTTGCTAAAAATATAAAAAATGTTTGTGCGTGTATGTGAGTTTACTTTTTAATCATCAACAAAGAAATTTAAATTAGTTTTTTACATTGTAATTACAAAAATTTCATCTGTAGCCGTCTGTAGCCAACTGTTGGAAACAGAAAACCAGTAAAGTCGTAAAAAAAAAAATAAAAAACTTTCTCATTTTACGTTTAAACTAAAAAAATAAAAAAGTATAACATTCTAGATAATTAACGTCTGACCATCTTTTATTACTAACGAGATAATCGTAACTCCATCTACATACAATAACATTTTTGCACATCTTGCTTTAAAATCTTTATACATTAATTATTTTGCTTATTTTATATTCTAAAAAAGAAAAAAGAAAAAAGAAATAAAATTATAAATAGATTAGAACAATAAAAGTGTAACGCGAATAATAAAATTAAAAAAAATTTAAATATAAAAAGATTATTTAGGTTCCCAGACAGAATTTAAAAGAAAAAAATTATGTTTTAAAGCATATTTTAATGTAAACTTATATTATGTACATGCAACAGAGGTGTCAAAATTCGATAACATCTTTTGCTCAAGGCAACCTTGTCACAGTTGTGTTAGTAATTGGATTTCTGTCCTTCTTTTGTTATAACATTAAGTTACATGTTCTATATAAACTTAAATTGATAAATGTAATAGAAACTTTTATTATTTTATTTTTATGTATTGGACAGATTAAACAAACTTTGTCGTTGTATAAGTAAATATAATTAAAAAAATTTTTTATTAAGTAAAGTTCAACATTTTTCAGATTATTTATTTCAAATCTAAACTGTAAAAAATCCCATCCAGGTATTAGCTTGTAAATTTTTTACAATGTGGATACGAGTATTACATTTAATTATTAACCAATTAGTTCGTCGGAGCGGATAAAACGTGCCATTTGTATCTAGCAGCTTAAATTTTTATAGAATTTGGAATGTAACAGTATTTAAGGCAAAAAAACTTCAATCACTTTAAACTGTAACCCTTTAATATCCGAAAACAGGCGTTTTGAGGCCTTTAAAAAAGCTTATAAATCAAAAACTATTTATTATTTTTCACTCAAAATTTATATCCACACTGTAAAAAGTAACTTTCTTAGATTTACAAAAAAAATAGAATTTTTTCGAAAAATTAGTAGATTTTCAATAAAAATCGTAAATTTACTAAATTTAGTATATTATCGAAAAACTTGAGAATTCTAGATTTTTTTTGTGAATTTACAAAAAAAATTATAAATTAACAACTATTTTTCGGAAATTTACAACTATTTTTTGTAAATTTTCGAAAAAAAATTGTAAATTATCAATTTTTCTTGCGAATTCACAAAAAAAAATCGAGAATACTCGAATTTTTCGTTAATATATTGAATTTAGTAAATTTACGATTTTTTTCGAATATTTACATTTTTTCGAAAATTTACTAATTTTTCGAAAATATTCTAATTTTTTTGTTAATATAAGGAAGTTACTTTTTACAGTGCAAAATCCAGCTTAAAAAAATTGTGGCATTTAACCTTAAGGCTAAATGCCACAATTAAAACCACTAAAAACCTTATTAAAATTTAGCATTTGTATCAAATTTTCACCCTTTTCTGCCCCTATTGTAGAAGGTTTTAGCTCTTATAGATTAAATACCGTAATTTTTTTAAGCTTGATTTTGGATTCAATAATCCCAAAAACCCCGAATATAAATTTTGAGTAAAAAAACAATAAATAGTTTTCGATTTATTAACTTTTTTAAAGGCCTAAAATAAAATAATAAGTTTTTTGACCTTAAACGACTGTCCTATTCAAAACTCTATGAAAATTTAAGCTGCTAGATAAAAATGGAACGTTTTGTTCGCTTTAGCGTTAATAACTTAATGAAACTTTATAAGTCTCAAGCAATTTAAGATTTTTAGATTCCATGTACTTTAACCAAGATAATTGTAGTAATAATATTCACAATCCTAAGGAAGAGTAAATAATTTTATACGGCAGCCTTTCTCTTAAAACCCATCAGCCATAAAACCAATCAGCAAACAAAAAACAAAACGATTTTCATGGACTTGAATTTTGCAGAGTAAGTGGAATAAAAAGCTGAGAATCACTAAATGAATACCCAATAATGCTTTCAATAAAAAGCAAAGCAATTTTTTACTAATTCAAATCATAAAATTAATGAATATTTAATTAAAATAATTATACTTTGAGCTTTTTATATAATTAAAAACTATTCCATTGAAATTGGAGATTGACAAGTTTGAATTATAATTAAAGTGAATTATTTGTTATTAAAATTGTACGCATGTATAATTTATTTGAAATTATAAATAAATTATTTTAGAGAAATGTCAATGACAAATTCTCAACATCAAAATTAATTTAGTTATATAAATAGATACATGGATAAAACCAGGACTTTAAAAAAGAAAAAAAAATTTTTGTAGATTCTTTGTTTTGTATTTATTTTCAGATCATAAAACCTAAATTTTTTACATTATATTTTTTACCACTATACACAGTTAAAAGTAATAAACACAATATTACTACAATTTAGTATTTTTATTTTAGTTTAGTAATATAACTACGAAAATAGTAACTACTAAAATAGTACTACTACATTGTAATAATTTTACTACTAGTAGTAATTTTACTTACTAAATTTTGAGGTTATAATCCGCCATTTTGAGCCCGCTATTTTGATAATTAAATCTAACTTCAGAATAATGATAAAACAGCATAAATCCCCGTTTCTGAGGTTAGGAATACGCAATTTTGAGTCCGGCATTTTGATTTTTAAAAATCTTTCTTCAAAATCATGATCAAGGACCCAGAAAAACTAAGTAAGGTTCCAAAAATAGTCTCAATTAGCAATTGCTTTTAAGAATATTCATATCTTGCAAATTTTTTGTCGATCGTTTATGATACTGTGCGCTGAAGCCCGCCAATCCCCCAGATAATATTTCATATTTATTCGTCATCATAGCGAACTTGACAATGACTTGACAATTTGAAAAATTCAAACCTCTAAAAATGAAACTAGAAGTGGCCCAAAATTAAAATAAAACTTTTTTCGGGCAGTCCAAATAAAAAAAGAACTTTTTCCCAATCATTAGTAGGTATAAAAAATGCTTTGGTTTTAAGATAACTAAGGCTTTTTAAAGGCCTAAAAATCAAAAATCTCAAAAAAATTAATTTTTGAGGATCCGAAATTTTTTGCCAATATTAATATTTATTAAAAATTCCGGTGTAAACGTCAGACCAAGACCTATACAATAAGCCATTTAGAAAAAAATTTTGAAGATAATAATTTTTGGTCCGGCATTCTTACATGGACCTGAACACTTTTGCTAGTTTTATATATATGAACGCGTTCTTATTAATGTTCTATATAGGTGTATGTAAAAATGATTCTTAAATAAAAGAATGATATTATGTCTATTAAATGATATTTGATTTAAAATGCATTAAGACTAAACTATTAAATGATTATTTATCAATAATTATTGATAAAGAGGAAGCATTTTTTTTTTTTTATTAATTAATTTGAAGTAAATAATAAATTTTTACTTATATGTATTAAATTTTTTATTTCTTAAGTTTAAAATGTAAATATTAACAAAACTAATTAAAGGTTAACCCAATTTGGTAATAGAAAATAATTTTGAATTTTTAGTGAATAGTAATATTTATTATTTTAATTTTAAAAAAAAATTTTAATAACCAAAAAGTTAATATCTATTAATTTATTTCGTTTTATGAATACTAAAATTTCTTGAATTTGTCTCCAGGATTCTTATTTTTATCATCTAAAAAATTATTTTTAAAAATCAAAAATTTTTTCAACTAAATAAAAAAAAAATTTTTTAATTTTTGAAGAAACGTCGGTTTTGAACAAAAATTTAACTGAGTTACGTATAAATTAGTGCCGAATCAAGTAATACAGAAGCCCCACCTCCAACTTTTGCTAGTATATAATTATATAGGTATATTTACCCCATGGGTTGCAATATAAATTAAAAGCGTGTTTGAATATAATACGATATAATATGAAGAAGCATATGAATTAATTATCTTTTATGTATCGAAAAACATTAATTTTGCAATATTTTATTTTTTCATAAAAAATCTTTTGTAAATATAGTATATATAATATATTTGTAAAATTAAACGTTAAATTCCATAGAAAATATTTTACATATAAATAATTAAATTCGAAAATTTAACGAAATTTAATTAAAGAGTTATTATTTTACAAAATAATATGTAGCTTTATTACCAGAAAATTAAAATTCTTTTATGCCCATGAAAAATTTTTTTCCTAAAAATATTCAAAGATTTTTTCTAAACATACTTTTCTATTAATAAATATTAAATTTGAAACTTAATAACATTGGTTATGAAAATACGCAGTTGCACAGAATAATGCGTTACATTTGTTTCAATCCCAAATAAATTTGTTAATAAAACTTTAATTTATTTCTATGAAATTTTAACATCTAATTAAAAAGTTTTTATTTCAAAATTCTTGTTTAACACAAATTCAATAGAATATTTCCGTGAAAAGCTTTTCTAATGAAATATCAGTCACATCATTCTAATAACTAAGACAAAGTCTTCATTAATTTTCTAACCAAGTAATTTTATTTTTTATGTTAGTAGGTATAAGCAATTAGTATATATTTAATATTTAAAAAAAATTAATTTAATTATCAAACGCTTCGGGTGGAAAAAGTTTCCATTTTTTCAAGGAAATATGATTTTGAAAAACACACAGCTTGTTAAGCAATCTCTAATCTCTGATACCAAGAATTACATAAGCTTTTGTGGAGAAAATTTTTCCGCAATAGCCCATTTACTTTTTACCTCGATTCTCTCATATTTTATTAGTCTTATTTTTTAGAATCTTCAAGAACATTCAAAAATGGAATATGTTCATAGGGAGGGGTACCCGAAAAAGTAGCTCTCAGTAGGGGTGGGGGGGGGGGGGCAAATGGACTTAAAATATTTTCGATTTACTGATTTCTAGTCGTAGCAGTAGTAAGACGGTATATATTATTAATAATAATAATTAGATATATGTTACTATTATAAGAGAACTTGTTCTAAGCTCCTAGGTTGTGTGAATACACAAACCAGTTATAAGTTTTTTTTTAAATGACAGACTAATCGGTCTATATTATAAAATTCTAAAATTATAACCACTGCCGTCGTTGACAAAGGTGACATTTTCGGGACTTTTGGGACTATAATTGATAATACTCATCAACATATATTTTTTTTTAATTCATATAAAGCTTATTGTTTTCTGTATAAATTATCTTTATTTGAAAATTTTCAAAAATTCCCATCCATACTTAAAACCAAAAATATTTTTTAACAATATTTTTTTTAAATTTTTTATTTTTTTTACAATTTCCGGAATTTGGCGCGTGAGGCGCGCAGAGGGCAGAGCCTTCTACTGAATATAAAATTGATTTAAAATGATAAAATTTATCACCGTATGAGAGTTAGTTTTTGATCGCCCTTATGAATTCTCACTTTCTTTTTAAATATTATGAAAATTTTATATTTATATATTTTGCTCATTTGATATTTTTGTGATCTTTTTATAAAAGATTAAAATCAATTTTTGAATTACCTCTGAAAATAAAACTTTACTTTCTCAAGTAAACCTTTACCAGACTTAAGAAAATATTTATAAATTTTAACACGATATTTATAAACAGTTTAGATAAATTTATTTTTATAAAAAAAAGAAATATATATATATATATATTAGTAAGAAGAATTAAGCTATGAAAATTTTAACTAGATCTTTCAGTTCGTTTACATGGTCCCTGTGCGAATTGCTGAAGCTTGATATTCGCATTTACCCACGCTTTACTCGTTCTTTAGAACTCGAGGGAAAAGGAATTAATTTATAGCAATGAATCACTTAAAAGTAGGATCTGCTTAAACGAGTCTATAATTTTTAAATATCCATTTTATGAATTTTATGAGAGCAATGGCTAGAGCATATATTTAATGTAGAATAATTAATTTAAAATAAAATCTAAATTAAATAATTATTTTTTTTAATAAAGTGCAAATAAAATATTTTTAATTAAGTAAATTCATAACCATAAATATCATAAAACTGACTAAATTTTCTCCTTTGCTAAACAAATAGCTATTTTTTGTAATAGCCGTATCTGAAGTCCCAAATTATATTTGATCTGCGTAAACGCTAGAAAATCAAAATTTAATTTATTTTATTTTTGAGCTTAAAAATTTTGACTGTATATCGCTAAATTTAATTTTTGATATATATTAGAATCTAAAAAATTAATTTTCTTAAATTTCTGTAATTTCCTGTCAGATAACTGAGTAAAAATCTGACCCGAAATTTGAATTCTTTTAAAAGAGGAAGTAAATGTCCAATTAAAATTTTAAAGGGCAAGAAATTTTTTAAGAGATCAAAGCATTAAAATTTGAATAAAAACCAAAATAAAAGAAGGTCTAATATACTTAAACATACATTTACGTTTAATATAAACTCTTTAAATTCTAAAGAAAAAAAAGTAGCTGGAAAATTTCACACATTCAAAAACTTTTCAAGTAACTTACTAAGCTAAGCCTGGTGGTTTTAAGTAAAATATAGTAAAAAAAAAGAAAGTTAAAAAATAGAAACCATATGAGAAAAATATACAGACAAGTAACTGAAAATGTCTTTTGGAGTAAAAAAAAAAAAGAAAAAGAGAAAAACAAGTATTCATGTTAAATTCAATTTCCGACTATATACGTTGATAGTATACAGAATATATAACTACGAAATTTTATTGAATACTTGTCACGTTTATACTATTTTCACATTTACAAATATAATGTAGCTAAAGAAAAAATACAGAAAAATTGTTAAATATCAATAGAATGCTGTAAAATTTATTAATAAAGATTTCTTTTATCGATTCTTTCTTTATTTTTAATAAAATTAGTAATTACATTTAAATTAATTCAGTCACATTTTTTATAAACTTGAAATTATACCAAGGCTTTTTTTTCAAAATCTTAAAAATTATTTATTATTTCAATTGACTGGATATGTAACTATATAAAATGGCTGCTCCGATAATTATTTATTTTTGAGTTATTTTCAGGTTAATCAATGTTTTTAAATAATATCAAAATAATTTATTTATAAGTTTCAATTAATGTGTTAAGAAACCCGTAAATAATTTTCTCCAAAACTAATTTATCGAAGAGAAACACTAATTATTATTGAGCGAAGCTTCTACTACCCAAAAAGAAAAAACGCTGCCAAGTAATTGGCACTATGGTTCCTCATTAACAATAACAAAATGTTCTTAATGGTCTATTTTATCTAATAAAAATGATAATTCTAGATATTAGTACTTTCATGGAAAAAAATTAAATACTACGTCCCAAAAGAAAAAAGATATTGCTATTTTTTAAATTTTTTTATGTAAACAATTTTTAGAAAAAAATTTTCAAAAAATTAAGTATCAATTGGAGATATAGAGTAAAAACGATAATTCTACATATAAGTACTTTCATAAGAAAAAATTAGGTACTACGTCCAAATAGAAAAAAAATAATGCTGTTTCTTTAATTTTTTTATGCAAAAAATTTTGAGAGAAAAATTTTCAAAAAATTAAGTTTCAGTACCAAAATATTGACTAAAAAGTATACTTCTAAAACTAGTACTCCCACAGAAAAAAATGAGGTACTACTTTCAAAAAGCAAAAAAATATTACTGTTTTTTTTATTTTTATTTTTTTTTTTTGTTGAGAACAAAAATTTTGAAAAAATTAAGTATCAGGTCCAAAAAATTACTATAAACGATATTTCTAAAACTAGTACTTCCACAGAAATAAATTAAGTACTGCGTCCGTAAAGAAAAAAAAAATTGGTATTTTTTGTATTTTTTTGTGAAAAAAATTTAGAGAAAAAAATTTTCAAAAAATTAGTTATCAGATTCGAGATATCGAGTAAAAACGATACATCTAGATATCAGTACTTTCATGGAAAAAAATGAGGTACTACATCCAAAAAGAAAAAAAAATATAGTGTTTTTTTAATTTTTTTATGTAAAAAGTTTTGAAAAAAAAAAATTTCGAAAAATTACGTATCAGATGGAGAAATCCTTTACAAACGATAATTTTAGATATTCGTACTTTCATAGGAAAAAATTAAGTATTACGTCCTAAAATAAAAAAAATGTTGGCGTTTTTTGTATTTTTTGGCGACAAAAATTTTGAGAAAAAAATTTTGAAAAAATTAAGTATCAGGTCCAAAAAATTACTATAAACGATATTTCTAAAACTAGTACTTCCACAGAAATAAATTAAGTACTGCGTCCGTAAAGAAAAAAAAAATTGGTATTTTTTGTATTTTTTGGTGAAAAAAATTTTGGGAAAAAAATTTTCAAAAAATTAAGTATCAGATTCGAGATATCGAGTAAAAACCATACTTTCAAATATAAGTACTTTCGTGGAAATAAATGAGGTATTACATCCAAATTAAAAAAAAAAAAAAGTACCTCGAGCTTTTTTGGTGAAAAAAATTTTGAAAAAAAAATTAGGTCTTAATGTCGTGTTGGCTGTGAAATAGCACCGGTTACAGTGCGACATACATACATACATACATACATACATACACACACACACACACACACACACACACAGACTTTTTTTAAAAACCGGTTTTTTAGCTTCCTGAGGTCTCAAAACGTGCTTATATGCCAAAATATGGAAAATCAAAATTTCATCTATCACAAAGGTTCCTCTATGAGGAACCAAAATGTTGGTGTTCTTTTTATTATTAAATTCCAAAAATTTTTTTTTTAAATTAAAAAAAAAAATTAAATTAAATTTTCAAAAAATCAATGAATCAGATCTCAGATGTCAAGTAAAAATGACATTTCTAGAAATTAATACTTTCACAGAAAAAAATGTGGTATTACGTCAAAAAAGAAAGAAAAGTACTTTTAAACATTATAAAGAAATGAAAAAAAAAATTAGGTCTTGAAGAGGCCAACGGATTTGTTGGTGAAATATTGTGAAATAAAAAAATTGTTACACATCAAAATAATTTGTATTGTTTTATTTATATTAAATAATTTGAAACAATAAAACATTAAGTTCAGCTCCAATTCTGGTCAATAAAATATTATTTTTACTTTTTTAATACAATAATGGTTGTGAAATATCACAAGATACGTAAAAACTAGGCTTTTTAGCTTCTTAGAGTCTTGAAAGGTTCTTATATCAGTGCTTATATTCCAAAAAATCAAAATTTCACCTATCACAATGGAATGGAAACTAATCAAATTGATAGTTTTAAAATTTTTATTTTCACATTGATTTTTGAATTTTAACATGGAACATGTACATGGGGGAGGGGATATCTGGAAACCCCCATGTAAAAAATTAGAGAGAGAGGGTCAAATGGACTTAGAATAATTTCGATTTAGGGATTTAAAATAATTTGAAATGGGAGTTAGGGCCTAATTAAGACCTGATCAGAGCAAAAACTAATAGTACTTCAGGTTTATAGACTTAGAATAATTTCAATTTATTAATTTTAAAATTTAGGTTCTAGGACTTAGGGCGTATAAGTTAAAAATGATAAAATATAAGTGAACATGTTCTATGCTTGTTGGTTATGTGAGCACAAAAACCAGTTATAAGTTTTTTTTTTCACCAGCTTGTTATAGCATAGTATAAAGTCTATTAGAAAATCAAATTATTGCTACAGAAGGATACTCACCACTTCAGCAAAAGTTTTTAAGTTAGATAATTAAATAGGATCAAGCTAAAGTTTTTTTTCAAGTTCCTGATAGATACGCCATTCTCTCATTTTCTAGCCCTATAAATATTAGGGTTTAAATACCGAAAGAAAATATTTAAAAATAAAATGCAGTTTTAGCTCTTCTTAGTTATCAGTTCTTATTTTTGTGCATTGGAAACGTCCATACATTACGAAGAAAGATAAGCTATAGGAAAATCGCCTCGGATAATATAAAAACAGTGCACCATATAAAAAAATGAAAAATCGACATATGTTTTTAGACAGTTTATCCATGAATATTTTTTTCCCAGAGTTTAGTATATTCATGTAAATTTTAGGTAATTTAAGGTCGTACCTATTTTCTTTTAGTAATTCTAATGGATTCAGTCAGATAAAAAATCAAACAGTTTACAACTAGTACTTCTACAGCAAGTAGCAAACTCAAAACCGAATTAAAAAAAATCTAAAACTATCTTAAATATATTTGTGTATAAAAAACCTGGCATAGACACTCATTTCTATTACAATCCATGTAATTATACGAAAATAGCAATAAACAACTAAAGTTGGTTTACTACCTCTTTTCATATGCAAACATTCTTATGCGTCCACAAAAACATATATAAACGGACATATAAACATATCCGCAATCAATAAATAAACCAATCGACAAGTAAACCCTTTTCATCCATCCTCATCCCGAATACGATTGAACACCGAATGACTCGTACTAATTGAAAAGCTTTGTAAATGCAACTCTTTAACGCTCATACAAATTACTATATTATATACTTTTTAAACGTTTTTATACTAAATTAAATTTTAACTTGCCAAAAATAGATTAAAGATCGATACTTTCTATTGAAGTTTATTAACCTAATCATTTTAAAAAAATGATTTGTAATACAATTATTATTAAAATCACAATCTATGTTTATCACAGGTCACAAAAGTTCTTAATCATGTATTCCGCATTTTTTTTTCAACTTCTTGGTGCTAACTTAATTTTTTGCTTTTTTTTCAAACCGTTTGCAAATAACATTATGCTTTTTCAAAAAATAAAAAAAAATAAGTATAAATTTCAAAAAAAGTCTAAGTAACTTGGTGCCTGACAACCAACGAGGTAATTTTTTTTCTCCAACTTTTCTTAATGACATTTGCAAATGTTTAAACAGATATAAAATTAAAAAAAAACATTCGAAACCTTTTTACATTATGACAGCCTAGTTTGCAATTACTAGAAAAAGCACACTCTTACTAAGCCATACACTTTCACTATAATTATATATACAGATTCTCTATGATTTTCTTTTAAAAGGAAAAATTCCTAGTAATTTTCATCTTTAAATTAGATAAGCTTAGAAAAATGAACCCAAATCTCCGCGCTTTGCAACCATGCCCATGATTTATAGAGCAAATTTATATAACACGTCACCTTAGGTATTTATAGAATTTAAAGATTTTAAAAAATCAATCAAGTTATATAAATATAATAAAATATGCCTAGTGATAAGAATAAATAATATTATTAAATATTTTATTGTAATGAAATAAAATTAAAAATAGAAAAAGCTATTGAGATCGTATCTTAAAAAATATATGCATAAAATATTATAGAAATATTTAATAAAACGTGCTTATCGCATAAATTCATTATTTTCAAGTTTATTGGAAAGTACACTGTAATGTCACGAGAGACTTGGAGAACATCTAAAAGCATGTCGATTACCTCACAGTAAAGAGTACACAACTTCAAAATAGTAACATTGCTCTCCTCTCGACACTTAATAAGTATAAATTCATGTTTTCAATACTTTATGTATATTAGTTTGGAAATTAAATTAAAAATTGATTTTGTATTTTATTATTGGGCAGGAAAAATTAAGCTTGAATAAATAAACAAGGTCCCTGTAATTACCAGCCTTGAATATGTGAGTTTATGGCTCACAAGAGATCATCTAAATCTTAGGCAGGGTATTTAGAGGTTTATAACTTAGTAATTACATATTTTTAAAAGATGAAAGGTAATTTCATGGAAAACGAGAATCAAATATTTTTTTTACATCCACCAAGCCAATATGTATATATGTATTTATATATATACACAATATATTCATATCTATGTAAATAAACATATATCAAAGAACTGGAATCCTTTGGTATATGAGTGAACTCTATAAGTTTCTCTTTGATATATTGAGAGGTGAAAACAATAGTGAATATATATTATAGAATAATACAGGCACAAGGCTGTTACAAGAGAAATTACCAACGGTTGATCTATTCTATACACACATAGAACATAAATTTATACACAATTCTTCGCTATATATATGTTATTATTTGAATCTCACTTTTGTGACAGTTCCTCTCTGAGTGAATTACTTTAAGTTAATATAAACGCCGGATGTGTTTACCTTCCTTCGACTTAAATAATATATATGCATATAAATATGAACTATGCTTCAACAGTATGCGAATCGTACTACTGACATACTTGTTAGAAAAATACACAAATATAAATTTAATTTAACATGAATCATGTTTAGTAGGAAGGTTTTTTGAAAAATGCTACTACTAATGGATTAAAGAGAGGATTATTAAAGTTTGAGTTTAAGAACTTGCAATGATTTAGCTATAGTATTTACTCGATATTTACTAGTTAATAGGTAACGTATATTTCAAAATTAAAATCTTGAAAATAGAAAAAAAAATTTTCAAGACATCTCGATATGATCCTTGTTTTTATATAGTTAAAACCTCCAGAAAATCAAAAAAAAAATCGTTAATGAGATTTCGGCGATGGATCGCAATAAGACTTTTCACCTTTTGATGTCAAAAACCGTTCTTTCATTTCTAATTTGTTTTTATTTTTTTCCCACAAAATTTTTAAAATAACATTTTTTGTAAATAAAATTTTAAAAAATAAATTGTAAATTTGGATTTCCAGGGGAAAAATACTTCTGAAGAAAAAAAAACTCGTAGTTGGTTTGGAGCATGAAACATGCTTATACTCCCGAATTATTATAAGTACTAGAACCGGAATTATAATAAATCTCTATATAAATCAACAATATTCAACGTTCATTTGACACCGCCTAAAAACGTTCATTTTTTACAGTGTAACCCACCCCCTGAGCTTGAGTCTTTTTTCAAAAAATCTAATTTCTTGTTCAAAATTTTTTCTGGTTTTCTGAAAGTTCAATAATTGTAGACTTTAATAAATATTTAAAAAAATTATCTAATTATAAAAATTCTGCTTCTGTTTATATAATACAATTCCTATGTATTAGTAGTATATTTGAATAGATGTTTATACATGTGTAAGAGCATACATTTATATCAATACAGCTTGAAAAGATGAAAAATTTCTAGTCTACTTCATTCCCTTGAACTTGGTTTATTATCCATTCAGTAGAGGATCAGTCAAGCTCGACTCAGAAAAGCTGAATATTGTGAAATAAAATACTCATCGTTTTTTTAGATTCAAGCTGCATTAGGTGCCAATGTAATCTTTCTTTAAAAAAATTTTAAAAGATGAACTTGAGGACTTATATATACAAATCTTTCTTTTATACTCAGGTTTATTTCTTTTTTACAAAATATCTTTTTTCTAATCCTTCTTTACGTTTAAGATTATGTTTGAAAAATTTTTACCACAAAAAAAAATGTATTTCATTTTCAATTATTTAGTTATGAAAAATAATATTTTTGAAATAAAATTTAACAACCTTCAAAAATAATAATTACTTGCAACCAAGAAATATTTTATCAAAAGAATGTCCCCGAGTATCACAGTTTCACTAACAAAAGTCTTATGAAAATGAGTTTAAACCCATATGTCCCTTTGGGTATTCCACGTGTGCAAAGTACTTAAAAACATATATATATATATATATAGACACGTCCAGGATAGAACGAGCAGCTGAAAAATAAAAAATATTAAAAAGTTTTTTGTTTTTCACTTTTTACCTGTTCTTCCGGATCTGGGTGGATCAAAATTGAGTAGATCCCGAAAAGTGGCAAAAGTAAAAAAGTCAAAGTTATCATGTTTAAATAATAGCATAGAAAATAAATAGTTACAAGTTATTAATTAGTTGTAAAATATTAATTAGCAAAACAAGCGCCAAGTTTAATTATTAATAAATATTTTATTAAGGACAATAAAAATTATAGTGGACATTAAGTTATCAATGTTATCATTTAGTTATCAAGAGGAAATAAACGTAAGTTTAGAGTAGAACATTATTTTTTTTTAAGGAACACCGGGAATGGACCAGGGGGCGGAGCCCCTTGTCTCAACTATGCTTGGTTCTATACTGAACGTGTCCATATACATATACGCAAGCCAATTTAAAATTATGAAAATAAAACTTTAGCCACTGCTTCTAGAAATACAATAATTTTACTTTTTAGCGAGCTTTTTGGATACGATTTAGCCTTTACATAGTAGTTTCTAAACTTAATTATTAATGTAAACTATATTTAAAATGAGAAAGTAATAAAACATTAAAAAACTTGGTTGAGAAATAAAAAACAAAGTCCTTTTGATACTGGATTTTCGTAGTTTTAGCCAGTGGCCATAATTAGACTACGTTTCTGAACTTTAAGGCAACAGAATAGACTTACATTTGCTTATTAAACGATAAATTCCCTTTGCCTCGAAGCGCATCAAATAGACATATCACAGATACCTCGATTTCAAACAGGAAATCCGTAAAGGTAACGACTCGTAGAGAAGCGATTAAAACTTTTTAAATGGCCATTTTCATATTACTCAATGTAAGCTATGAACGTTTCGGGACTTTATACACTACCAGAATTTCCATTATTTTGAATATGTATTTATATCAACGCAAATAGTGAAAACTACACTGGCTCTTGTCCTTCTGCATAGGAGATGTCGTAGTTTTCGTCTGTAGAGTTAATATAAATACATACTTTTGTATAAACAAGTTTTCAACGAGCTCTAACTTTTTAATTGTTAAACACTTTGTGCTTACTACTAGCTTTAACTTTGTGAAGGAAAAGCTAACAATCAGAATAAAAAATTTATTCTATTTTTTAGAAAATCCCTAACTTTTATATCTTTACATGGGTTTGTTCGTATGAAGCTAAAAAATAAAAATTTTTTTAAAGGTTATTTTTTTTCGATGCAGCTAATTTTCCCATAAGAAATTTCCGGTAAAATATGATTTTGGGTTCAAAAAACTTTTTGAATTAAATTTTAACTTAATATTCATATTTTTTAACTAAAAAAGTATCTTTTTTTAGAATTCTAGTGCTAGGTCCAAAAACATGCACACTAAAATCATTCATTTTTTACGAATTTTAAAGTCACGCGACCAATGTAATTTAATTTGGATGTAACGGAAAATTTTTTTATATTATATAAGAATATTTTTTTATATTCAGAGCATCTTTATAAGCATTTTTTTGTGGTAAATTGCACCTTATTTCATCTACTTATGAAAAATTCATAAAACTATATAAAAAAGCTGCCAGACTCATATATACGTTGTTTTTATTGTAATTCATTTGTGATTGTGTGAATAAAAAAAAGATAAACTTTTTAAATAGGTAAATACGCAAATTTCTCTCTGTGAATATTCATCATTCTGTATATGTATATAATATATACATATATATGTATATAATTTGAGTAAAAAGTTTACGTGACAGTTAACGCCTCTGAAATTTATATACATTAGATAATATAAAATGTATAAAATAAGTTTCACTTATTTTTTATTTATACATTTTTTCTATACAATTTTATAATTTCATTTTTTTTTTATTCTTTTTTTTATTATTAGTTTAATTAATTAGATACAATTCTTTATGAAATTATTAGAATGTTATTTATTTTTAAAATTGCTTTGTTCACGTTTCACTTGCAATTAAATTTTAGCTATTAATATTTTTCATAAAAAAATAAAATTACCAAAATTATTTTTGTCATTTGAAATTTGTTCAAAACTTCCAAACACCTAAAAAAACCAGGGTTCTCCTCAACAAACATATTAGAAAAATGGATCAATATTCTTGTGGCTGTATTATGTCAGTCATTAAAAAATAGTTTTTTTTTACTTTTACGACAATTAGCACCACATTTAAAAGTTCTAAGTTGAAAAAACGAGGGTGGAACCCCCCATCTGCCCTACTGCGTACATGTACATATTATATATTAATAAATTCTAAATAAAAATATTTTCTTTTAATAAAAAATAAAGTAAAAAATTAAAAAAAACATAGAGCAATTAAATATCACATAAAATGTAATAATAAAAGTCATAAAAAAAAAAATATATATATTTTTTTTATATATAATATATATAATATAAATCTTTGATCAAATGGATAAATATTTTTAAGCGACCTTTGCTGTCAAATGCATAACTTGTCAACGTCAAAAAGTTGACATAACTGTTTATGAACATATAACTACTGCTAAAGGTGATTTTCAGAGCGCAATCAACTAACCAAAAATTTCTTTCATCATATTATATACGTATACACATTTTTTTTATCGCATATTTTATTATAGACTCGCATACTTTTTTTACCTCTCTACAACGTCATGAGAATAAATAAAAAATAATTACTTTTAAATTAAAATGAAATTAAATTGTTAAATTATTTCAATCTCTTTGACAAAATATCAATACACGATCACTGATTTTTTTAAATTTAAATTCCTCGATTGGTTTTAAATTTTAAAATAACTAATCTATAAAATTCTCTTTGTTTTCAGCTAACAAAGCCTTTTTTATCATTTATAATTTTTATAAAAATTTAATTTTTTTTTATTTAAACTTTTTCATTTATTTTCTTTCCAATTAAAATATAACTTATGCCGACTATACTTGAATTTTCAAGCAAATAATCTTTGTTTAATCTGAAACGTTACAAAAACTTGAGATAAATTTTAGGAAATTTACTAAAAATTTTTACTTTTACGATAAATTATGTTAAATTTTAACATTTTTCGTATAATTTTCGTGTATTCTTAAGATCAATGTAATAATAAAGCTAAATATGTCCTTTTAAGTTTTTCTGACTTAATGTAAACTAATCATCAAAAGTATCCAGAAAAGTGAATAAAGGCCCAAATTACATGTAATTTACCTTCTGAAGCGAAGCCGAAGATGGTAAACTGCGATTTGGGCATTCTTTATTTATGGACAAGTGTCCATATACGATTTATAAAAACGTATTTTAATAAATTGCGTCATAGCTTGCGGTATTTATTTTAGAGGTATAAATTCTTTTATTCATATAAATAATATTAGATTGAAAAATTCGATCTCGTAGTTTATTTTAGGTTTATACCTGTACGTAGTAAAATTTTTTGCATTGCATGATATCTTTGATCTATAAAATTATTTTAGAATTTAAACTTTCAATATAGTTTCTTAAAACTATCAACTATCGGTGGTCCGACGCTACTCAGCCCTGCTCTTGGAAGGGGTTCTTCGCCAGGACTTTGTCGAACGCAAGGGGGAAGTGGAGAAGTAAATCGTAGGTAAGGAGCCTAAAAACCCGCCGATGGATAGTGGACGTCGATTTTTCCAGAACTAGGAAGCCTATCTTGAAGCAATGATATGTTTACTCAATGTTTACAAAGATAAAAGTCGTAATTGACAAATAAGAAAAAAGAATAGAAAGAAAAAAAACTATCAATTACTTTAGGCTTAAGACTTGTTACCTTTTTTACATAAATTATTTAAGGCTTAGAAGTTGGTAGATATTTTGTTTTTTTTCTATAAAATCTTTGGTTCATTAGACTCTGCTGGGTGATTTTATTTTTTTCTTCTTGTGAACTTAAACTATTGGATTATTTTAGATTGAAAGCTTTTTGTATAAATAATCAGATAAATAAAAATATCTGTTTATTTTAAGCAACATATTTTTAGTATAAAATTTAGTTATTTAGCGATTACTTAAAGATGAAAAGTATATAAAAATTAAAATTTAATAAAGTTTTTCTTTTTATATATTTTATAAGTTAATGAGTAGTTTTTACTGATTTTCACTCCCCAAGAGAGGGGTTAATTAATTATAATTCAGTCAAAATGCAGTAAAATATTTAGTGATATAAAAAGAAGTAAACAAAATAATCTTTCATCGTGTTTGCCTAAACTTTTAAAAACTAACTTTATACATTGTAGATTACACAGCTGCACAAAAAAAAAAGTTCTGATCCTGTAACTAGACCTACCTACAGGTAAGTTTTTCGATGTCCTAAAACCGAATCTGAAGTCAGAATTTATCCGTCATCCATAGTTATTGTCCCAGCTAGTTACCTTCTATAGTCCACCAGAGGTCCAGAAGAAGGTTAATTAATTGCTTTAGAATATTACAGCGATATCAGGATGGTGATAAGAACTTTTGTTGGAAACAGTAAGCACCTACGAGCATATATGATTACGTATGTTTCGTTACTTAACCTTTCTCTGGTGGGTTTTAGAAGGTAACTAGGGTAGCTGGGACAAAAACTAAAGGTTATAGGTAAATTCTAACTTGGAATTCATTTTAGAACATCAAAATATGTAACCAAGGTACTTTAATTTATAACTTTTGCACAAAGTAAAATATTCACCCTCTGGGGCAGTTTAGAGGGTGATTGGGGTAGCTGGGGCAAAAACTAAGGGCGATAGGTAAATTCTTACTTGAAATTCGGTTTTAAAACATAAAAATACGTTACTAATGTACTTTTATTTTTAACTTTTGAACATAGTAAAATATTTGATTTTTGGGGTGGTTTAGAGGGTGGCTGAGGGTAGCTGGGGCAAAATCTGAGGGTGTAAGCTAAATTCTGAGTTCAGATTCGGTTTTAGGACACCAAAATACGTAACTAAAGTACTTTTATTTTTAACTTTTGGACATAGTAAAATATTTGCTTTTTGGGTCGGTTTAGAGGGTGGCTATGGGTAGTTGGGGCAAAATCTGAGGGTGTAGGCTAAATTCTGACTTCAGATTCGGTTTTAGGACATCGGAAAACTTACCTTTAGGTACTTCTAGTTACAGGATCAGAACTTTTTTTTTTGTGCAGCTGTGTTAATTGGAAATAAAAGTATATTATTGATATTACAAAAGGGTGTTTTTTAAGCCATAGGAAAGGTGGTGGGCAAATTTTTGTACGACTGATGTTTTTTTATTTTTTTTATAATAATTATTATTCGTAAAAGAAAAAATTTGGTAAATGTTGTTATTTCACCCATCTTTACCCTTTAGGGAGACGTTCAAATACAGCAAAATATTATCAAATACTACCTGATTCAAAATATTAAATAAACACTCATTTTACCCCGGCATTTTCAAATCTCTATCAACATAAAATTATTGATTATTTTCAATAGAAGTTTTGCCTAATGTTATTTATAAAAAAACTAGAAAGATTAAAAAACTCATACGCCAAAATTCCTAATAATTAGTTTCAAATTTGATGAAATATCAGAAGTTACTATTTGTAAAAAGCACAAATTTACCATGAAATACAAGGTTTTATAAAATGAATTTCGGAAATTATCCCATTCTAAATTTTAGTGATTCTATTTACGAATCTGGAATGGAATGTTTCTGCAAAATTCATTTATGGGTCTGTTTTCAAAAAATCTAGATTTTAAGGTTCTGAGAATTGATCCGAATGGATAACGACAGTTATGACCAGTGTAAAAAAATGTTATATTTTTATTTATTATTATTATTATTTATTATTATTTATTCAAGTTAGGTGTATTATTTACAAATTATAAAAATATTTTACATAATTATAGAAAAAATAAATATATATCATATATAATAATTCCATAGAGACTGAAGGTCTGTACATGGCCCTATTGTCAATTAACAAAATTATAATTAATATAATATAAAATTTCATTAAGATATATAGTAAATATTACTGATTTATTAATTTAAATTCTTAAGTATAAAATAGTAATGCACATATATATATATATATATATAATTTTATAGTAAAAAAAGAAATATATTGAATAAAAATTTGTATATCAGTTAACAATTAAAACAATTAAACAACTATAATAAAAGGGAGAATAGATCACTCAACAATCACATAAAAAAGAATCATATGTATTATTGTAGATTAACTATTTTATAAGAGGATATCCAGTTTTTTATTTTGCTAACCCAAGTATTATTCATTTGTTTCTTGTCGTTAATATTCTTAGAGTTTGCAACGTACCTATTTATAAAAAATAAGACGGGCATCCTTTAGTAAAGATGGCAACTTATGTAGCGACCACCTATATTCTTAAAATAATCGTTATCTATAATCCGTATTGGATTATCCCTCATAAAAACGCCTTGTTTTGTGTGGAAATTGTACTCAATAGGACTTTATGACAGGATTCAAAGAGTATAAAACTAGCGTGAAGACCCCAGCCTCAAGGTCAAAGGGTAAATAAGGGCGTGACTCCTTATTACCACATCAGACACCTTGCTGATGCGGCACCATGACAGTATTGACAGATGGATATGAAATCTTAAATGAACTAAGATTCACTTTATAATTTAGTATGAACTCCCAGCCTCAGGGTCAAAAGAGAAATAAGGACGCAAATCCTTATTACCGCATCAAACGCCTTGTTGATGCGGCACCATACCAATATATTAAAAAATGATTAATGTTTAATGAAAACTACTACCCTTATATACTTATCCCTCCTTGGAACTTGGATGCGTTGATGATGGAACTTAATAAATTCATCACTTATTTGAATTAAAGTAAAATAAACTTATTTGATTTATTCAACAAAGGAAATTAATTGTGAGTTTAGTTACAAAAATATTTACAAGTTTTGAATTTAATTTAGTAAAATCTTTAAGTGCGAAAATTTAGTTTATTTTATTTAATTTACAAGTGAGATGATTGCCGGCTTGAGTTTATGATTTTAATGTTTCTTCTTTGAGATGTTATGCCGGAATAATAAAAATTGATCTGAGATTAAGGCGCGCCTCTGATTTTTTAAGTAAAAAAAACGCACTTTTAAATTTGTAATAACTTTTTTATTTAAATATTTATTTAAAAAATTTTTTTTTTTAATGAATGTATAAGTCTTAATATACATATTCTTTTTATTAATTTTTTTTTTTATTGTCCCATCTTGTAAATATGGACCGGAAATTTGAAGGCTGTTTTTTTGCGGTCACCAGGAAATCTCTACTCCAGGTACCCCGACAAAAAAAAATTCGGCGAGGTTATTTTTAGAACCGTTATATCTAGTGCGGAAACCAACAAAATTTTGAAATTTAAAAAAAATAAAAAATTGGACCGTAAAAGAAAAAAAAAATCAATTTTCGCGCACGAAATTGGACCTTGTACGTTAAAAAAAAAGTACAAAAAAGGCAATTTTATATATTTTTGTTGGTTTCCGCACTGGGTATTTAGTTTATAAAAAAAATAAAAAAAAAATCTAGTCAATCCAACCAGTATTTTTGGAGCAATCCTGGTGACCGATTTAAAAAAGATGGTTTCGAGAAAAACGCGTTTAAAGTTTTTTTTTCCCATTCACAAACCTGGTTTCCTGCTTACAACAACCTTAATATCTTTTTAACAGTAACGAATTTTTGTACAAAATTTTTTTCTCATATTCTTGAAATATTTTTACACCCAAAAAAAAATAAAAAAAAATATCAAAAATTTTTAAAAATTTTTCAGAGGCGCGCCTTAACGAGATCACCTCGGAAGCGCGTTGTCGGCGGTCATCCCACTTATTTGACAGGTGCGTAAATCAATTATAATTATCGATCCCTTCTCTATAAGAAGTTAATCGCGCATTCTTTAAATTTTATAGTAATCACCCCTTCCAATCGATCTATGAATATTATCTATTACAATATATTTGTGTGTGTGAATCTAAATACAACTAATATTTTAAATGTTTATGAAATCGTAATAAAAATCTTAGTACATGGAGCATTTATTTAAATGTTGAATTATTTTTCTATATAAAAATTTCCTAAGAAAATAATTTAAAAAAATACTTGTACGTTTTATTTCGCAAGTTATAAATTTTTATTGAAAACGCAGAATAGCATTTCTGACCAGCTTTCTTTTTCTTTTTAGAGGGATTTAGAGACTTATTTCTAAGTGAATATTTCATTTCTCTATTTTTATGATTTTCATGATGCTTTATATTTTATAGTGAATGTATATATAATATATATGTATAATTAATAACCAATTAAAAATAACATAAAATTATAACAAAACCACTCGTACTCGCAAATAATGCTGTCAAACAATTAGCAAATCACTTTACAACATGATATTTAAATATTTAAAATTAAATGTAAAAACATGACTATATGCGTGATTAATTAAAATAAAAATATTTTATTAAAAAAAATGACATGAAAATCAGTGTAGATAATTTAATGTCGAATATACACATTTGTAAAAACTGTAGAAGAAAGTATTTTAAAGCGCAGTGCAGATATACAGAGAGTAGGTACATTTGCAAAATTCTATCTATAACATAATAATATATATCGATCCTGTTCAGAAACTCTAGAATCTCGATAAGCAGAATTTGAGTGTCTTTTAGTGTCGCGATATCGCGCCTTTGGCAAATGCTTTTTCGTTATACACACATACACGTATTAACACATAATGATAAATATATATGTGTATAAAAAGCGTACCTTTTTTTCTAAAGCATTAAGTAATTTCCTTAGAAAAACCAATGGAAAACAAAAATACAATTTTCTTTTTTTTTTACATAAAATATAAAAAGTACTATAAAATTCCAGTAATATGAACTTAATTAATAATAGTAATACTTTTTATTTTATTTTATATATAACTTTTAAAAACTTCTTACTATTATATTATCAAAGTTAATAAAAAAATTTTTTATTGAATTATGTACATATAATATATAACCTTTTTTTTAATTTTTTTTTTTTTTTAGAAACTTTTATGACGAAAAGTTTAATTAAAACACCTGTTTTACAATAATAATAATAATAACAAGCTTAATAATTATAATAAAATATCGAATAAACTTTTTCATTTGAAAAACTTTTTTTTTTATTTTTCAAAAGATACTTACTTATAAATTTTACGTTAAAAAAAAGAACTATAAAATATATAGGATCGTCAGAGAGGAGCGAGGAAATCAAATTTTATACAAGCGACGGAAACAAGAAATTGAGTGTAAGAGACTTAAGATCGACCTCTCTTTATAGAAATAACTTTTATATTCTCTTATTAAGCAATCTCTCGTCTCAAAGGGCTTTTCTATACGTACTAGTTGTGGCGATAGTTTGTCAGAAGTAACTCTAGCGTATAAAATTGGCCCACCGGACGGAAAGCCCATCATCGTTTCTGTTCCCTTGTGTCCACTGGAATAACCAAAAGATCTAGTGTGCATACGCACACATAGACAAACAACTTTATAATGTGTTTTCAACCAAGTGCGGCAAAAAATTTAAATTACGTAAATATACATAAGGTGATCGTGAATTTTTATGGGATCGTCGAGCTTACTCCTCAAAATAACACCTTTTTCCTTCTTTTGCCTTCGTACACTCGCATGCAATATCCATTACACATTTCATTCTAAGCCTACACTATATGTACGTATAAAATTTTTTTTACTACGTCAACCAACTTTTTAGTCTTTTTTTTTCATGACATATATTATACACTTTACATGTGTGTGTATGCAAATCGAAACTTCAACGTCGTACTTTTTAAACTTCTATTGACTAGCGCTTATCAGAATATAGAGCCAATTGAACAGCTTAACAAGCTTGATTCTTTTTTTTTTCTTCATTTTATTTTTTTTTTATTTCTAATAATTATCAATCAAACTCGTATGTGTCAAAAAGTATTTACATTTATTTTTTTTTATTTTTTCTTTTAATGTGTATCGTTTTATCATTTTAGTATAATAATTAAATTTCATTTAAAAAAAGCTTTTTTTATGAATTTTCTATTTGATGCAGGAATAACTGTTCGGATTTTAATCAATAAATGTCATAAACAAGCGAATGCTTTATTTTATTAAATTTATCATTTACTGAAGAAAATGACTTTTTTTTTTTTTAATGGCGAATTGAAGTTTATAAAGTTTCTATAATGTCATAATTAGATCGCTGGACTGAAATACCAATATCGAGCGTATATAATTTCAATTCCTTCATCCAACTTTTGCTTCAATTTTCAATAACAAGCAACTTTTAAAAAAAAACTTATCATTGAAGTTTTGCCAAATTTACTATTTTTTAAGTGATTTTCTTAAATTAATTAATTTTCTTAAGTGCTCATTAGCGTTTATATTTTAGCTTTTACGAAAATGTAAACAATTTGGCTTTTAGAAAATAAATTAAATAAATTAAATTTTTTTTATTTAAATTATTCCAGCAATTTTATTATTTGTTAACAGTTAAAAAACTTAAAAGGGATTCCTAGCCAATGAACTAAAGAAATTTCTTGTATATTGCATATATTGACCCTTGTTCGTTACAAAGGATCATTTAATACCCTAAGTTAAAAGAATGAACAATTATTGAGTACTGTTACATAAAAAAGGCGCATCTGTCACCTCATTTTAACTCGGCTATTTAAAAAATTCTTCCCACTGACTAAAATTAAAATTAACATAGTTGGAATATATGAAACATTTTTTAAATACACTGGAGTAAATTTCATTTCAAATTCACGTGTTTATATTTTATAGACACATACAAACTGTTAAAAAATTTCTATATAATTTTCTGTAGTCTATTTAATGAAGAAGGATGAAAAAAAAAACTCGTTAAAAAAAAGTAATAATCTTTTTTAATAAAAAACCCACCTGACTCGACATTTTTTGAATGGCCTCCGGAAATATAACCAACAAACGTCGTTAGTCCAAAAAATATTACAAAACACCAAATATTTGATATCTTCATTGTTATAAAAAATTTTTTATTGCTAACAAACATATTTGAAAAAACTTTTTTCTTTTCTTAATTATAATTATATTTGAAGCAGAAGTTGTAAACACATAATTTCTTTCTCTTCTTTCACAAAACACTTTTATATTTTTTTTTACGCTAATTAATTAATTAAATATATATGTTTCATTTTTCTTTTTTTTTTTTACTTTTTCACGTCACATTCATCATACAACACTTTTTTGTTTTATTTACAAGATATGAAAAATGGAAAATTTATTATTACGGTCTCTTATTATTTTTTTTTTTTTTTTAATTAGTAGGAGTGATAAATACACAAGTTTATATTGTGATATGTTTTAATAAGTGATATGAATATCAGCATCAATGAACATTTGACATTATTAAATTTTTATATCTTTTCATTTTAATTTTCGAATTTCTGTCATAAAGTTGATAGTCATTTTTTGGACATTTATTTTTTTGTATTTCATAACTTTTTTTTTAACCACAATTTTTATTCAAATAATATTTTTAAAAATTAAGATAAAAAATTAATTGGTCGTAAACATAAAAATAAATGAAAATAAAAGAAAAAAATGGATTTTATAATCACTTCACTTTATTGCACATTTTCAAAAAAAAAGAAAAAAAAAAGAAAAAAAATAAATAATTAACATTAAGTTAGCAATAAATTAACACTTATATTTTATATTTAACAGATTTAAAAAGCAGCATATTCCACACGTGGTCCTTCACCGACGTCGGACCGTGCACTGAACCTAGAAATACATTTAAGCGCCGGCGCCATTGACACACGAGCTTAACCACGTCGCGCAGCCTGCAATATTATATAGCATGAGAAGCCCTTAGGTTTAATTCCGAGAGGAGGAAACACCGCTTATTATCAATGAATCATCACACTCTTTTTTTGTGGCTGTGTATAAATAGCTACTTTTTTTACTGCTTATTTAAATGATTTATTCATTAATCTAATATAAATAATAAATATATTTATTTAATAACGCTCTATGCAATTATATTATATTTTCATAATAATTAAATTTTATTTTATAATGTGTACTGTAATTTTTTAAAACTTAAATCCATTTTTTTAATTAATCAATGTAATTTAATAATTTTAGCAAACTTTTAAAAAATTTTTTATGTAAACAGGTATCATTAATTATTGATATGTACTACTGAATTCTATACCTATCTGTTATTTATTTATAAATATTATAACCAATTCCAATAAATATCACGTTACTCGAGCATATCAGAATTTAATACTTTAATACTTCTGTGTATACCTATATATTTGAAACAAGTATGTTAATTTCAATTTTTATACCTAAATATTTTTTTAAAATATTTTAACACTTTTGTATGCTGTATAGTCTCACTTTCTAACAAAACAAATTGTACAAAATATGCATCAAGTGCTATTAAAATCCAGATCTTAAAAAACGAATCATTACAGAATCATACGCACCAGATGCTCACTGCTTAAAAAATAGAACTTAATTAACAAATTTTCTTAAAATTAAGTTATAAGCATTTATTGTGGAAACCGGGTGATGACTATACCAGATCATGCTTCCCGATCAAGGTGACTTTTTTCACACCCTTTATATATATATATTATGTTTTCTGTGAAATTTTCAACCCTCTAGGTGCTCAGAAAGTCGAATTATACCAAAAAGTATCTTTTTAGATTTCTTCGGTTTTTGGTTCCTCAAAGAGGAACCATTGTGATAGGTCAAATTTCGATTTTTGATTTTTTGGCATATAAGCACGTTTTGAGACCCCAGGAAGCTAAAAAACCGGTTTTAAAAAAAAGTCTGTATGTGTTTGTGTGTGTGTGTGTATGTAACCGGTGAAATTTCACAACCTTTATGGAATTAAGACCTAATTTTTTTTTCAAAAATTTTTTCATCAAAAAATCTCAAAATACTTTTTTTTTTTTTTTAATTTGGATGTAATACCTCATTTATTTCCACGAAAGTACTTATATTTGAAAGTATGGTTTTTACTCGATATCTCGAATCTGATACTTAATTTTTTGAAAATTTTTTTCCCAAAATTTTTTTCATGAAAAAATACAAAAAAAAATAATTTTTTTTTTCTTTTTAGACGTAGTACCTAATTTATTTCTATGAAAGTACTAGTTTTAGAAAGTTTGTTTATAGTCATTTTTTGGATTTGATACCGAATTTTTAAAAAATTTTTTTCGTAAAATTAAAAAAACAAAAAAATTAAAAAACCTGTAATTTTTTTTTTTTTTGGGTGTAATACCTAATTTTATTTCATGAAAGTACTAATATCTGAAAATATTGCGACCGGCGATATTTCACAACCGTTATGAAATTAAGACCTACCTAATTTTTTTTTCAAAAATTTTTTCACCAAAAAAGCTTTAGGTACTTCTTTTTTTTTTTAATTTGGATGTAATACCTCATTTATTTCCACGAAAGTACTTATATTTGAAAGTATAGTTTTTACTCGATATCTCGAATCTGATACTTCATTGTTTAAAAAATTTTTTTCCTAAATTTTTTTTCACAAAAAAATACAAACAACACTAAATTTTTTTTTCTTTTTGGATGTAGTACCTAATTTATTTCTATGAGAGTACTAGTTTTAGACAGTTCGTTTATAATAATTTTTTGGATTTGATACCGAATTTTTCCAAAATTTATTTCTCAAAATTGAAAAAGTTTTTTTAAACTATACAATATATATTTTTTTTGGTGTAATACTATGTAATAAAGTACTATCTTGAATAATTCTTATCTAATGAATTACGTTAGATTTTATTTGAAAAAAAAAAATTTAGTTAAATTCAATACATAAATTTTCTTTTAACTTTTAAAAGTTAATAGAAATGAGTGTATGATTGCATGGTTGTAATCGGTCATATCTGTGGCATATTGAAGTATTTAGCTCATTGTTTGAGGAACCTTAGTGCCAGCTAGTTGGCAGGGTATTTTTAAATGTTTATTATTATTTTTTTTTTTAATAAATTTTTAAAATCGACAAAGTGATTAAAAAAAATTGTACCAAGACATAAAAATATGTAAAATTTCCCACTGAATCCGAATGTGAGGTTAGTTTTTTGAAACTTCATCCCTGGATAGCTCGAATTGCTATTTTAGTATGAGAGCGGGATGGAATAGCTAAAAACCCACAACTTTTATAGGGCTCAAACCTTGATAGAATGGATCTAAATACCTAAATAAATATTGGGTTTTTTTTTTATTTCTGATTAAATTATGTTTTTAAATTATTTTTAGTTTAAAAAATAACATTCTTTGAATGACCATTTTTTGAAAGAAAAAGATCATTTTTTGTTTTTTTTTTAATATTATTGCATTATATTAAGATTAAAAACGTTTCCATTATCTTAAACGGTTTTTCCAAAAAAATTTCTTTTAATAACCTGCAACTTTTCTAAAGTCTAAATACTCATATTAATATTACATGTACGTTGTTGGAGAATTCCAAAATCTATACACACTAAACGATACTCAATTATAAACTCCTTGAGGCCTGAGATGCAGCACCAAAAAATTTAAGCCCTTAAAAAAAAAGTAATCGTTCTTTATTTTTTTGAAAAAAAAATTCAACAAAAAAAGTTAAAGCAAGTTTTGTAAGGAGTCGGAGAAATCACTAGTTAAAGTGCCCGCAAACACATACACATACTACTTGCTTAGAGTAAGAATGACTTTCCTAGCCTCTGGGGATAACAAACTGTACTTATCCATAAAAAATTATATATATATATATATATATAATAAATGTTAAAATTTAATGCATGACATAGAGTTTCGTAACACGAATCATGCTTATAAGTATGAATACTTCTTAAAAATTGAAAAGCATCAGGCTGAAGAGGTGAAGGGAGGTTGAAATAGACTTACACGGGAACGTCACTGCCAAAGAATATGTATATATCTCTATATATTAAAAAGTTATAAACTGCAACTTGAGATCTTTGGGCCAAAATAATCCTTTTGGGCCAAAGTGGTACAGTTAGGTCAAAATGGTCCATTTAGGTCAAAATAGTCCTTATGGCCCAAAGTGGATGTTTTGGGCCAAAATAATCCTTTTAGCTTAAGCAATCGCTGCTGCATAAGATATCGTACCCAAAATTATCTTTTTGGGCCAAATTGGACCTTTTGGCCTAAACAATCACTGTTTCATAAGACCTTTTACTCAAAATGTTCTGTTTGGGACAAAATGGGACTTAGAATAATTTCAATTTTGGGATTTAGAATAATCCGGATTTAGGGAATCAGAATAGTTTGGGTTTAGAATCTTAACATTTAATAAAGGTGATAATTACAAATTCTAAAAATAGAAAATTGTATTGTTTTTCGTGTGACTATGCTCAGATGTAAGTAAACATGTTCCATGCATTTTGGTTGTGTATACATAAACCGGTTATCAGTTTTTTATTTAGGATCGTAAATATTAATAACAATGACTTAAATTAAATTTCAGACAACACAGTTAGTGTATATTAGTGTAACCAGTGACATTTAACAACCATTAAAGTGTTAAGACTTAATATTTTTAGGCATAACGACCCTTAATATAAAGATATAATCGTGCTAATAAGTTTGTCAGGTCATACAATGTTCCGAAAAAATCCTAATTTATTTAGAAATTTGGTCCACAGGTCATTTCGATGCCTATAAATTGATTTTATTGAATTGCTATATTTAGATATGCCTACTCAAAAAGGTGTATTCTGTTTTTCAGAATTACTCGATAAATCAAAAATCCTCTGGAGCCGAGTCTGGAACCAATTTTTTTAAATTAGATCTATAGTTGCAGGACTTCTAATATGAAGTTATTTTAATTAGTACATACAGAGAAATCATGAAAACGCTGATTTCAAACATCAAAAAAACTTATAACTAGTTTGTATTTTCACACAACCAACAATCATGGAACATATTCACTTATAACAGTTTTAACGTATGTCCCTAATTATTATAAGTCCTAAAACCAAAATTATAATGAATCCCGAAATGTAAATTATCCTAAGTCCATAAACCTAAAGTATTCTCTAAGTTCTTGTTCTTATCAGGGCCTGATTAGGCCCTGACCCCACCCCCCCACTTTAAGTTATTCTAAGTCACCCCCCCCCTTAAAAACGTCTATTTTTCATTCCCCCTTGAGTTGGACTTTTTCAAATACCCCATCCGACCCCATCCAATGAACATGGTACATGTTATAAATTAATAGAATATGTAATTGAGCATGAAATAAAAAAGTATTTGCTTTTTTAAAAATTATAGCGATTTTTTTAAAAGATTTTGGCATAAATCTTAAACTTCTTTTTTTTTAATTTGTATGTAATACCTCATTTTTTTATATGTAATTACTGTTTTCGGTAAAATCCTTATTACAAGATTTCTCGAATCTGAAATTTAAATTTGGGCAATTTTTTTCTAAAAATTGCCAAGTAGCTGGCACTAAGGTTTCTTGGAACAAATTTTCAAAAAATTAATTATCAGTTTCCAGATATCGATTAAAAACCATATTTTCAAATATAAGTACTTTCATGGAACTAAATGAAATATTACACCCAGAAAAAAAAAATATTTCAGGTTTTTTAATTTTTTTGTTTTTTTAATTTTGAGAAAAAAAATTTTGAAAAAATTTGGTATCAGATCCAAAAAATTACTATAAACGAACTTTCTAAAACTAGTACTCTCATAGAAATAAATTAGGTACTACGTCCAAAGAGAAAAAAAATTTGGTGTCTGTATTTTTTTGTTACGAAAATTTTAAAAAAAATTTTAAAAAAATTAATTATCAGATTCGAGATATCAAGTAAAAATCGTACTTTCAAATATAAGTACTTTCATGGAAATAAATGAGATATTACATCAAAATTAAAAAAAAAAAAAAAAAAAAAAATGCTTTGAAATTTTTTAATGAAAAAGTTTTTGAAAAAAAAATTAGGTCTTAATTCCAAAATGATTTTGAAATATGACCGGTCACAATATTTTCAGATATTAGTACTTTAATGGAATTAAATGAAGTATTGAACTAAAAAAAAAAAAAAAATATTGCAGTTTTTTTAATTTTTTTGTTTTTTTAATTTTGAGAAAAAATACCAGTTTTTTATATAGAAATATTATAGTTTTAGGAAAATTGATGTTACTAGATTTTTCTTATATCTTACCTATGTTTGAGAAAATTTTTGTTAACATTTTTGCCATAAAAAAAAGTTTCACAGCAACAAAGTCTTTTATTATTGTCTTTTATTACAGAAAAATTTTTCCCTCCTATCGATATTTTCTAATTCACCAAGTCACACTCCCTCTGAACATTTTCCATGTTAAAAGTTAAAAATTAAAGATACAAAAGTTATCCCATTCCGCAAAACGGGACGTTCTCTTTATTCATGTTCGACATATATATTTTTGATTATAATTGAAAAAATTTTAATGGTCTTTTTACTAACTTCCAAAACTTTTTTGGAACATAATCCTCGTAGTTATCAAGGAATGCCTATATATTGTTTTTTATCGTTTGATCGGCTCTATTACCTAAATTTGTGAAACTTTTTCAAAAAATAAAAATAACTTAATTGGTTCCTCATAGAGGAACCATTGTGATGGGTCAAATTTTGATTTTTGATTTTTTTGGCATATAAGCACGATTTGGAACCTCAGGAAGCTAAAAACCGCGGTTTTTAAAAAAAGTCTGTGTGTATGTATGTAGCTGGTGAAATTTCACAACCATTATGGAATTATGACCCAATTTTTTTTTCAAAAATTTTTTCATCAAAAAATCTCAAACTACTTTTTTTTTTTAATTTGGATGTAATACCTCATTTATTTCCATGCAAGTACTTATATTTGAAAGTACGATTTTTACTCGATATCTCGAATCTGAAATCTAATTTTTTGAAAATTTTTTTCTCAAAATTTTTTTCACCAAAAAATACAAAAAATACCAATTTTCTTTTTCTTTATGGACGCAGTACTTAATTTTTTTCTATGGAAGTACTAGTTTTAGAAATATTGTTGATAGTAATTTTTTGGATCTGATACGTAATTTTTTCAAAATTTTTTTCTTAAAATTTTTGTCGCCAAAAAATACAAAAATAGCGAATCTTTTTTTATTTTAGGACGTAGTACTTAATTTCTTCCTATGAAAGTACGAATATCTAGAATTATCGTTTGTAAAGGATTTCTCCATCTGATACGTAATTTTTCGAATTTTTTTTTTTCAAAATTTGTTACATAAAATAATTAAAAAATTACCATAATTTTTAAAATTAAATTATTTTTAAAATAATTTTTTTAGAAATCTAGAATTTTTTTCGAATTTCCAAAAATTTTCGAAGGGATGTGTTTTTTTATTGCAGAGGGCATGAGACTCATTTTTTTTAAATATATTCAATAAATTTTGTTACAAATTAAAAAAACTGATTTACAAATTTTTTTGGTTCTATAAAAAAATATTTACAATCTGATTAATTAGCACGAATAAAAGCTTTCTGCAAAATTGATAACTTTTTAATATCACAAATTTATATCGAGTGCAATACAAACAGTTACACAGTCGAGGTAGAATATAAAAATCAATTGGATTTTAATTTTTTTTTAACCATATGTTTTTTTGCATAAAGGTTCTTATTTTTTTATTTGCATTCCCATGACTATAGTATCCAATGTTTTACCAGGGAAGATACTACCACAGTTGGTAATCGTTACAGTTGAGGAAATAATTACAATGAAACATTTAATTGCTGTTGAAAATTATATTTGCATAGAGCTTCATGGTTATAATGTTATAGTAGCAAAGCCCATAAGATGTAGGTTGATTTCTGACTAATTAACCATAATTGCAAATGGACAGAACTAATTATGTAAGGATGCCCACTGAGTCACATGTTAAGAATCTTGGTGTTCATAATTTGTGAAAATTTTCTAAACGGATGCAAATTTAGGATATCCTTAAATACATCTCCAGAACCTAATTCTAAATGAGTTTGTAAAAAAACCTGCGCTGACCTCAGGGGGGTCGGATTAAAAATTTTGGCACCTAGGTAAAAAATTCCTAACCGGACAGGAATTTGGCTAATTGAAACTAAAACTAAATTGAACTTTCAACTAAATTGAAAAATTTTGCACTAAAATTTTTTTTTTGTTTAATCGATTTGTTCCTGATATTTTACCATTTTTATTCTTTTTTACTTAATATTTTGATATTTTAAATCGGTATTTTCGACATTTCTCTGCAAGGAAATGGGAATACACCTTTTTGTGCATATATCTACACACATCAATTTAAAGAATTTTCCGTTTTTTGACCTGACAAAATTGTAGGGCAAGATCACCCTATGTATGCAATACATAGATGAAATCCTACCTAAAAAACCCAAATACCCTCGCTTGTTCCAACGGGCCTTTAAAGCTTAAAAAACGGGGTCAATGATAATAAATAGGATTTTTTTGGTAATTTTTAACGTAACGCTGCAACTTTTCAAGGAATCCAAAACCCTAATAGTTTATCTTTGGTTTATCTCCTTCTACTGAACTATGTAGGAGTACAGCATGTATTTTTTTTTTTTAATAAAAGTTACTTATTTTTTCAAGCCATGGAAACTATTAGCTTGGAAAAAGTAAGCCCTTTTATTATTTTATAATTATTTTCAGGGATTCGTAGAATAGTTTTGTGTCAGTTGAAATATTTGTACGTGTAACATGTGTGTGTGTGTTTGTTAATATACGTGGGTGTTATAACCTATGGTCCAGAAGGTATGAAACTCCTCTCAAACCTTACGCCAGCTAAAAGATTTCCTTAGAAAACTGCTTTATCTACCTGATGCCGAGATTTAAATGAACTGAGGGTCTTAACTTGTAAACACCATTCGTTTTCAGCGACCCGAAAAACTCTGTGGACCTAATCTTGATGCAAAAATACCCCTTTTAGGGGTAGGTAATTTAGGAGTTAATTATTAACATTACCCTAAAAAATCATCAAGGTTCTTAATTAAAGACCCAAAACACCCTTGGAAACCAATGCTTGGATAAATCTACTGATTCAAAACGCTATGACATCAAAAATACCCCCTTTGAGGGTAGTTTTTGCAAATTTAGGGGTGAAGCGCCATTTTTTACCAAATGACCCCGATTTTCGTGTTAAGTGACCCAAGAAACCTATACTGAGCAAATTCCGTATTCGCAACCGTAAGTATACCCAAACCCGTATTTTGACTAGAGTACCATGGGCGAAAAACTTTAGACATTAGTGTGAATACATATATATCACTCGTAACTGGTTTCGCCGAGACCTCGTGCTAACGCTCACTGTAGTACTAAAATTTTACGCCTTTAATACTTAATATACAGAGTATTCCGAAATTCGGGCGCACGGGGCTAGGGTGTTCCAAAAATCGTGCGCGCCGCGCTATTTACAAAAACGTAATACGTAATTAAAAGTTTGATTTTTTTTTATTTTAGTACGTAATAACCTGAAATAAAGGTGAAAATTGTTATTGTTTATTATTAAAAAGTAAAATTTATAAAAACTTTTGTCTTATTTTCATTTATAAATAACAAACAACTACAAATAATTCTTTTTTATTCAGGTTAGTACGTACTAAAATCAAAGACGTAGTTAAAAATCATGTTAAAAACGGTACACCTTAGCGCCGCGCGCCCGAATTTCGGAATACTCTGATAATATTTAAAGCTATCAAACAGATGGTACTATACTGCTGGTTCTCGTGTATCTTTTTTAATTTTCATGCCAATTACTCCATCTTTCATTATTTTTCTGTAGCTACTATAAAAAGCTTTTACTTTATCGCATTTTTCCTCAAAATTTATTTTGGCAGTTTCCTATTTTAATTTTAGTAGATTTCTGTTTTATCTATATTTTATTTTAAATATAGTTCTCTAACTTCTCAACTGAATTAATTTACCGTATTTTTTCTTCATATATTCAATATATTAATTATACTTCATAATATATACTTTACATAGTATATATACTTATTTTTTTTTTTATGTTTACGGAGGAAATATATGAATCTTACATCAATCTTACAAAAGGCCCGCAGGTTTCCATGACCGCACAGCTGTACAAAGTACAACCGGTAGATTTGGCCAGTGCCAAGTGTCAGATTCCTACGGACTAAACACTCCTTAAACCCCCCCCCCTCCGCGTTTTCTGCCCCAAAATGGGACTCCCTTTACACGTATAACTTTGGTTTGGGGCGCGCAGCCTAGGAAATTGGCTGCTACCTTCCTTCTCCCTAGGTCATAATATTATTTTATTTTTTTATTTATTTTTAAACGAAATAACGGGACGAACCCTTTTACAGTAATTTATAATACAATAATAAAATAAAATTTACATTTGAGAAATAATAATAATTTGAAATATAATTAGTTATAATATAATAATTAAATTTTTAAGAAATTAACAGTACTGACTGTAAGAAAAAAAGTCATCAGTAATAATAGGTGATACAGTAATTTGTTTTTTACTTTTATTATTTTTTATATATTTTTTTTTTTTTTTTTGATGTTGGTATATATTATGCAAATTTACCCAGTTGTATTTTTAAACTCTTAATAAAACTAATTTTAGATTCATTAGATATAATCATGTTAAAGCTTTCAATGATTCTATAGAGAGAAGATATTTTATTAATTTTTTGAAACTCAGTTGGTACACTGAACAGAATATTTCTATCTCTAAGACCTGTATAGTTGTTAAAATATCTACAGAATCAATTTCTTTATTAAATACTGTATACAAAAATTTAATGTCAGCAATATCTCTTGATGACTCTAACGTCATTAAATCAAATTTTTTATTTAATTCTGAGTAGTTATGACTAAAATAGTCAAAATCAATCTTTTGGTTATAAGCAAAAATCTTTAAAACTTGATGTTGAATTTTTTCTACATGATAAGTTAGGGACAATGTATAAGGGTACCAAATAATTGAACCATACATTAATATTGATTTGATATGTGAGTTATAAAATAATTTTAAAGAATGTATAGTTTTCAATTTAAATAATATTTTTTTTAAATAATATATTCTTCTTTAACATTTTCTAATCTCTTTAAATATTTTAAGATCATCAACATATAATAAAAAATTTGATTTATTTATACAAAGTTTTAAATCATTGATATAGATTATATATAATAGTGGACCTAAATTCGATCCTTGAAAATTCGACCCTCATTATATTAAATTAAATTTAAAAAAAAATTATATTAAATTACATGAAATTACACATTATTACATAAAATTATATTTAATTTAATAATTAAAACAAATAACATTAACACCAAATTTTTAATTTAAATTGTATCGAAAACATATATTTTGAGGGTTAAACGCCCTAAATTGGGCGTTGTTAGGTCTATTTCTCCGTCAAAACCGGCCACTTTTATAAAAAAGTTAATTATTTATAAAATATTTGTTATTTTTTACTAAACATTTAAATCCGAGAATTTTTATGGTTACTAAATTCAAAAATCAGCATAAAAAAAATTATAGAATTTAATCTAAAGGCTATAAACTCTTTAAAAATTAAACATTTCTATTAAATTAAATTATCGTATTTTTCTACCCCAAGAATTCTTAAGTTGTTTAATGCAATAACGTTTACATATCTAGATTAAAAAACCCATTTTCAGCCCTAGGGAGAAGGGTTTTTCTCATTATATGCAAAACTGTGTTTTAATCGCGGGAAAAATATGGAGTTCGACTTTTGCATGCTGTACTGCATAAAACAGCATGTTACGTCTAAACCAATATTTTTTAGCTATATTTTATAAACTTTTTTATAAAAGTGGCACGTTTTATCTACCCCAGAAGTTATTGCAGTTTTTAACATGGAACATGTTTATAGGGAGGGGGTACTTCAGAACTGGAAAATTAAGGGGGGGGGGGGTCAAATTTGTCCTTTTTAAGGGGGGTGTCAAATATGTCCTTTTTAAGGGGGGGGGGGGTCAAATTTGTCCTTTTTAAGGGGGGGGGGGGGTCAAATGGGACTTAGAATATTTTCGATTTAGGGACCTTTGGTGCAGAAGTACTTAGGGAGCATTGGTGCAGAAGTACCTAGGGAGCATTGGTTCAGAAGTACCTAGGGACCTATGGTGCAGAAGCCCCTAAAGACCTTTGGTACAGAAGTACCTAGGGACCTATGGTGCAGAAGTCTCTAAAGACCTTTGATGCAGAAGTACTTAGGGAGCATTGGTGCAGAAGTACTTAGGAAGCATTGGTGTAGAAGTACCTAGGGACCTATGGTGCAGAAGTCTCTAAATACCTTTGGTGCAGAAGTACTTAGGGAGCATTGGTGCAGAAGTCCCTAAAGACCTTTGGTGCAGAAGTACCTAGGGACCTATGGTGCAGAAGTCCCTAAAGACCTTTGGTGCAGAAGTACCTAGGGACCATTGGTGCAGAAGTCTCTAAAGAACTTTAGTGCAGAAATACTTGGATATAAATATTGATATTATGAACAGAATAGATACTTTATTATCAGTGTTAGTTATTAGTGAACATGTTCCAAGCTAGTTGGTTGTGTAGTTACACAAACCGGTCATAAGTTTTTATACGATTTGCAGTTAATAAATTAAATTAGCTAATTAGTCCACATACAGTTTGCATTAATTCATGAAATTATTTTCAGTATAAAAAATTTCAAATTATATCAACATTTTTTAGTACACATACACATTGAAAAGATACTTACATACGTTATATATTTTATTCGTATAAACAATGTATATCATAAAATATTCTTATCTCTTTGATTATTTAGTTATCATGAATAATATAAAAAGAAATAAAATAAATAAAAAATGTTAGTATTAAATTGACCTTAGCAACCAAATTAAATAAAAAAATTGTGTTTTGCAAAACTCAATTGTATAGATTAAAAAACCATGCCGGTAAATTGACAATTATTATTTACAATTCAAAAAATTTCGCAGCCTAATTTACTATAAAATTAGTGACAGTTTTTAATAGTATTCAGATAAAAAAATTAAGATGCAGCGATAATTAAATTACTAACTAATAGTAAATTTGAATGCCGAAATTTTGACAGTATATTAAGTTATTAAAAAATATTCTTTTTTTTTATTTATTTTATTTCAAGCAAGTTAAATTTACCTTTAGAGGACTAATGGTTCCAGTTTTTAATGCATTCAACAATGACAAGTATTACTGAAATACTAAAAAAATATAAATTTTGAAATATTTTTAAGTAAACGAATGTTTTATAAATTACAGGGAAAGAAGTTTAAAATTATCAAATGTACCTGATTATGCAAACTACTTGTTAAAGAAAAACATCAATGGCATTCTTGGTAATATAAATCAAATTAAATAAGATAATTTCTATATTATTTAAATAATTTCAGTTATAGAATCTATGAAATCCTAATATTAAAATAGTAAAATTTTAGCACTAAAAAAAAAGGTGATTTTGACGTTTCCTCTGTCAGGATTAGAGTTGAAATTTTTTCAGTAGGATTGTTAAGTTATAAACCTCTTAAATTGAATACAAAATATTTAAAATGAAAAATTAGAATACTTTCAAGTTTTATAGCAGAAGACATATTGTGCAAAAATTTTAAAATTTAATTCACGTGCTTTTCTATTCATATTTTCCTTCTCATTGTGTTTGCTTATAATTTAACTGAGTAAAAACACCTCTTACAGAATGACCACGTCCAATTGACCCCAAATTTTAACTGGTTGGAGCTGGATATAGCCCGATTCGTATAAAATTTAATACAATATAGTAAAAAACCAACAAACATCTAGTAACTTTTTTTTTTTAAATTTTATTATTACCGCTATTATATTTTTGTATTCAATTAATTAGTTACCCAGGTAGAATCTACTTAAGTCATCCGGACCAAGATTATACGTAACTGATTTGTTTATCATATAAATCCTGTTCAGTTACTGATCAGTATTCTGACGGTTAATTTCATCAGGGGCTCAAGATGCGTGCGCAGTTGCTGAAAGATTTTTTATTTTTTAATTATTTTTAAGATAGAAAGGTTATGTTTAAGTAAAAATATTTTTATTTTTTAATAAAAACTATGCGGTGATAAAATAATTAATTGAAGGAAAAGAATTTATAATGGTTTTTATAAAGTATGGACGGATATACCTATAAGTACAAAGAATATAATATACTTTGAAAATTATAATTTTTTTAATTATTACATAATATCAAATGGGTAATTGGATATATCTTGTATTGTGTTAAAATATGGAGATTCGCTATATACTCCAGTCAAAATACGGGTTTGGTTGTATTTTCACTGGCAAACACGAGATTTGCTCTACTCTAGGTTTTTTGGGTCGCTGAACACGAAAATCGGGGTCATTTGAGTGAGAAATTGGGGCTTCACCCTTAAATTTGCAAAAACTACCCCCAAAAAGGGTTTTTTTTTTACATATTTGCAATTTGAGCGCTCAGATTGGCACCATCAGCGACCCACGGGTTTTTTGGGTCGCTGATCAAGAATTTAGACTCCTTTTTCACAAATAATCAATATTTCACCCCTAAATTGGCTAAAACTCCCCCCCCCCCCCCAAGGGTGTGTTTTGCTATTTTACCACTTTGAGCATCCATGATATATCCATATGGGTTTTTTGGGTCGCTAATCAAGAATTTCGACTCCTTTTTCACAAATAGTGTCACAAATGAGGTTAGACCATTTCAAAAATTTATCTGGTGAATATGATATTCGGAAACTTCCTCCAACCGATCTATCCGTTCTTGAACATGCAAAACGCGTATATCTTCAGTGCCAACTATGGTCTATGAATAATCATTTAAACCCATTAGATTGGGGATGGAAAGTTGGAAAGAATAATATTCTTGAGCCTACATTTACATCGCTCCCCCTGATTCCGGAAACATTTTTAAAAAAATTCTCCTGTGGTTGTAAAAAAGGCTGCATGAAAAAATGTGGCTGCAGAAAGCTCGGCCTAAAATGTAGCATCTTTTGTAAATCTTATAAAGGGCAAACATGTGAAAATTGTACTGATATTGACGATTATAATCAAAATGACGAAAATAATTTTGAGAACACAGAAGAATTAGACAGTTCCATTTTGGAGCCAATTATTACCATTGATAACACTCCAGATATTACTATGTTAAATTACAATGATGATGCAGAAACTTCTTATGCAGAGTCGGAAATGTCGATAATAGACATGGAACACGATTAATTATTTGTTTTATATGTTCTTCACAAAATAAATTTGTTTAGTTATATGTTTTTAATTAGAATTATATGTGTTTAATTTCCTGTATTTCTTATCATTGTAAAGCACTGTTTGTACAATATTTTACATTAATAAATGATTTTATTGAGTATGCATTATATAAAAAAAAAAGAAAATTTTAAGTTTCATTTATTCATTTTTTCCTTCGTTATAATAATTTATTTTTCAGGTAAGTTTATTTTTTACTTTTAGGGGTATCTGTAGCTATTTTAAGGGTGAAATATTGATTATTTGTGAAAAAGGAGTCGAAATTCTTGATTAGCGACCCAAAAAACCTATATGGATATATCCTGGATGCTCAAAGTGGTAAAATAGCAAAACACCCCCTTGGGGGGGGGGATTTTTAGCCAATTTAGGGGTGAAATATTGATTATTTGTGAAAAAAGAGTCGAAATTCTTGATTAGCGACCCAAAAAACCTATATGAACATATCCCGGATGCTCAAAGTGCTAAAATAGCAAAACACCCCCTTGGGGGGGGGGGGAGTTGTAGCCAATTTAGGGGTGAAATATTGATTATTTATGAAAAAGAAGTCGAAACTCTTGATCAGCGACCCAAAAAACCCGTATGGTGCCAATCTGAGCGCTCAAATTGCAAATATGTAAAAAAACCCCTTTTTGGGGGTAGTTTTTGCAAATTTAAGGGTGAAGCCCCAATTTCTCACTCAAATGACCCCGATTTTCGTGTTCAGCGACCCAAAAAACCTATAGTAGAGCAAATTTCGTGTTCGCCAGTGAAAATACAACCCCCCCCCCCCGTATTTTGACTGGAGTAATACGCCACGAATAAATCGAATAAAATTCTTCACGATCTTTATTAGATTCAAAGTTGTTTATAACTGCAAAATAAAAAATCTCCGTTGATTATACAGAAATAATTTCGAAACAAAAACAAATATTTTTTTAAAGTTTTGCTGACTCTTTAAACACTTCACTATTATAACTGCTTTTTAGATTTGTTGAATATTCAAAATAAATATTATATTTTTAGTTATGTCTCCATAATTACAATAATATATTTGATTCAAAAAATAATTATAACGACGGAAATTATTATTATTGAAAAAAAAATTGTTTAAATAATCGGAAAAAAAATTGCTTGTTACATATTGAATATAAAAACATAACCTTTTTATCTTAAAGTAATAATATTAAAAATTTTGACTTTAATAAAAAGTTTTTAAAAAAATGAAGTTTTGCGCATGCGTCTTCAGCTACTGATGAAGAGCACCGTGACAAACCTGATCAGTTACTTATCAGTTATGAAGGAGTGGGCTAGTCAGTAACTGATGTTCAAATCAGTTAACGGATCAGTTACTGACTAGAAACTTAAATGGATTTCTACCTGGGTAGTGACAACAGAAAAAAAGCTAAGCTAAACTTAAAAAACCACCATTAAAAATGCTGAAAAGGTCAAATTCTAAGTTCCGTAATTGCAACGTTGGAGATACAGTCAGAGTTGGAATTCCAGATGTAGATAGAAGACGTGGAGACTTTAGAAATATACTAATGGCGGTAATAGAAAAATATGAAAAAGGATTATATAAATTGGCTAATTATCACGGGACACTCGAAATCAGTTTACATCCACAAATTCAACGCATATTGATATTTCAAAAATATCAGCTTAAAAGAAAACATTACGCCAGCTTGCAATAATGGAATCTAAATTTGGTGGTCAAGGTTTTCAAAGATGCAACTGCAAACAAGGTTGCAAAAATAATAAATGCAAGTACAAGACAAACAGGCTTAAATGTAACTGAAAATGTTACAGTAGCTTATCATCTGCAAATAAATAATATTTAAAATTTTTATTTTTTTCAATTCATATTAATATTAATTGTTTTTTTTTTTTTTTATTAATATGTACATTAAAAAATTTATTCAAATGCAAATATGTATTTTTGTCAAATAAAACAAATAATTTATATTATAAATTAACCATAAAAATTTTATTTATTAAATTATATTATATTGTAAAAAAAATAAAATTACAGTTAATTGACTAATTGTATATTTTAATAAATTTTATTGAATACAAAAATATTATAGCGGTAGAATAATAAGATATTTATTAAAAAAAGTTACTATATGTTTGTAGTCCTGTCGCCAACAATGCTATTTAATGCCATAAAATCCTAAAATAGCATAAAAGTTCCATGGAAAAAAATGGGTGGTATTTATGTTTTTTGACCCGCTAAACACGAATCCGAGGTCTATTTTGCCAAATTTGTGGTCAAGTTTTTTTTATTAACAAATTATTGGCCAATTTTGCAATAATTTCTTGATAACAAAAAATTGACCACGAAATTCGCAAAACGGACCCCGGATTCGTGTTTAGCGGGTCAAAAAACATAAAAACCACCCATTTTTTTCCATGGAACTTTTATGCTATTTTATGGCATTAAATAGCATTGCTGGCGACAGGACTATTGTTGGTTTTTTACTATCTTGTATTAAATTTTATGCGAATCGGGCTTTATCCAGCTTGCTTGGATAATGTTAGCTTTATCCAATCGATACCGGTTAATGTTGAACAAAAAATTAAAAATTTTTGAGAATCGGACTTTATCCGACACGGCTTGGATGAAGCTAGCTTTAACTGGATAGTCTTAGCTTTATCCAGAGATCGGACTCTAACCGTAACACATACATTTAAATTTAAATTTACAGTTAAGTTTGCAATAGGCAGAGCACTACCGAAATTGTCTTTAATTTTAATTTATGTTAAAAAATAGTAAATGGAACAACTGGTGAAGGGACATCTTTGTCTACTTCTGAAAGAAAAAAAGTTGCTGAAGCATGGATTCAAGCTGTCAAAAAAACGAAACAACATCTAATGATTCAAGTTGGTGGGGCAGCTCTCAAAGATGTGAAAGAGCTAGTGAGTAAATTTTATGTAACAATTTTCTTCACAATTTTTTGTACAAGGAATAAAAATATACTTATTAAAATATTTTAATTAAATTAGGCTTCTCATGCAGAAAGTATTGGTGCTAATTCTATTTTATGTTTACCAGAATTATTTTTTAAGCCCTTTGGAATCGAAGAGCTAATTAAATATTTAAAAGAAGTTAGTGAAGCAGCACCAAATACACCATTACTCTATTATCATTTTCCAGCGTTATCCATGATTAATAGTGGGTAGAAAAATAATATTATTTTTTAACTATTTACGCGGTGATCCTATACCAACTTATTATGAAAATGTCGTGTACTAAAAAAAACACATAACCGGTTTGTGTAAACACAAACAAAATGCATGCAACATGTTTACTTACAGCTGAAGGCTATAATGCATAAATGTTATACAATATTACAAAATAATTTGCTATTTTTATAATTTGTAATTATCACTTTACTAGATATTAAGTTTCTAAACCCAAACTATTTTGATTCCCTAAACGCGATAGGTCCTTAAATTGAAAATATTCTAAGTCCCTTAACCTGAATTATTACAAGTCTAAAAACCTGAATTATTTTAAGTTCCTAAACCCAAATTATTCCAAGTCCCTAAATCGAAATTATTCTATTTGACCCCCCCTAAATCAGAAACTTTTGTTCACCCTGCCCTTAAATTGGACAAATTTTACCCGCCCATTGATTTTCAGATTTCCAGGGTGTTCCATATTAAAAAAGTATCTAATGATTGATTTTTATTTAAATCATAATGTTTTCTATTAAATTTAAGCATGGAACATGTTCATAGAGAGTAAAATGTTCATGGAATATGTTGATGATGTTTTGTATTAAATTTTAACATGGAATATGTGCATAAGAAAGGGACCCGAAAAAGTCCCTTTCAACTATAGGAGGGGGGGGGGGGGGGTTAAAAGCGACGACTAAGGGGAGCGGAATAAAAATTAGCGTTTTTAGTGGGGGGGTATATTTATCAAATGTTTCTTCATCAAAATTTTTTCAAATGAAATTAAAATATTTTCAATTTGTTGCACAAAAAGTGTTAGAAGCAGCAGTTATAATTATATAGGAGTGGAAATATTTTTTTTCTCTCAATAATGATAGAACCGGTATCAATGTAATTTTTTATTGGTAAAATTGCCCAAAAAATACTAACAATTGATTTATACGTTAATTGGGAGAAAAAAAAATTTGAGCAAAAATAATTATAGCGAACTTGACTTCCGGTAAAAATGAAAAATTCAAACCACTAAAAATGAAACCGGAAGTGGCCCAAAATAAAATTTTCTTTAGGGTAATCTAACTAAACAGAAAACTTTTTCTTAATTATATGTATCTATAAAAAGTTGTGTTGAGATAATTCAGCCTTTTTAAATCCCTAAAAATTAAAAATCAATTTTCGAGCATCAGAAATTCTTGGTCAAAATTAATATGTTTCAAAAATTCCGAAGAAAATGCAAATCTAAGACCTAAAAGAAGCCTTTGAGAAAACAATTTTGAAAAAAAAAAATTTTGTCTAGTGAATTAAGCTGAACATTTATATATGTACCAGGGGACTCCAACTTGCAACCAAGGTCTATTTTAAGTATTAACATGCTCGTTGATTACGTGAAAATACAAACCAGTTACAGTTTTTTTTTTTTTTTTGAGCTGCTTGCAAGCATTTCTGATAAAAAGGTGCATTTTTGATTATTAAATTAATGGAAAAATTTTAATTTGAGGTTATACATTAATAAGATTACTGTATTATCCTAGTGCCAGATATTTTTATAATAAGTATAGAAATAGATCAAATATTAAACTATTGATATTAATTTTTTTAGTTCATATGGGAAGATTTTTAGAAACTATTAAAAATGAAGTACCAACCTTTGTAGGAATAAAATTCACGCATAGTGACATGCAAGAGTTACTTCATGCAATGTCAGCCAGTGATAAATTCACCATTTTTCTTGGCAGTGATGTGGTATAACTTTTTGCATAAATAATAATTTAAAATTTTCATTTTTTTTTTAAATTTAAAATTTATCAATATTCTTTCTAATAAATTACATACCTGTCAGTTGGAATAATATATCTAAGGCTAAGAAACGTTTCTTACGTACAGTAATATATAATTTATATATGGGCATATCCATTACTTTTCATACAAAAGTGTGCGCACCCATGACTCCGATCGGGCTCAAATTTTCAGGGGTGGTTTGAAATAATAAAAAACTCAGCCAGCCAAAATTTCAGCCATTTCTCAGGATGGTTTGCCAAGATACAAGCTCTAAAAGGTCCAAAAATAGCTGTTTTTAGCCAATTTTCAAAAATTTACTGGGCTTCAAGGATTAGTCCAAAAAACATCCGGCTGGTCTAATTTTTTTCCTTGAACTTTCAACTTTTACCAAAAAAATTTTCAAAAAGTTTCATGGAGTTGATTTTTACTGGCATTGATTAACGTAAGATTTATTTTATCGAAAAATGCTGGTTTTTGAACTTGAATTGTGACTCAGCATCATTAGCTTTAGACTTCCGGTTCATTTTGTTAAAAGCGTCTAGCAAAGACCTTTCAAATGAGACCTTAAACGTTAAAAAAGCTCATCAGGGACCGGAGATATAAGCAATTAAAAGTTTTCTGTTTCCGAAAATATCGATTTTTTAACAACTTTAAACGTCTGCAAAATTTTTCTCTGAGCTTTTTAAGGGCTGAAAATTTCAGGGAAGCTTCTTTTAATATTAAAAAAAATTCCCTGTAAATTTGGGCGATGGTATTGGCTTCTGTTCGTAGATATAAGACTCTGAAAATGTGTAATAATTGGACCAATATTGGCCAATAAGTGGTTAAGGGGTCAATCAAAAAATTTTTCTTCTTCAATATTCGAATAGCCAGGGAAAAATGAGCTGATTTAAAAAAAAAAATTTTTATTTTTGACTGAAAAATAAGCAAGTTATCATCATTTTAAGATTTTTTAAAAAATATTCCAAAAATCCCAGTTTTAGGGTCATTATACAGTATTCTAACTTGAAATAATGATAACTCGCTTATTTTTCGGTCTAAAATAAAAATTTTTTTTTTTAAATTGTCGAGTTTTTTCCTGGCTATTCGAATATTTACTAAAAAGATACTGTTTATATTCAAAAATTATTTTTTTGGGCCAAAAACTACCCTAATACATTGACAAAATAAAGTAAGTTCTAAAGTAATTTGCCAAAAAAAAATAATTTTTGCTTATAAGAAGTTTCTTTTTTGTAAATATTCGAATAGCCAGGAAAAAACTCGACAATTTAAAAAAAAAAAATTTTTATTTTAGACCGAAAAATAAGCGAGTTATCATTATTTCAAGTTAGAATACTGTATAATGACCCTAAAACTGGGATTTTTGGAATATTTTTTAAAAAATCTTAAAATGATGATAACTTGCTTATTTTTCAGTCAAAAATAAAAATTTTTTTTTTTAAATCAGCTCATTTTTCCCTGGCTATTCGAATATTGAAGAAGAAAAATTTTTTGATTGACCCCTTAACCACTTATTGGCCAATATTGGTCCAATTATTACACATTTTCAGAGTCTTATATCTACGAACAGAAGCCAATACCATCGCCCAAATTTACAGGGAATTTTTTTTAATATTAAAAGAAGCTTCCCTGAAATTTTCAGCCCTTAAAAAGCTCAGAGAAAAATTTTGCAGACGTTTAAAGTTGTTAAAAAATCGATATTTTAGGAAACAGAAAACTTTTAATTGCTTATATCTCCGGTCCCTGATGAGCTTTTTTAACGTTTAAGGTCTCATTTGAAAGGTCTTTGCTCTACGCTTTTAATGAGACCAACCGGAAATCTGTAGCTAATGATGCTAAGTCACAATTCAAGTTCAAAAACCAGCATTTTTCGATAAAATAAATCTTACGTTAATCAATGCCAGTAAAAATCAACTCCATGAAACTTTTTGAAAATTTTTTTGGTAAAAGTTGAAAGTTCAAGGAAAAAAATTAGACCAGCCGGATGTTTTTTGGACTAATCCTTGAAGCCCAGTAAATTTTTGAAAATTGTCTAAAAACAGCTATTTTTGGACCTTTTAGAGCTTGTATCTCGGCAACCCGTCCTGCAAAATGGCTGAAATTTTGGCTGGCTGAGTTTTTTATTACTTCAAACCACCCCTGAAAATTTGAGCCCGATCGGAGTCATGGGTGCGCACACTTTTGTATGAAAAGTAATGGATATGCCCATATATATATATATATATATATATATATATTATGCTTTGGTAAAATTGATGGGATCGGAAACCGAAAAAAAAAGTTTTTTCAATTTTTTTTTTTATAATATTTTTTAAGTAATAATACGTAATAATACGCAGTATCTAATAGATTTATTTGTTAGTAAAAATGAATATGCTAATTATCACTATTGATTAAATTTATCAAATACATATAAAAATAATATTTTCAATAGCTAATGACTGCAGGTTGTGCTCTAGGTGTGGATTCATTCATACTGACAAGTTTAAACTTTATTCCAGAGCAAGCTTTAGAAATTTTAGAATTCGGTAAGTATAATCAAGATTTGAAAAATGCTCAAAAAAATCAAGAATTCATAAAAAATGTTGTGACAGAAATAACTCGCGATGGTGAGTAAAAATATTATATAAATTTTAATTAACTCTGCAAAAATATAATTTTAATTAAAAACAGGAAACTGGATTGAAAGTATGAAAGTTGCTATGAATTTAACAACCAATTTATTCATGGGTCCTCCGAGATCTCCTAATAAGCTTCTTACAAAAGAACAAGTAGATAAAATGGAAAAAGGATTATCAAAATTAGGTATTAAAGCGAATAAAGATCAACTCTCTACGTTATACAATCAATAAATATCTGCATTGAAATGATAATAAAAAACAATAAAACCAACAAATTTATAGAATCTAAATATGCCCAAGCTTTATTACCCTCTAAAATATATAAAAGGTAACAATTTTAAACTGCACTAATAATAAATCAATTGACGTACTTGAGTACTGAACCTAGTCTAATATTCTTGTATAAAAATGTAAATTGTTTATAAAATACAAAGAATAATAAAACAAAATAATAATTAGGTGAGCGTATAATTAAATTCCTGTAACATTCGTGATCCAAGGTCTCAGATAAGCAACATTTGTATATACTCCTGGATAATTTGGTTGAGCACAACCCATTCCCCAAGATACTATTCCATAAAGAATATTTCCCTTTGTTAAAGGTCCTCCAGAATCACCTTGGCATGAGTCTTTACCACCTGCTTCAAGTTGTCCAGCACAGATCATTCTTAAAGTTATGCCGTTTAATCCATTGTAAGCTTTCTTACACGTTTCTCGATCTACTATTGGTACTGATACTTCCATCAGATTTGTTGATATAAATCCACCTTGCTGTAAAAATTATAATTAATTTGTAACTTTTTAATATATATATGGGTAGTTTTCACTGGAACTGTATATTTTATTATTGATTTCGGTACAACACTAATTATATTATTTTTTTTTGTATTTTGATGTTTATCAAGATCCAAAAACCTAAAATTTTCAATGGTACTGCTACAAATGCAAAAATAAATTCTACGTGTTATTCTTATGGGATTTTTTTACTTATGCGGATAGTGGTGACATGGACGGTGGCGACATTTTGAGTGTATTATTGAAATAACTCTGTATTGAAGCCATCAAATTTTCTCAAACTTTGCGTACCTTATTTTTTCATCAAAATACATAATTGAACAAGATATATTAAGTAATATATGGCATATACTTGGAGAAAACGACATGGACGGTGGCGATATTTTTTTTTTTTGTAAAGACGTTTTAAAAATTTAATAGGTTTAATTTTCAGAGTAGATCTGACGTGGAGCCCCGTTTCGTAGACAAATTTTATCCTTGATAGGTCGATGGAATTTTCCAACGGGTGTTTACGTTTTTTGGGTCGCTGAACCCGAATATGGTATCAGTTTTTACCGAAAATGGTCCAGTTGCCCGCAATAGGCAACTTTCGGTTAATTTTCGGAGATTTTTTTATTTTCGCAAGGGTTACTTATGTTTTTCGGGTCGCTGAACACGAATATGATATCGGTTTTTACCAAAAATGGTCCAGATGCCCGCAATAGGCAAATTTTGGTTAATTTTTGGAGATTTTTTTATTTTCGCAAGGGTTCAAGGGTTACTTATGTTTTTTGGGTCGCTGAATACGAATATGATATCGGTTTTTACCGAAAATGGTACAGTTGCCCACAATAAGCAACTTTAGGTTAATTTTCGGGGATGTTTTTATTTACGCGAGGGTTACTTATGTTTTTCGGGTTGCTGAACATGAATATTATATCGGTTTTCACAGAATATGGTTCAGTTGCCCACAATAGGAATTTTGAGGTTTTTTTTTGCGGGTTTTTTAATATTTTCATCAACTGCTTATGTTTTTCGGGTCGCTGAACACGAATATAATATCAGTTTTTACTAAAAATGATTCATGTACCCACAATAATAATTTTAGGCTATTTTTTTTAGATTTTCTAAACATTTTTTAGTATTATTTATGTTTTTCATCTAATATGAACATGAAAAAGATATTTGTTTTTACCAAATTTGGTCGAATGTCCAGGAAAAAAGCAACTTTAGATTAATTTTTATGAGTGTCTGTAATTAACAAAATTAAAATAATTAAAACTTTTTTATTGATACTAAAATGTTTTATTTTTTTTTTTAACATCATTATTTTATGAACCAAACAGCAAGTACCAAAAAAATATATTTTTTAAATACAAATATTTAATAAAAAATATTTTGAGTTATTTAAAAATCGAAATTGATGCGTTTTTGTTATTGTTAGGACAAATAAATAAACTTTGTAAAAGTTAAAAAAAAAAAAAACTTCTTAAAAACCGATATCATATTTGTGTTCAGCGACCCGAAAAACATAAGTAATCCTTGCGAAAATAAAAAAATCTCCGAAAATTAACCAAAAGTTGCCTATTACAGGCAACTGGACCATTTTCGGTAAAAGCCGATATCATATTCGTGTTCAGCGACCCGAAAAATATAAGTAACCCTTGCGAAAATAAAAAAATCTCCGAAAATTAACCAAAAGTTGCCTATTGTGGGCAACTGGACCATTTTCGATAAAAGCCGATATCATATTCGTGTTCAGCGACTCGAAAAACATAAGTAACCCTTGCGAAAATAAAAAAATCTCCGAAAATTAACCAAAAGTTGCCTATTGCGGGCAACTGGACCATTTTCGGTAAAAACCGATATCATATTCGTGTTCAGCGACCCGAAAAACATAAGTAACCCTTGCGAAAATAAAAAAATCTTCGAAAATTAACCAAAAGTTGCCTATTGCGGGCAACTGGACCATTTTCGGTAAAAACTGATATCATATTCGGGTTCAGCGACCCAAAAAACATAAATACCCGTTGGAAAATTCCTTCGACCTATCAAGGATAAAATTTGTCTACGAAACGGGGCTCCACGTCAGGTCTAGAGTTAAAGCTTTCATATTTAAAATTTTAAGTTTTCCACGGTTCATATATGAGTGGTTAAGTAAGAAAAAAAATACAACAGTGCTTTAAAGTGCATAAATATAGAGTGCGCTCTCATAAAAGGTGGGAAGCTAAAAAAAAGCTAAAATTGAGGGACATATCGACGCCCCTAACGAAAAAAACGCTTATTCAAAATTCTAAGGAAAAAAACTCTAAGTGAAAGGTAAATGGAATACTACGCTACCTCAAATGTAGCGGCGAAGACGACGCTTACTCAATTTGGAGGCGAAGACTACTCCAACAAAATTTCCAAAACTCGTATTTTGCTATTTTCTGTCGTACCGACTTCATTTAAATAACATTAAGTCGGTACGACAGAACATAGCAAAATATGAGTTTTGGAAATTTTGTTGGAGTAGTCTTCGCCTCCAAATTGAGTAAGCGTCGTCTTCGCCGCTACATTTGAGGTAGCGTAGTATTCCATTTACCTTTCACTTAGAGTTTTTTTCCTTAGAATTTTGAATAAGCGTTTTTTTCGCTAGGGGCGTCGATATATGTGACGATAAGCTAAGAGGGTTGCATGAAAATTTATTTTGAGGGAAAAAATGAGCTTTTGGAACCTAAATATGTCATATGCATCCTAAAGAAAAATTGAACTTCAAATTTTAAGCCGTTTGTTAATACTCAAAGTTTATAGTTAAGCAAAAGGACTGCGGACGGTGGCGACATTTTGAACACATATCCTCCAGAAAAATTTTTCGTTAAGTTACAATATATGTGTAGTAGGTTGTGAGTTTAAAAAAATATCATTTATCAACTTATTAAAAGAAAAAAAAGTGTAAAAAAGCTTTCGTTTCGCATATAAGTGAGGGGGACACTGTGTATATCGTTCCTGTATTTATTTATTTATTTTTTATTAACGGTCCCTAATATATCATCAGTTATTTACATATATTACAAAGAATAAAATCAAGTAATAGTAATATTTCAATATTTTTTTAATCATCATCTAAACTATTCCAATTTCTTATTAATTTGTAAGTAGTGAAAACGCTAGAAGGTTACTTTTGATGTTCACCTCAAAATATTCTCATAATAACTTACATTTGGGCACTCGTTTTAAGAAACATCGTGATAATCATCAATATGAATCTTGCCATTTAAGACCCTCCATACCATAAGCAATAAGCATATCATTATATTTATAAACACTAATATTTGATTATAAAATATAAAGCATTTGCTTGCACCTTCAAATAAAATTGTGCCTAATTTGCTAAATTGTGCCTGATTTCAAACAAAGCAACCAAACCGTGAGATCTTACGCACAAAATTTGAAAAATCAGGGTTTCAGCAAGGTTTCAAAACCCAAATTTTTGATGAATAGTGCCTAACTGCACCCATTAATTTAAAATTCAAGCAACTTTTTAAAATAATTGACAGCCTATTAAAGGATTATTCCGTGGTTTAATATTTTTATTTAGAAATTCGTCCTAAAATTAAAAGCTATTTTATGAAAAACATGCAATTCAAGTAAATAGTGCATCAAATAAGACTATCATTATTTCTGCAAAAAGTAAATAACCAATGAAAATTTTCGAAATATTAAGCTTTTACCCATATAAAAAAAAATGAAAATCTCACTTTAATAAATATATTTTATTTTATTTTTTTTATATTAACCTATATTATTTTTTGTTTGAAAATAAAGGAGTACTTTTAATGATTGAATGAAATTAAAGAAAATGATTATGGGGAAAATTTTATTTATTTTTTGAAATGAATTATACCGTTTTTTGACAATTTTTGTTTTCGGAGAAAAATAATAACAGATCTTTTAAACATTTACTGTTCCTATTCTAAAATTTCGGTAACCACGGAGTAAAAATACACTATTTGTTTAATTTAAAGAATAAAATTATAATATTTACCGATGTAGCACCCCATCCTGTTATATTAACAGATTCGCCTTTGCGTAACTCTCTCTCTGGCAGAAATACTGGCTTTACATTTTTGCTATACTTGAATTCTTCTTTAATCTGCAATTTAGAATTCATAAAATAAAACAAATTTTAAAATTATTTATCAATTATTATTAAATTAAAAGTAAATTTATAATTTATCCAAAAAGGTGTGAAATTTATAAAGTCGTCAATTTTTTTTTATCTTGATGGGAAAACAACACTGAATGTATCTTGAGCATGGTTTTTAAAAGAATTTCGTGATCAAGATCTTTAACGCTGAGGAATAATTTGCAACTTAAAAACAAATAAAATAAAAGTTACCTTAATAAGAGCAATGTCATAATCAATGATAGATGGATTAAATTCAGGATGGCGAATTATTTCAGAAACGTTATAAAAAACTCCATCTAATCTTGATGTATTTCCAGCACCAACTCTATAACTTCCAGCATCACCTCTTAAATTTAAGAAAATTAAAACTTATATTAAAATATTCATAAAGAATAATTTTTATGAAATATAATTACCCAACACAATGTCCTGCAGTTACAGCCCATTTTCGACTAATAATAGAAGCACCGCACATGTGACTTTTATATCGTTGGAAAGTTAATTGGTAGGGGTGGTTTTGAATATCTGATTTTTTTCCTCCAACTATTCTATGATCAGGGTATGAAATTCTAAGACCAACATAGCTTCCTGTTTTTATATACAAACATTAATTAATTTAAAAAAACCTTCTTTTAATTAAATATCTTTTAATTAAATTAATATCTTTTAATTAAATATCTTTTCTTTTATTTAACAAGTTTTGAGGATTCTTCATATGACTTTTTAAACGATGTTTTCCAGCAAAAAATATATTTTATTTGAAACTAATTAATTTTTAAATAAAATATATTTTTTGCTGGAAGACATAAATGTTCAGCGTAATAAGTTCAATTTATTTATAGAAAGAAAAAATCCTGCTGTACGTGATATATTTTTACAAACATGCATAAATTATCATTTGGCACTATTTTTTTCAGACCATTTATTTTCAAAAATGAAATTATCAACGCGTTTTAAACGGCACAAAAAATTAAAACAATTATGCAGCTTGTGTAAAAATATATTAATTGGTTATTGTTACAATAAATTAAAAAATAAGCATATAAATACACCTTTTTACATTTCGGTAAAGGTAAAATATATGTAATTTGATGTTTTTACAATCAGAAATACATATTGATTATTTGAAAAGAGCCAAAAACCTAGAATCAATACAAGTTCTTTTTTGCTATTTTAAAACAGGTATTTCTGATTGTAAAAATATATTTTACGGCATTATATTTTAAATGACCACCAATCGTCAGAAAAATACAAAATGAAATTCTTATACTTATGACTATAGGTTGTTTGCAATTTTTCTACTCCAGTTGTAAAAAAAAAATTTCGTCAAATTATTTAAATTTTTTTAAAATAATATGCAATGATATATTATTTACCTGAACAGCATAAAATTAAAATAGAAACTAAACAAAATATAATTTTAATCATTATTTAAATTAATTATTTATTTCCCTATAAGCACTATCAAACTGAATAGATTATCCCAATAAATGAACTTAGTTTAATCTTTTATAGACCTTATATTCTATATTTAAAAAAAAGTCTTATCAATTTTTTTCATTAAATTAGATTTAATCAAAGAAAAAAATTTTTAAATTCCTTTAAATGATTACAATGGTTTTTATCAGGCACCAATTAATAAAATTGCAAGAACTTAGTGAATGAAATGCAGAATTTTTATAATTTATTAAAATGTTGTTATTTTTTTTACATTTCCACTTCAGTATACACTATAATGTCATTTAATTTTTTTTTTAATATTTTATCAAAATAGATTCATCTCTATCATGAAATCGGGGTTTTGAGTTTATTAATCTAGTTTGTTAAACAAATACTCTATTTTATAGTTTTTTATTGTATAAGGTGATTAGAGGAGATCGGGGTGTTTTGGAATAAGAGTCAGTTATTAGAGACTGCGTAGTTATGTCAAACTATGTAGATAACTTAAGGTGCGATCATACCGTTGATTCAAATGTAATTATATTGCGTATTAAACAGTATTTGAATTTCTAAGCTCTAATGATAAAGTTAATAAAAGAAAAAATGATTTTCTCACGGGGATAATAAAATTATTTTCTCTCTTTTAAAATGCAAGGACCATGGTATGGGCCCCGCGTCATTTCAAATGCAGAAGCGCTTTTCGAAATTGAGGTTTCTATCAAAATCCCAAATTATATAATAAAAACAAATAATATAACCGCATCAATTGCTTCGAGATTTTGACATTATTTATGATATTATTTCTTCTTATCACAGAAGTAAAAATTGTTTGGTTTTTTAAAAAATATATTCCTTATAATTATTGTATTTTCGATTTTTTGGAATATAACCACGTTTTTTAACATTGTGGTATTCAGACGTAATTTTTTTTTCAAAACTTTTTTTATCAAAAAATCTCAAACTACATTTTTTTTTTAATTTAGATGTAGTACGTCATTTATTTCTATAAAAGTATTTGTATTTTAAATAATGGTTTTTACTCGATTCTTAAATCTGATAATTAATTTATTGAAAATTTTTTTTCCAAAATTTTTGTCACAAAAAAATACAAAAAACACTTTTTTTCTCTTTGGAGTTAGTACCTAATTTATTTCTGTAGGAGTACTAGTTTTAGGAACCACGCTTATAGTAATTTTTTGGATCTGTTACTTAATTTTTTGAAATTTTTTTTCACAAAATCAAAAAAAAAAACATAGAAAACGTGGATACTTAATTTTTCGAAAATATTTTTCTCAAAATTTTTTGCATAAGAAAATAAAAAAAACAGCAATATTTTTTTTTCTCTTCGGATGTGGTACCTAATTTTTTCCTATGAAGGTACCGTTACCTGAAAATATGGTTATTATTTAAAATCTCCAATCTGACACTTAATTTTTTGAGCTTATTTTTCTCAAAATATTTTACTTTAAAAAATAAAAAAAATGGCAATGTTTTTTTTCTTTTTGAATGTATATGTGCATTTCTACGAAAAAATCCTTTTTATGAGCACCAAAAATGAAGAAAAAAAAATTTACGAGGCCGCGACTGCCACCATGATTTTCTGGTAGTTTGAACCCTACAGAAGGCAAAAAAAAGCGTGAACACGAAATCGGCGATGGATGCCAAAAAGATTTTGCCACTTTTATGTCAAAAACCGTGTTTTTCGTATCTGAGCTACCCCAAATTTTCAAAATAACTTTATAGGTAAATAAAAGGGTATGTCGGGTTAAGATAAGTGAAATGCCCCTGTTCTTGGATTTTTAAACTAACTGTTTTAAAAGTTTTTGGAGGTAAAAAAAATTGTGGTAACCGTTGCCCGTTTGTCCATTTACCCCTGCCCACCACCAAAACGGCCAAAAAACTGTCCAAAAACCTGTTCTTTTGGTTATAATTTTATTTCTCTGGAACGACATTGCCAAAAACCCTGAAAATTATTGGCCAAAATGGTCCCATTGCATATATTTTTCACCAAAAAATATTGGGACCCCTACGACCACTTTAGACCACTTTAGACCACCAAAAATTAAATTCAAAAATTTCAAAAATCAATTATTTTACAAAATTAAATATTGGGAAGGGGGCTGCACAAAATTTTATTTTAAATTATTTTTTCTAACATAAAAACACAATTTTTCAAAAAGGTTTTAGACCTCTAGACCCGGTGCGACCCAGTGAAAATTCCAAAAAACTCGTTTCTTTATCGTTTTTTTACCGTTTTCTCGACGTTATCACATGGAAAATCCAATGCATTCATGTTAAATTAGAAAAATTATATGTATTCTGAACGGAACTTAATAGTAAGACAGATTAAAGACCTTTATACCCCTTTAGACCACATATTTTGCACTTCAAATTTCAAATTTTCAATATTTTTTTTCATTTATTTTGTTTTTTTTATAATTTTTTGACGGAATATCCCATATATATAACCATAAAAAAGTTTTTTAGTTAAATATATTATACTTTTGATCATATAACTTATTTTTTTTATTTTTAGACCCTTTAGACCCCATATTTTGAACGATAAAGTTCAAATTTTTGAACTTCTTTCGACTTTTCTTACTACATTGCATGGGAAATACTATATATATAATTTTTTTAGTTCAATATATTATATTTTAACATGGAACATGTTTATAGGGAGGGGGGTACTTCGGAATTTGAAAATTAAGGGGGGGGGGTCAAATTTGTCCCATTTAAGGGGGGGGGGCTCCAATTTGTCCCATTTAAGGGGGGGGGTCAAATATGTCCCATTTAAGGGGGGGGGGTCAAATATGTCCCATTTAAGTGGGGTGGTCAAATATGTCCCATTTAAGGGGGGTAGTAAAATTTTTCCCATTTAAGGGGGGGGGTCAAATTTGTCCCATTTAAGGGGGGTAGTCAAATTTGTCCCATTTAAGGGGGGGGTAAAATTTGTCCCATTTAAGGGGGGGGGGGTTAAATATGTCCCATTTAAGGGGGGGGGGGTCAAATGGGACTTGGAATAATTTCAATTTTGGGACTTAGAATAATTTTGATTTAGGGACCTAGAATAATACGCGTTTAGGAAATCATAATAGTTTGGGTTTAGAATCTTAACATTTAGTAAAGGTGATAATTACAAATTATAAAAATAGGAAATTGTATTTTTTTTTGTGTGTCTATGCTGTAAGATTACAGATGTAAATGTAAGTAAACATGTTCCATGCATTTTGGTTGTGTGTACACAAACCGGTTATAAGTTTTTAAAAAGTACGATCTTCTTTTATTTTTTAGACCCTCAAACTTTACTTGTTTCTCTCAAAATTACAAGTATTGTATTTTTTTTCTTAATATATTTCTTGAAATATAGATTTTAATGATCCGCTAAGTACCTATGACCTTTATTTATTTTTTTAAAGCACTAAATTTAAATCAAAAACATCTTTTTGGAACTAAGAATGAAATATAGGTAAGTTCTTACACGTTTGTTATTTTTAGGTTATTGGTAAACAACGCTTCTAAATTGTACGATTATTTTATATAAAACTGAGGTTTATACATACAACGCATTGAATCAAGCTATGCCATTTTTTTTAACTGAAATCTTATAACATTTTACATAAATCACAAAAGATTTTGCGAAGATTTTTTAAAAATTGAACGAGTGCCATTAAAAAATGTGATTTTAGTACCAAAATTACGCATCGACAACAAAGTCTTTTGGTGTCGATATCTACTAAATTATTGGAGGCACCAGTTTTTCTCAAAGCACTTTCGAATTGTGAAACATTGTAGAGAATTTTCACAATAGTTAGAAATAAAAATTGTTCACGGCATTCATTTGTGGCTTAAAAAACTTTCTTTGATCGTATTTATTTGAAAATGTGGTTACCAATGTTTCAGCTGGCAGAATTTTTTTTAGAAAAGGAGCACACTGTTTTAATTATGTGAAGAAATTAAATATATTATTAATTTATCAAAATCTATTTATAAAAAGGCAAATGATTTACGGCATTCCCACTGTAATGTTAAGAATTTAAAAAACTTAACAAGGTTACCAACAAAATATTAGGGTTTCGAATCATTCCAAGGTTGTTATTTCATAATAATTAACGAAATTAGGCAAAAAAATTTCTTGAGGCTTGAGAAGAAATATATATAAATAATTTTCAATAATTTTTTTTTGAAACAGAAAGCTGGATTTTCATTAAAGCTCTCATATATGCAATATAACCACTTGGTGAGATATGCCCATATATTTATGATTAAATTTTTTAAATTTTTTATAACAATTTTATCAAATAAGTTGAAAATGAGGATGAGTACTTTCTAAGGACCTCACAAGGACTATTTCCTGAATATAAGGTCTTTGTAATGCCTACAAGGACAATAAAGACTGGTATACACCCTGTATCAATTATTCCTAAAAATTTTTCTTGATATTTATATACCAAAAAAATATATTTTATAATCAAATAACAATCGATTCTATGATTAAGAAAGTTTATAAAATGTTTAATTTATCAATTTCACTGATAACAAGCAAGTTTTAATTTTAACATGGAACATGTTCATTGGATGGGGTATTTGAAAAAGTTTGGCTCGGCAGGGGGGGGGGGTGAAAAAGTGACGTTTTTAGGGGGGGGTGAAATGGACTTAGAATATTTATGATTTAGGGACTTAGAATAATTTGATCAGGCCCTGATAAGAACAACAACTTAGAATACTTTAAGTTTATGTACTTAGGATAGTATATATTTCAGGATTTATTGTGATTTCGGTTTTTGGATTTATTACCATTATGAGTATATGCATGTTCCATGCTCGTTGGTTGTGTAGTTACACAAACCGGTTATTAATTTTTTCATTCGTGGATCCAGGAAATATTTTTTGATAGCAGAAAATAATAACTGAACAAATTTTAGTTCTTTCATATATTTATATATTTATATATTTATTTAGTCTAAAAATGATTAACTTCAAATCATTTGATTATTAGAATTACAATTTTTTTTAACTAAATGACATTGCAGTTTTGAGTTATTACATGAGCCTGCACACAATAGCTGTAATAATAAGCCTCCATGCCAATTTTTAGCTTCTAAGGTTAAATTTTTGATTTTTCAAGAAAAATAAAAAACGATATATGAAAAAAGCTTCTTTTTTTTTTTAATTGCCAAAAAATGAAAGAGGCTGTTAAAATTCAAGAATAGAACCTTTAATGCTAAAAATTAGTTGAAAATGGTGAATTTTTTGTAATTCTTTTTTGGAAACTACTTTGGAACTGATTTGGAAAATACTTTGGAACTGATTTGGAGTCCTGGGTTTGATCATGTTTGGTTTTAAAATACATACTCCAGTCAAAACGCGGTTTAGGGTGTATTTTCAGCTGCTGACATGAGATTTGTTCTACTATATGTTTTTTGGGTCGCTGATCACGAAAATCGGGGTTATTTCTGCCCGAAATTTTCGGAACACCCTTAAATTTGCAAAAACTACCCCCAAAAAGGGGTTTTTTGATATATTAGCAAACTGAGTTTATAGATTTAGCCAAGAATTGGTCTTGAGGGGGTTTTTTGGGTTGATGAACAAGAATTTCAGGTAGCTTTTAATGAATAATTAATATTTCATCTTTAAATTAGGAAAAACAACCCCTATAAAGGGTGTTTTTGCTATTTTCGCACTTTGAGCGACCAGATTAGGTCCTTACGGGTTTTTTGGGTCGCTGATCAAGAATTCGGGGGAATTTTCAATAAATAATTAATATTTCACCCTTAAATTAGCAAAAACAACCCCTAAAAAGGGATCGGCGACCCAAAAAACCCGTAAGGACCTAATCTGGTCGCTCAAAGTGCGAAAATAGCAAAAACACCCTTTTTAGCGGTTGTTTTTGCTAATTTAAGGGTGAAATATTAATTATTTATTGAAAATTCCCCCAAATTCTTGATCAGCGACCCAAAAAACCTCTAAGGACTTAATCTGGGTCGCTCAAAGTGCGAAAATAGCAAAAACACCCTTTTTAGGGGTTGTTTTTGGTAATTTAAGGGTGAAATATTAATTTTTTATTAAAAATTCCCCTAAATTCTTGATTAGCGACCCAAAAAACCTGTATGGACATAATCTGGTCGCTCAAAGTGCAAAAATATCAAAAACACCCCCATTTAGGGTTAATTTTTGCTAATTTAAGGGTGAAATATTAATTATTCATTAAAAACTACCTGTAATTCTTGTTCAGCGATCCAAAAAACCCCCTAAGACCAATTCTTGGCTAAATCTATAAACTCAGTTTGCTAATATATCAAAAAAACCCCTTTTTGGGGGTAGTTTTTGCAAATTTAAGGGTGTTCCGAAAATTTCGCGCAGAAATAACCCCGATTTTCGTGATCAGCGACCCAAAAAACATTTAGTAGAGCAAATCTCATGTCAGTAGCTGAAAATACATCCCCCCCCCGCGTTTTGACTGGAGTAAAATGGTTTTACTGAGATACTTGATACTTGATACTGAACATTTTGGTAACATAATGCTTTGTATTAAATACCCACACCCCTAATGTAAACACTAGTAGTACTTTTTTTACACCAACCAACCCTAATTACACTTTACGTTTTTTTAAACGATCCCAACTAGAGAATATAACATAAGGATTAGAAAAAAAATAGTTAAATTCATATTAAATAGTTTATTTATTAATTATTCATCAGTTTTATCATTTTAAAATATTTTAATTTTCTGTATAATGCAGATAAATTTTCATTACAAAGAGACATCTAAAAATATTATTTAATAAATTATGAATGTATACAAAAACAAGATTGGCTAAGGATATTTTTTTTTAATAACTTTAAAAACAATATAAATTAATTTTAACGTTACTAGACTTTTCAGCTTAGCACATCAAACACTAATTAATAAATTATTTTACTTCTTTTTCCATCTTCCAAGTATACACAATCACGTACATTTAGGAATCTTACAATATGGATACTCAGAAGTATATATTTTTTCTTAATATCATAATTTTAAAATTAGCGTCACATTTTATTATTTACAATTAAATACCATGTATAAAGATTACTCAAAAAATAAATTATGTTGTATATTTTGGAAGTAGGCTTACTTGTCTTTTGTAAAACTTAATAACACTCCTTCTTTAAAGCAAGTGTACAGTCTTGATTTCAAATATCTGTAACATAAAAAAAAATATTATTTGTATGTATACATAATAAATTTATTTTAAAAAATTTATATTGTAGGCCAAGAGCATTAAACAAAAAAAAAGGCAATATTGGAAATTTTCTTTTTCAATAATATGGCCAAAGCAAATTTATACCCTTTAACCCTTTTAAATTGAAAGACCTAAATTATTTGTGGAATTCTTTAAATATATTTTTTTTCATTAGCAAAATTTTTGAATTACACCCTCACTAAATTGTAAAGTGTCTGTATGTTAAAAAATTTTTTAAAAGCAAACACCAGCTTCCAGGGTTAAAATAGAAAGTTACAAAAAATCATGTAAAAAGGTTGATCACCTTTGTTGTAACTCAAGACAAAGTACATGACAGAATATTTGCATTTTTATAAGCAAAACAATGCACTTTATGGCAATCATAGAAATCATTAATTTAACAAAAATTTTACTTACAAAAAAATTTAAATATTTATTGAATTTAACTAAAATTGATCTAAAATTTCTCTTCTTCTAAACCATGTTTAAAGAACATCATTACTGGAACAGATTGTCCATCAATGTCACGATATTCCATTAGTCCAACAAGACCATCGATATCCATAGATTCACCAGTGAAAAATTGGAGTTCTTTAAATCTACCCAAGATATCTTTCATAACCTTGTTCATATTTGTTTTAAATACTTCAACTTGATCAGGTGACTTTTCTTCTAATTTTGCAACCAACCTAAATAAAAAAAAAATTTATACTGTTAAAAATTATAGACTAAAAACATTTTTAACTTACAAAATATGAGAAAGCAATTTGCAATTTTATTAAGTTTTATTTTCAGATTTTTATCAAATTGAAGATAAATTTATGACAATAAAAACCTGTGTTTTAAACTTCAATTTAATTGAATTTTAAAATTAATTTTTTATGACTATTATCTTCAAGAAAATTAAATAAAAAAAATTAGGAAATGTAAATTAAAAAAAAAAAATTATTTACTTCTTCATGAAATCTTTAAGATATGCGGTATATGATTTTTTATCTCCAAAAGCATATGTTTCTTGAAGCCTGTGATTTAAAACTATGTCGACACCAGATTCTACGGATTCATCGGTACCTTCATCACCTTCTTCAGCAGATGGATTGGAACCAGCAAGGACTATTTCTCCTTGTTTACGTTTAATTAACTGAAATAAATTGAATAATTAACAAAGTTTTTATTTACTATTTTTAATTTTTTTCAGTTATATTACCTTTCCATAAACTTCATAAATAACATCATCAACAAGCTTTATTTTGTAGGTGTCTGAGAACATCTCATCTCCTAAAAATTAAATTATTAAATTGCATATAATTATATTCTTAAATGTATTACTTATGAAATCATAAAAAAATTGAATTAATTACAAAAAGAAAGGTTAGATTTTTCTAGAAAAAAAATTGTAAACATTTTGTTAAAATAATTTTGTTGCAAAAAAAAGGTATTTTTACTTTATTGAATAAAAAATTAGTTTGTAAAGATTTTTCTTTTTTTTTTTTTTTGGACAGTACATTGAATTTTCAATATTTAATTAATAAATGTCAATGTACCAAGCCAAAGAACAAGACTTTACAATAATTTTTGGAAATGTTAAAATACATTTTTGAAAAAAAATATTTAATTAAATAAGTAATTTAAAATGTAATGGATTATTTTACCTGTAAAAATATCTTTGTAAATTCTCATTTTGGAAGATGGAAAAAGATTAAAATAAGACTAAAAGTTTAACAGATAATTCACGCAAAAGAGCGGACCGGAAAAGGACGGAGTTCGTAGGTTGTCGCAGTTAAAATGATATGCGTGCGCATTGAAAAATACTACTTGAATCAAAATTTTAAATTTGTATTTATTTAATCAGGTTCTCATTTTCTTGATTCTTAAATATAAGTAATTTTATTATAAAACTTTATTTTAATAAATTCAAATAATTTACAATTTAATTTTTCCGACAAATATGGTTACAACTTAAATATCACAATAACAAATTTAAAAACTATTATTTATCTTTCGTCACTTCCTTCTTACTTGGTGATCATAATAAAGATTCGCAGTCCCTAAGTGGCAGTTACTTGAGTATCATCAAAACACGTGCATCACAAATAGTGAAATATACAGCGAAAATAATTTGAATTATTTTATTTTATTGTTATTTTTAATATATTCAGGAACTAATTAAAATAAAAAATGGAAAAAGTTTCAGATGATTCAGTAGCAAGTGTAAGTTAATTTTAAAGATACTATTTTTAGGTTATCAAAAAACTAACTAACCGGTATTTGCATTAGTAAAAAATCGGAGTTGAATTGTTGAAACTTTTCAAGATATCAAGTTTTACAAATTTTTTTTAGGTTGAAGTAAGCAAGGAAGATAAAAAGCCGGAAGGAAATTCAGTTGATGAAAAGCAAGAAGTTACTGAAGAAAAGAGCGAAAATGAAGTTTCTAATGGCAAAAAAGAAGAACTACCAAGTTTACTTGAAAAAATTAAAAAACAAGTGGAGGTATGTATTTAATAATCAAGTCCATATTTTGAATAATGATAAAAACTACAGATAAACATTTAAATAAATTTTTTAGTTCTATTTTGGAGACGTGAATATGCAAAAGGATAAATTTTTGAATGAACAAACAAAACTTGATGAAGGTTGGGTACCAATGACTGTTATGTTAAATTTTAAAATGTTAGCATCTTTAAGTAAAGATATCGATACAATATTAAAATCATTAGAAGATAGTGAATTAATAGAAATATCAGAAGACCGAAAGAAAATTAGACGTAGCTTAAATGTTCCTTTACCCACATATAACGAGGAGTATAGAAAATCTCAAGAAGCTAAAACAATTTATTTAAAAGGGTTCCCCCTTGATTCTACAATGGATTCATTAAAAAAATTTTTAGAGCCTTATAACTCAGTTGAAAATATTATTGTAAGATATTACGTTAAATTATTGTTTTATTTTTTTAATTCATTATTCAATATAATAAATTTCTTTTAGATGAGGAAATACAAGAAAGACAAAGAGTTCTTTTTTAAAGGATCGATATTTGTACAATTTAAAACATTAGAGGATGCAAAATTGTTTATGGAAAATGAATCAATTAAACATGGGGATACTGAATTAATAAAAATGTGGTCGTAAGTATTATTAGGTATAATAAATGTTTTTAATTTTCATTGCATAATAACAATAATTTTATTTTTTTAAATTAAGAGCTGATTATACTGTTTCAAAAGAAAAAGAAAAGGAAGAAAGACGACAAAAGAAATCAGGAAATAAAAATAATAAATCTGAAAACGTAAGTGAACCTTAAAATTCTGTTTTAATCAGAAATTAAATTTTTTTATGAAAATTAATTATTTTTATCATATTTCAGAAAGCTGCTACAAAAAATAACAAAAATAATACAGAAAATAATGTAATTCTTCCAAAAGGTTGCGTTATACGTATTACAAAATTAGATAAGACGTTAAAACGTGAACAAATTAAAGAAAAATTCATAGAATTAGGTGCACCTGTAGCATTTATTGATCATAATCTTGGTGATACTGAAGGATATATTCGTTTACAAGGAGAAAACTCTGCTGTTGAGTTCTTAGAAACTTTAAAATCTGAAACGGTTAGTTTAGTATTTTATTCTATTTTTTGTTTTTACTTTATAATCTTTAAAATACCATTAAATTTTACAGGTTAAGGTTGAAGATTGTGATATTGTCTGTAAATTATTAGAAGGAGAAGAAGAAGAGGCTTTCTTACAGAAAACACAAGAGGATATAGCGAATCTTAGAAATAAACGATCTGGAGGTACGTTGAATGTTTTATATTTTGTTACATTAAATTAAGAAATTAAATTTAAATATGATGAATTGCCATGCTAATACTGAGAGAACTACAGGTTCTCATTGAGTTGAAATATTTCTCTTCAGACTGATGTATATAATGTACAATTAAATTAAATTTTTAAATCTTTAAAAAATATATGCTTACCCGAAAATTAATTGATATTTCAGGTCGCGGTGGAAGAAGAGGAACAAAACGACGACACAGCCCAAACAGAGAAAGTGCAAAAAAGGCTGCTCTTGAATGATGTTTTCTGAATATCTTTATTTTTTTTACATGAATTTTTATTATATAAACTTACTTAAGTATTAAGTAAATTATTAAAAACAATTTAATTTTTTATTTTACTTTAATATTTTTTTGTTTTTTATTATTGTAACATACCGTATCTAAGATAACAAATTTAATAATACATAAGAAAATTTTGACAACATATTTTGTGATGAATTTAATATAAATTATAAAAAATAAAAAAATTTTTATATCACATTAAGAACCTTGTATTTTTTCCAAAGTAATAAACCCATCCTTAATTGTAAAATATTCAAAAATTATTATTACTATTAAATTGTGCTTTGTTCATTAATTATAAATATATGTACAGAACACATTTTTATGTTTTCTAGAAAAATACAAAATAAAAAATTTAAGATTTTATTCAAAGTTATACCTAAACCATATGAATTAAAAAATTTTTATGTATATAAACTATATATAGCTTATTTATAATTCTTATTTTATAAACTTAAAAAAAAAAACAATTAGTTAAATTTCTATATCATATGGAATGTTAAGTAAACTTTTATTTTTAAAAAATTTATCAAACTTTTGTGTTGGTTTTTTGTTTTTCACTATTGAGACTAGGTTTTTTATCATTGTGAGGAACTTTCTTGACAGGCTTTGATTTATTTGATTTTGTTTCCTTAGGAGAATCAGTTGATAATTCTGGAAGAGCTTGTGATAATGGGACTCTTGATATTTGATCAACCCATGGTGATCCAAGATATAAATAATTATTATAGATGTATGCTGTACTTATTCCTGTAATTTTCCCATCAGTGGCATACAAAGCATTTAAAATTTTACCGTCTTCACTTAATCGCAATACAGTTACGATTGGCGGAGACATAAACATCATGCTTTCAAAATTTCCAATAAAATGAATAATTCTTTCAAAATAGTAATTTGGACAGTACAGTTGCAAATAATTGAATGGTAGTTCTATCAATGTTAATAATCTTGCTGCCATTTTTCTAATATTTGGATGCGGGATTAATGACTGGCATAATTGAGGGTTATTTTCATCTGCATATGCAACAAGTGACACTAAAAATCCACCTTGACCATCTGATTGAATGTTGTCAGGTATGCCTGGTAATCCTTCAATAAAAATTTCTCGTTTACCTGCATTGGGTCCTTTCAAATTATATTTAGTAATACGTGAAGTTAAAGATTCACAGACGATAACAAAATCTTCATTTTTACTTAGAGCTACACCATTTGCACCACCTAAATCATGAACTAGTACTTCATTTTTTTTCGTTTGTGCATTGTACCTGATTAATCTAAAATTGCCATAAATTAATAAAAGAAGAAATATTTTTTTAATTCACAATATGATTGAACTATATTACCTTCCAGATGGATTACTTAACCAAGTAAATACGCCATTTTCAACTGGAAACTCGGTACTGGAATCAGACCAATACAAATCACCATTTTTAGCAATGTCTATAAAATTAGTAATCATAGGTTTCTTTCCTTCAATAGGCTCATCACTATTAACAATCCTTTCATACTTTCCACTTTTTACGTCAACTTTGTAGATACCATAATAAGCATCACAGACAAACAAGGCACCCTTACTATCAAACTTTAATCCAAGTGGCCTACCACATTTAGCTTCTTGCCAATCTCCATCTATAAAGTTTTAAAATATTAGAAAACATATTCAACTCAGATTATTTTTTAAAAAGTTAAATCCTTACCGCATTCTTTTCCAAATTTAACAATTGGAATTAATTGCTTATCAGTTACTTTGACAACATACCCACCATGGATACCTGTGTAAAGTTCTCCATTGTAAGTTGCAAAGTCTTCAGGACCTTTAAGTTCTCCTTTAAATAATATTTCAGCATTATTCAGTCTTTCATTTACATCGAGATCACCAGTTAACTTCTTAGGACTTAATATGCTAAAAAATGCAAATTCTTCATATTACTTACAATACTTAATACAATTCATAATAACATATAATATATTATAGTATTTTAAATATTTTGTTTACCTATATTCAGCAAATTTTGAAGTAGGGGGTAACCCAGGAATAAAAGTTATAGCTGCTAGGAAAACTACAATATAAACAAAACTTGTGGCTACAGATTTTAAATACCCCATTTTAAAAAAATTTTTAACTTTAAAAAATGCGAATAACCGGCTAAATAAATATTACGTAAGCTCCAATATGACCTTGAGTATTCAATGGCGAATTGGCGACGTTGCTAAATTCTTCTGAGATTCTTTTATTATCTTATTTTTTTTTGCAAAAATTTATGTGTAAAAAAATTTAATAATATATAAGTAACTAATATAAACAACTTATTTAAAAAAAAAATAATGAAAGTATTTTACACAGATTAATTAAAAAAATATACTTTTTACAATAATTTAATTTAAATAATAATGATACCTTCAAAAAAAAAAGCTATGTACTATAAAAGGGGTACCCACTAAAAGTACGAGCAAAGGATATCTTCTTTGATACGCGAGTCGCGACTCGAGAACGATTCAACGATGTGTCTTTTTTATTATAATATACATTTAGTTGCTGCAACGAGTTACAACTATATACACTGAAAAACTCTGGCAGAGGTATTTTCTCCAGTCAAAATACGTGGGAGGGATTGTATTGCTCTTCTATAGGTTTTTTGGGTCACTGAACACGAAAATTTGGGTAATTTCGCAGAGAAATTGGGGCTTCATCCTTAAATTTGCAAAAACTACCTCAAAACCGGTTTTTTTTTTTGCATATTTGAACTTTGAGCTCAGATTTGCACCATACGGATTTTTTGGGTCACTGATTAAGAATTTCGACTTCTTTTTCATAAAAAATTTAAATTTCACCCCTAAATTGGCTAAAACTACTCCCCAAAAAAGGGTGTTTTTGCTATTTTCGTACTTTTAGCATCCAGGATATGCCCAAATAGATTTTTTGAGTCACTAATCAAGAATTTCGACTTCTTTTTCATAAATAATCAATATTTCACCCTATAAATAGCTATATAAAACTACCCCTAAAAATGTGATCGCATTTTTAGCCCTTTCTAGGGGTAGTTTTTGCAAATTTAAGTCTAAACCGCTCCTATAGAATAGTCAGTACTGATACGAAGTATATTTATGGCTCAAGTCCAGAAAAGTATAAAGAATGGCCCAAATCGCACGGAAATTACCTTCCGCGGCGAAGCCAAGGATGGTAAACTGCGATTTGGGTAATTCCTTATTTATAGACATTTTGTGTATATACATTTTTCTGTATCTGTGGCGAGAAAACACGTCTTTGCCGGACGCATATAGCGTCCGGGAAATACGTACGTGCTTTCTCGACGCGCAGGCCAGCAAAAAACTTAAACAAAAATACGTGGGTGTTAGGTTTCAAAAAAAAGCCGCGTAGAAAGAAACTGTGTATAAAAAAACATATTTAGGTTTATGGAAAAAGGGGTTATTCGGTTCCAAAAAATTTTTTATTTTAGAAAAAAAAAATTATAATGGTTAAAAAAACTTACATTCCGAAAAATATTTATTTATTTAAATTAAGTTAATTAATTAAGTAATTGAATAAATCATCCAAATTCATTTTCATATAAGTTTGAATGTAATTGTTAGTATAAAAAGCCGTAGAAAAGTAGTAGAAAAGCAGTATAAGCTTTAATGTTATTCAAGCAATCGTAAATAATTTGTAATTTTGAGTAAAATAATGTTTTTATTGTATTTGAATTTTTGCGCTAAGAAAGAAAGGCAGTAAGAGCCCATATCTAAGGCAGATCTAAGGGACAAAGCTAAGGGATCATTCAGACGAGAAAAAATGTGTAACCCCCACCTTCGATATTTACCCCCTCTCGTCCCATTCTTGCAAGTTAAATAATAAAAAGTGGGAGTAAATTTTGGAGGTGGTGGTTAAAATTTTTCAAATTTTTCCTGAGGGAGCATTCAGACGAGAAAAAAATTTCAACCACCACGGACCACCTCCAAAATTTACTCCCACTTGCAAGAATGGGACAAGAGGGGGTAAATATCGAAGGTGGTGGTTAAAATTTTTTTCTCGTCTGAATGCTCCCTGAATTTACAGTGAACATGTTATCATGTCAGTCATATCAGTCAGTTATTTCATATCTTTTATTGAGTATACCCATGAGTATACCTACTAAATAAATATAACCATGATAAAATAAATTAGCAATAAAAAAATAACAATAAAAATGCATGTATACGAATTTTTAAACTCCATTAATAATGACTTAAAAGAACAAACCAAATTTATTTAAACAAAAATATGTTATAAGTAATATAAGTATGCTTATAGTCAAGAAAAAATTGATTACCTTAATTTCTGTACAATACCTATATATTTTTTTTTATAAATAATAATTAGGTATCTATAATTATAAAAAGATTTAATTATCTAAATGTTACAAGCCTACAAATTGAAGAAAAATAATCTTAAAAATGGGAAATTACACAAGCGATATCATCATTTGGTAATTATATATTTTTCTATAATTATATTGTCACCTGTTAAAAATAATTAATTTTTTTTTATTTTAGTATGCTTGTTGTACTTTCTATATGCATCATATATGGTTCTACACATATGGTAAAGTTATTCATTGATAAAAATGATAATATTTTAAGCTCTGATGAGTATTACGGTTGGATTCCAAGATTTATATTGAATTTTTTGAGTTATTCAACTATTTTATTGCCTGGATATTTAATTTTTAAATATGTAAGATTCACTAAATACTTACAAAGAAAAGGAAAAGGATGTTTATCAAAATTAGTACATTCTTGTTTTGTTGGAAACAACGAACAAGGATTATTAGATTCATCTGGTTACTCGTCTATGCTTCCTAGTAGTCATGATCAAAGAAATAGTTGTAAAGAGACAATATTATTGTTAGAATGTTTTTTGGGTCTGCAATTTTGTTATTTAACTTGGGGATATTTACAAGAAAAAATAATGACTCAGGTTATTAGAATTTTTATTTTTAAATTGCAATTTTTTTTAAACTTCAATTTTGTTTTAGGTATACAAAGATGAATCTGGCAATGGAACTCAATTTAAAGATTCTCAGTTTTTAGTATTTATTAACAGAGTATCGTCTGTTGTTATCTCTGCTGCTTGCTTGATGTTTATGCGACAACCACCTCATACGATTCCTTTGTATAAATATACTTACTGTTCTCTTTCTAATGTATTAAGTAGTTGGTGTCAATACGAAGTTCTTAAATATGTGAGTTTTCCAACTCAAGTATTAGCTAAAGCATCAAAAATTATTCCTGTTATGATTATGGGAAAGATAGTATCTAGAACTAAATATGAGTATTATGAATATGTAACTGCAATTCTTATATCAATAGGAATGACATTGTTTATGTTTGGAAGTTTGGATAATAAGAATGGTAATTTTATTAGTAAATTCGTTGTTTATGTTTCTTAAAAAAATAATTTAATTGCAGATGGTGCTACAACTTTTTCTGGAGTAATACTTCTTGGATCTTACATGACATTAGATAGTTTTACGAGTAATTGGCAAAATGCTTTATTTAAAGAATATAATATAAGCAGTATGCAAATGATGTGTGCAGTCAATTTGTTTTCTTGTTTATTGACAGCAACATCGCTTGTCCAGCAATCAAGTATTTCATATTCTTTAGATTTTATATCCAAAGTAAGTTGATTTAAATTATTAATTAATTATAATTATATTATATTTTATTTATAATTTTAGCATCCGAATTTCTTATATGATGCTCTTTCCCTCTCAGTATTTTCAACTCTTGGGCAGCTATTTATATTTTATACCATTTCAAAATTTGGAGCTGTTACATTTATTATAATGATGACTATACGACAGGTAAGTTTTTATCATTTTTACAGTTTTATATGAAAATTGAATAATAATTTTGTTGTTAGGGTTTTGCCATTTTATTATCTTGCATTATATATCATCATTATATTACACCTATCGGAGTTATAGGAATCTCTCTAGTATTTATTGCTGTGTTCCTAAGAATATATTGTAATAATAGACTACGTTCAATTAAAAGACGTCGAGCAGAGGCTATGAATACAAAAAGTGTTCCATAATAAAGTAAAAATTGTTTTAAAAAAATTTTTTTTATACAGTCTTATTTTATTTTTACTGTACATATTGTATATATATACAATTCATTTGATTAAAAAAAAAAATTAATTATTTAATATAAATACTTAAAATTATGTATAAAGAAATTATAAACTGTATAAATTAGAAGTATTAGTATACTTTACATAAAAATATTTGAAATTAGTTGATTAAGACTAACTTTCTGGTGGTGGTCGTCGATAAACTGCTATAAGAAACATAATGGCAATAATAAATTCAGTCGCTAATAAAACAATTTGAATACCGCATAAAATTTGTTCCAATCTTAAAATTCTATCTTGCCAAAATAAAAAATACAAAGTTGCTAGGCTACTAGGTACATTTAATGCAACGCCTAGTAAAAATGGTAATCCATAATCTAATAAATTTCCTTTTCTCCCAAGGTAAATTCTAATACCTTCGGTTGTAATTAAAAATAATAATAATGCAAATTCCATTGATATAGTCCCAAAACTTGTTGGAAAATTATACGCTTTGACACATTTCATACAAAATTCACATGTTGCAAACATACCAAAATAAAACATGTTCAGATATAAAAGTACTTGATAAAATAAAGATAACATAACTGCAGATGACATTTTGACTGGATACCACTTTTATAAGCTGTTTTTAATCATTTTAATAATTTAAAAATACCCTTTTTTAATCCATTAGCAGTTGTATTTTTAAACTTTTGTATAGTACTGGGAGAATTGTATATTTATAGAATAAAATCAAAAATAAAATACTGCCAGCTACTAATTAAACTTATAAAATTAATGTCTGAAACATTATGTATAAAGAAAGTAAAATTTCATATGGAATAAGATAATATAAATTTTTTTATATTACATTTGATTTGTTGTCTATTATTAGCATCTTAGTTACCACGGTTATTTTCATAAAATGTACATAGTGCTATATATATATAAAACAATTGGTTAGTGTTTCGCATATGTGTGGGCATTAGTTTTTTTTTGGAATTTAAAATATATTTTAAAACTTGCGCTGCTGATTTCGTTTGTATGTCGTATTTTTTTAAAAACTTTTACATGTGTTTTATTGTTGTTTTTAAAAATTTTTTCCATGCTAAAATAAATACCAAATAAAAATATTTATTATTATATATTTAAAAATATTTGTAAATTATTATAATTTTTAAGTTTTTAGTAATAAAGTGTAAGATATTAAATTAATTTATAGAAAAGTATAAAATTATTACTAATAGATCCATCAAATTCTAGAGATTGACTAAATAAACATGTTTTGTTTTATTGTAAACCTATCCTGTGATAAAAATATATAAAATATTATTTATTTTTAAATATAACGGGATCTGATGAATATTAATTGCAACTTTACGTTATTTTTCATAGCCTTTTGACGAGCCTTTTGAAAATGAATTTTTTATTTCAAAATCCATCTTAATTTTAATCGACTATTGTAAAAATTTATTTATATTTGAAAGTTTTTTTAAAATTTTAATTATCTATAATAATATTATTGGTGAAATATCGTTATTGGTGAAATTTTGGTTTTTCTATTCCTAGCGGGTCGAAACCTTTTTTTTCGACATAACGAGAACGAAAAAAATGCGTTCTATTCTGTTTTCTCCCCACTGAGAAAAGAAAATTTCGCTTTGTCCATGGGGGCAAAAAAGAATACCTCAGATCGCAGTTTACCATCCTGGATGCTAATTAACGTGCGATCTGGGCCTTTCTTTTTTTTTTGCTCCCTTGTTTAAAAATGTACTATTTCGTTTTAAACACGGCCGTGGTTCCCGTGCACGGGTACAAAAAAATTCGTTCGAAGGCTTTGAGTTGAAAGTTTTTATGATCCTTTTGAAGATAGTATTAGTCATAGATACATCCTTTCTGTATCTATGGTATTAGTAAAAATAATAATACTTTATCAAATTTGTTTATTGAAAATCCAGAGCAACCTGTCACTTTTTCTTTTGTAAAAAAAAGTAAAAAATTTTCTGTCCCCCTTGATTTAAAAGTAGCTCAATATAACTACTTTTGATATATTTCTTTTTTGGCGTATAGTTGGATGTAATTGTTAATAAATAAATTTTTAAAAAACAATTTTCATATAATAATTTTTATTTGTTCAATTGTATAAATATATAAATATATATTTTTTTTTATTAAAAATTTGTAATTTTATTTTTAAATTTAATCTCAAAATTGAAAAGAAAACTAGTAAATTTTTAAAAATTTTGCTAATGTAATTTTTAATTACAAAAAATTTACCATTTGGTATACATATAGAAATATAATAATTATTTAATTTATACCGATCGACCCGATTTTTCACCAGCATGTAAATAAAAAAAAAATGTTTAAAAAATTTTTTAAATAGAAATTATACCTATATACATATTGCAATATTTTTATACATATTTATATAAATCTTCTAAGAATTTATTATAGTTATATATATACAAGTTTTTTTTTAGTAACTTTTTATCATTTTTCATGTATAATTTTATAAAAAATACATTCAGCTTTTTATACACAATTATGTAAGTATTATAAAATCCTTAATAATATTTTCTTTAAAAATATTACAAAAATTTTGCCAAAAATAATTATTTTACTTTAATTTTAAAAATTTATAAACGCTTCTTGTGTAGAAAGTTTAAGAATAATAAATATTTTGTTTCATTAATTTCATTTGTTCAGTGATTATTATAAACCAAAAACTAATTATCATTTTTTTCTTATTTTACTTCAAAGAACTATTGAATATAATATAAGTATTTATAGTGCTCTCATTCTTTTTTTATAATTTATGTAAATAAATATAAATGTATATATAATTTATCTATATCAGTTGTTAATTTTTCTCAATTTTCAAATATTGCAAAGCTTACTTTGTTGCGAAATACATTTAACATTAAATATAAAACTTTCGTACATAATTAAATTGTAAATGCGAATTGTGATACACATAAGTTATTGCAATAAAGAATGTTTCATTTGTAATTACGATGTCGTATCGTGTAAGTCTTCTTGTAAACGTGATTTTCATTGGAATAATTTTTTTATACATTTAACATTAAGTAGATTAAAAAACATTATTGTGCAAAAAAATCATTTTAATTATATAGTATTGAAAATATGCCCTTGCTTCTATAAATAAATACACGAAAAAAATTAAAACATATTTCATAAATTTTTACTTTGTACAATTTAGCTTCTATATAATTCTGAATATTTTAATTGTCACGTTTTGAGGGAGGTATTAAATGATCTGGTAATACTGTTGGTAAATCATGACCATCGAGTTTAACGTTAATAAGGTGCATAGCCAAAGCAAATTCATCAGCATCAAGATATCCATCCTTATCTATGTCTGATAATTTCCAAATTTTTCCTAGAACCGTATTCGGCAGCTTGGACTTTACCATTTCACTTTTGGCAGCTAAGGAAATTAAAAGTTGAAAAAATTTTTAATTATTTGCAAAAAATATAATTACTAATTTATATTTTTATTTCGGGACGGTGAAAATCTGAACCTTTGAAAAAACCGTTTTTACTGAGTGTAGTATCAAAATTTTTCATACCATGTCAATTTTCAATTTTTTTTTTTTTTAAATTAAGTTGTCTATTTTAATTTATCTACTCTTTAAAAGAAAAAAAAAAATTATAACCGGTTTGTGTAACTACACAACCAACGAGCATGGAACATGTTCACTCATAACAGTAATAAATCCAAAAACCGAAATTACAATAACTCCCGAAGTATGAATTATCCTAAGTCCATAAACCTATTCTAAGTTCTTGTTCTTATCAGGGCCTGATCAGGCCCTGACTCCCATTTCAAATTATTCTAAGTCCCTAAATCGAAAATATTCTAAGACCATTTCACCCCCTCTAAAAACGCCAATTTTTCACCCCCCCCCTGCCGAGCCAAACTTTTTCAAATACCCCATCCAATGAACATGTACCATGTTAACAAAAAAATAATTTTTGGCAATAGAGAGGGTATTTAATAAGGAAAAACCTCGAGGAAAGCTATGAAAAAGTGGGAAAACTAACGGTACTGGCCTTAAAAAGTGTGTTTTCTATGTAATTTCTTTTTATAAACAGTTTTTGAGTCCAGCAAATGAAAATTCTGAAAACTCCGAAAATTTTACTGTAAACCCTGCTTTTTGGAAAATTTTGGACACTTTTATATAATTTTACACAGAAATGATAAATAAAAATAGAAAAGTTGAAATTTTGCAACCAATTTTTTTATATTATTGATTTTTTTAATTGTTTTTTATTCTCTTTTATTTTTTCTTTGTATACAATCTTAAAAAAATGTACAATTATTTACCTTTCAAAAAAATCTACTATATGGTAAATTGGAAGGAATTTCAAAATAAAAACAGAATTTTTATCAATCGGTGACAATAAAGCCTGGAAAAATGTAAAAGTTGGAACAATAATTTCCCGCTTTTCCAGAAGTTCGAATATCAATATACCACTAGTATTCTTACGTGTCCGGGAAAAATTTACATCCCTTATTGTTAAATAGTATATTTTTTTCAGACAAAGAAGCAAACAAAAATTAACAGTTTTACAATTTTTAATAATTAATTAATTAAAATAAAATTTGAGAAAAGGATTGCTCACATCGCAATTAAAAACGAAGAAACTATCGAGGAAATTCTAAAAATTACAATGTGGAATTTGAAAAGAAAATTATCCAAAAATGAAAAAAAATCAATCCTTAAAATTTTTGACTTTCTGCATTTAATAAAATCAAAAATTGCTAAAAGAATTAATTATTTAATTATAAACAATTAAATTATTATTTAAATGCAGAAAGTCAAAAAATTTAAGGATGGCCATATAGCCAATTTAAAAAAAACAAAATTTTTTTTACCGTATTTATCATCTATAAAGGTTACAATTATTATCATATTTTATATTTCATTTTCATCAAAAAAACAATTATTGCTAAAATTAAATATTTTTCTCAAGCGCATTCAGCTTTTTAAGAGTTCCGTATGACACCCCTCTGGCCATGAAAAGTTAACGGTTATATAAAGTAGACATCACAATAAAAAATTTTTAAAAAAATTATTTGGATGTATATTACATGTAAATGTGATATGTAAATTTATTAATTTTTGTTTGTTTCTTGTAATCAGCATCCCGGGGAATTATAAAAATGATTTGCCCAGATCTAAATAGATTTAAAATGTGATCAGATCAAGCATAAGTTAATTAAGGCAAAACTGAGCAAGTATGGAGTGATACGTTGTAGTATGTACTAAACTGGATTTTGGCACGATCTGGGTATATCTGAAAAAAAATGTAATCACGAAACCGTATCTGCTGAGATTGACTCTTACTTTTATATGGGTAAGAACATAATACAACTATATCAGGACAAATTTATTAGCGTTGAGTCATATTATCTAATATCAAAAAAAATTTATTTGAATTAATTTGAGCTAGAAAATTACAATTAAAAAAAGTTATTATAATATTTATTTATTTAATTTACAATAATTAAAATTTTTTTCTAATCTAAATAAAAAATTTTTAAATTAAAAAAAAAATTTTTTTTTTTTTTTTTTGCAATTTTGCACAAAAGGTATATTTTTAAAGAAAAATAATCAAATATCCATAATTTAAATCATTAAAATTAAATTATTCATTTCTTTAAAAAGTTTTAAATTAAAATCTTTAGAGTAAAATTTCATCTCTGCGGATAGCTATTTTTGAGATTAAATTTTTAGAAGTGAAATCAAAAACTAAAGTACTTAGAAAAATAATTTTTATTTACACTTCTTATAGTCAACAATTAGAATTATTCCTGAAAGTTACAAGTAAAAATCTTATTTAGAAAAAAAGTTATGAAGAGTTAAAGTTAAATTTCATTCCAGCAGGGCAACTATTTTTGAGATTAAAAGTCCAGAAGTGAAATGAAAAACTAAAATACTTAGAAAAATAATTTTTATTTACACTTCTTATAGTCAACAATTAGAATTATTCCTGAAAGTTACAAGTAAAAATCTTATTTAGAAAAAAAGTTATGAAGAGTTTAAGTTAAATTTCATTGCTAACGGACAACTATTTTTGAGATTAAATATCTAGAAGTGAAATCAAAAACTAAAATACTTAGAAAAATTATTTTTATTTACACTTCTTATAGTTAACAATTAGAATTATTTCTGAAAGTTACAAGTCAAAATATTATATAGAAAAAAAATTATGAATAGTTAAAGTTAAATTTCATTGCTATCGGACAACTATTTTTGAGATTAAATATCCAGAAGTGAAATCAAAAACTAAAATACTTAGAAAAATGATTTGTATTTATTCTTTTTATAGCCAACAATTAGAACTATTTCTGAAAATTATAAGTCTTCCTCTCAACTAGAAGAAAAATTATTTCTATATAGTTTAAAATCTTTCATTTTTCAAGTTTTCCTCGGTAAATAAAAAATTGAATTTCAAAGATATACTAAACAAGGAATTTTTTTTTCCAGTTGAGATAAAGACTTGACATTTTCAGAAATAGTTCTAATTGTTGGCTATTAAAAGAGTAAATAAAAATTAATTTTCTAAGTATTTTAGTTTTTGATTTCACTTCTGGACTTTTAATCTCAAAAATTGTTGCCCCGCTGGAATGAAATTTAACTTTAACTCTTCATAACTTTTTTTCTAAATAAGATTTTGATTTGTAACTTTCAGGAATAATTCTAATTGTTGACTATAAGAAGTGTAAATAAAAATTATTTTACTAAGTATTTTAGTTTTGGTTTTCACTTCTGGACTTTTAATTTCAAAAATAGTTGTCCGTTAGCAATGAAATTTAACTTTAACTCTTCATAACTTTTTTTCTAAATAAGATTTTTACTTGTAACTTTCAGAAATAATTCTAATTGCTGACTATAAGAAGTGTAAATAAAAATTATTTTTCTAAGTACTTTAGTTTTTGATTTCACTTCTGGAAATTTAATCTTAATAGTTGTCCGTTAGGAATGAAAAACTATATTAGGTAATTTGTCGTTTATTTTTCTGAAAGAGTTACTTGAAATTTTTATAAATAATGAATAAGTTTTAATAATTGTCAGAAATATTTCCATAATGTTTTTTAAAATATATTTACGGCTTTAATAGGAAATAAGAAAAAATTGTAATAAAAAAATGAAATAGTATTTTTAAAATTTCATTTCATTTAATTTTCAGTATTTGAATACAAAAAAAATTAATGTATTTATTTATTTTACTGTATAAATAAAAAATAATTTTTTGTACTTATACAAGAATAATGAACCTTAAACAACGAAGCCGTGGTGGTCTAGCGGTAACGTTAGAGATCTAGTAATCTGAAAATTCGGGTTCGATTCATGTGCCAGCTATTTTTTTTTTTTTTTTTTTTTTTTGAAAAATGTATATGTTTAGATATAAGAATAGATATGACCAAATTATGCCAAAATCCATACCTGATCAAATCTGGGTACTCAGACTCCATTTGATCTGTACATATCATTTTTATAATTCCCCGGGATGCGTTTCCTTGTTATAACACCTATAGGTATTCAAATTTTTTAAAAATTTTATTGTTTAAGCGAGTTATGGCGAGTTATATTTTAATTTATAATTTAATTTTTTTTTTTTTAACAATCGTTTAAAAACGGCTAATTAAATTGAAAATTTGTTAAGTAAAACTTATGTCGAATTTAATTATATTTCCAATGATACCCTTAACAGGTTCTTTTTCTATAAATTTTTTATTTTTTAAAAAATTTTACTTTTTGGCCGCGCGCACAGCCTTTTTGCAAATAAACGTTCAATTGTCATCAGTGGTAAAACCAATTTTTCTTCGTCAGTAGCAAGAAATCACGTATTTTCGAAACGCGATGCGTTTGGGAAATACCTGCTTCTGGCCGGTGACAAGAAGAATTATTTTATAGCTATTTGAGCAATGAAAAAATAGATTAGAAAACTTAGCTCTGGATTTACTTAAAAACTGTTTTCTTTCAAAATCCCAGACTTTAACCTTCCCTTTACGTTCCTTTAAGTGCCTTATATCGCTCATTTTCATTTTTTTTGCAAAAATAGTGTCACATGGTCGTATATGCCGATTGAAGTAAGAATTTACAAATTTTTTTATCTTAAAGTTTGTATTTCAAAAAGTTGTTGACCATACACCATAAAAATTAACATAATTTTAAGTTGAAAAAAAAATTTCTGGCTAAAACATGACAAAAAAGCCTTTACCGTTCCCCTAAAAAGCCTTTACCGTTCCTATTAAGAACTTGGTGTTTTAAGCAAAATATGTGCATGGATTTTTATTTCCTTTTTTTTAAAGTTTGTATTTCACTTAATTTTAGATGTACCAACAGCTATTTAACCTTAAATTAATGTTTTAGATGCTATTTTAGTTTAAAATATGACCAAAAATACGTATTTATTCACAAAAGCATAAAAATACTTTTTTATACCTCAAGAAATAATCGGTTAATTATGACAATAACAAGTTGATCCTTTGATAAAAAAAATGTTTACTTTATGTTTTCTAAAAATTACAGCACTAAAACAAGATTTTTATATTATTTTTTTGAAATCTATTTTTGCAAAAAAAATGAAAATGAGCCATATAGAAAAATTAATTTTTAAGCATTAAACCCTGTCATTACTTCCTTATTAATAGTACCTTATTATTCACTAAATTGCCAAAGAAAATTTTTTTACCGTTTCATCAAAAAATTTTTATAATTTTAAAAATGTTTATAATTTAGACTTTAAAACTACGATAGCTGCATAAAAATATAATATAATAACTAAATTAGGTAAAAAAAAGTAAAAAAATAAAATACATTATTATAGGTTTCCGTTTCACTTTGAAACCTATTTCATGCTATTTTTGGAAGTGAAAATATATTTTTAAAAAAATCCATATTGGATCCAGAGATTTTGCACGGGGAATCGCCCTCACCAAGTACCAAAAATTTAAATACTTTTTGCTGTTTCTTAAATTTATTTAAATTCCAGACATTTTTCTGGATTCTCTACTGTATATATAATAATATTTCTTACCAGCCCCTGTAATTTTTCCATCTGTTGGTCCTAAAGTTTCAAACATGGAGTCATATTTGTATCTTTCCTTATTAACAATCCATTCAGGTTCATTAGCACCAGCATCAATACCTTCTCCTTTTCTGTAGCCAAATGGACTTACTTGATCTTCAACACCTTCAAAAGCACCACCTTTATAAAAAATAAAGAAATATATATACATTATAAGAAGCATATGTCTACTCAATTAAAACTGACAAAATATCTTTTTAGTAAAAATATTTTTTTGTGAATCATATTGAGATAATATTAGAAATATCTCTTATAATTGAATATTGCTAATAAAAATTACCTTTAATTATTGGTTCTGAAGTGACAGATTCTTCATGAGGAATCATAGCCATTAATTTAGCTATGTCTTCGGAAAGCATTTTATCAACAACCTCTAATAATTTTGGCCTGATAAGATTAAATTTTGTAAAATCGTGGTTCATTAAAGTATCCTGCATTTTTTTAATCTCAGGAAAATCACCAGGAGATATATGATGTTCAATATGAATTTGATCATATATTTGTCCTAAATTCTTTACAAGATCTTTTTTTTTATTGTCTTTTCCAAAAACTGAAGGCATTTCTTTACGTAAGGCACTAATTATATAGGCATGCACCTAAAACGCATTTAATTTTACCTAATTATATTGTTATCTAACTTTTAAATACATTCTTGATTTGTAAAATACCTTTGCTAAACGAGCTCTTTTAATAAAATCATTTAGTTTTCTAAGAGTGGCGTTTCTTGGTAAAGAGCGTAAGTCTTGAAACAGATCTTGTTCTTCATCTTCAAATAATCTGTATTTTTTATAAGAAAAAAATAAATATTATAATTTACTATTTTAATTAAAATTATTTAGAAAGGGTAAATAATCTCACCGTCTATTAATATCATATCTTAAAGGTTGATCCCAAAAAGAACCAATGTAAACTCTGGCTACTTCTGGAGTTTGCAAGACTTTACCTAATGACCACATTAAAGCTCCATAAACGCGCATAAGCTGCTGATGATCAATCATGTCTGCTTTATTTAAAACAATTCTAATTTTATCATCATGACCTCTTAATGCTTCGATAGATCTTCTGAATTCATCAGAAATATCAAGTTTATGTGCATCAAATAAGAGTATAATTCTGTCCACTCGTTCTGCAAACCATTCTAGTACTCCAGTGAAGTCATAGCCTCTATCTACCTGCAAAGTCATTTCACAAAATTTTAGTAAATTTTACTTAACATTATTTCGATGCAAGTTAATTAAGAATACAAACTCTTTGTTTTTCTCCTGATAATATTCCTGGTGTGTCTATAATAGATATACCATTCAAAACTGGAGACGATACAGTTGAACATTGAAATCTATTAAGAAAGGCATTTCCATACTTGGCTAACTGCCGAAATGGTTTATTAGGGTCAACTACAAGAGCAACTCCTGGTGTGATGCCATCTTTTTCATCATGCATAACAGCTATAAATCTATCTGTCGTAGGTTCTGGTCCGATACGAATCCCAGGAAAGTCTCGTTCAAGAAGATATTTTATGAATGTTGTCTTACCAGTTGAATACTGTCCAACTAGTAAGATCATGGGTTTCGCATCAAAATCAGGATCATCCAGAGGTGGCGAATGAAATTCATGGAAATTATAATATTGTTCTAAAGGTAATAACTTAGACTTGTAAATTTTTTTGAGACCTTCTGTAACATTCTCGTACAGTTCTGGTTTACTTTCATTTTTATTCATCCAACTAAACATACTGAATTATTTGTTTATTTAGATTATACAATAAATTAAAATGCAATAAAATATTCTGACAGATAAATAAGGAAATAAGTAACAGAATGTTATGAAGGTAATACAGCCGGAATCAATTAATTTTAATATAAGTAAATTAAAAAAAATATTTGACCATAAAAATATAATTTGTTTATGCAGTTAAAAACTATGATTATTTTGCCATGAATAAGTACGTTTATTTTTGTCTTCAGTTAACCTTATTAAAAATTCACATATATAAAGCTCCAAAAAAAATTTTCTTTCGATGTTTAGTTATATTTGCCTTAAATTTTATTGAAAAATAAATGCACATAAATATGCAACGTGGTATTTTTTACATTTGGATTTAACCGCAGGCGGTCACGCGAATGTGTAAACAGAGCGAGACAAGGCAACCGATGATGACCAATCATTAATTAAATTATATACAATGATCAATTACTTTTAAAATCACTTGTAAAAATTAAATGCCTCTATAAATATTTCACTAGAACTTGATGATATTTTTAGTCGAAATTATTTACACAGCTCTTTAAAGAGCAGAAGAAACTAAAGCCACAAAACTGCGAATTTTATTCTGAATTAAAGAGTTATAACTATTACTATATTACTCACTTAATAATAATATACGCGTATACGCGTACCTATTATTGTTTGCACTACTGATACATATATATATACATAGAAATAAGCAGTTGAAATGTATTTGTTGTATTGTTTAAAATTGCTCCGTTAAAACGTTGTTAAAACAATATAAAATATAGTTTACTACACGATACGTTTACTGCACAAACAAGTGTCGTCAATACATATTACTCATAATAAGGCTATTTACATAACCACGTGACTTCCAAGATGGCGATTTTTTTTTGCCAAACATTGTGTTTATTTACATGGGGTTTATATGAGAGCCTTCCACAAATGTATTAATAAAAAATTATTAAAAGTGTTTTAACAAAAAGGAAGTGAAAAAATAAATAAATAAATACTTAGTGCTTTTATTGAAAAAAAATTGCTGCCATAAAGCTTTGAAAATATAATGAAAATTAATAAAATTAAGAAAGTGTGATAGGTTATAATTTTAGAAATTAATAATAAACTTAAAAATTATTAATTCTAAGGGAAATTAAAAATAAAAAACAGTTCATTAGTGAATATTCAATGATTCAAGTATCGCTAGAGTCATATTTTACTAAATTTTATAACAGATTAACTATGTAATGTGGTGACGACTCCAACAAAATTGGATCCTGAAAGAAGAATTTGCTAGTTATTTAATTTTCAGGATTCTGGATACAAAGAAAAAACGTTTCTTAATCATCAAAAACTTTATTTTTAGCTCAAAAAGTAAATTAAAAAATTAAAAATGCACCGTCCAGTAAAACTTTATTTCCTGTTATATTGCAGGTAATAAGCCCATAGTTTTTGACTTTGAGGTATTTATTTTAATAAAAAAGCTCTATAAATTTTATTTTTCACTTTAAATAAATAAAAAATCATCTACATCTTTGATCAGGCATTCAATAATGTTTTCTCATTGGAAAATAATTTTTTCTCAACTTAGAATACATCAAAAAATAGATCTCAAGACTAAAATATACCCTATCAAAAATGTAAATCATTTATATGAAGTAAAAAATAAATTTTATAGAGCTTTTTTATTAAACTAAATACCTCAGTCAAAAACTTTTGGCTTATTACCTGCAATAAGAAATAAAGTTTGGAATTCGATAAAGTTTTACTGGACGGTGCATCTTTAATTTTTTAATTTAGCTTTTTGAGCTAAAAATAAAGTTTTTGATGATTAAGAAATGTTTTTTCTTTGTATCCAGAATCCTGAAAATTAAATAACTAGCAAATTCTTCTTTCAGGATCCAATTTTGTTGGAGTCGTCACCACATTACATAGTTAATCTGTTATAAAATTTAGTAAAATATGACTCTAGCGATACTTGAATCATTGAATATTCACTAATGAACTGTTTTTTATTTTTAATTTCCCTTAGAATTAATAATTTTTAAGTTTATTATTAATTTCTAAAATTATAACCTATCACACTTTCTTAATTTTATTAATTTTCATTATATTTTCAAAGCTTTATGGCAGCAATTTTTTTTCAATAAAAGCACTAAGTATTTATTTATTTATTTTTTCACTTCCTTTTTGTTAAAACACTTTTAATAATTTTTTATTAATACATTTGTGGAAGGCTCTCATATAAACCCCATGTAAATAAACACAATGTTTGGCAAAAAAAAATCGCCATCTTGGAAGTCACGTGGTTATGTAAATAGCCTTATTCATAATACAACTGTCGATTTTCAGCTTATACACGGTGTTTCGGTCTTGATTCAATATAATATAAGAGTCTTTATGGAAAGGGTAATCCATCGTGAATGGTGATTCGGTGAACGGTTTTTCCAAGAATATTCAAAATTTATATATCCAGTGGTGGATACAAGGGGTGATCAAAGGGGTCAATTGACTCCCCCTCAGTTGTCAATTTTACCTTTTTTAGCAACATTACATAATTAATAAGAATACAAAATAAATAATATGTTTATACATTTGAAATAAAATTATATAATTATAAGGATATATTACTCATACAGTTTTCAAAAGTTTGCTTATGAAACCCAAGTTACCCTTCTCATCCCTATTTTTAGGGTATTCTTAAGGGTTTTAGGTCAAAACTATTGATGGATTCTAAAAGAGCATATATTTTTACCAAAGAAACTATCTTTTTAGCCACGTATCTACAGGGGAAATTATTCTTTTTTTCTCACTTCCAAAACTCTCCACTTCGGTGTTCATGAGTTAATTGAGTGAAACTCATTTTTAAAAAATTTTCTTTACGTTTCAAGCCATTTGCAATCGTTTAAAAAAAAAACCGACTGCCACAATCGGAACTCCGGTAGCAACAACCAGAATTTTTTTTCAGTGTACAGAGGCGGATCTAGAAAATCTTGGGGGGGGGGGGTGATTCGAATCCAATGACAAAAAATTTGATAAAAGAAAGTCCTTAAAATTTTTTTTGAGGATCGAACTCGTAAAATTAACTTCAAAAAATTTATAACCGGTTTGTGTAACTACACAACCAACGAGCATGGAACATGTTCATTTATAACATTGATAATAAAGTATTTATTGTGTTCATAATATAAATATTTATATGCAAATATTTATATTTAGATTTTTATTATAGAAATCATGCTGCTTAGACATCAAAATGAACTAAATTAATTAAATTTTCAAATTATTATAGTTTTTTAAATAATATGAATATGAATTTATTTTTTATTAATTTTTATAATGAATTCTTAAAAATTCTGCACCAATGCTCCCTAGGTACTTCTGCACCAAAACTTCCTAGGTACTTCTGCACCAAAGGTCTTTAGCGACTTCTGCACCATAGGTCCCTAGGTACTTCTGCACCAATGCTCCCTAGGTACTTCTGCACCAAAGGTCTTTAGGGACTTCTGCACCAAAGGTTCCTAGGTACTTCTGCACCAAAGGTCTTTAGGGACTTCTGCACCAAAGGTTCCTAGGTACTTCTGCACCAAAGGTCTTTAGGGACTTCTGCACCAATAGTCCCTAGGTACTTCTGCACCAATGCTCCCTAGGTACTTCTGCACCAAAGGTTCCTAGGTACTTCTGCACCAAAGGTCTTTAGGTACTTCTGCACCAAAGGTCCCTAGGTACTTCTGCACCATAGGTCCCTAGGTACTTCTGCACCAAAAGTCCCTGAATCGAAAATATTCTAAGTCCATTTGACCCCCCCCCCTAAAAACGTCAATTTTTGACCCCCCCCCTAAAAGCGTCAATTTTTGACCCCCCCCCTAAAAACGTCAATTTTTGACCCCCCCCCCCTAAAAGCGTCAATTTTTGACCCCCCCCCTAAAAACGTCAATTTTTGACCCCCCCCCCTAAAAGCGTCAATTTTTGACCCCCCCCCTAAAAACGTCAATTTTTGACCCCCCCCCCCTAAAAGCGTCAATTTTTGACCCCCCCCCCCCCTAAAAGCGTCACTTTTTCACCCCCCCCCCTGCCGAGCCGGACTTTTTCAAATACCCCATCCAATGAACATGTTCCATGTTAAAAGGTAAAATTGACCGCTGAGGGGGAGGGGGTCAGTTGACCCCCTTGACCCCCTCCTGTATCTGCCACTGGTGTATAACTTACAAAAATATTAAGCTTGTTATATATAATACAATTATGAGATTTTTTTGACAATAAGAAATGCGTCAAGAAAAAAAGTAATGAAAAAATAATTGCAAATGATATGTATAATATGACTTAATGCATCATTTTTTAAAAATATGGGAATTTCATTCACTTAATTTCCCACATAATTATCGTAAAAATTAACAGCCGTTATCAGAAAGCGAGTTTTACCAAAAAAATGAATTAGAATTTTAATTGCAGATAATAAAATCATGCACTATGCTAGTCAAAAAAATAGATTTCCAAACTTCTAGCTCGATTGATTATTTTTAACTATTCATATTATTTATAGGTCAAATGTGGTTTCTTAACGTGTATATAAATTGACAAAAGCGATTTATTTGGATGAAATTTTGGATTTGTAGATTATACGCTTGATTTAACATGGTGATTGAAAACCCTAACAATTTTTAAAATTATCCCAGATAAATGCTTTTATTTCATAGAAAAAACTTTTACAATAGGAATTTTAGTCCTTTTTTTCTTCACGTTAGCCCTTAAATTACCCCGTAAAAATACCCGACACTCAGAACCATAAAGGTCAAATAAATTTTAACGATGAAAAACTCTTAAGCCTTTAACAGCTAAAATCTCTTATATAAGATTTTTTAACTTTTAAGAAAATTTTTAGTCTACCAAACTGTCGTAAAATTACAAAAAAATTGTAAAGTTACGATTTTCTGGTTATATTTTTAATGCATTTACTAAATAGGGATGGAAATCAGAATACTCTACATGCAAGTAAATTTTTCACACCTCCAATCTATACAGTTCTATTTGTTTATGGATAACCACAAGATTGATTTATTTTGAAGAATCTGATGAGTTACTGATTTGATGATCGAGGGCATAGACTGGTTCTAATAAAAAGAGACCCCTAATCCGCTCTAGTATAAATACCTCGTAAGCGTAAAAAAATTTTTCTAAAATTTTGCCATCGAGCTACCATTTCCCAAAAGTAAGCGATATACCCATATATAGGTGTGGATATATAAATAATAGTAAGAAAACGATTGTGTATAATTGAGAATGAGACATTGAATTATGTCTTTTGTAGATACAAAATTGATTCTAATGCTATACATAGTTTATATCATACGTTGGCGTATGCAAAAATATAGCAAAAAATGCACATGTGTAATATATTATAATACACTAATACGAATGCGTAATTCAAAGGTTAGACATTGTATAATATAATATCATAGTTAAACTTCATTTATGAATATAAATTGCTTAATTCTTTTTATTTTGAATAAGACACGCAAGTCATTATTATATATGCGTTATAAGAATTTGCGAATTCTGATAATTATGTCCAATTTATTTTTTAATGTAGATTAATCTTGCTGTGGGTCTAAATGAAATGTATTTTAATTAAATCAAATTTTAACAACATGCTGAAATATAATTATTTAAAATTTTATAAAAATAATAAAAATTAAAACGATTTATTTTTAGAGTTATATTTTATCGATCAAACTACTTGGTTGATATACTTACTTTCTCGTAAGTTATTAAATCTTACAATACTTATTTTTATAAAATTAAATAATAAAAAAAAATATATTTACCATAATAAATTCTGCTTATATATATTAAACATTATTATTTTTTAATCAAAATTTTCAAATAGGTAATTTCAAAAATTTTTAGTACTTACATTAAATGTAATGTTTTGTCTTATCATTAATTGTTAATTTTTTTTTTTGTATTTATTTATTTGTTTAAATAAGAATATATATAATTCAAGATAATTAATATCAAAATATCTTGTAATTTATATATATTAAATAAATTTAATGTAGCAGATAAAGTGTTACAGAAATACTTAAATCAGATAGTGTCATTTTTAATATTTAACAAAAATTTTTAAGTACAGTTAATACTTGTAAAGAAATTCAGATTTAGATGTTTATTATCTTATTGTATTTTGTGGTTATAGATTTGAGCAGCCAAAAAATGCATTTGTTAATTCTAGCCTTTCGGCGTTAAAAATATTTACTTGGTCAAAAAATATTGTAAAATAATGCAAAAATTGGGTCAAATGATTCTTGAAATATTATCACTTGAGTTTCTCTTACTCCTATATAAAAACTTTTTGAAAAATTATGTATAATAAATGTTCAAAAATATTTGTAAATTTTCAATAAAAATCATTAATTCACTGGTTTACTTTAGTAAATTTAAGAAAATTCGAAATTTTTTTCGGATTCGAAATTACTTATTTTTTGTAAGAAAAAAAAATCGAGGGCTATCCATATTTTTGCATAAGTTTTTCGCAAATAAAATATTTTTTTGTTTATTCACAGAAGTTACTTTTAATAATGAGTTATTAAAAAAATTGTTTATAATATTTTAACGTGAAATTGGTAGTCTTCTGAAATATGTGAAATTTGTCTGAAAAATGGGATTGAAGTAAAATTTCCCGAAAAACCAAGTAAGAATTTTACGAAATTTTCATACAGTGATCAAAAGTTGGGTCCCAGAAATTATATCCAGATTTTTCACCATAGATCTCAGCTAGCGAAATTCGCTCATTTCAAACAGAGTCTATATTTGCTCAAGTGAATTAATTTTTTTTTTGTCAGGGGCCAGAAAGAACGTGTATTTTCTTGTCACTGGTGAAGAATAATTATGTTTTGCCCTCATGGGTAAAAAAAGAATGTCCCAGATCACAATTTACCATCCTCGGTTTCGCCTCAGATTGCAATTTGCATGCGATCTGGGCCATTCTTTATTTTTGTGGCCTAGGATAAAAATATACAATTATTATAGCACTTAAATATAATTTTATTATACATATAAAAATAACTTTTAATATTTTCTATTAATTTGCTATTAATTTTGTTTGTAATGCCCAAAAAAGCCACTTGGGGAAAACATATTTCAATTGCGCAGAGCAAGCGGATTTTCACTACAAGAGGATCTGCAAGCAGTATAATTCTAAACTTTTGAATTTTGTTTAAAGCTTTATTTTATGAAAGGTGCACTTAATAAACGTTTGATTTATTTTAGTAAAAGAATATTACAAAAAAAATAATTACACTTACTTTTGACTTATATCAAATAAATAAGAGAAAATGATACTTGCAAATTAAGCACTTGAGTTTCGACTTCAATGTTAAATGCTGTCATTGATTAAAAGAAAAAAAATTAGATCAATAATTTTTCCATTTTTGAAGTGATGATTTAAGAAATATTAAAATCATAATTGATAAAAATATAAGAAATCTGAATTGTAGATCTACCGTATTACATATACAAGCACTAACACACATATATATATACATTAGTCTGATAGTTATTTTAAAGTTACTTAGATTAGATGTTACTTAAAAAAAAAAAAAATTCCCAAAATTACAGATCACTTAATCCCTTTTAGATATTTCCAAATATGATGGAATTTGTGGAGAAAATTCTGATACCATGTAAGAGCCCTTATATTTAATGGCAACACAGTAGAAGAGATTAAATGAGCTATAATTTTTTGAAAATCTTATTTTTTTTGGGAAACGTAATGATCATCTAATTTCATGTGGTAATCGAAAATCCAAGCGATTTTTTAAAATAACTGCCATCGGGCTAATATATATATATGTTTAGATTCAAAAAAATTTTATAACTCTTGGAAATTATTTTTTTTTGAGATTTCTGGTTCTTAGGGCTTTAAATTTTAACTATCTCAAAATTGTTTCACTTTTTACGCGTACTCATAATTTTTAAAAATTCAAAAAAATGATTAATTTTTTAATATTTTTGTTTAACCAATAATTAAAAAAAAAAATGTTTTAACACTCAAACTTTATTTTGTTACTTTAAAAAAAAAAATTTTTTTTAATTTAGTAACTATAAAGCTTTTAAATTATACTAAATTTATTTGTTTGCCTTTTTACTGCTGATTTTTATCATATCAATGATTCGAATTTTTTTTAATCATTAGTTTTAAAATAAATTAGCCTTGCAACTATTTACATCATTCATTGATAGTAAAACAAAAACATAAGTAAATTATTTTAAAAATATTTATTTGAAATTAAAATTTTTATCAACCTCATTTTTTCGCTAAAAAATTTTGTTAAAACTATGTAAAATAAAATTTTATCTTTTCAATGATAATTTAAAAAATTTGATAAAAATAATATCAAATACATGAAATTTTTAATCAATTCTTTTTTTTTTTTTTTTTTTGATCGATTATTTAAGTCTACATGATGGTATGATAAATTTTATTTTAATAATGCACTGATATAATTTTTTCGTGAGAAGTATTGCCAAGTAAGTATTCAAAAAAAAAAAAAAAATGATTGATTTTATACAATTAAAATTTATATAAAAATGAATGAATATATTTGAAGAAAATTATAATTGATAATTATAATTACTTTTATTTGGTATTAAAAAAAAACAAAAAAAATTATTACTTTTTATAGACAATGTGCAATTTATTACACATTTATGTAAACAATCAAGTTCATCCTCTTCCTCCGGAAAAGAACAAAATAAATTTTTAAAGTGACCATGATAATGAGTTTTGTCTTTTTATACTCATATTACGCAATTTTATATGCAAAGCCGCTATTTTATAAGAGTTTAGTGTTTTATAAAATTATTACGGTCTGTAGCATATTTACATAATATTTATATACAAGTCTTGAAAAAAATAAGAGATAAATAGATTTATGTAAAAATTCATGCTTACAGCGAATCTGATTAAAGTACATAAATTTCCTCAATTTTAAGCTACGTTTTCAAGGTTAAATTATAAACAATATAAGTGGTATCCGATTTGGCACGAATCTTAAAATAACACAGGCACACAAAAAAAAAAAAAGTCATGTACCAGAAGGTAGACCCCATGGACTGGGGGTTTTTGGTGGTGCTAAAACTGAATATGGCCATAGAAATGCGATTTAACTAGCCAATTTGCCCCCAGCGCCCCCAGCGCCCCCATGTGCCCCCCCCAAGGAGGTGAAAAAATTTTTCTTTTCGAAAAATGAAAATTGTACTATATACTTATGTTTTTTGGGTCGCTGATACCAAATACGTATATAAAAAATGTTTTTAGCCAACACTTGGCCCTGTAGACCACTTGAGTTCCCCCCCCCCCCCCCCAACGGGTTAAAAATATTTTTCTTAAGAAACCTAAAAGTCAAAGTGTTTTCTTATACTTGCTGAGACGCTGAAACTAAAGATGAATATAAAAAATATGTTTGGCCCTCCAGAACACCCCAGTGCTCCCATTCACCCCCCCTCCCCCAAACGGGTTAAAAATGTTTTTCTTAAGAAAATTAAAATTCAATGTGTTTTCTTATATTCGTTGAGACGCTGAAACCAAAAATGAATGTAAAAAATAATTTCTACTTTAAGTAGAAACATTTAGCCCGGTAAAACATTTTGACTTTTAATTTTCTAAAAAAAAACATTTTTAACCCGTTGGGGGGGGGGGGGGGTGAATAAGGGCACTGGGATGTTCTGGAGGGCCAAGCATAGGTTAAACACATTTTTTACATTCATTTTAGCTTTCAGCGTCTCAACGAATATAAGAAAACACTTTGAATTTTAATTTTCTTAAGAAAAACATTTTTAAACCGTTTGGGGGAGGGGGGGTGAATGGGAGCACTGGGGTGTTCTGGAGGGCCATGCGTTGGTTAAACATATTTTTTATATTCATCTTTAGTTTCAGCGTCTCAGCAAATATAAGAAAACACTTTGACTTTTAGGTTTCTAAAGAAAAATATTTTTAACCCGTTTGGGGGGGGGGGGGAACTCAAGTGGTCTACAGGGCCAAGTGTTGGCTAAAAACATTTTTTATATACATATTTGGTATCAGCGACCCAAAAAACATAAGTATATAGTACAATTTTCATTTTTCGAAAAGAAAAATTTTTTCACCTCCTTGGGGGGGCACATGGGGGCGCTGGGGGCGCTGGGGGCAAATTGGCTAGTTAAATCGCATTTCTATGGCCATATTCGGTTTTAGCACCACCAAAAACCCCCAGTCCATGGGGTCTACCTTCTGGTACATGACTTTTTTTTTTTTTGTGTGCCTGTGTAATAATTGTTTTCGAAATTCCCAAAGTAATGCCACTCTAAGATGTTTTGCTCATGGCCATGGGACTGCAGATTTTTGAATAATTTGGATTGAAAATTTTAGGAATTTTATTTTTTAGATTTTTTTGCTCTTCACATTATAGAATACGTTAAAATTATTCTTGCAAATGAAATGACAATCGAAGATTTTTTATTGTCAAAAAAGCTGTACAAAGTACAACCTGGAGACTTGGCTGGTGCACTTTCTTTCCTAAACCAAGACTCCCTTTTCAGGTATAACTTCGGATTGGGGCGCACAGCCTAGACAAATTGCCACTGCCTTCTCCCTGCCTAGGGACGAGAGATCTCTCTTCAATAGAATGATAGAAAGTACTCCTCCTTCTTCATCAATAGGGTGGTCCTCACGGACTCCGCTACTTTGTTCCAATTTTCAGGACTCCGTAGCATTTCCAGAGCACCCTTCTGAGTAGCGCACACATCCGAAAAAAGTGAGCTCTGCTGTGTCATACTCGTCTGGGCAGTGCAAGCACTGCTTTGTTTCCACCTTAAGCCACGTCTTCAACATGTCGTGGAATCCGTGACCAATCAGAAATTGGGTGAGGTAGAAGTCCACCTTCACACATCCACGTTCCACCCAGGCCTTCAGATCTGGAATTATTCTGTGCATACATCGGTCATTTTTGTCACTATTCCATCGTCTCTGCTATTCAATCATTGTATTGGAGCGGGCACGAGTGGAAGCCACTTCATGCTCATCTATACACTGTTGTAGATGTATTTCCGCTACAACGCTAGCAGGTCAATAGACTCTGTGCCGCCAACCTACAGAGCAAATCTTATGTCTGTACTTCTTGATTCGGGCGACGTCCGCCCAAATTTCCGATCCGTAAAGCAGAACAGAGTTTACTATACGGACATCAAGAGTCTTCGCTTCCCTGGTTTGGGCCCCCTATGTTGGCCATGATTTAACTCAATTAAATTTGGCCAAATATTATAAAAATTAAAAATTTAAGTTTACAAATTTAAGAAAATAATATGAAAATATTTAGCTTTTTTATTTAGGAAAAAGAAGTAGATGCATTACAATTTTATTAAGAATTGTAAAGAACAATTTTTCAGTAAAATAAAATGTTAAAAAAGTTCTTGTAAAAACTTTAAAAAAAAATTACTTTAGATCCTGATTAGAAGTTGAGTTAGAAGTCGTATGAGGTTCCATTATTTTTCCACAGCAGAAGCAAAACGTTAAAGCTTTCATGCACTCATATATATGTATCTTTTATTTTAAAATTTGTTTATTAAACTGATCCACTTAAGATAATTCGTGCAATCAAAAGTTAATATTTTATAAAACACAAAATTTGGGATACTTTGGTAAAATCAACAGTTTGACACAGTAATAATTAAAATTCGATTTTCTAAAAAATGTTCAGATTTTATTGAGTACTTTAGTTTATAATAAAATGAAAACTTATTTTAAGGATGCAATATTTTTAAATATTTGTCTACTGCACATTTTTATACTGAATCGATACATGTTAATTTTAATAAGATTAACTGTTTTATTACTCATACATTTTTTGCATGTGTCATTTGCATATTTATTATGATAAATTGTATTATGTGTATAGTAAAGCTCTAAATTATTTTTAAAGCAATAAAATTTTATAATTGGTTCGCATAAAATGACTCGTTTGAATTTTTTTCCAGCACATATATTTTAATTATAAAAAAATTTAATCTTCAATTAATTGTGAAGATCATAATTACGTTCCAAATGTTAAATTGTAGAATCATGTTTTATGTTAATAGAACATTTTTAATAACTTGAAAAACCCATACATGAAAAAATTAACGAGTATTCAAATTAAACTTGTAATCTGTAAATCAGATCAATTGTCTTGCTTCATTAAATATTTTGTCTAACAAGGGGAGACCAGAACCTTTGGGTCGCCAAATTACAATCTATAGTTACGGATGACTTTAATGTTGAAAAAATACCCAAGAGACCCTCCGTTTATTCCAACGCGCCTTCTGGGCTTAAGAACGAAGGACTCAATGTTATAAAATAGAGTTTTTTAAAAATCTTCCATGTAACGCTGTAACCTCGCAAATTAACCAAAATACTTCTGGTTGGTCTCATTTTTTTTCGTATAAGTACCATCTTTTAACTCCCGTCAGCCGCAATGCTCCATCACTTATTCTCTCATCGCTTTAGTCAATAAACCAAATGCCCATTTTCGGACCCAATTTTTTTCAAATGACCAATTTTTAAATTGCTGCAAAAATTGCAATTTTCAATAAAAATAGATCTTGTAGGTCTCAAAAATTTTTTATTAGCTCTAAATTTTGAAAAATGCTTTACTCGCTTCTTTTTGATTACTCATTTAGAAGATATAATAATTTAAAGACAGAGTCTCTAAATTAAAGTTTTTTTAAAAAAATCATATTTTATCGCTAACTTTGTGGAGTCATATCTCGAAAACATATAAGGCTAAAAAAACGAGTAAAGAATTTTTAGAAACTTGGAACTTGTACAAAATTTTTGAGACCTACCACGCCTAGCTTGAAAGATCAGATTATACAAACGTCGGGCCCTTGGGATTTTATAGCGGAAAATGAATGTTCAACCTATAAGGGGATAATACTTTCTTGGATTTAAATGTTTCACCTAGCTTCTTGAGAGTTATTTGATAAAACATGTCTCTCGGGGCAGCTGAAAATGAGCAAAAATTTTTCCTGCTCGGATCGGGCTGAAATTTTCAGGAAAGGTTGCTTTTTTGGTCCCCAGAAACACTTTGAAGCCCGTTTTTGAAAATCAGTCATCCTCTTCGAGGTGTTGATCAATATGTCTCCCATTTAAAATACATGGGAAAAGCCATTTAGTAACGGTTTTTCTTATTTTGCTCCACAACGCGATTTTTTCAGACATAGAGGCGTCTGGCCACGTTGGCCAAACACCAATTCTCTATATAATGAAGCAGGCATGTGAATGAATGTTAAAAAAAACTTTTCTCGTTGGTTTGGTGCTTAGTCAAACTAAAATTGTGAAGCAAAATCAGAAAAACCGTTACAAAATGGCTTTTCCCATGTATTTTAAATGGGAGACATACTGATAAATATCTCGAAGAGGATGACTGATTTTGAAAAACAGTTTTCACCATGTTTTTGGGGACCAAAAAAGCAACCTTTCCTGAAAATTTAAGCCCGATCGGAGCTCATTTTCAGCTGCCCCGAGAGACACGTTTTATCAAATAACTCTCAAGAAGCTAGGTGAAACATTTAAATCCAAGAAAGTATTATCTCCTTATAGGTTGAACATTCATTTTCCGCTATAAAATCCCAAGTGCCTGACGTTTGCATTATCCGATCTTTCAAGCTAGGCGTGCTACAAGACCTATTTTTATTGAAAATTGCAATTTCGGCAGCAATTTAAGAATTGGTCATTTGGGTCAAAAATGGGCATTTGTTTTATTGACTTTAGTGATGAGAGAACAGGTGATGGAGAATTGCACCTGACGGGAATTAAAAGATGGTACTTATACGGAAAAAATGAAAATAATCAGAAGTATTTGGTTAGCCCCCATCTACAGAAACCGTAAAACCGAGGCGCACCGCAAGCGTGAGCGCAACACAATGCGCAGAAGAAGATTTTGTAGATTTTGCAGTGTGCCTCGGATTTACGGTTTCTGTATACGGGGCCTTAACATTGAGTCCTGCGTTTTTAAGCCCAGAAGGCGTGTTGGAATAACGGATGGTATCTTGGGTGATTTTTCAACATATTAAAGTCATCCATAACTATAGATTGTATTTATTTGGCGACCCAAAGGTCCCGGTCTTCCCTTGTAAGTATACATTTTGTCACAAAAGAGACTTATATTATGTAACGTTAATTTATACAAATTCTGGAATTTAAATAACAAATTATTCACCTGAAGAGGCCAACAGAATTGTTGTTAAATAAAATATGGTTTGAAGCTAAAAATAATTTTTATTGTTTTCATTTATTCTGAAAATAATTCTAAATTTAACTCCGATTCTCGCGAATAAAAAATAATTTTAAATAAGAGACAGAGAATTATTTAATTTAACTAAGTTTTAGTTTCATAATTTATTTGTAACAGTTGGTTTTGCATTTTGAACAATTAGAAAAATTTATGCCGACAATACTGATTATAATTTGAATTTATATCGAGTATAATTTGAATAATTAGTATTGCTGTAAATAATTTCAAATGAGAGGCAGAAACATAAGTTTCTGATGGATGAAGCTTTAGTTTTTTTGCTATGGATTAATTGCAAAATAATTTTGCAATTTTTAAGATCATGGTTTAATTTTTCTTTTTTAATATAGTTTTTAGCCTATTTTATTTTACTTTAAGGCTTGGGTGACATTTTGTTTAAACATCAACTTTGAAATTGTTATTTTAGTTAAAATTTTAAAGTTTAAAAAACATATCCTTCGAAAAGAATAACCTGCACAAAAGTTTAGGAAATAGCCTTTTTGGCAAATTCGCAACACTTTGCATAGAATCATAATTTGCTAAAATCTGTAAAAGTAAAGTTTTAACTAAAAAAGTTTACTGCAAAATATGTGAAGAAAATTTATGTTTTAAAAATTTAATCACCCCCTACAAAAATGCACTACGATGTACTAAATTTTTTAAATATATGCGTTAGGTTCTTAAATTATAATTATTTTGATAATTCGGTTAAAAAGAATTTAAACAGTGACTAAAAAATTATAGGACACTGACGTATAGGTATAATATTATAATAAAAACAATTTACAATGACAACTGAAGTATGGATGATTGCATATATTTAGGATTTTACACAATAGATTTTGTCATGCAAAGAAGTACATTCTTAAATATCAGTCATCAATTCATAAAGTGGTAGTTTATACATTCTAGCAGATATAATAAGTAATTATAATTAAGCTTTTTACTTAATAATTTAGGACCAATATGGTCAATTTTTTATTTTTCTGGGCTTATAATATATGCTTTTTCATGGATCATAATACATATAATTAATACCATTACGATCCGCTATTTTCCCAATGGGCTTGTTGCTTATGAAATATGCTTACCATTATCAGTGTTGTATCCAAACCTATATGCTTTGAAAAATTTTTTTTTGTGCCCAGAAACACTTATTTTTAAAGATCCCGTTTTTAATTTTGAATGTGCAAAAAATCCATTTTATTTTTTTGATCCCTGAGTTCTTATAAGGCAGCTAGTCTTATATGGATAACGTAATATATATTGAAATATTAATTTATATTGAATATTTTAATTAATATTCATTGCCTGCATTTGTATCCAAATTTATAGAAAACATATCATTAAAAAAAATTCTTCATATGAAAATTTTTTTATTTATTCGTAAAAACACCCTTTTTTACAATACGATTTACAAAAATTTTATTTATTTCTTAGAAGGGGAGACCGGAACATTTGGGACGCCAAATTACAATCTATAGTTTTAGATGAGCTTATTGTGTTAAAAACACATCCCCGACACCCTCTGTTTATTTCAAAGGGCCTTTTGGGCCTAGAAAAACAGAGCTCAAACTTTTTGTTCAAGCGTTTTTTTTTTAAACTTTGTTTTAGTTGTTTCGAAGATGTAGCTCTATAAAGAGAGTGGTAAAATACGATTTTTAATAAATTTTTGCGTTCTGAATGTTGTTAATTATTCAAAAATTAATTACAATTTTAAATTAAAATTTTTTTTTGTATTGGTAGGTTTCAAAAAGTCTAATATTTGAAATTTTTTTGTAAAAAAATGTCAATACAAAATACTTTATATAGTTTAGAATAATCTGGTTACTAATTAACCGGCATATAATAATTAAAAATAAATTAAAAAATTGTATTTAGCCTTAATTTTAAATTTCCGCATGATAGATGATATCACAAATGCAAATTAAAAAATAAATTAATCATAAATTCATTCATTTTAATATAGATAAGATAAAAATAAAAGATTTATTAATATATAAATAATAAATTTCTATGAATTCGGCCATTTTGTCAAGGACTGTAAAAGTAAAATTTTAACTAAAAGCAATAAAAAAAAATAGTTCTATAAAGCAAAATTTAACATTTAGAAAAATGGCTTTTAATATAAATTGTTCTATTTTCATTCTACTTTTTATTTTTTTAATATATTATCTTCAAGTTTCAGATGCTGGCGTTTCAGTAAGTTAAAAATAAATTTTTAAGTAATTTTATTTTTAAAAATATTGCTCAAAAGCAAAATTTTTTTTTTTTTTTTTTTTTTTTTTTATAGGATAAATCCATATGCATGGAATACATAGAAAAATGTGAAAATATTCCCCGAATTGATATTAGAGATAATACTGAATTCTTAAATGAGAGATTTAATTGTGCTGAAAAGGTAATAAAATTTAAAAAATAATTTTTATGAAAATTTTTTATTGTTGTTACGTATCTAATTTAATTTTTTTTTCAATTTTAGTTAGCTAAATATTGCAAGTAAATCTCAATAAATTAAAACATTACATCATACAGCATATAAAATACGTAATTTGCACTTAAATGTGATAACTTTGTACTCTTGTAATAAATCAGAATAAATCATAAAACATAGTAAAAAATAATTTTCTTAATTTAAAACTGGTTTTCTTATTAGGGGTACATTATGATAGTTTCCAGTTATTTCAAGGTTATTGTTAATTAAAAAAATTAAATTTCCGGGTTATTATTAACTAAAAATTTAGTTTATTTTTTGTAAACTTTTCAGTTTTCCGTAAAATGGAATTTTTCATTGCTAATTCTCTGACTTTAAAAAGCAACAAACCAAATTACTATATTTAGCTAAAAATTCATGTGTTTCTAAGTCCAGAAAACCTATGTATTAAAAATATAGGGTATTTTAAATTTTTTTCACAATATCAATAAGCCTCATCATTACTCTGCTTCATGTAAGGTCAATGACACGATATTGAATTCTCATCTAGGTTTAATTTCAACAAACTAGATGCCGAACTTTTAAACTATTGTATAAACTCAGTAAACTGGTTTGATATTCTTAATTTAAATTATTATAGTTACGGTGCTTGTCTTCACTTAATTCATTTATGTATTTATGAACTTTTTTCCTTGGCTGTACCCAGGTTCAGGATACGAGGAGAGACGTTTCCATCGTGGTACAGTAAAGATTTGATAAAACATGTAAAAAATAAAAAAAGACTCCAGATGCTCTGGAAGGATACGGGTGATCCAGACATTCGCACAGAGTTTAAAAAGTATAGGGCGATTTGCCTAAGGCAAGCACGCTAATCCAATATTTACATCTTCCGACTTCACCCTTGAAAGTCTTCAGGAGGCGTTCTCCAGACTGGGAAAGTCTCGAACACCCGGCCCTGACGGACTGCCTGAGGTCTTTATAAAATTATGCTCGTCATCCCTTAACCTACCTAATTTGGGGTACTTTCCCTCCGCTTGGAAACAAGCTTTCATTTTTGCTATCCATAAAGGCGGAGACAAAAGTGATATTTCTAACCATAGAGGTGTTACTATCATTAGTGGATTAGCTAAAATGTTTGACCTATTAATCTACCTTATAATGTATGATAAAGTACATACTCTCATATCTCCCCATCAGCATGGATTCATGAAGGGAAGATCGGTGGAGACGGGACTATTTTGTTTTTCCAAAAACGTAACGGAATCAATAGTAAGTGGTATTCAAACCGATGTCATATACTATGATTTCTCCAAAGCATTCGACTTGGTAGACCACAGAGTACTATTTTACAAATTGTTTAATCTAGGGATTAGGGGCTGGGCCCTAACATGGCTTATCTCCTATCTAAAAGACAGGACTTTAAGAGTTTTATTCAAGGGTACACAATCAAATACATTCTATCTCACTTCAGGAGTGGTCCAGGGATCTCACAGGGGACCTCTTCTATTCCATTTATTTATCAATGATATCTACCAGTCAATAAACCACTCCGTACTGGAGTTGTTTGCTGACGACTCACGATTACGTAGACCGATCCGCTCGACAAGGTACGCAGACCTGCTCCAATCTGATGCTGATAGATTTTGTTCGTGGTCTCAGGCCAATGACATGCCTATCAATGCGGACAAAAGCAACTGCATCACCTTTTCGAGGTTAAAGTCTCCTATTTTATATAAATATTTAATAAATAACGTAAATTTATGTACAGTGGATTCCGTGAGGGATCTGGGCTTAATCCTGGATTCTAGGTGGAATTTTAATTTGCACAGACAAACTATACGATCTAAGGCATTACAAACCCTTGGTTTTATTAGAAGATCTACCCTCGAATTCCAAAATCCTCAAACAATTTTAACTCTTTTCAAATCGTTAGTCGTACCACAGCTAACATTTGCATCAGTTATTTGGAAACCTTCCTCAATATCTAACTACTCGCCTTTAGAGGGCATAATCCACAGGTTCTTACGCTACCTCTCCTTTTATACTGCTAATTCTATGTCCCAACTCGAGCATGATTACTCAAAATTATCGGAAGAATTTAATTTAAACACATTAAAATCTACCCACGACTCAATAGACAAACTTTTTGTCAACAGGATCCTAACTAACCACTATATTCCTGAATATTTGATATCACTCTTCATGGACAGACAGGTAGTTACAATTTGAGGATTTTTAGACACATAGAGGAATCTCACTCCTCAGGAGACTTTAGGTTTCATTCTCCCCTCCATAGGTTGAGGAGAGAGTGAAAAAATTGTCCCTGGAGATTGAGATTTCTCTACAAAACTCATGTTAATTAGCATCCAAGGCGAAGCCTTTTTTCGATCTCGTTGCGGGGCGAAAAAGTGTTTTCGGCCCGCTAGGAAGAAAATATATTGTCAAACCTTCTTTAGCATAAAGGTATATTGTGAAGCTGATTTGAAGTTCAAAAGTTCCAAGTTGAGTCGCAGCAAATAAAAAAAAAAAATAATAAAATAAAAAAAATAAGATTATAGAATAAAATTTAATCTTAAGGTTGATTTATCATCAAAAAAATTTTGACGGTATACGGCCTATCATTTTTCGTTGAAGGTAAAATAAAAAAATAATTGCGACAACGTCGCATAATGTTTATAGGTGCCCGTTTCTTATTTACATGATTATTTATTATAATATTATGCGTGTATTTTGAACAGCGACGTTGTCGCCTTAAAATTTGTATCGGTTTTTTAATTTTTCTAATTAAAATATATCTTTTATATATGAAATCCACAATTTATTTAAGAATCGAATACTAGTTTCTTCAATAATTAATTTACGTGGTGCTATTTTATTTTTAATACATCGTTAAGTATTGATATTGGCATAACATAAAATTCTCATACCCCTGATTTTTGACTCAGCTCCTATGCTTGCAATGTATAAGGACTCAACTTTGGAGCTTTCTATCTCCTAAATGAAAACCACAATTTTCTAAAATTTTTTTTTTATATGTTTTATTATAATACGAAGCCCCTATAAAAATTATATCGATTTCTATCGTGATCAAAATACAGAATAATCAGCCTTGATATCCAGTATATGTTTACTTTAAATTAAAATAATAAAAAAATAAAAGTGATTAAAAATTATAGAAATTCTAAGTATAAAAATAATACAGACAACAAATAAAAAAAAAATTTTTTAAATATTTTTTTTAAAATGTGATTTTACAAAAATTTTGTATATTAAAATCACACAATTACTTTTGTGAAAATACAAAATTATGTTTGAGATTTTACAAATCTATTGTTTTGTAATTTTTACAAATTTATTGCTCATGAAATTTATTTCCATTACATTTTTTGTGATTTCACAATAAAATATTTTTACAGTGTACTAGAAACTTGAATAATTATTTTCTGTAATCTAGATTTGAAAAAATTTGGACCAAACTCAACCCATACGACCCATTAAAACTGAGATGTCAGATAAATGTGCTTTAATGCAAGCCACTCAATTTGTTAATATTACTAGTGCATATTATTTATTACTAGTGTATATTATTATACTCAGCAAAAATTAACAAAAATTATTTGGATGCGCATCAAGGCATAAATTTGTATTCAAAATTTTTTTAATAAAAAAAATGGTTTTAATTGTACTTTTTATTTGACCCGATTCCTTGATTTCCAAAGTTTTTTTTCATAGAAATAATTATTTTAAAATATTTTTAAAAACTGAAAAAAAGAAATAATCTTTTTTATTTTTGTATTATTTCTGGATTGGTTAATTTAATTAAGATACAAAATTTTAAACAAGTAAAAAAAGAAGAATAAATTATTAAATGTAAAAAAAAATTGTAAGTCCCAAAATATTTCAAGGTACTATAAGAAAGTTAATTTTACGCTTAGAGCAAAGTTTATGCGATCAATACTCAATTTCGTGCTCAATTATGTTTTTTATAAGAACAATAATTTTATTTAAAAAAAAAACCCCTTAAAAGAATCCAACACGTAGAAGACTACATAAAAAACTATGTGCAAAACTACGTAGAAAACTAAGTAAAAATATGCTTTGTTTTTGTTTAGGTAAAATAATAATGATGGAAATAAATATCAAAAATGCGGTTTTTTTAATTATAACCATTTAATTTCCAAATTCAAAAATAAAATGAAAAATAAATTTAATATTTTAATTTATACTTTATTGACTTTAATTCGTTTTTAATTCTTCAAGAAATCGTAACGAATTTGTCAACACGATTTTGCCGAATTCGTTACGAATTCAGTATTGGCCTATTTTTGAAATCGATATCACGTATGCATATTAAAAAATAAATTAATCAGAAATTTATTCATTTTAATATAGATAAGATAAAAAAAAGGGAATTTCCAAAAAAAGAGTTATTAATATATAAATAATAAATTTCTATTAATTCGGCTATTTTGTCAAGGACTGTAAGAATAAAATTTTAACTAAAAGCAATAAAAAAAATAGTTCTATAAAGCAAAATTTAACGTTTAGAAAAATGGCTTTTAATATAAATTGTTCTATTTTCATTCTACTTTTTATTTTTTTAATATATTATCTTCAAGTATCAAATGCTGGCGATTTGGTAAGTTGAAAATAAATTTTCAAGTAATTTTATTTTTTAAAGCTATTGCTCAAAAGCAGAATAATTTTTTTTTTTTTTTTTTTTTTTTTTTTTTTATAGAATGAATCCCTATGCAAGGAAGTCACGGATGAATGTGACAAACTTTCCCAAGATAAAACCAGAAATGAAACTCAAATCTTTCATGATAGCATTGATTGTTTTGATAAGGTAAAAATTAAAAAATAATTTTTATGAAAATTTTTTATTGTTGTTACGTATCTAATTTAATTTTTTTTTTTCATTTTTAGTTAACTAAATATTGTAAGTAAATCAAAATAAATTAAAACATTACATCATACAGCATATAAAATTCGATAATTTGCACTTAAAATGTGATAACTTTGTACTCTTGTAATAAATCAGAATAAATCATAAAACATAGTAAAAAATAATCTTCTTAATTTAAAACTAGCTTTCTTATTAGGGGTACATTATGATAGTTTATTTCAGGGCTATTATTAATTAAAAAAATTAAATTTTAGAGTTGTTATTAAGGAAAAATTTGGTCTCATTTTTTGTCAACTTTTCAGCTTCCGTAAAATGGAATTCTTCATCGCTATTTCTCTGACCTTGAAAATCAATAAAACAATTGACTATTTTTAGCTAAAAATTCATTTATTTCTAAGCCCAGAAAACCTATTGAATTAAATAAATTAGGTATTTTAAATCTTTTGTAAGTAAAATATATTTTAAATATTTTGAGTACTCATAATTATTCCATAAGCAAATACAGTAACTTGGCTTCCCAAATGCGAGGTTCTAATCTGAAACTAGTTCATTGGTAAGATAGGGTAGTATTAATTAGGTATAAACTCAAGGGGGGGTATGGTCAGAATTGCATTTTTTGGACTAACTTTTTAGATTTTTTTTTAATCGATCTGGTAAAAGTAAGATAAACGGGTGAAGGTCTATACAAAAGAACAACTATTTAAGAGTACCCAATAAAATTTTTATTAAAAAATATTGAAAATTGACAAATTTGTCATTAATTTTATGTCGACGTTTTTATAAAAAATAAATTTGCGGTGAGACACGTAACTAATAGCTGCATTATCTGAAACGAAAAAACCAAAAATAGTTTGTAAGTTAATAAGTTTCTTGAGATAGTGACGTCAAATATTTTTATTTATTTCAATTATTCAATTTTTGGTGCGAGTTTAAATTTAAAAAAACGGAAAAAAGAATTTTTTTTTCTTTGGAATTTCTGTTTTCAATCATAAAAATTTCTATTAAAAAAAAAAAAAAATTGAAAAAAAAATTTATCTCAATGTGAATACTACCTTGTAAATTGTCTAGAGGAAGAGTGTGCAAAATTTCTTAAGGATTGGTAAAGTAGTTTTCGAGTAACGTGTCTCACCGACTTGAAAAAAAAATTCCTCAGAAAATGCGTTTAAAGTTTTTTTTTGTAAATAGTTTTGTAACGTTGTGATATGAAATTTTGTAGGGACACTCTTGAAACATTATACAATCGAATGAAATAATAAAAAAATTTCGATTTTTTTACCATACCCCCCCCCCCTCCCTTAAAACAAAATTTTGTACTCTCTTTATTTATTTTACCATTATTTTAAAAAAATATAAAAATATATTCTATTTAAGAGCCTGAGAGCAAGTTACATGAAATATATTTCCATTTACGCTATTTATATTTGTTTTCTTTTTTTTTTTTTAATTAATATCCATTAATACTAATAAAAGATTCTAAAAAATAACTATAAATTTTATAAAAATTTTTCATTACAAAAACATTGTTTTAAAATTTAAATGCAATACATACAGTGAAAAAATTGAACATAATTGATACAAATATCAACGTAGACCAATTAACTAAATTTTTTTTTAATTATCTTATGTACTATAAATAGTGAATTTTTTACTGCTTTAATAATTTACTTCTTATGGCAAATTTCATAAATTATTTAAAAATATCGTTGTAACTATAGTTATAAAAGGCTGATATCCAAGTATCACAATTTTTTTCAATAACTATAGTATTATAAATTGCCATTATAATATCTAAAATGTAATTCTGACATTCACTATCAGTAATTTCAACTCTAGCCTTTAATTGAGTAAAATTCAGTAGTACATTTAACCAAACAAATTTAAATAAATTAACAAACATAGTTTCCTCTAAATCATCATACTGACCAAACATTTTTTTAATTATGATAAAATTTATCCTTAGAAGCTTATAAATAATAATTCCGTTTTTATCATAATATTTTAAGTCCATTAAAATATTTTTTAGTTTTTCACTTAACAATTTTATTTCAAATTTCAAACTAAATTTATAATTTTTAAATAGTTCATCTAATTCGCTTCTATATATATTTTCAACTTCAGTTTCTAATTTGCAAGGTTTATTCAAATTAGATTTGGTTGATTCCAATGCTTCTGAAACTAAAATTTTCAATAAATCATTAGGTAGACTCATATATTCAGATGGGTCCAGCAATTCAATAGTATTAGATTTATTATCTTCTGTCAATTCATTGACTAAATCTACTATTATTCCTGATTCTTCTAAATTTTCTTCAGTGTCAGAGTAACCCAAATATTTTTTTAACAACATTACCCACTCATCTAAATTAGCAACTACATTATTATAAGTTTTTTCAACAATGTCAAAAACATCTCTTTCATTAATTACAAGTATGTCATTTATATCAACATTTATCTTCGCCAAATTGAATTTTATATATTCCCAAATGAAAATAGTAACTTTATTAAGAACTAATTCTTTAATTGTTTTTCCACAAATTGCTTTTGTAATAACAGATCCACATTTTATAAGGTATAAAAATATGTTTTCATTTCTTGGTACATTTTTAAGTTCTTCCCAAATATTATTAAAATTCCTGTAAGCAGCTTCTAATATTGAATAATTGAGGTTTACATTTTTGCTAAGGTGTTTCTTGCAAAATGAAATTCCTTCCTTGATAACGTTTTCAGGAATCATTATATTACTGGATACATTACCAACATTATTAATAATAATACTATTATTATACTTTGATGGTTCATTGATTAACTTTATAATAGAATCTTTTGGCATAGCAGCAAATTCAGATGGACTTATCAATAAACCTTTGCTACTTTTTAATTGCCCATCAAAAAAAGACAACTTGGTCTTAGTTGATGCAAATAGTTTACGATTTTGAACCATTTTGGCAAAAAATTCATCTTTGTTATCAATTTTATTTAATGACCTGATAATTAATTCATTTCTATTAATTTCGTCGGTGCCCAATGATTTTGAATTTCTTAGAAGTTTTTGAAATTCTTTCCTGTGACGATTACTACGCAAAGAGGATTCATATTCTTTTAAATATGCTGTTTGACCATCTTTAATAATGGTAGATGCAAATTTTAAATTAACAATAGAATTTGTTAAAAAAAAGAAATGAGTAGCAACAAGTAGTAAATCTATCTTCGAAATTTCTTTATCTTCTGAGTAATTTTTATATAATGAATAAATATTATTCATAGCACCAATACCGTTGACAGATAAGTTACCGATCATTATTAAATTGTGCGCAATTTTAGCACCATTATTAATGGTAACACCTGTACGAACTGCATTTGTGACAAAAGCAGTACTACTAGCAGCTGCTAGCCCTGTTGCACTTCCTATTGCTCCTACCCAATGAGGAATAGCGTCTACACTTGCTAAATTTTGTTCATGACTACTTCGGTCAATTAAATTAGTTACTGATCTTAAACCTGTCCATGTACTGCTCACTAGTCCAGCACCAGCAGCTATAATTTCAAAATAAAAATAATATATTACTTCCATGCTGCAGCGTTTTTTCACATATTTTACCGCAGATATGATCCCAGATATAGGATCAAAACTGATACCAAATAATCTGAGATCAGATCTGGGTAAAAATTTTTTCTTAATTAAAAAACAATTCAAATAAAACAAATTTTATTCTATTTTCATAATTAGTTCATTTTTTTTACAAAACACGTGACTATATAAACTAATTGGGTTGGTAATTGGTATACCAAATCAATATAGTTAAAACTTAAAAATAATTCCCGAAAACGACATTGGTATCATTTTAATCTAATTTTAAGTTTTAAGGAGTTAATTTTAACATAAAGTCTCGCATAAAATTTTATTTAAATATTATTAAAATTTTATGACCCAAAATAAGTTTTTTGATAATCCATGATGGTGGGACGAAAAATTGAAAACATTGCTTATTATCACTTTTACACAAAAAGTTGTTTACACAAAAGTTGGTGTCAGTAAAAATTAATTAAAAACCAAATCAAGTTTTCAAGAATCCAAGATGGTGGACCGAAAAATTAGGAGGGGTTTTTTGGGCCAAAAAACTGCTGTAAAAAACAAAATTATTTTCAGATCCTAAAATATGTCTTGAAAATCCAAGATGGCGGACCAAGATGTTAGACCAAAAAAATTTTAAACTGGCATTTTTTAATTAAGCCGCTTTTTTAAAATATTTAAATTTAAATTTGATGTAATTTGGTGTTAGAAGGTAGAATTGTTAAAATTATTGATCAATAGGGCTATAAATAAAACATTTAATTTAATGTTGTTATACAGCCTGATTCAGATCAACTAGCATATAAGCCAATCATATGCTAGTAAAATAACGAGTAAGAGAGAAACAAATTATTTAGTTATACCTAATCATGATTGGTTACTGGAAACTAGATGCTCTGAAACATATAATATTTCGGCGATCAAGTCAAGATAATTTAAATTAGTCAAAACGCATAAAAAAGTTCTTATTAAATAAGACAAGTTTTATCTTTTTTCGAACATTTCAATCAAAATGAAAAACATGTATTTTACTGAAAATATTTACTCTTAGAATATTAGAAACACCCCTATAATATAAGCGCTGCTTTTTGAGATTTTGTTTATAGTTATTTAATTTTGTTACTTACTGCAACAAATAAAGTATATTTTGTAATTTAAGAAAATATCAGGAAAATATTATATTGCTGCAAAGAAATTTGATTTTTTAACCGAAATTGTAAGGTGTCATTAAAATTAATTTCTAATAATAAAATACAATAACGATAGGGGATGCATTAAGCAGAGCGCGAATTTCCGAAAATTTCTCTCTGAATTTAGCTTTATCCAAGTAAAAAAAAATATATTGTAAATATATTGTAAATATATTATTATTAATATAAACAATATATTTACAATATATTTCAAAAAAAATATATTGAAATTATATTCTTTTTTTACTTGGGTTAAATTTAAGTAATCAATTTATATATTACTAACCTGCCCCTACGATACCAACTCCCAAAGGCGTGATCATTGTAACAGCTAATGTACCTATTCCAAGAACACTTCCAGCAGTGCTTGCAATATCAAACGCTTTTATAATAGAGTTATGAGAATTCTTAATTTCTTCTAACCAAACGCGTGATTCAGTTTCGGACCAAATTTCCCTAGAATTAGCTTGATAAATCCCATTTTTTGGTGCAACAATGGTACATTCTGGTAGCATATTATTTTTTTTAAAATTATCCCAACTTGAATAAACTCTTGCTTCTGTATCAATATACCAACCCTCGAACTTTACTTTATTATTAACTTGAATGTTTTTCAAAACTTTAAATACTGGTAAAATATACATGCAATTTGACAGTTTTTCTTTATCTTTGCATTTTGATATGGAATCATCATCATACATACAGCAATGAATAATACTGCATAACACAGTATTATCAGATAATTGTTTTCCATGAAAAAAAATTTTTTCATATATGTTTTGTATTATTTGCATGGCATTTTTTGGTTCTTTATAAACGTAAACAACTACTTCGTCTACCGAATCTTCTGGATATTTTACATTTTCTACGTTCTTTGAATTTTCAACATCCTTAACGGCTTCAGATTTTTCTTGATTGCAAGAATCACTGCACTCTTTTGGAGGCCCATATAATGCATAACCAATGTAATTTTTTATGTGAATTTCTTCTGTATCTGTATATTCATTCCAATCGTTACTAAATTCGTATAGATTTTGTTGACACTCATATGCCATTTGGAAAATCCATTCCTGAAAAAAAAAATTCTTTTTAAAAATATGTAAAATTAATTAAACGTAAGTATAAATACAAGGAGAGTTCAGTTTTTGATACACTAAATAAGACCATATGATTATGGATTAATTTATTCTGTTAACAAAAGATACCGAATTCTCCCCGTACATGCCAATTGGCTTTCTGAGCCTAGAAACACATTTTTTAAGGGGTTTGTAGGCAATCATTTAAATTTAGAGTCTTAATTTTAGTTTTCTTTAAAAAATTAAATTTGTATCCCTAGAATCTTTGTAGAGCCATATGTCGAAAATGAATCACGAATCAAGAAAAGAGATAAGTAAAAAATTTGGAAATATGGAGCACAAAATTGCACAAAATTTTTGAGATCTGTAAACCTATTTTCATTGAAAATTGTAATTTTGGCAGCAATTTAAAAATTGGTCATTTTGGGCAAAAAATGGACATTTGGTTTATTGATTATAGCGATGAGATTATTAGTGATAATTAATAATTTATCACACTTTGGCAAGTAGATTAATAAACAAAGGTTAATAAACAAAGCTTCAGCAATATTTTAAAAATTACCGAAATTTCTATTAAATAACATGAAGTCCTGTTTTTCTTGGCCTAGGAGGCTCGTTGGAATAAGCGGAGGGTATCGAAGATGTTTTTTCAAAACAGTTAACTCATAATTTGGCATCCTAAATGATTTCTTGCAAGAATCGCTCATTATGTCTACACGGAAACCTGTTTTACTGTCATTTCTGAAGAAAAATAGTACCCTTAAACTTGGGTACAGTTGTCCCCAAAATATTCATGGACTTCACCTTAAAATCGAGAGAAACTTTCATCTTTTTTTACTGTAGCACTCAGAATCACCGTGGCGTCAGTAAGTATTCTTTAAAAATTGCAATTTTTAAGCAATTATTTATTAATTAATTGAATTAATTATTTTTATAAATAAGCATCAAATCTTTCATATAAATCTTTTTATGACAATATTATTATAAATTATACCTAATGAAGTATAGTTATAAAAAAAATTTTGTGGCGTTGTTTAATTGTAATCTAATAAAAATATTGTTTTAGACTAAACCTTGAATCAACTTGAATTATTTAAAAAATATAATTTTACTTTATTATAAATGTAAAAATTATCTTTCTAAATAAAAGCAATATCTTTACGAACCCTCAAAAAGTCTTTTATGAAAGAAGTATGTGTTACCATTTTTTAAAATATTCTATACATTCACAGAAATTACACACACGTTTGAAAAATTTATAGTTATAGATGACTTCAATAAGGCTTTTCGGAATGTTCACATGACAAGGGGGTTCTCGAGGAAAACCAACATGCATTTAGATGGGGACTATGATCAGCTGTTCCTCAAGAACCCCAAACTTAAACTATACGATGAAAAAACAACGATAACCTCCGTTTATTCCAACGGCCTAGTAGCACAGGGCACAATTCTTTTAAATAGAGTTTATTGGTAATTTTGCTGTAGCCTCACAAGTTAACCAAACAATTTGACACAACTTTTTGTTATTAAAGCCACCTGTCAAGCCTCAAAACCAAAATTTTTTACTGGTGATTCTTTCATTGTTATAGCCAATCAACCGAAGGTCATTTTTGGTCCAAAAATTGAAATTTATGACGAAAATGGGTTTTATAGGTCCCAAATATTTCCTAAAAGTTTGTAATTTATGCATTATGCCCAGCAGTCAGCTTAATCTGCTGTGAAAATGACAATTTCCAATAAAAATAAGTTTTATAAGTCACAAAGAATAATTTTGTATAAGATTTAAATTTTCAAAAAAATGTAACTTGCCTCTATTACATTTTTTACTTAGCAAATACGATAATTTAATTTTTTTTTTTTATCGAAATCTTTGCAAGTCCGAATCTAGAAAATATCTCAAGAAAGTGAGATGAGAGTAAACATTCTTTGAAAACTTTGAACTGTTAAAAAATTTTTGGGACAGAAGATATTTTAAATGGCAGATGGAAAATTGCGAAAAAAATTAGTAAAAACAAATAAAGAACTTGTTTTTAGTAATTCTTTTGTAACTTTAAAATAAAAAAAAAAATTATGTATGCAAAAAATATGTCCTAAAGAGATGAATAATCAATGATTTTTTATTATTTTATTTACAATATACTCCAGTCAAAATACGGGTTTGGTTGTATTTTCACTGGCGAACACGAGATTTGCTCTACCATAGGTTTTTTGGGTCGCTGAACACGAAAATCGGGGTCATTTGACAGAGAAATTGGGGCTTCACCCTTAAATTTGCAAAAACTACCCCCAAAAAGGGGTTTTTTTTACATATTTGCAATTTGAGCGCTCAGATTGGCACCATACGGGTTTTTTGGGTCACTGATCAAGAATTTCGACTCCTTTTTCATAAATAATCAATATTTCACCCCTAAATTGGCTAAAACTACCCCCCCCCCCCCAAGGGGGTGTTTTTGCTATTTTCGCACTTTGACCATCCAGGATATGTTCATATGGATTTTTCGGGTCGCTGATCAAGAATTTTGACTTATTTTTCATAAATAATCATATTTCACCCCTAAATTGGCTAAAACTCCCCCCCCCCTAGGGGGTGTTTTGTTATTTTAGCACTTTGAGCATCCAGGATATGTTCATATAGGTTTTTTGGGTCGATAATCAAGAATTTCGACTCCTTTTTCACAAATAATCAATATTTCACCCCCAAATTGGCTAAAACTCCCCCCTCAAGGGGGTGTTTTGCTATTTTCGCACTTTGAGCATCCAGGATATATCCATATAGGTTTTTTGGGTCGCTAATCAAGAATTTTGACTTATTTTTCATAAATAATTAATATTTCACCCCTAAATTGGCTAAAACTCCCCCCCCCCCCAAGGGGGTGTTTTTGCTATTTTCGCACTTTGACCATCTTCACCCTATTCAATTAAAAAAAATGTCTATATTAAGTTTAATTATAAATATTAAATTATAAACTAATTAATAAGTATATTAAATTAAAAATTTGTATATTAAATTGAACTAAATTTCTATATTTTCACTCCGTTCAATTAAAAATTTTTTTTTTTTTATGATCAATTTGAATAAATTTTTTGAATACGAATTTTATATGTCCTTCACAAAATTTGTTTAGTTATATGTTTTTAATTAGAATTATATGTGTTTAATTTCCTGTATTTCTTATCATTGTAAAGCACTGTTTGTACAATATTTTACATTAAGAAATGATTTTATTGAGTATGCATTATATAAAAAAAAAAGAAAATTTTAAGTTTCATTTATTCATTTTTTCCTTCGTTATAATAATTTATTTTTCAGGTAAGTTTATTTTTTACTTTTAGGGGTAGTTGTAGATTTTTTAAGGGTGAAATATTGATTATCTAAGAAAAAAAGTCAAAATTCTTGATTAGCGACCCAAAAACCCTGTATGGATATATCTTGGATGCTCAAAGTGCTAAAATAGCAAAACACCCCCTTGGGGGGGGGGGGGATTTAGCCAATTTAGGGGTGAAATATCTATTATTTGTGAAAAAGGAGTCGAAATTCTTGATCAGCGACCCAAAAAACCCGTATGGTTCAAATCTGAGCGCTCAAAGTGCAAATATGTAAAAAAAACCCCTTTTTGGGGGTAGTTTTTGCAAATTTAAGGGTGAAGCCCCAATTTCTCTGTCAAATGACCCCGATTTTCGTGTTCAGCGACCCAAAAAACCTATAGTAGAGCAAATCTCGTGTTCGCCAGTGAAAATACAACCCCCCCCCCCCCCCGTATTTTGACTGGAGTAATACTGATATGAAACTTGGCGATTTTTTTTATTGGCCAATATTGACTAGCAATATTGAGTTTCCAGTTTATTTTATCGTAATTTTGACTTCAGATTATGAAAATCGAGACTTTTTTACATTTCAAAAAATATAAATTTTGGTATTAAAAATTAATTTAGTGTACAAAAACAGAACGGCACGTAGATATACTTTTGGGTGTTAAAGAACGTTGAATTTAATAAAATGCGAATTAATTAATAATTAATAAAAATATATGAGTGTTCTTTTGAAATTTTATTATACTTCACCAATGCGAAGTTTCCTACAAAGCTATGAAATTTATATGGTTTTTCACCCGAGTGAAGTAAAAATACAAGAATAAACATGCCTTTTAAATAATCCGTTAGGGCTAAAAAATTACACAGATTATAAAAACGATGAGAAGCTCAGATTTAAAAAATAATTAATGGTTTTTGAGATATCGTGTCAACAAGGTGTCGATTTTTGCATCTTTAAAGGTAGAGCTTTGCTCTATAATAAAAAAACAACCGATCGAAAACTCCGTTAAAAAAACGAAAAAGAAATAAAAATTTTGAAAAACATAATGGCGCCGGTATAGGAGTCTGCCTTTGAAATGATGGTAAAACAGATTTCCGTGTATTACTGCTTTTATTGTTTATTGAGAATATTGGGATGTTGTTATCGAATGTGCAGATTTAATTTCTGAATAAATGTAACTTATATATGGCCAAAAATACAAGGTTAATTAAAAATATATTATACAAAATACCAACTAAAAAATCTAAGAATAAGTACTTTAAATAATGCTTATTTACCTTCTTTTTCTCTAAACTTGGCTCTGGAATATCATTTTCTGCTTGCATCTTGGAGCTATCACCTTGGTTCATTTTTACAAAATTTGAATTGGATAATTTTTGTTTACAAGAGCCAAAAATAAGAAGTCAATGATTTTATTTAACACTGATGTTTGTAAATATTAAAATAAATTTTAAACAAAATTTAAAAAATACAAACAACATACATATTATAGCAGTAGACGTTTTATCACTTTGTATCGCGATTTATAAAAATGATTAATCGCATAAGAAATGTATCTAAAAACAAACAGAATATTATTATAAATAGTTTTTATAAAACTACTAACAACATATAGAAATTATTTATTAATTAGGATCAATGATAAAAACAATGCTATTTGTTTATTTACAAAAGTTAATCTTTCGTTTTGTAACTTATTATGCTGACGCTGGTAATGTATTTGTAGTATGTGAATCCCCAAAGTACTGTGGGGATTCACTCGGAGTTCACATACATTACCGTCACTCATATATGTATTAATGTACACATTCATACGGGTTAACCACGCACAATGCAATTCATAATACACGTGAAGAAAATAAGTTGATATCAAGACAAATAATATATTATAGACAAATAATATTTTATTATATAGGTCCTACACCCAAAGAAATTCATTACGCCTAATCTAACTAATGCGTTTGTTTGGTATACCTAATAACTAATTAAAAAAAAAAATTCTTAAGAGTACTGCCTGGACGCCATTTTTTCAGCTGTAAGCCAATCCCATAAACGGACGCTTTCTCACCGTCCATTAGCTTAATTTTAATTTAAATAAAAAAAGAAAATTAGAAAAATTATCTACGAAAAATTCTGCGGATGCGATAACTCTTCCTTTTCACGGAAAATTTTCCTACAACAGTATAACAAATAACCCAACGAATTTTCGAAATATCTCTTATGATCTCCGCTGATCTATTTAGATCTCCGGAGATCACTTTTAATTTCTGGAGATCTCCGGAAATCTGAAGTGATCGCAAATTTCAGGTGATTTCTTTAGTTCTCTGGAGACCTCCGGAGATCTCCAGAAATCACTTTTGATCTCTGGAGATTACTGGAAATTAAAATAGATCTAAAGTAATCTCCAGAAGTCACTGAGGTAAAAAAAAAGTTAGAACAATTTAGATAGAATATTTAGAATCATTAAGCAAAGTTGTAAAACGATAAACTTGATTGTTTTACCTTATTTTTTGACTTCATTTAAATTTAAAAAATGCTACTATTAGTGATTTTACTAAAACCTGATGCAAAAAGTACAGCAATAAGTTTACTAATTTTTATAATAAAAATAATTATTGGAATCGTCTTAATAAGAAATACAATTAGGTAAATAAATAAAAAATATTAGTTATTTGATCATTAATAATTTTAATAAATATTTATAATTTTAATTACAATATATTAGTCAACATATTTTAAATTAGTCAACAATTTTTATAAACAAATAATTATAATTCATTTTTATAATAACAATAATTTTTATACTTTATAAACTATTTATGAAATAAAAAAATAAATAGTTTTTCACTTACCTAGCTAATTTTTAGATTTTTATAAATAAGTTTATTACTACGAAAGGTACTTTTTCATCTATTTGTAAAATAAAAAAATAGATAATTTTTTACTTATAAATAAATAGTTTTATCTATTTTTTTTTTTTAGTCTTATCTACACTGTAAAAAGTAACTTTCTTATATTAACAAAAAAATTAGGACATTTTCAAAAAATTAGTAAATTTTTGAAAAAATTTGTAAATATTCGAAAAAAATCGTAAATCTACTAAATTTAGTATATTAGCAAAAAATTCGAGTATTCTTGATTTTTTTTGTGAATTCGCAAGAAAAATTGATAATTTACAATTTTTTTTCAAAAATTTACAAAAAATAGTTGTAAATTCGCGAAAAGTAGTTGTGAATTTACAACTTTTTTCGTAAAATCACAAAAAAAATCGAGAATTCTCGAATTTTTCGATAATATACTAAATTTAGTAAATTTACGATTTTTATCGAATATTTACAAAATTTTTTGAAAATGCACTAATTATGGTAATTTAGACATGAAGAATAATCCAATTTTTAAGATTTAGCCAGATTAGTAAACGATTATTTATTTTTTTATTTTATAAATAGATTATAAAGTACCTATCATGGTAATAATTATTGTAATTATAAAAATGAATTATAAATAAAATAATTTATTTATAAAAATTGCTGATTGGGGGTCAAAAGTTCCAAGGAAAATTGTACCAACAAAAGATTCACAGGATTTTTTTCCAAAAGTATAATTTTCCCAAAAGCTTTTTTTCCCATCGCAAAATTAAAAAAAAATAAAAGTAGTTTCAAAAAAATTTTAAATACTTCCCAAAAAACTTATTAAATTTAAAATTAAAAACTTTTGTTTATTTTTTCAAAATTTTTTCTCATTTTCAAAAATTGATTTTTTTAATTTTAAGAATTTTTTTAAAAATGAAATGAAATATGACGAGCCACCGATTTCAAGCTATGTAAATTTCCACCTTCTTCCTTCAGATTTTCATATCCTAGATATAATAGTATATATAGATGTTTCCAATCGTTTTTGGGCAGGTGTTTTTGTCCTTTTTATCTTTTCCCCAAGATTTAATTGGCGTAGCATTGTCTTAGCGGATGCTTGTTCTTTTTGCAACTCAGCAAAGAAAGCAAAAGCACTTGGATGATAGCGTCCGACCACCACCTGGAAACGATTATGCCAACCCTCCGATAGGTTATTAGTTCTTGACCTTTTTTGCCTTACGGAATCATAATTCATAAACGTTCCATATTTGTAGTGGATATCGGGGAGGCACTTTTTTTGGAACTTTTGTCCCCATACCAAATTGCTGACGAATTTAAAATATGTCTATTAAAATTATAAATGTTTATTAAAATTATTAATGATCAAATAACTAATTTTTTTTATTCATTTACCTAATTGTATTTCTTATTAAGACGATTCCAATAATTATTTTTATTATAAAAATTAGTAAACTTATTGCTGTACTTTTTGCATCAGGTTTTAGTAAAATCACTAATAGTAGCATTTTTTAAATTTATAGAAGTCAAAAAATAAGTTAAAATAATCAAGTTCATCCTTTTACAACTTTGCTTAATGATTCTAAATATTCTATCTAAATTTTTCTAACTTTTTTTTTCACCTCAGTGATCTCTGGAGATTACTTTAGATCTATTTTAATCTCCAGTAATCTCCAGAGATCAAAAGTGATTTCCGGAGATCTCCAGAAATCAAAGGTGATCTCTGGAGATCTAAAAAGATCAGTTGAGATCATAAGAGATATTTCGAAAATTCGTCGGGAAAAGAAAATTCTATACCAAAAAATCTTCTGCTCCAAGCGCAATGTAAAAGGTACGATTTCACCTATATCACGCTAAAGCGTTTTGCGTGAGCGTTTTTTATTCTAGTAATATACTTCTTTATCGACTCAGTAGAAAAGTTAAAATATTTTAACTTTTTGCTTCGCGCGTGAAACAAAGTCCTCTCTCGATGTTTATGCTTTGTTAAAATACACCTAAAATTTTCTATTTTGATGATTATATTAATTGATATTGAGAGATTGTTTGCAAAAAAGTAAGTACAATAATTAAAAGTACTTCAACACAAAAAAATAATAATGTCAATTATTTTAATTATCTACGCTTGTGTTAAATCAGTTACAATACAAATAAAAACATGTAAATAAAATTTTTATTTCTGGGTTCAAAAATAATTTCTAACAATTGTTTTGTAAATTTAACTCGATTAAATATGAATGATACTCGAATGAAACATAAATTTTTTAATTTTTAAGGTAGCCCGAACAGTTCTAAAAAATCCAATAATACTAGCTAAGATACACCAGTATTAAAGAAAATTTAAAAAGAAATCTAACGAGCCCAAAAACTTTATAGTTTTTCGATAAAATAAAGGAAAAATATTTAATTGAAATTTTTTTGATATAACACGCGTTCCTTACGGGATTTCATTTTGTTTTTTTAAGTTCTCTATGAATATCGAATCTTATAAAAAAAAATTGCACTAGCATATAGCTGAACAAAATTACAATATTTTTTAATCAATGAAAAATTTGAGTTTCCGACAAAATACAAAATACAAAAACGATTTTTTTTAAATTAGAAAATACTTTGTACATTTCAATTCAGAGCAATGCACCATAAAATTATTTTATATCAACTTTTAATGCTCTGTATTTTCAAGTAAATTTTGTTTTATCTAAAGAAATCAAAGGCGTAAAACATTTTGAAACGTTAAAAAAACCCATTGCTCAATGAAGAAGCTGAATCTATAGATTGATCTCATAGTTCAGATGGTGATCGGATAACTCGAATGAATATGTATCAAATATTATAATAAACTGCTAAACCAGGTGACCAAAGAGTTAATCTTTCTGGTGTCCAGATTTATATTAAAATATAAATATAGTTTGAAATAGTTATTGAAATTATATTATACAGCACCTAAAAAACTTGCATTTTAAAAATACTGCATACTTGAGCTGAAGAATCAGAGTATTTTATAAAGTAAATAAATATTTTCTCAAATACTAAAATGATCTCAACTCCTAACATCTTACCATAAATAAATGACAATTAAATTGGTTTTTTTGCATTTGTTATTGATGTTACAAGTTTGCTCTCAAATTCTTTTTTTTTATTGTTCCCTTACAACAAACAAAACATTAAGTAGCAATCTGAAATAGCAAGAGAATAAAATAAAAACAATAATACATTTTAATTTAATTTACCTTATAAAATGAAAAAATAAAATACTCCGATCAAATTCAATAATTAAATAATTTATTAATTTCACTAATCTTTTTCAAGTAATGTTATAAATTAATATTTAATTTGTTATAATTATTAATATCATATTGAAAATATCAGCCAATTTTTATTAAAAAAATTTTGGGTCATAAACCCCAGAGCAAAAAAAATAATTTTTTTTAAAAATAATATAAGTTCCAAATTTTACAGTAGATTAATTCTTATAAATAAATATTTTTACTTATTTACTTTGAAATAAAAATAAATTTAAATAATGTCTCTAGTTACAATATTGTTACTAGGCCGATAAAGTAGTTATAAAGTTACCAAAAAAACAAAAAACGCTCACGCATAACGCTTTAGCGTGACCTTTAAGGTACGATTTCACTGATCACGCTAAAGCGTTATGCGTGAGCGTTTTTTGTTTTTTTGGTAACTTTATAACTACTTTATCGGCCTAGTAACAATATTGTAACTAGAGACATTATTTAAATTTATTTTTATTTCAAAGTAAATAAGTAAAAATATTTATTCATAAGAATTAATCTACTGTAAAATTTGGAACTTATATTATTTAAAAAAAAAATTATTTTTTTTGCTCTGGGGTTTATGACCAAAATTTTTTTAATAAAAATTAGCTGATATTTTCAATATGATATTAATATTTATAACAAATTAAATATTAATTTATAACATTACTTGAAAAAGATTAGTGAAATTAATAAATTATTTAATATTTAATTATTGCGTTTGATCGGAGTATTTTATTTTTTCATTTTATAAGGTAAATTAAATTAAAATGTATTATTGTTTTTATTTTAATCTCTTGCTATTTCAGATATATCTATATCTTTTGCTATTTCTTGCTACTTAATGCTTTGTTTGTTGTAAGGGAACAATAAAAAAAAAGAATTTGAGAGCAAACTTGTGACATCAATAACAAATACAAAAAAAAACCAATTTAATTGTCATTTATTTATGATAAGATATTAGGAGTTGAGATCATTTTAGTATTTGAGAAAATATTTATTTACTTTATAAAATACTCTGATTCTTCAGCTCAAGTATGCAGTATTTTTAAAATGCAAGTTTTTTAGGTGCTGTATAATATAATTTCAATAACTATTTCAAACTATATTTATATTTTAATATACATCTGGACACCAGAAAGATTAACTCTTTGGTCAAATGGTTTAGCAGTTAACGTGGCAGTTTATTACAATATTTGATACATATTCATTCGAGTTATCCGATCACCATCTGAACTATGAGATCAATCTATATAGATTCAGCTTCTTCATTGACCAACACAGCACAAAACGTTTTCGAAATGTTTCTGAAACGTTTCAAACAATGTCCGCTTGGTTTTTGGCCAATTGCTAGCAAACTAAGAGAGCTATGATACCCTGCCTTTTGATAAAATCTAGCTCAATCTTTAAGGAAGGTGTACAACTTGGTTAGAGCACTTAGCTTATCCAAGTTTTCGTGTAATCGAATTTTGAACGAAAATGCATATTTTTTTTGTAAATTCGATTACACAAAAACTTAGATAAGCTAACTGCTCTAACCAAGTTGTACACATTCCTTAAAGATTAAGCTACATTTTATCAAAAGGCGGGGTATCATATAGCTCTCTTAGTTTGCTAGCAATTGGCCAAAAACCAAGCGGACATTTGAAACGTTTCAGAAACGTTTTGAAAACGGTTTGTGCTGTGTGGGGAGCAATGGGTTTTTTTAACGTTTCAAAATGTTTTACGTCTTTGATTTCTTTAGATAAAACAAAATTTACTTGGAAATACAGAGCATTAAAAGTTGATATAAAATAATTTTATGGTGCGTTGCTCTGAATTGCGAAATACAAAGTTTTTTCTAATTTAAAAAAAATCGTTTTTGTATTTAATTTTAAAAATCAAAGCGGTTTTTGATGTTAAAAAATTTTATTAATTTATTCAAAAATTAATGCGCCTCTCCTGGAGGCGAACTTATATCATTTTTTCCTTTAAAAATTAAAAAATTTATGTTTCATTCGAGTATCATTCATATTTAATCGAGTTAAATTTACAAAACAATTGTTAGAAATTATTTTTGAACCCAGAAATAAAAATTTTATTTACATGTTTTTATTTGTATTGTAACCAGAGCTGGGCAACGGCTGCACGCTAAAATCCTTATATACGGTATACGGCATACGGTTCAATGATATTTTATCCTTATATAAGGTAAAATTCATACGGCATCCGTATGAAATTAACCGTATGTAAGGCAAAAGTCATAAGGCATCCGTATGGAAATGTCATTGCGTACGGTAAAATTCATACGGCATCCGTATGAAAATATCCTTATATAAGGATATTTTCATACGGATGCCGTATGAATTTTACCGTATGCACGGGTAATTTCATACGGATGCCTTATGAGTGTTGCCGTACATACGGGTAATTTCATACGGTTGCCTTATGAATTTTACCTTATATAAGGGTAAAATATTATTGAACCGTATGCCTCCTTAGCCGTATGATTTTTTATACGGCAAAATTTCGTACGGTATCCGTATGAATTTACCCGTGTGTACGGCAAAACTCATAAGGCATCCGTATGAAATTACCCGTATGTACGGCAAAACTCATAAGGCATCCGTATGAATTTACCCGTACATACGGTAACATTCACACGGCATCCGTATGAATTTTACCGTACATAATGACATTTCCATACGGATGCCTTATGTCTTTTGCCTTACATACGGTTAATTTCATACGGATGCCTTATGAAATTTTGTCGTACATACGGGTAAATTAATACGGATGCCTTATGAATTTTCGCCGTAGATACGGGTAATTTCATACAGATACCTTATAAATTATAACTGTTTATGGCATTAATTTATTTATTGGCACACCATAATCAGAATTGATGTTTAGGAAAATAAGTGAAAAAAAATGTTCTAATTTACTTTTGTTATATTTATTTATCATGAAATTTATTTTTAAGTATTTACAATAAGAAAATATATTCTTTTTCTATAACGTAAGGCATAAAATTTAGAGAATGATTTAAGAATTTTAAATATCGAAAGGATTTTTTCTTTAACTAATTACATCTTAAATAACAAAAGATCATCATTGACTGATTCATTGTTTGAAAAGCTAATTTTCCTTAAAGAAAATAAAAAATATATTCAATATTAATTTTGGAGAAAAATGTATGCAATAAAAATTGTTCTTTACTCATTCAATTGAATTCTAAAATGAAAATTAAAAATTTTTGATTGTATTTTTCCTGTTATAAATAATAATTTTATTTTTAATGCTTTCTATAAACAGTTGTTTAACTTTTTTTGAATATCTTCTTGATTTTAAAACATATTTATATTTAGAAAATAGAAGCAAAAGAATTTTTTACTATTGGGTAAGTCTTATAATACCTATTTTAAGAATGCAATTTTTTGCATATTTAAACAATATTATCGAACTTTATTCCAATTTCTTTATAAAAGTCAAATATTTACTTAGGTAATGTACTTATAAAAGCTTATAATTGTTTCATATGGATCCTTATGCAGAGAAATGTATATGAGAAATTCCACCAAAAGATTGCCATTATCATGGTCAAACTTTTGAAAAAAAAAAATTTGAAGGTACACCTTGCTAATACGTTTTTTTGTGTTCCTTAGATCATATATAGTCACAAAAAAGCGATGAACAGAAAAAATGTTGCGTGTACAATAGTTTTTTTTGAGTTGGAAGGCTCAAAATCACGTTTTTTCAATATTTAAAAAAACCAATTTTTGAAAATTTTTTTTAATCAATTAAAATCATTCTAAACAATATATTTCTGTTTTTTAACTTATTTTGTACTCATAATTTACTAAAAAAATCGTTTTTATTCAGAAATAACACAAATTTTTAATTATTAGCGTCTTAAAGCAGCTCAAAAATTAAAAAAATGTTTTTAAAAATAAAAATTGCTTATTTAGCTTTTAAAACTTTTTTTAGTGAAATTATTATTAAAAGATAATGATAAAAAGTTGAATTAAATATAACTCATTAGTTACGAGCTTTAGAAATTACCTAAAACAACTGAAAACAACTCCAAAACTAAATTAACCAATTTTGGATCATTTTTAAAATAGCAAAATCAGTCTCGTTTTCAATGATTTTGTTTATTACTAATTTTTTTACAGATTTTTTTATTATTTACTTTAATTATACATATTTTAAAGTACTATCTTTCTGTTTAAATTAATTTTTCTTTTAATCTTCAACGTCTTAGAGAAGTTCAAATGGTAAATATTGGGTTTTTTAAAAATTCATAGACTTGGGATATTTCTAGCAGATTCAAATGATATTATAAAATGGACTAAAAGACGCATTTCCTACTAATTTTTCCCGTATAATTCGAACCCACTATTTATTTTAACATTTTACTACGCTTTACAGGAGAAAAATTCATTTTTTTAGTTTTTTAGGGTACCAATTATGGGGGACCAAATTTTAAAAGTTTCGCAGTCTTCAAGAAAAAATTTTCTGAATAGTATTTGCAAGAGTTATTTATATATTTTTTCCTCAGGAATTCGATGAAATAACTAGCTTTTTCATCTGGGGTTTTACTTAGCCATAAAATCTTATTTTTCTATTTTTACTGGTTTTGTCCAGTCTTTTATATTTTGTATTAGTAGCCCATTTGAACCTAAAGGGTTTGAAATATTTAAAATTATCTTTAATAAATAAATAGTCAGTGAAAAACTACTCGATAAAATACTAAAACTTTTTGTTTTTGAATAGTCGAGTTAATTAATAATTAATGATTTTGCACTAATTCTCCTAAAATCTCAATTTCACGTTACTTGGAGTTCCATAATTTAAAAATTTTATAAGTGAATTTTCATCATAAGACTAAACGATTTCGTATTTTATTGAGCAGTTTTTTCCTGTCTATTTATTTATTAAAGATAATTTTAAATATTTCAAACCCTTTAGGTTCAAATGGGCTACTAATACAAAATATAAAAGACTGGACAAAACCAGTAAAAATAGAAAAATAAGATTTTATGGCTAAGTAAAACCCCAGATGAAAAAGCTAGTTATTTCATCGAATTCCTGAGGAAAAAATATATAAATAACTCTTGCAAATACTATTCAGAAAATTTTTTCTTGAAGACTGCGAAACTTTTAAAATTTGGTCCCCCATAATTGGTACCCTAAAAAACTAAAAAAATGAATTTTTCTCCTGTAAAGCGTAGTAAAATGTTAAAATAAATAGTGGGTTCGAATTATACGGGAAAAATTAGTAGGAAATGCGTCTTTTAGTCCATTTTATAATATCATTTGAATCTGCTAGAAATATCCCAAGTCTATGAATTTTTAAAAAACCCAATATTTACCATTTGAACTTCTCTAAGACGTTGAAGATTAAAAGAAAAATTAATTTAAACAGAAAGATAGTACTTTAAAATATGTATAATTAAAGTAAATAATAAAAAAATCTGTAAAAAAATTAGTAATAAACAAAATCATTGAAAACGAGACTGATTTTGCTATTTTAAAAATGATCCAAAATTGGTTAATTTAGTTTTGGAGTTGTTTTCAGTTGTTTTAGGTAATTTCTAAAGCTCGTAACTAATGAGTTATATTTAATTCAACTTTTTATCATTATCTTTTAATAATAATTTCACTAAAAAAAGTTTTAAAAGCTAAATAAGCAATTTTTATTTTTAAAAACATTTTTTTAATTTTTGAGCTGCTTTAAGACGCTAATAATTAAAAATTTGTGTTATTTCTGAATAAAAACGATTTTTTTAGTAAATTATGAGTACAAAATAAGTTAAAAAACAGAAATATATTGTTTAGAATGATTTTAATTGATTAAAAAAAATTTTCAAAAATTGGTTTTTTTAAATATTGAAAAAACGTGATTTTGAGCCTTCCAACTCAAAAAAAACTATTGTACACGCAACATTTTTTCTGTTCATCGCTTTTTTGTGACTATATATGATCTAAGGAACACAAAAAAACGTATTAGCAAGGTGTACCTTCAAATTTTTTTTTTTCAAAAGGTTGACCATGATAATGGCAATCTTTTGGTGGAATTTCTCATATATTTTAATAATATACTCTCCTTTATGACGTTAAACAGTATACGGGCCCATATACTCTCGAACCGTACGTACGGTTAAACAGGATACGGGCCCGTATAATCTCAAACCGTACATACGGTCAAACAGCATACGGGCCCTTATACTCTCTAACCGTACATACGGCTCAACAGCATACGGAACCGTATAATCTCTAACCGTACATACGGTTAAACAGCATACGGGCCCTTATACTCTCTAACCGTACATACGGTTCAACAGCATACGGGCCCATATACTCTCAAACCGTACATACGGTTAAACACCATACGGGTCCGTATGCTCTCAAACCGTACATACGGTTAAACAGCATACGGACCCGTATGCCGTTTTTGATTAAGCCTAAGCAAACGGTATACGGGTCCGTATGCTATTAAACATTATATACGGTTCAAGTGTATACGGGTCCGTATGCTGCTGAACCGTATGTACGGTTTAAGTATCTACGGGTCCGTATGCTCTTAAACCGTATGTACGGTTAGAGAGTATACGGGCCCTTATGACATTAAACATTATATACGGCTGAGATGCATAAGGCTCCCGTATAGTGTTAACCGTATATACTGCTAGGGTGCATACGGTCCCGTATGCTGGTTATCGTATATACGGTTCAAGTAACATACGGGTACTTATGCACAAAAACCGTCTATACGGCATACGGTTACAGCGTGCCAAAATTGCCGTATATGCCCAGCTCTGATTGTAACTGATTTAACACAAGCGTAGATAATTAAAATAATTGACATTATTATTTTTTTGTGTTGAAGTACTTTTAATTATTGTACTTACTTTTTTGCAAACAATCTCTCAATATCAATTAATATAATCATCAAAATAGAAAATTTTAGGTGTATTTTAACAAAGCATAAACATCGAGAGAGGACTTTGTTTCACGCGCGAAGCAAAAAGTTCAAATATTTTAACTTTTCTACTGAGTCGATAAAGCAGTATATTACTAGAATAAAAAACGCTCACGCAAAACGCTTTAGCGTGATAGGTGAAATCGTACCTTAAGAGCAGACGATTTTTTAGAAGTCGCGGAAGCCTGTTCTTAATGACTAAAAATAAAGATTTAGATACCTAAGAATTCGACAAGTAAATGTAAATGTAAATAGTCTCTTTATTTGTAAATACAAAAATTTCTGATACACGTTAACATTAATATTATAACACAATAACAATTATAACATATAAAATAGATAAAAAATAAATAAATAAATCACAAAATTAGTAGTATCGTGGCAACAATAGAAGCACCGGATACAAGAACAGCATATAATTATTTTATTGAGTTAAAATCAATTAAAATTAAAAAAATGAAAATTCTCGAATTTTAATTATTTTTTTTTGGATATCGATGCAAAAATATATTCTGGTCATGATAGCGAAATCAAAAATTAAAAAAAAAATTTTCCCTGATTGTTATCAACAAATTACTAATTAGTTTTCAATTATGAAAACCGCCCAATTTAAAAAAAATTTCTCGCTCTATTTCGACTAATCTCAAACAGTTTTTAACTTATTTAAAAAATTTTATTGCTATAATTTTTTTCAAACAATACTTTAAAACATAGGTGAAAAAAAAATTAATTTAAAAAAGTTTTGGGGCTGAAATATTAATTAAGCAAATTTTTTTCCCGACGATTTTCACTATAACCACAATTTTAACTTCAAACCAAAAAAGTATCGAGGGAATTTTGAGTAGGAAAAAACTTGAAGCGAGGGAAAAATCGAGAAAGTCTTCAAGATTATTTGTAAACAAAAATTTTTTTAATTCGAACAATATCAATCAATACACAATTAAAATCAACAATGCGTATTATTAACCGCGCGCGCCAAACAAGTATAGGGTAAAGTAGAAGGGCTGGTACGAGAACTTTTAAATATTATTATAAAAATTCATAAATAAATTATCCTTTAGATGGAATTTTACAACGGGTATTTATGTTTTTTGGGTCACTGACCACGAACATGACATCGGTTTTTACCGAATATGGTTCAGTTGCCCACAATAGGCAACTTTAGATTAATTTTTTTTTTTAAATGTTTTTTTTGAGGTTTTTTCTATATTCGCAAGTGAAACTTAGGTTTTTGGGCCGCTGAACACGAATATGAAAGCTGTTGTTACTAAAAATTATTCAGGTGCCCACAATAGGCAATTTCAGGCTATTTAAACATTTTTACTGCTATTTATAAGTATGTTTTTTTCTAAGTAAGCATGAAAATGATATTTTTTTTTACTAAATTTGGTCTAATGATCAACAATAAGCAACTTTAGATGACCATCTATAATTTTTGCTTTCAAATAACGAAATACTCTTTAAATCGAGAAGTGTAAATTCACCTAAAAAAGTACACCTTAACACTAAATTTTTAAAATTTACCACAAGCCTCAAACTAACATAATCAAAGAAAGCAGTCTTTTTAATAAAAAATCATGTAATTTTTTTATTTTACATACCTCTTCTTTATGTCATGTTAGTTTAAGGCTTTTGGGTTAGTTTTTTCATTAGACCATTTGATTATGTTATTTTAATGTAACGCTTGTCAAGTAATTTTTTATTAAAAAGACTGCTTTCTTTGATTATGTTAGTTTGAGGCTTGTGGTAAATTTATAGGTATATGACTTTGCATAGTCGGGTCTCGAAATGTACTCCAAAGTAAATTTGGTCGAAAGTATATAAAAAAAAAATAGTTTAAGTAATTTTTTATGAATAATTAATATTTCACCCTTAAATTAGCAAAAATATCCATAAAAGGGGGTGTTTTAGCTATTTTCGCACTTTGAGCTCCCAAATTAAGTCCATGCCGGTTTTTTGGGTCGCTAATCAAGAATTCGGGGGAATTTTTTGTGGATAATTAATATTTCACCCTTCAATTAGCAAAAACAACCTCTACAAGGGGTTAATTTATAGCAGACACTCCTTTGAGGGGTTGTTTTTGCTAATTGAAGGGTGAAATATAAATTATTCAAAAAGAATTGTTCCAAATTATTCCCCCGAATTCTTAATCAGCAACCCAATCAAAACCTTTAAGGACCTAATTTGGTTGGTCAAAGTACAAAAATTGCAAATGCACCCTTGATAAGGGTTGTTTTTGCTAAATTAAGGGTGCAATGTTAATTATTCATAAAAAATTAACTCAAATTCTGGATCAGTGACCCAAAAAATACTCTTAGACCACTTCTTGGCTAAATCTAGAAATTCAGTTTGCTAATATATCAAAAAAATCCCTTTTTGGGGGTAGTTTTTACAAATTCAAGGGTGTTCTGAAAATATCTTCCGGAAAAGACCCCGATTTTCGTGATCAGCGACCCAAAAAACATATAGTAGAGCAAATCTCATGTTGGCCAGTGAAAATACACCCCCCTCCGCGATTTGACTGGAGTATTACATTTATTACACGGGTAAGGGAAGCCCATATAACCAATGGTTTCACCAACTGGTGTTACAGATAACTATATACATGAACTTAAAACTAGATTTTATAAAAATGAAAAGAATAGAAAAATTAAAAGCTGCAAGGTAGCAAAAGATTTAAATTAAAAGGTTACAAATTATTTACATTTAACAAGTTGAAATTACATATAAATTAATAATATTCATTTATTTATTATTTTACACAAAAATGTCCAGATAGTCAATATATTGGATAAAACAATTGAAAACATTACTATTTGTAGAGTTAATAATTAATTCTGTAGTCTAAGGACTTGGACATATGTACTCGTTTAACTCTTTTAAAAACAGCTTCCGCTGAGCATTAAATTTATCATTTTGTCATATAATATGTTCTATAGATTCTTCAAATTAACAAGAGTAGTTGTTGTCCTGTCTCCAGCAATGTTATTTAATGCCCTAAAAGGCCATAAAAGCTCCATGGAAAAAGATAGGTGATATTTATATTTTTTGACCCGCTAAACACGAAGCTGGGGTCTATTTTGCAAAATTCGTGGTCAATTTTTTGTTATTAAAATTAAATTTTATAAAAATTAAATAAAAATTAATTTTTGTTGCAAAATTGGCCAATAATTTGTTAATAACGAAAATATTTTGCAAAATAGACCCCAGATTCGTATTTAGCGGGTCAAAAAACATAAATACCACCCATTTTTTTCCATAGAGCTTTTATGGTATTTTAAGATTCTATGGCATGAAATAGCATTGCTGGCGACAGGACTATTGGCATCTTCGATTATATTGAATCTAAGTAGATGTTTTTTAGTTGATGTGTGTCCTGTTCTAATGTGATTTTTAACAATAGTTTTACCGTTTAACTCCAATTTATGAAACCAAGGTTTGTTTTTATTTGAATAGAAATTGGTAAAGTATTATTTGTTTTTGGTGTCGGCAGATTCAATGTACAGGTTATGAAAGTTCACTAGTGTGCTTTCTTTCCAAAAACTCTTAAAATCCTTTATCGGGGTTGATATTTGAGTGTCTATACCATTTCTGATAGAATCCTTTGCAAGTTTATCAACTTATTCATTTTTTAAAATGTTGCAGTGAGCAGTATCCAGTAGAGATCGACGTTTTTCCCAAGAGATTGTAATATTTTAAATTTTGTTTAATTTCTAAAATTAAGTGAGATTCTCTGTTCACTTTAGTTGTTGTTTCAAGCGATTTTAAGACACTCATTGAGTAACTGAAAATAGAGAATTTCCTGAAACTATTCGTCTAATTATTATACAAAAACAAGTTGTAAAAAGAAGGATCAATAAATAAATTAAAATAAGTATGTTTTGATTTAATTAATTAAAAATATCATAATAGATAGAAGTATATTTAGGTGAGATTTGGAGTGTTTCTTATTTACATTATTTGTAAAAACTATACATCCACCAAATTCTGCATTCATTTTGGATCCATCAGTAAACCGAAAAAAATTTGTAAACAAAGTTTCTGAAAAGATTTTCTGGACATTTATTAGTTTTGCAACCTAGATTTGGAGCTCCATTTTTGAAAGCCTAAACCACCAAAGATGTCATTATTGCAAGCTGGCGTTTGGTTTTCTTTTCTGTTGATAATTTTGAAGTTTATATGTGGTTTGTATTCGTATAAATTAATTCCGCGAAAATCTTTCTTTAATTATCCCATGATAATTACATAAACCCGTTTTCGTCATTCATAGTATATTAACTATATTAACTTATTTATAAAGTGTCAAAAAATGTTATAAAATTATTTAAACTGTAAAATAGTTTTAATATTATTAAACTTTTTTTAATTCAAAAAATTATTTGAATGTATGATTATGATAGGTAACGTAAAAAAATAATATGGTGAAATAATTTTTGTATTCCCATTCACATTGTTTACTAAACGGACTTTACCCAAGCCTCTTGGATAAAGCTATGTTTATCCAAGCGTTAGCAGATAGAGTGGAACATAAAAATGGAAACTATCAAGAATCTTTATCCAACACCGCTTGAGTAAACCTAGCTTTATCTGGATAGACCTAGGTTTATCCAGCGATCGGACTCTATCCGTAACATTATATACACCCAATGACCCAAAGAAATTCATCATTTTGAGCTGCTGAATCCTAATTTGATTTCAGAAATTATATTAGATGGTTGTAGCATTCTTATTTTTCACTCTTTAAATCTTTGAAAATTCATTTGTTTTTTTAAAATTTTTTTAAAATTATTTATTTAGCAACGAGTACCAAATATATTAATTTAATTCAAATAACTTTGTGTCTTCATAGGTCTCTTCTCTGTTATACTTGAAGACTTAAAATTTCCTTGTATATTATTTATTTCGTTTCTAATCAAGTAGGTATTTGTTTAACAGGAAAATCCTAATATGTCTTCAGAAATAATTTTTGAAGGGTCTAAAGGTTGAAAATAAGGGTTTTACAAGCCCAAAATACCTGTTTAAAATAATCAAAAATAATATTTACATTTTTTGACGTATAGTATCAACCGGTATCAACAGAAAACGACAATAAAATTTTTTATTTCTAAATGAAATTTTAAATTATATTAGAATGACAGTTTATCAGTTATAAAAAAAAATAAAACAAAGAAAAAAAGTACAAGAAATAATATATACAGGTATATATATGTAAGAAGTTATATATAACTAAAAAAGAAAAGAAAGTTGTCACAATATACCTATTATCAACTATTATGTATGTTTAGAAACCAATATAATGTTTATTATATTTAGTTAAAAAAATAACAATTTAAAATAATTCGATTGACATGTGTAAGCTTATTCAAAAGAATTTTTATTTTCATCGAGCAATTTTTAAGTACATTTCAATTATATTGCAATTTTCGCCGGAATTTTTGTATTCATTATCCCACGTTATGCGAATAATAAATTAAATTTAAAATTACTTTAAATCGTATTTTATTTGGATTCTCATGCAAATTTTATGTTTCAGTCTAATAATTTGTAATAATTTGATAACATTTATGTTGCAGTGTAATATTACTTTTTTTCATTAAAAATATCACCAAATATTATCTTGCAAAGTATTTTTTTCTCTAGTAGTATTTTCGGTCAACCTTAACCCGTTACTCTCCCTGGGGTCCATAATTATAGAGACATCAAGTTTAAGGTTCAAAATAATGATTTTTAGCTAGAAAAAAAAATACTCGGCTCTCTGCTGTTTCTTAATGTTTAGTTATTCTGCTGGTCCAAATATTTTATGGTTTTTTTATTACCAAATAATTTTTGCTCTTTGTAGGGTATTAAGTTTAAAGCAGTAGATATAATTTAAAACAGTATGAGATTATAAATAAATTGGTGTTTTCGTCTCTAAATAACAATTCTAGAAGAATAATAAAAAATGTTATTTATAGCAAGTTTGTATAGTTCATAACAATTTATAAATAAAAATAGTTAAAGAAAATAAAGAAGAGGCTGATAACATTTGTTTGACATTTCTTGTCGCAAATATTTTCTCTGCACTATCCAAGTTCTCAAGTATAAGGCTTCTGAATATTCAAAGTCTCAAGGTAAGACAAGGCATATTCTCGATCCGCTTTAATTAAATAAAGGTGCCTTCTTAAGTCTGTTTACCGACTTAAGTTAAGAAAAAAGAAATGCATATACTTTTATACTATTATAGGCCAGAAGGGTACATATGGAAGCTCTTACAAGTTAAGCTGGTGCATTTTCGCTTGAAACGCCCTCGGAACAACTGAGTAACGCTCGATGCACACAAAAGAAAAATTTAAAAAACTTTAAAAATAACAAAAAAAAAACAAAAGTATAACGGAAGGAAGATTGATAACGACGGAACGTTATCGGTAACGTTATATACCTACCCGCCAAGCAAGACATCAAGGTAGTGTGATTAAGTTTCAATTAATCTTTTGATTTGTGAATTTATAAAATTTGAGTGATTATCATTATTATTTTTTTTTTCTTTTTTTTGTTATCTGGAATTATTTGGTGTTGCGGAATAATGTGAGTTTTGTAAAGTTAATCATAGTTAAGTGATCAAATATTTCTGTGAACCGATTGAAAAATCAGCATCTGCCTTCCGCATCCAAAATAGAGCTATTGAAGAAGTTTTTTTGCGACAGGACTTATTTTTTGTTCAGTGCAATTATACGGAGGATCTTAAGAAAACACCATGCTTATACATTTGAATAGCGCTGTTTTGTATGCGGATAACAGATGTATTCCAATGTAATCTTAAGCGAAATTTTCCTAAATAAGAAACCGTTGAGTTGTAATTAAATCTAATTTTAAAGTGTTTGTAAGTTATGAGAAAAAAAATTTTTTTTAAATTATTTACGTTCACCATGCCAAAAAATTGTACCTTTTCATAAAAACTTATTATTTTTCAAAACAACAAATATCATTCTTTGGAAAAAAATCCAAGTTATTGGGATATTGACAAATTAAAATTCATTAATCTTTTTTTTCTTGTTTATATTAAGTTTAGTGTCATAAAAATAAGGCAAAAAACTCAGTATCCCATATAAAATTGCATGGCCTCAGCTTCAAAGCAATAGTTTTAATATTTACAAAAAATCCTTCTTAATTAAATTTAATCCAAATGGTTCATCATTTTTTGTAAAATTCATTTTTATTCTCAAAAGCTCATTTACAATTTTTTTATTAACCAGTTTTACTTTAAAAATCATACATTTCCCTTACTTTTGGTTTTGATACTCAATTTCACACAACTATTTTCTCCTTTGGAATATATTTTTCCTTCAGACCTGTGCTATTCTTAATGAGTCCATTTTGATCTTTTTCGTCTCTTTTGGGGTTACTTCATAATTATCTAATGCAAAAAAATGAAGAATTAAAATTATCTTTAGAAAGCAGGGTGGAAAAATTTTTGTTTTTTTTGAAAAAGTTTTTTGATTCTACATAATGAGTATCTAGTATACACTTTGTATAATTTGCATAATTTTGAATCTTAAAAATATTTGACAATGAACTAACTTAAAAAAATTGATTAATGAATTAATAACAAATATTACTTTTGAAAATTTTTTTGTTCGATATGAAGCCTTAAAAATTTCTTTTGCGCATAAGATTATTTTTTTATTATAAAAACTTATATAATTGGTTTTTAAAATACAACCAAAATAAACCGATCATGCTACGATTAAATACTGATGCTGGTTATGATAAATGGTTCAAAATAATATTAGTATTTCACTGTATATCACGGTTATGTTGCTTTACTTGAACTGCTTGAATTTTCAAATCAAGCATTTCAAGCAGAAAATTTAATTTCTAAAATAAACTTCTGATCTTAATCAGATAACTTATACTGCATAATATTTAAAAAAAATTTTTTTTTCATATTTGTCCTTAATATCTTATTTTATAAACAGTATAACAATAAAAATTTTAAATTTTAAGCAAATTTTCAATTTTGCTTGAAATTTTAAGCAAAGCAACCTAACTGTTAGGTTGAACATGCTTTTTTACATTTTAAATGTGTAATTATTAGTAACCAAATATGCTGAATTTATAATTCATATTTATTACTTTTAATAGATATTGATTTATAATTACCCAAGTCTCTAAATCGGAATAATTGATTTGACCCCCCCTCTAAAATTTTACTCACCCTCGATTTCGAACTTTACCAAGTAGAATAAGGGTACTTCCAGTACTTTTCATGCAGATTAGGACCGCAATTTTTCATCACTAATTTTCTCATCAATGTAGCCAATTAACCAAATAGCCATTTTTGGTTAAAAATCACCAGATTTTAAATTGCTGCCAAATTCGTAATTTTTGACAAAAAAGTAAGACCAACCAGAAGTGTTTTGTTTAACTTGTGAGGTTTAAGCGTTTCATTGAAAATTGCCAAAAAACCTTATTTTATATTATACGCATAGATACGCATTTTATTGGAGACGCGTGAATTAATGAATTGAAAATCTTTGAAAAATATCAAGTTTATGTATAGAAAGCATAAAAAAGTCATTTGAGTACAAATATAATTAAAAAATACTATAAGGCGCCTAAAAAATGCGATTTTAACGTTAAAATTTGATTTAAAAAAGCCATTTCTGACGCTTTTTAAAGGGCATATAACCACCCACATTTACCACATCAAAGTATATATAGTATTTAGACCTATTCTATTCAGGTTTGAGCCTTATTAAAGTTGTTGAATTTGGGCAGTTCAAAATCTCCCGCTCTAAGCCGAAAAAAGCAGTTTGAGCCGCCCAGGGCCAAAATTTCAAAAAACTTACCTCAAATTCGGATTCAGCGGAAAAAAATACTACTTTTTATGTCTGAGTACTATTTTTTTTAAGCATCTAGTCAATTTTGAAAATAAAAAAAAAAAAAAATTTTTTTTGAAAAAACCGAAGAAATTTAAAAAGCTTCTTTTGGGTGTAACTCGGGTTCCTGAGCGCCTAGAGGGCTGAAAATTTCACAGGAAACATATTTTGTATACATAAAAAAGTGGTGAAAAAATCAGCTTGATCGGGAGATCTGACCTGGCAAGGCCATGACACGGTATCCAGAATGACCCATATATATACGGAAATAAGATTTTTGAATTTTGATTTTTTGTCGCGTACATACTTGCCGATTTATTTAATATGGAATCCTTATGAAAAGTACCGTATATACGGTTCTAAAAATTTACGGACCAGTATTTTAAAAACCGTACATACGGATAGTTGTAAACCGTATATACGGTTCTCAAAATTTTTCTACCGTATATACGGTTTTCATAACACGGTTACCGTATTTTAGACAACCGTATATACGGGTCAAAACTTGAATCAACCGTACAAACGGATGAGTCGTATAAGGAACCGTATATCATTTACGTGTATTTACGGGTAATTTAAATATGGAAAACATATAATATTAGCCGTATATACGGTTTTCACTTTATGGTGTTTCAATAACACGATTTAATAAAGAAAAGTATTTATACATTAATAATACGGATAAGAATGAAAACGGAACCGTATATCATTCACCCGTATATACGGATCAGAGGTGTACGGGTCCAGTATGATCCTATCCGTATATAAGGTTAACAATCTATGGATTTCGTATTTCGTGCATCCGTATAAACGCGTGAAAAACGTTGAAACCCGTATATACGGGTGGGTGATATACGGTTCCGTAAAGAATTGATCCGTATATACGGGTCTCAACTTTTTTTAGCCGTTTGTACGGATGCCTAAAATACGGGTTCCGTATATTTTTACCCGTATATATGGAAAAATTTGTACGGACCCGTATTCACTTTACCTGTACATACGGCTACGGGTTTGTATAATTTTTTCCCGTATATATGGCTATGAAAAATACGGACCGTGTTTCTGTTCGTATATATGGCAAACGGTTAATGCGCGTCAAAATCACCCGTATTTCTCAACCCTGATGGTTAAAATGCAACCAATAAAATGAAATTCGTAGTAAATTCAAAGGAATTATGTAATTTTAAAAATCGGCTAAGATTTATACCCTAAAATTTGAGCTCAATCGGTGACATAAGTGCGCCATAATCTGTACAAAAAGTACTGTAACTACCCATATATTAAAATATTTACTATTTTGTAATTAGAAGTTATATGTTTATTCATATGAAAATTGAGTCAAGTAAAAAATTAAAAATATCAGAGTCATTAATATTGGAGGTAAATAAAATGAAACTTTATTGTTTGATTTTGTTTTCACGAAAGTACATCTACATTATGCTAAAAGGTAGTGCAGCAATTTATAATTTTAGCTTATAAATTAGACATTTATTAATTTAAAAAATAGTGAAATTAAAAATAGTTACGCCACAGAATTTCTGGGATCAGGTGTTTTGTAATTAAATGAAATTTTTTCGGTATATTTTATTAAAGTTTATTGATTGTGGACATCAAGCAAATTTAAAAATTTTTGATACCTTCCTTCCTCCTTGTTACATTTTTTCACAAAAATACAACCTCTCCCCCTTAAATAGATACCTTAATATGATGGTTATTTTTTTTTTATCATACCATATACGACCAATGACCATATTTTTAACAAATTTAAGTGTAAGACATCCAACATTCTCTTACCCGTACCTTCCTGTCCCAGTGGCGGGTACAGGGGGGGGTTCAAAGGGGTAAATTGACCCCTCTCAGCGATCAGTTTTACCTTTTTCAGCTAATTTTACGTTACGTAATTAACAAGAAGTACCGGTTTGACCCCCCCACCAAAAAAATTTGAAGAACCTTTTTTAGCAAATTTTTTGTAATTTTATTCAAATTATCCCCCTAAAAAATTTTGTAGATCCTTTTTGAATGACCCCAATTCAAATTTCAAAAAAAGAAAACCCTAATCGATAAAAATTATAGCGAAGCTCCATAATTTTTGTGTTTACACTCATGGCAACTGGACAATTTTCTCCCTGGAGCGCTCCCCACTCCTGAAAAAGTCATTTCTAGACAATTACTATTATAGGATACAAACTTCAGCTTTAGAACAAAATCACTTTGACGCCAAGTTTCTTATAGAAGTATGTGCGAGTTTATTGTGGGGACTTTCTCCAGCGGTAGCTTCACCCCTGAACGTCTTCAGCAGAACTGTAATCCCTATCTACCATACAATATAATAGTAGGTGCAGGTAAATTAGATAGGGGTGATTAAACCTTACCTTTTTGTGTTTCGGGGCTTTGCCCCGAACCGTACCCTCCCCCTCACAACTCATCCATTGTTACGTACCACCAAGTATTTATATCCCTTATTGTAACAATTTTTTCCCGATTTTTTGAAGTGTTTTCCTCAAGGATTAATGTAAATAAATACTCGTGATTTTATTACACAATAGATTTACTTGAACTGAACACAAAGAAGTTAAAAATAAGTAAAATTATTCAAACCATTTATGACATCTTTGGACACTGTTTTAATAACAAATAAATACGAATAATAACTATTTATTGTATTTTTAACTTACCAAAAGGCATGCTTTTAGGGGATAACTCTTTTGATATTAACTTATCGGGAAATTTCAGATGCCCATAAAGTCTGTTTTTTATTTGTGATTCTCTTAACATGGAACGTATTCATTGGGTTGGGTATTTAATAAAGACTGACAACACAGGTGTGAAGAGAGAATAGTGGCAAATAGGCTTACCATTAGTATAGAGTATTTACAATTTTTGGATTTAAAAAAGTATTTCAGCTACACTGAAAAAACATTACCGTTGCAACAAATAGATTTTTTTACCTCAAATGATTAAAACCTAATATAGAATAAATCTGTGTACTAACAAGGGGAGTTCAATCATTTGAAACACCAAAATTACACCAAACGGTTATGGATGAGTTTATTATGTTGAAAGAACATGCTGGGTACCCTCCGTTCATTTTAATGGACCTTTTGGGCCTAGAAACGCAGGGTTAAATGTTATAAAATATGGTTTTTTGGTAATTTTTAATTTTTAATTTTTACAAGTTAACCAAAACACTTTTGGTTGATCTCATTTTTTTGCTGTAAGTGTCACCTTTAAAACGCCATAAACTGCAATTTTTTAATTTTTAATCACTAATTAGCTGATCAATGTAGCCAATTAACCAAATGTCCATTTGTGGCTTAATATGACAAAAATTTTTAAATTGCTGCCAAATTAGTAATTTCATACAAAAAAGGGTTTTATTTGTCTCGAAAAATTTCTACAAGCTTCAAGTTTTCCAAAATTGTATACTCGTCTCATTTCCTTGAGTCGTTTTTAAGAAATGGCTCTTTAAAGTTAACATTAAAAATAATCTTTTTTTAAAAAATCATTAAATTGGGTCTCCGACTTCAAATTATCATATCCGATTAACAAGTAATTGAGAAAGATAAAGTAAAAATTTTTTGGAAATTTAAAGCTTGTAGAAATATTTTTAGACTTGTAAAACCCATTTTCGTCAAAACTTACAAATTTGGCAGCAATTTAAAAATTGGTCATTTTTAACCAAAAATGACTATTCGGTTAATTATCTATAGTTATGAGAGAATTTATGATATAAAAATGCGGTTTATGGAGTTTGAAAGGTGATACACCAAAAAATTGAGACCATCCAGAAGAGTTTTGGTTAACTTGTAAGGTTTTAGCGTTTCATTGAAAATTACAACCCTATTTTATAAAACATTGAACCCTGCGTTTCTAGGCCCAGAAGGCCCATTGGAATGAACGGTGGGTAGCCAGCATGTTTTTTCAATATAATAAACTCATCCATAACCATTTAGTATAATTCGGTGTTCCAAATGTATTGAAATCCCCTTGTAAGAGTTAGCGTAATGGTTTTTTTTTCAGGGTTGGTTTTATTTTTTTTTGTGCGTAAGTGTCACCTAAATTTTGACAGCCCCGTAGCAGTTTTTAATTTCTAACTCTCTCTCAGTTATAACCAGAAAATGTCTATTTTTGACCCGAAATGATCAATTTATGCTCCAACTATTACAAAAATTAAAAGTTATGATAAAATAGATTATATAGGTCTCAAGAATGTTATTAAAGCTTTGAATTATCAAACATTGTTTACTTATACTCTCTCCTTCCATTATTTGATATAAATTATAATAATTTAAATTCAAAGCCCTAAACCATTAACAAAAAAGTCAATTTTATCACTAACTTTGTATAGCTAAGTCTCAAAAACGACTCAAAGAAAAATGATGAGCAACAAGTTTTTTAATAATGGGATCTTGTATAAAATTTATGAGACCTGTAAATAAACTCAAAAATTTATTAACGCTTTTTCATGTTGCACTTTGGATCAAATTGAAGTTCCTATTGAAGTAGTTTAAAAATAAAAATTATGTATAAAGTTTAAAATATGAAATAAGGGTTAAAAATGTTAAGGGAAATAGTTATGGATAAATTTATTATTTTGATAAAACACATCGATCACCCACTGTTCATGCGAATGAGCCTTTTGGGATTACAGAATCGCATGATTCAACGTTAAAAAATATTGTTTTTTGGAAATTTTTAATATAACACAATCTCGCCAATTATTACGTAATCTTCAAATTATTATGCAAATTATTCTCAAATTATCAATCTCACAAATTATTACGTAAAAAAACTAAGCTTACCAATAAGCTTCAAGCTTACGAGCTAGCTTACCCAAAATTAAGCTTCCTGGTAAGCTTAATCTTTTTACGTAGATTAACCAAAATACATCTCATTATTTCCAAGTTCAGTAAATCGCAATTTTTTATCACTAGTTATCTTAAGGCTATATAGTCAATATTAACCAATTGGTCATTTTTGCCCCAAAATGACCAATTTAAATTGCTGCTAAAATTGTAATTTTTGACGAAAATAGGTCTAATAGGTCTCAAAAATTTTCTACAAGCTTCAAGCTTCCAAAAATGTATTATTTGTCCCTTTTCTATTATTATTTAACCAGATATGATAATTTAAAGTTAGAGTCTCAATGTCGTGATTTAAAAAAAGCTCATTTTTATCATTAATTTTGTAGAGCCATTTCTCAAAAATTACTCAAGGAAATGAGGCCGTTCAAAAATGTTTAGAAACTTGGAGATAATATTAAATTTTTGGGATCCATGAAATCCATTTTTGTAAAAAATTACAATTTTTTAGCAGTTTAAAAATTGTTCATTTTGGATCAAAAGAAAATATTAGGTTACTTAGCTATAGCAAGAAAATCATTAATAATAAATATGCACAAAAAATGAGATCATTCAGAAGTGTTTTTATTAACTTGCGAGATCGCAGTGTTAAATTAAAAATTACCAAAAAACCTTACTTTATATTATTGAGCCCTGCGTCTTTGAGCCCAGAAGTCCCATTGACATGAACGGAGGGTAGCCAGCACGTTTTTTAAAAATAATAAACTCATGCATACATATTTTTTGTAATTTGGAGTTCCAAAGATAATAGACTTCCCTTTTTAATTAAAAAATTGTACGTAAAAAATAAATAAAAATTGTAAAAATTGTAATATGTAGAGTTTTGAAAAAATACATTGATAATGAAAAATTATAGTCAGAGATACGCTTAAAGATACTTAGGACACCCTCCATTCATACAAAATGGTTGTTTTGAACATAGGATCACCAGTCTACATATTAAAGGATTCATGGATTATCTTTAAAATACGCTATAACATTGCAAATCAACAAAAAAACTTTCGGTTGGTCTAATTTTTTTATGCAAGTTTCACCTTTTTAAACTCTGTAAACTGCAGTTTTTTACCATTAATTCTATCACTATTATATCCATGAAATCAAATGCCCACTTTTTGCCCAAATTCACTAATTTTTTAATTGCTATAATAATCAGAGTTATATTGCGATAGTGATTTATAAAAATTAGTTTTATAAGATCTTAAAAGTTTTGTACAAGCTCGAGTATAAGCTCCTAATTTCCAAAACATTGCTATTTGCCTCTTTTTTTTAAGTATCTTTTGAGATAAAATTATACGAAGGTAGTGATAAAATAGCTATTTATTAAACAAATGAGAAAATATTGGTTTGGACCTTGCATGCAATTGTATGTACGAGCGAACATAGAGAGCGAGCATGTAAAGATCGAATCCCATATTTTACCCCGTGATTTAAAATATAGTTTTACATATAAATCCACCGTGATATAAATAAAGGGCAAAAAACGCGTCCCAATCAGGCTAGAAAATAACTTTTTTTGACTTGGATATGTAAATTGACTTTTTTTTTAAAAACCTTTAAATTACAACTGAAACTTTTGTTTAATTATCACATATCCAAAACAAAAAAAATTTATAACCGGTTTGTGTAACGACACAACCAACGAGCATGGAACATGTTTACTCATAATAGTAATAAATCCAAAACCGAAATTACAATACTGGAATGTAAATTATCCTAAGTCCATAAACTTAAAGTATTATAAGTACTTGTTGTTATCAGGGCCTGATTAAGTCCTTACTCCCATTTCAAATTATTCTAAATCCCTAAATCGAAAATATTCTCAGTCCATTTCACCCCCCCCCTGCCGAGCCAAACGTTTTCAAATACCCCATCCAATGAACATGTTCCATGATAATATTGAAAAAGAAACAAATAAAGGATTTTGGATCATTTGAAGCTTGCGCACCAATTCTAGGGTCTATAAAACCTTTTTTTTATCGATGAGTTATTGAAAATTGGTCCTTTTGGACAAAAGAGCATTCCGGAGTAAGAAGGTCAATTTTGCATCGGAATGAAATTTAGAAAACCTTTTATATGTTGATAATATGTCTAAAAAGAATAGGTCTCTCGTTGGAATTGTAAAAAAAAAGAAGAAAAATATGTTTATGTTTCATTACACTTGCCTACAATAAGTTTCAATAAAACGAAGGAAGAATATGAAATAACCTTGTAATAGAAACCTTTAAAAAGTAAAGAAAATTCTCTTAGAATCTGTAATTAGGTAATATAAAATTAATGTTAACAACGTAACAAATAATTTATGCATATTATATGCTTCCGCAAGCTTATTCATGTTTCTTTATCGATAAATACTTAGGATCTACCGAAATAAAGAAATAAATATAAAATTTTTTTCTGAAAAACAATAATTTAACATGTTTGAGCTTTAAGAGGGTTTAATTAATTAATATTTTATAGAAGAATATGAAATTTTTTATAAAACATAAAATCTAGGTAATACTTTTAATATACATAAATTTGCATATGCACGAGGAGTTATTAAGTTGACGGTCTTCTTAAATACTTTTTCAAGTTGACTCATTTAAGTATTAAATTATGACCTCGCTAAGACAAAAATATTTATTATATTATCCTGTAAATTTGTACACGCCCACATATCACTTAATTTAATCATTTTAATAAATCCTGATTTTGAAAAATTTATTTTATTAAACTGGCAAATATGACTTTCATTAAATTTTCTTGTTAACTCACCAGGATGATTCATATATAAGCAGCTTTGCAAATCTTAGTAATCAGTGCAAAGTTAAGTTAATTTGTACTCAAATTAATATTTTTTTAATTAGTTTATACTTTCTTGGCTTGCGAAAAATTTTAAAATCAAATATAAACATAGCGTTAAAAGATTACAACATTTTTTGAAATTAATTATAATCTAAAAGTACACAAACAAGGCACAAGTATTCACAAAATGGGAATCATTGAATTCTCATCTCTAAAAAATATTACAATTTTTAGATATCAAAAATTTTGTTCGAGTTATAAATCTATTTCTTCGATTTTGAGCATTGATTGTTAATCCTGATTGATTATAATATTGTCACTAATGAGAATTATATTTACCGATTAACTAATAAAATTTGCAGTTCCTTTGCATTTTATAAACTTTGGTCCAAACAAAATATTGGTTTTGACTTTGCATGCAGTTGCAGACAGCATACAAAAGTCAAACCCCATATTTATCGCCGTGATTTAAAACATGGTTTACATATAGCAGGCAAAAAAGCCGTCGCCCTAGGGTAGAAAATAGGCTTTTTTTGACCTAGATACGTAAAATGTTTTGGTAGCTATACTAAGAAAAAATATGGACGGGAATTCGATAATATAGAATTAAAAAAAACTTAAATTTTAGATCATTTGATATCAAAATGCTTCTATTACATTTTGAACGAAGATTTTTCCCATTTGTATATTGTGCATTTATGAACAGTTCTAATATTATAAAATAGTTTTAATATTTTTTTAAAAATCGTTCATTACTGCAATCCGCATTAAAATTTTTTCTTTATTTTCTTTTACACTTATCGGTTTCTTGTCGGGGACACGTTTATTACAAAGTTATATGGCTTCTAGTCTTTTCGTATATCAAAGAAACAGAAAATAAAAATTATGAAAAACAAAATAGCAATAATAATATAAAAATAAGTAATTTGTAACTTGATAAACATAAATCACGTTAAGAAAGTTTTGAAATTAGTACAATGCGCTATTTCATAGCTATAGTCATTTTCTTCCTCTTCACCCCAATGATCCTTCTGTTAATTAACCAATTGCTTAGTTGAAGCTAAGTATTACAATATTTAAAATGATAAGATTCGATAGATCTCCATTTTTTGTGCATACTTTTAGTTTTCAAATGTTCAAATCTTATATGGGCCAATATTTGTGAACTGTATATAGCTTTGCATGGTCGGGTCTCGAAATGTACTCCAAAGTATATTTGGTCGAAAGTATAGACAAAAAAATAATTTTTTCCAATTTTCAGTCTTCTGGAGCCAATCCTCTATTTTTTACTGCGATTTTGGTTTTGTTCAAATTTTAAAAATTCTGAAAAATTCAAAACCTTTGACAAATTGTTTTTTCTTAATTATTCTCGCAAACGCGTACTTTGCAATAAAATTTTTTTTCCTTATAATACCCCATGTGAAATTTTCCGTAAAATTCGATTTTGAGGTCCAAAATTTTTGTTCAACTACTTATGTGCAAGAAAATCAACTTTCTTGCTTTGCGTCCTCTAGCTTTGATATCTCAGCTGCAAACAGCTCATTTTTCATCCCGTTGGTCTGAAATTTTCTTATTGCTCATGTACTTTCAACATACAAAATCATTTTTCTGGGTGAATTCATTTTTAAAAGATCATTTTTCACAAATATCCAATTTCTTCGCCAAGCCAAGTGACCAAATGAAATTCTGACTGCAAATTTTTATTAATCTTATTCTCCGGAAAAATTTCCAAAGAATGTTATATAAAAGCCAATTTTTTAAGGAATTCAAACCATATTAATAGATTCAACCTCCTTGCAGGATTGCATTCAACCTCAAAAAGAATTTGGACCCCATAATTTTTTACTGTAAAGGACGTGCTTGCGAGAAAAATTAAGAAAAAACAATATGTCAAAAATTTTTAATTTTTAAAATTTGACCAAAACCAAAATCGATGAAAAAATAGAGGATTGGCTCTAGAAGACTAAAAGTTGGGGAAAATTTTTTTTTTATGTATATTTTCGAATAAAAATATTTTCGAACACATTTTGATCCTCGAAATTTCAAACTATATATACTTCACAAATATTGCCCCATTACTAATTTTTGCAGGAATTTGAAAATTGGTTTCATTTATTATTAGCCATAAATGGCTATTGGTTTTATTGGCAATAACGCAGTGAGCTTAATTGATTTTAATTGATCTTAATTGATTTTAAAAATAAATTAAAATAATTATCACGAAAATCTAATTTAATATTTTAGATTCGTTTTAACACATTCGCTGCGGCAGGTCACGTGACTCGCAGCGAATGTGTTAAAATTAATATTTTTTTCAAGAATATTTTTTGATTATAATATTTTAAAATATTATTTTCAGAAGCTACGGAGATGGCTGGGTTAACCGGAACTCTGGGACCACATTACCAAGCGTTTGGCGGTGGGCCATTCGGAAATCAAACAGTAGTGGATAAGGTAACACCAGATATGTTACATCTAATAGATCCTCATTGGTATCAATACCCACCAATGAATCCACTATGGCATGGTATACTAGGATTTGTACTTGTCATATTGTGTACAGTTGCAATATCAGGCAATGGAATGGTCATGTACATCTTCCTTTCAACAAAATCATTACGCACTCCAAGTAATTTGTTTGTAATCAATCTTGCTTTTTCTGATTTTGGTATTATGTCTACAATGGGTCCTCCTATGGTAAGTAACTAAAATGTATATAAAATTTATTTAACTAATATATCATTAATCTTTACAGATCATTAACTGTTATTATGAAACATGGGTATTCGGACCTTTAATGTGTGATGTTTATGCTATGCTTGGTTCTATGTTTGGATGCAGTTCAATTTGGTCCATGTGTTTGATAGCTTTTGATCGTTATAATGTCATTGTAAAAGGTCTCGCAGGAAAACCATTAACCATTGGTGGGGCGTTATTAAGAATCTTCTTGTGTTGGGCTAATGCTACAGTGTGGACTCTTGCTCCAATGTTTGGATGGAATAGGTAATTTATTTTCTTCAACTTTTAACATGGAACATTTTTATAGGGAAGGGGTACCCTGAAAATCTGAAAATCAAGAGGGGGGGTCAAATGGGACTTAGAATAATTTCAATTTTGGGACTTACAAAAATCTGAGCTTAGGGACTTAGAATAATACAGGTTTATGGACTTAAAATAATACTGATTTAGGGACCTAGAATAATACGCGTTTAGGGAATCAGAATAGTTTGGGTTTAGAATCTTAACATCTATCAAAGGTAATAGTTACAAAATATAAAAATAGCAAATTATATGGTAATTTGTGTGTCTATGCATGCATTTTGGTTGTGTTTACACAAACCGCTTGTAAGTTTTTTTTTTAATGCTTCAAGTTTTGTTTTGACAAAAAGTTTCTTTGCGCCTAATTGAGTACTTATAACTAAATTCTATATGTACACAAACAACTTGAATTGAACATGTTTAATGTTTATGTTCCTAAACTCAGATTATTCTAAATCCTTAAATCAAATTTTTTAAATCCCGTTTGACTCCCCCTCGATCGTGACAATTCCTCAATTCACTCCCATCCCTCAATTTCCCCATAAAAATATTCTATCTTAAAAGAAATTTAATCTATATCAATTTGGGTAATTGTCTTCTATTTCCGTAAACTGCATATGTTTTTGTGTAGATATAAGCGATATTGCCTGATGCTATTACAGCAAAATAAAAGATTTTAAAATAGAATAATTGTTTAACAAAATTAATTTAATTTACAGATACGTTCCCGAAGGAAATATGACTGCTTGTGGAACAGATTATCTAACAAAAGATTGGTTTTCAAGATCATATATCATCGTCTACAGTTTCTTCGTCTATTTCTTTCCATTATTAACAATTATCTACAGTTATTATTTCATTTTGAAAGCTGTATCTGAACACGAAAAAAACATGCGTGAACAAGCTAAAAAGATGAATGTTGCTTCATTGAGATCAGCTGAAAATGCTAATAAGAGTGCTGAAGGAAAACTTGCAAAGGTTTGTTCCTTCCAAATATTTTTAAAATTTTACAAAAAATAATTCAAATAATTAAAAAAATTTAATTATTTTTCTTTATTACGGAAAAATAATATAATGGATTATTCACCTCTAACAGAATAACCTTGTCTTACCGTCCCCAAATTTTCGTGCATTTACTTCCCATGGAATCGGATTTTATACATGATCATACATGCATTTTGTCTCTCTATAATAATAGCTGATCATGCATAAATAAATGTTTAAAATTTAATTTTCTTTTAATTTATTTATTTATTTTTTTTAATTCAATTTTAATTTTTTATTATTAATAATTTTTTTTTTAACTTAAATTTTACAAATTTTTTTAAATTAAAAAAAATTCTTTACTTTATTGCGATTTCGATTCACGGGTCACGGGATTCGCGGTATATTTTGATATTTATTATTATATATAATTCATAAAATAAAAGTAAACAACATTTTTCAAGATGGTGGACTAAAAAACATAAGGAAATTAATTTTATACATTACTTGAGGAAGTTTAACGTCGAGAAAAACGAATTTAAAGTGAAAATTTTTTAATTTTTCACCCTCAAATATTTTATATTTTTTAAGATGGTGGACATAAAAATATTGTAAAATAAACTTTATACATTAAGGGAGTTTTGGAGGCAGACAAAAACAATGCTTAGGTGCAAAATTTTCAATTTTTACCCCAATATATTTTCTGATTTCCCAAGATTATGGACCAAAAAACATATAAAATTGAATTTTCTACCTTACCAGGGGTTTTTGAGGTAGAGAAAACGATAATAAGGTGAAAATTTATCAATTTTTCACCCTAAACTACTTTTCAAGAATAAATAAAAGCTAAATTTTCAATCTAAATTCCGTTTTTCTCGACTTCAAAAACCCTTTGGAGGCGTAGAAAATCCATTTTTTTATGTTTTTGGTTTTCCATCATGGAAAAGCGAAAAATATTGTAAGGTAAAAAATTGAAATTTTTCAATCTAAAACTCGTTTTTCTTGACCTCAAAAACTCCCTGGTGACGTAGAAAATTTATTTTCATGTTTTTGGTCCAGCATCTTGGAAAAGCGAAAAATACTATTGGTTGAAAAATTTTAATTTTCTACCTTAAATTCGTTTTCCTCGACCTCAAAAACCCCCTGGTGACTTACAAAATCCATTTTCTTATATCCACCATCTTGGAAAATCAGAAAAAACGATGAGGTAAAATTATTATAAATAATTTATGAGGTAAAGTTATTTTTCTAGACCCATCAAACCACCCTTTATCACGTATGCGTTTTTACAATAACATAGTTTGTAATGCTATAAACTCTTTTCTAAAAAATACGCATCTTATTGGATTGAAATAAAATTCCACTTGCCGTAATCGGATTTTCACTTTTTCAATTTTTCAGCATGTTATCATTTTATAAAATTATTTCAAAATTTTGTCAATAGATTGCATTGATGACAATTAGTTTATGGTTCATGGCATGGACTCCTTACCTTGTAATTAACTATGCTGGAATTTTCGAATGGAACAAAATCACTCCTCTTTTTACTATCTGGGGTTCAGTGTTTGCCAAAGCAAATGCAGTTTACAATCCAATTGTTTATGGAATCAGGTAAATCAATCAAATGCCAAATAAAAATGTTAATTTAATTTTTAGAAGAAAATTTATATATTTAAATATTATAATTTTACTTTTAGTCATCCTAAATACAGAGCGGCACTCGGCGCTAAATTCCCTTCGTTAGTTTGTGGGGAAAAGCCAAATTCACATGCTGCTGATGCTGTTTCAACAGTTTCTGGAGTTACAACTGTTAATGAAGCCGGAAAAGAACAAAGCGCTTAAATCTTGTATAATAATTACGCTTAAATATTTAAGCGTAATATTTAGTTTGTTATCATTTTTTTAATTGGAATGCAAAATTAATTATTTAAAAAAAAAATAATAGTAATGAAAATTCTGAAACAAGTAAATATCTGAAAGGACAAAAGATGTTTAAAATTTACTAACAGAAATGTTTGAAAATTATTTACTACGCGGGAATCTCGATAAAATTTATTCTGTATATAGTCACTTCTGTCTCTAAATGCCTGTGATCGCTAATTCATATCGTTACAATATCACTGGTAATATAAATTTAAGTAAAAAACATATTTTGATGAAATGTATTAAAACTTTATTTATTAGACAGGCAGGTATTTTAAAAAGTTGTTTTGATTTTCAAAAGTCAGAAAAAACAAATTGAAATTTTCTTAAAATTTCAACTTTTTAGTTTTTGTACTGTCACGAACGCGTAAAACAAAAAAGCTACACACTATAAAATACCAGAAAACTAATCATTAAGTATCCATTTAATGGTGCTTCATGGAACTAAAAAAGCAGAATTTTCATTTTGTAAATTACGCCAATTCAATATTCACAAATTAAAGCAACATTTTAAAATATCTCCAAGACTAAAATTTTTTTATTAAAAATTAAATTTATATATCAGTGATAAATTTTCCTGATAATAAAAAACTATCAACTGAATGAACCTTTATCGATCATTGATTTGTTTCACACCACGTTACAAATCATTATTTTTTCCTTTTTTGAAGACCGATAAAGATTACATTCAGTCTAAATCTAAGTAATGTTATAATAAAGTTGAAATAAAATTTCTTTTTTTTTATTGTGCTTATTGTATAAAAGAATTTTATAAACTTAATTTTAAATATTTATACTTTTAATCGAAAAATAATTAAGTATGGTTTTAAAAAAACTTACAACTGGTTTGTGAATTCAAAACCAACGAACGTGGAACATGTTTAAATTTAAATTTCAAATACTTACAGCCTTTATAATTTTAAGACTTTAAGCTAAAAAAAAAAATTTTTAGCTTCTAAACTCCTTATTACTATTTTAGAACCCTTTATTTAAATTATTCATTCCTAAAATACCCGATTATTCTATGATACGATTTAAGCATCCCCTGCCTATAAACATGTTCCATGTTAAAACTTTATTTTTTCTGTATATTACTATGTGCTATCTATTAATAAAATTTTCCTTATGCATTTGAAAAAAAGTATTACGATAAATTTTATTTATTTAAAATTTTTTAAATAAAATTACAATATCTATAATTGATTATATTTACTTATGTTTAAATAAAAAAATTAAATAAATATTTTTATAGATCAAGAAAGCTTATTATATTTTATAAAAAATATAGCCCTTTTTGAAAATTGCATTTTTCTAGCTATTTAATAAACTGACCCTTATATAGTTGTGCAGTTATAAGAACACTTTAGTACTGATTGCACGGAAAATTTGTACTGCATGGATAAAAGTAGATGGATTTTAGTTTTTTTGACCTCCTAAAACCGAATATAGTGTCCATTTTTAATTGACTATTTTCATTTTTTGAACTAGAAATTTATTAATTACAATTATAAGCATTACATATGGATTTTAATTTTTCAAATAAACAATGCATATATACAATTAAATAATGTTTAAACTATTGACCTGATGCTAAAGAAAATAAAAAATTTTATAGCTTAAATTGCATTAAAGTATCTTGGGAACTTTTTAAAATTTTGATAATTTTTACCTTCAACTAAGGAGTTATGCCCAATTTTACAATAATTAAATTGTTAATAGCAACTAAACTACCAGTTTTAAGTAAAAATAGACTCCAGTTTCGGTTTCAAGAGTTCAATAAAATCCACCCATTTATGTCCACGCAGGATGCGGCGTTGGTTTTTAACGACACATTTGAGGGAATTTGGGGAATTAATAATAATATCTTTTGCAGTACTACAAAATTATCTTTAATTTTTACCAAATTCAAATTATATTATTATTAGTACAATAGTAGTATAATTACAACGAGATCGGCAAAAAAATAAATATTTTTAAAAATTCAATTTGAGTAGCCGGGAAAATTTCAGATTTTAAATTTAATAAACTTCGAGATATTTAAATACAACCAAAAAACTCTCGGTCTACTATACTATATTGTGATTATTTTCAGTAAAAGAGGTAAAGTGTATTATGGTAAAATTTTTCTCTTGTGAAAAAGGATGAGATTCTTTGGTTCCTCATAGAGGAACCATTGTTTTAGGTAAAGTTTTGATTTTTGATTTTTTGACATATAAGCACGTTTTGAGATCTCAGGAAGCTAAAAAACCGGTTTTAAAAAAAAGTATGTATGTGTGTGTGTGTGTGTGTGTGTGTGTATGTATGTATGCATGTTGCACTGTTACCGGTGATATTTCATAACCAGTATTTCATTAAGACCTAATTTTTTTTTCAACATTTTTTTCACCAAAAAATCTTGAGGCACTTTTTTTTTTTTAATTTGGATGTAATACCTCATTTTTTTCCATGAATGTACCAATATTTAGAAGTATCGTTTTTATTCGATATTTTAAATCTTACAATTTATTTTTTTTAAAGTTTTTTCACAAAATTTTTGTCATCAAAAAATAAAAAAAAAACCAAACCTTTTTTTCTTTTTGTACGTAGTACCTAATTGTTTTCTATGTGTGTACTAGTTTTATAAATATCGTTTATAGTCAATTTTTGGATCTGATGCGTAATTTTTTGAAATTTTTTTTTTTTAATTTTTGCCGCCAAAAAATACAAAACACACCATAGTTTTTTTTCTTTTTACTCCAGTCAAAATACGGGGGGTGGATAGACTTGCGGTTGCAAATACGAGATTCGCTTTAGTATAGGTTTTTTGGGTCGCTGAACACAAAAATCGAGGTCATGTGGTAAAAAAATGGGGCTTCCTCCTTAAATTTGCAAAAACTACCCCCCAAAAGGGGGTATTTTGATGTATTCGCGTTCTGAGACGATAGATTTGTCCAAGAATTGTTTTCTAAGGGTTTTTAGGGTCGCTAATTAAGAATCTAAATGATTTTTTAAGGTAAAATTAATATTTCACCCTTAAATAAGCTAAAACTACTCCCTCCCCCCAAAAGAGGTGTTTTGGCTATTTTCGCATTTTTTAGGGACAGAATATGTCTCCAAGGGTTTTTTGGGTCGCTGAAAATGAATTTCATGGATATTTTTATGAATAATTAATATATCACCATGGCTTTTACACAGGTAGATCTACGGTTTCTAACTTAAATGTATTTTTGAATTGTGTTGTTTTTGAGGCCTGTAATAATCATAATTCTGATGTCATTTATACTGACATGCAAAGAGCTTTCGATAAGGTTGATATTGGTATACTTCTGAGCAAGTTGGATCATTATGGTATTCGTGGTCCTCTTTTACAGTGGTTTTCTACCATGCTGAAAAATAGGACCCAAAGAGTGAGAATAGGGGATACTATTTCTACTGATGAAATAGCCGTTACATCTGGTGTTGGTCAAGGATCTAAACTTGGACCTTTATTGTTTTTAATTTATATCAATGATATAAAATTTTCTATTAAGTTCTCCCGGTTCTTACTCTTTGCTGATGACCTAAAGTTGTTCAGAGGTGTAGACAATAAAGAAACTCACTCAAACTACAGAGAGATCTAATTTCAGTTAATGACTGGTATGATTATATGATTAATGATGTTGTGCTGAGTAGGGAAACTGTCTATAAGGACCTAGGAATCTATTTTGATACTAGGCTGAATTTTCAGCAGCATGTTGATTTTATTCAATTTAAAGCCCTTAGAGTTCTAAATTTCATAAAACGTAACTCTCGTGAAAAATTTATTTTTCCTATATCTATCCGTGTATTATGTATGGATCCCAAATATGGGGTTCATTGAATATTGGAAAATTTATATGAATCTAAATGCTCCTATAAGGTTACTAAGGGGACTTAGTTATTCATTTAAATTACTTTACCCTACTGATCCTTATTCTTTCAAATCAGTCACAACAAGTATATGTAACATATATAATCTTTATAATTCTCTTTTTGATTTGTTTTCTGATAGAATGGGTACGATTAGAAGGTTGTCATGTAAGTTGCTGGAGTACAATTAACTCTATAAATGGCTTCTAATTTGTTTTAATTTGTACTAACTTTGTATTCTGGTGTAATATGTACTGAATGCATTATTAGGGTAGAAAGAGAGATTAAATTCCTGCATTAATTTAGTTAATTGCTTATTTTCTTATTTCTTTTAAAAAATTTTTTTCTTTTTCTTTTTAAAATTAAACTCTTAAAAATTTTTTTTCATATAAACTACTCTACTGAAAATTGTTATAGGATTTTCTATATTATATAATATTGTAAATTATTTGTATTTGAAGGATTTTATCCTGTATATATTGAAAATAAATTAAATAAATAAATAAATATCACCCCTAAATTACCTAAAACTACCCCCATAAACGGGTGTTTTCGCTATTTTCGCACTTTCTGAAACGTGCAGAAACAGCAAAAACGTCCCTTTTGGGGGTAGTTTTAGATAATTTAGGGGTGATGTACTAATTATTCAAAAAAAATCCATGAAATTCCTTTTCAGCCACCCTAAAAACCCTTGTGGACCTAATCTGGTCGCAAAAAGTGCGAAAACAGCGAAAACACCCATTTTAGGGGTAGTTTTAGCTAATTTAGGGGTGATTTATTAATTATTCATAAAAAATCCATGGAATTCGTTTTCAGCGACCCAAAAAACCCTTGTGAACCTATTCTCTCCCCAAAAAGTGCGAAAATAGCGAAAACACCCCTTTTGGGGGGTAGTTTTAGCTAATTTAATGGTGAAATATTAATATTACCTTAAGAAGTCATTAAAATTTTTAATTAACAACCCAAAAAACCTTAGAAATCAATTCTTGGACAAATCTATCGACTCAGAACACTTCAAAAATACCCCTTTTTGGGGATAGTTTTTGCAAATTTAAGGGTGAAGCCCCATTTTCTTTACCAAATGACCCTGCTTTTCGTGTTCATCGACCCAAAAAACCTATGCTAGAGTAAATCTCGTATTCGCAACCGTAAGTCCACCGAAACCCGTATTTTGACTGGAGTATTTTGGACGTAGTACTTAATTTTTATCTATGAAAGTATAAATATCTAGAATTATCATTTGTAAAGGATTTCTCCACGTGATACGTAATTTTTATAAATTTTCTCAATAAAAAAATTTAAAAAACAACATAATTTTATTTTTTCGGGACATAGAACCTAATTTTTTTTCTATGAAAGTACTAATATTCAGAACTATCGAACCACTGTGATAGGTAAAATTTCGATTTTTGATTATTTGGTATATAAGCACACTTTGAGACCCCAGGAAACTAAAAAACTGATTTTTAAAAAAAGTCTGTATATGCGTGTGTGAGTAGTATGACAATGTACGTTTCACATCACTTGGGGGTGGGGGTAACAGTGGGTGGGGGTTGGCCTTGCATGATGTGGGTGGTTGCGCAATTGCATGAGGGGTAATTCAAGGTCATGGGGGTGATTGACCAGGAGCAGCTGGAGTAGTTCAAGGTGGGAGGAAGGGGTGATTGACCTAAGGGTTATGTATGTGCAATTGCACGAGGGGTATTTTGGGTTGTGGTGGAGATCAATGACCTTGGTAATTATTTTTTTGGTAATTACGATTTATTTTGAAAATAAAATTTTTATATGGACTAAGGATAAAGGGTTAAAAAAAAAATAATCACATTTTTGTATTATAGATATTTTTATTATTAAAAAAGAAAAAAAACAAACAAATAAATATAGTATATATATTTTTAAAAAGATAACACTTTTTAGTAATAAAAAAAAATGTATGAAATTTAAAAGTTTGAAAAACAAAAAAAAAGTTTAAAAAATTATGATTAAGTTTTTAAAAAAGAAAAAAGCTTAATAAGAAAAAAAAAAAAATAAATAAGAAATATAATTATGTTTGTGTACATTATTAAATATTTATAATAAAATATAAATATTTAAAATCTATAAAAAAAAAATATTTATTTTGATTTTATATAATTATAAACATATTTAAGACAATATTATAATCACTTTTTAATATAATAAAAACACACGTTATACAAAATTTTCTTTTTATCAAAAATAGATTTCACTATCATTGATTTAGCTATAATCTTCTAAAATTAAAATAAAAATATGCGATTGATATATCGATTTATGAAATTAATAAAATATTCCATATTTTTAATAGGACCCAAGCAAAAAAAATCATATGACTAATCATATAATTTATCATATAAATAATCATATAAATAATCATATAATTAATCATATGATTAATTGAACCCAATAATCATATAAATAATTATATGATTATTTATATGATTAATTATATGATTTTTCAAAAACAGCTAATTTTTTTTTAAAAATTTAAAAACTTGTAAATTTTTCTAATTTATCAAAAAAATTTATTGTTTCGTAAATTTTTGAAAACAGCTTTTAATAAAATGGTAACATTAAATTTTATTAGCCTTTTATAATTATGATTTTTTTAAATTTTTATTATTTTAATAGAAATGAATACTTATTATTTTAAATCAATGCCTTAAAAATTTTTTAAATTAATTAACAGTAATTTGATGAAGAGAACAAATTTTAGCTTCAATTAACTCCTTCTAAAATAGTATTAGTATATAGGCTAATCCACGTTATTTTAAATCAATAAAATGATTTAGAAGTTTTTTCAAATATAGAAACTAATCTTAGGTTATTTTTATTATTATTTGTATATTTTGATGGCTCTGTCAATTTTAACATGGAACAAGTTTATAAAGAGTAGGTACCCTTGAAATCTGAAAATCAAGGGGATGGGGGTAAAAATTGTCCGATTTAAGGGACTTAGAATAGTTTAGAATCTTAACATATAAAATAATGGTGCAGGGGTGGATACAGAAAGCCTCTCTAGGGGAAGGGGGGGCGAATTTCTGAAAAATACGTGTAAAAACCGTAAAATTTTCAAAAAACATGCAAAAATTTCTAAAAAACATGCAAAATTTAGGCTCTGGAGGGGGCGAGCACCCTTACGCCCCTCCCCCTCGCTAAATCAGCCGCTGTAATGGTGGTTTATACATATTAAAAACTATAAAAATAGTGAATTTTATTGTAAAGTTGCGTAACATTTGCATTATATCTAGCCTTCAGCTGTAATTTAACATGCTCCATGCATTCAGGTTATGTTTACACAATCCAGTTATAAGTTTTTATAGTAAGATTTAAAGTAATAAATTATTTTTTAATTTAAAGCAATTTACAATTAATAAAGTAAATAACAATTTAATAAATAATTAAAATATATTTTAGTATTTTTAAATTATTTATTTTTAGATAATTTTTTTTTATAGATTAAATGATTAAATTAGTAACATTAAAGTGTATAATTAACAAAATTATACATTTTTTCTTAATATTATATAGCATAAATTAATTTTTAACAATAATTATTTTTAAAATATTAGAATTTTAAATTAAATGAGAAACAAAAATAAAATTATAATTAAAAAATAATAATTAACTAGTTTTAATTAATGTTTATGATTAAGTGGAAAGAAACATATTTTCCAATTTTTTTGGAAAAAGAAAAATGCAGATCTATTAAACGTTTACATTATCTCGGATCTTGTGCTTGCTTGTTTGATACGTATTGCTAATTTTTCTTGTTATAAAATCAAAAGCATTATATAAGAACACTGAAATATTCTCTTCGTTTAAATTTTCCTTGCGTATTAGCACATCGCTGTATAAGCCTGAAATACAGAAGTAATTTATAAAAATCTTCTAAAAGTTTTATTTTTTATTAAAATCATAAACTTACTTAAAGTTAACAATAATTTTTTTTCATCAATTTTTGCAGGTTTTACGCCATTAATTTTTCTTTGCGTCTTAGACTCGTCTAATGCCACCTTTACTAACTGTTTCTTGGTCCACATAATATTAACAATGTCTTTAAGTACCATAGTTGGTTTCTTTATTCTTAAAATGTTCCAAACATGTAGGTTGATACTCTTGTTACATCCTAAGTAAATCTAGATAGATAAAAAAAAATTTATCAACAATGCACGTTAAAGAATATTAAAATTGTTACTTTTACTTCAGATGTCCTTTCAAAACCACTGTATACAGACGTGTATTCAGTAACAGTGTACAGCCCTGTATAAAGTTTTCCTTGGCTTACAGACACTGTTTACAGTTAACATTTATTTTCTTTTTTGAAAGTAAATTACTAATTATCACAAGAAATTGGCCCTTTGGATGCAGAATATGGTCAGGGGTGAAAAACACTACTCAGAGGAACAAAATAGGGGCAAAATGGGCCCATTTGGCTCAAAATAAAATAATAATGTAAGACTTGATTCCTGAGGGTATAAATGGACACCGAAGGTGAAAAATAGATCCCACATGAAAACCAATAAATGCCAACAGATAAAATCAGAATCAGGGGCAATAAAATCATATCCAGGGGCCTTCTAGGCTTCTAGGCCCAATAGGACTAAAATGATATTCTGATCTATAAATTGATCTCCAGGGATGAAATTAAACGGTAGGGGTAAAAAATGGCTCCAGCATGATAAAATAATTACCAAAAGATAAAATAAGCCATCCAGAATCCTAATGGGCCCAAGGAAGATGAAGCCAATGTGAAGCAACCTTTTAACATGGAACATGTTTATAGGGAGGGTACCTGGGAAATCAGAAATTTAAGGGGGAGTCAAATGCATCCGATTTAAGGGCCCCCCTAAGGAGGTCAAATTTGGAAAATTTTAGGGGGGGAGGTCTGATGGGACTTCTATTAGAATAATTTCGATTTAGGGTCTTGGAATAATCCGGCTTTAGGGACTTGTAATAATTCAGGTTAAGGGTTTTTTTTATATTTAATGATTTTCCTTTGTCAGAAAATAATAATTATGTGTAAGAATGAAATACCTTATTATTTTGAAGCTTAGCGTATCTCGGCTGGTCTTCTTGATCTCGTGTATAGTTAAGAGCCTTTATAATGGTTCGAGCTCTATTATTCCGTTTTCGTATACCTGCGCCAATTAAAAAAAATAAGTTAGTGCTAATGCACTATTTTATCATTCTTAAGAGTACTGCGTGGATGCCATTTTGGTGTATCTAAGCGAATCAGAGCACTGTAATTTTTTTCATTTTTTTTTCTCATTTTCCCGTCCCATAAGCTTAATTTTAATTACAATAAAAAAAGAAAATTAGAAAAATGATGTATGAAAAATTCTGCAGATGCGATAACTTTTCCTCTTCACGAAAAATTTTATAAAACAATATAATAAATAAAAGAAAATTTCGTATTAAAAAATCATCTGCTCCATGAGCAATGGCAGAGCAAGAGATTTTTCGATACAATATTTTCTTTTACTTATTATATTGCATTAGAAAATTTTTTCGTAAAATGAGAGAGTTATCGTATCTGCAGAATTTTTCATAGATCATTTTACTAATTTTCTTTTGTTATTTTAATTAAAATTAAGCTGATAGGACGGTGAGAAAGCGCCCATTTACGAGATTGGCTGAAAAAATGGCATCCATGCAGTACTCTTAAGCAATACTAACTGAAAAAAAATATGTAAAAATAATAATAATAATTAATGTGAAACCTTCTCTATGATTCACATTTTGTTCTTCGTCCATATTTTCTTGAATAATATCTTCTTCAATCTGATTTTCAATTCGTTGCCTTATAACATGGTCGTTCACATGCAAAAAATTATCTCCTTCTGGAGGTACTCTGTTAGCTACAGTTGCAGGTCCATTATTATTTAAGCCATGATCACCATCGTCTAATCTTCTATTCAAATTGCCTCTTTCATTGTGTACTCTCATTTGCAAATTATTTCCATCATCATCGCCTTGTCCTCCTTCTAAATTGTTTATTTCTTGGTATAATCTGTTTTGCGTTTCGATTTCAGTATTACTTTCTACTTCTTTTTCAACATTGCATCTTTCTTGGTCTAATCCATTTTGCATCTGATTTGTATTATCTAGTACCGTGAAACAAATTTGATTATCATTTAAAAATGTTTACCATAAGTATATAATACAAAATTTAATTATTTTATTTTTTTCCAACCATCAGCGTTAGCATCTCCTTGAAGGAATAATCTTAATTCTGCTGCATTTTGCTTCGAAGCGATCTTTTTAGCATGATCAATTTTTGATTTTTTGCTTACCTTCAAAAAATATAAAAAAAGTTAATTATAACAGAAAATAGAAAACTGAGCCAAAAAAAATTGAGAATTTTTTGCGATCGCATCTTATTAACTTTTCAGTCACGTACTCACGTAACACTCACGTAACACATATAATTTAAATATGACTAGCATTAACTTACATGCTTAGGCGTTAAATCTTCTTCAAGAGAATCGTTTGATGTACTCCCAATTAGCCTTTTAGAAGGGTACCTCAATCTTAAATTTTTTGTAAGTTCTTTGACATCGTCAGGGGATGCTAAAATTTTAAATTAAAACAAGAATCCCATCATTTAGTAATCACACATAAATTTATTTTAACATAGGACATCTTTAACAAAAATAACCACGTAGTCTAACTCCCTGAATACATTATTTTGAAAAAATAAAAAATAAAAATAAAAATAAAAATAAAAATAAAAATAAAAAATAAAAAATACATGTTAAAAATAAGGCAAAGGCGGTTTAAAAATATTTACCATAATGATTTGGCATATGATAAACCGAACCATATTTAACCATAATAATAAACTATGGGGTGGTTAATCATAGGTACATTATATATTGACCCAAAAAGATTTCTGTCGTCTCCTGGAAAACCTTCGGGATGAAAACGAACCGTTAGGGGGAAGGCTAAAACCCTGAAGGTAAAATTTTCACCTTTAACTATTTTCCATTTTCCAAGATTGTGGAACAAAAAACATTATAAAAGAAAATTTCCACATTACCTGGGGGTTTTCGAGGTTGAGAAAAACGTTTTTATGTATGAAAATTTTCATTTGTCACCCCAGAACTTTTCCGATTTTCCAAAATGGTGGATCAAAAAACATTTAAAAAAACTTTATACATTACGCGGGAGTTTTCCAGGTTGAGAAAAATGTTTTTATGAATGAAAATTTTCATTTTTTTTCCACAGCATATTTTCCGATTTTCCAAAATGGCGGATCAAAAAACAGAAAAAAGTACTTTCTACATTACCTGGCAGTTTTAGAGGTTAAGAAAAACGTTTTTATGAATGAAAATTTTCTTTTTTTCACTCCTGAATATATTAAGATTTTCCAATATGGCGGATCAAGAAACAGAAAAAAAGGAACTTTCTACATTACCTGGGGATCTTAGAGGTTGAGAAAAACGTTTTTATGAATGAAATTTTTTTTTCACGCATAGTACTCATACGTACAATATGAAATTTATAAATTAATGTATTAAATTATAAAGTATAATAAAATAAAAAAATTGATACATGCAAGCATATACGTATGTAAAAATTGAATCTTTAATGAAACAAAAAAACGCATTTAATTTTAATTAATAAGACTCCTTGTACTTATTTATTTAAAAACTTGTTTCACCTATTCTCAAATTCTAATGCTGTAATTTTTGACATGTATCTGCAAAATAAAATAAATTTAATTTTATTTTATTCAGAAGTAAAGTCACTGAATTTAGGGAAATATACGAAATGGTTTTTTTTGTAAGTTATTTTTGTTCCACCATCTTGGAAAATCTTAAAATATTCTGGAGTAAAAAAATGAAAATTGTTATTCATAAAATCGTTTTTCTCAACCTCAAAAACACCCAGGTAATGTAGAAAGTTTTTTTTTTCAGTTTTTTAATCCGCCATTTTGGAAAATCGGAAAATATGCTGTGGTAAAAAAAATGAAAATTTTTATTCATAAAAACATTTTTCTCAACTTGAAAAAAACCACGAGTAATGTAAAGTTTTTTTTTATGTTTTTCGACCCGCCATCTTGGAAAATCGGAAAATATGCTGGGGTGAAAAAATGAAAATTTTTGTTAATAAAAATATTTTTCTCAACCTGGAAAACCCCCGGGTAATGTATAAAGTTTTTTTTTATGTTTTTCGATCCACCATTTTGGAAAATCAGAAAATATTCAGGAGTAAACAAAAATTTTCATTCTGAAAAACGTTTTTCTCAACCTCTAAATAGTCCTGTCGCCAGCAATGCTATTTAATGCCATAAAATCCTAAAATAGTATAAAAGTTCCATGGAAAAAAATGGCTGGTATTTATGTTTTTTGACCCGCTAAACACGAATCCGAGGTCTATTTTGCAAAATTCGTGGTCAATTTTTTTTAATTAACAAATTATTGGCCAATTTATTTGTTTCCGGGGTAGATAAAAACGTTTTTATGAATGAAAATTTTCATTTTTTAGCCCCAACATAAAAAATTTGTATTGTATTACGAATCCTTTATGAAATAAATTAATTAAAAATTAAATGTGCATTATACATCACAGCTTGTTATGCAGAAATTTTATTCATAACCTTCACAAACTTTTTTAATAATCCTAATACAAATCCCCATTTATTTATGTCAAATTTTTCCATAGGATTAATCGGAAGCTTCGCCCTCTGCAACCATTTTTAGCAGAAGTAAAATGCAATCCTTATCACCAAATTTTTTAGGCTGTGAGCATTTTTGTCCATGAGAAGCATTTTTGGCAGTGGAGTTGCCGTTAGCCAAAAATATGCTATAGTAAAAAAATGAGACCTTTCATAATTTAAAACGTTTCTCTCATCCTCGGAAACCCCGAGGCAATGTAAAAATCTTATTCTGAAATAGTTTTTGGTCCGCCATATTGGAAAATTGGAAAAAAATGTTAAGGCTTAAAAATGAAAATTTTCATTAATAGAAAAGTTTCTCTCGACCCCGAGAACCCCTAAGTAATGTAGAAAGTTTTTATTTTTATATTTTTTGGTCCGCCATATTGGAAAATTGGAAAAAATTTTGGGGCTAAAAAATTAAAATTTTCATTCACAAAATCGTTTTTCTCGACCCCGAAAACCCCCAGGTAATGTAGAAAGTTTCTATTTTCATGTTTCTTGGTCCACCATATTGGAAAATTGGAAAATTGTTTTGGATGAAAAATTAAAAATTACGAAAATTACGCCTCCAGGATATCAGTTTTTTTCGTATGGTCCATTTTCATCCTGAAGGTATTCGAGGAGATGACAGAAATTTCAGGGAGTTCGGAGTTAATTCCATAAATCAGGGAGTTAACTCTCTGTTTTAGGTGGCTAACTCCCTGTTTTAGGGAATTAACTCCCTGAAATAACTCTCTGACTTCTGAGCCAGGGGCCCTATTCGCGATCTTTATGTATACTATGTATACATATTTCTATTAAAATATATACAGGCTGCTACCCAATAGGTACTATCTAAAAAAGTCTCTCGAATAGCTATAGCCGCTATACCCGCCATACTTACTATAGTAAATTTACTACAGTATTATATACTTTAGTATAGCGGCTATAGCGGCTATAGCTATTCGAGAAACTTTTTTTGATAGTACCTATATTGGGTAGCAGGCTGTATAATACTGTACATTTACTATATAGTAAGTATAGCGGGTATAGCGGCTATTACTCCAGTCAAAATACGGGTTTGGTTGTATTTTCACTGGCGAACACGAGATTTGCTCTACTATAGGTTTTTTGGGTCGCTGAACACGAAAATCGGGGTCATTAGACAGAGAAATTGGGGCTTCACCCTTAAATTTGCAAAAACTACCCCCAAAAAGGGTTTTTTTTTACATATTTGCAATTTGAGCGCTCAGATTGGCACCATACGGGTTTTTCGGGTCGCTGATCAAGAATTTTGACTTATTTTTCATAAATAATCAATATTTCACCCCTAAATTGGCTAAAACTCCCCCCCCCCCCCCAAGGGGGTTTTTTGCTATTTTAGCACTTTGAGCATCCAGGATATGTTCATATAGGTTTTTTGGGTCGCTAATCAAGAATTTCGACTCCTTTTTCACAAATAATCAATATTTCACCCTTAAATTGGCTAAAACTCCCCAACCAAGGGGGTGTTTTGCTATTTTCGCACTTTGAGCACAGGATATATCCATATAGGTTTTTTGGGTCGCTATAATGAAGAATTTCGACTCCTTTTTCACAAATAATCATTTCACAAAATTTGTTCAGTTATATGTTTTTAATTAGAATTATATGTGTTTAATTTCCTGTATTTCTTATCATTGTAAAGCACTGTTTGTACAATATTTTACATTAATAAATGATTTTATTGAGTATGCATTATATAAAAAAAAAGAAAATTTTAAGTTTCATTTATTCATTTTTTCCTTCGTAATAATAATTTATTTTTCAGGTAAGTTTATTTTTTACTTTTAGGGGTAGTTGTAGCTATTTTAGGTGAAATATTGATTATCTAAGAAAAAAATTCAAAATTCTTGATTAGCGACCCAAAAACCCTGTATGGATATATCTTGGATGCTCAAAGTGCTAAAATAGCAAAACACCCCCTTGGGGGGGAGGGAATTTAGCCAATTTAGGGGTGAAATATTTACTCCAGGAAAGCAGGTAAAATCTGGTAGCAGTAATTACTGGCAAGTCAGATCAACTTGAAACTTTTTGCAATTTGTCAAGAAAGGTGTCTAGTTCAGAAGTAAACAACTTCCGTTGCCAAAAGGGTGGGGGGGGGTTTAAAAAAAAAATAACCTAACCAATCGATAAATTACCATATTTTAAGATAAAAACATTGGTTGCAACTTTTCATAAAAATGCACCCCTTCCGAGTTATAGCGCAATAAAAAGTGTGATTTTTGCCAAAAAATTTTTTTTTTTTTCAGTTTTTTTAATTTTATTTGAAATCTGGTAGAATTACAAAAAAATTATATATTACTAATTTGAAGTATTTTCGTTGACAAAGACAGCGGTTTTTTTTTTGCGTACGATTAATATTAAAGGAGATATGACAAGGCAAAAATGGTTGTTTAACGAAAAATGAAGAAACCGGATCGTTCTGGCGTAAATATCTGGAAAAATATTACTTTCACAAAAAAAATTATTCTAATCATTTTTCAAGATGATAAAATTGGGAAAATTTTAAGACCACCTAGAACCGTTTAAAATAACCAGAAAAAAAGTTATGGGCAAAATAATTTTTTTTCCAAAATTTTTCATGCCAATTTTTTAGCGCCATCTGGGCTGAGTTGCTTCGAAAAAAAAATCCTTTCGTGAAAAGTCAGAACACTTGTTTCTATATATGTCCAGCAATTTTCAGCCCTATCGGGTAATTATTGTTTATGTTTTGGCCTGATAAAGTTGGGTAAAATCGTGTATTTTTTAAAACATTCTTAGTTTTTGGCCAGCAGCGTGAACATTATTTATTTTAAACAGCCAAATTTTTTAGCATGTATTTCAAGTTGTTAGTACTTCAAGATTTGGTTATAATTTGTCATCTGCAAGCAGATTTCGCCGTTTAAAATTGCCTATTTTATGTTTATAACGAAAAATGCTCTTTTTTGTCGGGCGAAATTTAAGAAAAATGGCTGATCCAATTGAAATGTTGCATACGACATGAAATTTTGGCGTTAACCTTAGCTTTAAAATTGTTCATTGTACATCTCGTTATCATTAACCAAAAAAAAGTTATGGCCAAAATTCCTTTTTTTTTTTGCAATTACAAAAAATTTTTATAGTTAATCCATTATGTCCCTCTGTTTCTAAGTCTTATCATAAATTTTCGTACAGTACCGTATGTTTAAATGATAACTCAATAAAATGCTGCTGTAAAGTTTCAAATTTCGACTTTTTTCAGCTGTAAATTTGCCGTAAAACCTAAAGTAAGTAATAAAAAAGGCACAAAATTCAAAGATTTGTGTTTTTTTCGTGTAAATATTTTATTTTATGGAAAATTTTTACACGACAAATCTTTATAGGCAGGGGATTTTTCAAGCACGTTACTGGGGGGGGGGGGGGGGGGTGAACTTCCAATTAATTCAATTTAGACTTGAATGATTTGAGTTTAGATTTATAACTGAAATTTTTTTTCATGTAGGGACTTTGAATAATTTTGATTTAGGACTTAAAATTATTTTTAGTATGTATGTAATACATAAAGATCGCGAATAGAGCCCCAGGGAGTATAACTACGTGGTTATTTTATAGTGAGGAACCATACAATTGTTTATTGGCAGCATTTTTTGTTTTGTCAGAGAAATGGTTGGCAGCGATGCTATAATCACAAATATTCGCGAAATTAATACCGATTTTAGCCAACCAGAGTTAATGGTTTTTTAAAATAGGCCGTATAAACTTCATCGTACCAGCTCTGAAAAATTATACCCTATGTTTTAGAGCAACTATCACAAGCTATTAAAATAATTAGTAAGAGAGAGACAAATTATCTAGTTATAAACATGAGTTATAAACATGATTAATTACACATAGAAACTAGTTGATCTGAATCATAATGTATTTTATTTACTTAAGACAGGGGTCAGATGCCGAACGTGTTTTCACAGCTTTGAGAAAACATACTCCTGTATTTTACAAAGCAGTGTATATCTGTTTAGAATTATATATTGTTTTCTGTCTTACAAAGCAATAATAACGGAAAACAGTTCGCAGTATGTACACCATAGAATTATTCTATGATGTACACCCCGTACACGAACCTGTGTATCTCTATATACTATGTAAAAACACGTTCAGCATCTGACCCCCAGTCCGCATGGCTTCCCACGGTGCCAGTATTTCATCAGTGAAGCACGCATTTTTGTCTACGTTTTTATCTTTTTAAAAATTTTTTAAATTTTATTAAAATTAATAATACTTTTTAGTGTAATAAGGAAAGATTTGTGCTTTGATTATGTTAAGAGTAATGCCTGGTAATGCATTGCAACGTATATGTGTAAAACAAATTTAAAACAAAATAAAAAGACTAATAAAAATGCTAAATTTTTACACGTGGTCTATAAAATTTTTATTGTGTTTGGGTAAAAAAACGGAGTTAAACTATTTTATTTAAATAAATAAAAAATATACGTAAAAGTGTAGAGTAAAGTAATAAAATAATGTATCGTAAATAATATTTTGTTTTATAAAATCAATTAGTTTAATAAAAAGAAATAATGTCCAAAACAAGAAAAAGTAAGAAGTTTTGGATATATTGCAATCAATGCTAATGTATTTTAACAGTGAAACATGCAACACTTTATGATCAAAATTGTCCACAAACACTTCCTTTATAGCATAGGTACATAAAAAATAATGTTTTGAACACCATATTAGAAACTCAAAAAATAACAGGTGAAATATATAAAAAAAAAATTTTAAATTAACTTGCAAAAATATTTAAGTACAAAATTGCCTGAAAATGTAAGTAAACAAGAACTGTATAATATTGTGTTTTTATCAGAATTAGCCTTAAAATTGTGTCAAACTGCTATCGGTGATTCAGCTTTAATTCATAACAATCAAAATTTTATTGTGAAGAAGGCATAGCCAAAGACCGGATTAAATCTAACTTCTGCATGCTTAACAAAAAATGGTAATTATTAATTACTTTAATCAATTTAATAAATATTTATAAAATTCAAAATTAATTTTCTATTTTAGCTATAGAGTTGGATAAAATAGAAGGATCAATTGGTATAAGTAAAACTAGACTTTGAAGCTGTAACAGCGAGTAAAATCGTTAGTGAATCAATTGGCCGGAGTAGTTTATCAAATATGAATCTTGAACTCAGAGTTTTAATTAAAAATTATAATCATGAACATATATTTTCAGTAGGTAATAGATTAAGCAAACATTATTACGGAAAAAGATTCATTTATAAAGTAATTGAAATCAAATCCAGTGAAAAGTTGTGTGATCTATTTAAAAACTTAAAAATTGAAGAAAATAAAAACGAACAGTTAAAATTATACTTATCGATGTATTCAACAAAATGGAAAATATTAGAAAACTTAGAACAAAAAGAAACTAAAGTGAGGAAAACTAATACTAAAAGTTATGCTATCGGTTATTCTAAATTATTGACGGATTTAAAAAATATATTTAAAATTGGACTAAAAAAATTTAAAATAGCAGAATTAGATAATTACCCAGTACATAAAGGTATATTGTAATATGGCCCAGTAGGAATTGGAAAATCTATGATAAGTGAAGCTTTATTTTCAGAGCAAAAATCATAAAATTAATGCACTTCAAATTTATAAAAAAATGTTCGAGATACTGAATAAAATATTGATAATAAAATATAGCTGTAAATAAAATATTTAAAGAAGTTTTTGAAAAATCACCATCTATTTTTTATATAGAAAATATAGACTTATTATTTTCAACAAAAAAATATTGCTATAACTGATAATAAAAAAAGAGTATTAGATATTCTTATAAAATTTTTTGATGAAATACAGGATAAAAATGTTATGTTGTTAACAACATCTTGACCAGACTCAGTGGATAATATGTTAAGAAGACCAGAAAGAATGAGTAAATAGTTTGAAATTCCAGTGCCTACATGCAGCATGAGAAAAGAAATTATTTTATATTAATTGAGCAATGGTCACATGCTCTTTCTAATGAATAAATCAAAGATATTGCTTATAATACGCATGGTTGTGTAAATGCTGATTTGCATACTCTACGTACAGAAGCAGCATCAAATGCAATAATTAGAGCAACTCAGACTTTTATTAGTAATCCTAAAAAAATTACCGTTTTAAAAAAAGATTTTGATTTATTGGTGGTTTACCCATCCTCAATGAAATAAATTATCATTGATGTTCCAAATTTTAAATGGGCTAATATCTAAAATTAAAGTTAGCTCAGGCTGTTGAGTGGCCATTAAAAATCCAGAAGCTTTTGAAAGAATAGGGGTATCACCTCCAAAAGGTATTTTAATGTTTGATCCTCCTGGATGTTCAAAAACAATGATTGCCAAATCATTAGCAATAGAAAGTAAATTAAATTTCTTAAATATTGAGGTAATAATTTCATTAATATAATTTCTTATTATAAACAAATTAAATATAACATAAAAAACTATGTAAAGATTTTTTTTAGGGTCCAGAACTGTTTTCAAAATGGGTTGGAGACTCTGAGAAAGCTGTAAGAGATCTTTTCAAAAAAGCAAGACAAGTTGCTCCATCAATTATTTTTATCGATGAAATAGCTCTAGTTATACAGGTAGTAATGTACAAGAGCGAGTCTTAACTCAATTATTGACAGAACTAGATGGTGTCACTTCATTAGAAAATGTTACATTAGCAGCTGCAACTGATAGTCCAGATAGGCTTGATAAAGTAAATAAATAATTTTTATTTTTCTAAATTTAATTATTAATTTAAATAATTTATATTATACACTATAATCTTTTTTTAATTCAAGCTTTGGTAAGACCAGGAAGATTTTATAGATAAATTTATGTTCCATTACCAGATGCTGAAGCTAGGAAAAAAATTTTTTAAATAAAAGTGAAAAAAATGAAAATTTCAGATGATAATATTTTAAAAGATCTAGTTAAATCAACTTAACAATTCAAGTTTTTTCAGTTAATTTTTACTATAAAAGAAAAAATAGAATTAAAGACTTACAGCCAAAAACTTCGATGGAACATTTTCTATATAAATCATGATTATGTTTTTCCGTACAAGTATCTAAACATTTAATACATTTAGCGTAAAACTTTACGCCTTTTATCTTAGTTTTTTCGTTAAAGTGTACTTTTACTTTTTCATCTTCTACTGTGTTCCATTTATAAACATCTGATGTTGGAATTGTAAACCTTTTGTCCCTGAGTTTTGTAAAAATTATACTTGCAAAAGCAAACATTGTGATATTTTCTATCTGTAAAAATTAAAAATACATTTCATTGATTCAAGAATAACTAAATCTGATCAAATAAAACATTTCTCCTTACCTCTTTTGGAAATAAATATGTTGCAATATTTTCATGAAATTGATATTAATAATTTAAAAATTATTTTCTTGATCTCTTTTTTTATAGTGTTTTTGATTTTAGCTTGTATTTAAATTAAATTTGTTAAGATGATAGTAAAAATATTTTTAACTTTACAAATTAAAGGTTAAAAAAAATTTATCAATATTTTCCTTTTTTTTTTTGTTTTAAAAAAATTGAAAAAAATAAATAAATATTGAATTTGAATGATTTTTTTAAAGATTAACTTTTAACCTTGAAAAGTTATAACCTATTTTTTAAAATTAATTTCAACATAATATTTTAGCATAAAAAATTAAAATTGGGACCTACATAGTTTTTGACGTGAAAAAAATTTAGTTAAAATATTAATGAAGAAAGGGTTCATGAAGTAAAAAAATAAAGGTAATTTTATAAAATTAGTTTATGTTTATATTTTGGGAATTAGTTTAAAATTTAATTTACAGATTTATTCTGCCAAATTTATTATCACTGCTATGCATCAAGGCTGTTAAATACTAAAATTTTACATAACAGTATTTAGTGGATAATTAGCGATAAAGAAAAGTAAGCATTATTTAAAAAATATTTTATTGTTATCTTGTAAACAATCTTCTAATTGTGTAATTATGTTAACTGTTATGGGGATACATATATCCATGTTCAACTACATAGCATTACTATAGTCAACATGCTATATATAGTAAGAAGCCAATTTTGTATGATCATTGTTGTGCAAGATCAAAGGGGTTTACTTGCTTTAGATCTATCATATTAAAATTTGAAATAATTTAAATATTAATTATGCTTAATTAGTCTGAATGAAGCATGCATTAGCACGTATTTATTATTAACTTTTTCTTGAAAATTGGGAAATTTTAAAAAATTATTAAAAATTTAAAGTTTGAATTAGGTTTTTTTTTTAAAGGTACCCTTTTACCAATATTCAATCTAGCTAGAAATTATCCCAAAGGCTAAGTGTGGTTCTAATTGTTATAAAAATATTTTTTATCTGGAATTTTCAAAAAATTGTGCCGATATTTTGGCAGGAAAGCGTAAATTTTCCATCAAATTTAATACTTTTCCTGACTAAAAATCCAGAAAAATTTATTCTCTGATACGCTTGGATTTTTTAGGTCAAATATCACATACACATATACATTATACAATATACATTATACAATATCACATATTCAACAAAAAAAATTGTAATTTAAATTAATAAACAAATAGTAAATTTTTAAACATGTGAGCAAAAAAAGAATGGCCCAGATCGTATTTTAATCCCGACCCAAGCTGAAGCCTCAACCCATCTTTCTTCGAATGGTAAATTGTGATTTGAATGATATAAAAATAAAAAAAATAAATAAGTAATAAAGAAATTAATAAATTAATATATATTTGCTTATTCTACATGTCTTCACTCAGACTCTTATTATTTCTAATGACTTACTAGTTGAAGATTTAATTTGGTAAATTTAAACTAAATGATTATTTTTTTTATTTTCTTTAATTTAGTTACAATGCAAAGGATGATTTATAATAGTTATTTGCATAAAGGGCCAGACTATATTCCCAAAAGCTCAATTTATAGATTAAGAAAAAAGATTAAACTTGATCTGAAGCAGGTAAGGTTTTTATTAAATCCATCGGTTACTCGAAATTCTTATTAAGACACACACATACACTAAGAATTCATTTTGTTAAATTTATTTAGCATCAGCTAAATGCTTTGAAAATTATTATCAATATCGGTATGTGATTATAAAAATTAATGTTTATCGCGAATTTTAATTTTTTTCGGCAACTCCGCCAAAACATTGATTATTTTATAAAAAAGTAGATGAAAAAAATTATTAATTTTTTTTTTTTTATTTGTTTTTGAATAAAATAAACGTTATTTTTAAATATAAAACAATTGTTTAATTGTTTAACGGGTTAACCCCTTTTTTATAATGAAAACAAAATATAAGTTATTAAGATTTATCAGATATTGTATGTTTCTTTTAAAGATAAAATAAGATGTAAGTAAACGAAAGTCTGGAGGCATAGATTTTCAGTGATTTTGATTGAATCTAATTCAACTACTGCAGTTTTTTATATTTTTTTAAAATTTTTATTTAATTATTTTTTAATTTATTTAATAATTAACAATAAATCATTTAAATTTTGGTTCCTCATAGAGGAATTTATCTTTTTTAAAAATATTTTTCCTTTGCACGTGCAGCAGACAATGATAGCAATACAAAGAAGATACCAGTACCAACCGATTCATGTTAGCTAACTTAATTCCATTATGCTATAAACGGCTTCTCTGTGACAGGAAGCTAAAAAACCGGTTTTTAAAAAAAGTCTGTATGTGTGTGTGTGTGTGTTTGTATGTATGTATATTGTATGTAACAGGTGAAATTTCATTCCAATTCTGGTCAATAAAATATTATTTTTATTTTTTTTATGGAATTAAGACCTAATTTTTTTTTCAAAAATTTTTCTATCAAAAAATCTCAAACTAATTTTTTTTTTTTTTAATTAGGATGTAATACCTCATTTATTTCCACGAAAGTACTTATATTTAAAAGTACGATTTTTACTCAATACCTCGAATCTGATAACTAATTTTTTGAAAATTTTTTTCACCAAAAAATACAAAAAATACCAATTTTTTTTTTCTTTATGGATGCAGTACTTAATTTATTTATGTTAAAGTACTAGTTTTATAAATATCATTTATAGTAATTTTTTGGACCTAATACTTAATTTTTTCAAAATTTTATTTTCAAATTTTTTGTCGCCAAAAAATACAAAAAACGCCAAAATTTTTTTTATTTTAGGACGTAATACTTAATTTTTTCCTATGAAAGTACGAGTATCTAGAATTATCGTTTGTAAAGGATTTCTCCATCTGATACGTAATTTTTCGAAATCTTTTACATAAAATAATTTAAAAAATACCATAATTTTTTTCTTTTTGGACGTAGTACCTCATATTTTTCCATGAAAGTACTAATATCTAGAAGTATCGTTTTTACTCTATAACTGGAATCATATAATTTATTTTTTGAAAATTTTTTTCTCCAAATTTTTTTCACCAAAAAATACAAAAAATACCAATTTTTTTTTTCTTTATGGACGCAGTACTTAATTTATTTCTGTGGGAGTACTAGTTTTAGAAATATCGTTTATAGTAATTGTTTGGATCTGATACGTAATTTTTTCAAAATTTTTTCTTAAAATTTTTGTTGCCAAAAAATACAAAAAACGGCAATTTTTTTTTTATTTTAGGACGCAGTACTTAATTTCTTCCTTTGAAAGTAAGAATATCTAGAATTATCTCTTTGTAAAGGATTTCTCCATCTGATACGTAATTTTTCAAAATTTTTTTTTTCAAATTTTTTTACATAAAATAATTAATAAAATACCATAATTTTTTTTTTTTTGGACGTAGTACCTCATTTTTTCCCATGAAAGTACTAATATCTAGAATTACCGTTTTTACTCATTATCTCCAATCCGATACCTAATTTTTCAAACAATTTTTTTTTTTAATTTTTTAAATAAAAAAATGTAAAAAAAATCAATTATTTTTTTCTTTTTTCTATGAAATTATTAATATCTAGAATTAACTTTCTTACTAGTTATCATTTTTATTACTGAATTTAAACATATCAAAAATTTTTTCTTTAATCCTGTAGCTGGTGTAATTGTGTCTTCAAGATATAACTACACCAGCTACACCAAAAACTGTCAATCAGACATAATTATCATAAAAGAAAATTATGTACTAGTGTAGAATATCTATAACAGTATCAAGGATAAAATAATTCAAAGATCATTCTTAGTTTTTCTTAAGACATTATACTTTGTTAGGTAAAATAGACCATTAAGAACATTTTGTTATTGTTAATGAGGAACCATAGTGCCAATTACTTGGCAGCGTATTTTTCTTAGTGTACAGACACTTTGCATTTTATTTTTTAATACCGAAAGAAAAAGATCTTATCACGAAGACATACAATAAGATTTGAACATGTTTATTTAAAATTATTCAAAGTTTGTACAGCTGAATTTAATGAAATTCCTGATCCTAAATCTACAAATTATTTTAAGACCTTAATAGAAATTATTTAAACAACATTTTAATCTCCACATTTATTAAAAAAACTATTTGTAACCCTTCCTTAAAAACATAAATTTTTGACTTCTAAACTGTGTTGGCTGCCTTTTACAATTACTTATACTCCAGTAATTATGCAGTAATTGTTATGCAACTGCGTACCAACTTGAAAACAGGTTTACGACAGCTAAAGGGTTCACAAATGCCATTTTTTAAAGATTATTTAATAAATTATATGGTTTACTAGGTAATATGTCAAATTTGGGTTATATGAGCAAATTTACGGGATGAAAACTAACCCCAAAATAAAAAAGAATTGAATCATCAATGATAAGCATATTTTTTTGAACTTTTTTTGTAGATTCAAGTATTTTTAAACTTTTTGTTAAATTTTGAACATTATCCACCTTATAAGCCCTTATATGTGTTAAAACTACCCGTAAAAAGGTAGGGTAATAAAAGCTGGTTTAAGGCCTTTCATTATTTTACAGCCACTTTGAACCCCAGATTCGGATTCAATGACCCAAAAAACCTTTAGTATACCTTTTTTCAAGCCGGTACGCGATTTCAACTTTCAACCTCCCCCTCGCATTATTACCGAATTATTAAAATTCATTTTATAAACAAATTTTCATAATTTTTAAAGTAGCAATTTAAACAACCATCAAGGTTTTTTTTATTTGTTTAAAAAAATTTTTTTTAATATTTTTTACAGGTTTCAAGTCCCTCCGATGTTCGTGATGATTTCAGAGTATTTGTTTCTGACAGTTCGCAAAATGCTAACGAAACATTAGAAACTTTAGTTGAAACTTCAGTTTTAGAGAATGTAAATTATTTAAAATATTTATTATTATTTTTTTTTAAATATTTTTGTTAATGACTCATCGCTAATAATTTATAAGAATATTATTCTTTTTTTCGTTTCTTAGATTAAATAAGATTAGATTATTATTCATAAACAAAGCAATGGCTGTATTATCGACGGTCCCTAGGAATAAGATCGTTATTCGCCGAGAGTAACAAAGACTCCCACATCTCGTATTCTGTATACATTGAAATGTCAGCGTCTTTGCTACTCTCGGCGAATAACGATCTTATTCCTAGGGACCGTCGTTATAAGCAAAAAACTCTATATCATTTTTTAAAGTTTTTTGAAGTTTACTTCTTTCTTGTCACCGTACCGTAGTTATTATTTTATTTCTACGAGTAGTTAAAAATGAAAAAATCGTCATGGTGAAATCGTAATGAAATTAGAAAGAAAAAATAAGAATACTTATCCCCACTTGCCGGTAAATCACACTCTGTCCGGTGTTAAGGATGTTGCTTACCTTTTTTGTTTGCGTATAGATTTTAATAAAAGTTGGTATATAACAAGAAATCATATTAAAAAATACATATTTAAAATTAGAAAATCCTAGGGTGATTCCTTCATTATTAAATAATTAAAAATAATTTTGCTTCTCCGAGCATCTTATACACGTGATTCTTATGGGACGACATTTTACAATAAAAAATTAAAGTATTTTTTGCGTACAGTTTTTGATAAAAAAATTATAACATATAAAAAACATATCGTAGAATATAATTATTCAATTTATTTTAGACTTTGGTGGTTTGTTTATAACGAAAATTTTATTTATTTAACAATGCTATCGTATAGCTGTGCGCGCGCAAGGTTCTCGCTTCTATAGTAATATGATAGAAAGAGAGAGTAATAGTTTCTATTATCCCCAGCTTATTGGTAGTTATCATCCTTAAATTTTTTTTTCTTCGCCGGCAGACCCCGAGCATAATCGTGGGTGTTCGGAAAGATTAGAAAGATATACATTGTTGATCGCCAGTATACCGATCGTAAATAAGGACGCTTGGATGATTTCGGTGTTAAATTTTGTAGTGATTTAAAATAAATCAATTGTACACAGTTTTTAAAATTTTTATTTCTAAATTTTACTTTTATAAAATTGTTTTAGAAAGAAGTAAACTTCACCCTTTTGTCCCTAGACAATCTGTCCGTTTTTTTATAAATCAATAAGTTTTTAGGGTTACTGACCCTGGTTTGGAAGTGCAAGACAAGTAAAAAATTTTTATATTTTATGAATTACAGCCATCGTTTAGTTAGAATATATATTTAGAACTTTTGTCAACCTTCATTGTACCAATTAATACGAATTAAGATATCTTTCATTTTAGAATGAATTAAAAGAATTTATGAGTTATTTATTAAGAGAAAATTGCTAAATCTTTAGACAAGAACTTATTGTTTAAGCAAAATATTTATATCAAAAACTTATTTAACACAAAGTGCATAAACTGTAAATTTTAGATATATTAGGTTTGAATTTCAAAACAATATTTTATTAAATGCCAATACAAGTTTTGATTATTAAGCATTTTTCTATAAAATACATAAACAAAAAATTTAATTGAATTAAGTAAAGAATTATTAAAGGACATTTTAATAAAAAACCCTGCCTATAGTAAAGAATGTAGTAAAAATAAAACAAAAAAACTTATAACAGACAACCAATGAGCAATGTTATATGTTCACTTATAAATAGTTTTCTTAATTTTAACATATACTCCCTAATTATATTGTAAGTCCTACTACTACTACAACTACGTATAATAAATCTAGTTCTAGGGTCCCTAGCTAGGTGTTTTAGGGTCCCTAAAAGTCTCTAAATTGAAAATATTTTAAGTCCATTTGATCCCCCCTCTGCTGAAAAGGACTTTTTTGGGCACCCCTCCATATGAAAATGTTCAATGTTAATATATATATATTAGTCCTAACAATATATTATTATTTATCTATCACGCAGAATGCAGATTGAATTTTGAGAGGTCTCGTCGCTCATATTTTCCCCTGACGCGAAGCTTTTGAAATTATTTCGTTCACATAACTCATACCAAGCTTCACCTACATGTTGTGTTTGTAATTGTGCAAGCGCCAAAATTTTTGTACCCTTGATGCTTAATAATGCCAATTTATTTTTTTGATTTTTCTTGGAGAAATTATATAGTATTTTATAAAAATCGGTTCTCAAACTGGTACCCAAAATCATCTCGATGTGCAAAATATGCGAGAAAATATGTTTTTAATAAACTTTTATTTTGAAGTAGCAAATGAATCTGTTTCATAAATGTCATATTTAATAAAAAAAAAAGTAAAATTGGTACATGAAGAGTTGTTACATTAATTACACAAGGCCCGAAAAAACTCTTGTTCTTAAAAACAAAGTATACTTATTGCATATGTTTTTCGGTGTGCTGGAATGTACCTAGGGTCAGAATCCATTTATGCCCCATAAATTTCGTCCCCGATTCTTTCGAAAATAGCAAAATTTGTATAGGCTTTACCTTATTTTGATATACGGTATTTGTATTTAAATGTGATAAAAATTTTTTGTGTAAAAAACTGATTTTTCAATAAAATAAATTTTAAAGTAACTTTTAAAAAAACGTTGATATTGCAAAAACATATATAAGAATTTTTACTGTAGAAAATGATTTTATATTATTTAGCGATACTTTACGTATTTTTCTAAATTGTTAAGTACTATATCGGTTAGATCGATCAAAAGTTATTCAAAAAATCATACTTTATGACTAATTGTATATGGGTGCTTTTCACAGGAACGGTAAACATAGTGTCCCCCCCATTTATATCCGAAACGAAAGCTATTTTGCACTTTTTTTTCTTTTAATAAGTTGCTAAATAATATTTTTTTAAAGTCACAACCTACTGTGCATATATTGATAAGTTAACAAAAAATTTTTCTGGAGTATGTGTTCATATATGTTCAAAATGTCGCCACCATCCGCAGTCCTTTTGTTTAACTATAAACTCTGAGTATTAACAAACGGCTTAAATTTTGAAGTTAAATTTTTCTGTAGGATGCATATGACGTATTTAGGTCCCAAAAACTCATTTTTTTCAACGAAATAAATTTTCATGCAATCCTCTTAGCTTATCGTCACATATAAGTCTGTCAAAAGCAGATAAAATTTTGTAACCGTTTACAACTACCCTTTACAATAATTTAAGCTGTAAATTATATATACGTAGCGTGTTCAAGTTTTCCCTAAATTCATAGCTTATATCGTGACCTTGTATATTAGACTGGGTTTTTTCCCGAAATATCCGGAATTTCTAACGCGCCAGCAGAAATCAAAAATATAAGAAAAAAAAATAAGTTTCTTGTTCGATTTAGACCAAAACATCGATTTTTGAGCCTACGATAGCTCTCGAAAGTTTTATTTTTAGCCTCTTTAAATTTGGGATTTTCTTAAAACTCAGTTTTTTTAGTGGATTCAAATCGCGTTTAAGATTATGTTCCAATTCATATTTCTTAGGATTTTCACTCCAGGAATCCGATGAAAACATTTATTTTAGCTTTTTATTACGTTTTATAGGAGAAAAATCGATTTTCGTTGCCTTTTAGGGTTCTAATTTCAAGGGGACCAACTTTAAAAGTTTTGTAGTTTTCTGAATAAATTTTTCTGTATATTATTTAAAAGCTGCACTTGTCTATTTTTTCTCCAGAAATCCGATGGAACCAATATATAGGAGAAAAATATATTTGATTGGGTTTTAGGGTCCCAATTTTAAGGAAATCTATTATAAAAGGTTAGCAGTTTTCAAAATAATTTTTTTTTGAATATTATTTATTAAAGGAACTTACGTATTTTTTCCCCAGGAATCCGATGAAATCATTTATTTTAGCTTTTGACCACCTCTTATATGAGAAAAATCGATTTTTGTCGTTTTTCAGGGTCATAATTTTAAGGAAATATATTACAAGAATTTTAATTTTCAGAATATATTTTTCTAAATATTATTTACTAATGAGACTTATGTATTTTTCCCCGAGGAATTCAATGGAACTATTTATTTTTTTATCTGGGCATTTCTTTTGCGAGAAAATCTATTTTTCCAAAATTAACCGAATTTTCCATATTTTATTCGAAATTTGCTTTTTGATCATTTGGAACATAATAGTAAACGTGATTAGAATCCATTAGAAAAACTTAAAGTTTTAAGAAAATCCAAAATTTAAGAAGGCCAAAAAAAAACTTTTGACAGTTATCGTAGACTCAAAAATTTACGTTTTGGTCTAAATACAACTTATAAGAAACTTATTTTTTTTACTTATATGTAAAAAACGACTGTTTTTTTTTTTTTTTTTTTTTAATATGAGACGATGGTTTTGCATAACGAATTTGGGATGAACTTTTTCTTGCAAGTAATTTTTTTAATGATAAATCAGCTATATTAAATTATATATATTAAACTCACTATAGTAAAAATAATCCATAAGTGTAAATTTTTCCTTTTAAATTTGACGTTGTTCATTCATTCAAATGTTTGAATTTATAACTATCAAAAGAATACTTAGGACAAAGAAGTGGGATAAAAAAGAGGACTACAAAAAATAATAGTTTTTAAATTGATTGAATAATATATAAAAAAAAATTAAATATTTTTGTTTTTTTTTTCGTTTACGAAGTCACCGATTCCAAAAATCAAGGTTTCTTTAACCAAAATTTTTCTCACCCTCATCCTCACATTAGCAAAAAACACCCCTCATTAAAGGTGTTTTTACAATGTTTATAAACTGTAAGGGAGATTCCATAAATTACTAGGGAGGGGGCAAAAATTAATGGGGGAGGAAGTTTATTCAAGATGACTGTTTTACAAATTTATATTCTCTAATGGTAACTTCTTCGATTTTTTTGTTAGTAAGGTGGGTGCCTGTATGATGGCACTGTATAACGAACTATATAAAAGACAGCATAGCGCACATATTTTGCAGAATAGAAAACTGTATATAGAAAATAATACCCAGAAAGCGAGGTTTTCAAGAAATGTATTAATCGGAATGGAATGAGCCACGAGGGGCCAAAATAAATTCCGGGGTAAATTAGTTTACTCAAAGGATACCATATGGTGGACGTTGACCCTTAAGGGGAAATGGGTACTTTGGAGCCGTAACAGATTCCTTTTATACAAATTTATCTATGGGGGTAAAACTCTTCGGTTTCAAAATAAATCTTCGACGTTAAGAAGGGGTTACTCAAATAAAATGTGGTATGAAAATGGATCCTCAATTTCTTGAGTATCATAATTTTTTCATTATTTTCAACGGACTGAGTATAGGAAATGTAGAACGAGGAGAAATTTATCTAGAATTTTTATATACGGTAAAACTTTGACCCTGGGAGAAGTAAGGAAGGGAGGGGTGGATAAATGTAGAATAAATGAATTATGACCTTAAAATTTTTAGCACACCAAGAAATAATATAAGGTATCATTCTTAAGACTATAAAAACAAGACTTTTTTTATTGCTGTATGTTATTAGTACGCATCATAGAATTATTAAAAATTATAAAATAAAGCATAAATAATACTTATTCTTTTAGATCGAAACAGAAAGAAATGAAAATATCTTAGCTGATTTTGTTAGTTTCACTGGCCTCGATTTAAGTTTAGAAAATATTCCAGAAGCTCCTTTAAAACAGCCTAAAACATTGCATGAAATGCTGACGTCAAAAATTTTTAACGAGGTAGTAGTTTTGAAAAGAAAAATAACTCCAGGAGAATTATTTTTGATGGTTTTAAAGTATAGCGTAGCAAGAAAAAAAAATTTTACAGACACATATTATTTGATGCTTATGGTTAATAGAATATTTGGATACGAGGTCCTTCCTTCAACAAAACATTATATTGATAAATTCTGTAATGATAAGGCTAAAAATGCCGAGTTTCATGCGGTTTGCCCAACATGTTCTTTATATTTAGGATCATATGAAACAATCCACAAACATCGTGAAATAATTTGTCCTAATTCTTCTTGCAAAGAAAAAGTAAATGTTGCAAGTAAATCGAGCAACAACTACTTTATAATTATTGACCCATCATATGAGGTGTCAAATTATTTAAGCATGAATGGAGATTATTATGATTACGTCGTGCGGGAAAGGAAATCAAAACCAAATGTAATATCTGATATTTACGATGGCCAAAGCTATAAACAATTTGTACAAAATTTACCAGAATCACAAAAATTTTCTTACTCGACTGCTTGTTTTAACAGTGATGGGGCTGCTGTTTATGAAAGCTCAACGTATTCAATATGGCCCATTTACTTAATGTTGAACGAGCTTCCCGTACAATCTCGATTTAAAAACATGATAGTATGTGGACTATATTTTGGTAAAAACAAGCCAGACATGAATACATTTCTTCGGCCTTTTGTGCAGAAAATGAGATTTGTATTACAAACAGGTATAATGTGTAGCATAAAAAATGTTGAAAAAAAAATAAATTTGTATCCATTATGTGGTTGCGTAGATACTGATGCACGGTATGAAATGAATGGAACCATAAGATTTAATGGTTATTTGGGCTGTGATTGGTGTAATCATGCAGGAGCATATCATGATGGCTGTTTACGATTTCCTAAGCAAGTAGACCCTATTCCTGAACTGAGAGATCATAAAACTTTTATTCAACAAATTTTAGAAGCAGTAGAATCAGAGGAAATAATTGGAGGAGTAAGATATTGTTCAGCCTTAGCTACCCTAAAATACTTTGATTTTGTTAAGGGCATGGTTCCAGACTATATGCATTGTTTTTTACTTGGAGTAGGAAAACAATTCACTAATTATTTATTAAATAGCTTATCAAGAAAACAATTTGAATCGCTAGATTTAGCATTAGCAAACTTTACAGTATGTCACCAACTTAAGAGATTATCAAGGCCTCTTACAGAAAGAGGAAAATGGAATGCAAAAGAATACGAAAATTGGATTTTGTATTATAGTGTACCTCTATTGGAGCAGTACTTAGAAAAAAGAAAATTAAAGCACTGGTGCTTGTTTGTAAAAAGTACGTATTTTTTATTAAAACATGAAATCACAGACGAAGAATTAAATTTAGCCGAACAAATGTTGAAAGATTTTGTTGATGAAGCAGAAGAAATTTACGGAAAAAGGTGCATGACGTATAATGTGCATCAGCTGTTACACGTTTGTGATAGCGTTCGCAACTGGGGTCCGTTATGGGCCCACAATTGTTTTTACTTTGAAAATGCACATAGAGATTTATTGAGTGCAATAAATAGTGCTAATGGCATAAATCTACAAATTTTAAGATTCTTAAATATGCGACATACCTTAGTAATTGTAGAAAATTATGTTAATCCTCATGCAGATATATTGACTACAACATTTTGTGATTCTCTTGAAAAAGAAGAAACTCAACAATTTGATAAAACAGAAACTGCTACTTATCTGGGAAATAATCAAGATATACCTGACTCTATTATTAATCAATATAATGTTTCTGATAATGGTAAAATGTACTTAAAAATGGTCAAAGATAAGGTTTTGTTTTCTTCAATGAATTTGCGAAATTTTAGGTCATGTAATGCGTATGCACAACTAACTGATAAAAGATTTATTAGAATCATTGGATTTATTGTTGATACTCCCAACAAAGATTTGACATTATGCAATTTTATTGAAGTTCGGACACACAAAAATACAAAGTTTATGAAAAAAGTTATTAAAATTAGTTCTTCAAAAATATGTGTGTTTACGGAAAATATTTCCAATTTATGCGTTTTCATAAAAGTAGAAAAATCTTCATTTCTGTGTCCTCTTCCTAATTTATATCATTACTAATTTAGTTCAATTTCATGTTAAGTTTTCATATTATATATGTTTATTTTTAAAAAAATAGTCAATAAATTACATTATATGGTTTATAATTAAATTTTATTATGAATATATTTTTATTATAAATGTATTTTTCCCCACACAGACAAACTCAATTTGTCTCAGGGGGTACTTTACGAAAAATCTATGTATTGTTTTATTTATATATATATTATATATCTTAACTTTTATGTAAATACTCTGTAAATACTCTGTAAGTAATTATGGTCTAAATAAATAAATATATATGTATCTTATAACTAAATCTTTTTATAATATAATGTTGAATCTAATGATCATAAGAGAGCTGTAACAATTATACCTACAAAATTATTTGCACACATAAATGAGAGCGTTAGCTTCAAAAAAGTTTCTGAATCTTTTCAATATGAATTAAAGTTAAATTAATAATATACTGTAAAATTTACAATTTTGTCTTCTTTTAATAAAAAAAAAAAAAAATAATCAAGTGGTTTTGAATAAAAAGTGAATGGTTTAAAAAGCCTTTATAAAACCTTTAAATACTGTAAATTAATTAATAAACAAGGTTCAAATGCATATGAAACAAAAATTAAAAAATGGTTTTAAACGTATTATAGATCTAAAAAAGATTTAATTCAATTCTGAGAGGTTAATTATGTAAAAAGATTCATTATTATCCAATGTTTTTATTCATTTGCAAGTTATTATTCCTAAATACTTAATTTGCAAGTTATTATTATACCCGAAAAAGTAGAACTGGAGTTGAACAGAGAAAAAATCTTACGAGACTGCCAATTGACTTTATGAATACCCATAAATTTTAAGGTAACACTTAAAAGTAATTAACTTAGTAACTTGTGAGAAATCATATTTTTCTGGTCTATCAAAATCCTAAGCAATTATTTAAAAAAATTGACAGGCTAATATTTATTTAATATATATATGCAATAAATTGAAAGTTGTAAATAGATTGCTTGAACCTTCAACTTAGCAAGAATCGCTTCTTTTCATATTCATTTTTTAATGATCACAAACTACATAGAAATTTAGCTTATTACACGAATTTAAATATTCCGTGCATCGAAAATGATTTAAACATGCTTAAAAAATTCAAATTAATAGATATGACTTTTCTTTATTCGTAAGACTAAGTCTTAACAAAATTTTTTTTCCACTACGTTATTTAGTCACGAATTTTAGGAATTTGCTTGTGAAAAATTCTCGATACTAACAAATATTTTTAAATAGGAGTGTTTTAAGAATATTTTTACGTTAAGGAGCCCAAAATTAGATATCAGTGATCCAAAAACTGTATTAGTTGAAAGTTATATTGGAATTTGCGAATATAGACAAATCACCGCTAATAAAAAGCGTTTTTTCTCTACAAATGGATGCTTGATTTATTTTCTATTCAGGGACCTTTAAATTCATAATTAGTAGCTAATAAAACCTATGTAATGAGCTAAATCTTCTTACAGTTTGGATTTATAAAATAGGATGATTTTTGCTATTTAAGAGTGTTCACACTCGATTAAAACCACGATTTTCAGTCAGTTTGAATCAGCGAACCGAAACTTCCTTTCTAGACCTTTTCTCATCTTGATTCCCAAAAATTATCCCCTTTCCCCCCTTGGTTAGAATATTATTTATTATATGCATTTTTCACCCATCTGTGGGTATATAGTTGCAAAAAGTTAATAAAGTTTAATGTAACCATTCCATTAAAAGTTATTTTTTAAAACTTCAGAAATAAAAAAATTTTTTGATTATAAATTAGAAAAATTTACAAATTTTTAACGTTTTTTTAAAAAATTATATGTTTTTGAATAATCATATAATTAATCATATAATTATTTATATGATTATTGGGTTCAATTAATCATATGATTAATTATATGATTATTCATATGATTATTTATATGATAAATTATATGATTAGTCATATGATTTTTTTTGCTTGGGGAACAAATGTAGGTATAAAGTTAATTACCCCCCCTTTTTTAACCAACTCATATTTGTCTTTGTTTTCTAAGTTTTCATAACACCAATAACATTTTTGATAATTTTTAAACTTGTTAATATCTTCACAACATAAAAAACATTTGTTTTCATTTAATACATTTTTTACTCCACATGAGTGTAACTACACTAAATGATCTTTATTCACTTTATAATTTGGATTCAGTTTTGCTTAATTTACACATATTAAGAAATTGGAGTCTCCAGGAATTAACTCATAACACAGTCCAGTAACACAAACAATTTCAAAACTTTTGTTATCGATGACAATTGGTATACTTTTACCTTTAACAATCATTTTTATATGAATATTTGTTTCCAAATAACTTATTGTATCATTTTTTGTGAAAACCTTATATGGCACTGAGGGCTTCGGTTCACCTTCTTCGTTTGTAAAAACAGATTTTATGTTAAAAAAATTTATTTGTTCATCCTGTTCTTTTTTAAAAATATCTATATTTTTTTGTTGTCCACATTGTTTTAACTGCTGGAGTGCTTTTTCGGCAGATTCATAACGTTTTTTGTAATTATTTACAGTTTCCTTCAATTCATTTATTTGCTGTTGTTGGTCTTGATAGTTATTTTTTTGTGTAGCAATTGTAATCAATCTTTGTAGAGGAACTAACCTCAACCCTGCAGGTCTTACTATTGGCTGAAGTCTAATTATTTGTACTGTATTATTTGTAGGTGAAGATACTGTTGGAGGTTGTTGTTGGAACCTGTTGCTAATACTGGTGTCCTTTAATTTGCTACAGTCCTCATTTCTTTTGTATCTAATTTGTTTTTCAATATTTTACAAGAATTTTTATTTATTTTTTTCAAACTATCGTTATTTTTAGATTTAGTTTCTGGTAGCATCTAAAAAAATTAATAATAAAAATTAATTAACTAATTAAGAATCTAATATTTTTCTAATAATTTACACTAAATTATAAAAACTTTTCAAACATTTATATTTTAAGTACTTACAATTTTAAATTTTAATCTTATACAAATTTTTTTTACTTAATTTATAATAAAAAATTCTATTGAAAAAAAAAAGAAATAAAAAAGAAGCTAATAATTTTTACTTTTTATTTAAAAAATTCTATTGAAAAAAAAGAAATAAAAAAGAAGCTAATAATTTTTACTTTTTATTTAAAAAAAACTACAAAAAACTAATTCAAAAAAATATAATACTAAGCAGTTTTTTTAAAAAAGTCAAAAATATTAAAATTTTCTAAATATAACAACTTTTAAGTTGTGAATATCTTTAAAAAATTAATGTTTAAGTTTTTAAAAAAAGCTTAATAATTATAAAAAAATTTTTTATCTTTTAATCAATAAAAACTGAACATAATATTCTTATATCACAAAAATTTATTTTTAGAATAAAATATTGTTGCTATGTCGACTTTTTCAAAGGGCTCAAATGTCAAGGTCAATAATCACAAAAATTTATTTTTACAATAAAATATTGTTGCTATTTCGGGTTTTTCAAAAGGCTCAAATGTCAAGGTCGTTCATCACTAAAAATTTTTCTGGAAAATAAATTTTTATGATATAATAAATTCAGTTTTTACTGATAAAAAGTTTCGTTTTTTAAATAATTATTAAGCTTTTTTAAAAAACTGAAACATAATTTTTTACTATTATTATTATCACTATTTTCTTGTTTTATTAATTATTAATTATAATAAATACAATTAATTACAATTAATAAATTTTGCGCTAGTGCCAAGTAGAGTAATCGTTTTTTTAATTATTATATTAATTAATTGAAAAATTTTTTCTTTAAAATAAATTTATTTAATCTCCTAATTTTTAATTATAACTTGTAACTTTCTGATTGTCTTTTTATATAAATTCCAACTGTAACTTTCATAGATCTCAGTAAAATCTCAATATTTAAAAATAACCTCAAATTTCACATGTGCTTAAACTTTTTACAATGACAGAAAGCAACAACAGTGACAAATTTAAATGTTACCTCTGTCCAGCTAAAAGCTGTATGAAAGATGAAGGTTTAAAGTGTAATAAGTGTACTGCTAGGTATCATAAAGCATGTGCTAAAAGAGCTAATAAGCAGAGTGATGGCTCTTATGCCTCTTGTTGTGGTAAATCTGACTCTCAATCGATACAAAATAATAGTCTCCCTGCTGATGTCAGTAATGAAGGCTTAGATAGTGATGAATTTAAGCAGTTTGCTCCATTGTGGGCAGTGTTAAAACCTTATTTAGATTCTTATACAAGTAGTTTCAAGAAAATTGATAATGAACTTATTAATCATAGCAAAATGTTTGATGATAAGGTTGATAGCATTGATGTTATTGATGAGAGAATTGATGCCATAACTGATGAACTACATGAAATTAGGGATCAACTTAGTAATAATGATCCACTTAGAGATCAGCGTATTATTCAGGAAATGGCTGAACAGAAGAAGAGAGAAAGTAATTTTCTCCTATTTAACTTTCAAGATAGTAAAGATGCATATAAGAGCGATAGTAAATCCATCAAGGATCTCCTGTCTAAACTTAAAAGTAATGAAATTCCATTTAATAAAAATAACATCAAAACGAGAAGGATGGGAAGATATGTTGAAGGTAACTGTAGACCTCTCCTTGTGGAGCTTAATGATAAAGAGCATGTTCACTGGTTCTTTAACAATAAGAAAAGGATTTTTGATGATGCTATACGCCTTAGTAGTGATCTTACTAAATCACAAAGGGAATGCTATAACATTATCAATCAAGAGAGAAAAGAGAGAATAAAAAAAGGTGAAAAAAATTTAGTCATAAAAATTGTTAATGGTTTTCCAACTATAGTTACCACTAAAAAAAGTACTGAAAAGTCAAATACTTCTGAATCACCAAAAAACTAATTAACTCCAGTAGTGTGATTAATGTATTCTACCAGAATGTTCAAAGCATAATTGGTAGAATACCAAAGTTTAAAAGAGAAATTTTGCTTCTTCCTCATTATGATCTGCTCTGTATTACTGAGACATGGCTGAATGAGTCCATCGACTCCTCAGAATTGGGCTTACTTAATGACTACTATGTTTTTAGAGCTGATTGTACAATATATTCTAGTGTTAAGGGTTCTGGTGGAGGAGTCATCTTAGCTGTGAGTAAAAATGAAAGTATTATAAATACTGAATGTGATATAGATTCTAATTTTGATAAGTTACTTGATCTTATTTATAAATCTATAGAGCTATATGTTCCGTATGTTGCTAAATTTAAAAGTAGCTATCCCAGGTATTTTTCTGAGGATTTAAAGGTAAAAATGAGAGAAAAAAAAGAGCTCAATTTATGTATAAACGCTTTGATAAATCAAAATACTATTATGACTTATTCAAAGACTTACGCTCTATTTGCAATAAAATGTCTGCTAAAGATGAAATTTCCTATAAAAACAGTATTGAAACTAATATTAATAATGACTCTGTTAACTTCTTTTCTTATATTAGATCTTTAAATGATAAAAAAGAAGTTCCTCTCTCTATGTATCTTGATGATTTTAATGTTAATGGAATTGACAATATTGTTAATTTTATTGCAAGAAAGTTTGGGAGTGTTTATACTTCCAGTTATCTGCATTATCGACCGATTCCCAGTATAATTAATGATTGTATTAACACTATGTCATTTACTGTTGATGAGGTAAGTAAATGCATTGATGAACTTTCTGATAATTTGAGTGAGAGCCCTGATAAAATTAACATTATTTATATCAAAAAATGTAAAGAAGTTCTTGTTGTACCAATAACTGCATTATTTAATCTGTCAATAAAGTTGGGATTCTATCCAACATTATTTAAACAAAGTTTTGTGTCTCCTGCATTTAAGAGTGGTGATCCTCATGATGTAGCAAATTACAGGCCATTAGTAAAAATTAACATCTTAGCAAAATTATTTGAAAAATTGGTATTTGGCAAATTATATGACTACTTGGCTCGCTATATCATTGAGGAGCAGCATGGCTTCTTTTCAGGTAGATCAACAGTAACAAATTTAAATGTTTTTTTGGATAGTGTTGTTTATGATTCCTGTAAGGGCTGCAATTCAGATGTTGTTTACACTGATATGCAACGGGCGTTTGATAAAGTTGATATAAAAATACTGTTGAATAAATTGGATCATTATGGTGTTCATGGTCCTCTCTTAAAATGGTTCTCAACCATGTTAAGAAACAGGACCCAAAGAGTTAGATTGGGAATGCTATCTCTACTGATGAAATAGCAGTTACCTCTGATGTTGGTCAAGGGTCGAATCTTGGCCCTCTATTGTTTTTAATTTACATCAATGATGTAAAGTTTTCTATAAAGTACTCTCGATTCTTGCTCTTTGCAGATGATCTAAAATTGTTCAAGAGTATTGGTAGCAATGATGATGCACTTAGATTACAAAGGGATCTAACTGCAGTAAATGAGTGGTGTAAAAATAATGGTATGATATTGGAAGTCAAAAAATGTAAAGTAGTAACATATGGTCGGAAGAGAGTTGTTGAATATGATTATTTTATTAATAATGTTGCTTTAACTAGAGAAGTTGTCTATAAAGATTTGGGAATCTATTTTGATACTAAACTGGGTTTTCAGCAACATGTTGATTACATTCAGTTTAAAGGTTTGAAAGTTGTCAATTTTATTAAGAGAAACTCTTGTGAGTTTAAATCAGGTGATACCTTTAGGAAAATTTATTTTTCCTATGTGTATCCTTGTATTATGTATGGTTCTCAAATCTGGGGTTGTTTAAATAATGGTCAGTTTAATCAGATGGAGCACATCAATCATAAATTTATGAGATTTGCTGCATCTAGAATTGGTACTCCAATGAAATTTACTGATCATGATTTTTCTGTTATATCGAAAAAGCTTGGGATTTCTTCCATACAGAGTGCTGTTGCAAGAATTAATCTTCTATATCTTGGAAAAATTTTTAATAATATGATTGACTGTAGCAGCATTGTGAATGGAATGAGTCTTAATGCTCCAAGAAGATTATTAAGGGGTCTTAGCTATTCATTTAAGCTACCATACTCGACTGATCTATATTCTACCAAATCGGTAACAACAAGAATTTGCCAACTGTATAATAACAACAACTCTCTTTTTGATCTATTTTTTGATCGAATGGGAACGGTTAGAAGGTTAACATGCAGGTTGCTGGAGTATAAATAACCCTGATTTTTTTGGCTTTTTATATTTTAATTAAAATAATATATTGATATTTTGCCTTATGGAGTGTTGGAATTGAAATTTTTATAAAAATCTATTAATTTCTTATTATATTTATATCTATTTTTTGATTACTCTATTGATTAATTTGTATTATGATAATTATCTACTTTTGTATAATTTGTATTGAAATGTATTTGAAGGATTATTATCCTGTTTATATTAATAAATAAATAAATAAATTATTAATTATTAAGCTTTTTTAAAAAACTAAAAAATAATTTTTTTACTATTAATATCACTATTTTCTTTTTTTTTATTAATTATTAAGCTTTTTTAAAAAACTGAAAAATTATTTTTTTTTACTATTATTATCACTTAAAATGTAAAAAAAGAAAAAAAAGAAGAAAGTAACTAAAAAATATTAAAGTTCTCTAAATATAACAACTTTTGATTTGTAAATACCTTTAAAAAATTATGTTTTAGTTTTTTAAAAAAGCTTAATAATTTAAAAAAAAAAATTTTATCTTTTAATCAATAAAAACTTTTAAAAGTTTCTAGAAAGTTTTAAATTTTCTTTTTTTTTAATTAAAACTTACCTTAACAGGAATTTTTTAAAAACAGTCATCATTTAAACTTCTTTTTTATCAGTAAAATATTAACAAAAAAAAAAATTTCCTTTTATTTCTCGGAAATAAAAACAGGCATATACTAATATTGTATAATAGACAAAATTAATTTCTAGAAAAGACGTTAATAATATGTATATTTTGTCTATGATACAATATTATTATAAGTCGGCTTTTTTCAAAGATTGAAATTATAACCGTTATATACAGGCTTTTTTCAAAGGACTTGAAAGTAAAATTATATACCGACCTTTTGTCGGTTTTATTTTGTCGGGTTTTATGAAAAGGGTTTCGGGGAAAAACTTAAGACCGATTTTTCGAGAAATATTATAATATGGGGGAGGTAAATTACCTTGATTGGTGCGTTGAAAAACGTCGAACTGCTTAAATTAAAGAACACGAAAACGCGGAAGTCATTTTGGCAGTCATTCTCAAGTTGTTCGTTTCAATCTGAGAAAATAACTACCAGGCATCTCAAATTTGTTTTTTCATTTTTTGAGACTTCAACGAATCATCGGTGCACTTTGCATTCATATACATCTTCCTCGACGGCATTTTTTGTTGCATTTTTTTTTTTTAATTATAAAATTTTTTTAAAAAACTTTTATTTTTTTTATTTTTTTATTTTAAGTGGGTCGTGAAACGGTTAATATAAATGGTAAAGATTATAAAAATCCATCGAAAAATCGTATGAAACAATATTTTAAAGAGCTAGATGTCCTTGCGGATATGATAAATACACAACTCTTAAATCAAACCTCACCCGTTTTTAAAAAACCTTTATCTCCAAAAAAAACCAACAGAATTGTGAATCCGGCTCCAGTCTTATCCAAACAAAAAACTCTAGTCCTATCCAAAACAAAAACTCCAGTCCCATCCAAACCAAAAACTCCAGAAATTCGTGTTGTTTGCATGCAGCATATACTAGTTTCCCCAGTAAAATATTGTAACTCATGTGAACAAGAGGAAAAAGAATTTATTAAATATAAAGGTGGAAAAAATTTTATAAAAAGAAGATTAGAATTTTAAGTAAGATATTTTATATTATTCAAATGTATTTTTTTTTGTAAATTGTAAATTTTTGTAAAAATAAAACTTCAATGATGATTGTTTTTATAATATTTATATTTTAAAAGCTTTAAAAACGTTTCTGAGAAGTTATAAAAACTAATATTAATAATTATTTTTTTAGTTTATTTAAAGATTAAAAACAAAACAAAAAATTGCTTGAATTTGATAAATTCAAATAACTTTATATTAAGTTTAATTCTTTTTTCATTATTAGTAACTGATTGCATGACCTACTTAAAAAATTATTTACTAATTTTTACTCAGTTTTTTAATTTGATTTTTTACTTGATTTAAATTTTTTTTTTTTTTTGTTTTTTTTTTTGTTTTAGTGATAGAATCCTTGTACACGCTCGCTCTTAAAGTAGCTTTTAAGCATTTTGAACCCATTATTTGCCATTTTCCAATTGAGAATGATATTATTTATAGGGTTAGAAAAATATTAAAAAAAGATTGTAATTCAAAGTTAAAATACCGCGATCAATTTACACTTAACCAGCTTCACTTTATGAAATCATTACCTGCGGAATTAATGACATCTTTAATTGAAAATAAGGATGAAATATATGACGTGGAATACGATGATGATGATGATTATTATTATTATTATTAATGGGTTGTAAAAAAAAATCTTTATTTACTTACTTCTAATAAAATTTTTATATTTTTATGTGTTTTGTTGCAGATGGATCAATTGAACGCTATCGGTAGAAATCTGTTTCAACCAGCAAGACCGATCACAGAAATGGATATAGGAAAGCCGTATAAAGTTTTAAAGCTAAGAAAAGTCAACACCAAGCATGGGCCAGCTTTCATAGTCCTCTTGTACGGTTTTGGTGAAACTTTTTTACCTGATAGAGTTAGTAAGGCGCTTCATGCAAATAATGATTTGTACAAAAATTTGATAGAACAAATTAGTCAAGAACGTTTAACTATGACTTTTTTAGGCGGGCAATTTAATGCTATTGAGTTTGCATGAATATGATCATTAAAATGTAATTATCATCAATATGTTTGTAATTGTAACTGTAATTTGAATTTTAATTAAACAAATTCAGAAAGCACTGACGGAGGAGCTGCATAAGCCTGCTCGGAAAAATTATCCAAGACGCAAAGTCGAGATGCGTGGTATCGATGAAACCTGGCAAGCTGATCTAGTTGACATGCAAAAGTATTCCAGGGAAAATAAAGGTTACAATTTTTTATTGACAGTCATCGATAACTTTTCCAAATACGCATGGGCTGTACCTTTGAAAAACAAAACTGGACCTGAGACGTGTCCCAGAGAAGCTGCACGTTGACCAAGGAACTGAGTTTTACAATGCAAATTGGAAGGCTTTACTTGATAGTTATAATATAAAGCTATACTCTACGAACAGTAATCTCAAGGCTTCGATCGTGGTACGTCTCAATCGTACTCTCAAATCAAAGATGGGGCTAAATCAAAAAATTTAGCTTTAAAGGCAGTTACAAATGGCTCGATATGCTACCAAATCTTGTTTCAGAATATCACAACACAAAACATCGCACTATCAAAATAAAACCTAAGGATGTTGGTTTGCATAACGAATCCGACGTAATGAAGAGATTCAACATTGAAAGATGGAACAGAGCTCCGAACAAATTTAAAGTCGGAGACAAAGTTCGAATAAGTAAGAGCAAGCACGTTTTTGAAAAAGGCTACACACCGAATTGGTCAACAGAAGTATTTATTATATACAAAGTTAAGAAAACTGTGCCTCATACTTATTTGTTAGAAGATTATCAAGGTGAACATATAGCAGGAGGATTTTACGAAGAGGAGCTTATGAAAACTGCTCATCCGGACGTTTATCTTGTTGAAAAAGTGCTAAAAAGACGAGGAAACAAGTTATTTGTGAAGTGGCTTGGATTTAAGAATGCTCACAACAGTTGGATAGATAAATCTGACCTGTAAAAGTCTATAAATATACATTTCTTTTGTGTTGTCTATTCACTAATTATTTGGCAGTCATGGGCAACGGTCACAGTGCTCCAACTACTTATCCAAAAATAAAGTATACTCAACTCAAAGATCTAGAAAAAGATGAAAATAATAAAAATGTTGAATCTAAAAATGAATCATTTTAGAATCCAACCTTTAATTCTGAGAAAGAAAAATTGATTAAAAATAAATAATATTTGTTAAAATTTAATAGTTAATAAGTTTAATAATAAGTTTAATATGTTAAAATATTATGTATTTTTATGATTCAATAAAAAAATTAAAATAAATAAAATGTCTAATTATTTAATATCCTTTCTTCTTAAAGTTAATAAAAAAAAAAAAAAAAAAAAAGTGCTATGGGCAGGGTTTGAACCTGCGCGGGTTTTTGTTAACCCATTGCCTTACGCGACAACCCTTAAACACTTAAATACCACAGCACTTTGTATATTTCTTAATATAATTGAGTTTTATTTATAAGCGCAGGTAGTGACATCTAAATTAGCTATTAAAATGAGTATTCGATAAACAAAATGGTCAGTCTATATTTATCTACTGAGAAGCTCGCTTCTTAAGCAAATTTTTGAGGTTATATCTGATATACAAAGATTTTCAATATGTCAATTTATATACATTATCCTACAGAACGAGAAATTAAAGTTCTTGTAATAGATACAGAATGTTGTGAAGACAGTACAAAAAATAAAAAACCAACATTTATTGCGAAACAAAATTCAATTTTCTGCCCATTTGGGTTTGTTGATTGATTTACTAAAGAAATAACTGTATATATTTACACTTCAGACAATGTTGATACTGTTTATGTTTTCGATGAATTTGATTTCGAATTACATGACGATGAGGTATATGGTAAAAGATACTTACATTTAAGAATCGAAATGAAAAATCAATTTGCAAGAATCATCCTTAAAGATGAGATAGGTGGTTATAAACCTTGCACAATTATGGATTTACAGACTATGAATGGGATGAGGATGTTTGTGAAATTTTTTGTATACCTGATACACGATATGATAAATTCAAAATAGAATTTTGTGAAGAACAATTTGAATTAAGTTCTTTTTATTATACAAGTGAAAGTGATTCTGATGAAACTAGTGAAAATGAAGGAAGAGACGAAGTTGACATTAAATAGCTTTCAATTAACGATTATATTTATCTTTTTAAATAAATGAATTTCTCAATAAATTTTTCTCAATAAATTTTTATATTTTTTATTTGATTAACCTTATATTCCTTGATATTGAAGTACGTTTTAATACATAATTATTATAATATTTTCACAGGGACTAAGGTAAAAATATTAGGTTAAATTTAAAAAAATAAATCATTTATAATTAATAAAATTAATAATATTTATTAATAAATTTCTTCTGTAATTTTGTAGGGCAAAGTATCAGTTGTGCCAGATAAAGTGAACCTTTTGTTATCTTTCGGAGACAAGGCTAATTTTGTAGTCTTCTCCGTAGCCAAATTATGGAACCTGGACCTTATGTTGTATTGATCCCTGTAGAGAAGTTCGTTTTCGAAGAGACATATTCTGTAATCCTCTAGTTCTATCATCGTTGCAACAACTTGAGAATTCACACCCTTCAGTTTTTTAGCAAATACCTCTTCATCTTCGAAAAAAACCATATATAATTTGCTACAGAAGCCCAAGACTTTCCTGATTAGACGTCCATTACACTTATCCTTCATTTTACCAAGCTCTTTCTTGTGAAGTCTTTCTATACCATATGGATTTGGTATCGGATAGTCAGATGTATCAAATCGACTATGATCTTCCTTCATCATCTCGTATACGTCATCACACTTAAAATCGTAAATCAGTGAATCGGTGTCACAATAAATCAGTTTGCAGGCATCTCCTAGCTTCGGTTTCATGTAACTATAATGAAACTCGTAAAGGCATATCTTTGAAATATCTAATATACAGAAACCTGCATATATTGGTTTGTCCAGGTAGACTTCAGTCTTTGCTAATACAATTGCGACAAGTTCTGGTGTAAAGATGGTGCTATTTTTAAAGTATGGTTTTCCTATCAACGCTTCTGCACCGTATTGACCGGACCACTTTGTCTTGAGCTTGACAACCCTGCGCTTTCTCACGTTTTCCATTGTTTTTCCTGGTTTAATAAAAAATTTTATAAGTAAAAAAGTATAAAAATGTTATGCAAAAAAAATTATTAATACCATATATAGCATTATTCATAAGCTTGTAGAAGTTTTTCTCAAATTCATTTTTTGATTGTGTTCTCATCTGTGTATTTAACTCGATATAGCTTCTAAGCCAAGGAGACTGAGTAAATTTTAATACTCTGTGAATTTTCTTGAGTTTCAAACCATTTTTTAGAGCGTATTCCAAGTGTTGATAATGAATAACGTATTTTTCTTTGTCGTGCAATGTAGTTAGCAATTTCTTTTGATTGGATCCTGGTGGAGTGGTATGTTCTGGGCAAAATGGAAGATCTTTGTGAGTGTCATGAATTTCCTGCTGATATTCTAGATCGACTTCCAATATGTATCCAACTGGGGAGTCGTCTTTGACGAAGAAATCCGTAGTGTTGATATCTTTTTCTTCAACCCATTCGAAATTACCACAAGGAAGCAAATGATGCATTCCCCTTCCATAAAGTTTATTAATGTCGTAATACATGATATAATTAATATCTTTATCGCTATCGAAATTTTCAGGCTTCATGTATTTGTTATTAGCCTAAGCATAGCGATTGCTGCATTGACTAATTCCACCACGTATGCCTTTTTCATGTACGTGAAATCAGCAGAAGTACGCCAACAGAAGTTTAAAGGCGCTGACACAAAGTATCGAAAATATTAAAAATTGAGAAAAATTTTTTCTTATTACTTTATACTTTATTAGATCAAATAGAACATTAGAACATTTTGTTATTGCTAATGAGGAACCATAGTGCCAGTTACTTGGCAGCGTTTTTAAATATACTTTGAATATTTATTTTTTATATTTAATATTTTATTTATTGTAGAAAAATATAAAGGTAGAAAAAAGTAAAAAACCTCTCTTCGGAAATTTTATTTTATTATCTAAAAGCTAAATGCAAACAATTTTAACATGGAACATGTTTATAGGGAGGGGGTACTTCGGAATTTGAAAATTAAGGGGGGGGGGGGTCAAATTTGTCCCATTTAAGGGGGGGGGGGTCAAATATGTCCCATTTAAGGGGGGTAATCAAATTTGTCCTATTTAAGGGGGGGGTCAAATATGTCCCATTTAAGGGGGGTAGTCAAATATGTCCCATTTAAGGGGGGGGGGGTCAAATTTGTCCCATTTAAGAGGAGGGGTCAAATTTGTCCCATTTAAGGGGGGGGGTCAAATTTGTCCCATTTAAAGGGGGGGGGGTCAAATATGTCCCATTTAAGGGGGGTAGTCAAATTTGTCCCATTTAAGGGGGGGGTCAAATGGGACTTGGAATAATTTCAATTTTGGGACTTAAAATGATTTGGGTTTAGGGACTTAGAAAATTTTTTTGATTTAGGGACCTAGAATAATACGCGTTTAGGAAATCATAATAGTTTGGGTTTAGAATCTTAACATTTAGTAAAGGTGATAATTACAAATTATAAAAATAGGAAATTGTATTTTTTTTTGTGTGTCTATGCTGTAAGATTACAGATGTAAATGTAAGTAAACATGTTCCATGCATTTTGGTTGTGTGTACACAAACCGGTTATAAGTTTTTCTTTCGGAAACATTTCCATAACAACAATATTCTTAAAGCGGTTAAAAAAGAATGATATCATTTAGGAAATGAACTGAAAGAAAATTAAAAAAAATTTTTTATTCGAGCTACGATATAATTTTGACAAAAGCTATAGGACTCATGAAGAGCCAAGAAGCTAATAAGTTTTTCATGTAACATGTTAGCATATTAAAACATGAGCAGAATTGGTGTCAACCACATTATTATTGAAAAAAAGTCAAATAAAAAAGAATCGTGTATATACGGATTGTTCCATGTCATTTTGTTTCGCCTCAAATGGCAGTTTACGTGCAATTTGGGACATTCTTTATTTTTACGCACTTGGTTAAAAATGTACTATTATTGGAAATATAAATTTATACAATTATTCAATTAATTAATTCTTGGTCTCCTATATATCTAAAATCTGTTACTAGAATATACATTTTCCTTATTTTTACGTTTTCCCTATTATTTATTATTCAGAAAAGATTTAAAAAAAAAAACAAGTTTCATAAAATTTTAGGTTTCGCTATACTAGAAGAGGCAAAAATTAAATTAAATCTTATATTCCATAAAACTAAACTATCCCCAAACTAAATATATTTTATAAAAATTTAAACATACACAAATATTAATAATCAAAAAAATTTAAAAAAACGAGCAACTAAAAATTAATTAAATAATAAATTTTTTTCAGATATAATTTGCTTTGTTTAAATTTTTATTATTTTTAAAGAAAAATAAAATTAAATATCGATTAAGCAACTTAACAAAAAATAATAGTTATTAAATAAAAAAATTTATTTAAATTTTCTTATAAAGATAATTCTTAAAAAGAAATTTATGCTCATAGTGGAACAAAAAAATATTAATTGGTCTATTTCGGTTCCTGCGGAAATTAGTGCACTAATTACAGATAAACCAAAAAACCAAATTCTTTTTAAGAATTATTTTTATAAGAAAATTTATTTATAAATAATATTTTTATTTAATAAAACTTATAGGAACGTGATTTGTATTTTTAAAATATACTTTTTTCAAAATTTTAAATAATTTTGAATAATATTAATAAAAAATAATAGATTTTTTGAAATAAAATAGCACTAGCAAATTCAAGTTGGCCATTTTCTAATATTAGCTCTTTGTTTGGTTTAAATGTAGGTTGAAAATTTGTTTATTCTTTTATTTATTTTATTGAATTTTAATTTCTATTGCTAGTGATAAAGAATCCTGATTAAAATATTAAAAAATCTGAAAATGAATGAATAATTAGTAAAAATGTAAAATTTGTAATGCAGAATGCTCCATGTACGTATTATATTATAATGTGTTTTTAAACTATACAGCTGCAGTTAGTTTCCGACACGACAGTTATCTACCACTTACTTCGCGAGTTTCAGCGAATGACCATATAAAGCCTGGTTTTATTCTACCTGAGCGAATAAATGATATATGTTATACCTATATAGAAGTTATACATGCTTTGTGTGTGCTTTCTTTTATTTAAGTATTCCAAGCCCTTTTTATCATAAAATGATGAGATACGTATCATTATCGTTAAAAAAAATTTATTTTCCTATACGAACACGTATAAATAAAATACAAAAATAGAAATTCAGTGGTTATAAAAAAATAATAATTACAAGCAAGGAAATAATTATGAAAAATGAATATTTATAATATTAGACTTAAGTATTTTACTATATGCGTTTAGAATTTTAATAAGCATTTATTTAATTGTAATATTTTTTTAAACATCCTGGCATTTATATTTTATTATTAATTAGCAAAAGTCTGAAAATTTTTATTAATATTCTTGGTAAATCAACTCTTAGAAAAATAATGAAAATGTATTTTCAAACAACAGATTTTTTTTATGAGAAAATTAATGTTTTGGACATAAAAAAAAAACAAAAATTATATATTCTTTGAAACATCGTAACTGCATTCTATTAAAATTGCTTGTTCTATTCAAAATCTAATAGTATGTTATACCTGCTTGTGTTTGTAAAAAAAAATTTTTTCGTCGAATACGAAAGATCAGTAGATGGTTTTAGCGTTGTAATTTTTTTTCTTAACTTGTTATTTAGGATATTTTGTGTAAAATGGGATCAAAAAACGTCTCACCCAGGATCCTGATATATATGTTACGCCCCGCTTGAGAAATCATTCTTTTCGCGAAATGTCATAGCTTTCAAATTTTTAGTTCTGATGTTTAAATGATGTTTATGCAGTAACATCTACTACAGAATCTGAATATTTTATTTAGAAGTAGTCTTGGTTTAATTGGAATCACTTTGAATTAAAATAGCGAATGGCTTACAAATTTTATTTACTATATGTGTACAAATAGAATATTTACATGTACATGATGAAAAATTCAATTATTATAGAAGTAGATTTTACTGCAAAAATTCTATAAAAACTTCAAAATTAAATATTCGAATGTTATCACATAATTGGACGTGTAAAGTCTCATTTCATGAAATAACCCATTTCTCATACTGGGCGTAACATATATATATTTTTTGGGTCATAGCTATTTTATATTTACCCAATAAGAAAAATAATTTTTATTAAAAATAATCGATTTAATTAAGATTTTGATTACACGATTAGGTTGGTTTTTTTTAAATTTCAAGTAGGTATTTAATATTTAGAACCTTTCTTCTGATTTTCACCAGATGACTTGACAACTGTGAGTAACTCCTGCAGCAAACAATAAACTCTGTAAAATATTTAAAAAAAACAATCGTTTATTCACAAAAAATTCGAGAATTCACGATTTAGCGTAATTTTTTAATTTACAAATATTCAAGAATAAACAAAAATTTTTTCTTCCATTTATAACCAACATAAAAATTTTAAATTTTAAGCAAATTTTCTACATGCTTGAAATTTCAGAAAAAGATATGTGTATAAAAATTCCTTTTTCTATTTTCTGAGTTCATGGTTCTTTTTAAATAGAATAAACATAAAATAATATTTTGAAATAATTCAAATTCGGATTACAAAAACGCCAATTGAGTTAAAAATAAATATAAATATATTTATTTGAAAGAATTTCAAATAATAAAACAATTTAAACAAATTCATTAAGAAAAAAACATAGATTAAAAAATTTTTTTAATGAAATTTACAGTGTATAAATTGCTCTTGATGCTTCTATAAACAAAATAACCCAGTTTTTGGTTCCTCATATAGATTTTAATTTGAATGCAATACTTCGTTTTTTTCTGTGAAAGTTTACTAATTTTCTAGAAATATCGTTTATACCCGATATCTCGAATCTGATAATTAATTTTTTGAATATTTTTGTCTCAAAATTTTTGCCACCAAAAAATACAAAAAGCACAAAATTTTTTTTTCTTTTCGACGTAGTACCTAATTTTTTTCGGAAGTACTAGTTTTAGAAATTTCGTTTTTATTCGTTTTTTGGATCGGATACCTATTCTTTATTAAATTTTTTTTCTCCAAATTTTTTGCAAAATAATATAAATAAATTACAATTTTGAACTTAAAGCCTAATTTTCCACGGAGATGGAAATAGTTTCAGCAAATTCGTTATTACTGGATTTTTTGTATTTGATATCTAATTTAATGAAAATTTTTCTTAAAATTTTTTGAATCAAAGAATAAAAAATTTTTTTTTTCATTTTGGAAGCAGTAACTAATTTTTTCCCTGGGAATTCTAGTTTTAAGAAAATTATCATTTTTCCGTATTTTTTCTATTTAGATTTATTCCTTCAAAAGATGAAAAAACTCAATTATTTTTTTTTTTTTTTGACGTAATACCTAAATTTTTGCACGAGAGTTCTAGTTTTCATAAATTTGGTGTCACTTTATTTCTCAGATGATACATAAAATAGTAAAAATTTTCAACTTATATAAATATTTGTCATTACAAGAGGAACCGTAGTGCCAATAACTTGGCAGCGTTTTTTTCTTAAAATTTTTGCCAGAAAAATTTGAGTCTACTCTGTATTTTTTTAAAATAGACCATTGAAAATATTTTGTTATAACTTGAGAAACAATGATAACAATAATTTGGCAACGTTTTTATAAACGTTTTTGCGGGTGTCACAACTGTTTTTGATGATTAATAGTTTTATAGATTCGGCAGATAAAATTATTAGAATAATTTTTATTTTGTATTGACATTTTACTTTGAACTAGTGAACCGAAATCCTTTTCAATGTAAGAGGTGCTTGGACCAAATAAGTTTTGTTGGTATTACTCATTATATTTTTTGCTTGGCTCAAAGATTATTACGATAACTATAAAAAGTCTTATCTTTGAATTTACCATCATGATGGTTAATTTAATGTTATGATTTGGTTTTTGGGTAATACATGTGCCCAGCCTTGTCAAAATGTATTTTAAAAAAATATTTTTTGACACATAATAGACAGGGCTGATAATAGAGTAGTTCAATGGAGGACAAGGACAAGTGGCATGTAAAAAAAATTTTTGATTGTCATATCTGGTATACCTCACGAAATGGAGCAATTAATATTTCCTTATTAAAAATTTCGTGATTGATTTTATTCAAAAAAATGTATTAAATACAATTAGTTTCAGAAATTTAAAGCAATGTATACAAAATTTATCTTAAATGTATATTATCTGAAAACTGTGCTATATTGACGTGCTCAAATATTTTTGCCAAATGATTGCAGTTATCAAATGAAACGTAAATGTGAATCATAGATTAGCAGATTTTCCACAAACATTAACTAGTATTCCTTGTTTACGCATTTCTTCTGTCAGTCTTTTTCCTAGTTCAGAATCAACGTTTGTGAAATTGGAAATCATGCGTTCAATGATAAAATTCGATGCAGTTTTTAAAGAATCTACTACGTTTTTTACAAATCTGGTTTTTGCATTATCATCAAACACTTTTTGCCACAATATGGTGCACTGACCGTAATCATCTTCTTGTACAGGTGTGTGACGATCAACATCACCACTAAGATAATAACTGGGTGATTTTACGGAAGGTTTTTCTGCTGGACCATTGAAGCTATTTGGATAATAATTTGGAGTTCCATTTTGATTACCCCAAGTCTCCATAAAACCGTCTTTTTCATAATTCATAGCCATTATTTGCTTTGAAAATATTTTTAAAAAATATTTAAACAGTTAAATTTTTTGATCGCTATTTTTTATTTAGAAAAGATGAAATATAAAAAAATTAAATATTTGTTTGTTACCTTAAATGGACAATTAACTGGTATTTTTAAATGATTGATCCCCAACCGATATCTTGCAGTATCTCCGTAAGCAAATAGTCTTCCTTGAAGCATTTTATCAGGGCTGGGTTCAATTCCAGGTACCATGTGTGCTGGATCAAAAGCTGACTGTTCTACATCAGCAAAATAGTTATCTGGATTTTTGTTAAGTACTAATTTTCCAACAGGTATCAAAGGAAATTCTGCATGAGGCCAAGTCTAAAATATCGTAATTTATTCAAATTTAAAAGTATTAAAAAAGATTAGGAAAATCAGGTTACCTTAGTCAAGTCAAATGGATTCCATCGGAATTTTTCTGCTTGTTGAGTAGTCATCACTTGAATAGAAAGTGTCCAAGATGGATAATCACCACGACCTATGGCATTATATAAGTCTTCTATCGCGTAATCTGGATTAGAAGAACGTATTTCAGCTGCCTTTTCAGCTAATAAATTTTTTATACCTTGATCCGTCTAAAATTAGACAATTGTTTTTATTCTTTTGTAAAAAGTTTTATGCTTTATTTTAAAAATTTACCTTAAAATGAAATTTACACCAAACTACTTCATTTTGACTATTGACAAATTTAAATGTATGCGAGCCGTAACCATTCATATGACGGTGGCCGTCTGGAATACCACGATCACCAAACAGAATCATCACTTGATGAGTGGTTTCGGGTCTTAACGAAAGAAAATCCCAAAACATGTCAGAATCCTTAAAATTTTAATATAAGAAACACAATAAGTAAAAAATTTTGTCAGAAATTCTTTTTATAATAAGCTTTACTTTTAAATGAGTTACAGGATTCCTTTTTTGTGTATGAATAAAACTTGGAAATAATAAAGGATCTTTTATAAAGAATATAGGTGTATTATTTCCAACAAGGTCCCAAATACCATCTTCGGTATAAAATTTAACTGCAAAACCACGAGGATCTCTATAATGAAAGAAAAAGTTAGTTTTGTTTTTAAATAATTATATATTTTATTTATTGCGTACAAGTTTATTCGTATCTTTTAATGAATAAAAAGTAAAAAAAAGAAGATATTTCATTATAGAAATACCTATCTTCGTGAAAAACAATGGATTAAAAAATGCAAACTTATGTAATATAATTTTTTAATGATTTACCTTACAGTGTCAGCAGAACCAAGTTCTCCACCGACTTGAGAAAAACGTACAAATACTGGAGTTTTTTGTCCTACCTTTTTAAAAACTTTGGCTTTTGTGTAACATGTTATGTCATTTGTCACTTGAAAATAACCAAATGCTCCTAAAAAATTTAATATACTTCTTATTAAATGTTTTTGATTTGATACCAAGTTTAGTGCAGTCAATTTTAGAGTCACTTAAATAAGAGTTGTCTTCGGTACACCAAATTACTCCAAATAGTTATGGATTAGTTTATTACGTTAAAAAAATATGCCAAATACCCTCCGTTCATGCCCATTGGCCCTTTTGGGCTTAGAAACACAGGACTCGATGTTATAAAATAGCGTTTTTTGGCAATTTTCATATAATGCTAAAACCTCACAATTTAACCAAAACATTTATGATTGGTCTCATTTTTTGGTGTAAATGTCGACTTTCAACGCCGTAAACCGCAATTTTTTATCACTAACTCGCTTATCGTCATAGTCAATAAACCAATTGGTCACTTTTGGCCGAAAATGACCAATTTTTAAATTCCTGCAAAAATTGCAATTTTCGGTGAAAAAAGGTTTTAAAGGACTCTGGCTTTAAATTATTATATCTGGTTAAAAAATAATTGAAAAGAATCGGAAAAAAAATTTTTGGAAACTTGAAGCTTGTGGAAATTTTTTGACACCTATAAGAGCCATTTTCGTTCAAATTTGGCAGCAAATTAAAAATTGGTCATTTTCTGCCAAAAGTGACCAATTGGTTTATTGACTATAGTGTTCAAAATTGCGGTATGCAGGACTCGGAAGGTGGCACAAAAAAAAATGAGACCAACCAGTAGTGTTTTAGTTAACTTGTGAGGTTTTACCTTGAAAATTATCGATAAATCTTATTTTATAACATTTCGCTCTGCGTCTCTAGGCCGAGAAGGTCCATTGGCACGAACAGAGGATAGTTGGCATGTTTTTTTTAACATAATAAACTCATCCATAATCATTAGCTATAGTTTGGTGTTCCAAAGGCGGTGAAATAATAAGGGGTTGTTAGGAAAATAATGAAATAAATAAACATATTATTTAATTTTATCGTTTATGTTTTTCATATACGATTTCAAAAAAGAGAAGATTATGTAGGTATAAGAGATTAACAAATATTTACGTGATAATGCAGTAAATCATTGAGTTTATAAAATTCACAATCTTTAAAATGTGTAGCATTGAATATCTTTAACCAAGTCTGGCTAAACAATTTTCTACACAAGATTTTAAAAAAAATATTTTTTTAAGCATAAACAAATGACCCAAAGTCATTTATTTTACACTTTTCGAAAAATTTATTTTTCTGGACAGTAGCCACGAAAGTACGATTTGGTTAAATTTTACGCTGCGCGGCCAAGAAAATCGAAATTTCTCACTACTGCCGCAGAAAAAATTTATACGGCCCTTTTCCATAAATAAAGAATGCCCCAAATCGCAATTTACCATCCTCGGCTTCGCCTCGGAAGGTAATTTACGTGCCATTTGGGCCATTCTTTACTTTTCTGGACACGAGCCGTAAATATACTATTTGCGGCAGAATTTCAATTCAGGTTAGAATTTACATTATAATTTATTTTCAAAGGGACCATTAGTAATTAAAAGGTAAATTTCATCCAGCAGTCAACTGAGATTCTTTTTGTACCCCTATTGAGCATTATAACCTCAAAATGTCATTTTTTTCATAAGGTTTCAGCCCTGACTCAGCCTTTACAGAGAAATTTTCACCAAAGAAGGTTTTTTTTATTAACTGGGATCTATATAACATTTATTTCTAATAATATCATTTTATACGCAAGGGTCTCATTTTACTTTAAAAAACTTTTATATATCGTTTTAAGTTTTAATTTTTAATTTTTCATTTCAGCTGCAAGGTGCTCATTTTTCCCTAGGTGGCTAATTTTCATTTATCGAGGGTAATCTGAGATGCACACCCAGAATTCAATGTCATCATTGGAAGTAAACTTTTACTTCAAGATTTCCTGTTAGCCCCAAGAACTTTAAATTACCCTTCAAGGTCCATTTTCAAACAAGACTACTTTTCTCTTAGTTTTTGGGCCCACTTTTTTGGTCAAAAATAAATATTTTTCCAAGTCTCAGATTAAAGATCAAGGAACTCATATATGGGAATTTAAAAAAAATGGAATTATTTTCAAAAAAATTTACTGCGAATCATAGACTCTTAGTGGTTGATTGTTACATATTCAGTTACTTATTCATTACTTAAAAAATTTTTGACTAAAGAATCAACAACTCTTTATTAAATAAAAATTTTTTTTTCAGACGAACCAGTCTTGAGAATATATCAATAATAAATTTTCAAAAAAAATACTTATTATGAAAATACTCAAAAGATAATTAAATTTTTTTGTTGATTTTAATTCTTAAATTGAAATCAGTAGAAAACGTAATATTTAAAAATCAACTGTTTGATCAATGATACATTTAAAATAATAATTTTAACAAAAATAATTAATATTAAAAAGATATTGTTGCATCAATTGACCAGTACTGGGTTGAAATAAATTTTTTAACTAATTTTTAAAAAAACATGATGTTTTTTATTATCTAATTAAATAATTAAATTTTTATTTTTACACCGCGTAAATTAATTTTTACATTTTGATAAACGATATCAATTTGGGTTATATTTTAAGCAATAATTACAGAAAATTTCCGATAAAAAAAATGAATTATATTTATATAAGTTTCCTTGAACGACATAAACAAATCAATTATTTTATCAAAAAATTGTTAAGTCGAGTGTATGTAAAATTTTATTTAAAAATTCTGCATTAAAAATACATTATATAATCTTAAATTAATGAAGCAGAAACAATTGAAATATAAATATTATTTTTCAATTGTTTATAATTTTAGGTACATTGTGGTAAAAACTATTACATAATTATTTGATGTAAAAAAATTGAAAAAATACCTGCTCCCTTTGCGTGTACATTCCTTTCAGGGATTCTTTCTCTATTGAAATGAGCCATTTCATCCAAATAAACAAAATCCTGAAGGAGTATTGGCCCTCTGGGGCCAATAGTTAAGCTGTCCAATTTATTTGCTATGGGAACTCCATTTTCAGTTAAAAGTACAGGAATTTTCCCCTTTTAAACATTTATAGTTTTAAAATTTCAAATATCATTATTATTAATTTAAGAAATAAATTAAAATCTTGCTTGCGTAAAAAATCGATTAATTTATTATCATACGTATTTTATAAATAAAAAAATTAAAAATAAACATATTGAAATTTAATCGAGCATTTAAAATTTAGTTGATAAATATTATTATTTTAAATAATTATACATCCTTTATTTCCCACTGATGAAATACGCAATCCTTGGGATATGCAAAAAATGCCCCAAATTAGAGGTAATCTGGGCCATTATTTAATTTTGTGGATATGGATCTTTTTATATTAATGTTTATTGATAATATTTATCGATATGGAAAGACAAAATAACATTTTTTGTATAATTCAGAAGTTATTGAAGTATTTTTTTAAATAATTTATATTAATAAAAAACTTTATTTTATGAAGCAAATAAGGAATATTTTATTCCACAAAACTTTCAATTGAGTCTTTTACGAAAAAATTACAATAACTGGAGAAAAATTCAGAAACTAAATTTTTAATTTTTTTTCAGTGTACAAAAAGTGTATTTTTTATTTTTCTCCTGCAGTTGAAAGAGCTTTGTTTAACTATTAATTTTTGAAATAACGTAAATTAAACTTTTTGTAAAAACAAAATTGGCATACCTCTGTTGATTTTTTATAATCATTAAGTTGTTCAGCTGCTGGTGTTCGAGGCATTTTTGTATTTATCTTGAATTTTTCTTTTTAAACCAATAAAAATAATTTATGTGCTCTACCAATATGTCTGTTTAAATATAAAATAAAATTTTAAAAATTAAATGACTGCATTCAAATGACATGGTAAAATGAACGTATTCGCTTTTTATGTTTTATTTAACCTATTGTAGTAGGGGTAAGAAGATTCCGCACTTCGTTGCAACATGTAATGTAATTAGTATACAAAAAAAAATAAAATAAAATTATGTAAGAAAAGAATTACTTACCTGATGGTTCTCCTTGTTGGTAAATATATGCAAAATCATAGAACAAACAAAAGAAATGCGTAAAAGGGGTAAATCTGCGCAGGTGTTATATATTTTTCATTTTTTACACCAGTATGCTTTGACACTTGTTATGTAAATACCCAAAAACATTAATATGATTAATTTTTACAAAAAATAATGAATATTCTCAAGTTTCGGTTATTTATATTTTTCAAAAAATTTTTCATTGTTTAGTATCTGAATATTTAGACTCTTTTTTTTCTAAAAAGGTCAAGTATGATAAGGATAAGGTCAAGTAGGATAATGAACTATAACTAAAATATATCCAACTGAAAAAATTATCTAAAATTATTACATCGGTATAGAGCTGTGGTTTTAAGGTTTTAAAAAAATGAATGGTTCCTATATCGTTCCTGTCGGAACTATTATAGGGTCAAATTATTTTGTCGATTATTTCAATAAAAATATTAAAATTAATGTATATTAGAAATTTTTTTTTTTTTTTAATTGGCCAATATTTTATATTTATTGCATGCTTCTGTGGAATCAAAAATATTGAACAATAAAAGCAAATGAAATCATTGATTAAAAAAAAATTTTTTTATTATGCTTGAAGTTTGAAAAGAGTAAATATAGAAGACAAGTAAGAAAAAATTTTAAATTGAAAAAAAAACAGGTTTCACCGTTATCAAAATCGTTAAAATATTATACGCCTACACACTCACACATGGCCAAATACACATATATTATTCATTATATTCAAGTTAAATATAAAATTTCGTAAGTATTTAGGCAAATATTGCTTTTAATTAAATTATAAATTTCAGGTAAATATTTAAAATTTTAGTAACAACAGTTTTCTTTTCAAGTTAGAATAAGATCTCAGAATTATTTTACCATATCAAAAAAAATCCGGTTGCGTATCTCGGAATTACGACCGAAATTATATCGAATCACTAACTTGACAAAAAAAATTTGGATATTAAAGAAAATTTTGTACAACTTACTTTAGGTTTTATATCATTTGCGGATTTTTTTTTCATTTGTCACACTGTTAAAAATACCCTTAAAATACGAAACTATCGTAAAGTTACAATCGTCTTGAAAATTGTGCTGTAAATTTATTTCATTTACAATTTTTTTGTGTAAAATATAACGAAAAAATAGTTAATTTACAACTCAATCGTCAGCTTTGGATAGATTTTTATTTTTACCATAGAATATTTTTAACAGTGGGTTATAATTATAAAAAAAATTAAAAATATTGTTTTTATAAAAAATATCGAATTTATTTTAGATTTTTTAAAATTTTGAAAACAAATTTTTTAACAATTATTATATTTTGATATAGACTTTGTAAGAAAAAAACATTTACCAGAAAATACATTAATGTATATCAAAAGTACAAGAAAATACTTGCAGACCTATGGGTAGAAAATTGAGTAATTTGCTATTACTGGCTAAATATTAAAAATAGAAGAATTAATGTAAATGTTAATTTCCTCAATCAAGCAAAGTTAAAAAATACAATTTTGGATAACAAAATAAATTCTAAAAGAATTTTTCTACATGAGGACCCTTACAACTTTAAAATTATTTTGGAAAAAATTTTTTGATACTTAATTATTTTTCAAATGTCTGCAATAAAAACTTCAAAAAATACAATAAATAAAAATAAAGTATTAATATATTCAATTTACTGCTGGTGAGCGAATGGAAGTTTTTAATTTTTAACACTATAAAATTATTTTTCAATTTTCAAGATGGTGAACCTTAAAGCATCGGGAAATTATAACTTTCTCAGAAATTGGGGACTTTAGAGGTCGAGAAAAAAAATTTTCTGGCGGAAAATTTAAATCTTTGATTGCGAAAAAAAATTTTCTTTTTTTCAAGATGGCAGACTAAAAAACAAGGAATAATTAACTTTTTTCATAACAAGAGTGTTTTCTAGGCTCGAAAAAAAATAAAACGTTAATGTAAATTTTTATTTTTTAACCAAATAATTATTTAATTAACGAATATGGTTGATTAAAATTTAGGAAATTCAAACTTTCTTCATAGAGTGTGAGGTGGGAAGGGTGGGTATAGAGTCCGAAAAAACGAATTCTTGGTGAAAATTTGATTTTCTAACACCGTAAAAAATTTTTCATTTTGCTAAGATATGGCGAATTTGTAGATTTATTTTTTCTACTCGTCTTTTTTCAGTTGAAAAATTTTGGTTAACACTGACGGAAGTGAGACAAATGGTTTTTATTATATATCATTTGAATTGCTTCAAATGGCTTAAGAACTAGAAAAATAAAAAGAAAAAATTTCTATCGAAAACCAAGTAGTTAAATTTTTTTTTTGATAATTGCTAAAGTTTAGGGTAAAAATCGCAACCGGATTTTTCTTTATTGTAAAATTGCTTGGTTTTTTTATTTTAACAAATTCATCTACAGCTATACAACGCAACTTGGATAGATACAATGCTATCTACAAATTTAATGCAATTTGGCTTTCTAAATAAGGCGATTTGTTATTATGCGTTGACATAGAAATGTATTTTTTATCACATGCACTTGAAGATATATATATTTATGATTTTCTACAGGTAATATAAAATTTTCAATGGAAAAAATAAATACAAGTTTCATCTTCTGCTAAAAGTTACCGAATCGATTTGGTATCAAAAATTGTTAAAAAAAAAGGTTAATATTAATTTTGAAATTATACGTAAATAAATGGAAAACTCGTAAAACTGGAACCAAAATATTGATCATAAAATATTCAACAAAAATAATTTTTAATTCACCAAAACATTTATTAGCGGTCTTCTTATATAATAAATAAATCTTGTGAATAAGACAAGATAATTGATATCACCCTATAATAAAATTTTCTTTAAAACCTCTTTAGTAAAATATAATTAATATACATCATTTCAAAATCAATTTAATTGCTGTAGAAAAAAAAGAAGTTTTTTCTCTTATTTTTTTACAGATATTAAATAAAAAAAAACATTAATCAGGTATAACATTTTTTCAACACATTTTTTACTACAATTAAAAATCATTCATTTTATAAATATTTCTTCAAAATACATACGTATACATTCTAATCTGAAAAAAAAATTTTTTTATTTACTGTGAGTAAAATACACTATTTATTTAATTACAAATAATTAATTGTTAACACTGCCCTTTGGGCATTAAAAATTTATATATGTCTTTCTTTATTATAGCCCATCTTGGTCCCTTTTAAATTAATCTTATGGGTAAATTTTACTCTTGTTCGTAAAAGGACTCAAGAGTTCTTATCTAATATTTAAAATTTTATGCTGATATTTCTTATTTATGCCCTTTTATTTTTTGTATTCTCTTTTGATCAAGCGAATTGTAATTTTATTTTCTTCTTATTCTTAAACAGAAACAGTAGCTTGAAGATAATACACAATAGGCGGAGTATAATTCAACGGTAAGTACCTTCTATTCCTTTTCTGATTTAATATTCTTTATTTTTGCGAATTCTCCGTATTGAAAAAAAAAATTTTCCCAAAATTATTTTGCCATGCCATTTCATTATTGCACTGACAATAAGTTGAAATTTTTGGAAAATTATTTATTTCTAAAATCGGTAAGTAAATGGTACAATGAGAGTCTGATATAGTAAAATATAGGATTTGGAGACAAAATAATATAAATACCCCAGATTAATAATTGTAAACTGATTTCTTAACCATTCTAATTTTTCTGGCCATGAGTTGTAACGTGGTCAAAATATTGTATGCAAACAGCATGCACAAAGGTCGAACCCCATATTTTACGCCGAAATTCAAAACATATTTTAAAAATTCTTGTCCGGGTATTTACTATCTATAGTAAAATTATCTATCTTAATAGTTAAATTACTATCTTGAATATAAAATTCCTTTAAATACTATCATAAAGTCACATACAAACAATATAAATTTAGGTATTGTTAAATATATTTAGCAGGTTTAGTATATAAATGAAATGTTTAAAATAATTTTGCAGCATTCAGGATAGTAAATTTAGTACCCTGCCAGTAAATACCTTGACAAGAACTTTGACATTGTATATATTATAGTTTTATAATATAATATAAAGAAAGAAAAAGGCTTCCCATGCAGGTTAAAAATTAGTATTTTTTGCCCTAGATACGTCAAATTGTATACGACCCAAATACGACTATTGACCATAAAAAACAATTACTGCAAATCACAGATTACCAGCCTGGACTTCGCGCCTTTACTGATACTATACTAGCGTGCTCTGAGGCTGAGGCACCCTCTTATTTTTTGGCCTGAAGGCGTAATATACTTTTTATGCATGATTATAGGTAGTTTTTTGCGACTGTCAACTATTAATAAAAATAAATTTTAAAAAGTTACTAACTATTTTTAAACAAGGTACGAAATATTGGTCTTGACTGTGCATTGAGTTGTATACCCGAGCGAGTGCAGACAACGTGCAAACAACTCCAATAGTTTATTCTTAAACGGGCCTTAGAAATATTTATTTTAGCAAATGTGACGGATTATAGGACCAAGGCGCGTAGCACCGAGGAACTGTAATTGCATTTGGTTTATGACAATTTTTTCTATCACGAGTTTCAGAATATTTTTTCTCTACAAAGACTTCTAATGACGGTCTCTCAAAATTAGAATATAGTCACTATATTGCCCGCAAGTAGAGAAAAGTAATTAACACCGGATGCTAAAATTTTAATTTTATGATGAAAAATTTTTTAAGCAATAAATTTAAAGAATAAAAAAATTCCACTTGTTTTAAGTATTTTTAAAAAAATAAAGAATTTATGTATAATGCCCTTAAAAAAAGAACGGATAAATGCATTTGCAAAACAACTTACTAAATATGGTTAAAAATAATAAAAATTACATAATATAAACATTTTGTCTCTTTCATTGTATAACACTATAACAGATAAAATCTGTAAATCTTAATCTTAAAATCCCGCAAATCAACGATTTATAAATCGCTTCATTTATATTTATATAATATTATATATACGCGTATTCGTACATAAAAATTTCTTACTGAAATTTTATACTAAAAAATGTGATATTCTAATTATAAGAGAATTTGGAAATAGCTATGGTTAAAAATACATTTTATCCAGCTAAAGAAAATATACCTAGTTTTCAAGCTTTCGAAAAAAAAAAAAGAATTCGAATTTAAAAATTAAAAAAATTTTTGTTTTTGATCGATATTGCGTACCTATATTCTTCTGCTCGAAACTAAAATGATAAATCATATACCTATAGCATAAACAATTTTTTTGAGCCTTTTTTTCAAAATATATCCAAAATAAATTGAAAAAGTTTCATTTGTTTATAATATAATCTAAGTATATCTAGTTCATTTATATTCAATGTGAAAATTTTTTTTCAGGAAAATTACAGTACATTAAAAAAGATATCCTTATAGGGTAATTTTCGTTCTATACCAGTCCTGGTTGAAACATCTTGAATTCTTATATTATATTTATACTTTCTTGTCTGCTTTTTTTTTTATTTATTATAAATTATAATTGTACATGTAAATAAAAATAATAATACAATATAACGATTTGATTATTATCTCAAGGCTAAATACTTTTTTTTTCTAAAGTAGCTATATTTGTATGGTGAAAATTGTTATAATGTTTAAAAGCGCGCAATAGTATGAAAATGTGAGCATTTAAAAAAAAAGATGGGAGATGAGACTAACATTACCAAATATGGTAAGTAAAGACATACTTATAAGGAATCGCGTATTTCTAAAAATGGAAGTCACTATAAGAGGTAGAGCGTATATGATACTGTAGCATTCGTTTTGTATCCTTCGATCGAATCGGTTCTCAAACTGATGAAAGAAACTGCATTTTAAATTCAAAGAAACATTAATTTTCATCAAAAAATTTTCCAAAAAGTAATGCTAAATAATTAAACCAGTTTGGGGGGACTACTTTTTCAAAGATTTTAATTTTCTAAGAGGGGGTTTTAAAGGTGTCTTTCGGCGCAGTGATCGAATATGAAGTTGCACGGAAGAAAATAATGCTAAAGTGGAACAGTTGTACAGAATTACAGTAGTATGTAATGTTTATATGAAGAACACGTTGGCTTTAGTGAGATATTTTTGTTAAATTAAAAAGTTCAAGTTTTTTAAAGTTTATTAATTTCTTAAATTCATTTCATTGAATTACATACGTAACTTTTAGTTATTTTACAATAAGTGCAACAAAAGTGCAATAAATAACCTAAGAAGATAGGTTAGGAAGTGTATATTTTTCAGTAAATTTTTTAATATACGTAATGCATTTGATGTTTTGGAGCTTGCATTGTTAGGTTTTTAAAAAACATGCTTGCGAAAAATTGTTTTAACTAAGGCCAAAGGCCATATGAGTATAAATAAATGTGTTTGTTATCGTAATGGACCACATTAGTGGGGCAAGGGACCATCGTTTTGTTAATCTTAACTATAATATGGGGATGATGGGAAGTGATTCAAGTTCAGATATTTATGGACCACCATCGACATCTCAATTAAATACGTCGGCAACAGGATCTCAATTACAAAATTGTTCTAGTGGTTCAGCAGTTAGTGTAGTTGACAGAAGTGGATCTGATAATTCTATAAATATTATGGCTAGTAGTAGTAATATACATCATCGTGGTGTTAAACGTTCGGCAAATTCGGATGTTTGTTATAATCTTAGTGAACAAGAAATGTCTCGTACATCACAAAATATAAATATGACTGGAGATTGTATTTCTGATAATACCGATGATTGTTACAGTAATATTGGTATATCAAAAAAATCACCACCATCTAATGGAAAAAAAACTAAAGGAAGAGTCAAAATTAAAATGGAATACATTGATAATAAATTAAGAAGATATACAACATTTTCTAAAAGAAAAACTGGCATTATGAAAAAGGTGCATTAAATTTTTATCGCTAATATTAAAATATTCTGGCTATTCAAGTTTTATATACCAACTAACAATTTTTAGTACTCATATTTTTATTTTAAAATAATTTGCATTTTTTACTCTGCTGAAATTTAAAAAATAGTCTAAAGAAAAGTATTAATTTTGATTCAATGTATATCTGCAATAATTGATCATAATAATAATTAAAAATAAAAGTAAATAAAAGAGACTAAGGTCAATTGTAACTATTACTACTGCACTTCTTTTGATGATTTTTCAGAACTTGCACTATTGACACAGTTTGAGTCTATGGCGCATTTTTATTTTAATTTTTACAATGAACTTAAAATACTTTTTTTTTCATAATAATGAACTTGAACCCTAAATATATATATTTATAAGATTTAAGTAATTTTTATAGACCAATTGTTATTTATTAACCAAATTGTTGTAATTTTAGCTTTAATTAAATTTTTTTCTTTTAACTTATTTTTGAATCTATTATAAAAAAACATAATCATGAAATTTATATTACTTACTTTCTGTGATTGTCATTTATTGAATACTTTATTTTTGTAAATAATAGTTGATCTTAAAAATAAAATTATGTCCCTTATAATAATTTATTAAAAATAAGTTATAATAAAAATTTTATTACTTTTGTTTTATAGAAATTTAAAAATAACTAAAACTTGTTAGATATTTTGTTTCATGTATTTATAGATAGTACATATTTCATGAGCATACATCAAAGAAAATAAAAACAATATCATTAGTAGAAAATAAAAATTTTTCTAATATATTTGTTATTTTTCTGTTTCCAGGCGTACGAGTTATCAACATTAACTGGTACTCAAGTAATGCTTTTAGTGGCTAGTGAAACAGGACATGTTTATACATTTGCAACACGTAAATTACAACCAATGATTACAAGTGAAGCTGGCAAAGCCTTAATACAAACGTGCCTAAACAGTCCAGATCCTCCAAATTCTGGTCATTCGGGTGATCAGAGAATGTCAGCAACTGGTTTTGAAGAAACCGAATTAACATATAATATATCTGATGATGAACAGAAAGTACGTCAATTAGTTTATGGCTCACCACATGGCAGTGGCTTACATATTGGTTATTCTAGTTCAAGTAGTCCATCAACTGTACAGCATGTGCAACAACCTTCTCATACACAACATGCACATTTAGTATCATCTCATTCACATGGATCATCCCCAAACAGTCATTTAGTAGCATGTTCAAGTCCAAGTACAATGTTATCATCAAACCCCTACGTACAATCATGTTCTTCGCCTTTACCGCCACACGCGACGTACCATCCACACATTTCTCATTCTCATCCACAGCGGTAGTGATAATATTATGTTTTATTATTTATGTCATTAAAATGCAATATATTTGTATATTGAAATTTTATGCCTTAAAAAAAAAAAGAAAAATTAATAAAAAATAATATAATTATATTTTTATTAATTTTTAATTAAATATTATTATTTAACTAACATATTATTATTGTTTTTTTAATAAAAATTTAAAATTTTAAAAATTTATTAAACTGTAAAAATATAATTAGGCTTAAATTTTTCTTATTTAACATAAAACTTTTTTATCGAGATTATTATTTTAATGCCATACATTGCGTTTATCAATCATTTTTTTATATACATATTTGTATTAAAGAAAAAAAAATATTGCCAAAAAAACATCGTAAATAGACAATAATTTAGATTTGCATATTAAAAAAAAATTCCTTAAAGTATTTTTTTATAAATATAAATATTTTTAATGGAATTATTACTTGTAAGGAAGAAATTTTTTTGAAGTATTGATAAAAAAAGAGACAATGAATATGGCTTTTTGTACTTATAAATAAATTTAAAAAAATCTATGTCAAAAAAAAAATTATTTAAATATAAAAACTTATTCTATACATATATATATATAAATTATTAAAGAAAAATAAAATACTTTTTTATTAATTAAAATATTTTAGTTTACTCATTTTATTATATTACCATATAAAAATAAAAATAATAAAATTATTACATATTTGGATAAATTAAGTTTCACGATATCATTGTTATAAAAATTAATGAGAAAATTTATGTGAAAAAATAAGGTAAGTTTATAAATTCACAACAAAACAATCATTAAATTAAGTAAATGATATTATGTTGAAAGCTAAAGTTTATTCGCTTTTCAAGAGTAAGATGTTGAAATAATAAATTTTATTATTTAAAGCGATTAAATAATTGATTTCATGCAATTAAAAAGTATAAAACTAAAAAATTTTACTGAATATAGTAAAAAATTGAATGTTAAGGAAGTCATTATTCTTAAAATCTTTTTTTGGCTTCAACATATCTTTTTGGTTTGAAACTTTATACCTTAACATATTTAGAATCTATATTAATCGTTTTCATGTGTTCAGAAGCTATTTGCTAACTCAAAATTTTTTTAAATTTTAATAAAATTATTTGTTATCATCATGTAGTTTTATGGATTTATTATTTTGTTATTTTAAATAAATTTATTATTCTAAAAGTATATTATTTTTTTTTTTACTTCCGGAAGATAATTTTCTCAAAATAAAATTTTTAAAAAGAAGTTTCAGTTTTTATTTTACGGTATATATTATTTTAGGATAAAAAATTTGATTTTAAAAATAGTTAATATTTTAAAATGGAATTACTAGGGAATTACTGGATCTCAATGTGTTATAAAAACTTTATTTTTATTTTCTAAATTTAGCATTAAAAAAAAATATTTTAAATAATAACATCAGAAACACATAGTTTTCAAAAATTTATTTCTAAAACACGTGTTTCTTTATTTTTAATTCCTAAAATAACGAAAATCATTTGTGAAATTAAAAATGATAAACTTTTATTAATAAATTGCCATGATTGGAGCAAAAATTAGATTATGCCTTGGTAACATAAGACCAAAATTTAAAAAAGTCAATTTAAATCTTTTTATTGTCAAAATCTTTTCTCTCTAATATATATAATGTTATTTCACCATAATCTTTGTAAAAGAAATTGAGAGGGAGGGCTAAATATAGAGTCTTAGAATATAACCAGCTGTTTATTCATTTTCTTAATTTAACTAAAAATACTTGATTTAGCAAAGCTCATATATCCAGAATTAACTTTTTTTTTCTTTCAAAAATTTTATTTTTATAATAATAGTTCTATACAGATAAAAAAGATATTTATATAATGTGAAAGGTGATATTCTTTCATTTCAGGCGTTCTCAAGAAATACCAAACTAAATTTAATTATTATTTTTTTTTTAAATTTAAATAGTACAAAAAAGTTAATTAATAAAGTTTCAGTTTCATTGTATCTTAATTAGTACTTTAATTTCGTTTCATATATTTATGTTTTTATAATAATTGTAATTTATTATTTATTTTATTTCTATACATTCTCTTTGTCAATTTATTGTTTCAAAATTCAATTTAGATTTTTGAATTTACCGCGGATAAAACCATCTATGTATTATGACCGTCAATTGTGCGGTCACGTGTATGGTATATGAGAAAAAATAAAAACAAATACATAACCTATTTTAAATCTACAATTGTTAACAAAATAGTAATACCTACAAGTATACAAGCACTAATAAGTTAATTAAAAGTATTGAAATGAAAAATGGAATATTTAATAGTGATTCGTAGTTATAAAAAAGGTGATGAATTAAACTTTCGCGAAACAGTACTTGATGGAATACAATCAAGTAAAACTAGTGCTTTTTATGGAAATCTTTTTAAGGAAATTACTTTCCAGCTGATAATTCTTTTCGCTGCTATAATGTTTATTTTTTTTGGGATACCAATAAGTATTTGTTTTTCAGTTATACCTATAGTAATTTTATTCACTTATATTTCTACATATGCAATATATGCAGCCAAGACAATGGAGGTTGACAAAGAATTAACCAACATACAGGTGTAAGTACTAAACAAAATCTAAAGTAAATACCTTTGGGGTAACCTAGAGTTATAGTTAACTTAAATTGTTATTTTAGTAAGTACATGTCCACTCCTTTTACCTGTTTTTGGGTAGCTGAGTCTTTTGAACCATATTTTAATGTCAATGAAAACAATTATGCTAAGTACAAAATAATGACAGAAAAAGAATTTAGAGAATCTAATATAGATGTATCGTCAAAAAAAAAAAGAATCGTTGGTACAATTGGATTAACGAGGAATTTCAGGCATGGAACTGGTGGAGCTTGGTTAAAAAGACTTTCTGTTCATGAAAAATATAGACATAAAGGTATTGCATCAAATCTATTAAATGTTGCTATTCAATTTGCAGCAGACCAGGGTTATGCTGTTATTAATACGGTAGCCTCTGAATATACAGAAGCTGGTAGACTTCTGTGTTTGAAAAAAGGTTTTGAGTTAAAACAAATGTATCATAAACAACTTTTGGGATCTATTGTTAAAGTTTTAATGTACGAGCTAATTTATCTAATAAAACCGGAAAGTGAATATAGCATTTATCACCCAAAAGAGTATTTAAATTTTAGAAATTAAATCAAAAAATTCAAAGAAAAAATGTACATGATTACCATTACCAAAGTATTAAAGCTCTAAATAATTATAAAAATTTTATATTTTGTTATAAAAATGACAATTAACATAAAAAAATATTTTATATAATTTTTGTTACAAATATTCACTTTAATGTTTGATTGCTTGTCTATACTTTTCTAGTTCAACTCCTTCCCAATGTTGAGATTTTATCTTGGAGAAATACCTAAATAATATCAATTAGTTAATGTTAATAGAAAAAAATTTATTATCATGTATGAAAAATAGTATTGGAAAAATTATAAAAATATTTTTGTAAAATTATACGTGCTTACCATAAAAGAAGGTTCAGAAGTTTAAATTTATAGTTTATTTTCAGAGATTTATTACTTAGTATACCTTGAGCAAATTTTTAATAATATATGACAGCGTGTGCTATTAAAAATTAAAATCCTCTAATAAATTTTATATATTTTTTTATAATATAAATATTTTAAGATTATATTAAATGGTAATTAAATGAGGAATTTGCAAGGGAATTTGTTAGTAAAAATATGAAAAAAAAACCATAAGTTTAAGCTTTTAAACCTTTTAAACTTTAATAATATTATCATTTTTATGATAAATTTTACGTAACAAAAGATAATAATTTTATTAAATTATGTTAAAATATTTTTTTATTTCTCCAGACCAAATACCTTAGTTGAAATGCAGAAAAGTTATTTATTTTCAAATTCTTAAAAAGACAATGATTATAAATTTGTTTACTATAAAATTTTACTAACTTTTCTTTGAGTTGACTTAATATTTCCTTTTCTTTTTGAGTCAATCCATTTATGACAGCATTTAAATTAATCTCTAAATCGTGAAAATCTTGTATCCCAACAAGATTTGTACAAACGTCTTTACATTGTAAAGAATGCCACACCGCCAATTTAGCTAATTCAACATCTTTGTCCTAATGTTCAAATAAAAAGATTATTAGGATATTTTTAACAAATTAAAAATGATAAATTATAAAATTTTTTAACTCTGCAACATTTTGCTGCTTGTTCACAAATTTTTTTAACTTCATTAGAAGCAGGATGCCATGCTGGTGGTCCTTTATTAGTTAATATTCCCATGCAAGGAGCAGCAGCATTTATGATTCCAATATTATTTTCCTTAAAAAATAATTTTAGAACACTTAAAAATTTTATTTTTTCAAAAAAAAATTTGATTTGTTTTACCTTAAAAAATGATATGTAATCTAATAGTGAATCATCAATCAATGTGTATCTTGTATAACTTAAAATACAACTAATGTTAACGTTACTTTTTTCTACACACTCTTTCAAAGTTGACACAGGGTAACCAGTTATGCCAATAAATTTTGCTTTACCTTCGGTAACTTGTCTTGACAATTCTGGTAAAGTTTGAGTTATAACAATGTCTAATGAAGGTGCAAATTCTATATCATGAACCTAATTAAATTGTTATCAATTTAAATACAGAATATTTAAAAAAAGTTATTATAATAAAAAAATCAAAAATTTAACTTACTTGAATAACATCAACATAATCTAGTTGTAAGAGCTTTAAACTATTTTTTAAGCTTTCGCGAGCTCTCTTAGCTGTAAAATCAAACATGTGATCATAGTCTAATTCATATCTGCCTACTTTTGTAGCTATATAATAAGCTTTTCTAGGGATTCCTTTAAGAGCCTATTTTTTTAAAATTTTTTATACAAACAATTAATGTAAGGTTTTTATAAAATAAATTTGTTTTTTAATTAAATATCTATAATATATATTTCGTTAACCTTTCCTAAAGTTTCTTCCGATTTTCCTTGTCCATACCAGTAACCAGTATCAATATAATTAATGCCTTTTTTTATTGCTTTTCTTACAGCTTCAATAGCTTCACTTTCGTTGTAGGAGCTTGAAGATAAAAAAAAAATGTATGACTTTTGATTTTGCTGACAATAAAAATAGCTATTTACCCATAATGACATCCTAAAGGTCCGGCACCAAGGGATAAAATACTAATTTTTAAACCAGTCTTTCCAAGAGTTCTATATTCCATAGATTTTACAGCTTCAAGATCATGAAATCCTTCAACATAAGTTTCTGGTAATTCAGCCCTAACACAAATAAATTCATTAAATAAATTATATTATTTAATATATATATAAAATTTAAGAGATAATTGAATTTATAAATATGTTTATACGACAAATTTTTTAATTTCACAAAGAATTTTAAGTACTAAAAAAGGTGCCACAATTGAAGTGAGGGTTAAATGCTCTATATTTGGAGGAGGGTGGTCAGATTGACTTTTAATAATTTTGATACAGGGACTTAAAATACTTCGAGTTTAGAGATCTGAACAATTTAGATTTAGGAGTATAGAATAATAAGAATTTTAGGAGCTTAAAATTGTTTTTTTTATGACTTAAAATTATAAAGGCTCCAAGGTTCAAAATATAAATTTAAACAAGTACGTTGGTTGTGAGGTCACAAACTCGTTGTAAGTTAAAAAAAAAATTATGCTATTTAAATTAGAAATTATATTTTTTTGGATAATTTTTGAAATTCATTTTTTATTTAAATTTCTTTTTATTACTATATACAGATTATAGTCTATGTAAGTCGTTGTTAGTCCCATTTCTCTTATAAAAAATATTGTATGATTACAACAATTTGCAAATCAGTATACTGCAACGTATCAGAGATTAGTTTAAACTAATCTCTGAGCGTATGCATTTAATAATAAAATAAATAAAAATATATTTAATAAAATAGCGCGATTTGTGATACATATATGTTATATAAATTCAATATATACAAATATAAAAAAATATTAACACTCAAATAAAATTATTATAAAAATTATAGAAAAAGTAGGAATTCAAAATTCCCACTCATTCAAATTAAAATATTATAATTATATATGTAAATGAGTTCATTACGCAACTTTAATAAGAGAGGGAACGGCGGGGCCTTCGCAAACCCAAGGTGTGCTAATGAATCCGAGAACAGAATTTTGTCATTGGGTGAATAGCTCTTCTAAGAGCAAATTAAAATAACAAGTTCATCCTGTAAAATAAGAAAGAACTCGCGTCTTTCTTATTATATGAGAGTAATGAACTTATAATATTTTTCATTTTTGGTATTAAAAGAACTTAGAATATTATTTTTGAATCTTTATTTTTATCGGAGGAGACTTAGAGTGCCCGTTGCAATATTAATTTTTTAAATATAGATTAATAACTTAGAGACGCGCGTAAAAATGTAAATGTATACAATAATACCTTAAAACCAAAAATATTTTCTTAATATAACTGTTTGAATATTTTCATATATTTTAAAAACATTTTTATAACTTACATTTTAGATATTATTAGTCCTTTTATTGAATAAATAATACTTTTTTTCTAATGCGTATTTTGCAGTGCGTTAAATGTACAACTTTGTTTTTTTTTTCGAACTTTCCTATCTAAACACTGCACAAGTGTCACGTAAAAGATAATAAATATAAAAATATAAAAATTTGCAATCGCGCGAAATTGAATGTGCTGACATCTTTTTATGATAAAATAAATAACTTCTTTTTGCGCGGTAATTCACAAGTAAATGCAAACTAAAATTAAATTTATCTACAAACAATAATTTCTTCCAGGAAATATTTTTCTAATTTTATTTTCTTAAAAAAATTAATAAAAATGAATAATTATTCTGGGCCAAAAATTGCTAGCCAGAAAAGGTGTATCCTAAATCTTGCTAAGTAACAAGAAAAGATCTTATTAAGATATTAATAAGTCATTAGCAAGATATTAATAAGATCATAAAAAACTTATAACTAGTTTGTGTAAACACAACCTAAATGCATGGAACATGTTTTCTTCCAGCTGAGGGCTAGGTATAATGCAAATGTTACTCAACATTACAATACAATTTTCTAATTTTATAATTTGTAATTTGCACCTTAATAGATGTTAGAATTCTAAACCCAAACTATTCTGATTCTCTAAACGCGTATTATTATAGGTCCCTAAATCTAAATTATTCTAAGTGCCTGAACCTCAATTATTTTAAGTCGGCCGGTTTATGGCGTTTTTTAACCAAAAATGACCATTCGGTAAAATTAGCTATAGTTTTGAAAAAATTGATGATAAAAAATTGGGCGTTTCATTGAAAATTATTTAAAAAAACCTATCTCATAACATTGAGCCCTGCGTTTTTAGGCCCAGAAGGCCCATTGGAATGAACTTAGGGTAGTCGGCATGTTTTTTCAACATAATAAAGTCATTCATAACCATTTGGTATAATTTGGTGTTCCAAATGTATTGAACTACCATAGTAAGTCTCTTTGACCCCCCCCCCCTTAAATCGGACGAGTTTGACCCCCCCCCCCCCCGTAATTTTCAAGTTCTGAAGTACTCCCTACCTATAAACATGTTCCATGTTAAAAGATCTTTTTACATATCTAAGGCAAAAAAGCCTATTTTCTACCCTAAGGAGATGGCTTTTTTGTCCAATATATGTAAAACTATCTCTTATCGGTAGGCAGCCCATACGAGTCAGGGTAACTTATTTGAAACCACTCGGACGGCTTCAAATGCACTATTTGCCAACGAGATATCGAAATTCTAGACTTTTGGCCAAGGCTCCATTGTACGAACGGAAAACCTGCTAGTTTCGAAAAGTCACCTGGGTGACCCTCTTGAAACCAGGCTAAACTTTAATACTTTATTCTACAAAGCTTTCTGATAATATACCCAAAGTTTAGCCTATGCCCCATTGTCCAGAGGGGAGGTACACCGCCCCAAAAATTTGGGTCACCCAGGTGACCAAATTGAAACCAGGCTAGATTTTAATACTCGAATCTCGTCATCATCAAAGACCTACAGCTAAAGCGAAATTACGGAGAAGCTGTCCTGGGCCTCGTAATACGGCCGTATTTTAAGTCACCTGGGTGACTCTCTTGAAACCAGGCTAAACTTTTACACATTACTTTACAAAGCTATTTGATAAAGTACCAAAAGTTTAGCCTATGCCCCATTTTCCTGAGGGGGGATACAGCCCCCCAAAGTTTAAGTCACCCAGGTGACCCAAATAAAACCAGGCCAAATTGTACATACGTTTTCTTTTAACCATAATAAACATATATTTAAAATATGGCCTTTGCTAACCTGTCCAAAGGGGTGAACTTGACGGTATTTTGGCCTGAAAACTGCCCCAAAAGTCTGATTTCTTATGTTTTTCTTCCAATTTCTTACCAAATTGAGCTAAATTGATGCAAGGGTCTTAATATCAATATACAAACTGGTTTTTAAATTTTAGCCTAAAAAAAAGTATTTAAGGGGCTTTTTCGACCCCCACAAAATTTGAGTCACCCAGGTGACCCAAATGAAACCAGGCCAAATTTTATATACGTTTTCTTTTTACCATAATAAACATATATTTAAAATATGGTCTTTGCCAACCTGTCCAAAGGGGTGAACTGGACGGTATTTTGGCCCGAAAACTCCCCCATATACCGTCAAGATCACCCCTTTGGACAGGTTGGCAAAGGCCATATTTTAAATATATGTTTATTATGGTAAAAAGAAAACGTATATAAAATTTGGCCTGGTTTCATTTGGGTCACCGGGGTGACTCAAATTTTGGGGGGGTCGAAAAAGCCCCTTAAATACTTTTTTTAGGCTAAAATTTAAAAACCAGTTTGTATATTGATATTAAGACCCTTGCATCAATTTAGCTCAATTTGGTAAGAAATTGGAAGAAAAACATAATAAATTAGACTTTTGGGGCAGTTTTCAGGCCAAAATACCGTCAAGTACTCCCCTTTGGACAGGTTGGCAAAGGCCATATTTTAAATATATATTTATTATGGTGAAAAGAAAACGTATGTAAAATTTGGCCTGGTTTCATTTGGGTCACCTAGGTGACTTAAACTTTGGGGGGCTGTATCCCCCCTCAGGACAATGGGGCATAGGCTAAACTTTTGGTACTTTATCAAATAGCTTTGTAAAGTAATGTGTAAAAGTTTAGCCTGGTTTCAAGAGAGTCACCCAGGTGACTTAAAATACGGCCGTATTACGAGGCTCAGGACAGCTTCTCCGTAATATCGCTTTAGCTGTAGGTCTTTGATGATGACGAGATTCGAGTATTAAAATCTAGCCTGGTTTCAATTTGGTCACCTGGGTGACCCAAATTTTTGGGGCGGTGACCTCCCCTCTGGACAATGGGGCATAGGCTAAACTTTGGGTATATTATCAGAAAGCTTTGTAGAATAAAGTATTAAAGTTTAGCCTGGTTTCAAGAGGGTCACCCAGGTGACTTTCCGAAACCAGCAGGTTTTCCGTTCGTACAATGGAGCCTTGGCCAAAAGCCTAGAATTTCGATATCTCGTTGGCAAATAGTGCATTTGAAGCCGTCCGAGTGGTTTCAAATAAGTCACCCTGACTCGTATGGGCTGCCTGCCTATTAGAACACGGGAAAAAATATGGGGTTCGACCTAGAAGTTTTCGAGCTCGGTAAATAAATATGACGTTAAATTAGTGAAAATTTAAAATAGCGAAAATTGTAATATTTTCCACAAATAAACTAATAACTTCTTTTATTTGCATTAATAAATGGATTAATATAATGACTTCAAATTTCACTCGGGGATTTTTGAAGTCGCTAAACTTATATTCGTTGAAAAAAAGGTGAAAATACTTAACCATGGTCGGAAAATACTTAAATTTTTCGTTTACCTCTTACTTTCGTTTACCTCTTAATTACGCAACGCTAATTTTAGGAAATCTTGAATCAGTGCACCCTCCTGCAACGCTGTGCAACGCTTAGAGTTAAGTCCACCCACCCTACTAAAACGTTGCACAACGATTTTGTTTTTTAGTAAGGGGCTTTCTTTTAAAAACAATAAGAAAACATAATTTGGATGTTATTATTGTTTGAAAAGCTATGTTTTTAGTTCTCTTAAAAGGCATGTATAATTTTATTTATGAGAAGTCAATATAAAAAGCCAATAATTATTTTTATACATTATGATATATTTAAAATTAAATAAATTTATGAAGATTAATTTTTATTTATTAATTTTTTATTTTTTTTTATTACTTATGTATTAAATTTGTATATTAAATATATATCTTAGAATTTTTAATATAAAAATATATTTTGTTGTATTTTTTATGTTTTATTCATCAGTCCAAGGACACAATATCCAGTTTTCAATATTTTCTATTGTTGTTATTGGACCATCTTCAATTTCATTATTAAAATCTGCCTTTTTTTCTACCAGATCTTCTGAATCTGATTCCGATTTTTCTTTTAATCTTGATTCATTTTCGACCTTTTTATTTTTATCATGCGTTAAATTTCTTTGTTATGAATTGTAAGCATCTTAAGAGTAGCGAAATATATTTTGCAAATTTTGCATATTTCTCTTTTTAAATTTTTTTGTACGGATGAACAGTAATAATCATACGGAATAAAATTCAAATCTTCATCCGTAGGTTTCATTTGAATAGATTGTCTTAAGATTAATGAAGCAAAACACAGATTTATGTCATCTTCTAATTTAGGTATAAAATATTTAGACAGTGTAACTGCTTCTGACTGATTAGACATCTTTTTATAGGAACGCTGTAAGGGATACGGCCGTGGCACAAATCTATCAGGCAAGATATTTTTAATAAAGCTTCTGAATGGTAAACAGCAAGTTTTATCATCACACTTGACTATCTAAAAAAATGATTAATTACTGTTAAATTATTATAAATAAACTATTTTTGTTATAAAAAATTAATTAAATACTTGTAAAAAATATTGGCTTTCTTTTACATGCTTAATATACCATGCGTGGCTTGGAATCCACGGGTCTGTCGATTTTTCTTGCTCTGGAGCAATAAATTAAGCTATCACAGGGTAGCCATCGATTATAGTATTCTCCCATATTTCAGCTAGAATCTCTCCTGCTGATTGAAATTTTTTTTTTTCCAAATCTGTGTTAATTGTTTTTCCACTTGCATTTAAATGGCTCCCGAATTTGTCGTGGGGAATTACAACTCCAGATAGCTGTCTACTCAAAGGTGACATTTGTCTCTCAACTCTATTAAAAGCACTACGGCCAGGTGCATTAGTAGCCCAAAATAAAGCATCAAGGTTATGCTTCTTAAAAAAATCTATTGAATACTTTATGGTTTTAGGAAATCGAGGGTTTTCATCAGGACCCCCATCACTTGTGATAATTATCACAGGCTTAGTTTGCTTCTCGTCTGATTTTAAAAAAGTATCAAATGATTCGATATTAAACAGTTCATTATAATCGGTAGAATGAGAAGCTGCTGTTGATGAGGAATGCTTAGCACTTCGAATTGCTACGTATGTTGGTCCAGAGTAAGTGACAGCTTTTGGATTACCTATCATATTTTCGTTAATTTTTATTGCAGCGTATACTGACGGGATCAGTTTATGTTGATTAGCAACAACAAAATAATGGTCTGGTAATCTGACTTTATACTCCAAATGCATAAGAAAAGGGGCTTGAGATTTTGCAGCCGTTATTCCAATCGGCACTTTTGCCTTATCATCTGAAGAAATAAAGGAAGCTTGGTTTGGTCCCAAAATTGAAGCAATAATTTCTAAGTCTGTGATAGTGCTTTTACAAAAATTTTGGTCAGGATGATCTCGGTGAACATCTGACTGAGCACGACATAATCGAACGGGCACTGTCTTCACGTGCCTCTTTCCCTCTTTTGTTTTGCAATCTTTTGGTAAAAATCGGTAATACAAAGATGTTTCGGAAATTTGAAACCAAAGACTTTTCATTTCTGTAAATAAATTTGGTAAAGTTTTACAAATTCTCAATGCCTCAGAACGGCGGCGCTCTTCTGCTGAAGCTCCAAACATTGCGATTGTTTTGATAGTTTCCAATAAATCTGGTTGATCATCTTCCAACCTTGGACGACCACTTTTATCCTGAAAATGGACTATTCGATTCTTTAACAAATCTGGATTTTCTTTTAATGCTATTTTGAATTGGCTTTTCATTTCCTTTTGTTTAGCGCGAAAATTTCTAGATCTAATAGTGGATTTTTTAACACTAATTCGTTTTTTTTTTCATTATCAATTTTTTTCCTAATTTCATTAATAGTAGCACTTGGATCTGCTAAGCAAGATAAATTAGAATCTTTGGCGCGCTGAACTACATAATTGATCTAATAAGTCAGCAATTTCTTTGGAAACTTTATTTTGAGCAGGGGTCTCATTTATTTTTTCAAATGTTACTTTTTCTACAGATTTTACTGAAAGTACATTAAAAGCAGCGTTAGCTATTAACCAAAAATTCTTAATATAAAATTAATTAATTAATTATAAATCACTTTACCATTATTGTTAGTTTCAGTAGTTACAGGGGTATTATTTACAGTTTTTTCTGTTAAATTATCTGTAGTGGATTCAATATCTTTTAAATTTCTAGAAGTAGATGTAGTTGCTTGCTAAAATAGCAAAGTTACTTTAATTAATTATAGTTAATAATATTCAATTATTTTAAAAAAGCAAAGTTAAGTTAATTAATTATAGATAATAATATTCAAATTATTATATTATATTTACCGGCTTAAACAAACGACAAATATTAGATGCCTTGGACTGCAAATACTTAATATTCTCAGCACAATCTCCGTTTTCGGAACTGCCAGTCTGAATCCGTGATCCGACATCCAGCTATTGATAAGGCGCATGGCTTCATCCAAGGTATTCTGCTGATCCTCTGTCTCTCGAGCTGTTATGGTTAGAGCAACATTATCCGCGTATCCGATCATGGAGCATCCATCTGGAAGCTCAATCTTTATCAAGCCATCGTAAAAGGCATTCCACAGATCAAGGCCCAGAACTGAACCCTCCGCTATGCCGGCGCTTAATACTTTACCTCTTGTGCCATCGTGCGTGTCCCAGCGCAGTTATCGGTCCCGGAGGTAATCTCTGAGTATATTTCTCAGATAATCTGAAACTCTGAATACACGCTAAAGGGAGTGCAACATATCGTCCCACTTAGCCAAGTTGAATGCGTTTTTCATATCCAACGTGACAAGCAGGACGTCCGGTTTAATATCCGGCCGCACTTGTCTGGCCCTCATAACCACCTTCACGACCTGCTCGATGGCACCGATCGTGGAACGCCCCTCACGAAAACCGTGTTGGTCGTCGCTAAGGTCACCCGCTTCCCTAATTGCCTGCCGCAATCTTCCTCTGACCATGCTTCATCACCTTGCCAATGGTATTTAACATACACAATGGTCTGCAAGATAATGGAGATTCTGGTTCACCCTTTCCCTTGCTTATCAGAGCCAGGCGGGCCACTTTCCAGTCCCTTGGAAAGACGCCTGCCACGAGGCACGCATTAAACATGCTAAGGAGGAGACCAGGGATTACCTTTGCAGCCGCCTTAAGGGCTTCCGTGGGTATTCCGTCTGGTCCTGGCGCTTCCCCATTTTTCGTTGACCTAATTGCCTCAAGCATATCCGCCTCGCTAAATAGCGGAACTTGCTCCCCCGGGACATCCAAAGCCGGGTGTTGTTGGTTTGGATGATCCGGAAAGAGAGCCTCCAATATTCTTTTGGTCGCTGCTTCATCCATCGTGTTGTCACAGCCGGACTTAAGTTTGCCCATGGCAACCTTATATCCCAGGCCCCACGGGTCGCTGTTGATATCATCTCTTAGCGACCGAAGACAGCGCGTCTTAAAACACGCAAACTTTCGGTCCGTGCCCTTACATGACCACTGGTTGTGGCCGAAACCAAGACACTTAAAGCACCGTATAACCTCGGCTCTTAAGCGTACTTGCCAATTAGACCAGCCATTATTTAGCCGGTCTTTATTTGTCAATTTTAGTGCGGCGGTCTCTGGTAGCTCTACGACCGCCATATCCGCCTTAGTGCCCTTAGCCTTGAAGATGGCAACTTTTATGTCGTCATCGTTCTGCAGTTTGGTTGCTTCCTTTACCACCCGCCTCACTTTGCCGACTTCCCTTTAGGAAGCTTTATTATTAGAGCCTCCTTACGCTTAGGGACCCTTATGCACCGGTTCTGGCGCTTCTTTCTCCTGCTTTTTTCTGCCGAGGAGATTCACCATCTCTTTCCTTCTTCTGCGGCTTTTTCTTTTTTCTTCTTTTATTCTCTACCCCCTGCCGCTGGTCTGCTGCTGCTGCTTCTTCTGCTGCTTGTTCTTTTCCTGCTCTTGATTTTTACGAGCCTCTGCCTCTTTTCTTTCAAACTCTTTTTTCTTTTTCTTTGACCTTTTTTCAGCGCCGGTCTTTTTTTTTGTATTCACCTTTTCTGGTAGGCTTTGGGACGCAGTCCGAGCCCTCTTCTTTCCTTTTCTAGTCATAGTCCCTGATGCTTCCTGTATAGGAATATCGGGTTTTTGTTTTCCATTTAATACCTCCTGCTGCAGTTCAAAAATTGTCTTTAGCTTGGCTAAATATATTTCAATCTGAGCTATGCCTTTTTTGACAGTCATATTACAGTTCTTCTGTACTTTGACTGAGTCTCTCATCTGAGTAATATCTCTCTCCATGTTTGCGTAGATGTCAATGGACGTCCTGTTATATTCCTTTGACTCCCGGAGATATCTTTCCATATTTTCCTCCTTCTTGCCTTCGTCATCAAGCCCAACTTCGCTAACATTAGGCAACGAATATGACTTCTGGTCCTTCAGAATAGAAAGCCGTATCAAGCTATTGCTTGAACCTTTTTGGGCGCCACATATTGCGCTTATATCACCTTCCATTGAGGATTTGCGGGAGGATTCCTCGACTTCTAGCCCAGTTAAGACTACCCTTGCCGTCTTTTCATCAGCAACAGTTAGAGCTAGATGTCGTTGCTCTGTGGGCATGATGTTCTGCCCTAGGAAATGCTAAATTGGAGACCCCCAGAATCCGTGTCTCCGGCTCTGACCATCGCTTTCACTTGATCGAAATCAGGGTTGATGTCAGATTTTACTCTGGAACCAGACGACATTGATTCCATAGGTAGATCTCCTACAGATTGGAGGATTGCTCCTCCTTGTCTGATGACAATGCCACTTCTCAATAACCCAACATTCCTGACGCTTGGTTGATAAACCTTCATGGCGCTTATAAAACATTCAAAAAACGCCACTAGTTAAAACCGTCTTTACCATCATAACCATCAGATTCTGACGCCAAACACAACCATAGAATGCTAGACCCAACCCAGCCTCCATTGCTCTGCCTACAAATGTATTAAAAATTAATTAAGCCATAGTGCTAGCTGTATATGAAAACATCACCTCATAACCGTGATGTTCAGAAACCCCTCCCTCTCCCAGTCAGCTAGGCATCACTGATAATGATCATTTTTATGAGTACTTCATCCAACACGTTTGATAACACTTTTTGTTCAGGACAGGCACAGTCTACCACGAGGAGCTATCGTACTCTTTTTATGTCTTTTTCTGATCCACACAAAGCCGATAGCGAGTGAGAGACATCGGTCCAGAGAGCCCGTCAGCATCAGGTTAGTAAACTTTGGGAGCTATCAGGGGACGTTTAAGCACCCAGATGCAAACCTTAGAATAAAAACCTTGCACAGCAGACCCTTGTTCCAGCGGAGATTCACCCAGCCCGGCACGGGTAAAAACTTATGAAAACAATACAGTTGCGGTTAATTAAAACAACATCTGTTATTTCATTTTATACTAGAAGCCATTCTAAGAACGAGCAACTCAGTTAGCTACATTGAACTAAGGAAAACCATTAAGCAATTATATTTTTGAAAGGACAAGTACCTAATGGCGATAGCTCACCCTTGCGGAGGAGCTATTCAATAGTACAGTGCAGACAGAGTCGCCAAGACCCAGATAGACCCAAAACTCCCCAGAGTGGATGTAACCATCCTCCAACAAATCATCAAGCTTAGGCCGTTTCACGTAGCATAAAAACTAGTAAAATCCCGTAAGATTTAAATGGCTTTCCTAGCGTGCCAAACCATTAAGGTTCCCACAAAGTGCCAGCGCCATATCTCCAGTTAGCCGCCTTACAACTGTGAGGTCTTAAGGTCGTTGCCCACTTTGCACCACCGCGGAGGTCGGAGTTGACTTACTTAGAGTACCTTAAGCTAACAAAGCCTATTAGTTTACCCAAAGCTAGCAAAGCAAAAATGTGAGGATCTACATTAGTTTCTTATGGATCGAGAGGCTCTTTTTTGATGTTTTCCAAAATATTGTCCAATGAAATATTTTCGTTTATTTGTGTGGGTTCTTGTCTTATAATCCCATTAATTAGTTCGCTTTGTTAATATCAAAAAGTGCTGTTGTTTAAATTTTTTTCTTGTACCGTTTTCGTTCATATATTTGAACGCGTTAAAGACAAAAATTTTTTTATATATTCTGCCATTCCTGGCGTGCAAAATTTATGCTGAATAAAATTATTTTTTCTTCTTTTCTTTTTTTTTCACAAGTCCTTCGTCTTCGCTTTTTTCAAATTCATTTCTGATTTCACTTTTATCTACCTCGATAATTTCTTCGAGCTCTCCTTTTCTTTTATTCGTTCCTTTATTAGTTCTTATTAATTTTGTTCTTCGATCAATAGCTTGAGCTTGTGAAAGAAGCGCATTTTTTATATGGAGCCACCCAAATGCATTTTTTCTCATTCTTAAAGTCTTTGGCAATTTTAAATGCATTTTCACAGGGAGCATTACTATCCCATCGTAGGTATGATTGAAATTTTTTGTATTTCTTCTTCAGATAACAGATCGTTATTGTCTACAACTGCTATTAATTAAACTCTACGCATTTCTTTTTTAGACCAAATATTTTAATAAATTTTTGAAAAAATCATCGAAATCTTCTTTTGTAGAAGCACAGTGCACTAAATTTGCAATTTAACTGACCTTAATTTTTATTTTTAATGAAATGGGAAGAGCAAATATGAATTATTGCTTTTATTTTTTTTTCCCGAATCTTCATCTTTTAAATCAGTTTCTTTGTACAGCAGTTGCATATATTTAAATAAATTTTTCTAATTAAATGTCAGGCAACCTGCATTTATTTAAAAGAGACTAAAATCAGTTTCTAATATCAATTTCTGTATCAGACATCAGTTTTAATTTTTCAATTACTGTTAGCAGGAATATCTGAATGGGATTGGTTCCGGGCTTTTCAGAAATATATTCTGTGACAACGAAGGGGTTATGGTACTTTTCCTCTGATAGCATAACAATTATGTAGTAGAACCACTACTAGTGTACCCGTAGCGTCTAAGTATAAAAATCTGTTCCCTTTACTTTTTTTTAATACTTTCCTAAGTTGTTCTTCCGTAAATAACACTATATGGATCGGAGATGTTGTTTATTTTTATACGTAGCCATTAAAATATTTACCTTTAAATTGTTCTTTAAATTCTTCTTTCCTTAAATAAATATTTTTCATGTCATCTACAGAGTGGTCGTTTCTATGTATATTTCCAGAACATAATTTGTGCATTATAGGTACACTAGGATTATATGTAAGTATACTTAATACACCTTTTGGGCGTTTTTCATACTGTTCATTGTTCTTTTTCACAGGTTGAGCATCGTTTGCATGAACATTAGAATCAAAGGATGACTGACTATTATATAAATGTTTTTCATTCTGAATTTTTATAGCTCTAGTGCTGTTAAAAGCATCATTTGCTTCATTAATAGACTCTATTTCGGAAATATAGGCGATGTGATTTTGGAAATGAAAGCTATTATTGTCAATATTGTCATTAATAGTATTTTCTGGTAAAAAGCCAGAATTTTGATTTCCCGTTATATCATTTATGCTATTTTGCTGCTTTTTATCATCCTATTATTTTAGTTCGTAATCCAGCAAGTATGCATTCATTTTTATTATACCAGAAAGTTTACACGTTGTAGATTTTTTTGAATCATCAAATTTATAAAAATTTCCTGAATCTGTGAAGCCAAGGCAGTATTTTTAGGCTGAAATATCGTAAAATTAAACCCTTAGGGCAGGTTGGCGTAGGCCATATTGAAAGTATGAGTTTGTTATAGTGAACAAAAAACTTTTGTAAAATTTGGTCTTGTTTTATTTGGGTCACCTGGGTGACTAAAATTTTTAGATGTATCCCCTCTGAGATGGGACATAGGTTAAACTATGGGTGCTTTATCAAAACAGGTTTTTAGAGTAATGTTAAAAAGTTTATCCTGGCTTTAAGAGTCACCCAGTCGACTTAAAATTCAGCCGTACTACGGGGCTCTGGACAACTTCTCCGTAATACCGCTTTTTCTGCAGTACTTTGATGATAATGATAATTAAGTATTAAAATCTATGCTAATTTTAATTTGATCACCTAAGTGAGCTAAATTTTTGGGACAGTGCCCCCCCCCCCCCTTCATAGCAGTAGGCATAGGCTACACATTGTTTATATAAAATTGGTTATTTTATATTATTGGAAAACTTCGAGGAATAAAGTGTAAAAGTTTAGCCTGGTTTCAACAGAGATACCTAGGTGACTTTCAGAAACCAGCAGGTTTCCCGTTTATACAATGGATCCTTGGCCAAAGGTCTAGGAATTCGTTATCTCGGTGGCAAGTAGTTCATTTTAAGCCGCCCGAGTGGTCTCAAAAACGTCACCCTAATTTTTATGAGCAGCCTGCCTATATATATTTTTAATTTATCCTGCAGTTATAATATGAAGAGTTTTTTGTAATTCTTTAAAAATTTGTCATTGTAATAAGAACATAAATAATAATAAGTTACTCGATTATTAATTTGAAAGACTATAATTATTAAAAAAAAAAAAAATTGTTTGCTAAAAAACTTCTAGAAAAAGGGAGAGAATTGCATTAAAAACCTCTACTCTTTAAATTTACAAATTTAAGAATTATTACAGGTTCTTGAAAGTTATATACTTTCACACGTCATTTTTGAAAGTTGACTTTTCCAAAAAAAAATAAAAAAGAACAAGCATTAATTTAAAAAATTTATTCTTACATAAGATGATATGATGAGAAACAATATAAGAATAAGTTTTTTCATGTATATTTTAGATGTGTTCGCTCTTTCCTAAAGTTTGTGCAAGGTTGCCTATATATGTGATAGCTAAATTTTTGATTTGCTGATTTCAAATTTTTAGGTCCCGACCCCGAAGAGTTCACCCTAATACCGATAACTGTAGTTTTTAGTCGATTTTGAAAAAAAATTTATAAAACTATTTTAATTTTCCTCAAAATAATATAGAGAATACGTTTCTAAGATCGCTGAACTAACTATTTTGCCTCGTCTCGACCTCGGGCGAGGTGAAAAAACATTCGGCTCGTTTTCGGCCGAGAATTCAAGTGTATAAACGAGTTGGATACTAAAAAAATTTTCTTTAAACAAATTAAAACTTATTTATTATTTTAATAAGAACATTTTTAATTTATCAATGAATTATATAAAATATTTCATTTATTATATCACATAAGCATTTATAAACTACATTACGCACATAAAGAATCAGAACTGAATTCACATATTTCTGTGACAAGATCAGACTTACACCATGCACTGATAATCAACAATGCTGTTAAAGCATAATCTTTAAGCGATCTTCTTTTTGGTTGATCAATTAAGGCTAGTATGGTGTATGTTTGTTCATGTCCACCCCACCAAAGTAGGATATCAGTACTTTATGGAGCACATGGAGTTTCTAAATAGGAACTTAACTCTTCTTCCCAATTTAGTTCCGTATCTTCATTAAATATATTAGAAAAATCTAAAAGATTATTGTTCTCATTTTTCTTTTCTTTTCTTTCTTTTCAATTTCCATCAGCTTTTAGGTTATTATAATAAATTTTATATATTTTTTTTAAATATTTCTTGCTATCAAATTCTAGCTTTTTCCTCCATTCCGTTTTTGAAAACTTTTTAACCTTATATCTAGAAATCAAGATAAGCGAAGCACTATAAAACCAGTTGCGCAGTCGGTAATGCTTCAAAATCTTATCCTTGCCTTATTGAAATGAACCGATCAAAATTTCATCTAAGTGATTTTTATTAATCTTCTCGCCCGATTCAAAAACAATTTTCTCAACCTTATCAAGTAGTACATTAAAATCTAAAACTGCTGTAAATAAATTTTCTGCTTTAACGGATTATGCTGGTTGCGATCTTGCAGGCGTAATTTTTAAAAAATTTATGAGGCGAGGTGAGAATGAAGTTTTGGAAATTTGAATCTCGGTCTCACCTCGGTTTAACAAGGTTTTAAAATTTTCAATCTCACATTGTTCTCGCCTCGCCTCATAAAGAACTTACAATAATTGGGATCGTCGAAGAATTTTCGCTTAGGAATTTAAAATACTTCTGTTTTAAGAACGTAGAATAATATGGATTTTAGGAGCTCAAAGGGCATGTCGGGGTAAGATAAGTAAAATGCCCCTGCTCTTGGATTTTCAAATTAACTGTTTTAAATGCTTTTGGGGGTAAAAAAATGTGGTAATTGTTCTCCGTTTATCCATCTAGCCTTCCACGACAACCGAAAACAGCCGTCACTAAAATCAAAATATCTCCAATTCTAACCCACCGTTTTTAAACTTTAGGATTGCTTTTGATAGAAACCCAGTGGTGAAAAAAAATGCAACTGGTTTGTGAACACACAAACAACAAATATAAAACAGTTTTAAATTTATAATTGAAATCACCGCTATTGTTTTTTAACAATTAAGTAAATAGTATTATAGGATAACGATTGACATTCATATAAAGGGTATGATGGGGTAAGATAAGTGAAATGCCCCTGTTCTTGGAGTTTCAAATTAACTGTTTTAAAAGTTTTTGGGGATAAATGAAATGTGGTAATTGTTGTCCGTTTGTTCATATACCCCTCACTGACACCAAAACAGTCCAAAATCCTGTTCTTTTGGTTTTGACAAAGAATTCCATGTACGCGTAAGTTTCTATATGGGTAATTCCACACATTATAATAGGAAAACTAAAATTATTAAGAAAAAGAATACAATGCTTGTAATTTTGAGAGAAATAAGTAGAGTTTGAGGGTCTAAAAAATAAAAGAAGTTCGTATTTTTTAAAAATATAATACATTGAACTAAAAAAATTATATGTATGGGATTTCCCATGCAATAAAGTAAGAAAAGTCGAAAAAAATTAAAGTTGAACTTTATCGTTCAAAACATGGAGTCTAAAGGGTCTAAAAATAAAAAATAAGTTATATGATCAAAAGCATAGTATATTTAACTAAAAAAATTTTATATATGGAATAAAAAAAAAATTATAAAAGAAAACAAAATAATTGAGAAAAAATATTGAAAATTTGAAATTTGAAGTGCAAAATATGTGGTCGAAAGTGGTATAAAGTTTTTAAATCTGTCTTATTATTAAGTTCTGTTTAAAATACATCTAATTTTCTAATGTAACATGAATGCATTGGATTTTCCATGCGATATCGTCGAGAAAACGGTAAAACGGTAAAAAAGCGATAAAAAAAATATTTTTTTGGAATTTTCACTGTGTCGCACCGGGTCTAGAGGTCTAAAACCTTTTGGAAAAATGTTGTTTTTATTTTAGAAAAAATAATTTGAAATAAAATTTTGTGAAGCCCCCTTCCCAATATTTAATTTTGTAAAATAATTGATTTTTTAAATATTTAAATATAATTTTTGGCGATCTAAAGTGATCGTAGAGGTCCCAAAAAATTTTAATGAAAAATATATGTAATGGGACTACCATGGTCAATTTTCAGGGTTTTTGAAAATATCGTTCCATAGAAGAAAATGATAACCAAAAGAACAGGTTTTTGGACCGGGAGGGGTAGATGAACAAATGGACAACAATAAATTATCACATTTCTTTTATCCCCAAAAACTTTTAAAACAGTTAGTTTGAAACTCCAAGAACAGGGGCATTTCACTTATTTTACCCCGACATACCCTTTATATATGAATGTCAATCGTTATCCTATAATACTATTTACTTAATGAAACTTAATAAATTTAAAACTGTTTTATATTTTTTGTTTTTGTGTTCACAAACCGGTTGCGTTTTTTTTTTACTACTGGGTTCCTATCAAACGTGATCCTAAAGTTTAAAAACAGTGGATTAGAATTGGAGATATTTTGATTTTAGTGACGGCTGTTTTCGAAATATGCAGTTTTTTGACAATTTTTCCACTTTAAATTTTTTCCTGGAATTTTTTCTAAAACTTTTAAAATTCCTAAGTTGAATACATAATTACTAAAAGCTTTAATAAAAATTTCTATGTTTATTAGCCTCTAAATACCTTTTTTGACTCGTTCAAAATTTTATTAATCTATAATAACGTAAATAGGTATATCCATTACTTTTCATACAAAAGTTGGCACAAGCATGTTACTGATTGGGCCCAAATATTGACTTAAAACATTTTACTATTGGTTTTAGAGTGCTAAAACTATAGGAAGTAATTTTTTTTTTAATTTCTATAAATGATTGCGAGTGACACAGCGTAAAAGCTGCCAATGTTTTAAAGGAATTTCAAAGAGTATTCATAGACACTTCTTTCCTGAAAATTAGATAAATGCGTTTATCATAAATCTCGAACTATTACAATTAAACAAATTGTTTAAACAAATATGAATGCATAAAATTTTTTTTTTAAATTTTTTCTTAAATTTCCTTTTATTATTCCAAGAAAGCTAGAAAATATCAAGCTAAAAGAATACGATTTAGATGATAACCAATAATTTATAATCTTGAAAAATTTAAACTAGGTATTCATGTATATGAACAAAGATTCATTGAGATTAAAATTCTGAAAATTATTATTTTTTTATTTGTTTTCTAACATTTACAATATAATCAGCTTCAGTCTTTATGCTAAAAGTACAATTGTTATTAAAACTATTTTTTTTATTTCCATTAGGCAAAATTATCCATATTTTTTTTCTATTTCAATCTATTTTAAACATGTTTTCAACATCTAGGTAAACATTACTTAATTTAAAAAAAAAAATCAAACATGTAAATTTTTTGAACGTAAAATCAGTATTGCTAACATCAAAATAGTATAACAATATAAGAACATTTTAAATTCCTGACATTGTAAAATAACATGATAGTTTTTTTAATTATACTTTATAATTTACTTATATAAAAATAAATACTTAAAGTATTTTTATTATTTTAAAATATGAAGCACTTACAGTGTATACAATTATATTTACATTAAAATTTTAAAACAAGACATTAATTCTTATCAATAGCACATATTCTTCATTCCTTTATTTAATTACAACTTATAGTTTATTAAAATAATTTTATTATTTTTTTTTTTTTCATTTTAATTCTATCCAAAAAGTAAAAATTTGTGTTAATTGATGAAATTTTTTAAATTATCATTCAAATAAATATCACAAAACAAGACTGCATATCTTAATTTCTCAGTCTGTAAACGAACATTATTAAAACATACTAAAAAGACAATAACCAAATAAAATAGTTTTCTAAAAAAAAAGACATCATCCGAATTTAAATAACGATGCAAAAAAATTGACTCGAATATTAAAAAAATATATTTACACGATAACTCAAAAACCAAATGTTCAGTTCTTCTACAAGAAATATTTTAATAATTGATAAAAATTAAAAATAAAGGCTATATACATTATTTTCTATGCATATTTAGTACAAGTAAACTATTTTATTTGGTTATAGCCAGTTTTAAATTTAATTATTAAATTTAAAAAAAAAACTAATATGATAAAAGCGTATAAGCAAAGAGGCCAGTTAATGTTAAAACAAAATTAAAATCTTTTATAATAGGACTAGCACTTCCTGCTGCATCTTCTGTAGTAACTTCCGGATCCGTTTCATTATTGGAATATTTGGCAATGGCTCCTTCCATTTTTTTGACTGGATTGTTTCGTAATACGTGTCTGTCTTCAAGGGGTTGTACTGGACGGAAATTATGAGTTAGTTTTTCACCCTCAGAACTTTTAAGATCTCTGAAAGCTGCAATCTGAAAAGTGAAAAAGTAAGGAATATAATCATAACACTGAATTAAACGATTGGTTCTTAAATGATAAAGATGTGGCTAGAAATATCTGAAATGTATAACTCTCGCAGTGAACCACTCCAATTTTTTCCAAATTTTGCACATATGTTTGCACATATAAAATGTCATTTTCCTCAAAATTTTACCCTCTTAGGTATGAAAATTCCCAAATTAAAAATATTTGAAGTTTTTGGGCATTTTTTAACTTTCTTAGCCCTTTTTGAGCCATAAATTTATAATACCAACTGCCACTAAAATTTTTTTTTTGTTTGATTATCAATTGTATTAAATCGTTACGTTACTAATTATTTGTTGACTTCAAAGCCGAATTTTGGGAAGCAGAGCTCCAAAATAATAATATAATTGCCATTTATAAAAATAATAATACTCCATAATTGCCAGCTGGATGGAAAAACTATGACCTAAGTCACATTATTTTTTAAGGATTTCTGAATAATTCATGAAAATTTACCATTGTATTTTAAATACATGGACAAGATTTTTCGTAGTGTGTTTTTAAATAATTTTTTACAAATAGAATAATTATACTGAGGCAATTATTCATTAGGCCTGTTATTATTTTGTTACTTCATCTCATCTAGTTTCAAGTGTAGTACTAATGAATGTCAAAAATTGAGAACATTATTTTTATCTAAATTCTAATAATTAAATATTTTCACGACTTTTTTTATATTTTACGTCAACCAAAAATAATGTAGTTTTTATTTTCTTAAATCATTGCTCTCATTACTGCGGTCGTAAAATAAAAAAAAAATTAAACAAATGCACAATTGCGAAATTTTTATGATTTTATAAAAAATAAGATGTTAGTTAGTATATTAATTATTTTTAAGTTAATAGAGTACTATGCTTACTTAATTGCATAATAATTAGATATGTAAAGCATTTTTGTAAATAGAGAAAGTCGTATAATACCGTTATTATTGTGATTTTCTTGATGAAGCAACGCCTAATATACAAAATATACACCTAAACATGTGATCAGGGTACATTAGCATGACAGTTTTTAAAAAAATAGTTTGGAGTTTAGATTAGCGTGTGGAAAAAGGCCCCAATTACCAAAAAATTAGATTCCCAAAATTAAAGCCCATTTATAATCACTTCTAAGTTTTGCCTCAAAATATATGGGCTATTATGCAGGAAATATTTGGTCCCATAAGAGCCCATGTAATTATTTGGTGACTCAAGTGTGATGAAATGAGCTAAAATTTTGAAAATCTCATTTTTTGGTAATTGGTAAACTTTTTCACCCGGTAATCATAAAAAATCCAATCTATTATTTTAAAATAATTTCCAGATGCTGTCACTTACAAAAGTTTTAAATATTATGCCTATGTATAATTATATATAGTTATGTACCTTAAGTTTACGAAATTATTCAAATTCCCTAAATCGAAATTATTTTGTCTCTAATTTAAAACGATTCTAACAAGGAAATTTAATTACGTTTAAAACGCCAAATCACACAAGGTTATGGATCAAATTATTATTGTGAAAATAGACCAGCTGATACCCTCTGTTATAAAATAGGAGATCTTAGGCTATATTCAAAACATCGAAGTCGTATTGTATTTTAACACATTAGCTTTCGGTTAGTCTCATTTTTTTGTGTACGGGTTTAGGGGTCACTTTTTGAATCCTATAAACTGCAAATTTTTTCATTAGTAATAATCTTACATTTTAAGTCAAAAAACCAAATGCCCATTTGTAGCCCAAAATGACCAATTTTTAAATTGCTTCCAAAGTTACAAGATTTCCTGACAAAAATTTTTTATAAGTTTCCAAAAATTGTTTACTTCCCCTTTTTCAAATATTTATTTGCAAAATATGATAATTTGCAATCAGAGTCTCAACTTTAGGTTTTTTAAAAAATGTCTATTTTTATCACGCTATTTTTGTAAAACTTTATCTCAAAACAACTCAAGGAAATCCGTATATGAAGAAATCGAACGAATAAAGAAGTTTTTGAAATTTGAAACAAAATCAGCTAAAATAATTCGGTTTATTCAGTTTATTGACTGTCACAGTAAGAGAATTAATTATTAAAAATTGCGGTTTAAAAGAATTAAAAGTTAAAACTTACAAAAAAATAATGAGACCAACCTGTAAGTTGTTAGGTTAAGATACAATAGTACAACGATATTTTGAATATATAGCTTAAAAACGCTTAAAATTCGCATCACCGTGAACTAGCGGTCTAATGGTCATAAAAAAAATTAAAGGTTATTAAGGACACTCTGGCCGTTGAATTTCTAAACAAAGGTATATACAGTTTTTAGAAGAAAGTCATAGGAATCCAATGGTATGGTTCTTCCCTATATTTAGCCTTAGTCCCTTAAGAAAAATCCAGATGCTAATATTTTAATAAAAACTATATGAGAATGAAATACTTTTGAGAAAATGAATTTAATTTTCTGCATTATTATAATAAAGTTACTCTATTACCTGATCATGGGATAGATAAAGTGGTTCATCAAAATCAATCCACGTTACAACTTCAGAACAAGGTGGCGTTGTTAAAGAACCATTATAAGTAAAGTATTCTTGCAGCCTATCGTCCGCTAGATCTTCAGGTTCTATTAAATTTTTTAAATTTACAGACTCTAAGACTACTTCAGAATCAACCTCTTCAATCTTTTCTAACGAATTAACTATTTCATCAAATGTAGGATTACCCTTATTTTCTGGATCAACCTATAAAAAATTTTCATTCTTAAAAAACATAAAATAATAACAATAATAATAATCGCACATGAAAATTATTTTTATTTTTACATAATCGTTTGCATGTTTAAGCAAAATTCAATAATAATAATAACAAAAATGATTATTTTATTTTTAACTTATTATTAATTTCATTTTCTTGTATTGCAAAAACAATAACATTTTAATAAATAACAAAATAACAAATTTAATTTTTTTTAATCTTAATGTCACATTAAATATTAATTGACTAACTCTGATAAATACCGATATGCATAATTATGAAGTTTGCAATAAAGTAGTAGACAGATATCTTTTTAATTATGAATCTGTTTACATATAATAAAACAATATAAAAGAGAAATTATAAAAAATAGATTAAATTATTAAAGATGACATTTGACGTCAATTATCATTTAAACCGATGCATGATTTTAATTATGTAGTGATTACTAGACTTATTAAACTAATAAAATTAAATCCTTTAAATTTGCGAAAAATGGAATAAATTTTATATTTTTCGCAAATTAAGTTTACTTTTTAAATATAAAATACCTCGAAGAAGAATGCGAGAACTGCTAATCCATCTGGATTTTTAACAGCTTCATCCATTGAACCATATTCTTTTTTATAAAAAACTACGTGTAATTCCATGGCAAAAGAATGGTTACCAATAAGATCTTCGGAACCTTCTTTATCATTCTCTCCCCAGTGAAAATGTAATTGTTCAAAGACGTAAGTCCCATCCAAAGGTCCACCAATTATGTGTGCTGGTTCACTACTGTTTTTAAGAAGAAGTTGGGCTGAAATTTTTTTAATTTTTAATTTTTTTATTTTATTTTGCTGAGTTTTAAAACATGTTTTTAAAAATTATTTAAATCTGGTTAGGATTCCGAAAATTTACTTATTATTATACCTTTAGTGACTAATAAAATTTTCCAAGTTTATCAAACTTAATGGGATGCTAAGAAATTTACTTATGCAAAACTTCATAGGGTATTAAAAATGACTGTAAAAAAGATATAAATACTTCATACAACAGTTTTATAAATTCAAAATTATGTAAATTTTATTTTTAAAAAAATCAAGTTTATCTGTACAAAAAAATTGGACAACCATTGAATGTCTAGTACGCAATTGAAAACTAGCAAAGAAAATGTTTATAACCCAAATGAAGTGAATTTAATTGAACACGTTTGGATGATATTTTAAATTGAATTATTTTTAACTTGAATTATTCTAAGTCCTTTAAGATCCGGTATTACAAGTCCTTAAACTTGAATTATTCTAAGTCCCTAAATCGAAATTATTCTAATTCCTTAAGCCAGGATTATTCTAATGTTACGCAACATTACATTACAATTTTCTAATTTTCTAATTTTTAATTATCACCTTACTAAATGTTAAGATTCTAAACCCAAACTATTTTGATTCCCTAAACGCGCATTATTCTAGGTCCCGAAACCCAATTCATTCCAAGTCTCTAAATCAAAATTATTTTAAGTCCTTATCTAAATTATTCTGAGTCCCTGAATCCGAATTATTCTAAGTTTCTAAGTTGATATTATTCTAAGTCCCATTTGACCCCCTCCCCCTATTGATTTTTGGATTCCTAGAGTACCTCTCCCCAGAAACATGTTCATGTTAAAAATGGATTTATTAGTAATTATAATATAGATTTTAAAATGTTCGCATGAAATCAGTGAGACTAGCCCATATAATATATGATGAAAACAAAGGAATAAAATTTTGATTATTAAAGTCCTATAATGTTTTCTTTTTTAAAAATAAAAAAGTAGAGAAAGGATTATATTAGCATACATAATTACATACCAGTGTGTCCATTATTTACTAAAGTCATATCTCTAGGACTATCTAATCCACCAAATATAAGAGGACTAAAAGAGACATTTCGAACATCATGTTCATCGATATTTATTGGCGATTGATGTTTTCCAACACAAGAACCGTAATTATCGCCCCAATGAGAAGGACCTAGATGTAAATAAAAAAGTATCATTTAATTAAAAACTATTAAATAATTTTAATGGAAAAAACACACCTATTAAAATAAATAACATGCAAACTAAAATAAAAACAAAAGATTACCTAATTCTCCAGTGTAACCAAAATTGAGTTGACCTTTTCCAACAACTTCATTTATACCTAAAAATAAATGAACGAAAAGTACAAATTTAATAGTATCCAATGTCATCACTAATTAATTAAATAATTAACAACTAAAACATAGAATATATGCAGACAACAAAGTGTCAATTTGAAAAAGTTTGTTGAATTTCATTGACTTTATATATTATTAAATTGTTACATAAATGACGTATTCGTAAATTACTATGTTACTATTATAATCTTTTAAACATTTACTAATACCTATAAGTGCTTAAAATTATTGATAATAAACTTGTTAGAAAGTTTTAACATTATATTTATGTTTTGAAAGTAATATTATAATAAACATCATGGTATATAATATGCAGGAAAAATAAATTTTATTTCAACGTTTGTCATAAATAACTTTATATATGTTTATATTTTCTTTTGCATGCCAAAATTTTAGTTTCGATTTTCTGAATTTTTAGATAATTTTTCAATGACACATTTATTAATCAGCTAATAAATAATAATTGTAATTAAACGTCATAATAAATAGATAATCAAAAATCTCACGATTACACGATGATTATTAATTACTAAAAAAAAAATATAATAGAATTATGTCAATGCTCAACTAATTCCATATTATCTATTTTATATGCTCTTTTTGTTAATCATTTATACAATATAGCCTTTTGATACAGTTTTTAAATATATGTAAATTTTTTTCTTAAATAACGCTAAGCTTCTGAATTTTATTTAATTTTCGATAACGAGTTCGATAACGCGTATTTTAGGGTCGTGGACGATTTTTTTTTCCGTTAGTCACAAAAATGAAGTCTTTTTAATACACCTTTTCTAAAATTGATAAAAGAAAAGGGATGTCTGCTAATGTTTTTTTGAGTTTCTAGTTACCGAAATCCCGATTTCGCTTTTGGGAAATACACACCAAACCTAAAAGAATTTTTTGTTACCCAGAAAAGAATGAATGTTTATTTAATTCTTTAGAGCGGAATTATTTTGAGGTTAATATTTTTAAAAACAATTATTTTCAATTTAATTCTTTTTGAACAGAATAAAAACAAAAATAATTGTTTTTAAAAATATTAACCTCAAAATAATTCCGCTCTAAAGAATTAAATAAATAATCATTCTTCTCTGGGTAACAAAAAATTCTTTTAGGTTTGGTGTGTAGGATTTACATCCTTGAAGAAAAAAGCATCCGTTTTTAAGGGATTTTTTTGGCTATTTTCTTAATCCATAGCGAAATTCAACCTACGTTTTTGGAGATGCTAATTACATAATTTATATGGAAAATAACAAAATTAAATTACACCCTTGAATTTATAAAGGTGGTTTTTTTGGGTTAATTTGAAATTTTCAATAGTCATAGTTGATGAATTCTCGTAACACCCTTTACATTAATAAAACCCTTTAGATTAGTGAAACCCTTAACATTAGTAAAAAAATTGCCATATCACTCTTAGAAAGAGATATTTTTGCTAATTAAATAATGGTCCGAGAATTTTGTGTGCATTATCTTGTGATGTGATCAAGTCCGTGATCAACGACCTAGAAAAAATATAGAAGGTCAAAATTTATCATAATTATTTAATAAAAATTACAAAACCACCCTTTTCAAAAATGTGTTTTTACTAATTTAAAAGTGTCATGAGAATTTCTCGCTTGCAGCGAGCCTAAATTTCTGATAACTGGCCCTAAAAATGTTCAAAAGCTCGAAAATTTTCATAGTTTTCAAAAAATTTTAAGTAACCACAAAAAACACCTTAACGGGGAAATTTATACGTATAAAATTTAAGGGCGTTTCTTACCAACTTAAGAATAATACGTACATTTTGATATAGGAAAACCCAAAATTTTTAATTAACAGCCTCAAAAACGTATATAGAGCAGGTTAACTAAAACAAATAAAAATTGATAAAATTGCCAAAGAAATACGGCTAAAAGGGATATTTTTTTTTCTGAGCTAACAATTTGCTTTATTTTTTCAATAAATTGCCCACGTTTCGAAGACCTTCAGTCTTCATTATCAAGGCTAAAAATTTTACAATATTTTACAATTTTATAAAAACTTTTTTTACATAATTCCAAATTTAAAATTAAAAATTAAACATTACCTTATTAAATATTATTAAGTAAAGAATATACAATATTCTTCACTGAGTAACGATCTTATACTGATCTTTGAGCTTTTAAACAAATTTTACAAGTGCTAGATTTTTTTACACGAAGGAACATAATATAAACAAAATATAAAGTTTGTAACTCTAACGTACATTTTTAATGACTATTTTTTAATATGAAACTTATTACTCATTATTAAATACTCTGAATCTATAAATTTTCAAAATAATTTATTTGTCAGTCCCTAAACTCTTCTATATGATTTTTAAATTTTTAGCCTTGATAATGAAGACTGAAGGTCTTTGAAACGTGGGCAATTTATTGAAAAAATAAAGCAAATTGTTAGCTCAGAAATCAAATATTTTTATTTAATATTAAAAATCAAATGAGCGATAAATTCAACTTATACAGGGGATATTTTTTTGCTAATTTAAGGATGTTCCCCCAATTTTCCACTGACTGACAATTTCGTATTCGGTAATCCAAAAAATCCAAAGTAAAACTTTTTTTTATTCATTAAAATAAAAGAAAACCTTATAACCATGTTTTGATTGTAGACACGTAAATGACCTTACGATGCGAACCCAAATAAACTGCAGTTTTGAACAGTTACAGTAATAACAAAAATATTCATGATCTTATAAGTGCCAAAAGGTTCCAGAATCCATATAAAATAATAACCAGGTCATCCAGGTAAGTCACGCGTCAGGAGTTATACTAATTTTTTATCACAACGATTTAGATAATTAACCATAAAAATTATGATAAAAAATGAATAATAACAGTTATAATAATTTAAGATAAATAAAACTCTATGGATAATAATATGTTGCTCTCTCGCGGTCATTGGTTTTTGATGCAGAATGTGTCGCTTCGTCATGCCTTTACGAATACACATTATTAGCATTATTACTAAAAAATTTTTTTATTATTATTTTTTTTCAGTTTATAAGTTAATCCGCATTATATTTCTATAAAAGAATTTTTCCATTCTACATGCGACAAATGTTTGTTAAAAAATAATAAGAAAAAATAAAATTAGCTTTCAATTATTCATAGCGCGTTCTGCAATTTTTATAAAAAAAGATTTAAATATATTAAAAAATGTATATATTTTTATAAATGTTTAAAACCTTGATATCTTTTGACGACAATTAAAAAGGCATATGTACACATAATTTTTTTTTTTAAATTACAAGCATGTACATCCAGAACAGATGCATCCGCGTCAAAAGAAATTTATTCAATTTAACGTTTAAATATGGCAAATTTTTTTAATACAATAATTTTTAATTTATATTGACAAATATATTTTGTGTTCATGAAAAAAAAAAAATAAATAATTTATTGTGTTTATGTTAAATAAAATTTTATAATTAATTGGCTTATTATTTCCTACATAACATATATTTGCTTTAGATCTTTTTTAATAAAAAACCCTTGACATTGAATTTTAAATTTAGAACTAACAAAAATAACATTTTGTTATATATATGCACACACACCTTGTTTGCTATTTAAGTTGGTACAGAAAATTTTTTAAACATTAAATAAAATTGTAAATAAAAAAAGTATTTTTTTTTTTAATTATATAATATAAAAAATTGTAACATTTTTTTTAGCTTTTATAATAAAATAAATTTTTAAAGGAAAATAATTATTTAATTTGAATTTAATTATATTTAATTCATATGTGGTAATTTAATCAACATTGATCATTTACACTGTTTACTCTCTAGCGTTTATTTTGGCGTTTAGGAACTGAAAAAAATTGAGATCAGAAGAGTTTTTTTGTGCCTCAAAATTTAGAGATTCGATTTTGGAAAGTTTATGCTATAATTAGACAGATGAACAAAGATTTGGATCCAGGAATCAGATTAGATTTTCCGTAAGAATTTTTTAATTCTGAACATGATAAAGTTGGTCATTTTTTCCTATCAGGTTACAGTTTCGAGATATTACAACATAAAACATAAAACCACAAAAATTTGCAATTTTCGGTATTTTCATAGTAAAATATATGGGTATTTTCAAATGTAAAGAATGTGAAACTTATGATCCGGTCTTATAATTGGTGCTAATTTTTAAAAAAATAATAACTAATTTATCATGAAAAATTATTTCCTTTTAGGGTTTGACGATAGAAAATCCTTCGTAGAATTCAATTATGGAGTCAAAATTTTTTTTATGTGACTGGTGTAAATTCGAACGCTTAGTTTAAAATAATTCCATTTTTAAAAGTTCACTTTTCAGAAATTTCAAATTTCCCCTTAACTCCCCTAACCAAATAAAATTCTGAGGAAAAATTTGGATTTTTTGGAAAATTTAACATAAGAATGTAAATTTTTTTATGTTTTTAGAAGAGAATAAAAATATGAAAAATTGGCTGCTCTTTTTTAAAGATTATCAAAAAACGAAAATGGTTGTCAAAAATCGACAATCGAAGCTTAGGGGCTGAAAACTTTCAGTGAGGCTTATTTTTATTAGTACTTTCAGGAAAAAATACTTTGGCACCATTTTAAAGACTTGACCATAAGTTTCAAATACATTACATTTGAAAATACCTTATGGAAAACTATGTTTTTTTTTCAGTAGCCAGAAAACACACACACACACACACACAATTGCTTCTAAGCCAAGGATTTTAATTTTCGTTAATAGCGTCAATATATTTTGAAAAATTACCAAAAAAAATTGTTAGTTTTTGCACTTTTAGGTTAAAATAACTTAAAATTGTGAAGTTATCGTGAACAATAATCAACTTCATCGTATTTAGCGTCGAAAATTCCTTCAGGTAAACAATGATTGATAACTGGGTCGGGAAATTTCTATTATTTGTTGCCCTGTGTTACTAAAGAAACAAGTAATTATGAAGGCAATATTTTTACCCTTTTAAATTAAAGTGAACTAAAACACGATATTTCTCAATTTTTACTCGAAATAACTATTAAGTATACTGTTTTATGATCTATAAATTCCTGGCTGCACGTTAATGCTTTCAAGAAAAAGATGTTTATAGTTTGTTTGTAAAATAAAAAAAAAAAATAAAATTTGTTTTAAAAATAAATATTTTGACATATTTCAGAAATACTATATAATGTACTAAATAAAAATCGGCCATTTTAATACCACGAATTTTGATTTAATTTGCAATACCGTGACTAAAATTTTCAATTGTCTATTCATAGAATTAAACAAAGAAATTGATCAGTGTATTATTTGAAAAAATGTTTATTACAAGCATTTTCTTTGCCAGATTAATGAACTTGACATTGCTTTTACTATCGTCTGCAGGTTCTAAATATGTTCGCCCCCACGAGTGTATTTAAAATTAACATATAAATCATTCTGAATTTTTCACGCATTTCCTTCACTTTAATATTTATACTTTTCTATTAAAAACTTAAATAAGCAATAATAAGTCAATGCACTGACAAATCACAAAAATACTCGGTCCTGAAAAATTCAAAATTACTATAATATTTAGGAAAAATTTTGAAGCTTTAATTACTTTACCGGTAATTAAAAAAATGTAATTTGTATGATTACATACGATTTGTCACGGAACAAGTGTTAATAGAGCAAAATAATATTCATTGAAAAAAAATTTTCATTGATAAAAAAGATTGCAGAATAAAAAATAAAAAAATAATAAAAATTATGCTTAAAATCCTAGAATCTAAAATAAATAAATAAATATTTAAGATTTTCATGTTTGATATGATTATTATTATTATTATATATTGTATAACTAAAAGTAATGTGACATTATATGTATCTTTTTGTGACATAATAATAATTCAAACATCTGTAACGTATAAAATAAATTTTGCTTTTCTTATTATACCTGATCGTTAAATTATCGTTGTTACGTATATTTTTTAAATTATTTTCTCAAATAGCCGTATAATGTAGGGGAGAACAAGGCATGTCAGTGTGTTTTGCTCATTTGAAAAATTAATTGTAAAATATTAAAAATACATCATTTCAAAATAAGGGTTTCTGAAAAATTATTCTGCTTGTGGCTAGCGAAATTTATAAGCACAAGCGAATTTTTCTCTAATTTTTCTTGGTCTTCTACTAAAAAATCAGCAGAAACGTAAAAAAAGCTTCTAAAAAATATTATTTATAGAAAACAATTGTATTTTAAGTTATAGAAATCATCGTTGCATGAAATTATATTTTATGGTCAAAGTCAAATTCTCAGCTAGCCGCAAGTCTGCCGCAAGCTGCATAATTGTACAAAATATTTAAAAAAAAGAAAAATAATTTACTCAGAAAAAAAAAAAATTTGTATGCAAAAAATGCACCATCTAGCCCCTATGCATTTAGGTTTCCGCGACCTCCTCTAATTACCCAGACGCAAAACTACAAAAACATGCATATATTTCTTATCAATATTTACTTTGCTAATTTACTAAATTTGTAAATGAAGAAAAAAATAAAATAATTTTTTTGTTTGTAGATAATCATGTGTTTTTATTATCCTAATCATTGTGTCATCAGAATCATAAGCTTTTAATAAGCGTGTTAAAAGATATGTAAGCTCTATAATTTACTGAATAAACATATCTCGTGATAATTAACATTTATTTTATATTTTGCATGTGGTTTTGTTTTTAGACTTTTTTTCGCTTAATTTATTGCATTATTATTTGGATAAATAAAAAAATTTTTATTTATTTGTGCGAGATAAGCAAAAAATTTTAATTTAATTTCATCTAGACAATTTTAAATATTAAAATATTTAAAATAATAATTTGATGGAATTTTTCTAAATGATTTAACGAGCTATCATAAAAAAAAATTCTCGCTGATAAAAAAAATAATCTAAATGCAACAAAATTTTTTGTATTTTGGCAGATTCTCTTTATTTTATGATTTTATTTGTTTTACTATGGAATTAACTATATTATTAAACGAAAAAGTAATTTCTTCTTAATCTTACAATGAGCCAATTGAAAAAAAGAAACTGCTTTGAAAATCCAATTTTTCCTGCGATACTATCATTAACAAAGATAGATTTTAATTACATTTAAATTTCGTAAGTTAAAGGAAGGTATAATTAAAAAATAATAAATCAAAATCAAAAAGCTATTTGAAGCAAAGTTTAAATTAATCAGAATTGTTTTAGAATCTCACTGGAAGCAAAAACTACTGTGAGCTGGTACACTATTTGGATTCTCATTATATTTTGTGACTTTTAATATAATCGTTTGAATCATTTGAAAAATACTAAAAAATTGCTAAAACCGTGTTGATAAAGTAATTTTATTTTTTGACCAAATTTAGCTTAAATACTTTTGCTAATAACATTTATATTATACGTCATTTAAACCAATAAAGGGCAAAAAGATCGCATCAGGGGATATTTTATTAAGGAAAGGTTAGTGGTAAATAAAGTTAAAAAAATAGGCGTTTTTAAATATTTGTTTTCTCTGAACCCTTGGGAGGTATTTATTTAAAATTTTTTACAAACGTATTTTACATATTAAAGAATTTAAAAAAAATGCCAATTCGAAAACCATCACTTTAGTCAGCGCCATATTTCCATGAAAAAAATACTATAAAAAATATTTTTTTTCTTTAAGTTCTTTAATATATAAAGTACGTTTGCAAAAAATTTTAAATGTACCTCCCAAGGGTTCAGACACAACAAATATTTTAGAAAGCCTATTTTTTTAACTTATTTACCACGAATCTATTTTTAATAAAATCTTTTGATCTTTATAAGGAAATGAAGGCAAAGTGTTGAATTGAAAATGAAACTGGTTTCATTCTTATAATTTTTGACAATCTTATTTTATTACGAGGGAATGCCAAAAATTTCATTTTTATTTTTATAAAACCTAGAATACTTTTGTCGTGGAACCTGTTTATAAGGTGGGGTCCTAGCTGGAAAACGAAGGGAGGGGGTGAAAATATCCAATTTTGTGAAATGGTCGTAGAATAAGTCAGCTTTTGAAACTAAGAATTTAATCGGTGTTTACGGAGCATAAAATAATTTGGAATTAGCTTATACTTAATAACATCTATTCAAGATAAAAATTATAAATTATAAATTTAGCAAATTTTTTTACCAATACCCTAATCTTTTTTACATTTTGGTTGTTTTTATTTTTAAATTTTTAAGAAAAATGCGAGAAAAATGAAAAATGTAAAAAAATTAACAAATTTTTACTTATTAATAAAACTGGCTCTTATTATGAAAATTTTTAATCAACAATAAAAAATTAAATATCCAAATAATTTTGAAATTTTTGTAATATTGAAAATTTTAAAATCTATAGAAAACAGCTAGATTTTTAATTATTTAATTAAAAATATTAATTTTAACTCATTTTTTATCTTAGAAGTCAATTTCATTGCAAAACTTTGCTCAAAAAATTTTCCTGCAGTTACAGCACTTAACTCTATTTCATATCTGAATTTTTTTTATAGCTTACAAAAAAAAGGTTCCACAGATGCTTAAAAATTTCTTTCTTTGCAGAACCAAACATTTCCATGCGCATGAAAAAAGAAAAAAATGCTGTCATTTTTTGTTTTTTACGAGCAAATGTTTTTCAAGAAAAAGTTAAAATAAATAAATGAGACCATCGTACAGGCAGGAAAATTCTAGATCGTAAACAGTATACTTAAAAGTTATTTTATTCTAAATAGAACACGGAAAATATTAAAAAATATGCAATTTGTACATTCGGTTGGAAAGGGTTAACGAAAAAAGATGTGTAAAAATTTGTAAAACTCATAATAATTTATGAGTTTATTTAAATTTACGTAATAAAAAATTTCATTTTCAGCAAATAATTTGAAAAAAAGAAATTTAATTCGATGGTGTTCAAAATTACTTTGTATCATGACATCAGCCAAGAGCCGAGGTATGTAAGAACCGGATTGTATGAGAACTTTGAAAGGAAAGATAGAAACTGTTATCAATTCTGTAATAACATAATTCCGTTACAAAAATGATGAATTAAATCTTAGCTTTTAATTAAAAATCAAAACTGTTATTGTAATCGATTAAAATTTGGAACTCGCTTTCTCGGCGAGAGCATTAAAAAACTATTTTTAAACTAAGTGTTACTGCAATGACATATTATTAGAAAATTTTAGGATATGCAACAAAAAAATGGAAAATAAAAATAAATAGCGTTTGTTTTTATGCACTTTCTTAAATATTTACACATTTTTTAACGAAACGTGCTTAAAATTCAAATGCACAAAATGCAAACTTTTAAACATGTTTAAATTATCAGCTATAATACGAAATGATAAAAATAATGTGCAGAAATAAGAATAATTTATTTGAAATTAAATTTTATCGCAACCAATTTTGACATTAGTGATCTAAATAACGATAAAAAAATATATGAATAAATTGAAATTCTCAGGAAAATTTATTCAAAAATTTTACTTTTTAATTTACTGTTTTTTTTTTTCTTTAAAAAATGAATAAGATCATCGATCAATATATTGACGTTAAAAAAAGAAAAATGTATTTTAAAAAAACCATTATTGGCATTATTTTAATTTAAATTACCATAAAAATCCTTTTTCTTGTTTTTAATATAAATATCAATTGTTTCAAGAAGCAGATGTACATGTGAACAAGTTTTAAAAAAAAAAAATAATTTTATAATAGAAAGTATAATAGAAGTATAAAAGAACTTACCGCAATGAAAAAGGACCAATAATACACAGGTAACCGTGAGAAAATTAGTATTTCCGCATGTCTTCGCCAGATTTATCATGATTAAAGTATTTTTCAGTGTTTTTCTAACTTATAATTTCCACTTTAACTTATCTTTTGATATATTTTTTTAATTTAGCAATTTTTCATTCATACAAATTTATCAAGGTTTTTTTTTTTTAAATTTTTTTTATAAATATTTTATCACATAATTTATAGCAAAATCTGTTAATTTAAAATATTTTTTTTTTAATTAAAAAATGGAATAAAATATAAAAAAAAAAACGAATAAATAGTTTTGAATGTTTGAAATGGCACGCGAGTACTGTCGAACGCGGTTGCAATGAGACTGACGTTCTTTGCCGGACGAGCCAACCATTTTAAAATTTATACATAATGCAGAGATAGTTTCTTTTTTAACGTTAGAATAATAAAATAGTATTTAAATAAAGATTTAAACATGATATGCGTTAAAATTCTTTTGTTTAATCTTAATTTAAAAAAAAATACTTAATTGTAAATAAAAAAATGCTGCCAAATTATTAGCACCATGGTACCTCAATTAACGTCAAATTATTCATAATAGACAAAAATTTATTTTATATAAATATAAAACAGAATATTAAAAAACTAAAAAAGAACCTTTTTGTTGATTACTGACATTTTAAAATCCCATGAAAAAAAATTAGGCGTTGCATATCAGCGAAAAATAAAAATTAGTATTTTATTTTTTAATGGAAACAAGTTTAAGATAAAAATTTTGACAAATTGGGGTATAAATTCGAAAAAAAGAGTATACTCTTTTACGGCTACAGAATAAATTTTTCTTTAGTAGCTTCTGATCTATTTCTGAATTCAAATTTAACTTTTTTCTTGAAAATGAATTCATTCTGAACTCATTTTGAACAATTTGTGCCAACTGGGATAATAACGAATTTCTTAAAATTAGAACATCCGTGTAAAAAAATTAGGGAATACGTCCAAAAAGAAAAACAATAATGGTGTTTTCTTGTCATCAGCCAGAAAGGCGTATTTTCAAAAGACGTCTTTTCTCGCCATTTGCCGAAGAAAAATCGTATACGACCCCCGTCGATAAATAAAGTATGACCCAAATCGAAATTTAGCTTCAATTTCACCTCGGATGGTAATTTACATGCAATTTGGGCCATTCTTCATTTTTTTGGCACATGGCACTAAAAATTTTTCCACAAACTGTTCACAAATTTTAGGTATAAATCACAGAATTTTTTAAAACTATGAAACCTCTGTAGAAAAAAACTAAATATTGCTTCCAAATATAAAAAAAAACGCTGCCAAATAATTGGCACTATGGTTCCAAAATGTTCTTAATGGTCTATTTTACCTAACAAAGTATAATGTCATAAGAAAAATTAAAAATGATCTTTTCCTTGTTATTGTTAGTTTAACATCTTATGGAAAAAATTAGGTTTTTTACATAAAGAAAAGAAGATTTTTCTACACTAGTACATAATCTTCTTTTATGATAATTATGTCTGCTGGACAGTTTTTGGTGTAGCTGGTGTAGTTTATCTTGAAGACATAATTACACCAGCTACAGGAATAAAGAAAAATTTTTTGATATGTTTAAATTGAGGAATAAAAATGATACCTAGTAAAAACGTTAATTCTAGATATTCACACTTTCATAGAAAAAAATTAAGTACTAAGTCCTAAAACAAAAAAAATAATTGTTTTTTTCTAATTCTTTTATGTAAAAATTAAAAAAAAAATTGTTAGAATAATTAGGTATCGGATTGGAGATAACGAGTAAAAACGATAATTCTAGATATTAGTACTTTCATGGCAAAAAATGAGGTACTACGTCAAAAAAAAAAAAAATTATGGTATTTTTTTAATTATTTTATGTAAAAAATTTTGAAAAAAAAAAATTCAAAAAATTACTTATAAGATGGAGAAATCCTTTACAAACGATAACTACAGATATTCGTACTTTCATAGGAAGAAATTAAGTACCACGTCCTAAAATAAAAAAAAATTTGGCGTTTTTTGTATTTTTTGGCGACAAAAATTTTAAGAAAAAAATTTTGAAAAAATTAAGTATCAGATCCAAAAAATTACTATAAACGATATTTCTAAAACTAGTACTTCCACAGAAATAAATTAAGTACTACATTCATAAAGAAAAAAAAAATTTGCATTTTTTGTATTTTTTGGTGAAAAAAATTTTGAGAAAAAAATTTTTTCAAAAAATAAATTATATATAAATTATAAAAAATGAGGTACTAAGTCCAAAAAGAAAAAAAAATATGGTATTTTTTTAATTATTTTATGTAAAAAATTTTGAAAAATTACGTATCAGATGGAGAAATCCTTTACAAACGATAATTCTAGATACTCGTACTTTCATAGTAAAAAATTAAGTATTACGTCCTAAAATACAAAAAATTTTGGCAATTTTTGTATTTTTTGGCGACAAAAATTTTGAAAAAATTAAGTATCAGGTCCAAAAAATTACTATAAACGATATTTCTAAAACTAGTACTCTTATAGAAATAAATTAAGTACTGCATCCACAAAGAAAAAAAAAATTGGTATTTTTTGTATTTTTTTATGAAAAAAATTTTCAGAAAATTAAGTATCCGATTCGAGATATCATGTGAAAACCATACTTTCAAATATAAGTACTTTCATGGAAATAAAGGAGGTATTACATCCAAATTAAAAAAAAAAAAGTAGTTTGAGATTTATTGATGAAAAAATTTTTGAAAAAAAAAAATAGGCCTTAATTCCATAATGGTTGTGAAATTTCACCAGTTACATACATACATACATACACACACACACACACACACACACACACACACACACACACACACAGACAGACAGACAGACAGACTTTTTTTAAAAACCAGTTTTTTAGCTTCCTGAGGTCTCAAAACGTGCTTATATGCCAAAAAATCAAAAATCAAAATTTGACCCATCACAATGGTTCTCTATGAGGAACCAAAATGTTGATTTTTTATTTTTTAACGTAAACAACTTTGAAACAATAATTTTTACAAATTTAGGTAGTAGAATTACAAATTTTTGAAAACTATTAGAACTTTCATGACAAAAAATTAAGTATTTTACGTACAAGTAGTTACTACAGATAATAAAAAAAAATTGGAGATTTTCTGAAGAAAAAATTTTTATAAAAAAGTCTAGGTCTTAATACAGGGTAATAGTTCGCACTATTACAACTTTTATCGAATTCGGAGGTACAACAGTTACATTCATGTATGAATAATTATTATACTCTTTTTAAATACTATTATAGGTTTCAGGTTCTCAAGACGAGCTTATAATATAAAAAAACATCAAAATTTTATCTTTCGAATTTGGGGAATCAAAATGAAAAGAAACTTTTTACAGTTAAAGTAGAGGTGCGCGGTCTTGGTTTTTTTGAGTCGGGTCTGACTTCGGGTATACTCAAGAGCTACAAAGGTCCTCAGGTACAGCTTTGAATCGGAAATTTCCCTGACATTACGATTCCGTGAAAATATTTTTCAACGTTTTTCGTTAAATTCAGCTAATTAAATTCAGCTAATAATTCATAATAAGTTTTTTTTTTAGCCAATTTTTTAATATTTCTCCTCTTTTATAAGCATAAACAAAAAATTTTCATAATAAAAATATTCATAGAGTCTTAGTACCAGAGAAATTAGCAATTCAAAATTGTACCTGCGGACATCTAAAGCTTTTCGGATATACCCGAAAACTGACTTGACCCGACTCGAAAAAAAAACCTAAATTTTGGGAGGGTACCCCTCCAGTTAAAAGAAAGTCTTTTATTTAGGTAAAGTTAGTTGCCGAAAAAGTTTTTAATTTTTTCGGTGGATTCATGAAAAATAGTTTTACGATTATCCATTTTTAAAAGTTTGATAAAATATTAGTAAAATTACGATTTTTTTATTTTTATTATCTAACATTACCAGAGATTATCTGCATATATGTATCTAATAATTTTTTCCAAAGAATCGTCTATTATTGTAAATTAACGTCCATTTATACAAGCGTAAGTAATTCAGAATTACCTATATGTGTATTTTATTTTCATTGCAGTTATTTATATTCGCCAAAATAAACATTTTTAATAATATAATTGAAAATTTAACAAAAAATTTCCTAGAATTTTTAAGTTTTTTACATTTAAGAGCACGATGGAATTCTACAATTTCACGCATTTCGTACTTTTCATTTTACGACCACTAAAATTAATAGTAGAAATTAAAAATATTTTACGGGTGAACTTATTGAGCTAGTACCTATAAATCGCGTGCTTTTATTTATTTAAATTTAAATTATTGATCAATTTTTTTTAATTTAGCTTGAAGATCATAACCCTTGTTGTATTTATGAGCTAATTTTTTATATATTCTATGCGCTAAATTTCAATGTTAATAAGCAAGCGCGATTTGTAATAGCTATTTTTTTTAATTCGATTATTTATTGTATAAATATTATTTAAAATTTTAAATTAAATATGATTTTACATAGTTGCATTGCGCATAAAGTTAAATTAAATACATAATAATAAAAATAAAATTTAATAAAAAACATATTAATATACATTTATAAATTCAAACCAAATATTATGTTATTATTAATTATTAGCAAATATAAAGATATATAAAAAGAGAAGACAATTTAGGAAAAAATTTTATCGGAAATTAAATTAAATTCCGATTCTCGTGAATCAATTTCCAATAACTATTGCAAATTTGTTTTGAAAGAGCTAATAGAAGACAAGAATCAAATATTTTCAGGAATAGAATTCCAGAACGAAATCAGATATAAGGGAAGAATAGATATAAGTTATAGATATAAGTTAGGTTAATTGGCTATAGTGATGAAAAGATCAATGATAAAAGAACGCGGTTTACAGCATTTGAAAGGTGACACTTGTACCAAAAAAAGTAGAACAACCAGAAGTGTTTTGGTTAATTTTTGAGGTTGCAGCGTTTTATCGAAAATTACCGAAAAACCCTGTTTTATAAGATTTAGCCTACATGTAAATTTGCATTTTTAGCCCCAGAATTCTCTTGGGAATGAATGCAGGGCTGTTTTTATGTCTTTAAACATATAAAAGAATGTTTTCTAGTAAAAATTAGCTTTTTAAAACGCTTTCTGACCTCTGTCAAAATTTGTATAGCTTCAAACTCAAAATTCCCATGTTATTTAAATGGGAAACTTCAAGTGCTCGGTGGCACGGGTTAAAAAAATCGAGATGACCAAAACATTCGAAAAAAATGGGGGGAGCTAAAAAATATCGAAAATAAAAAAATAAAACACAGTCTAATATATATATATATATTAATTTTAGATTTTAAATAAACAGATTTTGCATTTTATAAGATATTATAGATTTGAGAGGCACAAAGATATTTTGCCCTTGGCTTAACTTTTAACGAACATAAAGTTATCCTAGCAGGTGAAGTTCTAAGAGGATATTTTATATCACAGTCATATCGAACTGCCGCATTTTGTAGCTTTTGTAATCTTGCGTATTCAGGCATATTTCCTTTGGAAAACGTGCAATAATTCAATAAAAGGAATATAACAGCAGAAACTAATTATACTTCCAAAGATTTTTTGTAACTACTTTTTTGAATTTTATCTTAATCTGTATAGGAAATATAGAATATTTAGAATTATTTACAGTTTTTACAACATAGCTAATATATGCGTATTCCATTTCATATCCGAATCGAAGTATATACCAAGCTTATTTTATGATTTTGAGAGATTTATATTTGCACCAGCAAAGTAAACGGTGTTGTTAGAATTATAAAAATCGTTAGCATTTTTGCCGAAAATAATTATCTTAGTTTTATCTTTACTTATAAAAATAGTAACTTTTTAACCGAGGGAGCAATAAAAATAATGGTCCAGATCGCACGTAAATTAGCATTCGAGGCAAAGCTGAGGTTGGTAAACTACGATCTGAGGCATTTTTTTTTTGCTTCCATAGACAAAACGAAATTTTTATTTCTCAGTGGGAAGAAACCGCATTTTTTTTTTATCACTTTGCTTGGCGAAAAAATGTTTTCTCGCCACAGCCACAGAAAAACTTTATACTACCCTTCTCCATAAATAAAAAATGCCCCAAATCGCAGTTTACCATCCTCGGAAGGTTTAATTTACGTACGATTTATAGGCCATTCTTTACTTTTCTGGACTCGAGCCGTAAATATACTATTTCGATCCACTAAGAAGAAAAATTATTTAAAGAAGACCAATCTTCAATTTCCTTAATATGTATATCGTTTTGCAATAAAAATTATAACCGGTTTGTGTAAACACAACCTAAATGCATGGAACATGTTTACTTCCAAATGAGGACTAGATATAATACAAATGTTACTCAACATTACAATACAATTTTCTATTGTTGTAATTTGTAATTATTACCTTACTAGTTGTTAAGATTCTAAACCCAAACTATTTTGATTCCCTAAACCTGAATTATTATAAGTCCCTGAACCTGAATTATTCCAAGTCCCTAAATCGATATTATTCTAAGTCCATAAACCTGTATTATCCTAAGTCCTTAAGCCCAGATTTTTCAAAGTCTTTTAAAAGTATTTTATTTATTTATATAATTATGTTACCGCTAAAGTACTGAATTCCGTTATTATATATAAAACCTAGGTAATATATATAATAACGAGTGCTGGTAGGTAAAATATTAAACTAAAACTGAATTTAATATATTACCTAGGTTTTATATATAATATCGTTCTATTTAATATATTACCTAAGTGGCACCCGTTAATATATTAAATTCAGTTTTAGTTTAATATTTTACCTACCAGCACTCGTTATTATATATATTACCTAGGTTAATTTATAGAAAAAAAATTTAAGATTTATTTTAAGGAGAAATTATAGGCTTTACAACCAATCCTTTTTTCACGCACCCTTTTTTTTCTGACAAACTTCGCATAAATTTAAAAATAAATTAATTTCTTTTTGTTTGATATTTTTGTATTGCCTTTTTAATTCTTTTATCATTCGATCACGACCACCATGGCCGATATTTATATGGGCTTCATACAATTTGTCAAAAAGATCTTCTACTGAACAATAATATTTTATGTCAGGATTCTTGTCAGAAAGAGGAAGTATTAATTTTTCTACTCCATTTGAACTTAAAACATCATAATGTTGTAACAAATAATAATCAGAAGGCTGTTTCTTATAATCGCTATTTTTACATTCTTTAACTTTATTGATTATTTCTTCTTTCTTTGAAAATTATTTTTTTATCAACGTCCATAGCACTCATTATTTTTGTAATATTATAACTCAAAATTTTCAAATATGTATTACTTTTATAAAAACAAACAATAATAAATACTTGAAAAATTCATCTATTCAATAAATTAGCGGGTAATAAACTCGAGTTTAATATATTACCTAACGCTCTCTCGGTATTATATATAAAACCTAGGTAATATATTAAATTGAGTACTATTTAATAAATTAACGTATCAGTTTTGGAGTTTTTCGTTAATATATATATTACCTAGGTATTATATATAATAACATTTTCAGTACTTTAGCGGTAACATATATACTTACCTAATTATTCTAAGTCTTATTTGACCCCCCCCCTAAATAGGACAAATTTGACCCCCCCCCTTAAAAAGGACAAATTTGACCTCCCCCTTAAATAGGACAAATTTTACCCCCCCCCCCCTTAAAAAGGACAAATTTGACCTCCCCCTTAAATAGGACAAATTTTACCCCCCCCCCCCCCTTAAAAAGGACAAATTTGACCCCCTTAATTTTCAAATTCTGAAGTACCCCCTCCCTATAAACATGTTCCATGTTAAAAAGATGCTAAGGTAAAAATCCTTATAAGGAGTCTGAATATAAATCATAGATTATCGGCATATAGAAGCCTTTTGGAGTAAATAATTCTGATACCTCAATCATTTAAGTAAATAAGGAAAAGAAGGGGTCCCAATACCGAGCCCTGCGGAACTCCGATTATAATTTTTTTAATGGAAGAAACCTTGTCCTCTTAGATTACTGATTGGGTTCTATCAGAGAGATACTCAGAAAACCAACCTATGGCATTTTCGAAAAAAAACCTTGCGTAGAGTTTTTTAAACAGAATTACATGCGAGACTCAGACCCTGTCAAATGCATTAGTCAATCACGAGTCAATCATGACTAAAATTGTTATTAAATCAAGATGATAACCTGGACAGATTTTGAAAAAATTTTGCAATTTTGGATTCTTGATTGTGTGAAATTAGGCTACATTTATAAAAAAAAAAATAAGTTTTCTAAATTTGATGAAATTAAATTATTATAGTACTTGATTACAGAGCAGTTGTTTGGTCCTTTAATAAGCAATGTAATTAAAATTCAAGAGTTTTTTTTTGGAAAATAACACGTAATTTCATTTGATAATTGAGAACGTAACCCAAACTTACATTGATCCAATTTCAATCCCAAGAAACAAGATTTAATGTAATTAAAATTCAAGAGTTTTTTTTTTGGAAAAGAACACGTAATTTCATTTGATAATTGAGAACGTAACCCAAACTTACATTTATCCAATTTCAATCCCAAGGAACAAGATTTCATTCTCGAGTCTATGTTAAGACATTATACATAATTATGTATCCCTGGTGCCCATTTTCATCCGAGTATTAGCCAAGAAGTTCAAAGAGAAATTACAATCGTCTTATTTTAATATAGTATATATCGTCACGAGTTGCGAGACAAAGCTTTTATCGTAGTATGGCGAGCAGCGCTCTGTTTTTGTTTATTTTTTCTTTTCCCGCCATACTGCGGTGAAGGCTTTGTATCGAACGAGTGGCGATATATTTTTTTTTCAACAATATTCGAATATTCATCGTTTTTTAGACAAAAAAATAAATATTACTAAAAAACAAAACTTTTTTTTTATACACTTTATTTATTTGCACATATATATACATTCATTTTTAATAAGTTAGAAAAAATTTCATTTATTTCTGGTTATTTATTTCGGCATCTATATTATTATTCTCGTCTATTAATAAATTTTCATCTTCTTCTTTAACATAATTTTCCAATATTTTATTTTTTAAACAATAACACGCTCTTGCGTTCTATACAACGGCCACGTTACTACTAAATTTTATTCGGTTCTTCATCGAACTTTGATCATGCGCAGTCTCTACTTCGGTCTCTACTATTACGATAATACTTTTATACGTACGAGTAGACTCTATATCGTAAGAGTAGAAGCCCTCTTGCGATAAAGTACCTTTATTTCATATACTACGGACCGTCTATAAACGATACATATTCGAATAGCGTTGTAAAAAATTTTTTTAATAAATAAAACTCAAATAATTTAAATGTTAATATATATATATATATATTTATTTAATTTCTATAAAAAATAGTATATATAAAGAGCAAAAGTTGCAAATAGTAATAATAATAATAATAATAATAATAATAATAATAATATTAATAAGTGTAGATTCACATTAGGTATTATAAATTAATGGAATAATACGTAAGAATAAAATGATTGAAAAATTAGTTAAAATAAATATTTTTGCTACAATATTGCAAAGCTTAAACTGTATATGGGTAAAACCAGCTGAAAGGTACAACTCTTGCAGAATGATCTTGTCCGATTGCCCTCAAATTTTGCACAGGTTTTTTTATATATGAAAAATGAGCTCCCCCAACTTTTTAGCCCTCTAGGTGCCAAAATGCCCAAATCAGGCATAAGAAACCTGAAAAAATCCCAGTCAATTCATATATAAGCTTAAATGGGCACTTTTTCCTTAAGAGCTAAAAAGTTAGGAGGAATCATATTGTGCAATATTTGAGGACAATCGGACAAGGTGATTCTGCAAGAGTTGTACCTTTCAGCTGATTCTACCCATATATAAGTTAAATATCATATACTTAATAGTAGTTGTTAATGTAATTAAAAATTATAGAATTTTAAATATAATTAATGCTATTTAATTAATTTTAAATATATATTATTAATTATAATTATTATTTAAAATCAAAGATATATGTAAACCTGTGTGTATATATATATATAATTAAAATATCATAAAGACTATAAATAACATACAATTGAATGTATAAGACGTTAAATATTTTGTTAGCAATTCAAAAATTTCATTCTAGTATCATTTTTTTACAGTATTTTCATATAATATTTAACTATTTATGATGAATTTATCAACTTTATATTTACGAGTATTTTTTTTAACAATTTCAGTGGACAGTATTACACTTATGTCATAAATACATAGAAAGTAAATACAAAAAAGTAGCTTTTCATGTTAATGACTAAAATTATGAAAATTTGAAAAACTAAAGGCACAATGCAATAAATTTTATTTTTTTTAATTCAAATTTTAGTTCATTAAAAGCTAATTTTTTGTAAAACTTTATAGATAATAATTTAATTTAACTATTTTATCTAATTTACAATCTTTTACACAGATTCGTGCGTACACGTAAGCACGCACGTTTTAATTTCATCTACATGTTTATCAGATATTTTTCTGGACTTTACAATTAGCATTGATATTTTTTTAGAATCATTTTTTGAGTTTTTTTGTTCTTCAAAAATTTAATTGTTTCGTATAATTATAAGCAAAATAATTATAAATTTATCTTTTATTGGTGATTATTACATTAAAATTAAATATATTAGCTAGATTTTTTACTACATATCTTAAAATATTTTTTTTTTATTTTATAATTTTTTTTTTTGTTAGTATTTTTTTCTTTTTTTTTAATTGTATGCTTAAAAATAAATTAGATTATTTTCTTATATATCATATTAATTTTTTTAAGTACTAAATTTTTTAAATATATTTTATGAGGATTTTTAAAAAAATAATTATTTCTATATAGTTTTTATTATTAATTATATTTTTTTATATTTCAAATTTTTGCTTTTTCTGGTTACTTAAATTTTTATCACTTATTTTTTCTTAAACTTTTTTTTAAGCACCGATTTATTTTTATTATAAGTATATATTAGAGTGCATCTTATTTTCTTTTTCAAGATTTTTTTGCTCCCCCCATTTTTTTCGGATGTTTTCGTCTTAAAATCCCTCTTAGCGCCAAGAATTTTGTTTTTTGATTTAGAAAACCTGACCCACGAAGCACTTGAAATTCCCTATTTAAATAACATGAAAATTCTGATTTTTCAACTTCCTAATTTTTTAACGTGCTTCAAAATTTTTTTAAACACTAGCTAAAAGATAGATAATGATGTTTAGACATATAAAAATTGATCCCCAAAACTTTAGAAGTCCCAGAACACTTTATTTTATCCAAAAGAAAAATTTTGTTTAATCGCAATTTTGCCATTTAAAATAAATCACGAATAAAAAACAATGTATTTAAATGGAAAAATTGAGATTTTTATAAATTTTATTTTTATAAATTAAAGTGTGCTGGGACTTCTACAATTTTAGGGATTAATTTTTATGTCTAAACATCATTTTCTATCTGTTAATTAGTGTTTAAAAAATGTTTAAAGCATGTTAAAAAAATTAGTAAGCTGAAAAATCAAAATTCCTATGTTATTTAAATGGGAAACTTCAAGTGCTTGGTGGCACGGGTTTTTAAAATCGAAAACCAAAATCCTTGGAGCTAAGGGGTTTTTATGACTAAAATATCCAACAAAAATGGGGGGAGCCAAAAAAATCTCGAAAAAAAATATAAGACATACCCTAATATATACATATGTATATTTCATATGTTATAATATAATTTGAATTAGTTCGATGAAAAGAAAAATAATAAATTCAGAAAATTTTTTAATAATTAATAATACAAATAATAAAAATAATTATAATTTTTTATCAAAAAATTAATAATAAATACAAATTTATAAAATTATATGTTAAGTAATTATTATTATTATATTTTTTTTTTGTCAATAAGGTGAATTATCATTTAAAAATTTGCTAATTTAATTTTACTAATCATCAAAATTAACATTTTCATTTTTATACATGCTTAAATACGTATGATAGTAAAAATTAAGAATATGGTTCACTGAAAATTTAATTTTCTTGCATGTAAAAAAGAAAATTATTTTGATTTTCTTATTTCATACTTGGATGTAAAAATTCAATTTGAAAAATTTTAATGAGCAAACTTCTTGGAGTAAAGAACTCATTTTTTTTGAAATTTTAAATTTAATTTTTTTTATCTTGAGCTGCTTGCTTTTCATAAATTTTGTGAAACAAAATTAATTCTCATTCAAAGATTCGACTTTACATTAAAGACAAAGACAGACAGAAAATAGAGTTTAAGGGATTAGGGAAACATTTAATCTAAGTTTTTGAACGTTTAGAGTGACGTGACTTTAATATACGACGAGGCTTTTTCATGGCATCATCATTTGAAAATTGCTCATCTTGAACTAAACTATTGAATTTTCTTTTACTTGATGTTAATGTTGAATTTGTTGTTGAAGTCATTGGTAAACTTGAAGGTACCTTAGGGGGTGCCATCATTTCTGCACTTGAAGTACTACTACTATCGTTTGGTTGTTGCAATTGTGGCTGAATATCCAGAACAATACCCAACTCTTTTTCCGTAGGAGACTTTACAATAGACTCTTCTTTAGCAATTGGAATGAAATCTCTATTTGCTTCGTTAGTATTAGCTTCAATATTTGGAAGTATACCTTGATTTACTAAAGCTTGAAGATCTTCGGTTGGTACTGGCATAGCCTGCCCACATCCAAAACAAACTGGTATTGCGGGTGATTTTGACCTCCAATATTGAAGTTCTGTTTTGCATTTATTCAATTCCTAAATTAATACAAAAATATTATAAAGTTAATCAAAATACTGAAAAATAAATAAGTACCTCTGTAAATACCTGTAGTAAAGTACTGAACTTCCGTGATGTTTCTTCATTTTTTTTATCATGTTCATCCATTCTTGTAGCATATTCAATTAATTGTTTTTGCTGTTCTGCTATTTTACCTTTACAATTTCTCAAGTCCCGCCGCATCAAAGTTAATTGATCATTGTAACGTTTCATTCCTTGTTTAATTTTACGAATTCGTTTTCTTAATACCATATTTGATTGTGGTGGAGTTACTGGAGGAGGGATACTTGAATCTAATAACATACTACTATTTTCATCATTAGATTGGGATTGAAAACTATCACAGCTTACGTCAACTTGCGATTTACCATCTGTAGTGCTTAATGAACTTGAATCCAAACACAATGAAAATTTACTGACGCTGCTAGAAGCTAAAATAAAAAATTTATATTTACATATTATTTAAAAATAAATTATAATTTACATTGAGCAAAAAATACGCACAAGAAAAAGGAACACCCAAATCCAGAAAATCAGCACCAAAATATGGTATTTCTGGTAATTTTGGTTCAATACAATCCTTGAAATATTCCATTGCCATTGTACTTAAGTCAAAAAGCTCATCTGTCACTTTATATGGTCGAGCAAGTTTGGGTGTTACTTTGATGTAGTGCAAAATTCGGTAGACTTCATCCAAAATCTATAGATAAAAATATGTTTATAAATATTCAAAAAATGTTTATTTAAATACTTTTAAAAAAAAATCTTACGCCTCCAGGAAAGAAACAGCAATGTTTTCTTTCAATATGTTTTCCAAAACTCATTTGCAATAATGTAAGACGCATGTGTAAAGTTTCAATAATATCAGATTCACAAGCCAAGGGATGATTCCGTCTAGCTGACTCCCTTCTAGGCATCTGAGCTTTGATAGCTTGAAAGCGACTGTGCATTTGATTTTGCAAGCGTTGAAATGTTGAGTTTAAAACTGATCCACATACTTTATCCATTTGATGACATATCTTAAAATGAATAAAATTTTTTAGTTTAACAACATAAAATAATAACCTTAATTAATGAAGAACATACTGGTCGTAAATGAGCTATTGTATTATAATCCAGATAGCCTAATATTTTTTGTTGTAACTCTAATGGTAAATTTAATAAATTAATTTGAACACAATTGTAATTTGCAACATTTGCTTGAGGTTGCTGTTGACTTCTTCGGTGAGTCACTGGTTCATTACTTTTACCAGCTTCATTTATAACTGCTTCACTGTTTGTAACATTCGAAGTACAACTACTATTACTTGATTGACGTGTAGATACCATTTTAATTATATAATTTATTATCCTGTTTAAATAAAAGTTAAAAATAGAGTCAAAGTAAAAACTAACAAGAGAATAAAAAATCTATACTTACTGCTCCAAAATTATAATAAATTTGATCTAATCTCAAATTTCACTCTTTAAAAATGCTAATTTCATTTTGATTTCTTTCACAGACCCAAAAATCTAATAATCAAACATCCTTCTAGTTTTTAATAATAGATAAGAAAACCACGTACAATAGGAAGTGGTTTGGAGTCTTGAAATATTTTGATAATTTGATAACTAAAAAAAAAAAAATATTAATCTTACACAGAAAAATAATATTAATAATTTAAAGAAATTAAATTGATTGTCAGAAACCTATGAAAAAAAATATTGTAAAAACTCTTTTTCTTTTTTGCAATAAAGACGCTGAAAAAACGCTAAAACTTTATATTATATATATTTACTGTTGCTGTCGAGAGAAGAGTGAGATCAATGGATATCATATCTCACTCTCTCTAAGTACTACATAGTTTACTTATTATATTACATTATTTTATTTAATCTTGTATATTACCTGATTATTACTATGTATCTATGCGTATTTTCCTATGCGAAAAAATTAACTTTTTCTTTAAAGATTCACTTTACTATTAATCAAATATTTTTAATAAATATTAGGACTTTTCATTTGATGCGTACCCAGCGTACCCGACAACTTACGATTCATCCATTATGAATAATTTTTTTTGGAGCGAATTTTTTTTCTGCTAGGCTAGAAGCGCGCGGGCTTTTGAGTCTTCTGGAAAATTTTTTGAATTCATTTCGAAAGTTTCCATTTCATTATTTATATCTTTTCTAGCAGAAAAAATATTCATAATTTTAAATCTTTTAAATTATCAATACTAGTAAACAATTTTACAAGAAACTTTCTTGGATAGTGAAAAACTAAACTTCTGGCAGTGATAGAAAATTAGTAATTAAAATTTTCAGAATATAGTAATATATGTAGCATCATATCAGAGAAATGATAAAATAACAAATTTCTTAGAATTGGAACTCCTTTGGAAAAAAGCAAAAAAATAGATAATAACGTCCAAGAAAAAAAAATACTGATAATTTTAGGCACGATCGCCCTATGTATGTATAATACATAGATGAAATCGTGCCTTATAATTTTGTCAGGTCAAAAACCGGAAAAGTCTTTAAAGTGTCCAATTCGTGGAGAAATTTGGTCCCCAGGTCATTCAGATGCCTCTAAATGCTTATATTGCCTTGGTGTGTGTAGGGATATATGTTCGTGAAAGTGTATCCTCAATTTATAGAACCTATTAAATATTTTTGATGAATCAAAAATCCCTTAGTTCAAATTTTTTGAAATCAGATCTAGTTGCAGGGTTTTCAATTTCAAGTGATTACATCAAATCCTTGGAGAGAAATTCCCAAAAAACTGATTTCAGATATTAAGAAATATTATGAAAAAATGATAAAAATGGTGAAAAATGAATTGGTTTTGAATTTAATACATCCAAAAAGTTGTTAATGATCTAAAATAACCAGAAAATAACTAAATTAATTGAAACTTATTTTTTAAGCACGATCACCCTATGTATGCAATACATAAATGAAATCATGCCTCAAAAGTTCATCAGGTTAAAAACCAAAAAGTCTTCAAATTCTCCAATTTATGGAGGAATTTTGTCCCTAGGTCATTCCGATGCCTCTACGTGCTTATGTTGCCTTGGTGTATGATAATAAATAATAGTTTTTAATTTATGAGGGTGTGGATCCCATCAAAATTATTAAAGAGAAAATACTCAATAAAAAAATATGTGATCGTGCCTAAAATAAAAAAGCCTTAGCTTTTTTATAATTCTTTGCGATTTTTAAATTAAAAAACATTGTTTTGTTTCTAAAAATGCGGTATTATAATTTTTTTTTTAATTTGATTTAGGTTTTTACTAAATGCTTTCCTAATTATACAAATATTGAATTAGTACGTAAGCAATGAATAACCAAGGAAAAAGTACACCAGAATTATACCTAAAATTTTTCTTTTTACGATGAATATACCATTTAACGCATTTTTTATTAGTCAAGCCACCACCAATGTATTTCGTAACCCACTTTTTTTTTAGGTCCGCGGATAAAAATATGTGTATATATTAAGTTTTTTGATCTGCTAAATTCATATCCGGGGTCTATTTTAACCTAAAAGTGACAGAATAATTTTAATTAACAAATTATTGCCAAATTAGCCAAAAATTAAGCAGAATCGAGTTGTAAATGTTAAAAAGGTTCAAATATTTGTGAGTTAAGCAAAACTTTCTGATATATGAGTAATTATTTTAAAAGTTCTACTTAATTTGAGTCTAAAATCGTAATTTTTTTTTTTTGAGGGCACATCGATATGACCCGTGTTTTCAGTTACTTTGAACCTTCAGAAAACCGAAAAAAATCATGAACGAGAAATCGGCGATAGGTGCCAAAAATATTTTTTCACTTTTATGTCAAAAACCGTGTTTTTCGTATCTGAGCTACCCCTAAATTTTTAAAATAACTTTTTAGGTAAATAAAATTAAAAAAAATAGATAAGCAAATCTGATTGCCAGGGAAAATGCACTCTAGAAGAAAAAAAAACTTATCTTTTTGAGATGAAATTTAGCCAAGTTATCGTCAATTTCAGATTTTGCTAAAATTCGGCTTAAAAAAGATTGAAATTTTATTGAAAAAAGCCTGTTTCTGAACTTTAAACATGCATTACTCGCTTCATTTTCATCGTAAAATAATATTTTTTTTTTTTAAATCGATTAATTTTTCCCTGGCAATTTATTTCTTTAAGAAATTATGTTTAAAAAAAAAATTACCCCTATTCTACCCCTAATTCCCCAAAAAAATCCCCAAATATAAATTTTATGTAATATTTAAAAAAAACTTATGACCGGTTTGTGTAACTACACAACCAACGAGCATGGAACATGTTCACTAATAACTAACACTGATAATAAAGTATCTATTCTGTTCATAATATCAATATTTATATCCTAGTATTTCTGCACTAAAGTTCTTTAGAGACTTCTGCACCAATGGTCCCTAGGTACTTCTGCACCAAAGGTCTTTAGGGACTTCTGCACCATAGGTCCCTAGGTACTTCTGCACCAATGCTCCCTAGGTACTTCTGCACCATAGGTCCCTAGGTACTTCTGCACCAAAGGTCTTTAAAGACTTCTGCACCCTAGGTACTTCTGCACCAAAGGTCTTTAGGGACTTCTGCACCATACGTCCCTAGGTACTTCTACACCAATGCTTCCTAAGTACTTCTGCACCAAAGGTTTTTAGGTACTTCTGCACCAAAGGTCTTTAGGTACTTCTACACCAAAGGTCTTTAGGGACTTCTGCACCAATGCTCCCTAAGTACTTCTGCACCAAAGGTCTTTAGGGACTTCTGCACCATAGGTGCCTAGGTACTTCTACACCAATGCTTCCTAAGTACTTCTGCACCAAAGGTTTTTAGGTACTTCTGCACCAAAGGTCTTTAGGGACTTCTGCACCATAGGTCCCTAGGTACTTCTACACCAATGCTTCCTAAGTACTTCTGCATCAAAGGTTTTTAGGTACTTCTGCACCAAAGGTCTTTAGGTACTTCTGCACCAAAGGTCTTTAGGGACTTCTGCACCAATACTCCCTAAGTACTTCTGCACCAAAGGTCTTTAGGGACTTCTCCACCATAGGTCCCTAGGTATTTCTACACCAATGCTTCCTAAGTACTTCTGCACTAAAGGTCTTTAGAGACTTCTGCACCATAGATCCCTAGGTACTTCTGCACCAAAGGTCTTTAGGGACTTCTGCACCATACGTCCCTAGGTACTTCTACACCAATGCTTCCTAAGTACTTCTGCACCAATGGTCCCTAGGTACTTCTGCACCAAAGGTCTTTAGGGACTTCTGCACCATAGGTCCCTAGGTACTTCTGCACCAATGCTCCCTAGGTACTTCTGCACCATAGGTCCCTAGGTACTTCTGCACCAAAGGTCTTTAAAGACTTCTGCACCCTAGGTACTTCTGCACCAAAGGTCTTTAGGGACTTCTGCACCATACGTCCCTAGGTACTTCTACACCAATGCTTCCTAAGTACTTCTGCACCAAAGGTTTTTAGGTACTTCTGCACCAAAGGTCTTTAGGTACTTCTACACCAAAGGTCTTTAGGGACTTCTGCACCAATGCTCCCTAAGTACTTCTGCACCAAAGGTCTTTAGGGACTTCTGCACCATAGGTCCCTAGGTACTTCTACACCAATGCTTCCTAAGTACTTCTGCACCAAAGGTTTTTAGGTACTTCTGCACCAAAGGTCTTTAGGGACTTCTGCACCATAGGTCCCTAGGTACTTCTACAACAATGCTTCCTAAGTACTTCTGCATCAAAGGTTTTTAGGTACTTCTGCACCAAAGGTCTTTAGGTACTTCTGCACCAAAGGTCTTTAGGGACTTCTGCACCAATACTCCCTAAGTACTTCTGCACCAAAGGTCTTTAGGGACTTCTCCACCATAGGTCCCTAGGTATTTCTACACCAATGCTTCCTAAGTACTTCTGCACCATAGGTCCCTAGGTACTTCTGTACCAAAGGTCTTTAGGGGCTTCTGCACCATAGGTCCCTAGGTACTTCTGCACCAATACTCCCTAAGTACTTCTGCACCAAAGGTCTTTAGGAACTTCTGCACCATAGGTCCCTAGGTACTTCTACACCAATGCTTCCTAAGTACTTCTGCACCAAAGGTTTTTAGGTACTTCTGCACCAAAGGTCTTTAGGTACTTCTGCACCAATGGTCTTTAGGGACTTCTGCACCAATGCGGAGCTAAGTACTTCTGCACCAAAGGTCTTTAGGGACTTCTGCACCATAGGTCCCTAGGTACTTCTGCACCAATGCTCCCTAAGTACTTCTGCACCAAAGGTCCCTAAATCGAAAATATTCTAAGTCCCATTTGACCCCCCCCCCCCTTAAAAAGGACAAATTTGACCCCCCCCTTAAAAAGGACAAATTTGACCCCCCCCCCCCTTAAAAAGGACATATTTGACCCCCCCCTTAAAAAGGACATACACGGTCTTTGAGTGCTAGACGTGGTATTTTCGAAGTCAAATGACAAAAAAAAAATTATGGGTTGGCATTAGTATACACTAACACTATATTTCGTAGTATAAGTTAAGGCGAAATACGGAGATCTCTCATTCATACCAACCTATGAATTTAATTTTGTCATATGACTTTGAAAATACCACGTCCAGCACTCAAAGACCGTGTATTTGACCCCCCCCTTAATTTTCCAGTTTTGAAGTACCCCCTCCCTATAAACATGTTCCATGTTAAAAACAAATTTTATAAGCCTTTTAAATTTAAGAGTAGTTTTTGGGGAATTAGGAAAGAATAGGGGTAATTTTTTTTAAACATAATTTCTTTATTTTCTAATCAAATTTAAGCATATGAATAATTTTTCAAGGCCTAGAAAATTTTTTTCGATAAATTATAATTTTGATACAAATTTTTTTTTTAGGGGTTGGTTTTTCTAAAAAAGGGGTGAAAATCATGTGGAAAAAAATTTTCTTGTCGTTATTTTCGTAAAATACAGGTCTTCAGGAGTAAAACAAGCCAACCCGCATTAAAATTGGATGGAAATTCAATCAAAGCAAAAGTTATTTCCGCTTTTTTTTTATCACTATGCATAGTCCCCGATTACTAGTAAAATAAAGTAAAGTAATATTTATATGTTAGTTTTCTCAGTGAAGAGGCAAAATTGGGCATTTGTAAAGTCAAAATGGGCAGTCATAAACTTGAAATTGGGCTATTGCGTTTTTTTGTAATTTATATATTTTATTTGGGCAGTTGTAATTTAATTTAATTTAATTATATTTAATTTATTTTTATGTACAATTCGTAATTTTGGAGAAATTGAAAGTAAAAAACCCTTTATTAGCGCCCTAATATCTACGAGCAATCCTAATTACAGAGAAAAGATAAAAAAAGGGCCGTAATTTCCTGTCGTATATATGGGTAATTTAAGTTGATTTGCAAGAGCCAAAAGATTTTGGAAGTAGTGTTTACATTATTGAAAATCCTTCCGATAGAAAACAATATAGTATGTATATATTTTGTAAAAACTCAACAAAAAAACAGTTTAATACTCACAGAGATGAAATAAGTACTTCATAAGCAATTCACTATTTGGTACCAGAACTAGCCATTATCAAACTTATATACTACAACGGGATGAAAGAATCATATCACTCGTTGACGGGATTGGACTCTCTGCCAAATAATTTGACTCGGGAGAACTCGCTTTCGGCTCGTGCACATAACTCTTCACTTATTTATCTCACGTCCAATCCCGTCAACTCGTCAATTATGATTCTCTTTTATCCCTATAGTAAAGCAAATACATATTTATTTTGTTGTTGAAATTTTTATTTACTCTAGGGATTATTTTTTTACAAATAATATAAATACTTTATTCAAAATATAATTAATATAAATGCTTATTTTTAAAGTATAATGTAATTTAAGGTAGGCCTGACTTGAATGCATAACCTATAAAATAATTCGAGAAAAGAAAATCATGATTATAAAGTTTTTGTAAAATTTATGTACAAAAATATATTTATTTATTAATTAATACTTTGGCAGTCTTTATACAAAAATGCGGTAACACCTAAAAAAACAATTTGACACATATATTAACTGATTTTCTAACAAGGGCAGTTAAGCGCGCTCTGTGGGACTTTGGAATTCGGATAACGCATGAATTGGATTTTGCACTTTCTTTTGTGAACCTTTGCGAATTTTGGCTTTTACTTCTTCTGGTCTATCAGGTCGAACCAAAGGTTTCTTTTCTGGAGCTTTCATTTTCCAAACCACGATCGGAGACTGCAAAAAAATAATTAATTAATTTTTAATACAAAAAAGTGATAATCATATTTCAAAAAAAAGAAATGAATTTATGAAAGTTTAGTGCTTAAAGATAATTGAACAGTTTTATTATCAACAATGAAAAAAAACATTTTCAGACGTGGTAAAGAATATTTACTCATCCTACACGCCAAAGAATGAGTAATATTCTTTACCATGTCTAAACATATTTTATTATATTTTACACCCATTACTTAGAATATATAAATTTTAATTTTTTCTCATACAAATTTTCGTATATCAGATTTTTGTCAAAAAAAATTCCAGAAACAGAAACTGTTTAAGTTTTCCAACTTTTTTTTTTACTATCAGAGTTAAGCAAAAAATTTTTTAAAAGAAAATAATGCTTTTAAAGTTTATGTACACTGTAAAAAGTAACTTTCTTATATTAACAAAAAAATTAGAACATTTTCGAAAAATTAGTAAATTTTCGAAAAAATTTGTAAATATTCGAAAAAAATCGTATATTTACTAAATTAGTATATTAACAAAAAATTCAAGTATTCTCGATTTTTTTTTGTGAATTCGCAAGAAAAATTGATAATTTACAATTTTTTTTCTCGAAAATTCACAAAAAATAGTTGTAAATTTCCGAAAAATAGTTGTGTATTTACAACTTTTTTCGTAAAATCACAAAAAAAAAAAGAGAATACTCGAATTTTTCAATAATGTACTAAATTTAATGAATATATGTTTTTTTTCGAATATTTACAAAGTTTTTCGAAAATGTTCTTATTTTTTTGTTAATATAAGAAAGTTACTTTTTACAGTGTATATAATTTCTCGGGATTTTTAAATAAGTTGATTTTGAGATTTTAAAAATATCGAAAAAATATTATTATACGCGTAACCCGTTCATTTTAGAAACATTGACTGAAATTTGACAGACGTTCATATTTTTGATCTGCGAATACTCCCAGACTATAATTTTATATATACTGAAGACTGTAAATTTATGCAATAAATTTCCCTGTTTGCGTTGAAAAAAATTCGGGAAAATATGTACTTCATTTTTCATATTTAGAATTAGTATTTGAAACATACAATTGATGATTTTGCCGGTATATGAAACAAAATTTTTTTAACATAATATGCATCAAAAAGCAAAAACCCGCTTATTTTTCACTTAACAGTCAGTATTTACAGTCAGAAGCGTGCTCTAACCGATTGAAAAACTCGACCATGCTAACTACATACACTTCAGATTTATTTAGTTGATATGATAAGTTAAGCTTAGCTTACCGTAACTGCAGATTGCCTTGGATACTTAGTGGAAGCAACGTAAGATGCTTTAACTGTGAGAACTACAGCATTCATTAAATTTTTAGCTGCTTGAATAAGAGACGTTGCACTATCAAGCCCAGAAACTATGAGTTCTCCACTTATGTTTTGAACATCAGCTTTAACTTTACTAGTAATATTCATTTGGTGACAGTAAAGAGCAATACGTTGCAAATAAGCTAGAAGATCTTTTTTAGTTGAACTCTCTGGACACTGGTCAGCAATTTGTTTGGTTAATTTATCCAGCTTTGTTCCAGCTTCAGAAATTTTTTTAGCTGCATTAATCACATCCATTGTTGTCTTAAGAGGGCCTCTTCCACGAGTGAAATCTGTCATTTCCATCATAATCATACACATGTGTTTAGCAAGTACAATAATATCGTTTCCGGTGTCATCCCATTTAGCAATTTCTCGATCGAATTTTAATTTTTCGTTTCTAAAGAATTCAACTTGTTGAAGAATTTTTTGTTTGTCTTCTTCAGTCATTTTTCTCATTGCCTCACGAGCATTTGTAATGCCACTAATCTCCGGATATTCATCAACACCATGTTCTCCTGTTTGAGCACTGGATTTACTACGAGTTTCTAAAGTGTAATGTTCATCCAATTCAACATCTTCTGGATCTAAATCTTCATCAGCCTTTAATAAAAAAAAAAGAATATGTTTAAAAAATTTAGAGAGTGAATTTTTCTTATGTATATGATAGCATAATGTACGGTTTACAAATATGGTAGTTGTTGAATAAAGGTCAATTGAAGCATCTAGAAGCATTGAACAATAATTTTTTCAGGAACTTATTAGAATGCCTATTAGACTGACAAAAAAAAACGACTTTTCGATTTTTTAAGGTGCTCAAGCGTTTTTGGGTACCACTTTATGAAAAAAAAAGCCCTAGGTAAACCGCATCTAAAAATATTTAGTCGTTGAACAGCACCAAAGCGTTTTCGATTTTTGAAAATTGGTTCAGAAGCGTCGGGGGGGATACAGCTACTAAATTTAAAAGGCAACAAAAAAATAAAACTTCGGGGGGTATTTCATAGTTTTTTTGGTCACTCAAAACGATGGAATCATTTATTTTGAATTATTTCTTTAAGGCAAAAAGTTATGAGCTAATTTCGATCTTAAAAATATCCAAAATTGGACAGTTTTTGGCGTCAAAAACATGCTGCGTACTAAAAAATGTTAAGGATTATAAGGATTTTTCAATCTTACAATGATCAAGAGGAATTTCCTGTACAATTTTAAAATATGCCTGAATAATTATTTAATTAAATACTTATTATTTTATTTTCTTTGATATTTTACCATGAATAATAATCATATAATCAAATTAAATTCAAATCTGGATATTTAAAAAAAAATATTCTTTATCAAATAACTTTATATTATATTATTATTTTTTTTTATCTGTCTAATCAGCTATTATAAACCTAATAGACTATTTTGTTTACAGATATTATTGTAACAAATTAAATATATAATTTTAACTAGCATAGTTGATAGAGGCCTCCCGCCCCCTGGTCTGTTCCCGGAGTTCCAAGTTAAAAACATTTTTCTATTCTAGTAAAGTTAATACATAATCTTGAATTTTATTTTCGCGCATTTGCAAGATCTACTGTTATTTTACAATTAGTATTTTCCGAGATTTTTCTAGAAAAGTCATAGGTGAGCATGGCCCACTTGATACATGCCCGTGGGTCCTTAAAAAAAATGTTCTACGCTAAGAAAGTTATTAAATAATCCTAAGTTTTAATTCTACTTATAATCAATTAATTTTCGTTTACTTTTCCCTGATTTATCTTTCTCCTGCATATTGCAAAAAAAAAAAAATAAAAATTTTTCGCTCCGATTTTTAAGGATAAGACCGTTTTAAATAAAAATTTAAGTGGATGCGTAAAAATTAGTGCCAAAACAAATAAATAAAAACTCTAATACGATCTCTATAAAATATATATTAATGTCAAGTAATACAAATTATGACGGTAAAAGTTTATCATAATTTTTACATATTTCAATTTTTTTAAGAAAATTTTCAAAAAACTTTATTTTTTCAAATAATAGTAAAAATTAAATATCTCTTAAAAGTGCTATAGCTGAGTTACAAAACTATTACCTATGTCAACCGCAGACTTTTTTCTTCAATTTGACACCAATTATATATTAATATAACTAATATATATCAGAGTATATATGTTACACCCCATCCGTGTAATTGACCAATTCATGTAATGGTCAAGCCCCTTGCCCAATTCATGAATTGGTCAAAAAATAGTAAAAAATTTGACCAATTCATGAACTGGTCAGAAATATTCAATTTTTTTACACTAGTTGGTCAATATTTAAAATTGAATAATTATAATATTTTAGCATGCATATAAATTATAGCTATAACATAAAACATTTTAAATGTAAATTATTTATCAGTTTATAATTTTTATTTTACTCTCTAAACACTATTCTGTAAATATATGTCCAAAATTACAGAATAACAGTCTATGGTCGGTAATACTTATTTTTTACAGTCTATGCTATGTAAATTTCTGAATTACAGAATAGACGATATATTTTTATATCGAGGGGTAGTTAACTTTTAGTACAATTTACTATTTTTTAAAAAAGTAAAAAATTATTTTTAGACATAATTACGGGGGTTTTTGGGTACGCTGAACTATATATTAACACATTAAAATATATATTTTATGTCAATTGGTTTGGTGAATTTATAGTTATAAATGGACAAACTTTTGTGTCACACACACATACACACAAATAAATATACAGAGTGAATCATTTTAATCGATGTACTCAAATATTTCTAAAACAAAGCAAAATAACAAAAAATGTTTCGAATGAAAGTTGCTTGGTTTGGAGGTGGACATCTTGATGATGGGCATAAAATTTGGGTCTTAGGGCCACATCAGGCCCAGCAGGACCCAACTTTGAAATTTTAAATAGAAAGAATACTTTTTTATTTCAAATTCTGACTCTGCATTAAATTTTCGGCGTTACCAATTTCAACGGTCCCATTTCAGCTTTTTTAAGCTCATATGAATAAAAGAGATATTAACAAAAGAGATATTTTTAAAGTTGGGTGCCATTTATTATTGTATGTTTTTTGTGGTCATTGGATTTAGTGATCATTTGAGATTTTGGGCCTTATTGACCTTAAAGGGGCCCAATTTTGCTTTTTTAAAAGCTTAATACGAACCAAATGATTACTTAAATAATTCTATTTAATATTTTTATTTTAAGTTTATTGTAGGGGAAGACTTTTGATGATTATTTGTGATTTTGGGTCCTACCGACCTTAATGGAGCCAATTTGGCTTTTATTAAAGCTCAAAATGAACACAAAAAATATTTTTGTAGGTGCTATCATTTTTATTTTAAGTTTGTTATGATGGGAAACTGTTAATGATGATTTGAATTTTAAATATTGGGGTCCTACAGGTCTTAATGGGCAATAAATAAAATAAAAATAAATAAACTTAAAAAAAATGTTAGAAAACAATCATGTTATTTTTAGTTGTCTTTAGTAAAGCCCAAAATCTCAAATGATCACCAAGTCCAATGACCACATAAAACATACAATTAAAACGGCACCTAACTTTAAAAACATTTCTTTTGTTCATTTTGAGCTTAAAAAATCTGAAATGGGACCATTAAAATCGGTAAGGCCCAAAATTTCAAATAATCATCAAAAGTCTTTCTCGACCACAAACATAGTATACAATGAAATTTGCAATAACTACGAAAAATAGCTATTTTTTCGTTTATACCCGTATAAAGGGTTTTTTGGGTCTTAAAAATGGGCCTTGTATATTTTATTTTATTCAAACCCGGATTGGAGTTTACTACAGAATCAGAATTTAAAATAAAAAAGTATATTTTCCATTTAAATTTTTAAAATTGGGTCCTGCTGAGCCCGATGGGGTCGGGGCCCTAATACCCAAATTTTATGCTCATCATCAGATGTCCCCATCTAGACCTAGCAACTTTTACTTCAAACATTTTTCGTTATTTTGCTGTGTTTTCGAAATATTTGAGTGCGTCGATTAAAATGACTCACCCTGTATATGTCGTAAATACTATCGATCAAAAAAGATGTGGACGTCTCGAACTTTTGAAATATTTTCCAGAAAAATGACCTCAGAATGTTCGGGTATAAAAAAATCGGTTTTTCGGGTCCTGTGCGTCTTAATTTTTATTACAATCAGAAAAAATTTTCTTTTCTATGAATAGGATTTATAGTTATTTAGTTATATTTTTGGCTGAAAAGGAGCATAGGCATACTCCACTCATTATAAGCCCGAAAATACCTTTGACATCGATAATTAATTTTATTTTAAAGTCGCTGAAAATTTTAATTTAGAAAAAAATTATGGGCGTATTACGCACCGAGTTAGCAACCACAAAAATATATCAATACGCGGCCAATGTGTTAATTTAAAAAAAAAAATTGGTTCGTTTTCTTAAATAAAATTAATATATTTACCCGATTCATAAGAACAGCTCGTCTGATTTCTCTAACTCCATCATAAACGAGTCTCGAAGCATCAATAAAAAGATTTTCATCGATATCTTTTGCAGGATTACTTCCTAAAGCATCAACAGCATCTTCAACTCTTTGAGCAAATTTGGGCATTACTTCTTCTTTTAACACCTCGACTGCTTCAAGCACTCGTTTTGTATAAATACACGGTTCATAATTGTCCATTTCTGCTTGGACAACATTACAGACTCTAGCTGATCGACCTCTTATTGCTCCAGCTGTTCTGTCAAGAGTATCCGCATCACCTTCTTGCAACGCCAGCACGCATTTGTTAACATCTTCTAGAATATGATTTTCTGATACTGCTAAAAAGTCATCAATAGTTGTTATATCATCAACAGCTTCTGTTAAAATGCGGACTTGATTTTCCCAAGCTTGACGGAATACTTCTATATTGTCAAGAGCTACTTTTGATCGAGGTCTAGCAGCCAAAACTCGAGCTGCATTAATAACTTGAGGACATAAATTTTCAATTTGAGCAGCTGCATACCTAACCATTTTAACACCATCCTCATTTCCAGACATACTGCATGCTAAATTAGCCACCTGAAAATATTGTAATCCTTTTTGAATGAAAGAGAAATTATGATTAATTTTATATTATATAGAATTTATCAGGCAAATGAGCTAAGCGCGAGAAGGAATGATTTGCTGAGGATAGAGAAGGCGATAGGGAGAGGGATAAAGAATTGAAATACAGGGTTATTCATTGGGAAGGAACACTTTTTTTATTTTTGGTATAAATTGGTTAAAAATGAAAGAGAGTTGGTAAAACCAATTGAGATGGATAAATTGGTGAAAAATTAACAAATTGGATGGAAATTTATGGATAAAAAATAATTTTGGGATAAAGAAAAATGGAGTTGAAAGTAAAAAAAAAATAGAAAATGTGATAAAATTGTTTGTAAATAATTTTAACTAAAAGATAATAAAATTTTACTTGAAGAAACAGTGGTTGTTGAAAGAAAAAAATTTATTGGTTGTTGAGAAATCTTAATTTCTTTTATGCATTTAAAAAAAAAATTCAATTTACTTATGCAGCGTTGTTAAATTATTGTTTTAATATTTTCTATAGTTTCTGCTGTTTCCGGGGCGCAAAACAGCTGATTTTACGCAACTAGTCAAAAAAAAAGCAGACAAAAATAATAACATCAAAGTTGGTTATGTCATAATATTTTTTGTTGTTCAAATTAATTTGTGCAGTTTATTTTTTATTTAAACTTTATTTCTAAATTATTTTAAGATAAAAATTAAAAGTAGCATCATTTGAAAATTTTTTTAAACAGGTTAAAATGAAAAAGGAAATATTTAAAATTTTTTAATTTTTGCTATTTATATTTTGAATGAATAATATAATTTATTTAAACACCCGATGTAAATTTTTCAATGTGTTTCATATTATTATCGAAAAAGTAAAGTTCTTTGCAAGAGCGACAAAAACAGAAAAACTATGAAATATTTAAAGTGAAAGTGAAACAAGGACAGAATATTTATGAGTATTTTTTCTCCAATTATTTGTTTATGCTATCATTGAGACTTTACACTTCGCACGCGAAGAGTCGCGTGTATCATGAAAATTGAGATCTTTTCTTTTTGCAAAATTGAAGAAGATTGCCTTATGCTGGTTTTACAAACGAAGTTAATGGGGGGTCGCAACCGTAGGCGCAGCCTCAATGCAAGGCACAAAGACCTAAAATCACGTTGTGCTTTTTGCATTGCGACTACGCTTGCGGTTGTAATTTGATGCTTCTCAGTCGCAGTTACTTAAGCAGTTTCAAAAAAATTTAATTTTCTTTTTCTGTACTGCGACCCGAAAGTACGCATTTCCCGCATTGTCCGGCAAAGACAGATTTTCCCGCCACAGTTACAGAAAAATTTTGGACAATCCTCGGCCATAAACAAGGAATGACCTAACTCGCAGTTTACCATCCTCAGATTCGCCTCCGAAGGTAATTTACGTGCGATTTGGGCCATTTTTTATTTTTTCTGGCTTAACAAAAAAAAACTTGATCAACAACCTTGATCAGCAACCATGATCATGAAACTTGATCATCAAACTTGATCAGCAACCTTGATCATCAAACTTGATCAGCAACCTTGATCATCAAACTTGATCAACAACCTTGATCATCAAACAAATTTGATAATCAGACTTGATAAGCAAACTTGATCAACAAACTTGATCATCAAACTTGATCAGCAACCTTGATCATCAAACTTGATCAACAAACTTGATCATCAAACTTGATCAACAACCTTGATCAACAAACTTAATCACCAAACTTGATCAGCAACCTTGATCATCAAACTTGATCAACAAACTTGATCATCAAACTTGATCAACAACCTTGATCATCAAACAAATTTGATAATCAGACTTGATAATCAAACTTGATCAACAAACTTGATCAGCAACCTTGATCATCAAACTTGATCACAAAACTTGATCAGCAACCTTGATCATTAAACTTGATTATCAAACTTGAGCAACAAGCTTGAAACATCAAACTTGATCAACAAACTTGATCATCAAACTTGATCAGCAGCCTTGATCATCAAACTTGATCATCAAACTTGATCATCAACCTTGATCATCAAACTTGATCACCAAAATTGTGCTACAAACTTGATCATCAAACTTGATCATCAAACTTGATCAACAAACAAATTTGATAATCAGACTTGATAATCAAACTTGATCAACAACCAAATTTGATAATCAGACTTGATAATCAAACTTGATCAACAAACTTGATCATCAAACTTGATCAGCAACCTTGATCATCAAACTTGATCAACAAACTTGATCATCAAACTTGATCAACAACCTTGATCAACAAACTTGATCAACAACTTTGATCAACAAACTTGATCACAAAACTTGATCAGCAACCTTGATCATTAAACTTGATTATCAAACTTGAGCAACAAGCTTGAAACATCAAACTTGATCAACAAACTTGATCATCAAACTTGATCAGCAGCCTTGATCATCAAACTTGATCATCAACCTTGATCATCAAACTTGATCACCAAAATTGTGCTACAAACTTGATCATCAAACTTGATCATCAAACTTGATCATCAAACTTGATCAACAAACAAATTTGATAATCAGACTTGATAATCAAACTTGATCAACAACCAAATTTGATAATCAGACTTGATAATCAAACTTGATCAACAAACTTGATCATCAAACTTGATCAGCAACCTTGATCATCAAACTTGATCAACAAACTTGATCATCAAACTTGATCAACAACCTTGATCAACAAACTTGATCATCAAACTTGATCAGCAACCTTGATCATCAAACTTGATCAACAACCTTGATCAACAACCTTGATCAACAAACTTGATCACCAAACTTGATCAGCAACCTTGATCATTGAACTTGATTATCAAACTTGAGGAACAAGCTTGAAACATCAAACTTGATCAACAACCTTGATCATCAACTTGATCAGCAGCCTTGATCATCAAACTTGATCATCAACCTTGATCATCAAACTTGATCAACAACCTTGATCAACAAACTTGATCAACAACCTTGATCAACAAACTTGATCAGCAAACTTGATCAGCAACCTTGATCATCAAACTTGATCATCAAACTTGAGCAACAAGCTTGAAACATCAAACTTGATCAACAACCTTGATCATCAAACTTGATCAGCAGCCTTGATCATCAAACTTGATCATCAACCTTGATCATCAAACTTGATCAAAAACCTTGATCAACAAACTTGGTCACCAAACTTGATCAGCAACCTTGATCATCAAACTTGATCATCAAACTTCATCAACAAAATGATCAACAAGCTTGACAACATACCTAAAATTTAATTATGTTCCGTAGGAACGGAAGATTTGGTGCTTATTATATTAATTTTTCTTTATATATAAAAGGGTTATTTTTACGTTATTAAAATTTATAATAATTTGCTTTTTTTAGTAATCTTTAGATTAATAAGTCAGGTCCTTAAATTTTGTCTCAGATGTCACCGGACGCTGAAGAAAAATAAAAAATAATATAATCAAATAATTCATATGATACATTTGTTTTTCAGTGATATTTTTTTTACGCGTAATATCGTATTGTAAAATGTATTTTTGAATTTTTTAGTAATTCAGTCTTTCGACACCTTACAATATAAAAACATTGTCAAAATTTTGTATTGTAAAACCATTATAGTTTTTATTGCATTAATAAAAGAACTTTAAAATATATTTTTATTTTTATTTTATATATGTAACAGCTATTTCATTAAACAAATATGCCAACTGCATAATCAAAAAATAACGTCTTATTCTGTTAAGACTAAGTCAATAATTTTTTAACAGACCGTGACATTTGAAAGTACTGCTATAAACTTTCCTAAAACGAGTAAAATTGGATCAACATGACAGTACTTTGAATTTATTCAGTTTCTTGATAAACTTATTAAAATTTCTGACGAATTTTCCCTAATATATTTTTATTCTGTTATTGCTAGCCGAAAATTATTAGATATTATGCTGCTGATGATGCAAACTTAAAATTTAATATGCCAACTGAATAATAAAAAAATAACGACTTATTCTGTTAAGAGTAAGTCAACAATTTTCGAACAGACTGTGACATTTGAAAGTACTGCTATGAACTTTACTAAAACGAACAAAATTGAATCAAAATGACAGAACTTTGACTTTATTCAGTTTCTTGATAAAATTATTAAAATTTCTGATGAATTTCCCTCAATAGATTTTTATTCTGTTTTAAATAGCCGCAAATTATTAGATGTTATGCTGCTGATAAAGCATACTTAAAATTTAATAAGCCAACTGAATAATAAAAAAATAACGACTAATTCTGTTAAGACTAAGTCAATAATTTTCGAACAGACTGTGACATTTGAAAGTACTGCTATGAACTTTACTAAAACGAACAAAATTGAATCAAAATGACAGAACTTTGACTTTATTCAGTTTCTAGATAAACTTATTAAAATTTCTGACGAATTTTCCTGAATAGATTTTTATTCTGTTATTACTAGCCGAAAATTACTAGATATTATGCGGCTGATGATGCATACTTAAAATTTAATATTCCAACTAAATAATAAAAAAATAACGACTTATCCTGTTAAGAGTAAGTCAACAATTTTCGAAGAGACCATGATATATGAAAGTACTGCTATGAACTTTTCTAAAACGAACAAAATTAAATCAATATGAGAGTACTTTGACTTTATTCAGCTTCTTGATAAAATTATTAAAATTTCTAATGAATTTTCCTCAATAAATTTTTATTCTGTTATAAATAGCCGCAAATTATTAGACATTATGCTGCTGATGAAGCATACCTGAATTTTAATAAGCCAACTGCATAAAAAAAAAATAACGAATTATTCTATGAATAGTAAGGCAACAATTTTCGAAAAGATCATAATATTTGAAAGTAATGCTATGAACTTTCCTAAAACGATTAAGATTGAATCATCATGACAATACTTTGACTTTATTCAGTTTCTTGATAAACTGATTAAAATTTCTGATGAATTTCCCTCAATAGATTTTTATTCTGTTATGAATAGCCAAAAATTATTAGATAATATGCTGCTGATGAAACATACATAAAATTTAATATGCCAACTGCATAATTAAAAAATAACGCTTGATTCTGTTAAGACTAAGTCAATAAATAATCGAACATACCCTGCCATTTGAAAGTACTGCTATGAACTTTTCTAAAACGAATAAAATTGAATCAACATGACAGTACTTTGGCTTTATTCAGTTTCTTGATAAACTGATTAAATTACCTGATGAATTTCCCTCAATAGATTTTTATTCTGGTATTAATAGCCGAAACATATTAGATAATATGCTGCTGATAAAGCATGCATAACATTTAATAGGCCAAATGCAAAATAAAAAAATAACGACATACTTTGTTACGAATAAGTCAACAGTTTTCGAAGAGACCATGATATTTAAAAGTACTGCTATGAACTTTCCTAAAACGAATAAATTTGAACCAACATGACAGTACTTTGACTTTATTCAGTTTCTAGATAAACTTATTAAAATTTCTGACGAATTTTCCTGAATAGATTTCTATTCTGTTATTACTAGCCGAAAATTATTAGATATTATGCTGCTGATGATGCATAGTTTAAATTTAATATTCCAACTGAATAATAAAAAAATAACGACTTATCCTGTTAGGAGTAAGTCAACAATTTTCGAAGAGACCATGATATTTGAAAGTACTGCTATGAACTTTTCTAAAATGAACAAAATTGAATCAACATGAGTGTACTTTGACTTTATTCAGTTTCTTGATAAAATTATTAAAATTTCTGATCAATTTCCCTCAATAGATTTTTCTTCTGTTATCAATAGCCGCAAATTATTAGATATTATGCTGCTGATGAAGCACACTTAAAATTTAATATGCCAACTGCATAATAAAAAAATAACGAATTATTCTGTTAAGAGTAAGGCAACAATTTTCGAAGAGACCATGATATATGAAAGTACTGCTATGAACTTTTCTAAAACGAACAAAATTAAATCAATATGAGAGTACTTTGACTTTATTCAGCTTCATGATAAAATTATTAAAATTTCTAATGAATTTTCCTCAATAAATTTTTATTCTGTTATAAATAGCCGCAAATTATTAGACATTATGCTGCTGATGAAGCATACCTGAATTTTAATAAGCCAACTGCATAAAAAAAAAATAACGAATTATTCTATGAATAGTAAGGCAACAATTTTCGAAAAGACCATAATATTTGAAAGTAATGCTATGAACTTTCCTAAAACGATTAAGATTGAATCATCATGACAATACTTTGACTTTATTCAGTTTCTTGATAAACTGATTAAAATTTCTGATGAATTTCCCTCAATAGATTTTTATTCTGTTATGAATAGCCAAAAATTATTAGATAATATGCTGCTGATGAAACATACATAAAATTTAATATGCCAACTGCATAATTAAAAAATAACGCCTGATTCTGTTAAGACTAAGTCAATAAATAATCGAACATACCCTGCCATTTGAAAGTACTGCTATGAACTTTTCTAAAACGAATAAAATTGAATCAACATGACAGTACTTTGGCTTTATTCAGTTTCTTGATAAACTGATTAAATTTCCTGATGAATTTCCCTCAATAGATTTTTATTCTGGTATTAATAGCCGAAACATATTAGATAATATGCTGCTGATAAAGCATGCATAACATTTAATAGGCCAAATGCAAAATAAAAAAATAACGACATACTTTGTTACGAATAAGTCAACAGTTTTCGAAGAGACCATGATATTTAAAAGTACTGCTATGAACTTTCCTAAAACGAATAAATTTGAACCAACATGACAGTACTTTGACTTTATTCAGTTTCTAGATAAACTTATTAAAATTTCTGACGAATTTTCCTGAATAGATTTTTATTCTGTTATTACTAGCCGAAAATTATTAGATATTATGCTGCTGATGATGCATAGTTTAAATTTAATATTCCAACTGAATAATAAAAAAATAACGACTTATCCTGTTAGGAGTAAGTCAACAATTTTCGAAGAGACCATGATATTTGAAAGTACTGCTATGAACTTTTCTAAAATGAACAAAATTGAATCAACATGAGTGTACTTTGACTTTATTCAGTTTCTTGATAAAATTATTAAAATTTCTGATCAATTTCCCTCAATAGATTTTTCTTCTGTTATCAATAGCCGCAAATTATTAGATATTATGCTGCTGATGAAGCACACTTAAAATTTAATATGCCAACTGCATAATAAAAAAATAACGAATTATTCTGTTAAGAGTAAGGCAACACTTTTCGAAGAGACCATGATATTTGAAAGTACTGCTATGAACTTTCCTAAAACGAATAAAATTGAATCAACATGACAGTACTTTGGCTTTGTTCAGTTTCTTGATAAACTGATTAAAACTCCTGATGAATTTCCCTGAATATATTTTTATTCTGGTATTAATAGCCAAAAATTATTAGATAATATGCTGCTGATAAAGCATGCTTAAAATTTAATAGGCCAATTGCAAAATAAAAAAATAACGACATATTTTGTTACGAATAAGTCAATAGTTTTCGAAGAGACCATGATATTTAAAAGTACTGCTATGAACTTTCCTAAAACGAATAAATTTGAACCAAAATGACAGTACTTTGACTTTATTCAGTTTCTTGATAAAATTATTAAAATTTCTGATGAATTTCCATCAATAGATTTTTATTCTGTTATAAATAGCCGCAAATTATTAGATGTTATGCTGCTGATAAAGCGTACTTAAAATTTAATAAGCCAACTGAATAATAAAAAAATAACGACTAATTCTTTTAAGACTAAGTCAATAATTTTCGAACAGACTGTGACATTTGAAAGTACTGCTATGAACTTTACTAAAACGAACAAAATTGAATCAAAATGACAGTACCCGTAGGGAATTCGCTACTCGGATCGCGCTCGATCCGAGGAAATTTAACATTGGGCGTCCGCGGAAATTTCGAACATATACTATAGCATTTTTAGCATATATTGTAGGAGAAAAAAAAAATAAGAACGCATGGCGGCGCTATATTCCTTCACAGCAGCAGACTATATTCACATAAATCATGTAATATTTTGTTCAAATGAATTACATATTTACTTTATAATATTAAATATTAAATATTTAGGATCATATATCATTTTTTATATAAAAAAGCAAATAAAATAAGTTCTATTTAATTTTGTAGTGATTTTAAAAAATAAAAAATATACTCGGATAGCGCTCGGAGACCGAGTCTTATACGTGTAAAAAATGTAATATACACAGCTTCTCGTTTTCTACTCGTAAACCGAGTCGAAACCGACAGAATTTCATCGAAATCCGAGTAACTCTTCCCTACGGGTACTTTGACTTTATTCAGTTTCTAGATAAACTTATTAAAATTTCTGACGAATTTTCCTGAATAGATTTTTATTCTGTTATTACTAGCCGAAAATTACTAGATATTATGCTGCTGATGATGCATACTTAAAATTTAATATTCCAACTAAATAATAAAAAAATAACGACTTATTCTGTTAAGAGTAAGTCAACAATTTTCGAAGAGACCATGATATTTGAAAGTACTGCTATGAACTTTTCTAAAACGAACAAAATTAAATCAATATGAGAGTACTTTGACTTTATTCAGCTTCTTGATAAAATTATTAAAATTTTTAATGAATTTTCCTCAATAAATTTTTATTCTGTTATAAATAGCCGCAAATTATTAGACATTCTGCTGTTGATGAAGCATACCTAAATTTTAATAAGCCAACTGCATAATAAAAAAATAACGAATTATTCTATTAAGAGTAAGGCAAAAATTTTCGAAAAGACCATAATATTTGAAAGTACTGCTATGAACTTTCCTAAAACGAATAAAATTGAATCAACATGACAAAACTTTGACTTTATTCAGTTTCTTGATAAACTGATTAAAATTCCTGATGAATTTCCCTCAATAGATTTTTATTCTGGTATTAATAGCCGAAAATTATTAGATAATATGCTGCTGATAAAGCATGCTTAACATTTAATAGGCCAAATGCAAAATAAAAAAATAACGACATATTTTGTTACTAATAAGTCAACAGTTTTCGAAGAGACCATGATATTTAAAAGTACTGCTATGAACTTTCCTAATACGAATAAATTTGAACCAACATGACAGTACTTTGACTTTATTCAGTTTCTAGATAAACTTATTAAAATTTCTGACGAATTTTCCTGAATAGATTTTTATTCTGTTATTACTAGCCGAAAATTATTAGATATTAAGCTGCTGATAATGCATAATATAAATTTAATATTCCAACTGAATAATAAAAAAATAACGACTTATCCTGTTAAGAGTAAGTCAAAATTTTTCGAAGAGACCATGATATTTGAAAGTACTGCTATGAACTTTCATAAAACGAATAAATTTGAACCAACATGACAGTACTTTGACTTTATTCAGTTTCTAGATAAACTTATTAAAATTTCTGACGAATTTTCCTGAATAGATTTTTATTCTGTTATTACTAGCCGAAAATTATTAGATATTATGCTGCTCATGATGCATACTTAAAATTTAATATGCCAACTGAATAATAAAAAAATAACGATTAATCCTGTTAAGACTAAGCCAATAATTTTCGAACAGACCGTGACATTTGAAAGTACTGCTATGAACTTTCCTAAATCGAACAAAATTGAATCAACATGAGAGTACATTGACTTTATTCAGTTTTTTTGATAAAATTATTAAAATTTCTGATGAATTTCCCTCAATAGATTTTCTCTTCGAAAATTATTGACTTACTCGTAACAGAATATGTTTTCATTTTTTTATTTTGCAATTGGCCTATTGAATTTTAAGTATGCTTCTTCAGCAGCATAATATCTAATAATTTTTGGCTATTATTCACAGAATAAAAATCTATTGAGAGAAATTTATCAGGAATTTTAATCAGTTTATCAATAAACTCAATAAAGCCAAAGTACTGTCATGTTGATTCAATTTTACTCGCTTTAGGAAAGTTCATAGTAGTATTTTAAAATGATAGTTTTTGAATTTGCAGTGGCATATTAAATTTTAAGTATGTTTTCAAGCTTGTTGATCAAGTTTTTTGATGAAGTTTGATGATAAAGTTTGATGATCAAGGTTGCTGATCAAGTTTGGTGATCAAGTTTGTTGATCAAGGTTGTTGATCAAGTTTGTTGATCAAGTTTGTTGATTAAGTTCGATGATCAAGGTTGCTGATCAAGTTTGTTGATCAAGGTTGTTGATCAAGTTTGATTATCAAGTTCGATGATCAAGGTTGCTGATCAAGTTTGTTGATCAAGTTTGATTATCAAGGTTGCTGATCAAGTTTGGTGATCAAGTTTGTTGATCAAGGTTGTTGATCAAGTTTGTTGATCAAGTTTGTTGATTAAGTTCGATGATCAAGGTTGCTGATCAAGTTTGTTGATCAAGTTTGATTATCAAGGTTGCTGATCAAGTTTGATGATCAAGTTTGATGATCAAGCTTGTAGCTCAAGTTTGGTGATCAAGTTTGATGATCAAGTTTGTTGATCAAGTTTGATGATCAAGGTTGCTGATCAAGTTTGTTGATCAAGGTTGTTGATCAAGTGTGATGATCAAGTTTGTTGATCAAGTTTGATGATCAAGGTTGCTGATCAAGTTTGTTGATCAAGTTTGATAATCAAGGTTGCTGATCAAGTTTCTTGATCAAGTTTGATTATCAAGTTTGATTATCAAGTTTATTTGATGATCAAGGTTGTTGATCAAGTTTGTTGATCAAGTTTGATGATCAAGTTTGATGATTAAGCTTGTAGCTCAAGTTTGATGATCAAGTTTGATGATCAAGCTTGCAGATCAAATTTGCTGATCAGGTTTGTTGATCAATTTTGATGATGAATGTTGCTGATCAAGTTTGTTTATCAAGTTTGATCATCAAGTTTGTTGATCAAGGTTGTTGATCAAGTTTGATGATCATGGTTGTTGATCAAATTTGATGCTCTAGGTTGCTGATCAAGTTTGATGATCAAGTTTGATGATCATGGTTGCTGATCAAGGTTGTTGATCAAGTTTTTTTTTGTTAGACCAGAAAAAATAAAGAATGGCCCAAATTGCACGTAAATTACCTTCGGAGGCGAATCCGAGGATGGTTAACTGCGATTTTGGTCATTCCTTGTTTATGGCCGAGGATTTTCAAAAATTTTTCTGCAACTGTGGCGGGAAAATCCGTCTTTGCCGGACAATGCGGGAAATGCGTATATTCGGGTCGCAGTACAGAAAAAGAAAATTAAAATTTTTTGAAACTGCTTAAGTAACTGCGACTGAGAAGCATCAAATTACAACCGCGAGCGTAGTCGCGACGCAAAAAGCGGTTGCGAACCCCCATTAACTTCGTTTGTATAACCAGCATAAGGCAATCTTCTCTTGCGAGGGCATTTCGCAAAAAGAAAAGATCTCAATTTTCATGATACACGCGACTCTTCTTTATCTTAAAATAATTTAGAAATAAAGTTTAAATAAAAAATAAACTGCACAAATTAATTTGAACAACAAAAAATATTATGACATAACCAACTTTGATGTTATTATTTTTGTCTGCTTTTATTTTGACTAGTTGCGTAAAATCAGCTGTTTTGCGCGCCGGAAACAGCAGAAACTATAGAAAATATTAAAACAATAATTTAACAACGCTGCATAAGTAAATTGAATTTTTTTTTTAAATGCATAAAAGAAATTAAGATTTCTCAACAACCAATAAATTTTTTTCTTTCAACAACCACTGTTTCTTCAAGTAAAATTTTATTATCTTTTTGTTAAAATTATTTACAAACAATTTTATCACATTTTCTATTTTTTTTTTACTTTCAACTCCACTTTTCTTTATCCCAAAATTATTTTTTATCCATAAATTTCCATCCAATTTGTTAATTTTTCACCAATTTATCCATCTCAATTGGTTTTACCAACTTTCTTTCATTTTTAACCAATTTATACCAAAAATAAAAAAAGTGTTCCTTCCCAATGAATAACCCTGTATCCTTAATGTTATTATTACTATTTGCCAAATTATCTATTATTTTTTCAATATTATTTATCCATTATAAATAATGTATATTAAAATTATTGTATTTGTGTTTAAACTTTACCTCTACTAATTTATTCGCGTGTTCAGTAAATACAAGCGCATATTCTTCAACCTCCTTATCTCTGCCATTTCTCGCTGCTTCAATTAGAACCAAAAGAGGTACACTTGTTTCCAAGAAGCTGTCAGAAACATGATCAACGACAGCTTTACGCAATTGTCTTCGTAAATCTCTAGTTTTACGGCACATGTGATCAATAGCTCTTTCTAATCCTTCAGATTGTTCTTTGACTCCCATCTAAAAATGTCGTATATTAGTTAAAATTTTACTGTACCATACATTGGCATCTGAACAACAAATTTAAGCAATAAAAAGGCATTATACAAAAATAAAAATTATGCCTAAGGTAATAACTCTCTAAATAATATATGAACAAAAAATGTGACGGGCAGTAAATAATCAATCAAAAATATGCAGGAAACATATACTAAGGTCTATAATCAATATTTACCCTTTTACCAGCCCGAGCAAGTTGTAACTGTCCTCGTTAAACAAAAATAGATAAAATGCTTGATGAAATGGTTGAGTAATTTTATAATATAAATTATTTAATTTTTTGAATTATGAAAATATTGTTTTTAAAATTTTATCTATGATATTTTAAGAATACATACTGTTCATGGAAAAATATAAAAAAAGAATTCTTGTATACTCACGTTATTCATGTATTCACTCAATAGATCTTGCAAAGCTTGGCGAACAGCATTACATTCAGCTACGATTCTTTCTCTTCTCTCGTCGCGTGTACACGATGAATCGGCCATAAGAGCTGCACCACTTATTATGCTCTCGAGGCTTTCTTCAAGACTTGGTCGAGTTCTAACTTCATTGTAAGCTAGAGGAGGCATGACCATCCTTTCATCAAAATCGTCTAAGGCAGCAGCTAATTCACCAGGTCCATCATAAGGTTGTTGTATATCTCCAGAAATCTTACCTTGTGCAACATCATTAATCGTGTTGACAGCTTCACAAACCTAAATTGATTTATAAATTTTAAGTAACATATACACATTAATAAATTCATTAATTTACCTGTTTCAAAACATAATCTCGATTTGCTTTTGCAGCAGCTAGTTCTGGATGCCTTACATACACTTTGGAAGCTGTCAATAACATTGTGGAATGTTTCTTAAGAACAGCTCGTGCAGCAGCTAAATCATCTCGGAGCTGAGGATCTTTTAATTCTTGTTGGCGTTTAGCAGCTTGATTCATTAACTCTGAAGCATTTCTTCCAAACTGCTTGATATTGTCAAGGAGTTCTCCTTGAGACGAAGCATTTTTTAATTTTTTCAAGTCATCTTCAACAACATGAAGCGATTTTAGTAACAAATGTACATCAACCATGTCAGCTAAAATTAATAAGCGCGTTACAGCTGATAAAAGATTTCGTGCTGCTCTAACCATATTGCCTCTTTTTATGGATGAACATGGATCTTCAGCAAACTCTCTACGGAAATAATTAATAAAAGTAAAAATATTACTATATAAAGTAATTTTTACTTAGAGAATTTAAATACCTAGCTGCAATGCTCATAGCTAATCCAGTCTTTTTTACTTCTTCTACAGCACTCAACATTTCAGCAGTAATATCCGGGTTTTCATAAGCAATTATTTCTCCTTTCGGAATAAAATTAGCTGTTGCTTTTTCTACAGCTGCAACCAGAGCACTAGCTCTTTTAGATTTACCTTTTTTCTTCTTACTGGGCCCTTTTGTGTTAACAAGCGTTGTTACTTGTAATACCAAAGGTTCTAAAGTCTTCTCCACAGACAAGGTTCGGATTTCCAAATTTTTTGGGTCCCATTTTAAATTAATGGGGCCAAAATGGTCAGACATTTTTACAATATCAGCTATAATAATAATTATTTATTTAAAACTCAAGTTAACTCTATAATCTCAAGTAAAATGAGTCATATACATGAAAATATAAATTTTTTTTTCTGATAAATGATTGTGTAATACAATACATTTAATTTTCTCAGAATTATTCAAAAATTTTTTTTTTAGACCCTTGGTAGACATGATCAACGGAAGTAATACGGCAGTAATACTTCCGTGATATACTATGGTGACATAAGCACACTCCCTCGCACACACCTCTAGAGGTGCGTGCCTACAAATGGATAATCGGTAAAAAAAAGTTATAAATTTTCTTTAGTTGAAAAATTGGCCAGAAAAAAGGTCAAATCAAATATCGTCACCAGATAATTCTACCTGCTCTTAATCTAAATATCGTTAGTATTGGGATTTTTAAAATTGCGTATAATTTTTCATTTTTAAATGATTCCACCCCAACTGAGACCAAGTTGAAGTAAACTTCTTAAAATTTTGTTAGCTTAATTATTTAAACAATTATCGCTGATTTTGTTTTAAGACCAATAAAAAAACAAAAAGTTCCTCAATTTTCGACCAATTTTCAATGTCAACGAGATATTACCGGTTACAAACATACGTAACGTATAAATCGCATAACCTGTTCATCCTAAGACGCCCAGGTGAACAGTTTTGGAATCCTAGTGGGAAAATTCTATATATTTTTCTAGAAACACAATGTTAATTTTCCACCAGGATTCCATGAATGCATCTAAGCAGTTTTTTACTCAGTTTTCTAACTAGTTTTTTACACAGTTTTCTATGTAGTTTACTACTTAGTCATTTCGTTTTATGTTAATTTTTTGTTTTAACTCTGATTACTCTTACGAAAAAGAGTAATTAAGCATGAGATAAAGTTAGTACCCTCTTGAAAGGGTCTCGAGTTTAATAAACTATAGATTTATTAATTAGCTCTCTGGTCGATAAATTCGTCAAATTAATATTCTTATAAATTATGAGCGATAGAGTCATTAAATTAAATATTCAAAATGGTTGTTGACCAAGAATCAACCTATAATTTCAAGAAAAAAGTCTTTCTGGATATCGAATGTCATACCTTCCTGTAGCTCAGTGTTAGAGCGTCAGACTAGCAATCTGAAGGTCGTGGCTTCGAATCCACCAGGAGGGATTTTTTTCTTGAAATTTTTCTGCCTTTTTCTGCCTTTTTTAGGCAAAAAATATTATTTCTAACAACTCTATGTTTTTAAAAAATTAATTTCGATGAAATTGAATTTTTAAAAAATTATTAATAAAAATTATTTAAAACTGCTTGATACGTTAAAATAAAAAAAGTGATTGCAGATGGCATCCACGTATCATGTCGAGTTTAATAAACTATAGATTTATTAATTAGCTCTCTGGTCGATAAATTCGTCAAATTAATATTTACAAAAGAAATTCTGATAATATTTAGTAAAAATATGTTGTATTATTATGAAATGAATAACTTTTTTTAACGTCTTTAAAATTTTTTCGGGACTTGGAATTGTTTTTATATTTTACGATATCCCTAGAGGGATGTCTCGATGGGTAGGACCTTAGTTTTAAGTCCTGCAGAGCCGATGAAAAGTCTTTCTTAGCGGCCCCATGCTACCGAACCGGTATTCCCACCCTGTTTCGACCCATCCGTATATCAGACTCTTGTACCCATTCATCTCTACTGATTAACGTAATAGAGAACCTCTTTTCAAAGGTAATCTTCCTAGCAGTTCTATCTAGGCCATTGTTCAGTAGTTCCATGCAGGGCATTTCTGCTATCGTAGCGTGCCTGCCCTTACCAAAAACCCATTCACCCAGAACCCGTAGTCTAGCCGCGGTCCTGGCTGCTGATTCATTGATAACAATGTGGAACGGAGGAACCCCGACAAGCACACGAAGTGCCGTCTTTGAAGTGTTCTTCGGCACTCCAACCATGCTTCTAAGCATCATTGCTTGTAGGCGGTCCAGGTTCTTCCCCTCCGTGATGAGGTTAGATCTGTGCCACCATACTACTGGTCCGTATGTGAGCGTAAGTATCATAACCGCGTCGTATAAATCCATTTTACCAATTTCGGTCTTAGAACCCAGGTTACTCCCACCATACGTCTGCATAGCCAGGATCTATTAAGGGATTTGGCCGTTACGTGCTTCATGTGAGCTCTCCAGTTCAGTTTATCGTCCAGCACCACGCCGATACTTTACCTCTTTGGAAAAGTTGAGCGTTTTGCCGAAAAAGAGAGGCCCCCTGGAGGTACCCAGGCTGCGTTTTCTCATAAAGAGGATGCATTTGGTTTTATCGGTGTTAGGCAATAGACTTCCAACGCCGGTACGCCATTCTTCAGAGCTGCAAAGCCCACTGTATTTCGTTCATAAGGACTTTCATACATGACCCCTGCGTCAGAATTATAAATTCATGCGAATAACCAAACACCTTGATACCTGCTCTTTCGAGTGTGGTGAAGAGTTTGTTGACCTACAGACACCACAGTTTCGGAGATAATACTCCACCCTGCGGGGCAGCCACGCGCTACTTTTACCGACAACTTCGATAAGCCGTGTTCCAAAACAACGTACCTGTGTTTAAGGTATTCTCCCAACCAGTCTTATTGTTCCATTAATTCGATGCTCCCTTGGGCCACAGTCGATGGCGTCGTGGGGAGTATTGCTAAATGATCTGAAATTTTTTCCATGATGTTTTGTAAAAATAAATTATATTTTTACGAAATATTTTCTAAATCTGTTCTGTAAATATTTTGTTTGGAAAAAAGATATCTTTCTTTCTCAAAATTTTTAGACTTCTCAGTCCTAACGCGTGTTCACCGTTAGAGATTAAAAAATTTTTAACATGGAACATGTTTATAGGGAGGGGGTACTTCAAAAATTGAAAATAAGGGGGGGGGGGGTTCAAATTTGTCCTATTTAAGGGGGGGGGGTCAAATAATACTTAAAATAATTAGGTAAGTATATATAAATAAATAAAATACTTTTAAAAGACTTTGAAAAATCTGGGCTTAAGGACTTAGGATAGTACAGGTTTATAGACTTTTAGAATAATATCAATTTAGGGACTTGGAATAATTCAGGTTCGGGGACTTGGAATAATATCGATTAAGGCACTTAGAATATTTCAGGTTTAGGGAATCAAAATAGTTTGGGTTTAGAATCTTAACAGCTAGTGAGGTGATAATTAGAAATTATAAAAATAGAAAAGTGTATTGTAATGTTGAGTAACATTTGTATTATACCTAGTCCTCATCTGGAAGTAAACATGTTCCATGCATTTAGGTTGTGTTTACACAAACCGGTTATAAGTTTTCTGTTTATATTTCTGTAAATAAACATTTATGAGCTCTGAAGTTTTTTCCATGATGTTTTGTAATATTAAAGCATATTTTTACTAAATATTTCTTCTGTAAATGTTTCACGAGGGTAAATCTTAATTTCATGCTCAATTTCTCTTGTTGGAGTAATCAGTCGAGTTAAAACGAAAAAATAACCTATCTAAAACGAAATGACAGAAAACTGCGAAATAACTGGATAAAAAAATACGCATAAAAAAATTTCACGGGGTCTTATGATGAACCAGGGGTCTGATGATGAACTGGATATGCGAATTTATACGAGTTATATATCAATTTAACAGCATAGCCAAAAATATTCATAAACCGAAATAACCTCAAAATCAATATCCACTATTTATCCATATATTGGGAAAATTGTTTTGAAATTTACTTGTTTTTGGAGTCAGTAACATTTTTTATTAATTTCCCTAACTATTAATATCTTTTTGACTCAATTGCAACAAATATTTGGTGTAAAATTTAAAAATATAAATACACAAAAATTTGTATAGAAATAGGATATATATGGATATATCCTGCATGTCTATGTATAACCTCTGCATACATATCCTATAGACCTGCATATCGTCTGTTCATCATAAGACCCCTGTGTTGACCATATGACCCCTGGGGTCGGATGCCAAACATATTTTTAGCATCACACAGTTTTTACAAGATTATGTGGTAATCTAGGCGCCAACAATATTAAATACATCCAAAAAATTTATCAGCATGAGAATGGATCCACCTGAATAATTAGTATGTTTATTTGGTCACTGAAACCGATTTTGAAGGTTTCATCAATTTTCGGATCGCCAATTTTGCCAGTTTTAAACATTTTTACATTGTCTAGTAAGTTTTTCAGACCAGTTCTCGCGATTCTAAGGTCATAATATTAATTATCAAAATACCTGGCTAAAAATTGTGGATTCCTAACCTCATAATCGGCAATAAATGCTATTTTAAGCATTTTAACGTTTTGCATTATAAGTTCTTAGGATTGGTGATCAAGCTCTTGAGGTCAGTTTTTTAATAATCAAATAATTAAAAATATGACCTCAGAATCGCGATAACTGGTCCGAAAAACTTAGTAGACAATGTAAATATGCTTAAACAGCATAAATCGTTATTTCTGAGGTTAGAAATACGCCATTCTGAGACCACCATTTTGATTTTTAAATCTGTCTACAAAATCATGATCAACGACCCTGAAAACCTTATTAGGGTACCATAAATAGGCTAAATTAGCAATTGTTTTCAAGAATTTAACTATCTTGCTAATTTTTTACACATTTTTTATGATAAAGCGTTCAGTAATTAAAATTGGCCATCCGAAAATGAATGAATCCTTCAAAATCGGTTTCAGTGACCAAAAATACATACGTTTCACTGAGGTGGATTCATTCTCGTGCTAATAAAATTTTTTGATTCATTTAATATTCGCCAGAGCTATTTGTCCAGAAAATTTTTCTGTAAAATTTAAAAGTGAAAAATATTTTTAACCTCAATATTTTCGAGGGGTAAAGTTATGCTTGCATTCCTGCACTCTGCACTATTTTTTGAAAAAATAATCAATTCTTAAATTTTCTAATCTTTAAAAATTTTTAATTTATTAAATTCTAAATTAAATTATATTTTTATTCATTAAAAATCTTTGAATAAAATTTTGATAATTTTTTGGTTATTTGACCAGAAAATCTATTTAACCAGAAACAGTAGAAAATTTTCTGGACAAATAAACCTGGCCTTTAACATTGCTGGCGCCTTGACTATGGTGGGCGCAGGAAAATACAGCCAGTACAGAGCTGTGAAAATTTGTTCAGCATCTGACCCCAGAGTATTCAGGAATTTGTGCGCACAGCGCGAGAAACTTTTGTGTAACTGTATAACTCAAGTTACAAAAGATAAACAATTAACACGTATTAACCTCAAATAACAAGTCTTATAACTCAAATTTGCCCAAAAGAAAGTACATTATTTTTAGTTTTTACGTCCAGGATCTATCAGAATTCAAAATTTAACTTAAGTTTATACCTATATTCTAAACTAACGTTGATTCGTATAATCGGCAGAAAACAAATTTAAAACGGAACACCTTAGCGCCGTGCGCAGGAATTTCTGAATACTCTGTTATATATATAATAACTAAACACGATTTCTTTTTATTCTTACCTCTTATAAAACGATATGCAGGATTTTTTCGCCCTGGGTTTTAAAAAATAAATAAAGTCTTGAGTTAGTTTTTAGAGATACTTTTTCAATAAATTTTGCGTTATTTTTCCATTAAAATACAACAATATTTGTAACATGATTTGTAAGATGAGTGCACTCTCTACTTTATGAGATGTGCACCCACTCCACTGCTCTCTATGTGCAATGACATGTACTTCTTTGTCTATGTTATTATTTTAGTTTCAGAGGGGTTATTGAGAGGAGCTGAGTACAAAACTGCATAGATAGTGACTAATTTTTTTATTATTATATTTATTAATTTAGTTCTACCATGTTATTTTTTTAAACTTTAAATAAATAATAAAATTGTAATGGTATTAATTTGATTATGGGTTCAGTAAAGTTTTTAATTGATTACAGATGGTAAAAAAATGTAAGGATTTTTATACATATGACCTTATCATTACAACTCCAGAATGGTTTATCAAATAATTATGTAATATTTAATACATTTTACTAAAAATTTTAGTTATAATTTATTTAATTAAATCTATCACGTTAAGTTTTCTATTAACTTTATGATAATTTTGAAAAATGGGAGATGTTCCGCCTTCAGAAATTTTTGAAAACCGTAAGTAAATAAATTAAAAAATAATTAAGTATTATATACAATTTTGTTACAATATCTCAGGCTCAAGAGTTGGAGGAGCTAATGTTGGAAACGCTGGTTCTGATGGAGATAATAAACTAGATCCATCTAGTCCAATTGATAGACATACCTTTTCTAGATGCAGTAGTACAGGTTCTCTTAATACGCCTTCATCTTCTGCTCATAATACTGGTAAATTATTTTTTTCATTATACGATTAAAGCAAAATGCTTATTACGCATATTTTTTTAACTTATTAGAAGATGAAGATAGTGATCACAAAAATTCAACTATAAGTTATAAGGAACGACGTAGAGAAGCTCATACTCAAGCTGAACAAAAAAGGAGAGATGCAATAAAAAGAGGGTATGATACACTTCAAGATCTTGTTCCTACTTGTCAACAAACCGATACCTCTGGATACAAATTATCAAAGGCAACGATTCTTCAAAAATCAATTGACTATATTCAATTTTTGTTACAACAAAAAAAGAAACAAGAAGAAGAAAGAAATGCTTTGAGAAAAGAAGTTATAGCTTTGGGTATTATGAAAACAAACTACGAACAAATAGTAAAAGCTCATCAAACTCAGCCAGGGCATTCAGAAACTCGAGTATCGGATGAAACTAAATTTCAAGTGGTAAGAAAAAAAAATTAAGTGTTTTATTCTAATTAATCTATTCAGCTATAAATATTTTGAAAATATAAATTATATTATAATTCTTGATATACTAAAAATATATATATACATTTTTTTTCCAAAAATGGGCAAAAGATTCATCTAAAATCATTACTTATACTAAAAATAATTCTTGAAAAATTGTTTTTATTACTTTAGCATAAGTCAATCTTGTAAAAAAAAAATTTTTTTAATCATATTTTGGTTTATTGGAGACTTTTTTTAAAGAGCAATAAAAATTTGGTTTTTCAACTTTATTTTCAGTTTCAAGCAATTATGGATAGATTATTTCAGACGTTTGAAAATGTTTCCGTAGCAAATTTTGCTGAACTATCAGCTTGTGTATTCAGTTGGCTAGAAGAGCATTGTAAACCACAGGTAATTCTTATTTATTAACAATAAATATTAAAATAAATTTATAACATTCACTATATTGTGTAGACATTAAGAGAAGTGGTTCTCTCTGTATTGCAGCAATTGAGTAATCAAGTCAGCTAGTATAGATTATAAAAAATGAATATTCCAAGTGTAATTATACTTTGTTTTATTAAAATATATTAATTAATATTTCTATTAAAAATCTATTTGAACATACAAATTTTTATATAAAAACAAAATTAATTTTTTTGTTATTCAAATTATTACTAAATTCTATTTTTTGAAAGTTATAATCGTTAATTTTTGTACAGAAAAAAATTATAAGCAAATATAAAAAAATTATTTTAATTTTAAAATAAAAATCAAACAATATTTATTGAACCTTCTTTGTTCAATTTAAGTTTTATTTTTAATAATAAAAATAATAATTTTTTCTTAAAGTTCAAATTTTATTAATTAATTAAATAAATTTAATTTAAATAAATTTAATTAAATAAATAAATTTATTAAAAAGTTGAAAGTAATAAGAATTTATTTAAAAATATAAAATCTATAAGCATAATTTATATTTTTATATAGACAGCTAATATTTAGAAACATTGCCATATTGTGGTTATTAAAGACAAAGATGTGTTAATAATGCATTTACAAAATAGAAAAATCAAAATTAGTACAAGTCAAATATAATACACTTTATTATAACTAAGGTACATTATGCAAGAAAATATAAAAATAAATATTTAATACATAGATTAATAAAACTTTCTTTAGCATTCCCTATTTACATAAACCTTAAAATTTGATTAATTCATGTCTGCAGATGATTTATATTCGTTAATAGCACTTTCAAATTTATTTAATGTAATGTCACAAACTTTAGATAAATCTTCTAAGCCTCTGCGAAGAATATCAATAGCTTTTCCGTTTTTAGTTTGTATGCGTAAATGCATTTTTGCTTCAGCTGGATGTGGAACTGTATAACCACAAAACTCTACATCGTGACTGTTAAAAAAATATATTAAAAATAAAAATTTCTCATTCTTTTGTTAAAAAAGATATATTTCTTACTAATGAGCAATTATTGAACGTAGAACGTTTCCTAATGTATGCCCTTCATTTTGAAATACAAAAGTTCGCGATCTATCTCCACTGTCATTGTCACCTGAAAGCTAATTTATTAACAATTTAAATAAAATTAATTGCAAATAAATATTAAAGATTTTTATACTTCAGCAAGTCGGCCCATTATTAATGGTTATACAAAGCAACACCAACACGTGAGAATATTTTTATTCTGTACCCCAAAAAATATTTTTGTAAACAAAAAGAAAATAGCGCCTCTATTGAACAGAATACGAAGTCCCTCTTGTAATTTTACTTTTTAATAACCCAAAAAACACAAAGATGTCTTGAGGATACCCTTTTGATACATCGTTGATGTGTTAAGATCAATTAAACGGCAAATAAAATAAAATAAAAATAAAATAAAGTACTTTATATTACTAGTAAGGTAAAAAGGAATATTTTTTTTGTATTCGCACTTTAAGGGTTCTGTCGCTGATCATGAAGTTTAGATTTCTAGCTTTAAAAAGTAGGTGCTTCACACTTAATTTTTACAGATTTAAGTCAATATAAAAATTTATTAAAATATTGATGTATTTACAGAAAATTAAAAGATCGAGTTTATGGTATAATAAGAAATAGTATAGTGTATTGAATACACATACAATTGCTTAACCCCTTTGTGCAGAATTAGTATATTAGGAATCCCAAATATTTAAGACGAGTATATTCGTAATACCGCACTAAGTGGTTAAGGAGGATGATTAGGAATTGGGAAGGTAATTGTGCACAAAAAGTGCACTAAATCTGAACACTCAAAGTACAAATATGTCAAAAATACCCCTCTCTGGGGTTAGTTTTTGTTGATAAAAAGTTGAAGCGCGCATTTTTCTTAAATGACCCCGAAATTCATTATCATCGATTCAAAAAACAGTAATAAATCCAAAAACCGAAATTACAATAAATCCTGAAATATAAATTATCCTAATCTAAGTTCTTGTTCTTAACAGGGCCTGAAACCGAAATTACAATAAATCCCGAAATATACATTATCCTAAGCTAAGTTCTTGTTCTTAGCAGAGCCTGAGAAGGCCCTGACTCCCACTTCCAATTATTCTAAGTCCCTAAATCGAAAATATATTCTAAGATTTCTAAGCCTATTTTACCCCCTCCTTAAAAACGTCAAATATTTTCACCCCCCCTAAAAAAGTCAAATATTTTAACCCCCCCCCTACCGAGCCAGACTTTTTCAAATACCCCGTCCAATGAACATGTTCCATGTTAAAACCTTTACTACAGCTAATCTGGTGAGGGCCAGCAGACTACTTTCCATCGATTAACAGCTTTTCAAAACATTTTACAAGCTTTATAAAACATTAGAAAGCTGAAAAGTCAAAATTCCCGTGTTATTTAAATTGGGAAATTGTGTTGCTTACAGGCATGCGTTTTTGAAAAGCAAAAGCAAAATCCTTGGAGCTGAAGACTTTTTATGACCGCAAAAGTTCACGAAAAAACCCTGGGAGCAAAGTTTTTCTTAAAAGTCCAATTTTAGGTCCACTCTAATATACACCTATACTCGAAAAACCGTTAGTAACATTAACTTTTACAATTGATTAAAAATCGGTAATTTAAAATTTTTTATATAAATAGTTATATTCTTATTTAAAAATTAACTAAAAATTAATTAAATGTATTAATCTAAATTATTCATTATTGCTATTTAAAAAGTAATAACGTTAAAAAATACTATTGTTTTTATTTTTATTCGTTAGTAAAAAAACTCCATTCTTGAACCTACTATAAGTTTATAAAATTTTTTGGATTAATCCTAGTTTTAAATAATCGATTATAATTATTGACAATATATTGATTACTATCCTGAAAAACTTAAAACTGGTTTTTTCAAATACAAGCTTATGGACTTTACAATAAATTAAAATACGGGGGGGGGGGTTACATTTTCACTGGCGAACACGAGATTTGCTCTACTATAGGTTTTTTGGGTCGCTGAACTCGAAAATCGGGGTCTTTTCATAAAGAAATGGGGGCTTCACCCTTAAATTTGCAAAAACTACCCCCAAAAAGGGGTTTTTTACATACTCGTACATTGAGAGCTCAGATTTGCACCATAAGGGGTTTTTTGTGTCACTGATCAAGAATTTTGCCTTATTTTTCATTAATAATCATTATTTCACCCTTAAAATAGATAAAACTACCCCTAAAAGGGGTGTTTTTGTTATTTTCGCACTTTGAGTATCAAGGATATGCCCATATAGGTTTTTTGGGTCGCTATTCAAGAATTTCAACTCGTTTTTGTAGTGAAATATTGATTATTTATGAAAAAGAAGTCGAAATTCTTGATTACTGACCCCAAAAACCTATATGGGCATATCCTGGATGCTCAATGTACGAAAATATAAAAAAAAACCGTATTCGGGGGTAGTTTTAGTCAATTTAGGGGTAAAATTTTAATTAATTATGAAAAAGAAGTCGAAATTTTTGATTAGCGACCCAAAAACCCTATATGAGCTTACCCTGAATGCTAAAATTACGAAAATAGCAAAAACACCCCTTTTAGGGGTAGTTTTAGCTAATTTAAGGGTAAAATATCGATTATTTATTAAAAAGAAGTCAAAATTCTTGATCAGGGACCAAAAAAATCCGTATGGTGCAAATCTGAGCGCTCAAAGTGAGAATATGTAAAAAAACCCCTTCTTGGGGGTAGTTTTTGCAAATTTAAGGGTGAAATTTCTTTACGAAATGACGCCGATTTTTGTGTTCAGCGACCCAAAAACCTATAATACAGCAAATCTCGTGTTCGCCAGTGAAAATACAACCAAACCCGTATTTTGACTGGAGTATATACCATCTTTATATTTTCTAATTATAAAAAGTAATGAAGGTGTTATTCCAAGTACCCAACCCCAATTTTTTTTCCATGACCAACTAATTGTATGTTCTTCTATAAATTGAAATTATTTTAAGTCCTATTTGATCCTCTGTCCCCCGTTTTTAAATCGGTCATTTGTAAGTCATCAAGTACCTTTTTCTATATAAATATGTTCTCCAATCAAACCACGGTTTTCCGGTTGTTTTTGCATCTTATGTGAAAAAGGACTACGAAAGTTTTTAATTTTTTTGGGGCTGTTAATTACCAATTCAGGGATACCAAATTCATTTTAAATATATTAAAAACCCTTGAATTTGAAAAAAAACACATAAAATTATCCCAAATACGAGGTAGTTTTTCCAGTGTAAGATGTATCTTTGATGTATTTTCCATTTATTGAGCCCAAGTTATAGTTCCGAAAAATCGAGTATTATTACGAATTTTCAAAAACTAGTACTTACGTATAAAAAAATTAGGTAATACGTTTAAATAATAAATAATTGATGCTTTTTATTTTATTTTTTTAAAAATTTTCACAACATTCGCGTATCCGATATGAGAAATCAATTAGTAACGATTATTTCATGTAACGAGAACTTCTATATAAAAAAAATTAAGTGTTAAACGCAATTTTGGAGACAAAAATATAAAGAAATTATTCATACCAGTTTCAGAAATCACTGGTTACACATACACAGAGATCAAAATTTTTATTCTACTTTGCGGAATCACAAGCGGTGTTTCTTAATTTGTTGCGAATTTAAGGGCGTTAGATAAATTCCGCACGGATAAAACCTCGATTTTTGCAATCAGCGACCCAAAAAACTTTTGATAGACTTTTCTCGTGATCTGAATTGACAAAAACAATACCTCCCGAGTCAATGCCAACCCTAATTTGATGAAAGTCAAAGTAGAAAATTTTTTTTCAATCATTTATGTATAAAAATAGTGCATTGGTTTTGAGATAAGTTTTCGATAATTTGAGATAAATTTTCGACAATCAGAAATTTGTTGCCGAATTTAATATTTTTCAGAAATTCTGGTGAAAACGTCAATCCAAAACCTAAAATATGCCATTTAAGTTATGATTATTTCGGTTTAAAATTTTTTTAAAGCTAAAATTTTTCTCATTAAAAATTGTTATTTTTTTTTTCAATCATCAAATCGAAGTCTATATTTCAGAATTCTGATTTAAAGAGTTTACCCGCGCATTTTTTTCTATATAGTTTTTGGGCTCGGCACAACATAGAAAAAGCGCTTGCGCTGCCAGCTTATATTATATATTGCCGGTTGATAGACAACAGTATCGTGCAGTTTCAACCGTGCCGCCAGACGGTATGGTTATCGCTGTAAAACAGGTGTTTTTTGTTTGTTAAGCTTTTAAATAAATTATTTGTATGATAAAAAAATTTTATTTATTAAAAAAAACTTATATTTTAGTTAGAATTGCTAATATTTTTGGAGATTTTTTGTTAAATTAATTAAGTAAACAATGTTTTTTAATTGTTTCAAAGTTATTTAATATAAGAAGATTATTTTGAGTTTTGCCCCTTGCTATTTATTTTATTCATTCAAAACTTTAATTGATCAAGATAATTTTTTTTCAAATATTTGTCGTCTGCATGTGAAAAAAATTGTTCTGTTAGAAAAATTGCTTGTTTAATTTTCTGGAGAAATACTGTATTAAAGTTATAAAAAACTCAAAAAGTGTTAGTTCAAAATTGAAGATATTTATCAAAAATAGAAGAAAATTACAAATAAATAAATTTTTTCAAGATAAAATTCATCAAAAGGTAAGAAATTGCGCGCGAGTCGATTGATCACATTGCGGTTTTATACAGCAGCAGCATAACTGTGTATAATATTTTAAGCATATATACAGTGTAATTCTTATTATCTGCTCCTGCGTCTTTCTGGGCCTATATTTCCAGCATCCTTTCCCTCGCATTGCAGAGCCTTTGCTCTCACTTTCAATAGCATGCAATAGATACTAAAACAAACTTAAGAAATTTTTTGTAAAAAATACCTGCTACTGCAGGCTAAGGCACTTTAAATTAAAAAAAAATATTTAATAGATTACGAGATTATAAATAATAGGCTAAAATTTAATTTATTAAAAAAGTAATAAAAAATTTTACTTTCATGACTAATAATTGAGTACTCTGTCTAATATAAAGTTTTTTAAAGACCCCCATGGAAACAAGAAAAAATTTGTTTGCAGGTAATGTGGGTATAACATAACAAATAACAAAGTGTAAATACAAGTGTTTAATGCACAACATTTCTGCTAAAAAAATTATTTTCTTTCATGTAAAGTTTTATTAAAATGTACATTTGCTGGTGTTATTTTTTTTCAACCCCTCAATGATTTTTTTATATATATAAATTTTTTGATATAATCGAGCTATATACGGTCTAACCTATTCAGTGCACGCACAATCGACATGAAAACAAGAGGGGTAAAAATATTAATGTCTTTTGCTATACAACAGTAAATTGTTATAAGGTCGAGGTAATGTCCTTTAGGAAGTAAAAAAAAAATGTTTTTTCTCTGAATTTTTCGATTAAATTATTGATTATTGTAGTTTTATTTATATATATTTGCTAGTCTTCTTTCAATACCTACTATAAAAAAATTTAGGTGCGTGATAAATTTTCGTTTATTTGCAAAATAAATATATGTAAAAAAAAAGCATAATGAACTGTTAAATTATATTGCTTTTCTTAGAAAAAATTATCAGGATGGACATTGACCCCATCTATAGTATGTAAACATGTAACAATATATATATATATATCTGTTAATTTTTGTTATTATACATTTCAATGTCTGAAAAGGTCGATATATATAAAAGCCTTATTTAAAGAGTATAAATCAAGATATAAATAGTAAATGTGCTGAAATTCAGAAATTGCATTTACTTATTATTTTTAAGCCATTTTGCTGTATAAAAATTGATATTTAGCATGGTTTCATCTTGTAATTCACAAAATTTTAAAAATAGTTACAATATTAATAATAATAATAACAATAGTACTATTTTTTCAAATTTTTCTCGAAAGTGAAATTACTTGTAGGTACTGTACTGTTAAAAATCTAGTTGCTGAAAATAATTTACTGTACTAAAATTCTCACCCTCGGCCTATCGACAATCTTGTATTGAAAAATCATGTCATTTTTGAAAAAAGTTTGTGATTATTTGATTTTGAATATTTTGAATCCCTGAAAAATCGAGAATTTGAGGCATCCCTTAAAAGTAAAAATTTAAACATCCTCCATATTTATTAACACTTTCCTTTAAAATATCCTTTTAGATCTTTAAAATAAGCTTTCAAAAAATTAAATTCTTATAAAAATTATTTCAGTTATTTTTGTGCGTAATTTTTTTCTTCAAATTCTCAGTTATATATCAAGCTAATCTTCTTAAATGTTTTATCAAGTTTTTTTTTTTTTTACAAATCAAAAAAATTTATTATTTTTTTTTTTTTAATTTTTATACAATTTTATTTATATGTTTTAAGATAATTAATGATAAGAATATTGCTATAGAATTTAGTACTTTAGTATTTTTATCAATCTGTTTGACAAAAATAGGCTCTAGGCAAATAAAAATTAATTTTCTCCGCGGTTTTCTCGTTAGGTTTATTTTTTGTGAGTTAAATTGCTCCACTATTTTGAAATCTATTTTGAAACCCTTGAATCTAGAACTTTAAAGTTGGTATGGTAATATGTTTTTACTTACTAAACCCAGTCCAAGCGTTTTTCCAAAATCCCAGATTTTCACCTACCCTTTATTCTAGTTTCATTAAGAATTACTAATATCTCGGTCAAGTAATGAATCACCAAATACATGAGGTCTCTCGAAGGTAACTTTCGGTTTCATAAGAAACAATTTTATTTTCGTGTGTTCTGTGTCAGTACTTAGGACTGATTAAATAAGAGAAAACTTGCGAATCTTATTTTATTGGTACTTGGCAACATTTCCCCTAGTAATCGAAAAATTAGACAATTTTTTATAATAACTGCTATTATAATATATATGATGTTCAGGTCCAGGTTAACTCACTGGGCCAAAATTTTCTTTTTCAACAATTTTTTTCTTAAAGGCTTATTTTAGGTCTTGGATTTGCATTTTCATCGGAATTTTTGAAAAATATTAATTTTGACCAAAAATTTCTGATGCTCAAAAATTGTTTTTATTTAAAATTTTTGATTTTCAGGACTTTAAAAAAACTTATTAATTATCTCAAAATGAACTCACTTTTTATCAAGCTTTTTAAATATACATATGATTGGGGAAAAGTTTTATTTTTATCTGGACTACTCAGTAGTATATTACGAGCCTGTGTCCAGAAAAGTAAAGAATGGCCCAAATCGCACGTAAATTACCATCCGCTCGACGATTCGGTAAACTGTAATTTTTCTTCGTCAGTGACGAGAAAATAAGTCTTTTCCGGTAGCGCAGCGATTAAAAATAAAAAAATAATTTTTTTTTTATTTTGGGCCACTTCCAGTTTCATTTTTAGTCCGAATTTTTCAAACTGACCGAAAATCAAGTTCGCCATAATTCAATTTGCTCAAATTTTCCCAAAGTATTGGCCTATGTATAATTTTATCCCAAAAAATTTTTAAGATGTAGCATTCAAACATTCTTCGGTGAAAATGCAAATTGAAAACTTAAAATAAACCTTTAACAAAAAAATGTTGAAGAAAAAAAAATTTCGTCCTGTAAGTACACCTGGACCTCGACATATGTATAGCATCCATACTATTTTGGTAATATAATTTTTCATAATAAATTATGAACAAAAAAAATACCTTAAAATCAATATCTAAGCAAATATAAATAAAAAAGATAAATTAATAACAACAACTTTTTTGATCAATGTTTCTCATGTTTCTAACGCACATTATAATCAAAAATGTAATCGAATATGAAGGCGTTATAATATTTTTTAGACATCTAACGCATGTATTTATATTTTAATAGATATCTTGAATTTCCGGTCTGTTAGCTATAATGTTAAAAACTATTATACTTGTGTAGGATGATAACGCGAATGTATACAAAATACAATATGAATTAAAATGTTCCCACCTAATTTACAGTATTTACACTTTCAGTAATCTTGCAGTCAATTTTTTACTACTCGAATGGCGAAATTAACTGAAGAATTATTCACAGTGTAGTTTCTTAATAAACTTATTTTTGTCTGTATACATTTTTTTGAAATTCAGATATTAAAGAAATTAGACCGAGATATTCGGCGTTCCGTGGAGAAAAAAAATTGGAGCGTATTATGTTTATAATTTTTATATGTGATATTTTTTTAAATAACTAAAAAAATTTTTTGGATTTATGGAATATTTTAAGTATTTAAATAAAAGTCAGTGAAAGTAGAGCACAAATCAATTTTTCTTAATTCTGTTCCAAGTAAGTAAAACTTAAACTAATAAAAAAGAAAGAAAAAAAAAACGGTATTGAAATTATACAAGTATAGTAATTTATTCTATTCCTTTTGACTAATATAATAAACAATAATGTTCCGCTCAAATACTGAATAATAAGCTTTTATTGAAAAGGATTGTTATTACAATCACATGAACATCGATAAAACAGTGTCAGTAGGACACAATAATGATTTATTGAGTGCGTAACTCCATCACATCAAATTATTATTAAATTATATAAAAAGTAAATAAAAAACATTAACAAACCTTGACTTTTTTTGCCTTTAGGTATAAGGAATGTCATTTTTTTACTTACACTGTTATTAGTTTGTCATTTAATCTTAGAAATTTTGATAATGCTTATGGGGCTTTCAATATAAGTAAATTAATCAATTTTCAATTTATTTATTTGTTTATTGAATACTGATAAAATTAATGGAATTGTATACTGGTAAAATATTGGGTGTGGTATAATAGCTCGTATAATAGAAATAGTTTCAAATTTGTCCTCCTTATTATTAGAACAAATTATTGTCATTAAAAAAAATAAAAAAATAGTAAAAAAGTTAACATAATGGTTTAATGTGATCTAGATTAGAGTTAAATTTTTTTTTAAACCACAAATGAAAAATACATTTATGCCCTATTAAATAAGTTAATTAAATAAAATTATAAAAAATCTATTAAAATTTATACTTGAAGTAGACTATTCTTAAACTTTCAAAAATTTTGGAGTTCTAAATATGAACAATTCTCAATCTAGTAGATGCAAATGAATTTTTTTTTCTTTCCATCGCCTGCAAATGACTTAACCAATTAACGCTGCAACTGGACACTTCAATTTTTCGGTAATAAAAACTGTATATTTTAAAAAACTAAGAAATAGTTACTAGGACCCCCAATAGAGAGAAAAAATTGAGGAAAAATCAAATAGGCATGCAATTGGCCTCATAACTTTAGCAAAAAGATTCAAATTAAATATTTCTTTGCAAATAAAATGAAACGAAAAACAAGAACATTAACAGAAAAGTTCAAAATTATTGTTTTTCGTTGTCTATCAAAAATTAATTATCTTTTTACGGTATAAGGGTACATGTTTATAAACAGGGGTAGATATCCTATTTTAAGAAAACGGCTTAATGAATTTTAAATTAATTTAGGATTAAAAATTAAGGATTAAAATCTCAATTAAAATCGTGGCGAATCGTGGCCAGTTAGGTACTAAAACCATTATATTTCGTTCGTACAATTTATGCCCTATTTTTAGAGTACTCATCAGTATATTTAGTTGTCGTAAAAACTTTTCATTAACATTTTCACAAACCTATTTAGTTACAAGTTTTGGATTTAAAAAATGCATGATTTTAAAAATAAAATAGTAAATAAAATAAAATGTATTATTTATTATTTATAAGCAATCGATTATTTTCTTTTGGGTCTATTCAGAATACCTAAACTACGCTGTAAAATTCAAATAGTGTCCGAATGCAGTATAATCTTTTATTTACAACAATGCAGATCAATTGGCATTGCTCCAATTTCATAATTATTATTTTTTTTTTTGTTGTAACCAAAAATCATTTGAATAAATTTTAAAGATTAATTTTTGCAACCTCGAGGTACTATAACAATAAAAATGATAATAATAAGAAATGACCTATGTTTAAACAATATGCTTGTAAGAAAAAAATGTTTTTTTTGCTGTTATTTTTTACATTCATAAATTATTACAAACGCATCCTTGACATGTTGCTTATCGATCGAAGGTCATGTCATGTAGGTACTTTTTATTTGTATCATTGTACATTTTAATTGTAACAAAAAATTATAAAATTGTAATAATTATAAGGGATATAGTATATATACTTTTTCTATAGTTATAGAGCATTTTTCAAAGTACAAAGTAAAATGTTTTATTTGATTCAGGCTATAAGTAATACATATTTCAATGATTTTATTTGTTATAAATCACTGAATGTCATGTATTTATAATATATTAATTCGATATTAATTTATCTATTCTATTAACCATTTAAATGAAATTAATTCTTGTTATATTTATTTAAAAATATGTCCATGTAATGATTTATTTTTGTTTTCCATGGCCAAATTTAATGAACAAATATTATAAAATTAGTACTTCCATATAGAAAAAAATTAGGTACTGTGTCCACAAAAAAAAATATTTAGTGTTTTTTGTATTTTTGATGACAAAAACTAATTTTCAAAAAATTAATTATCAGATCCGAGATATCGAGTAAAAATAATTCTAGAAATTCTTAATTTACTTCCATAGAAAAAAAATGAGGTATTAAATTCAGAAAAAAAAAATTAGTTTCAGATTTTTTGATAAAAAAAATTTTGAAAAAAAATTTAAGTACCAATCATAAAAGTAAAAATAAATATTTTATTGTCCAGAATTGGAGCTGAACTTAATTTTTTATTGTTTCAAATTATTTAAAATAAATTAAACAATACAAATTATTTTGATGTGTAAAGATTTTTTTATTTCACAATATTTCACCTACAAGTCCGTTGGCCTCTTCAGGTGATCTGAATGCAAAAATTATATTTTTTCTTATAAAAAAAATAATTATTAAAAAACATTCATTTTTTGGAACAATATTTATTTATATAAATAAATAAATATATATAAATAAAAAATATTTATTTATTAAAACCGATTTTCTAGCTTGCTGGGGTCTCAAAACGTGCTTATATGCCAAAAATAAAAAATCAAAATTTTACCTATCACAACCAAATGGTCCATCTGTATAATGAGATGAGGAACCAAAAATACCTATGAAATAATTAAATGTAAGCTAAAAAACTAACCAAGCAGAATTTCAAAGTTTTTTCCAACAACAACTCCAATTTCTATGTTAACTTTCTTCATAAATTTAAATTAGTTATATAAATTAAATCACGGAACCAACAAAAAAGTTTATAAGACCTTGATTTAAGTTTAACATAATATTAAAGCTTACTTTATAAAAAAATAAAGTTTTCTTATATAATTCAAAAATATTAAATAAAATACAGTAAATGCCCTAAACTTGCTTCGAATTCGTCCGATCCATATTTTTTTGAAGTAGAATCGCGTGCAAACAAAACGTCATCTTCTAGACTTTCAATTTCAATACGGAAATATATTTTTTTATTTTTTATTTTTTATAACTAATTTTATTAAGTTTTGTAAATTTTTTAATTAATGAAAGTGCTTTAGAAAATCAATTTAATTGAATTAAAATCTAAACAACACGTAAAAACAGGGGTAAAATAAATACATTTTTTTTTACATAAATTATTAAAATTTTTATTAATGAATTAAATTCTTGATTATAATTAAAAAATTTTTTGAATAAAAAAAAAATAAAAAAAAATTTTTTAATTATTTATTTAAATATAAATTAATAATAAATATATAATTAATTATTGTTAAAAAAATTAAAAAAAAAAAAAAAAAAAAAAACGGGCCCCTCCGGGATTTGAACCCGGGACCTCCTGCACCCAAAGCAGGAATCATACCCCTAGACCAAGAGGCCGTTGACATACACGAAACGTTAATACAAGTTTTGAGTCGAGTTTCGAATAAGAAAAATAAATAATTTTTTTTTGATTTTTTTTTTAATTAAATATACAACATTAATTATATTTTAATGAAAAAAAGGACCTATTTAAAGAAATAAAGAAAAATTGCAATATATATAGTTTAAAAAAATTAACTGATAAAGCTTAATTTTTGGAACTTATATTTTATATTGAATGTTCTAATAGTGTTCTAATAACCATAAAAAAAAATGATAAAATTAACGTTCCCGCCCAATCCCCCGAATCACATTCCCCGAATGGACATTTCCCCGAAAGCCTTTTCCCCGATGACCATTTCCCCGAATTCACAAAATGGACATTTCCCCGAATGTACTTTTTCCCGAAGTCTATTTCCCCGAAAGGAGTTTTACCCGAAATCAAATTACCCGAACGGTCTTTTTCCCGAAAATCCTAAAAAAAATAAAAAATTTTTTAATAACACATTCTATTATTATTAAGAGTTTATTTATTAGAATTTCATATTAAGGCTATTTACATAGTAAGGTTGGTTGTTGGATATAATCTTACAATGTAATATTATTTACATGTAAACATTACATCCAAGTGCATTTAAGTAATCTTTGTAACGCGTTACACCGTAATTTTGATATGATTCGACAATTTTCTTCACCCTTCTTTGAGTTTCCAGCCATTTTTTTTTGGGTTGATTTCTTACTTTCCTTCCGAGTGACAGCTCCAGTACTTGAATTTCGGTGTCTCCTTGCTCTTTTCTAAATTCTTTGATAGCAGAAAATATGTCCGATTTTGATTAAATGTACCAAGCACGGTAAAAAGTTGCGTAAATATTGACGGAGAAACTTACAAAACGACAAATTTTAATAGGCTAATGAAATAAATTAAGTGAAGTAGGTTACAAAAAATTTTTAAATTTAAATTGTTTGTTTTGAATTTACAGTAACGTATTTCTTTTATTTTTTACTTTTTGGGAATGCGTTATTCGGGTAAATAAATTTCGGGAAAATAGACATTCGGGGTAATGGGTTTCGGGAAAATAGACATTCGGGGAAATGGGTTTCGGGAAAAAAGGCATTCGGGAGATTGGCTTCGGGGAAAAAGTTTTCGGGTAAACGGTTTTCGGGGAAATGTCCATTCGGGGAATAGTATTCGGGGAAATGTACGGGAATCAAAATTAATGTTTCAATAATAAGTTTGTTAATTTTTCTTTAAAATTAAACTTTGAAATGCAGAACCGAAAATCAAAGTTAGAAATAATTTAAAAATATATACTTACTATTGTAAAAAAAAATATTTGGTAAAACGTGCAATAATCGATGAAAAAATGATTATGATTAATATTTAAGATAAAACAGTATATGTTTTTAATTGTTAATTAATACGCATACATTATACACAGAGCGTTGCGGGAAAGTGATTCATGAATAAATCCTAATTTAATATTCAATTAATAAAAAGGAATCACAATATCTTCTTTTTTAACTAACAAGCACTTAGGTTGCTACAGAAAAAAAATTTTGATTGCATCATTTGCATTTTTTTTTTGGAATTTTTTGTCTCAGAAAAAAATGGGTAACAATGCCTCGTGAATTTGTTTAACATTTTATGCCTTTTTCGCATAATTATAAATTATAATTTGTTGGAATTTTCCTGTACTCGTTTCTATTAACCGCACTAGAATCATTTTTGTTATATTTAATTATTGCCTTTTTTGGAAATATGTTCAACTTGGCTCAATAATAAAATTCACTTTTAACTTAACGTATCTATGAAATTAAAGGTAAATTAAATTTTTATAGATCTTATACGAGGTCGTATAAGCTGATAGATTTTAAAGAATTACCATGTATTTGAATATTATGTTCTTGCAGGATACATTTGTCGTTAGAGGGTTAATTTTTAAATTTTATTTAACCAATTCATATAAACACAAGAAAAAAAAAATTTCGTTAAGGGGCCAAAGTTCACGTGTTGAATATAGGAAATCATAGCAATTTTTTGCGCCATTGATTCTAGGAAACCAGGCATTCAAGGTTTTGCATCCGTATAGAATTGCGTGATCTTTAATAATTCCTAAATTATTAGCTCAAAATACTTTTTTTTACTTAATATTTTCGTCAATCAATTGTTTTTTTTTTCGTAACCAGAAATAAAGACTCATAATTAAACAATTAGTTTCAGCAACATTAATTTCTAATCAATTAAAAATGTTTCAAAAAATTTATGACTACGCAATCGCAAAAAACCCTAAATATATTATCTTCTTACTTGTCTGTTGTCTTAGAACCATTGGTGCAAAAAATCGCTATGATTCCCTATATTTAACATGTGATCTTTGGCCCCTCAAGAACTTATTTTAAATAATTTTAATTTATTTAACAAATGTTTAGGAGAAATAATTAATATATTATATGTATATAAATACGTGAATGTAGTCTTCATTAAATAGTATAATAGATTGCGAAATGATCGAGGAAATTATTTACATACATATACGTATAAGTATAAGTATACTTTCTCTTTTTGATAATTACATTACCTGAGTTTATCTCTTTAAATTTATAAATGTGAAATATTTCATTAAAATTCGCATGAGGCCTCTTGGTCTAGGGGTATGATTCCTGCTTTGGGTGCAGGAGGTCCCGGGTTCAAATCCCGGAGGGGCCCATTTTTTTTTTTTTTTTAATAATTTTATTATTAATTTTATTTTATTGCTTTATTTTTGAAACATGTTCATTGATATGAATTTGAGAATACACAATTTGCACCTACTTACATGAGATGTAAAATTTTTTTAATTTTTAGTGCGTCAGAAGTGCTTACACAAAACTATGGAAGCAAAAAAAAATCAATTTCCTTTAGTAAGCTTTGGGGAGACCTTTTTTCCCCTATAAATAAGAATTCCTCAATATATAACTGTCCGAGATACTTTCGTACTTTTTTAGATGAACTTTTGATATGAAGGTACTATAACAATAGTAAAACCAGCCTGAAGTCCCCAGGAGAAAAAAATAATTATTTTTGAAAAACTTTGGCTGTCTATCAAATAATTTACCGAATACTCAAATAAAAAATTTTAAAAAAGCATTTGCTTAAGGTTCAAAATAGTTCAAGAAACGAAGTCTTAAACGAAGTCTAAAATTACTTTAAAGTGCCAAGTATTTCCTGGGTATTCCAATTATGGTTGAAAATAAAACTTGAGAGGGGTATTTTAGTGCTCTAAAGCAATAAAAATTTTTATTCGATTTTTGTACTAACTTAATTTTCATTTTCCGTGGAAAATAATGTTCCTACGAAAAAATGTGTTGTAACATTTTTTTGTAAAATTTTCTTGCCATCATTTTTTTATAAGGTTTTTTTTATATTTTGAACCGTTTACGAGATAAAAAGTTCACTTCAAACCTTCCTTTCTTGAACTAGAAGCACTTTTAATGAAAATTTTACGCTACGATAATTTTATGCAAGACATTATCTTTTTGTGTTTATCAAATTTCAAAATGTGATTGACATAAAAAGTTTTAAATAAAAATTAAAGAAATTATGCTGAATCAGTAGACATTTATGTTTTAAAAATAAAAAAAATTTTCATATTAATATTTAAAAAATCTTGTTTTTTATAAAGATATTTATAGCTTTATTTTTTATTATTATGCTTTTGTAAATACTAATTAATTTAATGTTCAAAAGAATCAGTTATAATTTTATGGAAAAACGTTTTTCTTTTAAACAAAATGATGTCGAAGACAGTCAAATTTTTATTTATAAAAGTTTCTTTTACGAGCAATAAAGTAATATTTATGTTTATGTTTTTTATCTCCGCGAAATCATACATGTTTCTGAACTCTATTGTTAATACTTGAGATTTATAGGCAATTTAGGGATGATGCTACTGGAGTCAGCGACAAAGAGTATACTTTGTTATTTGCTGCCAGGAGCAGCCTTTTCTAATTTTCCTTTATTGTTCTTAAAATAATTCAAATATATTTATGTACCATTTTACGCCTATTTTGCGAGCAGAAAAATGAATATATTTTCATATTTTAAAATAATTCGAACACTTTTTTGAAGTAAGATTCGAGTTCAAAAAAATTCCAGTTCAAAAAAGGTACAAAAGGCTGACAAAAGGACTTAAAAGCGTGAACTTGTTTCACTGTTCAAATTTTCATTTTTTTCTAGAAATTCATGAACGAAGTAAAATTTAAATTAAGTTTTATGCAGTTTACTGAAAACTTTTACATTTAAGAATATAATCTATAACTAAAATCGAACAAATCTAAAAATTCCTAATTCGTGTTTTACTATTCCATTTTTTATTCATTTCTACCAATATTTTTAATCATAATATGGTATCAAATAAACCAAAATTAAATAAATTTCAAAAAAAAGTTTTAAAAAAATATTCCTATTAATTTCTAAATTTTATTCCTAAATATGTAAAAAAAAGTTTAAGAAAAAGCAAATTTTTGCAAGAATTTTCTAAAACACGTAAATGAAAAAAAAAGTACAATAACTTGAAACTTATTAAATTACAATCACACAAAAATACAATACCACATTACTATACAACAAAAAAAAACAAAAAAAGTATAAAAAATAAGTTGATTGACTTGAAAGTAAGCAAATGTATGATAGACGTATACATATAACTTGTGCACATACACATAGCCACATAAGAATGAATTGACTTTAGTTGAAAGGTGACAAGACACGCAAATGTTTTCAAGTATTATGTTGATTTATACAAAAGAGAAATGCTATAAATTTATAGTTAGTTGACAAATGATCTTTAAATCCGTTAATGTTTATTTAAAATGTAAAGAAATCAGTAAATTTGTCAGAAAATAGCTGTTAACAACTTTAAGACACGTAATGATAAAGATGTTCTTTTTTCACTGTTAAATTTGCATGATTTCTAGAATTTATCTATTGAAAATAAATTTTTATGCACTTTTGATTTAATTTTATTTATAGACTTGTATTATTTATTATTACGTACACATACAAAACATTTTATGAACACATAGAAATTTAATGCGACGGTGGTTTACATAATGCAACGATGGATTGCAGTTTGATTACTTTGGTATGAAAGTTCTTGGTATTTAAAAAAGTTTTTTTATACTTTTATAATACAAATTTAGTGCCTTCTTCGTATAGATTTTCTGTATATTGTACTGCTAATATCGCTTTGAATTCTTTATAACTTAATAGTACAATTTTTTTGTTATTTAATTTGACTTCCTAAAATAATACAATAAACTTTATTATTATTCTTGTAGGATTTGTTTTAATGTTTTATCAATAAATTATTCATGTTATTTATTTGACTGTAAAAAAAGAGTTGACTCAACCGTCATGAGTCATAATAAAATTACAATGGATACCAAAATTAACTTGACATAGTAATTTTACTAACAAGGGCTTAAAGTAACTTACTTTTGTGCTCCAAGAAGTGCCAAGTGCTGGAATAAATTGCTAACAACCTTCAGCTGAGGCCTAAGGACTTCTGACAATATTTGAATGTCTTTCATTTTATGCCTACGATGTGGGAAACTTGCTATTTACAGATGTAATTTTCTATTAGTTTAAACACTTTTTATTAAAATTTATAATTATTTTTACAGTTTATAGGAAATTAATTTAATATTTAACATTGTCTTACAAATTTTAAAAAGTAAACAGAGAATAAATGAATTGCCCAATTTGATATAATTTATGACAAAATCTTTCAGAGATTGCTATAATAAAATAAGAAAAATTTCTTTTATTTATAAATAAATAAAATTTTATTGATATTTTAAAAAATAATAATAAAAGATTATAATAATAATAAGTCAGCGCGACCAATCAGAATAAAACACGGAAGAAATTATGTTGCACCTGAGTTTTTTAGAAGAGAAATAAAATGATTTTGTAGAACTATAAGTATAAAAGTATGCTGAATAAATAAATTGGAGACGTTTGTAGTTCAAGAGGCTATAAGAACGCTATGCCCTTCCTCTGTAATTGCGTGGATTCCAGGGTTCGATTCCCTGATATAGTTGACATTATCATCTAAGAAAAAAGAAATCCATTCATGCGCGTCAATAATTAGATGATGAGGCATTTGGCTACTTTTTTTTGCATACGGGCAGGGGAGTGAGAATGCAATACGCACAAACAGAACCCGGTGTTTTGAACATTGTGGGATTACTCTTTTTCCGGCAGCTACCCAGTAAACTCACTCCCCAATGTATGAGGTACTTCGCCCAAAAGTTCTTCCATGGATCTTAACTGAAATCTTCTTTCTCGTCACGATGGCCTGTGCGGGATATATAGCGATATATCCCGCCACGGACTTGATGCTTTTGGAATCGAAGCGGAAATTCCAGATTTTTTAAAATCTATTGGTCATCTTGTTCCACCTGGTCCATTTGTTATGGGAACCTTTGATTATCATTGTGGTAAGTATTGAAATTAAACCTTTTATGAAACCGAGACTTAACAAGTCTTCTTCTGAGCCCTGACTCCATATCCCTCTGTAGGATAATGTTCAAGATGAGAAATTGATGTTTTTCTTGAGCACATAGATATTCTGCTTATAATACTGGGTTAAAATCCCTTATTTCATCTTTTCTATACTTCTTAACTTTGTCCTTATGGAGCTAATTTAGTGGTTTGTAATGTCCTACCACTTGTGTGTCGATAACCCATACAACTTCATTTTTTATGCATTTCAGATCAGGTTTCCGTAGGCTTTCACTTGTTTGGAAGTCATTCTTTTCTTCAAATTTCCAATTCTTTTGTCTTAAACCAATTACTAACATTTTGGAAACCGCGTCATGTCATTTGACCCGACCTCCTTGGGTCCTAAAACAATTTTGGATGACATTTGTAGCCGTTTCTACAGCATCGCATCCTGCACGACACAATCTCTCTGCTCTTTGTGATTTGATAGCTCTGCTTATTCTCGACCTCGTTGGAAGAGCATTAATTCACACATGGTTATATTGTATGTAATCTCTACCGGGTATTCCATTGCTATCTGCATCAAGCTATCTAGTATTGATAGAAGTCTTGTAGCACCCTTTAAGATTTGTACCATCAACAGAATTATATAACTTCTGTCTACAGAAAGTTTGGGTCGCTCCTTCTTTTATTCGATATTCACTATCGAGCCGTAATCTTCCATGCGTCCATTGTATTCTGTTTTGAACCCAATAACTATCATAAAGTCTCCTCACTGTGTCGGAGTTAGATTCTTTTAGCTTACTGAATTTTGAATAGATTAGATATAGTATAGTGGTTTCAAAACATGATATTCTTAAGACCTTCATCCTTACAATTAGCATGAATGTAAGTGATAGGTAGAATCTTGGGCATATTAAGCCATTTATTGACATATCCACAAACGTTCTTGTCCATTTCTCTTATGGCCATTATATTAATTCTTGAAAATGACAATTTATAGTACCATCTAGGTACAAGAAAAGATCATAAAACCTTCATCCTTTGTTGAGGTTTTAATGGAGCTCTGGAGATCCTATTTAGTTTCTGATCCAAACCATCTCTGCACTTTTTAATTCCTCTAGGACCAAAAAAGATTCCAAGATCTTTCATGGATTCTGATCGTCTTCATTGTTTCACTTAGGACCTATCGCTGAACTTGAACTGAGCTTGGTCATAATCTTCAGTTTCTAAACTTTACCCGCGGGTATCACTGAAATTGAAGGACATTTTTCCTTATTCAATTTATTATGCAGAAAAATAGTATGCGAACCTTGTCTATAAATAAAGAATTACCCAAATCGAATTTCACCATCTTTGACTTCGCCTTGAAAAGTCATTTTCATGCAATTCGAGCCATTCTTTATTTTTCTGGGTCATTTTAAATTATACTTCTGCCCAAGAAATACATGGTTTCGGATAGTTAACCAGAAAAATTCCTTTTTTGAGCAACAGCATCATTTTCGGTAAAAGCGAATTTAATGCTAGTGAGTGTATTTGAATTAAGTAACCCAAAGAACAAAAATCCGTTGAAAAATTCCATCGACAATAAAACTACCTAGTTAATTTGCAAGTAGTTAGTAAATTTTCGAAATATATTTACTAAAAAAAAAGGAGAATTTTTTATTGTTTTGTAAAGTAACCAAGTACGTAACTAATGTACGAAACGATTTAGGATTTTCGTTCATTAAAATTAATATTTAATGAATAATATTATTTATAATAAAAGTTTTGTTTTTGATGATTACTTTGAACCCTTACGATTATGATTATAATCATGTATACACACGATTTTTGCCCGAAGTAGTTTTTAAAGAGGTTTTTTATTTCATAAAATTAAGCGATATCACGACTTTTTTTACATAAACAATCAAATAATTAAATCAATTTCTCGACTCATACTCGTGTCTCAAAGAACAATTGTTTGAACAATGCATAATTTGATTGCAGCCTATGTTATAATAGATCTAAATATTTAAAATATCCAATCAAAACAAACAAAATAAACTTTCTCCAATATAAAAAAAATAATGGTTTTTTGCTTGATAGCATCTTCAGATAATTTGATAGAAAAATATTAGAAAAGTGAAATTAATGAATGGTTTCTGCATAAAAATCGATTGTTTGATTAGTAAATTTATAAGAATGGCAGTTGATTCTCACTTTCATTTTCTTATCTATTTAAAGCGTACTGCCTATATTTCCTAAACGATAAAAAAAATTTTATATGTAGGTGTACTTTATACATATACTTATACCAATATCTAAGTACATAATGTATAAATCGTCAATTTCGAAGCATGCAAATTTCTCTCCTCGCGTGTTACCGTCGTACATGTAATTTACTTTAGATTTCTTTTGCTTTGCATGGCTTAAGCAATCTTTTGAACTTTTAAATAAAAGATGTAATCTTCATTATTCATTGTATTAAGACTTTCTGAAGGAAAAATTTTACTTTTATGCAAAAGTGTTTGTAAGTGTTTAAAAATGTAATCATTTATGAAATTACATATCCAATTTTCTTTTTGATATTTTAATCTTAAGAAACTTTAGCAAAAGCGAAGAAAAGGACATTTGCTTTAATTTTTTTTTGTAATTTTAAAATAAATTTTATTATTTTTGGTGATCTTAATTTTTCTTTTAGATTTATTGGAGTTATTTTTTTCTTAAGCCTGCATCTGAGTTTAAGTTTTGCCTTTAGTTTTGCAAGTAATAAAGTAAACATTAAACCGACAAATCCTTTAAATGCATTCCGTTTGCAAGAATAATTATCGTAGTTGAAAGTCAATACATAAGATAAGAATTTACGAGTAACATGAACAGTATATGTAAATAATAATTAATATATCAAATAAAATGTTAATCTGTCTAATATATAACAAAACATAATGGATTTCAATAAAGCTTAACTTACAATTAACACGAAACTTAAATGTGGTATGGAAATTTTATTATGCTTTAACTCTTTACAAACGAAATTCAAATAGAAAAAAAACTGTGTATTTAAATATTAAAGGTAAAAAGAATTGTAAAATTATTGTAAATAAATTCCTTTGAGAAAGTTTTTTGGATATCCTGAAATCAAACGATTTTTGCGTTTAGAGCCTGTGCAATGGTAAAAAACTCTATATTCTTCCGGGCTTAATATCTAATTATTTTATATGAAAGTACTATAGTTTTAGAAATTTTTTTGATCTGATAACTAATTTTTTGAAAATTTTATCTAAAAATATTTTGCATTAAAAATTAAAAATATCGCTGTAATATTTTTCTTTTTGGACGCAGTACCTAATTTTTTTATTAGAAATATCAATTTTACTCGATTTGTAGGATTTTATAAATAAATTTTTTCCGCCATAAAATAAAAAAACTCCATTCTTCATTACGTAAATATACGATTTTTCCTTATCTACATTCTTATTTAATCAATTTTTCATGTTTCCATAGTTAAATCTTGCTTTATTTTCTTAATTTATATACAAGTATAGAACTTTTTTAATTTTAAAATATTAAGGTAAACACATTTTTTATCACTGACAATGAGATTGTAATTGTACATTTGCAAGAAGTTGTAGATTAATTGGATTGAAGTCAAGAACTAATAGAACTTTTTAATCGATGAAAATAAAATCACGCTTAAAAAATATAAAAAGTAAAGCAATTACTATGGAACATGATTTTTTACTTCAGACATTATCTGAAATAGTATTCGATTATTTCATTTTTTTAAATTTAGAAATTTTATTCCTTTACTTTACTAAATGGTTAAATTATTATTGTATTTATAGAATTAAAGGTTCTTATCAAGTTTTTATATTTAGCTTTTAGTCTAATTCTTAAGTTCAAGTCCAACTTTAGAAGTCAGATACAAATTTTATTATATGTTTCTTAATTGCACTTACAATTTATTAAAATTTGCTCCATAAACCTGATTAATTGGCCAATGCTTGATAACTTTTTTAAAAAAGTGTGCAATATCTTTCAGTTTTTTTCGTATTTAAGAAATATTGCTTCATTATGAAGACAAATTACGTTCTGTGTTCAAAATATCAATTTTCAAACTGCCCACATCCAGTGAACATAAAACCTAGATAAAGAAAAAAAAACTAATTAACATTTTTATAATCATTTATCTTGCTTTTACTACCAATGAAGAAAAACTTCGGAGGTTGCAAATTTTTTTTGTCAAATGGCTGTTTTTAATTATAAAAAATGTATAACCGGTTTATGTAAACACAACCTAAATGTATGGAACATGTTTACTTCCAAATGAGGACTAGATATAATACAAATGTTACTTAACATTACAATACAATTTTCTATTTTTATAATTTGTAATTATCACTTCACTAGCTGTTAAGATTCTAAATCCAAACTATTTTGATTCCCTAAACCTGAATGACAGGTCCCTGAACCTGAATGATTCCAAGTCCCTAAACCTGAATTATTCCAAGTCCCTAAATCGATATTATCCTAAGTCCTAAAGCCCAGTTTTTTCAAAGTCTTTTAAAAGTATTTTATTTATTTATATATACTTACCTAATTATTCTAAGTCTCATTTGACCCCCTCCCCTTAAATAGGACAAATTTGACCCCCCCCCCCCTTAAATAGGATAAAATGAAAACTGTAAAATGAAAAGAATTTGAGTACGATATTTCTCGCAAGTAAAATGATTTCTTAAGATAATATAAGGATAATTAGAACTTAAAATAGGATGAGCAGTAAATATTATAAAAAACTTGTTGCTTACTTTTTTTTATGTGTTGCTTTGCAATTTCTATCAAAAATATTAGTGATTTATTAGGGGGGGGGGGGGATAAGATCCATTATGGAGGATCGAGGGGGCGAGCAATAACAATATGGTAACATACCAGGTAGCCAAAATCGCAGGGAGCTAAGACTAGGTGAATCTTAAAAATAAATCCAGGAAAATGAAAAACTTTTAGGATAATTAAATTTCAAAATTAAAATTTCACCTTAAAACCTAGTAACAACCTACTTTGTAAAGTAAAACTTAATAATGGTTGATCATTTTTCACTTTTATATTCGTATAATATACAGATAATATAATAAATATCGATTACGCAAATCATAAGTTTTTTAACAGGCATGTACAACAAAGGCGTAAAGTAGTCAGCGAACTTTCTTCGAAAATTTCCAAATCACGTTTTATTCATGTATTTATAAGGGCATCGATCATACACATAATCATAATGTAGTTGGTAGTACCTTTATAAGAGATTATACTTTCCCAAAAAAATAATAATAAAAGACTATAATCATCGTGCCGATCAATCGTACGATTTGAATTTCGCGTGCAGACTGTATTTTCATGTAAGAAACTTGATCAGTACCTCGTCTTAATAATAATAGTTGTTTTATTATTATTTTAAGTAAAATTGCATATACCAACAAATTTTCACCTAATTAAACAAGAGTATTTATGTTTTCTCGTACATATATTTCATGCATAATCTGAATGCCCTAACACTTCAGTTTTTAATACCACATTGATTATCACTCTGACAAAAAAAATAAAAATAACATTATATTTTCTTAAAAGTGGGAAAATAAATAAATTTTCAAAAAAATTTGTAAATTTTCAGTAAAAATCGTGCAACTAAGATTAATAAAATCCGAAAAATTCGAAATCAATTTTCTTCTGAATTCAAAGCTATTTTTCGCGAATTGTATAAAAAAAATTATTTGTAAATTTCATTTTTGTTTACAAAATCACAAAAATTAGTAAATTTTCAATTTTCAAGGAAATTTTACTAACCTTTTTTTTGGATTTTCTTTTAAAACAGCGTAAAATTTTTTTTTAATGTTTAGTAAAGATAAGCTTACCTCGCATTAACAATTTTTATTTTCCAATAACCGATGACTTTTGTAATTTTAATTTTTTTCATAATCGATTCTTATAATGGACTGATTTTTACAAAAATTATTCATGCCTATTTCACACATTCTTTTACGTGTGTCTTGGTCTTGAATATTTTCACAGAGGCCTTTAAACTGCCAATTACTGGATATCATAGAAAATCTTTTCATACGAGCTATTTCTTTACCCAACAAACGATAAAACTGAGATCCATAAAATTTAAAATCTTTTATGTTAATAGTGTTGAGGTTTTTGCAAGATCTTAATACATTTGTTAAATTAGGAGTTTTTAAACAAATTTGACGGCACTGCTTCTTTTTGTTTTCTGTATGCAATAAAACGATATTTATTATCTTCAACATGATATTACACTGTATCTATCAAACCTATCCAGGTATTTCATATCACGATAGCAAATATACTATCAAGATTGCAAACACCCACACAGGGAATTTTATAGTGTACAAATAACACCTTCACCTTATCCTTCACCAACTGTTCAGTCTTTTGAGAACACTTTAAAGAATTTCAATTTTATTTATTTAAAACTCCTCAAACTTGGCTTAACAGTCGATGAAGGACTGGCAACAATAGAATCGAGTGATATATTCAAATAAAAAATCTTTCCCATGAATTCCATTTGACTTCTGTAAGAAACATTTTAATTTTTCAAAAAAAGTAGAAAATTATTTTTGGATACATTTACGGGGGTTTTTGGATATGCTAAGCTATAAAGTCATGTCGTAGTTATGCATTTTTACCGAATTTTGCGGTTTTGGTATTAATTATTCTGAATTTTTAATTTTTATGATCAAATTTGAACTTAGTATACTCAAACACCCCCGTAAATATATCCAAAAATAATTTTTAACTTTTTTTAAAAAATTAAAATTTTTCGTACAGAAGTCAAATAATGGAAGTCTTAAAAAGACTTCTTAGTTGAATCGAATAGAATTTTTTTACGAATTACTTCGACGAGGTGTTATTTTTTCTCCATCAATTGTAAGTTCTTCCAGTGCATTATTTGAATACGGTATTTGGTTTAAAATTGGGTTGCAATCTCTTCTACCAATAATATCCAATTTTTTTAAAAATGGCATGCGCTTCAAATCATCTATTATGTCTTGTGTTCCAAGATGTCCCTTGCGGGCCTAAAACAATTTCATTTGTAAAATAGAATAGATATTAAAAAATCAAAATTACCTCATAATAATTAAATTTTTTCCATAATATTGGATCACATGCAATTTCAGCAAATTTTTTGTCACATAATCTAAAATTTTGTAAATCATTTAAGTTTAATAAATCTAAGATTTTTATTTGTATTTCGTTAGGTAATGATAAAAATTGAAATTTTTTTTTGTCTTCTTGATCTATTAAGAACTTTACGTTGTTATTATCAGTTTTTAATTTTTTATAAAACGATAATAAACAGCGATCAAATTTTACTCTGCCATTATTTTTATTTCTTGGAATTATTGAACCATATGATTTTTTAAATGATTTTACCATTTTTTTTGAATATTTAAATAAAAATCACTTTCACAATTATTAATAATTCTTTTATTGTTTATTAGGTAGTATAAATTTTTTTTATTTTTCCCACGCAAATTTCTTTCTCTTTTTGCACCTACTCAATTTCTTTATTGATTATTTTTAATTTTGTAATAATTTTTTTTTTTTTTTGAGTGTGGGAATATTTTATTAATTATTTTTCAAAAAACTTGATTAATTTCGATTTATGCAATTCCAAAAAAGTTTCGAAAAAATTTAGTCTAAACTTGTAAATTTAAATTTTTTGTTGGTTATAATGCCAAAAATTAAATGTAAATAAACACACGAATTTTTACTATATTACTTTTGCATATGTCATAAGAATGAATTTGAATTTTCAATTCGAAAATAGGGACTTTTTTTAAAAATTCTGTATCTAATACTCTAAATAACTTCCTAAAAAATGATACGTATTTAAAGGGCCAAGGAGTTTCCCAGCAAATTTTGAAATTGAGACATTTTAATAATATTTACTTATAAAAATTTGATAATAAAAGAGTTGATCCTTTTGGGATTTGAAAGTTGTAAATGAAAAATAAGATTTTAAATATTTATTTGTTTAAGCAATAACGTCATGTTGAGTTTTGAGCCATAAATGTCTGAAACTGCAGACTTGGGTATAATTTATATCAAAATTCTACTCTGGTTGAACTGATGGGTTGAACAGCATGGTATTCTAATTGTAATTGTGTTTTTTAAAATCCTAAATCAGGCCTCAAAAAAAAGTTTAACTTTGCATCGAGATTATCAAAATATCAATTTTTATCTTATTTATAAAAATAAGAGTAATTTTTTTAAAACTTTTTTTTATTGATTTCACCCCCCCCCGGGGGTAAATACATTTTAAGATGGTTAATATAGTTAAGTTGGTTAATATAGATGGTTAAAATAGCATAAAATATTTTTAAATACTTGACTTCACTAAAAAAAAATAAAAAAAAAATTTTTATCCTGTTTTCTCTATTTTTTTAAATTTTGGTGGTAGTTTTCACCCTTTATAATTAGCCCATATATCCTAATTTTTGTCAATTATAAAAAAATTGCAATATCTTAATCCATCATCAAAAAATAAAATATATTTGAGCATATTAGCTTTACTTTCAAAATTTTGCAAAAGAACCCCTAAAAGGGGGTAGTTTTTGCTGATTTAGTTCAAAATGAAGTCAAAATTAAAACCTGCTCCAATTAAAGAACACGTATTTGTAAACTAAGGTATCGGCAAAAATGGGAGGTTTTGTAATAATAGCGTCAAAATGTGTTAAAAAAAAAATTTTGTAGTTTTCTTTCGCTATTAAAAGTTTCAAAATTCGTCTAATTAAAATAAATTCAATGATATTTAGTAAAAAAGTTTTGTGGAAAATTCGAGTTATCTAAAAAGTTTTTATGTTACAAAAATTATTTTACATTTGTGTAATTATTAACATTTGTAAATCAACACAAAAATTTTAACCTAAAAATTTAAAGAATTGAAAAATAAAAAAATCGGAGTTTTTATCAATAAAAATCAAGCTAAAAAATAAAATGTCTCATTGTTGTAAGTTAAAGATTATGAAATATTTATTTTTGCAATACATAAAAAAATATAAATTAACCACAATTATTTATTTCACTTTCCAAGAGGTTAGATTTATTGCTTTTTTTTTTAGTTAGATTTATATTATTAGTAAGGCGAATTATATGCAAATTATTAAAATTTAAGACTAAAATTAACATAAATACTAATGATTTTTTTCAAAACACGAAATGTCAACTGTAATATTTTTATTCTACTTTGATAAAAAAAGGTGTATAGCCTAAAGTATATATTATTTTAAAAAAAAAGCCATTAGCTAAAAAATTTTTTTTAAGTATCGCGTTATTCACGTGTGCTGATTTAAATCTACGAAATTCTATTTTTACTCTAATAATTTCTTTGGATATTGATTGACTTAATTTTTGTTATTGGATACATTAAAATTTATTTTAATAAATCGAGTAATAAATATTTCAAAATTAATCGCTATAGAAGCAATTATATTTTGAATTTATTTGTTTATGTTGTTAGTTTTAATTTTATAACTTTGAACGTAAATAATAGCGTGTTTATTCAATATTATGAAGTAAGAAATTTACTTTTCTTATTGCGAGTTTTAACAACTTTTCTTAATCTAAAAAGGTACTTTTTATCGCAATTATTATAATTATTACAATAAGTAACGACTTTAGCAATCAATTACTAATACGAATTATAAATATTATTTTCTGAAAAATAACGTTTTTTCAAATGTAAAAACTAATTCTGATCGCATGTTTTCTTTTTTTAGATATGTTTAAAATAAAAAGTTAACTTATTTTTAGATGATAAAAAAGAAGAAACACAAACTTCATAAATAATTTTTATTATTCGTGTAAAAATCGAGTCTGTATTTGAAAAGTTTTTTTTTAAAGATTTATATCTAGTTGTAACCAACTGTGCTTTAGGCACTAATTTAACTCAACAGTTTACTATTATTATGATTTTTTTTTTAATTTTAAAGTTTGTTAACAGTGTTTTTTATCAAATAATTTACGTTGACTAAAATAATAAAAATAAACTAATAAAATAATAAATAAAAATAAATAATAAATAAATAAAATAAACTAATCAATTTTGATTGGTTAGTTGTAAATCTTCCATAAAAATTAGCTACCAAATAACATAGAGCCTCAGCTAGCCCTGGTAGCCCAGTGTTCCTAGGCCTAGAATTAAAAGGAAGGGCAGTATAGTGATGTTTATCAACATAATAAACTGATTTCTATTCGAAACTGAAACTTAGACATAAAAGAATATTATTTTTTATTCTATATCTTTATCCAGCAAGGTCTATTATATTTATAGCTGGACGTACCTAATAATATTAATCAATTTTTATCATTATCTTTGGAAAATGTTATTTTAAGATAAAGGGCGATAGAAGACTTTGAATTTTCTGGTATCAGAAGGTAAAAAATATGGTTGTTCAACCCTGCGTATAAAAAAAATTTAAAGATGATATATTTTATTATACCCAAAAAACCGATTTTCAAAAAATTCAAAGTTATATTTCGAGGTCTTAAAGGAGTCTTGAAGACCCAAAAAAATTTGTTATAGAAAAGAGCAGAGCATTATCTGTTTATTTGTCGGAGAAATTAAATAAATTTTAAAAACCTGAAAAAACGTCTTTTTCAGGTTTCCGGGGACCTGGAAATTTTTTGGATGTTACTACTTAAGTTAAGTTTGGTACCGGGGGCCAGTCAATATACATACATCCGGAAATAGACTTTTGAAAGTAGGGCTAAAAATATTCCTATTTTTACTAAAAATTTTAATTTCGGAGGACCATTACCCCCCCCCCCCCTCCCCTGATTACCTGTTTACGTGCCTGCTTTAACTCATTAACGCCGGAGAGTTTTGGAAATGAGCAAAAATAAGTATATTCCCTAATAGATAAGTGGCTAAAAAGTTCATCCTTATTATAAAATTTCATGCTCTTTCAGAATCTAACATTAGTTTTCACCTACAACCCTTAAACATGCCCTAAAAACGGGGTTGAAAGGGATAGGTCAGGCATTATTAGGAAATGTTTGAAAAAATCAATGAAAAAAGTATCCAATTTTATTGAAAAATGTTAGAAAATAATATATTTTATGTAAATTTGAATAAACTTCGTATACATTGAGATCTCATACATTTTGGCCCTATTTACAACCCTTAAAAGGTAGATAGGGGTGGTACTTCAATCAAAATACGGGTTTGGTTGTATTATTACTGACCAACACAAGATTGGTTCCACTATAGGTTTTTGGGCTCGCTGAACACGAAAATCGGAGTCATTTGGCAGAGAAATTGGGGTTTCACCCTTAAATTTGGAAAAACTACCCCCAAAAAGGTTTTTTTTTACATATTCGCACTCAGATTTGCACCATTCGGATTTATTGGGTCGCTGATAAATAATTTCGACTTCTCTTTTATAAATAATTAAAATTTCACCCCTAAATTGGTTAGAACTACCCCCAAAAAGGGGGTGTTTTTGCTATTTTCGTACTTTTAGCATCCAGGATATGCCCTTATAGATTTCTTGGGTCGCTAAACAAAAATTTCGACTCCTTTTTCATAAATATTTAATGTTTCACCCTTAAAATAGCTAGAACTACCCCTAAAAGGGGTGTTTTTGCTATTTTTGTGTTTTGAGCGTTCAAAGTAAATTCTTATACGTTTTTTGGGCCACTAATCAAGAATTTCGATTTCTTTTTCATAAATAACCAATATTTCACCCTTGAAATAGCTAAAAATATCCCTAATATGGGTATATCCTGGACGCTCAAAAGACAAAATAGCAAAAACACCCAATTTAGGTATAGTTTTAAATGCTTTGAGGGTGAAATATTGATTATATATGAAAAAGAAGTCGAAATTCTTGATTAGCGGCCCAAGGTACGAAAAAAAGTACGAAAATAGCAAAAATATGTGAAAAAGAAGTCGATATTCTTGATTAGCGGCCCAAGGTACGAAAAAAAGTACGAAAATAGCAAAAACACCCCCTTTTTGGGGGTAGTTCTAACCAATTTAGGGGTGAAATTTTAATTATTTATAAAAGAGAAGTCGAAATTATTTATCAGCGACCCAATAAATCCGAATGGTGCAAATCTGAGTGCGAATATGTAAAAAAAAACCTTTTTGGGGGTAGTTTTTCCAAATTTAAGGTTGAAACCCCAATTTCTCTGCCAAATGACTCCGATTTTCGTGTACAGCGAGCTCAAAAACCTATAGTAGAACAAACCAAACCCGTATTTTGATTGGAGTACCACCCCTATCCAACTTTTAAGGGTTGTAAATAGGGCTAAATGTATGAGACCTCAATGTATACGAAGTTTATTTAAATTTACATAAAATATATTATTTTCTAACATTTTTCAATAAAATTGGATACTTTTTTCATTGATTTCCTAATAATGCCGGACCTATCAGTTTCACCCCCGTTTTTAGAGTATTTTTAAGGGTTGTAGGTGAAAACTAATGTCAGATTCTGAAAGAGCATGGAATTTTACTATAAAGGGAATATACTTATTTTGCTGATTTCCAAAACTCTCCGCCCCGGCGTTAATGAGTTTTTAAGATTTTTTGGATTGCTTAGCAAGAAAATAGCTTTCGCTTTCGGCCTTCCTTACTGCCTTAATTGACCACAAATGTTTATAAAAAATTCAAATTGGTAAAAATACTGCAGAATTACCTATATTTTGAGCAAAAATACTAATTTTTGTAAAAATATGTGATAATTAGAAAATTTTCCCGAACTTAATACAAGCAAGCTTTACGAAAACCTTCTACAAATCTGAACCTGCTAAAGAGAAATGCAATTTTTTGTTATCATGATGCAAAGGATAAAATTTAAAAGTAAATTAAATGATCAATAATGTCCAAACAAAGTTGAATTAAAGAGATAAAATAAAAGTAATGAGCTACAAGGAATTATTTTAAAAGATTATGAAAACTGATACAGTTCTCAGTAATCCAGGCAGTAATCATTCTTCCAAAACGAAATATGTATGCAAACTATGTATTTTTTTTATCGGAGTATTGCATGTTTCTTCATATCATTCATATTTTTTATTTCATTTAAAGTCATGTAATGCATGCTATATAAGATTTTTTCTATATAAAAAGGAAACGAATGCGTAGGTTTAATATTATCCTATTTTTTACCTTACAAAATATTCGATACTTTCGTTATTCTTGTTTTTTCACTCTTGGCATTAAGTGATTACATAAATCTTAATCAAATATTTTTTAAATTTTTATAACTGAAGTAGAAATTTAAAATTTAATTTATAATTTTACAAAATTCAATACCATAATTGTTAATATCTTAATTTGCGAGGTATAAGATTGGGGCGAATTGAATACGAAGAGTAACTTGACACACTTGCAATAATTTTGTGGTTTTAAAATTTTAAGCGTGTCAGTCTACTCAACGTGTCATATTTCAAATGATAACTTCCTTTTTTGGTAGCGAATATTTCATTATATAATTTAAAGTGACTATACATTTTCGAGCATTTGAGGGTTAATACTTTTTTAATGCTTATTGGCAATTAAACTTTTTTAATTTAGTTATTCTTAAATTATTTCATTACTTTTAATGATCTTAGCGATCTGTAATACCAAAGGTAATTTTACTATAAGTATAAAATAGTTGAATAAATTAACTATATAATAATATTAATTATTTAGTTTTTTATCTTTTATTCGTCTTTTATTAAAATAGTTTTAAGAATTTAGACTTTGGAAAATATTGGAAATTATTTTTCTGTCATTTTGATGCCCAAAAAATGATCAATTTCGTATATTAGTACTCTATATTTTTCTCTCAAACAATAAAATTAGTTATTGATATAAAAATGTAAAAAATTTATAGCAATTATACCACGTATTATATATTTATAATAATTATTACTAATAGCAGATCTTGAAAGTTATTCAAATTTATCTAATATCTTAACTGCCCACGCATATGCAAAGAGCAATTAAATTTAAATATTAATTTGTTAAATGTTTATTAACATGACATTTCATTATTTCTTTTTTTAGTTCCAAAATGTTGTCACAAATAAAAGGTATCAAAAGCAGAAAACTTGAGAATAACAGAAGATCAAAACAATTAATGTCATCATCTAGTCTTTCGGGTATGTCTCAACTGTCTAACAGTAGCGAAGAAGCGCTTGAGCCTTTTGTAGAAAATAAAGAAAACACTGTTATTTCAGAAGAGTAAGTTTTCTATTTTATTAACTATTAAAATTGTCTGACAATATAACCCATTAGATTTGAGGCGAATAAAAGAGATCATTCATAAATTACGTAACGAAAAATTTAGTATTTTTGAAGCCCCTTCTCCCCCCAACATCATGCTTTTGTTGACCCTTCTAACTATTTAACTGTAACACAATAGTTGCCCCCCCCTTCCCCCTTCGAGCGTTACGTAATTTATGAATGGCCCCGTTAATGTGCCTGGGCACGTAGCCAGGATTTTCTTTCGAGTAGGGCTTAGGAGTAAGGAGCACTGATGTACCATTTCCCTCCCCTTTGAAAAAAAACATAGTACATTGCAATAAAAATTTCAGAGTTTAAATCGACTTTTAACACATAGAAAATGCTATAACAATCTCTAACGTAGGGTTAACGCTTAAATATTCATCTGTCCAAGAATGGTTGATTAGAAATTAATGGGTTAAATTACAGCCCTTCAAAAAATGTACATTAAGTGTTGAACATACAAAACGTGGCATTTTACTCAAAATTTATACCCGGGAGTTTCGAGTTTGCTAAATTCAAAAATTAACATGTAATACTACTAGGTACAAATTTTTGAATAAAAATACTTATAACTGATTTGTGTTTTCACACAACCAACGATCATGGAACATGTTCACTTATAACAGTTTTAATGTATACTCCCTAATTATTATAAGTCCTAGAACCAAAATCATAATAAATCCTGAAATATAAATTATCCTAAGTCCTTAAACCTAAAATATTATAAGTTCTTACTTCTATCAAAACCTAATTAGGCTCTGACTCCCACTTTTAATTATTCTAATTCCTTAAATCGAAAATATTTTAAGTCCGTTTGACCCCCCCCCCCTCTAAAAACGTCACTTTTCACCCCTCCCCCCTTTGCGCAGCTAGACCTTTTCAAATACCCCTCCTAATGAACATGTTAAATGTTAATAACAATTAGTTTTCCAAAAAAACCATTCATTATTAAAGTAGCACTTTTTTTATACCTCGACGCTAATGGGTTAACAAAAAATAGAAATTTTTTCTGTAATAAATAACGTAGAAATATTAGTTAAAAAAATCTATCATAAGTTTCTTGACCCTATAATATTTTGCATAAATTATAAAACGGTTTTTTTTTATTGGTCAAGATTTTCATAACTCTCAACTTATATAGTAATGCTAAAACATGTTTTTTATTGCAAATCAACATCAAAACTCTTTCTTAATATGTATAAATATTATAAATAAATTTAATAGTATTATTAAATAATTTACACCTGCAATATTTTTAAATTTAAAATAAATTACCATCAGTTGGTATACAAGAATTTTATTATACCGACTGATGATATGCAAAATGCCAGTATCAAATTTTATAGAATACTACCTGCTCTTAAGCTGTAACAACAGTTGAACCGTTATTTGCAAAATATCATAGAAGTACTATACTTCTATGCAAAATATACGAGTATTAATTTGTAATCATAAAATACATTTACAACGTTATCAAGTCAATGTTCAATTACTGTTATTTTGAAAATATGATAACACAGAATGTATTAAACGTTATAAGTCATTATTTATAAATCAAATACGTAATGAAAATTTAAATGAATAATATTTTTTTTAAATATTTATTAATTTATTTTTTATCATTTATGTACTTTAATATTAATTTTGAAAAATAATAAAGTGGTAATTAAAAATGTAAATATTGCATGATAATTGTAATATTTTTTTTTCAAAAGTAAAATTCATGCGAAGTAATATAATTTTATTGTATGAACTCGATTAAAACTAGTATTTTGCGCATTTATATAATTTTTTAAAAAATTATAAATTAAATCCCTAAAAGCAAGTTATCCTTGATACTTGCTAATATCTATTATGGTGAAATATCATATTTATGATTCATATTTATGTACCCGATGCTAATAAATTTTTATTACTTTACAATATTTAGTTACATAAAAAAAAATGAAATTAACTAAAAATCGACTTAATTACTTTATTATTTGCATTAAATGCATATTATTTTTAAAACAATAAATTAATCAACTAAAAATTAATGCATTATTGTTTCTTTCTACACTTTAACACGTGTAATAATACAAATTAAAATACTTGCGTTTTTAAATCAATTAAAAAATAAATTTCATTGCTTTTCTTTTATTTAATTGATTAGATCATTAAAAAATCATTCCTTTTAATGCATTTTATAAGTGCAATTTGTTTATTTAATATGCTGGAATTAAATTTTTATTTTATTTGAGAAAATTAAAAAATTTATTTACTCTATAGTAAATAAATTAAAGTTAAAGTAAAATTTTAATTAAATAATTTTATTTATTTTAGCAACGAAAAAAATAGTCAAAATAATGAATGGTTGTTAAATTGTCCAAATAGTTCAAAATCATCATATTTACGTTTCAAGTAAGTTAAATTAATAAAAAAAATTAACTAAATTTTTAATTAAAAAATTTTTATTATTTAGATGCTCAGCACTCGCTGATCCCCCAAAAGAGCCACCAGCCAAACAACTACACATGACGTATAAATTGGTACAAACTGACACAAAATTAATTAGTGCAGTTTTACAATCTCATGGTCTAACTGAGGTAAGTAAATAAATCAAAGTTAAAAAAAATCGTTTTTTAATGTCATAATTTAATGAAAAGCCAAGATTATAAATTACAAGGTAAAAGTTTAAAAAAATCTTTTTATATAATATCAAGGTGTTAGAATTATTACTTTGATTAAAATTAAAAACACTGATTTTCTTTAAGTACATATAACATTTTTATTGTTATTTTTACTATTTACAATATTTTATTAATACTGATAATAAATTATTTGCTAAAAAAATGTAAAAACAAAAAAAAATTAATGACTATATGCTATTTATCTTTAAGCAATTATATTGGCAGTCTAAATTGAAAAATCTATCTTAAGTCTTAATTTAATAATAAAATATATTCGTCATTCTTGTCATTGATATATTCAAAAAAGAAAAATGTCTTCATCACACTTAATTAGTTAAAATCAACTGTTTCCTTCTTTCCCAAAACAGTTATTTAACTTTTGGAAATCTCAATGAACTCATAAATTGAGTCAGATTTTTTTTTGTCTATAAAAACTTAACCACAATAATCTTAAAATCAGTTCAAGAATGTGGAAGTTGTCGATTCATTTGTTTGGTGATGAATGAAACGTATAAATTATTTGATTTTATGATATTTGTTGATTCGTTGCGTAATTTTTCTAATTCCTCTGTTGATAAATCAAAGCAACCCTGAACGTGTAAAGTCTTTAATTCTGGTGTTAATGATAAAATTTTTGTTATTACTTTTGCAGTAACACTTTTACCAAGACGTGTAAAAATTAAATTATTTAATATTGGTGGTAATGAACCTAATGACCATACTATGTTAGACCCTTCACAAGATAATACACATAAATTTGGGCAATATAAACATATTCTTCTCAAATCGAACTCTGAATTTTGTTCACTTTGTGTTGTACGTAAATTTAGTTCTTTTAGATTGTGTCCATGAGTTTGTAAATAGCTGTAAAAACCCTCGATCCATTCCTTGTGCATTGGAATACCATAAATACTTAATGATTTAATACTGGGGAAGAGTTTTAATGCTTCTGGTGGATGTTGTGGATCTGCTATTTCTAATTTATCTATTTTCGGACATGCTTGTGATAATAATTCTAATCTTAATAGTGATGTTCTACAACTTTTGGCTTGTCTTAAATTGAATGGTATTTTAAAATCAACAACGATACGACTCATTAATTCAACGACTCTACCCATGTGATTATAATCAGCTAATGACACTAAATTTGGTACATGCATCAATGATAACAAAACACCGGCACTGGTAACTCTAGTATTGGCAACATTTAAAACTTTTAACGTGTCACATAAATGGTTTCTTGTTTTACAATATTCTAGTAAAACTTGTTTATCCTTTTTGTCCGATTGTGGTCCACGTACTTTGAATTTGGACATGAATCTTTTGAGTCTTGACCAACTAGAATTTTCTTGACTCGTTGTGTTTGGTGATTTATCGCGTATTTCAACATTGAGTAACAATTCTTTGATACCAGCATCAGTGACTTGTCGTGAATTGGATACATCCAAAAGTGTTAATTTGGTACATGCTCTGCCAACAATTTGTAGCACAGAGTCATTGGCAATATTTCTGAGTGTCAATGACCTTAAATTCTTCATATTTAGTAACGCTGTTCTGAATATCCTACAATCTAAACGTAATAAAGCTGATCTGACTAATTCTAAAGATTCAATTCCAGGCCCTTCTTGTGCCAATAATTTTAACAACGAAGTTTGATGACTACATCCATAATAACAACAAATATTAACTTTTAGTGATTTAACATCGTGGCATAAAAGTATTGCTAAAAGATACAATGGTTCTGGGCCAGATATCAATGATGGGCCATCAAACGATGATTCGTTCAACAATTTAGACGTTTGTTCGATTAATTGACGTCTTAAAGCTGATGTTAACGAACTAACGAAATATGGTCTTATTGAATATTTAATGTAAGTTAAAACTTGACTAGTCGATGAATCCTGAGCGATGTTTTGCAGAGTTCTGCATGTTCTGTCCAATTGTTTTGAGATTTTTTGAAGACTTTGATCAACTAACGATTTCGGCTGATATCTTACAGACATTTTATCTAAAAATAAATAAACAAAAATATTATTAGATCTCGTGATTCAACGCTTAACTATTTTAATCTTTTTTTAATTAATTATGATTCTTTAAATATAAAAAATTTCTTTTCTTCGTTTAAAAATAATTAAAAGTTAAACGTACTCATAAATAATTCATTGATTAGAATTTTTTTTTTTAATCTTGTAAGTTCGTTAACCTTCCTGAATAATTATTTGAAAAAAATATTTATTGTTTTGAACGTATAATAATTTATTGTTAAAAAAGACAAAATCCTTGAAGAAAGCTAATCATGCAGAATAATAATGAAATTTTAATAAAATAAAATTTTTATAAAAAGGATTTAATTTTTTGAAACGCATTTTTTTAATTGATAATAATTTAAAACACGTGTTTCCTTTATTAATTAAAGTACTACAAGATAAGAGGGTAAAAAAATTCTTCTAAGTGATAATCTTTTGTTATGACGTAGGATATCATAAAAAGATAAATTCATTGATTCTAAAAAACTGATTCATAAAAAAACATACTAGTGTCAAAAAAAAAAAAAAAATTGTTTTTTCTTTTTTCATGGTGATTTTTTACGTATTATGTTAGATTTATAGTTTTTATTTCCTCAAGTCATTTTTTTTATGATTAATTAGATAAATTTTTTTTTTTCATTAATTTTATTTAAAAAAAAAAAATGAAAATCGTGATGATACGAATTTTATTAATATTACACGTAATTTTAATTGAGAATTTATCAATTCGAATTTTTTCATTTAATATTCAAGTTTAAATTGACACGAGAGAGAAAACTACTCAAGCGTACTGGTTTTATTTTACATAAATACGCATGTAGTTTCACCGCAATATTGGTTAGCATAAAAAAATTACATATTAACTTAGGTGCATACAAGAATTTCCGTAATACGAGTACGCAAAAAACTTCATCTTAGATTTTTATATTTAACACTGTAATTTTTTTTTTTCGACAATATTTATTTTAAAATAGTTAACTTTCTCTTGTTTAGACTATTTTTATTGACATTGAGGTATTTAAATTTCGTAAATGTTTTGTTTTTCATTCATTAAATTTGCACTATTCAATTCACAAAATTTTCATTTTTCGTTAAAAAAAATACACGTGGGTTTTAATTATTGTAAATAAACAGAAAAAAAAGAAAAAACGATTACTTTTTAAGTGAAAAACAGTGAGAGACATGTAACATTTTGTTCTTACACTGATTTCTCTCCATTAGAAGAAAAAAAAATTTTCAAGGTGTACTTAAAGTGAATAATTTTTTTGTTTTATTTTTTTGTGCTACTTAAAAAACTTGTAAGAGAAAATAATAAAAAAACAAAAATTTTCTCTCTTTATTTTGTCGATTACGTCTTCTGAGCACAAAATTATCACAAGCAAATTAATAATAAATACACGAAGAAAAGAAAGTTACATAATTAATAATAAAGCATGGTTTTAGTTATTACGTAGATTTTTTATGGTTTGAAAAAAATTTTTTTTATGTAACTCATAGTTAATGATAAAACACACACAAACAAAAACTTAATATTATATGACTTTTGAAAGACTTAAAAAATGCCTACCTTGAATTTATCATTCATGTGTACGAGTAAAAAAAAAAAAAAGAAAGAAAATTATTTTATTTATAACTTTTTTATATATGTATAAATAAAACGTGTCAATTGAACGACGGTTCGCACTAGACTGTTTTAAGTCAGTTAATGTACAAAGAATATTATTATATATCGAGAAGCGAAGAGTAGTAAAGTTTCTCTAGACTTCTCTTTTTACTATGTCTCGACTCTCTTACACATTTATAGATTTCCGTTTGAATGGAAATTTCTTCTCTATGGTTTCATCCTATTAGTATCATTTTCTCTACATTCTAAATTTATTCTGGAGAAAAGAAACCTTGAAAATATAAATTTATCATATCTTTTCATTCTTGGCTTTATTTTATGCCAATTTATTATAAAAATTGTAAATATTATGTCGATGTCGATTCAAAAAATTTTTTATCCTATAGTATTTGGTCTAGACAAACTAGCAACCTTGAATTGCATTATATATAAATTAAAAAATTATTACTCAAAATTAACTCTAATGAAATAAATTAGAAAAATCTTATAACCGGTTTGTGTAAAGTATAACCCAGGTTATTACAAGTTCCCAAATCGAAATTAATCGAAGTCCCTAAATCTGAATTATTCTAAATCCCAAAATTGAAATTATTCTAAGTCCCGTTTGACCCCCCCCCCCCCCCCGCTTAATTTTCAAGTTCTTGAGGCACCCCCCCCCTACAAGCATGTTTCATGTTATAAGTTACTCAGAAACAGCTCAGATTGTGCTGCATAACTCTGGGAAATCCCTAAATACGCCGTCAAAAAGATTTCCAAATTCTATGAGCTTTTAATTTTTGAAAATACGCAGATCCTTGCTCCGAAAAGACAGGATTTTTTATCAAATGTTGTGGGTAACAGAGTGGCTCCAGTTAATGACATTGTTTTCCAACTGATATTTCTTTATTTTTTATAAGATACAATAATACTTTATTGGGGTACTTTATGAGAGCATACCCATAGCCTTTTTACAGTTATTACAACTGATATATAATAAATATTTTCTACCCAAATAAATAATGGATAATTTTATATTTGAAATAGTATTTATAAAATCAGTCCAAATATGGATAATTCAACATTTTTTCCTAAATTTACTGAAAAAAGAGCAGAATTACAATTTTTAACAAAAATTTACAAATTTACAATTTACCAACTTAGCCAAAATGTGCATCAAGTGTACATCGAGCCCAACATTAGAGGTTAATATCGCATTTTCTAGGGGTTATAGGTAAAAATTGACTTAAGAAATAGATAAAGTGATCAAAATTAATCTGTGGGTGATATTTTAAGCCAAAAATATCCATTTTTTTAATCAAAATTCTTCTGTCCAACAAGATTCGATTACGCACTAAGAAGATAATAAAATTTTACAACTCACAGAAATAGCTAAAATTTTTGAAACTTCGTTTTCTAGACCGAAAAATCCTATCTGACTAAACTATGGCAAAACAACAAACAAATTTTGTGATAGTTTGATGAAACAGTGAATTTTGGACGAAAAAATGAAATTTTAGCCATTGAGACTTTGAGTAATTTTGATTTGTAATCTTATAATAATTCGGGTTTAGGAAATAATTTGAGATCGGAGACTTGGATTAATATCAATTGAACGTAATAATTAAATAAATAAAATACAATATGTATGCGCAACGAGATTGTACTATTAATATAAATCGATAATTCTATTTTTTTTGTTCTTAATTATTCTATTTGCCACATTTAATGCAGTGAGTTACTGAAACTAAAATAATTCCTTCTTATAGATCTGTAGGATAAGAAATGAGGATATTTTATGCATGAATTCATTTGATTGATGATTCCGATTTTTATTTTTCATATCAAGGTGTTTAATTTTTTTTTAATTTTAATTCAATGGCACGGGGAAATTCACGCGTTTAGTCGGTTGAATTTTCAAGTAGATTTGTTTGTTGTCATTCACAAAAGATAACCTTTGTCTATGTCGTCCGATTTCTCAAATATTTAATTATGATATCATTTTGTGAAAATAAATAAATAACTAATTTATAAAAAAATATACTATAGGTATATGTATAATAGATTTTTTAATAAATCGTTAATATTACATCATTTAATAAATCATTTTTTTTTCAGTCATAATTTATAATTATAGTAAAAATATAGTAAAAATTAAAATTTTTTTAATAAAAAGTAATTCTTTTTAAGCTCCCAGAACGTAACCTACAATTTTCCACAAGACTAATGATCCTCGATTTGCGGTTTGAAAACCAAAGGAAGAAAGGGAAAACTTTATTTTATTATATTAGCTTGAAAAATGCTTTAAATATTTATTTCATGTTTAAGTACATATTGATAACGAATACATGACTTGTGTAGCACGAAATATGATTATAGGGGGGTGAGGGGGTACTTCGTGAAACTGAAAATTAGGAAGCCCAAATATGCCTGATTGAAGCATAGATACACAAATTAAAGGTAGAAAAGAGTGATAATGGGGGGGGGGGGGAGAAATGAACTTAAAATAATTTCAGTTTAGGGACTCAAAACAATTAAGTTTTTGGGACTTATCATTATTTTAATTTAGGGGCTTAGAATAACTTCGAACTAGGGACTCAAACTATTTCGATTTAGGAACTTCGGATCAAATTTTCATTTTGTTTATAAACACAAAAAAAATTGAACTATGTTTTTCGTTTTCCTTATACCGTCAATATAAAAAACTTGTTTTGCGAACTTAGTAAAACTATATTTATTTTGCGGAAAGCCCCGTATGCGTTTAAAATAGCAATCAAAGAAGAAAAATAAAATATACATTTATGATAATTTTTTGGATAGTTGATTTATTTAAATTTATTATGTAAATATTAAATATTTTTTTTTTTTATTCTTTATTTATATTTTTATAGCTCATTTATAAGCATAATGTATATCCACATACTTTTTTTTTGTTACACAACAATATTATAAGTTTATTTATATAACAATAAATATTATTATACTAAATTTTACATACATTAAAATATTTTTTTTTTTTTTATAATAAAAGCATGTGCTTATAAACTATTTAATTAAATTAAGCAGATAACATATAAAATAATAGGTTTAGTAGCTCGTAAAGTAGTATTTTAATTCCTTATTATGATAAAATAAAAAAACAATGTATCATTAATCAATACATCTAAATAAAAATTTACTAATATTACATATTATTATATAAATACTGTTTTTTTTTTTTTTTTTTTTTTATAAATAAAATAAAATTTTATTTTATAAATAAAAATAAAAATTCTCTGTTGTTAGTAAACCAAATTGTTTCACGTTTTACAACTATTAAATTTCTATTAAAAGAGAAAAGATACATATTTAAAAAATTATTAATCTATAAGATAAAAAAGTTTTCTCGCAACCAAAATGACCTCGCTACAGTATATAACTAACCGTTGCAATAATAAAATAAGGCATAAACTTGCAGCTTCAGGCTTTCCATTGATACCTTCGAGTTCCTATACCTATCCTGATTTAAACTTGTCATGTTAAATTTTTATGGCTTTTTCCCCACGTGGGGTTTTTTGCCAGTCAAGCATCAATTAATCGTCATGCATGATAATGCTCTCCGAGTATCTCATGCTTATTCCTCAGAATAAAGACAAATATCGTTTCAATTGGAAGGGGAACATCGCGCTTGTATTATTGTGTTACGCTAAATTTACCCTTTAATTGATTAATTATTAAATATTTATTAATTAAAAATAAAAACTAAATAATTAATCAAGAAGGGGTTAGCAAGTTTTCTACCCTTGCTCCATCCTTCGAGCAAATTTAACGTACCCTGAAAAAAAAATCCGCCTGTAGCTAGCGGAATTTTTTTTCTCGTCAAACGATTGCAAATGACTTGAAACGTAAAGAAAATTAAAAAAGAAATTTTTTTCGCCTTACTTGGGGTATGCGTATATCAGTATGATGAAATTTGAGAAAATTTTGGAAAAAGAAAAAAAAAATGTTTATTTTTAATTTTATTTACGTTTCAAGTCATTTGCAATTGTTTGCAAAGAAAAAAAAATTCCAATTATAATTTTTGGATTTTTTTTCAGTGTAGAGTAAAATAAAGTATATGTTGAATAAATTGAAAAATATGAATTTTTAATAGCATGGGCCGTATTGGTCATAGATAAGTTATCGAAAGAATTCCCATAACTACATTTTATCCCAAAAAAATTGTTTACCGTTAGATAATTACAAAAATTTTATTCTTAAGATGACTAAATAACAATTAAAAATTTTATAATTTTATCTTACATGATAAAAATTTTAAAGGTATAGACCCAAAGTTTTTTTTTATAATTATCTTGTTTTTCAGTAACATTTGTATTTTGATAGTCTATAGATTGGAATGTCTAAAGTCTACAAGATAAAAATAAAAATTCAGGTCATCTGGAAAAATTTGATTTCTTAAATTATTATTAAAAATAAAAAAAAGTCATTTAATAATTAATTAAAATATAATGCAAATCTATAATCACACTTGCATACTCGCGGCCTCGTGCTCGCGTCGCGCCTTCAAGTGGATGATTTCCCACAGAAAGGAGCGAGGAAAGGCTGTTTTCTTCCTATAAAAAAAAATAATAAAATAAAATAAGATACATTCTCCAAAGGAGTCGACCCAATTGGTCTTAAAATAATTTTGATTTAAAGACTTGGAATAATTTGGGTTTAGGGACTTAATGACGTTCCAAGGATTTATATTAATTAGGAAGTTTCAATTAAAATTTTTATAAGTCAACATGAACCATGATCGATACAAACCATTTGTTAGTTTTTTCAACAAAATACCAACAAAAATTCATCAGTTACTATAGTTTCTAATTTGGCGAAGAATTTGTGCATTTGCTACTCCATATATATAGCAATAAAAATAACTTTACTTAAATCCTAATAATAAAAACTTTTTTAATTTTAATTGGTATATCTTGTTAAAAAAAAAAAAAAACTTTCTTTTCATAAAAAAAAGTAGTTATTTGCTTTAAAGATTAAATAAAATAATAATCTATTAAATTATTAAATGCTACTTTACTTCTAATAAGTTTTTATTTTTAATTAATCCAATTAATAATGTAAATAAATAAAAAATAATTTTCATTTTTTTTATAAATAAAATATTAAATAAAATTATATGACATCAGAATATTTAATTAATTTAATAATAATTTTTTTAAATACCCTTCAGGTATGCATGAAATTATTTAATTTTTCAGAAATAAAAAACGTCAAAAATAAATTACAGTTTTTCATCTCATTAAACGCACTATTGTATTAAAAAAAATTTTAATTTATTTTTGACGTAAATGAAGCTTATAATTTTCATTAAAAATCTTAATTACTAATCTATAAAAATTTTTAATTGTTACAATTTTATAATAAACTTTTAGTAAAAAAAATATAAATTATTTATATTAATTTAAAATAAAAAAAAAAAAAAATTATAAATTTTTATTATACTGACGTATTAAACGTCATAATATCTTTTTTAATTTATTTATTATATGCTAAAGGTTGAGGACAAAATAACGTGCAACAAACTCTATAAACAATTATTTATGTTATTGTTTTTTCCACAAAATGCATTATCTTTCTTAACGAAGGATAACTTGCAAGTAAATAATTTAATGCAAGGTAAAATTTTACGTTTTTCTTTTATTCTTTTCAAAATATGACGTATTTTTTACACCACCCGCAAAAACCTTGTAGATCATTGACTTTATGTAAACATCAATTTTCTTTTCTGAACAGAGTTAGTCGTTTTATTCTCTTAAAATGAGATGATGATTTACGCGTTTAATATCGATGAGATAAACAAAATTTTATAGCTATTAAACATGAAAAGCTCGTATATCAAAAATGTTTATTAGATATATTTACATTTAAAATTATATTAGATTGACGTTATTACTCTGAGTACATAGAATTTTTGTATTAGTAGCTAGATTTATTTTTAAAATTAGCTTATCTCAGCGAAAATAAAGAAATTTCTGTATTTTTATTTCTTTAATCGTCTGTTTTTTTATTGTTTTTTAAACATAATTCTATTCTATATATGCAATAAAAATTATTAATGTTATACTCGCTATTTTATTTTTCTTAACCTAATCTCATTTCAAACTATCTTTTATGTGTAATTACAATTGGTAATTGATACAGTATTAAGTATTTAGATTCTTGTTAGAAAAGTTTTGATTCTTCATACAGAGGAACCATTTTGATAGATGACATTTCGATTTTTAATTTTTTGGCATGTAAGCACGTTTTGAAATCCCAGGAAGAAAAAAAACCGATTTTCACATAAATTATGCATGTTCGTATATTTGTAACCATTGATATTTCATAACCATTCTGGTACTAAGACCTAATTTTTTTTCAACAATTTTTGCATCAAAAAGTCTGAAACTATTTTATTTTTTATTTTTTTTTTCTTTTTTTTAATTTGGACGTAATACCTCATGTCTAGAAATATCGTTTTTACTCGATATATCGAAAATTTTTGTTTTCAAAATTTTTATAAAACTAACAATTTACCAAATTTTTTTTCTTTTTTGGACGTAACATCTAACTTTTTTCCACGGGAATCTATTACTGAATTTTTTGTACTTGATACCTAATTTTATGAAAATTTTTTTCCCAAAATTTTTTGCACCCAAAAATAAAAAACACAAAATTTTTTTTTTTTTATTTTTTTTATTTTTTTTATTTTGGAAGGAATACCCAATTTTTGGCCACGGAAGTTCTAGTTTTTTAAAATTCATTATTTCTGAGTTTCTCGTATTTTTTGTTTTAAATTTTTTCTATCAAAAAATTGACGTAATGTCTAAACTTAGTACTAAAAGTATTAGTACTAGTACTAAAAGTACTAGTTTTATAACATTTGGTGTCAATTTATATCTTGGATATGATGCATAAAATAGTTAAGATTTTCAACTCATATGAATATTTTTCACTGCTTCAGGAACCGTAGGCGTAGTGCCAATAATTTGGCAGCGTATTTTTCATAGTGCAATATTTGAATCCATGCTCTGCCCTAAAACTTTAAGATAACATAAATTACACTAGCCTTGGTTAATAATGGTAAAAAATTTTTGCTTCTTTAGTGGTAAGTAATTTAAGCTGCTGAGTTCAAGAGATATTAAGAAAAAAAAAAATTGCATGAAAATATAGTCTTGTTTTTTATGGGTAATCATTTTTATTTTCAAAAATTAAAATACTTCCCACGGAGGGTTTTTAATCATATTAACAGGAATATAAAAATTAGGGGCGTGCGGTTACCTGACCCGAAGCTTCGGCCGGTCTTCGATTTTTTCGGGTCGGGTTGGGTCGGTCTTCGGTTATACCCGAAAAGCTTCAGGGGCCTGAAGGTACAGTTTTTAGGTGGGAAATTTCCCTGTCATTACGATCCTATCATCCTTTTTGCGAAAAATTTCCATTTGCTCTTAAAAAGGACTTGCTAAAAAAAAGGATAATTTTTATTAACTTTAAGTTATTCTTTATTTTTTTATTTATAAATTAAATAAATAAATAAATAAATTTGCATTTTTTTTAACATTAATAGGTACTTAGTTTAATAGGTATTCATTTTGTTTAATGATAAAAAATAATAAAACCTAAGTTAATAAAAATTATCCTTTTTTTTAGTAAGTCCTTTTTTTACCATTTTATTCTCATTTTTAAGAGCAAATGGAAATTTTTCGCAAAAAGGATGATAGGATCGTAATGCCAGGGAAATTTCTCACCTAAAAACTGTACCTTCAGACCCCTGAGGCTTTTCGGGTATAACTGAAGACCGACCCAACCCGACCCGAAAAAAATTAGATCGGTCTTTCGGGCGGGTAACCGAATATTCGGGTAACCGCATACCCCTAATAAAAATAATTACTGCAGATTAAAAATATATTTTTATTTTAATGTTTATCCATCACATTTTTAATAATTTAAAGTAATTTCTTTTGCTATTTATTTTTGATATTGTTTAAAACATTTATTTTTTTACTCCAGTCAATATACGATTTAGGTTATCAAGTTTCTGGCCACAAGCAGATTTGTTCATCATTTTACGGATCGCTGATCGATAATTTTGGGGACTTTTTTTTTAAAAATGAATATCTCACCCTTAAATTAGGAAAATTACCCCTAAAAGATGTATTTTTGATGAATTTTATGTTTTTGCAAATTTAAGGACGAAGCGCCAATTTTTAATAGACAGGGCCGCGAAATTCGTGATCAGCGATACAAAAAATGCAGTGAAATTCAATAAAAGAAACGGGTACATATTTGATATTAAAAAAAAAATTTTTGATGCCAAATTTAAAAAATATTTTTAAAAAATCTACTCCTTTGTTAATTACCATACTATAAAAAGTAACTTTCTTATATTAACAAAAAAATTAGAACATTTTCCAAAAATTAGTTAATTTTCGGAAAAATTTGTAGATATTCGAAAAAAATCGTATAATTACTAAATCTAGTATATCAACAGAAAATTCGAGTATTCTCGATTTTTTTTTGTGAATTCGCAAGAAAAATTAATAATTTACAATTTTTTTTCGAAAATTTACAAAAAATAGGTGTAAATTTCCGAAAAATAGTTGTGAATTTACAACTTTTTTTGTAAATTAACAAAAAAAAATCGATAATTCTCGAATTTTTCGATAATGTACTAAATTTAGTAAATTTACGATTTTTATCGAATATTAACAAAATTTTTTGAAAATCTACTAATTTTTCGAAAAAATTCTATTTTTTTTGTAAATCTAAGAAAGTTACTTTTTACAGTGCAGATTTGAACTCAACTAGTATAAGTTTTTTGGGTCGCTGATAATGAATTTTGAGATCATTTGGTAAAGAAATTAGAACTTCACCCTTAAATTTACAAAAACTACCCCCAAAATGGTGTATTTTTAATACTTTTGCTATTTGAGTGCCCGAATTTGTCAACTAGGGTTTTTTCGGGTCGCTGATCAAGAATTTTATTGATTTTTTAAGATAAAATTAATATTTCACCCTTAAATTAGGTAAAACCATATCAAAAAATAGTATATTATACAGATATAATAAATAGCTTGTAATTAAATTATTAAAATAAATTACGGAGACAATTAAATTTATTCTATTATTTACATATAAAAAAAGCTTTTAATTACGTTATGATGCGGAAGAATATCCTTCTTAATAATTATAAGGACCTCGAAAAACTTCTGTATAAGCTTAAAAAATTAATTTTTATGAGTTAAAACATAGGATGTTATTTACTTTATTATATGATAAGTATGATTACGATATTGTCGCAGTGTTAATTTCCGGAAAAAAATATATACAGTACGTATATAGAAATAAATTAACTTTAATATTAGCCAAATGTAATATATTTGTCATATTTTTGTTTTTTACGTTGTTATTATTACTTACGCGAGTTAAATATTTTCAGTTTTTTTAATTAAGTTAAAAAGCAAATATTTTTGCGACATGAATTCTACAGAGCGTGACATTTTTATTTAATATAATGTCAGAGGAAAAAAACAAGAATGAATAATTAACCCTGAATATCTTACGTTTTAATCTCGTATAAATCAAAAAATATTTTATCTGACCATATCAAAGATTAATGCTTGATATTTATTCTTTTGATATGAATACTAGGGTGGTTGGCTATTCAAACCCTAAAAATATAATTCCTTTTTTCTTCTTTTATTCATGTGACATCAGGCTTTGAAATCATATTTTTTGTATTTTCGAATTTTTTGCTATAATTAAAAGAAGTTACTAGCCATTCCTTCTAATGATGCTTTTATTATGCCCTTTCATGTTCGTAAGCGAAAAATTGAGAATTTACAGCGGAAGAGCCTTATTTTTGGAGAGTCTACTTGTACCATACATCCAAGAACTTTCATCTCATTAATAAAACAGACTTCTTTGTAGGATATAGTATAAAAAAGCCAATTTAAGCAATTCATTCTATTCTGCTATAGGAAACTGTAACTTGAGAAATTAACAATCTATAAGAAATAGAAAAATCTGAAATTCAATGCAATAAATGCATCAAAAATTTTAATAAATTAATTGATTACATGATTCAATAAACCATAATAATGTGTGAAAAAAAATTGTAAACTCAAACTAATAATTCATATACAAGTGATTATCTAAAACGTTTTTCAACAAATTTTTGGTTTCTTTGGTCACTGTTATAAATTATTCTCCAGCTTTTATCAATTCATCGAAAAATTTAAAATTTTCTCTCTTACGTCAAAGTGTTCCAAGTATAATGAATGATTTCATTAATACAAATGCTTCCGAGAAACAAGTCACCTACTGCCCTGAGCAAGATTTTATTCTCCTGAAATCTTCTTAAAACATAGTCTTGCATGCATTTTGAAAACTAATATCAATTTTCTGCTTAATATCAGTAAGATTTCTGTTGAACATCTATAATTTGATTGTAAATGAGTTTTAAGAACTATGCCTATTTAAATATTTAATTTTAAGGTAATTTTTTTTTAATTTAATAATTAAATTACACAATAATAATAAACTGATTTAAATCTATAAATTATGCAATATTAAAAATAAACTTAAGCAATAAAATTATATCATTCTATAGAAAATTCGAAGATTAATCTAAAAAACAATTTAGTGAGAATTAGGAAAATAAAAAAAAAAACCCGAATTCAATCAGCTACAATTAATTTAATCAAATCAAATTTAATTAAGCTACAGGAATTTTCAGACCAATATGATAATAAATAATTTAATAGTTAAAAAACAATTAAAAAATTTATGACCAAATTAATGAATCATATAAGAAATTCAAATTCTTTGTTTATACAATTTAAATTAATTATTTAAAAAAAATGTAAACGAGTTTCTTTGTTATTCGTATATGACACAATATTTTATTTTGCAAAAAAAAAAAAAAAAACAAATAATTAAATACACATACACTAATTATGTTATAATATATTTTTATGCATTTAATAATCGTAGCTACTGTTGGCAGTTATGTCATTAGCTTTTTTTTATCTTTTATATTAATCTTTAAAACTATTATTAGAATAATGTAATTAAATATTTGTTTTATTTTTAAATTAATTATTTTTTTTTTATTTTATTAAATAATAATAAATTAGGCTTGATTTTTAAATAAGAATTATTTACATTCTTTTAAAAATTGTTAAATTATACACATGTAAAGATTAAATCAAATAGAATTTATATTAATTTTTTAAACATCTCATTTGTGTATTCATGCACGTATTTCTTATCAAATCATAAATATGTTTTTTTTACATCAGTAAAGTATAGGATCTAAAAAATGATTAATTTTTTAATCGTTTTTTATTTCACGTGTTTAAATTCTTTTTCGATTATTATTTTTAACGTAATTAAATACAGATATCTAGTTTAAAATTGAACCGACTTAAAATAAGTTAAATATGGTTTTTGACATAGAAATACAGTGTAAATTGGACGCGGCAAATTTTGTACACGAAAAAAAATGAACATTGGTTTTTTGAGCACAGCAAAATAAACATAAGAAAATTAAACACCCAAAAAAAATATTAATTTCTGAAACTAGTTTTTTAGACACGATTTTTTAAACACGAAAAAATTTTTTTTTTAAATTTTTAATATTAAAAATAAATTTTTTTTAAAATTTTACATTTAAAAATAAAAAAAAAATTTTTTTCGTGTTTAAAAAACCGTGTCTAAAAAACTCGTTTCAGAAATTAATACTTTTTTTAGGTGTTTAATTTTCTTATGTTTATTTTGCTGTGCTCAAAAAACCAATGTTCATTTTTTTTCGTGTACAAAGTTTGCCGCGTCGTAAATTGGACAATAAAATTTTATCATAATAAAATTATTATATATACAGAATTAAAAATACACTATTAAAATATACGAGTTTGAACCGCTTACAGATTAGACAATGTAAATAAATTATGTAATATTGCCAGACATTGAGGAAAAAATTTTTTACACGCGTATTTTCCCCTACAACCTTAAATTAGCAAAAAACTCCTCTTTTTAAGTATATTTTTCCAATCTTCACAAACTATAATAAGAATTATTTTATACTTTATATGTTTATGGAGCAATGGGAGCGATTAATCCCATACACGAAATATAAGCCAAACACCCTAATATTGAAAAAATACGTCTCTAATAGGGGAATTTGAGAATTTTTTTTATAATATATATGAAAACCATGAAAAGATTTGGTCTCCAGTATGTTTTTTAGATCGACGATCTAGAATTTCAGGGTCCCTAAAGTAAAAAATTCTCAAAAAAAACCCTTTGCAGGGTTGATTTTTCAAAATTTACAAGTTTTAAGAATTTTTTCACTCGTAGAACCATTAAATTCAAAATTAGCGACCCAACAAACATACGGAAGCAAAATTTTGTTATGGTTTTCGAAAGTATAGAACAATCACTCTTAACAAATGATGTTTTTTCCCAATTAAAAGGTGTTTGACTCATTTTTCGGATCTCTTTCGCCCCCCCCCCCCCTCCATCAAATCGCTAAAATTATTGCTGGAAATTGCTAAAAAAACAACTTAAAATGATTTTAGCAATAAGTTTTGGGTAGGAAAAATGCAAAAAAAAATTTTTTTTTTAAATAAAAAATGTAAAAAAATTAATTTAAAAAAAAAATGTTTGAATGTGTAAGTATTTGCAGATATTTTTTATCATTTTTTTACGTGAGCTCTTATGATAAGTGGCTTTTTTAGTGGGGGCTTCGCCCCCTCAACCCCCAAATTTTAGCTTATTCTAGGGGTAGGTGCGAGTACAGCATTTGGGGATAGGTTATAATTACTTATTTCTTTAATGGGGGCTTCGCCCCCATACCCCCAAGATTTAGCTTACTCTAGGGATAGGTGCGAGTACAGCATTTTGGGGTAGGTGATATTTTGGAAGCGGGCAATTATCGTTTCAAAAATTTATATCAAAATTTAAAATATACGCGTTATTTAAAATATTTAAATAATATTTCCGAATATATCCAAATTTATAGATAAATTATTTTTATCCTCTAAGTAAAAATTAATTATGTTATTATATTACACGGAGAGGGCGCGGCACTCTAATTTTAGGGTTATAAACAAACTGTAAAATTAAGTGTTATCATATGAGTCCTAAATAAGAGTGTAAAAATGCACCTGATTTTCGGGTGCATTTTTATTAACAAAAATACACTAGAATCGTCGCGCTTAGAAATAAAATATTATATTGGTTATGACTGCGCGTATATACATTTATTTTTTAATTTTTTTTAATAATTAATTATTATTATTAATTTAATAATTAATTATTATTATTAATATAATATTATTAATTAAATATTATAAGTCAAAAAATTATTAAATATTTATTTAAAAGCCTTTGAAAACTGAACAAATTTACTTAAAAATTGAAATTTGGTACATAAAAATGATTACTTCTTAACTCGCATAAAAGTGAAAAAATCTTTTTGCCACCTATCGCCGATTTCTTGCTCACGATTTTTTTCGGTTTTCTGAAGATTCAAACTATCTGAAAACACGGGTCATATCCATGTGCCCTCAAAAAAAATTACGATTCCAGGCTCAAGTTAAGTAGCACTTTTAAAATATATGCTCATATTATAAAAAACTTTTTTTGAATTATTTGTTATTAAACCACTATAATTTTAATTAAAATTGCATTAAAAAAAACTTTCTTTTAATTATTTTAAATTTTCAGTTCTTAATAAATTCATAAATTTTTTTAAATGTCAAAAAAATAAAAATAGATTACTATAAAAATAATAAGGGAATCTGAAATAATTATTCAAATTTTTTTATAGAATTCAGAAATATTTTTCACCTTCTAATCATTAAATATACCAATATATTTGACAGGATTATCATTTTGTTTTTACTGCTTCATATTTTTTTTAGATTTTTTTTTTTTAAGATGTTCTGTTTTATGTATAAATTAATAATACTTATTAATATTTAAATGAATTAATTTAATTTTTTGATTTATTAATATTTATATTATTAATATTAAATAAATAATAATAATTAATTATTAAAAAAAATTAAAAAATAAATGTATATACGCGCAGTCATAACCAATATAATATTTTATTTCTAAGCGCGACGATTCTAGTGTATTTTTGTTAATAAAAATGCACCCGAAAATCAGGTGCATTTTTACACTCTTATTTAGGACTCATATGATAACACTTAATTTTACAGTTTGTTTATAACCCTAAAATTAGAGTGCCGCGCCCTCTCCGTGTATGTATAAAAAAAAAAGGTCAAAAAAAAAATAAAATTTTTTTTTAAATTTAAACGTGTTTTTCCTATCTAAAAACTTTTTTGTTTTACTAATTTAGTCGTTTGGAATGATTTCCCGATGAAAAAAAGCTATTTTAGTGGGGGGGAGGGAACGAAATAGAGCCCATTTTTCATACTCAGAAACTTCAAATTTGTAATTAGCAGCTCCAAAAGCTTATACCATTGGCTAAATCTCGTTACCTCCTGTGAATATTGCAAAAACTTCCTTAAAAGTGGGATATATATTTACTAAAATTTAAAGGTATCAGACAAATTTTGCACAAAAAAATCCCGATTTTTGAAATTACCGACTCAAAAAACTTTCAGTATATCTTTTCTTATCGTGGTTCCCAAAAACAATATAATATTAATAATAGTAATTTTTGTTATGAGCAATCCTTTAATCTTTGAAGAATTCATGTACTATCAAATATTTTGTTGTTTTTCAGAAATAATTTAATTATTAATACACACACAAGTTGTATTATTTTTGTCTGATCAACTCATCTGTTACTACTTAAAATTATAAAAAGGTACATGGCTGCTTTTCACAGGAACGGTATCCAAAGCAAAAGCTGTTTCGCACTTTTTTTTCTTTTAAATATAGTTGATAATTAATATTTTTTGAAAGTCTAAACCAACTGCGCATATATTAGTAAATTAGCAAAAAAATTTTCTAGAGCATATGTGTTGAAAAAGTCAAAACCGTCCACAGTCCTATTGCTTAACTGTAAACTCTAAAAATGAACGTAAGGCTTGAATTTTGTATTTAAATTTTTTTGTAATGTGCATATGACATATTTATACACCGTAAAAAGTAACTTTCTTATATTAACAAAAAAATTAGAACATTTTCGAAAAATTAGTGAATTTTCAAAAAAATTTGTAAATATTCGAAAAAAATCGTATATTTACTAAATTTAGTATATTAACAAAAAATTCGAGTATTCTCGATTTTTTTGTGAATTCGCAAGAAAATTTGATAATTTACAATTCTTTTTCGAAAATTTTCAAAAAATAGTTGTAAATTTCCGAAAAATAGTTGTGAATTTACAACTTTTGTCGTAAAATCACAAAAAAAAATCGAGAATTTTCGAATTTTTCGATAATGTACTAAATTTAGTAAATTTACGATTTTTATCGAATATTTAAATTTTTTTTTGAAAATTCACTAATTTTTCGAAAAAATTCTATTATTTTTGTGAATCTAAGAAAGTTACTTTTTACAGTGTAGATTATAAAAATACATTCTTTTCAAAAAAATTTAGGACATATCCTAGAAATATTTTTATGTCAAAAGTTTTTTTACCGAAAAATAAATAACTATTTTTATTTGGATGTACCTACTTTTTTTCTATGGAAATACTAGTTTGAGAAATATCGTTTTGACTCATTTTTTTTTTATTTTATACTTAAATCTGTGAAAATTTTTGTACCAAAATTTTTTAAATCAACAAATAAAAAAAATTTATAACCGGTTTGTGTAACTACACAACCAACGAGCATGGAACATGTTTACTCATAACAGTAATAAATCCAAAAACCGAAATTACAATAAATCCTGGAATATATACTATCCTAAGTCCTTAAACTTAAAGTATTCTAAGTTGTTATTGTTATCAGACTGCCTGTTTCAAATTATTCTAAGTCCCTAAATCGAAAATATTTTAAGTCCATTTCACCCCACCCTGCCGAGCTAAACACTTTTTCAACTACCCTATCCAATGAACATGTTCCATGTTAATATAATACCATTATTTTTTTTCAATTTTTGGACATGGAATCTAATTTTGTATACAAGAGTATTAGTTTAAAAAAATATTATCCTATTATTTGAAGAACCCCAGTGATAAAGGTTTAGCAATAATTTTTTATAGACCATACACTGTAAAAAGTAACTTTCTAATAAGATTCACAAAAAAAAATAGAATATTTTCAAAAAATTAGTAATTTTTCGAAAAAAATCGTAAATTTACTAAATTTAGTATATTAACTAAAAATTTGAGTATTTCCCATTTTTTTTTTGTAAATTCACGAGAAAAATTGATAATTTACAGTTTTTTTTCGAAAATTTACATAAAATATTTGCTAATTTATAAATTTTTTCGTAAATTCACAAGAAAAAATTGAAAATTCTCGAATTTGTTGTTAATATACTAAATTTAGTAAATTTACGATTATTTTTGAAAAATTTCTAATTTTTCGAAAATATTCTATTATTTTTGTGAATCTAAGAAAGTTACTTTTTACAGTGTACATAATAATTTTATAGGCACTTCAATTTCGGGAGTTGAAAATATTTCAGAAAGTGTCTTTCATTTAAATTTTACTCTTCTAGGTACCTCTATAAAATACAAAGATAAAAACAATTAAAAATGAAAATAAAAAATATTTTGACTTTGAAAAATAAATAATAATAATTTTTTTATCAAGAAATATTTATAAAATAATAATGTAATTATTTTAATGACATATTATAAAATTAAAAACGATATTATGAATAAATAGTGTAAGAATAATAATTACACGAAGAAGGTTAGATATATTTTAATTTCAAGGTTTATTTTTTCAAACTACTATAAAAAAAATTGCTCGTTTTTTCCGCAAGCGTCTAAAAATCTGCCCTTGCGGAAATGTAATATAAAAAACTATTACTACCAATACATACGCAAACCGTTAAACATCGATTCTAACGGACAATTTTAATGCATTTAAAAAAATATTTTTAATGTCCAAACTACGAATATAAAAATTTACGTACTTAAAACTACTTTGCAATAAAATATTTTTTTTATCATTCTTGAAGATATAACAAATAAAAATAAAATTTAATTACCTACAGACTATCTTCTCTTTAAACTATTTTATTTTCATTGATTATTTAAAATTTTTAATGCCTTGATATAATTTTCAAAAGTTTTTAAACGAATAAAGATTTAAGTACCTAAATATTATTTTTGATAAAATAAGAATTTTTTTATTTGTTTCAGGTATCTGTCAACGAAGTCGCTTACAATATTTTATGGATGGGTAATCATCCTAAGCCAGATGTACTTAGAAGTTTACTACCTCATCAAAAAGTTAATCATTTTCCAAGGTATGAATTTTTTAAACAAAACTAATCTTAAAGTACTCGAATAAAAAAATTAAAATTTTCATCAGATCCTATGAAATAACAAGAAAAGATCGTTTATACAAAAACATCGAAAGTATGCAACGAAGTAAAAAATCACGAAATTTAGATTTTATACCTCAAACATTTGTATTGCCAAATGAATCTCGTGAACTTTTAACTGCACATTTTAGATACCGTGGACCATGGATCGTTAAACCAAAAGCTAGTTCACGTGGTAGAGGAATTTACATAGTCAATAGCGTAAGTTTTTATTAATAAATTAATTTATTTTATTTATGCTAATTAAATTTTTTAAATTTTAGCCAGAAAAAATATTAATCGATGAATCAGTGATAGTAGCACAATATATAAATAATCCATTGCTGGTCGATGGTCATAAATGTGATTTAAGATTATATGTAGCAGTTACTAATTATGATCCATTATTGATTTATCTTTATGAAGAAGGCTTAGTTAGATTTGCAACTGTTAAGTATGATAATGGAAATCAATACGTATGGAATCCTTGTATGCACCTTTGTAATTATAGTATCAACAAATTTCACGTTGATTATGTCAAGTAATAGAAATTTTATAATTAAAAATTCAAATCAAAAATTAAATTATTCATTCGTTTAATATTTTTATTACAGAAGTGAAGATCCTGACGCGGAAGACGTTGGCCATAAATGGACACTTTCGGCATTACTTAGACATTTGCGTTCTATTGGACAGGATACTGAATTACTTATGCAAAAAATTGAAGATATTATCATTAAGTCGATTCTTGCTACTGCATCTGGTATTATAAGTGGTATTAAACAATTCGTCAAGCATCCTGATACGTGCTTTGGTAATTTAATACCATACTATTTTTATTCATAAATTAAAATTTTCAATTTTATCTTTTTTTTCAGAGCTTTTTGGTTTTGATATTTTAATTGACGATACATTAAAGCCATGGCTATTAGAAGTTAATTTAACTCCTTCACTAGGCTGTGATTCGCCTCTTGATGTTAGATTAAAATCTGCACTTATCGCCGATTTACTAACTTTAGTCGGTATACCTGCAGTTGATCCTATTCTCCGTCCTAAAAAAACTCAATCTAATGGCTTTATCAATCCAGCTAAAAGAATGGCTAGTGTAATTATCATTTATCATTATTTATTATTCAGTTTTTAACATGGAACATGTTTATAGGGAGGGGGTACTTCAGAACTTGAAAATTAAGGGGGGGGGTCAAATTTGTCCTATTTAAGGGGGGGGGGGTCAAATAAGACTTAGAATAATTAGGTAAGTATATATAAATAAATAAAATAGTATTAAAAGACTTTGAAAAATCTGGGCTTAAGGACTTAGGATAATACAGGTTTATGGACTTAGAATAATATCGATTTAGGGACTTGGAATAATTCAGGTTCAGGGACTTATAATAATTCAGGTTTAGGGAATCAAAATAGTTTGGGTTTAGAATCTTAACAACTAGTAAGGTAATAATTACAAATTACAACAATAGAAAATTGTATTGTAATGTTGAGTAACATTTGTATTATATCTAGTACTCATTTGGAAGTAAACATGTTCCATGCATTTAGGTTGTGTTTACACAAACCGGTTATAAGTTTTTCATCTATATTTCAAATTTATTTTTATTTTTAATTAACAGCGCAGGAGAGTTCATTCAGCAGAGAATCTTAGCCCTAAAAAGAAAATTTCTACCAAAACCAGTATTAATAAATCAAATCTAACTTCGGAACAACAACGTATCATTGCCTCAACTAAAGCACAATTTGAACGTAGAGGAGGATTTGTTCTTATATTTCCTAGTCCTAAATCTTGGGAATTATATTCTCAGTATTTAGATCCAATAACTGGTATCCCATCAGTTTCTGATTTACATTGCCCAATTACTGTTCAGTATTCAACTACTACTAATCATAATTTAATGCTTCATGAACAATTATTTCCTGCAGCTAATAGAAATTCTTCAGATCTAGTAATACCAGATGTAAAAACCGATCGTTTATCACGGTAATTAAATATTATTTAGAGATATTAAAATATTTTTGTCTTGCAATAGTTAATATTATTTAATACTCATAGATTTGAACGATATGAAAGGGCACTAGTCAAAGGTCATAAGCAAAGCTTAGATCGAATTGATAGCAAAGAAATTGTAGATTTAGATACTCATAAATACAAAATTCAAGTAATGCAACTTTTGAATGAAGGATACAAATTAAGGTTTGTACTGAATAAAGACATAATAAACAATATCTTTATCAAAACTTTTATTTATAAGCTGCCGGCATGTTATTTGTAATAATTTCCTCAAAATGGGGCCCTCATGTGATTATAAATCTGAACTATTGTAATTTCAACGATGAAATTATTTATCAATTGCTCTCCTTCTTTCTCTGTCTCCAGATTTTTAAAAGAAGTGGTTTTTTGTAAATTTTCGGGTGTCCCTTGAATTCCGCAAACGAAATCACATTATTTGTAATCAGCAAACCATTAAAATCTATAAAGTACCTATTTAAATTTTAGTTGCTAAAAAATCCTAAAACCTCACTGTAAAAAGTAACTTTCTTAGATTTACAAAAAAATAGAATTTTTTGGAAAAATTAGTGAATTTTCAAAAAATGTTGTAAATATTCGTTAAAAATCGTAAATTTACTAAATTTATTACATTATCGAAAAATTTGAGAATTCTCGATTTGTTTTTGTAATTTTACGAAAAACGTTGTAAATTGACAACCATTTTTTGGAATTTTACAACTATTTTTTGTAAATTTTCGAAAAAATATTGTATATTATCAATTTTTCTCGCGAATTTACAAAAAAAAAATTAGTAAATATACGATTTTTTTCGAATATTTACAAATTTTTTTGAAAATTTACTAATTTTTCGAAAATATTCTAATTTTTTTGTTAATATAAGAAAGTTACTTCTTACAGTGCTTAATCTTTCTAAATTTTAAAAAATCCGAAAAATTCCTATAATAAATTCTATAACGCATAATATTAAAATAAAGCTAGTTTTTGAAATGAAAAACATTTAATAGATTAGAATTTTGAGAATTCTCATTTTTAGTGCCATTTTATTGCAAGGAACTATATAAGATTCATATTAATTTTTAATAATTTTTACAGCGTTGTTCAAGCAAGAAAAGCTTTTGGATTATATTTAGGATTTGTATTACGAAAAATTTCACAGCAAAATGCTGATCCTATTTCTTGTGATTTAATAACCAAATTTTTGCAACAATCAGCAAATAGTATAAGAACTCCATTTTTGTTCACGGTATGATATTTTGTTTTTTTTAAATATTCTACTTGGATCGAAATTAAAATAAAATAAAATTATTTTAGTTACCAAATAGTAAACTTGGTGATAAAGATAAGGCAGCCGTTACAGCTAAGCAGTTATCAGATTTTTTATACATTTATAATAAAGAAACAGAGCTTTATACAGATATAACAGACAAACCTCGAACAATGCCTGGAAGACTTTTCCAAAAATTTCTTTCAGTTGCAAGGTTGGATAAATTTTCTAATATTTAAAAATTTTTAAATAATTTCTTTATATAAAATACTAATATTTTTTAACAGTGAAGAAGATTTGGATGATGTACTTATTTTACAAACTCAACTGTACAATTGTGCACATACATTTTTGGGAAGAAGTGGGTTCACAGGAAGCCTTCGAGGTACAAGTCTATTAGTTTCTTTACCTTACATTACTTCAAGAGTCCATATCAATGCTAATTCAACAGGACAATGTAAATGCAATCAGGCTAGCAAGTCTTTAAGAACATAGTTTTTAAATACATATCTAATTTCTAAACTAAGTTTTTTTAAAAGATTATATTTTGGCTAAAATAGAATTTTTTTGAACAAATTAATGGTTTAATTAAAACAATTAAACTATAAAAACAGTAAAAATAACTAATGAATTAATATAATTTTTTTTACAAATAAGTTTTTTCTTTTTGAAAAACTAAAAAATTTTAATATCAAATTTATTTTGCTCTTTTTTTTTGAGATTATAAATTATGAAATTTATTTATAAATTTATTAAGTTATTATTTAGTTTTTATTTATAGTAAATATTGTATGTGTTATTATTATTATTATTTTTGAGATTATTAATTGTTAAATAACAAAATATTTAAATAATTTTTTTTTTTAATTATTTTTTATAAAAAAAATTAAAATTTTTAATAACGTAAAATAATATTTCTATATACCTATATATTTTGCAAAAAAAAAGCCTACTAATTTTTAAGAATCATATACAAATAGCTTTATAAAAAATAATAAAATAAAAAATTGGCTGGTACCAATTCAGCTAAAAAAAAAAAAGGATTTGCCTTCTATATGCATGAATTTTATGGGCAAATTGATGTAATAATTATTCACATATTTTTTGTGTGTCGCTGAATAAAATCACAATTTATTAACGTTTTTTATGTTAAAAAAATAATCTGCACATCATTAATTATAAATATTTTTTTAATAATTTTTTTTTTTTTAAATATGTATCATTTTTCTGTGATAAATATTTTTTATACTTTGTATAGTGCAATAATAAAAATTTTTTTTTAGTAAGATTGTGCGTTTTGAAAATAAAATTTATGTACAATTACTATTTTAAAAATAAATGTTTATATACAACGAAAATATATGCTTGAAAATTGTTACTTAAATAAATAATGAATTTAAAAAAAATTATTCTCATAATATTATTTAATTTAAAAATTTATATATATTCGATAAATTCAATCATGTGAAATAAAATAAAACAAATAATAATTGAGCTAATAATATGTTATGAATTTTTGTAAGAAAAAAAAATGTTATTTTTCATTCAAATTAATTAGCTACCTCGCATAAATTCGTGCAATAAATATATATATAGATGAATCATTGAATGTGTATGCAAAAGTATATGATAATAAGAAATTTATGCACAATTATTATTATAAATATAGGATCAATTTTTTTTTTCAATTTGTATTTTTAATAATTAAAAAAGAATTAATAAAAAAACTTAACACTTTTATTTTAGCCTATAATTTTTACAAAAGTCGAGAAATTTAATTTAAAAATTACATAGTCAACGTGTGAGCTGTCTTGTATGTTACTAAAATACTGCAAAAAAAGAGTGTCTACTGCAAACTTGGTTTAAAATTGATTTATTTTATTTATTTATTTATTTATTTATTAAGACATTGTACAATCAAACAATTGCAAAATAATTAAATTCAAAATCCAATTCAAAATTAATTAAATGAAATTGGTCTTTTACGAACACATGATGTTAATAATTTTTACTACTAAACGTGGTATTTTATTTAAATACTCAACGTAGTAAATATCAAACATTTTGTAGAAAATTATTGAAAAATTTTTTATCAATTTTCCAATAATTTTTTGCATCTAAATATTGTGTAATGATATTATAAACACAAATAAATTGAAAAAAAAGTGGTATTAATGAATATTTCTCAAATTGAAAAAATGCCAGAGCCGGTGGGACTCGAACCCACGATTATCATTACAAAATATTTATACATGCAAAAAATGATTGGAAAATTGATAAAAAATTTTTCAATAATTTTCTACAAAATGTTTGATATTTACTACGTTTATTTTTTAAATAAAATACCGCGTTTAGTAGTAAAAATTATTAACATCATGTGTTCGTAAAAAGACCAATTTCATTTAATTAATTATCAAAATACAAACGAACGATAAAAAAATTAGATTCCAATTCAAAATTTTTAAAAGTTTCGCAGTCTTCAAGAAAAAATTTTGTGAATAATATTTGCAGAAGTTACTCATATATATATATTTTCCTCAGGGATTCGATAAAACCATAATAAAACGTTTTGTTTCTATTTTTACTGGCTTTTTGCAATCAATATTTATTTTTAAAAACGTTTTTTAAACTTTTGAGCTGCTTTAAGACGCTAATAATTAAAAACTTGTATCCTTTTTTTTATAAAAATGCTTTTTTTAGTAAATTATGAACTTTATTCAATTGAAAAAACATAAATATATCGTTTATAATGATTTTAATTGATAAAAAAACGTTTCAAAAATTGGTTTTTGTATATAAATATCGCAAAAACGTGATTTTAAGCCTTCCAACTAAAAAAAAACTTTATAAAAAAACTATTGTACGCGCAACATTTTTTCTGTTAATCGCTTTTTCGTGACTATGTTTAGGGCTAAAAATCTTTATGCCTTGTAGGTATTTGAGTCACTTTTTTCACTTTTCATTTTCGGAGTCCGTTTTTTACAAACCTCGACCAACTAAAGACAGCGCAAGGATTTGCAACATGAGTTATACGGAGTTGCAGAGGAGTTGCACATTTTTGCGAAAAAAATATAAAAACTCTTTTCAACTCCTCTGAAACTCCATTGTAACTCTGTACAACTATGTTGCAATTCTGGAGTTACCCCTAAAGTAGGGTAAATTTTTAATTTATTAGTAAAAAAATAATTTATTTCCTATTGATAATAATTTCTGGAGCCTTTTATGCTAATAGTTTACCTACTAATTCCTTTTCTTTTTGTGTATATTAGGGAAGAAAGGGGGTCAAGTTTCAGTAAAAAATGAAAGACATTTTCAGTTGTTTCAAGAATGGATTAAAAATTTATCCCGTCTTAGGGGTCGATAAAGCGTTTCCTAGGAGTAGTAGGTAACAATTTACTCCAGAAATGAAAAGAGCAACCCAAAGATTTTTAACACGAAATATAGTTTTTCATTTTTTTACTAAAACTCTGATTGAATTCTCTAACCAAAACATAAGAAACTTTCTCATCGGATGGCAGCCTTAAGGTAAGAATACCAAAAATTTAGTTTCTTTAATTAAAAATTCATTTGTGACTCATATAAAAGGGAGGGGTGAATATTCGGCGAAATCTGCTCTGGAGAGGAGCGACTTGAGATTCTCAGGAAATGGTGCTTTTTTGGCGACAAAAAACCTCCCGAAGTCGGTTTTTAATTTTGATAACCGGTTTTGACGATATTGGCCAAAATGTGCTCCATTTAAATAACATTGGAAAAGTGGTTTTTTGAAAATAGCGCGAAAATTTGGGGGGGTTACACTTTTCTAACATATACTAATCGACTCGAATATCAATTATCTTCAATCTCCATATGATAAATTGAGGGGCAATTCGTGTGCTCATACTTTTTAAAGCTGTTTTCTGAGCGGAATTTTTAGTTTTTAATTTTTAAAAATTCATCACGCCAAATAGAAACAACCAATTTGGACGTGCAAGGTCTCAAAAATTTTGTCAAAGGGTCTACTTTTTTGTGGTTTATTTATTTTTGACTCACCTCTGCAAAACATAACCTAAAATTGCAAAAAACGACGAAAAACCCTAAAAAATGGCAGTTTTGCCATTAAAATTTTTTTATGGACAGTAGATATAAATTTTTTGAAAAAACAGGAAAAAATAACATGCAAAATCACAAATTTTTAGAAAAAGATTTTCCTATTTTTTGCTAAAAATCACTGCTTTATTGACAGCGCAAAGTAAAAAATCTTCCTTTTTCTAACTTTGGGCTTACGCAGCTAAAAATTTTTAAATGGGACCCCCCAATTTTTTTTTTCTAGAAGTTACACATTTTTCACGTACTTTCACGTGAAAAAAGTTTTTTTTTTTTATTTGGGGCATCCTAACCTCCAAAACTTTAATTTTCGTTAAAAATAAATGTTTTTTTTCGAGTTTTACTCAAGCCAAAATACGGGTTTGGTTGTATTTTCACTGGCGAACACGAGATTTGCTCTATTATAGGTTTTTTGGGTCGCTGAAAACCAAAATCGGGGTCATTTCGTAAACAAAGTGGGGGCTTCATCATTAAATTTGCAAAAACAACCCCCAATAAGGGGTTTTTTAAAACATATTTGCATTTTGAGCACTCAGATTTTCACCATTCGGTTTTGGTGAGTCACTGATCAAGAATTTCGACTTCTTTTTCATAAATAATCAATATTTCACCCTTAAAAGAGCTAAAACTACCCCTAAAATAGCTAAAACTACCTTTAAAAGGGGTGTTTTTCATATTTTCGTACTTTTAGCATCCGGGATAAACCCATATAGGTTTTTTGGGTCGCTAATCAAGAATTAGGACTTCTTTTTCATAAGTAATTAAGATTTTACCCCTAAAATGGCTAAAACTACCCTAAAAATGGGAAATTTATGCTTTTTTTGTACTTTGAGCGTCCCGGATATGCCCATATAGGTTTTTTGGTTCGCTAATAAAGAATTTCGACTCCTTTTTTATGATTAAATATTGATAATTTATGAAAAAAAAGTCGAAATTCTTGATTTGTGACCCAAATAACCCATATGGGCATATCCTGGATGCTAAAAGTACGAAAATAGGAGAAACACCCCTTTTAAAAGTATTTTTAGCTATTTTAGGGGTGGTTTTAGCCACTTCAAGGGTAAAATATTGATTTTTTATGGAAAAGAAGCGAAATTCTTAATCATTGACTCACAAAACCCGTATGGTGCAAATCTGAGCGCACAAAATGCAAATATGTTTAAAAAAACCCCTTTTTGGGGGTAGTTTTTGCTAATTTAAGGGTGAAGCCTCCACTTTGTTCACGAAATGACCCCGATTTTGGTCTTCAGCGACCCAAAAAACCTATAATAGAGCAAATCTCGTGTTCGCCAGTGAAAATACAACCAAACCCGTATTTTGGCTGGAGTAAAACTCGAAAAGAAACATTTATTTTGAACGAAAATTAAAGTTTTGGAGGTTAGGATGTCCCAAATCAAAAAAAAACTTTTTTCACGTGAAAGTACGTGAAAAATGTGTAACTTCTAGAAAAAAAAAATTGGGGGGTCCCATTTAAAAATTTTTAGCTGCGTATAAGCCCAAAGTTAGAAAAAGGAAGATTTTTTACTTTGCGCTGTCAATAAAGCAGTGATTTTTAGCAAAAAATAGGAAAATCTTTTTCTAAAAATTTGTGATTTTGCATGTAATTTTTTCCTGTTTTTTCAAAAAATTTATATCTACTGTCCATAAAAAAATTTTAATGGCAAAACTGCCATTTTTTAGGGTTTTTCGTCGTTTTTTGCAATTTTAGGTTATGTTTTGCAGAGGTGAGTCAAAAATAAATAAACCACAAAAAAGTAGACCCTTTGACAAAATTTTTGAGACCTTACACGTCCAAATCGGTTGTTTCTATTTGGCGTGATGAATTTTTAAAAATTAAAAACTAAAAATTCCGCTCAGAAAACAGCTTTAAAAAGTATGAGCACACGAATTGCCCCTCAATTTATCATATGGAGATTGGAGATTGAAGATAATTGATATTCGAGTCGATTAGTATATGTTAGAAAAGTGTAACCCCCCCAAATTTTCGCGCTATTTTCAAAAAACCACGTTTCTAATGTTATTTAAATGGAGCACATTTTGGCCCCATATCGTCAAAACCGGTTATCAAAATTAAAAACCGACTTCGGTAGGTTTTTTGTCACCAAAAAAGCACCATTTCCTGAGAATCTCAAGTCGCTCCTCTCCAGAGCAGATTTCGCTGAATATTCACCCCCCCCCCTTTTTTGATAAAAAATAGTCTTTAAATTTTTATATAAAAAAAAAAAAAATTCAAGAATATTTTTGATATTTTGCTCAAATTCAAGAATATTTCAAGAATTTTAAGAATCTATTTTAGATTCAAGAATTTTAGGATTTCAAGTGTCTTTTGACACCCTGAAAAAATGTTGCCCAAATGAACCATGATACTATAAATACACGGATGTGTTAAAATGGTTATAACATAAAATGGTTAATATGGTGTATTTAAACATAATATATATGAATCTTTTAATCTCGCATATATGAAAAAAATTAAATTCAAATTTGAAGTACACTTTTTACGAGTTTTTTAAGCTAAAAAATTTTTTTGGACTCTTTTGCGCAAATGCAAATAGAATTTTTTCGCAAGTCATTTTAACATTTTTATTTAGAATGAGTTTTAAGTACTGAATTAAGGTCTTAAATTTCCCTGGCTCTGATAGTTAATTTTTAATAAATTTGCATGTTTCGCAATTGCAAAATTTTTAAAAATTGTTAAAAAATTCGCGAATTTGTAAATAGTAAAAATGAAAATTGATGTCATAATTGAATAACCAGGGAAATTTGAGTCTAGAAAATGGTACTCAAAAGTTTTTAAAAACATTTTAAAAAATTGAAATAATTGAGTAGTATTACCAAGTATTTGATATTTTTTTGGTTTTTAATTTCTCAATATCTAGAAGGCATAAAAATACTTTTAAGTTCCATTTTCCATGATCAAATTTTCCTGGCTATTTAATTACGACATCCATTTTTATATTTGCCACTTATCAATTTTCGAAGTTTCTTAAGAATATAAAACTAATTTTATACAGATAGAGTTGGTCAATTTTATTTTTTCAAATTGAAATATCGCTTTTTATTGTTCAAGTTAAAAAAATATCAACATTTTTAATTAATTTTAAATTTTACAGAGAACCCAAAAAAATTTCACGGAATTCGTCACTGGCAAATGAAAGTGCAACTTTAAGGGATAGGCTGTAATTAAAAGACCTTTTTTATAAAAATATTAAATAAAAAAATTTATTTGCACAACTAAAGCTTATTTTTATTTTTCATCAGTCCATTAAAATTTATCGAACATTTACTTAAAAACGTTACAGAAAATATTTATTAATAATTATAGATGCAGGCACGTTCATATAAGTCACCATTTGATTGATTGATTGATGTTATCAAAGAATTGTAAAATGGAATCTGCTGACTAATTTAAATTACTTACTCGTACTTTAAGTTTGGGTCGCGATTTGATTTTGAGGCGCCAAAAACTTGCGGGTCTGCCTGGGATAAACAAACAATGAGATTTTAGTACCCTTGATAAAATCAATCAATCAACTGGACAATTATACTTGCTGTGCATTTGCATTGCTAAAAACAAATTTTTATTAATTTATAAATTTTAAATAACTTTTAAAATTCAAATTTAAGCATTAATTTACATAAGTTTAAATTTTTATGTATTTACATTTATTCTAAATTTTATTTTTATATACCTAGGCTATATATTAAAAACATAAATATACCTTAAATTAATATTATTACAAATTTTAACATAAAGCTGACATTTTCCTAATTGATTCTAAATCATTCAATAACATTCTTATAGTCTGTTTATATTTCATTTCTTCCTTAGTTTCATTAATTTCTTTTGTTTCGTTACCTCCTACATCTATACTTTTTTCTTCCATATCTTCTAAAGCTGAAATTTCTAATTCAATAAAATTTAATAAGGATTCTATGTACATTTGACAATCTTCTATGTGATTAAGCAATCTTAACTTGCATTCAATTGGATCTATGGGTGCCTCTGGTTCTGGAATTGTAGGTTTTATTATAGTAGATGTTTTCACTCCATTTGAAGACACTTGAGGTGATGTTAATGTTCTTTCGTCATTTATATTTTGGTGAAACTGTGGTGATATTGTTTTTAATGATTCTTCATCATTTTTTAAAGAGGAAATTTCTTCTTGCTTTATTTGGATTTGATTTACTTCTTCGTTATTGAAATACTCTTCTTTTATACTTGACAATTTTAATGAACTTTTTGTTTCTTCGATATTACTATCTTCTTCCAAGATTTTCATTAATTCAGTATCCGATGTTATTGATTTCTGATCTAATTCGTGTTTTATAAAGTCAAGTTTTTCATCAGCATTTATATCAGGGTCATCAAGATTATTTTTTACAATATTTATGACTGGCACTGGACCAGTCTGAAGTTTTGGCATTTCAATTTTACTCCAATTTTTAGCCCATAAATATAATTTTGGATGATTTTTATTTTGTGCAACATTAAGTTTCACTCGTAAACTATGAAGTATATTTTGGGTTTGTAAAAGATTGCTAATTAAATCATACGATCTTTTTAATTTAGCAGTTCTCATATTTATTTTTAAATTATCTTTGTTTGAGCTATTTAAACTTGGCAATTTTCCTTCACGCATCCAATCTTGATCATGAAAATATTTTTTAGATGATCTTTGACGAAGAGGATGTTGGCAAATGTAGCAAATGTATTTTTCAGGTACGTCTGATTCTTTTTCTATTGCGTTACAGTATCCATGCTGCCAACAAAGACAAAGATCGCACTGTATCATCAATCCATCTTCTTCTTTTAAACCACAGGTACAATTAATAATTTCTTCTCTACGAAGTTTTTCGTATTTAACAGGTTCTCCATTACTTATTGTTGATGGTATATCACTTTGCTTTTGAGCATTATCATCACTTAAACCTTCCATTCTCGAATTGTTACATTTATAGCTAAAGTCTGAATTTTCATCAACATATGATAAACTATCATCAATAGTATCAAGATCTTGTTCATGATCTAAAACTTTGATTTTTTTACTTTTATTATTTTGATCATAATAAAGAATTTGATCTGATTCTGATGATAGCTTTAAAGGAGGTAATGTTTTAATGCCAGTATGCGCTCTGTCTTCACCATGACGTAAGTCAAATAAAGTACCTGGCGACATACTGCAATTATTTACACGATCCGTTGAATAATCTTCAACACTGAGATTAATATCTGAAGTCTCCGCATATTTAGCGTTTCTATTAAGGCTGGGTAATGACGTATCTTTAATTTCAGAATTATTTTGATCAATTTCACTGTTTGCTGAGGTAATAGTTGGAATCACTCCATGAAAATTTTGTGAAATAATTGTTTTTGATTTTTTTGGTATAATATCGGTTACAGATTCTCCTATGGTTCGAGCATATGCTAAATCTGCAACATTAGGGGTAGATCCAACAAATTTTGAAAATTCTGGATGATAATGTTTTATGTGCATTTGTATAAAGTTTTCTTTTCTAAAATTTTTATTGCATCCTTCTTTTGGACACTTAAATGTACTATCTTTTATTTCTACTCTTAAATCACCAATAAATGTTGCATTATCATTATAATTCTCTGTAATTGGAGAACTGATTATAGGTGTAGCAATACTTTCAGTATTAGGCTGACTGTGTGTTTCTGTAACTGATGTATTGTTTTTAACTTTAGGGAGTAATGTTTTAATTTTTTTACTCTGATATTCATCATTTTTTGTTCTAGAGTATTTATTTTTTGATGGATGCACACAAAAATCAAAAATACTGGGATCAAAATTAAACAATCCTTGACTTTCCATAAAAGTTTTTATGTCATTTCTTGATCTAAACTTTTTTCCTGTTAATTTATGTACAAAAAGAACATCCCATTTACCAGCAGATGTACCTGTTTTTCTTTGAACAATATGCTTAGCCCATCCTTCAGGCAGTTTAGGATCAGGAATAATTAAGGCACGCCGAGTATTTATACCAGTTTCTTCTTCAAATATACAAGATTCATTTTCACTTAAATTTTTAACAATCCATTGGGGTAAGGAATTATCAAAATTTTTTTTTAATCTTTTCAAATTTGATTTTATTCTATTTGCACCTTCTGAACCTTTAAATACATTAACAGATGTTGCAGCTTCACTTGGCGGAGTATCATTTAAGTCAGTTTTTGTTGAGTTTAATTTCAAATCAGAACAAGGGTTTTCTTGTTTCTTCGTACTTTTATCAAATTCACCTTTAGCTTTTTTCTTTGTGTGATGAATGAATAAATCTGAGACTTTGTGTTTTCTTTTTTTATCCCGCCTTTCTTGTTTACTACCTAAATAATTATCTACACTTGGGCCTCCTGTGTTGGGAATAATTGTTTGTTCTGTAATTTTAGTCATTTTAGACTTTCTTAGAATTTTTGAATAGCCATCATCAAAAAGTACATCATATTTATCGGTATCAATAATACTTCTAACAGTAGCAGGATATTTTTTTCCATCTGCCCAGGTAGCTAAAATTTTTTCACCTACATGAAACTCTTTTATTTTTGGTTCTTTTACAGGCGTTTGTAAACTTCTTAATCTAGGGCTATCCATTGGTATCCATTCGTCAAATCTGGAACTCCATTTGTCAAAATGGATAAGTACTTCCCCTTCATTGTAATCTGTTTCAACAACAGTTGCCGAATACCATTTATCTGTAAAATCTTTTGCTTCTAATTTTGAACCTGTTGTAAAATTTAAATCTGTACGATATGGAGTTTGAGTGGGTGTTCTGCCATTCATTGCTCTTGGTACCTTGGGTTGATTTGGAAAATTTAATATTTTTTTCGTTTCTTCTTCATTTATGGAATTGTCTTTTGGTTCTTGCATAATACCAATTAACTATTAAAAAGAAAACTGTTAATAATTCTGATTAAAACAATTGGAAAATATTTGAATATATTTTAATATTAATAAATTTAATTATTTAATTACTTCAGTCGGAAATGATTACTTTGTCATAAAAAAAAAAAAATAATAATAACGCGGTGATCACTAAAAAATGATGCAATGCAATTTTCTGTATGCAATTATCTGTAATCTGTTTAAAGTAACTAGCTTACCAACAATAGATAAAAAAATACGCATTTGATTTGAATAACAGCAAGAGAATATAATAATTATATTCTAATATAATAATAATTATTTTTTTTTTAATTTTAAGTAATTTATAAAATATATTATTGGTTCTTTAGTAAGTGCTTTTAATAACCTCTAGCTTTTTTATAATTTTAAAAATTTGTTTCTTTACTTTGAGTGTTTAAATTCACGTGTGGTGTGTGATTTGCGGTCACTTTATACCGGGGAAACATATTATTTTTGTTTAATTATTTGTTTTTTTATACCTACCTAATTTTTTTTATAAGTTACTATAAGTATTAATAAAATAAAATAATATTCAAATAATGAAAATATTACAAAACAAATAAAATTTAATAATAAGTGTTAAAATAAAAAAAATAAAGTGACAATAAGTAAAATAATTTTAAAATAGTTGTTACATTAAATGAAAAAATGGAAGAAAATATCATCGATATTGTTATAGACGAGGTGGCTTTAGAAGGTTTAGATGGTATTACCTTAGAAGGTATTTATCAAAAAACGAAAACTTTACGTGCTTCTTTTTTCTAAAATGATATATTAAATACCTTTTAATTGTAGCATTGTTTCAACGTTTAACTTTGAGGCTAAATCGAACTCTTCCTTTTAAAAATGGATTTGAAGAACAAATTTGGATAATTTGTACAAAAGTTAAAGAATTTACTTTTCATGAATTGGAAGAACCAAGAAAAAAGTTAATTATTTTCGATCAATGTGAACTTGAATGTTTAAAGGTGGAGTATAATTTTTATACAGCTCTGTTAATAATTTATAGCTAATATAATTCTATTTTGTTTTTTAAGAAACCTGAGTCTACAGATATTTATCCATATTTCCCTATTGAGGATAAAGATAATGGAATACGAGGTTCTTGTGCAAGTTACTATAAACGGAAGAATATATCTGATTTAATAAGAAATTTAAGTTTATCGGAAGTAAATGATAAGTATGGACAATCTTTAGTTATTGTAGCTTCTCAAGAATTAAGAAATCAAGCCATAATTGGTGAAGAAATTAGTCCAAATCTTGAATTAACCTTAGTCCAGTATTGTCTATTAGAACGAGTAGGACGTTCTCGTTATTTTGGAGATATATCAGTTAACAACCCACAATTGGATTCCATAAATGATCCAAAATCTTTATTTTATAACAGAAAAATTTTAATAAAAAAATGTTTACTAAAAAAGCAACTTTATTTTCAATCTAATTCTGAAAAAACTACTTTTTCTATTTTGGTACATTTACCAAAATTTTTCATTAAACGCAAACCAAAAGTTATTAATTTATTGGAACATTTGGTTAATTATTTGAAGACAAAAGAAAATTGCAAGGCTGAGTATGGTGAAGTGAAGAAGGAATTAAATACAGATTATTCTTTAAAAAAGTTTTTTAAAATGCCGCTGGTACTGAAAATCATAGATCCAGATATTGTGAGAGCTTTATAGTTTTATTTTTGTACATTAATTCAAATAAATACTAATAACATTTCTTATTTTAGAAGTCCTCATACAGATCTTATTTTCCAAATTCTACAGTAGGTGAATATCAAATGAAAAATGAAGGCAAAGAAAGAACACTAAGATTAGTCCAGTTGAGAGATGAAAAATTTCAATTAAAAGATTTGTGGAAGGATGAAAATGACGATGATGAAGAAGCTATTAATTCTTTGAACATAGGTGCACAAAAATTTCAAGTTCCATTTTTAAAACAGGCAAGTAAATTAATATATGCTAAAAAAGATCAAGGACTTAGTCAAATGCAACTTGCAGAAGAATTAGGATTAACCAAGTTAATATCCAGAAATATTATTAGAAACCTTGTTAGATCAAACACAGTATCTTCATATTTGATTGATATAGGTAGGCAAAGAACAGGAAAATATGTTTCAAAGATATTTGAGTCAAATAACAGCGTCATTCAAAAAATTGAATTGGAAATATCTAAAATAAAAGAGTATCAAAAATCAATTGATAGTTTGCAAAATGATTCAAATGAAAATTTAAATGAAGCAAATAGTAAGTCAAGTTTACCAAAAATTAATGAGCAAAAGTCTTTAAGTTTAGTAAAAGATACAGATTATGACTCAAGTACTTCAGTTATTAAGTTTAGTAGTAATAATAATAATAACAATAATAATTATAATAATTTATTTAAAATTGTAAATAATCTTTTTTATAAATATAAATTATCAAAAAAACGTAACAAATATTGTTATACTTCTTCGAGTAAATTTAAAAATGCAATTAAGTTAAATGATGTTGAAAATAATGAAATTATTAGCAATGAAAAAAAAACTGAAATTATTGAAAGCGACATGTATAAAAACATAGAAACAAAATTAACAACTGAATCAAAAGCAGATTTTAATAAGAAGATTCATAGTAATATTAAAGGATTCATAGAAAATATGAATAAAAGCGATTACATAAAAAATAATCATTTCAATGTGTCCTACCGAATGATACATAGAGTTAATATTATTCTTGAAGTTATTAAAGAACACAAAGTTGTTACTGATTCAACTAAATTAATGAAGGTAAATACCAAAATTAAAAATAAACTTTTTAATATTTTAAAATAAAAATAAAAATTTGAATTGTAATTTAGATAATATACGATCAAGAAGATAAAGAAGGCTATGAGGATAGAATCGATAGAGTAACTTTACTCAGAACTTTAAAAAAATTAGCTAAAGAAAATTTGATAAAGTTTTTTAAGCTGACAATAAAAACTAAAAAAAATCAAAAATCTTTACATTTCATATGCGATCCAAGAATCAAAGAAAATGATTCAGTCATTCAGTCAGCAGTTGAAGAAGCTAAAATGAAATTTTGTATGTTAGAAAGTCAAACTCATAAAAATTTAATCAAAGATGAAAGTGAAGATACAAAATCTGTCATAAAACCGTCCGTGGAAAAAAATATTACACGCTACAAACTGAATCGAGTATGTAGTAATTCTTTTCTAACAAATAAAATTAATAATAAATACAATAAAAAAATTTCTTTTTTCATTGTTATTCACAGAATATTGGTAAAGTTTATGGTTACAGCCCAAAATTTAAAAGAATGCAAAATATGCATATTTTGCTTTATTATCTTATTTATGGAAATATAAGAAAAGAACCATTATCAAAAGAGTTTTTGGTGCAAAATTTTAAAGATGAACAAGGAGTAAATGAGATCTTAGATTTAAACATTCCAGTTTATAGTACAGATATCAACTGGAAAATGTTTATTCCGCCCCTTCCAAAACACGATGGTAAATATTTTTTAACTGATATTGTCTTGAATTGAAACTTCAGGTGGTTCACCAAGGTTTAAAGATTGCATATTATTTTGAAACATAGTGGTTAAAGGTACAAAATTTCTGAAATTGTTTGCAAATGAGCACATTAGTACATGATTAATCATACAGTACTAACATATTGCTTTCAGATTAAACAAGGCTATAACTTTATCAAAATAAAAATTATTAACTAAGTTCTTAAAGCCCTTTAGTTCATTATTTAGTTTGCAATTTTTTTTTCAATAATTTTAATCCATAAACTTGTTTTTTTTTTGAATTTTTATTATTTTTTTTTTTTTAAATGACTGAGAGTGATTTTTCTTCTTTTTCTGGATTATCAAAATAAACATTTCAATTTGACTTAACAGAAAGCTAAGTTTTATGAAAAAGCTTAGGTTTACCAAGATCTTGCTGCATCACCTGAGAGTTAATGTATAGTTATTAATAACAATTATTTAATAGGTTGGATAACTGGCTGGGCTTTACTATCGGATGTAATATGCCGAATGCCTTTATCTATGTTTATTCAATTTAACAATATATCATATGAAATTGATAATTTTGAAGATTATATTAATCATCCAATAAAGAAATACTTACTCATCAAAGATTTACCTCTGGAAATCCGAAGCATATTATTTATAAAGAGAAAGTATATTTTTAAAGTTTATGAGGTAGTTTCTCAATTATGTTATTTGGGTCTTGTACAGTTTGGTCCCCAGCAGTTGAAAGATAAGGATCAAATTTTTGTATATTTAAACAAACGTACAGAATTATTAGATACAACATCATCTAGTGCTGGTTATCACAAAGTTGAAGATAAATTATATCCAGCAACAAAATACGAATTTACATCATTATTAGTTGTTGAAAATTATTGGTATGAAATGTGGAATATCTGCATTAATACTTGCCTTGGTGGAAGATCAACTGTTGAAGGAAAAAATATTGTTTTAGAAGATTTGGATAAAAAAATAGAAATGATTCAAGCATTAAAATCAAAAACCCCTGAAACTGCTGTTATTGAGGACATTGGTTTTGTACCTGGAGATAGGAAAGGTGCGGCTGGAATTGATTCAGCTTTTTTTGCACATTTAAAAAGAAATTGGAATTGGACAAATAATCCTGGTAAACCACAACAAAGTTATTATGATAATTTATTGAATCGAAGTGCTATGAGAAACTGCAGAAATTATAAATTGAATAATAAGTCTCGAAATAATCAAAATACAAAAAAGAAAAGTGTAACTTTCAAGGATAAAAATTGCGAATTAAATGAAGAAAAAGATAAGCCCTCTGTAAATTCATGTAAAATATTAGCTCATAATGTTGGTTCAAAAACAAAAAAAATTGTAAGAAAAGTATTACCTCGTAAGCAAAGTAGTAAAAACAAGGTGAAGTACGACGAAATAGATTATACAGCTTTACAAAAAATGGACAAATTGCGTGTAGATTGGGAGCAGCACGAAGACAATATTTTATTAGTTTGTAAAGTAGCAAGTTTGTATTTATGTCCAAACCCAAGACGAAATTTTATAACATTTATAGCTATAAGAGATATTCTTAGATCTTATTCATTTACATCACATAATAAAACCTCTCGAGCTTGTCAAAGGAGATTGAATTATATGATGAAGCAACCAAAAACTGTAAATAGTGTTTTACTTGGAGTCGAAGAAGTCAAACAAGATTTTTATATAAATAAAAGATTCAATGGTTTAGTCGATCAAATTAAAAAAGAAACAAAAAATCCTCTTGAATGTGATAGTAAAATATCAAAAGTTTTCAAGGATCTTGTTTCATACATTGCTAAGAAATATTACAATATTTCGAATGTAGAGCAAAGGGAGCCATTTAAACTTCCACAAACTATCCAAGAGTTTAATTTGTTCTATAAGCTAAAATTGCCATCAAAAATTGTAAACTCAAGTAGTATTACTAAAAATATTCAAGATATTAGTGATATTCATACAGCTACAGTCAATTCAGTAATTCACAGTTCTATGTGTTGTGGTAAGGATAGAAGATCATGGGCCTATCAACTATTTAAGGTAAAATTTATTATATTAACAATAGAAAATAAGTACTAATAGTAATAGTTTATTTGCCTTATATAATATATATAATGTTTTAAAAGAAAATTAATATCTCAGTGCAATATTATGAAAACATAAATTATTAGTTATTTTAAATAATAATGTTGAGTAATTTTTAATATCTCAAGTAATGGAACTCTTAAATATAAAAAATTTCCTTACAGCTAAAAATTTAAATCCAATTTTTTTTTTTAATCAAAAATTTTTTAAATGGCATGGAGATACTGTGCAGTGTCTCTTGATTCTAAATCCTAAGTATTTGGTCAAAATCCAATTTAAAAAAGTTCTTAAGATTATACACTTAATTCTCAACACATCGATTGAAAAGTTTTTTTTTCAGGCTTTTCAAATTTACTAGTTTTTTTATTAACTATACTGGTTTAAATAATCTTATAGTTTTATAATAAAAATTGCAGGTCTATCAACAATATCCAGAATATCTTTTAAAAAATGCAATGTTAAAAATTAGAGCCGATCAATTGGTAACAATGAAAAAAAGTTATACCTGTGCTTTCAAAAAATTTGGAAATTGTTTGCCCATGAGTAGTTCTCAATATCAGTTAAGTTCAACATATCATTACAAGTTACAAACCAAATGGCCATATGAAATATTTTCAGAAGCTTACAACAGTTTGTATCAAGTTTTAAAAAATTATGACGAAAGTAAATTAGAAAAAGAAGATTACGCTAATGGAATAGAAATTACTGCAGGATCAGGAGGCATTCTTGCAATGATGCAATCTTACCTGAGTAATGAAAATTTTAAAATTGATGTTGAAATTCCTGATCAAATTATTATGTTAGATCCTAAATTACCAGAAAAAGATGAAACTTACAAAAGAATTGCTAGTCGGTATAAAAGTATTTTGGATAATTTAATCATAGATTATAATTTATCAAATGAGGTATGTTTTAAAATTTATTTTCTACAGATTGTGCACATACTTTACATGATAAAATTTTTATTTTTAGGAATCTAAATTAACAGAAAATGTTAATATTGATAACGGTATTGAAAAAGGTTTTGAAAAAGTTTGCAGTGAAAAATTAAATAATCAAGGAGTTAAAAGGACTATAGAACACGATTATTGTGATTTTTCATCAAAAAAAATAAAATTAGATTCAGAAAATTCAGAGTTTCAAAAAAATGATTTTTCCCAATATAGTAATATGGAAACGGATAAAGAAACTGAATTAGTTATGTCAAATTCAAAAAATAATAATCCAACTTTTGTTCGTAATATAATTAGACAGAATAATTCAAATACTTTGGTTAAGAGTATTGGTTGGAAAAATGATATCAATGATGTTAAAACACGTCACACTCGCATAGCTCTATTAAAAATGAGAGAAGAATTACACGATTTAACGATTCATGATAGTGCACATGCACATGAATATTTTGTTGTTAACTCGTGTAAATTATTTTATTCATTAAAATTAGGAAAAGATGCAGAATGTAATAAGATAGGTCATCAAGGTTTAAACTTACCTTCAAAAATCTTTCCTTTAGATATTAACAAAATTACGGAAGTTATTAATGATATCAAAGAATTCGCAATTTATCCGAAAAATTTGATAGCATATGATGAATTTAAAGACCAATGTCAAAACGAGAATTTTATTTGGAAAGATGTTGATAGAATTTATAGTTTTATAATTAATGGTAAAGAATTTGGAGCTACTCTAGAACAAATACTTGTAAGTTGAATAATTTATTAAAATTTTTTTATTGTTCTAAAATTAATAATAAATCAATAAATTTTTATCATTTAGCGAGAATTCAAAAATATGGATGAAATTAATCTTGATAAAATATTAAGTACATTAGTAAAAAAAAGAATAATTTTCCGAGTTGGCGTTTCTGGAGTTCATTATGTTCATCGTCGTTATATCAATCCATGGTTAATACATTCTTATAAAATTCTTCGATTAGATAAAGAATCTCATGCTAATGTTCCAGAAGGATGTGTTTATACTTTAAACAATGATGAACAAAAAATTGAAAATATGAATGATACCAATAATACATTTGATATTACAAAAATGTACAAAGTACCTAGCAAATTATACAACAATGAAAATAATATCAATCAGGATTCTGTAAATGTAGAAATTGATCATAGTATAGTTAATGGAGAACTGTTAGTAAATAAACTTTCTAAAGAAATAGTAAGTAAATGTTATTAATGCAAAATTTTTCAAGTTCTTACATTTCATTTTATTTGGTTTTAAATTAAAAATAATTAATTGTAATTTAGAAAGAAAATGATGAGTCACGGGACGAAGAAAATTTAAGTCAAAAACGATTGAGAAGAAATAGAACAGTACTTTTGCAACAAAAAGATGTTTATAAGGCAGCTAAATTACTTGATTTTAAGTAATAATGTTAATTTTTTTTCTCCTTTGAACAAATGGTACATGTTTTAGGGGGTAATAAACGTATTCAAAAAAATATCCTAAACATGTTCCATGTTGTTTTGTTGCTGATTCATATTTTTCATATTTGTTTAATTTTTAGTACTGCTGAAGAACTTAAGGTAATTATAAAACCTTGGATACGCATTGATGGAGCTTTGAATAGAAGAGTTCTAGATCGAATGCTTGGAGCAATTTTATGTTACTGTATCGAACAGCCCAGTGTTTCTCTTGCTAAAGTTCAAAAAAGATTTGTTCCGGTATTACAAACATTTCACACAAGAGAATTAGTTGAAGTTAATATAATAATTTACTTATTAAATTTTAAAAATTAAAAAATTCTTAATTTCTGTTTTTATTTAGGTTTTAGTAAAACTTGATTGCATTATAATGTCAGTCCAAAAGTCACAGAAAGTAACGTTATTTTCACAGCCATCGAAAATTGACACAAGTAAATAAGTAAATTATAATAAAAAAATTCTTTGATTAAATATTTTTATAAATGTTATTTCAGATGGAAATCCTAATTTAATCGAAGATAGTAATTCAATTATTTTAAATACTACAATGGATGCAGTATTAAAATTTGGAACTTTTTTGAGCACTAAGTCGTATACATCAGATTTTTTATCAACTACGTGATGTTATATTTATATTGAAATTTGTGTACATAAATCTAAGCTGTATTTATTATTTTGTTTTAAAGTACTTTTTTTAAATTAAAAGGATCATTTTATTTTGTTATTGTTGTTAATTAGTTAGTAAAAGCTATTTTATTTTGTTTGCTTAAAAATTATTGTATGTTTTCTATAACTTTCATGTTTATGGTTTAAACTAACGTTAATTAAAAAAAATCAATATGCTAAGTATAAATTATTTTTAAATAAAAATTTTAGTATTATCAGTACATATTTTTGAATTAAATCTTTAAGGAACTTGTAAGAGATTCTTAATACTATCTGAATAAAACATTTTGATTTAAGAAATTATTTTTTAATTCAGACTAGTTAAATTTCACTCCATAATTTACTCCCAAGTATCAGACATCTACCATTACCGCATAGTCATTTCATTTGCGGGAAAATTTTTTTATGATTGTTAACTTATATCGTAAGTCATTCAGATAATATACAATTATGTAAACCTTTCTCAAGCCACCTTTATTATAAAAAAAAAACTTATTTTTCACCCTTGTTAAGAAAATAACTATTTTAACAAAAAAAGAGAAAAGGGTTGTCTAATCAAAAATAAAAAATCAACTATGATGTTCAGATACTTCGATTTATTAAAAAATAAAATATTTTTTAAAATAAATATCTGCATTTATTACTTATTTTTAAATTAAATAATAAAGCAAACTGTATGTATAAGATTAATTAATATACTACAAAAATTAAATATAACGAATCTGGCTATCTTTTATAGGCGTAATAAAATAAATTTAGAAATGTAAAATCTACTTTATTTATATTATTTATTTTAAATAAAATTTTAACATACTTTGCAATAGCATAACTTTTTTTAAAACAAAGCATATAGTACTTTTAATTAATTTTCATCTGGTAAAAAATGTTTTTTTTTGTAAATAAAAAAAGGCAGCTTATATAAATTTAATTTAATTATTTAAATTTTATATGTACTGCATATTAAATCTGGTAGTACACGCATATAAAATAATAACTGACTTATACATTGATTTTATTTTATTTTGGATTATATGTATAAAATTTATGAAAAAAAGCAAGTTATAGTAAAATAATTAAAAAATAATAATTTTAAAAAGTATACCTCTCTCTGCAATTATTTATATAATACAGTATATTTTATAAAACACATATGTCTTTATAATATGTATGTATGTGAGTGTTTTCTGAACTCTGTATAATAAACTTATTTTTTAATTCTAACAAATTAAAATCTCAACTTTTTTTAATAGATTTATTTTTTGATAATAATAACTCACAAGCGATAGCTAATTATTTTCATGCCTTACTTTTTTTATTTTTCAAAACAATTTAACATATATGAATTTGTGTTTAATTTCAAATAGAAGATTTAATACCGTATGATAAAAAAAATAAAAAAAGGTCAGGAATGAATTTTTAGTTTCAATCAACTTGCTAGTTTTAGCTATCAATTTTTTAACACAGAGATTCATATAAAATGTATTTTATATTTAACACTCTTATCAAAAAAATTTATTTCAACTGGTTCCTAGCATGCACAAGAATCACCTTTGCCGTTATTTCTTTGGTCGTTGGATAGCTTTATTTGGTCTGGGAAATCATTGTACAGCTCGACCTATTAATTATTGCAATATTAATTAATAAATAAATTATAAAAATAAATTTTAAATATTTACCTCGCTTTCTTGTGCTAATGCATTTTTTGCGATCGTTTGAAAAGCTTGTTCAACATTAATTGCTTCTTTTGCACTAGTTTCAAAATATGGAATATGATTTTTAGACTGACACCATTGTTGAGCTCGTTTACTCGACACCTAATTAGTTAAAAATGTATTATTCAGAAAATTTACATCATTAAATTTAAGTTTTCAATTTACCGCTCTGTTTTCTAAATCCACTTTGTTTCCAAGAACAACAAATGGAAAGTTATCAGGATCTCGAGGTGATGCTTGAATTAAAAATTCATCTCTCCATGAATCTAAAGATTTGAAAGTACTTGGAGCAGCAACATCAAACACTAAAACGCAGCAATCTGCACCTCTATAGAAAGCAACTCCTAAAGACTGGAATCGTTCCTGACCAGCAGTGTCCCAAATCTAGAAATATTTTAAATGTATTGTATCTAAAAATTTTACCGATGTAACAATTAAAAAATGTTTTTTATTTATTAAAGAATGATCAATTGAAATAAAAGAAAGGTGCATTTTAAGAATTTCGGTACCAGCCTGGGTGAAAAATTTACTTTAATATACACGACAGCTAAACTTTGTATACTCTCAGCAATATATCTTTGATGCTGTATTATAAATTCTGGTACGATTTGAAAAGAACAAAGATTAAAAATGTTATACCTAAGATGTTAGTAATTGTTACCAAAAAAGACTTTGGGAAATAAATATTTACATTATTTTTAGATAACAAGCAAATCTGTACCCTTGAAAACATTGCTTGTACTCATAATTTTTTTTCAATAATGTTCCAATAAGACCCTCCCTTTTGGTCAGATTAAGTAATTATCTTAACTCAAATTTAATGACAAGTACATATTTTGAGACAATGTAAAAAATGATACAGTAAATTTTAAAGAAGTAAAAATTTTTTCTTTGATTAAAGAGGCAGTTACCAAAATAATCAATGCACGCATTCATTAAAGTTCTAGTCTCCAAAATCATAAAAAATATTGTGAATTCTTCTGTAGGGAATTAAAGAAGAATAAAATTTTTAAAATACCTGCATAGTTACTATCCTATCATCAACCATAACTTCTTTGGTTAAGAAGTCAGCACCGATAGTTGCCTTATATTGATTACTGAATTTTTTATTAACATATTGATTCATTAAAGAAGTTTTTCCTACGCCTGAATCTCCCAAAATTATAACTTTAAGTAAAACTTTCTTGCGTGATGCCATTTTGATACTCTAAAAATTATTTATAAATTTTATAACTTTTTCTTAAGCAAGCAAATTAATACTTTTAAAAGTCTTACTTTTTATAAAACGAAAAAGTAGATAAATTAATTTTTGATAGATATTTTAAATACCCTATAAAACTTAAGTACTTTTAGTCAACAACGCATTATCAGCCAGTGTAAGGTATTCTGCATAAAGAAAAAAGAAATTTTTGTAATTAAATAATGTTAGCTTTAAAATTAATCAAATTAAATATCATATTGTCATATATCTTTATACAATAGGTTTACAAAAAAATGATTAATCTTATGACTCATAAATATATTCGCTAACAAAGAAATAATATATTTTAATAAAAATAGCTAAAAATATTAAATTATGAACATACTTTCTTGAAATTTAATAAAAGGTGTTATATAAAATTAAATAAACATTTATTTGACGAATTAATTTTTTTTTAAATAAAAAAAGTAATGTATTGTAATTAATAATATTATTGTTGTTGTATAAGCTAATAATTCAAATTAAATTCAATGCAGTGATGTGTATGCATATACTGATTGAACGTCAATCGAAAAATACTTTTCTCCTCTCTCTTTGTCTCTCAAAAAGAAAATTCCTTTCTAAAAATTACTTGATGTTTAAAACGATTAAAATATAAAAAAATTACTTTTAAAATTTAATTTTATAAAGGAAAACTTGATCCTTTTTTGATTGCGTCGTACTTTAAAATGTCTAATGTGTCTATACTTATTTGCACTAAAAAAGAAAGTAAGAAAAACGGAGTCGAGTCCAGTGATAATAACTTATTTGATGCACAACCAAATTAAACTTTTTATTGTTTGCAGCTACTCTTTGCACTTGATTTATAAAACGTATTTTTAAAATCCTTTTTTTTTTAAATAAAAGTTCAAAAATTTTACTAATAAAAAATAATTGCTGAAATCACCTCGAACTCGAGAGCAGAACGGAGAATTGTGTTTATTGCTTTTGATATATAGACTGTGCGCTGCGCGCATAGAAAATGGCGTTATGCGTGGCAACTGGTTGTAGTGGTATTGTATAAGCAAATTAATTTTGCAAAACAATTACATGATATACATCAGGATAGGATGAGCCAGAAACTGCCTAATATAATTTAAATTTCGCGTATATTTTACATAAATGTCATATATAATATATTATATTTATATATTATATATGTAGATATACATTGTATACCTATTAGGGTGTTTCTTATTTCCCAAATTGACAGTAGAGGAAAACTATTTTTTTAAATAAAATTTTTTACCTATAGGCTAATAAAGGGTGCTGATTTATAAATAAAAATCGGTAAAAATCAGAAAAAAAATTTTTAAATCGTTGTAGGTAGAAAGCTTTTCAAAATCTTGCTAAAAACTTTTTACTACTAAAATGTATAACATATTTTATGATATTTGAACTTAATTTAAATATTTTATTTATTGAACTTAATTTACATTCAAGTTGGCACACTATAAACTGTATGTAAAAATTTTATTTCTGTAGATTAGTTTTATGAACTGAAGTATCATATTTTGGCCAGTACTTTTCTCTACGATTAGTTTAGGAAATAAGAAACACCCTAATATATATGTATATAAGGAAAAAATAAATGATAAAAAATAAATTTTTTTTCAAAAATACTTTTTTTTTATTAACTGAAATAATTTGTTGTATATTTAAAACATTTAAAAATTTTAAATGCTTTATTTACTTATATTTTTGTAAAAAAAAAAAAATAAATTAAGTATATTTAAAATTAAAGATAAGTTACTGGATCCTCAAAAACTTATCATATTTGTATATTCGGTCGGAGAAACTGAAATAAAATTATATAAATTAAGATTTAAATGTATACAAAAAATTCTAAAAATATTTGTATATAATTCTAATTCTAAATTTTATTTTATAAGATTTGATAAATAATTTTAAAAAAATGTCTCATACATTCTAATGCACAAGAAAAGCATTCATACATTTAAATATATCACCATTTATCCAAAATCATACATACAGAGAAATAAAATAATTTTATATGACTAACACACATTTTAATAAATTCTTATATAAATTAAATTCTAAAATAATTTTTTTATTTCACTCAATATTTAATTAAATGCAATCGAAAATTTTTTTTTTTGAAAATTAACTTCATCATTTTTAATACCAAACTCATGATAAGTATTATAATTTTATATAATACGTGTTTACATTATTTATAGTAATTGTTTTTACTATATTGAAATATATGATTTAGTTTAAATAGCTGTTCTTTAAATGGATATCTGAAAAATAAAAAATTTTGATAAAAAATCAAAAAAAGCTAATTATATACTTATAAAAATTACACATCACATAAATTAATACTACAGTTAAAAAAAAAATTATTAAATTGAAAAATTGAATATCACTAGTAGTTTTAACAATGAGATTTAACGATAGAAGACTTTTTATAGTTTTAATTATTCTTGTTTCTTCCATGTAAATTTTGAACGTTGACTTGTCATTTCTAATATAGCTTGACTTGAAATTGTTTTCGGATGAGAAAATGGACATCCTGGTTTCATACAGAATGGATGATACTTGCATTGTAAAGGAGGATGTGAAAATATGCATCCAGCTTTTGTACACGCTGATCCAAATTTACATTTTGGATGAACATATGCACATTTATCTCCAAACACGCAAGCAGGAAAGGAACTAAAAGATTTTAATTATTTTATGAATTTAAAATTTACAATTAGTTTGAAATAATAATTTTTAATAATAACCTGCAAGGTACTTCAGGGTGATAATAAGAACATGACATTCCTAATGTACAATTTGGCCAATAGCGGCATTTTTCTCCTGATTTATCTTCTAAAGTTGAAACAACTGAACTTAATGGCTTATTCTCAACACCTAACATAAAAATTTATAAAATAATGTAAAGAATAAATGTATAAAAAAAAAAAAAAAATTCATTTACTTGTAGTTGCTGTAATTGGTGCTACAGAATTGACTGTTGTATTTTCAGGACTTGGAGAACGGGATCGAGTATAAACAATAGGAATTATTTTTCTTTTTTTTGTTGAAGAAGAATTACTTTCATTTTCAGAATTTTGTTTTTTTAATGCTTCAAGCTTTTGTTTTAAGTAAAAATTTTTCAATTCCCTATTACTATTTTTCTTTATTTCAAGCTTAGGTTTTTCTTCAATCCAAGTATAAGGCTTAGATTGATTTTTTTGATTTTTTGGTAAAAACTTTTGTTCTGCATTGATATCATAAACTTCATGATTCTGTAAATTATATTTTTTGCATAAGCTTAAAAATAATCAAAATTTTTTTATCAATAAACAAAATACCTTTATTTCATGATTTTCATCTTCATCAGAACTTATTTCTTTTTTTTTAGTCACATTATTATTGTATCCATTTAAAGTAACTAAAAATTTTGGATTTGTACGATTATTTTTTTCAAAGAGAGATTTTACAAATTTCATTTGTTCATCATCGTCTTCATCATCGTTGTCATTGTCATCATGATTGTTAACTTCTTCATAATAATCATCATCGTTGTCATCTTCTGTTTGGGGTGTGGGAGCTAAAAAGAATGATAAATAAGCATTTTGTTTTTATGAAAAAAAACTAAGTATTAAATATAAATAAATAATATTCTCTAAATATTATTTTCTAAAATGACAGCGAGAAAAAAAGTTTTTAAAAATGAAACCTCAGATCAAAAGAATTATATATTGATGAATATTTAATTGGAAGGATTAAGTTGACAAGGTAATAGACAGGTGTATGATGGTAAATAATATTCAGTTATAGGTTTAACCTCAAATATATATTTTAAATGTGTGTTATGTGTACTGTGTAACGTACAGTAGGAGACTGACTGGGGGGATTCCCTTACTCCTTATACATGGCATACTCTCTAATACATAGATAAATGATATAGTCTCAATTACAATAACATCACACCTCCTTAATTGAGATTATAGAATACATATTTAAAATATAATTAAATATTAATTTTTAAAAAATTACATAAGTATAATATCACCTCCTTAATTTTTAAAAATAAAAAATAAATAAAAATAAAAAATTTTAATATATTTTTAACAATAACATCAAAAAGAAAGAAAGAAGAGTATCTAATAATAATATATAAAAAATAATATAAAAAATTTAATAATTTTCTTATAACTTAATCAATTAGTACTTTTTTTGTTTTTGTTTTAGAACGTGCATAAATGTACATTTTCTATTTGATCATTGTTTTCATGTGTATCAGGCTCGATATCAGCTGAATTTTTAAAATCTTGATGTTGGCTTGGATTGCGCGTAATAAAATGTTGTTCGATGTGATCATCACATTCCGCTTTACTTGCTTCTTCTATGATTTTATTTTTTATCAAATCTGTGGTTATTTTGATGTTTGAGTTGCTGACGGCCATTATCATTGGTTTATAATAATTTGGCAACCCTGCTAACATAAGTGATGCAACAAGTTCGTCTGCACTGATAAACTTGACGTTGATCTGAGCGCCCGTGCCAAGTGTCAGATCCCTAAACTAAAATAAGTTAGACTCCCGTATTCCGGACATTAGACTCCCCGAAAAAAACCCTATTACCTTTAGCGGTGCAATAATTTGCTAGTCTAAATTTTTTTGTTCAAAATGTTCGCTAGTCGTTAGCTAGTCACTGCTAGGTCAGTTATTCGTTAGCTAGTTAATTAGTTTATTAATAAATTAAGAAATAAACAAGTGCCACGGTAGCTACAGCATGAATTTTTAATCATCGAAAACTAATAAATAATAGCATTTTGGGCCTTGAAACAAATTTTAAATGTTATCTAGTCGTTAGCTAGTGCAAAATTTATAATAATATTAAGTATTTATTATAAATTTATTGAATAAATAATATTTATTTGAAAGCTCCGCAAAGATGTCTTTAGTTTAGTAATTTTCTCACTGCGCATGATCTAAGGAAGTTACTAACTTTAAAGTAGGCGGTAAAATGGGCACTCTTTTTCATCGACTTTTGAAAAAGTCAAATTTTTTTAAAAATGAAAATTAGAATTTTAAAAAAAAAGTTAATATCATTTGACTAATTTGTAATAAATTCTTGGAGTTTTCTGGTAGAAAAATTTTAACTTTAAGGGGAGAATTCCATTTTAAACAAAATTTTTTTCGATTTTTTTTTGTTTTCATAAAAGGTTTTAATTTATCTTTAAGAATGTTTACTTAAAAAAAATTATCATTGTTTAGAGGAAAACTGGAAGCCCGATTTTCGAATTTTTACCCCAAAATGTTCTATTTTGAGCGATTTTAGCCTGGAATTTCAAACATTAAAAAAATTTTTATTTGTTACTTTGAAAACATATTTTTTTAATTCAAAATTTGAATATCCAACTTCGGGTTTCCTTCGAGCTAGGTATCAATATTAACCCTATTTTTTTTTTATTTTTAAGATGACCCAAAATGGAGTTGACTATTTCATTTTTTATCTGGACATAATTATAATTGTTCTTTTTTTGTATTTTTAAAGCAAAAACTTCGAAAAATTTTGAGGAAAAAAATTGAAGAAATTAAATACAAAAAAATATTGTCAACATTTTACTCCAGTCAAATCACAGTTTTGGTTGTATGCGAAAAGGGAATTTTTTATTTATTGTTTTTCAGGGGTTGTTTTTGATAATTTAAGGACGGAACGCTCATTTCTCAAATAAATGATCCCGAAATTCATGATCAGCTACCCAAAAAACCTATACTATGGACCAATTCTGATTGCAGCCCACGGTTGACTAGATACAATTTTAAATAAAATTCTAGGTATCTCCGAAATTCTCCTAGAGGTCCTAAAAAAAAACAGAAAAAAATTCGTTCCACGCTTGTTAAATGGATTCAGATCTTGTTAAATGGATTCAGATCTATCTTAAAATAAGAGACAAAAATTTTTATAGTAAATGCACTTTTTATAAATATAACGAGATAGGACTATTTTAGGCTCATATGGTTGAAAAAAAGTTTTTTTTTTACCTGGACAATACAAAAAAAATTTTTTTTATTTTTGGGCCACTTCTAGTTTCATTTTAAGCTAGCTTTGCAGTTTTCAATGGGTGTTATCCATTACACGAAATAACTTTAATTTATTTAACCCTATTAAAAAATTATTCGCATATCCAGTGGGGTGGGGGGGGGCGAAGGGGGTGATCGTCCCCTCCAAAGGCCTGGGGCGTCAAATATATCTAAGGGCGCAAAATTCGTATTTGCGATACTTGCATTTAATTTATTATGCAAAATATTTTAAATATTATAAAACTTTGATATTTTTTTATAATCAGGGTCAAAAAAACGATTTAGGTATATTCACTGATTAACAACAACAAAAAAAGTTATTTTACACGGTTTATGATTTCACAAAAAAAATTTAATGTTTATAGTAATAATAGAAATGGTTTCAAGATTTTTTTTTTTAAATTTTATTTGTCATATGGCGGATGTTTGAAGAATTATAGTGAAATTTATATGTGCTTGTTCTCAGAAATAGATTTTGATATGTTGTAAAGTAATAAAATTGTACTTGAAATTGACCAGAAAAGGGATATATACTATATGTATACATTTATATATATATATATTATAGTAGTATATTTTAATTGCTTTATCATATAAACATTTTTTTTAGTATTTAAAAAAAAAATTTATGTGTCTAGGTGTTTTTAGAGGCAGCTGTGATTTCTAAGTTAGATTTTATTTTCGTGATTTTGGAAGTATTGTTTGGATTTATTTAAAAAAAGTGTTAATTAAATTATTAATTATACACATTATAACCATTCATATTATACTATAGAAGATATATAAATATAATTTACTAAGCCAAAAGTACCTGTAGAAATCAAATAATTATGCAGATATTTTTCATAATTTTCAGCAACTAAATAATGGGCGAATTCGTTTCAAAATCTCTAAAATAATGGGCGCATTCCATCCACGGCTCAACGAATGTGTTAAGTGGAGGTTTATAAGATAGCTTTATAAAAATTTTAAAATTTTAATTGATTACGACATAAAAAGTCACATTTTTATACAAGTACACACAAGCAGATGCTCACGTAAATAGGCAAAAAATAGTAAATTTTTAATCAAGGGAGCAAATACAAAGATGATGCAGATGATAAAATAGTTGTAAATTTCTGAAAAATAGTTGTCAGTTTACAACTTTTTTCGTAAATTTACAACAACGAAAAATCGAGAATACTCGAATTTTTTTGTTAATATTTTCAATTTAGTAAATTTACCAATTTTTTCGAGAATATATTATTGTACACTCTATTAATATACTATATTTTTGTTAATCTAAAAGAGTTACTTTTTACAGTGTGAATAAAATAATTTTTATTCTCAGGGATTCTTGGATTAACGTTTTCGCCGAAATGTTTGAAAAAATATATTAATTTTGGCAAAAAATTTCTGATGCTCGAAAATTGTTTTTTTTTTTGTTGAGATTTTTATTAAATTTTAGGGATTTAAAAAGACTTAATTATCTCAAAACCGATGCATTTTTTATATTTACATATGATTTGGAAAAAGTTTTTCTTTTTACCTGCACTACAAAAAAAATTTTTTTTTTCTTTTTGGGCCACTTCCTGTTTCATTTTTAACGTATTTAATTTTTCAAATCGACTGACATGTTGAAATTTGCTACAATTGAAAAACGTGAACACGAAATCGGCGATGGATGCCAAAAAGATTTTGCCACTATTATGTAAAAACCGTGTTTTTCGTATCTGAGCTACCCCAAATATTCAAAATAACTTTTTTGGTAAATAAAATTTTAAAAATTAGATCAATAAATCTAATTCCAGGGAAAAACCACTCCAGAAGAAAAAAAAACTTATCTTTTTACGATGAAATTTAGCCAAGTTATCGTCAATTTAAGATTTTACTCAACTTTGTCTTAAAAATGATTGAAATTTTATTGAAAATAGCCTGTTCAAAATCTTAAATTGACGATAACTTGGCTAAATTTCATCGTAAAAAGATAAGTTTTTTTTCTTCTGGAGTAGTTTTTCCCTGGCAATTAGATTTTCTTATCTATTTTTTTAAATTTTATTTACCTAAAAAGTTATTTTGAAAAGTTAGGGTTACTCAGATACGAAAAAAAAAAGAAAAAAAATTTTCTTTTTACGATAAAATTTAGCCAAGTTATCGTCAATTTAAGATTTTACTCAAATTTGTTTTAAAAAAGATATTGAAAAAAGTATATTTTTTAACTTAAAATATGCATTATTTGCTTGATTATTATGGTAAAATACTAATTAATAAATAAATTTTTTTTTAATCGTTTTCTTTTTCCCTGAGTATTCATTTCATCAAGAAAGAAATAATTTTTATTGACAAAATTTTAATTTTTAGGTCAAAAACCAATGAAAATCTGTGTTAAATAAATTATGCTATACTTACATTTTTCAAAGGCTTCAGACCTAAAAGTTAAAATTTTGTCAATAAAAATAATTTCTTTCTTAAAGAAAAATACTTCAGGAAAAATTAATCGATATTAAAAAAAAAAAATTATTATGATAAATTGGCTAAATTTCATCGTAAAAAGAAAAGTTTTTTTTTCTGGAGTGATTTTTTCCTCAAAATTTTTCATCTAATTTTAGAAATTTTATTTACAACAAAAATTATTTTGAAAATTTGGGGTAGCTTAGATACAAAAAAAACCCAGTTTTTTGACATAAAAGTGTCAAAATCCTTTGTCGAAATTTCCGATTTCGTGTTAACGTTTTTTGTTTTTAACTACCAGAAAATCATGGTGGTAGTTGCAGCTATTTTTGGTGCTGATAAAACGTATTTTTCATTACACGCTGCAAAAAGTTTCTTACTTTCGGACGATCTTTTTTTGGCTTTTAATGAAAAACTATGTGTTGAACATGGGAAAAAATGTAGGAAATTTTATTTTAAATTCTGTCTGCACTCGTTCGCTGCGCTCACTCATGCATACAACTGCATTGAAAGTCAAGTCCTATTTTTTTCCCTTGTTGAACAAATAGATATTTTCGTAGAAATGCACATGTGTCGGTTTTTAGCTAAAAAAAAGAACGGAATTTTTTTTTTCTGCCTATCAAGCGATATCAATGTAACTTTTTATTGGTAAATTTTCCCAAAAATTACTAAAAACTAATGTATACGGATACTCCAATAAGTAGAAACGAAATTTGTACTGCCCCCTGTTTTAGCTAACTTTGGCTAATTTTGACAGACTAAGATAATGATTGTAAGTGCTCGCATTTAAATGTCACATCTCTTTTTTTTTAGTCAAACCGACACATTGACTAACATTCTAAAAAAACTGGGGCAAATTTCGTCATGGTATACATGATTGCCGGAAAATTTGAAAAATTAAATCCGCTAAAAATGAAACCGCCTAAAAAGAAAAACTTTTTTTTTTGTAGTCGTTCCAGATTAAAACAAAAACTTTTTTCCAATCATATAATTTTTGTTTCCGGTGTTCTAACATGGATCTAAATTTCGGGATCATTTATTTGAGAAATGAGCGTTCCACCCTTAAATTATCAAAAACAACCCCTGAAAAACAATAAATAAAAAATTCCCTTTTCGCATACAACCAAAACTGTGATTTGACTGGAGTAAAATGTTGACAATATTTTTTTGTATTTAATTTCTTCAATTTTTTTCCTCAAAATTTTTCGAAGTTTTTGCTTTAAAAATACAAAAAAAGAACAATTATAATTATGTCCAGATAAAAAATGAAATAGTCAACTCCATTTTGGGTCATCTTAAAAATAAAAAAAAAATAGGGTTAATATTGATACCTAGCTCGAAGGAAACCCGAAGTTGGATATTCAAATTTTGAATTAAAAAAATATGTTTTCAAAGTAACAAATAAAAATTTTTTTAATGTTTGAAATTCCAGGCTAAAATCGCTCAAAATAGAACATTTTGGGGTAAAAATTCGAAAATCGGGCTTCCAGTTTTCCTCTAAACAATGATAATTTTTTTTAAGTAAACATTCTTAAAGATAAATTAAAACCTTTTATGAAAACAAAAAAAAATCGAAAAAAATTTTGTTTAAAATGGAATTCTCCCCTTAAAGTTAAAATTTTTCTACCAGAAAACTCCAAGAATTTATTACAAATTAGTCAAATGATATTAACTTTTTTTTTAAAATTCTAATTTTCATTTTTAAAAAAATTTGACTTTTTCAAAAGTCGATGAAAAAGAGTGCCCATTTTACCGCCTACTTTAAAGTTAGTAACTTCCTTAGATCATGCGCAGTGAGAAAATTACTAAACTAAAGACATCTTTGCGGAGCTTTCAAATAAATATTATTTATTCAATAAATTTATAATAAATACTTAATATTATTATAAATTTTGCACTAGCTAACGACTAGATAACATTTAAAATTTGTTTCAAGGCCCAAAATGCTATTATTTATTAGTTTTCGATGATTAAAAATTCATGCTGTAGCTACCGTGGCACTTGTTTATTTCTTAATTTATTAATAAACTAATTAACTAGCTAACGAATAACTGACCTAGCAGTGACTAGCTAACGACTAGCGAACATTTTGAACAAAAAAATTTAGACTAGCAAATTATTGCACCGCTAAAGGTAATAGGGTCCGAAAAAAGCAGTTTGACACACTAATATCAAAGTATATAATAGTATGATAGTATATTATAACAGTTATGTATATTATATTGCATAACATGTGTTTCTTAACAACAATAGGTAACGTCAACGTTATTTTTTTAATTGGAGTTTGGAGTTAAACATCAGTGATAATTTATTTAAATGGAAAAATTTTTAGAATAAATTAATTTCAGCCATCGCCCATCTTTATTCATTTTTAATGTAAAAATATTGTATTTTTTTATTTATATTATTTACGGAAATATCTTCGGACTTCGATATTGCATATAACCTGAAAATTTTTATTTCTATATTTATGTTTTAGTTGTATATATTATTATATTTAAATAAATAATTATAAGTATTTCTTTACTATATATGCTATACTTTTATACAAAATATAACAATAATTTATAGTAATTGGTAATTATATAAATTTTTAACAAAGTTCAGTTTTAAATTAAAAAAATTAAATTATTATAATGCGCGACATATCACTCATTGAAAAATAACAATTTCACTCCTCGAAACCGAGTGTTAGACTTCCCGAAACGGAGAGTCTAACTGATTTTAGTTCGTGAGTTTGACGTTTTGTAATTGGCATTCAGATCAACGTCAAGTTTCCCAGTGTGGAAGTTGAAGACCTGTGTTTCGGAGTCGTCGAGCAGCGGTTATTATTTTTGAAATATAAGCATGCGCAGAATCACAATCCGTTAGTTTAGTTGTACATAATTCTTGGAGATGATTTACCCTACTGCTTAAAGACGTATCCGAAAAAATGTCTTTTAATTTTTTCCAAATGCTTTTAGCATCATCTGATGAATCGAAATGAACTCTGACATTAGCATCAATCGTAATAACTAAATATGCGCGCATTTCCTGCAATTTTTTAGTATCTGTTTCTGCTGGCTCTCCTTCTAGCACATTCCATAAACCCGTGATTGTAGCACAAGCTTGTATCTCATCGGCCCAATCAAAATAATTTTCTTGACCAATAAGTCTTTTCACAGATTGAAAAATACCGAAATTCTTGGCATAATTACTTGGTTGAGTCGCCATTTTTGAAAAAAGCACAGACACATTTAGAACACACGCCTATAACTCCGATTTACCGAAAAATACTTTGACCTATAGACGAGTTAATACCTTGATTTATATTATTCGTGTGCAAAAGGGCTCCATAACCTGATGAATATTTAATTGGAAGGATTAAGTTGACAAGGTAATAGACAGGTGTATGATGGTAAATAATATTCAGTTATAGGTTTAACCTCAAATATATATTTTAAATGTGTGTTATGTGTACTGTGTAACGTACAGTAGGAGACTGACTGGGGGGATTCCCTTACTCCTTATACATGGCATACTCTCTAATACATAGATAAATGATATAGTCTCAATTACAATAACATCATATATATATCAGATTTTGCTTTACAATGTGACATGTCATGTCAATTTCAGAGATGGAAAAATGAAATCCTGATTCATGGTGTCTAAAGATCAAATTATATTTAAAGTAAGGACATTTTAAGGGATTTAAAAGGATAAAAAGGGAAAAAAACTTATTAAAACTGGATTGCGTGTTAACACAAATATGAGCATGAGACTCATTCAACTATAACAGCTTTAACTTACATTCCAAATTATTTTAAGTTGAATTATTAGAAGTCCCTAAATTGAAATTATTCTAAGTCCCTAAACTTGACCTATTTAAAGTTAATCCTAAATTAATCAAGTTATTCCCCCCCGCCCTCCTCAATTCCCAGGCCTTCTGAAGGTACTTCTTCTTATAAACATGTTTCATTTAATTAATATATTAAGGCCCTGAAAACTTACATAGAAAAAAAAATTATTGTCATAAAATCTTCATTATGGCAAAAAAACTTTTTTTAAGAATATAAGGATTTAAAAGAATCTGCAGATATCCTCACTATCCGAAGGGTGTGTAGTCTGACACGGAAATTTTAAGGATATTTTTCAAATGGGAAATTTTTTTTCTGCGTATATTTTTTTAAAATAAGATTATTCTTTTAAAACCAAATAGATTTTTTTAGATTTTCACCAAGTTTGCATTTAGCATGCTTTTTTCAGTCTCATTCTCAACTGAGCAAAAATCTAATATAAAAATTTCCTACCTGAAGCTAAAAGCATCGTTTGTACACATATTTTATTTTCAGGTGAGAATTTTTCTCTATAAACCCATTTTAGAAAACATTATAAAGTCTAATAATAAATTTAATATTAATTTGTGAATAATAATACTTACAGCGTCGTTTTCTTCTGACAGCATTTGGGTTTTTTAATTCTATTTTTATTTTTTCCAAATTATCTGCAAGTTTTTGTTTTGCATTTAAATTAACAGATAACTTTTTTCCAGGTTGCCAAGATTTAGTTTCTTTTTTTGAAATTATATCTTTTTTATCCTTCAATTAATACATATATTATTAATAATTTTTAACCAAAATTATATTAAGTATTAAAATTACTTATTGTTAGTTGAGAAAAAAAACTTTATTTACTCTGCTGTTTTAAATTTAGGGATTGTAATCATTTATAATTTTAAAAATGTGGATCACTTTCAATTATTATTGTAAAAAGAAGTTATCTTTTAAAATTTATTTTTTTCATTATTAATTTCTCCTAGAAAAAGAAACGTTACAAAAACATTTTCTCTGCTGATATTTAAATAAATTTTAGTATGGTTTAAATTGCTTTTAGTTATAAAAATGACTTTAATTAACACATTCATTTCTGGTTCACCATTTTTCATATAAACCCATGTCATTAAAATTTTTTTAATCATTTTTTGCTTATTTACAGATAATCAAATCAAAAATGATACATTTAAATAGCCAGAGGAATTTTAGATCTTAAAACAGTATATAGTATCCATAAAATTATTTTATTCTATTGAATTACAATTACTTAAGAAAACAAAAAACTTTTAACAATCACAGTGATCATTTTCAGTAAATGGAATAACCCATTAATTTTTATTTTAGATTTGAATTTTTGATCTTAATTAAAAATTAAATTTAGTTGTTAAAATTTATCTCAATATAAAATAGGAAAATAATAAACTTAATAGTACTTAAGAATTTAAAGCTTAAAAAACAATTACCTTTAGGCAAGGATCTTTCTTACGCTGGGTAACAACAGATTTGTTAGCTTCAGCAACAGCTTTTAAAAGTAAAGATTGTGTAGCTCTTTTTTGAGATGGTTGTAATGGTTTTAAAGGCCTTGGTGTTACTATAACTTTACTTGATAATTTACCTTGATCTTGAGTATCTTCATCATCGTCAATTTCTTCTTCGCTCATTATTTCAGATCTTTTATTTTTAAGTAAAATTTTATGCTTAAGATTTTTTACCGAATCAGGTTTCTTTATTGCAATAATTTTTGACCTCAATGAAGTAGTCAGTGATTCTGAGTCCAAGTCGTCATAGATATCTTCTAAAATATCTTCATCGATAAAATCATCAGAATGAGTTGGTTCAATCTTTTTGCCCAATCTACTTTTGACATTACTTATTTTAATAATTTTCCGTGAGTCATTTGACATTTTAGGTTCATCATCATCTGAAGCTTGATTTGTTATCATACCTAAACGAGATTTTACGGAACCTATTTTAACTAACCTTTCTTTATTTCTTGTACTAGTAATTTGAATTCCTTTAATGTTTTTATAATTATCATTTTTTATTTGATCAATGTTTGATTCATTATTCTTTTTTAACCTTATTACATTATCTTTTTTGCTGACTTTATTATTTTCTGAACTTATTTCGGATTCTTTTGTATCCAAGCGAATTTTTTTTGATGGCGAAAATTTACCATTATCAGTTTTATCTTGGATCTCCTGTTTATTATTACTAGGAGCAAATATTCCAAGTCGAGATTTAATTGTAACCACGGAAGATATTTTTGGCTTAGAGCTCGTTAATAAATCATTTTCTTTTATTTTTATTGATTCATTTAATTTTATTTTTTTTGGATCTACTTTATCAGGAGTTTTACTTTTTCTAAAAGCATCTGATGATCTTTTCAAAGGAATTATTTTTTTTACTTCAAACTTTTTAGTTTTCTCTTTAGACGGAGATTCAGACAATTCTGGTGATGAAATAGCTGACCAAATTCTTTTAGGGGTAGTTGATGGTTCATCTTCTGTATTTAAATTGTCATTGGTTTCATTTAATTCATTTGTTTCTAAAATTTTATCTGCAGAATTGACTTTTGAATTTGTAGTGCTTGTTATCTTTTCAGAATCTAGAGAGTCTTCCAATGCAGGGGTTTTGTTCTCTTTAGAATTATTTGTTTCTTTAGTAGAATCTTGTGAATCTATCTTTTCTTCATTCAATAATGCTAAGTCGCCAACTAATTGGTCAAACTCATTATCTCTATCTTTTTTTACCTTATCTGTTAGCTTATTATCTAATGGCTCTTCTTTCTTAATGACTTCTTCTTTTATGTTTGATATTGGAGTAAATTCTTTCTCGTTTTTCTTTTTAGCAATGGTTACTTTTTGTAATTTTTTAAGAACTTGGTCATGTAACCAATCGACAAAAGTTTGAGTACTATCTTCTAAAAATAAAAATAAGTCTTCATGCATGTGCTGACGAGATTTTTTGTTAACAACCATAACGAGAATATAGTCAGGTAATTCTTCGTCGTAGCGAACTCCTAATTCAAGTAACTTTGCTTGAATTGCACTCTAAAAACATTAATTGTGCAAATTAAAAAACTAATATGTAAATACCAGATTTGCGTTTCCATTATTTACAATATTTTATAAAGAGATAAAAATTAAACACATAAAATAAAAGATTAGAATAAAAATTACCCTTAATTGATTTGTGATTTCCACCCCACGGATATCCATTTTGAAAAATTATATTTGAATAACTTTTTTTTAAATTTCACAACGTTTCTTTTTTAACTAATTTTAATATTTAATTACTATTTGGTTCATTCTGAAATATTTTATATTTTTAGCAAAAACGAAAGTTTTTTGGAGCCTTCGCCATGTTTAGTTTATAACTTAAACATTAAGGTTTTATATGTTTATTATTATTTCTACTGATTTACTTAATATACCATTTGCTTTGCCTCTTTATCTATTCAATGTACAAATTTACGTAATAATAAAGGATAGAAGATGAAGTTTATTTTGCAGTAATCGCTTTTATCGATAATTATAAAAGTAGAAACCACGAATTGTGGGGTAAATACAAAAAGTTTTTATTTTGTTTTTAATTAAATTACATAATAAATAATAATAATTAATTATTTCTTTATACTCTTATTTTTAATCAAATACTTTGTGATCTACTCATTAAAATGAAGTAAAAAAAAAAATTAATAAACAATGTAATTTCAATCTGCAAAGTAATTTACTTTAGTATTCTATTTTAAATAAATTTTTGGACGAAAGTACGTATTGCAAAAACTATTGCAAATTTTTGCAATATAAAAATTATATTTTCATAATAATAGTAAGTATTTCGATTTTGACGTCAAAAAATAATTATTGAAGTTTGTTTTAGACTCTGTATGTTCTTATAGACGTTACAGTGTATTAGTCCTGCTTGACATGGCGGGTGCTCTTGTACGTAGTTTTTCTGTCCCGAAGAAACAATTGGGTAAATTGATTATTCATTTATTTAATTATTTTGTAAATAAACAAATATTTATTTAGGTATTTTTTTTGGAAGTTATAAATTATAAAACTACGCAAAGTGTTTTTTTATCATATTTTAAATAGTTACATAACCTTAATCAATTTTTTATTAAAGGTGTTCTTGGATCAGTTTTAAGTAAATTACCAAACAGAAATTATGCAGATGCTGCACCTGAAGGAAAGGTAAATTTTTTTTCTCTATATAAAGTTATTTTTAATTTTATAATTTAACAATTTTAATGTTTTTTAATTTTACTTAAGTTTATCAAACCAATTTGAATGCCAATAGTTCAATATTTACATGAAAGAAATACACATTTATATAAAAACTTTGTTTTTAATAAAAAAATTTATATAAAAACTTTGAGAAAATCTCAAATAATTTCAAAAACAGTAGTTTTTTACTTTATTGCATTACAAATTGCAATAAAAATTAAGTAGAATAAAGTTATATTATAAAAATATTATATCTTGAATTTAATTTATTTAATTTATTCTTTTTTGATTGTTAAGGCTTAGAAATAATTTATAAAATTTATTGCACAAATATAAATAAATTATAGACCTTTTTGGATTAGTAAAAGTTAAAGTAATGCAGTTATAAGGTCCACCCAGAAAATAGTCTATAATTTATTTATTTAAAACTTTGTTTAGCTTTTTTGTAATATTAAATTAATAGAAATGTTGCTTTTGTAATAATAATTAATTTTCATAAACTTACATTAATAAAGTTAATAAATAATAATAATTAATAAATATTTTATTTATTTAGTATTAAGTGAAATTAAAAATATGTTTTCAGAAATTTGGCTCTCCCTTAAATGATCAAGATCGGATTTTTACTAATTTATATGGTAGACATGATTGGAGATTGAAAGGAGCCCTTCAAAGGGGTGATTGGTATAAGACTAAAGAAATTCTTGATAAGGGTGCCGATTGGATAATCAATGAAATTAAAGTTTCTGGGCTCCGTGGAAGAGGAGGCGCTGGTTTTCCATCGGGAATGAAATGGTCATTCATGAATAAGCCATCTGATGGAAGGCCAAAGTATCTAGTTATTAATGGAGATGAAGGTGAACCTGGTACATGCAAAGATCGTGAAATTTTACGTCATGATCCCCATAAGCTTGTTGAAGGCTGTTTAATTGCTGGTAAAGCCATGGGAGCTTGTGCAGCTTACATATATATACGAGGAGAATTTTATAATGAAACAGCCAACATTCAACTAGCAATTGCTGAAGCATATCAAGCTGGCTTAATTGGAAAAAATGCATGTGGCTCTGGATATGACTTTGATGTATATATACAAAGAGGTGCTGGCGCTTATATTTGTGGAGAAGAAACTGCTCTAATAGAATCTATTGAAGGCAAACAAGGAAAACCAAGACTAAAGCCACCTTTTCCAGCTGATGTTGGACTGTTTGGTTGTCCAACAACAGTGACAAATGTTGAAACTGTGGCTGTTGCACCTGTAAATAAGTTTCAAATACATTTAATATATTTTAAAATGATTAAAGTATTATCATAGCAACAATTTTGTTTTAGACAATCTGTCGTAGAGGAGGCAGTTGGTTTGCATCATTGGGTAGACCACGTAACAGCGGAACAAAACTTTTTAATATTTCAGGACATGTAAATAATCCATGTACAGTTGAAGAAGAAATGTCAATTCCATTAAAGGAGTTATTAGAAAGACATGCAGGTGGGGTTATTGGAGGTTGGGATAATCTTCTAGGTGTTATTCCTGGAGGCTCTTCAACCCCGGTTATTCCAAAACAGTAAGAAGATAAAATATTTGATTTTAAAATGCAATTATTTATTTTATAAAATAAATATTTTGTTTGATTAACAGCTTGTGTGAAACAGTGCTTATGGATTATGATGATTGTGTTAGAGTTCAAAGTTCTTTTGGGACAGCAGCTATTATTGTTATGAATAAACAAACAGATATAATCAAAGCTATTGCTCGACTTATAAGTTTTTACAAACATGAATCTTGTGGCCAGTGCACACCATGCAGAGAAGGTATTAGTTGGATGTACAAAATAATGCAGAGGTAAGTGAAAATTAAAAAAATTAAATTTAACTTTATTTTTAAAATACAAAAATTTTGTACGTCAAATTGATTTCTGTTGTTAAATTTCCCATGGGAGTATTAATATAATTTTTTGGTACTTGTGTATTTTTGGTCCACGACCAAAATGACTTAAAATTATTGATTTTGGCTTTCCCAAATTGACAGAAAAGGATCTAATTTTTTTTTCTTATTGGGTTCTTGAGAAAGACCCTTTTTCCATCAATTCGAAAAAAACCATAATCTTTTTAAGTTCTCACCACTTTTGAATTGAGGGGGATGGCTGGCTTGAAAAAGAATTGCTTATATATTAAAAAAAAATTTCAGAATTATTTTTTGTAATTGATTTTGTAACATAAGAATGAATTAAATTACTAGTTAATAAATCATTAATATTACTTAAATATTCAAAGCAAATGAGCAAAGGATACACTGCCTTTAACAAAAATATTTGAAAATTCTCAAATTAAGGAGATTCATTAGTTGAAAAAAATGATGAGAGTATGTAACAAAACGTGAATAATATTGAAGTTTAAACCTTTTTAACCTAAAATCAACTTTTCTTTACCTACGTCGCCGACTTAATTAATTTTTAAAGAATAAAATTAAACTGGTATTTTAATATTGCCCTTATGGAAAAATTGTCTTAGGCCTTAAAAAAAGTAGTAGGGTATTAATGAAAGAGGACGATAAAAGTTAATAAATCTGATAAATAATTATTTAAAGATTATACTTTATTGACTTTTTTTTCAAAAATTTAATAAAAAACATATAATAACACGTAACGCAACCAAAAAGCTGATTATTTTAGTTATGTTCTTTTATATTACTTTTGTTTGAAATAATCTTGGTTGAAATGAAAATATAAAAAACCATTGATAAGGAAGGTATACCTTTCAAAATAAAATTAAAAAAAAAAAAACTGTCGGTAATTGCAATACCTATACGAAAATGTAGAACTAAAGAATGAACCTCCTTAAATAAAACAAGATTTTATAGATTAAATTTGTATTTATAGATTTGTCCAAGGAAATGCTGAAGTACATGAAATTGATATGCTTTGGGAGCTTACAAAGCAAATTGAATTGCATACAATTTGTGCACTTGCAGATGGTGCAGCTTGGCCAGTTCAAGGCTTAATTAGACATTTTAGGCCTGAAATAGAAGACCGAATAAAAAATTTCAAACAATTAGCAATTAAAAATTAAAAAGTAAAAACTTATAAATGAATTTTTAAGTAATAATTGTTAATTTATTCTTTTAAAAATATGTAAATACTATATTTATAGAGTTGATATACTATATGATTTTTATGTTCAATTTATTTTAAATTCAATAGCTTTTTTTTTTGTTAATTTAATTATTTTTAGTAATAAGAAATGAAATAAATATTTTATGTAAATATTAATTTAAAGTTTTTTTTTTCTTTAGAAAGTTGTAAATTATTATTTTCTATATTTAATGCTTTAAAAATTATGTTTAATAAGTTTGTAGTAAGTCAATAGCAATAAGCCTATTGTTACAAATTAAAAAAATTCAATTAAACTTTTATTTTTTATTTTATGCAAATTTGAAATAAAACTTCTTTATATAAAAATAAAAAAAATTTTTTTATCTATTCAAATCCAAAGAGTAAATAATATGGATTTTCTATATAATGTTTCCATAGATTTGAAAATTTGGCCAGTGTTACGCCATCAACGACTCGATGATCAGCAGCCCAGCTAACTGTTAAAATATTAGCTGCAAATACTTCATCTTTATCATTGAATCGGGGTAATTTTTGAATTTTTCCTATTGCACCTATAGCTATTTGAGGAGGAAGTATAACTGGTTTTGTGTATGTGCCACCAACCTAGAAAATAAATATATTTATTTCTTAAATTCGTAACTGAATTAATTAATTACTTACAATGCCAATATTGGAAAATGAAAAAGTCCCTCCTGTCAAATCATTTGGGGGGATAGCAGATTTCTTTCCAAGAGTTTGAATTCTATTAAGCTCTTTTGCTATTTCATTTATACTTAAATTTTGTACATTTTTTATATTTGGAACAACTAAGCCACCAGGTGTATCCATAGCAAATCCTATATTGTGCTGCTTTATAATTTTAGTTGATTCTTTTTTAACGTCTATTAATGCATTAATTTCTGGATACTGCAATAAAGCTTTTGATATGGCTTTCAAAAAAAATGGCATGTATGTTAAGTTAATATTTTGATCTTGAAATATATTTTTTACTTCTGTTCTTAACTGCATAAGTTTTGAAACTTCGCATTCGTCACTGTACATAAAATGAGGTATTGACTAAAAAATACAATTGTTACGTTATGGACTAATTATTGATTTTATTTTTTAGTTTGGTGTCTATGACATAAAGATCGTTTGCATTGGAGTCTTAAAAGAATTTTTTGATAACGAATATTTTAGTTCCATTTGGGGAGAGGAAGGAAATTTTGGATTTCAACTTTGGTAAAAACTCTCTTTTTATCAGTGTTCCGCAAGTTTAAATAGATTATCAAATAAACTACCCAAAACATTCGTTATCAATCCGCTAAATAAACGGATAAAAGATAAAAATATTTTCAATAAATACAAAACGCCAAACTATCTTTAAAAAACGCTTTAAAATATGGCCAAAAATGAGCTTTGGTGGGAAAGATAATCAGTTTTAAGCTTAATTAAGTTAATTTATGAGATATAGAAAAAAACTAAGTGGCAAAAAAGGTTTGTTCAAATTAATCTATTTTAGTTATTAACGCCTGACCGATTTTTCTTAGACACTTGCATTTTTCGGTAATAAAAACTGCATATTTTAGGCTGAAAAACTCACCCAGTAGATAATTCGGGTCGCTCTTTTCATTTCCGGAGCTCTTTTTTTGCTACAACTTCTGTGAAATGAGATATCAACCCCTAAGTGGGGTAAGTTTTCAAATTAATTCTTAAGGAATTCAAATGCAAAAAACTTTTAATTTAGCAAAAAAAAAATTATTGCTAGGACTCCTAAGAGAATGGTTGTATATGAAAAAAGCGACCCGAATTACCTAGTGGGTGAGTTTTTTAGCCTAAAATATACAGTTTTTATAACTGAAAAAATGCAAGTGTCCAAGAAAGTTCGGTTAGGCGTTATATATCTCAATTTCACGGAAATCTTACTGTTTACAAAAAAATTTAATGCAGCAAAATCAAAACTTCTACTATTCTCAAAATAATGAGGTAATTGAGTTTTTAATAAATACTATTGAGCCAATAAATGTAAATAAAAAACTTATAACCGGTTTGTGAACTCACAACTAACGAACATGGAACATGTTAAAATTTTTATTTTGAATCTTGAAGCCTTTATAATTTTAAGAAGAAAAAAATAATAATTTTTAGCTCCTAAAATCCTTATAATTCTATACTCCTTTATAAAATTATTCTAAGACCCTGACCCCCTGTCTATAAACATGTTCCTTATTAAAACTTATAACCGATTTGTGTAAACACAACCAAAATGCATGGAACATGTTTACTTACAGCTGAGGACTATAGGTTTAATGCATAATTGTTACGCTACATTACAATACAGATTATAAACCCAAACTATTCCCCTAAACGCGTATTATTCTAGGTCCTTAAATCGAAAATATTCTAAGTTCCTGAACCTGAATTATTACAATTCCCTAAAATTGAATTATTCTAAATCCCTAACTCGAAATTATTTTTAGTCCCGTTTGACCTCCCCTCTTTGATTTTCAGATTTCCTGGGTAACCGACGAAAATTTATAAACATCGTAGAAAATTACCAAATTTCTATGAATTTTAGATAATTTATGCTTCTTATAAACATGTTCCATGTTAATAGTACATTTTTAACGAAGGGAGCAAAAAAAAAGAATGGCCCAGATCGCACGTTAATTAGCTTCGCCTCGGATGGTAAACTGCGATCTGGGGTATTTTTTTTTTTGTTTCCATGGACAAAACGAAAATTTTCTTTCTCAGTGGGGTGAAAACGCGTTTTTTTCGATCTCGTTGCGGGGCGAAAAACGTGTTTTCGGCCCGCTAGGAAGAAAAATACATTTGCAGTTATATTAAAATTATGCCATCAATTAGATGGTTTGCATTGAATTAAAATCAATATAGCAATCCAAAAATATATTCATTAAAAAAAAATAAAAGGATTTCAAAAAAATTGAATTTTACTTGAAGACCATCATAAGCATAAGAATTCAAAGTATTTAAGTAGCAGCTTTGATTTAGCGGAAAGTTAATTTCCCATATAAAAAACTATCTTATCATTAGTTTTGCCTGTCATTTTCGTATGCATTTTTATCAAATTTCAATGTGTTTCAGAGTTGTGGATAAAAAGGGCTAGATTACGTTCGTATTATAAAACTTCTTATATTGTACTGTGTATAGTGTTATTTTGTCACGGTAAAAAATAAAAAAATTGAATCTGTTTAATTTTAGTATAAACTTTTTTTATAGTTTAAATTTAAATTATAGTTTAAAATTAAGCAAAATATATAAATCAACATTTTAATTAATTCACGAAACCAAAAAGATAGAAATTCGAATTCCATGCAAAGGGTCTATTCTCTGTTATTATACTTGCCAATGATTCAGTCATTGTTTTCCACATGTGTTTTGTATAAACTTTTGGCGTAATCTTAGGACCTTCTTGTAAATTAATAGATTCTTTTTCGACAGATAAACTTTCCTTATCGTCTTTTTTCTCAAGATTATTCAAATGCAGCAACAGATCTTCTTTCATAATTCTTCCATCTTTTCCTGTAGCTAAGACTTTGGATAGATCAATATTATTTTCTATAGCTATCCTTCGTACCGCAGGAGTAGTCAGGAATTTTCCTGAGGCTAATGTATTTTTTACGCTATTTTCCTCTTCATCTTTTGTAAAATCATTTGATTTGACGACAGAATTTAAAATGTCGCTATCAGATTTTATTTCATTTTTACTCGTCTCACTGGTTTCTTCATCTGTGGATTCAAGCTCGATATCCAAGAGTGCCGAACCAACTAGTGCAATGTCATCAACTTTAAAATTTAAATTTTTAATTATCCCATCGTATCTGCTTGTAATTGTGACAGAAGCTTTGTCACTTTGTACTTCACAAACATTGTCAAATTGATTTACCTTATCTCCTGGTTTCACAAACCTAATTTAACAAAACAATGTTAATATAAAGGTATGAATATAAATCTTTTTTCTTTTTTTTCTTCCTAAAAGCATTTTTTATTTAATTATCATATATATTTTAAACAAAGGAAAAAAATCTACGAAGCATTAATTTTCATTTTTTCAAGCAAAAGTTACACAGAAATAGTTTTTTGTAAAAATGAATTTTACTTTTATTAAAATAATTGAAAATTTACGCCTTTCCTTGACAATTGATTTTTAAAAGTTTTATTTTTTAATAAATAAAAATGGGTTATTGTCTATTGAACTTTATTTCCATTACTATGAACAAGTGAATTAGATTAAGTAATTTAGAATTTGAATTGTAAGCGAACATTTTTGACAGGAGTTATAAGTTATTCTATATTTGCATAAGAATCCTTATTTATACTCGTGATTAAAAAAAAAAAATTTTTTTTTAAATTAATTTTATTTGGTTAAATATACATATATAAAGGCAATCAACGTTACCAAAAGAACTGAGTCCTCAGGAAATTAAAAAAAAGAAAAAAAATGCTTGTATGAAAGTTATTTTTCTGGTCTCTGTCGAGAAAAACTTTTCTCGTCACAGACACAAAAAAATGTTATACGAGCCTTGTCCATAAATAAGGAATGACCCAAATCGCAGTTTACCAATTTACGTGCGATTTGGGTCATTCTTTACTTTTCTGGACTCGAGCCGTAAATATATTATTTTTTCTGTAGTGGACAGAGGGAATGTTATTACTAGTTTAAAAAAAATATTCTTATTGATGGGCTTTTTCTTATTTTTATGATTTTTTAATTTCGGTTTTCTATGGCTTATCTACCGTTTGTCTGCTAGGGGAGGCAAAACATCCCTTTTTGACTTTGAGAAAAAACTGATTGCAGAATTGAATTCAACGTGAAATTTTATGTATCCTCTGTTGTTAAAAATTATTTTTCAGCTTTATTTAAAGCGCAGAAAAATGAAAATAGAAAAGTTAGCCCAGTTTTTAGTTTGAAATTTCAAAACATTTTAAATTTGAAAATTAGCTGATATTTTAAAATTTTTCAGCCTAGAATCTTAAAAATTGATTTAGCGAATCATATTTTTACAATCTGAAACCAATTTTTGATTTTTTTTAAATCTCAGACTTTTATTTTTCCTTAAGTTAGTTTCTTTAAAAAATACTCATGTATTTATGATTTTTCTTTCAAGTGGATTATCTTAATCCTCTCATGGGAATAAGTCATGAATAATGTTATTCCCTGTGTGACGTGGATATGAGTTATTGAAAAAGCGGATAATGAAAATTAAAGAAAAATCTCAGTTTATTAAATTCACATTTTTTATGTTATTTGAAACACTTTCTTGATTTGTTAAATTTAAATCTAATTTTCAAAAAATATTAAATTTGATCGTGAAATTGATAAATAAAAAAGTTTTGAACCTGAAAAATCAACCCAAATGAATAAAAACGAATCCTAAAAATCGAGAATTCGTCTATAGGGGTTTTTAATTAAATAAATGACTGATACTTAATTGTCATTTTGGAGGAAAATACTTTGCAACTGATTGGTTTGAAAAAGCTCAGTCACTAGTTTTAGGGACTAAAGGTCACGTGTTAAATGTAGGGAATTCATAGCAAATTTTTTGCGCTATTGATTCTAAGAAATCAGGCATTCAAAGTTGTTGCGGGTGAGCTTATTTTAATGTTAAGAATCCGTAATTGTGTGATTATAAATATTATAAATTAACATTATAATATATTATAAATATTTTCTATATTATTAGCTTGACACACTATTTTGAACAAAACATTTTCGGCATATTTATGATTGTGTTGACATAAATTGTTTTATCTTGTAACCAAAAATAACAAAAAAAAGTTTTAATTATATTAATCTATTTTTCAATAAAAATTTTAGAAAGAGCTTATAATCATGAAATTGCATCAAATAAGCTTACTCATCTACCACCTTGGATGTCTGCTTGCTCAGAACCAATGTCGCAAAAAATTGCCATTATATAATTTCCTATATTCAACTCGTGACTTTTGGCCTCTACTTTCAGATGATCATTGCTTTATATAGCTTTCGATAAAAAATAAAGCGCGGATACATACAACTCCATGGAAAATCAAAAACTGCCTAAATGTACTTATTTTTATTAGTCGTAAAAGTATAAAGATTTTTTTTATGACCTTTGTCAAGGTAAATTTTTTTCAATACAACGCATAAAGGATCGTTCAATAATAACGCAATACTAATTTTGGGAAATTTCGAATCAGTTCACTTCCTTTTAACGCTGTGTGATGCTTAAGATTAAACATAGTCCACCCTACTAAAACCAAAGAATATAAATATATTCTTTGCTAAAACGTTGAGTATCGATTTTTATTTTAGTAAAGAGCTTTTATTTAATAAAAATAATAAAATTATAATTTTTATATTATTATTGATTGCTAGGGATGTAGGGGATGATTGTAGTTCTTTGACATGTTATGTATTATTTTATTTATGGGAATTTAATATAAAAATGCAAGATAAAAAGCCAATAATTATTTTTATAAATTATTATATATTTAAGATTCAATAAACTTATGAAATAGTACACTGAAAAAAAAATCCGCTTGCGGCAAGCGGATTTCCGCTTACCGCAAGCGGAATTCCGCTTGTAGCAAGCGGAATTTTTTTTCTCGTCAAACGATTGCAAATGACTTGAAACGTAAAGAAAATTAAAAAAAAAATTTTTTCCCGCTTACTTGGGATATGCGTATTTCGGTATGACGAGATTTGAGAAAATTTTGGAAAAAGAAAAGAAAAAATGTTTTTTTTAAATTTTCTTTACGTTTCAAGTCATTTGCAATTGTTTGCAAAGAAAAAAAAATTCCGCTTGCCACAAGCGGAATTCCGCTAGCCGCAAGCGGAATTCCGCTTACCGTAAGCGGATTGTCCGCTTGCCGCAAGCGGAATTATTCCGCTTGCGGCAAGCGGATTTTTTTTTCAGTGTATATTAAGTATCAAGGGAGCAAAAAGTTAGATACTAGCGTGAGCACTTACACGAGTGCTCGGCAAAGCTGGGCAAGAGTGATATGTATTCACGCTAGTGTTTAAATTATTTCGCCTATGGTGCTTACACTATTTTTTGCTCTACTAGGTTTAAAACGCGAGCTGAAATTTCACAAAAAATTTTACGACTGGGCGGGCAAAAATTAAATTTTTAAAATACAATGTTCGTTTTAGGGGTAGTTTTTAAGGGTGAAATATTATTTTTTCATTAAAAAATTATAGAAATTCGCGACGTCAAAAAACCCATATGAATCAAATCTAGACACTAAAAGTGGGAATACATAAATAAAACCACCTTTTAAGGGCGTTTCACCCTTAATTATGATGGCCAGTAACTAGTGTAGTACATCTTCATTTCCTTATAAGAAGCTGCTTGAACCTCCTTATTTTCTATCGAATCTCCTGAATCTGATTCCGGGTTTCCTTCTAAACTTGATTCAGTTTGACAGTTTTATTTTTATCACGCATTACTTTATTATGAGGTTTAAGCATTTTATTTTGTAAAATTTAAAAAAATTTAACATTTGTTTAAAAATAATTTTCGTTACGCAACATTTTTTAAAAATAAACCTACCCCAACGTAACAACCAGTAACGGTTTCAATAAAACGGTACCTCCCCATACAGCATTGCGTAATTATTGAACGTCCCTTAAAGGGGCCTGATTAAAAAAAAAAACTTACCATTCTTTTATAGTAACTTCTTTTATACCCTCTCCTATGTCCGTTAATTTATAAGGTATAAGTTTTCCTCTATGTATTGACGATAAAGAAATTAAGCGATTTCCTTTTATTGCGTCACCCTGAAATATTAAACCAAAAATAAATTACCTAATATTATAATTTTAATTCAATTTTGATTACATTATAGTAATATTGTTTAAAAGGGTATTGAAATAGTGGTATTGTATTAATAAAATTAAATTACGAGCACTGCGTATTTTAATTTGCTTTTTTTTAGATATGTTCTTCTTAATTATTACCCTTAAGAGATATTATTTTATTATATGTATTTTAAGTCCCTGAATTGAAATTGTTTTGAGTAATGTTTCCTTCTTCCTACCCTTAAATTGGATACAGTTTCTCACTGTATGGCAGACATTTTTTTCCGAAAAATTTTTGTTATATTATTACGGCTGGCTTAGGATTTAATTCCGGCATAGAATTATAATTTAAAAAAAAACTTCTTCTAACGTCATGATAGAGGGTAAATGCAATATTATGCGACGCACTCAGTACCTTTAATTTAAGAAAATACGCCGTTTCAATCGGAGAGGAAAATCACGACAAGAGCAGTCAGGGTCTTTTAAGCCTTAAAAAAAAAAACTAAATTCAAGAAAAGCTGGTCCTGTAGAACTATAATCAACCACCAAATCAATGGAATAGCGCTCTTATTTCTTAATTTTGGAGCTCAAGCTTCGATCTCGTTTTAACCTGATTAAAAATCTAAAGTATACGATTAATTTTTTTACTTATAATTTATTTGTTCAAAAAATATTTATTAATAACGATGAAAATGATTAAGCAATAGAATATAAAAAAAAAAAACAGTTTCAAAAGTTGCATAAGAATACTTGTTGAATTAACTTAAAAAAATGGTAGATACGTTTCCTAAATCGTTCTTTCATAAAATAAGAATTTTAATTTAAAAATAAAAAAACTTTCAACTGGTTTCCGTGTTAAGACAACCAAGCAAGCATCGAACAAGTTGAGCTATAACAGCTATAACTGTATATCCTAAATTATCTTAAAACTGTACAGAATTACTTTAAGTCCTTATAATAAACTAATTGTAAGTCCATAAACTGAATTATTCCTCAAATTACTCTAAGTCTCTTAACTTAAATTATTCTAAATTCCTAAACTCAAGTTATTCTAAGTTCTTAAATTGAAATTATTTCAATTCCATTTGACGACCCCTCAAAAAACGACAATATTTGACCAGCCTCTTAAAAACGTCAATTTTTTACCTATTGCTTGAGTTGTCGACCTTTTTCAATAGGTTAAAATAAGTTAAAAGCCTATAATTCTATAATTTAAAAGATTTTCGCAGACATGTTTAAACTTTAATTATTTCCTTAATAAAATAATTAGAATTAAGAGAATTGCGGTATTTAAATCACTGATTAAAAAATTAAATGATTAAACAAAAATTTTGCAATTTATTCAGTTATCCATTTCCTATTACTAAAGTAATAAATTGCAAAATATTTATTTGATCATTAAAAATTTTTTTTGCACATTTTGAATTTTTCGACTTTTTGCGCGAAGCTTTGTTAAAAATAAACTGTTAAAATTCAAATAATAAAATACCTATAATTATTTTTTGAAAAATACCTATTATTATATTATACGTGGCTTAATTACAAAACCTAAAAATTTTTAGTTAGTAATGAGAATAATAAAAAAGTCTAATGTTAGGACTAAAAAATTTTTAAATTTAATTCATGATTTTCATTCTTAATTCTTAAATTCATTAAATTATAGTATTATTTTACATATTTTACATACAAAAATATTGTATACAGATATAGTTAAGATAAATCCCTATAAAAACTAGGTAATTTCGTGACATACTTTTCAGATTTTTTTGCACCTTACTTAAAAATATACATTTCTTGAATTTATGTGTGATAATTAAAAGTATTTATTAAATTATAGAATATTAAATCCCTTGTGTATTGAATCAATAATACATTTCAATGATAAAGAAACATATTTTTCTTTCAGTGCCGTATGTGTGTGTTACGATACAAATAATAATAATAATAATAAATGCATACCAGTCTTGTAATAAAACGAAAATTAAATGCAAATGCCATATCTGATATAAATTAAAATTTGAGTACACTATTAAACTTAAAATTTATATTTTTATCACCTTAAATAGTCAAATTTATTCATTATAATAAAAATAAATTATTGCCTATTAAAAATTAATTTTAAAAAGGTGCTAACGAAATAGAACGCCGGCTAAAAATTATTTATACTTTTTTTGGTAAATATCGCTTATCTGTATGATAATGCACGTTGCGTAAGAGAATATACTTACATATACGAACTGATAATATAATATATTATAGAAAGACACATTTGAATATTTTAAATTTACACATATGAATTAAAGATTGACAATGCCCTCTGTTATCATGAATGAATGTAGAAAATTAAAAAGTTTTTATATTTATAATATTAATGATAATGAGAATTTTAAACGCGGGAATTCCAAAAATTACATTTATTTTAACAAATATATATAGGACACATTTCATGTAAATTTGCTTAATTTGAGTTGAAACTCCCTGGAGAGACTCGAGAATTAACTCTATGAAAAAATTTATCTTACCGCCCCCCCCCCCCCTACTTTGAACATAACTGCCCTGATCTATAAATAAATAATTTTTAAGGCTTGCACTGGATTTTTTAAATGATAATAAGTTCAGGAGGGCTAACGGCAACTCCATGCTGAAAATTGCCCCTGTATGGGCAAGTCGGCCCGATATTTAAAAAAATGATTTTTAAGGTTTGTGCTGGATTTTGTAATGACAATGGGTTCAAGGGGGCTGAACCAACTTTACTGACCATGGCAAAATACTCAGAGCAAAAATTATTATAAAAATTCTTAATAAAAATTCTGCAATAATAATAATAATAATAATAATAAAAAGTCTTATCTGCAGAGTTGCCCCGAACCTATTATCTTATAAAAAAATTCAGCACAAGCCTCAAAAATCATTTTTTTAAATATCCGACCGACTTGCCCATACGGGGTCAGTTTTTGCAGTGAAGTTGCCGTTAGCCCTCCTGAACTCATTATCATATAGAAAATCCAGTATAACCCTAAAAAATCAGTTTTTTAATGATCGGGCAGGTTTGCCCATATACGGACAATTTTCACCCTGAAGGCTGATTCTTGCTCGTGGAGTTACCGTTGGCTCCCTTGAAACTATTGTCATTTGAAAAATTAGATAAATGTTAGTTTATTTTATTCAGAGAGTTATAACTCTAACTCTGTGATCCAGAGAGTTGTACTACGTGGTTATTTTTGTTAGATTATTTCTTAAAAGTAAAAAAAAGTTTATTCATCCTAAAGATTTTCGGAATTTTTCAAATAATACAGAAATTCTATTCTTTTAATTTAAAATTATCGGCATTTGGATTCCATTGCGATAGTTACCTGGATGTACCGAAAGCTTAAGAAACATATGGACTTTGGAACACACGAAAACGTCTTGGATCAGTAAGTTTTTTTAATTATTTTTTGAAATTTTTCCCTATTTAAATAATTTTTAATCTCGAATCAGTGCAAGATGCTTCAAATTTATTCTAGAGTTGGTGTAATAAATATCAATACCGTGGTAAGATGCGATGTTTAAAATTAAAGTACATAATTAAGCAAAAAGCGAAGTGTAACATCTGCATGTAACAAAAACTTGCGAGGTTATTATAAAAGTTATGTAATTTACTAAATAGTTAGAGTTGACGTGAGAGATTCCATATAGGTACTACTTCTGAGTATAATTTTTTTATTTATTGAATTTTATAAAATTTTTAGAGTAAATATTATTTAAAAATATAGGTAACATATTCTAGATATACAGCGCTGAACTTTTACGCTCCAATTGCATAATATCGATAATATTTGAATAATTTTTAATTATCTAAAAATTGATAAAATAACAAATAAAAATTAAAACGTATCGGAAGTTTGCACAAAAATTATTTACATTTTCAAAATAGACTAGAGACTAATAATTTTTACAGAATGCCATCTGTTTTTTATAATTTGTTATTCGCTCTTCTATTTCAGGCCTGAAATGTCTAATTAATCCTTGAACTGGCCAAGCTGCACCATCTGCAAGTGCACATATAGTATGCATTTCCATTTGTTTTGTAAGTTCCCATAGCATATCAATTTCTTCTATTTCTGCGTTCCCTTCGACAAATCTGTAATTTAATTATGTTAAATATTTAAAGTTACAAAAAATTCCTTAATTACTTTATAGTAGAATTCAACAAACTTAGGCAAAAGGCGTTCTTAGCAAAAACTCCCCTGTAGTGTTAAAAATTTATAAAAAATTTGTAAATATTTACACAAATAACCTGTTTGGAACATATTTACTATCTGTATTACCACAGTAAAAATATGTATACTGTGGTATTACATACATATGCTTCCTATAACGCAATGTTAAACTGTATTAGTCAAAATTATTTTAAATGATTCTAAAATAAATAAAAATTATTGTAACTTTCTGAAGCCATTATTACTTTAAATCCCTAAATCTTTTATCGTTTAATTTTTATACTATCATTAATTCAAATTATTACAAGCCTCTAAAATTAAATTATTTTAAATCCCTAATGAAACATGTTCTAATTTTCTATTTTACTCTCGCCTTGGTAGTAAAATTTTTATCCTCCCTCCTAATTTGTGACCCATTCACTCTTAATTTTAATTACTAAAAGTCCCAGAGTATACTTTTTTATACACTAACAAAAAATGTTGAGTAAACGTACATTTGTAACTGGGAAATTTTACTTTTAATTTTTTTACTCTTTTCCCAAGATTTTTGAATAAGATTTGCTAGTATTTGTTCATAATGTTTATTTTTTGTTTTTTTACTTTTTATTTATTTTTTATTTTTTTTATTTTTTATTTTATAATTTTTTATTTTATAATTTATATTTTATAATTTATACAATTTTCGTTCCATATGTACACTGAAAAAAATAGCTTTCTTATATTAACAAAAAATTAGAACATTTTCGAAAAATGAGTAAATTTTCGAAAAAATTTGTAAATATTCGAAAAAAATCGTATAATTACTAAATTTAGTATATTAACAAAAAATTCGAGTATTCTCGATTTTTTTTTTGTGAATTCGCAAGAAAAATTGATAATTTACAATTCTTTTTCGAAAATTTTCAAAAAATAGTTGTAAATTTCCGAAAAATAGTTGTGAATTTACAACTTTATTCGTAAAATCACAAAAAAAATCGAGTCTTCTCGAATTTTTCGAGAATATACTAAATTTAGTAATTTTACGATTTTTATCGGATATTTAGAAAATTTTTTGAAAATTTACTAATTTTTCGAAAAAATTCTTTCGAAATAATTTAAAAAGTTACTTTTTATAGTGTAGTATCTGCAATCACATTTTGTCACTTGCGAAATAAAATATGTATAAATAAATATAAATAAATTGTTATAATGTAAATTAATTTTTTTTTAAATAAATGAATTAAATATACTAATGGTCTTACCTTTGCATTATTTTGTATACCCAACTGAGACCTTCTCTGCATGGCGTACATTGGCCACATGATTCATGTTTATAAAAACTTGAGAGTCTTGCAATAGCTTTGATTACATCTGTTTGTTTATTCATAACAATAACAGCTCCTGTCCCAAAAGAACTTTGAACTCTTTTAGTATCATCATAATCCATTAATAGAGTTTCGCAAAACCTGTAACATTAAGTAGTATTATAATTTTGCTAAATCAAATATATCATTTTTATCCTTGTAATTTTCCGTTACTTTTTGGGCACTATAGGAGTTGAGGAGCCTCCAGGAATAACTGCCAGAAGATTATCCCAACCTCCGATCACTCCCCCTGCATGCCTATTTATTAATTCTGGTAATGGTATTGACATTTCCTCTTCAACTACACATGGATTATTTACATGTCCACAAATAATGTAGATTTTCGTTCCCGTATTATTAGGCCTGCCTAATGATGAAAACCATTTTGCTCCACGACGACATATTGCCTAAAAAAAAATACTTATTTATTTGGCACATAATTAAAAAAAAAACGAATTACTTACAGGTGCGTCTGAAACGGTTTCAACGTTTGTGACCGTTGTGGGGCAACCAAAAAGTCCAATATCAGCTGGAAAAGGAGGTTTTAATCTAGGTTTTCCCTGCTTGCCTTCAAGAGATTCGATTAAAGCTGTCTCTTCACCACAAATATAAGCACCTGCACCCCTGTGCACAAACACATCAAAGTTGTAACCAGAACCACATGCATTTTTTCCAAGGAATCCTGCTTGATACGCTTCCATGATTGCTACTTGTAAATTATTAGTTTCATTATAAAATTCTCCCCTTGAATATATGTAAGCACAATGAGCTCCCATTGCTGCACCAACAACTAAGCATCCTTCAACAAGCTTATGCGGTTCATGACGCAAAATTTCTCGATCCTTACAAGTTCCAGGTTCGCCTTCGTCAGCGTTAACCACGAGATATTTTGGTCGATCAGCTGGTTTATTCATGAACGACCATTTCATACCAGTTGGAAAACCGGCGCCTCCTCTTCCACGAAGGCCAGAAGCTTTAATTTCGTTAAAAAACCATTCAGGGCCCTTCTGCACAATTTCTTTAGTTTTATACCAATCACCACGTTGTAAAGCTCCTTTCAATCTCCAGTCATGTCTACCATATAAATTGGTATAAATACGATCTTCATCGTGTAAAGGTGAGCCACATTTCTAAAAAAAAATTTATTCTCGAATTTGATGAAAAATATATCCTGTCTGAATTTTTTTAATTATATCATCAATACCATTAAAATTAGCATTCTTGAAATTTTCAGAAATTTCATGAAGAGTAATTAAAACTAGTTAAATAAAATACAGTAGTATAAATTAAGAAAATATTAAAATATATATGAGAGATTCCACCCCAAGATAGCTAGGCCCAAGTTAAACCGAAGGATCGCAGAAATCGATTTAAGCTATTTTTTTTCTGATAAAACTAAAAATAAGTACTCTCATCTAATTTTAGCTTTTTAGGTCAAATCCTTGATTTTTCAGCCATTTTTGTTAATTTGGTCTACTTTGGTAAATTTACTCAAAATATTCTTATTTTTGCTGAAGCCAAAAATACTTATTTTTATTTTGCGGTTAAAATTATTTTCCTTTTAGGCTTGCATTTAGGTGCTTATAGGAAACTTCCAGCAGAATTCAATTTCAAGATTCAAAATTTGGCTGAGAATACTTATTTTTAGTTGTAATTTAGGAAAAAAATAGTTTGTGCCAGTTATAAATATTTTTATAACCTTAGAAATGAAATTGATTTTAAAAAATTAATTGAAGAAATAAGAATAATGAATAATAAGGCAAGAAGTTTAAATTATACGAAATGATAATTTACTTTTCCTTCAGGTGCAGGATTTGTATAATTCCTAATTTTCGAAGGAGTTAATATTATTTTGAGAAAACCTTTAAAGAAAGTTCGCAATGGTTATGTTATTTTTAACAACAATAAATAATAAAAATATTTTAATATAGTTTATAGTATTATCAATTTTAATTTTATTATAATTAATATACTTTACCTGACTGTATTCTTGTTAGTAGATAATTACTACGTATTAACGTGCTCGCCATATCACTATTATTTTTAACTAATAAGGACTAAAAACTAAAAATTACAAATCCTAATCGAACATAACCTTCTTGAGATTTTAAGCTGTGTATACTGAATTACTAAATTTGTTTGTTTCATAAAATAAGAAAAGCTTTAATTTAAAATTTAAATTTCGCTATTAAATGTGCGTGCATTATCAAAACCTTTGGTAAAAAGAAAGTTTTAATCCGCATTTTTTAAAAGAAATAAAATCTAAATGTAATAACATATAATACCTATAAATAAGATATAGGTATTATAATATTAGGGTGTTTTTTATTTTACAAACTGATGGTAGAGAAAAAAACCGGCTTGAATATGTACTCCAGTTAAAATACGGGGAGGGGGGGTTGTATTGTTTCTGGCCTCCACCAAATTTGGTCTAGTATAAATTTTTATATTATATGTCGCTAATCACGAAAATCAGGTACTTTTCTATAAGAAATTGGGGCTTCACGCTTAAATTGGCCATAACTACCCCTACAAATGGCATTTTTGCTACATTCACTCTAGTCCTTTAAAATTTAGTTTACGAGAGTTTTTTTGGTTCGCTGATCATGAATATTAAGGTACTTTTTTAGAAAAATCAGACCTCCATCCTTGACCTCTAGCCAAAACTACCCCTAAAAAGGGCATTTTCGCTGTATTCACTCTAACCCTTTGAAATTTGGTACAGGGGGGTTTTTTGGGTAGCTAATGAAGAATATTGAGGTATTTTAATGAATTACTTATTTATCGAATATTAATAACCTAATAATAATTTTTAACCTTTTCAGATGTAGTTTTGGCTAATTTAAGGGTGAAAGAAAATTTTTTCATGGTAGTCAATGCGCCAGCAATGTTAAATGCATCCAAAAATTTTTTCAACACTAAAATGGATGCACCTCATTGAAACTTATGTATTTTTGGTCACTGAAACCGATTGTGAAGGTTTCATCCATTTTCGGATGGCCAGTTTTGAGTAATGGACACTATATACTAAAAAATCGGCGAAAAATTAGCAAGATCGGTAATATCTTGAAAACAATAGCTAATTGAGCCTATTTTGGGTACCCCAATAAAGTTTTTGGGGTCGCTGATCACGATTTTGAAGACAGATTTATAAAAAACAAAATGGCGGACTCAAAATGGCGTGTTTCTAACCTCAGAAACGGCGATTTTTGCTGTTTTAAGCATATTTACGTTGCATAATAAGTTTTTCAAACCAGTTATAACGATTCTGAGGTCATATTTTTAATTTTCAAAATAGCGGGCTAAAAGCGGCGGATTCCTAACCTCAAAATCGTCAATAAATGCTATTTTAACGTGTTGCATTATAAGTTTTTAGGGTCGATGATCACGATTTAGTTAGCAATTTAAGGTAACAAAAAATACATGAAAGTATTTACTTGTAAGCGTCTTCAAATCATATAGAATAATTAATTCAAACAATTTATTAAAAATCTGACCTGAGAATCGTGATCACCGACCCCAAAAACTTAAAATGCAACACGTTTAAATCCTTAAAATAGCATTTATTGCCGATTTTGAGGCTAGGAATCCGCCATTTTTAGCCCTCTATTTTGAAAATTAAAAATATGGCCTCAAAATCGTTATAACTGGTCCGAAAAACTTATTATACAACGTAAATATGCTTAAAACAGCATCAATCGCCGTTTCTGAGGTTAGAAATACGCCATTTTGAGTTCGTCATTTTGTTTTTTATAAATCTGTCTTCAAAATCGTGATCAGCGACCCCGAAAACCTCATTGGGGTATCAAAAATAGGCTCAATTAGTAATTATTTTCAAGATATTACCAATCTTGCTAATTTTTCGCCGATTTTTTATTATATAGCGTCCATTACTCAAAACTGGCCATCCGAAAATGGATGAAACCTTCAAAATCGGTTTCAGCGACCAAAAATACATACGTTTCACTGAGGTGCATCCATTCTAGTGCTGGTAAAATTTTTGGATGCATTTAACATTGCTGGCGCTTTGACTATGTATGAGGCCTCAATATTCGTGATCAGTTACCCAAAAAACCTCCGTATACTAAAATTCAAAGGCTTAGAGTAAATATAGCAAAAATGTATTTTTTAGGGGTAGTTTTGACTAATTTAAGGGTAATACTTCAATTTTTCATAGAAAATACTTCAGTATTAGTAATTGGTGAACCGAAAAACCCCATGACACCAAATTTTAGAGGGCTACAGTGAATGCAGCAAAATTGCGCTTTTTAGGGGTAGTTTTGGCAAATTTAAAGGCGGAGGTCTGATTTTTCCAAAAAACCTTAATATTCATGATCAGCGATCCGAAAAACCCTCGTAAACCAAATTTTATGGGGCTAGAGTGAATGTAGCAAAAATGCCATTTTTAGGGGTAGTTATGGCTAATTTAAGGGTGAAGCCCCAATTTCTAATTGAAAAGTCCCTGATTTTCGTGATCAGTGACCCAAAAAATTCTCATACTAGACCAAAACTGGTGGAGGTCAGAAACTATACAACCAAACCCGTAGGCTAATTCCATGTGAAACGTACGTTGACTTGCAGATGGGGTCTTCCGATTGAGCTGTAACTTTGCACAGGTGTTTATAAATATAAAATGTCCTCACTTCCCAATTTTTACGTCTTCAAATCAATTCTAGCCGTCTCTGTGAATTTTTGAAATTTTGGACCGATTTTAAAGCTCCCAGTCACCAATTTTTGCTTCATTATATAAAAGCCTTAAGAAATGTTAAAAAAATTATTCGAAAATAGGTTTAGATCGGAAATTTCCCTGGCTATCCGAATTTCCAACCCATTTTTTAACATTTTTACGTGGAAAGCCGGAAAATCGGAAAATGTGAGCCGTCCCGGCTGTAGCTCATAGCTCAAAACCCGTCACTTCAAATAACTTCAAACTGGGGGTGGAGGCAGAGTTTTGCATATACTTTCACCTGGTATTAATACGGGTTTGACTTTTTTCACATAGGAAAAAGTTATAACGATAATAAGTGAAATTTTCCGATTTTGAAAGTGCAATTTTAGCTAAAAAACTATATTTTCATGCAAATTTAGGCAAAAACCGATTTCATATGTAAAATTTATCATAAAATAAACTTTTTTTTTTACTTTTCAAACCATTTTTTTTTTATTTAATAAATTTTACAAAATAATGCTGTTTATAAAAAGCTATATTTATACAATTTATTGTATGAGTCTTTCTTTGCCAAAACAGCAATGTTTGACAGGTTGAGTCGTCGGATCGGCCTCAAAATTTCCCCATGATTTTATAACACTAAGACAGGAAAATCCTGAAATTTTCAGCCCTCTAGGTCTTAAACAGCCCTAGTTATGCCCAATCAAACTCATTGGGTGTTTCTCAATCAGCGCTGGTGCTTTTTGGGAAAATGCTAAACAAAAATAAAAAACAGCTTGAAAAAATATTCTGAAAAAGTATATATGTAGGAAAATCCCCACTAAATCGATTTCTGCCATTAGTTTTTCGGAAAACCCCCGGGAAACTTCGGAAAATGGGAAAACGTGTTTTAATAATCTAAAACAAACTGAAATCGATCCTTATTGGCCGAAATAGAAACTATTTTATAGCTAGTTAGATGGGATTTCGGTTGAAGTAAATTCAAAAAAAAATTTTTCAAAAAAAAATGGCGGCAAAAGAGTTATTTCGGTTTTTCCAAAAGCATTTTCTCAAAAAGCACCAACGCTGATTGAGAACCACCCAATGAGTTTGATTGGGCATAACTAGGGCTGTTTAAGACCTAGAGGGCTGAAAATTTCAGGATTTTCCTGTCTTAGTGTTATAAAATCATGGGGAAATTTTGAGGCCGATCCGACGACTCAACCTGTCAAACATTGCTGTTTTGGCAAAGAAAGACTCATACAATAAATTGTATAAATATAGCTTTTTATAAACAGCATTATTTTGTAAAATTTATTAAATAAAAAAAAAATGGTTTGAAAAGTAAAAAAAAAAGTTTATTTTATGATAAATTTTACATATGAAATCGGTTTTTGCCTAAATTTGCATGAAAATATAGTTTTTTAGCTAAAATTGCACTTTCAAAATCGGAAAATTTCACTTATTATCGTTATAACTTTTTCCTATGTGAAAAAAGTCAAACCCGTATTAATACCAGGTGAAAGTATATGCAAAACTCTGCCTCCACCCCCAGTTTGAAGTTATTTGAAGTGACGGGTTTTGAGCTATGAGCTACAGCCGGGACGGCTCACATTTTCCGATTTTCCGGCTTTCCACGTAAAAATGTTAAAAAATGGGTTGGAAATTCGGATAGCCAGGGAAATTTCCGATCTAAACCTATTTTCGAATAATTTTTTTAACATTTCTTAAGGCTTTTATATAATGAAGCAAAAATTGGTGACTGGGAGCTTTAAAATCGGTCCAAAATTTCAAAAATTCACAGAGACGGCTAGAATTGATTTGAAGACGTAAAAATTGGGGAGTGAGGACATTTTATATGTATAAACACCTGTGCAAAGTTACAGCTCAATCGGAAGACCCTATCTACAAGTCAACGTACGATTCACATGGAATTAGCCCGTATTTAGACTGAAATTATTCCAAAAAGAAAATTATTTATGAAAAAAGTGGTTTTTATTTCAGATAAAAGTCTGTGGAACATGCCATTTTCAAGAAAAGTGCCATTTGTTCAACCACTAATTTGATTATAAATATTGATTATAGTTCATAAATATTAGCGAGCTTTTGCATGCTATAAGAACATGCATGACACGTAAAACGTTAAAGATTCCTTTAAATTGAATTGGCCTTTCAGTTACACGCAGTTTATATATAACATAACGATTTCCAACGCATACATGTAGTCTTTGAAAGATATAATAAAGCTTTATAGAAAGTGTTAGCTTTAATAATTTTATGTGGCTTGAGGGTATTATATAATCAAAAGCATGTATAGTGATATTTATTATAATAACTAATATCAAGAAATAGTATGCTTATAGCTGAATAATGTTTTACATAATTTGCATAAAATAGAGTGCATTTTATATGTGTGATATACTATATTTTATATTATGATGCTTATGGGAATTCAAATAGATTTTCAATGTATACGTAAAAATATTTTTTTCTTTTATTATGATGCTCATAAAATAAAAGAATTTTAATTTTTCGAATAGAATTTTTATATGCTAAGAGGGACTTGCATTTGATTTTTTTGTTGGCTTAAAATAAAAAAATACCCTGCCAACTAGCTGGCACTAAGGTTCCTCAAACAATGAGCTTAATACTTCAATATGCCACAGATATGACCGATTACAAGCATGCAATCATACATACATTTCTATTAACTTTTAAAAGTTTTTTTTATTGATCAAAAATTTTGGAACAAATTTTCAAAAAAATTAATTATGAGATTCGAGATATCGAGTAAAAACCATATTTTCAAATATAAGTACTTTCATGGAACTGTATGAAGTATTACATACAGAAACAAAAAAAAATATTGCAGTTTTTAAAATGTTGTTGTTTTTTTAATTATGAGAAAAACTTTTGCAAAAATTCGGTATCAGATCCAAAAAATTACTATAAACGAACTTTCTAAAACTAGTACTCTCATAGAAATAAATTAGGTACTACGTTCAAAGAGAAAAAAAATTTAGTGTTTTTTGTATTTTTTTATGACGAAAATTTTGGAAAAAAAATTTTCAAAAAATTAATTATTAAATTCGAGATATAGAGTAAAATTCGTACTTTCAAATATAAGTACTTTCGTGGAAATAAATGAGGTATTACATCCAAATTAAAAAAAAAAAAAAATGTACCTAGAGCTTTTTTGGTAAAAAAATTAAAAAAAAAAAATTAGGTCTTAATTTCATAACGGTTGTGAAACATCACCAGTTGCAATATTTTCAGATATTAGTACTTTCATGTCATTAAATGAGGTATTACATAAAAAAATACCCTGCCAAGTAATTGGCACTATGGTTCCTCATTAGCAATAACAAAATGTTGTCAATATTCTATTTTACCTAATAAAAAATTAAAATATTAGAATAATTGTGCCAAATATTCTAAATTTAATAAAGAAAGTGGATAAACTTTCTCCTGATACCCAAAAAATTTTCAAACATCAATAAAAAGATATTTTTTTAACTTTTTTATGTGAAAAATTTTAAAAGAAAATTTTGAAAAAAAATTAGGTATCAGATTGTTTATATCCAGTTAAAAAGATAATTCTACATATTAGTACTTTCATGGAAAAAAATGAGGTACTACGTCCAAAAAGAAAAAAAATTATGCTATTTTTTTAATTATTTTGTGTAAAAAATTAAAAAAAAAAAAAATTTCGCAAAATTATGTATCAGATTGAGAAATCCTTTACAAACGATAATTCTAGATATTCGTACTTTCATAGGAAAAAATTAAGTATTACGTCCTAAAATAAAAAAAATTTTGGCGGTTTTTGTATTTTTTGGCGACAAAAATTTTGAGAAAAAAATTTTGAAAAAATTAAGTATCAGGTCCAAAAAATTACTATAAATGATATTTCCAAAACTAGTACTTCCACAGAAATAAATTAAGTACTGCGTCCATAAAGAAAAAAAAAATTGGTATTTTTTGTATTTTTTGGTGAAAAAAATTTTGAGAAAAAAATTTTCTATAAATAAATTATAAGATTCGAGATATCGAGTAAAAACGATACTTCTAGATATCAGTACTTTCATGGGAAAAAATGAGGTACTACGTCCAAAAAGAAAAAAAATTATGGTATTTTTTTAATTATTTTATGTAAAAAATTTTTTAAAAAAAATTTCGAAAAATTATGTATCAGATGGAGAAATCCTTTACAAACGATAATTCTAGATATTCGTACTTTCATAGGAAAAAATTAAGTATTATGTCCTAAAATAAAAAAAATTTTGGCGTTTTTGTATTTTTTGGCGACAAAAATTTTGACAAAAAAATTAAAAAAAAATTAAGTATTAGGTCCAAAAAATTACAATAAACGATATTTCTAAAACTAGTACTTCCATGGAAATAAATTAGGTACTACGTCCAAAAAGAAAAAAAAGATTGGTATTTTTTATATTTTTTTGTGAAAAAAATTTTCAGAAAATTAAGTATCCGATTCGAGATATCATGTGAAAACCATACTTTCAAATATAAGTACTTTCATGGAAATAAATGAGGTATTACATCGAAATTAAAAAAAAAAAAAAGTACCTCGAGCTTTTTTGGTGAAAAAATTTTTGAAAAAAAAATTAGGTCTTAATTCCATAATGTTTGTGAAATATCAGCGATTACATACGTACGTACGTACGAACGTAAGAACGTACGTACGTACGTACACACACACATACACACATACAGACTTTTTTTAAAAACCGGTTTTTTAGCTTCCTGAGGTCTCAAAACGTGCTTATATACCAAAAAATCAAAAAAAAAATTTTGACCGATCACAATGGTTCCTCTATGAGGAACCAAAAAAAAAATATTGCAGGTTTTTTAATTTTTTTGTTTTTTTAATTTTGAGAAAAAAATTTTTTAAAAATTCGGTATTAAATCCAAAAAATGACTATAAACAAACTTTCTAAAACTACTTTCATAGAAATAAATTAGGTACTACGTCCAAAAAAAAAAAAAAAAATTAGTTTTTTTTTTTATTTTTTCATGAAAAAAATTTTGGGAAAAAAATTTTCAAAAAATTAAGTATCCGATTCAAGATATAGATTAAAAACCATACTTTCAAATATAAGTACTTTCGTGGAAATAAATGAGGTATTACACCCAAATTAAAAAAAAAAAAAAGTACCTCGAGCTTTTTTGGTGAAAAAATTTTTGAAAAAAAAATTAGGTCTTAACTCCAGAATGTTTGTGAAATATCGCCGGTCACAATATTTTCAGATATTAGTACTTTCATGAAATAAAATTAGGTATTACACCCAAAAAAAAAAAAAATTACAGGTTTTTTAAATTTTTTGGTTTTTTAATTTTGAGAAAAAAATTTTAAAAAAATTCGGTATTAAATCCAAAAAATGACTATAAACAAACTTTCTAAAACTAGTACTTTCATAGAAATAAATTAGGTACTACGTCCAAAAAGAAAAAAAAAATTGTTGTTTTTTGTATTTTTTCGTCAAAAAAATTTTGGGAAAAAAATTTTCAAAAAATTAAGTATCAGTTGCGAGATATAGAGTAAAAACCATACTTTCAAATATAAGTACTTTCGTGGAAATAAATGAGGTATTACATCCAAATTAAAAAAGAAAAAAAGTATACCTCGAGCTTTTTTGGTGAAAAATTTTTTGAAAAAAAAATTAGGTCTTAACTCCAGAATGTTTGTGAAATATCACCAATTACATACATACACACACACATACACACACACACATACACACACACATACATACTTTTTTTAAAAACCGGTTTTTTAGCTTCGTGGGGTCTCAAAACGTGCTTATATGCCAAAAAATCAAAAATCGAAATTTGACCTATCACAATGGTTCCTCTTTGAGGAACCAAAAAACTGGTGAATATTCAAACTGTTTTTTTGAAAAAAATTAAATGATTAACTTAAAGATATACTGAGGAATAAAGGATTGAAAATTTTTTATCGTTCAGGTACTGGAGCATTTTCTTATATACGAAAATTTGACTGTTAATGGAGGAGCATAAAACTGTGAATTTCGCTTTATTTCACAAAATGAAAAGTTAATTTAAGACAAAATTTTATTGATAATTTTTTATAGTAAGGAGTCAAGTTTATCATTAAAAACAAAACATTTAGCATAAATAAAATTATTTATTAAATATTTCACTTTTAATGAACGAAAATCCTTAAACGAATACCTAAATATTTGTAATATTAAAAAAAATTTTTAAGAAACCTGGAAAATAAAGTGCTAGTTCATGGTCCCAAAGGAATCTTTCACAATGAAATAATTCTTGTTGAATTCTGTTAGTATATTTTTTTGCTGCTGGATTTTTAATTTTTATCAATAAAGAAAACAATTTTCATAAATATATTTTTTATTTTAATAGTGCGTAATTTATTCTCATTTACATATTTGAAAAATTCATAAAAACAAAATATTCATGCGATATAAGTATAAATGTAATTATAATAAAATATAAAATAAATTTCTATTTCTAGAGAAAATGTTCAATAGCCTGTTAATTGGGCAAAAGTAGCATCCATATCAGCGCATATGTGTTTGAACTTTTCCTTTTGTTTACGTAGACGGTCTGAAAGAATAAATATTTTTTGTTATTATAATTAATTATTTAGATGTATAAAAGTGTTACCTTCTCTCATATCTAATTCTATTTGATAAGATTGAACTGATTTTTCAGCAAAAGCTGCTCGCTTGTCAGTTTCTTTTAATTTAATCTTCAAATTATGTAATTGTTCTTTGAATTCCTCAACTCTTTCATTTGCCTATAATTTAAAATTAATGTTTTAAAATTAATTAAACTAAAAAAAAATTATTTTTATTTTTTAAATGTAAAAATAAGCGTGTAATTCTCATTCGTTATTAAAAATTTATGCGCAGAATATTATTTTGTTTTTTTTCTTCAATATTTGCTTAATTTTTATTGACCAAATTTGATAGCATGTGATAATTTGAGATTGTTTTACTCTAAAAGTTTATTTAAAGGAATTTTATTACAGTTGAAAAGTAAGAAACTAAAATTGTATACTGGTCCTGATGACTGTACAAAAAAAGATTCAGAGTCCCAGAAAAGGAGCATCAAAAGCTTCGTTTATTCATGCATATTTTAAGCTCGTAATAACTGTTTCAAATAAATGATTTTTTTCCATAATAATTTACTAGGATATTTTATTTCTTGATAATATTACAAGAAATAGAATAGTACTTCGTGTATTTTTATGTATTGACCTATAATCAAGGCGCCAGCAATGTTAAATGCATCCAAAAATTTTTTCAGCACTAGAATGGATGCACCTCATTGAAACTTATGTATTTTTGGTCGCTGAAACCGATTTTGAAGGTTTCATCCATTTTCGGATGACCAGTTTTGAGTAGTGGACGCTATATACTAAAAAATCGGCGAAAAATTAGCAAGATTGGTAATATCTTGAAAACAATAGCTAATTGAGCCTATTTTGGGTACCCCAATAAGGTTTTTGGGGTCGGTGATCACGAGTCTGAGGTCAGATTTTTAATAATCAAAATGACGGGCTCAAATAGTGGATTCCTAACTTCAAAATTGTCAATAAATGCTATTTATTGTCGTCATTTTTAGCCCGCTATTTTGAAAATTAAAAATCTGACCTCGGAATCGTGATCACCGACCCCAAAAACTTAAAATGTAACACGTTTTAATGCTTAAAATAGCATTTATTGTCAATTTTGAGGTTAGGAATCCGCCATTTTTAGCCCGCTATTTTTAAAATTAAAAATATGACCTCAGAATCTTTATAACTGGTCCGAAAAACTTATTAGACAACGTAAATATGCTTAAAACAGCAAAAATCGCAGTTTCTGAGGTTAGAAACACGCCATTTTGAGTCCGCAATTTTGTTTTTTATAAATCTGTCTTCAAAATTTTTTAGTATATGAGCAATTATTTTAAAAGTGATACTTAATTTGAGCCTGGAAACGTAAATTTTTTTTTTGAGGGCACATCGATATGACCCGTGTTTTCAGATAGTTTGAACCTTCAGAAAACCGAAAAAAATCGTGAACAAGAAATCGGCGATAGGTGCCAAAGAGATTTTTTCACTTTTATATCAAAAAACGTGTTTTTCGTATCTGAGCTACCCTAAATTTTTAAAATAACTTTTTAGGTAAAAAAACTTTTTTAAAATAGATAAGAAAATCTGATTGCCAGGGAAAAACCACTCCAGAAGAAAAAAAAACTTATCTTTTTATGATGAAATTTAGCCAAGTTATCGTCAATTTAAGATTTTGCTCAAATTCGTCTTAAAAAAGATTGAAATTTTATTGAAAAAAGCCTGTTTCTGAACCTTAAACATGCATTATTCGCTTGATTTTCATCGTAAAATAATAATTTTTTTTTTAAAATCGATTAATTTTTTCCTAGCAATTCATTTCTTTAAGAAAAAAATTATTTTTATTGAAAAAAATTTTAATTTTTAGATCAAAAACTGTGTTAAGTAAATCTTGCTACTTACAGTTTTCAAAGGCTTTTGACCTAAAAATTGAAATTTGGTCAATAAAAATGATTTTTTTTCTTAAAGAAATGAATTGCCAGGAAAAAATTAATCAATTTTAAAAAAAAAATTATTATTTTACGATGAAAATCAAGCGAATAATGCATGTTTAAGGTTCAGAAACAGGCTTTTTTCAATAAAATTTCAATCTTTTTTAAGACGAATTTGAGCAAAATCTTAAATTGACGATAACTTGGCTAAATTTCATCGTAAAAAGATAAGTTTTTTTTTCTTCTGGAGTGGTTTTTCCCTGGCAATCAGATTTTCTTATCTATTTTAAAAAAGTTTTTTTACCTAAAAAGTTATTTTAAAAATTTAGGGTAGCTCAGATACGAAAAACACGTTTTTTGATATAAAAGTGAAAAAATCTCTTTGGCACCTATCGCCGATTTCTTGTTCACGATTTTTTTCGGTTTTCTGAAGGTTCAAACTATCTGAAAACACGGGTCATATCGATGTGCCCTCAAAAAAAAAATTTACGATTCCAGGCTCAAATTAAGTATGACACGATTCACGAAGGATTTAAAAATTAAAAAGATCGATACATAGAATATTACAAAGTCAGTGCATTTTTTATTGAATGTGTGTACTGTGCCATTTAGAACAGGGTTTTTTATGGGCAACTATGACTCATTTCTTTTATATTTATTTTATTGTAAAAAATTAACAAAGGAGGAAAAATTGTATACATTTTATATAATTACAAGCATATTTAAGGTGTATGAGTAACAAAATAATTAATTGCATAAAATTTATGGGAAAAGTACTAAATTACAAATAAGAACGTGTTCAAAATAATTTTAGATATTTAAAAAATATATAATAACTGACAAGGGGAGTGCCAACTGTTGAAAGGCCGATTTGCTTATTACTTTTAAGTTTGTGGTGTAGTTGAAAAAACATCCCCCATATCTTTAGTTTACTTGAATGGACCTCCTGGGCCTAAAAATTAGACCCCATAGCAGGGTTATATGCTATAAGACAGACTACTTTAGTAAGTCAACCAAATACCTTCCGGTTTATTTCAATTTTTTTTTTTAAGTGACAGTATATCACCGTAAACTGCATTTTTTACTAGTCATTTTCTTACCGTTATAGTCAGTAAACCAAATGGCCTTATTTGGCCAAAAATGACCAATTTTTAAATTGCTGCCAAAATTGTAATTTTTGACTAGCCCCTAATTTTCAAAAATTCTTTACTAGTCTATTTTCGAATATTTTTATCCGAGGTATGAAAATATAAAGTCAGAATCCTGTTTTAAGTTTTTTTAATAAAGACTGTAAACACCATCTTTGTAGAAAAAAATTGAAACAAAAGGAACAAGTAAGGAATTTTTGAAAACTAGGAGTTTGCACAAAATTTTTGAGATCTATAAAACCCATTTTAGTCAAAAATTTATGGGTTTTTTAAGGTTTAGTTGGTATTTTATAGCTTTGATAATGAAGACTAAATGTCTTGGAAACGCAAGGGCAATTTACTGTAAAAATAACTAAAAAAAAAAAAATTGTTAGCTCAAAAATTCAATAGTCAAGTTAAGAAAATTTTTTTCATATAATAATAATTATACAGCTATTTTAATAAATACTAAAAACAAAGCAACTATAATTAGAACCAACGTATAAAAAAATTGTATTTTAATTGTTTTTTTTTTTTTTACCTAGAATAGAAAATAATAATGTAATTTTATCACATGCGGATATGTTTTATTGTTTTGTATAAATAACATGCTATATTATAGTGTTGGACAAAAGGGAGGTTAAAAGAAGCAGAAGAAAAAAACATAAATGTGAATTGTATTTAGGAAATTTAGTTAAAATGTAAAAGCAGATTTTTAAAAAATTTTTATATTCGCAAATTTCAGTGCAGAATATTCAACAAAGAAAAATAAAATTTTCATAGAATCGAATTATAAATCCAATTACTTTTTTTTAAATTAAAATTTAACTTAAATAATATTTTAAAGATATTATACCTTTTGCTCAGAAACCTCCAGAGACTTTAAAATATTTCCAACGATAAAAAGCTCATCTTCTTTTTCGGCAATCTTTCTGTTACGTCAAAGATTGAAAAAAAATACATTTTTTTTTATTTTTAGCTATTAATTTTCAGTAATGATAAAATTATTTTCACTTACGCTTCTGTACATTTAACTCTTTCTTGCACAGTTTCTAATTCATCCTCTACAAAAGCTAATTGTTCAGAAATTTTGTCAGATTTCGTATCAGCATCTTCAGCAATTAATTGAGCTTCTTTTAATTGGGTTTTTAAAATGTTCATTCTTTCTTCGTCCATCTTACTACGATTTTCTAATACCTTGCAGATTCTTTAAGAATTTTTATAAATTAATATTTATTATTATAGGTACATCCTGGATTAGGTTCTCATTTTTGGTCCGCGAGAGCTTTTCCGATGAGAGCTTAAATTTTTTTTTCGGTTGCTAAGCACGATTAGTATATTAATTTTTAACAAAATTGGATATCTTGCCCATGACAGCCAAGGTTACTTTTAAGATTATTTTTACTGTTCTTTATGAAAATAAACGATTTTTATCTATTTCTGGGCCGCTAAAAAAAATATAGCATGCCTGTTATGAGTAAAGAAAACTTTTTTTGAGAAATCTATAAAATATTTGAGTTTGACGATTCAAAAAATTACATTAAAAATTTCACGGACCAAAAATATCTAGAAAAAACCTAGTCCAAGTCTGCACAAATAGATAAAATATAAAAATGAAACGCGGTTTTCATACAATAAAAAATGTTTAGTTTTTTTGTTAAATAATTAGTTATCTCATTTGACGTTTTAGTAAATATTCTAGTTCAAAATTAAAGTAGTTTTTAATCAATTTATTAAACCTTTTTGCATCTTCAATAGTTGCAAGTGCTTGTGCAAGTTTAGTTTGAGCAGTCGTATGTCTTTCTTCTGATTTTTCCAAATTGACCATGCATTGTTGCATTTTTCTATTTAAAATTGCGAGCTCTGATTGCGTCTGAAATTAAATTATTTCTTACTAAAATATTTATTATAAAATAAAAATATAAAAAATTTACTTACCATTAAAAGTGTTCTTTCTTTTCTATCGAGAGTTAAATTCGATTCATCTAATTTTATTTTACTTTCTATTAAATCTTTTTTCATTTGCGTATATTTTTTTGATAATTCTAAAATTTGATCATTTAATATTTCTTCACGTTTTGTAGCTTCTTTAGCTTTTTGATCAAAAACATCAGCTCTATCAATAGCTAAATCTTTTTCATTTTTTAAACTTTGGAGTCTTTTTTTTATAGCATTCATTTTTATAATTAACAAAAAAAAATTATAATTAATTTTAACTTTTAAATATAGAAACACTTCTTCTAAACTTTTAAACTCAACTGTACTAAATGCATAAGAGAATCGTTGATTTATAAAAAGTATAATGGTATCAAAAAAAGAAGAACATTTTTAGTCTGTAGTTAAATTCGAGCACATTCCGTTATAAACTATTTTTTTTTGTTGGTATCGATGTGTTATTTTTATGTGTACTTAGTACGCATATTTTTTCTTTACGCTAACGAAATAATAGTGTATTACTAATATTATAAGCATATATATATATTTGCACATATATAATTATATGCACTTATGGGCGATTCTTTCTCAAGCCAGCCATCCCCCTCTGTCCAAAAATGAAGGCAGTTAAAAATTTTATTTTAGTTGTTATTTATTATAAACAAGTTTTTAAAAAGCTTTAACTTGTTGATATTTCTGAACCTACAGATCCATAATAAAAAAGTTTTAGTGAAAAATTGTGATGCTTTGATACATAAAAAGTTTGCCAACTAGCAGAGATTTCATTGAGTAATTTTGGATTTAGCAATTTCCGGGTATTCAGCCTCTTAAAAAAATGGATCAAAATTTATTTCAGAATCACCCTTTAAATTTCTTATATTAACAAATAAATTAGAACATATTCGAAAAAAATCGTATAATTACTAAATTTAGTATATTAACAAAAAATTCGAATATTATCGATTTTTTTTGCGAATTCGCAAGAAACATTGATAATTTAAAATTTTTTTCTCAAAAATTTACAAAAAAAAATCGAGAATTCTCCAATTTTTCGATAATATACTAAATTTAGTAAATTTACGATTTTTATCGAATATTAACAAAATTTTTTGAAAATCTACTAATTTTTCGAAAAAATTCTATTTTTTTTGTAAATCCAAGAAAATCCTTTTAAGTTGTCTCCATTTGGACAAAGACCGGTAACCGGCTTGAAAAAGAATCGCCCGTATGTATATGTCGTAGCCCCATAGGATAATCGGTTTTATAGGCTATAAGCCGGCTCATAGAGTAATAATGCTCGAGCAAAATGCTCGAGACATATTTCGCTATGAAGCTGCGTGCTCCAGTTTTATAGCCTATAGGCCGGCTTTCAGCGTATAAAACTGAAAGAGGTCAGCTTCATAGACAAATATCAAAGTTTCGAGACTCTTAATTTTAAATAATATAAATTTACCAATATTATGTCTTGAATTATTTATATTTATCTTATAGTTTTATTTACATTATTAAATTTATTTTAAATAATAATTTTTATCAATGAATAATAATAAATTTGTTGTTTAAGGGTGCTCTGTCCATCACTGGGTGTTTTTTGCGCAGCATATTTGTAACTAGAATATTTTAACCATATATTTATTTATAATAATTTTTTAATGAAAGAATCAATGCTTTTCAGTATTTAGTACAAGAATATAAAAAAAAAATTAAAAATGTTTATTTGTTTAAACAAATACGACCTGTTAAATTTTTGAAATTTTTGGGTCATAAAAGCCTGAGTTCCCAGATCTGGGCTACTTGGATCAAAATTCTGCTTGGCTCATATTGAAGATCTGAAATCCGCTTGTGGCTAGCGGAATTTTTTTTTCTTTGCAAACAATTGCAAATGACTTGAAACGTAAAGAAAATTTAAAAAAAACATTTTTTCTTTTCTTTTTCCAAAATTTTCTCAAATCTCGTCATACCGAAATACGCATATCCCAAGTAAGCGGGAAAAAATTTTTTTTTTAATTTTCTTTACGTTTCAAGTCATTTGCAATCGTTTGACGAGAAAAAAAATTCCGCTTGCTACAAGCGGAATTCCGCTTGCGGTAAGCGGAAATCCGCTTGCGGCAAACGGAATTATTCCGATGGGGCAAGCGGAATTCCGCTTGCCGCAAGCGGATTTTTTTTTCAGTGTATGAAGTTGAATAAAATACCAAAAATGGTATTATTTCTAGGTAATTCTAGTTTAAAATGCCTGATTCATTACAGGTAGCCTTGGGGCCCATTTCAGAATATTATTTCCCGAAATTTTAACGAAAATATTAATTTTTGAAACTTTAAAGCTTGTTGTTACAAGTACTAACATTATCAAAAAACTTGAAACCGATTTCAAGTATTCTTGTTGACCGTAAATTGTGACTTTTAATAAAAGTATATAGTTTGAGATAATTTTCTGTTGCCCAGTCCCCATGTAAAAAACTTGTTCATGATTATTGATTACATACGAATCTTATACAGAATGGTATACAAAAAAAGTTGTATACAAAAATGATTCTATACAATTTTGATTTTTGTATACAATCCGGATAAGTTGGAGGAAATCGAAATAAAGAAGTACTGTAGATAATTGGAAATAAAAAAAAAGTGATCGATTAGAGATCGAAAGAAACTGGCTTTAATAAATTGGGTTTTAACTGCAGGTTTTCCAGATAAACCTAAAAATAAAAAGCATCCATCTTTTATAATCATAAGCTCGCTGATTTTTTTATGTCTTAAAATATAAATAATTTATCCACAATTTTTTTTCAATTAAGGATTAGCTTCTTATAGACTTAACGTCTATTAAAACTGATTGATTGAATCCGCCCTAAATTTTATTTTTTTAAATTACACTTCAAGCGTCATCTGGCTTTTTGATATACATATCTGAAATTTTCTAACCTGAACGTAAATAAAAAAAAAAAAGATTCAAAATTAAAAAGAAATTACCTTTTTACTAAGGCTATAAAATTTAATTCAGCAAGTCTTGAAGATGGCCTTTGCGGAAATTTTCAAACGAATACTTCTACAACTTGTTGCAGACTTAGGGTAATTTTATTTTACAATTTATTTATTTAAATTAGCTATTTAATGATAACTCGAAAAATTAAATTAAAATTATTTTTTAATTTAAAAGGTTAAAATAATTTCATAATTTTTTTCCCGACGCGTTAGATTGTCATCGTTGAATTAATTTTTTTGTCAACAAATGTTTTTAAATTAATTTTTTTTTTTTCATTATAAAAAGCATTTTATGCAAAATTGAAACTTTACTAATTAAGAACTTTTAGAATGAGATATTTTTTACTTTTGTTTATTATCCGTTTTTTTTCTTTGAGTTTTTCCATATATATGTTACGCCCGAAACGAGGTAACGGCCGGTTCCGCGGAATGGGGCAGTCATCAGCCGGTATAATGAAATTATGAATAAAATTTGATAAGTCAAACAAATTTTTTATCTTATAATTAATCAGTATCATCCAAAAATGTATTTCAAATGTAAATTAAATTAAACAAACATTTTTTTTCTTAGAAAATTTTCTTATTTTCAATGTATTCATTTATTTAATTTGATGCCCCGTTCCGCGGAACCGGCCGGTTTTATGTCCCATTCCGTGGAACCGGCCGGTTTACTGTCCGATTCCGCGGAACCGGCCGTTACCTCGTTTCGGGCGTAACATATACACTGATTATATTATCACAATTATTTTTCATATTTTACACTGCTTCTATTTTATATTACTTTAATTTTTACCAAATTTTATATTAATTTTGTTATTTACCGGATGAGATCTCGTTATATATTGTTTAAAATTTTTATTATTATAGTTTATTTATTATGGTGTCATATAGAGATTTCGATTTAAACTGTAATTTATCATTGACAAAGGTAAAAAATTTCTTATTCTTGGATATTCAAATTCATTTAAATACTTCAAGAACTTTTAATATAAATGTATTATTAGTGTATCTCTTATCCAGCATAAGCCTAAAAAATAATTTGTTTAAAGATTGGGAAGATTTGTCCATGGGAAGCAATTTTCGCCATTGAGTTGCTGTTACCAACCCTGAACCGATTATCATTAAAGAAATCCAACACAAGCTTCAAAATCAGTTTTTTGAAGATTGGTCAGATTTGCCCATGGGGGGCAATTTTCATCGTGGAATGGCCGTTAGCCAGCTACGTGGTTATTTTGGCTAGAGAATGTTGGTTCTGTTTTGGCGTTCACGATAATATACGTTTCTTTATTTGCTGGATAACCAAGAAAATGGCGCTTGTAGCGGAAATAGATTTTACTCTTGATAATGTTGTAGAAAAAAAGTACAAAGCGACGAAATATGTAATACAGTACCAAAGTTCATGGAAGACATTCTGTGCTCCAAGAAGCTGCTGACTGCGCTTTATCTAGGGATAGTATTATGATGTAATTGTGCCGGTCGAGTAGGCAACGTGGTCTCCATGATGAGTTTTCAGCTGGCGGGGGTTGCACACACGGTTCCAATGGGGGAACGAATGATGATATTTAATTATTATTTAATTATTTAATTATTTATTTATATATCTAGATGGCAAGGAAGAATCGAGATCCGTAGGTGGGCCTGATAACATTTTAATTTATAGTTTCATATACACATAGATACACATATATTCATATTTTAATTTTATTTTAACTTTCATTGTTGGTTAGCTTTTTAGGCCAATAAAGCTTATGATACATGGCCTTGAAGTATTCCAGAATAATGTGATAAACATATTCTTTAGATGACATAAAGCCATTTAGTAGATTATCCCAGCCTACTATAAACAACCGAGAATAATAAAATAAAAGTTTTTATAGTCTTGGCCGTAAAGAAATCCTTCAGGTTGCCGTTTTTATACCTAGTCTATAACAACTTACCAACTTTGAATCAGATAATCACAGCGACAAATTATTAAACATTTAAATAGCTCATCAGGAGAATTTTTTTAGTTGAAAAATGAATAATGTTTTTGTGAATAATTGTTGCTTTTTTTGTTCATTAATTACAAAGCAATTAATTCTTTTCTTAAATATGTTTGTTTTATTTTTTTTTTTATAAATATACAAGTATGAGTTTTGATGGTCCGATTTAACAATTATATTTATGCATATCTTAGTTTATATAAATAATAATATAGTGAAGATGAAATTTACAAACAAATATACATATATCTCAATTTAAACTTACATTTCAAGTGTTTGGGCAGATTATTTCTAGGTAATTTTTTTAAATAATTGTAATTTTTTAGACAATTATAAAATAATCTAAAAATATGAGTAAATTACCAACCCTAGCACATGACACAAAAAAAAATTAAGAATTAAGGAAAATATTGAAATATTTTTTGTTTTTGTTTTTGTTACAAGATGATCGGACGGATGAACGGGAAAATATATGAGAATATCTATTTAAAAATAAATAATTGTAGACTCGAAGAGTGTCCTTAGTTAAAACTAAAAATACAAATTTTTTAAAATTTACACAATGTTTTAATTGAATTGAAAACTATAATTATTAAATTAATAAAGATAAAATGAGGATAGAAGTTATTTTGTTAAAAGTTGAAAATGATGAATAAATAACTAAAATCCCGTAAGCTCAGAGAACGTTGCATCGAGATCGTCGCATAATGCTTTGTATTTTTCTTTTTCTTCTCGCAATTCGTCTGAAAATAAAATTAAGAAATAAAAAATTAAAAAAGATCTCTTAAATAAATTTCTAACATTAGTATAAAATATATTATTTACCTTCTTTAAAATCTACATCCTTCAGCAATTTTTTAACTGTTCTTTCTGCAATAATTGCACGCTTTTCTGCTTCTTTTAATTTCTTCTTTAAGTCCTTCAATTGTACTTTCATATCTTCCACCCTGGCATTTGCCTTTGAAATCATAGTTGATTATTAAAAGTTTGTTTTAATTAAATCAAGATATAATTTAACGTTTACTTTTTATATAATATCGTCTTTTAATTAATTTTAAATACAATATTCACTTCTTTTGTCAAAGTTATCATTAAAAATTTAATTTTCAAATTTATTTTATAATATGATAAAATATTCTTTAATTAAGACATTTTATAAGAATTAATAAAAATACATTTCTTTTTTTACAAAGCATTAGGAAGTTTTTTAATTTCTGCAACAGTTCACATGGTGAATGGTGAGTTTTAAGTAATTGTAACCGAAAGTGCGAAGTATACATTTCTAATTTTGATGAAAATACTTTTTAAACTTCACCTAGCATATAATTAGTGTATAACTGTCACGCACACGCGTAGCAATTTACAACTTTATTTTAAAATCTTTTTTTTTCATCACCGATTTCATGTTTTTTCGTTTTTGGTAACTGTGGATGTATAAAATTGTTAAATTATTGTAAAAACTAAAGATTTTTTACTATATGATACTATAATATTACATACAAGAGGTTCGATAATAATATCTAAATATATGAATATGCAAATGAATAATTTTACGAATAATGATTAAATAATATAAACGAAAATTGAAATACACCTTTTATACACAATTAATTCATAACGTGATAATTACAATACTGAAGTAGATAAGGGTAGGAAATATTGACGACACCGAGATATTAGTTACGGAAATCATGAAGCTGCTGGAAAAAGCATGTAACAAAGCCATGCGGAAAAAACCCATTAAAGAAGACCACCAGCCTACTGGTGCAACGCAGAAATAGCCCGTCTAAGGAGTACAAGCTTAAGGACGAAAAGGAAAGGAGAGCCAGAACGGACGCTGCTGAGCTGATGGCAGAGCATAATAAGGTAAAAAAAAGCCTAAGACTTGCTGTTAGGAGAAGCAAGAGAGCATGCGAGATGGCTTTGTGCAATGAGGTGAACAATATCCTATGGGGTCTTGGTTACAAAATAGTCACCAAGATGATTGGTGCTCTTTTCGCAAGTGGCGTTATGAAAGAAGAGGAGGTTAGACGTATAATTAACGGATTTTTTCCTACCCAACCGGAGAGGGACGAAGAAAATAACTTAGACGAAGATGACAAGGAGGCTATCCCCGAATTTTACATGGAGAAGCTTCTAACAGCAGTAGACTCGCTCAAAAATGGAAAGGCACCAGGACCTGATGGAATACCTACTGAGATTCTGAAGACTGTATACGAGCAGGTGTTCAGCAAACTCTGGAAGAGAACCAGATTGGTCCTTATCAGTAAGGGCAAAGGGGACCCCGGACTGCCAAATTTTTCAAAGGGCACAGCCGGAAAAAACTACCAAAAGATGCTGCCATCAAGGATATTGAGAACTGTAGAAACTGTATGGAACTATGGAACATCATGTAGGATCAGGTACTTAGGCTCTCAATGCCGGAGGATACTTTTACTGTCAGATAGGCGGACGATCTAGTCCTAGTCATCACGGCAAAAGATCTAAAAATTGCCGAGAAGGCAGTAGATGGCATCAATTATTAAATGGATGAATACGGCCTAAAGCTTGCGACGGTGAAGACTGAGATTGTTCTATTCACCCGTAAACATATTGAGACCATCATCACAATATGTACAGAAGAGGAAGGATAGAAACGAAGGGTAGCTTTAAATACTTGGGAGTAATGTTGGACACGAATTTGACCTTCATGGTGCAGTTTCTGAGAAGTACAGAGACGGCTGGCAGGATTACTAATGTGATAAGCAGGCTAATGCGTAACACGTGTGAACCTAAAACGGGAAAGCTTCTTATGTCAGTCACTCACTCTATACTCCCGTATGGTGCAGAAATATGGGGTAACTGCATGGGGAAACTGACTTATGAATTTAAGCTGATGCGCGTTCAGAGACAAGGAGCCTTGAGAATCTCCTGTACCTATTGTACAGTGTCTTTGGAGGCAGCTTTAGTAATCGCCAGGGTAATCCCGATAGATCTGCTGGTTCTTGAGAGACAGTATATCTATCTGAACAAAGAGAAAGAAGGCTTTGACCACGCAAAAGCTACTTCGCTCCAGAACAGCCTAAAGAAGTGGCAGGACCGTTGGACCGATTACTCTTAGAGCAAATGTACCAAGAGGTTGATAGGAGAGATATCACCTTGGATAACTAGAGAGCACGGGGGCATCGATTATTTTTTTACCCAATTATTAAGCGGACATGGGCTTTTTTGCTCCCACCTCGTTCGAATCCAGAAGATAAATAGCGCTGAATTTTTATACTGTTCTGGCAAACAGATACGCCGGAAAACACATTCTTCGGGTGCGACAAATGGGCTGTCAAAAAGTTTCAACTAGAAACTAAAATCGGACAAATCACACCTTCAATTGTGGTTAGCCAGATTCTCTGGAGTTTAGAAGTATGGACCGAAATTAGACTGCATGTGAAGTATATATATACATATACTATGTATAGCACCAAAAAACCTGATACTCAAGATATAGGCTAATATTGAGACGTATTGCGATTATTCGGATGACTGCACGTGTGGTTGCACTAACATACAATTATTCCTGCACTTACTCTCAATTCCACATTCAGTAGATGGTAGGGTAATATTTATTTATTTATTTATTATGAATTTATTTATTAACCTTCCTTTTGACTTATATATTTATTAAAGATGACAGCACATAAAGATGATCCTCAACCAGACTGGCGAGTTACTGAATGCAAGTCAAAAGTTGGAGTTCACTAATAGAACTAAATAGCCTTGAACTTGTCCTTAAATAATGTAAAAACGGTTCAGGGATAGGCTCGAATAAGGTAGGAAGGGAGTGGAGTATTAGTGGGTAAAGACAAGGTAACCCGAGTCCCACATAACTGTCAGTTCGGAAGCTGAACAGCATGCGTAACACATTTCTCCTCTTCCTACGCAAAAAAAAAATACTGAAGCAGATACTTATATAGGAGATACTTATATATATTTAGATCCTCTTATATCTATTATTATAAAAAAATTTAGTTTTTTACAAATATATTAACAATTTTATGCATCAACATTCACCGGAATCGAAATAAGGAAAAAAATCGGATTTTTTTATTATTTTAGGGCCCAGCGGATTTTCTTAAAAATTGATTCTTTCCTCTAGTAAAAAAGTGTTAGCAGTATTTTCACAAAAATTCGGGAGGCCCTACTGGCAATGAAGAAAAGGTGTTATCGGATATGATTCGTGTTGCTCAATGGAACATGAGCCAGACCGCGATGGCGTCGTAATTATTGCAATTAGCTCGGGAAGAGGATGCAGATATACTTTTATAGAGCGAACAACTCTATATGAGGAACGATTCCTAGTATATTTCGGATGATTTAATGGCTTGCGTGATGTTTATGTACGTGGCAGAGCCCAAAATTCCTTGACTCGTCATGGAAAAGGGAACTGCCATGTATGGACAACTTGCGGCGTCACAAGTCTTATTAGTTGCTACGTTTCACCTAATGATACGGTGGAGGTGTTCACCGCCAAGCTGGCCAGTATTGAGGCCACGGGTCATGAAGTCTCCAGTAACATTATCGTGGCCGTAAATTTCAACGCTACAGACTTAGAATGGGGTATTTCGACGACGAATCCTAAGGGACGGAGAGTTTTTGAAATGGCAGCTAGGTTAAACCTAGTTGTCCAGAACACTGGGAACAGAGCTGCGTTCGAGAGGCCAGGTTGGGGCACTTCGTTCCCCGAAATAACCCTGGACAGCGAGGCAATATCAGGAAAGTTGGTCAATTGGAAGGTGATGGACACTTTGAATGGAAACGATCATACACACATCACCTTCCAGGTACGGGATCGGCAACAATACTGGGCTCCGTACAGATAACGACCCCTGGGATGGAATGTGGCAAAGGTTGGATGAGGAACCCTACGAAGCCTGGCCTGGCATGTAAGGCGCACAATCACTAGTACTCACAAATCCATGGTGTTCGTGAAGAAAGTGAAGGTTCTTATAAAATGTGCCTGTGACGCCTCCATGCCTCGGGAGAAAACCTGTAAAGGAAGAAGGCCAATCCACTGGTTGACGGAGGAAATTGCGAACATACGGCGAGAGTGCAATAGGGCAAGAAGGATAGTGCAGAGAGCACGAATTCGGCTGGAGGCCATGGCACTCTTATTAATTAAGGACCTAATATACCCGTTATTTTTTTTTTTTTTTTTTTATTTTTTTTTGGTCCTCCGTTAAAGGACGCTAAGGACAAGCTCGCAAAAGCCATCTGCCTCAGCAATGTGCGATGCTTGCGTTCATTGCGCGAGTAAGTCAACAATGACCTCTGGGGGCTTGGGTACATAGTTGTCATGGGAAAACTTAACCCAAGACCCGACAGCACAATGAAAGCAGACGTGTCCAAAAGAATAGTTGATTCTTTGTTCCCTGATCATTCGATCATCGAATACCCGAAAAAGGAGGTCCCCAGGGGTGAGATTCTACTGTTCAGCAAGGTAGAGATGTTCAGGGACATTAGATCAATGAAAAATAAGACGGCACCGGGACCGGGCGGGATATCAGCGGAGGCACTCAAGCGTGCAGTAAAGATAATCCCTGGTATCTTGTTGGACAGGCTTAACGCGTGTCTGGCCTCGGATACCTTCCCGAAGAAATGGAAAGTCGCGCGGCTTGTGCTTATCAGCAAAGGAAAGGGTGAACTAGGAACTCCGTCATCTTACAGACCATTGTGTATGCTAAACATCATTGGCAAGGTGATAGAGGGCATGCTTCGCTCTACGCTTAGGAGAGCAGTGGCAGACAATAGGGGTCTCTCTGACCAACAGCATGGATTTTGCGAAGGGCATTCTACGATCGGCGCCATCAAGCGTGTCGTCGATATCGTGTACAGGACGAGGGAAGTTGGGCATGTGTTCCAGAAGGACGTCTAATTTGAGAATGTAATCAAGTCAGAATTTTCATTTTCTGTCAGGAAAAGGGAGAAAATGGGAAATTTAGTAAACGAAAGGTTTTCAAAATCAGGTTTTTAGCATAAAATTGGTTTTTAAGAAATTCTAAGGCAAATGTGCCAAAAAAAAAGTTTACCACCATAAAATGTACAGGAAAATACATAAAAACAAAGTGAAGCTTTTTAAGAAATTAAAAATTGAAAGCAGTCGAGTATTTTCCGATTTTTCTGAATTTTATTCAGGTTTTTTCGAAAAAGCCAGATTCGGATCGTCCGGGAAATTTTGCTATATATTTTTATAAAGAAAATATTTTAAAGGCTTATTTGGGGCGTTCAAAAAATAAAATAGAAACGGGTGGCTGAGAATGCAAAAAAAATCAAAATTGGAAAAACAGCTGCCAAATTGCAACTAGGCCATCTAGAACCTTGAAAATTGAACAGTTTGGTATGGAACTATATTTTTACATATCAAACAAAGTGCAATCGGAATTTTTTAAATTCAAGACATTGACCTCAGACTTGGGTAAAAATGGCTAAGAACTACCGATATATTTTTTAAAATTAGTTTTATTAGAAAAATAAACTTTATGAAAAAGTTGCTTTCTTGCATTAACACTCACTCAGTTTAGAAACGGATAAGATTTCCGAAAAAATAACTTTCAATGTTTTTATAATATTTACAAAATTATTTCAAAAATATATTGATTTTTCGCAAATACACGTTGTTTTTTGTACATGTTGTGTACAATCCTCCAAATTGCACAAACTCTGAAATAAATGAGTATTAATTGACAAATAAGAAAAATGTACTTATGCTAATTAATAATTTTGCTAACAGTTAATATAGAAATTAATTAGTTTGACTAAAAAGACGATTAACACTTTTAATAATCATCTTTTATCATTATGACTGAATTTGTGAATATTGTGAGACCAAGATAATGACTTTTGCATGAAAAATTTGCAAACTTACTTATTGGCATAAGTTTATTTCTATAGCCGTTTTAAGCCAAATTATTTCGGGGATTGTACTATTTCGAATTTTGTAAATGCTTTTAACATTGTAGTCCTCAAGAAAGCTTTGTCTTTTAACGTAGCATATGAAGAAAACATAAAAACTAACGTATAAAATTTTAATTTAAAAAAGGCTGTTTTCACTAACCTTTTCCTCTGAAACTTGTAGTGACTTAACTATATTTTTTACAATAAAAAGTTCATCCTCCCTTTCAATGATTTTTCTGAAAATAAAAATTTTTTATGATATTTTCAATTGGATCAATCAGATTAAATTCACCGTAAATATATAATTCATTAAACACGAAATATATTTATTAGGGGGTTCTAACATGAAAAAAAAATGTCACGGATCCAGGGTACCATCCTCGGAAGTTAAAAACAAAGTGGTCAGAAGTGGAAAATTTGTATTAAAAAAAAAAGTAAATTGCAAGTTAGCGTCCGAGACATGTAGGTTATTTTTTTAAGTCTCTTAATTTTAAGTTTTTTTAATTTGTATTTTAATTTTCCAAATTGAATAGGGATCTCAATTTTAGATGCACGATCATTAGTTTTCTTTGGAATTTTACGTAGATTTAGAAAATTTCATCTGATTTATACTGTTGTTAAAAATTAAAAAAAAACAGTAAAATTATTTTAAAACGTGTAAAAACCAAACGTTTGTTTGGAAAGGTATACATTTTTTAACGAATTTTTCTCGCTTTTTTTTACTAATTAAAATAAGACCTTAAACTTAATGATCTGTTTCGATTAAAGCTTAAAAACAGCTCAAAAAACGTTAAAAAAACCGAAAAAATACTTTTTTAAAGAGAATTGAGCTAACTTACGGTAAAAAATTAATTTTTTTTTCTGAAACTTTTAGTATTTTCGTCACTGAATCTAACAAAAATTTGGACTTTATAAAGCATAATTTATAAGCTTAAAAACGGCTAGTAAAAACGTTAAAATATTTGAAAAATTGCTCTTTTAGAAAAAAGCGGTTGAATTTAATATTTTTTTTTAAAATTGCAAAATGTAAAGTGCATATACTAACGCTTCACTAGTCTTGACTCTCTCTTCTGCAGCTTCAAGTTCTTCTTCAACCCACTGAAGTTTTGATGCAATTTCTTCTGATTTTTGATCAGCATCTTCAGCTAAAAGTCTTGCATCTTTTAATTCTGATGTCAATTTTTCCGTTCTTTCTTCATCTAACCTGCTTCTTTCTTCCAGTACTTTGCACATTCTATAATCAATAATTGTTATGTAAATTCAATTTAAAGTTTGAGTAATTACTACAGTTATTCTAATAAACTATTGCAGTAATAATTATTATTGCTATTACCGCTTGGCATCGTCAGCAAGTTCTGAAGCTCGACCAAGTTTAATAGTAGCCGAAAGACGTAATTCTTCTTTCTTTGCCATTATTGTTTCAAGTTCCGAAACTCTTTTTGTCATAACTGATCGATCTTGTTCGGCCTGAAATATAACAATTGTTTAAAATATTAAACATTAAATCCAAGATTCTAAGTACTTTAAAATTGAGCTATTAGAAGATATTGTTGGTTAAAACGTAATATTAGTATGCATTTATTAATTATGAAAATAGATTGTTAAAAATATTAATAAAAAAAATATTATTTCGGACAAAAAGTATTAAATATTTTTGTTACTTTTTTATTTATAAGCATTCATTCATTATTTGATAATTCACAATTTACATTTTAGTGTTAAAGTGCTTATAATTTTATTAAAAAATTACTACACCTTTTCTAAGAAAAAAACAAAAATCCTTGAAAATTAAAAAATAAAAAAGCCTCTTGGGAACTTCACCGATTAAGTCAAGAGGTAACCTTAAGGCATTGATAAATTTTACACGAAAAGGCGTGTACAAATAGATTTAATAGAGATTGATAAATAAATATACAGGCAGTCATGTTTTAGGTATTTGAAAGTAAGAATTTTGAAAACATACTGGGATAAAAATCGAAAATATATACTGCTGGATATCTATTTAAATCTATAAATGTCCAAATTTACCTCTAAGGGTTATTTTTGCTTCCGAGAAAAAAGTTCAAACTTTTATTTAAAACTAAAATATCCGATTGTAGCAATAGTAAACAATTTTTTTTTGATATTTCAATAAAACTCTAATTCAAGGTATAACAAGTTTTTCATTGTTTTATATACAAAGGGCAAAAAATACTATTTTCTATTTTCTGGGGTTCAACTTTTTTACACTGTCTGCACTCACTCGCCCATACAACTGCATGCAAGGTCAAAACCAATATTTTTTCCTTTGTAACGCGCGGTTCACTGCGTGTATTTTATAATATAGGGTGATACGCGATTTTAAGCTTTACGATAGAGTCAGCCCCAGAAAATAGGGGTTTTGTTCGTTGTTCGATGACAAGAAAAAAAAAACAATTAAAATATGGTTTAAAGTAGGTCAGAATGTGTACTGGACTATGCATATTAATAGAACTTGACCAACTTTTTTGTAAAATAAATAAATAAAGTAAAAAGCTCTAAAAAGAGTTTTTTGGTTCCTGATTTTAATGTTAATTTTCCTCGTTCATACACAAAAACTAATTTTTACACAATCTTAAAATTCATTTGACTTTAGAAACGATTTTTTTTTTCATTATATTTAACTAGTAAATAACAATATTTGCCATAAACAAATAATTTTGTTTACTACGTGTTTATTACTCAAGTTTTTGAGTTCGGTAAGGTAAACATATTACGATAGAGTAAATATTTCTTTTATATTTCCGGAAAGCAAATGATGTTGCAAATGAAAGTGCTTTTCACTGGTAAATAAAAAATTTATATGTTTATTATGTTTATTCAAAGTTTTACCTAAAAAAGTGAATCTTAAATATTTTAAATAAAATTTTACTATACCTAAATAATAATATTTTATAAACATAAAATTCATAAATATTTATAAGTATAAATAATTTGTTGAAGTTACTAAACATAAATTAAAACCAAAAATAATTTCAAAAAAAAATTTAGAAATTTTTTATTTTAATTGAAAGTGAAAGAAGTGGGTCGAGTTCGAATCAAAAATTTTTTGCGAATCGTGCATAAATAGTAGCAAATAATGATTAATAATCCAGAACTAATAGTTTTGAGTTATTTTTACAAATATTGTCATAATTGCTGAGATTAAAAAATTAGGTATCCTTAAATGAATTTTTTAGTTTTTATTTTGCAAAATATGAGTGAAATTGCATTTTTAAAACTTTTCAGCCCTTAAATCATACAAGCGTTTCAAAAATTATTTAAAAAACTAGTTCATTTTTTTGTAATTTTTATTTTTTAATTTGCAAATTTGAATAGCCAAAAAATATAGTGATATATTGAGTTTTTTAATTATGTAATGAGAATGGTTAGAACGGAAAATTAAATTGATAAAATAAAATTTTAAATAGTATTATATAAATTGTTAACAAGAATAATTAACCATAAAATTACAAAAATTTTTTCACGTTAAATCTTTGATTAAAAAAAAAAAAAATTAAAAATAGATTAGAATACTGAAATCGAAACATGATTTAAAAATAAAATCGCCACTTTTTTAATTGTCGTCTTTAAGAATGTAAAATATTTAGATTACTCACAAGCGAGTGTCATGATTTTGTTTTGTTACGAAAAAAATTTTAAAATAACTTAATTAGTTTAGAAATTTTCATTTTGCAAAAGGGGAAAACAAAATTTGTTAATTTAGGACAGATTGTTTTTTTTAATTATTTGTGCAAAAATATTGGCAATCAAAAAACTGTTATGTAATTTTAATAACATTTTCGTTGTTGTTGAACTTTCATTAAAAAACTTCATTCGAAACATTATGTCACCAATAAATTTAATCATCACATCACAGTTAAACACATTAAATATCTTTTAAAATAGTTGAAACATATTAAAGTAGGACACTGGCACCTTTGCATAAGCTTTTTCACATCTATCTAATTCGGCACTTGACGTTTCTAAACTCGTTTTAGCATTTTCGTAATCTTTTTCCATTTGTATTAATTTTTTTCCTAAATCTCTTACTTCATCATAAATCATATCAGCTCGAAAATTTTCTTGCTTTGCTTTAACTTCATTAGTTTCATATTTTTCATTAGCTTCATCCATCTCCTTTTTAAGGGATGCGATTTTCTTCTTTATCGCCTCCATTTTTTTTGTTGCTTTACTTTTTTCTTACTTTTAAGTAATTAAAGTAACAAAACTTCCTAGAGAACCATCCCAACTCATTATTATTATATGACATTTTTAAAATGCACACAAATACAAAAAGTGTAATCAAGTAAATTATGTTGTTTATTTGACTACTTAAAACAAGTTAAAAAAAAAAGAATAAAGAAAAAAAAATAGTGTTTTTTGTGTAAAAAGTTGTAATGAAATAATGGTGACACACGCATTAAAGCACTCACTACAATGCAATAGAAGCAACAGAGTCCCACGAAGAGGCGATACAAGTGGATCGCTTGAAAAACTTGACTAAAATAAAAAGGTACCTTGACAAGAAGAAGAATAAGAAAAGAACGCGTTGAAAGGAAAAAAAAAATTGAAAAAAAAGTACTTTGGAGATTACTATTTGTTCCCTATTGAATTTTGATTCTATTAATTGCATCGGAGCTTTGGCTCAACTCCCATGACTCGTTTTTTCTCTATCGACACCTCTCTTCTTCTCCGTATACGCTAGCATTAATAGTTTTGATATAAGAATCAAACTGACACTATAAGAGACATATGCATCTTAAAGAAATGTGATCTTTGATTTTTTGTGCTGCTATTTTTAGCAACAAAAAAAAATTTACTTTTTGTAGCATGCAAAACATTGCAAATAAAATACTACATTCTTTTATTTTATTAAATTATTAAATGGTAACTAAAATTAATTAAAAATATATAAAAAAAAAAAATTTTAAATTTATTTTACTTAATGGAAAATTTATATACTAATGCTTGTTGCTATAAAATTTTTTTTTCTATATGCACTTTAGTTCAGGTTACTTTTTTGTTGTAGAATATCAATGAGATCTGATTTACCAATATAGGTAAGGTATCAAATGGTGAGGTTTCCTTCGGGGAACCATTTTCTTAAAAAGATACACACAATTTTTTCATTTCATAAAATAAATATTTCATTATCGAAATCAATTTTCGATAAGCTTTAAAATAAATATTATTATTTTCGTTAAATCTTTATTTGTCATCACAAAAATTATACAGTTTCAACATACATTCAACTTAGAATATACAAGATAAAAATTTTTTGTTAGTAAAAGTCAATAAGTCAAAAAAAGTCAATAAGTGTAAATAAATCAGTCAATATAACTTAGTTAATTTAGTTAATTGGTAAAGTCAAGTGAAATGACTCGTCCTATTGTTAAACAGCTACCAAAAGTCATTTTTGAGTAAATATTGCTTAGTCCTCGTCTTGAAGTGTGAGTACGTGCTCGGGATGGAATTGAACATATTGTATTTAAAAATAGTTAAAACCACAATTAGTTATCGACAATGGAATGTCTAAGTCCTTTCTAGGGCCGCGAGTTGGTCTGTCGGTGATAAATGGGGGATCTTTCATCTGAACAATTCTGTACATGTTTAGGGATGCAAAGTAATCTGTACGGGTTACATTGCGCATTCAATTTTATTTCCTTATAAATGGAGTTATGTGTTCAGAGCGACGAATACCATATACTGTCGGATAAATAAAGATGTGCACCTCCCGAATTTATTGAATAACTTCAACAAAAATGGTCACAAAACATCCGGATAAAATTTTTCTTACAGAAAATTGTTTCTTTTACTCCTATACGGAAGCTCAAGTTTCTAAGTTAATTAGGACAAGTAATATATCTGAAAAGGTGGCAGAAAAGTCGAAAAAAAACGAAACACTTTTCATAGTCATTTTCAAATCGCTATGATTTCACTAAAAATCAATATTTTTTCACCAAAATTTAACCATGGATTCTTTGACTCTTTCACTTCCCGGGTCCGTTGGATTTTTAAAAAAATGTTTATATAAAAAAGTTTTACAACCCTTCAAACTTTTTTTATCAAAATTTGTTCTAATTATCCGATCGACGCGATTTTTTTTTCTCCCGATAGAAAATTTATTCTAGATATTAATTCTCAAATTTGATGCGTGCAAAAATCTTTGTTTGATAGTAGTATCAATAAAACTAAATCTTGCATATGAATAGAAAACTAATAATTACGTTTACCACACTTTTTGAGCTATGAACGAAAATAAAATTTAAGGTGCGACCGCCTGTTGAGAGTCTCAAACAACTTTTCCAAATAAAAAGGAAGTTAAATTAAAGGAAGCTCTGGCTCATATTACGAATATTTTATATAGTAATGTGGACCAGAGTCTACCCATGGTGTAACCTACTTAGAACTAGCTAAAGCTTTTGACACAGTATAATATAACATTCTTTACAAAAAGCTCTCTATTTATGGTTTTAGGGGTAAAATCCTTAACTTAAGAGTTATTTGACGGGAGGTAAACAAAGCATTGTTGTTAATAATCTGAAGAATGTTTACACTACTGATAAGGCTTATGCATGGGTTTACCTTAAGGGACCATTTTGGGTCCTTTACTTTTAATTTTATATATGAATGATATTTTTAATTTCAGATGTAATAATTTCTTATACTGATGATATGGCAATTATTTTTAGTGAATGGAAATGGCCCTTAGCTCGTAACAAAACAGTTGACTATCTTTTGATTGTATATCAATGGTAACAAAGTCTCTCTAAATCTAGAGAAAACTGTATTTATAACTTATGGCGATTATAAAAATAGCATTCCTGAGCAATATCAGATAAGCATTGGTAATTATACTATAGAGAGGTTGATCATTGTAAATATTTGTATGTTTACTTTAATTGTTATTTAAGATGTGGTGTTCATATATCTCTAACAAAAGAGCATCGATGGCACAGTCGGTAGCGCGCTCGCTCTTCAACCTATAGGTTGGGGGTTCGCGTACAGCTTCGGAAAAAAAATAATCGTAGTTTTTTTTCTGCAAAGATAAAATTCTAAGTCATTATGTAGATAACGCAGTCCGAAGTACTTCCGGGGCACTTAAAGAGGCGCGGGGTTTGGGAGAGGTAGCGTGCCTCCTAAAACCATAGGTACGTCGCTAATAAAAAACATTCACACAAACAGATACACTTACGCAAAATCTATCTTAATAACTCTATCTTAAAAAACAAAAAAATCAATTTTCAAAAAAATACTCACACATTACACAAACATATACACTCACACTATAAAAAATCTATCTTAATAAATAAACATTTAAAAAATCTATCTTAAAATAACACAAGAGATCATAAGCAAGTTCTTAATATCTCTCACGAATAACTAACTAACTATATCTCTAACAGTGAAACGCACCAGATATTTACTCTTTGTGCTAAGGAAAATGTCCTTTCATATACCAATTAACATATTATGTATGATTTACTTTGCTCTATTTCAAAATTTTGCACCCTCCGTCATAATAGCGTGGGTTGGTGTGTACAACAACGTACTAAAGCCATTAAAAAATTTTCATAATTGCGCTTTTAAAAACATTTGGTACTCCTAAAGACATTTTAACTCCTGAACATGATTTTATTCTTGAATCAATTGTTTTAAATTACGATGAACTTCTGCAAGATACAAAAGTCTAAGACTGCCTGATATTCATAAATCCATTAGTTTCAAAAACAGCAACGTCATTGCCATGCAGAATTTTAATTTCTTGCCCAACAATTTAAAAGCCCTAGATAGAAAAAGAAAATCCATCAAGATCAAAATTAAACATTTACTTGGAAATCCAAATATTATTTAGTTGTTATAATTTCGATCTATACTAAATGTTATTATTATTCTTTACCCTATAAAGGGAAATTATAAATATAAAATTTTATAAAATCTTTAATTTCTTATATGTAATGATCAGGACTGAACAAGCAATGAAAAAAACTTTTTTTAGTTTTTATCACATAAAATGTATTTGAATTTAGACTTTTCTGTCATTTGTTAATATAAGCCTCTTCAGTAACAAAATACATATAAAATATATGAAAAAAATGAAAAAATTACAATAATTATAAACAGAGGTATTTTATAATCTGTATACCATAAAATTTGTATTATACATAAACTGAACTTAATTAAAAACTCTTTTACTTTTTGTAAATAAAATTTGTATTATACATAAACTGAACTTAATTAAAAACTCTTTTACTTTTTGTAGGTTTTTTATAAGTAAGTTAATGTCCTTAATTTGTAAATTAAGAACTCTAACAGTAGTTTTATGTAGAATTTTTTCAAAAAGGTTGTAAGAAGATTCTTGATAATAAGTGAAATCCTTGAATTTGTATTTTATGCTATTGGTATGTGGCACATACTAATCACACATAATATACTTAGTATTTTCGATGTTAACATGGAACATGTTTATAGGGAGGGGGTACTTCAGAACTTGAAAATTAAGGGGGGGGTCAAATTTGTCCTTTTTAAGGGGGGGGGAGTCAAATTTGTCCTATTTAAGGGGGGTGGTCAAATTTGTCCTATTTAAGGGGGGTGGTCAAATATGTCCTATTTAAGGGGGGTGGTCAAATTTGTCCTATTTAAGGGGGTTGGTCAAATTTGTCCTATTTAAGGGGGGTGGTCAAATATGTTCTATTTAAGGGGGGTGGTCAAATATGTCCTATTTAAGGGGGGTGGTCAAATATGTCCTATTTAAGGGGGGTGGTCAAATTTGTCCTATTTAAGGGGGGTGGTCAAATATGTCCTATTTAAGGGGGGTGGTCAAATTTGTCCTATTTAAGGGGGGTGGTCAAATTTGTCTTATTTAAAGGGGGAGGGGGTCAAATGAAACTTAAAATAATTAGGAGACTTTGAAAAATCTGAGCTTCAGGACTTAATATAATACAGGTTTATGGACTTAAAATAATATCGATTTAGGAACTTGGAATAATATTGATTAAGGTACTTAGAATAATTCAGGTTTAGGGAATCAAAATAGTTTGGGTTTAGAATTTTAACAGCTAGTAAGGTGATAATTACAAATTACAAAATTAGAATATGGTATTGTAATGTTGAGTAACATTTGTATTATACCTAGTCCTCAGCTGGAAGTAAACATGTTCCATGCATTTAGGTTGTGTTTACACAAACCAGTTATAAGTTTTTTTGCTCATATTTTGAATTTAGGAGTCCAAGATCTTTTAAAATTAATAAAGTAGGCGTAGATGAAAATGCACAACTAAATATATCTGAAGAAGACGAAGATGAAGATAATGAAGATGAAGAATGTAACGAAAAAAGCAATAATTAAGAAAGCAACAACAATAATAGCAATAACGTTTCACAAAGTTTAATGAAAGTACGCGCAGCATACAATACATTACATTACTCAAAGCAACTGAATATTCACCTGAAACTCTGTTGTGCAACAACTAAAGTTGAATTTAAAAAAGTAGTACTTGATGTAAAAACTAGGTGGGATAGTGCTTATGAGATGTTGAAAGTTTTTTTGGGATTAAAAAAAGCATTTTTACTCATGTTTGATTTAAATGAAGACATAAGAAAGTTTAAGATAGAAGAAAATGAATGGGAATTGCTAGAAGAAATCTACAAATTTTTGCATCATTTTAAACATGTTTCCAAAATTTTGTCGTCAGAGAACTGTACTTTGCCAGAAGTTGTTGTAATGTTTAATTTACTCATCGATAAAATTGAAGAAATTACTTTTGCTTTGAATGACAAAATTGATCGGGCAAAAAATGATGAAATATTGATGTTAGCATATAATGCTGGTCGAGATAAAATCCTTAAACACTACAATAAGTGTAATTGGACAACGTGTTTCGTTGATTCTCGATCCAAGGCAAGTCGCAGCTTTTGAAAACAGTATTTGGGGGAAAAAAATGAAAGATGAATCGATCAAAGTTTTTAAAGATATTTATAGAGGTAAATATTATAAAGAAGAAGAAATAGAAAATATAGAAATGCCTCGCGAAAGCCAATAATTGATTCAGAATATTTTCTAAATGTGAACTCAATTTACATTGATGAAAAAGTACATTTGACAATGATTGGATTAGCAAAGAGCTAGATGAAAATATAAAATCACCAAGAGCACCTTAGATACCTCAGTCCCAATAGAACGGTTTTTTTCCGTAGTCTCCTTAGCAATGACAGCCAAACGAACAAGGTTGAAAGACGAATCATTAAAATCCGTAATGTGTAAAAATTCTTGGGTAAGATCTAAATTATGTGAATTTATATATGCGAAATTTAATTTACTTTTATATATTTCTTAATAAAAATTATTATTATTATATAAATTTATTAAATTTTTTGTAGACCGATATCGATATCGTATCGAAAATAGTACATCAATATTAAAATATCGTGGAACTCTAGTATGTGCCAATAAGTAATCTTCGTATCTACATCTTAAAAGGAATTATCTCCTAAAAAATGCATTGGCAAGTTTCGTGGTGTTGTTAGAATACTGCTGTAGTGTAGAAATCATTATGGTGGTGAACTTCTGTTTCCTTTTAAGATGCAGATACGAAGATTACTTATGTTAGCCACGATTGGCAACTTTTTCATAAGAAAATGTCAATACAAAAAACCTTATTTTGTGTATTTGTGAATTTTAGAATTTTTTCTATATTTTTGTCTACTGCACTTTTTAATGTCTTATGAATTAAAACATTTTTTTTTAAATTTTGTTCTGAAGTAGAATATTATTCTAATGGTTATATAATATTACCATTAATGTCAATTTACATTCCCGGAAGATTAATTTTATCCTTTAGAAATTTATTTTTATTCTTTAATGCACATTTTTGGTTCAAGTCATTATTATAATTCATGAAAATGCAGCTTTGCCGGGAGCGACTTTTCATACTCTGAAATGTTTATTTTTTAATTTATATGAAATTTAATTAAATATTAACTACAACAATGCAACAATAAAATTCAAACATTTGAAATTATAAAAATATTGACTTTTAATTAAAAAAAAAAATATTTTATTTATCATATGAAAAAAATATGATTTATGAAGCTTAAAATTTAATTTTTTAAAAAATAAATAAAATAAATATTTATTTTACCCTATAATCTAAAATAAAAAAAAAATAATTCGAAATATAAACTATGAAATTTCATAATATTTCGTATACATATAATTACATCTGCATATACACCTAGTTGAAGTTATGATATCATTTTAATTAAATGTTTTAAAGTTTACCTCGAGATATTTATGGATTCTTTCATACATATTATATAAAACTAAGTATATATACATAATGCACACAAAGTATATGGTAAAAAAGTCGCATTGTATTTTTTTTAATGTTATCATGTGCATATATTTACCTATAGTATATATATATATATATAACCCTTTTATTATTACTGTATTATAACCCACAGCAGCATAATATAACAAAACGCTTGCGCTAAAGAAAATTCTTAATGCCAAGGATTTGTTTGACGTGTGAAAAATTTTTTTCCTTTACTTCATATTTAATGCGCATGCTTTTTTTATTATTTTTATTATTATTTTTGATTCAAAAAATATATATAAAATAAATATCGTATTTTAAGCTGGTATGTGTAAAAATTATTACATTTTTTATGAAATATCACCTTTTTATTTTACTCTTCCTTGATATACTGATATTTGATATCCTATTTCGATATAATACCTAGTATATTATTATTTCATTTTTCTATATTTATCAACACCTATATAAAAAAATAAAAAAATCAATGTATAATAAAAATTTTATAAGTTTTGCGGTAAAAGCAATAAGTGCTTTTTAATATACTATTATTTCCAAATACTTTATTTTTAAATAGATGATAAATTTTCTGGCATATTGATTTCACTCATATTTTTAATATATAAAATAACTACTAGAGTCAATAATTAGACCACCAGAAGTAAAAATTTTTAAACTAATTAACGCTAAGAATGAGTCAACTTGTGCGATTTGATTGTTTGATAAATTGTTGAATACTTCATTATACTGCCGGATTAATCTGAATTTTTTTTAAAGGTTTCGAAAATTTAGGTGAAAAGCAGGGTAATTCCATGGATAAATAGCACAAAATGGAACGCGAGGTCTCAGAAATAAAAAATTTTATTTTTTTTCGAAAAAACTACTTAAAATTAGATGATTCACCAAATCTTAAGGTTTTTTATGGATTTTTAAGAGAGTTATGCTGTTCAAAAGTTTTTTGGTAAAATTGCTCTCCTCAGCCACCATTTTTGAAAGTTCCCTAAAAAAGCTCCGGAAAACAAAAAAAAAAAAAAATTTTCCTGAGGGTAATTTTTGATATAAGAGAGTAATGCTGATTTTAGTGAATTTTTCAATTTTCTCAATTTCTTTTTTTCAGTGGGAAACCTTTTGGCTATTTTCACTTAAAGTTGCCAAATTTGGGGCAGAAATTTGAATTTTCCCGCGAATGGGCACAGAATGGGGAAAATCTGACTGAAAATTCGAATTCCTCATCAAATTTTACATCGAAAACCTTTTTTTGGCTGAGGAGAGCAATTTTACCAAAAAGAACAGCATAACTCTCTTAAAAATCCATAAAAAACCTTCAGATTTGGTGAATCATCTAATTTTAAGTAGTTTTTTCGAAAAAAAATAAAATTTTTTATTTCTGAGACCTCGCGTTCCATTTTAAGCTATTTATTCATGGAATTACCCAGCAACAAATATATTAAAATGCAACATTATTTAAATGATGCTTTTATATTACTGAATAAAATTTAGATCATTTTATTAAAAATATAAGATTCCTAAATTTATTAGCATGTTATAGTATTGCTGAAATTATACGAAAATTTATGATAGATCATGGTATAGTAAAATTTTAGTGGATAAAAGGTTTCCCCCTACAAGATGATATTCTCTTCTGATTAAGTAATGCTATTTGGAATAGCCACTTTGTACCGGTAAAAAAATGGCTGGATACCAAAGCCTGCAGAATGGATAAAATTTTTGATAATGACATGTATATAGAATGGGTATTATCTTGAAATCGTCATAAAAAATTTTGAAGAGTAAAAGTAAAAACCAATAAAAAAAAGGGGAAGTGTAACTAGTGGAAAAATTGATAACCCAGCAGTCGGTAGGCGAGATGAGGCGAGATGAGGCGAGATTAAACCTCTATCGTTCTCGTTCTCGGTAAAATTTTCAATTCTCATCTCCCCTCGCCTCGCTCTTGTAACAGATCTAATCGTTGCTTAGAGTGAAGTAAAAGCCCAAACTCCCTTAACTTTAAGAAATGCAGAGATATTAATAGAGGATTGAGTTGAGTCTTAAGTAAACACATAGATAAATAGCAAATATCCATGAAAATTGGTAAGAAAATGGCACAAAAAAAGAAACTGACAGAAAAGTTGAAGCTTCAGGAGTAGCAGAAGCTTCAAGTTCAGGAAACAAATTTGGAGAAAAATGACAAACATTCTGGGAAAAAAGAAGGTTTTCTGGGTATTAGAAAATAGGTGGAAATAAGACAAATTAAAAGAAGAAAAATAAGGAAGAAACTTCTTCATTAACCCTAGTCCGACCGGCAGAATTCACCCGCACATCTGACCGGCAGGGTATCCGTGCACCCACATCTTTATATTTGTTAATAAAATTAATTAGGTTGCAAATTTTATATTACACTCTTTTTTTTTCATAAATTATAATATTTAAAAATATATATATATATACAAAACCAGAAACTTAATATTTGATTATTAAAATCGATAAAACCGATAAAATATAATTCAGTAGTTCTTAGCTTCTTTTACGTAAAGGTTGTACAAGTGTTAAAGAGAATAGCATAAGCTACGACCATAACTACAACCTTAACAGCTACAGAAAGAGGAACTACAAGGATCAGCAGAAAAAGTTGAAGCAACAGGTGACTGAAAGTTACCTTAGCAAGAAAAGGTAAGGAAGTTCTGATCATAAAATTTTCCGATGGCATACATTTATGTATAATAAGAGAAGTGTTTAACAGTATAGGATTTGGGAACCAAGGTTCACCGAATCTGTAAGACACAAAACTGCAGCATTTTGATGATCAAAGAAAACTGCAAAGAAAGGGTCAACGATTTCGCAACCGAAAATTTTGTGGGTGAAGGCAAATATGGAAAGCTCTGGCTGCTGCAAGCAAAAACTGTCATCGGAAATGAGGGTTTTCCAAAAAAAATGTTGGAAGAAGAAAGGCTAAAAATTTTTTTAAAGGTTATGTGAAGGGAAATATATATTTTTCTATATTTAACAAAGTTCTAACGACTACTCCTCAATATCGACCATTTTCAGTATTCCCTGCTACGGACATAAGTGGAAGGCTCTATACTGTATATCGTTATTGGAGCAGTAGTAAAAAATCAAATGCTAATGAAATCAAAAAGTTAGCAGTCAGTTAAAATGTCAATTATCTACGTTTAGCTCAGAACTTTGTTTTTCCATAGAATTTAATTGAAAAGTACATTAGGCACTTAAAAAAAAATAAGCTCTGGTACAGGAGGATAGTCTATTTTTTCAATTTCAATTGAATTCTTTTCAGAAAGTTTCTCAACGTGTGTTCCTCAAAGTTCCTCAAGGTCTCCTGTGAAGCACTCAAAACCTCTAGTCTCAAGACTACATTGTTAAATTAAGGAATCAACTTGCGTATACCATTTTCCCAAAATTTGGGTATTTTCCTTTTTGCTATCAGATGATAAGTAAATTGCTTCTTTTGTTTCAATTACTAATAATTTAAAAAAAAAATTTTTTTTGATATTTGATCCATTTAGAGTATAAATATTTTTCGTACGAATTTAAGTAAATTTCCTTTATACTAACGTAGTAAAAAAATTACCTACAAAGAAATATAAATTGGTAAGTAGTTATAATAATTTATAAAAATATTGACGTCAAGAAAAAGGAAAAAAAAATTGAATTCATATTATTAGAGTTCCTTGAATAAAAAAAATAAGTTTATTTAAATCTACTGGAGGCTCGACTGGAGGTAAATTTTCTGTCATTTTTATTATTAATTTAAGATAAAAAAATATGCATAAACGAAGAACATTATGCATTTAAATAAAAATAAAAAAAACTAGCTTTTTTTTTAATAGCTGCGGTCAGCAATAATATAACTTAAGTATATGAGACTTGCATATTTATACGTAGGTTAGAGTTTAGTAAAGTTGAATCTTTTTGTATAACGTTATAAGTAAAATCGATACCTACATGTCTATACTTACCATTTTGATGCTTGTTGAACTTTTTATTTAAATGTACAAACTTAGAAGCATGTTATTGATCTTTTATAAAAATAAATATTTTAAGCTATTTGTAATACAATAAATTTAATCATAACTTTTTTATAATTATATATACAACTAAAAATTATATTTATATAACATAATTATATATTAAAGTTAACTTCTTATTTATATAAGTCAGAAACTTTTTTTTCTTTCTTTTTTCTTGTTAGTTATTGAAATTTTATACCTATATTTTTTTATATTGGCTTTTTAGAATCAATACTTTTTTAAGGCTGATTTGCATTACAAATATCCTAATCATTATTTATTTACTTGCAACTACTAAAAATCTATGTATCTCTTACTTGAGCAAACTTTTTAACAGAAATTTAAAAGCATAGATAAAGTATCTTCTGATTAAAATACATCAGGATTTGATTCTTTATTTTCTAAAGAAATCGAATAGCAGATGGAAAAAAAAAACTAAAATAATATATTATTATATTCTTTTTAAAACATTTAGGGCAAGATGTATTAGATTTTCTAAAATTTCATTAAATACGTACAAAAAATACATTGATGATTCGGGTAACAAGAGCAATCCACAATCCTTGGAAAATTAAATTGTAATCTATGGGTAGATTTAAATCAAGTGAGGGCGATTTGTATGGTCGGGTCTTCAAAACTGCCCCAAAGTGTTTTTTTCTTAAAGTACTACCAAAAATAAGTCACCAGCCCAATTTTTAGCCTTCCAGAGCAAAATCTCGATTTTTGGCAGCCTTTTTTGTGTTTTGGACTTTTTTAAAAAAAGTTAGAAAAACGAGTCATAATTTTTTTATTATTGCTGTAAAAAACTTACATTAGCATGAAAAATTTTTTCCTTTAAGGTCCGGATAGGAAATTTCCCTGGCTATTCGATTCCGGGGTCTGATCATTTTTTTTTTAGTAGCGCATGCGTAAGGAATCGCTAAAATACGCTGCTTTTTTTTTCAAAAGTCGATTTCTCAAATGCCTATTAGTGAACAATCTTCTAACCAGGCTTAAAATTTTCCTTAAACGTTATATTTTTTGGCAAAAAAATTTTTCGATGGGACACTGCTTTTTGGGAGCTCTAGATAAAAAAATAGCAGCTTTCAAAAGATCATTTTTTACAAATTTCAAATATCTTGCCAAGTTACGTGATCAATCAAAAATCTGACCAAAAATTTGGATTCCGCGGTAAATTTTACATAAGGATATATATTTTCATGTTATTAAGAGCGTTTATGTCAAATCAGCGAAATTTTAAATTGAAAGATTATTTTAATAGCAAGGAATTTTTTTATTTTTTAAATACTACTAAATTATTCTAAATTAATCAGAAAATTCTTTATCATTTCGCTGTTTTTACATAAAGGTTTTGAAAACATAAAAAGATGTATCTTTATGTAAAATTTCCCGTGGGATCCAAATTTTTGGTCAGATTTTTGATTGGTCACGTGACTTGGCGGAAAATTTAAAATTTGTAAAAAAGGAACTTTTGAAAGCTGCTATTTTTTTATCTAGAGCTCCCAAAAAGCAGTGTCCCGTCGAAATTTTTTTTTTACCAAAAAATATAAGGTTTATGGAAAATTTTAAGCCTGGTTAGAAGATTTTTCACTAATAGGCATTTGAGAAATCAACTTTTGAAAAAAAACAGCCTATCTTAGCGATTCCTTGCGCATCACATCATCTCACATCATTATAGCCAATAAAAATATGTCCGTTTTAGGCTCAAAATGACTAAAGTCTTCAAAAATTGATAAAAAATTGTAATTTCTGACCAAAATGGGTTTTACGTGTCTTAAAAATTTTGTTCATAATTTAAAATCAGAGTCCCAATTTCAAGATTATTCAAAAAATCAATTTTTATCATTATCTTTGAAAGGCCACATCTTAGAAACTGTCTAAAGGGTAATTCCATGGATAAATAGCACAAAATGATATGCGAGGTCTCAAAAATAGGAAATTTAGATTTTTTTCGATAAAACAACTTAAAAATAGATGATTTCCCAAATTTGCAGGTTTTCTTTAAATTTTGAAGGGTGCTATGCTGATTTAAAGTTTTTTGGTCAAATTTCTCTCCACAGCCACCATTTTTGAAAGTCCCGTAAAAAAGCTCTAAAAAACGTTAAAAAAAGAAAAAAAAGTAGGTTTTCGATGTAAAATTTGATGAAAAATTCGAATTTTCTCCCTACTCTATGTCAATTCGCGGGAAAATTCAAATATGTGTTAAACTTTAAGTGAAAATAACTCAAAAGTTTCCCGCTAAAAAAAAAATTTTTTTTCTCAAAATTTTCCAAAATTGCATAAATTTTACTGAAAAAAATTTCCCAAGAGTAATTTTTGTTTTAAGCGAGTAATACCGATTTTCGTTTTTTTCTATTTTGACTTGTTACTTATTTTGCTGAGTTCCCGCTAAGTCACGTAACCAAATGAAAATCTGACCAAAAATTTGAATTCAGCGGGAAATTTTACAAAGGTATAGTAATTTTGGTATCCTTTGAATGATACATCTTAATTTGACAATTTAATTAAAATGGTTTATTAAAATACAGATAAAATGAAAATTTATAAAATAGGATTTTCTTGATTTTTTTACGTTTTTAGCCTAAAAATCATGTAAAATCTAAAAATAAAAATACTAGCTTCTTTTGGAAAAACAAAAGTTATGTCTATTATTAATTAAAAATCAAGTTTTTTTTAAGTTTAGATTTAATTTTCTATCAAAATGTTAGAAATGTACCCAAAAATCAATAAAATCCCATTTTATAAATTTTCATTTTTTCTATATTTTAATAAACCATTTTAATTAAATTGTCAAATTGAGATGTATCATTCAAAGGTTACCAAATTTATTATACCTTTGTAAAATTTCCCGCAGAATTCAAATTTTTGGTCAGATTTTCATTTGGTCACGTGACTTAGCGGGAAATCAGCAAAATAAGTAACAAGTCAAAATTGAAAAAAACGAAAATCGGTATTACTCTCTTAAAACAAAAATTACTCTCGGGAAATTTTTTTCAGGAAAATATATGCAATTTTTGAAGATTTTGAAAAAAAAAAATTTTTTTTTAGCGGGAAACTTTTGAGTTATTTTCACATAAAGTTTCCCACGTAAAAGGATTAAGCTTAATTTTGGTTAAGCTTAACGAATTAAGCTTACTGAAGTAAGCTTACGGACTAACCTAAAAAGGCTTAATTTTTAAAATTAAGCTTACGGACTAACCTAAAAAAGCTTAATTTTAAAAATTAGGTCTTTTTAGGTTAGTCTGTAAGCTTACTTCAGTAAGCTTAATCCAGTAAGCTTACTCCAGTAAGCTTAATTCATTAAGCTTAACCAAAATTAAGCTTAATCCTTTTACGTGGGTTAACACAAATTTGAATTTTCCCGCGAATTGACATAGAGTAGGAAGAAAATTCGAATTTTTCATCAAATTTTACATCGAAAACCTACTTTTTTTTCTTTTTTTAACGTTTTTTAGAGCTTTTTTACGAGACTTTCAAAAATGGTGGCTGAGGAGAGAAATTTGACCAAAAAACTTTAAATCAGCATAGCACCCTTCAAAATTTAAAGAAAACCTGCAAATTCGGGAAATCATCTATTTTTAAGTTGTTTTATCGAAAAAAAATCTAAATTTCCTATTTTTGAGACCTCGCATATCATTTTGTGCTATTTATCCATGGAATTACCCGTAAACAATTTTTGGAAACTTGAAGCTTGTGGAAAATTTTTTAGTCATATAAATTCCATTTTCGACAAAAATTATAATTTTAAAAGCAATTTAAAAGCAATTTAAAAGGATAACTTAACAAATGTATTTGGAAACATCATTTTAATCATCACTTGTATAATATGTATTGCCATAAACACAATTCTAATGCTGAAAAATAAAAACAAAGAAATTACGTTCTTTACATAAATTAAAAAAAAATATTAAAACTTTTTATACTTATCTGAATCAAACTTTTGTTTATTTAACTATATCAACCCAAAGAATTAAAAACATATCTGAAAAAAATAATAACAAATTTATAAACACATAGCCATTACCCTGCGCAGTCGACTAGCAGACTAACCCTGGACTTTTAAAACAACTTTTTAAACTTTTTTTACTATTTTTTTAAAAACGTGGATAAAAATAATAAATATAATATTTTAATTAATATTTTATTTAATATTTTAATCTTATACAAATTTGTAAATTTATATTATTTTTAATTATTATTTTTATGCAAAATTTTTAAAAAGATGATACAGTAAGTTCTATTAAATTAAGTACTCAAATTTAAACTAATACTTGTTTTTCAGCAGTATTGACTTTTAATTACCTTACAATAATAATACATTGCTGTTAACAAATTTGTTATTATCTTTTCTCAGATAAAAATTAATATATTAAGGCACGCAGGTAGAATTTGATTTAGGTAATTAAAAAAATGTTAATATATTCTTTTTAAAGAATATGGGAAATTAAAATTATACTTTGAATTGATACTTTGAACTTTCAGAATTAAGAAAGATTAATATATATTTGAAGATTCAGATATTTTAATCAAATTTAGAAACTTAAATTTTATTTGAAAATTTTCTTTATTATTATTAGGTAAATAAAAATAAAGACGATCAAAAATGGAACAAATTTAGAAATAATTTATTTATTTCGACGTTTCGAAAGCTCAGGCTTTCATTATCAAGAAAATCTGTAACAATTATAGTTATAATTTTATAAGATATTGTTTCTATTTATACAGAATATTTTTTAAAAATTTTTTAATTTTTACTTACATAACTTTTATAGAAAATAAACTTAAATTTTATATTTTCTCAGCATACTTTAGTAAATTATTATATAAGAATCTTTAGCAAACGATCTTGCTATGGTGAAAAAAAAAATTAGAATAATCTAAACCCTATTATTTTTATTAATGCAGATAAAAACTTTTATTTAAATAATTATTTATGAGTACTGTAAATAATAAATAATAGTTTTCAATTTATGAGAATGTGGATCCCATCAAGGTTATTAAAGAGAAAATACTCAATAAATGTGATCGTGCCTGAAATAAAAAAGCCTTAGCTTTTTTATAATTCTTTGCGATTTTTTTATTTAAATTTTTTCCACCAAAAAATAAAAGAACCGATTTTTTTTGTTTGATGATTGCGTAGTACCTTATTTTTTGCAAGGGAGTTGTAGTTTAAATTTATTTTGTGCCACTTTATTTCTCAAATATACATAAAATGGTAAAAATTTTCAACCCATATGAATATTTGTCATTGCTTGAGGAACCGTAATGCTGATTACTTTCTTTTTTTCATTTTTACAGCATCACAGAGGCCTCTAAAATTTTATACAGCAGGTTGTCCAAGGTAAAATTTCCCGAGGAATCTGAAAATTAAGTCAAAATTTTCATTTTTTGTTAGGAATACCGAGAAAATCGGAAAAATCAAAAAATGAAAAATTTTGAAAATCAGTTTTTTGAGCTTAAAATTGGTTTTTAAGCGCTTAAAAAGCAAATATGACAAAAAAGGAGTTTAACACCGTAAAATATATGGAAAAAAACATTTACTAACTAAAAAAATCCAAAAAAGTGACACTTTTTGAGAAATTCGTAATTGAAATTTTCTTTTAGTTTTCCAATTTTCCTGAGGTTTTTCCGAAAAAATTTGTCTATATGCAGATTGGGCGGGAAATATTACTGTAAAAAAAATATTTTTTAGGCTTATTTAGGGCGTTCAGAAAATAAAAAAGAAACGGGTGCCTGAGAATGCGAAAATCAAAATTGGAAAAGTAGCTGCCAAATCGCAACCAGGCCAGCTAGAGCTTTGAAAATTGGACAGTAACCATATTTTTACATACTAAACACGGTGAAATCGGTAGTTTTTAAATGCAAGACATCGACTTCAGACTTGGGTAAAAATAGCTAAGAACTACCTACATAAATTTTTTAGTATAAAAGCTTTCTATACAATTTTAAAAATTTATATATTTATAAGAAAAATTCTGAAGTGCATTTAACCGTTTAAATAAATAAATAAAAGTATTCTATTTTTATAAAATTCCTAGATCTGCAGGTATATTTAAAATCTTTAAATATAAGATAATAAAAAATATATAAATTAATTAAATGTTAAAAGATAAGCTCTACTTCCGTAAAGGTATATTAGCGCAGGTGTAGGTTGCGTCATTCGCGTTTTAAAATGTTTTAACTTTCAATCGATCCAAGCTCTGTCATGTAGTAAGTAAGCTATCTAACTAGTCTGCCGACGACCTCCAATTCACGTATTTCACCTTTAAGATACTATGAAAAAATGTGCATGTGTATAAATGGTTCGGAAGACTGGAAGACTGCAAGAAATCTTGATTTCCATTTTTTTTTTGTAGCATGCTATTTTGATTTAGTTTTCCTAAATTTTGATTTAGTTTATACAATTTTAATAAAATTGAAAACTTGCAACTTATCAGGTACCAATGGCAAACCAGTGCTTTGTCATTTTAATTTTTTGTTGCTTCGGGCAAGCATCTGTTTTTTTTTTCTTTATATATTCAAAGAAATTGCCGGAAGCTAAGCTTTTTAAAGAGATAATAAAAAAATATTTCTATTTTTTACACATGATAAAATATTCAAACCAAAATATGCTCATACATACACCGACAAAAATTTAATGCATTATAAAAATATAAAACAAAAAAGTAAATTTTATTTAATGTTTACTTTGATCAATCAATCAAATCTTTTAAATATTATTTTTTTTTTCCAATTCTTTTTAAATATAAAATAAAAATATCATTTAATCAATAAAGACAACAAATTAATTATTAAATTTTTTTTTTTCAATTTTAATTTATGAATAATTAAACTAAACTATTTATCTATAATTATACCTCTTAACTATAGTTTCTCATTATAAAGTTTCAAATTATCTAAATTACAATGTAAATACGAAGAGCAAGGGTAGAGAGAAAGACAGAGAAAGAGAGAGAGAGAGAGAGAGAGAGAGAGAGAGAGAGAGAGAGAGAGGGCAAGGTAGGAAAATATAATATGCAAATTATTTTTGATGTTTTTGTGAAATTACTTTTACTGTCTGGCTTTGTTCTTGTATAATACTCCAAAAGCTTTATTTTCATGTATAGAACAATTTTTTTATTAACTACATTAATTTAGCTTAATTTCCCAAAACTATAAAAATTTTCAACAGAAAGTTTTGCTTATAATTACACTCAGTTATTTGCATAGAAAGGAATTAGGGTGGAGGTGGGTTATAGAATTTAGAAAAATTTTGGATAGTATCTAAGTGAACGTCTAGAGAGAATATTAGGTTTGAATAATATTAAACTTTTAAGTAATAGTTTATGAGGTACTGGAATTAGTAATTTCCTCTTGGGAAAATTATAAATAAACATCGTTTCACGTAATCAAAACTTCATTTGACGTATTTTGATACAAAAATATCACGATTAATAGAAATAAATATACAAAAACTTTTTTGTGTGTGAAATTTAATATCTAAATAAGGAGAACTGCTCTTTATATTATTTACAAAGAAATTTCATTAAAGTAATTTTATTTTTTTGAATATGTTTTTCTCTTCAGTGACCTAAACAACCAATAGAGAGGGCTGAATCTTGTTAAAAAAATCTAAGAGTGCTTCCCAAATTCTGCATAAGTAAAACCACGAAATACATAGAATCAGCTAGTCACAAAACCTGAATAGGCCTTTTTTCATTTAGTTTGCCATAACTCACTGCGAATTCCTGCCTAAAATTAAGTTTACATTGTTATGTCTTATACTGTTAAGATTAATTCCTGTAAATGTACAAAAGAAAAGAGTGCGTTTACGAAAAATTAGTACATTTTTGAAAAAATTTGTGAAATTTTGAAAAAAATCGTAATGTTACTAATTTTAGATATCCCGGGATACAATATAGACAAAATGCCCTAAGAGCCAGATTTTCAAATAAAGTTTATAATGGTGTCAATTTGACCAAAAAATTCGGTGTTTGAGAATGTGAAAAAAATGAAAATTGGAGAAACAGCTGTCAAATCGCATCCAGGGCACCTAGAACCTTGAAAATTAGACAGTAACCATATTTTTGCATACCAAACAGTGCAATCGGTATTACTTAAATTCAAGTCATTAACTTCAGGTTTGTGTAAAAACACCTAAAAACTACCGTTATATTGAAATTTTATGATTAGGGGAGAAACCCCATGTAGGGCGCGGCTTATTTCTAAGCTCTGTAGTAAAATTATTATTCAATTTTTAAAACTTTTTAAAAGACTCAAAAATATTTTTCTTAATGATTTTTAAATCTAAAATAATTTTCAAAGTTGTATTAATTAAAATACGACAAACTCTTTAAACTCCGATTTTTACGAATGTTCCTAAGCATCGTAGTGTTTGTAAATCTCAATTAATTTCAAAATTTTGATTTTAGGTAAATTAAGTTTTAATATTTGTTACGTCCAATTATAAAATTTATAATAAAAATTAAAGTTGTTAGATATTTTAATGAATTACGAAATATTAATATATCAAGTTAATTTATTTGTTATTTATGTTAGTAAAAAAAATAAATAAAGTATATTTCCATTAGCACCTGTACGAAAATTTATTGTTTTACTTGAATATCTTAAATTATTATTTTTTATGCATAAAAATTATTTAAAATTGTTTAAAATATGTTTTGAATAGAGTTCGTAAACAATTTTTATTTATAAAAACTGCCTATTACTCGAAAAACAATGTGCATTATAATGAACATTTGTCGCACCGAACTAGGAAAAAAGTATCTTTTCGGGATATTTAGTTTTTACAGCGAATAATATATTTTTTTAATTAAAAATTTTTTAGTTTTTCGTGAAATAGTCCTTTTTTCTGTTACTTTATAAAGTAACAGAAAATTTTATTATATTATTTATTTTTTTTTTTTTTTTTTTTTTTTTTTTTTGTCAAGGGAATCTTGTGAATCTTGCATCAGCCATGGAGTGTTTGCGGGCCTTAAAGACTCGCAAATTTCCATGACCGCCCAGTTGTACAAAGTGTACAACTGGGAGACAACCGGCGACCACGGTCGCCGGCTACGCCCCAGATTCTTACTGGATAAACACACTATAAAGCCCCCTGCGCTTGTTTGCCCCAAACCGGAACTCCCTTTTCAGGTATAACTTCAGTTTGGGACGCGCAGCCTAGGCAACTGGCCGCTGCCTTCCCCCAGCCTAGTGACAGGAGAGCAATCTACGATATAAAGCCCTCCTCCTTTTTCTTCAACAAGGTGGCCCTTACGTACTCTGCTAATTTGTTCCAATTTTCAGAACTCCGTAGCATTTCCGGAACCACCGTCTCTGGCCTCCAAATCGGGAAGGGCGGGCGCCCTTCCACGTAGCGCACACATCCAAAGAAAGTGTGCTCCACTGTATCCTTCTCGCCTGTGCAGTGCAAGCACTCCTCTCTTGCCACCTTATGCCAATGTTTTAACATTTCACAAAAGTACCCGTGTCCAGTTAAAAACTGGGTGAGGTGAAAATCCACCTCCCCATGTTGTCGTCCAGTCCATGCCTGCAGATCTGAAATCAGTCTGCACGTCCATCGGGCATTTTCCTCTTCGTCCTTTTTCTACCGTTTCTGCCATTTTTCCATAGCGCTGGAGCGGGCGCGAGTGGATGCCACTTCGCGGTCCTCTACACTATCGTAAATGTATTTCCGCTCCAACGCTAGCAGGTCGATGGGTATGACCGATGCTACTACCAGGATCGCCTCGAGCGATACCGTATGGTACGCACAGGCGATCCTCAGGGCCGCTTGCCGCTGCACAGACGATATTTTATGTCTGTACTTGGCAAATTTGGTGATATCCGCCCAGATCTCAGATCCATAAAGCAGGACAGAGTTGACAACGGACATCAACAATCTTCGCTTCCCGGGTTTGGGCCCTCCTATGTTGGCCATGAGCCTTGACAAGGAGGATGCGATTGACGCGGCTTTCTCACTCGACCTCTGAAATTGTTCCCAGAAGCTCAGCTTGTTATCAAGCAGAACTCCCAGGTACTTAACCGATGTCTTGGCTTGGATCGTGTGAGGGTTTCCACCATCATCGACATTTACATCGATGTCCGTGGAAATTGTTGTTCGACGGGTCAGCAGTACGATCTCCGTTTTTGGGATCGCGAGCTGGAGCCCGTGCTCGCCCATCCAGAGGTTGATCCGTCTCATGACTAGATTCAACCTCTCCTGGGTTACCTGCATGTCCCTGCCGGTGATGGTCAGAGCCACGTCGTCCGCGTACCCGATCAGAGAAGCTCCTTCCGGGAGGTGAACGCGCAACAGGCCATCGTAAAAGGCATTCCACAGGTCCGGTCCGAGAACCGAACCTTGGGCAATGCCCGCACTCAGAACCCTCTGTCGCCTGCCATCGAGCGTGTCGTAGAGCAGTCTCCGGTCCCGTAGGTAGTCCTTTATTACGTTACCCAGATATCTGGGTATCCGGAAATCATACTCGAGAGACCGGATCATGTCATCCCACCTGGCCGAATTGAAAGCGTTTTTGACGTCCAGCGTTACAAGAAGGACGTCTTTGCGAATTGCAGGCCGCTTTTCCCTCTCAGCCTCTACGGTATCCACGACACGCCGGATGGCGTCTATTGTGGAATGCCCCTCACGAAATCCATACTGCTCCTCGGAAAGGCCACCGCCCTCCTCGATGGCTCTTCTCAACCTTGCCCGGAGCATGCTCTCCATCACCTTTCCGATGGTGTTTAACATGCACAAGGGTCTGTAAGATTATGGAGATCCGGGGCTCCACCTTTACCCTTGTTCAAGAGCATGAGACGTGCCACCTTCCACTGCTTTGGAAACACTCCCGCCACCAAGCATGCATTAAACATGCTTAACAGGATACCAGGGATTATTTTGACCGCTCGTTTGAGCACTTCCGCTGGTATCCCGTCCGGCCTCAGCGCCTTGCCATTTTTCATGGCCTTGATGGCCTTCACCATCTCGTCCTCGCTGAATAACGGCACTTCCTCTCTGGGTATCGCCTCTACCGGGTTTTCCTGGATGGGCCGCTCAGGGAAGAGAGCGCCGATGATTCGTTCGGTCGACACTGCGTCCATCATGTTGTCAGACCCCCGGTTCAACTTGCCCATTACGACTTTGCAACCAAGACCCCAGGGGTCTTTGTTTACATCCTCGCGTAATGAACGCAGGCATCGAGTCTTGCTTTGACGGATAGCTTTGGCCAGCCGGTGTTTAGCATCCTTATGTTCCTGGGAAAGAGCAGCAGCTTCGGGCCTGTCCCGTGCTCTCTGCGCCCTTCGTCGCGTCCTGTGACACTCCTTGCGGAGCTCCGCTATTTCGGAAGTCCACCAGTAAGCTGGCTTTCTCCCTTTCCAGGGCCTTCGACGAGGCATAGAGGCGTCACACGCCCCTCGCAATAGAGACGTTACTTTCTTGACTAAGATTTCAGCTTCGCGGGGACCTGTAGCCTCTCCATGCCAAGCGGGGACGGACGACGACTCAATTCGAAGATACTCTTCGAACTTGTCCTCGTCTATCTTTGGTACATTCCAACCCAATGGACGCCTCTTGTACGGAGGCCGTTGGGAGGTTCCCTCAAGCACCTGGAAGGTGATGTAATGATGGTCGCTACCATTGTAACCATCCATCACCGTCCATTCACCAATTCTCCCAGACGCACCTTCTATTGCAAAGGTTATGTCTGGGATAGAGGCACCCCAACCTGCCCTCTCGTAGGTGGGCCGGTTTCCTCTATTCTGGACCACTAGTTTGCATCTAGTGGCCATTTCCAGTACCTGCTGTCCCCTAGGATTGGTCGTCGGCATGCCCCATTCTAAGGCCCTAGCGTTAAAGTCTCCACCAAGAACAACGCTTCCAGTTACCGTCCGAACCGTGTTCTCGATGCTGGCCAGCTTTGTAGCCAGCACTTCCGAGCTATCGTTTGGGGAGAGGTAGCAACTTATATAAGTTGTCTCCCCGCACGTGACCCAAAAGTGGTAATTGCCTTTCCCTTTTCTGGTCAAGGACGTTTGGGCTCTACCCCGGAGCCATATGGCGCAACAGCCAGTGTCATCGGTTAGCCAGTACTTGTGGTTCATGTTGTATGATTGCTCGCTTAGTAAGAGGATACTTGAATCCTCTTCACGGGCAATCTGTTCCAACAAAGCACCAGCTTCCCGAGCTTGATTCATGTTCCCTTGTAGAACATTGATCATTTCCGATGACACTTATTCCTTGCCGCAGCCAGAGCCTCCCGGTAGCTGGGGCAGTTTCCTTCTCCGGCATAGTGCTCCGTAGAGCACTTGTCGTCCCTATTCTTGCAGAAGAAACACTCGGGCGTTTCCTTCTGGCATTCGCTTCTTTTATGGCCGTCAACGCCACATTTGAGGCACGCTTTTCTTCGGTCTGGGCCTTTGCAGACATACTGGTTATGTCCATAGCCCAGACATCTAAAACACCGCCTTGCATTCGCTCGAAGGCGCACTCTGTTAGAAGCCCAGCCAATTTGGATTCTTTCCTTCTTGGCCAGGCGTAGAGCATCTACCTCGAGCAGCTCTACCACTGCCATTTGGCTCGTAGTGCCTTTAGTTTTGAAAATGGAGACTGGGGGTAGTAGATCTCCACGTTCCATTCCTATTTCTTTGGCAACGGCTTCCCTGATCTCCCGTTCGTTAGTGACCCCATCCAGATCTCGGATTTCGAGTTTCAGCATGGGGATCATATCCCGGACGTTCGAATCAGGACCCGTTACCGCTTGAACCGCTTCCTGTAGTTTCCCGGAATCCTCTATCGATTCCAGCTCGATCAGGACACTGCCGCCTTGCGTCTTACGGATTCAGTGAACTTTAGCCCCCGAATCTTCGAGCATGACGTTCTTCTTGATGTTGAGAAGAGTCTTCTCGTACGTATGGCCTGCTGCTGGTTTTATAAGTAGGGCCTCCATCCTCTTTTTGTACCTATGCCTACTAGGCTTGGTACTGCCCGTTTCAGCAGGCCTTTTTGGCTGCTGAGTATTCTTGTTCTTAGCTTTCTGCTTCTTTTTGGGTTTTTCCCAGGCATCCACTTTGTTTGGTACTTTTTCTACCTGGACCTGTTTTTGCAACTGGCCCGGAATTTTAGGTACCTGGTTTCCCTGTTGAAGCTGCAGCCTTTTTTGCTTCTTCATCTTTTTCCTCTCGGTCTTGCTGATCCTTTTGGGACCATTTGCATTATTATGTTCACTTTGATGGATTTTGCCATCTTCCGAAACTTGAGTCTCTGTATGAGACTCGACTACCTTAGGGTTATTTGCCAGTTTCTCTGGGTCTTGATGATCCGTGAGAGACCGGTTGGAAGCCGTTTCATTTGGCTTCGGCTCCTTGGGCCCTTCCTGATTTTTCCCTGCTTCCAGTAGGCGTTTTTCACGCAAATACTTCGCTTCGCGTTGATCTTGCAGCCTCTTTCTGTTTGCCTCTTCCTGAAGCAATTTTTTCGTCCTCCTTTGCTCTTCTAGTTCCTTCCTATTTTTTTCGGTTCTTGAACGCTCTTCATCTTGCCGTTCGTGGTCGGATAAATTTCCTTCCAATGGAGGGTCTCCGCTCGTCTTTTTTGCCGTGTGCACAGTTTCTGGTGAGCTCTCGGGAGAAGTTATCGGGCGGGGCCTTTTAAGCGAGCCTTTCCCATTCATTTCTTTAAGGAGGGCTTCATGTATTACAGATACTGCTTTAGTTTGCTACTCCTTAATCAATACCAGCTGCTCCACTACGCTGGCAAACTTCCGGACTCCATTTTTTATCACCATGCTCGCGTTCTTCTGGACATAGCCGAAATGATACTCCATTTCAATTATGGCCTCCAAAAGATTGCCGTAATGTTTCTTTTCGGCAATAAAGCCTTCTTTAACAGTGTCCAGACCTTTAGCCGCCTGGGTTTCTTTGAAGGCTTGTTGGACCTCACTGTATTTTGCAAGAATATCCTGCATACCATCATTTTCCATGAGCCTAGACAATCGAGTGCTCAATTTAGGCGTAATTTTAAGCTTATCTAGCGTCATTTGTTCTACTTGGCCAGCTGCGTTTGAGTTTGTTTGGGGTTGGGGGCCCTGTTGGTTGTTGTTCATTTGCGGTTCCTGCACGCTTTGAACCTGATCATTATTAATTTGCTTCATCGTTTATTTTTGAAAAATTACCTCCTTCTAATCTGTTCTGTCTTGTGTGATTGAATGCGGGACATGATGCAGCCAGTCAACGCGGTGGTCTCGCAATGGTCGCCCCCCCAAACCGGGTGTCCCCTAGCGTAGTGGCCTTGTGGAAAGCCCCCCGCTCCCCGCAGCAGGGCCCTTCCCGGGCGCTACCCGGCACTACTACGGAAAACGAGATTATTCGCCGGCTGATAGAGCAGCCAGACCAGTTAGCTAGACAGCTCCGGGCTCCTGTACTATCCGGCAGCCTGGAGGTGCAGTTCCCAGTTTTTGACCTGTACCCTGTACGGATGTTGCCATCCCAATCCGGAGGACCGACCACCGCGAGCCACGATGATCGGCAGCATCACGCCGCTTGGTTTCTTAGCCTGTAAAAAGAACTATTGTTGGTGTACCTGTAAGTAGAATTTAAAAAAAAAAGTTGTAATTAGTGGGATTGGTGTTCGGTCTTTCAGCGATCAACACCCTGGGTACCGGTCCCGGGGGGTTGATCAATGTCAGTCCTGCAGATGGGAGGATATTCACCTTCGCTCCATGTCTGTCTAGCATCACACGGTCATTCTTGACCCGTCGTGTGGGCTGGGTGACAATTTGGTGGATTTTTACGACTATGGTTGCTTACCATCTCGCGATATTCTAGCCCGTCGTGAGACAGGGGGAGAACTAATCTGGAAGTCACGTCTGAATGATCCAAAGACCCCCCATAAGTTCGTTCCAGTATAATGCCCCCAGCCAGAATCCTCGGGAACACATGACGGCTTTCTGCGGCACTTATTTGAGTGCACGATGGTACAAGTACCTAATTAAGAAGCGAAGGCACAGAGCCCTGTTTATAAGGGCGGCCTAGATGTTCTCAGAGAGCTTGTCTAGTATTGCGGAATATTCTGGCCGCACCTTCACACATTACTAAACCAGAAAAAACAACCTGCAGTCATGATTTAGCGGGACTCACGACTACCTTTAATCGACTACGTCGCTGTGCTCGAGGTGGGATTCTCCCATGCTAAGAGCCAATACGTCAGGTCTAAGGCAACCCTGTATGTGGCTTAAATCGCACTTAGATTGGAGAAAACCTTAGAGCCCCTTTAATGTGCCTCTTCCTCAAGGATAGTTTTAGGATAGCAGTCTGTGGCTGCATGCTTGTCAAGAATGCTCGAGGGAAAGACAAGGCATAAAACCCGGTTTATAGGGCAGCCTCAGTTATTCCAGAACCGCTTATAGCGTAACTATGAGCAGTCTGCGGCATTCTTAACATGGACGCATGGGGTACAGCATAGAGCATGTCCCTAGAGAAAAGCAAGGCATGAGACCCGATTTATAGGGCAGCCTCAGTTGTTCCAGAGAGCTATATCCTACATCCTTGATTCTAGCTCAACCTTGAAAAAAGGCGGCCTGAACCACCCTCCTCCTTCCTCAGCCTTATGAGGCTCCGGGCTTGGGACCGGTTTAGCGGAGATTTTATTAGATTATTATTATTATTATTATTATTATTATTATTATGAAATTTATTTGTTTAAAACAAAACACAGTAACACTATTTTACAATTAGTTAATCAATATCTAAAAACAATGCAAGTGTTAAAATCAGCTCCTTTCTGGATATATACTAGCTCAAAATAGAAGGGTATTTGTGGCTGAGGCAGTGATTATAGTGGTTATAAGAGTAATAGTTTAAATTAACGTATATGAAACTAAACAATGCACGAATGCACGAAGTCAAGGCCGGCTTTCTTTGCTCACTGTTCTCATCAAATAGTACGCAAAGTAAAGTATACGCAAAGGAATGTATCACTTTGTTTCTAGAATTTGATTTGCAAAAGCAAGCTTTGGGAACGGAATTTTTTGTTAACAGTAAGTTATCGACTTACTGTTAACAAAAAATTTGTATTTACGAATATTGACATAAGTTGTGTTTTACCACATTCCAAGTTTAGCTAACATTTTTTGAAAATATTTTTAAGCTCCGATATATCCTGAGTAATTTAAGCTTGTACCAATCAATATGATCATATTGAATAAGAATTCATATTATTGTAAAATCAAGTACTGGAATTTTGTGAAAAAATTGTTATTATTTTATTTTAAATCCAAAGAAATGCTTATTAAACTTATTAAATTTTTGTCAATTAAAATTCTGTTAAATTATTAGTTAAAAATTTATTTTATATATTTTAACGCATATATATGTACACAATTTAAATGACTAACAAAGGTCCAGAATACTGGGATTTTACAATTGTTCGTAAGTTGAGAATTTACTGTACTACTAAAAGAAAAAAATTTTATAGATAAGATTACATTAAAAGATTTTAAAAAAAGATTTAATTAAATGATAAATTACTTTATTGATAAAATTTTTTAGTTTTAAACAATAAAACATGTAACAAGTTATAAATGCATTGTAAAATTTTAATAATTTAAATGGATAATATTGCAACAGAAGAAAAACATCTAAAAAATAATTCTACGAGTCTTACAAGAAAAGGATGTCTTGATATTATTAGTTCTAATCTTTCGATTCAAATTGATGGTGGCTGGGGATGGGTAGTTCTATTTTCATGTTTTATGGTATTAGCAATAAGTAAGTTAAAAAATAGATGCAAATATGACGCAATATTAATTTATTTTTTATTCTTCTAATAAGATACCCTCCTGGTTATTGGCTTTTGAAAAAATTATGCTTATAAAATTAATAAATAAACAATTACGTTTTTGTCGCTAGCTAACCCATGTATCATATGAAGACCTTCCCAAATTTTTTTTCCCAATGACTTTTTTCCAAGGATTTTTTCCCAAAAACTTTTTTTCCCAAAAAAAGAATTCCCAATGAACTGTTAATTTCCAAAAATAATTTTTTTTTTTCAAATAAATTTTAATAAATTTACTTTACAAAATTTATTATACTTACACCTTCTGCTTATCAAATACAATTATTTAAAAATGTTAAATTAGTCATTTTATTATAATTTAAAATTTGATATTATAACCTATGAATTCTAAATATTTAAGGACTTTTCCATTCTCTACTGATAAAAAATCCTCTGGAATTTCATCTAATAATAACTCAAAAGTATGAATTACATCTTCTGGAACTAATCCTAATAAGCTGTAGTTTTTGAGCAAAATTTTTTATAGTCTTGTCATTTTCGACATTATATGCCACATGCAACACTTTACTTTGGATTTTTCTAAACTCATTTTTCAATATGGAAATTTTTGAAAACTTTTTTTTAGGAATTTTTTATTTGGCAAAATTTTTATTTTCTTGGGAACTTTTTATTTTGGGAATTTTTACTTTTGAACTTATTTTTTTTTTGGAAAATAATACGTTGGAAAAAAAGGATTTGAGAAAAATACCTAATAGGTTGGGAAAAAATCCCGTTGGGAAAAAAAGATTGGGAAAAATGTGGCCAGATCGAAGACCTCTATTTTTAGGTCCAGAACACCTATTAAAATAAATAGACCCATTAAAATGAAACGATAATTATTGATTGTAATACTATGTCCTAAATGTGATGGCCATCTTGAGTTTAGCAAGTTAAAATAATTTAAATTTAGGGGCTCAAAATAATTCGGGATAGAAATACAGAATCGACTTGCACTGAATAATATGGGTTCAAAATAATATTTATGAATTATGAATTATAATTTAGTCGGATCTGGGTGTCTCATAATTTTTAAGACCCTGAACACCAAAGATTTTGATACTAAAAATTGTTATTTTTATAATACAGCTAGTGGAGTTGGTTACTCTATTGGGATTTTCGATGAAATTTTTATAGAAGAATTTAAAATAAATAAACAAACTGCAGGATGGATATTTTCAACCTCAAATGGGGTTGGCGGTTTTTCATGTAAATATTACTTTTTTAGAAAACAGTTATAACTAATTATGATTAAAATAATGTATTTCAATATAGGCCTGATGAATAGTATTTTAGTAGATAAATTTGGAATACAAAAAATAGCAATATTTGGTTCCTTATTAGCATTTATTTTTTTTGTGTCTGCTAGTTTTGCTAAAAATGCTCTTGTTTTATGTTTATTACTTGCTGCTGGTCAAGGTAAGATTTAAATTAAAAAATTATTTTTATAATTTCAAAATTCATGAACATTTTTATTATAATAAAAAGTTTTTAAAATGTTAAAAATAATGTAAATTAAAGGATTTGGAGGTTCAACACTAATTTTATGTTCAATAGTTGTCTTGCCAAAATATTTTTTGAAATATAGACCTATTGCAATTGGAATTGCTACCAGCGGCTCAGGTATCGGAACACTACTTTTTCCTTTCATTATAAATAATTCGAATTTAAATCATGGTTGGCGATTTACATTTATCATGCTTGGATTTATTTTTTTAATCAGCGTGATATTTAGTGCAACTTATAGGCGAATCGAATCAACTGTATCAAAAAATAAAAGTAATAATAACAAGGTAAAGAATTTTTTTTTCAAATTTTTTTTTTTTGTTTAATCCAAGGACCAAGTGGCCGCCATTCAATGGTAATAACTGTCGTTGTTCATCTGGGTCATTTCTCAGAACTTTGAAATCTAGATTTGTTGAAAACACCTATTTTTCTTTCTATTTTGTAATGATTACACAGAGCCTCAAAGGATGCCTTAAATTCGGTATGCAATTTTTCCGTTACAAGAGTAGATAAAAATTTAATATTTTTTAAAGATAAAACTGTTCGAAAATCGTATTTTGTCTCTTGTAAATTTAATATCTTTGTAAAAAAGTATTTCAATATAATGAAATTTCAGTTTTATCTAACGATAAAATTTGAGACATCCTTTTATAAAAAAAAGAATATAAAAAAGATTCATTCAAAATAATTGAGGGTATGGGAGACAGTGTTTTAAAAATATAAATTTTATTTTTCCTTTTTCCAAAAATATAGTTGTTTAATGATTCATATAATTAGATGTAAAAACATAAGCTGCATAGTAAATAAAAGTTTTCTTTGTTTAGGACAAAATATTGAAAGAAAATGTTCAAAATAGAAATAAGAATCAACGAATTTCTGATGCGTAAGAAAAAACAATAAATCTTTTTCATTGTTAATAAATAAGTTTAATAATTTATTAAAATTTTTTTTACATTACAGAGTAGTTTTTAATAAAAGCGAAAATTCACCAGAAAATATGAATGTAGATGAAAAAAAGAAAGTTTCAGTAATGGAAATTTTTAAGGATCCAATTATCTTGATATTAATTGTGTCAGATTGCTTCGTTAACTTTGGTTTTTATATTCCATTCCAATATATAAAAGTAATTATGATTATGAATTCATTATAAAAGATTCAAAGCCAATTGGACCTAAGTTGGAATGCGGGGTCACAGAATTGTCAAAAATAATTTTTTCAAAAATGCAACTAAAACAAGTATTTCAACCAGTTTTTAGCTGTCTAGATTCAATCCTAAATTTTGGTTGCCATTTTCATGTTTTTGATCCTTTTTTTTAATAAAACAAAGTTATCTTACAGTTGCTAGCAAATACTTATTTACTAATAAGAAAGTTCTAATAAAAGTCGACGTTGGGACTAAAATTTGATTTGAATTGTTACAAAATTATGAGTTACGTTTTGTCCTTTAAGTTTATTAAATAACTCTCCAGATCCTACTCCAGATCGAAAAATTATGATTTCTTAAATAAAACTTATCAGAATTTTTAAATTTTACGCTAAGCCATGTGATTAAATGAAAATTTGACCCAGGAATTCGAATTCCTCAAGAAATTTTACATAAGCATAGTAATTTTACAATTAGTATCATTTACAGGGTTTGTGTGTAGATGGCAAAATTTTAAAGTTAAAAGTCATAATTTGACATTTTAAAATAAAAATTCATTTTCAAAATTCAAATTCAAAAATCTTAATGTTTAATGTGAAAGAAGAATAAAATTAGCAACCATTTATTGTTACTTTACTTAAAAGTTTTATTAGCGATTACGTATTTCTATAATGAGTAATTCTTAGTGAAACTTTACTAATTGGGTTGGGTTTGGTATACGTTCATATGATACCATACCAAATTTTAAGGTTTTAGGTTTAAAGGGTACAAAATGGCGGCTATTTTTCGATCTTATATGGTTTTTAAAGAAAATCATTTTTAAAAATGACAATTTCCGATTTCATTTTTTCTACACTCTGAATGAAGCTGAAAAATGGTTTTCTTGACTATGTCTTATGTAAAATTTCCCGCTGAATTCGAATCTGCCATCAGTTTTTCAAAAAAACGAAAACCGGAAAATTGGAAAAACTAAGAAAACTCATTTTTTTTCAAACGCAGATTTTTCATAGAGTCGTAACTTTTTTTTTTCCTAACCGGTCTTAAAATTTTTGTTTTTGTATGTACTTTTTACTAAAAAAAAAATTTTAGCGAGTATTTGCCTTTTAAGTATACATAAAAGTCCATTTCAATATTTCCCATTTTCACGAAATTTTTCCTTTTCAATTTTCCAGATTACCTTGTCACCTAATGAAATTTTTGACCAAATTTATATTCTAAAATATTCTAAGTCCTTCAACTCGAATTATTACAAGTCACTAAACCCGGGTTATTTTAAGTCCCTTAACTTGAATTTTTCTAAGCCTCTAAAAGTAAATTATTCTAAGTCCCTAAATAGAAATTATTTCAAGTCCCTAACCTAGGATTATTCTAAATGCCTAAATCGAAATTTGTCCAAGTATCATTGGACCTCCACCCCTTAAATCAGACACATTTGACCCCCTTTTGGATTTTCAGATTCACAGGTTACCCCTCCTTATAAACATGTTCAATGTTAAAACTACGATTTTTGCAGCAAATTGAAAATTTATGATTTTGGGCTAAAAATGGGCATTCGTTTTACTGACTGAAAGGAAGAGAATTTAAACTAAAAAATTAAAAAGTTGATGCATCCTTTGTTTATTAGTTAACCCAATCGCATCTAAGATTACAAGTATCAACAAATTGCGATGCACCTAATAAAATAAAATTCACGTCCCACTCGGGATCACCGTGTGTTGACGTTTTAAGGGCGGGGGCTGAAATATTGACGATGATTTTAGGGGCGAGGGGTGAAATGGACTTAGAATATTTCCAATTTAGGGACTTAGAACAATTTGAAGTGGGAGTCAGGGCCTGATCAGACCCTGATAAGAACGAGAACTTAGAATACTTTAGGTTTATGGACTTAGGATAATTTATATTTCGGGATTTATGTTAATTTCGATCTTAGGACTTATGATAATTAGGGAATATACGTTGAAACTGTTATAAGTGAACATGTTCCATGATCGTTGCTTGTGTGAAAAAACAAACCAGTTATAAGTTTTTTTCATTTTCTGTTAAATACAGGGGTAGTTTTATCCATTTTCACCCCCGTACAGGAGTCGGTAAATTAAATAAAAGTTAAAATAAGATAAAACTTTTTCAAATGCAAGATTAAAAGAAAAATAAAGAAAAAAACTCACATTGTATTAAAACTATTGAAACGTGGCACTTATTAATTTGATCATTAGTTCCTAAATATTGTAAAAAAACCCATAAGATTGGAAAGTTTCTGCTGTATTTTCCTATTTTCTAATCCAGTAGGACCCCGATTCGGATTCAGTGATTTACAAAACCTACAGAAAAGTTTTTCTAATTCTGGTTGTCGAATTCTTAAACTCTTACACCGCATTCTGACTTGAGTTTAATATTAATTTGGTAGTAAATTGAGGGGTATTAGAGTTCAAAGAAATTTTTTTAAAATTTCTTTTCAGCGAAAAAATAACAAGGTTAAAAAATAAGGGGCGGATTTTTGGTGTCCTTTTTGGCCAATACTTAAAAATTCTAACAATGCTTAACATTTTTATTTAAAAATTACTATTGAACTCAATCAAATCAAAACTTTTAAAATTCCAAAAATAAAAAATTACTGCAACTCTTCTTTTTTTTTTTTTAACATGATCAGCTTCGCTCTACCCGTCTTTGACGGTATCTAGTATAAAATAGATAAAAGATAAATTATAATTTCAGCAAGTAGCTCAAAATAATATTGATCGGAAAGGTGATTACGTCTATCTTCTATCTTTCATGGGAATTTCTAGCACCATAGGAAAGTTATCTGTAGGTTATTTAGCGAATCGAACTCCAAAAAATAGTTTATTGTACTATGTAATTTCCGTAATTGTTGCTGGTTCAGGTAATAATTTATATTTAGAGGATTGAAATATAAATAGTATATTTACGGCTCGTGGCCAGAAAAAAAATGAATGGCCCATATCGCAAGTAAATTACTATCCGAGGTGAAGCCAAGTATGGTAAATTACGATCTGGAACAGTCCATTTTTTTGGCCTAGGGGCGTATATTATTTTTCTCCATCAGTGGCAAGAAAACACGTCTTAGGCTGCTTTATCGCCGCTGATTAGAAAAAGAATTTAATTAATTTTTTTTCTCTATACAGTAACAGCTTTATCTTGGTTTTACACTTCTACTTTAATGTTAACAATTTATTCAATGACTTACGGGTTTGTAACAGGTGCAATAATTATTTTACAAGTAGAATGTTTATCTAAATTTTCTGGAGAAGAACGGATCAACAAATCATTCGGAATTTGCTTTATGTTCGATGGAATAGCCTCTCTTTTTGGATTGCCTATTGCAGGTACAAAAATTATATTTAAATAATATTTTTAAATAATTTTAGTTAGTTCTAATTTATTTCATCTACGCTTCTAAGTTTTCTTTTTACTACACTGAATACAGAAATACCTAAAGCGAGTTTCTAAATATTTTTCGAGGATAAAAATATTTATATTTTATATTTTTTTAAGCGTTTATTGAAGGCTTTTTTTCCTTGTTTATTTATTAAACATTTAATATCCATCAGAAATTGATATTTCATAAACAAAAATACTGGATTTTATTTTCATTAAATTTGTACTTTACAGGTTATTTTTATGACGTAACAAAATCTTTTGATGTGTCATTTGCTTATGCTGGAATAACAATTATAATTGGTGGAATTGGACTATCTACAATACCATATTTTCAAAAGAAACTTGCTGAGAGTAATAATGCCGTTTAAAAATTTATAATGTAATTACCCATATCTCAACACCTATTTCAATAACTCGGCATTTTGGTATTCTTTTTCGACAAAAAAAAATCGTCAGTTTATATCCTAAAACTATAATATTAAAAATTTCTAAAAAAATTTCTTATAAATGAAATAACGAGAAAAGAAACGTTAATCCTTAAAATAATTTAAATAAAAATTAAGAAAGTTTTCTTTTACATAATCCTTTAATTTTATTGTTTTATATGTAATTACGGAAAAATATAACAAAGAATAATGTAATATCTTGAGCAATTGCATCACGCAAATACAAAAATAAAATTTATTTATATTTAATAGAAAAATTCTTGGAAGTTTATTAAAAGAAGGATTTGTTACTGGTAATAGAAATAAGAAATTATATAATTATATTATTGATAAATTATGTTTGCTAAACTATTATATACATTTATGTAATATAAAACTACAGAAAGTCAGGCACGAATAAGCTTAATTAATTTATACTATTAATTAATTTATATTCTAATACATCAAATGAACTAAAACTAATAAAGTTTTGACAAAAATTTGTTTTTAAAGTCAATTAGAATTAAAGCAATGTAAAAATAGAATTTGATATTTAATTAATTAAATATTTTTGATATATAAAATTAAATAATTTTATCAAATTCAATATTAGGGCAAAATAAACTAGTATTTTTAACATCAGTATTTTTAATAAAACTTATTTTGTGCAAGTTTCTCAAGTTTTTCGGAATGTTATAAAAAATGAACCCTGCTAAAATTGAAGAACCACATTTTCCTACCTTTTTTAATTTGGTCAAGTTTTTTATAACAATTTTCATGTGAAATTTACGTGCTTGAAATAATTAATATGCTTAATTTTTGAGTCCCAATCTTTACAACATTGATCGAAATTTTAACATGGAGCATGTTTATAGGGTGAGTTAACCTAGAAATAAAAAAATCAAGAGGGCGTTAAAAGCGTCCGAATTAAGGGGGGGGGGGGTTGAAACGGCACGTAGAATGGTTTTGATAAATTCGATTTAGGGGCTTGGAGTTATCAGGCTTTAGGGATTTAGAATAATTTGGGTCAAAAGACTTAAGTGTTAAAGAATAATAGGTTAAAGAATAATCTCGATTAGGATTATATTTTATCTATTTTAATTTTAAAAATTTGGACCTCATATTCATATTTGTAAATATGAATTGATCCACATAAATTTTTTCGTGCTTTGTTATGCGCCCAACTAGATTAAAAAGTATTTAAGGCGAAATTCTAAGGATCCTTATAAAATTTTGCCGTATAGATTTTAATATGGTTAGTGATTCGCATGACTCCTTAGCCGTATGATTTTTAATATGGCAAAATTTCTTACGGCATCCGTACGAATTTACCCGAATGTAAGTGTATACGGGTATTTTCATATAAAATTTTGCCATATTAATTTACAAGTTACTAATTGAGGCCATTTTTTAAACGACACGTAAATGAGGTTTTTGGACTGTTTGTCCAAACTTTGTAGCAAAAATTTTGAATCTGTGCATAAAAGCTATAAAAAAGGGCAAACTTTGTAATTTGATATATAATATTTAATAAATAATATATAATATATAATTTACTAATAATTTATTGTACTATGTAACTTGATAATATTGAGCCCTGTTTAAAATTGTATTATACCGCATATACGGCTTGGGTGTATACGGCTTCCATATGCTGGTTATCGTGTATACGGTTTAAGTAACATATGGGTCCTTATGCACTAAAACCGACTATACGGAATACGGTTCAAATGTGCCAATATTGCCGTATATACCTAACTCTGCTTTAGAGACTAACGTTATTACATTGAATCAAATCACTTGTCTTAAAGATTATATCTGTTTACCTACTAATTTTATTTTCAGAACGCTTGAGTGAACCAAAATTATCAGGTAAGTTTAAAATATTTTTTCCCAAAGGCATTTTTCAAATATGAAAAAAGTTCTTAACCTGAATATTCTGGTTTCCACCTGCTAGCTTTATAAATTAAAATAAAATATAAAAAAAGTTTTTTTTTCTATGCATAAACTTTTTATAATTTAACTTTTCATAAACGATGTTACCGCTAAGGAAACGGAATAAGTTGCGATCAAAATAAACTCGTTTTATCTTGACAACTTTTATTTTAATATACTTTAAAACAGACAAATGTTGATTTGAATATAAAATTTTATTTCCCTTTGGACACAAACTTCTATCTATGGATCTTAATAAATATTTCTTTTACAGTAGCCACGGCGGTAACCAAGGGCTAATTACAAGTGAATCTCTTGAAATTATTCACTTACAGTAAAATATAGCTCGGTTTTTAGAATTTTATATAGTTGCGTAAAATATAGTTGTAAATTATATAGATAGATGGATAGATATGTTGTTAAATTAAAATTTAGTGTACATGATAAGTGACAATCAATAAAAATTTTATTTATATTCTTATACAATGTACTAGTTGTTTAATTACTTATTTAACAACAATAAAAAAGAAAAAATAGAATTACAATAAATAAAGTATACACTATAAATAGTAGTAAATTATTTTATGTAACAGTAGTAAAACAGTGCTAAAAGAAATATTATTAAGGGCCAGTTCCATAAACAAAAGCAAGATGTCGTCCGCTTTGTTTACATTTGGAAAACCTAATAAAAATGCATTTTTTTGAAAAAAATGAATGATTCTGTAACCAACACGACATTTATTATACTTTAAGCAATAAGTAAGCAAATTTTCATGCAAAAATATTAAATCTAAGTTAATTTATTTTCAAACTAAAAATTCCTTTTGAAAAATAAAGTACTTAAAATTAAATATTTTTCAACAAAAAAATACTTAATTTATAGTTCAATGACTATAGATTGTCGTGTTGGTTACAGAATTTTGAAAATTATTAGTAATTATTAAAAAATGATCAAAAACAATCATCAACTAATAACGAATTATTGTATTATTATTATCATTATTATTATCAGTCCACATTCCGGGCAAATATAGTTTTCCACCGTAAATAAAAATGGCGCGGTGCTGCAGGTTTTTTTAAAAGACCCTGGTTTTTTCCCATATGTTTTTATACAAATAAAAAATTATAAATGTTTATCTCATCGCAATAACAATATTTGCAAGAAAAGTTAAATTTTTTTTTAATTACACAATAATATATCAAAGGGGACGTTTACATACCTTAAAATTTAAGCTTTACTTCCCGGGAGTAAAACGTAGCTAATGCGCGTATCTCTCTTACCGACCAACAACAGTGTGTTTTTAGTTTGAACATATATAGAACTTTTTTTTTGGAGCTTTATCAATTCATGACACATTGGATGAAACAAAAATAGCTTTAGAAATGGCTACTTATATATTTAAACAATTAAAGAGAAAACATGTTAAGGTAATTTATAATTTTAAAAACTTTTATATTGAATTCATTTAACAGAAAATATTTTTTTTAGTTAAACATTAAAGTTCCATCAAATAGTAATGAATGGCTTCAGTATACAATTATGATAAAAGACCCGTTAAGCCAGAAGATTGGGAGGAAACTCGTTTTATAAATAAACATTACGTCGGTTATTACACATGGCCTAAAAAATTAGAAGTTTATGCACCATCGTCACAGCAACCATCATTAGTTATGAATAATCGTGTTTTGAGTTAAGAAGAAAACGAGTCAATCTTGGACAGCAAGGTTTAATTGTGCAGAATTTTTGCAAGCTTTAGTTTTTCACAATATGAGTATTTTATGGAGTAACAAGCAATGGATTGATATGATTCGTTTTAAGATTATTGGAAGATGAAAATGTGCAAGTTAGAAAAAAAGCTGCTCAAGTTCTTTGAGGTTTACTACATTGTTCTGTTATGTCTGATACAGAAATACTTCTGGTAAGTTTCCTGGGTGCAATAAATGATTTTCTTATACAAGTGTAACTTTTAATTTTAATTTCAGAATGAACTTGAAAAGAAGGCAAACACAAAAATTCATAAGAACAAAAATAAATGATTGACAAATACAGTTCAGAATTCAGAAATGATAAATGCTCTTTGATTACGTCATGCTGGAGTACTCGTAATGTGTGCATTTATAAATGCTCATCCATACGATGTTCCTTCTTATGTTCCACTAATTTTCAAATGCTTAGGATCACATTTAAACGATCCTGATCCTGTGCCTGTAATTTTTGTTTACTGTTTATAATTATTTTTATAAGTAAAAGAATATATTTCTTAAAAAATTATAATTTTTTTTTTAGGCTACCATAAGGAAAATAGTGAAAGTTTTTAAACGAACTCATTGCGATGGTTGGACAGGTCTTCAAGGATTGGCTGAAAATATTACAGAAGAACAATTTGCGGTACTACAAGATTTAGCTGTGTCCCCTTCCTACTATGCTTAAAAAATTTATAGTTTGATTTAAAGGTAAATTATTATTCTTCATTTAGTTCTTTTTAACAGTAAAATAAAAAAGACTGATACATTATTGACAATGTATGAAAATTAAGTTCATATTTTATTACTTTATTAAATTGTATATATTTTTTTTAAATCCTGTTAGTTTTGTGGATGTTTATGTAAAGTATATGTATGTATAAATAGTAATATAATATAGCTTAATAAATATAAATACCAGGTTATCCATAATATTTTGCATCCTTTATCTAAAATTTTTTTTATGATAAACCTTACCGTATTATAATTAGCAATAAAATAGTTATTTTGTAAATATAAAAAATAAATTATGTTTAAATTTTGTTAATTTTTTTATAATAAATAATAAATATATAGTTATATGTAACAAATTTTTTTTTACAAAAATTTTTTAAATAAATTTGTTATAAAATATTTTGAAATTTCTTCAATTATGTACTCAGAAAGTACCTCTCGTAAAAATATAAATTTTAAAATCACCTAGATTTTAGATCAATAATTTCTATGAATAAAAACAAGTGGTGTGTTCAATTTTTGCAATTTTTGCAATTTTTAAGAGGCAAAACGAATTTGAGATCTATTTTTTCTAAAAAAAAAACTCACTTTATTGAAAAATGGACAATGAATTAAGATGTTGGATGGATTTAATTTTCACTTATCAAAATCAAATTTTTTTGTTATTAACACCATTATAAGTTACAGATTATAAATTTTTAAACCAAAAAGTTGCTGACAAACCTAATTTTACTGAATTTATTGAATTTAAACTATTGAATCTATAATTCATAAATTCCCGTTTTGTCGAGTTTATAATTATTGTTCCATTGAGATTTAGTTGCAGATAATGATGTTACATTTATACAACTCGAGCTTGAGATTTCTTCAATTCAAAAAGAAGTTACATCCCAATCATATTGAGCTTATTTTTATTCTTAAATATTTTTGTTCTTCTACCAACGAGGTATAGATGCTATAAGATCAAAAGCAAGGTTGAAAAAAAAACAAATAATATTTTTCAAAGCAATCTTTAATATAGCAACATAGTCAGTCTTACAATAAGAAGCCAAAAAAACAATTCTTTATTAATAAGCTTATTAGAGATGGAGTAATTCGTCTTTTTTTGTAACCATTTCAAGTACATTAAATATATATGTATATATATATATAAAGTTTACAATTTTACAATAATATTTCACACTGCTTTTCTGAAAACATAACTCTTGAGAAAATAATTTTTAATATATCCTTAAATGGATTGCTGATGAGAACATATTATATTATATAGTATTAAAAAATGCTTAAAAAATTATTAACTTCAAAAAGCAGATGTTTTTATTTTTTTACAAAATTATTTGCTTTTTGAAAGTTTTGAAACATTTAAAGTCTTACATAAAATATACAATGTAATACTTTACTCTTATATTTTAAATAAAACAATAAAAATTATCAGAATTAAATATATTCTTATACAAATAAGTCCAAGAGATATCGATGAAATATTGCTGATGTGCTAGAATTAAATTGAACTTTTTTGTAAAAAAATATTTTCTGCAAAATAAAATTGGCACTTTTCTCATTTAAAAATTTATCAATCTTTATCGAAAATATAGTTTATTATCTTACAAACAAAGTTATAGAAAAATTTACTTGGAATATCCTAAATTCCAGCAGAATTGTACATATTATATGAAAGAGATATTACTTATAATTAAGTTTTATTTAATAAAAATTATAAAAACTGTATCCATTTTTTTGTAATAAATTTTTTTTATATAAAATAGGCCACCTTAATTATGTATTATTACAAAATAAAATCAATATCTCACAGACTGTAAGCTATATGTAATTGATTTATTTTGTGATTTTTTTTGACAGTTAAAACGATAAAGCTAATATTAAACAATATTTTTTTTATAGTATTTTTAACTTAAGAATTTCTAAGATTAAAAAAAATAATAATTGTAATAAAATAATTAATATTTTATAGTATAAAAAATAATATTCTCTCAAAAAAACTTTCAAAGAAATTGTGCAAAGAAAAACATAATTTTACAAATTAATGATTTTTATTTAAACTGGTTTGCAAGTATGTCTTTTAATGTTCTTCTCGCCATAGTGCTTTGGCATGTTTACTAATTAATTTTAAAAACAGTTATAAAAAATAGATGAAATATTAAATATTAGGTATTTTAAATGAATCTATTGCCTAGAAAAGGGAATGTAGGTGGATATTGAAAAGGTGTCACTTGAGTTTGTGGTAAAGTAGACATAAGTGCAGGATGGGTGAAGGAAAACATTTGATGAGGTTGCGTGTACTGCATTAGTGGAAAATGATTATGTAAAGGAGCTTGATACGTATTTTCGTTCATTGTTGAAACTGCTTGCTTCTTTTCTTTATTCAGTTTTTGTCTCTCTTTTTTGATACTCTAAAATATAAAAATTAATGATCAAATAGTACTAACAAACAAAAGTTATAAAAAAATAATTTAACAAAACTCTTTTTACCTTTTTTAATTTTTTTAATTCAGTAATTTCATTTACAATCTCTTCTTTTTCTTCTGCTTTCCTGAAAGTATAACTATTTTTATCATCATTTTTATGATAATCTGGTGATCTGTACTTTGTATTTGACTTATACTTTAGCTCTGCATTCAACAGTCCATCAACTCGTTTGGGAAAGTAGTTTTTGTCTTCTGGATATTCGCCATATTTTTTATATCCATGATAATCGTTTTTGCAATACGATGAAGTTTTATGAAGTCTGGGTTGATAATAATCAACTTTTCTGCTGCTGTGTCTATTATTATATTTTTCTATATACGTTTTATCATGTATTGAATTTTTTTTATCTAAATAACGATTATCTGAATATGAGGAAGAGTAGTTGCTCTTAACTTCATCGGGTTGCCTGTAATCATATTTTCTTGCATTAGAATATTTATTATCATGTTCTCTTTTTCTGTTTTTGTGCGAATCTTTTTCACGATGAAAGTCTTTGGTATTATTTTTTAAATAATTATTGTTGCTCCTTTTTTTATCTTGCTTGTTTGTGTTATAATAAATTTTAGATCTATGATATTCTGACTTTTCATCGTCATTTTTCTTATCTTCCAAAGAATTTGAATCTACATCTATATTTAAAAAGTAAAATCATGTATTATATGCTAAAAATTAAATCATCTATAACAATAAATTAAATTAATTCAAACTATTAATGGTTTGGTAGTTTTACCTAACTTTTACCAAACCTCAAACTATTAAGTCATGCTTAAAAAAATTGTTTGGTGAACGAGATACAAAAACCTAATGGTATGCATATATGACTTTATTCAGAAATTTCATAAGCACGAGATTATTTGAATTATTTTTCATTATTTCAGTTTCGAAAAAATAGTTACAATTTAGAACAATAATAAAATTTAAAAAATACTCGTTTTTGTTATGCTGTATGCATAATATAACTATATTCCTAGATTTTACATTGAAAAACAATGTGCTAATATATTGTAGAAAATCTTATTAAACAATAATGATTACCTGATTCAGCATTATTTGATTTTTTGGAATCCAGAGATGACTTTCCATTATTTTTTCTTGGAACACTACTTTCTTTTTGGTTTTTTGCTTCGGTCACACTTTCTGCATCTTTTATTTTAGAGTTTTCATTTGCACCTTAAATAAAATAGGTATAGACATATATTTATTTTTAAAATTTTTATTCAAAAGTTGTATATTTTATTTTTAATGTTTCGTATTCATAAAAAAATTGAAATATTTACATATAAATTAAGTGACTGTATGACTTTATGGGTTTGGTAAATTTTTTCACCGTTTCTACTGTATTTTACTTACTTGAATAAAATATTGATTTGGAAGGAGGTAATGATGATGATTTTGTAAAAAATTTTCCTTTTGAGTTAGTCATTGGTAATTGCTCATTTACTAAATTTCCTGATTCTTTCACTCCTATAGAAAAAAACAAATATACAATTTTTATTGTTTAATTATTTCAAATTGTCATACTTTATTCATTTATTTCAAATAAATTATCTATAAATGTTAAATAATAAACTAAATAAACTTTATGCTCTGGTATTATTTTATTTTTAACTTTGAGAATGATTCATTAACTCGCTTTTAATATAAATTAATTTTAAAAATTTTAGCCACTTTTATTTTAGAAAATAGTACTATATTATTTATAATTTGGCACATTTATTTCAAAATTCAATTTACAAGATATGGTGATTATAAATTTTATAAACTGATGTATGTATACCTTTGGAATCATAAGCAGGTAAATGTGATTCAAGTACAATCGAAGGTGCAGATTGTCGACAATTCTTTTTCACTTCTCCATCAACAGTCTCTGAAGACTTTCTTTTAATAACTGCAAAGTAAATAATTACTATTATAAAACTTATGAATTATTATTATAGTATGATCAAACGATTATAGATAATTCATTTATAAATTCACATATGATTAATATTACATACAGATAACAAATAATTTTGTATTTCAAAGTATGCATATTTGATTAGCGACTTGAAATATAGTCAGGTTTTTTTATTCTGTATACAAAATTGAGATTGTTAGCAGAGTTACTTACCATTTTTAGAATTATTTGTTTCATCTTCATTTCTCGAAGATGTCGATGATTTTCGTGTATCAACTATCTTAGGTGATTTCCCTGAACTTTCTCCTGTATATAATATTTACATTACTATGTTTTAGTATAATCAGAAAATATATTTAATAATTAATCTATTTGATTCTTTTTCGTTTTTAAATTTAACCTCTAATTATTTTTTTCCCATTTTTTTTAAGACAAAATAAATAGTATACTTTTACATAATCATATATTGTATGTACGCCAAACATAATAATAATTTATTACAATTTTTATTAATAAATTACAGTATTTAAAAATGAAGTTTTTATTAATATTGAAATGAAATATTTGTTAATTTATAAAACAAAATTCATATAACAAATATATTTTTGCACTTTAATTCATTTAATTTTAGAACTATAGTATACTAATATGATTATATATACTTACAATAAATAAAATAAAATTTTATTCATTTACCATATGGATGTTATCAAATATTTTTCAAAATACTTCGATTTTTATAAATTAATAATTGATGCTTACGTTTATTGTTTGGTTTGTCCTTCATTTTTTTGGCATTCAATAAATTACTTGGAACAGCTGGATTTCCAATTCTTATCCAAGCAGCTGGATGTTCCGTCAATTTTAATCCAGACTGACTTGCTTTTGCTCCTGGTAAAAAAAAAATATTTATATTTTATTCTGAAAATGCAAAAACAAGTTATTTATCTCAATCACTAATAATATACTTACTGGTAAACATGACTTTAACAGCATCCACGTTGGAGAGGTTATTTTAATCACAAATAGACTTTTATAAGCAAAAACATTGGCTTAATAACTTTTACTGAATAATCAAATAAATAGTTTAATTATCCAAATAAAAAATTTAAGATTTTTTTTGCTGAACCGTTTTAGGCTTTAGCGCCATTCAAAAATATAGGTTAGGTATAACTTCAAAACTTTTGATCTCAAGTCTCAACGGAAATTCGAAACCTCGATCGATACACGACGCCCTCTGCTTTAAAAACGTTACGCACGCTGCACACATTTAAAAAATTAATAAAATTATATATATATAATATTAGGTAGTTTTTTCCCTTTGAAATTATTATTATTTCTGCATCAATAATTGATGGAAAAACCAGTGTTATTACGTGTTGACAATTGAATTGACACAATATTAATGCAATCGTATTTTTTTTGTTATTAAAATTTAATAATCATTAAAATTTTTTAAGTTTAAGTTAAATACATACACCTGATATTAACTTAAGGTAAGAAAAGTATTTTTTTTATAACTTATGCATAATTTATAAATATAATTCATAAATACGTTAAAAAATAATGTTAATTATAATTTATTTTAAATACTTACATACTTTACGCTTTAATAACTATAAAGTTTAAGAAAATCAAAATTAAAAATTTTAAATGCATATAATTTTTGAACAGAGATAATAGATATATTATAAAAATTGTCTCATTTTTTTATTAAAAGAACAATATTTTTATTGTACATGTAGGTTATATTGTAATGGGTTCAAGTATTAGAGCCAAGTACGCTAAAACTAAGCCAAAAAGCACTAAAGACAAGATAAAAAATCTGTAAGTATAGTAAAAAATTATATTCAATTTAAAATTATCGATGATTTAGTATAAGCAGAATAATTTATGTAAAAATTTATATTTTTGGGTTCCTATATATATTATTTATTAATTTTTTGTTCACTTTTTCTTTTTTTTTATATTCAAATTTCATTTTGCTATGAAAAAATAAAGTCTTATTTTTAAAAATTAAATTATACCTATTTTTCATTTAAAAAAAAAAAGTTAATTTTTATAAATTCATGAATTTTTTACAGATTTAAATAAAGTGTAATAGGTATATGCATTCTTTATAAACTGTTATACGAATCATTCCATACATTAAGTGAAACGGTTGCCAGAACGAGTCCCTAGATAGGCCCTACTTTTTTTTTACTTTTTTATACACATGACATATGAGTTTTCTACAAATTTCAACCCTTTGGTATAATCTGCTCAATTTTCACTCAAATAACGTTTTTGACCATTTGAAATTTTTTTTCATATTTTTTTGGTAACCAATTACAATAAGTGTATTAAAACAGTTTCTATATCCAAAAGTGTATTTTTTACAGTTTCACTTCTGGACGGCCTTATTACCAATTTATGTCCAAAAGAAGTCAAATAAATAACTCAAATTTCACATCCTTTAAAAATCTGAAAGCTGTTTGAGAATATTATTTGATATGTCATAGGTAATAAAAAATTTCCCGGTGATACAGAACAAAGGTTAAAAGAATTACAACCAGCTAATTTGCAACATAAAACATTTTTTATAAATTTTGGATATTCCGCCAAATCATGAGACAAAATTAAAATCTGACCGGAAATTCTGATTTCGCAAAAAATTTTATATAAGGTATCGATTCAAATGTCTTGAAGGTTTTGTGTTAAAATGGGGAAATTTTAAAATCGAAAGTAATATTATAGTCAAATTAAATATTTTTACAAAAAAATTAGTAAAAACCTCTGCCAAGTAATTGGCACTATGGTTCCTCATTAGCAATAACAAAATGTTCTTAATGGTATATTTTACCTAACATTTATTACGTGACTTGGCGGAATTTTAAAAATTATAAAAAATGTTTTTTTTTTTTTTTTATGAAAACACTAAAATAGATATAACTTTTTTCTTTTATAACTCTTTTCACTTCTTATATGGAATGACTCAAACTATTATTATGTTGTAGGCAATGAATTCCCTTTAAAATGTTTAAAAATTATGTTTTATAATAAATTTCCTCTTTATAATAGGTCACTAAATTAAATAATAATTCTTCTGCTACGCATGTTTACTTTTTTTTTACATTTCTTTTACTTATTTAGTATAAACTATTTTTTTTTTATTTCTTTACTTATTAGTGGTGAGCATGGAAAGAAAAGAAAAAACAATGGTAGTAAGGTAGTTGAGGCATGCAAAAAAAAATGTAAACTTGACAAAAAAACTACTGCAATTGATAAAAATGATAATTTAATGCATGGTAATGAAATCGTAAAATTTTCTTTAATTGAGCATGATTCCAATTGCCTTGATGATAATACTTCGCATGTTCTTCAGATGCATGCGATTGAAAGAGAAGGGAAAAGCAACGAGAGACTTTTCCAGTTTGATAGTTTGTCGTCAAGTTGTGAAAAGTCGCAGTTGTCAGATTCAGGAACATTATCAAACGTAATTGATAATGAAGAACTTGAATCTGACAACTCTAGTTGTACCCTTTCAGCTGATGAAAACGCCAGTGAAAGCACTCTTACATGCGATAATAGCGATTCCGATACAATATCGGCCGACGATGATGATACTTTAAGCTTTGATTCTGATACAGATATTTCAAATAGTTCAGGTGAAGATTATAACAGCTTTTGTGATGAGAGTAAAATGGAAGAAAATTTTTCAGAATCAATAGTAGGCAACAGGGTTGTGCAAGTGTCTTATTTTATTGCACAAATTATTGGTATGTGTAATGAGCATGCAAATTCAAAAAACAAAAATGTTTTATGTCATAACGGGAATTTAGAAATTGTTAACTTTAATAATAATGGATTAGTTACAAAAATAACGTTCAGATGTGAAGTATGTGGATATCAGAGATGTGTAAAAACACACGCAGAAAGTGATCTTGCATACTGCTTAAATCATAGTATTGTTGCAGGATCCATTTTCAGTGGTATAGGGCATTGTACCATAGAACAAACTTTAGCCGCTATCAATGTACCATTTATGGCTCCAGGTACTTGGATTAATTCTCGACGAGCTATTTATAACGATTTTAAAAATGCGTGTGAAGCAGAAATGAAAGCAGCTGCTGAGCTTGAAAAGCTATATGCTATTGAAGCAGGTGACGTTACTAAGGATGGTACTCCGTTTTGTTCAGTAATCTGTGATGGCTCTTGGGGAACTAGAAGTTATGGTACAAACTTTAATTCCTTGTGTGGAATGGCAGTAGTCATTGGTTTTCGCACTAAAAAAGTTATTGCTATGGGCGTACGAAATAAGTACTGTTATTATTGTACAGTAACAGGAAAGGATAAGCAGAAAGCAGGAGATAGTGAAGAAAATGAAGAAGGTGAAAATGAAGATGCATTAGGTAAAAAAAATAAAGCATCTGGACATTTTTGTATGAAAAATTGGGGTCGAGATCAATGCTCAACTGCAATGGAATCTGATATTATAACTGAAAAATTTTCAGAAAGTGTTAAAGTCAATGGTTTAATTTATCACATCCTTATTGCAGATGGAGATAGCAGCGTTTATCAAAATATTCTAGATAGGAACCCTTATAGGGATTATGGAATAGATGTTGAAAAAATTGAATGCGAAAACCACTTGTATCGAAATATGGGGAAAAAATTTGCCGAAATATCAAAAGGAACGTTAAATAACACAATACAAAGAGGAACTGTTCGAGACTTTAGAATAAAAGTTAGAAGCAGAGGTTATGTGTTCCGTAGAGAAGTTGTAAGATTTACTAATCTTGTAAACGGTGAAAATATATCTATAGTAGAGAAAGAAAAAATATTGCAATCACAGATTATTAACATCACTGACCACATTTTTGGTAACCACGAGCAATGTGAAATTAACAATATACCATGCTTGGGTCCAAAAGAAAATGAAAGAAACTTTGTCCCTTCTTTAAAAAAATGTGGTTGGTATGATAAAATCCAGTACCACGTTGAAAGATTCAGTGCAAATGCTAAAAGCTTATTGTATGGTTTGACAAATAATAATGTTGAATGTTTTAATAACGTTCTTGCCAAATGTATTAGTGGAAAACGAATCAATTATGGTGGGTCAGATAGTTATCATATTAGATGTTATGCAGCTGTCATACAGTATAACAGTCAAGCAGGTATGACAAAGCTTTGTGAACATAATAATAAAAAAGTACCAGAATATACAGCCGAAATGGAAATGAAGCGAAAAGAAAAAAATAGACGTGATGTGGCTGACAGAGTAAGAAAAGGTAGGAAAAGAAGATTCACGGCTAATGGACCTGACAAAGACTATGGACCGTCCTCAAGGAGGCCAGATGTATCTAAAATGCAATATGATATTTTAGAAGAACATTACATTGAAGGATTATTAAATGATCAAGTAGATCGAGACAAAATTCAAAAAGAAACAGTAGGTCAACACAATAATCCAGAATGGCGCAATAAAAGAAGAAAATTCTCAACAGCTTCAAATTTTGGAGCTATTTGCCGCAGACAAGATACAACTTGGTCTGAAAAACTTGTTCGAAATATTTTGTATCCTAAATTTACAAAAAATGATGCAACAGATCATGGAATCAAGCATGAGAATATTGCTAAGGAACAGTTACAAGAAATCTTAAGCAAAGAGTGGAACCAACAAGTCGTCATCGAACCATGCGGTATGTTTATTGATTCAGAACATTATTTCTTAGCGGCTTCACCGGATGGATTAATTAATGATGGGAAGGGTATTGTTGAAATAAAATGCCCCTATGAAGCCGTCAAAGATAAAAAAAATTTAACTCCTTATGAACTTCTAGAATCTAGCCGTAAGCATCGCCGTATATATACCAAGGATAATATAGACGTAATGAATCCAATTCATTATTACTATTATCAGGTGCAAGGTCAACTTCGTTGCACGGGAAGAGAATACTGTATTTTTTGTTTATACACACCAAAGGGAATAAAGTGGACAAAAGTCATGTACGACCCAAACTTTTTTGAGGAAAACATGATAGATAAATTAGACAGATTCTATCACAAATGCTTGCTTCCAGAACTAGTTGATAGTCGCGATGAAAGACACATGGATCTAAGAGAACCAGATTATATTTTAGATGCTAGAGAAAAACGAGGGCTTCCTTTAGTAAAAGAAAAAAATCAAAATGGCACTCTATTAGCCAGTAGCAAAAATTTAAATAATGAAGATCAAAATTTAAATATAAGGGAAGACGCAGAAAATTTATCAGATGCTTCTATTGATACAAATCAAGAGGACAATAGTCCGCTTGACTGTAATGAAATTATTAATTGCCCCAATGAGGAAGTTAATAACAATTTTACGACATCAAAAAGAAGAACAAAAAAAAAAGCTGCCAGTAAAAAATCAGTTTTTAATAAAAAAGGTCATAAAGTTAGAAATAATAAAAAAAAAAAATCTACAAGTAATCAAACAGCAATTATGAGACCTGCATTCGATGTGTTAAGATATATGCGTGAAGGAGTCAGAATAAATAATATTGAAGATAGAACGGAATTACTTAATAGTGTTACTGCAGCATTGTACGAATATAATTTACCAAGAGTTATTACAAATATAAATGATGTATCAACATATTTAACGGATGAAAGTATCAGAGCTGTTTTAAAACTAGTTTCAAGTAAAAAACCAATGTTTGAAATACATCCTCCTGAGTTTTTTATTGGAATCGATTCATGGGATACTGATTACAATAATACTCATCTTCAAGTTATTGGAGGAGCTTACAATGCAGGTGAACATTACATTTGCCTCCATTATACTCAAGATGAACTACTTTTCTATGATAGCCTTGGTACAACCAAATTTGAAGACTTAAATGACTCCATGCAGAATTACATTAATACTAGGTATCCACTTCTATCTGAATTTAATAGAGTAAGAGGGCAAGTTGTTACTCGACAACCAGATAATTTCAGTTGTGGAGTCTACGCGAGTGCTTTTATGGTAACAATTGCCTTGGGTTATAACCCTACTGATTTTCAATATTCTACAAATGCAAGAGACATGAGAGATCACTTAGTTGAAATTATTCAAAATCAAGAATTAACACTATTTCCTAATCAATCACACTAGTTCAAATTTTCCTCAATAATGTTACATTTCAGATATTTTAACTTATTAATCCGCTAACTGGATCTTTTTATTTAAGGCTTAAAATATTCTAAAATATATGTTACATTTAATTTTGGACAATTCTAAGAAATTTTTAAGCTATAAAAAAAATTGTTCATCATATTTATATTGTTTATTATAGGAAAAGAAAGTGCAGTGGACAATCCAGCGAGCTAAAGTAAACAATTAATGATTTGATGTTCACTGGATTTTTAGCTATATACAGTTACAATTTAAATATTCATGGATTATTAAAACAATGAAATTTAAAAAATTTTTTAAATTCTTGTAAAAAATTGATCCTCTGATGAACCGCATGCATGATCAATAGCTATTTTTCTTAATAATAATTCATTAATGAATGTGTTATAACAGGAAAGATTTGCATCTAATTTAAATAAGAAAATTTAAATGAATAAAGCTATTATTCTGGTTTACAAGATTGAATACTGTAACATTGTCAATGGCAAAAAATAATCTTAAATTATTACGCTGAATTTTCGGAAAAAGTTCATAAAAAAGTCCTTTTCACGTTTTTTAGTAAAATGAATGAAATTTTCAAAGAATCGTCGATATCGTTTTTTCCTCTATTTGTAAATTAAACGTAAATTTTTTTACTACAAATTTTTTTCATACACGGGTTAAAACTATTTTTTTACTGTTACTAAAATTCAAAGTTTTTAAGAAATAAAATTTGAAAAAATTGGCTGTTATTCACTTTTCCCGATGATCTGCTGATAATTTATTCTCTGTGATGAAATTCTGCGATCAATGGCACATTCTCTAACAAGACCAAGATACTCTTGAAAGACGTCTATTCATTTCCACATATTAGAAAATAATCTGCTAATTATTATTATCACAACAGTTATTTGTCCATCTCTCAAAGTATAAGATGGGAGTAGGTTTTTAGTGGGTAACACAGGAAGAAACTCCTATAACGATGAAATTGGGGTTTTTTTTTATTTCTTTGTATGGTAAGTGAGTCCCACATAACTTATTAGCTCGGATGCTATAAAGTATGCATAAAGCATTTTCCAACTTCCTTCGTAAAACAAAAAAAAAAAAAAAAAAAAAAAAAAAAATTATTATGACAACTTGAAAAAGAAATGAACAGAAAATTAAAAAATAAGAAATTTTTCGCACAGTTTTTTTTTATCATAAAATAAGAATATTGGCCATTCTTCAAAAATTGATATGCATAAAATTAGGAAATAAAAAAAAAACACCAGCCTCAATGAGCCTACTGTTTAATTTTCAAAAATATCTTTAAAAAGAAAGAATAAAGATCCAAAAATTTTATTTTAAAATAAAATTGATATTAATTTACATTTTTTAAATAAAAAAATTGTTTAAAATTTTATGTTTTTGACCCTGGTGCAAAAGATAGCGCTGAATCAGTGCTTATTTAGTGTAAAAAAAATTTTTACTTAATTATTTTATAAATTTTAACTTAATTGCTAGAATTATATACGTAAATTTTAAAATTCAAATTTACTGACCCTAAATTTGCCAATTTTTTTAGAAAAAATGCTAAATATTTTAAAATTGAAAAAATAATAGTTGAAAACTATTTCGGGGGATTTTCAAGTGTGCTGAGCTACAATTTTATGCTTAAATTTTATATTTCATGTTTCTGCAATTGGCCAAATTTTTTCGAAACAAATTAGCCAATTGCGGCTCGGCAAATTTGAATTTTAAAATTTATGTGAAAAATTCTAGCTCAGCAACCTCAAACCGCCCCCCCCCCCAAACAGTCTTAAACCATTATTAATTCAGTTTTTAAAAATTTGGCATTTTTTAAAAAAAAATTGGAAAATTCCGGGTCAAAAAATTTGAATTTTAAAATTTGTGTATAAAATTCTGGCTCAAAACACACGAAAACCCCCCCAAACAGTCTTCAACTATTAATTTTGTAAGTTTTAAGCGCTATCTTTTGCACCAGGGGAATTATTAAAAAATTCAAAATATATAGGTATATAACAAATTCGTTAAAAATAGCATAAAGTATTTTGTTATCCAAAAAATTTTTTTCTATAAACGACGCCTTTATAATCAAGTTGGATATTTTTATTTTTATTTTTTTATGTTATAAATTTAGTAATATAGACGGGTTAAAAATTTCATTCACCCATATTTTTACGTGTAAATCTTTAGATAATTTTTTACCTAATTTTTTAAGTAATTTTTCACGCAACTTTTTCAATTTGGGTTATTTCAAAAGAAAATTAAATTATTCTTAATAAAAACATTAATTGAAGATGAAATTGTGCAATAATTGCAAGAAATAAGGCTTGAATGCAAAAAATTAATTTTAAAACAAATTTCAAATTTTTCGGAAATTGTAATTTTTTTAAATTTTATTATATTTCTCATTTTTTTTTTGGTTCTATAAGCTGTTTAAAATTTTAAAATACTTTAAAATTTTGTATCTTAATTTTGTATCTTAATTTTAATAAGTAATTTTTAATGTTTTTCATGTAAAACTATAATTTGATTGCCAATCCGTAAGTAATATAAAATCTTACTTTTTCTTGGTTTCAAAAAATAATTTAGAATAAGAATTTATATGATTACAAAAGTTTTGGATATCAATGAATCGGGTCAAATAAACTTTACAATTAAATTAATGAGAAAAAAAAACGATTTGTTATTTAAAACAAAAAAAAATTTTAAGTTTCAAGTTTAAAGTGGTTTATATTAATTATTTTATAATTAACTGTTAAACTTTTAATAATTTATTATAATTATAACCCTGTTACAATTAGTACTTTCAACTGCAATTGACATGAAAAAAATTCTTTTTTAAAAAAGTGCTATCTTTGGAAGACACGTGACTAGGTAAATAGCCTTATTTCCTATTGGCCTATTGGTAATTTAAGCTTCATTCAATTGGTGTATTGTTATTGTTCACTAATTTTAAAAATTAAAATCCTTTTACGTTACATAAAAATAAATTTAAATAATAATCTTTAAAATTATTGTATTAAACTTCTTAAAAAAAAAAATAATGGATTATAAAAATCAAAAGCATTTAACAAAAATACTTGAATTGAAGCACTGGATACAGAAACAACTTATAAAATTTTGATTGAGTTAAAATCAATTCAAATTAAAAAAATAAAAATTCGCGAATTTTAATTATTTTTTTTTGGCAAATTGATACAAAAATATATTTTGCAGTCATCATAGTGAAATCAAAATTTACAAAAAAACATTCCTATATCCAGCGCTCCAATTCAAGTATTTTTGTTAAAAACTTTAAATTTTTATAATCCATTAATTTTTTTAAGAAGTATTATACAATAATTTTAAAGATTATTATTTAAATTTATTTATTAAAACATGAAAGGATTTTAATATTTAAAATTAGTGAACAATAACAATACACCAATTGAATGAAGCTTAAATTACCAATAGGCCAATAGGAAATAAGGCTGTTTACATAGTCACGTGTCTTCCAAAGATGGCACTTTTTTTACAAAACAATTTTTTTGTTGTGAATTGCAGCTGAAAGTAATTGTAAGAAGGTTATAATTATAATAAATTATTTAATAATTAATAATTTATAATAAAATAATTAATAATAACCACTGTACTGTACAGTCTGTACATCTATTTTTTTTCGCCAACTATAGTTATAGTATGGTTATAGTACTAACCTATACTGAATAAGAGTTGAATATTTATTTTTGTCTGTTAGTGGTTATATGTTTTAACATTTGTGTCCTGATTTAAAATAATAAAAAATAATTATTATTCAAGTAAAATTTTTAAATTTTTAACTGCAGTGTTAATTTAAATTACTTATTTAACATTATGTATTAAATATCCAAAAATGCCATACTTTTGCTGTCTATGCTTGGCAACAAGTACAAACACCAAAAATCTAACTTTACATCTGTAAGTACATATTATATTAAAAATATATCTGTCAGTTTTAATGACACTGACATGATTCCATTAAAAATTTAATTTTTTAACTTCTTAGAATCCCTAGAAGTAAAGGACGTTTAAATAAGAGATGGGAAGACATTTTAGTGACGGAGGGTGTGGAGTTGGTAGATTTTGACACAAAAGTTTGTAGCTTACATTTTCCAGCAGAGTCTTTTTATCAAAAGCCCATGAAAAATGGTACAACAAGAAAGCGTCTACACAAAGATACCTTTCCTACTATTTTAGATGGACCGCTAATAAAAAAAAGGTAATTAATACTTAAAAAACTAAAATTTCAAAACAAAATCAAAATTTCTGCTATCACAATGGTTCCTCTATGAGGAACGCAAAAATATTTACCTGTTTGCTAGGTGGCTAAATTCAAAACAGTATTATCATTTTTTAATTTTATTTACAGATTGAATTTGAAGAATGAAAAAAAAAATTTTGTTATTATTGACAATGACATGTCACCTCAACAAAATCACCTAATTACTTTTTTCAATGGCAACGCAGTAGAAACAAATTTAAGTTTAATTTGTAATTATGCAAGTTTTGCAACAATCAATTGGTTTCATGAAGTTGAAAACGTGAAAAGTATAAAAAATGGTACTTTAACTCCAACTTGTTCGAAAAAAATAAATTGTATGGACTCAACATCTAAAGATATTAATCATTGTGCACAGGATGGTGGAAAAGTAATAAATGAGCCTAATGTGGAAAACCAAATTATACATAATAATTCATTGGATGAAAAAAAGTGTTTAGTTAATGAAAAATTGTTTGCGATTAAAGAGAATATAATAAATAACGATACAGATTTAGGCATTCAAGAAGAGCAGAATCTCAGTAATGAAATCAGCTTTTTGAATCAGCCATCAGATATGAATAAGAATAATTTTGTAGAAGAAATACCAAGTTTAAATAGCAATGCAAGTTGTGTTAATAATTATAAAGAAAATTTTGATGAATTAGAAAAAGAAGTTAATTTAACAAATTATAATCCTAATGAATACATAAATATGGATGATCAGACTAAAAGTGCAGATTATAATATCGAAGAAAAAACATCATTTGTTGATAGAGATGTAAGCTGCAATAATATTGTAGATTATGAATGGACAATTTCAACATCAAAAAACAACTTGAAATGTTGTAAAATCGAAAATTATCCATCAAAAAACAACATAATGACTGCTGTAACAAATTATGTAAAGAAGAATTTATGCGAATTAAATAAATTTACGTCTTTGATTACAAAACTAACTCAACAGTTGGATGACAACCAAGAATACATAAAAAAAGAAATATTTTTATTAATTGATCATTTCAGTCAATATTGTAAAATACATACTGATGAGTTAATATTTAATGTAGAAGAAGAATTGCTTGCTGTTGAATGTGAAATTTTAAAAATAAATAATCATGACGATACCTCCTACATAAATGTTTTGTCAAAAGTGAATTATCAACCCAAGATAGTTTTGGAAAAGTTAGATCCACATTTGTTAGTTAAAACAAAAAATTGGAATCAAATACCTGGGTTGTTAGTATGGGGAAAGTTTCTTCACTCTTGGTATCCAGGTAACAAAGAAAATTTCAATAAATTTAAATATTATACAAAGTAATGCCTTTGAATACTTATATTATTTTATCTAGCTATAGTTATAAATCAACACGATGTTCAAGAGAGATGTGAATCTCATGAAGTATTAGTAATTTGGATTGGAGGCTTTAGACATTCAAAGGTATTGTAATAAATTCATAGACAATAAGCATAATGCTTTTATACAATTTTAATAATATTATTATTTGCAGCTAAATAAATTTACCGAAATTAAATCATTTGAGGATATAAGTGATACAATGTTTGACTCAAATAATAAGAAAAACATTAAAGCTCTAAGCTCAAAAACATTGTCAGTATTACAAAAGGTATGAATAAAATTATCTATCTTTATCAATTGCTACTGCTTTTTATTAATTTTTGAAATTTATTTTCATAATAACGTCTAGCTTTTATCTGAAGCATTAAAGGTTGAAACTGAGAATTCCTCGACATTTAAAAGTATTAAACAAATGCTAGAAGTGCAAAAAAGTAAATGTAAGGCTATATATTTCCTATTAATATGATACTATTTTTTTGATACTCAAGTTTATAATAATTTATACTTTACAGTAAGCACGCTGACATTTTTTCCATATCCAGAAGATGTAAGGAATTCGTTAAAAAAATATTTTCCTTATTATTATAATAAAAGTATTAAACTGAATTTATTATGTAAAACATTTGTATAAATTCCTTAAACTTGTTTCAATTTATATTTTAGATTCGTTAATAAAAGCTTCTGAAAAAAAGATTCCAGAAAAACAAGATAAAGACGTGTTTAAACACGTTGGACCAAAAAAGAAAGTGAGAATATTATCTGCTTTTGACGGCATTTCAACAGGTAATTTAAAAAATATTAAAATATGCTTATACATAGAACATGTGACGCGTTACTCATATTCAACAAAGATATAATATCCTGAATGCTTGCATAAGGTTTTGATTATATTTGCTAAAAATATATTTTATTAACATGGAACATGTTTCTACAAAGGGGTACCCCAAAAGGCCTGATAATCGTGGAGTGGGGAGGGGGAGTCAAATGGTCGGAATCAAGGGGGTGAGATCCAATGGGGCTTATAATTATGTTGATTTAAAGAATTAAATTAATCCTGCTTTAGGGACTTTTAATAATTCAAGTTTAAAAACGTAAAATAAAATATAAAATAATTTTTGGTACATATACAGTTCTGTTATAAAGATAAAAGAACTATTGATATCTCCAATAGTAAATGTGAATATCACTAGGAAGAAAGAGGACCATATTTTTTAAAGAGCCACATATCTTTTTTTTATAAAAATATTTTAACCTTTTCTTCCTTGCGTGAATAAACTTTATTTAAATTTAAAAATTTTGTATTTATCTTATTGCAATTATTAAAATTGGTAAATAGTTTTTCAGGGGTATCGGCCTTCAAATAACTTAAAATCTCAAAAATGAATTTTTAAAACCTCATTTTCCAAAATTTTCCAGATTTTCTATTAGACTATAGACCCTATTTTTTGAGAAACTTTGAACCTTTCTATAATCCTGTATAAATTAAAAATAATAATAATAATAAATTTATAAAATAAGTACTTCCATAGAAAAAAATTAGGTACTTTTTATTATTACTTTTTATTTACTCTTTATTATCCATAAAGAATAATCAATGTATTCTTTCTTGTATTTTTTCGTAGCAAAAGTTTAGACAGGAAAAAATTTCAAAAAATTAATTATCTAATTGAAAATACCAAGTAATAACGGTGTTTCTAAATTAATACTTCCTTAGAAAAAAATTATGTAATACAAAAAAAAATTAGTGTTTTTTGTATTTTTTGATGGCACAAATTTTAAGATAAAAGTTTGTAAAAAATTAAGTATCAGATTTCAGATATCGAGTAAAAACAATAATTGTACACCCTAGTACTTACATAGGCAAAAATTAGGTACAATGTCCAAAAATAAAAAAATATTGCTATTATTTTTATTTTTTTATTTAAAAAATTTTGACATAAAAATTTTCAAAACATTAAGTATCAGATCTGAGATCAGGGTGGCCACATTTCTGAAATTCTGGAAAGTCAGGGAATGTCAGGGAATAATTAATTTTTTCTGGAATTTATTTTTTTTAATAAAAATTAACTAATGTCTCCATTAGTAAAAAAAGAACTAGAGTGCAGAAAAGAAAATGTCTGAAAATGTTCAGGAAAATATGGAAATTCATTCAAAATTTTGTCTAAACACTAAAAAAGTACTGGAAAATTTAAAAAAATAGTTTAGAAAGTCAGAAAAAGTGAGAGAATTTTAAAATTTCAGTTCCGTGGCCACCCTGGAGATAAATAAGTATCACAACCAAGAAATCGAGTAAAAACGATGTTTCTAACACTTTCTAAAAAAAAAAAATTAAATACCTGCTGCGTCCAAGAAAACAAAAAAAATTTAATATTTTGTATACTTTTTGTGACAAAAATTTTGAATCTAAATTGTTTACAAAATTAATTATCAGATTCGAGATATCGAGTGAAAACAATAATTCTAAATATTCCGTACTTTGATAGAAATAAATAAAATACTTCGTCCAAAAATAAAAAAAATTGGCATTTTTTGTATTTTATGGTGACAAAAATGTTGACAAAAAAAATTTGCAAAAAATTAATTATCAGATTCGAAATACCGAGTGAAAACGATAATTCTAGATATTAGTACTTTCATAGAAAAAAATGAGGTATTTCACACACACACACACACACACACATGCTTTTTTTGAAAATCGATTTTTTAGCTTCCTAGGGTCTCAAAACGTGCTTATATGCCAAAAAATATAAAATCAAAATTAGCGAAATTTCATTGTTTTTATTTTGATGCATATACTGTTTCTTTATCTTTTTTGGTTCCTCAATGAGGAATCATTGTGATGGGTCAAATTTTGATTTTTGTGTAATACTTCATTTAGTTCCATGAAAGTACTTATATTTGAAAATATGGTTTTTACTCGATATCTGATAATTAATTTTTTAAAAATTTGTTCTAAAATTTGTGATCAATAAAAGAAAATTTTAAAAGTTAATATAGAAATGTATGTGTGATTGCATACTTGTAATTGGTGATATCTGTGGCATATTGAAGTATTAAGCTTATTGTTTGAGGAACCTTAGTTCTAGTTAGTTGGTAGGGTATTTTATATAGCATTACAGAAATGTTCAATATTTCTCAAAAAAAGAGGGTCAATAGTAAAGTTTCCCAAGAAATCCAAAAATTGAGCAAGAATTTTCATTAGGTTACATGAAAATCCAAAAAATGGAAAATTTTGGAAAATGGGAGGTTTTGAAAATTTATCTTTTTGTATTTTAAGTAATTTTAAGGCCGATACTCCTCAAAAACTATTTACCAACAAAAAGTATATATGTAAAACACAACTTTTAAGACCAATTAGAATAAAAAAAAATACCGCTTTTTGAGAAATTCATATTTAAAGGTTCCCTTTAGTTTTTCAGATTTTCTGGATTTTGTTAAAGTTTTTCCGAAAAACTGATGGCAGATTCGGATTCAACGTGAAATTTAACATACCCCTGTATAGTTGAAAATTAATTTGTATCAGTATGTTGATTGGTGGTAAATTAATATCAAAAAATTTTTTCAGATTTTTGGAGCAAATTTAAACCAAAAAAATAAATAAAAAAACAGCTTCCATTGCGAAACCTAGAACTTTATAAATTCGCATAGTATCATAGTCTCACATACTTAAACTCAGTCCAATCGGTTTTTTTAAGACCCACACTTCGAGGTACCTTTTATGTTAGATGCACTAAGCACTACCCATGAATGTTTCATTAATATGTTCAAAATCGTTTTTAAGATTTTCCCTGTACTAAATTTAATATATTAACAATTTTTAAAGATACATAAAATAATTTCTTTTCAATGTTGTAGGTAAAGTGGCTGCTAAGGATGTAGGATTTGATATAGAAGCCTATTACGCTATTGAATTAGATCCAAGTGCAAGGTTAATTAGCAAGGCTAATCATGGTGATGAAATAAAAAGGTTAGAAGAAGATGATATTTTGAAAATCACCGAGGAGCATATTAAAGAAATATGTCCCATAGATATTTTTTTTGGAGGTTCCCCTTGCTCTCAACTTAGCAGGGTAAATAGATCAAGAGGTGGTTTACAAGGTACAATTAATTAAGCAACAAATTTTTTTTTAAACAAATTAAATATTTATGACAATATTTGTATTGCAGGATATTCTTTGGAATTACTAAAGAAATTTAAACAAATAAAAGAATGGATAGAGAAACATAATCCAAAAAACAGACCTTTATACTGGATGTTTGAGAATGTCCAATCGATGAGAAATAAAGACAAGAAACTAATAAATGAGTATGTAAAAATTATATAAAACTTTAATTAGAAAAAAAGTTTCTGAATTTACTATAAATATTCAAAACGATCAAATATTATATGTAACTGAAAATTTTTTTAAATATTATTATTATCTATTTGAGAGGCCTGAGCCACCTTAATAACAGAATAATTGAAAAAAAATCTAATAACATTTTAATGTTCAAATAAAGATTTCCTAATTTGCTAAACCAAAGTTTGATTTGGACGTTAACAGTATTTTATACTGTTTTTTCATCATTATACTGGTTAGCGATTGATCCAAAAAATGCCTACCCAAGTAAACAAATTTTTATTTTCAAGTAAATTAACAAAAAATATAAAAAAATGCCCTTTGACTAACATTTTCCAAAAATAAAAAAAAACAGCTTTTACAAAAGTATATTTTGAAAAAATTATTTTAAAATTTTTAAACATAGCCCTGAAAAATATTTCAAGTAGTTTCGTTTTGATGATACATTGTTAAAAAAAATATCAGGTGTGACTTTTAAAATTTGGTAATCAAAAGAATCTTTCATCATAGTATACAGTCTCATATAGGCAAAGTAAGTTCTTTTTCTTTGAAAAAATTAAAATAATAAAAAAAATTTTTTAATTATTTAATTTTTTTTTAAATACATTTTCATCTTAAATTTATTTTCATCTGTAACAAGCAGAAGACAGTGGCCACACTGAAGAGACTCATACTGTATTCTACAGAGTCCAAACCTACATTTTTATTTTTTATGTTTATTTTAACATAAAAGTTTACAAGATTTTTTTTCAAATATTCTGTATTATTAAAGAATGCCCAGACCTATGAAACAAAGCTAATAATAATATTTAAAAAATTTTAACAGTTCCATACAATATTAGATTGTGTCGAATATTTATAGTAAAATTAAATAATGTACTGCCTAATTTTGAACGCTTACAGTATTTTATACTGATTTTCATCGTTTTATTATTTTAATTAGGAATGCTTTAAATAACTTTCTTTAAATTTTTTTTATTATTTTAGGTTATTGGATATAGAACCCTTATTCATAGACTCTATTATGTTCACGGCGATGCACAGAAGAAGATTGTTTTGGTGTAACATCGAATCTACAAAAATGCAATTACACCCAACAGATATGAAACTCAAAGAATTTTTAAATGCAAATTGTGAAAGAATAGCATTGTTCGAGACGATCGGGTGCATAACCACCAATACCAATTCATATGTGCAAGGTATGTAAGACTGCTATTTTAATTGCCAAATAGAAAATTAATAATTTGAAAACTCTTTAGGGAAGGAAAAACAATTCCCTGTTTTATATAATGACGAATTAGTAAAACTATGGATAACCGAAGTGGAGAAATTATTTGGATTACCAGAACACTACACGGACTTTGGTGATTTGCGCATTGGAACGAGGAGACGGCTATTGGGTCTTGCTTGGTGTGTTAAAACAATCGCATGCATACTGCGACCCTTGACAGATGTTTTTCAAACCTTATAAAATTAATTTGATATGATAACCTGATTTTATATAGATCTTTGCATTTGCTAATTTATATTATGCACTTGCAAAAGTAAAATATTAAAAAGTAAGACAAATTAATTTAAAAGTACATTTTGAAAAACATACTACTTTTCATATTTATAACAATATTATTTTTTATATTAAAGTTTTTACTTGCTTATGCTAAATTAATGTTTAATGAAATTTAAAATATTTTATTACCAAAAATTATATATTAATAAGTTAATTAACAAAACAATCTTTAAAAAAAAGTAAAAAATAATTGAGAAACACTTGAAACTTATAAAGTTTTAAATTACATAAGCCAAGGAATATGTATTATTTTATAATAAAAACAGTGTTGATTTTGAAAAAAATTAGTTTATATTTCAGCTTATTATTTTTCTAATAAATAACTTGTGATACATTAGACTACAGTGATTTTCCAATAGTTTATTGAAACCTAATTTTTTTTTAATCTCATGGCTTACCTGTTACTTCAGATTTTATAATGCTTTAAACTTTAATCTTAAAATTTTTATAATTTATTTAAATAAAATAAATCTATCAATCAACAGCAATACAATTAACTCATTTATGAACTGATGTCCATATTAATAAAGTATGAATGCCAAATTTTCCCAGAAATGCTAGATAATTTAATAAACAGTCTGCATTTGTTTGGACTGAAAATTAATTAATTAAGTCTATAAAAAGACTGTAGTTTTTTACCTGATAATTAATTAAATATTGTTGGATCCAGAGATTTGTTGGAAATGAAAATTCACCGAAAATTAATTTTAATTTATTTTTTTACGCTTATGTTTTAAAGTAATGTTTGAAAAATATTGTAGCAAAAAAGTTTGTTTTAAAAGTTAAAAACTGATTGAGATTTGTTGAAATAGGGCAAGAAATTTTTTTAAATTGTGTGGTTTTCAAAATTGGAAAATTAATTAATAATTTGTCAATAACAATTATAGGAATTTTTTTTTTTTATTTTTGATTTTACTATTATGACCGCGAAATATATTTTTGTATCAATTTTCCAAAAAAAAACAATTAAAATTCGCGAATTTTTATTTTTTTAATTTTAATCGATTTTAACTCAATAAAAATTTTATTAAGTTGTTCCTGCATCCAGCGCTTCAATTCAAGTATTTTTGTAAAATACTTTTAATTGTTATAAGCAATTATTTTTTTTTTTTAATAAATGTAATACAATAATTTTAAAGATTATTATTTAAATTTATTTTTATATATAACGTAAAATGATTTTAATATTTAAAATTAGTGAACAATATCAATACACCAATTGAATGAAGCTTAAATTACCAATAGGCCAATAGGAAATAAGGCTATTTACATAGTCACGTGTCTTCCAAAGATGGCACTTTTTTTACTAAACAATTTTTTTGTTGTGAATTGCAGTTGAAAGTAATTGTAACAAGGTTTTAATTATAATAAATTATTTAATTATTAACAATTAATAATAAAATAATTAATAATAACAACTGTACATCTATTTTAACTTTAGTATACCTGTTTTTTTCCCATATGTTTTTATGCAAATAAAAAATTATAAATGTTTATCTCATATCGCAATCACAATATTTGCAAGACAAGTTTAATTTTTTTTTTTTTAATTAAACAATGATAATGCATAGGATCTCTTTTACCGACCAACAACAGTGTGTTTTTAGTTCTGAACATATCAAATGATAAATTTCAAATGATATAAAAAAAAAAAATAAATATTTTATTAAAAACAATTAATTAAAATTAAATAAAAATTAATAGCAAAAAATTTAAAGTAATTTTCTATATAAAACAATAAATATATAGAATGATAGCGGCGGACCAATTCTATAGTATTCAACTGTGAGGTTAGATATGCATAAACATTAACAAACAACTTCTGTTTTTGTTAAGTCTTGAGTGATAATTATCACTTAAGTTAATTAATTAGTTAAATTTGTTAAAAATTAAAAGTTTATATGAAAAGTTTTAATAAATAAACTGTTTATCAATAAATTAATAAACTCCAAAATTGTGAAATATTAATAAGAAAAAGTTAAAGCAATTGTTAAAATTTTGCATTCTCCATGAACAAAAACTGGAAATCCAAGGAAACCAAATGATCTAATACATGGAAAATAAATGTTGGACTTTAAGTATCAAGAACTAAATGGAATTTAAATGATAATCTAAACACAGTTACTGGTGGAATATAACTAATAAAATAATAAAATTGGTAAATTGGTGAATCTCAGTGTCATAAAGAAATTATATAGCCTATAAAAGCAACAATAATAAAACTATATCTTTATCAAGTAATAAAACAGAGCAACATTCATCGTGATCAACTTTGGGCTTGCAATTTTAGCAACGTATGATACCAATTTTTTCTAATACTACTGGAACTCAACTGCTGAATGTAATTTTAAGTCTCATCTTATCCATTAAAAATACATAACGGAATTTGGCTAGGTATGGCAAGTCACTTTAATAATTGTAGTACAAAAAACAACCAAAAAGAATGATACCGAGGAATCAGGCAATTTACTTAAGAAAGGCTTCTTCGACTTCTTCTATATACAACCAGCAAACTATTCATTTTTAAAATAAAACAGAGAACAACAGTGACATTAACAGCAACTTATCATTATGCAGTAAAAGCAGTAGCAGCGAGTATTTTTGTAACATTTTAAACCGTCCTACTCATGTGCATCAAGATCATAACCTCATGCCGAAGAATAAAAGATAGGTTTGTTGTACCAAAACTTCTTGTTATTATTCTTATGTTAAATAAATTAAAAGCTATTTAAAATTTAATTTTGCAGATTCTTCCTCCAGTTGCCATTTCATAAAAAATAAAGCAAATTTTAGGGTGAATACCAACATCGCCAACTCCAGTAGTTAGATTTGACCAGGACTTTAAATACTATAGTGGGATAAATAATGACTATAAACAGAAAACGTTAATTTTATTTCAGTATTAGTTAATCAGTATTTACATGTAATTATTTATTTCTATTAATTAATATAAGTCAATTATAAATAGGATTAGCTGGGTTAAAATTAATAATCTCTGGAAATAAAGATCAAGAGTAAAGAAATGATTTGTCTGAATAAGTTTTAAAACTAAAATGTATGAAAATAATTTATCAAATGCTAATTAAAATTTGTTTAAAGACAAATAAATCAGATGACTAATCAGAAAAATGTATTGGTAAGTTTTTTGAAACGAAATAATGAGGTACATTTTTCATAAAAAAATTTATTTTTCAGGAACAAAAAATTGAATACGATGTAAGTACTCCAATAGATTCATCAGAAAAATTCGTAAAATACAACAAAGGTTTGAAGCAAAAAGAAAATCAATTACATGAAGCTTGAGATAATTTACAGAAATCTATCACAGAATTAACGACAAAATTAAATAATGTTGAACAAGAATTAATCAAATCTAATCATTAGTTGAAACTTTGGAATTAGGAAATAAGGAATGCCTAAATTCAAATTTAAAAAGAAAAAGAAGAAATTAAATAAAAATAAATTATACATTATGAAAAGTTATGTGGTTATAATGAATTTGAAGAGAAATTAAATGAAAAAAATAAGAATTCACTCAAACAATCATCTAAAGACCAATTTATTGAATTGACTAATAAACTGAAAAAGAAGTGATAAAAATTGTAAAGAAGAAAAAGAATTATTAGAAATTAAAGAAATTGTTGATAAAAATAAGGTGAAAATTATGAAAGTAGAAAAAGGCCTGACAGTAGAAAAAATTTTAAATATGACAAAAACTTTCAAATCTTCAGAGCAGTTAAATTCTCTTAAATCAAAATAAAAATGATGTATCTATAAATGGATCAAAAATTTTGGGAATCAAAAACTAAATTAATTGAATAGCTTGAGTCAAATAATTCTCAGATGTTCAACTAGAAAATTTAAGTTCCTAATTAAAAAATGTAAATTAAAATTAGGCAAAATAAATAAAAAATATTCAGAAATCAATGCTGAGTATAACGAAGCTATTGCTAAAGTCAATTTCTTAAATTATCAACAACTTCTCTTGAATCAAAATTATCTGATGAAGCAGTATCATTAAAGGAGTTATTAGGAAAATTAGAAGAAGCTTAAGGAAACCGAAAGTGAGTACATCAATAAATTAGAGTAATTAAATAAAATTTTACAAGATTCTACAGAAGCTAATAATAAATTAAGTCAAAATTGTAATGAATTAGCAGATAGTATTAAAGAAAAAGATTTAAAAATAATAGAATTAAGTGGTAGAATTAGTAACGGAAATACAGAAACATGTTAATTAATAATAAATTTACAGAAAATAAAGAAAAGACAGTAAAAGATTTAGAAAATTAAATAGCTGAAAATAAAAAATTAAGTGAATCTCAAAATAACAAGAGTGTAGAAGAAAATCAAAAAGAAATAGAAAATTGAAATATAAATTATCAAGAAAATATTGTTTCCAAAAATTGTATAATTGAAGAATTAAAAAACAGTAAAGAACAGCTGGAAAATAAAATTTCAAACTTTGAAAAAAAACTGGCAATTCAAACGACAGATTCAAAAAGTACGAAGACGATTTAAATAAAAACAATAATTTAATCGATGAAATATAAAATAAAAGAATTAGTATTAAAAGATTTTGACAAAAATTATAAAAATTTTATTGATTCAGTAAAAAAATACGAAGAAGATTTATAAAATTAAATGAAAATAAAATTAGTGATTTTAATTAAGTATTACATGATAATTACATGATTTTAATTATTACATTTTAATAATAACAAGATAATATTCAAAATCTTATACAGCAATTAAACTAAGCTAATGAAAAAAATTACTAATTGTTCGAATCTCAGCAAACTCTGTAAGTAATTAAATTTTCAAATTCATTGTAAATTACTAAATTAATTAATATTATTTTTCAGTGAAAATGGCAATCAAAAATCAATGGTTCAATTTAATAAGACAGTGGAAAAATTAAATAACGGTACCAGAAATTTAACAAATAATATTAAGGTAAAAAATTTTTTTGATAAATAAATTTATATAAATCTTAACGGTTCAAAATTTTTTTAGATTGATGAACCAAAATACAACACAGTAATAAATACTGAAGACAAAATAAATATAGATAATAATGATTTATAGATTCATAGTATAGACAATTAAAAGATGATTACGATTAAGATTAAGATGCAAAATTAAAAGAAGCAAATTTTTTATATTCTGTTATTGCTGATTTACAAAAGAAGAATGATAAAATGAAATTACAAATTTCAATGTGCACTTGGTCAGAAAAGCTTTGTTTATTCAATATTTATATGTTTATGTGAAAAATTTCCCATGTAAAAAAAAATGTTACTGAAACATTAGAGCATTAAATAATGGTACAAACAAATAATTCTAGACTAAATTCGAGCGAATAATACGGAATAAAATTTCAGTACCATATAATATAAGAATTTATGTTTTCTTTGCAACTTTTGGTCTTAAGCTCTCATGTTCAATGAACGAGATTACAACATTTTTTATTATTTAATTATAATTTTGTTATAGATAAATTAATTACTAATAAGAGATTATTTAAATTAAAATTGAATATGGGAAATTTTAAGGAAAGTTTTCTTCGTTGGAACTAAATAAACCAAATTTCTTAGGTGTATCAAGTAATCATATTTTGCTTATGAAAAAAAATGAAATTGTTTATGATAAATAGAAAAAAGCAGCGCTGTAACAGCACGTATGAAATGAAAATACAAGAAAAATAAAATTTAACGAAAAGAAGAATAAATAAGCTAAATATTAGGATATGTGATAACAGCTTTCATATTTAATTGAAGTTTACTAGAAGTAATTTACTGATACTTTAAAATTAAATTATGGCTGTTATTCGGGTCCTTTTAAAGTTTTTTTGTTTAAATTAGATGAATGCTATAAATTGTTGCAGCCTTGGTTTACACTAATTTTTATTATTGCATTTTCTAACAAAAAAATTATTTTTTATTATTACTGCATGATTCTTTTACATGTTTCTTTTACTGCATGTTTATAACAATCTTATTTACTCTGCATGATAAATCATCTTGTAATAAAGAAAACTAATTGTTGAAATATTTATTTTATAATATTATCTTTGTGGTTTTATCTCTAACTTTATAAAAGAAAATAATTAGTAATATTTAAGAAATTTCTTCAATAAAAGAATTTTGACAGCATGATTTGATATGTAAATTAGATAAAATTGCAACATAAATAGCATTTCTATATTAATTTAAATAGTGAATCTTGTAAATGAGGTATAATTCAAAATATTATTTACATTAAAACTATAAATATAATTAAGTTATATGTAAAATTATAAGTCGCATGGTCAATATGAAATGGCTAAAATGTGATAAATAATTATAACCTCTAAATGATTCATAAGTTCAGTAAATTGGAGATTCTCAAGTTTTCTGCTGCGCCTGTGTGAAATACAAAACGGGGAACAGGAATGGGACTGGGAAAGGGAGGGGGTTTGTTTACAAACAAAACCCGCTTGTTGTTTTTGTTTACTAGAACTGGCCCTTAAACAAAATAAATAAATAATAATGAATATTGTATAAGTAATTGTAACAATCAGAGGGATAATCAACGTACTAATTATGCAATTTTAATATTTTATTTTAAGCACTGTAAAAATATTTAATAAAATAATACTGGATTGGTGCATTATATAAAATTATAAATAAAAGTAAAAATATATTTATATAAATGTTTTTTAAATTTCCTTATTGTTCAATATATTATAATATTTTGTCTGACATAACATTGATTTTACTCCGTTAATCTGAATTATTAAATTTATATAATATTTAAAATTAATTAAATTACAGACTATGCAGAAGGGGAAGCAAGGAGGTCTTAGCCACCCCCTCCTCCGAAATGAGTATTTTTTTTTTTTAAATAGCAATATTTAAGGCCTTATTTAACTTATAATAGTTTTAACATCCTCGTTGTAACACATTCTTCATAATTATTACTATTAATAATATATTCCGTACTACTATTACTGCTAATACTACTAGAAATATTCTAGGATCACAGAATAAGAAAGATCCCGGCCCAGACGGCATACCAGCCGAGATTATCAAAATAGCGGCACACGAGTGCCCGGCGCTGATGCTGAAGATGTATAACACCTGATCCGAACAGGGGTCTTTAGTAGACAATTAAAAGTGGCTCTACTAGCCCTTATTAGCAAGGGGAAGGGTGATCCAACGCTCCCATCCTACTTGCGACCGTTGTGGCTCCTAGATACCGCAGGCAAAGTCTTTGAATAGATGCAGCAGCCTCGTTTTTTGAATGCAGTACAAGCAGCAGGGGCCCTTTTCCTCGGCAACATGGCTTCAGGCGGGGACGTTCGACGATCGGGGCAGTAAAGGAGGCCACCGACGCAATAAACCGGGCTCAAACGGGTAATCATCGTTCGCGTAGTATTACAGTCTTGGTCACCCTTGAGGTTAAAAACGCCTTCAAATCAGCAAGGTTGGCAGAGTTTTTGAAGGGGCTTAACGACTTCGCGGTACCTAAATACCTGATACGTGTCATCAGTTACCGTGCGATTGGATGCTTGTATACGACACCCTCTAAGGGAAGAAAAGCAGAAAAGTGACATACGGCGCGGCTCAGAGGTCAATCTCAGGTCCTGGTCTCTGGAACATCTCCTACTATGATATCCTGAGGCTGGAGCTAGCATGTTGCAAACAAGCGCATGGTTGGAAGAACACGGATTGAATTTGTTGGTGGCGAAGACGGAAAATGTGATGTTCACAAGTACGCGAATCAGCACGCTCATCGCAATTCGCATTGATGAGGATACTGTTATAAAGACGAAAAGATGCTTAAAGTATTTGGGTATAACGCTGGATAACAAGCTCAGCTACTGGGAGCATATCTCTCAGAGAGTCAAGAAGCCAGGCACCACGGCACAAGCCCTGAGCAGGCTAAAGGCGAACATGAATGGCCCAAAGGCCAGTAACCGCAAACTCCTAATGTCCGGAACCCACTCCATACTACTATAAGGAGCGGAAATTTAGGCAGGGGCGTTAGAGAAGGTAACTTATGTATAGCAGATGGACCAATTATTTAATTAAAGAGGTTGCACCTTGGATCCAAAGATAATATGGAGAAGTGAACTACTTTTTAACCCAGTTCCTTAGTGGATATTTCTTTAAGATGGCAAGGTTGGATGCCCTGAATGTGTGTTTTTTCCCGGTGAACGCGACGATGCGTATCACACGTTTTTTTACTGCGATCGCTGGGTGACCAAAATTATGGCGCTGGAGGCAGAAATGGGCGAAACCACGCCTAGCAGCATCTTTGGAAGGATGCTGCAGAAAAAAGAAGCATGGAGTTCTGTGGCCAGATATGTGGAAGACATTCTTCGTAATAAAAAGCTATTGACGATACCCTAATTAAGAGCCGTTTGCAAGGGCAGTTGAGGTAGGTGGTTCCAGCCCACGTCACCACAGTTGGAACAATGGAGGATGTACAAAGATATTTCTTTTTATTTATTTATTTGTTTAACTAATTATTTATTTATCTTTTTCGAAGACTAGATGAAGTGACAGCATACAGACGGGCCTAAAATGTATTTTATTTTAATTTTATTTTCATAACTTTAATTTAAAATTTTTTTTTAGCTAAAAGTTTTTAGCTGTCTAGACCAACTTTAGACGGAAGACAATTAAGTCTCTAAATGGAAGAAAAAATGAAATTATTTTAATACGTGAAGATACATGGCCTCATGGCCTTAAGTCAACCCTTAATGTGATAAACTGAGATGCATAAGGTATGAAGGGAGTGGAGTTTTAGTGTTTATGGAAAGGTATTGTCGAGTCCCAAATAACAATCAATTCGGATGCTAAACAGTATGCGTAATGCATTTCTCCACTTCCTACGCAAAAAAAAAATACTACTACCGCTAATACTAAGGAAGTTGAGTACTCAAGTGCCCCTTGAGGCATGCGATCAGTGTTAGCAAGAATCGCTGCGAAAGAAAGCTATGCATCGAAGTCAATAACGACCCTTGGGGACTGGGTTTTAGAATCGTTACAAAGAGCTTCTGACGATTTATATTTTCGACGACTTTGTGGAAATAACAGCATATATTATTTTAGTTTATAACTTTAATTTCTGTTAGATGGCAATGCAACTTTTTTAGATGGAAGACAGTGACAAGGAAGGAAGAATGAAAGGACCTTCAACCAATGAAGATATATTGCCTCAAGTCAACGTGAGGTAATGTGATAAATGGTTCCGGAGCGACTTGCATAAAGCTTTACGGAGGGTGAGTTTAGTCGGTAGCATATTGGCATGTAGTACGACAGAATCTAGGTGCCGGGTATAGATAAGTGTAACGCATTCTCACCTAGACATGTGAAGGATTGTACATTTTTGCAGTTTAAATTTTGTTAAATTGTACAATCTTACACACACGCCCCTGCTCGCATGCAAAATTATAACCGGTTTGTGTAAACACAACCTAAATGCATGGAACATGTTTACTTCCAGCTGAGGACTAGGTATAATACAAATGTTACTCAACATTACAATACAATTTTCTAATTTTATAATTTGTAATTATCACCTTACTAGCTGTTAAGATTCTAAACCCAAACTATTTTGATTCCCTAAATCTGAATTATTCTAAGTCCCTTAATCAATATTATTCCAAGTCCCTAAATCGATATTATTTTAAGTCCATAAACCTGTATTATCTTAAGTCCTCAAGCTCAGATTTTTCAAAGTCTCCTAATTATTCTAAGTTTCATTTGACCCCCCCCCCCCCTTAAATAAGACAAATTTGACCACTCCCCTTAAATAGTACAAATTTGACCCCCCCCCCCTTAAATAAGACAAATTTGACCACCCCCCTTAAATAGTACATATTTGACCACCCCCCTTAAATAGGACATATTTGACCACCCCCCTTAAATAGGACAAATTTGACCCCCCTCCCCTTAATTTTCAAGTTCTGAAGTACCCCCTCCCTATAAACATGTTCCATGTTAAACAAAAAGAAAACTACTGCTAATACTACTGTTACTAGAAATATTCTAGTCCCTAAATCTAGTTTTCTAGGATCCCTAGAAACCAATAAATCGAAAACATTCCATTTGACCTTCCTCCCCTGCTGAGAGGGACTAAAATGCAGTTAGCTGGGGGAAATTTTACAGCCCCCCTCTTAAGCCCTTCCCGAACGGAAATCGTTATTTTTAGATAAAGTGTTTGAAAATCTATCCCTAGACGTAAAAGTATATACCGTAAATGAATAATTTAAGAACCAGGACAATAAAATGAAGCTAAATATATTTTAACCTCACTGAAAGTTTGTAGCTTAGAATCCGATTACACAAGAAATCTGCTATGAACTTCTAAGAGGTGAATTCGTTTTTATGGTAAAAATCTTTAAAGATGAAAAAACTGTTGTAAAAAAGAGAGATCAAGACTATTGATAAGTTAGAAAATCTTTTTTGTCATATATTGGGCAAAATATTATCGACAACTTATCCATACAACTCATAAAAATTCCAGAAATACTAGGCTAAATTTGTAATTACAATTATTCAAAAAAGTTTTCAAACATTTTTTAATTGAAACTTTGAATTAAAGAAAATAATTAAATTTTAATAAAAGCTTTAAAAATACTGTTTCGAGCTTTATTAAATTTGCATTAATTAAAATTTTAAAATTCATTAAAATGTTTTATTCAATTTATGAGTTTTGATTTTAATTAAAAGGTGAATCTCAGGTGTTATTTTATGTAATTAATCTTTATTTACATATTTTTAAAAAATGCACATAGTATTAAAAAAAATAATAATAAAAAAACATAAATCATAGTATATAAACCACGTGTACACAGTTTAGTTTACCACACAGGCTGTAAAAGATCTGGTAGCAATGGTATATATGTATAGATATAATTGTCATATATCCGGGGTGAAGGAGAGGTCGGGGCTCATCCGGTTTCTTTAAAGCAAGATACAGTGGTAGTTGCGCGCGGCTTCAACAAAAATGTTGCGTGGGAAAGTTTAACGTGTACATTGAGGTTTTCCCTACACACAGTTCGCCCCCTTGAACTTCTCTGTATATAATGTATGTAGAAGAACCAACACCTTTTTCCATAGGCAAGAGAAAAATAGAGAAAAAAGAAGATGTAGCTGCGCGCGCTTTTGGCCTAACTTGCTTGACATTTAGCTTTATTTACATAAATTTACACAGTACCTGCAAGAAAAACGACGACATAAGAAGTATATAGATATAGCTGGAGGAAAATTTTTGCGTGGACAGAGTTAGACGTCAGCTAGCGTCATCGACGTCGTCTTTACATTTTCTCCTCCCATTTTCCACTGACACACAAAAAACGACGGTGTTGTTTAAGCATCGGCGCTTTATTGTACTCCCCTACCTAGGTTTAAATAAAATATATACACGACAGTGGCGGCTGAACCAAGCGGCTACTTGACTTCATTCGCCGGTTGCTCGCGGCAAACGATTCCGAATTATTCTGCGCTATATTGACTAATTGATAGAATCGTTTTATAGTGTTTTTTTAAAACAGTTAACAATAAAAATTGAATTTATTTAATTTAATTTTAATTATTTATTTTGTGTTTTTTTTTGCTGTTATTTTCTTTTTATACTATTTTAGTGTAAAAAGTGCAAAATTGTGAGAGAAAATCTAAATTTTAGTGTTTTAAAATTATGTAAATTTGAAATAAAATAATTTAAAAAAATAAAAAAAAAATATGCAAGATGCGACGTATAAGTGGTACAACAGTAAAGAAGCGCAAAAACCTTTTTATTTATCAAAAGTAAGCAAAAAAAAAGTTGAAAAAAAAAAAATGTACAAAAAAGGAAAAAATATGCTTTTTTCTTGTATTATTTTATCCTTTGTAAACGTAAAAAATACACAAGATTCAATATACGTTCTATTGCAGTCTCTTTAAAAAGCCTGCTCTTCTCTTTAAAAAGCACCTGTTGATATTTTATATGTATATATATTTATATATATTTGGCTATATTTTGTTCCTTTACATTTAAATATTTACTTTATAGAGTATCTTTCAAAAGGAAAGAGAAAAATTTATTATTTATTAAATTTATTTAGTGGCACGTGTTTACCCCTTTTCACTTTAAGTCTAAAGGAATATATCAATAAATACACGAAAAAAAAAATTTCATTTTTATTAAAAAAAAAAAACAATATTTCTTTGCATTTATTTCATTTTTTTATTTTTATACCTCCACAAAAAGCACACACCAAGGGGATAATAATAATAATAATAATCGTTATGTATACCCGAGCTTTTTTTTGAGAGAAAACAAGCTTTTTTTTATATTAAATGCACAGAGAGTTATCATATTATAAAAACCACATACATATTATTATTTTATAAGCCCCTTTTATTATTATTTATTTTTTTTTCTTTACAGTATATTGCACCAATGCATATTTAGCAGAAAATTGCAGTACATTTGACGATTATATAAAAAGGCTGATTCTCTTTTTTTTTTTTTTTCTTTTTTTTCTAATTATCATTGTAAGAGATACATAAACTGTACATAAGCACCTTTATAAATAAATAAAAAAATTTAAAATATAAAGCACTTATAGTTCTATAAGCACTGTATAAAACACTATGTGTGTATTTTGTTTTTAAGTATTGCACAATTTGTACATAGTATTATGAAACTATTTTTATATCGTTATTATATGTTTTGTAATTAAAAATTGTTAATTAGTATTGTTGTTATATATATATATATATATATACTTTATAGACAATTTTTAATAAATAAACTGCACAAATATTAATGTGAATGTCTATTTGGCACAAATAAAGCACCGACTGCACTATTAATTATTTATTTAACAAGTAATATAAATTATTCAAAAAGGCCTATAAATTTTCAGGATAACAAAGGATACGACAAAAAGGCCTAAGTAGTGTGAATTTATTTCTATGTGAAAAAAATTGACTCAAAAATTAAACCGTCCGATTTAAGATTTAAAAAAAATAATAGTGAAAATTAAAAGTGTTGAGAACGAGTGATTTTTTTTTTTGTTAGCTATGACGAACAGAGTTTTATGGCTACTTAGTTGCGCGAGCTTAGGGTTAGCTTTAGCTCTGGGTAATCAAGAACTAACATCAATCGATAAACAACAATATAAAAATAATAACAAACATCATAATAATCATCAAAAATCAGTATCGTCATCATCATCTTCTTCATCGAATAATTGGAGAATTTACGAAAAACGTGCAAATATTGTTTTAGATAATGAATTATATAATAATAACAATAACGAAGATGATAATGATTATTTAAATAATTATTTTAAATCTCGTACGTCAGTGCCAAGATCAGAAATAAAATTAAATCCGTATAAAAGAAAACACGAGCCTAAAAGATTAATAAATAAAGAATCATCGTCATCGAAAATAACAAAAGCTGTTCCAAAAGGTACTATCAAAGTACCAGGAAATATGCAACGAATCGTTAGAGGTAGCAGAACCTACGATGTACCACAAATTGGTGAGTATCATTTACATTGAAATTCTATACTTTTTTAAATTGATTTGTAACTGCTTTCTATATAAAGAATTGAATATCATTTTTCAACAACAAAAAATTCTATTGAAATTTCATATCTCCGTACAAGTTTGTTAATATTAACTTTTTTATAGTTGAAAACATTTATGTCGACAAGCATTTAGTATTTAATTAGAACACTATTTTTAATCGTGTCTATGGCATATTTAATAATAATTCTATCTAGGCTAATAATAATAAAACTTTTTTAATTAAACATTTTAGCAACTCGTTTTATATTCTAGTAAGTTTTTATGACTGTCAAATTAAAGCCATTTATTTTATAATTTTTTTTTTTTTTAAGAATCATTTTCATATGTGGGTTGATATTTGCAAAGTGCAAGTAGCTTTGCACGGAATGGGTTTCTAAATCTGATTTAAAATATTTTTGTCCAAATTTATGATTTAAAAAATGAATTTAATTTAGGCATTTATACTTTTTTTTACAGCAGATTCAAAGTTTTTTTTCCTTTTTTAGGTATTCTTATTTTTTTTTCTTAAAATTATCTAAAATTAAAAATTTTTTAATCTATTGGCCCATATTAGTAGTTAAAAACTAATTATGATACAGGAGTTAATGTTTGTAAAGCGTAATTGGTCTCAAATCTGCTCCGAAATATTATTTGTTGAAGAAATGCTTGGACTATTGGTTAAAAAAATTTGCAAAAATTATTAGAATTAAGTTTACTTTACTTTATTGCATAATATTTAATAGTCACAATCTTGGTAAAGTTTAGCCTTCTAATTATTTTAAGTTTTTAGAATACTAATTAATTTCTCTGAAAATATTTTACTTTTTCAAAAAATCAGATAAATTTATAGGATTTTTCAAGTATGAATTCGTAAATTGAATAGGAATTGGAAATATTGCCAAATCAATTAAAATAATTTAAGTCGATATTTGGTTAAAAATTGAAAACCCGTTGAAAATATTCAGGAGCTCACTAAAAAATTTAATCCAATTTAATACCAATTTTAAACCTATTTAAAAATAAATTTTCAATTATATGTAACGATTTTTTTAAAATTGAATAATAATTTTAATAATAATAATTCAAGGATACTATATAAATAAATTTATTGTAAATTAAAACAAAAAAAACTGTAATATATAAATAGCATATTATATTTTTTTATTGATTTTAAGGATAAAAAAAAAATATTTACAATAAGTTTAAAAATTATATAAATTTCAAATATATTAATATTTAATTGAATATTCAACAAGTTTATTAAAACTCAATAATTAAACGTGAATGTTATATTTAGTATGCCTGACTAAACTAATTTTATACTACTTAAAATTTCTTATTACGAATAAAATATTTATTATATATTCTAACTAACATAAATTATTTCTATTCAATTAAGAATTAGTTATTTTAGTTGATACTGTAGGGGAGTTTGAGATAATTCAGTTCACTTTTAAAGTGTTTTCTTATAAGAACAGTGTTATTTAAGCGTGAAATGTTTTGAAATTCATCGGGTAATTCTTTAAATTACAAAACTCTTGATATTTTTTAAGGAAAGTTTGAGGTTCTAGAATAAAATAAGGATAGCAATTCTGAACGTTAAAAAATGAATTTCTTCAACTGTTCTTATTGTACATTAAAGTTAGGTTCACTAAAAAAGACGTTGTTTATTAATTGCTCCTAGCTTATTCGAATTATGTTGTTACTTTCAGTTAGTCACCTTTTTATTCCAAAAATGATTACTCGTTTCTTCGTAAAAGTTAGAAAAGTTTATTTTTTTAAATTCAGAGTGCAGAGTGTCCTAATTGTACTAAAAAAATTCTGTTTGTGACAGATGGATTTCTTTTTAATGACTGCAAATGACTGGAAAGCACTTTCAAGAGTGGATATCCCAAGCGAGAGAAAGTTTATTCAAAGTTTTTTTTTAAATTTCAAATAATTTGCAATCTTTTGAAGAAAAAGTTACTGAAAGTTTCCAAAAACCTGCTAAAATTGAAAAATTTTCTAATACAGTAAACCTGTTTATTTAAAAATGTCAAAATTAAAATAATTTAATCCCTTTCCATAAAAATTTCATTGATTGCAAAGCTTTTAGCATTAATTCACACGATAAAGTGATTTGAATTATTAATAAGAGTTATTAAATCGGACCTAGTTTTTATCTTCAAGTGTCACATAGTGTCAATGAATTATTCTTTAGTATTATTTTTTCCAGATGCACGTATTATATGCAAAACCGTAAGCTACATTCCTCTTTTTTTCTGCACTAGTCTTTGTGGTTAATAAATATGTGGGTGTACAATAAAGCTAAGTAATAAAAAAAATGAACGCTATTATGATTATTATTATTATCATTCACTTTTTTTATTAAAAATCAGATTATTATGGTTGATATTTTTAAAAGACATTACGTGACTTACGTGACATCATAATGTAATAAACTGTCTGTAATCATTTAAGGAAGTGACGATGCGAAAATTTGATCTACTTTTTTACTTTAGTTTACTGCAAATCCTTGAATAGATAAATAAAATTTGCGTCAAAAAATGCAATACGAACTTTTTTTTTTATTTATAAAAACATAAATTTTTCTAATTACCTTTTTTTCACGTAATTACATCCTTAAAAGTAATCTAGTGTAAAAATAAAAAATCTCTTTTTAAATTACTTACTTTCTTTATTCTACAAGTTTTATAATCTTTGAATGAATGGAATTTAAATGAATGGAAAATTACAGATATATATAAAATAATGTGCAGTGGAATATCTTTAAAGTTAGCAAACGTAATTGATTTATTTATCTCTCTTATTAAAATGCTTACGTCAATATCAATAAAATATAAATAAAATAAAAATTAATAAAAAATCAAGGTTTTCTTTTTCTTTTTTTATTTTTCCAAATATTTATTTTTTATTTATCAAGTTTTATGACTCTCATTATTGTAACTTTTAATTATTCTATTTTTTGACATTAAAATAAAAAAAATATTAAAGGTAACATTTCGTCTAATAAAGCATTAAACGAACAGTAAAAAAGGAAAATAAAAAATAGAGTCTCGTAAAAACGTAGTAAAAAAACAAAAACATATACGTACGTTCCGCGTAATAAATTAAAATGAAAAATTGACATTTACCAATCGATATTTTTTAAATTCAGGTATATTTTTTGAAATGATGACTTTTGTTTTTTTTTTTTTAGAAATCGAATAAATTATTCTCCAGCATTCACAATAATTTAGTTTTGAGTATAAAATAAAAATATCCTTTTACGTTTGTATAAAATGTGAAAATCGTATAAGGCTGAGTTAAAATTTTTGTTGTTCTGATTATAATGAAACGCGATACATTTAAAAATATCATATTTTACATTCAGAATGAAAAAATTGCGGTTTCAAAGCTTTATTTTTCATAAATTAATAAAGTTACAACTATTTTTATGAATTTACAAAAAAAAAAAATCGAGACATTTTTTATTTTTTCGTAAATTTACTTTAATTTGTAAAATTTCGATGTTTGTAAAAAATTTACAGTAGTTAGGTACTTTTAACAGTACAAACTTTCTTATTTTTTAAGCATTTGCTAAAAATAAGTTAACAGTTTTTTATAAAACTTTTAGATATTTCTTTGTACACAATAATAGAAAATATATCTGCTTTTGAAGTTGCAAATAAAAAAATATTTAAATAAATTTATGCTTATTTTCATACACTGTAAAAAGTAACTTTCTTATATTAACAAAAAAATTAGAACATTTTCGAAAAATTAGTAAAATTTCGAAAAAATTTGTAAATATTCGAAAAAAATCGTATATTTGGCTCATTTTCATTTTTTTTGCAAAAATAGATTTTAAAAAAATAATATAAAAATCTTGTTTTAGTGCTGTAATTTTTTGAAAAAATAAAGTAAAAGTTTTTTTTATCAAAGGATCAACTTGTTATTGTCATAAAAACATAGTAAAATTAAAAAATTTATATTATTGTGCTTTTAACCGATTATTCCTTCAGGTATAAAAAAGTATTTTTATACTTTTGTGAATAAATACGTAATTTTTGGTCATATTTTAAACTAAAATAGCGTCTAAAACATTAATTTAAAGTTAAATAGCTGTTGGTAAATCTATAATTAAGTAAAATACAAACTTTAAAAAAAAGGAAATAAAAATTCATGCACTTATTTTGCTTAAAACACCAAGTTCTTAATAGGAACGGTAAAGGCTTTTTAGGGGAACGGTAAAGGCTTTTTTTTCATATTTTAGCCACAAATTTTTTTTTCAACTTAAAATTTTGTTAATTTTTATGGTGTATGGTCAACAACTTTTTGAAATACAAACTTTAAGGCAAAAAAAATTTTAAATTCTTACTTCAATCGGTATATACGACCACGTGACACTATTTTTGCAAAAAAATTGAAAATGAGCGATTTACTAAATTTAGTATAATAACAAAAAATTTGAGTATTCTCGATTTTTTTTTGTGAATTCGCAAGAAAAATTGATAATTTACAATTTTTTTTCGAAAATTTTCAAAAAATAGTTGTAAATTTACGAAAAATAGTTGCGAATTTACAACTTTTTTCGTAAAATCACAAAAAAAAATCGAGAATTCTCGAATTTTTCGGGGATATACTAAATTTAGTAAATTTACGATTTTTATCGAATAGTTACAAAATTTTTTGAAAATTCACTAATTTTTCGAAAAAATTCTATTTTTTTTTGTAAATCTAAGAAAGTTCCTTTTTACAGTGCAGCTTTCCTTTTAGCAGAACTAAAAAATTTGTATGTAATTATTAATGAAAATCGTAGCTTTCCTAATTTTATCAAGTTTACGAAAAATTCGAAAAATCTTTTTTATTCATGAATGCGAAAATAGTTGAAAGTTCATAATTATTTTTTAGATATTCACGAAAAAAATATGGTTGTAAATTTACAACTATTTTAGCAAATACGTTAAAAAAATTTTCATGTATTTTTTTCACGCACACAGAAATTTTCAATTTTTTCGTAAATTTTATGTTAACTTTGTAAATGCAACGAATTTCATAATTACCTTATTTATCTCAAATAAAATATTTTTTGCTGTAAATTTACAGAACTGACCTTTTAATAGATTAACTTTTTTTTAAAATCAGTTAAAATTTGAGAGCATTTTATGTGCAATTATTTCTTTTTTCTACAAAAAAGATTAGTTCACATAAGCAAAATAAGAAGAGATTAGCGTAATTCTTCGTAAATCAAAACTCTCAGTTTTGGCACAGACATAGGGGATTTTTGAATGCTTTTAATCTAGCCTCTCTTGACAAAAGTTGAAAAACATCATGAACTCACCAATAGCTAACTGATATAAATATTTAATTAAAAAATTTATACTAAAACAAATTTTTTACCTGTAAAATAAAAAAAGAGTTTTTATTATACTTATTTGTCACGGGTGTCAGCTTTTAGATTATTATTATTTTTTATTTTCTCATTTAAGTATAAAGCAGAATAAAAAATCATTTTAGTATTATTCTAGGTACAATAATAGATTCCTCTTCTTAATTTGACATAGTTTGCCCTTATAAATACATCGATTTATAAGAACTAAAGTAAGAAAAAAAGAAGATCAAGTTGAAAAAGATTGGCTCGTTTTTTTTGCTTCATATAATGTAATAGTTTTAAAAGTTTTATTTATCCTTTTTTTTTATACCTTACTGACGTAAATGAAACGAGCTTATTAGATACTTTTTTTTTATATGAAAAATAATAAAAATACGTATACTGTAAAAAATAACTTTCTTAGATTAACAAAGAAAATAGAATTTTTTTGAAAAATTAGTAAATTTTCAAGAAAATTTGTAAATATTCGATGAAAAGCGAATTTTTTGTTAATATACTAAATTTAGTAAACTTACCATTTTTTTCGAAAATTTTCTAATTTTTCGAAAATGTTCTAATTTAATAAAATAATAAATTTTGCCTTATTTTCTTGGGCTATCTAATTATTTATGCATGATTTAAAATAATCAGAAAAAACTACTTCTGTTTTTCAAATTAACATTTTTTTCCAAATTTAATTTTATAATTCTGATACTCTGCTCTTTTTTGAAAACTGGAGCATCATCCAGTTTCATGTTTATGATTTAAGACAAGATGAGGTGAGAAAAAACTGAAAAAATATGATCCTTTCTCAAAAATTATATAAATTCTGAATAGAAATAATTCCATGGGATACTAAAATTTTTTTCAAATTTTGTAATCCATTGCATTTATTTCTGATAAATTTCCTAATTTTTTTTTAATTTTAAGTATGTGAAAAGAAATTAGAAAAGCAACTGTAATATAAAATATTTATATAAGATCTAAGTATTGATCTAACGAAATGTCAGAAATGAAATATTCATTAAATACACTTTGTCGTTTATAATTATAAACTACGTACGTGTATTAGGCATACAACTGCATAATAATAATCCATAATAATTATTCTAGATATAAAATATATAGAGTATGACATTATGTCTCCTGACATAAAATTTTTTATTTATTTAAATAAATAAAATTTATAATAGTTACGTAGGGGTTTTCAGTTGTGAGTGCCCAATTTTTAGGTTGATAATTTGATAGTAGTAAGGTTTTCAATGTCTTTAAGCAAAATTGTTTTCAAAAAAAAAAAATAAACCTTATCTCGGTGTATGAATTTATTATTATTCAGCAATTTTTTAATGTTTTACTTCAGGAACATAATAAAACGCTTCTGTTTTATAAAACAGAAATCTATTTATTTCTACATTGATAAAAAAGGGAATAACCTATTTTACATTCCAAATAATTAAATAAATTTGATGGGTTTATTATAAATAATAAACAGGGTCTAAATGGAACTACACTGTAAAAAGTAACTTTCTTATATTAACAAAAAAATTAGAACATTTTCGAAAAATTTGTAAATTTTCGAAAAAATTTGTAAATATACGAAAAAAATCGTATAATTACTAAATTTAGTATATTAACAAAAAATTCGAGTATTCTCAAATTTTTTTTGTGAATTCGCAAGGAAAATTGATAATTTACAATTTATTATCGAAAATTTTCAAAAAATAGTTGTAAATTTACGAAAAATAGTAGTGAATTTACAACTTTTTTCGTAAATTCACAAAAAAAAATCGAGAATCCTCGAATTTTTCGATAATATACTAAATTTAGTAAATTTACGAATTTTATCGAATATTAACAAAATTTTTTGAAAATTCACTAATTTTTCGAAAAAATTCTTTTTTTTTTGTAAATCTAAGAAAGTTACTTTTTACAGTGTATAAAATACAATTTTTTCATTAGTATTAACTGTATTTCTGAGGACTGAGCCTCCCTTTGTTACGCAGAATAATTGAAAAAATTGCCTGATGTTAAAAATGTTAACAAATTTTTGTTGTTACAAATAAATAAATGTTAAAAAAAATGAAAAATTTTGTCAATTTCGACTTTACAGAAAACAAGGTGAGTCTCGTCTCGTAACCTCTCTTTTCTGCTTGTTACATATATGAACAACAACAATAATTTTATAACTTTGTTCTAATTTTAAATTATTTACATAAACAAAAAAAGAAACTTACCTGTTTTAATCGTGCCAAGAAGAGATTAAACAGTAGAGTGTAATATAAGAAAAGGAAATTTCCTTCTCCCACCAACTATGATTTTTAACATCAGGCAATTTTTTCAATTATTCTGTGTGACAAAAGAAGGCTCAATTTCCAGAAACACAGATAATAAAAATTAATAAATTATAGTTAGTTCCATAAGATCGTCTTTATTATTTATAACAAACTCATCAAATTAATTCTTGATTTCCAGTTTTAAATAAGGAAGCAAGTCCTATTAGATTTCAAAACTTGAAATAAACCCTGTATCTAATTTAGTACTATAAAATGCCTCGGTAACTACGAAGTGGGTAAAAATATACGTTGTAAAATTTAAACTAATTCTCAGAGGAAAAAAGTGATAATAAAATTTTGTAAATAATTTTTATGCACCTATAAAATCTTTATTGCATTTTAGATACTTCATAGTTGCATATATTGAATATTATTTTTTCAAGCGGATATTATAGAAACGCGGATTAATATAAAATATAGATTTTATATAAAACTCAATATTATATAAACCTTTTGTACGTATAAAGAAGCATTAATTCAAAAACTTTATATGGAATTCGTTTATACGTAAAACTGTATTTTAGTAAAGTATTTAAATAAATAAATTTTATGGACTTTTAAGTTAATTCTATGGATAATGTATATAAGATATGGGATTATACTTTCTTTAAAAACTAATATAATCTACGAAAACTCTAACTAATGTTTTATTCATTAAACTTAGCTCTTTTTTTTTAATGAAATTTTCATTTATTTTTTGTAAATTTTTGCTTTTCGGTTGGCTTTCTACTTCAAACTTGATATTTTCCAAAAATTACCTCTTTACATTGATGACAAAAATACTAGTTTTACAGCATCTGAGAATCTCATAATTGGAAAGCCATATGAATGTCAGATGCAACTACTAACGCTAGTTCCAAAAAAAATCCACGTTGAAAATTCAAATAGCGACATGCTTCACGATGGTCACATTAGTTTTTACTTTTGAACTTATTTTATAGTGGAGAAATTATACAGTTTTTCTAATTTAACAAATTTTTCTCAATTCCATATTTTTCGTAAATTTTCATAAATTTTTTAAAGAATTAATACTTGAAAATTGCTAAATCGGAAACTTCTCGATGAAATTCTCAGCCATTTGGCAGACCTATTATACTTTTTAGATAACAATTTTTCGCTATTAATTTTTTATTTTGCACCCTTAGTTCAAGATATCATTATTCAAAATAGCCGTTTGTTACTAATTTTTAAATTGGTGATTTGACCAATAATACTTATAAAAACCAAATTTTCCACAAAAACTTTTTACTAACAAAAAGTTTATGGGAAAAACAAATTTAAGGATAATTAGTTGAAGAAAAGATCCCGGTTTTTAAGAAATTCGCTTATAAATTTTTCGTTTATTTTTTTGACTTTATATGGCTCTAAAAGATTTTTCTTTAAAAGAATCGTCTTCAGCAGGAATTTCACATAATCTAGAAAATCCTTTTTTAGCTTCATTTAGAGTGTAAAAAATTAAAACCATAGTGTTAGCTCAGAAAAAAAAATTCTGGTTGGCGTTAACACAATAGGGCGGATGTATGGGTCAAAATTTGGATAATTTTGGGCATAATATGAAATTACATAAATAAATATAAAACACGAATTTTTTTATTTTTTGAAATTACGAAAATTAACGGATTTATAGAGGTTTCAAAAATCAGAGGTTCGTCAGAGGTCTGACGTCACAACGGAATTTTATACGGCAGGCGTGACGATATCACTTTTTTAATTTTCATTTTTTTGAAAAAAAAAAAAAAAACGTTTCTAATGTATTTTGATCTAGATTCAAATTATGCAAAAAAATCATTAAAATTTCAACCCATGTAAGCCCTATTCTGGTTGCAGCTACTGGGATTTCGTTTTTGGCAGCCGAATTTTCCTTTTAAATGGTTGCAAATGGAATCAAACATAAAGAAAAGATGAATACAAAAATTTTTTCATTTTTTTTTAAGAAAGTTTTACCATATTGCGGTGCCCGCATTTCAATGTAGTGAATCTCATTTTTTGTAATTTTTTTCTTTTCTTTTCAAGCAATCATTAAAAAACAAAAAAAAAATAACAAAATCCAGTTGCCGCAATTTATAAATAAACGACCTTGCTAAGTTATAATCGATTCTTAAGTTTTTGACTACATAAGAGATATTATAAGTTACCAAAACAGGGGAGTGTCCACAATCGGTGAATTCCCAGCCGTGCATTCTATATTTACAAACAATTTTCATAATTAATTTCTACTTTTTTTTTTTTTTGACATGAAAGGTCTTTTACATTAATAAAAATATATATTTGTAGAAATATATTATGGATTTTAATAATGCATGGATATTTGCATGACTGTCTGCTTAATTGTTTGCGTGATGAAGAAAATGTAATTATACCTATAGAATAAAATAGAGCCTAAGCTAAGAGTTAGAATACTGTACCTTTAAAGCATTGACGTTTTTTTGCTTTTTTTTAATGAAGGTATAAATATAGCGTTAAATGACGTAGGTTCTTTATGAACTGTTATTTGCATTTCTTAATAAATAAATTTTTATAATGTGTTTGATATCTCCAAACCATTGGAGTGCTAAGATCTAATTTTTTTTTTCTCAAAAATCACCAAAAAATCTCAGAAACTTTTTTTTTTAATTTGGATGAAAGTAAAATCGTTAATACTGGACTTTTCGTATCTGATACCTAAATTTGTGAACATTTTTGCTTTTAAAAATAAATTTTAAAAAGGGCACCATTATTTTTTTTCTTTTCGGACCTAATGTTTAAGCCCCTTTAAATCTATTTACTACCTCCGTATGAATGCTAAACCCTGTCCCTCTCCCCTATTGTCTTATGAAATTCATTAATTTTTCTTACTAATTCTGTATATAATGTATTATACTTTATACAATTTTTAAAATATTAAAATACTTAGTATTTATACTATTACAATAATTATTATATTACTCATTCTGTATGTATTTTCTAGGTTTAAATAATTTTTCTGTAAAAATATTTAATTCTTAATTTTGTACAATCTTGTACTATAATCTACTTAATAATACAAAAAAAAAAAATTGCAATTATAGAAGTTTTATCATATGTTCTTCAAGCCTCGTGTAAAGAGATCTTTTAGATCCACCTTTGTACATTCTTTCGCAATCATTACAAGTTAACTTTTATACGATACCTGTTTTCTTTTGTATAATGTGAATCTTGCCTTTCCTGATAATTTTTGTCATATTCTTGTTTAGTTGTGGAATAACTTGAAATGTGTTGCCATCAATAATTTACCTGATCTTCTGATATAATCCAGATCTGTATGGGACTTCGATGAATATTTTATTATTCCTGTAATTATAGTGAGCGCAGTAGCTCAGAGCTAGCTTTCATGCCTGCCATCCGGGCAGCGTGGCTTCGAATCTTGAAGCACCCATTCTGTTTTTATTTTTTTTTATGAAAAAATATTCAATATTATTAAATATTTATTTTCAATAAAAGTGAAAGTAGAATTTGAATACTGCTTGATGGACTGTGCTCCCGGAAGCCTTGGTAGTTTTCTTCTGTACCGGCGCATGCCAACACCTTGATGGTGTTGGTGATCTGGGGCTCCTTGTTAAAGGTAAAACTTCAGTCTAGAACGTATTGACATGGCCTTTCGCTATCTAATTTCCTTCCATAAACTACTTCTCCCATCGACAGCAATGTTCTTTTGGTGCTTAGTTTCCCTTCGTCATCGAAGATTATTAGTCAAGGCGGCAGCAATGTTAAATGCATCCAAAAATTTTATCACCACTAGAATAGATGCAACTCAGTAAAATGTATGTATTTTTGGTCACTGAAATCGATTTTGAAGGTCACATCCATTTTCGGATGGCCAATTTTGAGTAATGGATGCTATAAAATAAAAAATAGGCGAAAATTTAGCAAGTTTGGTAATATCTTGAAAACAATTGCTAATTGAGCCTATTTTTGGTACCCCATTTAGGTTTTTGGGGTCGCTGATCACAATTTTGAAGACAGATTTATAAAAACCAAAATGGCGGACCCAAAACGGCATATTTCTAACCTCAGAAACGACGATATATGCTGTTTTAAGTATATTTACGTTGTCTAATAAGTTTTTCGGACCAGTTATAACAATTCTAAAGTCATATTTTTAATTTTTAAAATAGAGGGCTAAAAATGGCGTACTGCTAACCTCAAAATCGACAATAACCCAAAAACTTAAAACGCAACACGTTAAAATGCTTAAAATAGCATTTATTGACGATTTTGAGGTTAGGAATCCACCATTTTTAGCCTGCTATTTCGAAAATTAAAATTATGACCTCAGAATCGTGATCACCGACTCCAAAAATTTTAAATTTAACACGTTTAAATGCTTAAAGTAGCATTTAATGTCGATTTTATCGCCGTTTCTGAGGTTAGAAATACGCCATTTTGAGTCTTCCATTTTGGTTTTTATAAGTCTGTCTTCAAAATCGTGATCAGCGACCCCAAAAACCTTATTGGGGTACCAAAAATAGGCTCAATTTAGCAATTGTTTTCAAGATATTACCAATCCTGCTAATTTTTCGTCGATTTTTTATTATACAGAGTTCATTACTTAAAACTGGCCATCCGAAAATGGATGAAACCTTCAAAATCGGTTTCAGTGACCAAAAATACATACGTTTCACTGAAGTGCATCCATTCTAGTGCGGATAAAATTTTTGAATGCATTTAACATTGCTGCCACCTTGACTATATGTTAACTTTAGTCGGAACTTGGCGAGCTCAAATTGATGACCGCGTTTTCAGAATCGTCAATTGAAGCTCGTGCTTTCTTATCCAGCCGTTAATGAACCGATAATGAAGGCTCCATCACTGTGTAATCTCAATTCATATTTTAGATTTTCATCTGCTAATTAGATGGAATAATCAAATAATTTTGAAATCGTCGTTTTTTGTTTTGTCTTTGTTTTTAAGCTTTTTATACATGTCTATGGTTAGCTGCATCCCCCGGGAATCTGGGCAAAATTTATTACAAACTCGTAAAACTAGGTCACTCAAAATTTGCCATGTTCGATAAATTTATAAAAAGAAGAAATAATAAAAATTTTTTACGTAATTAACTCATATATTTTTTTAATTTTAAATATTAACGTATCTCATATAAGCAACTCTCATAAATATAGTTTAATATTATCTTGTAAAAAAATTTTATCACCTCGTAACTTTATTACATTAAAACTCTATAGCGTTATATAATTTTTCAATAAAATGTATAAATATGAAGAAAAAAAATTTTTTATCCAAGAATATATACACTTAATGTTTATGAATAATTAATTTTTTTTGTATTATAAGGAGTATAACTATAAGATTGAGTTAACATTATATAAAAACTATAATAAAACTTTTTTTTCTCATAAATTATTTATTAAAAAAAAAAATAAGCACAGTGTAATTATTCTATCATCGTGTGCATACACTACAAAAAAAAAGGTTAAATTATATGTAGTGTGAAAAAATTCTATAATTACGACAATTAAATAATGTAATTATTATTTTATAAATTTTAATTTATTGAATTTTGTCTTTTTCTGTAATCAAAAGCTTTCATTAAATCATTCAAAAAACCTTATTCAGAAAACAGTTAAGTATTTAATGGGCTATTTAAAGACTCGTATAAAAGAGATTTTCGACAAAAGTAACTAACCTCTTTTCATTTATGAAAGGAACTTTTTTATTACAATATGCTTCTAAGAGTGAGAATATTTAGGATGTACTTAAATAAAGCTCTTTTAAATTACATACTTATAAGTATATTAACTCTTTTGAAATTTTATGAAATGGATATAATGTAAAACTTTAATAATTCTATGTAACAAAGGAATGAGTTCGTATCCACAATTATAATTTAATCGTCAAGAAAAAAAAATATATTAACATAATTTCGCGGAATCATTGATGTATAATATTTTTAATTGCAGTAACTTTTCTGTTAATCGTTAAAATCTATAACACACTTTTTCTTATTGTAAGTAAGCATTATACTTTTTATAGAAAAATTCTTAGAAAAAAATACAGTTTTTTTTTATAAAATTCAAATGATTTTCAATTATTAACCCTTAGAAGCACGGGTGCCTTCCGAAAACGTTAGTCCTTCAAAATTGATCCAAAATTAACTACTTTTTTTTTTATTTAGAATGTATAAGAGTTCACTAATGCGATTATAAAATAAAAAACTGAAATGTTTAGTCTTTTTAAAGATATTTAAAAAATTAAATTCTTGCAATCATTAAAAGAGTGATTTATTTAATTAGCAATAAAATTGGTTTATTGGGAAATGCCAAAGGTTCAATTCTAAAGAAATTTAAGTAAGAAATTTCAAATTAAAAAAAACATGAATTATTCCCTTAAATTAAAATGACACCTTTTTGTAAATTTCTATATGCATCAAATCTTTTATTAAAATACTTTTTTTATTTTAAAAATACAAAAAATAAATGACAAATTACTTCCAAAAAAATTAATATACATGAAAAAAAAAATGAAAAAAGTTTTTTATAACCTTAAGTGCATACTCGAAGTGTGGTCCTTGCCCATTGCATTTTCTGAACTTTATGCATTAAATTTTCGATTTTCTTGTCAAATAGCTTTAGGGTAATATTTTTAATGTTTAAATTATTTTTAAAATATTTAAAAAAATAACAATTTTTTTAAAGTACAAATATGACGTAACTACCCAAAAAAATTTTTCAAAGTGCATGCAACCAATAAACGAAAAATTCTTGGGCTTTTATAGTTGTAGATGAGCAATGCAACTATCAAAATGAATTACCAAACATATATAAGGGGTGCCACTATAGATTTAGGATAATGCCATATTTTTTAAAACTATACTATGTAGTCTGGTGGGGTACCCGTGCTGCTAAGGTTTAAATAGTATCAAGATTTTCTATTAGATTTAAATAAAATAATGTTCTTTAAAACAGATTAATTGCAAACAAAGTTTTATAACTAATGCAAATAGTTATATATTCAAGCACTTACTATTATATATGGGCTAATCTATAAATATATTCGTTAATTCATTTCCATGTTTTTTAAACTTCTTTCGATCTAGAATAAATTTTTTAATACTTTAAATTTTTTGCATTAGACAAAGAATTTAGAATTCAAAAATTAATCCTGGATGTTCGCCAAAATTTACTACTAATTTTAAAGTTTTTGAAATAATTGAAAGTTTAACTGCTAATATCTCAAAGACGGCATTATTTAAAATAAAATTTTAAATCGAAGAATAAATAGTTTTTAACTTGAGAATTTCAAAAAGTATGACTTATGCTTAAAATTAAAGACCATTAGTTAATACAAGTTAAAAGCAGCTTCAAAAATTTGGGATTTTCAAAAAAATTTCCCTTTATTACAAAGTTAATTGGATTACTCCATATATATTTGTAAACTCGTTTGTAAACGAGTAAATTCGATAGAAATTTGTTAAGCGTTCAGAGTGAAACCAGACCACTAATTACAGAAACTTACCTAATATACATGAATCTACGATATATTACATAAATATATTTATATTGTATATATACACATGGGTGGATATGTGTGTACATTGAAACATACTCTCAACTCTAATAAACTGTATTATTTGTTAAAATACATCAAACAAGTTTTAACTATTACAAAAAATTACTAGTTTAATGTCATACATACCTGTACACTAACAAAATTTTCCACTTGGCTCAAAAGGATCTTTTCCTCTTGCTGCAAGCACAGCTATAACGCAATGTGCAGGCTGCTTCTGGTTCCATCTACAAATTCCATAAAAAGAAGTCACAAAAAATCTACTACTGGGCATTGCGTTGCACTTGCATTTGCGTATGAATCATATTATCTTACTTAATTAAGATTTAAAATTATAAAAACCCGAAGAACAACTCGATCCAACCCAAAAAAGTCCAAAATCAACCAGAAGCTTCGGGCCGGATAACCGCAAACCCTTACTATTTTTCCATACTTGATATTGTAGAGATTTTACCTGCTGATAAGACACATTTTTAAATTTGGTTGACTGCATGCAAATATGTACGCTTGTAACTATGGCATATTTGTGTTTGTGGTTATTATAGAGTGCACCTCATAGAGCTTTTATGCAAGCTTAAAATCATCCTTTGGGAACTCATCAAAGTATTTTTAGGATTTAGGCTTATCATGGGGGAAGGTGAGCGGAGTACCCAACTAAATTTAAAACCCTCTAGCGCTCAATTTATTACAGTCTGCCTGGTCCCTACAGGTCCCAAAATATTACTTACGCGCCCAGATTTTTTGATAATTTCCAAAGATTGTTCTCGTATTCAGTTCCTAGAGATCACCCTTGTTGCGGTAAATCTAATTATAGTATCCTTGCAATTAATGGATAGCAGCATTATTGCAAATTTATATTTTTAGATTTTAAGTACTGTTAAAACAGAAGGCAGAGGAATTTCCCTAGATTCTAATCCCCGGGATCTAAACAGTAGATTCCCATTTAGGGCCATCAATCAAGGTATTCGAGTACCATAATGCAGTAACAAGATTCACTAAAAAAAGCAAAACCTTTTGTAGCAGAATTAGATAGATACCATCCTGCTATAATAGAATATGTTTATAGGGAGGGGTACTTTGGGGACCTGAAAATTGAGGGAGGGTCAAATGGGATTTTGAATAATTTTGATTTAGGGACTTAAAATAATTCGAGGTCAGTTGAATCAGGAAGTGACCTAAAAAACACCAAGAACTGATTTTCCTGAATTTTTTGTTTCATAATTTGTTGGTTTATTAATACAGCATTAAAATAGAATGGGATTATTTTCTTAATTAATCCACGTTTCTAAATTTCAGTTTATTTTAAAAGATATCTATTCCTAATATCTCAAAAATTTAATTTAGTTTACTTTTTTAATTTTAATAAAAAAATATATATAAATAAATAACTATGTTAATTAAATGCGACATGAATGAAACTTAACATGGCGAAAGATAAAAGATTTTTCTTTCTTCCTTATGGAAGCTGATAGTTGACAGGATTAATAATGTTTGGAGAAAAGCAGTGAAAACACAAGAAAGTTTATGATATTATAGTAAATATATATACCTTGAACTATATAAAGCTATTACATTTCTTAGTGACGTTAAAGTTCCGCATAATGCTTGCTTCAAAATTTTATACCAAAAGCAGGCTTTTAAAGTATATTAAATTTTATAACTTTATAAAACTTGTGAAAAACTCAAACTTATTTAGTATTGAATTATTCAATTTAAATTATTTTGTACTTTATAAGTTTTACTAATTTATTTAAGAATAATTTACGACTTTAACGGTATTTGTTATATAATACTAATTGTAAATTGCACAAATTATTATTTTAAATTAACACAAACGTTTTTATTTGTCAAATTCCAGACACTCAAAAAATTACACTTTTTACAATTTTTTTTTTTTTTTTGTAATTTCCTTAGCTGATAATAGGGGATAAAGTTCAGGTGTTAAAAAAAAGATGAGCCGCTGCTATAAGTGACTTTCCAAGTCTGCCTGGTTTTTAGCAGAAAAGTGAGAAAATCTTTAAATATGAGTGTCTTGGATTATTTTCAGCTTCGACTGCTCACAACGAATAAAAAGAACTTAATATGTATGGGTTATTTCGCCAAAATTATATTTTTAGCGTCATCATTAATACTGGCTTTTGGGAGATCCTCTATTATCAGCTTTTTTAATCACTATTTTAATTGTAAAACTGATAAAAAACCTCCTTTATCACGTTTAAAAAAAAAAAAACTAAAATTTTTCTCATATACTTAACTTTGAGAAAGTTTTTTAACATAAAATTACCTAAGAAGAAATTCACACATTTTATTGTCCCTCAACTACTTTATATTCTTGAAAAATATAACTGTCTAAGCTTATCAAACTGACAAGCCATACAGTAGTCGGAAAGGATTTTTTATGAAATCATTTCCTGAAAAAATAAAAATAATAGTGAAAATAATCCCTCCATAATTTATCCCTTTGTCATAGGAAATTAAAAAACCACTTGTGAATGTTTTATTTATAAGCAGAAGTTGTTGTAGAAATAGTCGTTTTATTTAAAAAAAAAACTAAGTAAACCTTGAACTATTTTATCCATATTAAAAAAAAAAAATATTCACATTTTGATGAAATTAGCCATATAATAATAATAATATTTGATAAAAACTACTATAATATAACAAATGTATTGAAATCTTAAAAAAATCTATAAATTTTTTATTGAAAAAAAAAGAAAGAATAGAATATAAATTAAATATCTCATGAAAAGCAGTTTGATAGCTTCATGAAACTCTAGAAGTTATAATTATGTCATCGAAATCAATGTAAGATTCTATTTCTGATATATAATATAAGATTCAATTCAACATAATATTGAGGATGTCCGGCATCCTTATAGCTGTAAAATTAATTTTCTTATACTGTTAGATCACTTGAATTTTTATTTTGCTTGAATTATTAAACATAGAAATCTTACGTTGTAAATATTAATCGAATATTATTAAATTTATCGAATATTATTTTATTTTTTGCAATTATGTCTTAATAGTGTAGGCATTGCTTTAGAGGATACCCTTTTTCGGTCATATGCATCGACTGTATCTTCAGAACAGTCTAAGTTTAGTCTTGAGTATTTATTTATTTATATACAATACTTTTCGAAAAGAAAGGCGCAAACTTAAAGTCTCATAAATTTTTTTAATAAAGTTTCGGTAAGGTTCATAATCTTTAAAAATTTATAAACCTCTGTTTATAAACTTTAAGCTTTCAGTAAATCCAAAAACGGTTTTACACGTACCTCACGACAAAAAAATAAAATTGTCGTAAACTTACAATACTGTTGAAAAATTACTAAAAAAAATCGTAAATTAACGACAATTTCATTTTTTACCATCAGGTATTTTAATGAGCATAATTAAATAGTCCTGGGGGCGAAATAAATGAACTCTTAACAAATATATTTAAATATATATTTGCATACCTAAAGAAATGCAAGATTGTTGTAACAGAAATTTAAGATTAAATTGGGTTTATTAAAAGTCAAACACGTGCTCAAAGTACTCACTGACAGAAATTATCGAAGCATTAGCAAACTTTTAATGTAACTACTCGATAAAAACATGTTTCTAAACAAATACTATACACCAGATCTTAAAAAAAAAGTTTTACTGCAACTATGTAGCTTGTATTCAAAACAAGATCGAAAGTTTTTCAAAGCTTTTTAATCCTTCATGTTTATAAAACTTTAAAAGATCCATCATCATGCATTTTGTTATGAACATCTGCGTATCCCACTTTAGATTTATGTGTAAATGCAACTTGACCAATATTTTTAATTAAAATGGTAAAATTGTGCTATTTAAATATTAAGAAAGTAAATAAAATTTACAAATATTCAGTTAATGATAACATTTACCTAGCTTAAATATCAATTCGCAGAAATATTTTTAATTTGCTGATTTTTATTTTTCTATGACTCTAAAATTAGTGTGGTCGTAGAGTCCTATTTCGCAGTCACTTTTTTTTGCTGATAGCTCCATGAAATTTTCAAACGATTATTTGTGTTTTTTGAGTCGCTGAATACGAATATGGAATCCGTTTTAACCGAAAATGGTCCAGTCCCCGACAATAGGAATTTAGAGGTTATGTTTTGCGGTTATTTTATTACTTTTGGTTAAAAATGTTTGTTGGCTCGCTGAATACGAATTTGGCATCAGTTTTTACGTAAAATTCTCTAGTTTTCCACTTCAAGAAACTTTAGATCATTATTTTAAATGGTTTTGAAATTTCCTATTATGGACAACTGAAAAAATTTAGGTGAAAATGAATATCAAATTCGTGTTCAGCGACTCAAAATACATATTTAATGGACAAAAAGAATAAAATAACCATGAAACTTAGATTAAGTTTAAAGATTTAAATTAGAGATTCTAAAATAGACTCTAATAATTTAGAGATTCTAAATTCCTATCGTGGGCAACTGGACCATTTTCAGTTAAAATGTTTTTCATATTCGTATTCAACGACCCAGAAAACATATATACTCGTTGGAAAACTTCATGGAACTATCAGCAAAATAAAGTGACTACGAAATAGGGCTTTGTGACTACATTATATTGGGTAATTAAAAGAATAAAGTTAGTTGTTAGGGTAAACCTTATAAATCGACCAAAAACTTTCCGACTTTCAAACTTTTTCTCTCACAAAATTATGTTTACGTAAAGAATCTTTAAATAGACAGTTTTTTTTTTTTTTTTATTAAAATTTTTATTGTATAAATGTTATACAAAAAATTGATTTACATTAGTTATACATTATTGCATTGCACATAAAGATTAAATTTAAATAAAAAATGAAAATAAAATTTAATGACACACATAATAATATAAATTTATAAATTTAAAATTAAATAATTTGATTTATACTAATATTAATTGTTTGTAATTAAAGAGAATTTTTTTAAAAAGAGGAAACAGTTTGGAAAGGGTTTAAATAATAAATTTAGTAGGAAGTTTAAAGGTGAGGAGTAAGTGATGAAATACCCGATTCTCGTGAGTCAATTTCTAATAAATATGCATGTAAATTTGCTTTGAAGCAACTTATAGAGGACGAGAATCGAATATTTTCAGGAATAGAATTCCAGAAAGAAATCATATAGACAAGGGAAGAATTGCTATAAAAAGGGTTTTTTGTAAGTTCAACTTTCAGGTGGGGTCTATTTTTTGGACGCAATTCGCGAGCTGGCTTATATATGTTAATTTTAGATTTTAAATAATCAGGTTTAGCATTTTGTAAAATATTATAAATATTTGAGGCACAAAGATATTTAGCCCTTAACTTGACTTTTAACCAACCTAAAGTTATCCTAGCAGGTGATGTTCTAAGAGGATATTTTATATCACATACATATCGAACTGCAGCATTTTGTAACTTTTGTAACCTCGCGTATTGAAATTCAGGAAGATTTCCTATTGGAAACATACAGTAATCCAATAGGGGAAAAATAAGAGCGGAAACTAATTGCTTCAAGAGGTTTCTTGTGACTAAATTTTTAAAATATCTTAATCTGTATAGGGAATAATTTACTGATTTTACAACATGGTTAATGTGCCTATTCCATTTCATATCCGAATCAAAAAATATACCAAGATTATTTACTGATTTTGAGAGCTTTATGTTTGCAACGCCAAAATAAAAGGAGTTTTTAGAGAGGTAAAAATTGCATTTGCATTTTTTCCAAATAAAATTATTTTAGTTTTTTCTCTATTTATGACGAAATTATTTGAGGAGGTCCAAACTTCGATTTCCTTGATATCTTTTTGTAATAAAGAAATACCAAGGTCAAAATCCTTGTAAGGGGTCTGAATATAGATTTGTAAGTCATCGGCCTAAAGAAGCCTTTTAGAGTAAACAATTGTGGTACCTAAGTCGTTCAAGTAGATGAGAAAAAGAAGGGGACCTAATACCGAGCCCTGTGGAACTCCACTTATGATTTTTTTAACGGTAGAAACCTTATTTCATGCGAAACCCTGTCAAAAGCTTTTGACAGGTCAATCATGACTAAAATTGTTATTAAGTCAAAGTGATGACCCCGACAGATGTCATCAGTGAGATTTGTTAAAATAGACTGTGTACTGTGGAGTTTCTGAAAACCAGATTGAAAACTATCTAACAGGTTGTGTTGGTTTAGGTAGTCAGAAATTTGTTTATGTAAGATTTTTTCAAAGATTTTCGAGATGATGCAGAGTAGTGATACTGATGTGTAATCACCGAGAGAACTCGGATTTGGAACTTTGGCTGTAGGAAGTATATTGCTGTGTTTCCAGGCTTTAGGAAATTTATTCAGTAAAATTAATTTATTGAATAGTGCCAAGAAAACCCTGGAGAGAGCAGGAAGACAGTTTTAACACCTTTAGGGAAATTTCATCTGGACCAACTGATTTGGTTGAAAACTGTTTGAAGGCCCAATCTAAGTCTTCCATTTTTATACGTTTGAATTTAAATTTATTAAACCTGATTGGACTTGTTGTAGTTTGAGTGGAAGGGACTGAGGAGGTTGCATTTTGAGTTGTTGTCTTTGTAATTTTTATATTGATCGTAACTCTCTTCCCTACGGTTTCTATAATATTTTCGATACATTTTATTTAGATTCTTCAACTCGATTTTTAATTCCGGTGTAAGCCACGGGAGGGATTTATTGTTAAGAGTAAATTCTTTGTAAGGGGCTAACGAGTCAAGTACTGAGGTTATATGTTTTGCCGTATTATCACAAATTAAATCAATATCACTACTTTTAAATGCAAAAGACCAGTCATAAGCTAGTAGTCTTAGGGTAAATTCTTCTTGTGAAATGCCATCTATATTTCTATATCTAATTTGAGCAAATGGAGTTTTCGGGACAAAGATATCCAGTGCGACATCCGTAAGTGCATGATTATTTATGAAGGGAAATTTTTCGAATGAGATAACTCGATCATTTTCATCGACAATACAAAGGTCGATGGCAGAGAAGTGTTGAGGACCTTTATGGGTGGCCCCAGTAATTATACTGCCAAAACAGTTACTTAGTCTTAAATTGTAACCAACGATAAATTGTGTTTCTTGTTCACAAAAGAGACAATTTTGCTTTTTAAAATAAAAAGCATGAAGTATAAAGTACATATCTTGTAAAATTGAAAACTAAACAACAGTAGTTTATGTACGTTTTCTTTTTTAAACTATAAGTAAATTTAAGTTTTTAACTTATTTAAGCAGATAGATTATAAAAATTCAAGATACTTCGGCATCTATAAAAATATACAAGTATTACCTTCTATTAAAAAGTTAACTCGACTTGTTTGTAAGAATTACGTAACATAAATACGATACAGTACGAAAAAAGATTATTTATAAGAAACATTTTTAAAATTACTGAGAGTAAGAATAATTTTATATTAATATTGGATTAGTTTTAACAACAAATTTAAAAATATTCATTTACTTCAAGTTTTGTTTTATTTTATACTAATTTTTAACTTCTTCCCAAAATTTTTAACATCTATTACTGAGAATATGGTTTTAAAGTCAATATTTACAAATTTACTAGTGTTTATTACGAAAATTAGTCACCAAGTAAATACGAATAACACCAGGTTTTTTGGATCCAGGTCAGATTTTTTTAAAAGTAGAACGCTTCGAAGATAAACAAATAAACTGTGCAGTTACTACGATGGAAGATAACCTTTATTTTAAATTTCAGTTATTTTCTAATTAATTAGTTTTTTAAATATTTAAAACAAATTTCCGCTACTTTTAAAACTTATACTTTAATTTAGTTTATTTTAATTAAAATTCTTCCAAGATACACTATTATTTAAATCTTTAGATAATTAATTAATTGGTAAATACAAAGGTAAAAGTTGTAAAGTAAAAACTTTTGTTATAAATAATATGTTTTAATTTATTTTCGAATATTAGAATGGGCAATTTATTACTCTTTAGAGGATTCTCAAAATTCATTTCTTTATTATATAAGATTACGATTTTCGCATAAACAGAAAAATTTCAATTTCTGAACAGATAACTAATAGATAACTAATAGCTATTTTTAAACAAGGGACAAAATATTGGTTTTGACTTTGCATGCAATAGGATGCATGAGCGAGTGCAGACAGCATGCAAAAGTCGAACCCCATATTTTTTCCCGTGGTTTAAAACATAGTTTTAAAAATTTTTAGAAAAAAATTCATAGAAAAAAATTAGGTACTACGTCCTTAAAGAAAAAAAAAATTTACTGTTTATTGTACTTTTTGAGTTTGTAGATTTTGAGACAAAAATTAAAAAAAAATAAAATAACATTCAAGATTTATTTTATTTATTTATTTATTTTACCAGTAACCTCGAAGGCTTATGCATATAAGTGTGTAGCTCACGGAGATAAAATATTATCTGTTTGTAAGCCAGCTTTCAAAATTTAAAAGAAACAAAATCACAATATAAAAGTTAAAAACAACAATTAAATACAAATATAAATTAAGTAAAATAAAAAAAAAATATTTTAGTCAAAAATTATATATACATAATATAAAATATTGTAATATCTAACCAGCAAAATTAATTAATTAGGTAATGACTTATATATACGAGAGTGGAATAGTCTATCCCTCGAGATAGGTACGATTTCTGATAACCAATCCCTCAAACAATATCTGAAAAAAAAATAGATTACGCCAATACGATTACTTTGACCGACTATAAATATAACATCCTGAACCTGTTAAAAGATTTTTATATTTTTATGCTGTGATAAAACAAAAAAAATCAAGAGTAAATTCTCTAGTCCAATTTCATATTTGATAAAATTATAATTCTCTTATTCTCTTATTAAAATCAAATTAATTATAATTTATTAATATTCTGAATTTTAAGTGTATATAAATTTTGATAAACAAATAAATCTAATTTTCTTTTAATTTTTCTAATTTTAAATTCTTATAATTTAAAATAAATTAATATAATGCATATTACAATCGGATTTAAATACAATTATTAATTGTTTCAGAAAATTGTAAAGGGTTATATAAGCCCGTTAACTTTCAAATAAAGAAATTAGGGATGTGCGGTTACCCGAATTTTCGGTTACCCGAGCTTCGGGTCGGTCTTGGATTTTTTCGGGTCGGGTCGGTCTTCGGGTATACCCGAAAAGTTTTAGAGGTCCGAAGGTACAGTTTTTTCATCTGAAATTTTCCTGGCAATATGATTCCATGAATATTTTTCCGGGAATTTTCCATTCACGCTTAAAAAAGAGAAAAAATAGTCAAAAAAAGCGTACTAGCAAAAAAATTATAATTTTTGATACCTATAAGTAATTATTTACTTTTTCATGTAAATTAAACAAAATAATTTGCACTATTTTTAACATTCATACTTAGTATAGGGTCAGCGATGGGGTTTTAAACACTTTAAGGAAATTTGTTAATTTTTTTAACGGAGAAAAATAAAAAATATAGTATTTTTTAATGTAATAAATGTTTAAATAGCAATAATGAACACAATTCTTGAGGAATAAACGGTTATTTTCCAGATACGATGCATATTTTAATTTTAAATAGAACTTTAATAGAGAAAACCAATAATACCAGGGTTTGGACACTAAGTATAGAGTTTTGGATATGAAATGTTTGGAGTTTCGGACACCATTTTTAAAACTAACTACATAACACATTTAAAAAATACCCTGCCAACTAGCTGGCACTAAGGTTCCTCAAACAATGAGAAAAAACTTTTCAAATTTTGAGAAATAAATTTTGGAAAAATTCGGTATCAAATCCAAAAAATTACTATAAATGAACTGTCTAAAACTAGTACTCTCATAGTGTTCCGTAGGAACGGAAAATAACTAACTTTACATATTAGAATTTATATTTTTAAATAAACTGACGCACTATATATTTATCGATAGTAAATAACATAATTTTTGTATTATTCATATGTATTATATTTATTATTTTGCATCTTTAATACAATACGCTGTAAGCATAATATCATATTTATTTGGCAATTTGAGTGCCTTATTTTTTTGTAACGAAGTATTTATGTATAGGCTTCTTCTTTTGTCGTTTGCAAATTGCTTATATTGAGAACTTCTTTCTCTTATACAATAAAACGTCAAGAGATGAATAATCCATAGAAATTTTGATAAACAATTAGTCTGCTTTTGTAACTCAAGCAGGACACAATAAAATTTCAATGTCACAATTAAAAGTATTTTTTATTTTGCTACACTACACAAATCTAATCAGTTTCCTACGGTACACATAGAAATAAATTAGGTACTACATCCAAAAAGAAAAAAAAATTTGGTGCTTTTTGTATTTTTTTGTGAAAAAAAATTTAGGAAAAAGTTTTTAAAAAATTAAGTATCAGATTCGAGATATCGAGTAAAAACTATACTTTAAAATATAAGTACTTTCGTGGAAATTGTAACACTTTATTTTAGCAATAATAAATGGATAATAATAATAATAATGAATTTAATAATGTTTTATATTGCTAAAATAAAATGTTACTTTTAAGAGAGAGGGGTTTTACCTGTTTTATTATAGTGTGGTATGTAAAAATACACACACACACGCCTGGCAGCATGCATTGGAAAAGGATTAATAAATAAATTTTTATAAGATAGATTAATAAATTTTAATTGTTCAAAATTATAAAAATATTTTACGGTGGCCACACTCATACTATCTTATCATGCATACATACAAATATTTATATACCGGTTTAATAAATCAAAAATATAAATTCGCGACGATTAGAATTCCGCGTGGTTAACCATTTATATAATTTTATTATCATTTACTCACGACGTCGCTCCTTTTCTTCTATTAAAAAATCTTGACTTAGAAAATAGTGATTCGACGTGTGGACCTTTATGGAGAGACTCCTGGTGGTGGGATGAACCTCATCTACAGGGCAGCTAGTCCTATTCTTCTTGAAAACGTTCTCCATCCTCACTCATGTAATTTTCTATAAATTAGAAGGTCCCACTACGCGAACACATTTTAGCACGATATACGATGCATGCTTTATAATAAAGTCACCTGGAAAGCATATCTCATCTACAGGGACAGAAAGGAGCGCGCGCGAGATTACATAATTCGTCTGATTTCCACGAAATCCGAGGGACGAGAGCGTGAGTTATTTCTTTGAAACTCACGTGACCCCCACTTATCGATCAATAATATCGATTTTAGCGCTGTAATTCTTAAATGAATTACATAATATATTGGCGCGCTATTTAATTCAAATTTAAATAAAAACACCGCATTACAAAATAAATGAGGTATTACATCCAAATTAATAAAAAAAAAAAAGTACCTAGAGCTTTTTTGGTAAAAAAATTTTTGAAAAATAAATTAGGTTTTAATTTCATAACGATTGTGAAACATCACCGGTTGCAATATTTTCAGATATTAGTACTTTCATTGAATTAAATGAGGTATTACACCCAAAAAAAAAAAAATATTGCAGGTTTTTTAAATTTTTTGTTTTTTTAATTTTAAGAAAAAAATTTTAAAAAAATTCGGTATTAAATCCAAAAAATGACTATAAAAAAACTTTCTAAAACTAGTACTTTCATAGAAATAAATTAGGTACTACGTCCAAAAAAAAAAAAAAATTAGTTTTTTTTTGTATTTTTTCATGAAAAAAATTTTGGGAAAAAAAATTTCAAAAAATTAAGTATCCGATTCAAGATATAGATTAAAAACCATACTTTCAAATATAAGTACTTTCGGAGAAATAAATGAAGTATTACACCCAAATTAAAAAAAAAAAAAATAAGTACCTAGAGCTTTTTTGGTGAAAAAATTTTTGAAAAAAAAATTAGGTCTTAACTCCATAATGTTTGTGAAATATCACCAATTACATACATACACACAAACATACACACACACACACACATACACACACACATACATACTATTTTTAAAAACCGGTTTTTTAGCTTCCTCGGGTCTCAAAACGTGCTTATATGCCAAAAAATCAAAAATCAAAATTTGACCTATCACAATGGTTCCTCTTCGAGGAACCAAAAATAATAATCAGGAAAATTATATACAATGATTATATAATAGCATTTAATTAATTTTTAATTAAGAATATAACTATGTATTTTTAAATAAAAATTTTTAAATTATTAATTTTAAATCAATTGTAAAAGTTCATGCTACTAGCGAATTGCCAACTATAGGTATACATAAGAAAATATTTTAATTAAAATTTTTTTTTTGTTGTAATTAATTGTAAAGAAAAAAATAAGGGAGCAAGAGAAAAAGGAACCTGGTCAGGGTAGTAAGAGGTTCTTCTCAACTGACATCACTGTATTACCGATTGGCATACAGTGGTAGTAAATTTCAAATTTTTCTAAATTAATAATATTATGTAATACTTTTTAATATTTGCTTTTGCATTTGACAACATTTAACAAATATACCTTTATCTTTAACAAAATAAATCAAATGTCGAAAACTAAAATCTGTGTATGCTGTTTTGGACATTCAAATAAAACACATGTACAAAACCACATTTTTAAGTATATTTAGGATGCGTTCATAGACATCTTAATTAAACGCATAAAAAAGGAAGAAAATGATTTCTTTTTATTACTTGTCGACTACTTAATCAAGCAAATGATAAAGTTGCTATTGTTAAAAAAATTTAAACAAAATATTAATTTTATGTATCTCATATCCTCAGTATTTTTGTTATAAAAAGGATACCATATCAAGTAGTCTATTTTGATTCAGGGTTTGAAAATAAAAATTTACTAGTTTTAAGAACCTCGTTTACAGTAATTTTTTGGAATTGATACTTAATTTTTTCAAAATTTTTATTCTCTATATTAAAAAAAAAAAAAAATTAAAAAAAATTGCAATATTTTTTAGGTGTAATACCTCTTTTAATTCTATGAAATTAATAATATTTTTAAATATTGTAACCAGTGATATTCCAAAACAATTATCGAACAAATACCTAACTTTTTTTTCCAAAAATTTTTTTATTTTTTTTTTTTAATTTGGATTTAATACCTCAATCATTTCCATGAAAGTACTTATACTTGAAAGTATGGTTTTTACTCGATATCTTGAATCTGATAATTAATTTTTTGAAAATTTTTTTCTCCAAAATCTTCGTTACAAAAAAATACATAAAACACCAAATTTATTTTTCGTTTTGGGCATATCTAATTTATTTTAATGAGAGTATAAGTTTTAGAAATTTAGTTTATAGTAATTTTTTGTATCCGATCACAATTTTTTTTTTTACTTTGATATAAATTATAACACATAAGAAAGAGTGATGGAAATCTTGCCTCTTTTTGACTTCCTTGGATTATTTTGCTCGTTGCTATGTTTATTTATGTATGCAGCTTAATGAAATTATAAACAATAATAAACAGCCTAAAAATATTAAATGGTTATGTTTGCATTTTAAAATTAAGATTTAAAAGCTATATTGGCATTTTTTAAAGAATCAAACAATTTATAGAATTAAATAATTTATTATTTTGTGATTAATAGAAATAATATAAATAATGTTAAAATCTTGAAGCAATTAATGTGGTTATTTTTTTTATTACAAAATATTGTTATTATTATTATTATTATCATTGTTGCGGAAGATTGGTCAAATGCAAGAAGTACACTCAGAAAATAAATTATAAGAAATTATTATAAATTCTGGTAAAAGCTCCTATCTTTTTATAATAATTGAGCGAATATTTGTAATTTTCGCATCGTTACCAACCATTTCTTTGACAAAACAAAAAAATCATGTTACCCAATATTTTAATTATTAAAGGATATTTATATATTCTAATAAAATAAAATTTTATAAAAAAAAATAAAATTAGCTTTTTTTATATTTGTCTCTTTTTAATTATGCAAAAATGATTTAAAATCCATTAACGCCGGCGCGACCAATCCATGGACGCTAGAATTTTCACTTTAATAACAAAATGATCTTAATAATCTACATTACCAGCTACTAAAAACGAAAAATGTATGTATAATTGCATGGTTGTAATCAATAATATTTGTTGTAAATTAAGATTACAGCCCATTGTTTGAGGAACCTCAGTGCCAGCTAACTGGCAGGGTATTTTTTAAATGTGTTATGTAGTTAGTTTTAAAAATGGTGTCCGAAACTCCAAACATTTCATGTCCAAAACTATACTTAGTGTCCAAACCCTGGTATTATTGGTTTTCTCTATTAAAGTTCTATTTAAAATTAAAATATGCATCGTATCTGGAAAATAACCGTTTATTCCTCAAGAATTGTGTTCATTATTGCTATTTAAACAGTTATCACATTAAAAAATACTATATTTTTTATTTTTCTCCGTTAAAAAAATTAACAAATTTCCTTAAAGTGTTTAAAACCCCATCGCTGACCCTATACTAAGTATGAATGTTAAAAATAGTGCAAATTATTTTGTTTAATTTACATGAAAAAGTAAATAATTACTTATAGGTATCAAAAATTATAATTTTTTTGCTAGTACGCTTTTTTTGACTATTTTTTCTCTTTTTTAAGCGTGAATGGAAAATTCCCGGAAAAATATTCATGGAATCATAATGCCAGGGAAATTTCAGATGAAAAAACTGTACCTTCGGACCTCTAAAACTTTTCGGGTATACCCGAAGACCGACCCGACCCGACCCGAAAAAATCGAGGACCGACCCGAAACTTCGGGTCGGGTAACCGCACACCCCTAAAAGAAATAATACACTAAGGGATTTTGAGTTTTTTATTTTTTTTTTTTGAATGAAATTAACTACTCTGAATATAAAATTAAGACTGAAATTATTTTTATATTAAAACAAAATTAAAAAAATAAAACTTTATTGATCTTCCATTTATTTTTTTGATTTTGGTAGTATGATAGATATCTTTCAGATTCAGTAAAAAGGATAAATATTTATAAAAATGATATATATTTCTCGATATTAGAAATTTCATAGAAAAAAATTAGGTGCTACGACCAAAAAGAAAAAAAATAATGGCGTTTTTTTAATTTTTTTATGTAAAAAATGTTGAAAAAAAAATATTTCGAAAAATTACGTATCAGATCCAAAAAATTACTATAAACGAACTTTCTAAAACTAGCACTCACATAGAAAACAATTAGGTACTAGGGCCAAAAAAAAAAAAATTGGTATTTTTTGTATTTTTTGGTGACAAAAATTTTGAGAAAAAAATTTTCAAAAAATTAATTATAAGATTCAAGATATCGAGTAAAAACGATACTTCTAGATATTAGTACTTTCGTGGGAAAAATGAGATATATTACATCCAAATTAAAAAAAAAAAATTAATTGGAGATTTTTTTGTTTTAAAAATTAATTGTTTTTTAGCTTTCTGGGGTCTTAAAACGTGCTTATATGCAAAAAATCAAAAAACAAAATTTCACCTGTCACAATTATCATTATAGCTCTTCTATGAGAAAACAAAATTGTTTACACAAAGGTACGTGGTTGAAATAAAAAATAAGAATAAAAAACGTGTCAGAAAGTTAAAAATAGTCAAAAAACATGAACACTACTGTAAAAAAAAGAAAATTCTTCTTTTTCAATTTTCTTTACTCTCCAATTTTCATTTCTTTGCAGAATATACCTAACTTTCGAGTGTGTTTTTTATTGTATCAATTTTTTTAATAAAATTCAGAAAAATAAATAAAGGAATCTACACGTCACAAGCGAAATTTTTTTTGGGAAATATGCTACTCTATACGAAATAGCAGATTACAAGATTTAATAAAATTATCAAAAGCTTAAAAAAATATTTATTTATAAAATATAAAATTAAATTAAAAAAAAAAACATAGACGAAAAAAGTAATTTTTAATATTGGAAATCTTTTTGGTTTTCTGATCACTTGGGTACGTCAAGCACCAAATTCTTAATTACTATTTTTTGGGGCATATTGCCCCAAATTTGAAAATTCTGTAACACGAGATTTGGTCCACGACTAAATGCTTATACGTACCAGGAGAATAATAATGCCTTTTTTTCTAAATCATTTTGTTATAAATTTTATCTATTTAATTTATATTTTTTACGTTATTTTATTCAATTAATTTGTATTACTTCTTTTCTTAAAAGACGATTTTCATTATTTGTTTATTTTTTAATCTGTTAGAGAATAGATTCTAAAGATCTATCCAGCTTAATTTTCACCCTTAAAGACCCATTTGTATAAAACTTTAAGGTGGCTTTCTCATGTGCATTGGATGTACCGTAGCCTTTTTTTGAAACAAATAATTGGCCATATTTATGCGCAAAAATATGTACATGAAAGAGTTGATGTTTTATGATTATTTTTAAACAAGAAACTAAAATAAATTCAAAATATTTGACTGTTTAAACAAATACGACATAAGCTTGAGAAGCCGTGGAAAAAGTTTTATTTAAATGAAAAAAGCCTTTTGAATCATGAGTCATGATGTTTCTCACAGGGTAATTCACCTAAAATAGAAAAAAAAAACCAAAAAATAAATGAATGGGCCAGCCGGAAAGAAATTTTTTACATAAAAAAAAAGATTTTTTACACCAGTACATAATCTTCTTTTATAATATCTATGCCTGCTACTAGAAAGTTTTTTGGTGTATCTTAAAGACATAAGACAAGCGTAGTAGAAATCCCCTGAAATGGATATTTATTACTAATTAAAATTTTGTAGTTCTTCTTAGACTTACAGGTTAAATCACGTCTTTCGTAATCAGCGACCTGAAAAACGATATAATTAAGAATATTTCAGAAATTATGCAAAAAAAAAGGCTTTTTTCGGACCTCTCTGTGTATTTAAACGCAAAAATGTAAAAAAAAATATATTTTTTGTGCTTAAGGGATGGGCAAAGTTACTGAATGATAGTAACGTATCAGGTCAATTTTTTTTTCTAAATGATGTATTCTAATGATAAGTAATTCTATCTAAGTTTTTTAATAACTTATACTTAAACAAACTTATAAGTATAAAATCTAAATTAAATTTAAGTTTAAGAAGAAAAATTAGTTTGAACGAGGAAATTCTCTCAAAGTCTTTTCTTTGGAAAATATATATAAATAAATATATTATTTATGTAATAAAGTGAAAATACTTTCTATCTGAAATAAGGTTTATTTTTTTTTTTAAATTTTTTTTAAATATATAAAACTAAAGTTAGGTAATTTAATTTAATTCTTACTGGACTTTTATAGATAACTTTAGTTTTCAGAAACCATAAATATATGAGCAATTTTCATGGATATTGATTTTAAATAAAGTCTATAAGCTTATATTGATGATATTTTATTGACCTTTAGTAACTTTTTTTTTTCTAATATTAATAATGAATGTTGCTAAAAACTAATATTACTGTAACTTATATAAGTTTATAGTAAAAAAAAATTATGATTTTTTCAAACTTTAAAACTTTTTTGATGAAATTTTTTTATAAAGAGGTGATTCAAAATAATACATGCATTCAATTTAAATTTTTAAACTGAAATGAAGGTTCGGCGATTTCATATAATTTTATTAATCATTGACGAAAACTATTAATTACAAAAATTTTTTTTTAACAAATAAATTTTATTTGCTGTAGCCGCAATAAAAAAAGAGTCGATTTGCGAAAAATAAATATTATTTGAGAATCCTAGAAGCTAAAACACCTGTTATCTGTATTTAGATGTTATCGGTAAAATCCCTTACACATTAATCTCTATATATTATAAAGTTATAACCGCCGCCGCCGCTGCCGCCGCTGTCGCATGAGCCCTTTGTGCCAATGGACCTTTTGTGCCAAAATGGACCTTTTGTGCCAAAATGGACCTTTTGTGCCAAAATGGACCTTTTGTGCCAAAATGAACCTTTTGTGCCAAAATGAGCCATTTGTGCCCAAATGAGCCTTTTGTGCCAAAATGGACCTTTTGTGCCCAAACCATTTGCTCCCCCCCCCGCGCAGGGGGCGGAGCCCCCTAGTTTAATATAAATTTGAAATGCATTCAGAGAATTGCTGTTTACAACAGAAAATAAATAATTAACAACTATAATCATTTAATAAATTTTGTAGGTTTTATGGAGCTAATATTTATCCCATAATAGTCTATATGTTTGGTGGCATCTGTAACTTTAAGAAAACATTTTTTTATAAATGTCCCTTAATTATATTTGGTATTATTTTGCACGCAGAATTGCTTCTTCACTGTTTTTAATTGACGCGTTCACATTTATATTGATATAAAAAATTTAAAAGCATTTCAACCATCAGTCTTTATTTGATAACGAAAGCACAAAACTTTACAAATATTAAAATTAATATTTATATAAGAGTAAATGCAGGTTAAAATTTTTAGGTCATTCAAGGAATAAATTATGTTTTTAATAGCATATTATTAACCTAAATAATCTTTTTTTCTTTTTTAAAAATGTATAAAGCTTAAGCAAATAAAAAATATCATGTTACCAATTTTTAAAATTATTAAAATTAGTTATATAAATAATAAAAAAAAAGTGTAATGTATTTATTTGCTTTTTTACGTCATATTATGTTAAGCAAGTGACACGCCTTTTTCTTTCAGACAATCATTAGTTTTTGAAAATTTAATTTTATATTCATTTTTAATTAAAGTTATTTAAATTTAATACTCTTTTAGTTTTTAAATTATTTATTTATTAACTTAAATATTTACAATTTATTTGTACTTATGGCTTCAAGTTTCGACATTCAAGCTCATAATCAGATCATGTAGAGTGTTTATGAATATGAGTTTTTTACTACTTTTTCAATTATTTATTCATATGAAAACTGATTTTGCAATTACTCTGTGGCTAAGATGCAGAAAAGTAACTAAAATAGAATTAAAGTCATAAAACAGGCAATAAAAAGTAACTCCGCTAAACTTATAAAAAAAATTGTTCGTTTGAGAAAAATTAGTACGTTTTTTGAAAAAAATTATAAATTTCCGATAAAACCGAAATTTTACTAATTTTAGAATTCAAAATTCTGGTTAATTTTTTAGAATTTTCGAAAGTTATTGTAAAATCAGAATGTTTTTTGCAAAATAAAAAATAATTGTAAATTTACAAATATATTTGTTAACTCACAACTTTTGTAGAAATTTAGTATTTTCTAGGATTACTATTTTTCGGAAAATCCTTATTTCTCGATTTATCTAATCTGATAAATAAATTTTTGAAAATTTTTTAATAATAAAAAAATAAAACATCATTATATATATTTTTTTTTTTTTTGGACGTAATACCTAATTTTTTTATATCGAAGAACTAGTTTTTTTTTTATTTGTTATTCTTTGAGGAAACGATTTGGCACTTTTTTGGCAGCCTTTTCTATTTTAAATTGCACTTAAAAAATTTCGGGGGATTTGTTTGAGCACTTTCATCCACCACTCAATTTTGTGCCTACATGGAAAAAAAAATTCTAAAAACGCATCAAAAAGCACTCCTATAATATTAATATTATCTATTATATACAAATTGATGGGCCCTACAAACCTTTTCGGGCTGGCCACGTGATAGGAAAAAATAATATGTATTAGATGGGGGCTGTCCTTGAGAACCCCATAGCATTGTCACATGATCAGCCCAAAAAGCCTTATAGAGAACTCTATCTTGTCGACAGTTTAATAGTCAATTAAATTGGTTTCTTGACTTGTTTATAAATTTGAATTGAATTTAAACAATTTTAAATTTTCATTTTAAATCATAGAAATGTACATACGTAAATAAAATATTGATTTTTTCATATCGCATTTGCCCTAGTATTGTATACCATTTATACTATCATATCATATATTTAAATAAAAAACATTTACAAACATGTACTTACATAATATATTTTAATAAGTTTTCTGATTATGAGACTTAACTTACAAAGTTGACGTTCTGTTGAAAATTTAAGTTCTTCTTTGTATATAATATACACATATTATACATGTAGCTTAAGTACTTTCATCAACCATAATGATATTATATCTCGGATTATATGCTTATATCATACATAATTTGAATGTATATATATGCTTATTACAAAGGAAATTGATGTGTTAAGAAAGCGAATTTAGTGTTATATTATTAACCTAAATACTAATACTAATAGAACTATTTATAAATTGGAATTTTTTTTTGAAAGTTAACATATATATAAATTATCTTGACAGTTATTTTATAAAGTTATTTATTACCGAGTGAAGATATTATAAGATTCCTAAAATTATAGCTCATTGTATCACTCTTAGGAATGATTCCTAAGATGCTACCAAATATATGGGCTGCTATGGCATCTAAAATTTTCTTCACAAAAGCCCATATATTTGGTGGTAATACTTAGGAGTGACGGGCTCTGGAGCCAAAAAGATCCTCAAATCAGTTTTTTTTTCTTATGAACTTGAACTTTTTATCAGTAAAATTAAAATTAAAATGTTAAAAAATATAATTAAAGTTTGTAAGTGATAAGATTTTACTATATATATAAGTAATTAAAAAAAAAAATAGAAGAAAGCATGTTCTTGGAAATTAGCTTTTCTCTTTTCAGTAAATTAATTCTACAATTTTGAAAATAAAATCCTTAAATATATAACAGCGTGGGAGTATTTTTCATTAAAAAACGAACCTTGATTGTGGCTAAATACAATTAAAATCTGCAAATTGAAACGTATTTTTTTTGTAAGAAATTTATATGATATTTTTTTTATTTTATTTTAATTTGCTAATCTTTTTTTAAACAAAGGTTAAAAAATAAAATTTGGTTAAGCTTTCTTGATAATTGGTATCATAAAGTAAGAATTATTTAGGATTTTTTAATTTTTTTAATTATGCGACGAAAAGTTTGCAATTTTGGTCATAATATGGCAACATAATTATAAATTAGCGTTTTTATGAAGAATTCTTTGTACAAAAATACAAAAGTTAAATGTTATAAAGCAAAAAGTGCTACTTTGTAGTTGCTTAAATACATAAATATTATATATACATACTAAACAAGCGAAATTTTAGACCGCAGAAACTTGGATACATTTATCAACCTTGAGAAATTAGACAGATATGCTTACATCACTTTATGCCTTGATTTATTCATTCTAGTTTTGTTTCTTTTCTGGATTTATTTCTCAAGACAAGAGAAGATTAGACTCATGCATATGCAACAGGTTGAATAACAAATCGTTTATAAAAGAATTTGTCAATTTACTTAAATTTATGGAAATATTAAAAAGCCTATTTATCTAATAACTTCATCAGTTCTCTAGTTTCATCAAATAAAAAATACTTGGTCAATAAATTTCAAAATTGCCATGATATATGTTAATATGACAAAGGTTATTTTAATGTGCAGTTCTACACACTTTGTGCAGTTTTTGGGCCAATTTGTGCAGTTGCTAAGTCAATACTTGTGCAGTTGTAAATATGCTTTATTCTTGATTATTTAATACAAAATTTCTCACACAGTGAAAACAAAGGCTTTGGAAATTACTTTTTTATAAAAGCGGTTTTCAACGCCTTTGTTTTTACTATTTTTAAATTCGAACAATGGCGGATTATCAAATTTGTTTGAAATTTGTACATATATATAATATAAAAATCTAAATTTTTTAGAATGCGAGAACTTAAATCCCATGGGGAAATAAATAAGTTTAATGTCCTAACGTTACCAAATGCACGAAGTACGGTGGTGTTAATTTACTTTACAACTTTTTGAGTCAATCCTTAGATCATGGAAGGCATTTTTCAAACTTTTTTTTTCAAAAATCGGATAAACCTGAAAGTAATGGATTTCTATCATATTTGATAGATAGTGAAAAACTTGAGCTAATGGCTTTTACAGCTAATATTTTGACTGCGTTCACTAGGTATCAAAAAGTGATCCAAGGTGATAGTGTTACGCTAGTTAACGTTTCTAAAAAAAGATACTAAAGGTCAAATTATTAATTTACAAAATACACCACTTATTTGTGGTTGGGTCGAAGCTTTAAAAACTAATTTAAAATCTGACAGCAGAAAAAATACAGTGTTACATGAGGTGATTTTAAAAAACTCTAAGCCAAAAATGCTTAAGCAACATCATCTGTACGTGACCGATAAAAGATCGACAAAAGCTGTTTGTAGTGAAATCGCATTAGCGTTAACTAATTATTTAGAAATTCTAATCGATCTTGACAGGGATATTGTAAAAGTGATCAACCCATTTATTAATCTTGAAAATATTATAAAATATATAATCGTGCAAATATTCGAGTTGTGCATAATTTACTTGGCAGTGACTGTAATTTATCTGAACTAAGCCTGGAATAAAGTGATTTTAAAAATATTCAAAATATTGAAAATTTAAAAAAAGTTCATTGATTTTCAAAATAAAGTATTTCGCAGCTTCTACGGAATTCACTAACGTTACGACACTTTTAGCAAAAGTATTGGCAGCTAAACCTCACAGCGCTGACGTAGAGCGTCTAATAAGCGTTGATAATATATTGAAGTCCAAACTAAGATCTAGTTTGCATGTAAAAACTGAAAATAACTATTTATATGTTTATTTTAATATGTCTCCTTTAACTGAATGGGATCCAAGCCCAGGAATTAAGTTGTAGCATCAACAAAAAAGGAGAAGAGAAAGAAGTTGCCTAAAAGGTACCGAGAAAAAATGATTTAAGGGTATATTTAAGACAAAAGAAAAAAATGACGATAGTGAAAAAGAAAATGAAATGAATGAACAAAAAAAATAAAACAGGAATTATTTTTAAAAAAGTTTATGTAAATTAATTAAAAAAAAGTATTAATATGTTATGTCGGCAAAGAAGTAAACATTAAAATTATAATATATAATATATATATGTGCTGTGAAAATAAAGTGTGTAACATACAGTAACATGTATCTGAGCAATAAATTAAATTATTTATAGTTATAAAATTGCAATAAAAATTGCTTTTGATATCATCATTTATTTATTCCTGAACACGCATATTCCGAAAGTCCCCGGCTTTTTGGCATTTTGGGTATCCTATTGTTATGATTATGAGTCAATTTTTGAGTTTTTGTCAATTGCTGATGACCTGCATTTGTGCTGTTCTAAATTTTTTAAAGTTACCTCTGTAATATGACATATAATGACTAAAAGTTATGGCCATATTATTGCTGTAATTGTAATGTTTTTAAAAACAATTAAAACTTAAAACAATATTCCAACGTCTTGAAATCTAATTTTAAACTTAAACATTAATTAAAAAGCAACAAGTTTTATCTGGAATAGCTAAAATATATAAAGGATAATAAAAATCTAATTTAATAACCCTGAAAACAAAAATTTATAAGAGATAAAGGTAAATTAAATTTTAATCTTTTACCCCAAAGAACATTATTTTATTACATCTTATTAGTTACAAATCATTTGGGGTGCCATTACCTCCTTATGGAATACGGAGCTACTAACACTAACACTCATTATGACTATTTTTACCTTGCAATAGTTATTACCCCTTCAGAAGGCCGTTAGACATCAATTCTGGTTGCTAAATATTCTCTTCGAAGAGAACATCGACATGAATTCATCACAAATTCAAGATATACAGATAAGAGATAGTTTTATTTAATGAAATAGCTTATCCCAACAAACATGCTCAAGATAAATAGGATTCAATTTTATTGAGCCCTATAGTGAACTTTGACACTCTAGGGGAACCAAAATTTCCTTTTTTTTAAATATTAATTATTTTAGTTTTACTTTTTCTTTAGTTATTAACAATTTTTCAATTATTGTTTTATTTACCAATATATTTATAACTGTAAAGTTTCAGTGTTTGGATCCTTCATGAATTGCTTGAAATTTAATCATCTGGTTAAATTTTTAAATATTTTCTTTTATAGAATTTGATTGACTTTTAAACCAAAATTTAAGTAAAAGTTAATCAATCAAAATTAATAGACATTAGTCAAAAGGATTCAAGTTGACCAACCTAACAGTAAAACAATTTTAAATTTGATTCTGTATTTAGATTTACAATAATACTGTCTATTTTAAGTTAATTTATTTAACTATGAAATGCTATGTAATAAAAAATATTTATTAAATATTAGTGTTATTCTTATCAGGTACACTAAAAATATTCTAATCTAAAAACTAGTTTGATTATATTTTGTTGAAAATTTCCAATTATGCACGTAAGAGAAGAAAATGTGCAAAATCACGTTTGAATCACTTTAATATTTGACCCACTTTAAGTTTAAACTATCAACCATCCAAACTCTTACTTTATACATTCAAGTAATATAAATTTATGCATAAAACTCCCCTCAGTCCTAAATAAATCTAGCTTGAGAAGAATGTGAAGATATTTCTTTTAGTAGCTGCAGAAAATTGAGTTATATAATATAAAAGAAATATTTTTAAAATTAGAAAAAAAAATTACTTTTTATACAATAAAGGATAAGATGCAAGAAAAATATAAAATATATTTTTCTTGCTTATAGAGTTTGAATATTTTATAGTAAAAGTGAGATATCAGAGTGATAATTTTTTTATTTCTTATGATTTCTTACATGAAACTTTTTTATTAAAAGTATAAAATTGACGAAAAAAATGTCCGACTTTAAAATTCTTATATGGATTAAAAATAGAAAAATTTATTACCTACAGAATGTTCTGAGAATCTAAAATAAATGTTTATTATTCAGATTCATTATTTGAAAGTAAATTAAATAATCAAAAGATAAAATACAATTCCAAAGACATTCGAGTAAAAAAATATTTAAATCAAAGATTGAAAAAATTGTAAAGCGATTATAAATCAAATGTAAATTTATTAAGTCTAGAAATTTCATAATAAAAAGCTTTGCTTTGCTCAGATTATCGATCTTTTATTAAAGCTGTGCAGAATAATCAATATTCGTAATCTCAAAATAAGATAAAAAAATCCCTTTATCAGAAATAAATGAGATGGAGAAAAAAAAGTAATTATTAACTAATGTACATAAAATTTAAAGTTCTTCGGTATAAAAAAAAAATAATAAAGTAAAAGTAAATGAAAGTACAATTTTTTTAATATACTTTTTATTTTCTTTGTGGCAAATACATGCTCAATGGATTTCCTTTTATAAAGTATTTCTTCCTTGAAAATGTCAATATATGATATATTATTATTATTTTTATTAAAAATAACGAAATACAAGTGTTAATATTTCATTTATTTTTCTTAAAAACTATTTAAATAAAAAATAATATACATATTCAATTGTTCGTTATTTTAAAAAATTTTTATATTTAAAGGTCTGGCATTTACTGGAAAACTTGAAATTACATGTGCCAGATATAATCCTTAATGTCACTTTTATGCGGATATACTGTGGGGGGTCTGTACAGTTTCTGGCCACCATTAGATTGTCTTTGGTCTATTGTAAGTTTTGTATATCACTGATCACAAATCACAGGTTCTTTTCTATGATAAACTGAGGCTTCACCCTTAAATTAACAAAAACTGCCCCTGTATAGGTTTTTTGGGTCACTGTTCAAGAATTTCAGAGTCCTGTCTACGAAAAATTAGCCGTAATTTTCCACTTAAAATTACCCAAAGTTCAAGATCATCGAACCTATATACCAGACCAAATCTGGGGATAGCGGAAAGTATACCACTAAAACCGTATATTGACTAGAGTAATATTTTTATAAACACTCACAGTTTTGATTCCTGAATAAATATCTTAAATTATTTTGTTTTTATTATTTTAATCAATACTGGAACAGTTTATTTTGAGGGTTGTTTCTGATATTTTTGGTTCTTTGCTTCGTGTCGCATCGGGTTTCGTATAGTAAAGAAAGCTTTTGGTTCAAAACTGTAACTGCAAATCTTTTTTTAGTTAAATTAAATTAATTTAAATTAAATCTGAACTGCAAAAAAAAGCCGAAATTTTGGTTCGGGATCCTGAAACCCAAATAATAACCCCTTTTTTTTTTAATTTCAATACCATAATTTTAATTTTAATTTTCTAGTAAATTTTTTTAATTTAAAAATATTGATCAAGTTCAATATATAAATTATTAACGCCACAGGTTTATAATAATATAAGCGATTTATCTGTTGTCTAACGTATCGTAACAGCGTGAGGAAGAAAAAAGGGAATTTGAAAAAAGAAAAGAAAGTCCATACGCTGCAGAGCTTTTTTATCTGATCTTATAAATCTAAAGAAAAATACGACCTTATAAATTATATAAAATATCAACTATTTTTCATTCTCTATAATGCGAATGTCTAATGATTTTTTTGACCTTTTTTTTTAACATAAATTTTATCTAAATATTTTTTAAAAATTATTATCAAGTTTTTATTAAAATAAAAAATTACGAGTACTTAGTTTGTAATTTAAAAATAAAATGTAAATTTTTAATCTCTGACATATTGCACAAGGAATGCACAATACACGTAGTAAATATTTTTCAAAGAAATAAATATAACGGCTAATTGCTATATGGGTAGAAGTATGAATTTTGAATACAGGTTTATTTTTTTGTTCAACACAGATAAAGGTCGAAGAAAATGTTGACTTTTAATATGCTATTTTTAATACCCAATATTCAGCAAGTTTATATAATGTAATATCGTTTATTTTAAAGCTCACCCTTTCTATATTGGTGCCTTCTTATCTAAGTATTCCATATTAAACTAGGATAGTTTTATGCAATATAGCGCACGGCAGGCAGCTTTGAATGCTTATTTAAATCAACTAAAAAAGACCTTAGGAAAGCTCAAATTAAAAATAAAATATAAAATTTCCGATATAACATTTCTCGAATAAATCAAAACGATTAATATTTCTACCCATATATACACTTTCCGTAATACATGATACACGCTATCGGAAACCTTTTACTTAAATTAAGCTGTGGTTTTTCGTTTACTAAACTGTTCCCATTTATTTATTTCCAATAATCTATCAACTTTACTATTACTGTTACACTTATTTATAGAAATAATAAACAAACTAATAAATAACAACTTGATACCTAAATAAACTAAATTTTTTAAAAAATAATAAATATTTATTTAACTTAATACTAACTACAAAGTATAAATAATAGTAATTCAACTTTAATTTATAATTTAGTCCCTTTAACAGGTCATGCATTTGTAATTGAATTTTTATTTCTCCCTTTAACATTTTTATGTCTTCTTATATATATCTTTTTTATTTATATTTAACTTCTTTTTTTTCATTCTCTTCAGCTTTGTATTTCAGTTAAAATATTTTATTTATGCATACAGAAAAATAAATCTGTTTTAAATATACAATATCATGCTATTTATTTTTCTTTGTAGAATACAAAAAACTTTGATATTCTTTTTAATGCATATGGAGTTATTCTAAAAATTGCTTATTTTTATTTTTCTTTTTTTAGTATCCTGAGAAAATAACATTTATTTATGATCATATACGGTCAGATATGATCATAACTGATCTGATATGATCAGTTATAAAACATTCTAAGAAATTATATTTTTAAAATTGACTAAATATTTATCTTAAAAGTTGCTTTTAAACCCAGTAAAAAAATTTTAACAATATTACTACAGTTTAGTATTTTTACTAAAATTTAGTAATATTACTACAAAAAAGTAGTAAATTTACTACAAATTATTGTAAAGTTACTAGACTTGTAGTAAATTTAAAATCTATTGATTTTTGGACAGTGGGACATAGGCTAAACTAAGTGTATTGTATATTGTATTCTATATTATTCTTTATTTGCTCTTTTACAAAATATGATACATATATAACATGATAACATAACATAACATAAACAACTATAGTTTTTATAAATAAATAAATAGTTAAAAAAATAAAAAATAGAAAAGTAAAGAATAGCGTTGTAGCAACGAGTTATAGCAGGCATAGCATTAATTATTTAATTAATTTCTGCCAAGTAATTTTGGTACGATAATTTTATCACAGTAAATATTTAAGTAAATTAATAAATAATACAGCCATAAGCAACAATTTATAACAATGTGTAACATTTATACATCTAAATCTTGGTAAAACAGCTCAATATTGTCACAACAAATTTAAAAAACTGAATCATCATATGTGTGGTTTGTGGTTCTTAAGTATTTGAATAAATATGCTTTGAATGAGTCAATTGAATGAAGGAATCTTATTGCTGAGGGGAGGGAGCTCCAACTTTTTGTTCCTTGGACCTGAAACGAGAAGTCTCCATGCCATTCATCTAGTTCAGGTACTTTTAGCTCGCGTGTTATTAGCTCACTTCTAGCTGTTTTTTTGGGCTCCCAAGATAACTTATTGTCCAGGATTACACCTAGGCTCTTTACCTCTTTAACAAAGGGTACCGTAACATCTTCACTCACAGTCACACCAGGTAGGTTAAGTCTTTCCAATTGTTCTACAAAATGGCTAGTGCCAAAGTGTATAGCTTTAGTTTTGTCTGGTTTCAGTCTCAGGAATACACTTTTGGCCCAGATATTGATGTTATGAGCCGTTATGGCTTATCATTTGCCTCATTTACATTCTCAGGTAGTGTTTGCAGGTATATCTGTAAGTCATCTGAGTATAAAAGATGAAAGATGCCCTCGTCAAGGTGTAGTTTGACGTCATTTATGTAAAGACAAAACAGGAGAGGAACCAAAACACAGACCCTTGTAGAACACCCAGGTTGACTACAAGAGAGTCAAAGGAAGAAGTTTTTGAGGAGACTTGTAATTTTCTGTTTTGAAGGTAGGATTTGATCCACAGCAAGGCATTTTTTGAGAAGCCCATCGACTTTAATTTAACTATAAGCTTCGATGGTGCAATGGAGTCAAATACCTTACTGAAATCAAATTGCAGCAGTACTGCCACTAGTCTTTTGCTTTTGCCAAACCTTATGTCCTCTGTAAATTTTAAAAGAGCTATTTCTGTGCTGCTGTAGGGTCTAAAACCAGTCTCTAGTGGGTCGAGTATTTTGTTCTGACTTAAGTAGTTGATAATCTGGTCATGAGCTAGCTATTCAAGAACTTTTGATAGAAAGCATAAAAGAGCAACAGGGCGAAAGTCTGATGGTGTAGATGGAGTAGAGGTCTTTTTGATGGCTAATAATTGCGATTTTTTCCAAGCTGATGGAAAAGAGCCTCCTATAATCGATGCATTAAAAATCTCGACAAGATGTGGGCCAAGGGAGGGAAGAGACTTCGGAATAATTTTTTGAGTTATACCATCAGAGCCAGTAGCTTGAGATGAAAAGTGAGCTACAGCAAGAATCACATCATTTAAGGTAACCTGTGTAAAGCTAAAGCCACTGTTGGATGCTGAGTTAATTACTTCCAAGGCTTCATCAATATTTTCCATGGAAGATGTAGAGACTCACGGAGAAAAGCCGTGAAGATCACTGCGGGGAGTAGGTAGTAGTCCTAAATGTCTCATTTCGTGCCATATGTCACAGTTATTGTCAATCGCTTCGTCAAGTCTAGTACGTATAAAAGTATTGTGAGCAATCTAAGAGAGAGATTCTATGTCGTAGCAGCTCACTTAAGAGAGAAGAGTCTTTTGAATTAAGATGTCGACACTCAATGGATTTGCGTTTGCATATTAAAAACTTTAGTTTTTTGTCGATCCAAGGATGTTTGCTCCTTTTGGGGTTGATCGTTTTAAGTGGCGCCAGTTCGTCAATTGCAGTTCGTATATTGTGAGTAAGACTAGAGACAGCGATGTCTATATTAAAGTCAGTCTTGCTAAAATCTCTCCAATCAGATCGGGACAAATTTGAGCCCCCCCCTTAATTTTAAAATTCCGATGTAACCCTTCCCTATAAACATATTCCATGTTAAAAAGCACCATTAGTTATTAGTTTTAGAAATACCGTTTTTACTTATGAATCTGATATTTTGAAAATTTTTTTCTCCAAATTTTATGCATTAAAAATTTTAAAATAGCACCAAATTTTTTTCTCTTTGGACCTAGTACCTGCAACGGGAGTTCTAGTTTTAAAAAGTTCATTATATCTTCATTTCTCGTTTATTTCTTTAATATTTTCCATTAAAAATAGAAAAATTCCATTCTTTTTTTTTTTGTTGAAGTAATGCCTAATTTTTTTTCATGGGAGTGTTTAATACATTTGATATAACTTTATTTCTCAGATACCTCTCTATATTATAAATTTCTAACCGCTGCTGCCGCCGACAAGGTACAATTAAACATGATGCATTTTGGCAAGGAACTTGGGTACCACATCTCTCTAGATTATATGAAGATTTTCAATCACTGTTTTTAATTTATTGAACTAACTTTTCGTTAATTATTCTTCTCCTGTAACAAAAGACATTTTAATTCATTTAGTCAATACGATAAATTTAGGTAAAAAAAAAAATAATCTTAATAAAACATGCATTATAAGATCAAATATAAATAAAATTTCTAATCTATTCATTATAATGAAATAAATGAATAATCGAAATAGATGAAAGTAGTTTTACAAAAGTTTTAAAGCGCAACAAGTCAACTTCAAAGATTATGAATATAGAAATGAATTTTCAGAGATTTGTTCAATTACTCAAATAATCAGATAACTCTCATAAAATTTTGCTCTTTAAATATTTAATTTTTAACGTTATTAAAATTTAAATAAATCTAAATAAATTTATTTCAAAAATTAAAAAAACGTTATTTATATAACAAACAATTTAACACAACACTAATTTGTATTTGACAATATAAAATATTCATATTGAGAATCAGTATTTAATCATACAAATTTGTAATCTTTATTAATTGAAATTAATTTTTTTATTTTATAATAATTATTAATAAAACATTTTATAATCCTATATATATTATCCTCCTATTAAAATGAAATAATAGATAAAATTGATTATTTTCAGAGAAAAATAGATTTTTATTGTGCTTTCGAAGAAATTCAAATATCACAATAAATATTTAATATTTAAATTGTTACGTTCATAAAATAAAAAAATTAATTTCAATTAATAAAGATTACAAATTTGTATAATTAAATACTGATTCTCAATATGAATATTTTATATTGGCAAATACAAATTAGCGTTGTGCTAAATTGTTTGTTATATAAATAACGTTTTTTTAATTTTTGAAATAAATTTATTTAGATTTATTTGAATTTTAATAACGTTAAAAATTAAATATTTAAAGAGCAAAATTTTACGAGAGTTATCTGATTATTTGAGTAATTCAAATCTCTGAAAATTCATTTCTATATTCAAAATCTTTGAAGTTGACTTGTTGCGCTTTAAAACTTTTGTAAAACTACTTTCATCTATTTCGCTAGTAGCGTTGATTTATAGTTTATTAAAGTTCACATATTATTCATAAATACTTTATTTAACTGCAATAAAATACAAATAAAGTTTACTTCCATGTAAAGGTTCATACACTGAAAAAAATATTTGGTTGCACCGATTGATTTTTTTTTTTGTTTCGACTTATCTGAATGAAAGCGATCTAAGAAAATTAAAAAATAAATGTCTTACACTAATTTTTTAATTATTATATTACTAATAAAGAACGTAGCAATCAACTGCTTTTGCGGCTAAGGAGGTTTGTAGAACTAGTGTAAACTAATAAATCTTTTTACTAAAAACACGCGAACATTATTCAAGCTTCTGTTACTTTCTTTTAATTCTAAAAGGTTTAATATAATGTTTGCATACATAATATTTTACTTAAGCTCCTTAAAAGACAGATTGCAAGTTTTGTTAATAATTCATGTTCATGGATTCTTGGTACCGGAATCTTTAACATTTCTAAGCTTGAATTAGGAGGGGAATGCAAGCGTGGATCCAGAGGGGGGGTGGTAGGAACGATCGTCCCTCTAAGCTTCAAAAATTGCATGTTTTTGTTGATATTTTTGTTTTTCTTTTTTTCAATTTTTATAAGAAAACTTTGGAAAATCGGAATATTCAAGATATAAGTGTAAAAATTACTTGAAATAACTCAATACAGCAAGCCTGAATAATATAAGAGGGGGTTTCTAAGTCTGCATTCCAAATAACGCTACTACCTTGCAAGTCGATTAAAAATCTTACCGTTTGACCCATTTTTTTTTTATTTCCTCAAAGGTTTTTTATCGATTTGTAAGGTGGTATTTTGAATGTAGCCATACAAACCCCATCTTATATTATTCAGGCTTGCTGTCCTAAGAGATAAAATTAGAGAAAAACGGGAGTATTTTTAAGAAAACGGCCTGCCAAGCGAAGTTATTATCTGGTTGACACAACTCGTACACTCCCCTTGTTAAAAATAAAATAAATTATAAGGGAAAGAGTAAATTGCTTGGCTGAGCATTATAGTATAAGATGCAGATAATTCTTTTTAATTTATTCGTTGTATGCAATATTCTTGGAACCCTATAGTGGTTAAAATGTGTAATTGCTTGTTAGAAAGTTAATGAAGAAGTCTATTTATGTACTAAATACATAAGTTAGATATAAGGAAAAAAAAGTAAAGAAAAGAAGAAAATCATTTGAAATTGCATAATATGTTTGTCATAGTATTGAATATACAATGTAACATGATATACATGATTTATTTATTTATTTACATAAATGAAACCTTAAAATTATTTTACCTAAATTTAGTATTAAGTAAATAACGTGCTTAAATTTCATTTTATATTATATTATACAGTATAATTTTATTTGAATTTCATATATAATGCAAAAGGATTATAGTTTAAAGCTCATATTAACAAAGTCATGTATCATACTTAATTTCTTTGTATACACTATAATTATACTTTGTTCAACAATTTTATCTTCGGATATTGTAATATGTAATTTTTAATTATATCAGTTTTTTTTTTATTGCTAATTAATTAACATGAAAAATTATTTCATTATTTTTAATATTAAGTACCTTTTTTAATCATATGTTTTTTTGATGTTACAAATTTATCAATTTATTTTCTCAAAAACTAATGGCCTTCTTTGGAAAATTCGTCCCTTATGGATCTAGATGATCCTAGGATTATTTGTTTAAAGCATCTTAATTTTTGGGCTAACAAAAATTTAAATGTATTGAGAAATCAGAAATTATGCTGGAAGGCAAAAAAAATAAAAACAAAAAGTAATATAATTATTTAGAATTTAACGTTTCATATTGAAGAGAATGATTAATCGAACGAAGAAATCAATTTTGATTTATCTAACTCAACACTGATAGGTGGACGAATTAATCGTCTCTTAATAGAACATGTTCATTAGGAAGAGTATTTGAAAAGGTCTAGCTTGGCAGGGGGGGGGGGTGAAAGAGTGTCGTTTTTAGGGAGGGGGCGGGGTGAAATCGTAACTTAGAATATTTTTGATGTAGAGACTTAGAATAATTTGAAGTGGGAGTCAGGTCCTGATCAAATCCTGATAAGAACAAGAACTTAGAATAGGTTTATGGACTTAGAATAATTTTTATTTCTGGATTTATAGTAAATTCGGTTCTAGGATTTTACATTAATTAGGGAGTATGTGTTAAAACTGTTATAAGTGAACATGTTTCATGATCGTTGTTTGTGTGAAAATCCAAACCATTTATAAGTTTCTTTTATTGTAACCTAAAATGTAATATATTTAGTTATTATATTAATTTTTAAAAAATTTGATTTTATATAAAATTGAATTTTTATTTGGTGGAATGAAGTTAGTGAAAACTACTGATCTTAAAAAAAAGCAGAAAAAATTTTTTTTGAACCCATGACCTACAGTTTTGTACACTGGTATTTTAACCAACTAGACTACCAAGGAGCCGATAATTCATACCCATTTTTCTGCTTTTTTAAGCTCAGTAGTTTTCACTAACTCCATTCCATTGAATAAAAATTTAATTTAATGCAAAATAAAATTTTTTAAAAATTAATGTTTGATATATATAATGATTTGAATAAATCGTTAGCTAAATACTTAAATCAATAATTCATTTCTTAATTTGATTAATCATCGTTAAAGTCTTAAAATAAACTTAAAAAAAAGTATTAGATAAAATACGAGTGTTAGTAGTTTAATGGATAACATGCCTCTCTATTAAGCAAGGATCGCTTTATAGAGCAGATCGGATTCCCGGTAATGGAAAATTTTTATTATACTGGATTAAGTTCAGATTAAAAGTTCAATTTGGCAAACGCTATCTATTAAGATAAGATGAAAAAATCTTTTGTCGAGGTTCTTAGTCTTTTAGATTTTTTTAACATATAAAAAGTTCAAACTTGAGTAAAAAAATTTTTTCAAATTAAGGAAATGAGCTTTTTATTTTATTTCTTTTGTTATTTTTAAATTAGTCAAATAAAATGTTTTCTTTACATCATTTAAATATTGTACTATTCAATTCCATTTTCTTTTATATATTAAATTGAATCATTTTTTTACAAAAAAACAAAAAAATAAAGACAGCAAGCTTTTACGAATTTTATCATGCCAGAATAATTTAATATCAGAGTATAATAAAAATATAAAAATATAATAATTATTATTATTGTTATTTGTTTTTTAACAATTGAATTACACACATACACATATATATATATTTATATTTGGGAGATTAATCAAAACAGTGATTTATAACTTTCATTCGTATAAAACCAAGAATTTATATAAACTTGAGGTCAATCATGTCAACAGTTAATATACCCAGTAAAGTTGTAAATTATCTTTTTTTTTTTATTTTTCATCACCCTATATAAAGTAAAAAAAGTTTTTCTATATATTTTTTTTCTCTTTCAGTTTAACTATTATATATATAACTGAGAGAGGTTTCATTTTGATAAATATCAGTTCTTTTATATTATTACAGCAAGCTCCGGATGTTTGGATGAATGATGGTGCACTATATCTTTGCTTGATATTATCGTTAAAAGCAGCTGTTTTGTTAGTTTTATCAAGTCTTATGCAAAACGTGTAAATCATAAATTTTAAAATAATTTGTTAAAAATAATCATTTTTTTTTACTTAATAATTTTTTATACAAGATTTTTACAAACGATGGTAAATAAATTATTCTTTATCATTTTATAAGATTGGCAAGATTGAATGACAGAACTCTAAGACCTTAAAATAAATTGTATTCTATTAAAATGAGAAATATAACTTATTTTTTTTTATCAAGCTATAAATTGAGAGATTATTACGTGAACTGCCTGCTTGTGAGTGTATTAATAGTGAATTATTAATAAAAAATTATTAATAAATTCTAATTAATTATGCTAAATTATTTTTCCGGGTTTCGACACTTTTTTCGTTTTATTGATTTTTTTCTCTGATTTTGATTCTTCGGATTCAGCCTGATTTTGATTATACCTACAAAAAAATTTATTATGTAAATAAAATTTTTCACATCACGTTAAAAAATAACTATTTTAAATCTTACAGCGATACTGTATTGCGTTACCACTTACTAGATAAAAAATTTAATTTCTATTTTTCATGTTTATTATATGAAATTCACAACTGTTTTAAAAAAATATATGTAATACGCCACAACTGGGTTTTTTTCCTTATGTTGCACACGCAAATTTAGAAGTTTTAACCCTCTAGAGATCCGTTGACGTTAAAGTTTATAGAATTTTTATTAATGTATTTAATAAATACAGTATAATTTAGTAGGTTAATTATACCAACCACAAATAATAGATAAACACGAAATCTATTAAAGTATTGTCTGATTAGATACAAATACATAATTATCTGATGAATTATTAGAATAATCCCTTAAGACAAAAGTTTAACGTGCCAATAATGTGACAGAAAATAAACTGCCTGTTAGTTATTTATTTGAAGCATATGCTGATTTTAATACTAAATCTATCTTTATTATTTCTTTGTTGAAAATTTTGGTTCCTCATAGAGGAACCATTGTGATCGGTCAAAATTTTTTTTTGATTTTTTGGTATATAAGCACGTTTTGAGACCTCAGGAAGCTAAAAAACCGGTTTTAAAAAAAAGTCTGTATGTGTGTATGTGTGTGTGTACGTTCGTACGTACGTACGTACGTACGTATGTAATCGCTGATATTTCACAAACATTATGGAATTAAGACCTAATTTTTTTTTCAAAAATTTTTTCACCAAAAAAGCTCGAGGTACTTTTTTTCTTTTTTAATTTGGATGTAATACCTCATTTATTTCCACGAAAGTACTTATATTTGAAAGTATGGTTTTCACATGATATCTCATTTTTTCCTAAAATTTTTTTCACGCAAAATACTAATTTTTTTTTTCTTTTTGGACGTAGTACCTAATTTATTTCCATGGAAGTACTAGTTTTAGAAATATTGTTTATTGTAATTTTTTGGAGGTAATACTTAATTTTTTTAAAATTTTTTTGTCAAAATTTTTGTCGCCAAAAAATACAAAAAACGCCAAAATTTTTTTTATTTTAGGACGTAATACTTAATTTTTTCCTATGAAATTACGAATATCTAGAATTATCGTTTGTAAAGGATTTCTCCATCTAATACATAATTTTTCGAAAATTTATTTTTTTAATTTTTTACATAAAATAATTTAAAAAATGCCATAATTTTTTTTCTTTTTGGACGTAGTACCTCATTTTTTTCCATGAAAGTACTAATATCTAGAATTATCGTTTTTAAAGGATCTCTGCATCTGATAAGTAATTTTTCAAAATTGTTTTTTCAAAATTTTTTACATTAAAAAGTTAAAAAAATATTATCTTTTTATTGACGTAGTGTCGATTTTATTTCTCTGAAAGTATTAATACCTGGAATTATGAGTTTTGAAAATTTTTTGGGTATCAGGGGAAAGTTTATCCACTTTCTTTATTAAATTTAGAATATTTGGCACAATTATTCTAATATTTTAATTTTTTAGTAGGTAAAATAGAATATTGACATTTTGTTATTGCTAATGAGGAACCATAGTGCCAATTACTTGGCAGGGTATTTTTAATTTATTTATTTTTCTAATAATAGAAAATAGACATTTGAAAAATCTTAACAATTTTAACAACCAAAAAGCGAATGAACTATTCATACTATAAAATGGGTATTTTTTTCAATAAAGTAATAATATTAATAAAATACGACAATTATTGTTGTTTATTACACGTGCATATACTTACATTTGAATAAAATCTCAAAATACAATACAATAAAACGATAAATTGTGTGCTATTATTATGTATAATACAAATATTGTCATATTTAAATTGGGCATTTTTATTCAGAATATATTAATTGTACTTAAATATAATATTGAGAAAAAAAAATATGAAAAATAAAAAAGTACGTGTGGAATATTTTTTTTATATATTTTCAGAATATCAAAAAATCTCGATAGCGTTAGAAAACCACTGTTGCTTACTTTACAGATAAAATATATTATAAGTTTTCAAAGTTTTTAATTGTATTTTTATATTTTAATAGTAAATTATAAATTCGTAAAAATTGTTTTTTTAAATCACTGATTTAAAATACATTTAATTTAAAATTATTCACATAAAAAATCTGCAATAGTACGATAATCTTAATATGCAACTATTTTCCAGCCTTGATTAAAAAAAAGAAGAAAATAATTTATATTGAAAAAATATTATTTTTATATGGTTTATATCTCGCGTGATCATGGAATGACGTGAAATGTAAGAGTAAAAAACGTATGCTATAAATCCTGCTGCTAAAAAATCTACGTACGTTCGTCAATACATATATTTTAAGATTTCGTTCTATTTTTCAAAATATCTAATGTCGTGATTACAGTATTTATGATGAAATATTTCTTAACATGTTTTATAAAAATGTCATATATAAATTTTTCAAATATTTTTCTTATTTTGCTTATAAATAAATATTAACATACTTTTAAATCTAAATAATTTCAAAGCAAATTTGGCCTATTTTTATTAATTTATACACTAATTGGACTGATTGTCATGTTCATTAAAAGCTATTGCCAGATAAGTATAGTGATTTGGACTCCGCAACCAATTCTAGCCTAAGTAGGAGCATCCAAAAAGTTGTCAAATAACTCACGGAATCCTAATGGAATTAGACCTTTAGGCCACGAAAATTTCCCAAAATTCTAAAAAATACCCAAAAAAGACGGTTTTTTAGACTTAATTTAATTTTTCCGACCCATGAACAGATACTACTCTGTACAATTGACTGAAAAACTTAACATATCATCAATTTTCAAGATATAGTATAATAAGTATCAAGGGTATAAGATTTTATCACTGTTGTGAGCACTAGCACGAGTAATCGGTGAAGCCGGGCTAGAGTTTATTTCGCCCACAGTGCTTACGATATTTTTTGTCTCCCTAGGCGTATAACGAGTGCAGAAAATTCCGTGAGAAGTTTTACGCCTGGAAGGGCATAAAATTTTTTTTTTGGCCTTTGGGATTACTTTAAGATTCCAAAATACAATTTTTAATTTTTCGAAAATCAGTTACTTAAGCATAAATAATTAGTCATCAGTAAGAGAGTTCTTTCAAGCGCGAAAGGCGCAGATCAGCAACCATTACGTTGAAACAAATGTTTTCTATTTGTGTGGTGACTGGTGAGCTTTTTATCCATGCAAGCGTTATAGTTGAGTCGGACCAGCAGTGTATTGCATCAATTTTGCACATCAGCTTCTTTTTCAACTTTTTTATAAGTTGTGCTCCTAAAAGAGCTGCACACTTCACTAGTTAAGCAACGCTTTGTTTTTTCAAAGGTGGCACTCTTGATTTTGCACAAAGCAGATTAGTCACCAGTTTTCCGTTTTTTCCGAAGTAAGGTACACGCAAGCCCCATATCCTTTTTTTGATATATCATAGAATGCGTGCATTATATTTAACTCTGCCTACGTTTGTAAAACGTGACTTTTTATTGTTATTTTGTCTAAATCATTCATTTTTTGTCGGAATTTCGTCATCCCAATCTACTTTAAATGTCCAAAGTTCTTACATTATTAATTTTTCTCGAACTGTAACAAAATTTTAACATGGAACATGTCCATTGGATGGGGTATTTAAAAAAGTTTAGCTTGGCAGGGGGCGGGTTCAGAAATTGAAATTTTTAGGGGGGTGGGGTGAAATATTGAAGTTTTTAGGGAGGGGGGTAAAAAAGTGACGTTTTAGGGGGGGGGTAAATGGACTTAGAATATTTTTGATTTAGGGACTTAGAATAATTGGAAATGGGAGTCAGGGCCTGATTAGGCCCTGATAAGAACAAGAACTTAGAATACTTTAGGTTTATGGACTTAGGATATTAACATGTTACATGTTTATAGGGAGGGGGTACTTCAGAAGTTGAAAATTAAGGGGGGGGTCAAATTTGTCCTATTTAAGGGTAGAGGTCAAATGAGACTTAGAATAATTAGGAGACTTTGAAAAATCTGGGCTTAAGGACTTAGGATAATACAGGTTTATGGACTTAGAATAAGATTGATTTATAGGGATTTGAAATAATTCAGGTTTAGGGATTCGGAATAATATCGATTAAGGGGATTAGAATAATTCGGGTTTAGGGAATCAAAATAGTTTGGGTTTAAAATCTTAACAGCTAGTAAGGTGATAATTACAAATTATAAAATTAGAAAATTGTATTGTAATGTTGAGTAACATTTGTATTATACCTAGTCCTCAGCTGGAAGTAAACATGTTCCATGCATTTAGGTTGTGTTTACACAAACCGGTTATAAGTTTTTTATATTTTGGGACTTATTGTAATTTCGATTTTAGGATTTATTACTGTTATGAGTGAACATGTTCAATGATCGTTGGTTGTGTGAATACACAAATCAGTTATAATTATTTGAATTCTAATAGGTCAAAAATTTGTGAAATAGCCAGTAACAGGGTGCGTTTAGTATACGCAGTTTTTTCTTCAGAATGAGGAATGAATTTTATGGCATGCAGAATGCCTGCACAATCTTTAGCAAAGGAATAATGTACGTTTAAAGAAAAATTCTATGTCTTTTTTGGGGTTGTTTTAGGTATTTAAAGACTTTTTTGGAATTTTATCTAATTCAATCAGGTTTTCATGAGTTTTATGACAACTATTTGGATGCTACTACTTCAGCTAGGTTTGGTTGCGGGCTCCAATTACTATGCTTATCCTTCAATATCCTTTAATAGATCGTATAGTTAAAAGTTTATTATAAGAATGGGATGGGATGCGTAACTCCATTGAAACTGGTTTTGCAAATGCATTAATAAAATTAGCCTTTTGATTTCAGAATTAAATGGAAATTGGGATAAGTATCATCTTAATACTTAGCGAAATTTGTACATTGAATCCTTATCAGTCCATATATTATACCAATGTTAAAAATAGCTTAAAAATAGGTATATAACCATTTGTATATGTATTTGCGTAAGAGGTAGCTAAGTATAGGTACTATTGCTTGATTAAAAAAGATACAGCTCAGATAATCGTTGTAGTGTAAATTAGAAAAAATAGATACTTTGAACGATTCGTTAATTTTCAATTTATAGAAATATTGTAATTTATTTTGTTAAACAACTGGAAAACTTACCTTTATTAATTATTATTATATATTTCTGTAATTTTTTGTAAAAAGAAAATATTCTGCAAATCTATTCCAAAGAATAAATCAGATAAAATATATATTGTATCCTCTTAGTGCATTGGGAAAATACAATTTTTAAAAGGTAAAAAAATCAGTTTTTAGTTTATCCCAAGTTTGGATTTATTTGGTATTTAGCTTTGGAGGAACAAAGTAATGAAACAAGAAAATTTTTCTTTAAAAAATAAAATTGTTTTTGTTCTTTATATTATCTATTTATTTTAATTGAAAACTTAAAAAATAAAAATAATGTCAAAGACATTACTTAGATTTGCTCTAAATATTTTATATTGTAATTTTATTTGCTTTTATAATAATACGATGTATTTATTTAGTTGATATATAATTTTAAAGTTTCATTTTCCTGACAATACTTCCGTCCTATAAGACTGTTTTTCTTGTTGCCCTATATACATTTTACGCCCCCTCACGTACGTAAACTACAATATCATTCATGAATAATACATAAAATTTCAATGCTGTAAATCTTACAAATATTGAAATTCTAAAATTTTATAAGATTATTTTAGTCGTACATGAATCATCCCAAGATTACTGAAAGGTTTACTTTCTAATTAAACTTTAATTCTTATTTTACTCCAGGATTTTTATTTTTCTAAACTCTTAAGTTTAAGTAACATTATTAGACTGGAATTCCGCTCAATAAAACTAGATATGCTTTCTTTTATCAATAAGTATTGATTGAATTTTTTTTTTCGAGTGAATTTTCAGACACCATTACCTTAAAAGCTTCGTGCCCGGACAATGAAAAATTGTTGAATTTAAAAAAAAATAATTAAACTATCGTTTTTACGTTTTGTATTTTCCAAGAAAAAGAGAATTTTTTAAAACTTTATCATCTGGAACAAAAGCATTAATTGCTTCGTTGAAAATTAGTTTTAAAAAACTGTATAGAATTTTGTATATTTTTGTTTCTGCTTTCATCACGTGACAAAAAAAATCATTAAAATTAATTAATAAACAATTAAAAATTAATTTTGTAAAAAAAAAAACGGGCTTGCGCAATGAACCAAAAATAACTGGAGTAGAATTTGATGTAACAAATACAATACAAATAACAAGAACAATGCAAATAATAGCTTCAGTTTGAAAATGTATTCAATTCATAAGCTTATTTTTGAAAGGGGCGTATTAAATAAATAACAAAAGGCATTTTTTTTTATTTTATATAAAAATTAGACTATAAAGGAGAGGCAGAACCCAAAAAATATTAAAATCAGCTTTTTTGATTAAATGATTACGCCCTCCGCAATAAAAAAAACACATTAAACTAGCTATAAGGAAGGATGACCAAACGGGTCAAATGGGTTCAGCAAGAATTTAAAACTAAAAATATCTGACAATTAATAACTATACCGCATAAAACCTCATTTGGTCAAACCCGCATAAAAAAGGGGGGCTAAAGCGCCTGACAAATTTTATGCAGTTATTAATAATTTAAAAAAGTTTTTTTATTTTTATTATTTTTTGCAAAATACACACACCGAGCTTGAACGAGCAAAAAGTCGAATAAAAATGACGAAAAAATCTGGCCTTGCAAATTTTTTGGAAATAATTTGTTATTTTCGAATTTTTGTAGCAGTAAGTTGGATCTGCTAATCTAAAAAATTTTTAGTCAATTTTGTGGCTGACTGAGAGATCAAAATCAGAAAAATTGATTTTTTACGAATTAATTTCAAGCATTGAAAACATTGAAAACAATTAAATTAATATTATTCTAAGAACATTGGCAAAATTTTCTCTTTTCATGGGACAAAAGCATGATCGTATTATTGTAAATTTTTTTTATGTAAATATTTTTATGGAGACAGATAAAAATGATCAAAAATACGAATTATAAAAAATCCTTATAAAAAATTCAGAACTTCAAAGAAACTTTATTAGAAGACAAACGTAATTTTTTAATAGACGACGAGACTAGACCTGGAGGGGGGGGGGATTCCTTTAGCTGTACTAGTATTTTTATATATTTGAAAGTTTTAGATTTTGAAAAGATTTTTTAAAAACTATTTGGTAAATTTAGTTCAAAACCTCTTGTTCAAAGTTTTCAAACCAGAAATATTGGTAATTTTCGCAGCAGCCGGAAATTACTTTCTTTCTGCCAGTACGAAAATTTCATTTTTTAGTGATTATCATTTGATCTTTGAATCTTAATATTAGAGTGGAAATTTTCTATAAAAAAATTGAAACACTTTAAAAAAAACAATCGAACATAAAAATTTTAGTCTAGAATGTTACATATAAATAAATTCAAATTTAAATAAAAATACTATTTATAAATTTAGTTTAATATTTAAAAATTTTTAAATTCTTTACATAAACTGTAGATTTTGTGCATTGTTCTACCTACATAAAAATTTCATTATTTCAAAAAAATTATTTAACATAAAAATTGATTTTTATTTTAAATAATAACAGTAAATTATGCACGCTATTTTTATAAAATTTCCTACTAAAAATATAATTTTACATAATTTATTTTTAGAATTTAATTAAACAATTATTTTTTTCACACTAAAATTATCAGATTTTTATATTTTATTTTCCTATAGTTTTTTTTTTTTTTACAATCAAATATTTTTCAAAAAATTATTCAAACCGGAAACTCTGAATATTTAAATTAAATTATTATGCAAATTAAAATAATAATTTCAATTTCATAAAAAAAAAAAAATTATATCTTTTAAACAATTAAATTGAAAAAAAAAGTTATTCACTCATGAGAATTAAAACGTATTTAATATAACTGTGTGTATAATAAAAATAAAAAAAAGTAAATCTAACAAATCAATTGAATTATAAGAAAAGTAGAGATAGATATTGGAAATAATATTTTTCATATTTTTTTATTGTTTAATCGAGATAAAAATGATTTATCAATTAAATCCTTTTTTTTATCTCTTCTGACACCTGTTTGATTTGATGCTAGTAGTAGTAGTATATATCAGCTTTTAGTCAGACATTGTATAGTAGATTACTCACGTGTTGTAAAAATGTTTATTTTTACCGAATCCGATGGTTTACGGGGCCGAGGGGTGCAGTCCCGAGGGATAGTAATCGCATTTAACAAAATAAAATTTTTTATAACCAGTTAAGTAAGATATTTTATAGATATATAAAAGTACAAAATTTTTTTTTTCGCTTAAATAATTTTGATATTTGAATAAAAATTAGTTAAAGTTTTAAAAATAAAGTATTTAAAATTAAAAGCTTGTAATTAGTCTATTTTAAGACTAAATAAATTTTTAGCCTTGATTATTAACCTTGAAATATTTTTGTAATTTATTATTTATGGTAATTAACTTAATTAAAATAATTTTATTTTTATTTAAAAAAAAAAACATCTAATAATAAAAATTTGAAAAATTAGTAAACTTTATTTAATAATAATAATAATAATAAAGTACGTAGATATCCAATGACGAATATGACGTATTTAAATATAGTTTTATATCAAATTTCTATATTAAATAAGTAAATCCTTTTATTTTCAATTACTTTTTATTTAAAATTATATTTTAATTATTGCTAATTAATACTTGAAAAATTTAATAATTATGTGACATCATTTAGAATAATTATTTAATTTTTTAAATTATTATTAACGTTCAGTATTTTTATTTCCCTTTCAAGATTATCTAATTAGATTAAAATAATTATACGATGTAGTTTTAACATATTGTTTTAACCTTACGTAAAAATTTTAAAATATACTTTTTTTACTCGTTCTTTCTGTTTTTAAATAATTTAAAGTTCTGTCACATAAATTTGAGTTCACTAGTAAATTATAATAAATATTATATTATAATAATAACTTTCCCTAATTAATTTAGACATTTTTTACTCCCACTCTTACCCAAATTCAAGCTTCATGATAAACTCCAGTCTAAAATTATCTTACCATATTAATATGACGTTTCTGAAAAAATTGAATTTTCATTAAATAAATACGTAACAGTTGACTACTAAAATTTCAGCAAAAACATGTAATATTTTATGAATTGCATAATATGACGCTACAGAATGCAATATAACCCAATAAGAGCAACTAAGTTAAAGATAGTTTTCATTTATTTTGAGCATAAAAATTAGTATGATACTTAAATATGCATTTTTCTAAAAGGTTTTATTTTAATCTATAAAAAAACGTATCAAATGTATTAAATTTTAAAAGATTTTATTTTACATCAATATTTACTTTAAATTTTGAGCAAGTGTTTGAACTTCAAAGTACTTTCATGTAATAGAAAGCAAATAAACTTATTGAGCGAAAATGTTTACTTAAAATAAATTTATTAAATTATAAATATTAAAAAAAAATATTTTACAATAAAATGTAAAAGTGAAATATAGTTGAAATTTGCTGATTCAGTGAAAATAAAAGTATTAATAGTATTTAGTATAAATATGGAAAATCAGATTTAATTGAGCATTAGATAACTAAATATCTAAAGGTATTTAAAATTTATGAGTATATTTATACGTGGTTATTCTGGTAAAGAGATTGAAACGTTGATATAGTTAATAATACGTATATCAAGTTGTGTGTTTATTATAGTCAGATTTACGTTAATTTTCGAATATTCAAAAGAGCTCTGTGATTAATATAACGTTATGTAGCTCAATATTTAACTAAGTAGGTTAACCAACGGTAATTTTTAAGCGTTAATTTTATAATGGTTTAGTAAAATAGAACATGAAAATATTGCATCAATATATTTGTAAATAATTACCTAAATTATTTTTAAGTTCAAAATAGTTCTATAAATTTCTAAAAATATGTGTGTGTGTGTGTTTTTTAAGCTATAAGTTATTCGTGAAGATTATAAAAGCAAACATTATTTTTTTAAATATTTAATTATAGTTTTATATATCGCCAACATTATTTACAAATATAATTTTTTTAAATATTGACCTGTTGTTTTGAGCACAATTTTTAAATGAACCATATTAAGGTGGCAGGCCTATTTGGAGAAAAAAAAGGTGATTTTTTCTGGATAGGTTTTCGGGTAGAAATAATTAAGATAATTTTTTCAAAATTGGCACTTTATTAGATTGTAAGTTGCTAAGCATTTTTTTTTCTTTTTTTTTTCCAAAATGATGCCAAGTACAGGTGCTTAAAGTTAGGCCTCACTTTTCATTGTGTGCACGATTGCAGTCTCCAACTTGTTCTGAAACATACCAAATAAAATTTTTTATGTTCGTGAAACATTTTTCTTCTAGACTGATGGATTCAAATTTTGGAAAATGGAAAATTGTGAAAATTATTTAATTTTTTTCAAAAATTGCAAATTTTTTTACATGTTTTTTTGAAGAAAAAAAAATTGGGACATTTTTTGAAAAAATCATTCCATGAATCCAGATGCCAAAAAATTAGGAAAATATCTTAATTATTTTTTGAGTTATCGTGCCCACAAATTATAAAAACGTTGTTTGGAGAAAAACGTATTTAAATTATTGTATCTTACGTCTTTCGCGGTGTCTCGCTTAATCTTCTATAACTTCCTTATTATTCAAGATATCATTATAAAAATTTTTTCCATATTCTTAAGATGTTTTCGAACCCAAAAAAAGAAAAAATCGATTTTTTTCCCTACAAACAGACCTGCCATCTTAAATTGCCTCTAACTCGATTTCTGTATATTAATTTGGTTCATTTAAAAATTGTACCCAGTACAGGTCAATATATAAAAACAATATTTTATTATAATTTTGGAATCGATCTATCAATAACGGAACCAAGTATGTTTTATTTCCTTCCCTTTTAATTTTTATTTCATTCCCTTTGGAAGGAAATAAAATTTTTTTGATAAAAAACCATTGGTTCCGTTATTGATCTATCAATTCCGAAATTGTTATAATTCATTTTTGATAAGGAACGTTAAAATCTTAAACGATGATTAAAAACAATATATTAATTTTTTTAGTTTCTTAAGCAAGAAATAAAAAAATAAGAAAATTAAATGATATTATCTTATAGCCAGATAGTAGTATAGAAATTATCTTATTTATATGTTCATACACTGAAAAAAAATTCGTTTGCCGCAAGCGAAAATATTCCTCTTGCGGTTAGCTGAATTTTTTTCTTGCTCAAACTATTGCAAATTACTCAAAACATACAGAAAATTAAAAAAATTTGGTTTTTGAAGGAAAATTGTAATTGAACTATGGATATCTTAAAACATTATGCAAGTATATGACTAAAGAGTTTTTAAATTTTTTTGAGAAAGGTAATTATTAATTCTAATTCCTACCTTATTAACTTTCAAAAATTATTTTTTTTAAATTACCTGTAAGGTTCTAATCCCTAAAAACTGGGATTCTCTCCACCAAAAATATTAGACAAAAAACAATATCCTTCTGTTTGAATCATGTGAGTCTTTAAAAAATAGTTTTTTCTGACAATGGCCCAAAAGCAAGTATTTCTCAGCCACTGGACGACTAGCAAAGACGCGTTTTCACGCCGCTGAAACAGAAAAATTTTATACGGCTCTCGGCCAAAAAAATGGAGTGCCCCAAATTGCCGATTTCCATCCCTCGGATGGCAAGTATACTACTTTAGACTTTTAAGACAACTAATACCATATTTTAAAAGGATTAAATTGAAAAAGCGAGGTTAGCGAGAACTGCATATGATAGCAAGATCTCCCTCCTATGCCCTACTGCTGTTTCAATCTTCTTAACGTTTCAGGTCATTTGATATTTTTTGAGTTAAAAAAAAAATCCGTTACCCCCAAGCGTAAAATATTACTTCCAAAGTATTAACTAAAAAAATTGTTATTAATAAATTTTAATATAATATAACGTACACATGAAAATAATATCTTTTAATATTTATTTAGAAAATTTTATTCATCGATCGCAGTACATTATTTTTAATACATTATAAGGAAATATTGATATTAGACTTGTTAAAAATTAATATATAACATATAAAATGTCTATAGTTATAAAAGAACACATATTGATCTACTATAGATGCATAGGAAAATATTTATAATTTTTCTTTTAGTACTTCATACGACAAGATAAATATTAAATATGATAAGGTTCATGTACATTGATGTCGACCCTTTGCACTTTATTTTCTAAGTGACATTATCAAAAATGATCAAATTAAAAATAAAAGGTTAGCGTTTTTGGGTAAAAAAAATTTAATTTATAAGATAAATTTATAATTTTTGTAATTTTGATTCCTTAAATAGGATGTGATCACTTCCGGAAGGATATGAATGTTTTTTTAGCCACTAGAGTTCAATTTGTGGCCCGAAAAATTAATTGTTCGATTAGGCTAGAATTTTGATGATCTTTTAGTAAAATTAACTTTAGATTGACGTAGAATAAAATTCACATATATCTTGTTAATTGGTAAGTTTCCCGGAAAAGGTATGAAAAAGGCCCGAATTAATAATGCTCAACCCATAAGAAAATAATCAATCATAAGCAATCCATAAGAAAATAACTTCTGTTATAACCAACGGCTTTTCAGGGTAATAATCAAAATTGTATAAATTTGGAATCTTGAATTTCCTAAAATTTTAACTTTTGTTTTTAAGTACTTAAATTGTATTTGAAAAATGCCCATTTATAATACTTGTAAGATTGCAATAACATGAGAAATTTCTTTTTTAAAATGAAAAAATAAATTAAAAAAATATGTAGGTAGTTACTAAACTATAAGCTTTTTTAAGCCGAAGTTAATGATCTGTCGATAAAATTGCTAACTATGAAATAAGTTTCTTTCCAGTAATTGACATAGGTATTAAAATGGTTTATAAATAAATGTAATTTTAGCTTCTTTGTATTGATTCGTATAAATATAGTTTGTGTTAAAGTACAAATGTTATAGACTATAAATAGTTGCACAATTTACAAGTAGCTATTATCTTGATGTACAATTAAGAGTTATGTTTTTTATCCTTTGATCAAAGACATGTCTTTGACAATAAATTTTAGTACTTTGTTCTATGAATTATAAATGGATAATTTACACTTCTCTATTGTCTCGTCAAGCATGCTTATCAATGTTGTATATTCTAATTATCATTTTATATACAATTATTTCTTACTACTAATTAAAATCTATACCTAATTAAAAAAATTAATTATTTTGAAATTAAGGAAATAATTTAAATTTATTTATAGAAAGTATTTTTTTTTTAATTTAATAATTAATTAATTTAATTTGTTACTATTATTTATAATTTTTATTCGCTAATAAATTTACTTATGAATAATATTTGAATAAATCTATCAGATTTTCGGAAATTCAATTATTTGAAGCTTTGCAACAAACAAAAAATAAATAAATTTTAAACCACATTTATTAATAATGCTGCTTTAGTTGAATTTTCAAGCAATTCTTTTCAAGCTAACAGCAAGCAATATCGAAAATTTGCTTATAAGGTTTTTAAGGTTAACATTTTTTTGAAGAAAATCAGAAGAGTATTCTAAAAATTGATTAATCTGTAAATGTCAAGTATTGTATTTCCGCAAGAGCCAAAATAAACAGATTAATATTTTGGTTGTTCCGTTACGTGCGTTAAATTTCTTATTAAAAATAATTCTTTTCAAGAATTTATTTTATAAGAAAATTTAAATAATTTTTTAATTAAAATTAAGATATTTTTAAGTATTTTAAGAATAAAAAATTCAGATACAATTCAAAGGAATGAGTAATGGACCATGTCATTTTTTCTATTTTAGTTTATTTATTCTTATTGATCAGTACTATTACTCATCCGAAAATACTAAAAAAAATTTAGTATATGCAATATAATCAATTAACGAATGAATTCAAGCGTACTTGTAACTCTGTAACTTTATCTCCACTGTAAAAAATAACTCATGTGATTTTACGACAAAATTAGTAAATTTAAGATTTATTTTTTCGCAAATTATTGACAAAATCATAAATATACATACAACTAAGTCGTAATTTTACGATTTTCGTCGGAAAATTGCGAATTTTAATAGAAAATTTGCTATAAACAGTTGAGAAATTAAAAGACATATTTTTGCGCCTAAAAAAGCATAGTAATGTCCACATTCCTTTTTTTACATAATTAAAAACATTTTTTATTCTTAAAATATTAATAATTATATGTGAATTCCTACGAGAAAATACGTTTTATCAGCACCAAAAATGAAAAAGATTTCTTCAGATTTATCTATTTTTTTTTTTTAATTTTATTTATAATACCTAAAAAGTTATTTTGAAAATTTAGGGTAATTCAGATACGAAAAAATCGGGATTTCACATAGAAGTGGCAAAATCTTTTTGGCATCCATGGCCGATTTCGTGTTTTTTTTGCATTCTATAGGGTCCAAACTACCAGAAAATCAAGGTGGTAGTCACGGCCTCGTAATTTTTTTTTTTTCATTTTTGGTGCTGATAAAACGTATTTTTTCGTAGAAATGCACATATACACTGTAAAAAGTAACTTTCTTATATTAACAAAAAAATTAGAACATTTTTAAAAATTAGTAAATTTTCGAAAAAAAATATTCGAAAAAAATCGTATATTTATTAAATTTAGTATATTAACAAAAAATTCGAGTATTCTCGATTTTTTTTTGTGACTTCGCAAGAAAAATTTTAAATTTACAATTTTTTTTCTCGAAAATTTACAAAAAATAGTTGTAAATTTCCGAAAAATAGTTGTGAATTTACAACTTTATTCGTAAAATCGCAAAAAAAATCGAAAATTCTCGAATTTTTCGATAATGTACTAAATTTAGTAAATTTACGATTTTTATCGAATACTTACAAAATTTTTTGAAAATTCACTAATTTTTCGGAAAAATTCTATTTTTTTTGTAAATCTAAGAAAGTTACTTTTTACAGTGTAATTATTAATATTTTAAGAATAAAAAATGTTTTTAATTATGTAAAAAAAGGAATGTGGACATTATACTATGTGTTTTTAGGCGCAAAAATATGTCTTGTAACTTTACAATTGTTTATCGCAAATTTTCTATTAAAATTCGCAATTTTTCGACGAAAATCGTAAAATTACGACTTAATTGTATATTTACGATTTTGTCGTAAATTTGCAAAAAAATAAATCGCAAAGTTAATATTTTTTCGCAAATTTACAAATATTAGTAAATGTACGATTTTTGTCGAAAAATTACGAATTTTTTCGAAAATTTACGAATTTTGTAGTAAAATCACAGGAGTTATTTTTTATAGTGTCCTTTTTTGTGTAGCAAGTTTGTAAATTCTTTATGTATCCTCTATAAGAAATCTAATATCTGAGAACTTTGGAATTATTTAGGTAAAGAATTTGACTTTATAATTTCGTAGGCTTCAAAAAAAGGCAACAGAGATGGGTCAAATCAGAAAGACCTTAAAAAGCCATGAATTTAAAAGTCTAAAAAATATTTTCTTTCATCAACAATATAAAAGATAAATTGGATTCAATTAAGTGATTCTATAAAGTACTGATTTATAAAAGAAACTAAATTTTGTTTTTCCTTTTTTCTTCGTCTATAAAATATAAAAAGTTTTGAAGGCTTATATAAAGAGAAAAAAAGTTTTCTTATTATTACTAATTAAGGGCAAGTTTTTAACTTTTTAGAAAAACTACTAAAGTACTATAAAGTTTAATCTTATTTTTCTATAAATAAATATTTTTAATCATATAAAAGATATTTTTATCACGTATATTTACTTATTATCTACTTTTGTTTCTTAACTTTCAATAATAATAATTCGATTGAAATGTTATTTTTATTTTAATTACAGAATGTCCAGATGATGATAATACAGAAAGATTTGCATGTCCTTCCCCAGATAATAAAGGTAGATATAGATGTATTGACGATCACGTTCTATGCGATGGATTTTACGATTGTTACGGAGGAGAGGATGAGGACATGAAAGCTTGTATGTTTTATAAAACCGTAAGTACTTTTAATTTTAAATTACCTTAATTACGTTAAAAAACGTGCTTTGTTTATTAAAATAAATTTTTCTATACACAGTAGTAGAAAGTAGGGTGAACTGCCCTTATTAAGAACGCCGCCAATAACGGAACACTATTTAAAAATGCATTTTTTTTTTTAAATAAATTTGAAAAATATTATGATGAAAAAATTTTTGATTTCTTTCAACATTTTTAGTTACAAATCATCTATTTAAAAATTATTATTATAATTTATTTAAATTATAAATACAGTTAATTGTCACTCAGTTCTAAAAAAGCTTTTTTACAAGCTATTCTTAGTAAATTTTGTCTTATGGAACTTTAGCACTAATAGGCTTTATTGATAATTAAAAAATTTTTGTAAAATTTTTTTTGTAAAATTGACTAACATTATTGTTAATTTTCACTTTTTTATTTATTAAATTCCTTAATTTTTTTTTTTTTTTAATAAATATTAGTGTTCTTGCATAGACATGAAAATTCAGATCATACGCGTAAAATAGAACAGTTTTGTAAAGAGCGTTCTTTGTATATTTTTATCTAAAATAAAAAAACAATAGCTTAACTTTTGTTTTTATGTGTTCATTAATTATAAAAAAATTTGTGTGTAAGATACTTTAAGCTAGTTAATAAAAATACAAATGCAAATTTGAAAAAAGCTTTAAACACCTAATATTAGATTGTAATTAAAAGTAATTTTAAAACAAAATGTTTATTAATATAAAAAATATTATTTAATAAATTTTACTTTTTCATTTGTTTATTTTTCTGTTTATGATAATAAAAATTTAAAAATAAAAAGGCATTTTTCAATCCTGTTTCGATTTAGGCAAAACCCTGTTCTCTTACTGGCAGAAGTGTTCTTTTATTCAGTTTTTTTCCGTTGCTTCAAAAATTATTAAAAAAAGTATTTTAAACATTAAATACAGGCAATTTTTTTTTTTTTTACTTAACAGAATGTATAATATTTTTAAATTTACAGTTTTTAAAAAGTAAGATCAATTAGATTTATTTTAATAACGAAAAAAATAAGCACCTATCTTAAGCGTTCCACTATACCTCTGTTCACCCTAACTTCGTTAAAATTTTACTCGTTCATGACAAATTATTACTAAAAAACACGTAAAAGCGTATACAATTTATTGCTTTTAGTCTGGGTAAAACTTAAAATTATTCTCTTCTTTAATTGAAATAACATGGAAGACCACTATATTTGGAGAGCCAAATAACAAATGTAGTTACGAAAAGGATTATTATGTTGAAAAAACATCTCCAATATCTTCCATATTTATGAGCCTAGAAATAAAAAATTATAACCGGTTTGTGTAACTACGTAACCAACGAGCATGGAACATGTTTACTCATAATAGTAATAAATCCAAAAACCCAAATTACAATAAATCCTGAAATATATACTAACCTAAGTCCATAAACTTAAAGTATTCTAAGTTGTTGTTGTTATCAGGGCCTGACTCCCACTTCAAATTATTCTAAGTCCCTAAATCGAAAACATTCTAAGCCCATTTCACCCCCTCCCCTAAAAGCGTCAATTTTCACCCCCCCCCCTAAAAACGTCACTTTTTCACCCCCCAGCCGAGCCAAACTTTTTCTAATACCCCATCCAATGAACATGTTCCATGTTAAAAGACTCCGTGTTATAAGATTGACCAAGTTTTCCAGTTGCTATAATTTTTTTTGGACAGCTGTCGACTTTTAAGTCCCGTAGACTGTATTTTTTAATCTTGAAGTTTAAACTCGTTTGCTAACTTGTAAGCTAATTATACATAAATATTGTGTATACAGGGCTTATATGAAAAGATATAAATTCACGGCTATCTTCTAAATAAAACTGACTTTGTATAAAAGTGGCATGCTTTTTCCGAGAAAAGGTCTATAAAGTCCAAATAGAGCTTTTAGAGTGGAACTGTATTTTATTGGTCATTTCTTATACCACCGAAGTTCCATAAAAAGAAATCAAATTTAAGATTCAAAATTACATAAAAATAAGAATACTTGACTCTTTGCTGTATCATAGTAAATATAAATATATTTAAAAAATAGTCAACAAGATAGTAAATATAGCTATATAATGAATATAGCAAATATAGTAAATAATATAGTAAATAAAGTAAACATAAATATAGTACACAAGTATAGATTATATAACTTTTACGACTAGAGTGATATAATAATACCGACGAATCGTAAAATATAATGTAAAATAGGATCTTTAATATTAGTCAACAGTAAGCGAAAGAAAATTTATTAAAATAAACACAGCTTCACAGTCAAGATTTATTGGCTGTTTAATTTGTTAGAAATACAATTTAATACTTTTCTTGAATTGCGAAAATGATGAGAGGTCTCAGTAACAGGGCGGTATAGAATTTTTATGATTTGCATAATTAATTAGAAAAGTATTCTTTCCAGAGTAAGCTAACATTGTATTGATTTTAAGATCTATGCGGGCTCCTCTGGTAGACTTATCTTGATGAGATTGTAAAAAGGAAATTTAATATTACTAGAATTTTCAAATAATAATAAAATTCCGCAAAATTAAAATTTCTAAAAACCACTTGTGGATTTCTCAGGTAGGGTTGTAAAATACTTAAGACACTAATAAATGCACAAAAAAAATTTTCGAAAAGATAATAATAATTACATAGCCCCACAAAAAAAAAGTTCTGAACTTTTAGTCTGATTAAGTTTTTCTGACGTATTTTGATTTGCTAAAAACGAATCTGAAGTCAGAATTTCCGTTTACCCCTCAAAATTTTGCGCTATTGCCAAAAAACTCATCTAAAATGTCGATTTTTCAATATAAATTCAAAAAAGCTGAGAAATAAAATAAAATTACTCAAAGATGGTCACATCACGCTCGCAGCATGGATTTTGAGTTGTTCAAATCAAAACTGACAAAAAGAAAATTTAAATTAGTCCTGCTTAGACTTTAAACACCCCCAAAAATCCCCTAAAGCCTTAAAGTGGGAATATATTATGTCTTTGATAAAAATTTTAATTTGATTTCTATTCTTAGGTTCTTTGGGGTAGTAAAACTTGAAAATGCTAAGACTTAAATAATATCTTAGTCCTATTCCCGCCAAGTACCCCAATAACTCCTTATAAATCCCCCAACGGGGGCAAATATACTGATTACATAAAACTTTTAATTTTATGTTTATTCGTTGGTTTTTTGGGTCACTGAAACTGAAAATGCTAGCAGAAAAAATAATAACTTTCTCCTACTTTCCCCAATTACCCCAATTGCTCCTTATTAACACCCCATGGGGGCAAATATATTGATTAAATAAAAATTTTAATTTTATGTATATTCGTAGGTTTTTTGGGTCACTGAAACTGAAAATGCTATCAGAAAAAAATAATATCTTACTTCTACTTTCCCAAAATTCTTGGATAGCTTCATATAAATTCCCCCCATAAGAACAAATGTACTGATTAAATAAAATTTTTAATTTTATATTTATTCTTATGTTTAAGTACATTGTAAGTTGTAAGGGTTTATGCAGGGCACTCTTGTGCCTCCTCATTACGATGTATTTTGTATTTAAATTTCCTAAAGGAAAAAAATTCCTATGGAATAAAATCCAATAAAATCCAATCAATTAAAAGGAATTGCAAAACTTCTTATAAAAGTCAGACTGTGTGCAGATCATTTGAGAGTAAGGTCAAGAGATACTATAAAAAAATGAGTAAAATAAAATATTTCACCCAATAACTTATTACAAACAAATTTTTCCCAAATTTTGTCAACAGTAATTTTCTCATGAAATTATTGGAATTTATTCCATATGGATTTTCTTCCTTTACGAAATTTAAATTCGAAACTTATAGTATTGAGGAGGCACGAAAATTCCCTTGTATGGACACTTAAAACTTAAAATGTACTTACATTTTCAGATACAGTAACTTAGGTAACATAAGCAAAAGAGAGAAGAATGAGAGAGAGAAAAAAAGAATACATTTATTTGGGGGGGTTTATAAGGGGCTTTATTGTGGCACTTAAGGAAAGTTGGAGTAAAATATTTTTATTTTGACTAGAATTTTCAGTTTCAGTGATCTAAAGAACCTAAGAATAGATATAAAATTAAAGAGAGAAATCGCAATCAAATATAGTGGTCGAAGAAGAAGTAAGTGCTGCATGGAGCGAAATCAACTACGAAGGATTTTATCAAGATCAGAAAAAACCTATTTTAATAAATCAAGAATCCTTAAGCGATTTAATTAGAGACTTAGGATTCGACAAATATACATCATAGTTGTTGGAATCTCGTTTAGAAGGATGCAATCTTTCAGAAAATAAAACACATGTAACTTTTTATAAAAAAAGAGAAGAGTCATTTTTAAAATTAAAAAAAAAAGGATTCCCTAGTTTATTGCTGTGATATAGAAGGTCTAATGAATCATATGAAGCCATATACTTATAAGAAAGAAGAATGGCGTCTAATTTATAATGATAAAAAAATGATTTTGATTCTTTTAGGGCAACAAACTGGATGTACGAAAATTTCTTGTTTTTTGTGCTTGTGGAATAGCAGGGACAGACATATGGGAGAACACATATTAGAAAAAAATAATATTATACATGAAAATTTAGTTGAGCCAAAAAAAATATTAATCCCACCGCTTTTTTTAAAATTAGTACACAAAGCAATTTGTGAAAGCGCTAAATAAAGATAGTAATTGTTTTAACAATTTATTTCAAAAATTCCATAATATTTCCGAAGCAAAATTAAAGAAGGCGTCTTTAATGGTACCCAAGTACGAACTCTACACAACGATAAACATTTTGTTTTAAGGCACTTAAGGGAAGTTGGAGTAAGATATTATTTTTTTCTGCTAGCATTTTCAGTTTCAGTGACCCAAAAAACCTTCGAATATACATAAAATTAAAAATTTTATTTAATCAGTATATTTGCCCCCATTCGTGCGCACGCTTGTCACTTCTCTCCCAAAACTGATACTTTATCAAAAAACCAAAAATTTTATATGACGTAAAATTTAAGGATGTATCTCAGTGGATTGAAAGAGAGAGAGAGAGAGAGAGGTCTTTTCGGACCTCTTTCTTTCTCTCGCGAGTTTTGTATAAGATATCCCTAAGTGTTTTGGTCCGAAAAGAACTCTCTCTCTTTCAATCCACTGAGATACGTCCTTAAAATATTTTTCGATCCTTACAAGGTTTAAAAAATGGAAGAAGGAGTGAGGGTTGTCATTACTGGGCCATTTTAGGTTTTTCCTGTTATGTGCTAATCATGTTTTATTTCGAATAAGCATCTTATTTCCCTATTTGACAGTCTCTGAAGTTTTGTGAAAAGTTCAAGGGACATGTTCTGATCCTGATTATGATCCAATTTCTACAAGACTTTTGAGAGAAAACATAACAAGGCAATTGGTCTGAAGTCCGAAGGGGATGATGGTATCTAGACCTTTTTCAATGCAAGGATGTGAGATCTTTTCCATGATTCAGGAAAGGCACCATCTTTTATTGATGTATTAAATAGTTTAATTAGATGCATAGCAATTGATGGTAACGCTTTTGCAACTACACTTTAGGGAATCCCGTCATCACCTTTGGCTTGGGATTGATAATCAGAGAATTCTAAGATGACATAGTTAATTGTAATGACCTTAAAGGCAAAACAATTTTGAGGAGCCGAAGAGATTAAATTAAAGAAATTCGGAAAAAAAGGGTTAATTACTTCAGGTAGGAAACCGCGAATCGTATGACTAGATTTGGAAATATAGTCTAAATCTCTTATTTCACTCCAAAACTGTTTTCGTTTGTATCTAAAGAGTTATTTATTCTATTGTGCATGTAACACAACGTGTCAGTATTTTTCTCAGTCATGTCAGCTATTCAATAAGTAATTATTTTAATCCTGTCCTTTCTTAACATCTGTGATTGGCATCTCGTTTTGAAATGAGTAAGTTTAGTTCAGTGTCAATCCAAGGATATAAAACTTTCTTTGGATTTAAGTCTTTGTCTGGTGTAAACTGGTTTATTGCCTTTTTTAAGTTGTTTATTAATAGAGCAAGTCCTTGTTCAGCATCGAATTTGTCATTAGTGGTAAAGATTGACCAATCTGGATCACGCAAGTAGGAGTTAAGATCTTGTGATGTTATATTATTGACGCTTTTATATGAGTAGTTTGTATTAAGTGGTGATGGACAGAAGATGTCAATAGTTGCAGTAACGATGTCATGTCTGCTTGCGTTAAACAACCTTGGTTTAAATTTTTCTTCAATCTAGAATGACTAAACAATAATATATTTTTTTATTTTATAAAAACGTTCATACTGCTATTTTATAAAATTTGAAGTTATCATTTACCTCTGAATTATATATAATAAATATATGAAGAAAAAAATTTTACCATTAATTATAATTTATAATTCAACTATTAATTTTTTTTAAAATTAAATACCTGAAGTTAAAAGCATAAAAATTAATCGTCCTATGTTTAAATGATTAAATATATCCAGGTATAACTGGGTTATTATCATTCATAAAGGATAAAATTTAATTTACACAATAAATATTCATGCTACATTTTTTTTATTTTTTTTTTTGTAAGCTTTACTTTTTCACATTATTTTAATGAAGAAAAAAAATAAAAAATGTTAATATTTAAAAAAATATATAAATATTCATGAATAAAATAAAAATTATTGTTATTGATAACAATATTTTTATTAAAAATTCATCACGTATGAAATAAAATACGTGTCAATTCATAAAACGCATACATATGTTATCTGTGCGTAAACAATATAAAAAATTTTTTATTGAAAATAAATTATAATACACTTTAGATGCACTTTTCTTTTTTCATAAAATAATTCTTAAATTTCAAGTATAATATTTCAATAAAAAGCAAAGACAATAATAAAAAGTGAAAAAATATCTTATTTATAAGGATTTAAAAACAAAAGTAAGTTTATTTTTTCAGTGCCATTATAGATGTACGTGACCTCATAAAAAGAATAAGAAAAATACTTGTTATTATAAGACAGATTCAAATATAAAAAAAGAAAAAAAAATTGTTTAGTTCTTTTGTGTATAAAAAAAAAGGTAAAATGCTTTACCATGGAAAAAAGTAACTAAAAAAAGAGTAAACTCGTACACGTATAAATGAAAGAGCTTTTTGGTATATAAAGAGGATAAAAAGCTTTAATACATGTAGACGCGTACAACGTAAAAATAGTATATAGAGTGAGAAAAAAAAAAGTCATTCCGAGGCCATTCAAGCACGCGCTTAAGCTTATCTGTGGAGACACATGTCGACACGTATATTCCGCAAATGACAAAAAATAATACCAACCATAGAAAATCCCTTATAATTTAACTTCTTTTTACCTTTTTTTATTATACCAATCGATTTTAATAAGAATAAATTTTAAGGGTTTTTTTTCTACTTTAATTTTAAATTATTATTTTTATTTATTTTTTTTATTTTAAATCAAAACAATTTTCTTTATCTTTTTCAAACTATCAAATTCTAGGAATAAACGCCAAAGTTTTATTAACAAAAAAGTTTATGTATATGTCGCAGGCGTTTTGTTGTTTTCCGTCACTTTGTAAATAGCCTAGGCGATTTATGAAGTGACGAGGCCGGATTAGGCACTTTGTATTTTAAAATAAAAATATAATTTTTAAATAAAAATTACCATAAAAATAACGAAAGTACTAGTCATTTTGTAGCGAGTGAAAAGGATTATTTTAAGAGGATTAAAAAAATATAAAAGTACTAGTCGTTTTAGAGTTTTGAAAATTTATCATTTAATGACTCATTCAATCTCATAATATAAATATAAATAATATTAAAAAATTATTAGCAATATTTTTCAAACGTATTTTTGTATTTTAATAAGAAAGTTAACTATGTTTTATTTGCGCATGTTGATTTACCATGGCATCGTGAATTACATAAAAGTTTGTTTTTAAAACATGAACATTTTAAGATTTAACACTTATTTTTTAATGCATTTGCTAACACCCTGGCCACCAAAAATAGAAATTTTACAGCTGCTTCTCGCAAAGAAATACCTTCTTTTTGAAGAGGCTCATTTATTTCGATTTCTGTTGGCTGTAATTCATTCCGCAGGTACCAATTATTTAAGGTACCAGCGGTAGTTGAAATTTGATAAAGTTCATTCCGAAAATCTACGACAGCCTAGAATATTATGGGCATCTAAAGGTCCGCGGTCAACCTTAGGTACACCTACGAAAACCGTTTGCCCAATATTAAATGGACAAAATTTTTTATTACTGTTTTGTAGCATGTCTTCAGCTGCTCTTTTCATACCATTATAAGCTTCGTTAATACGAACGTTAATAAACACGAATAAAAATAAACAAGTTTTAATTGCGAACAAAGAAATTAGAAAGTGACTAGGCTATTTTAAATTTTCAATAAACGTAAATAAACAAATATGAGATTGATAGAGGCATAAAATGATAAATTTTCAAAACTTTAAAACGACTAGTACTTTTATATTTTTTTAATCCTCTTAAAATAATCTTTTTCACTCGCTACAAAATGACTAGTACTTTCGTTATTTTTATGGTAATTTTTATTTAAAAATTATATTTTTATTTTAAAATACAAAGTGCCTAATCCGGCCTCGTCACTTCATAAATCGCCTAGGCTATTTACAAAGTGACGGAAAATAACAAAACGCCTGCGACATATATATCGTAAGTTACAAACTCATATTACCAAACACTGTAATCGTATTACAAATATTACTTTATTTTCAATTTTACTTTAATTCAGTTTGCTTTTTTAAACTCAATTCTTCTATGTTCCAATTTATACTTCTTTCTAGGGCACAAAGTAATAACTCATTTTATATTACTTTTATTTAATACCATTCAAATTTTTAAATTTTCTAAAGCCAAATTTAAAAATACGGTACACTGAAAAAGAAATCCTGTTGTTGCAACCAGAATTTTTCCGGTTACCGATATTGATATTCCAATTACTACTGCGAATATCTCGGTTCCTCGGTTCTCGATACCGGAATATCAGGTGTAGCAATCAGAATTTTTTCTTTTAAATGGTTGCAAATGACATAAGCCCTAAAAAAAAGGGTTTTAAAAAATTTTTTTCTTCAAATTTTTTCACCCGCAATATCGTGGTAATCGGAATTTAATGAAAAAAACTCACTTTTTTCACATTTTCTTTAGGTACAAGACGTTTGTAATTACAGAAAAATAATTTTTTTTTTTTTTTAGCGATTATTTGAAATAAAAGAAAATCCGGCTGCCATATCCGGAATTTTTTTTCAGTGTATAGCCTTTCCATTAAAATTTTATAAATAAGCTTAATCTTTCAACAAATAAGTATGTCGAGATTAAAATTATTTAGAATTACTTAATATCAAGAAAATTTAAGCATTAAGTTTTAGAAAAAAAAAGTTCTACAAAAGTAATTTATATTAAGCTTCTTCAATTATCTTCATGATCTTGCTGAAGATATCTTGAAAAATCAAAACATTTTAAATCGTTTTAAATTTAACGCAAAGATTCAAGAATAGTACAAGAGATACCCCAAATGTACGATCTCTCTTCCATTATTTTCAAACCTCATTACACTAATGTGGTTTTCATAAGATGTTTTATCATTTTCTCATCTTTTTACAAACCATGAGGTCAAACAGTTTGAAATTTACTGCAGAGTATTTCTAAAATGAATTGTGCTATATGTATAATACCGTTTTTGCCATTCTTTATATATCTTTAAAATTTTATTTTAAAAAAGGATAATTTTATAATTTTCGACAATAAATTTATCTGATTATAGTATAAGAAAACAAAAAATGCCCTATTTTTGTGGTAAATTCCATTTTAAATGGCCGTAGAAAAAATTGACTATTATACCCAAATAAAAATTGTTTTAAAATGGGATATGTTCATAGAGGGAGGTATTCGAAAAAAGATCCATATTCAGGGAGAGGGTCAAATGAACTTAGAATAACTTTGGTTCTAGGACTTATAAAAATTAGAGTTTATAAGCAAACATGTCACAAACTAGTTCCAAGTTTTTTATTACTTTTTGACGATCAAATTTTTATAAAATGAAATATCAGATTCGAGAAATTAAATAGTAATAATTATCCTCGTTATTTTTAATATGGAGCATGTTTATAGGGAGCGGTGTCCTGGGAATCCGTAAATCAAGAGAGAGGATCAAATGTGTCCCATTTAAGGGAGGGGGTCAAACTGGACTTAGAATAAATCCGGTTTAGCGACTTCGAATAATTCAACTTTATAATTTGGGTTTTGAATCTTAATCTTTAATAAAGGTGATAAATACAAATTATATAAATAATCGCAACGATACATTTTTTGGAAGACTATTGAATTTTGAATCATATCACCGAACATAAAAAAATTGGCATTACTTACAACCTAATTGACAAATCAGTTATACTTGCTGACAAAAAATTTTGACAAAGATAGACATAGAATTTGACACAAAATTTAGTGAAAATTTATTGATACTGAATGATTATCCTAAAAAATTCATTAATAAATGTGTAAAAAAGAGGTTAGAAGTATTTCAACAGGGAAGGTGTAATACAAGTGATACTAGTGATACGGGGCAGCTGCGGGTTGACCTTAGAGCTAGAATTTATGCCATACTTCCAAAAGTTAGAATACCGCATAAATACGGTCTTTACGAAAATTTCAATAGAATATTAAAAAAACAAAATATAATACTAACAGCTTACATGAAAGATAATTTAGCATGTGTTATTAAAAGAGGTAAAAATAAAACAAAACTATTGCATAATGTTAATTTAATTTACAAGATAAAATGTAATAATTGTCCAGCCACATATGTGGGACAAACAAAAAGAACACTTTTTCATAGAAAAGAGGAAGACGAAAAAGATATATTTTATAAAAGAGACAAATCGGTCTATCACAATTTTAGATTTTGAAAGCAATTTTTATAGGATAAATATTTCTGAAAAACTTGATATTCTAATACAAAAAAAACCTATTAATAATAAAACAGACATAAGACCGTAAACGCAAGCTTTAAAACACTGCTTCATAGAGCATCAAGAATATTAAAATAGTAAAATTTAATGGTTATGTATTAAGCTTTTTTTTAATATTCATACACATTTTTTTATGTTTCATATCAAAAATATCTAAATCTAAAATAATAATTAAAATGGTTTTTTAAATAATAACAGAAAAAAAAGTTTTTTTATAATTCATAAAAAAAAATTTTAAACGGGTAAAAATGACAGTATGATGAATTATTTTTAATGTAGGGTATATGAATGTAATAAAAAAAATGGTTTATTTCTTAATACCGATAAGAATAATTGAAATAAAATATTAAATTAAAAGGTCTATCACCTCTATTTCTCATTTAAATAACACGGGGTTTTTCTACTTTTTTTTCAAAATCCTGCCAAATTACAAAAAAATTATGAAATTGAATGTACCCTACGAAATTTTTTTTATTTTCACATATACTTTGAAGTTGCTTAGAGAGAAAAAAAATTATTCCTTAGGCTGTAGTAAGCACTAACTTTGAGTCTCAATTATGAAAAAAAGGTGTTTTTTTTTAATCTTTATAAATAGGTTAAACACTTTTATTGTGCAAAATAAATTGTAAAACTACCTTAAAACTTTATATTTTTCAAGTATTTATTGTTCAGTTTACAATTTTTAAGGTGTTTCAATTGTTTATGCTACTAAAAACTCGGGTCATTAATGTTGACACTAGTGTGTAAAGTTTTTCGCCCATGTTGCTTAAGATATTTTTTGCCTACCTGGGCGTAAAAAGAGTGCAGGAAAATTACACTCAAGTTTTACGCCCGGAAGGGTATATTCAGGAACTTTAGTGCTATAATGATTTGACAGATTTTTATTGACTGCTTATCATGCCATTATTTCAAATTTTTTTAATTAATTTTTTAACGTTTAAAATTTCATTCCCTCGAAATTGATTATTCCAAGGCTTGTTTCTTAAAACCCTGGGTTTTACACGTTAAACACTAAAAATGAATAGAACTCCTAGGGAAATTTGTGAATACACAATATTTGTTAATTATAAGACGTAAAATGAAAATTATATTTTACTATATAATAACGATAATTATATTTTATTGTTTCAGACAAAAGCACACCTTGACGTCCTAGCGGATGCATTACTACGATGGGCTAGGGGTCGTTAATATACAAACGTATATGTATAAATCTTCATCAGAAGCTCAAGAACATATCACGAATTATAAAATAAAGAAGAAAAAAAAAGCGACTTGAATTTTCGCGCAAAGTGTTATATACTTCTCTCATCTCTTCATCAACGTCTAAGTATATACTAGAAAATAAAAAAAAATAAAAAAAAAAAATAAAAAAAAAAAGAATAAAACGTTTACTTTTTCGTAAATGCGATAAATAAGAAACCCTATTATATATAATAAAAATAATAATAATAATAATAAGCCTCTTTTATGATGTTATATATCTTTCATCTCTTTTGCGATGCTCTTTACATGCTCTTAATTCTTATGATTTTTCATTAAATTGTTTCCTTTTAAGAATTCTTTAGTTTTAACTACACTTAAAAAAATAAACGATATAGACTTTATTATACAATAAGCGCGTTCGATACTTTTCTTTTTTCAATGTGAGCTTTATATATATAAATTTTATTCTTTTGCATTGTTATGTCACGACTCAAAAAAGTGAAATTCTACCTCGAAATGATATAGGACTGATGTCTCGAATTGAAAAAATCTTAATAGAAAAGTACCTTTACGTCGTTCTGACTATTTTTATTTATTTTATTTCTAAAATGTTAAAAAATATTGAATATATATATTTCTTACAGCGTATATAAAAAAAGAAAATTATATATATATATATATTTATATACATAAATACGACAGGTTTTTTCTCAATTTTCTCTACTCTAAATCTTGACCCAAAGTAAAAAGACTTAAATGGAGTTAAATTAAAAATGAAATGGTCGAATTTTTTAATTTATGCAAACTAGTCTTCTTAAGGTGTTTAGTTTGAGTTCCCATAATTGAATTACTAAAAACAAGGTTTTAAATTAAAAATCAAAAAATTTGAAGTAAAGTAGGTTTAATCTAAATTTTTCGAACTTCTAGATTAACTTTACTTTCAACGCATGATGATTTTATTTTCTTATATCTGGGTAATAGAAAATTTAAATAAAAATAAAAATAAGACATTATGAACAAATTTAGTATTTAATTTATTATTTCAATTTTGTTATTTTAAAACTTTGTATTTGTTACCATTCAAAGAGTTTTAGTTAAAAAACATATTGAGGACTTTTTAGCATAAAAAACTAGTCCTCATTTCTATTTGATTTTGGATAAAGAATATGATTGAATTGAGAAATCATCACCTAAACATGTATATAAATATATATAGTATATTGTTATTCAAGTGTACTTATATATTAGACCGGTCGCAATTTTAAAAAAATGTCCAAATTTTTGGTTCCCCAAAGATTTTCTTTACCAAAAAGAGAGATTCTGAAAATTTCAGTATCTTTTTAATACTAAAACAACCTCAAAAGTAAAAAAAAAAATATATATATAAAAATACTACTCGGACTAATATATATGTGTAAAAATGATAAATATAAATTATATTTCTAAATAAACATTAAAAAAAAAGTATGTTAAATTGTTAATTAATATAATGTTGATAAATATTGAAGTAACCTAATATATATAAATTCTTAATCAATAAATAAAAAATTCTATTATAAAAAATTAATGGTTACTATGAAATACATTACTGAAAATAATATATTCTTTCTTTTTTATTTCTTTATTTCTTTTTTACTTTGAAGAAACCAAAAAAAAAAGTATTGTTACGAATAATAGAAAAACTAAACATGAAAATACAAAATAAAATAAGCGAAATATCACAATCAAATTTTTAATCTCATAATCATAAAAATATATAAATTAAAAAAAAATGAATATAAAGAAAATTTTTTTTACATATACTCTAAGCCCATAATTTATATATAAATGAGGCTAAAGATAAAGTTGCAAGACTGATATATTAAAAAATAATATTATTTGTTAAATAAATGAATAAATGTAAAAAAAATCTATAATTCATCATTTATCCGAATATTAATAAATATGAGAGAAAATATATATATAGATATATATATAGTCAATTCAGTGTGAGATTGGTCATAAATATGAATAGGTGATCAAATCAAATATATACTGTGGCTAAATTATTTCAACTGCATATTTATATATATATATATATTTAATATTTATATATATATATATATACGCAGTAGTTGTAGTAGTTGTTGTAAATTCAATTCAATAAAGTTAAATATTATTTCACCCTATGTAATTTAACATTTTGACATTTAAAATACTTATTTTTTTTTTCACCGAATTTAAAAATTATTTTTACTTTCGAAATAATAAAATTTTATATTTATTTAATATTGATAACAATTAGATTTTCTCGTATAAATTGATTGATTCGAGATTTGTATAGGAAAAGGAAGAAAAAAAAATTATATTCAACGCGATAATATTCCATATCTAAAAATCTATAACTTTGTATATGGATGAATTTTTTTATTTCTTGGTATATAACTGAAATTAAAATGTTAGGCAATTATAATAAACGAGATATTTTAAACTCTTAACGAGTTTTGATGGAATAGATGATTAAAGTTATTGGAAATTCTCTAGACGAAATCTAGATTTGGTATATTTTGATATTTTTCACCATATGGAAAGTTTCTTCACAGTAGGTTTTTTTAGTTTCTGAACACAAATTTTGGGTCCCGAGGTTTTAGTCAAGGCGCCAGCAATGTTAAATGCATCCAAAATTTTTTTCAGCACTAGAATGGATGCACCTCATTGAAACTTATGTATTTTTGGTCGATGAAACCGATTTTGAAGGTTTCATCCATTTTCGGATGGACAGTTTTGAGAAGTGGACGCTATATACTAAAAAATCGGAGAAAAATTAGCAAGATTGGTGATATCTTGAAAACAATAGCTAATTTAGCCTATTTTGGGTACCCCAATAAGGTTTTCGGGGTCACTGATCACGATTTTGAAGACAGATTTATAAAAAACAAAATGGCGGACTCAAAATGGCGTGTTTCTAACCTCAGAAACGGCTATTTATGCTGTTTTAAGCATATTTACGTTGTCTAATAAGTTTTTCGGACCAGTTATAAGGATTCTGAGGTCATATTTTTAATTTTCAAAATAGCGGGCTAAAAATGGCGGATTCCTACCCTCAAAATCGATAATAAATGCTATTTTAAGCATTAAAATGTGCGAGTGTTAAATTAAAATGTGTTACATTTTAAGTTTTTGGGATCGGTGATTACGATTCCGAGGTCAGATTTTTAATTTTCAAAATAGCGGGCTAAAAATGGCGGATTCCTAACCCCAAAATCGACAATAAGAACTATTTTAAGAATTTAAACCTCATAATCGTGATCACCGACCCCAAAAACTTAAAATGTAACACGTTTAAATGCTTAAAATAGCATTTATTGTCGATTTCGTGGTTACGAATCCGTCATTTTTAGCCCGCTATTTTGAAAATTAAAAATCTGACCTCGGAATCGTGATCACCGTCCCCGAAATCTTAAAATGTAACACGTTTTAATGCTTAAAATAGCATTTATTGTCGATTTTGAGGTTATGAATTTGCCATTTTTAGCCCGCTATTTTGAAAGTTAAAAATATGACCTCAGAAATTTTATTAGACAACGTAAATATGCTTAAAACAGCATAAATCGCCGTTTCTGAGGTTAGAAACACGCCATTTTGAGTCCGCCATTTTGTTTTTTATAAATATGTCTTCAAAATCGTGATCAGCGACCCCGAAAACCTTATTGGAGTACCCAAAATAGGCTCAATTAGCTATTGTTTTCAAGATATTACCAATCTTGCTAATTTTTCGCCGATTTTTTAGTATATTGCGTCCATTACTCAAAACTGGCCATCCGAAAATGAATGAAACCTTCAAAATCGGTTTCAGCGACCAAAAATACATAAGTTTCAATGAGGTGCATCTATTCTAGTGCTGAAAAAATTTTTGGATGCATTTAACATTGCTGGCGCCTTGACTATTTTTTATGATTTAAGAATTTCGCACTCTCAAATTTTGTAATCAGCGACCACAAAAACTATAGTACAAAATATCTCCATATAATCGGCAATATCAGCTTACCTCTCCACATTTTGAATGGAGTAAAATAACAGTATCTGAATTTTGAAAATTGAAATCACAAAACTTTTTCAAAAATAATGTAAAATTCGTAATAATAATTAAATATCAAAAAAATGAAATGTGGACATACTTTTTAGGAGCTTGAATACGAGTATTCGAGGGGCTATCGTCTTGAAAATTAAGAATTTGAATTTTTTTGATTTTTCGTGATATTTTGTGATTTTTTTTGGTAAAAACCGCTAAATATTATATTGAATAATAAATAATAGATTTTTGAGGTTTAGGGTGAGTCATATAAGGCTAAAAAACGCAAAAAATCGCGAAAAATCACGAAAAAAATCACAAAAAATCATTATAAGGCGAAAATAAACCATCTAAACTAGTAACGATTCATGACTGAGGTACAAACAAGTCAAAATCAGAAAAAAATCCAAAAAAAATTTTTTAAATCAAATTCGTGATTTCCAAGACGATAGCCCCTCGCAAGTATTTTTGTTTTCAATGATATAGATATAAATATTTAACTTTGATCGACACGATGCCTAAAGTCAAAAAATTTTGCTTAGAATTAATTTTTAAAATAATATCTATATATTTTAATTTTCTTCAACTAAAAAATGAAAAAATTCACCCATGTATAATAAAAAAATGAAAAAAATAAAAATCTCATAAATATAACATAAATTCTATCTTCTATTATAAATTTAAATTATTTATTAAAATGAAAAAGAAAATATATTGTAAATATAAAGTGTATTTAAATATAAAATATATAAAAAGTTTAATTAATGTAAAATCATAAAATCTAACTTTTCAAATTAAAAAATTTATTTATTTATCTTATTTTGCTATAAAATTCAAGCTGATTTCTTTGAAAAGAAAGAAAAATAATAATAATAATAATAATTATATAAATATTAAACTTAAATATTACTTTCTTTTTTTTTCTTTTCAACTTGTGTAATTACATTTTTTATTTTCATACTCAAAACAAAACAAAAAAATCAAACTTTTTTTAGTAGGTCATTATTACACAATAAGATTTCACAAGTCGTTCAATACTTTATTTACGAAAATAGAATAAAATGCTTTATCTTTCATGACATTTTTTTTTATTTTATTTTTTTCTCATTGTTAATAAAAATAAAAATTATTAATTAAAACATACGTAATTAATTTTAATTGTATAATAATAATTTAATTTTTCTTTTACGTAATTTTTAATTACGTCCTTTTATTAAAAATAATATAATATTCATTAGCCTGATGGTTGATAATAAATAAAAATCTTTAATTTTTTATAACTTAAGTGCTAAAAGATGTCGAAAATTTAGCTCTTTTATGTACTTCCAAGCAATTCCGTTTTAATAGGCTCGAAGGCACTTGGAAATGAGTAAGTGAGCTATAATTTTGATCATTTTAATTTTTTTCAAAAGCCAATTAAACTGTTAAAAGCAAATTCTGTAAATTTACAAAATGTATTTTTGAATCCACAAAAAAAAATTTGCTAGTAAATTCACGATATTGATTGAAATTTACAAATTTTATCGCAAATTAACTATCTTTTTCGAAAATTAATTAGAGATTTTATTTAGGCTAATATATATGTTATGTATGAATAATTAATTTTGTTGTATCACAAAAGATAGAGTGATTCTTAATAATAATAAATGATCGTTTAAAATTTAGCACGTAAGTTTATATGATAATGAAATAATCATCGTCTTCTGTTACTATCTCTTTGCATTTATAAAACATATCTTTGCCTTAGTGATAGACGATCCATTCGAATTTACATAACCTATTGAAGTTAATTTTTTTGGTTACAAATAAATTTGGCCAACAAATTGTTGATCAACAATTGTTAAACAATAATTGCTTTTCTTACGTCATTACTTATGAGAAATTCATAGGAATTCTCGTTACTCATTACGCAGTAATAGCGTCAGTATCAGTGTTTTCCTCATTGTTGTCAGCAATTTTTACTCAAAGGGATCTAAAAGCAAGGGAACAATCTGTAATTTAAAAAAAAACTGATTTAACTGGGATCAATGTGTAAAAATAAGGCACCTTGTCAATTTTTAAGTTCCTAGGCTCATAAATGGTTTCGAATTGGAAGTTATTTTTCGATTATTAAATACTTTCCTATTGGCAATTAAAATCTGAGCTTACTTTTAGAATTTAACTTTTCTACGTTCTAGATAAAGCAAAAAATAATTTTCCAAGGTAAGAATATTTAAAAATCGAAAAATAGCTGCTGTTTAAATTCTAGGACCATAAAATTATTTGCATGATGTCGTAATTTTACACAGAATTTTTTTTTAATTCTAAACTTTTACCTTGCTTTTAGGTCAGCTGCATAAAAAATTGCAGCTGGTATATTATAAAATACTTTAACGAATATACAATGATGTATGAATTTCACACAGCCTTTCATATTGTTTAATTATCAATTTAGTTTTTGAAAAAAATTCTATCAAGAAATTTTTTAAATGTACCTGGGTAATTTCGAAGTTTCAAGTAAAACAGATTTAGAAAAAGTTATTTCCTTCATAACATAAATTCAAAAATCCTAAATTTTTAAATGAAACTAATCAAAAAATTATTAAAGTCTATTTTTAGAATGATAGTACCAATAAGCATTAAATTATTTTTAGAATGAGTTTGCTCTTATAACTTGTATATATATATTATCAAATCACAAATCGCTTTAACTTACGTTTTATTTAACATAAAAAACTCGTTTTTTTTTTAGTGTAGCCTAGAATTGGGCAACTCTGTGGTATACTACTAAAATAGAACGCGTTACACTCCTTTGCCTACTTAATTTACGATGTTCAAAGATGATTTTGTATTAATACTGCAATTAATTTGAATTTAGTAAAAGCAAAAATAAGGGGTGATAAGCATTTTTTTGGTATTGACAAGGACTGATTTATTTTAGTACCAGATAAAGACTTATATTTACGATATTACTAATTTTTTATAATTTACCATTTTAGAATTTCTCCAAAATTTAATATTGAATAACGGCATTTAGATATTAATTACACTGTAAAAAGTAACTTTCTTAAATTTACAAAAAAAATAGAATTTTTTCGAAATATTAGTAAATTTTCAAAAAAATTTATAAATTTACTAAATTTAGTATATTAAAAAAAAAATCGAGAATTCTCTAATTTTTCGATAATATACTAAATTTAGTAAATTTACGAGTTTTATCGAATATTTACAAAAATTTTTGAAAATTCACTTATTTTTCGAAAAAATTCTATTTTATGTATATCATCATCAATTACTAAAATTTTAATAAAGCCGCAGATAAAACTACACACAATAAGTTGTCGTACTGTTGTGTGCATTTTTTTTTACTGTCTTATAATAGATATATTTATTAACTATATGAAAATTTCGGAAAATACTGTTAGTATCTTTGTGACGTGAAATATTGAAATTTTATTATTAACATTATTTATCATTAAAAAAAAAAGAATAAAAAGACTACAGAATAACGATATTAAAAATGAACCGCAGACTGACAAATTGTGGGGAAAATTAAAAAAATATGTATAATTCAATTAATTTAAAGTTTCTATGTTTAATTAAAATATCGATTAATTTTAATAAAAATTTTTTTTTTAATTTGAACAAAAAAAATGTAACTGAATAGCAAAAATAATTTGTTTGCTTATTTTAAATTATAAATAAAAAGTGATATATACTTGACTTTATTTAATTACAAGGAAAGTCTTAAATTTTTGGTTGGCAATATATTGCTTGACATATTCAGTGTAACAGGAATTTGCTCATATTATGTGTCTTAATTTCATGTTGTATCGATTAAAATTGAAGTCGCAAAGTTTTGAAAAATTATCCATTTTAAAAATAGCTTACAAGACCAAAATCTTGAAAAACTTGAATTCTTGTAGTATTTTAAAAAGGCATGTTTAGATACCAAATTGATAATGAGCCTTTGAAGCTTAGTTAAAAAATCGAAAAATTATTTAAGCAGCACTATATCTTTCAAAGTACCAAAAACCTATTTTATAAAGCTTAAGTCAAGTGAGCTAGCCAAAAGTTTAATATCTCCTTGTTAATACGTAAAATTAATATGGACTTGAAGTTCGATTGAAATAATTATAATATAATAATAACGTAGAATTTGCTATTAAATTTTATAAATTATTATATGATACTTGAAATTTTGACTTAAGTTTTAAAAATATATAAAATTATATTACGTTATTTAAATAAAGTATTTATTGTAAAAGTTTAGATTAATAATGTATATCCTAAGCTATTAATTAAATTTACACACACACACAAATTAAAATAATAATTAATTATTCATTGTATATCTGCATGTGAATCTTTATTATTTCTCTTATTCTCCTCGGATTTCATAATTATCTTAATTTTTCACTTCTCTTTTTTTATTAATTTAATTGACAATGAGTGCAAAATTTGATTGTAATCTTAATGTATACTTAATATTTAAAAAAATATGTTATGCGAAAATTAAAATATTATAATATTCATTTATCAGTTTAAAAAAACAAAATCATTTTTTGCTCGCCTGGACGTAATAATTGGCATGGAATTTTTCGTACTATTTGTACGTCCAGGCAGGCTAAAAATATCGTCAGCGCCATTGATGAAAAACTATTGCGCCCTTGATGCTTAATAAACTATATATTGTCAAAAAAATTTTTTCAAAAAAAAAAAAAAAAAAAAAAACATTGTACATATGTTCATGACAAATAATCAAAACTATAATAATAATATATCAGTTCTATCAAATAAATGTATAAAAATTATTAATATATTATGTAATCGTTACAGATAACAAACAAACAAATACAAATACAATTATATATATATATATAAAAAAAATTAACGTTTTAATTGATAAAACGTACAAAATGATGAAGAAATAAATTATAAAGTTTTAAGTCAAATTATACTCTCAATTTTTTACCTATAACCAATTGTTTGCATGTAAGTAATTTCTACTTTTTAATCATTAACAAAATTTGTGAAAAATAAAAGAAATATTAAGGATGTTTCTGGTTTAGTAAAAACAAATTATAAAACAGCTAAGATTTATTACTATAGGTATATTTAATTTCAGACCAGATTAATTATTTATCTAATAAGGGTTACATCCTCATCACCAGCATTCTCAGAAAATTAGACTTTTTCAAGCTCCCAATACCTAAAATTTTCAAATGGTACTACTACGAATGTAAAAATAAATTTTAAATGTTATTCTTATGGGATTTTTTATTTGTCCGGACGTTTGTAACATTTGAGTCTAATATTTAAATAGCTCTTGATTGAAGGCAACAAATTTTCTCATACTTTGGGTAACTTATTACTGAACAAGGAGCATTAAGTGAAATATTGCATACACTTTGAGAAAACTACCTGGATGTTTGTGACATTTTTATTTTTTATGAGCAATTTATATTATTACTTTTCGTCCAGTACTGGTTGTCAGTTTACGTAATTGTATTTCTCCACTTCCTACGCAAAAAACGACTGCTTCTACTACCACTACGTGGTAAGGTATGAAGTGGTATGTTATCCTTAGGTTCCTATAGTACGATATGGTCCCTAAAAGTCCCTTAATCGGAAATTTTCTAAGCCCATTTGACCCTTGCTCCTAAAAGCGTCACTTTTTCAACACCTCCTGTACAAAGGGACTTTCTCCGATAACCCTCTCAATTTTATATGTACCATGTTAAAACATATTGCAATAGTATGCAGAATATCATCAATAATACCAGAAGATTAATGTGGATTTAGAAAAAATCGTTTGTCTACAGACGATTTAAAAAATTTAGTATTACAAGTAGACGAAGCCATAGAGAAGAAAGAAATTATGTATACTGCATTTTTAGACGCAGAAAGCGCGTTTCCAAGTGTATCATGCTAAGTAATTTTATCAGTGATAACAAATTTAGGTTGTTCCGAAAAATAGTAAGATTTGTGAAGTTACTTAATTATGAAAGGCTTATTTATAGTGAATATTTAGATAGAGAAAAAAGATCAATACGTAAAAGAAGTAGTCAAGGGGTACTAAGCTCACTGCTGTTTATTCTATACGTATGAAAAATCATGCATAATGTTCCGAGAGATGTAAAGGTCTCACAATTTGCTTACGACATAGAAATACATTCCAAAAGCATAGAAAATTTAGAATCCGGAATTAAACTTATTAGCACTAACTTAAATGAACTTGGTCTATTTTTATCTTCACAAAAACCGGTATTCATACACTTTAATAACAAAAATATTCCGCACGGACAAAGTAAAATTAAATTTAATAATTACGAAATAAAATCAAGTGATAATGTATATACTGTTTTTAGAGCATTATATTTGATTTTAAATTAACATTTACTGCACATATAAATTATATGCAGAAAATTATATTTGTATGTGGTACCTGGTGGGGATCTCCGCCAGACTGATATTTTATACGAATTTTGTGCGATCAATCATAGAATATTTTTCGTTTATATATATTTCCCTAAAACAAAAAATTGAATAGATAAAATTGAAAAAATACAGTATGCAGCTATTAGATGTATGATGGAATACAGACAAAGTACCCCCATTAGTATGTTATTGATGGAAAGAAAATTACAGACTATGAAAGAACGCACTAACAAGGGGAGTTCAATACATTTGGAACACCAAATTACACCAAATTGTTATGAATGAGTTTATTCTGTTGAAAAAATATGCCGGCTACCCTCCACTTGTTCGAATGGGCTTTCTAGGCCTAAAAACGCAGGGTTCAATGCTATAAAATAGGGTTTTTTGGTGATTTTCATTAAAATTCTTAAACCTCACAAATTAAATAAAACACTTCTGGTTGGTCTCATTTTTTTAGTATTAGTGTCACATTTCAAACTCCGTAAACCTCAATTTTTTTCACTAATTTTCTCATTAAAGTAGCCAATTAACCAAATTGCTATTTTTGGCTAAAAATGACCAATTTGTAAATTGCTACCAAATTCGTAAATTTTGACATAAAAGGGTTTTTTTATATCTCGAAAAATTTCTATAAGCTTCAAGTTTTTAAAAATTCTTTACTTGACTCATTTTCTTGAGTCGTTTTTAAGATATGGCTCTTCAAAGTTAACATTAAAAATAAGCTTTTTTAAAAAATTATAAAATTGAGACTCCGACTTCAAATTATCATATCTGATTAACAAATAATTGAAAAAGATAGAGTAAAAAATTTTTGGAAATTTGAAGCTTATGGAAATATTTCGAGACCTATAAAACCCATTTTTGTCAAAAATTACAAATTTGGCAACAATTCAAAAATTGGTCATTTTTAACCAAAAATGACCATTCGGTTAATTGATTATAGTTATGAGAAAATTATTGATAAAAATAGTGGTTTACGGCGTTTGAAAGGCGATACTTACACCAAAAAAAGAGACCATCCAGCAGAGTTTTGGTAAGGTTTTAGAGTTTCATTGGAAATTACCAAAAAACCCTTACTCCGTAACATTGTGCCCCGCGTTTCTAGGCTCAAAAGGCTCATTGGAATGAACAGAGGGTAGTCGGTATGTTTTTTCAACATAATAAACTAGTTCATGACCATTGGATGTAATTCAGTGTTCTAAATGTATTGAACTCCCCTTGCAAACTCTTATGCAATTGTTATCTCAGTAAAGCCATTTCTAACTCCAGTAATTCAACATACAATACAATTATAAAATATTCAAATTATTGTAATAAAAATAAAAAGTCTTTTGTTATCTGTGCGCTCTTTTAGATTCGTAAATAAAAATTAAGTTAAACGTTTTTTATATCAGAAAGTAAAAGAAATTATCCTAATATCCAAATTTATCCAAATTAATAGTACGAGTAAGAAGAGTTGTATTTACTAGTTGTTGAAGTAGTGGAGTATAAATGCTTAAAACTTTGTTCTGATTGTCAGTATATCTATTAAATAGCTAAATATTGATAGTCTAAATTAGGCCAAACTATCATTACAATAAAGTTAATTGATATATAATGGTATATGTCGGGATATCGGAAACTGATTGAATAATGTTGATAAATGTGCTTTGAAAATTTTGTACAAATTAATTAAGTATACTTATAAAAATATTTGCTCAAATAACAATGTACTTAAAATGTGCTTTACAAGCTTAAACAAACAATATTATATTTCACAAAATAAAAAATATTCTAATTTTAAAAATTATTTTACGCTTTAATTATTTTTAATTAAACTGGACTAGTAAAATATAGAGCACTAATTAATAATTTTCTCCTGCATTCTGTTTTAAATTTACATAATTAATTATCCGTATTTGATAGCGTACAAAGCTGAAATAAAATTTACGAAGCTGCAGTAAATGCACAATAATATTCTCTTTAAGATCATGAAAGGCATATCAATAGATAGCACACCTTTGAGAGCACTCTTATCAAGAATATTGGTTTACCATATGATCCGTTTTATCTCATATGTCAATCGTTTTAAAGATTTACCTACAACAACAGTGATTTTATTAACATGGAACTTGTTCATACGCAGGGGTAAAAGAAAAACACGAATAAGTCACTTTCAGGGGGGGGGGGGGGGGGTAAAAAGTGACGTTTTAGGAGGAGGGTACAAAAAAATACCATTTCTTTTTTTCTAGTTACATTTCTAAAAATTATGTAGATAATATCTATTTGTTCAACAAGGGAAAAAAAATAGGAATTGGCTTTCAATGCAGTTGTATGCACGAGTGAGCGTAGCGAACGAGTGCAGACAGCATTGAAAGTAAAATTTCCTACATTTTTTCCCGTGTTCAACACATAGCTTTTCATTAAAAGTGAAAAAAAGATCACCCGAAAGTAAGGAAGTAGATCTTTTTTGCAGCGTATAATGAAAAAATTTTTATAGTTGACCTTAAAAGCTCTTCCCAGATAAGCATAGTGGTTTTGCCAACGGAACCATACTTATCCTAAAAAGTAGCATTACACCATTGAATAAAGGCTAAATTAAGAGCAAACTTGGACAAAAATCCTCCAGAAATGAAAAGTTTTAGAATGTGTTGGTTTTCGGCTAATTTGAAAGGGGAAACATAACCGGACATTCCAACCCTGTGATGGGCCCCCCCAGGGGGGGAAAATGCTGGGGCAAAACGGTTCTTTGCAAATAATTCAAAATTAAGCAAAATATAAAAATAAGTTTCAAATACAAATTGTAGCTGAGCAAATTTCCGACTAAAATGGTCCTTATAAATTTTTCAGTCGGTCAAAAATCAATATTTCACGAATTAAAAAAAAAACGCATTTTTAATGAGTTTTTTTGATTATTTGGTAGTCAAAAGTGTTAGGTATGGGTATATATGTAAGGTTTTTTACATATAATAGTATGTTTGTAGATGTAAAATTTTGCATGTATATGTTTTTGCACCCCCACACATAGACGTTGCAGCTACTAGAACGTGCATTTTTTTTAGTGTCCAGTTTTTTATGTTTTCAGCTAAAAAATCTTATAAATATGGCCAAACATAGTATAGAATTACTTATTAGAGATGTGTACTATGTATTCGAATCAAAATATGTATATATTTCAATGTAATTTTGCTTGTAAATGAATATTAATTACAAAAAAAAAAAGAACCATTTTTTTCGAAAAAATTAAAAAATTGCGTTTTTTTGGATTTATATGTTTCATACGGCTGGAAAATTATGTTATTTCATATTTTTTTAATATTTCAACTATTTTCAAGATTTTTGGTACATAATAGTACAGTAGCTTGAGTCCAAAATCGTTTTTTGGCCAAAAAATGCTAAAAATTTTAAAATTATAGATAAAGTAGTTTTTTATTTTTAAAAATTTATTATAAATTTATTATAAACTCATACTAACACATACAAATTTTTTCCAATTTCTCAATACACATGCATAAAAACATTCATACACGTTAACCCTTACATATTAAGTACTTACATAATTTTATATATAATTACTCCAGTCAAAATACGGGTTTGGTTGTATTATCACTGGCGAAAACCAGATTTGCTATAATATAGGTTTTTTGGGTCGCTGAACACGAAAATCGGGGTCATTTGGCAGAGAAATTGATGCTTCACCCTTGAATTTGCAAAAACTACCCCCAAAAAGGGGTTTCTTTACATATTCGCACTTTGAGCGCTCAGATTTGCACCATACGGGCAGTTCAAGGGTGAAATATTGAATATTTATTGAAAAAGGAGCCAAAATTCTTGATAAGCGATCCCAAAAACCTATTTGGGCATATCCTGGATGCTAAAAGTACAAAAATAGCAAAAATACCCCCTTTACGGTGGTAGTTTAAGTCAATTAGGTGTAAAACTTTAATTATTTATAAAAAAGAAGTCAAAATTCTTGATTTGCGACCCGAAAAATCAAAAAAACTCATCAAAAATGCGTTTTTTTTTCTTTCGTGAAATTTTGACCGACTGAAAAATATATAAGAACCAATCCGTCGGAAATTTGCTCAGCTACAATTTTTATTTGAAACTTATTTTTATATTTTGCTTACTTTTTGAGTTATTTGCAAAAACCCGCTTTACTCCAGCTCCCCCCCCCTGGGGTGGCCCAGCACAGGGTTGGAATGTCCAATTTTGTTTCCCCTTTCAAATTAGCCAAAAACCAACACATTCCACAACTTTTCATTTCTGGAGGATTTTTATCCAAGTCGAGATCTTTATTCAATGGCTTACATATTTTTGCTTGTTAAATGCATAAGGTGCGGATAAACGGCGGTAACAGAATACGACAATTGGGGTTGCAAAATGATGGCTATTGATAAAAATAAGTTCAATAACCTTTACATTATTATCAGGATAATAATCTGTTCAAAATAAAAATTTTATGGCAGTTTTAAAGGCGCGGGTAAACGGCGGTTGAAGATTTAGAATTTCCCGATATTAGAAAGTGGTTTCCCCTCTAGGAGATTTTCTGAAAAATTAAAAAATATTGTTTCTCACCTTACCAGGAGTATAAAAAGAATTTAAGGATTGTTTATTTTTTTATACCCAAAAAACCGATTTTAAAAAATTCATAACTGTACTCCTGGGTCTTAAAGGGGCCCTAAAGACCCAAAAAGTTTTTTTCATCACAAATAGTGGAATTTTAAGTTTTCTATCAAATGAGCAGAGTATTATCTGTTTATGGGTCACTGAAATTAAATAAAATCTTACAAAATCCAAAAAATGTTTTTTTTTTTAGTTTTTGGGGTTCTGTCGTGTCCTAAAGGTCTAATTTTAGTGAGTTTTTTGATAATTTTTTGTATGCTACTCCATAGTTTATGTATGGTTCCGGGGGCCAAACCACTATACTTATCCGGGAATAATCTGCGACAAAATTTTTTCTAAAATAAAATAAAATAAAACAATCTTTCTACTTAACTTCCGTATTTATTGGCTAGAAATAAAATAAAAATGATTTTTATCGACTTAAAACCTATAGGACAAAAAATGATATTTTTTAAATAACTATTTAAAAAAGTTTTTTAATTTCCCGCCAAAGTCGAAAATTCGGATTCTGTGGGAAATTTTACATAAGTATAAAATTTTTGGTAATATTTTAAGGTTTGTGTGAAAATGGCAAAATTAAAAATTTATAAGTCATAATTTTAAAATTTTTAAATTAAAAAATTTTTTTAAATGAATTTTTATTTAAAAAAAGATAAATTTTATACCCAATAAAATTTACAATGCTTTAAAATTTCTTTAGAAAATTAGTATCATTTTTTTGCAAATATCTATATTTTTTAGTTTATTCAATAAAGTTACGTGTAGTAAACAACGTGATCAAATTAAAAATAAATAACAAATGGACAAGCTTTATGTGTTTTTTTTTTAATAAAAAATATTACGTTCTATATAATTTTTTAAAATTAAGAAAAAATTTTCTTTTTAGGTCACACATAAAACAAGAGACTTATTGTACGTATATTTCATATTTACAAACAGATGTAGGTAAAAACATAAAAAAAAAAAAATTTATGAGAATTTTATCTTATGCCAATAAAAAAAAAAAATGTGTTTTTATATTTTATTATTTATTACTTTATTTTATCAATATTTATAATAGATAATCTTTTTTCTACTCTTTAAATAATTTTTATTTTGTAAGTATACACAGTAGCAAATATATTACAGCAAAACTTTAGTAGTCCTACTAAATTTTTTTTTTTATATGAAATTCTACAGTTTTTAGAAAAATATTTAATTTAAAAAAAAAAATTATTAATAATATAATGAAAAAAAATCAATAAATTGTATCATATTATTCATTAAATATTACACGGATGATTGGTGTCAATTATATTATTGAAATACCGTACCAGGTATATGAGCGATTCTAAATGAAACTGACTCAGGTCAAGTAATAAAACAATACAGAATTTTAAAAAACTAGTAAATCTAGTAAATCATTTTGGGGATCTGGCCACATTTTTCCCAATCTTTTTTTCCCAACGGGATTTTTTCCCAAACTATTATTTTTCCCAAAGCCTTTTTTTCCAACGTATTATTTTTCCCAAAAAAAATAAGTTCCAAAGTAAAAATTCCCAAAGTAAAAATTCCCAAAATAAAAATTTCCCAAATTTTTATTCCTCACCATCAATTTTTTTACAATTGTTCACCATCTTAGGATCCACAAATCAATCAGTTGATGAGAATCCTCAAATCGTAGCCTTGCCATATGTTTATTCTCTTTTAGAGATAAAGGAAGAGATTGCAAAATGATTACGCAAGTAAAAGCCTGTTTTTTCCACTTGCGGCAAAATGTGTTTAGGAAAATCCAAAGTGAAGGGTTGCAGGTGGCATATAATGATGATAATGACAGGGCTATCAAAAATGCCGATCAAAAACTGTGTTCGTTAGAATTCGTTCCAGAAGAAGATGTAGTTCATACTTTTGAGTTATTATTATATGAAATTCCAGAGGATTTTTTATTAGTTGCTGACTATTTTGATGTAAGTTTTTATAATAATAATTATTGTTTAATTTATATAATTATTAAATTATTTACAGCTTTTCTATGTGCGAGGAAGAAAGGCTCAAGGAAGAATGAAAGCGTTAAAACCTCGATATCCCCCGTCATTATGGAACCAGTATGAGTCAGTATTACAAAAAACAGCAAGAACAAACAATTTGGCAGAAGGTTGGCACAGCAGTTGAATATAGGCCAGAAAATAAAAAAAAATGCACCGTTATTAAATAAAAAAAAAAGAAAATAATATATATATATAATATTGTTTTGAAATATAATGTGTATGTAGAGAGTGAAAAAGTGCTTGAATATTTAGAATTCATAGGTTACCATATAAAATTTTAAATTATATCAAAAATGAACAATAAATTAATTAAATAATTGTATTTGATAAGCATTTTGTAACGTTTAATTTATTAAAATTTATTTGAAAAAAAAAATTATTTTTGGAAATTAATGGTTCATTGGGAATTTTTTTTTTTGAAAAAAAAGTTTTTGGGAAAAAATATTTTGGGAAAAAATCCTTGGGAAAAAGTCATAGGGAAAAAAAGATTGGGAAAAATGTCGCCAGACGCATTTTGGGTGAGTTGATTTTAAGGCAAACCCAAGAAGCTACAGAAGTCTGCAGGTATCATTTTTATTCGAAACTTTTGTCTGACCTAAAGTTCAGTTTTATCAAGAATCGCTCATGTAAAAAATAAAAATTTCAATTTAAAATAATTAATTTTTTTTGCTTCAGGCTATAATTGAATCAAACAGAAATAAAAATTGTTATTGTAAAGCATCAATAATATAAAATACATGGCTACTGACAACTGCCAATTATGTAAATTACTAAATATTTTAACCTTCTATTAATTTTTCATAAAACTATATTGATAAAGAATATTATTGATTTTAAATATTTATTTTACATAAACTAATGAATTATTGAAAAAAAATGTTAATAACAAAAAATATATTAATAAAAGCAAATACTTATATTGTATTTTAAACAATAGATAATAAGTATTGTTTTTATTTATTGTTTCAATAAATTTTCAATGATTCAAGAAGTTATTGTAATAAACCTGAATAAAGTATTAATAAGTTATTACTTTCTTTAATATAGGACTGAAGAAATAAAGTACTCTATTATTTCTAATGGATCTAATCAATGTGGAAAATCAATGTAAAATTAATTTAATACAATATGCCATCGAACACCTCGATTCTTATAAATATTTAAACAACGCTGCGTTATGCTACTACAAAGATTTCAAGTTACAATTATTTTCAGATTTTTTCAGAAATACCGAAAAATAATATTTTGGGCGATTTGTATGGTCGGGTCTTCAAAACTGCCCCAAGTGTTTTTTTCTGAAAGTACTACCAAAAATAAGTAACTAGCCCAATTTTTAGCCTCCCAGAGCGAAATCTCGATTTTTGGCAGCCATTTTAGTGTTTTTGAGTGCCGTAAAAAAAGTAAGAAAAATGAGTCATAATTTTTTTTATTATTGCTGTAAAAAACTCACATTAGCATGAAAAATTTTTTCCTTTTAGGTCCGGATAGGAAATTTCCCAGGCTATCCGATTCCGGGGTCAAAATTTTTTTTTGAGTAGCGCATGCGCGAGGAATCGCTAAGATGGCTGTTTTTTTCAAAAGTCGATTTCTCAAATGCCTACTAGTGAAGAATCTTTTAACCAGGCTTAAAATTTTCCTTAAACCTTATATTTTTTGGCGAAAAAAAAATTTCGATGGGACACTGCGTTTTGGGAGCTGTAGATAAAAAAATAGCAGCTTTCAAAACCTCATTTTTTACAAATTTCAAATTTCCCGCCAAGTCACGTGACCAATCAAAAATCTGACCAAAAATTTGGATTCCGCGGGAAATTTTATATAAGGATAAATTTTTTCATGTATTTTAGAGCTTTCATGTTAAAACAGTGAAATAATAAAGAATTTTTTGATTAATTTTGAATAATTTGGTATAATTTGGTACACACCAAACCTAAAAGAGTTTTTTGTTACGCAGAAGAGATTGAATGCTTATTTAATTCTTTAGAGAGGAATTATTTTGAGGTTAATTCATTTAAAAAAATTCATTTTTGTTTTTATTCTGTTCAAAAAGAATTAAAATGAAAAACAATTGTTTTAAAAGAATTAACCTCAAAATAATTCCCCTCTAAAGAATTAAATAAGCATTCAATCTCTTCTGCGTAACAAAAAACTCTTTTAGGTTTGGTGTGTATAATTTAAAAAATAAAAAAGTTCCTTAAAAAATGAGATATATTTTAATCTTTTAATTTAAAATTTCGCTGCTTTAACATAAACGCTCTTAAAAAAATGAAATGATATATCCTTATGTAAAATTTCCCGCGGAATCCAAATTTTTGGTCAGATTTTTGATTGTTCACGTGACTTGGCGGTAAATTTTAAATTTGTAAAAAATGAGGTTTTGAAAGCTGCTATTTTTTTATCTAGAGCTCCCAAAACGCAGTGTCCCATCGAAAATTTTTTTTCGCCAAAAAATATAAGGTTTAAGGAAAATTTTAAGCCTGGTTAAAAGATTCTTCACTAGTAGGCATTTGAGAAATCGATTTTTGAAAAAAAACAGTCTATCTTAGCGATTTCTCGCGCATGCGCTACTCGAAAAAAAAAAATTCTTAAAAATCGCTAAAAAAAATTTTTGACCCCGGAATCGGATAGCCTGGGAAATTACCTATCCGGACCTATAAAAATTTTTCATGCTAATGTGAGTTTTTTACAGCAATAATAAAAAAAATTACGACTCATTTTTCTTACATTTTTTACGGCACTCAAAAACACTAAAATGGCTGCCAAAAATCGAGATTTCGCTCTGGGAGGCTAAAAATTGGGCTAGTTACTTATTTTTGGTAGTACTTTCAGAAAAAAACACTTGGGGCAGTTTTGAAGACCCGACCATACAAATCGCCCTCACTTCATTTAAATCTACCCACATTTGTAATGATGGAAAAAGAATTTAGTGCTTTCAAAGATTTTCGGCTGTCATTCTTATTATTTTCTAGTTGTCTAAAGTAAAAAATTAATATTTGAAAAAATGATTAGCTTTTCTTGTTATTTTTGGAATCTGATGACTGCTATCTGATTTTTTTAAAACTCCTGGGACATCCTACGTAGTTACAAATTCAGTAAAAAAAGTAAGTCCTGACGTATTGAATACACGTGTCAGATTGTTTTATTCATACTTTGCATGTTACTTTTTTATGTTAATTTTTTTTTCTTGTATCCGCAAGTTAAACATCGAAAATAAACTTACTTTATAAAAAAAAATTTTTACAATAATTTAAACGAAAAAATTTTTGTTTATGTTTTAAAAATACTTAAAAAAGATTTGCTTGTTTATACTGTACTTTTGTGATCAAAATATATTTACTTTGCAAGTAGCTTGCAAACAAATTGTAAGCAAAAGCTTAATAATAATTAAATTTTGAACGCGTTTCTAAAGCAATTAACCTAATTAACTTCATTAAAAGACGACATTGTTTTTGAATACAGTACATCTTGCGATTATTTTGCTTATTCCTTATACTATATATTGAGCGAAATTCGTAATATGGTAAACCTCAAAAAACCTATTGAAAATTTATACTCACATAAAATTTTGCAAGTTTATCATTGAGAGACTACAAGATATTTAAATAAAATTTTACGAAAATGAATATTACCTTGTTGTAATAAGTAATAAAAATTTACTGTATGCTTTTAAAAATAAATATAGGGACAAAGTAGACATAAGACGATTAATTAAACACCTTACGAGAAAAAAATGTTTCCCTTGAAACACCATTAAATTTTATACTAGCAGTTTACCTATTGTTATAAAAAACTAAGTTTTATGTATAAAAAATTGTAAAAATATATTTAAAAATTATTTGAAATTTTTTTTTACTGTAGGTTACATTTAATTTGCAACTATTTTAAAGAAAAAAAAAATTCAGCTATCCCGATCGGAATTCCGGCGGTAGAAACCGGACAAAATTTTGGAACCGAATTTTTTTTTCAATTTAGGCCTCAAATCACTGAAATTTTATAGTTTATATTTTCGATGTTCAATCCTCTCCTTTTCCTTCTCCTACTCAGGCATCCCCTGGGTTAGTTTTGGAAGGTACCATACAAACAAGTAGGGATCATCTTACAAATTTTGCTTCATATAAAATATACTTTTTTTAAATTGTAAAATATCACCTAACTATTACACAGAAATATAGGTGTATTTAATTATTAATTCAATCAGATAGAGTTTTCTTTACAGTTATTTCCGCATATGACGTAAAAAAATAAAGCAAACGGTTCACATAACGCATAACGTCACATAAATCTGTTCTTTTCTAACAAATGAAAAAAAATAAACTGTAATAGTCTATGCATGTAATAAAATCGAAAGTCTCATCGATTTGTAATTCCGTTATTTCTCTCTATACATCGCCTGCAGCTACAGTAAAATGTTTTTTTTTTACATACACATTATATATGCAAAGTAAATTTTCGAATATTTCATGTGCAAAACCACTGGAAATTTTTGATTCTATGTAGTAACCGCAGAAAATTTTAATAATTTATTAAACTAACATCACTGAGGCATTTTATTAAATCTCATTTAATAGAGACATAATTAAGCATAAATTGTGCAATATATAAAATAATGTGCACGTAAAATTGAATAATTGTGAAATTAACACATAAAATGCGATATACACGACATCATAAAATAAATAATAATTTTTTTATTATTTTTACACAGTCCTAATTAAAATTAATTGTTACCAATAAAAGTGTAGATAATAAAATAAATTTTAATATAGATTAAATTTTAATAAATATCAAAAACCTATCGCTATTGCCGAACCAACTGATAAGCTTACAAATTGTCAAATTATTCAAATATCTGGTTATATGGATGTGAATTAACTACTATTTGCAAAAAATATACTATTTAAAAAAAAAAAAATAACTCAACTGAATATTCAACTTTTAATTATTAAAACCCTTTTTTAGTAAATTTGAATATTATCATTGATAAAAAGGAAAACCTTGAGATGAGAAATTCACCAAGTGAATTATTACGATTCAAGTACGATAATATAATAATTTATATTATTTTTTTTTATTACGTCATGCAAAAAAATTTTTAGGTATTTTGAACCCTTTTTTACGTCAGGTTCTTATAATAGATAGTTATTTTTAAAATTTTTTAAACTTAATTGAATTATAAATACAAATACGTGATATCTGAACTTCTTATTCCCTGAATTCTATTCGTCATGACACAGCAAACACGCTTTTTGCTAAATCTTCTGTTGTGTACCTGCTTTTCTATGACGTAATTTATAGATCATCCCAAAGGTATTTAAAATTTATTTTTAAAAATAAATTTTGAAATTTATTCAATATTACGTATTTTGACGTACTTGGGTTTTTTTAAATGCCAGGTTTTAAAAATACAACAACTGAACTTATAATGCAATCGAGTTTGTTAATTCTCCTTAAAAAAAAAGCAACGAGTATTAAACTTTTTTAAATTAAAAGAAAATTGAAGAACAAAAAGTAAGATTTAAATTAGATTTAATTTTTATTTTTAATGAAATTGTTTATTTAGCGCTTTTCAAGCGCTCGTCGCTTATTTCAATTTTATTTTCTTAAATTGCAAAATCAGCTTTTTCATCAAAATTTTAATTATCTAAATAGATTTTCTCTCTTCCCAACTGATTAAAGAGTTAAATTTTATCCGCTTTATTGTCGCAGAATTTAAATGAACCTGGAATATTTTTAAAACTGACGACTCTAAAGATTAGCATTAGACTTATGTGTCAAATTTTGACATTATTTTCATTTTCTATCACCTATTTTAATGATAAGAAACAAAAATTTTTGCACTAAACTGAAAAAAACTAGTCCATGTTTTGGTGATTCTGGAAGTCCAACTGTTGTGGACGGAAAATTATTTGGATTAATTTCTTTCGATGAAAAATATGACTGTTGGAAGTCAACTTGGGTATTTACAAAAATTAATGAATTTTACTCATCAATTATTGACCATATGGAAGTGAAATAAAAATAGTTTTCTTTTTTAACAATAAAAAAAATTTTAATTAAGTTTTTTATACATTTCCGTTTTAAAAAATAAATCTATAAAAATTTCAGAATTTTGTGAAATTTGATATGGCAGCACCCTCTATGAGATCAATTTAGCTAAAAACTTACCCTCGAAGGAAAAATCATTTTCCTTTCTTACCATACGAGAAAATTTCTCAGAAAACTGTCTTGAATAACAACAGTTGGAAAAGTATCGGAAATCAATAATTTACCAACTAAAAACTAGCTTACCATCAATTCATACAGACTTACGAAAAAATTTTACTTTTTTGCATCTGAGCTTTATTTATAAATAAATTGTTGATACATTTTTGAAAATTTTGTTAAAATTATTTTCATAATCTTGTAGCTTTTCATTTAAATACAAAAAAATATTAACGTTTGCATCGTTAAATTAAAATGACGTAGGCTTAAACTACGTAATCCTAAAAATCAATTATTACTTATTTAAAATAATAATATTGAAAAGAAAGAAAATAAAGGAAAAAATGTAAAAAATTCTGAGTTTTTACTTTAAAAAAATAATATTAATTATATTAATTTTAAAATTAATAATATTAATTTTTACAAATAATTTAATACCTTCAATTTAAATAACCAAGTTAAAATTACGTCGGGTCATTTAATGAAAGGATATAAACTTAAAACTTTGTTTGAAATAGTATAAAAGAATAGAATTTCGCAGTATGTAATAAAAATTATACTTTTTAACGCAAAAGAAAAAATTCAATCTAAACTTGTTATAAACGATGTGCACAAATACATTTGTAACAAAAGGTCATATAGAATGAGAAGAATTTCAGTAGGTAAATCCGTATTTGGTCAGACGGTTACTATATATATGTTACACCCCAAACGCGTGATTAAACAATTAATAAATTATTTACTTTTTGACCAGTTTGTGAAATGGGCTACGAGCTTAATGAGATGTAGATAAAAATTAATTTAATTTTTGTTACTTTCAATTATTATTTTAATTTAATTTAATTAATTGTATTTTCTAAATTAATTATAGTAACCAAAGCTTATATTAAATCTGATATTGCGAGTTGAGTTTCAGGAACTAAAATTTGATATTTAAACCTAAACCTTTTAGCAAAAAATACTTAAGGTTTGATCTAAAAATTTCTATATTATAAGATACTTGTTTTTTTCATTTTTAGAAGAATTAATTGCAAAACAATTCTTAAGCATACACAACAAGGAGAGTTAGCTTCCTTTGGAATATCAAATTACACTAAATGGTTATAAGTGAGTTTAATATGTTAAACAACATGTTGAACTCTATCTGTTCATGCTCATGGGCCCTCTGTGTCTAGAAACATATTAGAAAGTTAAAATAGCGAAAAAATAAAAGAAATTAAAACTCTGTAAAATGAAAAAATTATTATTTTTTTTGCATTTATTTTTGAAAAAACACATTCTCCCGATTTGAATACTTTACCATCCAAACCATAAACACTACAAAAATATAAAAAATATTTAATATACTGAATTTTTAATAAAAATTATTTTTCAATCAGTAATTAAATTATGAATTAGTACTTATGAAATATTCATATTAGTAATATAGCAATTAATTTAAAATATTTGAAATAAATTAACATTTAATATGTTTCTTCCTATAAAAAAACCTTTGAACAATTTTATATAAAAAATTAATTATTTTTGATCAATTCACCCAATGGTCAATTTATTTGAACAATTCATGGATCGGTTAAGCTCATTGTCCATTTCACGAATTGGTTCATTACGCGTTTAGGGTGTAACATATACAAAGAACATAAACTTAAACATATATCTATTTAAACTTTTCTGTTTTCTTTTACTTTTCTAATCTTTTATGAAAAAAACTTGTAGTATAAAAGAAAAATAAACATTTTTAATATAAATAAAAGATATATATATATGTATATATAATAGAACATGATTTATATTAATTAATTTACTCAAAATACAGGTACAACTTTATTTTAATTAGAACGTTTCATGTTTTTGAAAAATAAAAATTATCGATTGTTTTGGTATATACCAGGACAACAAAAATGTATAATTTTTAGGATCATAAATATTGATGAATAAATGATCTATATACCTATATATACATATAGGTATATGAATTTTTATGCAGTATGTATATTTTATGACTGAATTTATATACAGAGAAAGAGAAAGAGAGACTCGTGAAAAATTTCCGGTATTTTTAAATAAAGTAATTAATCACTTTCACAGTACTCATATTTTATACAACGTATATATATGCAAGTAATGAAAATAAAAATATTTTTTTTTATTATGTGTGAAGAGGAAGATAAGAGGGGAATTCATCAAACTGGATTTTATTTTTTTTTTAATGTCTATAGGAGGGAGTTGGGGTAAAACGGAATAACGAGGTCAAAAGTTTTTTTATGATATGTATTTACTTAAAGTATGCAGGTACTTAAATTTGTTTGTATTTATTTTGCAAGAAACACCACAGCTATTTAAATCATAAAATTCAATTTTAAGACGTAAAAGTGTTTGAAAGCTTTCAACACGAAACATTTATTTATCGAGAATATAAATATTTTTCATTCATAGTTGAGAAATACTGATACTTTTATCACGCAAAGGTTGTACCTCCTGAATTAAAAAACAAAGTCGTACTATTTTACTCGTATCCTTATTTGAAGTATATAGGTATTTTAAAACTACGAGGGCCTTGTAGTAAGTATGTATATAGTCTTAGATCACAAGTTTTTCATATATATGTAACAAAAATCTCAAAGGAAAAAGAATCATTAATCAGTTTTATTAATTAGGAAGCAAATGTAACGTGTGGTATAAAACCAGTTCTACAGAAAAAACAAATAATCATGCATAAAGTCGGAAAAAGAACACTCATTGTATTTTCTAAATGCAAAACTTAATTCACTTTCTTTTAAAAGAATACCTTTTTATATAATTTGCACTAATTATGATAAAAACGCGCTCAAATAATTACACCGAAAAGAAAAATTTTGTTGTAGCAATTCCGAACAAATTTTTTTTTATTAATTTAAACAATCACAAATGTCAAATAAAGAAATATTTTAGTTTGCGGGAACCGGATTTTTTTTTCAGTTAATGTAAATTTTAAAAAATTGATATTTTATATGTTGTCTATCATATTAAGCCAAACCTATAACTACGCTGATAACAAAATTCTCTAACGACAAACTGAATCCTGGTAGTTCCTTATCTTGATATATAATGAATCTGTCTGTTCCTCGATTTCAGCCTTTTTTAAGCTTCCTACCTTTTATGGATGGGCACTCTATGTTTATACACTTGAAAGCACGGTTATATTTTTTTCTTACCAAATTACTCATATATGAACCGTAGAAAACTTTAAATATGATGGCTCTAACTATAAAAAAAAACTATAAAATTTTAAAACGCCGTTTTCTCCAAGTGTATGCCATATTTTACTTAATATATCTTGTTCAGTGATGTGTTTTGATGAAAAAATAAGCTACCCAGTGCTTGAGAAAATTTGATGGCTTCGATACAAAATTTGACCACCCCCTTAAATGGGACATATTTGACCACCCCCCTTAATTTTCAAATTCCGAAGTACCCCCTCCCTATAAACATGTTCCATGTTAAAAAATAACTGAATACGACCCTTATAACGTGACTGGGTAGGCATTACAGCAAAATAGAATAAAATTTTAAAAAAAGAATAAAAATAAATAAATTGTATAAATAAAGATATAAACTAATTATGTTGCCTTAATCCAGGAATATGTTCGACATATATGTCTCTTGACCAGCGAATCGTATCGCTTATCATCAGGCTTCTCATGATCTACGCATATCGCTGGTTGATGTTGAGGAGTCTGATGATCCACTCGTTTCACCAGTCCCATCCACCATGAGAGCCAACGACAAAGGTATCTACTTCAACCATGTAACCTTTTCCTCTGAGACTCTCGGCTAGGATATGGTAATGATCAACTTTACGTTGTCTAGTTTCATCGAATGCGAACATGCGGTTCTCAAAAGGAACACTGATCATGCTCTTACGCTTGACATCGTCATGTACGATAATGTGAGGACGGAGTAAGGCCAAATCACCGACTTCTCCCGGTACAGTCCGGTTTACGGTTACTGTCCCACGAGATAAGACGGTCCTGTATATTGTTGTGCCGTCCTTGGATCGCATCTGAAAGTACTCCACAGTGCCTGATCACATGGGGAAAAGTCTTTTGCGGGTAGCCGCATTTACGACAGCGTTTTTCACCTTGCCTTTCCCAATATCTGACCGCATTTAGTGGTAGACAATTGAGTCTAGCTCGATGAGCAAAGCGCCAGTGTCGCAGAAGCGAGTGAAATTTCCAGATCGCAAATAGTAATTTGAAAACTTGTACTTACTTGTTATTTCAAAAACTTTGCCCTAGTCCTTTTTAGCAAGCAGCGATCTTAAATAATGACCGGTAAGAGCTGCTCGTACCCTACATATTATCTGTGATCTGGAATATGGAAGCACAACTACTGTCCTGTCTCCTGTCGTGTTGCATTCTAATGAGTATTCGTGACGGCGCTATACTCCAGTGCCATTTTAATCCAAGTCAAGTAATTTGCCTACGGGTAAACTTGGGTCAGAATAAATCTGTCTGGGTTCCTACCATCATTTCATCATCAAGGCTGCCCGACAGAAATCTTGTGCAATCTACCTCAGAAGCTGCTTTTTTCATCCTTATAGAGATAGCCTCTCTGAATGACGACATGGCCAATTTACTGACAGTCGCATCTTTGCAGGCTAAAATTTTGAATCAATGTGCGACGGTTAGCAAATCAACCAAGCAAAAGAGGAAGTAGACCTCCTCCACCTCTGTTCGGGAGAAAGACGACCTCCGCACTAGCTCTCTGAGGAAGGTTCAACCAATTTTTCGCCATCTTTTTAATTGCTTTATCGGTTTCTTTAATAGGTTTTTTCTCCACGTTGGTAACCCGAGAAAAAATCTAAAAAGTAAAATGTAATGCCTACCCAGTAATATAAAAGTTGACACAGCGTCTAACTTCTGCCAAGGTGCCAAAAAAGAGTCATTGATTTTAGCAAGGTCCTGCCTGAACATCCTCGATGGATGACACAGGAGTTTGACGCACTTCATACCTAGTAGGGATTCCTAAGTATTGGTATGGGTTGCTTGATTTTAAGGTGGTAGATACAATTGGAACTTTTTCAAAATCGATTTTTTATTTTTTTGTTTTTTTGGGTTCGAAAACATCTTAAGAATATGGGAAAAAAATTTATAATGATATCTTGAATAATAAGGAAGTTATAGAAGATTAAGCGAGACACCGCTATAGAAGTTATACGTTTCACCAAAACTTTAAACACGTTTTTCTCGAAACAACGTTTTTCGAATTGGCGTACACGATAACTCAAAAAATAATTAAGATATCTTCCTAATTTTTTGGCTACATTTTTAAAATATAATTATCTTCTAGATTGATATGGAATGATTTTTCGAAAAAATGTCCCAATTTTTTTTTCTCAAAAAAACATGTGAAAAAAATTGAATATTTTTCACAATTTTCCATTTTCCGAAATCTGAATCCATCAATCTAGAAGAAAATTGTTTCACAAGCATAAAAAATTTTTTTTGTTATGTTTTAAAACAAGTTGGAGGCTGCAATCGTGTACGCCATGAAAAGTGAGGCCTATCTTTGAGCACCTGTACTCGGCGCCATTTTGGAAAAATAAAAAAAAAATTTTTTAAAAATGTTTAGCAACTCATAATCTAATAAAGTGCCAATTTTGAAAAAATTATCTCAATTATTTCTACCCGAAAAGCTATCCACAAAAAGTCATGTTTTTTTTTCTCCAATTGTATCTACCACCTTAACGTCTGGATACACTGTCCTACGATAGTAAATACCGTTGGTAGTACTGCATTGTCCCCACGACCTATTAGGTGTAGAGATGCACATTTTTGAGGGTTGAAATATTCTTCTGCTGCTTTAAGAAGCGTTCGCATCCCTTCGACCGAGTAAGCCAAGAAAGCCATATCATCAGCAGAAGTTAAATTATTAATTATTTGATTAGCGAATTTGTATCCTTGACCTGTTCTTTGGACAGACCTAAGAACAGGTTCAAGTGTTAGATTGGATATTATGGGACTCAACGGACATCCCTGTCTCACCCCCGAAATAATGCGAATTGGATCAGTGTACCCCGCGGTAGTTCTTAATTGTGATGTCAAGTTATCGTAAAGTGACTTTATAATCCGTTTGGTTTTGTCTAAAAGTCATGACAACCTCCTTCTTGCTTTTTTTCGCATCGAGAATGGCCTCCTGCATCATGAAGATGTGTTCGTAGCAACTTTCGTAATTCAAAAAGCACTTCTGCGATGCGTTCAGCCAACCATTAGCTACTGTTCATATTGTAATCCGGTCAGTCATAATGGCAGCGTAAAGCTTTGGGATGGTGTCTTCCATGTCAATCGGTCTTCAGTTTCTTAAGTCTTGTGTTTCATCTTTTTGTTTCACCATAAACTACAATATTTATAAATTATATAAATGGACGGTGTTGAAAGTTTACCAAATTGAGGGAACATTCTCGAGTTGCATTAATAATACGCTCAAAATGTCGCTACCGTCCGTGTTGCAACCGTCCGAATAAATAAAAAGCCCATAAGAATAACACGTAGAATTTATTTTTATATTTTTAGCAATACCACTAAAAATTTTAGATATTTGGACCGTGATAAACTTAAAAATACAAAAAAATTAAAACAAAAAAAGTTAATTAAAATCAATTAATGTTGTGCCGTAAACAATAAAAAAAAATATACAGTTCATGTAGAAATCACCCATTTTTATATAATTTTGGAATTTTTTTTATATGTCCACTTGAGTAGATAAATCGTTAGAATTTGGGTTTAAAAAACTCATGAGTGTATTTACATATAAATATGCAAATTCCCTATATCGATAAATCACCCTGTTAAGAATATATTGCAGTAAATTTACTTTTCCTATCATAAATTTAGGTAAAAAATCGTAAATGCACTATAGTATGCTTTAAATAACAAAGCAGTATACGGTTTTTTAATTCTCCACCTTTCTTCTAATTTATTTATAGCTATTCTTATACAACTAATTTTATAATTATTTTTTTTGTTTACTGTGTACACAGATAATTATTTCTAGATATAATGATAGACACGTTTATAAAAATAAAAAAAAATTATGTATACAAAAAACTGTTTATGACATATAAAAATTCAACAACTGACATTGCATTTTTCTTTTGTTAAATATTATAAATTAAACTAAGTCTTGCGAAAGTAGATAAATACATAAATGAAGTTAACTTCGTAAGTTAAAATATTATGAAATATTTTATCCGCTATAGCTACATTTTTTATGTACTTATTTTCTGTAAAATGTTTTACATAAAATTGAATACTTTAATAAACTCTTTTAGATAAAATTAAGTTGTTTCTTTTTAAATCATATTTATACTAAATAATAATTTTTTATACATAAAATGCATAATATTTTTTTAACTTTGAAGAATAGACTTTAACTTTTTTAACTTAGATGAATTAACTACTAAAAGAGAATTTGCACAACTATTTTATCTAATTTATAATATTTTTTATGTAACTTTATTATTAATATTACAATTTTTACTTCAATTTAGTAAGAGTATAAAAAAATGAATTTAAAACGTTGTGAGACTGTAGTTAATACATTTATGAGAAACATAAAACTGTAAACCCGAGATCATAAAAAAAAAGATAATTTAATTTTTTACTTTTCATCTTATACTTATATAAAATTTTAAAAATGTCACCATTCTAAAAAAAAATACTGTAAATGAAAACCCGGCGAATCCGGGGGAAACGGATTGCAATAGCGTATACTTGGGTAATATAAACTTTTTCTTCGTTAGGAGGGAAGAAAAAACGTTTTTTCCAGATATGTGGTGGCCGAGAAATAAGTATCTTCTAGCCACTGATAAAAAAAATATTTTATTTAAATATTTTTGACAAATTTCATCATTTAAATAATTTGCTTAAAATATAAATAATAAGATATCTCTATGACCTTGGATTCGCACTGAGTTTAGGGTGCTCATGTCAAAACGTGATGCTACCAGCAGACGTTATCGTAGGAAAAGGTCACAAAAACTTTTAATAAATAAATATTTAGCCCTATCGAATTCAGCTGAAGAAAAATTTAAAATTGCACGTTGTGCTTACATGAATAACTGTATATTAAATACATTAGGCTCTATCGGCTCTATCAAAAACTTTTAGAAGGAAATGCAAATTTTAGACTTGATGACTAAAGTAAATGATGTACTTCATGGATTTTTTTACTTAAAGAGCTTAATTACTATTTTTCTAGCATTTCATTTTCTCCTTCAAAAGATCTATTTACATCTTTTAATTAATCTCATCTGCTCCCTCAGAGGACTTTCTTTTTTCAAAAAACGTATTAAAACATACTTTTCAAATTAAAATTGTTAATAATTACTTTACGGCAAAGTTATATTTAATACTAACACATATCTTTCTGATTTTTTATTTGCATTTTACAGAAATTTTTTAAAAATATTAATTTTTATCGAAATTTTCTGATGCTCGAAAATTGATTTTTTTAAGATTTTAAATTTTTAGGAGGCCTAATTATCTCAAAAACGAAGCACTTATGATAAAAACATATTTATTTATTTTATTTTATTTTATTTACGCCCGAAGGCAATTACAATAATATACAACTAGATGTTTTTGTTGTTTAAAAAAATATAAAGTTTTGTATTTAATAATATAATTATAATATAATTATAAATTATAATTATAAATTTAATAATATAATTAATAATATAATTATACAATTTTTTTTTAAATCTATCAAAATGTGCAATAAGTAAAATAATAAATTATAATAAATTTCAAATACATTTCTAAAATAAAGTTTTTAATAAATCTTAAAATAAATTGAATATTCACAAGGGAAAGTTAAAGTAGTATTTAAAATTTTTTAAATATTTTTTTTAAATGAAATGCTAGAGTATCAATTTGATGACCCAATTTTAATAAGCTTGAAAATTTATTAAGATTTTCATTATAAACACTCTCTATTAAGATAATTTGATATTAAATTTTTTAATGAGAATTTTCTAAGCAGCCTAAAGTTGTAAGAGGATTGTTCATTGATAGATATTTTATATTATTATCTAATATTTTTTGCATCAAAATTATATCATTTGCGTTCATACTAGATTCAATTGTTGAGACATTGAATTTTAAAGCGTTTTCAGAGTAGCTATGTCAGTAACATTCATAGGTGATCCAAATTTAAAAGCTAAAAATCTAATAAATTTATGATTGACTTTTTCAAGTCTATCTATATAATTTTTATAAACTGGCCTCCAGATACTAGACCCATACATAATTTGAGATTTTACTAAACTATAATATAAAGTTTTTATAGTTACTTCATTAAATATAGTAGAATGTCTTCTGATAAAACACCAAGATCTATTAGCATTTGCAATTGTAAAAGTAATATGATCATTGAAGGTAAGTTTGGAGTCCATAATAACACCAAGGTCTTTAATCAGAGCTACTCTCTCGCAAGACTGTTTCATTAAGATAGTTGTTAAAATCAATGAAATTTTTAGAGCTATTAAAAGAAATGATAAAGCATTTTTTGACATTAACGCCAAGTCTATTCAAACTTTACCACTTAAATAGTCTCAACAAATCATCATGTAAAAGCTTATGTTCATTTACACACATTATTTTTCTGAATAATTTTACATCATCGGCAAAAAGTAGTATCTCAGATGAATTTACTGTATTAATAATGTCATTAATGATTATTAAGAAAAGTAATGGTCCAAGGTGCGATCCCTGTGGAATCCCATACTTAGCTTCATTAGAACTGAATTTACATCATTAATGTCAACAATTAAAAATCTGTCTTTAAGATGGTTACCAATCCATTTTATAAAGATATCAGGAAAACCATAATATTTTAATTTAAAAATCAAAATATCAGGATCAACCAGATCAAAGGCCTTTTTGAAATCTAAGTATTTAGAATAAACTTGTGATTTATTTTCAAAACATGAATAGATGTAATTGGTGTATATAGCTAAATTCGTTATTGTAGATCTATTGCTCATAAAACCATGTTGCTTGTCTGATATAACATTAGGCAAGATGGTTTTAATTTTTAATGACATAATATTATCACGAATCTTAGGTATTGCACTAATTAATGCAACAGGCCTATAATTCTCAATATTTTTAATAGACCCACTTTTATGAATAGGATTAATATGAACTGACTTGTAGGGGTGAAGATGGGGTGAAGACTATCAGATTGTAAAGATAAATTAAAGAGAATGAACAATGGTTTTAGCAACGATAGGCAGCAATTTTTAATAAAAATGGAGGGTATCCCATCTGGACCTGGTTTGGAAGAAGGTTTTAGCTTTTTAATGCTATTTTCAATTTCCTCTATTGTAATGTGAAAAACATATAATTTGAAAAAAGTTTTTTTTTCACCCAGGCAAACCGCAAAAACTTTTTTTTTTTATTTTAGGCCACTTTCAGTTTCAATTCTAGCGATTTGAATTTTTTAAATTGACTGGAAGTCAAGTTCGCCATAATTATTTTTGCTCAAATTTTCTCAGAATGTTGGCCTATGTGTCAGCTTGTCCTAAAAAAATGAGACATTCAAATGAGCGCACACAATCATTATTTTAGTCTGCTTTATCAGCCAAAATTAAGTAAAACAGGGAGGAGTAAAAAATTTTTTTTCCCAATTAATGTATAAATTAATTTTTGATATTTTTAGGGTAATTTTACTGATGAAAAACTGCATTGTTATCGATACTACGTTAATTGGGAAAAAAAAATTTTTTGTTGCCCCCTGTTTTAGCTAATTTTGGCTGATAAAGCAGACAAAAATAATGATTGCATTTCTTACTTCGTGCTACCCTTTATTTACTTTTCTGTTTATTTTTATTTTGAACCTTTCCTTTCTAAAAATTACCAGTTTCCTACCTTTTTTATAAATACAATATTTTTTTAAAACTTATCATTTTTTTTTTAAGCTCTTTAACTTTTTGAAATTGTGTATAGAATAATATGTAAGTTCATGGTATAATATATGGCAAAAGTACATGTAAAGATTGGACACGTCTACTATATCAAACTATCTTGTAAATACGTGACTTGTTTTGTCTGAAAAATATACGCTATTACTTATACTTTATTACTTTTTACTGATAACGGTAACATTTACTATATGCTACTGATACCAAAAGATAAGAGGAATCTTCATTTTTTTATTACGGTTAATTTTAGTATTTTTTAAAAAGTTATGTCAAGTATTTAGATTCATAAATTCGTAAAACGTCTAGATTCAAAAAAAAATATTCATGCCAATAAATAAATTTTACAATCCTTGTATGAGAGAAAATTTTATTGGATAGTAACTGCTGCATATAATATGCATTATTCATTTTCTTCCTACAAATATAAAACACGACTATACACTTTAAAATTTCGTAATATTCTAATAATGCAAAGTATTTGTTAATTAGCAAGTTACTTAATGAAAATTAAAATTTTGGTTTACATTTTCTAGTATTATATATGAAAGAAAAAAAAAACATAAAACTTTTTACTTTCAGAATTTTTCATTAATTAAAAAGCTTGAGCTTTTAAAGTAAAAAAAAAAGGATTTAATGGAGGTACCTAATATTCATACTAATTATCTGGTATTTTACATTTAACTGTTTATTAAATTTTCCATCTCGTTTATCATAAAAAAGATAGAAAAAAAATTTATTTTTTAGAATAAATATCAGTGTAAAAAATTATATGTATGAAAAATTTTGTATAATTTTATTAAATTTTTTTTTTTTTTTATTTTGATATAGATTTACATATTATTTGCTAAATTTTATTTAAGCGAATAAATTTTGTTATATGGGTTAATATTTCTAATATGCACAAACCATGAAATAATACATTTATAAAATTATTGGATTTAAAAAAAAAATGTTGATACAAAATTGATCAAATTTCTTCCCACCAATTCGTGTATTAATAATTTTTATATTTAATTATATTTATTACTATATATAATCAATATTTTTAAAGAATAAATTAAATTAAAAAAAATTCAAGAAGTAAATTAAATTTCACTAACACATGGAGAATTGACAGAGTACTTTCGAGACCTACTCTAATGAGGGGTTTAAAGGACAAGAGCTTTTTTGTATTTATTATGAAAACTACAGAACTGGGTAATCTAAAAATTATAGGGTACCGTGTAAGATTTCTGGCTCTAAAATTGGTCTGTACAAGCCTTGCACACTTCAGGGATATAAACCCATATAAAATTCCTGCATATTTTTAAAATTATAAGATAAAGCTAAAAATTATATATTCAATTTTTATGGACTAAATGTTACGTATATTGTATAATACATTATATACAGTAAACGTTAAATTTCAAAAGCAATTTTTTTCTTTTCTTTTTTAAATCGGAATCGACCAAGTGAACGAGAGCTTCTAGTTTTCTCACATGCATAATTTTTTTTATCCTAGTACCTCCCACAATTCATTCTATTGTTGGCCCGGTTTTATCACGCTAAAATTCAAACCGTTATACTGTATATTTTATACGACTATATATATATATATATATTCTTTTTTATATTTAACCAAAAAAAGGTAGATATTCAAGCAGATTTTGTTCGTTTAAAATTTATGTATATGTAAAGTCACTAAACCTTATATGTTATGTACCTGTGTAGCTATATGTAAATTTATATTCAACAAAAAATTATAATAAATTAGAAGAAAGTAAATTAGGTAAAAAATGTACCATTAATCAAAATGTCTCCATTCACAAAAAATTGTAAATTTTGAGCAACGTCTAAAAAAGTTAAAAATTTTTTACGTACTCTTTATTAATTTTTCAAATTGAATTGACAAAACCTTGAAATAATCTATTAAATTTGGTTTCGAAGGAATATAGAATATTTTTTATAAATAAAGGATTTCACTACAACTAGTCCCTAGTCGAACTGAAGGCTCGCAAAAATCGGCCCAAAGTATTTTTTACCGATACTGCAATTAAAAATAAGTGCTCTTAGCCAACTTGAGTTTTTTAGGTTCAACAAAATCCTTGATTTTTGGCAGCTACTTTAGGGTTTTTGGTCTACTTTGGTAACTTGACTCAAAATATTATTATTTTTAATGCCAAATACTTATTACTTATACTCCCCCCTTGATTTTCATAAAACGTGATTTATAGCTTTTTTTACGGTCTAAACATTGAGATATCTCAGGGTAAAGGAGAACTCCTTTTTTTCATGCTCAAGGTAACTTTGCCTAAGACTACTTTTCAGCATGCCGTCGGGCAAATAGTATCTTTTACGGTGTGTCACTTGCGATTGACATTTGTGTAAAATAAATCGTGTTTTATGCTTATATTACCATACTATTTTAACATTTGAATTAAAATCTAAAATTATCTTTTAAATGGTCTTTTTTATGTTTTTCTTTTATTTTTTCATAAGATAACGATACGATTACGTTCAAATGTTGATTAATTATTTTGTCATTATTTCGGTCAATAAAAGGTCTACTACTACAAATTTCCTAATATTTAAAGAATTCATCTCTCGGGCATTTGGAAGGGATAACCAAGTGCATATTTTATACACAGAGGTAGCTAAGACATTCGATTCAGTCAATTATAAATTATTAAAAGTTAAACTAAAAAAATATAATGTAAATGATAAACTATCAAGGTGTTTTCACTCATATTTATGTAATCGCAAAGAATTAGTTAAAATTAACCAAAAATTATCCAATCCAATCACTTTTACTTCTAGTTTACTACAAGGTTCTAATTTAGGAACCTTGTTATACATTATTTATATTAAAGATTTAAAAAATGTAGTACCTAACTTTAAGTTTTTGGTTTACATAGATGATTTAAAAATCTTCAAAGAGTTTAAAGATAATAAAGACATCAAAGCCTTTAAATCGGACATCAAAAGATTACATTACTGGAATTACTTTAATGGCTTAAGATGGAATCTTAACAAATGTAATATAATGATCAATGATAAAAAGAACTTGAAAGATAAATCTTATACTAAATATAAAATAGGTAAATACGTGATTAGTCACATAACTGTGTACAAAGATCTTGGAATTTCCTTCCAAGACAACTTTTAATGTACATACTACATATAGATAATATCATTAATAATGCAAAAAAAAAGTAATTACTTTCTAAAAAAAAGTATTGCATAAATTTAATAATCCAGAACCTATTAAATTATTTTATAAAACATAAATCAGATCAATATTCATGTATGGGTCCTTAATATGGGCACTAAACACAGCAGATAAAATTTTTTAATTAGAAAAAATTCAACACCAAGTTCTAAGAATTTTCGCTTTTAAATACAACATAGAATTTGATTATTTGAGTTATGATTATTCAAATTTATACAAAAAATTTAATATACATAACTTAGAATCAGCTAGAGAAATAGCTGACCTAAAATTATTACACAAATTATTTAATAATCAAATAGACCCAAATGAGATTAAATCTGTTATAAATACATATGATCCAAAAAAAGAAGGATTGAGAACTAGGTATTTATCTTTTACAGTATACCTATATTAAATTTAAAAATAAGAGAAAAACCCCTTCCTTGTTCAGAATTTTAGAGAGTTATAACATTCACGAACAAAGATAAATAAATTGATGTTACCAACTCTAGTGAAGTCATTTTCTGTAAATTATAATTTATTCTCTCTTACTTTTACAGACAATTTTATCCTTAAATTCAACATTTTTCAATACAATGCTATTTTAATAATGATACCGCAAAGACATGTTCGTTGGATGCGTTATTTGAAAAGGTTCGGCTCAGAAAGGGGAGGGGATAAAAATTGACGTTTTAAGGATAATGGAGTCAAATATTGATGTTTTAGGGAGGAAGAGAAAAAATAAGAATATTTTGGGCCAATTTACCAAAGTAGGACAAAAATACAAACATGGCTGCCAAAATTTAAAGAATTGGCCTAGAAAGCTAAAATTGACTGTAAAAACTTATTTTTAGTTTTACTTTTGGAAAAATAATTTTGTCCAGGCCCAGTTAGGGTGGAATCCCTCAAATAATATTTTAACTTAAAATAAAAATTTATTTCAATATATATTTATAAATCATACAACAGGAGCACTGTATTTCCTTCTAAATTTTTTCATTACTTTAAAAGTATAAATATTAATACTTAAATTTACTTATTTTATTTTTGCGTCACATTTTCATACAGGAGTATTTTTTTAAAAAATGTATAGGTATTTAAACATTATGCTGAAATAAATTATAAAATATGAAATATTTATGACATACACTTTTTGTAATATTTGTTGATAAAAATATGTTTCATTAAAATATTATAAAATGTCGCTTGTCAGTATATTTATTTTTTCCTTTTACGTCGTTTAACTAAAGTCTACATTGCAGTACATGCTAAGGCTTTATTATTGCAATTGACAGCAAAATTTTACTTGCTTAACAGAAATTCTTATTTAATTTTTAAACCATTTTCTGAATTTTAAAAGATTTTTAAAATAATAATACATATTTTTAAAATTAATTTATTCTTAAAAAATAAAAAATGTGTTTTGAAATTCAATATAAAATTTTGATATTTGCTGGAATATGGAAACCTATAGAAAATTCAAAAACGGCTTTAATAAATACCGCTCATAAAATTTACAGATTTTTTGCCGTTGGATTTTGTTATCTAGTTTGCTGCTTAATTATATCTGGTATTTTCATAGAATCACGCAATTTGAATGATCTTTCGAAAAATTTTTCTTTTATTCTTTCAATAATATCAGTCTTCTTAAAGATTATATTTTGCATTAAAAATAGAAATGACATTATTAATTTAGCTGAAAAAATATTTAACGAGCAAATGTTTAGTGATTCAGAAACCAGCATTCGAAAAACTCACCGGGAGTGGTTCAGGTACGTAAAGATTATGAAAATTTTCTCTTGTAAGCGATCAGAAAGTATGTATTTCTTGGCTGATGTGCAGTCAGAGAAAATGTAATTTTTCGCCATTCGCGAAGAAAAATTATACACAATTTTTGGTCGTAATAAATAAATTACTTAGATTGCAGTTTAGAATGTAATTTTTAATTTTTCTGGGACAATGGGTTGATATCCATTTAATTATTATTAATCCTTTTGTTTAATTAACAGATTTACTTTTCTAATGAATACCAGTATTTTGTTAGTACCTTCAACATTACCAACATTACTTCCTTTTTTACAATCTTCAGAAAATAGAAGTTTAAACGCGCCATTATGGATGCCATTTAATATGAATAACGTTAATTTTTGGATAGTACATTTTTCTGAATCGTATGCATCAATTATAATGTCATTAGTTGAACTTTGTAACAACTGTATGTTTTTTGGATTAATCATAGGAATATGCGAACAAATAGAAATATTAAATTATCAATTTAGATCATTACCAAGTAAAACAAAACAAAATAAGTCAAATTTACAAAAGCTAAAAGAAATAGACGATTTTTTTGCAAAAGCTATTGAACAACATGATCGCATATTTCAGTAAGTTCATTTTATTGATAGGGGCGAATTTGGAATTTTAACTAAATAATTAATTTTAAATATTTAAGTGAAACGTCTAGATATCATTAATTTTAATTGAGTTTAAAACGACTTGCTCAACAATTTATGAGAAAAAATTCAAAACATTTATTCTCTTGTCAATATTTTGTTCACAATCTGAAAACCTCTTCAGAACCTTTAATTATTTAAAGAAATATTATTACAAATAGTTATGTTAAAATTACTTATCTATTTTAAACATATCATTTAAAAACTTAAAATTTAGATGTTCTTATGTTCCTATACATATTGCCAAGAGAGAAAATCTTTTGAATTGTGTCTTGAATTTTTCCTTATAAATTGCCCCGCAAGGTCGTTTCAAACTCAGTTAAATAAATAATTATTAAAATTTTTAGGTATACTGAAAAATTGAACAAAATATTTGCAATACCACTTGCTGTTGAATTTTATAAAAGTTCATTGATTATTTCATTGTCAATATTTCAATTAATTAAAAATCAGAATAATTTTGGTAACGCAGCTTTTATTGTTGGTTTTTCATTTTATAATCTAACAATATATTTTTTATTCTGTTATTTTGGAGATCGTTTAAAAACTAAGGTAATAATTAAAAATATGTATATTTTTCTTTTTTAACTCATTAACGCCGGGGCGGAGAGTTTTGGAAATGAGCAAAAATAAGTATTTTCCCTTATAGATAAGTGCACTGTAAAAAGTAACTTTCTTATATTAACAAAAAAATTAGAACATTTTCGAAAAATTAGTAAATTTATTTGAAAATTTGTAAATATTCGAAAAAAATCGTATAATTACTAAATTTAGTATATTAACAAAAAATTCGAGTATTTTCCAATTTTTTTTGTGAATTCGCAAGGAAAATTGATAATTTACAATTTATTATCGAAAATTTTCAAAAAATAGTTGTAAATTTCCGAAAAATAGTTGTGAATTTACAACTTTTTTCGTAAAATCACAAAAAAAATCGACATTAGGAAATGTTTAGAAAAATCAATAAAAAAATTATCCAATTTTATTGAAAAATGTTGAAAATAAGATATTTTATGTAAATTTATGTAAACTTTCTATATATTGAGGTTTCATACATTTTGGCCCTATTTACAACCTTTAAAAGGTGGATAGAGGATAGAGGTGGTACTCCAGTCACAATACGGGTTTGGTTGCATCCCTGACAAACACCAGATTTATTTTACTATAGGTTTTTTGGCTCACTGAACACGAAAATCAAAGTCATTTGGCAGAAAAATTGGGGCTTTACCCTTAAATTTGCAAAAACTACCCGCAAAAGAGGTTTTTTTACATATTCGCACTTTGAGCACTCAGATTTGCACCATTAAGGTTTTTTGGGTCGCTTATCAAAAATTTCGACTTCTTTTTCATAAATAATTAAAATTGCACCCCTAAATTGGTTAAAACTACCCCCGAAAAGGGGGTGCTTTTGCTATTTTCGTACTTTTAGCATCCAGTATATGCCCATATAGGTTTTTTGGGTCGCTGATCAAGAATTTCGACTCCTTTTTCATAAATAATTAATATTTCGCCTTTAAAATACCTAGAACTACCCCTAAAAGGAGTGTTTTTTGCTATTTTTGCACTTTGAGCGTCCAAATTATGTTCTTATACGTTTTTTTGGGCCACCCCATTTAGGGGTAGTTTTAGCTACGGTGAAATATTAAATATTTATGAAAAAGAAGTCGAAATTCTTGAAGGGTGTTAGTTTGAAATGCAATTAAATAAATCAAAAATTGATTTTCTTTCTTAAAAATTGATTAATTTTATCAAAATGAACGATAAATTATTTATATTTTTATTTATCTTGTTCTTTATTTCGTTAATAAAAATAACGGAAATAAAAAACAATAAATTTTAACAGATCATTTGCTTAATTAAAATAGATAAGCAAATTCAATTGTATTACTAATTCAAAAACATATAATAAATTATATTTTAATCCACCATAATATCATTTGTCATTAAAGATTATTTCACAACAAATAATAAAGACAATATAAGTTATAATAAAATATTTTAGAGCGAAGAACATTTGCGTTTATTGTATGAAATAAATTGGCTTACTTTGGAAAATAAACACAAAAGGATGCTTTTAATTTTACAAATTCGATTAACTAAGTCTTTGAAGATTACAAGCCTTTATATTATCAATATAAACCTACAATCTTACGGGCATGTAAGTTTGAGTAAATTAAACAATAATAATAATATTTAATTGTTTATTTATTTTTCAGATACTTGAATTATCATATTCAATTTTTCATCTTTTGAATAAAATTATCAAAACTCAATAAAGTAATTTGCACTGAAAAAAAATGTTAGAACTCCAATTGCCGCTAACGAAATTCCAGATCTTCTAGCCTGAATATTTTTTTCGTTCAAAGGATTTCAAATAGCTTGAAACGTAACTAAAATTTTTATATAACGCAAGTACCGCAGTTAAATGAGACTTGTAAAAACTGTTTTTTTAACTTTTCGTTAGGTTTTATGTCATTTGTAACTATTTAAAAGAAAAAAAAATCCCGCTGGTACTACCAGAATTCTAATAAGATAAACCAGAAAATCTGTTAAAGGCAATCAGATTTTTTTTCATTGTAGTAAAATAACGTCAATTTTACAAAATTAATAGAATCTGACTCTGTTAATTTATCTTTTTACTTAATGGTAACTTTTTGATATCTTAAAAAATTTCATATCATTTAGGGTACTCTGCCTTATAACATGTTTCATGTTTATATCTCACCCCACCTATTAAGAGGGTCTAAGCTTCTTATATAAGAATTTTCAACTTTATATTAATTGGTTTCTTGAAACTATCCAGACTTTCGTTCTACAATTTATCTTTTTAAAATTTTTAAATGAAATGTTAAAAATTATCAAATATTAAAAATATAATATTAAAAATGTCTGATGTATTCTACAAATTGATAGTTTTCTATCAATTACAAGGTTATTGTTCGTTAAGATCATATAATAAATACATTTCATATATTTATCTTGGCATATTTAAAAATTTTAAAATTACCCGCGAACGTTGATAAATTAATTTCTAATTTATCTACAATCACTTAAATAATTTATCTTTTTATTTGTTAAATATGTGCACAAAATATCATATCATCATCTCAGAATAGACCAGTCTAGGTCTGTGTCACTGGAATGATTAAATAGCTATTTATTAAACAAGGGATAAAATATTGGCATTGGCTTTGCATGCAGTTGTATGCACGAGCGTGCCTGTTCCCATTTTGTCCCGTGTTCTAAACAATAGTTTTTTGCCCTCCCGGGCGTAAAACTCGTGCGTAAAGAATTTTCTGAACTCGTTCTACGCCTAGGGGGGCAAAAAATAGTGTAAGCACCATGGGCGAAATACTTTAGACACGAGCGTGAACACAAATCACTCGTGCCCGGCTTCGCCGAGCACTCGTGCTAGTGCTCACGCTAGTGCCGAAACTTTTACGCCCTTGATACTTAATAGTATATTAAGTATCAAGGGCGTAAAAGTTTTGGCACTAGCGTGAGCACTAGCATGAGTGCTCGGCGAAGCCGGGCACGAGTGCTATGTGTTCACGCTCGTGTCTAAAGTATTTCGCCCATGGTGCTTACACTATTTTTTGCCCACCTAGGCGTAGAACGAGTTCAGAAAATTCTTTACGCACGAGTTTTACGCCCGGGAGGGCAAAAAATACTATTACATATAATGGGCAAAAAAACCGCCTCCCTAGGGCAGAAAATAGCCTTTTTTGCCCTAGATATGTAAAATACATTTATAAAATGATAAGAAAATTCATAACTTTTGATCAATTATTATTAATCAAATGATATTTTACAATATTTACTCCTTATTTACCTATTTAATTACCTCATTTAATTTATAGCCTTAGGAGTTATTTTGTTAAATTTTGCTACTACCCTAACCCATAAAGTTTTAATAATATTTTCAAATATCTTAAATCGAAAACAAAGTATACTGACTGAAATGAAAATTAATTAAAAATTTTTTTTTTCTAATTATATTTTTATCTTGTTTGTTTTCATCTATTTATAAAAATAATACACGGACGCTTTAGCAAAAAATAAAAAAGAGCAATTTTCTTTAGAAAAAAAAAGTATAAAGTTAAAAAATAAACAAAACTGCTATTCATTCGGTTAGTATATTTTTATTTTAAACATGACTCGTTTTTTTTTATTCCTTACTTTTTTATATACTTGCTGTATAAATAAAGGTGGGCAGAAGCTTTTGAATAAGAAAAAAAGTACATGTTATAAGTCATTCGTTTCTTTTGAACTTAAATTTCATTTTCTGCGACACATTAAGTAATGTCGATAATTTTTTTTTTTCAGCTTAGGATATAACATTTTAAATTAAAAACATTTTCCTTTATCTTTTTTGACAACAAAATCTTTTTTTTACAATGCAGGCGTATATATATACGATTTTTCATAATCTTTTAGTTTTCTTTTTATTTATTGTCATAAATATCTTTATACAAAAAAAAATCCCATTGAAAAAGTTGTATTAAATATATAAATCTATATATAAAAAGAGATTGCAAGAAAAAAAATGTATTTAGATATCAAGGGGCTGCTAACTTGAATCTAATGGTGAGAATTGCTAAAAAAGTAAGCATAAGTTGATTTATGTTTGTAATAATGCTAATGATATTAGTTCTTACTGACTTTTTCTGGTATTCTCATCATAATTTAAAACTCTTGTGAAATTCGAAGTTTAGTCTGGCTTCGCGACGAAAGACACTTTACAAATTTCTTCAGAAGTAAACAGTCGAGCTTTTAAGTAGTAAAATGAAAAACAATATAAAATACCGCCCCCCTCCCCTTCTTCCCATTAAACTTCAAGAGCTTATATGAATTTTTTTTTATTTTGAGAAATTGAAGATGGTGTTTTGAGCTACTGAATCCGAATCTGGTGCCAGAAATTATATTGGTAATTGCATTAACCCTATTTCATACATTCAACCATTAAACATATAAATTTTTGAAAAAAAATACTTTTTTTTTCATTTTGAAAGTTTTACGTGGATTTTTAGAGCTTCTGAATATAAATCTGGCATCAGGGACTCAAATGGGGGAAGCATCATCCTCATTTTACTTCTTTAACTCTCAAAAATAAATTTTTGGAAAAACCGCCTTTTATTTATTCAGAGAAGTTCAATTAGAATTTTTGATCTGCTTGATGTATGACCCAGTGTCCCCGTAGCAAAATTATATCCCTTTAGCGATTTTTCCCTTTGCATACAATATATTTAATTCATAAAGTATTAATAAGAGAATAATATTATAAAAAAAAACTTATAACCGGTTTGTGTAAATACAACCTAAATGCAAAGAACATGTTTACTTTCAGATGAGGGCTAGGTATGTCAAATGTTACGCAACTTTACAATACAATTTTCTAATTTCATAATTTGTAATTATCACCTCACTAGCTGTTAAGATTCTAAATCCAATCTATTTTGATACCCTAAATTTTGAATTATTCTAAGTCCCTTAATCGATATAATTCCAAGTCCCTAAACCTGAATTATTCCAAGTCCCTAAATCGATATTATCCTAAGTCCCTAAGCCCAGATTTTTCAAAGACTTTTAAAAGTATTTTATTTATTTATATATACTTACCTAATTATTCTAAGTCTTATTTGACCCCCCCCCCCCTTAAATAGGACAAATTTGACCCCCCCTTAATTTTCAAGTTTTGAAGTACCCCCTCCCTATAAACATGTTCCATGTTAATAAACACATATTCCTATAAATTAGACAAAAGGAGGTCAAAGCCCTCCTGTAGGAGTCTGGGGCAAAAGCCTATGCAATAAAAAACTATGACACACAACTTTTTTTCTAATCCTGTAGTTGTACCCCTACAGTAAACCAGTTCGAAAGAGGTCATAGGAGAGGGGGCAGCCTCCTCAATAAAAAACCAATATGATTTACAGGGTGGCAATTATCCAGGGAGCTAAATTCAGGGGATAGGTTAATTTTCTAGAAATAAGGGGAGGCAATTGCCCTAGGTGGAATTGGAGGGGGCACAGGGTCACAATTCTATCAACTGTATCTTAATCTGACGATAAAAATGAAAAGGGGAAACGGGGCTTAAACAACGCTACTTCACCTCCCCCCCCTAAAACCCTTTAAAAAATTTTTTCTCATAAAAACCTTTATTTTTTGTTTTTTATTTTTTTTTACTAACTGAAAAGAAGTAAATGTCAGATATTATTTTTGCAGGGTTAAAATAATATCATTTTAACCTTGAGATGTTGCGATGAGAGTTATTCACTCCTTGAATTTATTTTCACATTCAGTTACTTGAAGTACTTTAAATCTGACAAAAAGACGGTTTATTTAAAATAAAAAATTTTATTTATATTGAGGAGGTGAAATTCGCGGGTGCGGGTACAGCGACCAAAAGAAACTAAAAAAGAAAAAGGAGATGTATTTTGGCCGCTAATTTCGAATTTTAGTGCCTCGTGAGTTAAGAATGAATTTAGAAGTTCGGTGGGCTAAAAATAAATGTAGAACTATTGAATCTGGAATATTAATACTAATATTAATACTAATTCCTGACAGCAAATGCATATTCAAAAATACGTCACAAGCGACTAATAAACGTAAAGTAACCTAAAATTTGTTGTTTTTTTCGTAAAAATTAAATTTAAGGGTTTAAGGGTTTTAAAGGCCAATTTAAGGGTTTTGTACTCTCAACAAATCCTTGGGATATAGAAATTCATGATCAGCAACCAAAAAAGTCTGTATAGGAAAAATCTCTTTCCGGTGAATAATTAAATGCCTCTCTGTCTAATATTTTCATAGGAGCAACTGTTTGATTCCTATGCAAAGATAAAAAAATTGATTTTTAAAATAAATAAAAGTTTTCAGTAAATACATTATTTCGTTTTTAAAAATTACCGAATTTTTCCTACAGTGATCATTTTATAATTTTTTATATCTAACCCGACAAGTACTATAAACCGAAAGTAAAATTTTTAGTTTGGAATATTTTAAATTTAATCTCGTTCACGCTAAATATTATTCTTAGTAAGCTCTAAGGATTAAAAGATAAAATATGAATGGTTACTGATTAAAATATCTTAGTAGTTCAAATATTGAAATTTCAAGTCTTAACTTTGACTAATTTAAAAAAAAAATTAAATTTCGAAATTTAAAAATTTTTTACAAAGAGTTCCAAGTCAATTGCCCCTTAAAAAAGAATGAAATTTTATAGAACAGTTTTATGAATAAGCTACTTTTATAAAAATGTAAATTGTTAGCATTAGTATAATAGTATAAAAAATGCAATACAATAAAAACAAGTCTAGAGCTAGATATTAAAGGTATATTAGCCTATCTTTGTGAATAATAAATGTATTCATTCCTCTCCATTATAATAATTAACCACTAGCAAAAATTGGCTAATTTACATTTATTTGATAATTATTAAACAACTAAATATGTATATTATAAGGTACTTATTAATATTTCATTTCAATAACTTATCTCTTGATGAATAATTGAGAATAAAAGGAAATGTAAAATTAAAAATTTTATTATATAAGAAAGAAAATTACTTATGAATTGTTAATCCATCTTGAAAGTTATTGAAAAATTATCTTACTCATTAAAGGTTTCATTTTTACGGATCACTGAATTTAAAAAGCGAATTTTAAAATTAGCTTAAACAAAACTTTTTCGTATTATATTGATTTAAGCTTTTTTTAAAATAAAATTTTAATTTATTTTTCAAACTAATTTAAAAGTTATATGTATTTAATTAATTAAAAAAAACTATACATATATTCCTTTAATTAAGTTATTTATATGTTAATTTATGCGATAGAACGAAGTATATTTTTTAATTATAAATAATTTCAAAGTAAATGCATATTAACGTGTACATTGTCAAATTAATCAAATGCTGTTTTGTCTATTAAGGTTTTAGGAATTCAACATAAAATTATCTTACATTAATGTACACTGACATTTATATGTATGTATGTAAGTACGTGTTAATCCAGATATGCATAATAAAATTTGGTATGTATCTTTCAACCTACTTATTAATAATCAAAACTGCTATGTTTAAATTCCCAACGCGTATTAAATGTATTCATGCATAATTTTCTCCGATTTAATTCAACTTGTTTCAGTTTTTTATGTTCTAATTTATATTATTATTGTCAATTTAATTATAAATTTATTCTATTTTATGTATTTTTAAATTTATGTAGATTTCATTTTTTTTTTGCCAAGATAAATTTACATAAGAGCTGCAGCAAATTTCCTTTCAGTTAATAGTTTGGTGAGTTATCGACATTTGAAAGATTGTTTTACAAAAGATCAAATTATCTGATTGTGATTCAATTATAGATAAAGATTTAAAATGATGTTTAAACTGTTCCAACAAATACAATTCTTTATTTGTAAAAGATCATAAGGACTCTTATCGTTTGAAAGCCCATTTGTATAAACGAAGAGTATTTGAGATGCTTTTTTAAAATAACAAACCAATTATCCTATTTTATTTAATTTGGTTTTACAATTGTATTCATTATGAACATTATTTACGTAAAGAAAATTTATTAAATTCATACCTACCTTTATGCTGACGATCTGCAAGGTTCAACACCGCTATTTGGACAGAAGAGATGAGCAACGGCCCACTCGACACGAATATTAGAATCAAGATTGAAATACCTACTAGACATACTACTAGTCCGTCTCATCACGTGTTAAAATATTAATTCACCTTTTTTATCTTCCAAAATGACTACCAACTCGACAAGGGGTATTTGCAAAAATCAAAACTATATAAAATAAATAAAAAATTTTAAATATAAAAATTTAGTGAATTTGTGTGTGTGGCTTCACCCATTGCAGTTCAGCTGTCAATTTATATTGAAAACTAGACTAGGGCCCGTATCAGACAACCAGTGCGTTGTGGTTAGCAGTAGTGACAGTTAAGAACCAAGGAGAAGTCAGTGGACTTCATACAGTTTGAAAGTGATTCTGTGTGTATGTGAATGCTTAAGTAGTATTCTTGTGCTTAGTGTGTTAAAGAGTGTGTTTAGGCTCTTTTCAGGGCCGCCAACTATTTAGACGTTTGAACAATATTAATAAACTTACACCAATCTTTTATTTACTAATTTATGATCATTATTATTATATTAAACTTTACACTGTCACCGCCTAAATTATTGGAAAACCACATTTGCTGTGGTAATTAAAAATCTAAAGATATGTAATTATTGACTTAATAGTTACATAATTCAATTATTTTTTATGCTTCTGCTGACATCAGATCTTCGACGACATAGTTTCATATCAGTTTGATTTTTTTTAATAAATGCTAATTTCAAGCACCATGTTTCTAGAGCCATATCACAAAATGAGCTGAAACAAAAGGAGCAAGTAGAAATTTTTGAAAACTAGGAGCTTGCACAAAATTTTTGTGACCTATAAAACCCGTTTCAGTCCAATATTACAATTTTGGTGTCAATTTAAAAATTTGTCATTTTTAGTCAAATATAGCTATGTGGTTTACAAAAATGCAGTTTACAGGGATTTAAAGCTGACACTTACACGAAAAAAATGAGATCAACAGCAAGGTATTTAACTGAGTTGCAGGGAAGTAGCGTTATTTAGAAGATAGCCAAAAAACACTATCTTATAGCATAGTACCCTTCTAAGGGGTATAAATTCTAAGCCCTGGAGGCCTATTCAGGTAAACTGAGTGAGGGATGTTCTTTCAATTACCACAACCTCCTCTAAAAGTTATAAGCAAATTGGTTTCCCAAACAGTTGATACTCCCCTTGCTAATTGGAATTTAAACGTTACAATAATTGATAGTAGGATGAACAGGGTACTATATGTATAATTACTAATATTTATTCGAAATTACAGGAATAAGACATTATAAACGAGTTTGCTGCATAAGCTCTATATATAAACTCCTACACTATTGCAGTATTATGTATTTTGACTCGGGTAGTAAATTAAAGGAGAGTCTATAAAAGCTTGGCAATTTAGGCATGTGATGCATATTTTGTATCCACCTATATTTCTTCTCTGAGAGGAAATTTAAATGCATGACAGTCTATACTTTACTGCAATACTTGTTTATAAAATATTACGACTCGGACATGTCTCTTATGTTACTAATTGTTTTCATTGAACATATTTCTATATATAACTTTAAATAAGTTATAATTTTTTATAGATGGTATTTTCTGGGCCAGTTCACAATACTTTTTTATTTTATCTTTTTTACTATTGATTAAATAAATCATTTTTTTTAGGTTCACGACAAGCCGGTCCAGCACTGAATCCCACGGTTCTGTGCGGCCGCAAAATGTAGTTTTTGGAAGAGTTCACATACATAAGTGGTTAACGTTGCGTTTAAGTTCATTCTGAATAGGGTGAATTATATATAGAAGATACCAAATAATTAATCGCGTTATTTAACGGTAAATTTGGAATTCGTAAAAAAAGAATATATTTTATTTTTTGATCTGGGGTTTGCTAAATGCAATAACCTATTCGTTTCCCCTTTTTTATCAAAAAATTTGAAGTGTCAGAAGCTGTTTAAGCCCTTTAAGACAATTTTTGAACTTGATGCTTTTGAGGATGGTTTTTTTATTGTAACTATCATAAAAACCGATAAAGAGTTAAAATTGAATAAAAATTAAAACAATATTAATATAATTAATGCAAGTAACATGAATTTTTATTACAAACTAATTCACAATTACCTACTTCACAATAATTTTAACTCTTTATCGGTTTTTATGATAGTTACAATAAAAAAACCATCCTCTAGCCACAAGAGGAATCCTCTTGCCGCAAGAGGAATCCGCTTGCGGCAAACGGATTTTTTTTTCAGTGTAGAACTCTACGGGAAATTTTCTTTGAAGTCCTAGGAGACAAAAATTTCTCATATGAAGTAAGAATAATACTTTCTTCAATAATATTGAAAACTAAAATGGCTACTAACAATCGAGTATTGAACTTTAGCAGCTAAGACTTGACATGAAGGTTTGTTTTTACTTGTACTAAAAAAATAAATTAGAACCGACTTGAAGACCCGACCATCAGGTTTGTGATTATCTTTGTCAAGACAGATATTGATAATATTTCGAAATAGGAAATGAATAAACAATGATAAAATTTAGTTTAAGTGTAATTTATTTGTTATAATTTTCACAAATCCTTACATACATCTAAATAATAACCAATACTATTAGATAATAGGCTATTTTAAAAAGCTTAATAAAAAAAGATAAAATATCTAAAAACTATGTTTTTTAAAATGTTTAATAATGAACACACTTCAGTTTTTTTTATTTTTAACTATTTTTATAAATAGAATACTATTATTTTCAGGTACAACTTTAGCTACCTATGAATAAAATCAATTATTTTTTATTCTCTCGATTAATTCATAACATGATTTATTTAAAAATATAGAATTTATAAAATTAAAATTTAAACTAAATAACTAATTTATCTTTTTGGTGTTTATTTAAAAAATGATTGTTATCGCTTATTTTCTGGTCAAGAGATAGCTAAATAATATTAACAATAATAATAATAATAATAGAGAGAGAAAGAGACCCGTATTAATATTCATTAATTCATCACATTTTTTTTTTTATATCTTTTTAAAAAGATTATAAATATTTATTTTACTTATAATTATATTTCATTATACTTTAAGAACAAAAAAAAATATTCAATCTGACCTCAAAAAAAAAAAATATAATAATTATGAAGAAAAAAAAGAAAATTTAGCTCAACGAATATAATATGAAAAATAAAGAGTGAGCCAAGTTACATAAAAGAATGTATGCACCAAAAAAACGACAAGACTGGCAATTAAAAGTAAAAAAAATTTATAATAAGAAAAGAAGGAAAAGAATATTATGTACAAAAAAAAAAGAAAATTAAAAAAAAAAAATGGTGTGCATAATAGAAAAAAAGGGTAAATCAAGTACTCAAATATTTGACCTTTTATAATTTTTTTATGAACAAAAAAAAAAGGCTTTATTATTATTATTATTACGGCGTGAAGAATTTTATATTTTTCTTTAGAAAAAAAAAATTTTTTCTTTTTTTTTTTATGACTTCTTATGTATATAATGTAAATAAAGAACAATGCAAATGTGTCACTAAAAAAAAAGAAAAAAAAGTTTGTAATTAAAAAAATGAGTTAAATAATTCTTTAAAAAATAATCAAACACTCGTAAGACCTAATTAAATATTTTTTTTATTATAAAAATCAAAACTTATTATATTACTTTTATATTAAAGTGTGTTTTTTTTTTGGGTAAGTTTTTAAAATTATTAAATTTATTTAATATTATCATATTTTTTATGCCCGCTTTTCCCGACAAAAATTAGTGCCCAGCACTTGTAAATTACATAAAAATGGTTTTTGAATAAAGTTACTTGAATTTTCAAGCAAAATAGTTTAACAGTATTCATGATTTTTGATTTTTCTTTAAATAAACTATCTTTTTTAAAGCTTTTCTTATTTCAAATAGTCTAGAAGCCATCAGTAAAGTTCATTTGTTTTTTATAAGATATTGCACCTTGTTTAATCCAATTATTCCTAAAATCATCACCTTATCCAAAAAATTATCTTGATAATAATTAATAGGTGCTTTTGAGTTTTCCTTTTTAGATAAAATTCTTCTCAATTTTTCAAATTGATTTTACACACACGCAATTTTTCATATCAAAAATGATATCTGACTGAGAAATTTTAAATCTGCAAGCTCATTACAATGTTCCTGTATCAATAATTCAAAATATTTTGGCATTTTTATAGGTTGCATCCAACAAAGATTAACCAAATCTGCATATTTAATATTCGCATAAAAAATATCTTTCTAAGTTTTTGCCAATAAAGTGGCAAAAAAGTGAATATCACCAAAAATCAATGTTGGGTAAAGCTCTTTTAAAAATGACATTATTTGCATTTTGAGCTTGAACAGAAAAAAGTTTTATGATAACAGTGTCTAAAAAATACCAAAAAGAGTATAGGATAACCTTTAACCTAAAACTCAGTCAGTAGGTACATTTTGATAAAAAAAAAATATAAATCATGAAAATTTATCTTGGGTGGCTTCTAGAGCATAAATTAATTAACTTAATTATATATTACATTACTTTTAAGCCTAAAACTTTATCACATAATAAAAATATTATATATCAAGAATGGTGTATAAATTACAAATGAAATAAAATTCATTGATAAAAAAAAAAGTTTTAATAATATATAATTAGATAAATTATAAAAGTTTTAAGATTCAAAAAGTTTAACTTATATTATATTATAAGTAAAGTTCTAAATTTCAATAGAACTAAAAAGTAGATAATGAAAGAGAAAGAATTTATTTAATATATGTGTGTTAATTTAATTAAATATCATATCTTATAGGATTAAATAACCCAAATAATTATATTTTAACAATTTATACACTGATATAAATAAATAATTAAACTCATTTCACTTTCGAGAAAAAATTTAACAAAAAATTATCATCACGTTTTTGCTTAGTATAATTTTTTAAATAAATACTTTTTATTTAAATTATTCTCGCAAGTGATATAATTATCGACTAATGGTGCTTAATAATTTCCATATTTCTAATACACGTTAATGTGAATAATTATATTTTTTTTTGATAAATGCTTTTTTTTTTTAATAATAATTAATATTAAGCAAAAAATTTATATACATTATAATTATTACGTAGTAGTACTTAATTAATAATAAGCGAGTTTTATATATTTATTTTAATTCTATTTATTTATTAATCACTAATTTTTTCTATATATAAATTATTTATTTTATCTAAAAAGCAACAAATTTTTTATTTTGATTTTATATTTTTAAAAGCATATTTGTAATTCATCTGGTGTTTTATTATATTACTCAGGACATTTTTGAATAAAAGAAAAATCTATTATTTTACAATCGAAAAATCGTACATAGAAATAATAAATTCATTCATTCGATAATAAAATTTGAATAATAATGATAATAATAATAGAATTACCTAATCCCTAACGAAAACAAACTCGTTGTAATGACTCCATCGATTTTCTTCGTAATCAACACCAGGTTTAAGTTCTGTTGAGTTACCACCAGCAGTACCAGAACCACAACTACCGACTAAACGAAAACCTTGTTCTTGTAACATATCGAATGCTTGTTCAATAGAACTATGTTTTAAAAAAAATCTTGATGTATATCTATCTGGTAAACCATGATCAGGATCGCGACTTTCGTTTAACGTTTCACCAAATATATCTCGACATAATGCTACTTTGCCACAAACTAATATACGTGATAATTTACGAAATTTAACATCTGATAAACCTTCTCTACCAAATGCAAAACTACCTCTGTAACCAACGGTTATGTAACCGCGCGATGCACTATTGGTTATTGCTGTTTGTAAACCAGTTAAGCCGTAATAACCGGCTTCGATGTTTAACCTATCTTTTTCTTGAAAATTTGATGGCAATATTAAATTTGATTCACGTAAGTAATCTAATACGTAACGGAATAAATTACCATCTCTATCCAAAAAGTATCTACCTTGAGAATCTTTTTTTAAACTTGATAAATCTTTGAATAAATTTGATAAAGTTGAATCTGTTTCGCGTGTTAATGTATTTAAGGTTGTTGTATAATTTATACCACCAACGTTTAATTCTATAATTCTATCTTCTTGGTCTGGCATCTTTCTTGCTCTCTGAAAAATAAAAAAAAAGCAGGAAAATATCCTATTACTTTATCTTGTTTAACTTGACAGAAACTAAAGTTAAAAAAAAAATTAACTTTCATATCATTGCTCATTTATCTCAAAAAAAAAGAAGAGTATATTTTCGTTAGCCAGAGGGTTGAATTTATCTTTTTAAAATTATATAAAAATAACGTGAATTTAAGTAACTTGTAAATTAGTTAAATAAATAATAAAAAAAGTAGTTTATTTTGCATTTCTTATGCTAAGCCACTCGCTATCACCGTTTTTTTTTATAAAACTAATTTTCTTGCACATTACTTTTTTAAAACGACCCTATGAGACCATAAAGTTGTGGTGTAAAGTAGTTTATTATTTAAAAAAACTTTTAAAACAAATCTATCGCACTTTAATAACTTTAAATTATGTATAAAAAAATTTAAAAGATTTTTGGAATTTATCCAAGTATCAAATATAGAAGAAATTTTAATTGCTAAGTAATGAGTTGCAAGTAGATAATATCAGTATATAGTCAGACACTTGCTATATATTTAATAATTTAATAACAATTTTACTTTTTATTATCACAAAAAATAAAATTTAATATTAAAAACTAAATATTTTTTTTATTGATATTTCTTTTTTAATATACAAATAACAACAAAAAAAATTACACTTTTTTTATATTATATGAAATATTGAAAAGGAGGATTTACGTGATATATGAAAAGTGTATAAGTTTTATTGCTTTGATTTAAAAAAAAAAGTTAGTTTTTTTTATGTCTTTTATAAAAAATCTATGTTTTTCTCTCTTATTGAAATATTTTTTATACAAACAAAAAGATTACTTTGATAAATTTTTATTATTATCATAAATAGTAGTTTTTATTTCAAAATTTACAAGAGAGGCGTGTCAAGTGTTAGGAAGTTGATTTATTTTAAATGTTCAGAATAGAGTGAGATAATGAATAAATAATAAATAATAAACATAATCCCTGGACCAAGAAATGCACAGGTTCATGATATAAGATAGGATTTCTCTCTCTCTCTGTCTGTAAGTATTCCCAAAAACGCTATTTACGTCAGTCAAATTACAAAGGAGGGAGAAGGTGAGGAGGAGGTTAACCGTCTATGACAACTGGGATGAGAAAAATTCTAATAAGGATTTTCGGGTCACTGATTCAGAAATCAAGGTTTCACTTATGCAAAATTTGTTTAACGCTCTTAAATTAGCAAAAAATACTTCTTTATAGGGATGTTTTTACAATATTAACAAACCGTGATAAAATTTAGCCTACGGATAGGATTTTTGGGCTTGTAATTATGAACTTGAGGGTCCCAAAACTCTAAAATATGAAAAAAATACACCATTTATTAAGGACGCATTTTGGAACATTAACTAAATATAACAAAATCCGGCTTCCAATATGCTTTTTGGATCACTGATTTCGAATTTTGAGATCTTAAGATGAAAAATTCTTAAAATACCCATAAATCAATTATAAATCCTTTTTTTATTAATGGGTTATTTTTCAATATTCTCTAGTTTTAAGAATTTTTCATGTGCAGCACCCCGAAGTTCAAGATCAAAGACCTGAAAAATTTAGGAGTGTTCCACTCTTTTTCCAAGCACGGGACCTTCAAATTCATAATTAGGAGCTCCGACAATTGAAATGTAATAAATCTCGTTAAGATTTATGATTATTGCAAAAAAAAACCCAAAAATTTTTGTAAAAGTGTTTTTTGCTCTCCTTTTTTTATCTATGGATTGACAGTTTGAAATGTCTCATATTACAAAAAATCAAATGCTCATTTTTGGACAAATATAAACAATATTTAAATTAATATATACAACTGTGGATAGCAAGGATGTTTTTCTATTCACTTTAATCAAGGCCTTAATTAATCCTGAATGTTAGAAGTAAATCAACTCCCAAACAATTGAAACCACCCCTGCTGGTACTTGCAAAATATTTGAAGAAAAAAAAGTTTCTTTAATTAAATTATTTTAAAAACTTAGACTTTATATACGCTTTTATCAAAAAAATGAGAAAAAAAAAAGTTTTTTTATTTGTTTGAATTATAAAAAAGAAAAAAATCCATTAGTGTAGTACCAGTATATTTGAATGAAAAAAAAAGTTGAATGTATATAATTTTTAATTAAATATAAATTAATAATAATGGAAAAATTTTATTTACATTAAAAGAATTGAGCGTATAATTTAAAAGAACTTTTTTTCTCTTTCCTTTTTTTTCATAAATTAAAATACTTATTTATACATTTAAATAAAGAAGATAGAATAAAATTGCATTCTTGAGAAAAAAAAAAGTTTTATTTTATTGAAAAAATTTTATTTAATCATTTTTTAATTTTATGTAGAAAATTTTATTAAAATTGAATATTTTCTAAAGTAATGACTTAAAAAGTTACTAAATTAGGCAACTAAAATAGTTTTTTTTTTGAAAAATGATTCTTTTAAAAACAGTAATGCAGAGAAATATGTGTATAGAGGCTATTATCTAATTATAAGTTACAACACAGAATCCAATTTTTATGAAAATACATTTTTCTGACAAATGCTTTTATAGTCCTCTAACATGATAGTGGAAGTAGTCAGTCTTCTAATAGAATTACAAAAATGTCTTTAGCTAAAAAAAAACAAGATATCTCGTTGAAAAAATGCATCATTTTTGAAAAAACGCCCAAAATTCGCCCACATTCAATATAAAAAATAAAATCTTAATGCCGCAAACTAAAAAAAAACTATGACGAATTTAAAACAGTTCAATATTTTGTAAATTTTTAGAATAGTCATTAGATTTTCTTCAACGACCATAGTTATATACTGTTTGAAGTAATATAATAATCAATGCATTTACTCACTGGTTACCCGCACTTTATTTTGATAAAATATTTAAAAAGTGCGGGTAAATGATGGCAAATGCTTTAACCAACATAACGGCGGTCATTTATCAAAATTGAGTGACTATGCTGAAAATTTACGAAAATTTTAAACTGTTTTAAATTCATCATAATTTCTTTTTAGTTTGCGGTATAAGGATTTTTTTTTTTATATTTGTGGACTGAATTTTGGGCGTTTTTTCAAAAATATGAAGTCTTTAGTGGGAGGGGAGTGAAATGGACTTAGAATATTTTTAATTTAGGGACATAGAATAATTTGAAGTGGGAGTCAGGGCCTTATCAGCCCCTGCTAAGATCAAGAACTTAGAATACTTTAAGTTTATGGACTTAGGATAATTTATATTTTGGGATTTAATGTAATTTGGATTTTCGGATTTATTACTGTTATGAGTGAACATGTTCCATTCTCGTTGGTTGTGTAGTTACACAAACCGCTTATAAATTTTTTTTTTTTAATTCAAGAAAAAAGTTGTAAATTGACAACTATTTTTCGTAAATTTATAACTAATTTTTGTAAATTTTTGAAAAAAAATGTAAATTATCAATTTTTCTTGCGAATTAAATTTTTAATATACTACATTTAGTAAATTTGCCATTTTTTCCGAATATTTACAAATTTTTTCGAAAACTTAAAAAACTTTTTAAATTTTTTATTAATATAAGGAAGCTACTTTTTACAGTGTCTACTTCCTCCGTGCCTTCATTTATGACTGATAAATAACGTTCACATCTAGCCAAAGACTGTGTAGGGATAGTAAAAAAAAATGTACACAATATTACTACAGTTTAGTATTTTTACTACAATTTCTAGTAATTTTACGACACTTAGTAAATTTACTATTTTTGTAGTAATATTTTCATTAAACTGTAGTAATATTGGTTACATTTTTTTGCTGCGTACTAAGCAAGGAGTCAATAAAAATCTGGCACTTCACCAATCTAAGATCAGTTGACCTTTGCACTATTTACGATCTTGTTAAGGTTTTCTGAGCACACGGAGAAGTTTTGCGCTCTTCGGGGTCATCAAATAAATTTAGGATTTATATACAAGATTCTATAGATTAAAAATTATCAAACATTAATATCCTGAGTCTAGCACATTTATCCAAGTCTTTTAAACCACAAGCCACATCAAAAAGACATATTTATAAACGTAGCTAAATTCTATTTATTGTCTAAGTTTATTATAGTGCACATAAGCTCTTTTGATTTAATATAGGCATTTAATGAGGGGCTGCCACAATTAGGCGACCTCGTATAACCGAGACCACACAATATATAACAAGGAAAACCTTTATTAAATACACACCCTGCAGGTTGGCATACATAACAATGAAAGCAACGCTTCGAATATTAAAGTTAATGATTTTCAAACGAGTTTCCAAATACTTAAAATTTTTTTAATACAAAGTTTACCAAATTTATAAACGAAAGATTATAAAAGAATTTTATTAAAATAAGTTTGAAATATTTTATTTAATAAAAAATTACTAGGATTCTATAAAACTGTTAGTTTAAAATAATAGTTTAATACATTAAAGCGTGTGAAATTAAACACATAACTTTGTACGTAATGAAATTATCTGAGTAAATTATCAATTTATTATTACTATAAAGCAATAAGTTTTTACGTAAAACAATTCCAATACCTTTTATAAATATATGATACTTTGATATATTATACTGTAGAAAATTCGAACTTAATTTTACAAAATAAAATTAAATTAACACTTCGCTAATGTTATTGCAAAGTTTAATAATACCAAAATGTAAACTGAAACTATTTGCTTTTTAATCAATTTAACTAACTGTAAATTCTAAATTATCAGAGCCACATATTTAGTACAAACTTTTTAATAAATGTCGAAAAAAATTTTTTATATGCTAGTTTTTTTAATTTAAATTGAAGTAAGTAGGTCAACTACTTGAATTTGAGTAGAATTTTTCTTGAATAATTTATCAAATAAAATGACTTTTGGATAAATATCTAGGTAAAGTATTTTGGTATGAGAGAATCTTAATTTATTTAAGTACGTACTATGTAAAAAAAATAGAAAGACTTGATAAAAATTAGAAGAAAAATATTCGTTGATAAATTACATTAATTAAAAAAAAAACAATTCAATTTTTGTTAATTTAAAAAAAAACACAAGCGCAAAATGAATAGTAAATGTAAAAAATAGTTGGATCATTAAATCAGAATTCAAAATGATTATCAAATAAAATAGGCACGATTGAATAAATATGGCACATAAATAAAGATTACGATGAATATAAAATTCAAGGTATGCACCGAATCACAAAATATACAACAGAAGGCACACGTATTTTAGAGGAATTCAACTAAACGGTTTATTTAATCATGTCGAAAATGTTTTTTATTCAAAAATCTGTTGGAAATTCCAGGTTATTGTGTTATACAAAATGTTTAATATTTTTTTATGAATGTGTCATTGTTCTTACAATTGACTTAGGGCATTATTCTCAAAATTTAGCTGTTTATTAAAATTTTATGTGTCTAGAAAATGAAGTTTGACTAATTGGCATAAGAGTGACGTGAGACAAAATTTCCTATATAACTGGTAATAGATTTGTTAATTAAAATTTATTTAGCTCAATTATAAATTTTTTTTTGTCAATTTGGATACCTTATTTCGTCTAAGGATTTTTAATTAAAAGTAATTAAAATATTATTTCTAACATATTTACAAAAAAAAAAAAATGAAAAAAAAATAATTAATCATTTTAATTAAATATTGTCGTTAGTAAAGTTATATACGCTGTAATAAAAATATGAAACATAATTAAAAAAAAGTTCTTTAAAAAAAAAGAGAGAACTGGAGTTATTTTACGTCAAGTGTTCTGGTTGAAGAATTATGTACAACGTAAAATTTTTTTATTTTACTGAAAAAACTGATCTTCGAATTAATAATTTTTATTTTAAAAAACTGTCTCAGTGATACGGGATTCGGTATACCTTTAATTTAGTTGAATATTCATTTATGAGAAATTAATTAGAAAATAATGCTAATTGAGTTTTGGGTAATTTAAACAAGTGCCGCTCATTTCAGATTCATTTGAAACCTATGATTTTAAACTGTAGATGAAAAATATGCAATATATATTTTTTATATTTTTGAAACCCTTTGGTTTTAAGGGATAAAAATCATTGGTAAAATTAACTCTGAAAATTGATATTTCCCCCACCCTCTATAAAAAAAACATTCGCAAAAATTATAAAGAATAAACAGTATCTGGGAAACGATTTCATCTGTAATATTTACCTGTGCAAAAAATAAACCAGCTTTACTTTTATGACAAGTTGCTTATTACTTTTAAAAGGAAAAAATTGATTTTCAGATGTAATTCGGACGATTTTTATCCTGCTAAATTGCTCGGTAGCAAAAATAAAAATATACGTGTCAAAAGCTGTAAAAATGAACGTTCACTGAATTGTAAAATATCTATTTTTAACGAATGTGATGAAAAGATTATTTTTAACGAATTTAGGAAGATAAAATTTTTAGGTATAATTATTTTTATTAAAATGTTCAGAAAATACCTATTTAATAAATAACAAGTTTTTTGATAGTGATGCGACCATACATAGTAGCCAAATAAGAAAAGAAAATTTTCCAGAAAAATGAGCAAAGTTTTGATACGAGCGTGTTCATTAAACAGAAAAAAAAAATTCTTTTGCATCAAGCAGAAATATTCCGCTTATAGCCAAATTTCGTTTTTGGTTAGCGTAATTTTTTTGTAGCTCAAACAATTGCAAAGGAAATGAAACGTAAAGAATATTTAAAAAAATTTTTTTGCATCATGCCACTACACGCATATCCTAAAGCCCTTTCTAGACTGGATTAATTTTTTTACATATCTTGGGCAAAAAAGCTTATTTTCTACCCTAGGGAAACAGGTTTTTTGCCTTTTATATGTAAAACAATATTTTAAATCACGAGGAAAGATATGGGGTTCGACTTTATCCTCGACTTTTTCTATAATACTTGTAAAGTCAAAACCAATATTTTGTCCCTTGTTTAAGAAATATCTATTTTATCCCTTGTGCTTTGACTGTAGCAAAGCGCTATAGTAAAAGCACACGGGATTAAAAAAAATTAATCTATTGTAAAAAGGTCTTAAATGAGAGAAAAAATATTATATTGAGTATCAAGGGTGCAAAAGTTTTGGTATTAGCGTGATCACTGAAAAAATGTGCTCGGCAAATCCGAGATCGAGTGGCATATGTTCACACTAGTGCCTAAAGTTTTTCGCCCTGTAAAATATGGTTCTTACAATAACTTTTGCTTTATTAGACGTAGAACTAGTACCTAAATTTCGTGCCATCTTTTACGCGAGTTTGACGCCCATGAGGAAAAAAAAATTTTTTTTATAATTTTCTATAAGTTTTGTGTCATTTCGGAAATCCATTAGCAACAAGCGGAAAGATTTTTTTTCAGTGTAGCACGAGTGATATGTATTCTTACTTGGGTCTAAAGTTATTCGCTAATGGTACTTCAATATTTTTTGTCTAACAAGAAGAAAAGCCGTTATTCCACTTCAATTTTATTGCCTCAAAGGGCAAAAAAAATTTTTATTTAATCGTTTTAGATTTGATGTTTTTTTCTCTTGGGTAAAGAATCATTAAACATTGAACTTTCAACATTGAATTTTTTAAGGATTTTTATGACAAATTAGATAAAAATTAATTCTAAAAAAGAAATATATCGGAGAAATAATGGCTATTCAAGATCTTTAACAAATACGAGATTGCTTTATCGTGACATGTTTTTTCACTCAGAATAGATTACACTTTGATATTGTTAAAAAGTGATAAAATCATTCTTTTAAAACAATCTTTTATATTTTCTTATCAAATTAGAAATATTATTGGTAGTTGCAATAAAATTCAACACGGAGTATAACAAATCATTTTATAATAAGAAACAAGTCAAAAATAAAAAATGACTTGAAAAATAATTGTTGTGAAATAAATTCAGTATCTACGGCAAACTTTGTGTAACTAGATCTTTTTCTGTGAATTAACTTTTCATTATTTGCGATTCAGCAAACCCGAATTGCAAGAAAATTTTAAGCAAAATTTTACAAAATTCTGGTGAATAGAATTTCGCTTTTTTTTAATTTAAAGTTTTTAAAAAAATTTTATGTATGAAAAGTCAAAATATAACGCTTGAAACAGTTATAAACGAAGTAATACGAAAAAAAAACCCGAGTATAAAAATAATTTTTGCACATGAAAAAAACTAAGCCTATTCGTTAATTTAGCAAACGAATATTCATTTCAAAAAAAAAAAAAATGAGTGAAAATGATTGAATGCACAACTACACAAAATAAAAAATATGTTTAAATAATTACGACCTATATATATATATATATTTATGTATAAAATATAGGTAGATTAAAAAATAAGTAAATTTATGTAAAATATTTTTCGATATATTGATTTTTTTTTCTTTTTTAATAATAATAATAAAAAAAAAAAAAAAAAAAAATCAATTTTTATTATTTTCTTATAATATTCAATTAAAATAGACTTAAAATCTATAAATGACGTCAGGATCATTGACCTATAAGAACAATAGTAAAAATAGGAAAATAATTAAATTAAAAATTCAAATAATCTAAAGTTATTAAAGTTTTGATTATTGAATACGTGATATAAATCATAATATATTGGATATATTCAAGAGGATGTTACTCAACACACTCACACACACACACACATATTCTATATATTCTCACTAATAATTATTGTGTAGCACGAACTGAAAGATATTTAAAATATGTGCATTTATAATTAATTATGATAAACTCTCTCTTCAGAAAATAATGGACTATTTTTTTAAAAATGAGAAACTCGATGATCCGTATTATTATTTACCGATAAAGTTAAAAGCGGTTATAAGGAAGAAAAAAAATAAAACTCATAGTCTTTTACTACGGAATAAAAGTTTTAGATATTTTTAAAACAAAATTTATATATTCTTTTCCATTAAAATATATATCCTCTTTCTACTACTACTACTGCTTCCTTTTTTTCAGAAAAACTCTTTTAAATAATCCATGAAACACGAGTGCAGCTTAAAAAAGTTGTTTCAGTAGTAGTAGTAGAAAATATGAAAAATCAAATCAAACTTGTATTTTACGTTTTTATTTTTTTTTATTTTCGCTTTTTCTCCTCATAAATAAATTACTTTTATTTTTTTTTATTGAAAATTGATGCAATATAAATTTAATTGAATAGAGATTGAACATTTTTTTTCATTTTCTATGCATCTATGTAAATTTAATATTTTGTCAATTCAATTTGTAAAATAGGCGTGTTAAATTTATCTCCGTCTCTTTTTCAGGATATGCGGTTAAACTCAAATTAAAACTTTAATGTTTATATTAAATTAAACGATATTTTTATTTAAATTAGCTTATTTATACGAAAACAATAATAATAATGAAAAAAAGTTAAATTTATCGAGATTACAATATCGACAGGCTCAACAGTTGCCGCGCTCGACATACTTATCTCATCTTTTTTTTTTTCTTAAGCTCTTTATATTCTTGAAAAAAAAAACTTTTTATACTCTTTATTTTTTTTTTATTGAAATTTCAATATAGTGTACGTCATTTCCGATGACAATTGAAAATTTCTTTTATTTTTTTAATGTACGTGTTCGCTTGGATTTTTTACGCTTCGATTCTTTGTAATCGAAAAATTCACTGATATTTTATTCACTTAAATTACGAGCAAATTCGATAATAAATAACGGAAATTTTCTCTATCTTGCATTCCTTTTGTTATTAATTTTAAAAATAACAGTAAAAGTGCAACAAAAAAAATAAAAACCTAAAAACTAAATTACAAGTAAAAATGAAATAAAATGAAAAAAATAAAATAAATAAATTTTGGTTTTTTCATTCAAAAAAGTTCTACATAGATTAATAGAAAAACGGACTTACATTTTAGTGCGTGGAGAAGCAGTAGGCAAGTGGTAGCGGTCCGTGCGTGGTCGGACGCGCGGGCGCGCAAGTGATCGATCTCAGAATTTGGTAGGGGAATGTTAAGTTACTCTATGACAATACCATCTCTTGCGCGCGCTCCTGGATTTTCTCTCTATACTCTGTTTTTTTTCTTTTTTTTTTTTTTTTTTTTTATCATTATTATTATTCCATCTCGTTTTTTAAAGGTATAACAGAGAGATGAAATTTTCGAATTCTTGGGTTTGAAGAGCTACTGGGCGTGTATTTCCTATCTTTCTCTGACTTTATTTTTATATGATGTCGAGGATGATGACGACATATTTCAAAATATAATCACCTTTATTATGATAAGAGATTCCAAAGTATTTACTCTCTTAAAGGTGCCCTGGGACTTCGCATCCTTTTTTTTCCCTTTTTATTTTTATTTATTAAAAAAATAAATTTGCATAAAAATAGAGGCTACTTTAATTGACTGTATAAATAATTAATAAAACAAAAGTCATTATCAGTATGACGTAATATGCTTTATAATAATAATTGACTATTCTTGAATTGAATACTTAATTAAGATAAATAAAATTTTGTTTTTCATCCCTGATATCTCTATTTTCACTTTTATCTTATATTTGTTTAGAAATAATAGTATATATTATTATTTTGCAGTTGGTTAAATATTTACATTGATTAAATATACATGCATACATTCAACCTCAGCTTATATTGGATTTTATTAAATTACCATACTCCGAAAAGCTTTCGAATTTATTTTAAACTTTTAAATTTTTAATTTTTAGTTTCATATTCAAATTTTCAACTCATGCGCAAGTTCAATTTTCAGATTAAATTTTGAATAATTTACATTAGTTTTTAATTTTATACGGCAATAATAAATTTCCATTTTTTAAATAACTCGGCTCTATAGTTAATATATCCCAAGATTTAACATTTAATAGTACCTCAATAGCAATATTTGAGACAGTAAGAGTGTCAAATGATTGGTTATTATATACTCCATTCGAAATACGGTTTTGCGGTTGTTTTTGGCAACTTAGATTAGAAATTGTCTACCCCAAGTTTTTTTTATCGTTGATCGTGAAAATCAAAGTTTCACTCGAGTAAATTTTGTCTAGCACCAATAAAGTAGCAAAAAACAACCTTTTATGATGTGATTTTTTCAATATTCATAAAATCTTACGTAATTTAGTTCACTCTACTAGATTTTGGTGCTTCTTTGAAGGAAAAATGATTTAAACAGTCTTTAATTCTTTAATTGCTAAAAACTTTCTTATAATAGCGTAGTGGTAAAAACATCCATGTAAAAGGATCGATGTTCGAGCCAAAACATTAACCACTGATTTTATTTCTGAGAAAAATTCATTTATGTGTTTATATCGTTTGCGATTCCTTAGGATGACTTTTTAAAAAGGATATCCAGTCAAAGGAAACGCCAAATCTTAAGCTCTAGATTAAAAACAAGACTAAAATACATTAACTTATCATTACAAAAACTTTAAAAAGTATCGTAACAATCAGAAAAGTACATCAGATAACGGCAAAAAAATAAAAATAAAATAATAAACTTTTGGAAGTAAAATATCTTGTAACAAAATACTACTACTACTTGTAACCTTCACAGAGGAAGAGCTATTCGCCACCGTGTACTCCCTTAGAAATAAGAAAGCTCCCGTTCAGACAGCATACCAGCCGAGTTTATTAGAATAGCGATTCACGAGTACCCAGAACTGATGCTAAGGATAGATATATAATATAAACCTGCATCCGAACAGGAGTCTTAAGCAGACAGGCAAAGGCTTTGAAAAGTTGCCTCGTATTTTAAATTCAGTACAAGCAGCAGGGGACCTTTTTTCTCGGCAACATGGCTTCAGATGGGGACGGCCCACGATCGGGGCAGTAAAGGAGGACACAGATGAAATAATCAGCGCCTAAACGGGTAATCATTCCTGTAAAATTACTGTTTTGGTTACCTTTGATGTTAAAAATGGTTTTAACTCGGCAAAATGAACAGGAAGAACAGAGTTTCTGCAAGAACTAAACAACTTCGCAGTACCAAAATATTTGATGCAGATTATGAAGAACTACCTGTGTGGCCGGGTACTCTGGTACGACACTTTTTAAGGAAAAAGAAGAAGAAACGTGCATCTGGTGCCGCTCAATATTCGATATCGGGACATGATTTATGGAAAACCTCCTACGACGGTATCCTGAGACTTGAGCTAGCAGATAGTTGTTTCTTGATAGGTTACGTGGACGACCTTGTCCTGGTAATCGTCAACGATTGACGTGCAACATGCGAAAAACAACTTAAGTGTCTGCATGTTAAAAGCAAGCTTATGGATGGAAGAGCACGCACTGATTAAGTCTAGTAGCTGCTAAGACAGAAATCGTGAGGTTCACAAGGAAGTAAAAAAGTAATATTACCCAAATATAAATCGATACCATCATCCAAACGAAGAGATTCATAAAATATCTGGGTTTTACTTTGGATACGAATCTCTACTTAATTATTTGGAATTTGTCTTAATTGCTTAGAATTGTTAAATATTTTTTATAAATATTATTTATTATTCCTTTTTTATACAATTAAATCATTTTTTAAACAAACGAATCGTTTCAAAAAATTAACTTTTCATCTTCAGATTGATCTCAAAATAAAATTATATTAAAAAACTTTTAGAACATTGTTTACGTCAATGCTGCATGGTCAAACAACTTAATAATACTAAATTTTGTTAATAATTTTATAAAATCTAAAACATGTATTATTTGAAAGTTAACGAAAATAATAACAATTTGATAAATAATAAAGCAATAAATACATTAACCTGTTTGTATAAATTATTTAAATTAATCATATGACTAAATAAATATGTTTGAAAGGTATTTTAAATTTAAAGGGAATATATAGAATTTTAAATTTTTTTAATAGTTTGTCATATAAAATATTTTTATTGAACATTAATTAAACTTTAATTTATTGTTGACAACATTAATTTATGTTGTCTTTGTCTATTTTTGTATATGTATATATTTGGAATTCTTCTAAAGTATCCATATATTTTCCTTTGATACAAAAATGTATAGGCGTTAAATGTTTGTAAATTTCCTTACAATCGTGATTTTTATTGATCAGATGTAGTCTAAAGTTAATATTTTTACTGAGTTTTGCTGTTATTTTTGGCTTATGTTCAACGAAACTTTTAGAAAAACTACGACCTGTTTGGCCAATGTAATATTTATTACAGTATAGACAATTAATTTTGTATATACTTGTTTTATGAATAAAATCTGTTTCATTTTTCTTTCATTTATGTTTAAAATTAGGATGTTTTTTTATTTTGTAGTTAGTTTTAAAACCTATACGTATAGATTATATTTCTTTGTGACATTGATTAAAATTTTGGATGTTTCTGTAGTGTATAATGAACCTATACATATTGTTTTGCATGAATTTTGTGATGTAGCATTTAAATTATTATTATTTTTTTTTATGTTTTCGTATAAGTTGGTTTATTAATTTGATGTTATAACCATTATTTTCAGCAATCTGTTTGATTATATTAATATCATTATTAAAATCTTCAATATCCATCCGAATTGATAAAGCTCTATGAATTAGTGAATTAAAAGCTGCTATAGTATTTGGTTTTTGGGGTGATGTGAGCCATTGTATATTACGGCGTCATTGGTTGTGGGTTTTCTTTCGATAGAAAATTTCAATTTGTCATTATTTTAATTCTAATTTCCAGAAGCTCTGCTACTTGGAGTGTATCTTTCAAAGATTCAAGAAAGCAGGCACCGCGAAATTTGCCCTGAGCAGGCAAATCTAAAGTGTCCTAAGACTAGCACGCAGAAATTACTTTCCGTAACCCACTCCCTACCAGGGATAGCTTATCTCCATTACATTTGTAATATTACACTAATTAACTTATTTAATTTTTTATTGACAGTAATTATTCATTATATCCAATTACTCTATTACTTTCTACACTCATTTTTTTGCGTAGTAAGTGGAGAAATGCGTTACTCATACTGTTCAGCAACGGAACTGAAAGTTCTAAAGTTATGTGGGATTCGGCTTACCTAGCCTTTAAAATTCCACTCCCTTCCTACCTTATGCGAACTGTTTTCACATTACTTCAGGACAGGTTCGAGGCCATTTTATTCTATTCGTGAACTCCATCTTTTGACTTGTATCCAGTGAATCACCAGTCTGGTTAAAAATTCCGTCATTCCATCCAATTAAAATTCATTTAGGGTTAAGTATATTCCTACTATACCGCTTCGTCCCAAGGTTACCATCTGGACTCTTCAGTAAGGCAATGATGGTAACCTCTGGCTGAGACGATTGATTGGACCTTGTTGACGTACTTCTTATATATGGACCAAGGGGTCAAGTTATCACTTGCGGAAGCGACTTATGATAGTTGCCATCTGTGCCCCACTCATCATTTTTGTGTGCTGTCATCTTCAATAAAATGTATGCGTTAGCTGAAAAATATACTCCATTTCCCAATATCGTCATAAAAGAAGGTCAATAAATAAATACATAAGTAAATAAGTAAATAAATAAATAAATAAGTAGATAACTAAAATAAATATATATTACCCTACCATCTACGATTGATTGCGGTATCAAGAGTAAGTACTGGCATGATTGTATGTTAGTGCAAGCACGCCTGCATTCATCCGGACAGCCGCAATACGTTACAATATTAGCCTATACTTCGGACGTCAGGTTTTTTGGTTCGGAGTGTTTACTTCACATACTGGCTAATTTTGGACTATATACTTCATCATTTCATAGCATCAGGCTAACCACATTTTCAGGTGTGATTTGGCCAATATTAGTTTCTAGTTGAAACTTTTTAGCGGCCCATCAGTCGCATTCCAAGAATGTCCTCGAGCCCTCTAGTTATCCAAGGTGATGAATAGTAGTCGATGAGTAGTTGATCCAACGGTCCTGCCACTCGCTTAGGCTGATCTGGCGCGAAGTAGCCTTTGCGTGGTCAATGCCTTCCCTCTCTTTGTTCAGATGATATACTGTCTCTCAAGAGGCATTCGCAGGGCTTCTTGCCTTTGGACGCTCGTAAGCTTATAGCTAGACCTTTTTCTGTAAATTTAAGACCACGTCCTTTTACGTGGCTTCAGTTTTTAAACAATAGGACCAGACGTGACTGGTTTGTAATAATATATTTTCGGCTCGCGTGTTCAGAGAAGTAAAGAATGGCCCAAATTACACGTAAATAACCTTCCAAGGCAAAGAATTCTTTATTTATGGATAAGGTTTATATCAAATTTCCCTTGACAGTGGCTGCGTATTTTCGAGCCACTGATCAGAAAAAGAGAACATTGAAGATTATATTTTGTGTTTGAAGTTTGAGATGTCAATATTTCAATACTAACATAAGTAGTATACAAAACTTTAAATTGTAAATCCAATACGACTGAAAATAGAATTACTGAATTTACTTTAAAAATTAATTTTAAATTACAAATGAATAAATAAATTTGTTTAAATAATTAAAATTTTATCTTTATTTAATCAGCTATAAAATATTATATAAATCACAATAATAATAATAAAAATAATGAATAAATAACTATTAAACAAAAGATAAAAGTTTATGCAGAATAATAAAAAGCTTTATACAACAGTAAAGTAACTAATTACTATTTTCTCTTTAATTTAAAATTTAAATAACCTGTAACTAGCATCGCATCAAAATTAAATATAAATTATAAAATATTTTAATAATTTTTTAATTAAATATAATTCTAATTATATAATAAATCAATAAATATTGTAAATAATTTAAAAAATAAAACCATTAAAGTAAAATTCAATACTCCCTTTTTAATATGTATAGAACTACTTCACTCGGTATTATAATCTTCCTCTCTTAAAAATAGATAAGCCGCAAGTAATTATGCTTTTAAATAATGCATATAATGTACATTCTCTATAGATAAGAGATTCAGGAAATTGTGCTTTTATATTTACTTTTTTTCATCTTCTGCTTCTATATATATATATATATATATTATACATTTTTTTAATGCGCCCATACTAATAGGAAATAAGAACACTTAAAATACATTTTAACAGATAGAAACTCTTATTTGTATAAGAAAATTTACGGATTAATGTTTTTTTTTTGATTGTACATAAAAATAAAATTTAAACTTTTATATCTTGATAGATCATAAAAAGATTTGCCTTTAATAAATTATAATCCAATATTAAAAGCTTTTCATATTACTTGTAAATTAAATATAACCTAAGTATGGTTAAATATAAATATTTTACTTAAATTTTTAACTGCTTGCATCATTATGGTTAACTGCACATAAAAATATGTATGCATTAATTACACAGTAAAAATAAAAGTACCCAATATTACTACAGTTAAGTATTTTTACTAAAATTTAGTAATATTACTACAAAAATAGTAAACTGTTAGTAGTAAAATTACTGAAATTATTATTATTATTATTATAGTATTTATTTAGCCAAGCAAAAATGATATAATACATAAATATACAATATATACATAAAAAAATAAATAAAATTTAATACAATGAAATACTTATAAAATGAATCTGTTAAGATATTGAATCTATATACAATTATTCTATTAAAATACGAAGCTAGTAAAATACATGACTAGTAAAAGTGATTTTGGTCAAATCTTTGAATTAATAGTCAAATGCATAACACATTGGAATGTACGTCAAGTCGGTAATTAATAAAAAGAAAAAGAAAAATTTTCAATAGTTTAATACATGACTTTGGGTGATTTAATACAAAATATATAATGATTTATAAATCTCTGCTGTATAAATACTGTCTAATGCTCTTTTTGAAATGTGTGAATGAATGTAGGTCACCTATACATGGTGGAATATTATTCCAGAAGTGAGCATATTTGACTTGGAAAGAGTTTATTCCCCAGTCAGTTGTTATAGAAGATGGTCTTTTCAAGTCTTTACGAACACCGCGTGATGGTTTTCAGATTTGTAAGGTTCAAATAAAGATAGAAGAAAAGGAGGTTCCTTCATGCGTATTAGTTTATACAAGGTTAAGGCTACAAAGTAATTGGTACGGGTTTTTATACTCATCCAATTAAGTTTTCGTCTAAAAGGTGTGATGTAGTCTTGTTATCTTAGGCCAAAAATATAGTGTACACAGAAGTTTGACAGTCTTTGCAATTGGTCAGTCAGCTGATTGTTAATGTCAGAGTACACTACATTACAATAGTCTAGATGGGGGACTACTAAGGTTTATACCAGACGCTTACGTAAAGCTTGGGATTTGCACAGTTTAAGGTCTTACGTACGTCCGAGGTAAAATGCAAAAAAAAAGCTAAAACTTGGAGAAAGTAAAGTAAATATAATTTAATTTTACACATTTTTTGGTTCCTCATAGAGGAACCTTTGTGATAGATGAAATTTTGATTTTTGATTTTTTGGCATATAAGCACGTTTTGGGACCTCAGGAAGCTAAAAAACCGGTTTTTAAAAAAAGTCTGTATGTGTGTGTGTGTGTGTGTGTGTGTGTGTGTGTGTGTGTGTGTGTGTGTATGTATGTAACCGGTGAAATTTCACAACCATTATGGAATTAAGACCTAATTTTTTTTTCAAAAATTTTTTCATCAAAAAATCTCAAACTACTTTTTTTTTTTTTTAATTTGGATGTAATACCTCATTTATTTCCACGAAAGTACCTATATTTGAAAGTACGATTTTTACTCGATATCTCGAATCTGATAACTAATTTTTTGAAAATTTTTTTCCCAAAATTTTTTTCATAAAAAAATACAAAAAATACCAATTTTTTTTTTCTTTACGGACGCAGTACTTAATTTATTTCTGTGGAAGTACTAGTTTTAGAAATATCGTTTATAGCATTTTTTTGGATCTGATACTTAATTTTTTTTAAATTTTTTTCTCAAAATTTTTGTTGCCAAAAAATACAAAAAATGCCAAAATTTTTTTTTTTTTAGGACGTAATACTTAATTTTTTTCTATGAAAGTACGAATATCTGAAAATATTGTAACCGGTGATATTTCACAACCATTATGGAATTAAGACCTAATTTTTTTTTCCAAAATTTTTTCATCAAAAAATCTCAAACTATTTTTTTTTTTTTTTTAATTTGGATGTAATACCTAATTTATTTCCATGAAAGTACTTATATTTGAAAGTACGATTTTTACTGGATATCTCGAATCTGATAACTAATTTTTTGAAAATTTTTTTCTCAAAATTTTTTTCACAAAAAAATACAAAAAAAACTTAATTTTTTTTTATTTTTGGATGTAGTACCTAATTGATTTCTATGAGAGTACTAGTTTTAGAAATATCGTTTATAGTAATTTTTTGGACCTGAAACTTAATTTTTTCCAAAATTTTTTTCTCAAAATTAAAAAATCAAAAAAATTAAAAAATCTGTAATATTTTTTTTTTTTTTTTTAGTGTAATACTTCCTTTAATTCCATGAAAGTACTAATATTTGAAAATTTTGCAATCGGTGGTATTTAACAAATATTATGGAATTAAGATCTAATTTTTTTTTCAAAAATTTTTTCATCAAGAGATTTCAAAATACTTTTTTTTTTTTTAATTTAGGTGTAATATCTCATTTATTTCCATAAAAGTACTTATATTTGAAAGTATGGTTTTTACTCGATATCTCAAATCTGATAATTAATTTTTTGAAAATTTTTTTCCCAAAATTTACATGAGAGTAAAGCTACATGACTGCCAAAAACTACATGAGAGTAATAGTTTTAGAAAACTTATTCATAGTAATTTTTTGGATCTGATACCGAATTTTTTCAAAATTTTTTTCTCAATATTAATAAAACATAAAAATTAAAAAATCTGTAATATTGTTTTTTTTTTAAGTGTAATACCTAGTTTATTGAAAATTTTTTTCTAAAAATTTGTTAAATAAAAAACATTAAATCACAGCAACATTTTTTTTCTTATAAAATACGGTATTTAATTTTTTTTTTATGAAATACTGATATCTCAAATTATAATTTTTATTAGATAAAATAGACCATTATAAATATTTTGCTATTGTTAATGAGGAACCATAGTGCCAATCACTTGGCAGCGTTTTTTTTTTATAATTGACCGAACAGTTTTTGAGAAAAAAAAATAAATTAAAAATAAATTAACACAGGCTCTTATGGGGAATTTTAAAAAATGAAAAAATAGCATTTAAAATAAAAAAAAACATAACAAAAACAAATAAAATAAAATATATTAAAATATAACAAAACTTAGATATTTTGGTTCCTCATAGAGGAACCTTTGTGATAGATGAAATTTTGATTTTTGATTTTTTGGCATATAAGCACGTTTTGGGACCTCAGGAAGCTAAAAAACCGGTTTTTAAAAAAAGTATGTATGTGTGTGTGTGTGTGTGTGTGTGTGTATGTATGTAACCGGTGAAATTTCACAACCATTATGGAATTAAGACCTAATTTTTTTTTCAAAAATTTTTTCATCATAAAATCTCAAACCACTTTTTTTTTTTTTAATTTGGATGTAATACCTCATTTATTTCCACGAAAGTACCTATATTTGAAAGTACGATTTTTACTCGATATCTCGAATCTGATAACTAATTTTTTGAAAATGTTTTTCTCAAAATTTTTTTCACCAAAAAATACAAAAAATACCAAATTATTTTTTCTCTTTGGACGTAGTACCTAATCTATTTCTGTGGAAGTACTAGTTTTAGAAATATCGTTTATAGCATTTTTTTGCACCTGATACCTAATTTTTTCAAAATTTTTTTCTCAAAATTAAAAAAACAAAAAAATTAAAAAATCTGTAATATTTTTTTTTTTTTAATGTAATACTTCCTTTAATTCCATGAAAGTACTAATATTTGAAAATTTCGCAATCGGTGGTATTTAACAACCATTATGGAATTAAGATCTAATTTTTGTTTCAAAAATTTTTTCATCAAAAAATCTCAAACTACTTTTTTTTTTTTTTAATTTGGATGTAATACCTCATTTATTTCCATGAAAGTACTTATATTTGAAAGTACGATTTTTACTCGATATCTCGAATCTGATAACTAATTTTTTGAAAATTTTTTTCTTAAAATTTTTTTCACCAAAAAATACAAAAAAAACTTTATTTTTTTTTATTTTTGGATGTAGTACCTAATTTATTTCTATGAAAGTACTAATTTTAGAAAGTTCGTTTATAGTAATTTTTTGGATCTGATACCGAATTTTTTCAAAATTTTTTTCTCAAAATTAAAAAAACAAAAAAATTAAAAAATCTGTAATATATTTTTTTTTTTTAGTGTAATACTTCCTTTAATTCCATGAAAGTACTAATATTTGAAAATTTTGCAATCGGTGGTATTTAACAACCATTATGGAATTAAGATCTAATTATTTTTTTAAAAATTTTTTCATCAAGAGATTTCAAAATACTTTTTTTTTTTTTAATTTAGGAGTAATACCTCATTTATTTCCATAAAAGTACTTATATTTGAAAGTATGGTTTTTACTCGATATCTCAAATCTGATAATTAATTTTTTGAAAACTTTTTTCCCAAAATTTTTTTCATAAAAAAATACAAAGAATACCAAATTTTTTTTTTGTTCGGACGAAGTACCTAATTAATTTCTATGAGAGTACTAGTTTTTGAAAGCTTATTCATAGTAATTTTTTGGATCTGATACCGAATTTTTTCAAATTTTTTTTCTCAATATTAATAAAACAAAAAAATTAAAAAATCTGTAATATTGTTTTTTTTTTTAAGTGTAATACCTAGTTTATTGAAAATTTTTTTCTAAAAATTTGTTAAATAAAAAACATTAAATCACAGCAACATTTTTTTCTTTTAAAATACGGTGTTTAACTTTTTTTTATGAAATACTGATATCTCAAATTATAGTTTTTATTAGATAAAATAGACCATTATAAATATTTTGCTATTGTTAATGAGGAACCATAGTGCCAATCACTTGGCAGCGTTTTTTTTTATGAGTTGATAAATAATGTTCTAATAAATAAAAAGAGACCTTAAAATTTACAATCGACCGTCATTTTTATGGTTTTACTTAAAAAAATTTATAAAAAATTAACGTTTATTCTGCTATTGAGGTAGAGTCATTTATTTTATTTTTTTATTTATTTATTTTCTTTATAAATAATTAAATAATATTATTTAAATAATAAATAATTTATTTAATGCCAAAATTAAGTTAATAAAGGGTATGTCGGGTTAAGATAAGTGAAATGCCCCTGTCCTTGGATTTTCAAACTAACTGTTTTAAAAGTTTTTGGCGGTAAAAAAAATGTGGTAATCGTTGCCCGTTTGTCCATCTACCCCTCCCCGCCACCAAAATGGCCAAAAAACGTCCAAAAACCTGTTCTTTTGGTTATAATTTTTTTTCTCTGGAACGACATTGCCAAAAACCTTGAAAATTGGCCACAGCGGTCCCATTGCATATATTTTTCACCAAAAAAATTTTCGGACCCCTACGACCACTTTAGACCACCAAAAATTAAATTCAAAAATTTCAAAAATCAATTATTTTACAGAATTAAATATTGGGAAGGGGGCTGCACAAAATTTTATTTCAAATTATTTTTTCTAACATAAAAACACAATTTTTCTAAAAGGTTTTAGACCTCTAGACCCGGTGCGACCCAGTGAAAATTCCAAAAAACTCGTTTTTTTATCGTTTTTTTACCGTTTTCTCGACGATATCGCATGGAAAATCCAATGCAATCATGTTAAATTAAAAAAATTATTTGTATTTTGAACGGAACTTAATAATATGACCGATTAAAGACCTTTATACCCCTTTAGACCACATATTTTGCACTTCAAATTTCAATTTTTCAATATTTTTTCTCAATTATTTTGTTTTTTTTATAATTATTTGACGGAATATCCCATATATAAAACTTTTTAGTTAAAGATATTATACTTTTGATCATATAACTTATTTTTTTATTTTTAGACCCTTTAGACCCCATATTTTGAACGAAGAAGTTCAAATTTTTGAATTTCTTTCGACTTTTCTTACTTTATTGCATGGAAAATCCCATATATATAATTTTTTTAGTTGAATATTTTATATTTAAAAAAAAAAGATTTTCTTTTATTTTTTAGACCCTTTAGACCCCATATTTTGAACGATGAAGTTCAAATTTTTGAATTTCTTTCGACTTTTCTTACTTTATTGCATGGAAAATCCCATATATATAATTTTTTTAGTTGAATATTTTATATTTAAAAAAAAAAAGATTTTCTTTTATTTTTTAGACCCTCAACCTCTACTTGTTTCTCTCAATATTACAAGTATTGTATTTCTTTTCTTAATAATTTTGGTTTTTTTAATATATTGTGTGGAATTACCTATATATAAACTTTTTGTAGATCAATATTTTATTAAAATTTATGCAATATTTTTTGGTCAAATAAAAAATTTTTATATTATTTAGACCCTCAGACCCTTTGTTTAAACTTCATAGCTTAATTCATTATATACTGTTCTTCTCGATTTTTTAAAATTAAATTGCATTGAATAAACATTGATAAAAATAATTTTTATATTTTATATGTATTTTTAATTCTTCATCGCTGTTTTCGTTTATAACCGGGCATATGTTATCCAAATCGAATAAATTAGTCAATACTTCAGCAGGTCTTATGCTTTTGGAAAGGTAACGTCTATGTGATAAATAATATTTAAGGGCAGCTGTATGTGAGCAACATCCTACACTCCGCCAACCGTTGGGACAATTGCAACAATAATCATTTATTGTTTAGTAGAAAAAGATATAAAAATTATATATAAAAATTATTTTTATCAATGTTTATTCAATGCAATTTAATTTTAAAAAATCGAGAAGAACATTATATAATGAATTAAGCTATGAAGTTCAAACAAAGGGTCTGAGGGTCTAAAGAAATATAAAAATTTTTTATTTGACCAAAAAATATTGCATAAATTTTAATAAAATATTGATCTACAAAAAGTTTATATATGGGTAATTCCACACAATATAATAAAAAAACCAAAATTATTAAGAAAAGAAATACAATACTTGTAATATTGAGAGAAACAAGTAGAGGTTGAGGGTCTAAAAAATAAAAGAAAATCTTTTTTTTTTAAATATAAAATATTGAACTAAAAAAATTATATATATGGGATTTCCCATGCAATAAAGTAAGAAAAGTCGAAAGAAATTCAAAAATTTGAACTTCATCGTTCAAAATATGGGGTCTAAAGGGTCTAAAAATAAAAAAATAAGTTATATGATCAAAAGTATAATATCTTTAACTAAAAAGTTTTATATATGGGATATTCCGTCAAATAATTATAAAAAAAACAAAATAATTGAGAAAAAATATTGAAAAATTGAAATTTGAAGTGCAAAATATGTGGTCTAAAGGGGTATAAAGGTCTTTCATCGGTCTTATTATTAAGTTCCGTTCAAAATACAAATAATTTTTTAATTTAACATGAATGCATTGGATTTTCCATGCGATATCGTCGAGAAAACGGTAAAAAAACGATAAAAAAAACGAGTTTTTTGGAATTTTCACTGGGTCGCACCGGGTCTAGAGGTCTAAAACCTTTTGGAAAAATTGTGTTTTTATGTTAGAAAAAATAATTTGAAATAAAATTTTGTGCAGCCCCCTTCCCAATATTTAATTTTGTAAAATAATTGATTTTTGAAATTTTTGAATTTAATTTTTGGCGGTCTTAAGTGGTCGTAGGGGTCCAAAAATTTTTTTGGTGAAAAATATATGCAATGGGACCGCTGTGGCCAATTTTCAAGGTTTTTGGCAATGTCGTTCCAGAGAAAAAAAATTATAACCAAAAGAACAGGTTTTTGGACGTTTTTTGGCCATTTTGGTGGTGGGGAGGGGTAGATGGACAAACGGGCAACGGTTACCACATTTTTTTTACCGCCAAAAACTTTTAAAACAGTTAGTTTGAAAATCCAAGGACAGGGGCATTTCACTTATCTTAACCCGACATACCCTTTATTTTTAATCTTTGATAAGTAATAATTATGTATTATTGAAAAAACTTTTTTATTTATTTGAAGTTGCAATCCTTACTTTTATACATGTGTAAGACAAAGATACCGATAGGTAAAAATCCTGACGTACGTAAGACCTTAATGATTCTAAGCCCATATAGTGATCTGTTAACTTTGTTTATTATATTTTTAATTTAATACTGCCAAGAAAGTGTCCTGTCAAGAATTATTCCAAGACTTTTAACTTCATTAACAAACGAAACACAACCACCATTTTGATTTACAATTATTTTCCCAATGTTTAGCCCATCAAAGAGCTTTATTGTATTGGGTGAGCCAAAAATTATTGCATGTGCCTTGCTAGTGTTCAACTTCAGGCGATTTGATTCCGCCCATACTGCTATAGCTTTAGCAGAGAGCCTAAGGGTACCCTGTTGTATTTGATTGGTCAGAACCTGGATATAAATCTGCAGGTCATCTGCATATAATAGTCTGAATGTGCTTACATCCAGGAAATCCCGAAAATCATTCATATAAATGCAAAAAAGCAAAGGTCCAAGTACTGAACCTTGCGGCACACCGATGTTTATGTCACGAAAGTCCGAGACTGATTTGCCAGATGCTACACACACAGATCGTCCGCAGAGATATGACCAGAACCAACGAAAGGTTATTTTGAGAAGCCTGCATTCCGGAGCTTTCCAAGTAGTATTGATGGAGATACATTGTCGAAGGCTTTCGAGAAATCAAATTGCAAGAGTATGGTGGCTCGCTGCCTTTCATTACCCATGCGTATGTCATCTGTTAATTTAATTAAGGCAGATTGGGTACTATGATGTTTCCTAAAGACAGTTTGAAATTTATCTAATATGTTTGATTTTGTAAGATAGTTAAGCACCTGGTCATGAACCAGCTTCTCGAGAACCTTTGAAAAGAAACTAAGCAATGCCACAAATTGTAAAATTACAAGAATTTATTTTATTATATTAAAAAATTATTTTATCATCCAGTCGGGACTCAAATTAGCTTTAAAAGCAAATATATGTTTTTTATACACAATATGAACATATTTTATTTTATCTTAATTTATTTTTTATTTTCCCAAATATTATAAGCATATGGCCCATATGCCATAAATAGAGACAACTTGAAGTATGTATGCTTTTTAGGTCGCTGATTTCAAAAATCAGAACTCAACTTTAAAATCGTAACATCAATACCCTATTTATAAGTTTCTTTGCGACTTTTTTATGATAATGCAATTATACGCCCCAAAAATCTTTATAATAAAATTTATCCTTCATACTAATTTTTGAGGTCGATTTCCAATAAAGTTTCTAATAATAAACTTAAAATAATTTTTCATCTATTTTTGAATAATATCTAGGTACCTAGATTTCTTTAATCTCAGATTTAATAGTACTATAAGAAAAAAGTCGCAAAAACTCATAAAACGGGTGTTGGTGTTATCGCTTTAAGGTTGTGGGGACCCTGATTTTCGAAATCAGTAACCCAAAAAACGTAAACCTCAAGGAGTCTCTTTTTTAGCTCTATTACCAGCATTTACCCATCCTTTTTATTGGGCTATAATATGCTTATAATAATTTGGAATATATTTTTAAAAAATAAAATTTGTTGATATTATATATCACAAATTTGCTCTTGAAGCTAATTTAAGTCGGGTCTGGATGAAAAATCAATAAATTTTTAATTTACTACAAAAAATAGTAATTTTACCACAAATTTTAGTATTTTTACTAAACTTGTAGTAATATTGTTACGAATTGGTAAAATTGCTATATAATAGTAGTAAAATGAGTACCATTTGTAGTAAATTTACTATTTTTGTAATAATATTACTAAATTTCAACAAAATTACTAAACTGTAATTATATTGTGTACTCTTTTTTTTACTGTGTAGTCAAAGTAAGATATTTGCATTCGAATTCAATAACGTTAAAAGCTCTTCACAGAAAATACCAAAAAGAAATCACTAAATAAAAATTTTTATACTCATATTTTTATGTACCTAATAAAATTTTGCATTTTACTAACTACAAATTTTCATGACTAATTCTTGGAATGAAAATTTTTCACACTTGTATATGTAGGTCAAATATAGCGTGCCTGAAGAAAGAAAATGATGACATTTTATAAAAGATTTACATTACGTTTGTTTTCCTTAGTAAGTCAAGTAAATAGACTTTCAAAAGTGCTCTTGCAGCTTCTTTAATCACATTTATTTGGCCTTTTGAGAATTTTATCACATTTAGCACTATAATGTCATTTTAAAGTTTAACGATCATTAATTTGTAAGGTGAATCCCGAAGGATCTTTATCCGTCGCTGGCATGAATTAGTTTCTCATAATAACAAACACAAATTCAAGAATCTTGCAACGTAATTTCTCCTACAGTTTGGTTTTACCTACACATTAAAAAAAATGTAAACAATATTAGTAATATAGTTTAGTAATTTTACTACAATTTAGTAATATTACTATTTATTATCTTTAATCATTTTGAATAAATTTCCATTCATTTTCATAAAGGGTGTGGTTGGTTACCCAAATTTTCGGATATCCGAGAAAGGTCTTTACACCTATATTTAAAAATAATCATTTATTATCTTTAGTTTTAAAAAAATGCTGCGAAAATATTGGCAACACACGGTTCCTCAAGCAATATCAAAATATTTTTAATCGTCTCTTTTATCTAATAAAGAACAACAACATAAAAACATCTAAAAATAATCTTTACTTGATATTGTCATTATAAAATCACATAGAAAAAATTAAGTACTACCGCACTTGCAAACCAAGGGTACGTCATGGTGACTTGGTTTCCCCCTGCAATAGTATGTTGTCCCCGATCCATGCTTTATTTTCAGGTTCCAAAGGGAGTCACTCGCACAGGCTACGTGTGCGTTTGATCACCCTTGGAAAACTTCAAGATCAAAACTTCACTCATCCTTCATTGAGAGAACATGAAAATAATATTGATTATGGCATAAATAGATAGCTGATTGCTGAAGAAAGCTCACGAGTGAATAGATAGTGAAAAGTGTGCGCGTCGTATTTTAATACTTTTAAAAAATTTTTAAAAAACTTCATTCCGTAAGAAAAATTGAACAAAACAGTGACTGACTCAGTGTTGAAAGAGTTTTTCAAGAAAATTTGAAATTGCCGAAAACTGAATTCCCAAAGAACGGTGGGGGATTTAGAGAAAAGTAGCGGTATTCATATAAGAGAAAAACAATCCAGGCCAATAGGTCATTACCGTTCCAGTTATCCGGCTCTTATGACCAAAAACAGCGAGAAGAGTTGCAACCAGGCCAGGTGGAGCGGAGGCGAATCAAAGTTACAGGTTGTTCTTCTTTTAAAACGTTTGACTTATCCAGCAGTCAAGGTTCATTCCGGTACCTGGAGGAGACGATCCTCCACTGTAATTGGATTCGCCACCAGGAGGCCCAGGAGGTGGTGAGGCGTTTAAGGTCCGAGGTCTTTCTTCTCTTTACGGTCTTAGCGGAAACGTAAACAGAATTTTTTTTTAATACTGCGCAAAAAAATAATTTTAAATATTTTTCAGGTAATGGATCGAAGGGGAGATCAGCCTTCGGTTGAAGCCCAGGGAGGTATAGGTGTAGCAGTACCACCACGACCAGCTATACGTGTGGTCAAATGGGCGGATTTCGATCACTCGGAGGAGGATGGGAACAGTTTTATCGCTGTACTCAACAGTCCAGAAGGATACGATCCTACTGGAAATTTTTCTATACCATTGATGAACGAGAGGCGATCCATACTGTGCAAAAATATAAAATTCACCGATTGTTTGAGATCGAAATTCTTTTATCGAGAAGAGGAAATTGCACTGGAATGGTACGAATTTCCAGTAGGAACCTTTGGAGGATATCGTCGTTATCAGACAATAGTACCGTTCGCTATCTGTACGCTGTACAACGGGGAACAGATATATCAGGTTTAGCGACTCAATTCATGAAGTTTACCATAGGCAGTGCGCACAGAGGTTTGCCTGATTTTTCTCCATCCAAAATAAAATTTCCCGATGGATTCGATTATGGTGACAAGAATTCTTTAATCATTTTCGATGGTGATTGGAAGCTTTTAGCCTCGAAACGGCGTGAAGAGATAACAAATTTACTTCAGCTCTTAGCAAGCGGGGCAAATATCTTGCAAGGATTTTTATATTCCGCTGTGCACGGACAACAGGCCAAGAAGCCGGAAGCCATAGATTTTTTTCTGAAATCACGTGTTTCACGTTATACCTGATTCAAGGCACTTAATTTTAGAACAAGCTCATAAGGCCACGACTCTGTACCCCAAGCCTGGAGAGGCTATATTTGCAAGCCACGAAGCTGCCGCGAGACTCGATGATGTAAGGAATGGACGCTGCAAAGTGGATTATTATCCAGGTTGCTTTTGTATGAGGCACGGCGCAGTAAGGTAATAACGATCGACTGACTGACTGAACTGACAGGAAGAGATAAATTTTGTACTTTTTGTATTTTTGTACATGCTTACGGGTCTCTCGGCCATTCAATATTGAAGAACCGAAACGGATCGTTAGGAGGCTACTGTCTCTGCAAACGTTACCAATGAGTATTAATTTCTTCCTTTCTTTATTTTATCTTTTGGTCAAATCTTCTGCAACAACATTCTGCAGTAATTCAATCAAAATTTAAATTCATTTTTCCTCCCTAACTCCCTCCCTCCCTGTCTGCCTGTTGTTATTCTTAGTTAGTCTTAGCCTGTAGTTATTCTTCTAAAAAATCTTCTAACCAGGCTTAAATTTTTTCTTGAACTTCGTATTTTATGGCTAAAAAAAATTTTGATGGGACATTGCTTTTTGAGAGCTCTAGTTAAAAAATAGCAGCTTTCAAAAGTTCTTTTTTTACAAATTTCGAATTTGCCTGCAGATCACGTTACGAAATAAAAATCTGGCCTAAAATTTGGATTCCACGGGAAATTTCACATAAAAAAATGAATTCAAGTTTATGTTGGTTAAATGTAGCATAATTGTTATAAATTTCAATAATAAATGAATTGAAAAATTATATAGGTACCTATTTCTCTATTATTCAAAAGCTTATTAACATTACCAAATGAATTATTACGTAGGTTTACTTTAAATTCCATTAATAACAAAAGAAAATTTTTTACTTTATACTCGACTTCATATTAATTTATACATTATAATGTAAAAGCTTAATTTAAATCAGATTGATAAAATCATAATGAGCTTAAATTAAATACATACCATTAGATTGAACTTAATTTGTATTTAATTTTAATTTTACTGCGCATAGTAAATGATTCTAAAGATTTTCCAAATAAATTATATACACTGTAAAGATTCTCATCAAAACGTGATGAAAAATTATTGGCACTACGCCTACGGTTCCTCAAGCAATGAAAAATATTCACATGAGTTGAAAATTGTCAACATATTTATGTATCATATCTGAGAATTAAAGTGACACCAAATCTATTAAAACTAGAATTTCCGTGCAAAAAGAATGTCGACAAAGAAAAATAATGGAGATTTTTTATTTTTTGGTATAAAATATTTAAAAACAAAAAATAAATGTTCCATAATGAAAAAAAGTAATCTTATTTTTTTTATATTTTGATGCAAAAAATTTGTGGAAAAAAATTTTTTAAAAATTTAATAATCAGATCCAGAGTAAAAACTATATTTCTATATTTAAAAAACTCCTGTCCAGGTAACTACTATTTGGGTAGTAAAAGTACTATCACGAAGTATTAAATCCAAATTAAAAAAAAAACAATGTAGTTTGAGACATTTTGATGAAAAAATTCTTGAATAAAAAATTAGTTTATAATGGATGTGAAAAAAATTATAACCGGTTTGTGTAAACACAACCTAAATGCATTAAAGTTCTTGATTCATTGGTCATTCACTGTTGAATCTACCCTATAAGTATTGCATCAAGAAATATCACTTGCTTTTTAGCAAACGTAGTTTGGTTTACCTCCGATCTAACACTACTAACTTTTATTTGCAAATCTTGCAATCCAACAAAAAAAAAAATTTTTGAATTCCTATACTTAGAAGTCGATCGAATTATAAAACTTTTCTATTTTCCCTTAGAGCCGTTAATATTATTCTATGTCTCATTTGACCACCCACTCCCTTAATTTTCAAGTTTTTGAGAGGATGCCACCTTAAACATGTTCCATGTTAATATCACCCTCGATATCACCAGTTACAGCTGTTACACACATACATAAGTACATACATGAAGTCTCAAAGCGTGCTTAAACGCGAAAATATCAAATTTTTACCTATTACAATGGTTCCTCAAAAAATGTTTAAGGTCAAGATGATTAAGATACGGTTACATGTGAAATTGTGAGTTTCATTCAAGATATACAAACTTTTGGTTAGCTTTTTAAGACTTTTGGGATAATTATTTTTAATGTATAGGATTAAATAAGATTAACTAGGTATTAAAAAAAGAAGAAAAAATTATGAGGACGATTCATTATTTAAAAATTAAAATAAATTAAAAGAGGAATAAAATTTTTACAAATAATTAACTTTTAAATAAAATGATTTAATATCCGTTTCAATGTCGTTATGAATTTATAAATTTTATTTTTATTTATATATCAGTAGTTCTTAGCAATTTTTACCCAAGTCTGAGTTCGATGTATTATATTCAATGAATTTAAGATAAAATTAAAAAATTGAATTTTGGGTAATTCCATGGATAAAACGCACAAAATGATATGGCTAATTCCATGTGAAACGTACGTTGACTTGCAGATGGGGTCTTCCGATTGAGCTGTAACTTTGCACAGGTGTTTATACATATAAAATGTCCTCACTCCCCAATTTTTACGTCTTCAAATCAATTTTAGCCGTCTCTGTGAATTTTTGAAATTTTTGACCGATTTTAAAGCTCCCAGTCACCAATTTTTGCTTCATTATATAAAAGCCTTAAGAAATGTTAAAAAAATTATTCGAAAATAGGTTTAGATCGGAAATTTCCCTGGCTATCCGAATTTCTAACCCATTTTTTAACATTTTTACGTGGAAAGCCGGAAAATCGGAAAATGTGAGCCGTCCCGGCTGTAGCTCATAGCTCAAAACCCGTCACTTCAAATAACTTCAAACTGGGGCCACCTAGTTATGCCCAATCAAACTCATTGGGTGTTTCTCAATCAGCGTTGGTGCTTTTTGGGAAAATGCTAAACAAAAATAATAAACAGCTTGAAAAAATATTCTGAAAAAGTATATATGTAGGAAAATCTCCACTAAATCGATTTCTGCCATTAGTTTTTCGGAAAACCCCCGGGAAACTTCGGAAAATGGGAAAACGTGTTTTAATAATCTAAAACAAACTGAAATCGATCCTTATTGGCCGAAATAGAAACTATTTTATAGCTAGTTAGATGGGATTTCGGTTGAAGTAAATTCAAAAAAAAATTTTTCAAAAAAAAATGGCGGCAAAAGAGTTATTTCGGTTTTTCCAAAAGCATTTTCTCAAAAAGCACCAACGCTGATTGAGAACCACCCAATGAGTTTGATTGGGCATAACTAGGGCTGTTTAAGACCTAGAGGGCTGAAAATTTCAGGATTTTCCTGTCTTAGTGTTATAAAATCATGGGGAAATTTTGAGACCGATCCGACGACTCAACCTGTCAAACATTGCTGTTTTGGCAAAGAAAGACTCATACAATAAATTGTATAAATATAGCTTTTTATAAACAGCATTATTTTGTAAAATTTATTAAATAAAAAAAAAATGGTTTGAAAAGTAAAAAAAAAAGTTTATTTTATGATAAATTTTACATATGAAATCGGTTTTTGCCTAAATTTGCATGAAAATATAGTTTTTTAGCTAAAATTGCACTTTCAAAATCGGAAAATTTCACTTATTATCGTTATAACTTTTTCCTATGTGAAAAAAGTCAAACCCGTATTAATACCAGGTGAAAGTATATGCAAAACTCTGCCTCCACCCCCAGTTTGAAGTTATTTGAAGTGACGGGTTTTGAGCTATGAGCTACAGCCGGGACGGCTCACATTTTCCGATTTTCCGGCTTTCCACGTAAAAATGTTAAAAAATGGGTTAGAAATTCGGATAGCCAGGGAAATTTCCGATCTAAACCTATTTTCGAATAATTTTTTTAACATTTCTTAAGGCTTTTATATAATGAAGCAAAAATTGGTGACTGGGAGCTTTAAAATCGGTCCAAAATTTCAAAAATTCACAGAGACGGCTAGAATTGATTTGAAGACGTAAAAATTGGGGAGTGAGGACATTTTATATGTATAAACACCTGTGCAAAGTTACAGCTCAATCGGAAGACCCTATCTACAAGTCAACGTACGTTTCACATGGAATTAGCCATATACCAGGTCTCAAAAATAGGAAATTTGTTTTTTTTTCGATAAAACAACTTAAAAATAGATGATTCCCCGAATTTGAAGGTTTTCTATAAATTTTGAAGGGTGCTATGCTGATTTAAAGCTTTTTGGTCAAATTTCTCTCCTCAGCCACCATTTTTGAAAAACCTGTAAAAAAGCTCCGGAAAACGTTAAAAAAAGAAGAAAAAGTAGGTTTTCGATGTAAAATTTGATGAAAAATTCGAATTTTCAGTCAGATTTTTCCTACTCTATGTCGATTCGCGGGAAAATTCAAATTTGTGTTAAACTTTAAGTGAAAATAACTCAAAAGTTTCCCGTTAAAAAAAAAAAATTTTTTTCTTAAAATCTTTAAAAATTGCATATATTTTCCTGAAAAAAATTTTTTTACATTTTAAAATGTAAAAAAAATGAAAATTTATAAAATAGGATTTTCATGATTTTTTTACATTTTTAGCCTGAAAATCATGTAAAATCTAAAAATAAAAATACTTCTTTTGGAAAAAACAAAAGTTATGTCTAAAATCCCATTTTATAAATTTTCATTTTTTCTATATTTTAATAAACCATTTTAATTAAATTGTCAAATTGAGATGTATCATTCAAAGGATACCAAAATTACTATACCTTTGTAAAATTTCCCGCTGAATTCAAATTTTTGGTCAGATTTTCATTTGGTCACGTGACTTAGCGGGAAATCAGCAAAATAAGTAACAAGTCAAAATTGAAAAAAACGAAAATCGGTATTACTCGCTTAAAACAAAAATTACACTCGGGAAATTTTTTTCAGGAAAATATATGCAATTTTTAAAGATTTTGAGAAAAAACAATTTTTTTTAGCGGGAAACTTTTGAGTTATTTTCACTTAAAGTTTAACACAAATTTGAATTTTCCCGCGAATTGACATAGAGTAGGAAAAATCTGACTGTAAATTCGAATTTTTCAACAAATTTTACATCGAAAACCTACTTTTTTTTCTTTTTTTAACGTTTTCTGGAGATTTTTAACGGGATTTTGAAAAATGGTGGCTGAGGAGAGAAATTTGACCAAAAAACTTTAAATCAGCATAGCACCCTTCAAAATTTATAGAAAACCTTCAAATTCGGGGAATCATCTATTTTTAAGTTGTTTTATCGAAAAAAAAAACAAATTTCCTATTTTTGAGACCTGGCATATCATTTTGTGCGTTTTATCCATGGAATCACCCTTTTGCTATTTTTTTATCCTATTTATTAGTTTGATTTTAACAGGTTACTTTTTTTTTCTTATTTTTTAGCGTCACAGGGGCCTCTAAAATTTTACTCAGAAAGGTTTCTAAAATAAAATTTTCCAAGGAATTTGAAAATAAAGCGCGAGTTTTCTTTCAGGAAAAGTGAGGAAATTTGAAAATTTAGTAAATGAAAAATTTTCAAAATCAGTTTTTTGAGTTCAAAATTGGTTTAAGCATTTAAAACGCAAATATGTCAAAAAAGAGTTTACTACCATAAAATGTATGGGAAACCACATGTAAAAAATTTTTTTAAAAAAGTGACGGTTTTTGAGGAATTTGTATTTAAAATATTTATTTAATTTTCCCGCTTTTCCGGCTTTTCTTGAAATTTTTCCAAAAAAATATAGCCAGATTCGGATAGTGCTGGAAATTTTACTACCTTCCTTTAGATAAAAAATATTTTTTAGGTGTTACGGCATCATGCATTATTATACAAAAATTTTTTAGTAAAAATGATAAAGAAAAGAATTTTTTTTTCAAAACAAAACGTTAAAATTCTTTCTTAAATAATATTTTGTTGACCCTTTTATTAGTTTATTATATATATTTAAGATGACATTACACTTCACATCAATATTCTTTTTCATAAATTAGCATAAATAAAAGGGTCCTAGAATAAAAAAATACAAAATAAAATGTGCATATGCTCGTGATTTTATTATTTGTATCGGCTACTTTTAGTGGATACATATATATATTATATATATATGTATATGTTTGTTATCTGTATATGCATAGATGGGCCTGAACGTATTATCATTTTTTTTTTCTAATCATATGAACAGCTGCTCATAAAAGACTCGATGCCGTATCAAACCTTTTTTATTAAGTAAGAAATTTATTGCTTGACATATAATTTTAAGAAGTCAACCCCGATTTTGCGTGGGATTATCAAAAAAATATCAATTCATTTACCTATGATTTTAATGCTCTGAAAAGGGATGGATATATCGGCATTTCATTTAAATAGTCCCTGAAAACCTCAGGGGACAGAAGATTTTTCTCATTTTCGACCTGGATTCCGTGCCGGTCGTTTCTTGCTAATATTTTTTATTTTGACTTAGTTTTTTTGTTGAAATTATTATATTTGAACTTAGTTTTTTCGTATATAAGCTTTTTTGCTCATTTTCGACCTGGACTCTGTGCCGGTCGTTTCTTGTCAATTTTTGACTTCATTTTATATATATTCTAACTTAGAATATTTTTGAAAATAAAAATAATTTTATCGGACTTAGTTTTTTTTTGAAAACTAAAAATAATTTTATCGGACTTAGTTTTTTTTTGAAAACTAAAAATAATTTTATTCGGACTTAGTTTTTTTTGAAAAATAAAAATAATTTTATTCGGACTTAGTTTTTGTCAGTTGAAATCTTAAAGTAATGAATTATATTTTACTTCGCTTATATATATAAAAGTAAATAATTTTTATGTATTTTCAAGTAAATTTTTGAAGTGTTAAGAAAAATTAAAGTTTTGTCGCTAAGGATTTTTGTATAAATTTAAAAATTAAAGAAAATTCAATACTCTAAAATAAAATAATATTTTAAAGTTTTGTAAACCAGTGTATAATGTCAAAAATTTTAAATAAACAAATTTTATAAATAAACATTAATCAGTGACTTTATTGTGTGTGTTAAGCACCCTTAATCGAACACTTATAATAATATTGCTGCTATTTCCACTTTGAATCTTCACGTAGCAGAATTTGGATTTCATTTTAACTATATACCTAAAAAGGTAAGTTAATTTTTGTATTTATAACCCAGCAAAATAAAAGGAATCATTTCTAAGGAAATTTAAGCCCTTACTATTAGAAGTTAAACCTTCTAGGTAAAAAAATATCAACTCAATCTTTTTACTGCATTTAGCACGTAACATAGGCTTACTTAGGGCGTTCAGAAAATAAAAATGAAGCGGGTGGCTGAGAATTCGAAAAAAATCGAAATTGGAAAAACAGCTGCCAAATCGCAACCAAGTCACCTAGAACCTTAAAAATTGGCTAGTAACCATATTTTTACATATCAAACACAGTGCAATCGGTATTTTAACATGGAACATGTTCATTGGATGGGGTATTTGAAAAAGTTTGGCTCGGCAGGGGGGGGGGTGAAAAATTGACGCTTTTAGGGGGGGTGAAAAAGTGACGTTTTTAGAGGGGGGGGGGGTGAAATGGACTTAGAATATTTTAGATTTAGGGACTTAAAATAATTTGAAATGAGAGTCAGGCCTTGATAACAACAAAAACTTAGAATACTTTAAGTTTATGGACTTAGCATAATTAATATTTCAGGATTTATTGTAATTTCGGTTTTTGGATTTATTATTGTTATGAGTGAACATGTTCCATGCTCGTTGGTTGTGTAGTTACACAAACCGGTTATAATTTTTTTAAATTCAAGACATCGACCTCAAACTTGGGTAAAAATAGCTTAGAACTACCGATATATCAAAATATAAAATAAACAAAATGATATTATGAGATAAATAAAAATGATTATTTTATAAATCTATATTTGGAAAATTCAGTAAATTACATTTATTATTGTTTATGTAAATAAATTAAATATTTTATTGCATTAACAATATATTAGAGAATATACAAAAACATTGAATTTTGATTGTCCTAGTAGAGGTGATTATACAGTATTTCAAAATATATAGTAAACAAAAAAATTATTGACGTTTCAATGTTTACGTACAGATACCAATTTGAATAAAAGTTTACATTATTGATGGACTTTGCTATTTGTATAAGCTGTTCATGAATACAAAAGATATCTTTTTCAAATATGTGTTTACCTGCATAGAATATTTATTACATGTGACCTAATTTCAAAAAAGGGGTTGACTTTTAAAGAAGCTTTTACAACTATTTTAAATTAGATTTTTTAATTTTAAAAAGCCTTAAAAAAACTTTATTTATACTTTTTGTTTTTACAGTATATTAACATAATGTTTTCAAACTTTACATAATTTAAAAGATAAAATACTATTTTTTCAGAAAGTTAATTTTAATTAAAAATGATGGCACTCAATTTTATATTAATCTGCATTAAATTTGAAAAAACTGTAAGCATAAATTGAGTCACCATTAATTTTCATCACATGCGTTAATAATGGCTTATTTCTTTCGACCTTTACATTCTAATGCCTAAATTCTGCCATTTTGATAATTAATCTAGCTATATATAGAAAAATAACTAAAATATCAAATAAAAATTATTGAAATCTAAAATGAACAAGTATTACACGCTCAAAATTCAATTAATAATTAAAAATCAAGTACAGTTAATCAAACATTCAGGCAGCTGCTTGAATATTCAAGCAATCTAGCCGTATACGTGTAATATATATTTATGGCAAAAATGTAAATTTTAGGAAGGTACTTTACAGCGGTCATTACTCGTTCACCTAGGAAAAAAAAATTATAACTGATTTGATTATTAACGCAGCCAGCAAGCATGGAACATGTTGACTTATAACAATTTTTACCTTATACTCCCTATTTATTATAAGTCCTAGAACCGAAGTTACATTAACCCCCAAAATTGAAATTATCGTTTATTACCCTTTTTAGGGGTAGTTTTAGCTATTTTAAGGGTAATATTTATGAAAAAGGAGTCGAAATTCTTGATTAGTGACCCGAAAAACCTATATGGGCATATACAGGATGCTAAAAGTACGAAAATAGCAAAAACAACCCCTTTTTGAGGGTAGTTTTAGCAAATTTATTGGTGAAATTTTAATTATTTATGAAAAAGAAGTCGAAATTCTTGATCAGCAACCCAAAAAACCCGTATGGTGCAAATCTGAGCGGTCAAAGTGCGAATATGTAAAAAAACCTCTTTTTGGGGGTAGTTTTTGCAAATTTAAAGGCGAAGCCCCAATATCTCTGCCAAATGAGCCCAATTTTCGTGTTCAGAGATCCAAAAAACCTATATTAGAGCAAACCAAACCTGTATTTTGACTGGAATACCACCCCTATCCACCTTTTCAGGGTTGTAAATGGGGCCAAAATGAATGAGACCTCAATGTAAACTAAGTTTATTTAAATTTACATAAAAAATATTATTTTCAAACATTTTTCAATAAAATTGGATACTTTTTTCATTGATTTTTCAACATTTCCTAATAACGCCTGACCTACTCCTTTCACCCACGTTTTTAGGGTATATTTAAGGGTTGTAGGTGAAAACTAATATCAGATTCTGAAAGCTTATAGACTTGAGATAATTTCAATTTCGGAAGTTATTGTAATTTCGATTTTTAGATTTATTACTGTTATTATGAATGAACATTATTAAAAAAGACGCGTTTTCTCCTCACTGAGAAAGAAAAATAGCATTTTATCTATGGGAGCAACAAAATAATAACCCAGAGCGCAGTTTAACATTCGGCTTCGCCTAATGAATAATTAGCTTGCGGTATGGGCAATTCCTTTTTTTGATCCCTTGGTTAAGAATGTATTATTCTTTAATAAAAGAACAGCTCAAAAAAATTACTTGAGGAAAAACAAGTAGGTTTTGTTTACGATTGTTAATTAAAGACTTGGTAAAAATTTACATACCATCTCAATTTCACGTCATCTTATTAACGCCTAATCAACCATTCTTGGACAGTTGAATATATCGGAATTAACTTAACATTAGGGGTTGATACCACATTTTCTGGGGTTTTTTAGGAAAAAAAAGTATTAAATATATTTTTGTCCAGATATATTTTCTACTTACATGTTTTATTCCAAGAAAGGAAGTAAATTTTTTTGTAAAATGAAGCAGTAATTTGAGGCAAGTCAGATCAACTTGAAACTTTTTGCAATTTGTCAAGAAATGTGTCAAGTTCAGAAGTAAACAACTTTGGTTGGTTGCAATTAGTCCGAAATGTTGTAAAAATTGGCCAAACTGTTTTTTTTGGCCAAAAATAAATAAATATTTAATATCTCGGGAAATATTAAATGAATTTTGTTGAAAATAGGTACTAATAGGTTTTTTGGGTCGCTGATTACGATTTTAATGTCAGAAATTTCTCAATAACCCTGTAAACAGTAAAAACTACCCTTTTTTAGGGGTTGTTTTTAAAAATTTTTGGATTATTGCTAAAATTATCAAATGAATGGCATTTTTTTAGAAAAATTAATTGAAGATATTTATTTATTTTATTATGGACTGAAATTGAGATATAAGGTTTAATAATAGGGGGGTGAAAACTACCCCTAAATTTAAAAAAAATACAAAAAATTAAAATTATTTGTTATTAAATTTTTTTTGCCCCTTTTAGTTTTACAGCAGAAAAAGTAACAAGATTTGCAACCCTGGGTGTAAAAAGTACCCTACAATGTACAAAAAATTGATTATGGCCCGATATTGAGATATAAGGTTTAATAATAGGGGGATTAAAACTACTCCCACAATAAGAAAAAATACAAAAAACATGACCTCATTATTTTTTTTGTATTTGGATCAATTTTTCGAAAATATTTTGTCGTATATTTACATAGATACATAAAGAACTTTATGTATCTATGTATATTTACTATTAAGAAATTAATTCAACCCCTCGCAAGGGGGGGGGGTGTGCAAAACTACTATAAATTTTTAAAAAATAAAAAAAAAGTTATTAAGTATTTTTTGTTGCCCCTTTTCGTTTAACAGCCAAAAAAGTAACAATATTTGCAACCCTGGGGGTGAAAAGTACCCCAAAATGTAAAAAAAATTGAAAAAAGTCGTAATTAAATTTTTTAAATTCCCTAAATCAAAATTATTCAAAGTCCGTAAATGAAAATAATTTTTTTAAGAAAAAAAAAAGGAATTTTGGCCATAACTTTTTTTTGGCTAATGATAACGAGATGTACAATGAACCATTTGAAAGCTAAGGTTAACGCCGAAATTTCATGTCATATGCAAAATTTCAATTGGATCGGCCATTTTTCTTTAATTTCGCCCGACAAAAAAGAGCATTTACCGTTGTAAACATAAAATAGGCAATTTTAAACGGCCAAATCTGCTTGCAAACGAAAAATTTTAACAAAAACTTGAAGTACAAACAACTTGAAATAAATTCTAAAAAACTTGGCTGTTTAAAATAAATAATGTTCACGCTGCTGGCCAAAAACTGAAAGTGTTTTAAAAAATACACGATTTTACCCAACTTTGTCAGGCCAAAACATAAACAATAATTACCCGATAGGGTCAAAAATTGCTGGACATATTTAGAAACATGTGTTTTGACTTTTCGCCAAAGGATTTTTTTTTCGAAGCAACTCAGCCCAGATGGCGCTAAAAAATTGGCATGAAAAATGTTGTAAAAAAAATTTTTTTGCCTATAACTTTTTTTCTGGTTATTTTAAACGGTTCTAGGTGGTCTCAAAATTTTCTTAATTTTATAATCTTGAAAAATGATAAGAATAATTTTTTTTGTGAAAGTAATATTTTTCCACTTTTTTTAAAAAGAATTTTTTAAATTAAACAAAATTTTATTAAAAAACATGAAAATTAATTTTTGGTTCTCGGGAGGCGGCTGTATCCGCCACTGGGTTAAATTTGTGAATTTTTATCATAAAACTAAAACTTTATTTTTTTTTTTTTTTTTTTTAATCCTCACAGACTTTTTATTCATTTCATGAAAATTTGCAATTTCTTGCTATAAAAATATATAGGATTCTTGATCGTTTATTCGCCGCCCTTAAATAAAAAAATTAAGACCCTACAAATTTATTTTCTTTTTTTAAATAAAAAAATGAATGCCTTATTTAAAAAAACTCGTGTTTATTTAAATCAGTACATTCTAATTTTAATGGATCTTTGTCATAAAATTTATTGCAGAACTTTGTTTCCTTTTTTGCCTAATCATGCTACGCACCATCAACCTAATAATTTTAATATATTAAACAAAATAAACTTTTATAGTACTTCTTTTAAATTAACTAAAAGTAACAATTTCACATATTCTTATTCTACTAATTAATTTATATAATTTTCTAAATTAAAATAAAGTATAAAGGAATGAAAGTTTATCCACTATTTATTACCAAGCTATAAAAATGGCAGAATGTAATAAGAATTAAGCGAGGAATTAAGATAATATATATATTATATGCCTTTAAAGTTTATATAAAAATAGGGTTTATCGTGAAAAATAAAGAAAAGCATGAAATAGAAGACTATAAATTCTTAAGAAAATTATTAAAGACATATAGTACCTACCTGTATAATAAAAAACGTAACGTTGAAACGGAAATAAAGATAAAAGGATTAATGGCATTTAAGAAAGATATGAAAAAAAAACATCTTACAAAAATAAAAAATTGAGTTGCATTTACGAGTGAGCTTGGATTAAATACTTCCTCCGGCAAAAAAAACCCATTTTTTGCAACAAAAAATTACTCTTTTTGCAGCAAATAAATTCCTTTTGTGACCATAGGATTCGTGTCAAATAAAAAATATTATTGGGGTCCGATTCTAAGATTATTTCCTTTCACCTAAAAAAGGGAGTAGCGTAGTGCGTAGCGCTAGAAATTATAGCATATTGTTTGAATTTTTTTTGATTTCATATGTTTTTTTATTTTACTCGAGTCTTTATTTATAATTTTATTAAAATGCATAATTTTATTGTACAATTTTTTTATAGTTAATCCTTTCTTTCAATATTACATCAATTTTCTTTTATTGTGTCTATCAAAAGTTAAATTGTCGCAGTTGGGGCTACGACCAGATCTATTTAAGAAGAATCTTTACATTTTTCAATTATTTTCACCACAAACTATATCCAAATATCATTATTCTTAGTCTTGCGATAAATTTTTTATTTAAATAATTTCTTTGTACACATTTCGTTTTTACTCTAACTACAAAATTATTTTAGAATCAAAAAGTTAATTTAATTTAACAATTAAAAAGTAGTCGATATAAAATAGTTGATATTTTGAGGAAATTTGAATAAAAATCACTAAACTTAGGATCATAAAAATTGATGATTATTTTTTCGGAATGGTAAATTTCGGTTCCTCATAAAAGAACCATTGTGATAGGTGAAACTTTGATTTTTAATTTTTTGGCATAATATAAGCACAATTTGAGACCCCAGGAACCTAAAAAACCGATTTTTATCAAAAAATCTCAAACTCCTTCTTTTTTTTTAATTTGGATGCAATACCTCATTTTTTCCCATGAAAATACTAATATCTAGAAGTATCGTTTTTACTCAATATCTTGAATCTCATAATTTATTTTTTGAAAATTTTTTTTCTCCAAAAAATATAAAAAATACCAATTTTTTTTTCTTTTTGAAGCTAATAACTAATTATTTTCTATGGGATACTAGTTTTAGATATATAGTTTATAGTCAAATTTTGGATCTGATACGTAATTTTTTGAAAATTTTTGTCTTAACATTTTTGACGCCAAAAAATACAAAAAACATCAAATTTTTTTTATTTTTTTAAGACATAGTACTTACTTTCTTTCTATGAATAATATATACTTAATTTCTTTCTACTAATATCTAGAATTATCGTTTTCACTAGGTAAAATAAACCATTAAAAATATTTTGTTATTGTTAATGAGGAACCATAGTGCCAATTACTTGGCAGCTTTTTTTTTAAATACTACCTGACTTTTAACCAGCCTCTGCTTCACACACATCAAATCTTGCACCAAATACTCTAAATAATTATCAAATCTTAATTTAAATAACTATTATATTACCGCGAATGCTTGAGCGCCATCTAGTATTGTACTTATATTTACGGAAACACCGTATACGAAGACTTTGGAAATTTCGGAATCAAAAAATAATAACATAAATTTAAAAAATTTTTATTTTATTTTAATTAGAAACTTTAATTATATTTGCACATTAAAACCCGCTGATAAAAAGATTTATTGTCTTTTTATTATTGGAGTCAATTAGTAGTAAATCACTGGAAGTAGTCTAACCTAAATTTTACATGTGTTTTATGGTGGTTTTATGTGTTTAAAAAAATATGTGTTTTTATTGATTGTAAAATTATTATAATATTTAAATATTCATCAATCTTCTTATCTATTAAAACTCAAAAACTTTCCAAACGTAAGTCTGCAGGTATATTATGTTAAAAATGTTATTTTAATTTTATCTTATATTAAATATTTATTTAAGAATAATAATAATTGCCAAATAATTGCATTTAATAAACTTTTCCATCTGTTTAGTAATTTCATTCAACATATGCTTAATAAATTTAATTTAAAACTAAATTTTAAAAGTTTTTAAAAAATATAATTTAAAATTACAATTTAAATTTTCGTTTGAAATAAAAAATTTTATAGGTAAATAAATAATAATTTATACAATTCTTTTATATAGAAATTAATAAATTTTCCAAAATTTGATGCTGTTATTACTAGATATATTTTATATTTAAAATTTTTTAAAATTTAACATAATTTAATTATGAAAGTATACAATAATATTTAAATGCAAATTTGATGACTTAAATTTATTAATCTATTATTAGTTTTGATAATAAATATTGTTTATTTTAATTTAAAAACCTTAATAATGAAATTCCTCAAATAATTATAGTTTTTCGGTATTTTTCTTAATAAAAACTATTATGTATTTGCATCTTAAAATAGTCTACTTGAATATATCTAAAAAATTTAGAACCAAAATTAAACTTTATTGTATGCTCTAATTTTATTGCAAGTTAATACCTTTTACCTGGGTTTCTAAAAAAAAAATAAAGTTTTAAACTAAGCTAACAAGATCTACTGCAAATCCTGTAAAGCATTCTGTTAATTTTCATGTTTAAATTTTTTTATAAAAATACAAATCTTATGTGATAAAAATCTAATTTATTATTGGAATTTAACTAACTAATTAATTGTTTTATTTGATAAAGTACACTCTGAAACTCCTTGAAGATTCAAACTATTTCCTAAATATTTAAATAAATTCTTAAATACTAAAACCAGTTTGTAAGTAATCAGATAAAAGAATCCACTTTAGTTTTCACATCAAATAATTATTTAGTTTTCACAGCATGTAATGCAGTTTTACAAACTTTTATAAAAAGCCTTAGAATAGATAAGCAAAAGAGACAAAGTGGCAATAAAATTGGTATTTAGTTATATGAATCATAAAACTTTTTATGCTAGTTCAATAATTTAATTCATGTTATTATACTCAAAATATTAATTATTAAAATTTACTTGATTATTTAAGGAAAATGAATACAAAAATGACTGCTAAAGAAATCAGACAAGCTTACATAGATTTTTTTAAAAGAAAAAATCACATTTATGTACATTCAAGTTCAACCATTCCACATGACGATCCGACTTTATTGTTCACAAATGCTGGAATGAATCAAGTAAATAACCATTTAACGTTGTTTATTTTTTTACTTAAAGTTATCTTTTATCAAAATTATCTATATTTCATAGTTCAAACCTATATTTTTGGGAACTGTTGATCCAAATAGTGATATGGCAAAATATGTCAGGGTTGTTAATTCACAAAAATGCATTAGAGCTGGTGGAAAACATAATGATCTTGATGATGTAGGAAAAGATGTTTACCATCATACATTCTTTGAAATGATGGGTAATTGGTCTTTTGGAGATTATTTCAAGGTAAGAATGATGAAGTTTAAAAATATAAATAAACCATAATTAGATATATTTTTATTTTTAGAAAGAAATATGCGAATGGGCTTGGGAGTTTTTGACAAATGAATTGAAATTATCTAAGAATCAACTTTATGTTACTTATTTTGGAGGAGATGAAAAAACTGGGCAAGAACCTGATATTGAATGTAAAAATATTTGGAAATCTGTTGGGTAAATTAATAATATATTAAATTCATTTCATGTTAAAAGTAAAATGGTTACTTTCTTACAGTGTACCAGAAAATCATATAATACCAGGTTCAATGAAAGATAACTTTTGGGAGATGGGTGAAACTGGTCCTTGTGGGCCTTGTAGTGAATTGCATTATGATAGAATTGGAGGTAGGGAAGCTGCTCATCTAGTAAATATGGATGATCCTGATGTTTTAGAAATATGGAATCTTGTATTTATTCAATATAACAGGTAATTTACAAAATTTTCATTTTCAATTTATTTTTTTAAACATTCTAATATAATAATAATTTTTAGAGAATCTAATGGAAAACTTCAACCTCTTCCTAAAAATCATATTGATTGTGGATTAGGCTTAGAACGCTTAGTTTCAGTAGTTCAAAATAAAAGAGCTAATTATGACACTGATTTATTCATGCCTCTTTTTGAAAGTATACAAAATGGAACAGGTGCTCCTAAATACCAAGGACGAGTTGGAGCAGATGATGCAGATGGTATAGATATGGCTTATAGAGTATTAGCCGATCATGCAAGAACAATCACAATTGCTCTAGCTGATGGTGGTGTCCCAGATAACACAGGAAGAGGGTACATGCTTAAAAAAATCTAAAATAAATTAACTTTTAATTTTTCTTAATTTCAATTTAGGTATGTAATAAGAAGAATTTTGAGACGTGCTGTTAGATATGCAACAGAAAAGCTTAATGCTAAACCCGGATTTTTTGCAACACTTGTCAATGTAGTAGTTGATTTACTTGGTAATAAAATAGTCAAATATATAAATAAATATATAAATAGAATTTGTTTCATGCAATTTAATTTTTAGGTGATATATTTCCTGAAGTTACTAAAGATCCCCAGTCAATCATGGATGTAATAAATGAAGAAGAGGCACAATTTTTAAAAACTTTGGTTCGAGGTCGTAATTTACTTAATAGAACTATTGACAAATTAGAATCTGCTCAAGTTGTACCAGGAGAAGTTGCTTGGCGTTTATATGATACATATGGATTCCCAGTAGATTTAACTCAACTTATGGCAGAAGAAAAAGGTTTGAAAATTGATATGAACAGTTATGAAGAAGCAAAAAAGCAAGCAATTGTCAGTATTCAGTTAATAGTATAATAATTTTTGTCGATCTAATTTACTAATATGAAATTTTAGATTGCATCCCAAGGCAAATCTGGAGTTTCTCAAGATTTAATCAGCTTGGATGTACATGCCATTACGGAATTGCAAGATAAGGGAGTGAAAACAACTGATGATTCCCCAAAATATAATTACAACGTTAAATCAAATAATTATTATTTAGAATACGAATTTGCTCCTTGTATTGGAACTGTACTTGAATTATATAAAAACAAAAAATTTGTCAATGAAGTAATCTCTGGAGAAGAAGTAGGTATATTATTAGACAAAACAAACTTTTATGCTGAACAGGGAGGTCAGATTTATGATGAAGGATTTTTAGTTAAAGTTGATGATGAGGTATATTAAATATTTTGTCAAATTATTAAATTATAATTTTTTTCTTACTTCTAACTTATATTTAGAGCACTGAAATATGCATTAGAAATGTTCAAGTAAAAGCTGGATATGTACTGCACATTGGGGTTGTTAGTGAAGGAAAGTTAAAAAAGGGTGATAAGCTGCACTTAAATTTTGATACTACTAGAAGAAGACTTGTAATGAGCAATCATACAGCAACACATGCTTTAAATTACGCTTTAAGAAAAGTTTTAGGTACTGCTACAGATCAAAAAGGCTCTCTAGTAGCTCCAGACAGATTACGATTTGACTTTACAAGCAAAGGTACATTTCCAATATTAGTTTCAATAAATTCTTTTATTTAATTTTATAAGTAATAACTATTAAGATAACATTTAATCAGACAGAAAAATTCTTTGTAAATTAAAGGTGCAATGACTGCTAAACAAATAAAAAATACCGAAGATATACTAAATCAAATAGTAAAGGAAAATAAAGATGTTTTCACAAAAGAATGTTCTTTAAATATTGCAAAAAGTTTTAATGGTCTACGAGCAATGTTTGGAGAAACCTATCCAGATCCTGTAAGAGTAGTTTGTATTGGAGTTCCTATAGATAATCTAGAAAAAGATCCTAATTCAAACTATGGAATTAATACAAGTGTTGAATTTTGTGGAGGAACTCATTTACACCGAGCAGGACACATTGGTGATTTTGTAATAACTACTGAAGAAGCCATTGCAAAAGGGATCAGACGTATAGTTGCCTTAACTGGCCCTGAAGCTACAAAAGCAATAAAAAAGGCAGATTTATTACAAAATAATTTAATTCAACTTCGAAATAATATTCAAAATATGAAAGAATCTGATAATTCTAGGGAATTCGTAAAAAAAATTGTCGAACTTACAGATGAAATATCTAAAGCTTGTATACCATATTGCAGAAAGGTATAATATAGATAATAAGCAGCTAAAAAAAATACAATTGACAAGACATTGAATCCAACTTTGTCTAACATCAGAATTTCACCAATTAAATTATTCAGTACCAAAAGTTGATTTATAAAAAAAGAATTTTTTGAAATGCCATTTCCGTTATGATTTTATAAATTATAAAATTATTCATAGTATAATGCAAAAAAAAAAAATGTAGATTTAAAATACTTTTATACTTGAATTAAAAGATTGGTTGGAAAAGTTGGTGAAATTCCGCCGTTAAATACTAAATACTTTTTTCTGCTTTGATTAATATTTTATTTTGTTTTATTTTTTTGTAAAAGAATTATTTTTAAAAATTTGAATTAATTACTTAGGAAGATATGAGGAATGTTTTGAAATCATTGAAAAAAACATTAGATGAAAAAGAAAGATCTGAAAAAGCTGCTTTGGCCAATTTAGTAGTAGAAAAGGCTAAAGAAATCATTGAAGCTCGCAACGGAGTGCCTGTATTAGTAGAAGTTTTAAATGCTTCTAATAATACTAAAGCATTAGACATGGCGATCAAAAAAGTTAAATCCATATCTCCAGAAACAAGTGTTTTATTTATATCTGTTGATTATGATGAAGGAAAAATTTTTGCTCTTAGCGCTGTGACAAAAGTAAAAGCAATTTTTTTTTAAATAAATTAAAAAGAACGTAAGCTTTATTGAATAAATATATTTCATTTTTTTTTTTTTTTAATTACAGGCAACTATTTCAAAGGGACTAAAAGCAAATGAGTGGGTTCAATCAATTGTTTCTTTAATGGATGGAAAAGGTGGCGGTAAACCAGAATCAGCCCAAGCATCTGGTTCTAATATATCTAGTTTGGATCAAGTAATATCTACAGCAAAAGAATTTGCTTGCTCTAAACTTAATATAAATAATAATGCAGGTTAATAACTAATATAATCTTCTTTTAAAAAAACTTTATATTTGAATGTAAATTGTTTTATATTATTTTATGCATGCAATTTTTTGTTAATAAAAAGTATTGAAATATTTTGGACTTTTTTTCTAAAAACTAATTTATGATGTACATATGAATCTAGACTTCTGAATACTTTTAATTTTTTAATTCACAGATAACAAAAAAGTAAATACTCAAATATCAGGTAATTTAGAAAAATTGCAAATAGCTGATGAGGTACTGTATACAAAAAAAGATAGTGCAAATAGTTATTTTATAGAGATAGTCACTAAATTAAGTAAAAAGAGTATTAAAATTCAAAAGCAAGTTATTGAACATTCTAATGCTGTAACTTTATTGACCAATGGTGAAAAACTACAAGATGTAACTGCTATATCGTTTTATTTAGCTAATGACCAACTAAAAGGCAAAGATATATTAAGTCAAAGTGAAATTTTGCAATGGGTGTTTTTTTCACAAAATCAAATTTTGCCTTATGCAAATAGTTGGGTTCATTCTCCCAAAAATTCATCCAAAGATGTTTTAAAAATAGTTAAAAATGAAGTTTTTAAAATTTTAGATGTCTTAAATAATTTGTTACTTACAAAAACTTTCCTGGTTGGAGAAAAAATAACTCTAGCTGACTTGTCAGTATTTGTAACTTTAATTGATCTTTATAAACACGTTTTAGATTTAAATATGAGAAAAAAATATCAAAACATTAACAGATGGTTTGATACAATATTAAATCAAAAGGAAGTTAAAGAAATTATTGGAGATTTTAAATATTTGTAAAAAATAATAAAGTTAATAAATATTCATAGCTTTTTTAAAAACAAATTTATTTAATAAAAAAAATTAACCATGTTCTTGATTATAACTATTTTTTACTTCTAATTCTTTTATATGTCCATCGTATAATTTTCTGATTTGTCTTAAAAGTTCTGAAGTATTATGGCCAGTCTTGGCTGATATAGGTAAAATTGGCAAGTTAATCTTCTCTTTGAATAATTTTAAATTTTCCTAAAAATTAAAAACAATTTATTAAATTTTATAAATTAATATATTTTTTTTAAATTTATTTGTTATTAATAATACCTCTGCTTCAGGTAAATCTATTTTATTTGCTATCACAAGCATAGGACGATTTAAAAGATTTTCATTAAATTGACTGATTTCAAACTTTAATATTTCCAAGTGTTTCCAAGGCTCATCATTTGAGACATCAATTATAAACAATAGCGCAGCACATCGTTCTGCATGCTTTAAAAATGTTATTCCAAGACCTTTGTTTTTATGTGAGTCTGGTATTAATCCAGGAAGATCGGCAACTTTGAATTTATAATTCATTAGATCCTGTCTTAAAATTATGTTTTAAACATATACTGATTATAATTACCTGCTATTTGTTCATAGTCACTATATTGGATCATTCCAATATAAGGCCTTAATGTTGTAAAAGGATAAGCAGCTACTTTTGGTCTTGCGCGAGTTATGGAATTTAATAAAGTACTTTTTCCAGCATTTGGAAGTCCAATCTAAAATTTAAATTTATTTTTTTTAAAATACTTTTTATTTATACTACTGTATCATGTATTCTTAACAATGCAAATTTTCTTTTTTAACAGAGCATTGTATTGGTTAACTCACCAAACCAATATGAGCCATACTTCTTATTTCAAGCACATATTGCATTATTTCACCTTCAGCTCCATATTCACTAACTTGTGGTGATTGATTTGTGTCTGATTTAAAAAAAGCATTTCCATGTCCTCCAGCTCCTCCTCTAGCAGCAACATACATCATTCCACATTCATCTAAGTCAGCCAAAATATTACCTTCGACATCTCTCACTATTGTTCCAATGGGAACTGGAATAACTGAATTTTCTGCACCTTTACCATAACAGTCCATACCTCTACCATTACCACCATTTGAAGCCTCAATTAAGCCATTTACATGAGACAAATCTTTCACAGTAGTTGATACCTAAATATTTTTATTTTTCCTTAAATTACCATTTACTATTTTATTAAATTATTTTGCATTTTATTTTAAAAAGAAGCTTATTGATCCTATGAAAACTTAAGTTTGTAATATTTTATGTTATGTCTTTAATGGATCTATGTTAACAAATAATCCTATTATAGGAGCAATTTTTTTTATAATAGTTACTTAAATAAGTATCTTTTTAAAATAATGCTTCAGTACATATATATTTGACACCAACTTCAAAAACTACATGTCCTCCATTGCCACCATCACCTCCATCAGGACCAGCTTTATCATTTATATATTCTTGTCGAAAAGATATTGCCCCATCACCACCATTTCCTCCTTTAACTCTTACCTGTGATTTTAAAATAAATTTTTGATTCATTTTTTTTGTTATTGTATTTAGGCTTTAAACATATATTAATTACCCGCTTCATATCTGCAAAATGCTTTGGCAAACCTCTATCTGATTTTGGTTTAGTATTTCTTAAAGCATAAGGTTCATTTTCATCTTTATGTTCATTTTCAAACTTACTTATATCGTGAAATTTATTACATAACATGTAAGAAAATGAAAAATGATTTTTTTGTTCATGAAAAATTTTATGAACTTGGGATTCAAATTGCCTTAAATGATACTGGTTAAATGCTATTTTCAAAATCTTTAATTGTCGCAATGGATACATCTGAAATTTATATCATTTTTATAAATAAACAAATAAAAATTTGAGTTATTAAATAATTATTCCATTTTTTATTACAATTTAATTACTTAATACTCATTTTTAACAAGTTAGGTGACTAATAAAATGAAAATATGTTATCTTGTGACCAAAACACTTAGATTGTTTTCAATTATATCAGGAATAACGTTTTCATGAAAATACACAGCCAATTTTTTATGAATTGGAAGCATATCAGATTTGTAATTTATTCTGAATGTCTTACTTATTTCTTTTGAACTTGGAAACGTATAAGAATTAATCAACTCTATATTTTCAATTATTAATCCAGCATTATTGTATAATGTTTCATAAAATTTAATTATATTAAAATCATTATTGATTCTTAAAGATATGTCAAATTTGAAAATTTGAAAATATAAAGCTAAGCCATTATAATTGAGCTTATTAAATTTTTTTAGTAAGTCTTTCCAGCTAATTGAATCACTATAAAATTCACAAAAATTTAATTTTTCTTCAGGTACAATATTATTAATAGATGGTTTTTCAAATAATTCAAAAATATGGGTAAGGCATCCATAAGTATTAAATTTTTTTTCTAGACTTCGATAACCAGTAACTTTATAAGTTTCAAATAATGAATCGTCATAGTTTTCAATAGCAGTTAATAAAAAATTTCCATGAGCAGCCATTTCTGTAACTTGCCAAGAATCATTCCAATGTCTTTTAATGCTATCAAAAGATGTACCACCTTGCCCATTGCATAATGTCATAAAAATTTTACTATTTTTATGAATTATATTTTTTACAGAAATGAAAAAATTTTTAATTAATTCACGATTTTTTTCTATCCTCATTTTTCCACCTACATGAGGGAAATTAAAGACTACAAAATCAAAATATTCTAAGCCTATTATAGGGTGATTTTCTAAATTTGTTGCATCAACTCCTAACAGAACTCTAATACCTAGAAAGAAAATCATAGTTATCAAAAACATGTTTTCAATGAAATTTACAAAAAATCAATCTGTTAATAATACTAACCAGATTCTTTTAAAAATTCTATGTTTTTCTTTCCAGTATTTTGTGTTATCTTATTTTCATAACAACTAGCCGTTATAGACACATTTAATTCTTTTTTAACTAATGTAACTGCAAAAGAAAAATTTCCTTCACCTACTAATAATACTTTACTATTTTCTTCAAATAAGGAAAGTTTCATTTTTTAAAAAAGTTGCGCTCTGTAATATTTTATTAGGTATAAGAAAAAATTTCTTTTTGGAAAATAAGGATTTTATGAAACTAACCTTTTAAAATATAATTAAATATCCAGAAATTTTTTGAAATTTACACTTGTAAATAAATTAATAAAGCTAATTAAATAATTGTAAAATTTTGTTGTTAGCACATAACTTATTTTTTAAATTATTTATTTTTTATTAATTTATAAATTAATTTTCCTCTCTGCTTGATATACGCTCATGCATGCTGTCTGCTGCTGCTCCTGAAGGTAAACAAAACTCTCTTCTTCTACTTTTTGCCGTAACCAATTTACCAATGTTATAAAAACAATTTTTTATTAAAACAGGATTTTAAAAAAATTTACAAACGTTCCTCAAAAAGACAGCTTCGGAAATGACAGGGCGAGGGGCAAAGAAAACGCCGCGGAAACACGACAAATTTAACTTTTGCTCCAAAAATCGTCGGTAAACGCATGGCGATTGAGTGAAAGAAAAACAATATGTCAGCGTCCATAAAAAATCAGATGATACCCCTACTCTCCGTCTTTTCTCCCTATTCCCCTCCAAAAAAAAAGAAAAAATTTGAAAGTATCCAGGAATAGCTGGAAAGTATCCATCTATGGTATCCATCGCATCTGCATCGCATCGTGGACATCGTAAACGTGATTATAGGATTAATTTGTTATACATTTTTTTTAATAAAGAAAAAAGAAAATTTATAATTAAATAATTTGAATTATTTAATACACAACAACAAAAGTGAATTATTCTTTATTTGATAATAAAAAAGGTAACAGAAATAATAACAGAAAAAAAAATATTATCAAGGTTAGTATTCTGTTAGTATAAACACAAGAATTTATTTAAAATTTTATTATAAAATTTCACCATCAGTTTAAAGAATCTTATTTCACACATGCTTCAACCAAAATATTCGAAAAATATTAGCCTCTCAAGCATTTTCGTCTTTGGTCAAAGCAAATTACAAAAGTTATAAGAATTTATCATTTAACTAAAAAATGAGAAATTTATTGATTATATATTCTGAAATAGATCAATTCCCAAATATTTTATATCTTAAGAGTCCTGCACTCACGCCATTTTGTTTTTCAAAATTTTTATTTATCCTTTTTTATTTTTTTATTAAATTAGAAATTAGATTGTTTTTGCATCATGTCAAAGTAGTCTCACATTCTTTTTTCAATTTAAAATATTTTAGCATAAACACTTTTTAAATTTAATTAAAAATAAGAATAAGAGTTGGTCAGAAAAATTGTGAGTAAACTTTTTTCGACAAAAATTTTTTTGACCAGCTCATGTCCTTATTTTTGATTAATTAAGGTCGTTTTCCCCAGGGAAATTCCGAATAAACGTATATACAGTTAGTTAGAGAACATTCTCAGGAATCCAATGGTATAAGTCTATATCTCGATGTATAAGTCTCATAGTCGATAGTCGTGCATAATTTTGAAATATAAGGGTACAAAGATAATTAAATATTACATTACTCTTATGGAGAAAATTCCGGATAATAATTTTTACTACCAAATCGCAAACTTAATAAAGCAGATAGCGATAAATTAAAAGTTCAAAGCTTAAAGAATTTATTGGTACTTTCCGAATAAGAGGTATACCTGTGAAATTTTGCGTAATCAAACGAAGAAAATTTTAGAACGCAGTTTTAGCAGATATGGAACATTATATTATTTGTTTATTCTTGCACAAAAAGAAACATAATGATTTATCATATTTATTTACCATAACTTATATTGTTCTTATTTATTGATGATTTATTGATGATTTATCATGTGATTTACAATGTTGTTGAACCATATTGTAAATCCTCTGATTTACCATAAGGTAAATGACCCGAAAAGATTACTGTTATCTCCTGGAGAACCTATGTGATGATAATAAACCCTCCTAGGGAAAGCTTGCAATATTTCACATCAACAAAATAGATATCAATTATAAATAGATATCTGATCATTAAAAAATAAAAGAAAATTTAATATTTTCTTTTGCCTTTCTTTTCCTTAGTTTGCAAAAATAAAAATAAAAATTTTTTACAATTCGAAAGCAAATTAAACCAGAAACTGGGTACACATATCGAAAATTATTATATTTTATCATGCACTTTTATGGTTTTCCAAGTTGTCAACACACTAAAAAATGTTTTCTTCCGACAAATAAAGTGCTCTAAGACCCCTAGGTAATGTACAAAGTTCATTTTTTCATATTTTTTGGTCCACCATTTCGGGAAATCGGAAAATACGTTAGGGTAAAATACTGAAAATTATACCGACAGTATGTCAGCTTTTCCTAGGAGGGTTCATTTCATCCGAAAGATTCTGCAGGAGATAACATAAATCTTTTGATATACCTTATGGTAAATCATATAATTTAAATTTACCATACGGTTCAACAACATGGTAAACCACATGAGAAATAACTGTTTCTTTTTGAGCGAGTTATATACAGTGTGCGTTGTAATAAATTTTCCATTATCCTCCCTTTTTCTAGCCCTCAATATTAAAATTAAGCCCAAAAAAACAAATGAGTTTTTTTGTTGCATAATAAAAATTGGCTTAATCACCCCTCCTTCCCCACCACCTTCGAAACAGGAGTGGATGATTGTCCAAAAAGCTTTGAAATACGCGAAGAACTCCTTGGAATTAATTTTTGATATTATAAATAACTCGGACTTAAGAGGACCATTATTTTACAGAACTGGAAGAGCAACTGTTTTTACATAGGAAAACATTCTTGCTTGGAATTAATTTTTATTTCTTGACAAAAATTAGCATGACTAGGTATTTAAGTCTGTTTGGGAAATATAAGTTAAGATATTTTTTAACTTTAGGTCTGGAAAGTCAAGGAAAATTAAAAAAGAAGTCAGTGAACTTTACTAATTTTTGGGCTGGAAAGTCAGGAATTTTGAGTTTAAAAAATTAGTGTCAACCCTGCACCTGTTATCACCTTGGATCCCTGATTTTGGAAATCCAATTGCGCAAAAAATCCCCATGATTTCCTATATTCAGCAAGTGAACTTCAAGGAGCTTTCAATTTTAAATTGATAAATATAATAAATTACTTTTTTATTAAGAAATAACTGTTACAGGACCTGTTATAACATGCTATAATATGTTATAAGATGCTATTTTTATCCACCTGATTCAACCTTAATCAGCTGGATAAAAATAGCATCTTTCGATTAAGATTTCTGGAAATAGAAACTTATGGAATCTTTAATTATAATAGCCATTTAATTAAAAAAAAAAAAAAAAAAAAAATTGAAAATTTATTCGCAGGATATTAGTACTTGAATTTTTCTTCATTTTTGAGCTACTAAATTAATCAAAACTTTTTTATAAAGGTTTTGATTTTAAAAATCTTTGAATATAATATTTAAGACATTATATTGAGCATCGATTCACTGAAAAAATTTTTTTATTTTCTAAATTTTTCCCAATTAAATCGATAATTTGAAAATTATGGGTTAGGTCAGAAGTCAAAAATCTTGAACAATATTTGATATTATTCCTAATTGCTAGAAATTGAACTTTTTTTAGTGAATCAATGAGGAATCAATGCTAAATAATGCCCTAAATATTCAAAGATTTTTAAAATCAGAAGCTTTAGAAAAAAGTTTTGCTTAATTTAGTAACTAAAAAAAAGGAAATTTTAAGCGCTAATATCTCCGTCTGCTGTTAATAAATTTTCAATTTTTTTTTTATTCTAAGAGACATAACTTGATAAGTGCACATTGTAAAAAGTAACTTTCTTATATTAACAAAAAAATTAGAACATTTTCGAAAAATTAGTAAATATTTGAAGAAAAAAAACGTATCATTACTAAATTTAGTATTTTAACAAAAAATTTCGAGTATTATCGATTTTTTTTTTGTGAATTCGCAAGAAAATTTGATAATTTACAATTTTTTTTCGAAAATTTTCAAATAATAGTTGTAAAATGAAAAATAGTTACTTGTGAATTTACAACTTTTTTCGTAAATTCACCAAAAAAAATATATAAGAATTAGAATAATTAGAGATATCGATAAATATTAATTTTTTTTTCATTAAACCTTAAATTGCAGTTTTCATATAACAACTTAATCAAAAGAAATGAAGAAGGAATTCCCAAAAACTTGAAACTCTTATGAAATTTTCAAGTCTTATAAAACTTATTTTAGTCAAAAATTGCAATTTTGACATGCATTAAAACTCTGATTAATTTTGAATAAAAATTGTTACCATTCGTGGAAAAACAACTAAAGAAAAAAATATGCATTTTATAGGTAGTTATTTTTAGGAATGTGCGGTTACCCGAATTTTCGAAGCTTCGGGTCGGTTTTGGATTTTTTCGGGTCGGGTCGGTTCGGTCTTCGGGTATACCCGAAAAGTTTCAGAGGTCCGAGGTATAGTTTTTTCACCTGAAATTTCCCTGGCTTTACGAATCCATAAATATTTTTCCGGGAATTTTCCATTCACGCTTAAAAAAGAGAAAAAATAGTTTTAAAAAAGCGTATTAGAAAAAAAATTATAATTTTTATTACCTGTTAGTAATTATTTACTTTTTCATGTAAATTAAACAAGAAAATAAATAAATTTGTACTCTTTTTAACATTTGTACTTGCTGTTTTAAATTTCAATTTGTGATTTTCTTAAAAAATAGTAATATATCCCAATTTATATTTTTACAAAAATAATAGTAAGAAATTAATTAGTTTGAATTCAAAAATTTTGAAGAAACTATTTTTCTAAGTACTAATAGGTACTTGACTTACCTTAAAAAATAATTATACAAAAGGTATGTCAAATTTTTTTAAATGTTTTAAAAATTCTTAGCTTCAAGGCTTCGCTACGCTCGGAAAAATATAACAATACTTCTGGACAATATGATATTGGTGTGCAGAGTCCCTGGCAGAGTCTCATTTTGAATTTTTTTTTTAATTTTTTTGTTCAAAAATATAGACAAGTATCTACTTAACTCGGCACAGGTATGATTATTTATAGAATTAGGATTAAAATTCCTTGGCACATATTATATAATAAAACCTCTATAGAGGTTTTCTTACCTATAGGTAAGAAGATAACTATGGTAATCTGTGTGTGTAATTAGGACAGCTAAATTTTTGGTCAGAGATAGCCAAGGTCAAAACATTGTCACCTTCGTATCCTAGTTTTTTGGCCGCGGGGTCTAGAAAAAGTTATGGATCCACAAAGTTGGCTATTTTTTTGCAAAAAAAAAACTGAAATTAAGTCACCGCTGAATAGTATAGATTTATAGATTAGGTCAAAACATTCTCAGTTTCCATTTGAAATTTTTCAGTATCTCGGGTCTGGAGGACAATGTCGGGAAATCAAAGTTCCGCCGTTTACCCGCGCTTTGCTGTTAAAAGTTTGTTAGTTTGTTGGTTAAAAATAAATGATTCAAAAATTGAATTCCTCATGAGTTTCTAGTCTCAAAACAATTTTAAAATTTAATTTTTTATAAAAATCTAATCTGGAATTAATCAAGTGGCACGTTTTGGCTGCCTGGATGGTTTTTAAAACATTTTAAAAAAATTTTGACTTATACCATTTGCATAATTATTTTTTAAGGTAACTCAAGTATTAGTATTTAGAAAAATAACTTTTTCAAAAATTTGAATACAAATTATTTAATTTTTTTAAATTATTTTTATAAAAATATAAATTGGAATATATTACTATTTTTTAAGAAATTCACAAAGGACCCCGCACAAAAGTATAGGATTTTGCCTTTCGGTCGAATTGGCTGAATTTTGAATATGTTGTAGATTTTATCATTCTGAACAAAAGTCTCAATGGGCACAAAGCTCAAAAGTCTCAACTTTGGCGGCTACGGAGCTTGAAAGCTCCAAAGCTCCACAATGGCAAGATCGCTTCAAAACCTTTTTTCTTTTACTTTTAAAGTATACCTTTATGTTTTTGAGGTCGCTAATTCCAAATCTGATGTCAAATTGATATTTTTGACAGTTGGCAGCTGCCAACTAGCTGTCAAATTGACAACAGATTACAAATAACTTAAAATAATGATTTTACAATATGTTTTCAAGGTCGCTAATTCCAAATTTGATGTCAAATTGACATTTTTGACTGTTGGCAGCTGCCAACTAGCTGTCAAATTGACAACAGAATACAAAAAAACTTAAAATAATCATTTTACACTATGTTTTCGAGGTTTCTGAGTTCAAATCTGATGTCATAATGACAAAGTTGAAAGTTGGCAGCTGTCAACTAGCTATCAAATTGACAACAGAATATAGAAAACTTAAAATAATGTTTTCACAATATGTTTTCGGAACTCAGCAACCTCGGAAACATATTGTGAAATCATTATTTTAAGTTTTTTGTAATCTGTTGTCAATTTCACAGCTAGTTGACAGCTGCCAACTGTCAAAAATGTCAATTTGACATCAGATTTGGAATTAGCGACCTCAAAAACATTAAGGTATACTTTAAAAGTAAAAGAAAAAAGGTTTTGAAGCGATCTTGCCATGGTGGAGCTTTGGAGCTTTAAAGCTCCGTAGCCGCCAAAGTTGAGACTTTTGAGCTTTGTGCCCATTGAGACTTTTGTTCAGAATGATAAAATCTACAACATATCCAAAATTCAGCCAATTCGACCGAAAGGCAAAATCCTATACTTTTGTGCGGGGTCCTTTAAAACAGTAGTAAGTATACTAATATAAGCATAAATGTTAAAATGAGTGCGAATTTATTTATTTTCTTGTTTAATTTACATAAAAAAGTAAATTTATAGAATATTTTTTGAATTTATTGACCAAATTAATGGAATAAAATGAAAAAATTTATGTATATAGTTTAACTACTTATGGGTTAAAAATTATTTTCTTTTTCTAGTACGCTTTTTTTGAATATTTTTCATCTTTTTTAAGCTTCAACGGAAAATTCTCGAAAAATTATTTATGGATTCGTAATGTCAGGGAAATTTCAGATGAAAAAACTGTACTTTCGGACCTCTGAAACTTTTCAGGTATACCCGAAGACCGACCCGACCCGGAAAAATCCAAGATCGACCCGAAGCTTCGGGTCGGGTAACCGCACACCCCTAGTTATTTTATTTTAAAGATATAGCCCTTATTCCTTGACCAAGAAAGACCATTCAACCGAGTTACAAAAGCGCAAGAGACGCTTTTTAAACAAAAAAACTGGCAAGCTCCTTATTATAATCTTATAGTTTTTAAATAAATAAAGCAAATATAAAATTGTTTATTATTTGCAATTATAATTAAAATTATATTTGCTTAAGATTAAAGTGTAAATGAATTGTAATTTTGATTAGCATTAATAAATTTTATTACTTTATTTAATTTTAAGTTTTGTATTATTGTTATTTTTTATCATTTGACATGAAAAAAATATTGATAAAAACAAAAAAATAACATTATTTGTTCTTTTTTTATATTATGATGATTATAATATAAAATAAAATAGATGAAGTATTTTTTACAAAGATAATTAATATCTGATTACATTTAACATTACAATAACTGGAAATAATAAAATAATTTTTGTTTGAATTTTAAAGTAGAGGATTTGAGTACAGCATTATATATTTCAACCTGATTTCAACTTATAACAATGTTTTATACTAATTGACTACTTAAAGAGCTTAAAGATGCGAGATATATTTTAACTCAAAGTTTCAACGCCAAACTTTGCTATACCAATTTATTTTAATTTAAATTCAATTCTTTAATATTTTCAATCTTTGTCCCTCACATTTTTTCTCTTATGGTATTTATAATCATTAATTGTTGAAGTTCTTTTTAGTAAATAATAATTTAAGATATAATTCAAAAATTTGCATGTAAACTCAGGCTATTTGTCTTGGACTTACAAATTTCTTATTCAATAAAATAAAATGTTTTAATTACCTATTGCGATTATTATTATTTATTCAATATATGTACAGCTAATTTCTATTTAATGTATGTGTGAACCAATCCACTAGAAACCGCTTTTTACCAGTTTAAATTGATTTTAGAAATGGAAAAAGTTAGTTAAGAAATCTTTAGGCAATAAAAAGAATAGTTATTGTCAAGTTGTTAAGAAACGTAATTTTTTGTGTCCATGAATGCCAAATTTAAAGTAATTTAATTGAATATAATTAAACGTAGTTTATATTCGAGAAGTTTTTGAAAATTAAAAGGACCAAATAGGAAGTTCATAAACTATTGGGGTGTCCAATCATTTAAATGTGAATTATTTTGCTTTTTTATATTTTTTTTAATTTAAGAAGGTTTTTTCTATTAATAATTCTGCCTCTAAAATCGAAAATTACAAAAACAAAATTTATTAAATATGAGTTACTTAGTACAAGATCTTAAATTGGACTAGATCTGGAGAGCTACTTTGTCAAACTAAAGCAATTTAATGTTTTGTCTCAAATCTGAAAAAAATAAACAGATACGAATATAGAGAAATTATCAATGTCTGTTATACTTGCCCATCTCTGATTTTTTTTATTTTAAATTGCAAGATATATTCTTTGAAGCACTATTCTAAAGCATTGTAAGAATAATTTGCAAATAAATTGTTTTTTTGTTATCAAATAAATATAAATGATTATTTGCACAACTTAAAATAAACTCAATTCAGTAGCATCTTTTATGAATCTTGTTTAATCATCATTTTATTAACCAGCATGTTTTTATTTCCTTTACAATTCAAATGTGCATATTATACTGTTTAAAAATATTTAAAATCTAGAGTGTGATAAAAGTTTAATTTAATACTCTAACAAAAGATAAAGAAACAATCAATTTAATAGTATTATTATTAAATAATTGAATAATTAATTTAAATTTTTAATTAATTTTCATTTAAGCCTCAATTTAAACTATCTGATAGGCTTTATAAAATGCCAAATTATTTAATTTTTTTTTTTTTTTCAAATAAGTTTTTTTTGTTGTAAAGAATAAACAATTAAATTAAAACTAAAAATTATGTTATTCAAATGAATAATTTAAGAGTTGATAGAAGAATCTACAGATTCTAGATGCCATAGTAGTTTGTCTTCGAAAATTTCTGCCCCGCAATACCATATCTTAGTAATGCGAATGATGAGTGTCTTTTGCGGGCTCATCATCAGCAGCTCGTAATTGAATTAAAAACATTCTACGTGACACATCAGACAAATTTAAGTAAGAACCATGAAGTAATAAACATGAGAAGATAATTATTTCGCCTTTTTTGCTGTAACTGGTGTAGCACCTGATAAAACGATCAGGATCGACGTATTTATATTTCTCATTATGTTCATCAATTATTTCACGTTCTTTCAATGGTCCCAACTTATGGCTGCCTGGGTAAACTGCTAATCCACTATTTTTTGGATTTGTATTCTCCAAGTGCAGAAAAACTGCAAGCATCGTATGCTTTTTGAATGAAAAATACGGATAATCTTGATGCATTAAATAAGGTGCCCCATTTTCGGGTGGTTTTATATGAGCCTTTGTATGATGTAGTAAAATATCTGGTGTACCCAATATATCTTCAATGGCGTAAAATTTAATACAATATAGTAACAAACCAACAAACATCTAGTAACTTTTTTTTAAAAAATTTTATTATTTTACCGCTACCATATTTTTGTATTCAATTTTTAAATTTAAAATTTTTTAATATACAATTAGTCAATTAACTGTAATTTTATTTATTTTACAATATAATATAATTAAATAAATTTTATAAAATTTTTAAATAAAATTTATATGGTTTTAACTTATAAAAAATTTTCTCGAAATCAGTTTACACCCACAAATACAACACATATTGATACTTCAAAAATATCAGCTGAAAAGAAATCATTATGTCAGCTTGCAATAATGGAATCTAAATTTGGTGGTCATGGTTTTCAAAGATGCAACTGCAAACAGGGTTGCAAAAATAATAAATGCAAGTGCAAGAGAAGCGGGCTTAAATGTAGCTCAAAATTTCCCAGTAGCTTATTATGTGCAAATAAATACTATTTTTATTTTTTTCAATTCATATTAATTAATTATTTTTTTTTTATTGACATGTAAATTAAAAAATTTATTCAAATGCAAATATTTATTTAGATTTTTTGTCAAATAAAAACATATAATTTATATTATAAGTTAACCATATAAATTTTATTTAAAAATTTTATAAAATTTATTTAATTATATCATAATGTAAAATAAATAAAATTACAGTTAATTGACTAATTGTATATTAAAAAATTTTAAATTTAAAAATTGAATACAAAAATATGGTAAAATAATAAAATTTTTTTAAAAAAAGTTACTAGATGTTTGTTGGTTTGGTTACTATATTGTATTAAATTTTATACGAATCGGGCTTTATCCAGCTCGCTTGGATAATGTTAGCTTTATCCAAGCGATACCGGTTAATGTTGAACAAAAAAATAAAAATTGTCGAGAATCGGACTTTAGCCAGCACGGCTTGGCTAAAGCTAGCTTTAACCGGATAGTCTTAGCTTTAGCCAGAGATCGGACTCTAACCGTAACATATATATCCTGATATATATCTATCTGCTGATTTTAAATTCATTTGATCTAATGAAGAAATCTTTTAGTTATTATGAACTTCGACCTTTGAATCTATTACAGTATATACAAATGTAAATTTATCTCATAAATATTAGGTACTCAATTAATAAAATACTTATACCAAGAATAATTCTTTAAAATGTAATGTAACATAAAATTATGTCAAATTTAAAAGATTTTACTTTTACATAAATTTCCGTTGCTGAATTATATTTTGCAAATACTATAATCTACAGCGGATTACACTTAATAAAAAACAATATAAATATATGCAAGCAAAAAATTATAAGTATTTAAAAAAAAAACACATTTCTGAGTTCCAAAAGTGACAGTTTTTCAAAACAATTTATTTATTACCCATTAATTATTTTTACAAACGAAAGCAAAAAAAAATCAGTCTTTTTGGTATAAGACATTAAAAAATATATTAATAAATGTAATTATAATGTATTTAAAAACAATCAATTAAGTTTTTTTAAATATTTTCTTCTTTACTAGATTATCTTAATACGCGCGCGATACCGAATCGACCTAAGTGTTCTTAAAATTACTAGAGATATACGACAATTGTTATTTCCCTTATTTATGTCATTTATTTAATATTGCTAACATCCCCAAAATGATATAAAAAGTATCTCAAAAAATTCCTTAATAGTTTTTTTCTAACTGTAACAAGCATTATAAAAATCTCTTCTGTAAATTTTAAGAAATTTTAAAATATATACAATTTTTTGAGGTACACTATTCAATTCCTATCTTAAATGTTTTAAAAATCTAAAACATTAATTACCCTTCATTTGAACAATATTTGTTCTGTAAGTGTACCTCCTTAAAATATATTGAATTTATTCGATTCGAGTAAGATTTTGGGCAGAAAGATGATTATTTAATTTTTGTGGAAAAAATTTTATTTATGTAATACTTATTTATGCTGAATTCCTAAAAAATATTTATTTTTTTACTTCGACTTTATTTTTTTGGATAAAAGAAAATCTTTAAGTCATAAGACGCACATTATTTACTGTTAAAATTTTTATAATTAATTTAATTATTTTTCTAGTATATTAAGAATTAAATAAATTACTTTTTGGTTTGTCAATATAAATTTTATTTAAACATGAAAATATTTTTGTTTTAGAATCCCTATGTCATTGGAACATGATATCAAGAAAAGCTTTGAAAATAGCAGCAACTGGTGCAGTTTGCTTTGGAACGTTAGCAACCTTGCATACGATATCAACAGAATATGATTTTGATTCAATTGGTATTGTTCGGGTAACTAGAGCAGTTAGAACTGTTTGGTCAATAGGACGTTATTACAAAAAAAATTTGTATAAAAATGGATTAGACAAACAATCTGAAGAATATCACAAATTAAAATCAAAAGCTCATAATTTTGGAGCCGAAAGATTATTAGAATTATGTTGTATTAACAAGGGTGTTTACATAAAAGTTGGTCAACATATCGGAGCATTGGATTATCTTCTTCCTAAAGAGTATGTGTCAAAATTAAAAGTTCTTCATAATTCAGCTCCACAATCTTCATTCACAGAGGTCCTTGATGTTATAAAAGAAGATTTTCATAAAGATCCATACGAGGTATTTTCTTCTATTGAAAAAGAACCTCTTGGTTCAGCAAGCTTGGCACAAGTCCATAAAGCTACTTTGAAGGATGGTACACCTGTTGCATTGAAAGTGCAGCATAAATCTGTTAAAAAAAATGCTTATATTGACATAAAAACGATGTCTGCATTAGTAAAAATAACTTCATGGATTTTTCCCGAATTTAAGTTTGACTGGTTAGTCGATGAGACTAAAAAAAATATACCTAAAGAATTAGATTTTAAAAAAGAAGGCGAAAACGCAGAAAAAGTTCAAAGTTTGTTTAAAAATTATGATTGGTTGAAAATTCCAAAAATTTATTGGAATTATTCTACAAACAGAATTTTGACAATGGAATTTATTGATGGAGGAAAAGTTATAGATTTAAATTATTTGAAAGCAAATAAAATAAATCCATTAGAGGTTAGTAAAAAAATAGGGGCATTATATAGTCATATGATATTTGTATCTGGATTTGTACATTCAGATCCACATCCAGGTAACATTTTAATTAGAAAAAATAATAATAAAGAAGAAATAGTTCTCTTAGACCATGGATTGTATGCAGAGTTATCTAACGAATTTCGTTGGGAGTACTCAAAATTATGGCTTGCCATTTTAAATAAAGATAAAATATCAATGAAAAAACATTGCAGTAATTTAGGTGTCACGGATTTATATGGACTATTATCGTGTATGGTTTCTGGTAGATCTTGGGATACTTTAATGTCTGGTATTGAAAAAAAAAAATATACATCTGGAGAAAAAGAATTATTTCAAAAAGAAATACCGAATTTATTACCAAAAATTACTGAAGTTTTAGAACGGGTTAATAGAAATATGTTATTAATTTTAAAAACAAATGATCTTATTAGAAGCATAGAATATAATTTAAATACGCATTCAAGAGTTTCTGCATTTTCGGAAATGTCGAGATGCTGTATTAAATCGATTTATGGAGAACAATTAAAACATTGCAAATCAAATTTTGAAAGATGGAAATTAAATTTGCTTGAAAAATTTGCTTTATTTAAAATTATTGCTTACTATACTTATCTTAGGATAAAAAATTTTAACAAAGAAATTGTGTATTAGTCGTGAAGATCTATTTTATAAAACTAAATACTAAATATTAGTAACGTTTTTTACGCCATGGGATTTAAATTATTGATATAGCATATATCGAGATGCATATTTGTATCTAGAGGTTATTAATATTATTTAAAATACGAAGAAGAAACTAAATTGAGGCTATGGTTTCGGAAAACAGGGGAAAGAAAAGTTTAGACATCTCGATATATTCTAAATTGGTAAACTTAATATAATATAACCGGTTTTTATAATTACGATTTATTTTCTTTTTATAATAACACTATAATAAATAGTAAATAGTTTTTCGGGCAAAGTGCAAAATGTGGATTTAAGTAAATATTTACTTTTATTAAACTAAAAATGAAAAAAAAAATTATTTTTAAGGTAAGACAGGCGTTATTCTTTTACATTATTGTTGCGAATTGTCACATTACAGTTATTAAAATTTTAATTAATAATTTTATTGGAATTTGAAGAACTTAATAAAACTATATTTTTTTCTACAAAATTTTAATTCGATACAGTTGAAACAGTCATTGTATTTTCTTTATTTTTTAGCCTCTGGTTTTCTTTTTAATTAGGATTTGCTATGCCATTAAAAAGTTTAGATGCAAAGCTAATTTTAAATGCTTCCGAGTAAAAAACATAATACTGATTGGTTTTAATACTATCCCACGCGCCAAATCCTAAATATCTGTAAAATTAAATAGTAGAATTTGAAATATAAAAAATTACCGTTTGGTTTACTGGAGGATCCTCACACACCTTTGGACCTGCGTCTAGTTCTAAATTTAGTGCTTCTATTATGAAATCCACAAGGACGTGCCTGGTCCTAAGCTCATTATATTATAAAATTGTATATTTTTTCACAACGAAAAAATAGCTTATAATAGAATTTAAAACATAATACCTTACTGTTTGGTTTACTGGAGGATTTTCACCCACCTTTGGATCTGCGTCTAAAGTTCCAAATTTAGAGCTTTGCTCAATTTAATCATACATTGTAAGACACAATTATTTGGTAACTTATAACATTCAACTCTTTATTTAAACTCTTTATAATTATATTATAAATTACTTTTATATTTAATAAATTTTTTAATATTTAATAAGCTTTTACCCCATTTTTTAATTGAATCTTTAATTGAACTCACGATCTTTCCCCGTCGCTTAGTGTCTGCATAAGACGCAAGGTAAAAAGGTCTATTGATATCGTATTCTGTGTTACGTCATAAAAGTAATCTGTAATAAACTGTATGCAAGTGTCGTTCAAAGTCTAGTAAATTATAGTATATAATATCACATGTAGATTATAATCTTGCATTAAATTACGCTAATGTTTCATTTTTGCAAACTGCGCAATAAAAAAAAGTTGGCCCTATTTGTGATAAAACTATAAATGGCCATATTTTTGTCCAAGCATGATTAAATGAGGTATCGTATAAATAAGATCTAGCGTATTTTGATTTTGACTCACATTTTTCATTAGGTTTTACTTTCTTCGCTTTTTGAGGATTATTTTTTTCATCGTTATTAACCCTTTTCTTCTTACTACTTTTATTTCCACGCATAGTTAAAAGGTTTCAAATTATATAATTAAATGATAAATAATTAAATATAAATTTCAATTTAAAACATTTTACAGCACTATAATCATTCCAGTCAAACCCTGAGAAACAACTAACTTTCAACAATATTATTTGATAATCTTAGGTCATTTTTCTAAAAGAAATATTAAAATTTTTTTTTATTAAATAAAAATATTTGATTTCTGAGCTAACAATTATTTTGTTTATTTTTTCAACAAATTGCCCACGTTTCGAAGACCTTCAGTCTTCATTGTCAAGGCTAAAAATTTACAATATTTTACAATTTTATAAAAATTTTTTTACATAATTTCAAATTTAAAATTAACTTTCCCTTATTAAATATTTTTAAGTAAAGAATATACAATATTCTTCACGTAGTAATGATCTTATACTAATCTTTGAGTTTTTAAAAAATTTTACTGTTTTAAGTGCTAGATTTTTTTACACGAAGGACCATAATATAAACAAAATATAAAGATTGTAACTCTAACGTACATTTTTTAATGACTATTTTTTAATATGAAACTTATTACTCATTATTAAGTACTCTGAATCTATAAATTTTCAAATTAATTTTTTTGTCGGTCTCTCAACTCTTCTGTATGCTTTTTAACATCTATCTAAATTTTCAAGTGCTTTAGGTTAAAAAAAAAATTTCAGAAATTTCTAATAATATATTTAAATGAATCCTTTCCTCAGCGTTAAGTCTTGAAATAGCGTTTTGGAAACGCTCTTGTACCTTGCCAACTCTAGTTTTCATGTCTGTATAAAATAACAGAGAAAGCTTATATATTAAATTAATAGAATAATGTTTTAAGAAAAATTTACCAGCAATATAGTATGAGCCAATTTTTTCTAGCGCCTCGGCCTGCCATGGAGCTACCGACGCCCTAAATAGTATATCTTTGGCAGTCTCGTTGACGTTTATCTGTAATGCAATTAATGCATTTTCTCGTGCAGTCAAGTAGTCATGGATCTTTTGCTCAAAAAATAGACTGTAATTTTCGTAAAATGAAAAACATCCATTATTAATATTATTTTAGTATTAGAAAATTTGGGTCGAAATTAATTAATATTTTTCAAAAATTAAAAACGTTAAACATAATATAAACAAAATAAAAAGATTGTAACTCTATAACGTACATTTTTAAATGACTATTTTTTAATATGAAACTTATTACTCATTATTAAGCACTCTGAATCTATAAATTTTCAAAATAATTTTTTTGCCGGTCTCTCAACTCTTCAATATGATTTTTAACATCTATCTCAATGTTCAAGTGCTTTAGGCTTAAAAAAAATTTTATTTAATTTTTATTATTTTCGTTTTTTTATTATTCTATCCTTTTTATTTAACCCCAGTCTATTTTCATAATAAAAATCTCGTTTTTTGTTCTATTTGTTCTTTTTAATTGATGTATCGTGTTTTTAAAATGACCTTTTAAAAAACATGTGTCTTTTATTCATGGTATGAGCGTTATATTCTATAAACATCATCTCCGAATGTAATCGTTTCCAATAATTTTTTTCTCTTAAAAAATCGTTCCTCTGTGACGGGTCTTGGTTTATGTTAAATTATTTATATATATTTAATTATATTATCAGAAGTTGCAGTTAAACAATTTGTGATAACCGAATTAAGTCTTTTAACTTGCCCATTTGCAGGAGGTGCGCCCGCTGCTATTTTCACATTCGAGATTTGAAATACTTTATAAAAATTATCAAAAATTTCACAATCGAAAGCACCACCTCTTTGAGTAATAACTACAAATTGCTTAAAATTTTTAACAGTAGTTTCACCCCCTACATCTTCTACTGCATTTAAAACTATATACTTGCTAAACCCACAAACAAAAGATAAAATAAATTTATTTTCATTTTGTGTTGTTTTAAACGGACCTACATGATCTATATGCACACTATTAAATAGTGTGTCACCCTTAGACAAAGGATGTAAAAACACTGGCTTTTTACCACTAATTGGCTTTGCATATAAACAGCTAATGCAGCTATTTACATGCTTGGTTACCAAATCTCTCATTTTAGGAAAATAAAGATATCCTTTAACGCTTTCTAACGTTTTATCTATACCTAAGTGAGCTAGATCTTTATGTGGTAGGGCTGTAAATTTCGTGGCTGTAAATATTTGGTTATCAGATATGGGTATTTTTAGTATCGTTACTAAGCGAGATTTATTTATATATAAACTGTAAATAACTATAAACTTATTATAACTGTGGGTTCGCTAATTTTCAATATTAAAGGATAATTTTTTATTGTTATTTCAAATGTTGATGTTGTATAAGCATCAATTTTTTGTATTTCTAGCTGTGATTTTCTAGGAGCGATGGTGACTAATGTCCATTACGGGTATTTATAATGCCATCAGTATATGTGTTTACTGTATCTTTAAAGTCTTCTATAGCAATTTTTAAATCTAAGATTGCATCTGTAAATAAATTGTGGGCTTTTTCTCTATCTATTTTTTTATTTACTGAATGTACCCAGTTTCTTAATCGTTTAACATTACTGTTAAAGATTTCAAAATCTCATGCTAAAATTTTTAGGGTATCCTGAGTTATGCGTGTTTCATTTATTTGCAGTGTTATGGCATTGTTAGTATGATTATATAATTTATCTATCTCCTGGTTTAGACTCTGTAAATCACTTTCGGGAAGATTTCCCCAAAGTATTTTATTGACTTCGCCAATAATATTAAAAATCCTCTTTTTTTCTTATGTGTGGATGCAGTATATTATTTTGTGTCAACATTACCTTTTCATATCTTCTTTTTAGTAGTTTCATTGCATTTTCTTTGCTACAGTCGGAGTTTACACCAGCATTGGCTAGATTACAAATCTCAGTAAAGTCATTTAATTTTTTCCTTAACTCCTCTCCTTCGTTTTTTAAGTCTTTTAGTTCAATAAAATGAATGGATGTCCAAACTTTCCTGTATAAAAATGCGTCGTATAACTTTTCTCTAATAAATGCTGCATTGTTTGGTTCCACATTATACGGTATATTTTCTTCACTTACAGAAAACTGTATACTGCTGAAATTATTAATAATATAGTTTTAGCCTATCTGAGTGGGTTCTATAAGGCATATTGTTTATTAATATTGAATAATTGTTATTTTCATGTTTTGCCTGAACAAAATATGGTCCTAACCAATCTTTTTCAAGTTTGTGTTTTTTATTAATATTATATAAACTTACTAGATCTCCTTCTTTCAAAATCGTTTGCAGTTTAGCTATTTTTGAATCATGATGTCTTTTATGCTTTTCTTTATTTTTGCTTATGGTTGCTTTAGTTTTCATTAAATATTTTTCATGTCTTAACTTCCAGATTTCTAAGAGCTGATCGTATGTAAGTAGTGTTGCTAGGGCAGATGCTAAATTGGCTGAGCGTTCTTTGGTGCACTGCTGTAGTATACCCTAATGTAATTATTTTGAGGATTTTATCCCATTCGCTTTGATTGTCAATTATAGATGTTCTTATAAAATCTCCTACTACAGAAAGTGTTCTTTCTAATGCTCCATTTGATTCTGAATGAAACTCTGTAGTTTCAATGTGTGTGATTTTGAATAATCTTTCAAAATTTTGTACTAATTCAGAAATAAAAGTAGCACCCTGGTTGGTTAAAATGATTTTTGGAGATAAAAATATATACATATAATGCTCTAACAAACTATCGATTATTGTTTTAGAACTTTGATTTTGCATAGGGATTAAAATTAAGTATTTTGTTAGTATGTACCTATTACCACTAGAGGTTTCATTCCTAAAATATCTAGAGCTATTTTTTCATTTGGCTCTGTTGCGGTGTCGGTAATTATTGCTTCTACTTTAGATCTTATCCTTGTTTTTTTATAAATCTGACATGTAGGGCATGTTTTAATATAATCTATCATGTCTTTTTCCATATTTGTTCAAATTCCTCTTTCCCTAGCTCGAAGTATGGTTTTATTTTCTCCAAAATGCTGAGAAGCAGCTGATTCGTGGGATTCGCGAATTATTTGTCCTTTTTCTTATTTAGATAACTCACTTGTTGGGCTCAAGCATACGAAGAATTTATTTTTATTATACTCATTTTCAAAAAGTTCAATAATTTTGTTTAATCTGATTTTTTCAATAGGCGTAATACTTGGATCTGACATATGTGATCTAACAACATTAAGATGCCTTTGGTGTAATATGTAATCAATAATTTCTCCAATTTGGCTACCCAGATCTTTTCTTCAAAAGGTGGAAATATTACACAGTTCCCTGATTTTCCTGTTTCATTTTTGATTATTTTTATCCAAAGCTTGCCTTCTACATTTGGTTTGCAGCATTTTTTTTTTTTTTTTGAATTAGGGTTTAGGGTAAACATTCAATTTTGACTATTTGGTAATACTATATGATATGGATTAAGTTTACCTGATGCAATGCGCTAATACACCCATAAGAATTAAGCAATAATTTTATAATAAATATTATTTATTAATCAATAATAACTAATTGAGAATTAGTAAAATGTAATAGAAAAGTTACCATTTTACAGAAAACAAATTATAATTTTAATAACACGTAAACTATTTATTTAAAAGAAAGAATATAATAATTAAGAATTGTTTGATATCTTTAAATATATAGATATTTAAAGTATTAGTTATTTATTATTGTAAGTCATATAAATAATTGTATATATGTTATATATTGTAAATAAATTATGAAGACAAAGAATGTACATTTCATTTAAAATGTTTAAAATAAAGTTTATTTAAAATTATTTATTTACAATTTTTTGTTTCGAGCATTTATTTTTATATAATGCAAACCTATTTGATAATAAATAAATTACAATATAAAAAAACGCACTGAATTATAGAAAAGCTATAAGGCTTTTTTATTTCAAAACCTCAATCACTCATTTTACTCCCTTTTATTGGTTATTTTCAACAGATGCTTTTAAGCCTAAATTATTAGACTTTTTCTTTTTTTTTTTAATTTTAAGCTTTCGGAAAATTTATTCTTGAGAATTGCCTAAATATTAAATTTCTAATTGCATTCATATTTCATCGAGCGTTTTATATTAAAAAATCATTCATTAGATTAATTATTCGGATATGTCAAAAATTTTTTTAAAAATCTTAGATATTATAATGTATTTCATAATCGTTTTCAAAACGGTTCATACGATTTTTATTAAAATTTAATGTTTTTTATGGATATGTTAAATATTTATTAATTTATTTATTTATTTACATATATCCTTGACACGGTTATTAAAGATGAGCAAGAAAGTGACTTAGGGACCGAATTTCTCAAAAAATTATACATTTGTAAGAACTTTCCATTATTTTACCTGGTGAACTTAAAATGCACAATTTCATTTATGTATTGGAAAAAGAAAGGGTGATTGCGCCTACAAATTTAAAAAATATAAAAAATATACGTACACGCATATAAAAAATTAGTAAATATAACCAAAATAACGATTTTGTTTACTAAGTTCAGTGTGGTTAACAGTCACTACAAATTTTTAGTAAAATTTACTAATAAAATTTGTTTATAAAACTAAAACCTCAATTTTTTTAGTAAAATTTACTAATTTTTTGGTTATATTTACCAACATTTATTAATTTATGTTTACTAAATTCGTTGAGGTTAATTTTACTATTCTTTTTTTTGCGTGTATGCATAATTTCATTTTTAATTTTAAATATTCACATTTAATATAATTGATACAGTCATTTATTTTAATTAACTTCGTTTTATTCAGAAGTTCTCGTCAGACATCCTATTTTAAAAAGAAGTTGTTGCTATGTACATTGTTGTACATTGTTATCGCAATAAAAGCGTTCTGATTGGCTACTAACACCGACTTATAATAATCGTTGTGTATTTATGTATGATTATTTATATAGTATTAGTAATGTTTATTTATTGCAGAAAAAATATATTCATAACCTAAATATAATTATTTTTTTTATTGATAAAAATTAAAATACATATGTTTTGTTGATTAGTCGAAAATTGATATTCCAAAAAAGTATATGGGCTTATTAGTATATTATTTTATTATTATTATTATTATTTGAAAAGTAATAAATTACATAAAAGTGAAAAATTTTTTGTTAAAAATTCACCTCATTTAAAAAATAACCGGTATTTTAAATAAAATGTCCAAATAATTTGTGAGGTTATCGGTGAATTAAATATAGGTGTAAACTTTGTTAGTTTATTATTTAAAATGTTTGCAAAAATTTCTAACCTCAAAATTGAATTGAGGGTAAAGTTATTATGAAGAGACAAATCGCAGGCAGAATGTTATAAATAATGTTTATATAAGTTTTTTTTTTTTTTCAAACCTCAAAATTGTTTATGCTTACCCTACACGAATTTTCGGTCTTTAAATCTCCGTTGATCTTAAGAGATCTCTGAGACCACTGCGGAGATTTAAATAGATCAAAAAATATCTTCAGAGATCCGTGAAATAAAAAAATAATAATAAAAATTTAGAAACAATTGTTTCTTAATTAATATTTAAAATCATTAAATAAAAGTATAAATGGATAAATTTGATTTTTGGTTCCTCATAGAGGAACCATTTTTTATATGTTTTAAATAACTTCAAGGAATTAAATTTTGGTAAGTGAACAAAAAATGTCACAATACTTGATCATTTATATAACTTTAATAACAAAATATTATTAAATATTTTTTATTTTTTTAAATTTGAACTCTTAACTTTTTCAACTTTTTTTTTCATTGTCTGCTAAAAAATTAAGCAAAGTGTTAGTCGAAATGCCAGCAATGTTAAATCCATGCAAAAGATTTTTCTGCACGGAAATGGATTCACCTCAGTGAAATTTTCTCATGTTTTTATAACACTAAGAAAGGAAAATCCTGAAATTTTTAGCCCTCTAGGTCTTAAGCAACCCGAGTTATGGCCAATCAAACTCATTGGGTGGCTCTCGATCAGCGTTGGTGCTTTTTGGAAAAATGCTAAAAAATAATAAAAAACAGCTTGAAAAAATAATCTAAAACATTATATATGTTGGGAAACCTTCAGTAAATCCATTTCTGCCATTATTTTTTCGGAAAAACCCCGCGAAATTTCGGAAAATGGGAAAATGCGTTTTAAGAAAAATCGCAATATCTCATTTGCCGCCATTTTTTTTTTGAAATTTTTTTTTCAAAATTTTTTTCAACCGAAATTCCATCGATCTGTCTGAAAAAAAATTTTGGTATCGGCCATTAAGGTCAATTTTAGCCTGTTTTAGAATAATTTCACATTTTTAATATTTCTTTATTTAATTTTCCATATAAGGGGATAAAATAATTGACTTTTTTTCTTTCAGAATCGAATAGCCAGGGAAAAAGTAGTCCTAAATAAAAATAAAAATTGCATTTTTCGATGAAAATTAACCGAGTTATGGTCAAGTAAAGATAGTGTCACAAATTACCATTTTTATACTAATTCCAATTTTAGGGTCCATAACGACATTATAACTTGAAAAGTGCATAACTCGCTTAAATTTTATCGTAAAAAGAAAAGTTTTGGATTATTATCGAATATTTTTTCCTTGGCTATTCTTTTATGCAAGAAAAAAATTAGTTTAGTCGATAAAAAGTTTTTTTTTGGTCAAAAACTAATGTAACATGTTAAAGACTGTTTTTGATTATTATCATTTTTTATCAAAAAAAATTAATTTCTGTCAAGGAAATTCACCTCCAAAAGGTCCAAAAAATGACCTATTTTAGTCTATTTTTAAAAATTCGCCATTCCCTTATTTTTCAGTCAAATTACTTGCGGTTGGTCGAATTTTTTTGGTATAGGCTTCAGAATTTACCAAAAAAATTTATAGATACTTTTATCACGTAGATTTTATTTGGCGATAAAAAATGTTAGATGACTGAAACGAAAAAAAACAGGAATTTCAAATTGGTGCCAAATCTGGAAATCTTTATATAACTACTTCCAGTTAGTCGCAAAATTTTGTACTACTCAAGATCTTTCGAATGCAACCTACAAAATTAAAAACGGCTTATTTTATCCGGAGTTATGCGTATTTTAGTTTGGTCGTTTTTCGGAAATTTTGATTTTTTTGCGTTTTCAAATTACTATAACTTTTTTCTATCATAACCAAAATGGCCAAAAATTTCAGAGAATATTCTTCAAACATTAATAAATAATCTCTGAAATTTTCGTGGATGATATTGGCTTCTATCCGTTTTTATACATTCCCAAAAAAGCCTTATTCTTCACGTATTTTGTGTATTAAAGTGGACCTATGTTTAGACTTTGTGCTTGTAAGCACCTCAATTTTCCCATTTAAATAACATAGGAATTTTGACTTTTCAGCTTTCTAATTTTTTACAAAGCTTGCAGAATGCTTTGAAAAGCTACTAATCGATGGAAAGTACTATTTAAATATATAAAAAATGATACCCAACCTCAAGTAGCCAAAAAAAATATTTTTAAAACGATTTTATCGGTAATAAACGAAAAAAAAGTACCCCATTTACATTACATGAAGCCATTGAGTTTTTTATAACCCCAAACATAATCTAAAAATTTGAGCCCAATAGGTGACATGCGTGCGCCCACTTTTGTATGAAAAGTAATGGATACACCCATATACATATGTAAAATCGTATATGTAATAGGTTATTTAAATACTTTTTATTTAATTATTTAATAATTATGTAATGAAACAAGTAAAACAAATTGGAAATTTGGGGTATCAATTTATAAAGTAAATTCAGTTTTAAGAATTAATTTTAAATAGTTTTAAGAATGCGAAAATCTAAATATTGGATTATAGCATATAAAAGTAAAGAAAATCAACACAAAGTTGGATCAATTGGATCGTAGTAAACATAATCCATGCTTTTGGTTGTTTTTACACAGTCCAGTTATAAGTTTTTATTTATAAATAAAAAACAACCCATTTTTGCTAATAAAAGAAAAAAATTACTTCATATTTTCCATGTATTTTAAATGGTAAAGTTTTATAAAAGATGAAAGGGATACCTGCGGAAGGGACATTTTTCGAGAAATAATTTGATGGAAAATCTTTTCTGAGAATATGGTAGCTAAATTTAATAAACATTTGTAGTGTTGTGGACTAAAATAAAAATACTTATAACCGGTTTGTGAACTCACAACTAACGAACATGGAACATGTTTAAATTTATATTTTGAATCTATCTTTTGAAGCCAAAAACAAGGCAAAAAAAAATTAGTTTTAAACTCTTAAAATCCTTATTATATTTTAAATTTATTTTAAGTCCCTACATCGAAATTATACTAATTTCATGTGGCACCCCTCCCCCACAAATATGGCACATTTGTGCCTCCTTCCCATATGAGATGCTTGAAACCCCTGCCTATAAACATACTCCACGTTAATAAAGTTTATTTTAAAGATACACTGAAAAAAGTATAAAACCATTACGCTCACATTTTCGATGTGAGCGACAATGCTAGAAGTATTATGAGCGCAACGATGTTAAAATACAGTCGCAGGGCTTAGAAATTTTTATGCAGCTCAACGCCCATACTATGAGAGCAAAAACCTCCGAAATTTGAGGCGATGGGATCGTGCGATATTTCGTATCCCCACCACATTTGGGCATAATGCATCATAGATGCCGGTTTTAAAAAATGTTAGCTAAAGTATGATGATTTTTAAAAGAAAGTAAAAAGGGAGGGAGTAAAAATTTTTTCTGTGTCTATCGCTCAACATTTGTGGACGAAATCGCTCTAAAATTATAGGCGTTGGGATTTCATTTTTTATGCAACGTTATGGTATTAATTTTATAAGCTCTGGGCCCAGTAAAAGTTGCCTCAACGCTTGTATGTATTTATAAGCCCTGCGTTCATAATATATACGCGTTTTGTTTTTATACTTTTTTCAGTGTAATTACTGGTAGATAGGGACAATCATATTTTTTACGGTCAAAAATCAAAATTGAAAGTGTCAAATGAAATTTTGAAATTCTCTTTTAAAAAGCTAACATTAATAATGGAGATATCACATGACAAAGCATAGGGGTAAAGATGTAATTTGTGAACAAATTTCTCTGAAGGCAATTTTACAACAGCATTCTGCAAGACAAAAGATTTCGACAGTTACATACGGAGTATATTGTAAAACATGTTCGTGGTAAATACAGAAGCAAATAAAATTTGCAAGAGAGATTTTTAGCTGTTTCAATTTAAAAGAAGATTACTCATATGATTTATTCATTTCAAATTTCATATACAATAAAGAACAATATAAATTAAGGTTCAATTTTTGGTTTAGAGGAACATAAATTAAGAGACAAAGATCAAAAGATTTATAATAAAACGAATTTCCGAATAATCGTGATAATTTTTTTCCCTTTTTTTAATATGAACCTGTGTTGAAAACAGAAAAAATCAGCAAAATCGGAAATAATATAAAATAGGAAAGGTCTTCTAACAGTCACTCTCCTAACACTCACAGGTTGCTGTGTTTAAATATTGCTTGAACTATTTCAAAATTTAAGCCTTTTCTTGGGCTTTTAGGCACTACTATAATAGTGATCTCAATTTTCAAACAAATTATATTAAGCAGGGCAACCAGATGGTACAGTTCTGTAAAAATTATTACCATAGCAATTTGCTAACCTCTTAAGAACTACAAATCAATTATTTAAATTTGGCATAAATTTTGTGTTACTTATCTTCAATAAATATTATACATCATACAATAACTTCTCTGCGCGAAGCGCAGTTGAATCTAGTAAATTTAAAAAACAGTTTAAAAACAAAAATTAAAATTTATTTTTTATCCGAGTAATATAGTAATCTGTATTTAATTCCAAAATTTAATGGTAAAATAAAAAAAAAAGTTATTTATGCTGAGTCTTTGTAAGTTGTAAGCGTATGCGCATATATATGTACGAATATTATCTTACCAACCTATGCTTTAGGCACTTTCTACAATAGCCACATACACCAATATATGTATATGTATGGATAGACATATTTGTGTATGGCCAACCTTCAGATAACTGCGCCCTCTATTTTTCTACATTAATTTTTGTAGACTTTTTACCTGCTGGTAAAACAGATTTATAAATTAGGTTGGCCATACACAAATATGTCTATCCATACATATACATATATTGGTGTATGTGGCTATTGTAGAAGCTGCCTTACTCATTCATTTGCTGTTCACTATAAGTTGCTACAAGGAGAAGGATAAATATAAGCATAGGTTGGTAGTATACGAATATTCGTACACATTTATTAGAGTGGACCTAAAATTAGAGTTTTGAGAATAACTTTGCTCCCCGGGTTTTTTTGTGAAGTTTTGGACATAAAAAGTCCCCAGTTCCAAGGATTTTGATTTTGCTTTGCAAAAACACGTGCCTGTAAGCACCTCAATTTTCCCATTTAAATAACATGGGAATTTTGACTTTTTAGCTTTCTAATTTTTTAACGTGCTGAAAAATTGTCTTTAAACACTACCAAACAGGTAGAAAATGATGTTTAGATATATAAAAACTGATCCCTAAAGTTGTAGAAATCTCAGAACACTTTGTTTTATCAAAATAAAATTTTTTAAAATCGCAATCTTCCCATTTAAAATGCATTGTTTTTTATTTATAATGTATTTTAAATCAGAAAATTGCGATTTTTAAAAATTTTATTTTGATAAAACAAAGTGTTCCGGGATTTCTACAACTTTAGGGATTAGTTTTTAAATGTCTAAACATCATTTTCTATCTGTTTGGTAATGTTTAAAAAAAAATTTTCAGCACGTTAAAAAATTAGAAAGCTGAAAAGTCAAAATTCCCATGTTATTTAAATGGGAAAATTGAGGTGCTTACAGGCACGTGTTTTTGCAAAGCAAAATCAAAATCCTTGGAGCTGGGGACTTTTTATGACCAAAACTTCGCAAAAAAACCCGGGGAGCAAAGTTTTTCTCAAAACTCTAATTTTAGGTCCACTCTAATATTTATGCATGCATACGCTTACATAGATTTCGCCTTAAGAATTAACTAAAGAATCTACAAATCTAGTTGACATCGTAGCTCTTCTTCGAAAATTTCTTCCCCGTAATACTAAATCTTGACAATGAGAATGGTGAGTTTCTTTAATAGGTTCGTCATCTACAGCTCTTAATTGAGTCAAAAACATTCTACGAGGTACGTCAGACAAATTTGGATAAGAACCATGTACTAGAAGATATGAAAAAATAACTATTTCTCCTTTCTTCGCATTTATAGGTGTTGCAGTAGATAATGGAAAGATATCAAGATCAACATATTTATATTTTTCATTAGAATCAGTAATTATTTCATGTTCTTTTAATGGCCCCAATTTATGGCTGCCTGGGTATACTGCTAATCCACCATTTTCTGCAGCTGTATCGTCTAAATGAATAAATACAGCGAGCATCGTATGTTTTTCAAATGGAAAATAATGATAGTCTTGATGCATAAAAAATGGTGCTCCATTTGCAGGTGGTTTCAGATGAGCTTTTGTATGATGAAGTAAAATATTAGGTGTACCCATTATGTCTTGGACGGCATCTAATAATTTTTCATTGTTCACAAGTTTGTTAAAAACTGCGCTAAACATTTGTAAATTGTGAATTGACTTTACCTATACGAAAAAAAAGGAATCAATGCACAATTAAGAAAAAAAAATATTGCAATGAAATTTTCTTAAAATATAAATTTAAAACAAAGTAACCATTGATTTTATATTAAATTATTGATATACTAACACTATAATTGATTTTACTTGCTACAGTTTTGTTATTATCTTCAGCCCAAGCAGCTTCTAATCCACTCATATCTTCTTTTTGCTTTACATCAAATAGTTCATTATATTCATTTGAAATTTCTTGAATTTCATCATTTGACAGAACACCAGAAAGTTTAATAAATCCATTATCCTCAAAAAATTTCTTTTGTTCAGAAGTTATAAATTTTAAATTATCCATTATTGTAATCATAAAATCAGCTTGAATTTTTTTTTCCCAACTAAATTTTATTATTTATTAATTACATAATTTTAAGGAATCTAAAGATTGAAATCGTTTACCGTTTTTGACACTAAATAATTAATTGAGTATTATTGCAATAATTTATAAAAAAACGTAATAATTCACATCAATTATTCCTTGTATTATAATCCACATAATCTTTTTTAAAACATAATGGTAGTATTTATAAGCAGAACATTGTTTCATTTCTGATAAGATAAGACACTGCATAATATATTTTTATTTTCTTACCTGTATACTCTAAATTTTCTTGCAAAAATATAATAACTTTATTCATTTTAAAACAAAAAAAACAAAAAATTTTAATTTTTGAAGCAACTATTTTAAAAATATTATTTTACGGGTGCACTAAACAAATTTAATTTTCCACCCTAAAAAATCCATGGGATTCCTTTTAGTATAAAGAAATATAAATTGTGGTTTTAGCAAATGTTCTTAAGGATTGCAAAGATTGATTAAAAACAATTAGATTCCAATTGACAATTAAGATAATATTTTGTTTTAGCGAAATGTCAGCTTTCGTAATTTTAAAAAATACAAATTCGTATCTCCAGAGTAGTTTGAAAAACAAATTTTTTCTTAAAAATTAATTAGCCATGTCCTAACCTACTATAATTCTGAATTAAAGCTTCTGTGTAATCCATAATCGTTGTAAAGTTCCGGGCAAATTTTTAAAATATTACCTGAAAATTTCGGGTAATAATCAGTCTTATAAGAAACGAATTGGCTTACAGTGTATATAGGGATAAACATAATACCTATACATTTCTTAATTCCTTAATTAAAGAAAATAAAATATAATAATAAGTTGGTAAACAGAGGGTTAAAAATAAATTTATTTAGGATTTAATTAATCATATTCAAGGGTAATGGAATTAAAAATAAACCAAAAATCTTATTAACTCAAATTTCATTTGTTATTAAACCAGTTTAAGTCTTATAAGGCTTCAATTGTCAGAAATGTATATTCTGATCCTGCACATATCTTATACCGAGATCTCCTTATACCTTGATCATTAGTTTTATATATCGGTAGTTCTTAGCTATTTTTACCCAAGTCTGAGGTCGATTACTTGGATTTAAAAAATACCAATTGCACTGTGTTTGATATGTAAAAATATGATTACTGACTAATTTTTAAGGCTCTAGGTGGCTTGGTTGCGGTTTGGCAGCTATTTTTCCAATTTTGATTTTTTTCGAATTCTAACACTAATTCACCCTAACTAAGCCTAAAAAATATCTTCTATATAAAGGTAGGTAGTAAAAATTCTCGTTTAATCAAAATCTTACTCCCTTTTTCGGGAAAACCTCAGGAAAAGCCGGAAAATCGGAAAAACTAAAGGAAACTCTCAAATACAAATTTCTCAAAAAGCGTCACTTTTTTTTATATTTTTTTTACATGTGTTTTCCCATACTTTTCATGCTGGTAAACTCCTTTTTTGACACATTTACCTTTTAAATACTTAAAAATCAATTTTAGGCTCAAAAAATGATTTTGAATATTTTTCTAAATTTTCCAATTTTCTCGCTTTTCCTTTTAGCAGGTTACTTTGTTTTTCTTTCTTTTACAACGTCACAGAGGCCTATAAAATTTTACCCAGGAAGGTTTTCAATGTAAAATTTCCCGAGGAATCCGAAAATTAAATCAGATTTTTTATTTTCTATCAGATATATTGGTAGTAAAGAAAAAGCGAGAAAATTGGAAAACTCAGAAAATGAAAAATTTTTTTAATTATTTTTTTGAGCCTAAAATTGATTTTTAAGTACTTAAAAGGCAAATATGTCAAAAAAGGAGTTTACCAGCATGAAAAGTATGGGAAAACACATGTAAAAAAATATTAAAAAAAGTGACGCTTTTTGAGAAATTTGTATTTGAAAGTTTCCTTTAGTTTTTCCGATTTTCCGGCTTTTCCTGAGGTTTTCTCGAAAAAATAGGGTCAGATTCGGATTTAGCGGGAATTTTTACTACCTGCCTTTATATAGAAAATGTTTTTTAGGCTTATTTACGGCGTCCAGAAAATGAGAAGCAAACGGGTGGCTAAGAATTCGAAAAAAAATCAAAATTGGAGAAACAACTGCCAAATCGCAACCAAGCCACCTAGAGCCTTCAAAATTGGCCAGTAACCATATTTTTACATACCAAACGCAATACAATTGGTATTATTTAAATCCAAGACATCGACCTCAGACTTGGGTAAAAATAACTAAGAACTACCGATATATCTGATTATAATAATTACTTTCAAATATTTATTTTTAATTATTTCATTTTTTTTTTACTGTTTTCTGATTGTTACGTGTAAAATAATTTAGCCACATAGTTTCACAATATAAAATAAAACTGCTTTTTAATATTCACAACTGGCAAGTTTTTTATTTAAGATATCAATCAAGTGGCAGTGGCTTCTCGGATACAGCGGCTCTCGGATACGTGTATAAAGTTTTCCTATATGCGAGTAGCATAAAAATGTTAAATGAATCTAAATATTTACTATACTCATTTATATTAAATGAAGAGCGAAAATTCAGTAAGATAATTTTTCTTCATCAAGACACGTACATACACTGTGAAAATATACCAATTTGGATTCAAATTCAAATAATTATGAAAAACCCATTAAAAAATTAATTTTTTTAAGCTGTTCCAAATTTTAGGAGTTTGGATCCTTAGTTTTGGAAATCAGTAAAACTTAACCAAATAACTTTTCTAAATGAGCTACTGGGTGAATGAAAGAATGAAAATACTTATGAGGGGTTTGCATATTTACACAAATATCTTACATGAAACATGTTTAATAACTACCTACTTATTTGTTACAAACATTTTAGCTTGGCGCTTGGCCACGCCTGAGCTAAATTTTTTCAAACTAAATAAATAAATAGTTTCCTAAAGAGCCTTCTAAAATCAGATTCGCCTCTAAAATCAAAACATTTTAAGTCGATTCTGACCATATGACCTCCATCCTCAATTTTTAAGCCTTCTGGGGTACCCTAACTTCCTTAAAACATGTTCCATGTTATAAAATAAAAGTTATGATGCAAAAAATTTATTAAATTAAGAAAAATGAAATTAAAATTGAATTAAAAAATCTAGAGCATTCTATAAAACTTGAAATTTCTACCAAATAAAATATCCCAAAAAATATCCAATTTCTAAGAAGCGCAGTAAATTAAAATTTAAATTAAAAGTTATAAAACGTTTAAAGTTACCCAGTTTTATAATTAGAAAATATCAAAAGTTTTTATAAAAAAAACCATTGCTAATTCAAGGTTGATAAAAAAGTTGATGTTTAAATAGAAAAGAAAATACTTTAACTCATAATTAAAATTACAGTTCTGTATAATTTCATAAATAATTTGTCATGAAAAAAAAATTACGTAGACGAGGTAAATTAAATTTTACTTAACGTCATAAAAACAAACATTAATTTTTTTTAACATAAAATACATTAATTACTTTGTTATACTTATGTAAATTAGTTTTTCATTGTAGTTAAAAGTCACATCATCCTTTGTAAGCATTTTATTTGTAAAATTTATTTAATTTTAATCAATAATTTTTTTTCTTAGTTACATTTAAGTGTCTTAATGTATACAGAAAATATACAATGTAATTATATGTTATACTTATAGTATCAAAAGTTTTATATTGTATGATCGACATATTGCATGACCTAAAACGTATACGAAGAATATTTGTTTTTTACAAATTTATAAACCATTATCACTCGAATTATAGAAACTTTTTAAGAATATAATAAGTTTAATACAAATAATAGACTTAAATAGCTCACCCTTGAGCTTGAATAGTTCGACTGATACTGTTTATTTTAGTTTTGGAATTTTATACAAAATCATAAAATTTAATTTTTTTTTTTTAGAATTAATAATAATAAATAATAATGTTAAAAAATTTTTCAGATAATTTTCACTGCCTGTAGTTTTGGAACCTTTTTTCATCCTCAAAATTTTTAATCGATAATCAAATTATAACCGAAAATTTTTTACCCAAAAATTAAATTACATCCAAAATCCCTAAACGCTAATTATTCTAATTCCCTGAATTGAAATTATTCTAAATCCCTAAGTCTGGTTTATTCCAAGTCAATTTTACCCCCATCCCCCACGATTTTTAAACCTTCTGGGGTACACCTCCCTATAAGCATCTTCTATGTTAAAAATGGTTCCCAAAAGAGGGTGAACTATATTTGCCCCATCATTTGGAAATTGGTACCCAAATACCGAAAAAATTTGCATAATTGGCTACGTCATTACTTATTGAGTGCAAAGGCGATTTCTAAAACTTGACTTTCTTGCACTAACCAGTAATTGATAATGGATACAGATTTGTATATATTTTAAAAATAATTGTTACGCTATTTTATTTTAAATGATTGGACCCAAGATCGAGTCCAATTTCATTTTTTTTTTTTAATAAATTTTATAGTAAATAACTCGTACTAGTGTATGAACGATCAGCAATACTTCAAATATCGATCAGATTTTGATTTTTTGCTTATTATTTATTTGCTTATTATTTATTATTTATTTGCTTATTATTAAAATAAGAAAATTGGCGAATATTGAAGCTGAGACTTGAATGCTTAATTACAAAAGAATTAAATAATTATCTTAGGAATTCACGGAGAATGGAAGAATTGAAATTTTTTAGTCATTCAGGGACTGGAGCATTTTCTTGTGCACGGTTTTTTTATTTAAAATTCAGTCGTCCATGTACTGTTGCAAAAAACATGTCATGAATATCACTTCAATTTATCAAATAAAACGGGACAGAAAACCGCGAGTTATCGTATTGGCAAAGGTTCAAAGTAACCATAGAAAAAAAAACATTTACCGTTATTGAAGTTTTTTTTAATTTAAAAATGATAAAATATGAAAAATATGAAGCAAGGGAGGTATTTAGTGACTAGGGGTGCACGGTTACCTGACCCGAAGCTTTGAGTTGTCTTGGATTTTTTCAGGTCGGTTCGGGTCGGTCTTCAAGCATACCTGAAAAGCTTGATATGAAAGGTCCTCAGTTACAGAATTGAATCGAATATTTTTCCTGACTTTACGATTCCATGCAAATATTTTTCAAAATTTTTTGTTAGTTTCAGCTAAGGAGTCAATATAAGTCATTATTTTTTTATAGGAATAAGCTAATTTTTAACTATTTCTTCTCGTTTTTAAGCGTAAACAAAAATTTTTTAAATTAAAATATTCATAGAATCATAATGCCACGGAAATTTCCTATTTAAAACTGTACCTGCCGACCCCTATATTAGCGGTACATACAGCACATATCAAGGCACTAATTAAATGAAAATATACAATAATAAATTTAAATAACTGAGGAAATGCGTAGTATATAGGATAATTATTAAATCGTGTATACATTTTTTTATTCCTGTGGATCTCTATCAAATCCTGCCTGTTATGATATGACTATAACCATTTCTACAAGTACGTGATAATTTCAATCCATATTTTTATTTTAAAATTTGGTTAAATTAGGTCTCGAAAAAAAAGTTGATAAGAGGAAAATCACGTTACCGGTTCCTTGATATGTGCTGTATACTTCGTTCATACTTTTCATATTTTTTCATTTTCTTACTAAAAAAGCTTTGATAACGCAATAATTTATAACGATAATATCCATAACGACAATTTTTTTCAATATCGATAATTCTATTATCGGTTATCGAAAATAAAACCGATAACGATATTTATATTTAAGCGCTTATCGAAAAATGGTTTATTGATTGTCGAAAAAATTAGCACTAAAAAGTTCTAAATTATCATATAATATAATTCATTTGTAAATGCTGAAAATCGCGGCATGTTCAGAACTGATCATAAGTAATATATCAAAAATACAAGTAATTGAATTGAATCAATTTCAAGATTTGTCAGGATTATTTTATTTTTTGAAACCCATTATTATGGCTTATCGTCTGCTAACTTATGGCACATTTTTAAATTATAAGAAAACAACTGCAAATCATGATGAAAAAATCAAAAAATTACTAAAATAACTTAAAAATTCAATTCAAAATTTTATGAAATCTATAAAAACCTAAAAATGCAATTATTCGGTCATAAAAATATGTAAGAACTGTGTTTAACATAATTTAATTCTATAATATTTCATTATCACGTAAGGCATGAATTATTAAAAATATCCAAACTATTCGTTACACTCAAATGATATATTATATACCTGAAATGGAAATAAAATGGAAATTTCCATAGCGAAAATTCTAGAAAATAAAAATTTTATTGTGTTTCTTAAAATGTATTATTGAATATAGTATATCTAAAAATATAGTTATTTATAAACACCCACATAATATTAATATTCAGCAATTAAAAATGCATGTATTCCTGTAAGTGGTATGTACTTATAACACGAAATAAGTAGTTAAGAAAAAAAAATCTAAAATATTTTTATAACTTAAAAAATAATAAAACAGAAGAAGAAAAACATGTAGGTCATTGCATATAATTATTTATACAATGTATAATTTTATATACGTTTTACGACTTAACTTCTTTTAATGGCCATAATTTTCGTGAAAAAAAGAGTATTAAATCAATATTAAATCGTTAAAAGAAAATTACATCCTTTAACAAAGTACAAAAAAATTATTCAAACCTTAACGTTCAATAATTAGGTATAAGAACCCCCACTTTTTATTCGACATAAATTCAAATTTAATTAATTAAATGAACTTTTGCATTTGCTAATTGAATTCAATAACGCTATATTTATGTTTAATATACCGATATTATAAAAAAGGTCAAGGAACTATACTTAAGTTATCATAAAAATATTTTTATTTTTACTGTTTCTTGAATAACGCTCTCGCTTTTTTCTTTCACTGAAAATAAATATAATTTCTAAATAAATTATTGCATACTGGTACCAGTAATATTATTAATCTAAAAATTTTGATAATGGAGACAAATATAGATCTACCCCTGTGGATCATATACGTATTTTGTGCTTTGGATAAACAAAAATAAAAGTTCTTAAAATTCTGTATCTAGTTTCCATAGTTTCGTTTATTGAAAAATTAAATTCAGCGAGAAATTTAACTTGAACCTACTTTTTTTTAGCTATTTTTTGTTTCTATATCTTTCATGGTGTTTTATAAATTTATGGCTAAAATTGGCTAAAAAACTAGGTAAACACACTGTAAAAAGTAACTTTCTTATATTAACAAAAAAATTAGAACATTTTCGAAAAATTAGTAAATTTTTTTGAAAATTTGTAAATATTCGAAAAAAATCACATATTTTATAAGTTTAGTGTATTAACAAAAAATTCGAGTATTCTCGATTTTTTTTGGGAATTCGCAGGAAAAATTGATAATTTACAATTTTTTTCGTAAAATCATTAAAAAAATCGAGAATTCTCGAATTTTTCGATAATATACTAAATTTAGTAAATTTACGATTTTTATCGGATATTTACAAAATTTTAGGAAATTCACTAATTTTTCGAAAATATTCTATTTTTTTTGTTAATCTAAGAAAGTTACTTTTTACAGTACATGAGTCTAAATTTTACAGTTTTGCACATCACCCGTGTACAATTTAAATTATTGAAAATACGTAAAATTCAATTTAACAGTTAGTAAATACTTCAGTAAAAAAAAATTAAAATTAAAATATTAATAGACAAATTAAATAATTCTGATCATTCTTTTTCAAATTAGTATTCATTTAATAATTTAGCCAAAAATCGCAATAGTGGACGTGAAACTAAAATTGACATTGGTTCTTGAAAAATACTCGGAATAAAATGAATATTTCGAGAAACATAAAAAAAGAAAGAAACCTAGTAAAAAACAAAAATGCGCACTCAATAAAAGAAAACTAATTTAACAGCAAAAAAATGAAAAATTGGATTATTATATACAAAATAATGTACACTAATATTTATAAATGAACTTGATATTAAAATAGAAAAATATGATAGTGATTTATAATTTATCGAAAAATTTTTTGGATTTCCCCACGTTTCTGAATAAATACATTATACGTATAATTAACTACAATAAAGATATTTTTAATAATAAAAAAAGATAGATAACTTATAGAATCGTAGTAAAAATAAAATTGACTAAAATAAAAGAACATAATTTTAAAGATAAAAATTGGCCTTTGAATATTATTTCTTTGACATTTTCTTTAAATTAATCAGTCATTCATCACAATTGTTTAGATTAAAAAAAAAATTTCAAATGTATAGTACAATAAAATTTAGATAATTGATAAGATATAATTATCAAATTACATAAAATAATTCACTTGTATATAAAATTTTATATATACATGCAGTGATAAAAATATACATTCTATGAAAACCTTAAACTTGAAATTTTCTACTTTGAAAAAAATATAGTTTTTTAAGTCATTGAGTGTATGTGTTGAGCAGTTTATTACTTTTTCTGTTTATTATTAGTATATGTTAGAAAAGTCATAAAAAGACCTTTTAGATTATATATACACAAACATGATATAAAAATCAAGATTATTTATGTTCTTAGATATTATACTTATTATTTTTCTATTAAAGTTTTGTAATCATAACTTTGATATTCAAATCATAAATTTCACTCTTTGTTATTACATATTTACATTTCTGGATGGAGTTGATACACTTTTAAAAATCTGGGGTTCAGTTATTTTTTTTGAGTTCTGTTTTAGAAAAAAATTTTAGTCCGAAATTTTACATGTAACACTTAAAAATAAATTTGTGCAATTTTGAATTTGTAATGTTAACTATTTTTTTTATAAATTTTGTGACAAAAAACTCGGAAATTTGATTTTTTTTAATAAAAAGCAAGATGACATAAAATTTGATAATGTCGGTATCTGATCGGGCTTGCAGGGATTTTTAGGGCAAATTCAGGAGCCTTGCAAGTTTGTAACGCTTTTCCATCACTTGAATTTAAAAAAACTAACCATCTTATTATCTTATGTTTTGGATTCCTCATATAATCTTCAGAAATCATTTCACTTATGAGAAAAATTTTATTCAATAAATTCCTGATGATAAGATACCATGTTCACACAGTTTTCATTTTTACAGTATAATACATCTAGTTTTTTTTACACAGTGCTATTTTAGGATTTTTCTCGCAAGCGAAATGATTTATGCAGGCTATATAAGGACTCGAAATCGGCTATGGATTATAGGAAAACTTAAACAGGCCATAAACCGTTCGAGGCAGGTTCGAGACAATCCCCTAAGTTTTTTTTCATGGGAAATAAACAAATAGTGCTGGAAAAACTTATTTTTATTTTACATTCTTAACTTATTAGTATTGGGAGTGGATCGGTTACCTGAAATTTAGGTTGGGTACCCGAAACTTTTGGTTTTTAATTTCAGAATGAGGTAAGTCTGATTAAATAGCAGGTAATGCCAAAAATTTTTTAAAAAAGGACGCAGGTACTGATATTTTATCGAAAACTTCTCTGGCTATAAAAATCTAAAAAATCCAAATAAAGGGTTTTCGTGTCCGAAACCCAATATCTCAGGTAACCACGCATTTACAATGAATACATTTTTTTTATATAGATCTTTAAATGACTTTGAAAAAAATAAAAAAATCATGCATTTATAACTTTTTGTAACTAAAAAATAAAAAATTAGTTTACGTGTTTACATGCTATATGTATAACAAATAATTCTAAATATTTAATTGCAAGAAATGTGTCTAAAGTATTATACTAGTAATTATTACATCGATCGCATGTAAAAAAAAAATAAACTTGCAAAAAAACGTAACAAACTTAACGATTTTTACGTAAACGAAATAAAATATTAAAACAACAAAAATATAAACATATTATTTCAGAAAGAAAAGTGCAAACTAATACAAATAAATAAAAAGTAAATATAGAAATTTTTGATTTATTTATCACCATCATAATTGCTCACCTACCAATCTCTTATCTTTAAACAAAGCAAAAAATACATAAACATAACATGGACAAAATGATGGTATATAACATTATTATGACCGCCAAGGTGGGGTGAGGTAACTAACGTGACGTTATATAGGCGATGTAAGGCGAGGCCCTGGCAACTAACTTATAGCTATATATGACTTTTTTGCAATTTTTATTCAAATTTCTAATTTTGGGACCAATCATTTCACGCAATTACAACAAGAAATATTAATAATTCGATAAAAATCAACATTGGACTGTAAGTTTTCGAAATTTGACAAATTTTTAGAACTCGGGGGCCAGGATTTAAGTCTGCTTGAGCCAAGTCAGTGGGCCCAAAATTTAGTGAAAAGCAAGGTGAAAAGTCGAGTGAGTTGAAGATCCCTACTCAAAGTCTAGGAAAAACCAGGTCATTTGGTCAAGGGCTAAGATTAATAACATTTAAAATTTACATTTAATTTAATAACGAATTTTTCAATAAGTGATATTGTTTTGAATAAAGTATAAAAATAAAATAGAATCAACTAATTTTAATTTTTTGAATTTTATACTTTAACCCAGCGCGCGATTTCATACGAATTTATCCCATCAATTAGGCTTTTCAGGTTAGTCACGTGATAGTAAGAAAGAACATGTATTAGATGAGTACTATCTACGAGAACCCCATACTTAAAGTATTGTCACTTGATCAGCCCGAAAAACCTTGGAGCCCTAGTAGAAATTGTCCCCCAAATTTCGACTCCTGCTTAAACGGAGCCGATTGGGCAAAAATTTCTCCCAGGGAATTATAATTTGGTTGTGTAATCGCATTTCTTTTAAAGAGAATTTAAAAAATTTTTTAATTTTGGCAGTAGTAAGGCATTAACAAACTTGATTTGTACAGTAGCTTTTCGTCAAGTTTCTCTACAAAGAAGGTATATTCTAAGTACTTATACATTTAGGATAAAGAAATTCATTGACTAAAAAATTACAAATTTATCTTATATAACAGAGAATTTTATGAGAAATTCGTAAATCAGCGTTAGGCTGTTGCGATAAAATTTGTCATTTTATTTACAAATAAGCCATATATATAATATATATTTATTTATATATATTACTCTTTCTCACTCTAACTTATAACAAAATTTATTTTATATATTATATGAGTAGATATGTTATTCACGATATAAGTTCTCTTACTTATTATACGAGCGCTCTTTTCATGTTCATTCTGACTTTTAGTTGTTTCAGTAAGGAGAGCGCCGTAAGTTGTGCCGAATGTCGTGTTGATATAATATATTAGTGCTAAAAATCTTATAGTGAAATTTATATTTTTAACAAGTGTTGCAGTCAATTAAATATATATTTATACATATATATATATTTAAGAATTTTTTATATACAATTGTTTAATGTGTAACAAAAATCAAGATTATAAAACAAAGTGTTAGTATGCATAAAAATAATTTACTATTGTAGGAATAAATTAGCAATTTTTTGCAAGAAAAAATAATTTGCAATGCATATGAATGCAATATATCGTAATATATATGTGTACACAAGTTATAGAATCTTTGTGCCGATTGATCGACCGCCTTTACCCTCGATCCTAGAGACACGCCGCGCCGGTTTGACCTAAAGTTTCCTATATTATGTACACCTATAGTTCACCATTAATATTTAATTTAACCGTCTTCGTAATATGACCTTATAAACTTCTTTAGCCGATTTCAATTAAAATTTTCATGTATATGTAAAGTCTTTTTCTATGTGTATTAGTGTGTAATGTACTTTGCCATATATATATTTAATACTACACACATTTATCTCTTTCTTCGTCACGCTTATTTTTATCTTCAGTTTCTCTTATAAGAATCTTTTTTCTCATACATACCACTGAGATGCACTTTATTATAATATGTGCGAAATTAGTAAACTTCTCAAGTATATCCATTAATAGGTATTTTAGCACATTTTTAATTCATAAATATATACATTCAGCCTATATAGACAAACGTCTGAAATAGTAAAGTAGCTTCGAAAATAACATTAACTTAAAGTCGAATTTACACAGTCTTTTTTCATCGATTTGAAATTGTAATTAAAATTTATTTTTAAGAAAGCACATACCAAGTAGCATAAATTTCATTTCATTTCTTTCGATTTCGATTATATTTAGAAAGCGTAAATTTTTTTTTATTTTAGTGTAAAAAATTGAGCCACCCTTTTTTTTGTCAATTATTACTATACATTCTATCACGTGTTTTATTTAATGAAAAACAAAGTATACGTGTTATCATTATTGCCTTTTATTGAATTATATACTTCTATCCCGTGTTCTCTATTTTATAAATTATTAGTGTTTATGTAATAAACAACGAAAAAATAACAAAAAAATGTTTTATTTATTTTTAGTGTCAATTTTATTTAATTTAAATTTTTTTAAAGATATTATATATCAATTTCTGGGTATTTTGATTAGTCACGTTCGATTATAATGTAAATTGAAGATATAATTTAAGCATTAAATTAATTTAATTTTACAGATAGACAATCTTAAAAATATTTTAATTAATAATACAAAAAAAAAATGAAAATTTTATCAAGATTTAACATAAAAAAAAATGTCAAGAAAAACTTTATAAAAATAAAACAATTATAATTAAATAAATCAATTAAGGATGTGGACTTGTGTTTATCTAAACAAAATATTAATTGGACCACCAAATTTATTTAATTTTACGATAACAAAGACATTATTATACAATAAATTAATTAATTATTAAAAATATTTCAAAAAAAAAGTGTTTGATAACAATAATAATAAAAATTATAAAAATGCAAACGACAATAACAACAACGAGAACTAAAAAAATACTTCAATTAGAGCAACAAGTTCCATCGTCAACAACAACTGGAGCTTGTAAAATGGCAACAAAATTATTAGCTCCTGTTAAAACAGAGTGTCAAATTTTAAAAAATTCAATGCTCGAAGATGACCCAAATGCTAATTCATTTGGTCCAATATCAGTTGAAGATAGAACGATACCAAGATGGGGTCCTAATCATAAAGGAGCCCAAGAATTGGCAAGTCTTTATAGCACAGGTACGTTTATAGCTTAGACTGTGATGAAGATGATAAATTTGCTAATAAAATATTTGAATTTTCAGGAAAAAGAGTACAAGAGACAATTTGTGTATACACGTGTTTAGGTTTAATGTTAATAAATATATTGTTTATTCTTGTGCGAATAAAATTAGAAAATCTTACTTCAATAATAATAGCAGCATTTTGTGGTATAATAACGGCGGATTTTATATCTGGTTTTGCTCATTGGGCAGCGGATACTTGGGGATCTATCGAATTACCAGTTATCGGAAAGGTATTTAATTACACTTAAGTTGTGGCTAAATCCTGCTAATGAATGCATAAATAAATAAATATTTTTATTTTTAGAATTTCCTTAGGCCATTCAGAGAACATCACATTGATCCAACGAGTATAACAAGGCATGATTTTATTGAAACGAACGGTGATAATTTTGCAGTTACGATACCAGTACTTTGTAAATTATTATGGAATTTTATATTTCATTCGGACAATGAAATACAAAATAAATTCATTTGGATTTGTTTTTGGTATCAACTAGCAATTTTTATTGCAATGACAAATCAGGTAAGTTATCATTATTTTTAATAATATGAGCATGACTCCTACATTTTTCATTATGAAAGCTTGTTAAAATGTAATAAACAAAATTCAAAACATCTTATCATTATATATATATATGTACAGTGTACACGATATAAATAAAAGAAATTAATAATATTGATATTTTTCGACCACCCCAACACACAAAACATGCGTCGTGAATCCTATTACGTGTAATATAAATAAAGACTTACATTATAATATTATGTAGAGTAACTACAAATGACGATTTACGTCTTAGGGGAAATTTATTATTTACATTTTTATAATATATTATTTAGGCATAGTAATATTTTATAAATTTCCTGTTTCAAATTTATAGCTCTTTGATTCTTCTAAATGGAGTTCGTTTCCTAAAATAAATTTTTAATATATTCAAATCATTATAGGGTCTTTAATACGGTATTTATTATGTTTATTACATTTATACGAATCAAAAATTATAAATATTAAAGAAAAAGTTACTTTCAAAGAACACGAAAATTCACGTTTTTTTCTAGTATATTAACATATGACCACCCGGGGTCCTTAAAAGCTTGCCATCCTTAAGCTGTATTTTTAAGCTTTTTATAAGATTGTTTTGGTCCCTTTCTGACCAAAGTAGGTTAAATTTACTGAAGTATTCTAGGACATTTTTTACGTCAAATTCTTTCGTATATAGTTAGGCAAAGAATGAAATAAGTTTCCCTCAGTTTGTTGTAAAATCCCACAAATTGAAACCTATCAATAATTTGTAAATTTTAAAATAAATACATTAAAAAAAAACCATAGCATCTAGCCAAATTAAAATTCAAAAGAAGTTTTGAAACAAGTTAATTTTTGAATTTGAATTTAGCGCGGTACATGGTTAATTGTCTACCGCTAGATGTTATGGGTTTTTCTCTCGCAAATGTCAAAAATACGTTCTCTTTAGTAAGATCGAAGTTATAATACACAATACGAATAATGATCGACGAGCGCTCGGTATTTCTTGATATATGCGATTAGATTAGATTAGGTACGGTATCGATAATTGATAACGATAGCGTACAAGCGAAAAAAAAATTAACAAAAATACTAAAGATAAAAAATAATAAAAATTCTAATCTTAGAGGCTTGAACTTATACCCAAAAAAATAAATATTTTGAAGAAAAAACTTATTACCGGTTTGTGTAAACACAACCTATATGCATGGAACATGTTTACTTCCAGCTGAGGACTAGGTATAATACAAATGTTACTCAACATTACAATACAATTTTTTATTGTTGTAATTTGTAATTATCACCTTACTAGTTGTTAAGATTCTAAACCCAAACTATTTTGATTCCTTAAACCCGAATTATTCCAAGTCCCTTAATCGATATTATTCCAAGTTCCTAAATCGATATTATTTTAAGTCCATAAGCCTGTATTATCTTAAGTCCTTAAGCTCAGATTTTTCAAAGTCTCCTAATTATTCTAAGTTTCATTTGACCCCCCCCCCCTTAAATAAGACAAATTTGACCACCCCCCTTGAATAGGACATATTTGACCACCCCTCTTAAAAAGGACATATTTGACCACCCCCCTTAAAAAGCACAAATTTGACCACCCCCTTGAATAGGACATATTTGTCCACTCCTCTTAAAAAGGACATATTTGACCACCCCCCTTAAATAGGACATATTTGAACACCCCCCCTTAAATAGGACAAATTTGACCCCCCTCTTAAATAGGACTAATTTGACCACCCCCCTTAAATAGGACAAATTTTACCACCCCCCTTGAATAGGACATATTTGACCACCCCTCTTAAAAAGGACATATTTGACCAGCCCCCTTAAAAAGGACAAATTTGACCGCCCCTCTTGAATAGGACATATTTGTCCACTCCTCTTAAAAAGGACATATTTGACCACCCCCCTTAAATAGGACATATTTGAACACCCCCCTTAAATAGGACAAATTTGACCCCCCCCCCCCTTAATTTTCAAGTTCTGAAGTACCCTCTCTCTATAAATATGTTCCATGTTAAAAAACTATAATATATATTAAAAATATACTGAATTTCATGTTTTAAAAGAATATATAAGAATTATATTAAAAAATTTTCCACCTCCTTGGGAGGGGCGCATGCCTTTACCCCCCGTCGGATCCGCCGCTGCAAATTAAGCCATCAGGAAAGGCTCCCAAAAAATTTTTTTAGCGTTGGGTGCCGAAAGACCCCCGCAAGCGTAACTCCAGCACCGCTCGATTGCTCTATGGTAATAATGAACCATAAAGATATTCTAGATATGTTTAATTTCCGTAGACAAAATTTTGGGAACTTTTGATCCAGGGATAATAATATACTCTGCACTATTAAAAGTAACTACTTTAAATTTGCAAAAAAAATATTTTATTTGCGGAAAATTAGTAAATTTTCGATAATAATTGTAAGTTTATAAAATTTTAGTGAATGTACGGAAAAAAACTTACTTACGTAGATACTTTTAGCAGTGTAGAGTTTAATAATTGATATTATAACATATTTCGTAAAACTATACTAGATATACCTACAAGATATATTAGAAATCCACAGAGTGGTACCAATATATTAGAAATCCAAAGAGTAAAAAATATTAGACTCCGTAGCGGTTCCAGAAAGCTGTCTCAGGGGCTCAAGCAAAATTTTGTATGTTTTCTCATGAAAATTATTCATAAAGCACAAAAGTTAAAAAAAAAACATGCAATTTTTTGGAGCTCAGGGGGGCGATTGCACCTACCACCCCCCTCTTGTTAAACTCTAAGTTAATGATAAACTTTAGGTTAATAATGAATTATGGGATTTATTCTGGATATATATTCTAAATAAGATAAAAATAAATGGAGAAAACGTAAACTCTGATGGGGTAAAAAAGTACCCTAGATTTATGCGAGATATATTTTAAATTCACAAAAACCGCGGTGATTTCTGTTTGTTGCACGAAGCTTCTTTGGCTTCTATGGTATACTGCTTTATTAAATGATATTAATCAATATTTTAAACTACTATTAATAAAAAATTAATATTTTCACATTACTCCAGTCAAATCACAGGGGGGGGGGGGGGAGGTTGATTTTTTCCCCAATAACGAGGTTTGTTCCCCTATATATTTTTTGGGTCGCTGATCACGAATTTCGGGGTCCCGAAGTCCGTCTAAGGGCGGAACACCCTTAAATTTGCAAATTACCCTTTTAAGGGGTATTTTAACAATATTTTTAATAGGAGTTATTAATAATAATTTAAGCAGATTATAATAGGTTTTTTGGCTCGCTAATCACGAATTTTAGGGTCCCAATCGATTAAGCACCCTTAAATTTGCAAATCAACCCTTATTTTTGCAAACTTTATATCCAAGCCTTTTCAATCGGCAGGATCATGATTTTATAGGTTTTTGGGGTCGTTAGTTACGAATTTGGGGGTTTCAACATCATAAAATTGATTAAACACCCTTAAATTTGCAAATCAACCCTTATTTTTGCAAACTTTATATCCAAGCCTTTTCCAACGACCGGATAATGTTTTCATAGGTTTTTGGGTTCGTAGGCTATGATTTTGTGGCATTCAAGGCTTTAGAGTTATTTAAAAGACCCTTAATTTGTAAATTTACCTTTATTTTTGCAAAAATATCAATATAAGCCTTTCACATTTCATAACTACTGAGGACTGAAAGATTTCCACCTTTGCATTCTTTTCGGGAAGCTATTTAAATCAAATATTAAATTAAATATATAAACTGAATGTAAATGTTACTGCAATTAATAAATAAAAATTTTAAAGTTAATAAAGGAATTTTTTTTCATGCTATTACTGTTATATTTACTTTTTATTAATATTTTTTAAGTTTGGTACCCCAAATTCACAGCCATCAACTCAAAAAGAGTATGAAAGAAAGTTTTTTCCGTTTGAAAAGGATTGTATACATAATTTTGAAAAAAGGGTGAATTTGCAAATTTAAGAGTGTTAAACCAACTTAATGAAGTTAAAACCCCCGAATTCGTAATTAACGATCCCAAAAACCTATAATATCATGACCCTGACGTTTGAAAAGGCTTGGATATAAAGTTTGCAAAAATAAGGGTTGATTTGCAAATATAAGGGTGTTTAATCAATTTTATGACGTTGAAACCCCCAAATTCGTAATTAACGACCTCAAAAACCTACGAAAACATTATCCGGCCGATTGAAAAGGTTTGGATATAAAGTTTGCAAAAATAAGGGTTGATTTGCAAATTTAAGGGTGCTTAACCAACACTTGGGACCCTCAAATTCGTTATTAGCGAGCCTAAAAACCTATTATAATCTGCTTAAATTGTTATTAATAACTCCTGTTAAAAATATTGTTAAAATACCCCTTAAAAGGGTGAATTTGCAAATTTAAGGGTGTTCCGCCCTTAGACGGACTTCGGGACCCCGAAATTCGTGATCAGCGACCCAGAAAACATACAGGGGAGTAAACCTCGTTAGTGGGGAAAAAATGAACCGCAATCCCGTGATTTGACTGGAGTAATAACTCTTTTATAGTTTCATTTTAAAATTTTCCATGCGAGTTGCTTGCAAAGTAACAAGCGTTGGGCACAGATCTGTCGAAAAACTTTTTTTAAAAATTAAAACATAGGCGCGTGTATACATTTTGCAGAGGTGGGCGTGCACAGCATTTTGGGCACGGAAAACTAAAAGCCGTATATACGTCCAAGCAGTATTAGGTATGATCCGTGCACAGTATGTGAATACTTTGTTTTTATAAATATACGGACCCGTTGGTAGTATGTTAAAATTTGAATCCATAGACTGTCCTTGGACCCGTCAGCAGTATGAAAATACCCAAATCTCATATGCATACGGGACCGTATGCTTATAAGATTTGGGTGTTTTCATAATGTGTACGGATCCGTGAGCATATGAGATTTGGGTATTTTCATACTGCTGACGGGTCCTTGGGCAGTATGAAAATCCATACGGCAAAATCTAATACGGGAGCCGTATACAATAGTCTATTTATATACGGCATATTCTGTACGGTAGCCGTATTTATTTATGCCGTACGAAAAACCATACGACAAAAACCAATAGAAAACCACCTGTTTGTACGGCATAAAAATATACGGCCCCGCATTTTTCTCATGCGGGCCCGTATGCATACAGGACCTGGGTATTTTCATAATGCCCACGGGTCAGTGTACGTATAAGACCTAGGTATTTTCATATTACCAACGGACCCGTATGGGTAAAGCACTAGGGTATTTGATCCGTTAGCATTTATGAAAATACCTAAGTCTCATATGCCCACGGATCCGTACACAGTATGAAAAAAACCAAGTCTTAAACGCATACTAGGTCTCATACGTATATTGGCCCGTGGGCATTATTAAAATATCCAGGTCCAATATGCATACGGGCCCGTAAGAGAAAAATAAGGGGCTGTATATTTTTATGCCTTACAAACAGGTGGTTTTGTATTAGTTTTTGTCGTATATGGTTTTTCATACGGCATAAATAAATACGGGTACCTTGCGGGATATGCTGTATAAAATGGTCCATTAGTACGGCATATTTCGTACAACTCCCGTATATACTTCAGCCGAATGAAAATCCATATGGGAGCCGTATAAAATCATCCATTAATAGATACGGCATATTTCGTACGGTTCCCGTATGGATTTTCATACGGCTGAAGTATATACAGGATCCGTTTGAAATTTGACGTATTAATTGGCGATTTTGTATGGCTACCGTATGCAGTTTGTCGTATATACGGCTGAATACATTTAGTAACCGTTCATCGTATGTCGTGTGTACGGTTAACAGCGTGAAACAGTATCCCAGCTCTGTTATTTTGTACCTTAGGCACATTCTACAATCATCTGCACGCAGAAAAAAAAGACAGAAATAGTATCATTAAATAAAGCCAGAAAAAGCGGAGTATGCGCGGTCGCTTTTTCTGGTTTTATTTAATGATACTATTTCTGTCTTATATTTTTCTGCGTGCGGTAAACTATAGCGGTCGTCCGCTAGAAGTCCGCAAGTCAGTGGGGCCAACATGACATAAAATAAATATGCATGTTTATTTTAATTTATCATTCAGTTTCGGTTGGCGCCACTACCTTGCAGACCTCTAGCGGACGATCGCCAGAGTTTACCGGATGACTGTAGAATATGCCTTAGGCTTAGTCTACATAACCGCACCGCACGACGTAGCCCAATGCTATGGCCCCATTTAGGCACATTCTACAATCAACCGTTTGACCCGTGCGGGAAATGCGTAATAGGTTCTACGCATGCGTATTACATACTGCGCATGTGTAGAACCGATTGCGCATATCTGCTCACGGGTCTAACGGTTGATTGTAAAATGTGCCTTAGGCTTGCGGCGTCACGTGACCCCTATAGCAAAGGGCCCCACCTACAGAAGCCGCAAAAGTGGGCGCTACCGCAATGCGCAGAAGAAGATTTTGTGTCTTTCGATTTGCGTAGAAGACAAAATAGGTTTCTGTGCATTACGCCGCAATTGCGCTTACGGTTGCGCCCCTCTTTGGCGGCTTTTGTAGATGGGGCCTTATGGAGTTTGGAGAACCAGCCTTAGGCCGTAGGTGAAAACGGACTCCGGAAATGAAAAGAGCGACCCAAATTACCTAATAGGTGAGTTTTTCAGCCTATAATATACAGTTTTTATTACTTTTTTCCAAGAACTGTCGGTTGGGCATTTAACCAGCTTCAAACAAGTGCATGATAAAGCACGCCAGACCCTAAGGCATAATAAATTTAAATATATATCAGCGATTTTTATAATTAAGAACGCGTGTTAAACGAAACTATTTATAATTCTAATTAAATTATGCAAAATAAATAATTAAAATCTGTTAAAATGTAAATATCACGCACTTGTCTGAAGTTGGTTACCCAAAACCCAAACAGCACTGATGACCGCATGAGTTTAACGGATAATTGTAGAATTTGCCTTATATACCTAAGAAAATAGATAATATAATATTCATTGTTTTATAGGCACTTTCTATTCAATGATTAACAAGTTAACCGTGACAGGGGTCATATTGGCCCCTGCTCCTATGAATTTTTCGTAGAGCTTTAAAATCTGTCGGAATTAATAAATTAACATAAATCACATTATATTTTAACCCTCCCCGGTCTTCGTTGATTTTCCCGCTCGCGCCGGTATTCGTGGGACTATTTCGTCTTTGGCCAAATCTAACCCCCTTTAAAGTTTTAAATCGGTCTAAAAATTTTTTGAGTATTTAGTACAACTATTCAACAATATATTCTCGAAGGTTTTGGTCAAATATTTTCAAAGGAAAACCCAGGGGGAAAGGACCCCGCACAAAATTATAGGATTTTGCCTTTCGGTCGAATTGGCTGAATTTTGGATACGTTGTAGATTTTATCATTATGAACAAAAGTCTCAACGGGCACAAAGCTCAAAAGTCTCAACTTTGGTGGCTACGGAGCTTGAAAGCTCCAAAGCTCCACCATGGCAAGATCACTTCAAAACCTTTTATCTTTTATTTTTAAAGTATACCTTTATGTTTTTGAGTTCGCTAATTCCAAATCTGATGTCAAAATGACATTTTTGACAGTTTCCAGCTGTCAACTAGCTGTCAAATTGACAACAGAATACAGAAAACTTAAAATAATGATTTCACAATATTTTTTCGGAACTCAGCAACCTCGGAAACATATTGTGAAATCATTATTTTAAGTTTTTTGTAATCTGTTGTCAATTTGACAGCTAGTTGACAGCTGCCAACTGTCAAAAATGTCAATTTGACATCAGATTCGGAATTAGTGACCTCAAAAACATAAAGGTATACTTTAAAAGTAAAAGAAAAAAGGTTTTGAAGCGATCTTGCCATGGTGGAGCTTTGGAGCTTTCAAGCTCCGTAGCCACCAAAGTTGAGACTTTTGAGCTTTGTGTCCATTGAGACTTTTGTTCAGAATGATAAAATCTACAACATATCCAAAATTCAGCCAATTCGACTGAAAGGCAAAATCCTATACTTTTGTGCGGGGTCCTTTCTAAACACCGCTAAACGTGGATTTTGGGGCGATAACTTTAAAAATAAATTTTTACAAAAAGAGTCCAGTGAAAAAAAAATAGCCTAGTTGTGTAAAAATAATACTTTCAAAATGTATCTAAAGCTCCATTCAACAAAAAAAACCCTTGATGTAAAATATCCTATGTAGTAATACAATTTTTTTGTACTGCGGCCCGAAAGTACGTATTTCCCGGACGCTGCGCGTCCGCCAAAGACATATTTTCTCGCCACAGTCGCAAAAAAATTTTGTACAATCCTCGGCCATAAACAAAGAATGACCCAAATCGCAGTTTACCATCCTCGGCTGCGCCTCGGAAGGTAATTTACGTGTGATTTGGGCCATTCTTTATTTTTCTGGCCTAGGACCGTAATATACTATTTACACAAAATTTCCGCACTTTAGATTTTTTTGAGTCAATGATAGAACAGCTATGTAAAAAAACTGAGGCACAATAAGAAAATTACTTAATTTTTAACATGAAACATGTTCATTGGGAGGGGGTACCCTGGAAATCGTAAAATTAAGGGGGGGGGGGGGTCAAATGTGTCCGATTTAAAAGGTAGGGGGGTCAAAAGTGTCAAAAGTGTCCGATTTAAGGGGGGGGGGGTCAAATAGGACTTGAAATAATTTCGATTTAGGCACTTAGAATAATCGTGGTTTAGGGACTTAGAATAATAAACCTCAGCTGTAAATAAACATGCGCCATGCATTGTGGTTGTGTTTACACAAACCTGTTACAAGTTTGCTTTTTTAAACTAGGAATCAGACATTTTTACTTTAAAATTGTGGATTTCACTGTTTATATCCTAAGAGCAAAAAATCCGCTTAAATCATAACTCAGGAAGTGAGTTTATGGTATTCTTTACATGCTGATATAATATGCTATATCCTTTACAGAGTTGGGCATATGCTCTACTTTCTGACCAGAGTATGAGTATTTACAATATATCTATATATTGGCGCGCTTAATGCCCATATAAGATAGATTTTCTTATATGGTACACTTGGGCCCAGCTCTGATCCTTTATGTCATTTTCTTCTTAAATTTTTAAATAGATATTCGAAAAAAAGTTTTAAAAATTCTTTGTAAAGTTCAGTTGAAGTCAGGCTGACGATCGCAGCTACTAGATTTCAAAGAAAATTGTTTTTTTCTTTTTAGAAAAATCGATTCGCCAAATTCTGTAAAATAAAGATTTTATAAAACTTAATTCCTCAAAGAGAATTCTCTCACGGCAATACATCTTGAATTTTTCGCAAAATTTTCCCAAACTTTCAGAAAGTACCATTTATGCAAAAAGTGTTACAAAATAACTCATACGGATTTTATAATAGTTAGCTGGTCACAAGTTTTTTAACGAAAAATCAATTTATCTTTTTATGAAGAGCAGTACTGCTTGCGTACCATTTTCTTAGTATAGAACATTCTCGTCATAATAAACAATTTTTGATAATCAAAATAATATATATTTAAAATGTTTATTTTATCAATAATATTGCACCTTTTGATTTCAGATTCACAAGTGGTCTCACACTTATTTTGGCCTCCCTTGGTATGTAGTTTGGTTACAAGAACATAGAATAATTTTGCCAAGAAGGCATCACAGAGTACATCATGTAGCGCCGCATGAAACTTATTTTTGTATTACTACAGGCTGGTTAAATTGGATATTAGAAAAATTGAATTTTTGGTCCATTTTAGAAATAATTATTGAAAAATTGACAGGGTGCAAGCCCAGAGACGATGACATGAAATGGGCCCAAAAAAGATCATGAGGGTTATTTAAATATTTTTTAGTACTCCTTTGTTGAATATTTCTTAATTTTTAGAATAAATTTTGCATTTAGATTTTTGTATAGATTCTCATGTAACGCTCTTTAATTACTAACATGGTGTAGTCAAGCTTTTAAAAATTTTCAAGGTATAAAGATATAAAAAACTTGTTTTTTATAAAACCGATATAAAATCTTGAGTATTGTGATATAATTTCTTTTGCTCTAACGATTAGGAAAGACTACAGCATTTTGATAATTTATTAGCTTTATGCTTGAAAAATAATTTGCAGTAGCTTTGCAGGCAAATACGAATCGAATGAAATAGTATAAAATTCTCTTTTCATATTGGGTTAGAACTGTTCAAACATCGCATAAGTATGCTGGAAATAATTTTTCAAACACATGTATGGTCAATCGGTGGCTCGTGTGGAAAATTTTCTAAATTTTATGAAGCATTAAATACAATTATGTAAACTTTCCTTTTAGAATAAGTATTTGTTACATTCGCTAAAATTTTAGTTATTAATATCAGCAAATAATCTCACGTTCTTAATTTTCCTTGAATTTTTTATCATTAGCATTAAATACTATTGACGCGCACTCAGAGATCAGAGCAATTATTAATTTGCAAGCATATGGCGTAGATTATTTTTTATTGTGAAAGCTCATATCAAATGCAGTGCCTTATATAAAAAATTGACACTGGTTATTTAGTAAATTGAACCATGATGCATATAATACTTCTGATGCAGATGATAATTTGAAAAATCGGACAAAAGCCACTTTGCCTAAAATTTTGCCTTAAAATCATTATAAAAGCTAGAATCTTTTAAAAAATTTTATCATAAAATATTTATATACATTAGATTGTAGGTTATTAACCAAAGTGTTTGTAAAAGAAAATGCCGGTTGAAATTGATATTTAGTTTGTTAAAAATCTAATTTTAATTATCCAATCAGCAAACAAAATGAAAATCGATATGAAAATTAAAATTTTAAAATATAATTTTATAAAATTTATTCTTATTATTAATTTATTCTCAAATGACATTTTTCTTTTGAAATCACTTGTGCGCATCATCGCCGATAGTTCTTGAATCAATGTCATAATCATTCCGTGGCCGTCTTATATGATAAATTATGATAATGTGCAGAAATAATTCTAAAAAAAATTACTGCGTGGGATATAAAAAAATATGCTGCAAAGTTAAAAGGAAAATTTTCAAATCAGATCTAACTCTGCGTGCTAATTGGAAAATTAAAACTATAGGTTTGATATGTTTAGAAAGGTCGTTTTTTAATACTTAAAACTATAGGTTTTTACTTTAATTTTACTTTCCAAATCATCGATAATAAAAAAAATTTTTTGAAAAATTTTATTAAGTTGGTATTTTTCTCTGTACTTGCAGAAATAAGTGAAAAGGGAAATACTTATGCAATTATATTTTTATAAAATACTAATCAACGACAAACAAATTGATTTGCTGTTAGCAGAAATATTCCGCTTGCGGCTAGCAATTTTTTTTCTTGCTCAAATTTTTTTAATTTTCATTACGTTCCAGATCATTTACAATCGTTTGTACAAGAAAAAAATTTCGCTAGCCAGAGTTTAAAATAACCAAAATCAGTATAATTACTGAATAAAAGCGAATGTAATATTATATAATAATAAATTTCTGAAAGATCAATATTATTTTTTAAATAATTAAGTATATAGTATAGATGTGGACTCTTATTTTGTAGACAATTTTTTGCTAATATATTAGGTACATAGTATTTTGAAACGAATTAAAATTTTTTTGGCTCACTGAACACGAATATGATTTTTTCTATTGCCCAAATTAGTCCAGTAGCCTTCTGTAGAAATTGTCAGTAAAAAGTTACAAAAAATAAATATTAATTCCCTGGGAAAGTAACCTTACTGAATTCGCATAATAGCACTTGAATAAAAACAAGTTTCATATTCGTATTCCGCGACCCTAAAGATATAATTAACATGAGCAAAATTTTAGAAATAAATCAAAATTGCCTATTGCTAGCATGAGTAAAAACAAAAAATATATGATATTCGCATATCCATCAACAAAAAAAGACTACGAAATAGGGATCCACGCCTACACTAGTATAAATAAAAACAAAGTATTTAAGTATTTTCTAAGCTCTAAATGTATATATAAAATAATAAATGTTCAAATAATTATTTCAATGACTATTTGTATTATAAATTTTAAAAAAAATTTTTTAAGAATTATTGTTAAATGATTATATCTAGTCTATTTTATCAAATTATACAAACTAACTTAAAATTTTGAACATTTGAAAATTGTAAATTTTATACTGTACATACTTTAAGAAATTATAACTGTAAAAATTTTTTTGCACCGCAAACTTGCTGCGTCTAAAATAATCATATTAGCAGATTTTAAACGCAGCAATGTTACTGTATAATTTTAGGAAATTTAATTAAATAAGGAATTAACTTTACACTTACGAGGAAAGTCTCTGGTCATCATGCCATTTAGCTAGAGGAATTAGTTTATTATGTCAAAATTAGCCTACTTAGGAAAAAGGAAGAACTAAAAGATTTTTGATTGGTCTATTTTTATGATTAAGGATTACATGCAATTTTTTTCGTTATTAGCGATTTTGAATATAACAAAATGTAAATACATGGGTGTTATTTTACATAATTAACTGTTTCCTGCATGAATTTAATGGTAAAATTTAGCTTTCCAAAGGCAAATCCTCCTCTTCTTTGTTACTAATTGAGATTTATGGTAAACTAAAGACATTAAGCATTCTCAAATGTAAACTAAAATTTTGTCATTGACTTATTTTGTTCCATTATTTAATTAAATTGCCATTAAGATCTATACAACTTGGTGACTTTAAAATTAATTTTAGCTGTATATTTATGTTACACTTGGTTTCGGGACCAAAGAGTGAAAAATAAAACACTCTTAAAAATGTTTAAAAATAATTTCTATTTTTTTAGGTATATGAGATCTTCTTTCAATTCTATACCATAAACAAAGATCTTGCCTTATACATAAAAAACGACGCTTTAATAAAAGTTCCTTGTTGTAAAAAAAAGTCAAATTGTTAATTAATCAATTAAAAAAGATTGAAACTTTATTTAAATTGTATTATATTATATAAAAAATTTGTTTATCGAATGCTATTTTAATTGTTATTGTTAATAATATAAATAAATTTATATATTATATACATATTTGTACAGCACACAATATTATATATCAGTTTTATACATATATATATTTTTAAATATAAATTAAATGTAAATAATTTTAAATAGTAAAACATTTTAGCCATTAAAAAATAAAATTTTTTCTCGCTGTTTTAAAATCACAAGCAAAAAAAATATATAAATGCAATGGGAGGCCACTATGTTTGAATCGCTTAATTAAAAATAATTGAAAAAGATCCCTGAAAAAAAAAATAAAGAATGGTCCAAATTGCACGTAAATTACCCTCCAAGACGAAGCCGAGCTTTCTTGCCACTACGTGAAAAATATTTTTATTTTTTATATATTTAATATTAGCTGCTCTCCCAAAAGTTCATATAAAAGTATTCGATTTTTTTTATTTGTAATAAAGAGCAAGTAAAAAATTTTTGGTAATTTTTTACTTGATTTCAGCTAAAAAAATGAGAGCAGTAAAATAATTTTATCAACGCCAAAATTTTGGCCCAGAATAAAAAAATGGAAATCACAAAGCTAAATTAATTTAGTTAGTATAATCTCAGTCAGTGTTGTAAGTTAATTGAAAATTAACATAAAAATTACAATTTACAAACCAATTGATTTATATATAAAATCAATATAAAAATCCAAAAATGATTTAACCTAGGGTATCAGGGATATTTTTAATTTAGCGAATCAAACGTAAATAATTTTTAACATTATTTCTTCTATGATAATTATTTTTTAATGGCTGAAACTTAAAAAATTAGGAATAAAATCAATTAATTATTTAATTTTATTCTTATAAAATTCAAGAACAAATTAATTTATTGAAAAGGCTTATTTTCAGATTTACGTATGCAAGTAGAGTTATTTGTTATAATTAACTTTTAATGTAAATAAGAATCCATTTTAATGTAAAAAAGAACAAAAAAAATTTCTTAAAAGTACAAAATTTATAATTTGTCGTTGTAAATTGGGTATACCAAGGAGTATACTTAAATTTCGTTTTATTTTAAAAAATCTTTTTAAATAAATTTAAAAATTTTCTATTATTACTTATTATATGAACACTGTTAGTTTATTAAAAATATTAAAGAAATGTTATTAATTTTTTAATAAAAATGTTTCATTAAAAAATTCTTTTTTTTAATGAATTAATAAAAGAAAATATTTTAAGCTTATAAAACTTTTTTTATTTATTATTATTTGTATAATTTATAATAAAAATAACATATTCTCATCTTCACAAAATTTGAACAATAAAATACACATATTTATTAAATCCAGCACACTTATATATTACATATTATTTTATATTAATTAAAAAAAAACTTATTTATTTATCTCTCTTCTTTTGTATCCTTTTATTATTATTACTAGAACGTTGCAACATTTCTGCAACATGTGACTTGTGTTGAAAAATAGCAATAAGTTGTGTACGAGCTTCGCTCATCCCTTCGCTTATTAATATACTTCTTTGCATATTTCCTTTTATTAATTCGTTAGCCCTTTCTAAGCCTTCATCTGGTCTACTCTGTCTATTTTGTTGTGATTCCAGCATCATTAACGTGCTTTTTAATTTATCATGTACCTGTTAATTAAATTTAATTTTTTGAGTATATTTATAAAATAAGGTTGTTATTCAAAATATAGTTGTGTTAATTGTGTTCTGGAATTTGGGTAAAGGGCTAAAATAATCATCTAGATGTGGACTTTGTTTAACTAAAAATTTTTTTTTCTTGATGCAATTTTCTATTAGATATATATTTTTGGAGTCCATAGTAAGAGTGCTTTAATTTTTCAAAAAATTTACATCCGTTTTTGCTAAACATTCTATTTCTTAAATTAGTCAATTTCAGGCTATTTTTTACACTTTAGAAATATATATTTTTCATTATTTATTTCATAATTAATTTTGGGTAATTACTTGCTAAAGGCAAGAATATCTCATCTGTTTTTCGTTTTTTAATCATGTTTCATAATAATTATATTTTTGCTTTAAAAAAAATTTGTTATGATAGCTATTTGTTATGATGAGCATAAATAAATAATATTCGAAGGGGAAAGAATATTTGAAATGCACGAGGGAATTTTGTTTGATCTGGTATACACCGACAGTTCTAAGAATCATTTGCTTCTTTGCCGTTAACATAAAGCTTCTGATTTATGAAACCCACATTATTTCATGACAATTTTGAACATCTCCACCGGGTGATGGCTAAAAGACATGCTATCTCATAGCCAAAAAAGAAGAAGAAGCTTTTTCAACATAACTTTTTTCTCAATTGAAATAATTTTTTTGTATTATATACAATACAATTGATCTATTTTTCAAATTTTTAATGATGGAGAAAAACCTCCATGAGGTGTTTTAGATTCTATACAAATATAACATAACTTTTAACAAGAAATTCAACTCTGGAGGATTCCCAGGAAGGCACCTCAGTATAAATAACACATTTATTAATGCTTGAAGACACAAAGAAAAATATTAGCTTTTGGGAAGAAATACAAAAATGCAAAATCCAACTTTGGCCACCGAAATCGGGTTAAATTTAGTGTTTATGTTATGCCATATAATGGAAAAATATGAATCTAAACTAAAAATTAATTTACTAACTTGTTTTTCAAGTTCTGCAAGATCTTCCATTTGAGCTGTTAGGTGGTACACCTTCCAACCATTCACTTTTTGTAATACATGTTTCTGCTGAGCAATTTCATTAACAGTTGGTCTTCTCTCTTCTCTTGGCCTTACATCACTAGGACGTCTGTAATGATTTTGTCTTCCAGTCCATTTGCACTTCCATGAAGTTGCTAATAATCAAAAATATCATTAAATACTTTTAATATTAATATTAAATTAAAAAACTTACCTAATAAACTTGGAGCTGGCTTTTTCTTTATATTGTCAGTTTGTTTATTTTCTTGATTTTGGCTTGAAGAAATTAATTTTCTTTCCATAAATTTATCCTTTTCATCTTTTATTTCTTTTTTTATTTTTTCTTCAGTTATAAATTCCATTTCCTCTTCTGTGCACCTTGATTCTGATAATTCAACACCAGTTAGTTGTTGCTTACGAGGTTTCTTTCTAGGAGACATTTCGGCTACAGTATTTATAGTTATAAGAGAATGATCTGGTTCATCATCAGGTCCAGGTGAAGAAGTAGCTGAAACTGTAGTAGAACCAGAGCTGTGATTACCACTGCCATCTCTATCTTCTTTTGGTGAACCCGGTGGGCTAGATATTAATGAGGATGCAGGTAAAGCGGCTAATACAGGAGCCAAATTTTTAGCTATCCCTATAGAACAATATTTTATAAAAATTGTATAAAAATTTGTGTGTGTAAGTGATTGTAAAAAAACATTTAAACTTCTGAAACTATAAATTACCTTTCCCAGGTGAATTTTCATGCTCTCTTTTTCTAAGTATGCTTGGCCGAGGAGATGAATTTGGTTTTGCAATGGGTTCTTCATATCCTGGCTCTACAAGAAGCCTTACCGGCTGAACTGTTGTTTGACGATACTGTGAATATGTATCTGAATAAAAAAAAATTGCAAAAAATTATTTAAAAAAACATCAAGAGAAAGCTTTTAAGCTTTAGAATTAAAGTGACTTATTTATCAGAATCAACATAAAAAATGTTTAGAATTATGAAGGAATTGTATAACTAAAATTAATCTGATGTGAAAAAAACTTTGATATCTATAAATAATGAATCTATATTATTTTTTTTTATTAATAACTTACTTGAATTATCTACTGAGTAATAAGTATGCAAAAATTGATTTTGATTTTGATTTTGAATTAGTTGCGAAGTTGTGCTGGTAGAAGCAATATTACTATTGCTATTAATCCCAGTAGATGGAGGTAAAGTTGTTTGCTGTTGCACTGTTTGCTTTAACTGTACATTTTGTATATTTTGATTTTGTGCAACTTTCAAAGGAATTGGAGTAACTCTTGCGGGTGTTAATGGTAATGAATGTAATGACATACTAGTAATTCTAGCAACATTGGCTGGCCCAGCTTGAGATACTTTATTTACATTTGTAGGGTTAGTTGTTGTTGAAATCACTCTAGAAACTTCTTGTGATAAAGTAAAATTAGCAATTGGAGTTACAGTTTGTAAAATAGGAGCTGTTGGTTGAGATTGTTGTTGTTGTTGTTGCTGTTGTTGTTGTGGTTGTTGTTGTGGTTGTTGTTGTGATAGTTGTGACTGTTGTTGACTTTGTGCCTACAAAATAAAAACTTTATCTAATTGCTGCATAAAAAGTTTATTTTTTCATGCTCAATCATTAAAAGAATCAAATCTGACAGAAAATTCAAAAAATAAACATACATTGTGTTGGGGAATCACAATACGATTAGGAGCAGCACCTGCTGTTGTAGTTGTTCCAATTGTTAATTTTTTTGCAGGTAAAGCTTGCAAAGTTCCAGGTATTCTACTTGGATTACCTATTACTGAAGCTGGTATTGATATGCGATTTACTCCAGAAGTTGTTAAGGTTCTTGTAGTCTGATTGGGCTAAGATAATAAATATTAATAAATCATAATTATTGAAAATTAAATTTTTACATTTTTTATAATAAAAAGTTATGGCTGAACTATAATTAGTATGCATATTATTTAAATTTAGTATTCATTGTTTTAAAGAAAAAAATTGAAATATTTCATAATCTGATCTAAGGTGGACATTTTTCATGTTATTTAATTTTGGAGTACTGGTTTATTTTAAAATATGGTTTATAATACTAACTTGTACTATTTGTGCAATTGGTCTTCCTGTCTGAGATGCTTGAGTTGTTGTAACTTGAATTAATGGAGGTCTATTAGTTGCAGTAGGTATCCTAGTAGCAACATTGCTATTGTTATTATTACTATTATTCTGAAGCAATGGAGCTATTAAATTTGATGCATTACTTGTAACAACAATTCTTTGACCTGGTCTACAAGCTTGGACTGGTGTTACCAGCCGAGGTGTATAACCAGCTGGTGTAGTTGGTCTTGCAGGGCGAGTTACAACTGGTACCGGATGTCTCTGAGGTTGATAAACAATTGATGGGGTTCTTGGTTGCCATTGAGAAGGAGTTGTTACAATCATTCCTTGTACAGGTTTTTGTGGTTGAGTTTGATTTGCAGTTGTTGGGTTAGGAAAACGAGAGACAGTTCTAAGTAGTAGTTGCTCACCAGACCCTACTCGAACAATAGTACTACCGGTTCTAGGAGTTGATATATTAGCAACTGCAGCAGGGCCTCTTGGTACATGATAAACAGGTATACTGGTAGAGGAAACACTTGTAGATATTTGCACAGTTGATGCTCTACCTTGTTGTATGTGAGATTGAGTTTGACGATCTCCTGCATTTATTACAGTTGGAGGTATTAATCGAACTGCTTGAGCAGTTGAAGACACTGTATTAGCTAATTTACTGCTATCTATAGAAGAAACGATATTTGAAGGAACAGTTGATTTCATTAAAATCTTAGAATTAAGATCTAATGATACAGATTTTCCTACAATTGTCCCGGGTCCGGTTACAGGAACCGTTTGAATATTTTGAACATTACTAGTAGGTACAACATTTTGAATGTTTTGTACATTTTGAACAGATTGCACAGTTTGTATGGTAGTCAAATTTTGAGGTACTGTCTGTAAAGTAACTTCTGCCAAAGATTTTTCATCTTTACTGTCACTTGCAACTCCGCTAACATTCATTTTTCTTTATTATATTATTTACACAAAAAATAATGCTTAAATTATTTTATATACAAACATTATACATTAATAATATCGTACAATCTTTTTGGTAAAGTTATTTTTGAATTGCTTAAAATTCTAAGTAATGAAAGAATTATTTATAAGCATGTATAAATATATTACACAATATAAAATAACAAAATTTATGACCGTTTGTTATTAAAAACTACTAAAGGTTAGAAAATTCATTTTTGAAATTAATTTTACATATTAATCGGTTCACTTATGAATTATTTTAATAAATATTAAAAAAAGAGATTTTTTTTAAATAATTTATTCACTAACAAAATTAATTTTTTAAGAAGGCTTCATACCGATTAATTTTTTTTTTACAACTCTGAAATTAAGATCTATATTCTTACAAGTTCTAAAAACAAACATTTCTACAACTAGCAGTAACTAATTAAAGCTTAAATTTAATGAGATTTAATTTTCAAGATACATTCAAATAAAAAATTTTATTTGCTAATTTATTATACGTAATTCTTTTTCTCTTCACTATTTTATTATAATTGAGGATGTAGTAATATATTTATTTACTAAACAAATTATTTCCACTGTTTCCGAAGTTCTTGACGCGGCGCGCGGCATTTTACAGAGTGAGCGTTGAATACGACACATGCGCAATAAGTGTGCGCTTTACGCATAATTTTAAAAAATTTTAGACATTTTAGACAAATTGATTTTGAAAAATTTTAGTAAGGTCGTTTAAAATTTTTTTAGAATATATTAGAATTTAAATCTCAAGCTAAAGTTTCCTTGTATAATATTTTAGATTAAGAAAAGGAAATGATAGAATAGGCATTTGAAAACTTTTATGTCTCAAGCATAAACTGACTCCATCTTGTGAATGCAAAGTTTGGCTTTGTGACGTCATTATAGTTTAATCCTCCAATAGAAGAAATTATGTATTTCAATTGGACGATAAGTTTTGTTTACAATTTTAAAAATGTATACTTATACCTCTAATTTGCTCATTGTTCATTAATTATTTATTAATATACTGCATTATGTAACATAATAGAAATCTCATAAATTATAAAGAGTATGTGTACTAAGGACAATTTTAAAAGTTTATTTTAATATGGTTACCAGTTTCATCATTTTTTTAGTGACAAATTCACAAATGTAAATAAAAAATAGAATATGAAATTTGCAACACAAAATTCTAATTAAGTATAAGTTCTTGTGACTTTATCGCTTTACTTATGTCACAGGCATAAAAAATCAATTATTCAAGCTATTATATATTTCAACTATTTAATTACAGATTTAAAATAATCTACAAAACGCGCGGGTCTGAAACTTACAGGTTGTCCAAGTTAACGATATAAACTGCATTTTTTTTTTAATTGGTAACTCTGAAATTTCATTATTTTTATCTAATTTTTGTTGCAGAAAATTTTAGTTATTGTTTGCAGTACAATAAAATAATATAAAACACAAGCTTATATTGTTACAATTATATTATTGTCATTGTGAATTATCTATCTAGCGTTTGATATATAAAAATGTATAGCGCGAGCGTCATGCGGCACTGAAGGTCCTCCTCCTCTATTGCCTTTTCTCGACGTCGTCAGGTCTATGTGCTCCGGTTTTCAAAGACAATAAATATAAAAACAAAAAATTTTGTTGTGTTCGTTAAAATGTTGCATTATATTTGTAAATAATAAAAAAAATTTAGTGTACATTAGTTTTGTATCGTTTAAAATTTTATTAAAAATTAAAAATTTTAAGTCTTAAAAAAGTGAAGTAGGTTAAAGAAATAAATAAAATATCGCAAAAATGTCATCGCGTGTTGAAAAAGAACGTACTGAACGTGCAAAGCAGATTCAAGACAAGTGTCAAACACTCCTCACACAGATGCTACGAGATGAGGATAACAAGTATTGCGTTGACTGTGATGCTAAAGGTATTGTATCCCTAACACGATATGCCACGAATACCTTTTTTAATTATTGTGATTCCATAAGGATAGGGCATCATTGATAATATATGATGAGTGAAGAATTTAGGTTAAATTTGATAAATTTAATTATATATAGCATTTACAGTATAAGCTCATTTATTTATTAAATGCATTTACAATTGCAAAAATTTTTAAATCCATTTATAGGTATCAGTTTAGTTTGCATTCATTTTTTTATAAAAGTAAATACCCATTTTTTGAATAATAAATTTTGAGTACCAAGCTATGTAAATTTTATTTATAATAATAAATTTAACAAATATTATCATGAATACTCAATCGTTTTGAAAGCGAAAGGAAATAGGGGTTAAAAAAAGCGATTATAATTCGTGTAAAGTTTTTTAAAATAAATAAAATAAAAAAAATTTGATAAAATTTAAAAAAAATACACACATTTAAATAATTATCAAGCTTTTAATATTCATATCGTTTCCCTGATAAAAAGCACATTATTTTATAAAAATGTAATGAACATTCCATAAAGCATGCGGAATTTTATTAGACTTTTATTAAATTTTTTATAATATAAAATTTTTTCAATAAAAATTGATTTTTTTTTTATGAGTTATGAATATGTCAATGTAAAGCAACAGTAAAAGTTTTATTTATTATTTATATTTTTTAATAATTATTCATTGTTATACATAATTACAAATAGAGATAATAGGTACTATTTTATATTTTTATTAGTTTTTGTTAGGCAAGCCTAATTAAGGGTAATTTTTTTTAGTCAAATGAACTTGACATGATATAGCAGGTTGAATGTCAGGTGTACATAAAAAAAATACCAGAAATGGAAGAAAAATCAATTTTTAAAAGTACCTGCTGTTCAATAAACTGAGCAATAAACCATACTTATTGATTACATTTGTTTGGAAAAATTCTATTCATAGGTACTACTGTTAAAAATTAGGACGAAATTTAAAATTTCAATCTTGTATACATTGTGCATTGTTTAAAAATTTTTGAAGAAAACCTTGAATTTTCGTAATTTTATGCATAAGAATAAAACAACGTCAAAAGAATTTTAAATCAATTTTTAGTTACAATGAACAGCAAATGAATAATGTGATCGGTCAAATTTATATTAATTATCGATTACTGTATTTTTATGCATATAATTATTGAGATTCTTATGTTTATTTTCTTAATTTACTTTTTTTTCACTATATTTGTTATATAAATTTGAAAGTTAAAATTTTAAATTTATTTACTAAAATCAAGCATTTTTTCAATCGAATCTTCATTTAGTATATAAATCCGAAAAAAAAATTTCCATTTTTAGGGTAATAAGCATTTTTACTCCTAAAATTATTACCCCTTTCATTTTTGAGGTTCCCTAGTAAAAAAAATAATACAAAGCAACAGAATAAGTCCTGGGAAGATTCTGGACAGAATGTCTGTCGCCTGATGATAATTTGAAAAAATTCTTTCTCGATTTTCAGATTTTCCAGGAAAATTTACTATAATCTCCGTTTTCAGACAAAATTTAGATGTTTCTAAGACGCTGTTAAAAAAAAATCAAAATTTCATAAATATTTTTAAAAAAAAAGTCTTTTTCTTTTTTTTTTTTGTACATTCTACAGAAATTTTTTTCAATTTGCCAAAAAAGGAAGTCTTTCGAAAATTTTTCTGAGAAATTCGAAAATTGAATAACAACTTTAAATTCTGTATAAAATCAGCCCAGATCACAGAAAAACTGTTGCTTTTAAGTTATTTTTTTTTACCAAGATTCCATATCATACTCATTTTTCAAATATAGGTCCATAGTTTTACATTCAGAATATATTTTATGGATAAAAAATGCATTGCAATATTTTAAAAATATTTGCATTTGAAATCCAAGTAAATTACGATAAAAATTGATAGAAATGCAGCATTAAAATATTATCAAGCAAAAACTAAGCTTACACTTTCACTGAAAATGACCACTTTAAGCTCTATAGTGGTTAAAGGATTTTTTGTTTTTTTCAACTATCTCAAACTCTCTATTTAGGATAAAATAACTTTTAAGTACTAGTTTTACATTTAAAACTTCCTTTGCTTTTTTTTCACTTTTTTTTAAATATTTTAATAATTTTTCTGCAATAAGTAAAAAGTAAAAATTTTTTTTATTATACCTAAAATATCTTCGATTTGCCCAAAAAATGATTTTATGCATTATTCTCGTAGTTTTAAGCTCTAGATAATGATTTTCAGTAAAAAAGTTAATGCTTTAAATTTTAAATTTAAAATTCAAAAAACAGAAATTTGTTCTATTTCAGAAATATACAATATTTTTGAATATGAGGATTCTTGAATCATTTAATTTTTATTGCTAACGATTTTTAATAATATATAAAAATTAAGCAGCTCTCGTATACTTTAAATTTAAAAAATAGATTTCAATATATTTCAAATAAATTTCAAAAATGTTATTTTACAGGTCCAAGATGGGCTAGTTGGAACCTTGGAATATTTTTATGCATCCGGTGTGCTGGAATACATAGAAACCTTGGTGTTCACATTAGTAAAGTAAAATCTGTAAATTTAGATTCCTGGACTCCAGAACAAGTTGTGGTACTTACGAAAAAAAAACATAATATTAATTTTTCTATTTAAATATTATGTTCAATGATTTTTAGAGTTTGCAACAAATGGGAAATTCCAGGGCAAGAGCTGTATATGAAGCAAATCTTCCCGATACATTCAAAAGACCGCAAACTGATTGCAGCTTGGAAAGTTTTATAAGAGCAAAATATGAACACAAAAAATATATTGCTAGAGAATGGGTGCCTCCAACATTGCCAAAAGTAATTTCAATTTCATATTTTACTATATCTTTTAATACTATTGAATTTAAATGTATAGATCCGATTGGATTACAAAAAATAATATTTTGGCATCATATAATTAATCATAAAAAACTTAAAACAGCTTTTGATCTGCCCCCTGCAGTAAATTATTTTAAATTTATTAAATAAATTCAAAAATATAAATTATCAATAACTTAATACAATATTTTTTAACTTTATACAATCAATATTCATGGTTTGGACTCCTGTTTTTAGAAAATCTCCTCCTTTTCTACTTAAATTGCACGTCCCAACCAATTAAAGAAAATTAAATAAAAAATTTCGTTTTTTGACAAAAGCCAGAAAGAATGCATTTCTCGCCCACTGCAGGACTTGCAGAATCGCGTTTAACGAAGAAAAACCGCATAAAACTTTTCGCCATAAATATTCCCTATGTGTCATAATATAGTGGTTTTTTCCTCGGCTTTTTTCACTTGTTACACTGTAAAACTGTTTTTTTTTTTTTTTTAACAATGTCGCGCGACAAATACTGCCAGTAGAATATCCCATTCTATATTCCATTGATTTGTAAAAATTCTATTTTTTTAATGGAGAAGTTATTAATATTAGCACTGGTTTTAGATATCCAATAATTAATTAAGGAACTAAAAGTTGAAATGTTTTTAAATTTTAAGTAATCTGAAGATGTCTAAAGACCTCTTGTCAAAAAATGTTTTTTACAGATAACAAATTTTTTTTTAAGTTTTAAATATATTTATATGAGCCCAAATGAAAAAAAGTTTTTATGAATACATTATAATAAGAATACATCATAAATAATAGTTTCTAACTTATGAGGGTGTGGGTTCCATAAAGGTTTTGTAAACAAAAACCGGAGAAAAACACTCGATAAATATGTAATCGTGCCTGAAATGAAAAAGCCTTAGCTTTTTTATAATTCTTTGCGAATTTTTTAATATGAAAATAGATCATTTTAAAAAATTTTTAAAAAAAATACCTTTTTTTTCGATCAAGTTTTCAATTCATCTTAATCATGTTAGTTTCAAAGTAAAATTTTGTAAAAACGAATTTTTTATTCTTTTGAAATTTTAAAGTTTGAAGAGTTATTAAGGATTTTAATTAATATGATTTTTGAGCATAGAAAACTCCAATATGAAAATAACATATTAAATGTTTATTCAAAAATTATTTTTGTGAAAAAAAGTTTCCTCAACATTTTGATAATGGTTTTCAGGTAAATTGGGATAAGGAATTAGATGAGGAAGCTGAGAAACTACGTAAACGAAAAAAAGAAAACCAGAAATCATCTATTAGTCATAATGCTTTACCACCAGTTAAAAAACCAGAAAAATTTCCTCCGTTACCAAAACCTAAAAGTTCTGTAAGCCCTAAACCAAACCGTGTAACTACTAATTCCGCAACATTAGATTTACTTGGGCTAGGTAAGAAAATTGTATGAAAATAACTTAAAAAAAAAATTCCTGATTGTTTTTTTTATTTCTCTTTAGATGCTCCTGAAAGTCAAACATCTACAAATGGTTCAAATTCTGGAGATGATATTTTTACAACATTTTTATCTGCGCCAACTTCTTCTAATTCAGTAAATAATGTTTCAACAACAGATACTACTAGTTCTGCTAGTGCAGCAAGCAAATCTGAAGAAGAAAGTTTCTTTAATCAACCAGCACCAAGTATTCAAGAAAAAAATAAAATGACCAAGGATAGTATTTTAGCTTTGTACGGTGCACCAAATCAATCACTTTTTGGAGTACCAGGTTAATATTTAAGATATTTAAAAAAATTTTCATTAATTTTAATAATTCATATCATTTTTTTTTTAAACAATAGGTGGTATGTTCAATCAACAAATACCCACTCAACAATTTTCGCAAACATTGCCAAATACTGGAGCATTTAGTGTGCAACAACCCCTTCAATCACAAATGGGTATGCCAATAAACCCAATGCCCATTGCACCAAATCAAATGCCTATGAATCCTCATCAATTAGGGTTGAATACTACAAACAATGGATTATCCAATGCTAACATGCAAACGCAAATGGGGATGCCAAATATTCCCGCCCAAACATCGTTAAATAGTAATAATGGTTGGAGTAATATGTTAACTGCACAGAATCTACAGCCTGCACCTGGTAGTAATCCTTTCCTTAATTTAAACACACAACCAAATCAATTCTTTAACCAGGTAAATTAAATTTCAAAACTATTTTTTTTATCTTTCATAACATAGAGTTAAAAAAAATTAAATTATTTTTATGAATAACCAGCTTCCTCAACAAATAACTCAAATGTCTTTGGGAACAACGAATTTTCCAAATTCATCATCAAAACCAAGTAATACTTCATTGACAGGTCAAACACTTTCAACAAATTTATGGCAGTAATATATCTTTATGTTGATAAATAGATTAATTCTGAAAGCAGTATGTTCAAGAAAGAAAAATAATAATTCAAGAATATACTAAAGAGTGCTTTTGAAGAAAACAATTTAGTTATAGACCCATTATAAACAAAAATTATCCGAGTAATCCTATACTGACATACTGCACAGTTAGAAACTATATATATCTAAAAAACAAAATAAATAATCTTGAAATACGAAAAATCGTTAAGCGCAATCATGTTCTAAACGATAAAATAATTAAATGTGTATTTGGAAGAAATTTACAAATTAATTAAATATTTTAATTTAAGATTTATATTACACGAGTGAAAATAATGAGCTTGTCGAAATAGAATGTCATTAAATTAATGTTAACAATAAGCTTAGAAAAATTAATTATTTATTAGATACTTATTTTTATTGGTGCTATATCGTTAAAGCAGAAGATTTTGATTTAATTCTATTCTTATAAGGAGGATGAGATGATTTATTATTTTAAATTTGAATTGACTGTTTCTTTATATATTATTTTAAGATTTTATGTATTTTTAGTTATAAATTATTTATTAAGACTGAAATAAAAATTTATAATTTCAATTGAACTAACCTACATTCATCCTCCTATTATATAAAGAAGTGTGGTTTTTGAAGGAAATAATTTTAGGATACACATTTTTTATAACAGGCTTTTGGGTATAGAGGTAAATAAAATAATAGTAAATTATATCCCAGTGACTTATTTTTAATTTTAAATATATTAAAATAAATAATGTAAATATTAAGTAACAATAAATTAGCAATTTATAAAAACAGTTATGACTGGAATAATATTCATTTTTAATAATATTAAATAACTTTATTTCCTTTAAGCCGTCCATAATTTTTTAAACATTTATTTTATTTGGATTTTTTTGTATTGAATAATTGATAGATTGTCTTGATAATGGTATGATAAGCAAATGTATCTTAAAATGTATTGAAATTATTATAAAGCAAAATAAAAATAATTTTAAAGTAAAATTAATAATATATTAATTTATTTTTTGTTGTCCCAAATATAAAATTCAAATTTAAGCGCGTCGCGCTTATAGTATACTTCCTGTAAAAACACCCCCTCTACATGGATTCTTTCTCAACGCAACAGCTTTCAGCTTCACGTTTTTTGGCTTCGGGATTCTTTCAACAAAAACTAAAAAAGTGTTAACCACGTGAAAAAGTTAATAAACACAAAAATGGAAAAACCAGTTGTTTTAGCAAGAGTAGTCAAAGTTTTGGGACGTACAGGGTCACAGGGACAGTGTACCCAGGTCAAAGTTGAATTTTTAGGAGAAGAAAATCGTCAAATTATTAGAAATGTTAAAGGTCCAGTCAGAGAAGGTGATCTCCTAACCTTACTCGAATCTGAACGTGAAGCAAGGAGGCTTCGTTAATACTTATATATTTCATTTATATTTTTAAAAAGTAAGAAATTTATATATTAATTTATTTATTTTTCTGTAAAAAATAATAATAAGTAAGCAAATGTTGAACAATATTTGATAGTATTTTTATTAACCTCAAAATTTTTTCTTTCAGATAATGCTGTGTTACCAACAACATGGAATTATTTATCCACATGATTGAATTAATAGGTACATGTAAATAATGGAATAAAAAATTTTTGGTAACCAGAATTAAATTTGTTTTTCTTATCCTTGCTTCCTTATACACACAGAATACCTAATTTGTGCTTATACTTTATTACCGATCCATATGATGGTCTCTCAGCACTGATTTTTTACAATTTTGGTTGATCTGATTATCCATAAAAACAGGTACCTAGTTTCCTTAGATTATTAGATTTCTTGGTAAGGAAAAATATTTTCCAAACTAACATTTACAAATGCACTATGTAATAGCAAATCAAATCATTTATTAAAAATACTATTGTCTCAGTGTCGTGGTATAATTTGTTCAATATTTATATTAAATATGGGCATAGATATGAAATTTTGGTACTTAAAAAGTTGGAAGTCAAGCAAACAAGATTCAACTTTATATTATTACCATTATGAAAAGATTACGTTCTATAAGTATAAGAATAAAATTTAAAGTTTTATATTATGAAATCTAAAAATCGTCACTTGGAAAATGTATATTTTTAATGATCATTAATTGAGAATAATTATATTAATATTGGGTTTTTTTTATTTTTACAGTTGATTAATGAATATCGCATATCACATCTTACTATTCTTATACTACTCTGATATACTTAGTATCTAACAATTTACTTAATAATCCTCAAATTTTTAAGATTGTAAAGCTAATTATTTTAATCCATTATTAAAAATGAAGTTCCCAATATAATTACGGCCTATATGATTGTCTTTGGTTTTTTTATCCATGATTCCAAAGAATTATTTCTTTTTAATAAACCATAAGTTTTTTTCAAAAATGAATCAGATAGGTGATTGATAAAATATTTTTACGAGTCTTATTTAAAATCATTTCAGGATTTTAACATGGATTAATAAAAATCAAAGGTTGGAGACTCATTAATGGAGTCTATTTGTATATTACAAATGAAAACAAGCTGCAATACTCGAAGCTGAAAGTAAATTTTTTTAATTTCAGGTATAAGGAATAAAAAAACATAAAAATTACAAAATTATGATTTATTTACAATATAAATTACAAGATACTAGCAAGGATCTTAATTTAAAAAAAAATTATAACTAGGAACTGATTAAATAATATTTTAGAACAATAATTACAAAAAAATAAAACATTATATTCTTCTTCGCTTTGGAGGTGGTGTATCTCGTGGGCTTGATGATGCTTTTGAAGTATTGTCAGTACTTTGTCTTGTTGGTCTTTTAGGGGCTCGTTTTAAGCTTTCTCGACTTGATTCAGAATCTTTGCGCTCTTTTTTCAAAGGTGGACCTATACAACAATAATTTAAGAATAAAAATATAAATTGTAAATGTGTTAAATGTTATTTTACCTGAGTCATCTAGTTCCTCCTTTCCTTTTAGACGAGTTTTTGTTGCTTTTTGTTCCTTTTTTACTTCCTTAGTATCTCGTTGTTTTGTATCTTTTTTTTCAGGCTCCTTTTGAGCTTTCTTGGGCTCGTCTTTTTTCTTTTCAGGTTCTTTACTAGATTTATTATCTCGAAGTATAATTTCTTTTTTTACAACTTCTTTAATGTCCTTTTCTTTTTTTACTTCTTTAACTTTATCTTTTGAAACTTTAACCTTATCTTGGGCTTCATCTTTTTTACGCTGCTTAATAAGTTCAGCAAATTCTTCGTCAGGTAAAACAAAATCTTCTTCGTTACTAGGGAAAGGCACATCTTCCAAATCATCTAAGCCCCTAATATTATACATAGTATTGAGGTGATCCCAAATTGTTTTCAAGGAAACATTTTTTTTTATAGCAGCTCGAAATTTTTCCCAAATACATGCCATTTGAAAATATTTACTAACACCTGAAAACCATATGAATAAATTAATTAGCCCTAACCTTAAAACTGAATTAATTAAAATTTAAATCTAAAGAAAAAATGAATTTAAAAATAATTAAATACTAACCAACAGGCTTGTGGCCGGTCATGGCAATCAAAAATTGTAATTCATTGTTTATATTCCAATCAAACTCTTCAGATGAATCAAGTGGCTTTTCTTTAACAGCCATTTTTTTCTACTTTACTGGCAAACTTTTTTTAATTTTTAATCAGATTTCTTTAAATAGCTTAATAAACAAGCAGAAATGCATGTAAAAAGTATATTTTAAATCAAAAATAATAATAAATAAATAGCAGACTTGTTCTGAAATTTCTCATATCTCAACATACTATAATAAAATGAAAACTGTGTGTTTATCACTACAGGTTTTTTTTCTGGGTATTTTTGTATATATAACGACAAAGAACACAACGACAAAAAAAAGAGAAATACATCTCATGTGATCAATTTTTTTGTAGAAGGGATGAGCAACATTTTAAAAAACGCTTTATTTTTTTTAAAACTAATTTTCCAATTTATTAAAACAGAATATAAAAACATAAAAAAATTATAAAAAAAAATTGAATAATTGTTAGTACCGACAATAACCTCTTTTGTTTATAAAACCAAATGCAATTTTTTTTAAATAATCAAAAAACTACGAAAAAAAATTGATATTTGAAATATGGATATATAAAGCTATACCCACACCTACTGTAACAATTTTTTTTTTTAAATGTAAATTGTAAAAATGTAAATCAGAAAATTCTTGAAAAGTATTTTAAAACAATTCATTTGGAAAAATTACTTTCTCACAAATTGTTATAAAATTAACAAGTAAAAAAATTTTTGTTTATGAATAGATGTAAATTATTGCCATATCACCAAAATATATTACATGCAGGTTTAAATAATTTTTTAATTTTGTGATTTGTAAAGAAAAAAAATTTAGAAGAGAATTTGTGAAAGTAAAAAAATAAACATTAATTAAATATAAAATCATAAAAATATATTTTAACAATATACATTAAATAAATTTATTTACAATTTGATTTCTTAGTTAAAACTATGCTTAAAAATATTTTTGTAAGGGTTCGCCCAATATTTCTTCTAAAGTTCTAACAGAATTTTGAGCATGTTTTTCTGTTTTTTCATCTTCGTCTTCTAATAATTCTGCTAAAAATGGTACAGTCTCAGGTAGCAAGGGCATAAAATCTTCACCTAATTTACGAGCGATTTCAACCTAATCAAATTTCAAACGTTTTAATTATTACTTCTTTAATTTAAAATTTTAAACTATTAATAAAGCTTTACTTACCAATGCACTCAATGCGCAACTTCGTACATATGGTTTGACATGCCTTGTTTTTAACAAAACTTGATAAACTAATTGCTTGTGTAAAGAATCATCAGATATTGCACCTGCAAATGAAGCAATACATGGGACTATTAAATCCTTAGCTCGTTTTTCATATTTATCCCATGACCCAATAGTATTTTCTATTTGAGCAATTAATGGCTGCATTAAAGTATCAAACCTCTCTTTGTTTACAAAATCATGAGAGTCATAGCTAAAGACTCTTAAAAAGGTTAATAATATTTCTTCGATTACTTCAATTTGACTAGCTTCATTGGGTAAAGTCATATCAGATTTTTCATTTGTATAATAAGTAATATTATTAGCATTCAACAAAGATGATGCATGTTTTAAAAAGTGTCCAGCAAATAGTACAAATAATGATTTCAAACATTCTGCTATGTTTGCTGAAAGTCTAAAGAAATAAAAAGTTAGGGTTGAATAAAATTTAGCTAATTTTATTTATAAAATTGTACCTATAAAAAGTTATATTCCTTTGTTTATACTGTGGATTCCTAGCTGCCCAGTCATAAAGTTTATAATATAAGGGTCTAAATGTTGATTCGCTTAATTTTAAAACAAGTGCTACCAAAGCTTTACTTGCACTTTCTTCAACCATTGCAACATCTTTTATTGTTGCTTCCCCATCTACTTCCATTTCACCTTCAGATAAACTAACTTCTTCTCGAAATTGTAAGACTTTAAGGAAGAAGTTAATGAAATTTGTAATTAGTGGTGCAAGTTCAGAAGCTTGAATATTTACAAATGATTCTGAAAGGATGTGCATAAGAGGAGATATGTATGAATAAAGATTATTTTTCAAAAATGCTTCATAAGTTTTGTTTATAGCAGGCAAAAGAATTCTAAGTGGAGTACAGTTTGTTAATTTTTGAACTATTGCTTTCAACCTAGAATTTATTACACCGACCTGTATAAATTGAGTAAAAATTAACTTAGTCTTTTATTTTTTATTTAAAAAATATACTTCACAAGAAATTAAATACCTTTGGATTATCTGAATCATTATATTGAAACATAAGCCTTGATAATTCAAAAAATAATTCATGAAGATATACTGATAAAAAGTTTCCAATAGATTCGACTATTTTTTGTAAAGCACTCAATATACTAATAGCTATGATATCAGGCGTTTCTTGAACTATGTGCTTCTTTACAAGCTGTATAATTTGAGGAACGAATTTGTTAAGATACTGTAGTACATGCACTTTCATAGAACTACATAGTTCAGCGATACAAAGTACAGCACTGGCTAAGACTGGACCCTCTCGTTTTTTTATCAGTCCGGTTACCAAGTTAAGGATCTAAAAAAAAAAAGTATATAAATTAAAGTATATAGCTGAATTTTATAAAATTTTTTTTTTTTATATTTACAGGTTTAAAAATTTCAGGATTTTCATTAGCTAATAATTTAGCTAATAATTTTAAACTAATCAATGCAGTTTGTTGTATTGTTTCTAATTCTGGATTTACAAATTTATTTGGTCCATCTAAAACTTTTACTAAAGGATCCATAAGAGTTAGTATATCATCATAATCTTCTTTTCCAAATTTCTTCTGTTGAAGTCTAATATTCAATATTTCTAAAGCTTTTCTTCTAACGTTAAATAAATCATGCTGTATTAATTCTTTGATACCAGAGATAAAAGCACCATTTGGCAATAAATTATTTACAAGGTCAAGAACATCATACAAGAAATGTAACATTACTTTCCAATATTTTCCTAATTGATTATTCTGATTTAAATCAGCAAACTTTGTGGCACTTTGTATAAAAATAATGATTTCAACAATCAACTGATTACACAATGGAACCAAACTTTCAATTTCTTCCTCATCCAATTCTGCGACTCGATTAATAAAATCTTGAGCAGATAAAAAGGAAACAAGGAATTTAACTGTTGTGTATTTACAATATCTTAGAAGTTTTGGAGTAAAATTACTTAAGTCAAACATGTATTTACTAAAAATAAAAATAAAGTTTTTAAAAGTTGTTTAATTAATTAATTTTATAAAAACTTACTCAACATTAGTATTTCTTTTCTGAGGATCGATTTCCACTGGTAGATCTTTCAAAAATTGAACAATTTTAACAGACATTTCAATAGTTCTGTTAACGGATAAATTTTGACTAATCAATAAAGCAAAATCTAATCTTTGTGAAGATTGTTTTTGCAATTGTTCTGTATTTCCTGATAAAACATGATTTTCAAATGTAAGTATATAATATAAATATAAATAATTATCTAATAATTGTAATAATTTCAAAAACAAAGGAATTCTTCTGTGCTCTGGTATATCAGGTAAAGATGTTATAAAAAGTCTTAAAATTTCTGCAGCATATTTAATATTTTTTCCTGCATTTATTACAGGAAGAACAACGTCGATAGTTTTTGTTATAATCTGAATAGAATATGCATCATCTTGTCTTAGAACTGAATTACCAATAAAAGTGAAAATTGGCATCATGTTTTGTAATGCGCTTTGGGGATCAGCTAATTTAAATAATTCAACTAGGACGAGTAGTGCATGATGATGAGTTTGAGGATTTTGTGAAGTTCTAATACATTGAGCTATCATATCAACATAACTGTCAGCATCTTTTATTGGAATGGATTTTATAGACAATTGATGAATTATTGATAATATTAACTGATTGGTGTACTCCACAGAACTTTGTTCTTCAATTTGTAAACATTTCCTCAGTAAGTCAAATAACGCAGGAACCAATAATTCTTCATTTTCAACGTTGTTAGAATCTTGAATAAACTGAAGTAATGTTACTCCTCTTTTCCATTTTCTAGAATTCAAAACTTCTGGCCCTAACTGATTTTGTAATCTACTCAAGCGTCTTTTTTGTGCAGGAGTCTTTTTGTCCATTATTGTTTTATCCAAATCGGTCATAGATTTCAATTCATTTACAACCAGTTGAGCATCAATAGCAATTTGTTTCATAATTTTTGTTACCACAGACAATACAGCATCAATCTCGCAATCAGTTCCAATATCGATTAATTTAGCAAATAATTCTTGTTGTAATTTTTCTGATAATTCTCCCAATTTATTATAAAATACACTATCGATTTGCTTGATTATAATGGTACTAACCGACTGATTTGTAGATTCAACAGCAATTATTGTTTTATAATCTATAATACAATCAAAGAAAAATTGTTTTGTATCCTTATTTTCTAAAGCTTCAACTGAACTTTCGTTAAATCTTTTAAGAATACTTTTTAAAGCACAATGTTTAAATTCATTCGTTACTTTAGATTTCTTTATATTATCTAATAAACTTGAAGCATAAGGTGTCAAAAGTTTTAGTATTGAAGGACCATTAACGTAAATTAAAATTTTTAATAACTGAGAACTCATTTGTATAGGAATTTCATTTTCAATAATAGCTTTGAATAAAAGATCTCGAGCAATTTTTAACTTATTTCTAAGATCTAATTTCAATTGACAAGTTACATCTGGATCAGGCGATAATAAAATATACATGAATAAGGATAATTGTTGATTATCGATAAGTATTTCAGAATGTCTGCTTGATAGTTCAAAGAGCAGAGGTGCTAACCCATTATTTTCCAAGTTAAATGAAAGAGATATTGTTTTTAAAATATCTACAGCTATTTTTCTACAAGAAAAATCATCTGAATTAAGAGAAATTAGTAAATTTACTACAAACATAGAGTTGTTAAATACCCATTTAAATGATTTACAATCGCTTAATAATTGTAAAGACATTTTTAAACAAAGTAGTGATGTTTCAGATTTTACTGGTTTAACAAAGAATTGTGACAAGAAAGTTATAACATCTTCAACATTTCTAAAATGTCTTTGAAAGTAAATTTTAAGACACCACTGATAATGTGATACCCAATAATTATGCTCTTTCCTCCAAGATTGTAGTAGCATACTTTCAAAATAAATTTCAATGATTCTAACAACCAAATTACTTCTTTCTGCATCGTTTTCAAAATCTAATTTTGAATTAACATTTAAGTCTAATCTTCTGTGAACCATTTCATATACATATGTAGTTGCTTGTAACGGTAATACTCCTCTGTAAATAAATTGAAGAGCATCATTGAAATTTTCAGCATTAATCTGAGTTGCATCTTTAATAGGCTGAACGCTGTCAAAATTCTTAACAAAATTGGCAGCTAACTCAATTGATTCTCTGGCCAATTTACAAGAAAGTGTTCCAACTGGAACACGACAAACTGATCCCAAAATTATCAAATTAAAGAAAGTAGTAACAGCATTTTCATTTGTCTGTTTTTTAATAGCAGTTAATAAATTTTCAGTATCTGGTAATAAATTTGGAATTAAAATATTATGAAAAGCAACAGATCTTATATGACTTGCATTTTGTGAGTTATTTATTTCTTCAAACACTGTTTTCAAATATGCATTGGCTTTTGCAAATTTAGAATTTAATATTTGCAAAGTTATTTCTACTTCAGCATCTTGAATTGGAAATAAATAAGGAAGAATTGCCAAAAAAATTCTAATATCTTTGCCATCTTCGGCCAATTTTAATAGCAGCTTTATCACTGGTAAACTTAATTCTTTATTTTCAGGGTTGTAACATCTTTTAAGTAAATTTAATAAATTATCTATTAAAATTTCAGTTTTAAAAAATGTTTGCAGTAAAGTAATTGGTAATCTCAGCAAAGCATTTATAACATCATTTCTTTCATCATTAAATCTTTCTAATAAAGATTGATTTACCATTTCTTTTAAATTACTTGGTATAGTAAAATTTTGATAACCAATTAATTCAATGGCTGCAACTCGTTGTTCAGGAATACTATGATTTAGTTTTGTGAATATTTGTAAAGATTCTGAAACATCTCTTTTTTTACAGTCCCATGACATTAAAAATTGTAAGACTCTGTAAGCACAATTATTTGTTTCTTTTACAAGCATTAAATCTTGCAAAAATTTATCAAATGATTCTGGATACTTTATTTCCCAACAATAATATAAATTGGCAATAAAATTATTTAATTCATTTGAATTTTCGTTATCTATGAGTTTCTCGGTTAATGTATTTTGTAAAATTATAAGCACTTCATTATCTTCATAAGAAATCTCGTTGAAAATGTTTTGCACTTGAGATTTTATTTTATTATTGTCGTTATTAGTTTTAAGATACATTAAGGCAGATTCTATAAACAAACTTAAAAATTTAGCCACTCCAACTTTCTGCTCTTTGATTTCCTTAATTGTGTCAATAAGCCATTCTTGTTTTAAAAGTCTCAGTAATAATTTTTCACTAATTTTTGAATAATTATTAAAGTTGTTATCATAAAAGAAAATTAATAAAAGTATAATATCTTGTTTTAATTTTGGGTTTTTTAAGCATTTTGACAATAATGTATCTATTGTTTCATCTCTAAGATTAACTTTAGTAATAATTTTTGCAAAAATTGCATATGAACTTGCTGCAAAATCGCTTATTTTGTTAGATAAGCCTTTAAGAAGAGATGGTAAAATATAATTTAGCTTAACATCATCAATTGTTTCTGACTTTTCTATAAGCCCAAGTAATGAAGCTGCATAAAAATCATATAAAGTATTTAAGCTGATAGCGTAATCTCCATAAGTATCAGTAGCAAAAACTATGTGATTGCAAATCAATTTAACTAAACTGTTATCAGAAACAAGACGATTGATTAATAGTGATGTGATTAATGGTGCTCTAGATTTTTGAAATGAATAAAGCCAGTGCCATTTGTCACTTGGAGTAGACAAATCCAAAATCTGTAAAGCCCTGTAAGAAAAATTTTATTTTTGTTAATTATTATATTTTTATTTTAGCTAAAAAATATATACCTGACAAATATGCGTGAGCTGTGATAAGGTAAAATCAATAAAATAAATTGATCTTTATTAAATTGATGAATATGAAAACGATGAATAAGCCATTCTAGGACTCTGTGTGCATGATTTAATTGAAAATAAGGCGAAAGAAAAACTAAAATTTTTTTTATTTCATCGTCTAGTTTTTGGTTTACTTTTTTATCCCATACAGAACGTTCTAAATCTACAGAACTTTCATCAAATAAAACTTTCTCAAAATTTTTAAATAGACCATTTAGCTTGATCAGTTCTATTAAACCACTTTTACCTGTAAAAATAAGCAAAAATTTTTTGTAAAGGCTAAATTTTAAAATTTTATTTCAAGAATTAATATTTTACTGACCAATTTCAAAAACTGTTTTCCTATCAAGTGTGGCAGCAACTTTTGTGTCATACAATAAACTTGGTTTTCGTTTATCTTGGGCAATAAGCGATGTTTGTGGAGTCCTTAGTTTAACTAATTGTTCAGCTAGTGATGTAGGCATTCTAAATTAACAAATTCAATAGAAAAAATTAAATAAAAAATAATTAAAGGTCTTCTATAATATTTATTAGATTTGAGGTTAAGTTAAATTAAACTGTACATTTTTGTATATATATGAATAAAATAAAATTTTCTTTTTTATAAGAAATTCACTCGTTAAATTTTTTTAGCTTAATATACACTTACGTTCTTTATTTAATAGCAAATCTGTTAAAAATAAACATTTATTTTAAAAAATAACATTTATTTATTAAAAAGCATTAGATCAAAATAAACCACGTGCAGAATTTCATTTACAGTATACTCAGGAAACTGGAGTAGGAGGCAATTTCGTTTTGAGGGAGCGTGATTAAATACTTAGTTTTTATTGGTCAAAAATAAAATAAATTACAGTTCCACTTTTGAATCACTCTGTATAAATTACAGGTATAGTTAGTATTAGATTTATTATAGCATATTTTGCTATAGTACAAAATATACCGCAGATTAGGTTAGGTTAGGTTTCAAAAATTTAAAATGGTTATTCCAAATTTCAAACAACTTTCAAACTATGTTTTCAAACTATATTTTTAAGTTTTAATTTTAAAAAATTAAACTAATATAAAAAAAATATTTTATTAACCAGTTAAATTCTAGTAAAGAATAAAAAAAAAAAAAAAATTATCATATGAACGAGCAAAACTTTTAATTGGGGGAGGAAAATCATTAAAAATTGACGGAAAGTATAAAATTTTTTTAAATTAAACAAAATGGTATAAAAAATACCATTTTTTGTTCTTATGAGGAGGCACCCCCCCCCCCCCTTCTCATTGTGAATATTTCACCAATTGGATGAAGTTTCAACATTTTTGGTTTGAAAATCTTGATATTTAAACAATGAATGGTCGAATTTTCAACCATTTGTTTAAAAAGTCTAAAATTCTAAGGGGTTATTAGTTTCAATTTCTGATACTTTTTTTCGACTCAATTTTTTTTGATTTGCAAGAACTAGGTATTTCAAATTAATTTCATAATTTTTTTGCATTTCAAGAAAAATTTAATTTAAAAAAAATACTTTGCAAACCTTGTTTGTAAATTTAGTTTTAGTGCATAAAAAGTTGAAAATTAAGCCCGGATTATTATTTTGATAAGCTCATGGATTTTTTTATTACTTGAATAAAATAAACATAGGATATACGTAAAAAAATTTTCCTGTTTAAATGTTATTTGCAAAATTGATATTTACCTATAATAGGCACTTGTTACGCAAAGATATCATATTTTAAATTGATAGTTATAAATTAATTTCCGAGAAATTTTTGTTTAATTATATAAAAAATATAAAAAAATTTCTATGGTGTCTTTTAATATATATATTTTAAAATAAATATATACTTTCTCTTCTTGAAAATATATTTTTTTAAAAATATTCAATATTACATTTTACATTAAATTATCGATTATTTTTTATGTGACATCTTATTTAAAATTTATTGCAAATTTTTATTTCTAATTTTGCCAAAATTTATTAGTTCATTGAAGTTATTTGCTTAAAAATATAAAAACCATCAAGGACTCGATGCGAAAGCAATATACCTATATAGAAAAAAAAATTAGGATAAAAAGAAAAAGGAGAATTAGGAATGTGTTATACAAGACTGAGCCCACAGAAGAGAACACTAACCTGTGGAGTCAACGTTCCAAACGGGTCATCGACCACCACATCATCTTTCTTTTTCTTTCTGTACCTTATATTATACCTTTCTCTCATTCATTCCCTTAAAAAAAATTATCTTTTTTATCTTTTTTTTTTATAGATTATGTAAATGATTTATCATTTTTTTAAATTCAAAATTGAATTTATAATTAAAATGAATATTACAAAAATTAATTATCAAAGCGCGAACAGTTTTGATGATTAATTGTAATTCTGAGTAAATTTGCCACTACTATAAAATATGTAATTACACGTCTTAAAAATTTTTTGTACAAATAACTAATACACATATTATTTAATTAATGATAAAATCGTCTATATAAAAAAGAAATAATTATTTTATGTTACTCATTTGTTCAAATTTTTTTCATCAAAATGAAAACAATTACTGTTCTTTTTTTAATTTTTACTATTTCAAATGTTAAATCTTTTCGTATAAGTAAGTGAATTTTTCTTTTTTTTTAAATTTTGTGATTGAAAAATTATGTGAAACGAACTTAGTGAAAATTTTATTCAAAATTAAAATTTCTTTTTATCGATACTAACACGAACATAAATCAATCGCAAAGATAATAAATTATTTACTTAATTTTCCTTTTTTAACACACAGAAGATGAGCCTTCAGAAAAAGTTAGGATTGTTGGTGGTAAATATGCACCAATTCAAGAACACCCATACCAGGTACGTTTTCATTCAGCTAAAAAATTTGAGCTTTTGTAATTTTACAAGTCTGAAGTAATTTAGGGTATATCCAACTATCCATAAAGGTTTTTCTCTTTGAGTCATTTATAAAAGTATTTTTTAAAAACTTAAAAGGTTTAATTAACTCACAACCAACAAAAATGAAGATTTTAACGTTGTCCCCCTGTATTTTACCCTGAATGAATAATAATTAGATCTTTATTTGTGTAAGCACTGCTGAGTTAATAGTTTGTTCTATCATGAAAATTTGGTTTTAATAGTAATTTAAAAAATAAGAATAATAAAAAAAATTTAATAAATATGTAAAAACGTTTGCCAGCATAAAATAAAAATTAAAAAATGGCGCGAGAATTCAATTATAGCGATTACATTTAAATAATTATTTTAAAAAAACTGACAATTTTCTGAAAATTTTTACAGAATTCTTCACAGCAATGTAAAACCACATCTGAAGTGGAAATGGCGCAAACAGCGTTGCCCACTGGTGATACAGTTTTTGCTAAAATAATTCGTCAAGAAATTCCAGTTAAATTTATTTACGAGGACGAAAAAGTAATTAACACACTTTTTAAAAGTAGTATACTACGAGCTCCTGTCTAGAAAAGTAAAAAATGGCCCAAATTGCACGTAAATCACCATACGAGTCAAAGCCAAATATGGTAAACTGCAATTTGGAACATTCTTTTTTTTTAATGGACAAAGGGTCTTATGCAACTTTTTTTTGTCAGTGACGAGAATTCACGTCTTTGCTCGGGAAATACGTGATTTCTGGTCGCTGACAAGAAAATTATATTTTTTATATTATCTGAAATTTTCCATGAAAAAAATGTCTATGGATTTTTCTAATATTTAAAATAATACCTACATTTTTTTAAAAAATGTTTAAATTATTTTTATATGCATGTAGTGTGTCGCTTTCCACGATAAAAATGCCCAAGCTCCTGTTCATTTTTTAGTAATTCCACGCAAGCCAATTCCACAGTTATCAAAAGCAGAAGATGAAGACGAAAATTTGTTAGGGCATTTGATGATTGTTGCTCGCAAAGTTGCGAAGCAAGAAGGATTGAATGATGGTTTTCGTTTAGTTATTAACGATGGAAAAGATGGTTCACAATCCATTTATCATTTGCATTTGCATGTTCTTGGAGGGAGACAAATGAATTGGCCACCTGGTTGATATAAGTTTAAGACATTAAAATTTTCATTCATATAGATAAAATAATTTTAAGAATTAATTTTTAAACAAAATATGAATTTTGTATTAATATCAATTAATGAATTCTATAATTTTTTTTTTATTCATTAAAATATACTTTTACATGCCATATACTTTTATTTAAAACAAGTAAAATTTCATCTTAGAAATAGAATTTTTATTATATTTATTCATTTAACTCCTTACACTGAAAAAAATCCACTTTTCGTTACCAGAATTCCAGTTGCCACTACCGGAATGGCTGTTGTGGCAGCTGGATTTTTTTCTTTTTTAACCATCATTAAATTCATTTTAAATGAGAGAAACTTGTTTTTTAATAATTTCCTTTACTTTTCATACTCCAGTCAAATCACGGTTTGGGTTGTATAGTTTTCAGTCACCACCAAAGGTCTGCTACAGGTTTTTTGGATCGCTGATTACGAATTTCTGGGTCCTAGATATAAACAGTTGGCTTCTTGACCCTTAAGTGAGGAAAAAATACTTCTAAAAAGGGGTGAATTTGATGTATTCGCACTTTGAGGGTCCAGATTTTGCGTACATACGTTTTTTGGGTCCCTGATTACGAATTTTGGGGTCCTAGCTACTAAAAATTGGTGCAATATCCTTAAATTAGCAAAAACTACCTCTAAAAAGGGTATTTTTTATGTATTTCACGTTTTTGAAAATTTAAAAGGCTGAAGCGCCCAATTTTGGTAGTAGGACCCTCAAATTCGTGATCAGTGACCCAAAAAATCTATATACATCAAATCTGAAAAATACCCTTTTTTGGGGTAGTTTTTGCTGATTTAAGGGAGAAGCTCCCATTTCTTACGTATATTTATTACGTACATTTATTACGACCCCAAAATTCTTAAAAAGTCTATAGTAGACCAAATCTGGTAATGGCCAGTAATTATATTCAACCAAAGCCGGAGCGTCAAGCGTGAAATTTTTAGAAATTTCAAAAGAATTTTTCATTTGAAAGGGAAAAAAATATTCTATAAATCTAAAATTTTCTATGAAGATTTTTTATTATCTAGCCAAAAAATCAATATTTAGTGACGTATTCTAAAAAGTATTTGTGCAATAAGTAAGAAAACAGCCCGCGAAAATCTTAAAAAGCTGATGTTGCAAGAATTTCCCCAAAAGTAATTGACGGAGTCAAAGAGAACGTTTAATTAGATCTGCGTTGAATAATTCAGGTATATTCACTTAGAAAATTTTAATTACGAAGTATATTTTTTCTTTACTATCGTGCAATAATGATTATGTATTTCAATTTTGAGAGACCGTCAATATTGTCCTTTGTAAAGAAAAAAACATTCATAACTTCATCTAGAAATATATATTTTTTCCAAATGCAATTATAGGACATACATTACTCGGACCTCTAAACCACCGCATTTGCAAAATAAATATTTTTACGAGCTGGTTATGAATGTAATATTACAGTGAGCTAATAGCTATTTTGAAAAGTATGAAAATGTTCTATATTTGTTGGTTGTGAGTTCAAAAACTCGTTAAAAGTTATTCAAATTAAAATTTAGTATTAATTTACTTTTAAAACCATGCTGTATAACATTCAAGCATTTTTAATCTTTTATAATTTTCTATAAAATGTGCAAACTTTGTTTGCAAAATATTTACTCATTCAACATTATTTATTTAATTAATTATTTGTTAATTAATTCTTATCGTTATTTTGATTTAAATAAAGCTTAGAATTTATCATCATCATGTGCTAGTGATATCGGAATTTTTATCTTTCTTACTTTTTATTTGTTAAACAAAGCAATATTAAAAATTTTCTTTTGAATTTAAATATTAATTAATTTAAAACTTTTTGGAAATGACCAAACACAAAAATTTTGACTCACCCAAGAAAGACCACATTTTGTTCTTAATAAATGGATTATTTCACGTAGGCTAGTATACAACCAGTTTATGGACATTTTCCGACATTTTGTGGTGCAACAATTATTTCTAAGTCCTGGTTATTAACTGCAGCTCACTGTTTCGAGTAAGTAAACCTATTTAGCAGTTATATTTTTAGCTTTCTCAATCACAATTCAAAGATTCTTAACTTTCTAATACATATTTAAAATTTTCAAAATAAATTGAAACAGCTAATTTTCTGAAAGCTTTTAAAAAAGAGTCCTTACAACTTAAAATGCTTTTTGGCTCCAAAAGCTAAAAATCAGCACAAAATTTTTTAAGTTAAATATTAACACGGGCTAAAAAATATCGTACGTACCATGGGCGTAAAATTTCAAACCAAACATATGCATTATAATAATCCCGAGTTAGAAAATTTTATGCCTTTGATGCATAATTTATTACTTAATTATAATTTAACTATCTTAGTAAAAAGTAAATTGGAAAAATTAAATTTTTTTTAAATATTAAAATACAATTAAACGTGTTTTTTTTTAAAGATAAAAATTTTTTAAATAATAATTCCATTTTAATGATTCATTATGTTTATAATATACATTAATCTACTGATATTTGCATTTTATTTGCAATTAAATGAATAAAATATTAAGCTTAATATTATAATCAAATATTTTTATATTGGATTTTATAAATTAATAAAAAATATTAGTCTGGAAAAGGTCGCAATTTATTTTTACATATTTATCCATAAGACCAGACGTTAAAAATTTAAACAAATATTTTTCGTTATTAAAATTTAAAAAAATTATATTTGAGTCATTCCATATAAGAAGTTGGTTCCTAGATCGAATCCTCCGATTCGGCTTATTTTGGGCACACTTTTTTGGATTTCATGAAATATGAACCCTCTTAACTTTTTAGCCCTCAAGGTGCAAATTTTCCCGATTTTGACCCTATATACATTTTTTTCTATTTCTCATTTTTTAATGAAATTTTTTTTTCATCCAGGAACAAAACCAGTTATAAGAGAATGAAAAATAGTAAAATTTCTTACTGAAGCCGAATTCGAAATTATTTTTTCAAAATTTTGTCTTTGGATAGCTTTATTGACTATTTTTGGTCCAAATCGCTCAAATCTAAATATTTCCAATTACGGACCTCTTAATGAACTTAAAATTGATAAGCTTATTTTTCGATACGCCATATATTGGAAAAAATTTTAAATGAAGATACCAAACCAAATGTCTTTTAAAGGTTTTGTGTAAAAATGGTGAAATTTTAAAGTTACAAGGCAGAATTTTACATTTATTAAAACAATTTATAAATTTTAAAAATGTCGTACTGGTTTTGTTAATAGATGTTTTGTTAATAGATTACTAGAAAAAATTTCATTAAAAAATAAAAAATTCCCAAAAACGTAATTTGGGTTTTATTTAGGTATATTTGCAACCAGAGGGCTAAAAGCCTAAGAAAATTCATATTTCGTGTATATGAAAAAGTGTGCCCAAAATGAGCCAAATCGGAAGATTCGATCTGGAACCTAATGACTTCTTGTATGAAATTACTCATATAATATATTAGTAAAAATATTATGAAAGTATCATTAAATTTTAATTATTTATGTATAATTGTATATGTATTATTTGTTAATATTTTATCAAAAATTGATTATAAAATCTAAAAATATAAAAGTTTTAGATACATAAATTATAAATTATACTTAATTAAAATTCAATTGTAAATTATTTTTTTTTTTTAATAAATTATAATAAGTTCCTAAAATATATAATATAAAAATATTTTGGGTTCCATGAATTTTAGTTTAATATTATAATATCTACTAACATTATATTTTCTCATTCGATTGTAATTAATTAAATTAATTAAACATTTTTTTTCATTTAAAAATTTAAATATTTTAATCTTATATTTTTTAGTTAAAAAAAAAAAAAAAATTAGAAGATCCTTAGTCTTTGGGTTCTTAAATTGTTCCAGCTTTAAGGTTTCACTATGCAGTTAAAAAAAAATCTAATCTCAGACCAATCAATGCGGAATGTTTTCAAATAATTCTGCCACCTTATTTTTTCATTAAATTACTTTCACTTGATATCGTTTTTTTTTATATTGCGTTTTCTTTATCGTCAAAGATAAATTTTAATAAAAATTTAGCACTGTTTCTAATGAATATTAGCAAAAACAAATCAACTTTTGTTATAAAAAAACGAAAAAAAGTCGGGGCAAAAAAAGGCCCACCTTACCAAGTAATAGAGATCAGAAATGTTTTTGTTAAAACCAGTCCTAAAAATTTGGAACAATTTGGGGTTCAAAAGATCTCATACTATGCTTGTCAGATAAATAACAATTTATTTTTTATTTAGGAAAAAATACGCACCATTTTTTGTAAGAACAGGATCCACATTCTATAGACAACGAGGACAAGAAAATGAAATTGAAAAAATTGTATTACATCCAAAATTTGCAGGTTTACAGCATGATATAGCTTTAATAAAGGTTAATATTATTTTTTTATATTATTATTACCAAATATAATATAAAATTATTGCTAAAACATGATCCGAATGCATCTAAATATGTAAAAATTCTTCTTCATTCTTCCCATGTAAAAAAAAATGATACAACGAGTATAAAATATGTCTACAGGATTGTAAACAGCAAAAAAAGTATACAAAAATGACTTTATACAATTTGTTAATTGAATACAATCCAACCAGATTTGACGAATGAGAATTAGAAAATTTAGAAAAAAAGAAAACGAAAAGAAAAATGTCCCCGCAATTTTCCTACCCAGGTTTATTGCTCCATGCACCAGAATATACCTAAAATTCTAAAAAAAACATCCATTTTCTTCATGGTGATCTTTTGAGTGAAATTATTTATTATCTTCTAATTGTTTTTTTCACCACGAGTTTCCATTAAGCATTGACTTAAAATTTTTTTTTACAAATTGATTTTGGATTACACTGTAATCCCAATATCATTTGTGCATACAATCATCTTTTTTCATAAGTGTAATCTAAAATTAATTTATAAAAAAAAATTTTAAGGCGCAATTAGAAGATAAAAAATAATTTCACTGAAGAGATCACTATGCATTTTGAACAAGACGCCTTGGAAAAATTAGAAGTAAATTGATGTTTTTGGTTCCTCAAAGAGGAACCATTGTGATAGGCCAAATTTCGATTTTTGATTTTTTGGCATATAAACACGTTTTGAGGCCCCAAGAAGCTAAAAAACCGGTTTTTAAAAAAAGTATGTGTGTGTGTGTGTGTGTGTGTGTGTTTTCTTTTTGGACGTAGTACCTAATTTATTTCTATGAAAGTACTAGTTTTAGAAAGTTTGTTTATAGTCATTTTTTGGATCTGATACCGAATTTTTTTAAAAATTTTTTCTCAAAATTAAGAAAACAAAAAAAATAAAAAACCTGCAATATTTTTTTTTTTTTAGTGTAATACCTCATTTAATTCCATGAAAGTACTAATATCTGAAAATATTGCGACCGGCGATATTTCACAACCGTTATGAAATTAAGACCTAATTTTTTTTTCAAAAATTTTTTCACCAAAAAAGCTCTAGGTACTTTTTTTTTTTTTTAATTTGGATGTAATACCTCATTTATTTCCACGAAAGTACTTATATTTGAAAGTATGATTTTTACTCGTTAACTCGAATCTGATACTTAATTTTTTTAAAACTTTTTTCCTAAATTTTTTTTCACAAAAAAATACAAAAAACCAAATTTTTTTTTTCTTTTTGGATGTAGTACCTAATTTATTTCTATGAGAGTACTAGTTTTAGTCAGTTCATTTATAGTAATTTTTTGGATTTGATACCGAATTTTTCCAAAATTTATTTCTCAAAATTGAAAAAGTTTTTTCTCATTGTTTGAGGAACCTTAGTGCCAGCTAGTTGGCAGGGTATTTTAAAGAATTTTAGGTATATTCAGGTAAAGTGAGACAATAAACTGGAGCGGGAAAATTGCGGGGACATTTTTCTTTTCTTTATTTCTAAATTTTCTAATTCTCATTCATCAAATCTAGTATAAAGTCATTTTTGTATAATTTTTTTTTTGTTTACAATATTCCTGTATACATATTGTATACTCGTTCTATCATTCTTTTACATGGGTTATTATGTAATTTATGGTATAAATAAGATTTTTCTCAATTTTTAGCCTACACTTTTAAAGCCAGGCTATACTTAATATAACAGTAAGATCAACAATAAAAAATATCTTTAAAAAAAAATATTTCAAAAAAAAATAATTTTTTTTTAGCTGAAAAAACCATTGACGTTCAATGAGAATCAAAAACCAATTCCTATAGCAAATACAAATGACAAACCTAAAAAAGGACAAAAAATGACTTTGACTGGATTTGGTAAAGAAAGTGTAAGTTAAAAAATTTTCATTCCCTATTAAAAATTTCAAACAGAATATGGCCATTAACTATTTTCAAAAGACATTTATTACTGTTAATGAACATAGATGTTAATTTTTAACATAATAGGTGTTATTGTCGGGTTTCCCTTGTGAATCCACCCATCGATTCTACAAAAATGGATGAATGCAGCTGAAACCTAGTAGAATCTTCTCAGGAAGACTTAAGAAAAAAAGTACGGTAAACAAAATTTTTAGCTTTTCATTGAAAATTACCAAAAAACCCTATTATATGTATAACACTGAACCCTGCGTTACCGAGGTTTCTATGCACATAAATCCTATTGGAATGAACGGAGGGTAATCGGAAGATTTTTGCAAACTAATAAACTCATACATAACCATTTGGTGTAATTTGTTGTTCCAAATGTATTGAACTCCCCTTGTAAGCCTATATGATGTAATTAAAATTATTTCAAAAATAAGTGTTAAATTTTGACAAAAAAATATTAGCTACAATTCAGGGAGATTTTAAATTCCTCTAAATTGATTTTTGACGTTAGATTCTGATTAAGCGGCCCAAAATACCTACTAGATCTAGTAAAAATTAAAAAAATTCGGTTTTTTTTAAATATTAAATTTTAAGGGTTGAAAGGGTTAAAATAAAGGTGTTACACTCCTCTAATTTGGTTTTTGACGTCAGATTCGGATGTAGTGGCCCAAAATACCTACTAGATCCATTCAATATTGCAAAAAATGTTATTTTTAATTTTTAACATACTATATAAAATCCGTTTTTATCAAAAATTGTAAAGTTTAAGATTATAAAATTGATCATTTTGGGTCAAACATAGTTTGTTGTTTGTCTCAGAGAGAAAGAGTTTGTGATGAAAATTGCAGTTTGGGGTGCTTGAAAGATGACACAAATTTAAAAAGAATGAGATCAACTAGAAGTGTTATGATTGATTAACAAGTTGAGAGTATTATTTGAAAGGGCAATAGCCCAAGAATTTCTATATCTTATGTAAATTGGAGCCCTGTATTTTTAGGTCCAAGAGGCCCATCGAAATAAACAAAAGTTATTTTGCATGTTTTATCAACATAATAAATCGATCCATAACTATGTAACGTAATTGCTTAAGAAAAAAAGACCTACGGTTTTTTATTCAAAAGGCAATTCGCCCTTATGATAATAAAACATCGAGCCTAAATACACTATGGCCATATTACGTTAAAATTTTTTAATAGGGTTGTATGCTAAAAATAAATAAAAAATTGTTTAATGAAAAAAATTAATTTTAAAGGAACTTGAAGCTTCATCTTTATATTTAAAAGCTGTTAATGTAACTGTTCGTAGTAATTTTTTTTGTAAATTAACTTATATTCATCTTGTTCGTATATTGAAAGTAACAGATGACATGCTTTGTGCTGGAAATTATTTTGCTGATGCATGTAATGGTGATTCTGGTGGTCCTGGTGTTATCAACGGAAAATTAGCAGGAATTATATCATTTGGATTAAAATGTGGATCTATGTATGCACCAGGTGTTTTAACAAGTGTGGATAAATATTATTCATGGATTATTGATAATACAGAAGATGACTCAAAATTTATTCGCCATTTCTCTCGTAAAAAAAATCTTATCCATTGAATGTTGTTTGTATTTGATTTTTATTAATTTTATAAAATTATTTTTAATTAAATTTAAGCTAATCTATAATTTGTAAATAGTAACAAAACAAGGTGTATACAACAGTAGTATTGTAATAGTATATTTTTATCCTAGGCTGTAAAAGTATAGAATGTCCTAGATCGCACATAAACCGCCATTCAAGGCAAAGCCGTGCTTTCTGGTCGATGAGAAGAAAAATCATAATTTTACCAAACAAGAACTGTTTTTAACCTACCAATATGTTAAGTATTTATGTAACAATAAATTTCAAATTTTAAAAATTTACCTAAAATCAACGAAAATATTTGGAGAACAGACGTATAAAATCAGTTTAAACAAATTTTTAAAGCCAGGTTTTTATATTTTCAAATTTCCCGTTTATAAATGAAAATCTGAGATTTAGATTCTTCGGGAAATATTAGACAGGCATGAAAATTAACTTTTTTTTTAATTACCAAAAATATGAAAATGGCTTCCAAATGTCGAAAAATAATCCAAGAAAGCGAAAAATTTTTAGGGAAGCCCATTTTTGTAAAAAAATTATTTTTGATAAATTCCGCGGCCCTTCAGTTGGTATGGAATTTTTCGTGTATATTCATTTTAAATTAATGAGCGTGAATTTAAAGGGTATGAAAAGTCATTAATTTCAGATACGCATACAAAGTAGGTACACGCAGAAGACCCAGGTATAGAGCAGTAAATGTGAAAAAAAAAATGAAATTTCGAAGCGTAGTTATATATTTACAAAAAGTTGCTTCTTTAAAAAAGCAAAACAGTACTTTAAATTATAACTAATAAAATGACATCTGTTGCCAATAACAAAATTAAATAATTTACTAAAAGAAATTTTATATTTAGTATTTTACTTTTAAAGATTGCTTACGTACTAGCACACGAGTATTGAACCGGATATTCAAGTTTTCTTTGGCTGCGGGTGTAACCTCTTTTTTTCATTTTGAAATTTAAGAATGTTAAATAAAAAGAAATCAAAGGTTTCCTCTATATCGATTAAAGCTTAATGTGTTCAATAATCCGTAAAATTGTCTATAACATTTATAATTGAAAATGTATGGCGAATTAAAAAGTACAAAATAGACTTGATACTAATTTGCTAAATATTTTATATGTGTTTACATATTGGCTCGATATAGGTATAATAAAAGACATTATCATTTTTTTTCTATTTATTTGTATATTACAACCATAAATTATCTCTTACATTATTTTATAAAAAAAAATCTCTTTATTTTTTTGTATACTCATCTAGCAAGTTAACCTCGACGTTTATAATAAACGATCTAACACTCTTTTTTTTGCATTAAAATTACGATTATATATAAATCCTTGACTTTTTTTTTCATTACAAAAAAAAATTACTGCAGTATTTAATATGTGTTTTTTTAAATAACACGCACGTGAAGATTTTTATGCATATAATCAGAACAAGTTTGTAAAAAAATTTTATTATGTCCCTTCTTTTTTTTTACTTTGGAAATCCGATTTAAATTCCATTTTGATTATTAAATTATTTTTTATAGTACTAGAAAGGGCTTTTATTTTTATATTTTTGGTTTAAAGACTGAAGTGAGTGTTGTAAAAAAATTGTCAGTTTTTTTTAGCTGATATGCGATTATAAAAAAGATTAAATTTAATCGAGACTTTTTTAGTGACATTTTTTAATTTATCATTTATTTTTTTTCTTTTTAAACTTGAGGATATTTTTTCATTAGCTTATTAATTTAATTGCTTTCTCCATAAAATGGCTTATAAAATAGTGCAAATAAAATTCTGCTTTCATTTAATATGTTTCGAATATGTTTAAAAAAAAACTTGCTTGAATGTTAATGTTTGAATAATTCCATCACGAATATAGTGCGTGATAAAGTCATATCAATTTGTTTACCAAATATTCCAATTTCAATATTTTTGGTTAATCAAAAATTTTAATAAAAAATTGATATATTTCATAAATTAAGTTGAAAATAATCTTAAAATAGGAGTTGTTTGGGAAATTTCAATGCATAATGATAATATCGTTAACGGCAATTTTTTCTATATCGCTAATAACATTATCGATTATTGAAAAAAAATTCGATAACCAATAATGGATTTAGCGGTTATTGAAAAATGGTTTTGATAACCATAATTGTTATATATTTGTTATATTAATTTTATCGGTTATTGAAAAAATTAGCTCTAATATAATATGCGTTAAACATAGTCTAAAAAAATTTTTAAATATTATCATCCCCGCAGCCAAAAAGTGCCACTTGATTAATACCGGCTGAGATTTTCATTAAAAATTAAATTTTTAAATTATTTCAAGACTAGAAACTCATGGGGAATTCAATTTTAGAATCATTTTTTACCAACAAACCTTCAGAAAATAAATACAAGGGGCGGAAACTTAAAAAACAAGCGATTTTAGCCCTGTTTTGCGGCCAAAGCGTGCCACCTTGACATAAGCCTTTACTATTCGTAAATTATTATGTTTTTTTTCTTGCTAATTATACCCAGGGGTTTTGGAGATTGCTAATTTCAAATATGAACTCAAAAAATTTATAACTGGTTTGTGAAACTACATAACCAACATGCATGGTACATGTTTACTCATATCAATCCTGAAATATATACTATCCTAAGTCCATAAACTAAAAGTAATCTAAGTTGTTATTGTTATCCTGATCAGGCCCTGACTCCCACTTCAAATTATTTTAAGTCCCTAAATCGAAAATATTCTAAGTCCATTTCACCCCCCCCCCCTAAAAACGTCACTTTTTCACCCCTCCTCTGTCGAGCAAAACTTTTTCAAATACCCCATCCAATGAACATGTTCTATGTTAAAAAAAATCATAAAGTTTCATCTAGGGGTGGAAAATTGGGGTAAAAAGGGGTGGAAAATCAATTTTTATAAAAGGCTTTATTTTTACTTGAAAAACTATACCAGGGGGTTATCGAGGTTGCTTATTTCAAATATAAACTCCGAAAAATGCTAAAATTTCATACAGGGGTGGAAAACTAGGGTGAAAAGGGGTGAAACATCGATTTTTATAAAAGCCTTTATTTTTACTTGAAAAACTATATCGGGGGTTTATCGAGGTTGCTGATTTTAAATATAAACTCCAAAAAATTATGAAACTTCATTTAGGGGTGTAAAATTGGAATGGAAAGCGCACTTGCGAGAAAAATTTTTTTGAAAATTTTATTTAACTTCCTCAAAAATAGGGGCATTTATGAAAAGTAATTTTCCGCCGTTTTTCACCCCAGTTTTTCACCCCAGTTTTCCCCCACAAAATGAAGTTTCATCATTTTTCGGAGTTTATATTTAAAAATTTTAGTTCTGCAAGTAAAAATAGTATTTTATAAAAATCGGTTTTTTACCCCATTTCACCCCAGTTTTCCATCCCTAGATGAAATTTTAGTATTTTTCGGAGTTCATATTTGAAATCAGCAACCTCGATAATCCCCCTGTTATAGTTTTTCAAGTAAGAATAAAGCCTTTTATAAAAATCGGTTTTTCACCCCTTTTCACCCCAGTTTTTCACCCCTGGATGAAATTTTATCATTTTTCGGAGTTTATATTTAAAATAAGCAACCTCGATAACCCCCGATATAGTTTTTCAAGTAAAATAAACTTTTATAAAAATTGGTTTCTCACCCCTTCTCACCCCAGTTTTCCACCTCTGGATGAAATTTTAGCATTTTCGGAGTTTATATTTGAAATCAGCAATCTCATCTACATCATGTACTCGAATTTTGGGCGGTCAGATGTGGTCTATAAGGGTTTTTTGGGTCGCTGATCAAGAATTTCGAGTTTTCTACGAAAAGTTAAAATTTCACCCCTTAGTTAGCAAAAAATACCCCTAAAAAGGGGGTGTTTTTGCTATTTTGGCACTTTAAGCGTTCAGAAACGGTTTTAATGGGTTTTTGGGTCGCTGTACAAGAATTTTGGGAATTTTTTGTTAAAAATTATTTTCTCACCCTTAAATTAACAGAAACTACCCCTCAAAGGGGTGTTTTTGCTATTTTCGCATTTTTCAGTGTTAAGATTCGGTATATATAGGTTTTTGGGGCGCTAATCACGAATTTCGGGGGAATTATTTATTAAAAGTTAATTTCTCACCCTTAAATTAGCAAAACTACCCCTAAAAAGTTGTTTTTGCTACTTCCACTTTTCTACTACCATTGTTGAACAGCGACCCAATAAACCCATGTAAACCGAATCTTAACACTGACAATGCGAAAATAGCAAAAACACCCCTTTTATGGGTACTTTCTGTTAATATAAGGGTGAGAAATTAATTTTTAATAAAAAATACCCCGAAATTCTTGTTCAGCGACCCAAAAAATCCATTAAACCCGTTTCTGAAGGCTGAAAGAGCGAAAGTAGCAAAAACACTTTTTAGGGGTAGTTTTGCAAATTTAAGAATGAAAAATATTTTTTAAATAAAACTTTCCCCAGAATTCGTGATCAGCGACTCAAAAAACCTATTGTAGACCAAATATGGTAGAGGTAGGTGATTATACGACCAAAACCGTTTTTTGACTGGAGTATAAAGCCTTTTATAAAGATTGATTTTTCACCCCTTTTCACCCCAATTTTCCACCCCTAAATGAAGTTTTAGTATTTTTTGAAGGTCATATTTGAAATCAGCAACCTCGAAAACTCCCCGATATAGTTTTTCAAGTAAATATAAAGCTTTATTTAAAAATCGATTTTTCACCCCAATTTTCCACCCCTAGATGAAACATAATGATTTTTTTGAGTTCATATTTGAAATTAGCAACCTCGAAAACCCCCGGATATTAATTAGAAGGAAAAAAACATAACATTTTACGAACAGTAAAGACTTACGTCAAAGTGGCACGTTTTTGCCGCAAAACAGGGCTAAAATCGCTTGTTTTTTAAGTTTCCGCCCCTTGTAGATATTTGCTGAGGGTTTGTTGGTAAAAAATGATTCTAAAATTGAATTCCTCATGAGTTTCTAGTCTTTAAATTTAAAAATTTAATTTTTAATGAAAATCTTAGCCGCTTTTAATCAAGTGGCACGTTTTGGCTGCCTGGGCGGTAATGGGTTAAACTTACTTTTTATTATTAAACTGATTTTAACATGGAACATGTTTATAGGGAGGGGGTACTTCAGAACTGGAAAATTAAGGGGGGGGGGGGTCAAATTTGTCCTTTTTAAGGGGGGGGGGGTCAAATATGTCCTTTTTAAGGGGGGGGGGGTCAAATGGGACTTAGAATATTTTCGATTTAGGGACCTTTGGTGCAGAAGTACTTAGGGAGCATTGGTGCAGAAGTACCTAGGGAGCATTGGTGCAGAAGTACCTAGGGACCTATGGTGCAGAAGCCCCTAAAGACCTTTGGTACAGAAGTACCTAGTGACCTACGGTGCAGAAGTCTCTAAAGACCTTTGGTGCAGAAGTACTTAGGGAGCATTGATGCAGAAGTCCCTAAAGACCTTTGGTGCAGAAGTACTTAGGGAGCATTGGTGCAGAAGTACCTAGGGACCTATGGTGCAGAAGTCCCTAAAGACCTTTGGTGCAGAAGTACCTAGGAACCTATGGTGCAGAAGTACTTAGGAAGCATTGGTGTAGAAGTACCTAGGGACCTATGGTGCAGAAGTCCCTAAAGACCTTTGGTGCAGAAGTACCTAGGGACCATTGGTGCAGAAGTCTCTAAAGACCTTTGGTGCAGAAGTACTTAGGGAGCATTGGTGCAGAAGTACCATGGGACCTTTGGTGCAGAAGTCTCTAAAGACCTATGGTGCAGAAGTACTTAGGGAGCATTGGTGCAGAAGTACCTAGGGACTTATGGTGCAGAAGTCCCTAAAGACCTTTGGTGCAGAAGTACCTAGGGACCATTGGTGCAGAAGTCTCTAAAGAACTTTAGTGCAGAAATACTTGGATATAAATATTGATATTATGAACAGAATAGATACTTTATTATCAGTGTTAGTTATTAGTGAACATGTTCCATGCTCGTTGGTTGTGTAGTTACACAAACCGGTCATAAGTTTTTTATCAATAGCCACAATCCTGCGGTCCCAATCGTCCTATTCTGTTACCAGGTTACCACCGTTTACCCGCATATTATACATTAAAAAAACAAAAATATGCGTAAAGTTTAGGACGATTGAGGCTGTAGAATGATGGCTATTAATGAAATTCAGCTTAATAACTATTCCTTTACATTTTTGCACAATATTAAACTTTAAAATAAAAATATTACTGTAGTTTAAAAAGCGCGAGTAAATGGCAGTAGAAGATTTTGAATTTTCTGATATTAGAAAGTGGTTACCCTTTCAGGAGATTTTTAAAAAATTAAAAAATATATTTTTTCATTCTACCAGGACTATAAAGAAAATTTCAGGATGGTATACTTTTTGTATGTTCAAAAACCGATTTTCGAAAAATTCAAAATTATATTTCAGGGTGTATAGAGGCCCTAAAAGCCAAAAAAATTTTCATAGGCAAAAAAATTTTCCAGTCTATGAGCAGAGCCTATTATCTGTTTATGGGTCAGAGAAATTGAAAAAAATCTAAAAAACATTTAAAAAAACGGTTTCTTAGGTTTTCAGGGGCCTACCGTGGCCTAGAGGTCTCACTCTAACGGGAATTAGTGAGTTTTTTGATAAACTTTTGGATGCAACTACTAAGGTTAGTGTTATTTTTGAGAAATCGACATAAACTATAAATTATTACTGAAAGATCGACTTAAAGTGTTTATTAAAAAATTTCCCAAATCTGAAAATTCTGGTTATTAAGCGACATAAAATTTAAAAGGTAGTTATTGCTTGAATTATAAGCATGGGCGGTTTTTTTAACAAATTATTAAAAATAAGTTTGGTTAAGTATGCATGAAATAAGATAAAATTGCAGTTTCAAAATGTGCTACACAAGGAAACATAAGACGCAAAAAATCTTCTTAAAAAACCGGCATACTTTGAAGTCAGATCTTTTTCCAAAATGTTTCACTCATTCATACTAATCAGTGCGATTTGACTGGAGTAAAATTAATTAAATCATCTTTAAGCATTGCAATCGAACACACGAAAATTACATTAATTTAAAAGTTACCCAAAATTTGCCCCTTTTTAAAAAATTAAAGTTTTTATAAAAGTGGTTATCAATGAAACAGGTGTTTTGAAATAAAAAATGAACAAAATTATAAAATTCAGAGTAAGTTATATAAAAAAGATTTAATTTGAATTTGATAAAATTGTTGATTTTGTAAAATAATAAAAATGTAATGTACTCGTTTGAAATTATATATTATAATTTTATGCAAGTGCTCTATAAAAATTTATATTAAAAATTAGAATACAAGAACAGGTGACGTTAAGTAAAATATGCATGAGTAGACACTGTTGAGGGTGAAAAAAAAGAAAGGGTAGGTATAAGGTGCATTTAACGATCCCAAAAATAAAAATTTTAATAACTTTCTGTATTTGTGTGTGAAACAACGGTAATTTCCGTTCCCCTGGGCTTTTAATATACGCGTTTATTAAATAAAATAACTATTTTGCATAATATTAATTTATGTGGTTTTTTAATATATGACTAATGATGAGAAAAGTTCATTGTTACTTTTTTAAAAGTTTTTTTTTTTAAAGCGAGTCTTTTAGGTAATTTTAGAATATTATGATTTAATTACATTTTTTATTATTATAGTTGTTTTAATAACCGTGTTATTCAGTCTTTTGCATAGAAAATTAAAATTACGTTGTAATGAAAAAGATTTTCCTGCAATTATTTGCAAAATTAAAAAAATTTTTTAAAAATGAAATTTAAACTTAAATATCCCGGGTAAATTATAAGTTTATAAATTTTGTTACATATAATTTTTAAATAATTTTTAATTTAATATAATGTGTTACGTATATATATTAGCCTGAGAATTATTTATCTTAAAGTAAATTGATTCACGATAACAGATTAAGGAACCTGAGATTTGCAAATTTTCAGCTTGTTAAGTTAAAAAGTTGATACAGACATCTCTTCGTATTCAAGGTAGTTAAAGAAAAAAAAGGTTCTGCGAATTCATAATCTTTGTTTAAAAATTAAACTATCTTTTTTAAATGACTACCTAAAAAATCAATTTAATAAATGATTTTTATTTAAAATATTTTATTGCAACTTTTTTTGAGATAAAACATAATTGCAGTTTTAAAATTGGAGACTTGATCAGTAAATTTTAAATCTATATGACAAGTAGAATATTTTAGTGGTAATTTTCAGAATTCAAATATAGAAACGACACTCGCATTTTTTAGACTATTCGTTTAATATAATTTACTACACTATTAAGGAAAAAAATTTTTCTAGTATAACAGAAAATCTTGATGTATCACGCTTTATTTAGCATAAATCTAACTGTAAAACAAACTAAATTCTGTTCCCATCAAAGATCGTGTAAACTGAGATTATTTACTGTTTTTGCACTAAAGATGAATCTCATTAAATTTATTTTTATCCAAATAAACATTTTTTTTTTAATTTACAAAAAAAAAAACAATTACTTTAAATATTTTAATTGATAAATAAATTATTCAAAGATAATAAGCATAGAATTTTTTTAAAGTTCATTTTGAGGAAAAATATATCAAATTTAAAAATTATTTATTTGGGAAAAATCAAAAAATAATTGTTTTAATAATTAAGGGTAGTTTTCTCGTACGAAACCACTGTATACAGTCGTTCAAACAGTAAGTGTCGAAAGTCCTGTAAACAGTTTTTCACGACAAACAAACACTGTATACAAAACATTTTATTTTTTTTTTCAAAGTCAATTACTAATTAGCAGGTAAGAAATAGGCCTGTCATATGAGGAACTTGTTCAAGGGTATGATATGCTACTCAGAGGAACAAAATAACCCAAATGGGTAAAATGGGCCCATTAGGGCCAAAATATAATACTATTGTAAACATTGATTCCTAGGGGTGTAAATGGACTTTAGAGGGAAAAAATGGCTGCCACTTGATAAAATAAATATTAACAGATAAAATTAGCTATTCATGAAACCATTAGGCCCAATCGGGCAAAAATACAATCATGATGTATAAATTGAACCCCAGGGTTGAAAATAGACAGTAATGGATAAAAATAGCCATCCAATTTTTAGGGGTCCGAGGGGTAACTTATACATCAGGATTTGATTTTAGCTCAATTAGACCATGCAGGTCCCACAGTAGCTGATTTTGCTGGATGGTGTTTATTAAAATGGAACATGTTTATAGACAAGGGGGTACTGCAAGCATATCATTTGGGAGGGGGGGGGGTCAAATGGACTTAGGATGATTTCGATTTAGGGACTTAGAAAAATTTCGATAAAGGGTTCTAGAATAATAAGAATTTTAGTAGCTAAAAATTTTTTTTTTAGCTTAAAATTATAAACACTTCAAGATTCAGAATATACATTTAATCATGTTCCATGTTCGTTGGTTGTGAGTTCGCAAACCGTTTGTAAGTTTTTTTATCATATTTGGTACATTTTCAACTCTCAGAGTCCATAAACACGCCTGAAAATAAACTTTTACACCAGGAATTTACTTTATTCCGATTGGGCCCAATAGGTTCCTTCCAATTAAAAATATTATTGAAAAAAAAATGAATTTTCTTCCTTTCTATATTTTATTTTTCTATTTTAACGACCGCGAGAAATTTCTTTTAGTTAGTTTTTTATAAAAATTTTATGGGCCAAAAAAAAGATCCAGAATGAGCAGAATATTTGAAAAAATGATAAAAACGAATAACAAGAAATACATTAATATGAGTAAATAAATTTATGAATTCATGAGGCGTATTTTACATAAAATAAACGAAAATTGACTGAAAGCTTTCTTTTCTTACATTATACGAACGTAATCCTAACTGTTTAGGACAGCATTCCTTGGTAATATCTTTTGATGGCATTTTCAAAGGCACCTGTTCCCATCAAGCAGAACTTATATACTTATACTTTTGTTTAAAATAGTGGGGGTATCATCCATATTACCGGCGAAAGTCACAAGTCACAGCTTATTATGGGTCCGTTTTTTCCTATGGTTTTTTCCACTCTCTGGAGGATATACAACCTGTATTTGTATATTTAATACAGCTATACCACGACTAATAAATGCTTGTGGTCTTTTTTGCATTTTTGCTGCTTTTAATACATAATAATCTATGTATTTATTCATTGTAAAATGAACCTTGACATAGGTTACTATTAATGTCGTTTTTCTTTATTAAAATAGAACGGGATGTTATGCCTCAAAGAATATTTATATTTTCTTTTCTTTTCTTTGCAGAATTTATTGTATCCTGTCTAAAATATAAATATATATATATATTTGAGAAATTTTCTATTTCTTGAATTATTATAGGTATTTTCTTTAGTAGTTTTTACAGTTGGTTAAAAATTTTTTTAAAAATTTAATTATATTTTTTAATGACATTTTTTCATCCTAAAACTGCTTATTTTTTATTTAATTTAATCTTTTTCATTTTTCTGTCAACTTTCGTATTTTGAAAATTATGCTGGGAAAATTTAATTCGCATTTGCAAAATTTCGTGTAAACGTGACCTAAATTAGAGAAGGCGTTCATCAGATTCGGTCTAAAATACTTTGCCCAACATATTTATGTTTGAGTTATGAAGAAAATTTTTGTAATTTTCAGGTTATCAAGGCCAGTCTTCGAATTTTAGCAACAATTTTAATTAATTTTACCATCTTTTTGGAATATACGACTATATTTTAATATTGTTTAAAACGATAAGTAAATCTGCAACAATCGTATCAAAAAATATTTTTGAATTTCGTTTAAAATGTTCCATTTTTTGCAAATTACTGCATCGAGTATATACAGTCGAATCACTTCAGAGTTTCTGAAATTCCATAATCTATATCAAAATTGTTTCTATTCTTTACTTTTCATTGAACAGTCAAAGTTCCAGCACAAAATTGAGCATAGAACAAAAAAATCCATAGAAAACTCAAACTCACTGCCCCAGAGAGTACAGTCGATTAATTTTCGACCCAGTTAAAAATTTTTATGACGAACGTTAAAAATAAATACACACGGAAATGTATTAAAAAAAATAACTTTGCGTAAAAATTAATAATAACATATTTAGTCTAAACAAAAAAACGTTTTGTTATATAATTATTACATTCAATAAAATTTTTCTCACAAATATGCAATATGTTACATTTTGTTAAGAAGTAAACAATAAAAAACATAATGGGAAAAGTGCATAAATCAAAATTTTACATTATCTAACAAATTATTATAATCAGATTTATTTTTATTAATAATAATTAGTGATCTAAAAAAAGTAAAACAGAAAATAATCATAATATAAGTAAATGCATTAAGTAAATTCTTTTATCAAAGATTCTAAAAAAATTATAAAATGTATTTACGTCATAAATTATATATGAAAAAAAAATTTTTTTTAACACTTTTATAAATACCAAAGTACGTATACATAATGAAGGATTTTAATTACAAGGTGTATGTCATGATATTTTAATTCAACTTTTAATATGCAATATAAATAATTATATGCTTAAAAGTTTTGAAAAAGGAAAAATATGTTTTATAAGATTATACAAGAAATAAAATGTTATTTATAAATTGACATTTTTAATATTATGTATAAAGACGTTATTTGTAACCATTAAAATGATTAATGGATTATTCGTTGAATGATTCTGATATTTTTATGTGTCCATTAATTATAGGTTTTTGGGGTAGTTGTCGTCAGTAAATAATTTTGCAAGGGACCGATCAATCAATTATTATTTATTTAGAATGACAAATTTTTCTCAAGAGCAATGTTAAACTATACAAGCTTATTTTTATTTTATCATGGAACATGTTCATTTGAATAGATATTTGAAAAAGTCTAGCTGGGCAAGGGGAGGGGAACTTAGAATAATTTGAATTGAAAGTCAGGGCTTGATCAGACTTTGATAAGAACGAGAACTTAGAATACTTTTGGTTTATGGACTTAGGATTATTTATATTTCAGGACTTATTGTAATTTCGGTTTTTAGATTTATTACTGTTGGTTGCGTGAAAACACAAACCAGTTATAAGTTTCTTTAATTAAATATTAAGAAGGAAATTTTATTTAAAAAAAAAGTTATTATCTCCTTTTTTTATATTTTCAATTGCAAAAAATAATAATAAAATGAGATTGTAACAATAAATTAAGTCTTAAAATTGAAAATAATTTTGAAATTGGCAAAAGAAAAACTATAAAGTATAAAAAAAACGTAAATGTTATTAAAATTATAGAATTGAAAATTTAAAAGTTAAAGAGTAATTTTTTTTATCTCAATCTCGTACATCAAATTACATGTCGAAGAATAAAAAAAACGATCAACAGACAGAATGGTTAAAAATAAAAAAAAAAGTATTCTAAAAATCAAAACTTTTTCTTTTATACCCAAAGAGAGAAGCTCTCAGGTGGATCCACATTATATTATAACCAACAGGTTCATGTAATATCTTAAAGACTTTAGGCCAATGCCCTTTGTATGTGCACGCGTGAGACTCTTTTTACCTATACCATTGGTTTAGTACAAAAAAAAAATTCGTCTAATTTTTTTCCCCTTCTAATGTTTAAATATGGTTACACACAAAATTTTTAATTTTTTCTTTTCTTTTTACTCTTAATTTTTTTTATGACAATTTATTTTTCTCATCATTATAATATTTGCTTTTATTAAGAGAAACTAAGGATTTTTTATGTTTCTTTTAGATTGATTGCTTCTTTAGAAAAAAAATTGTTTTACATACTATGAAGAATTTAATTAATACAGGTAATAAATATTTATTTATAGGTAAGTACTGGAATTTATTTTTTCAATAAAATAATTTTTTATTTTTTCAGGTAAATACACGTACGGTTTTTAAAACAACATAATCCCATAAAGGTGGTCGTTAAAAAATTATTGCTTATGGGAAAAAAAGTAGTTAGTTTTTGAAAAATTCCAGAAAGAATAGTCAAATAAAAATTAATTTATTTATTTTTCTTTTAATTTTTATGCATTTTCAATTTAATTTAAATAGTGAAATTCGTAATATTTTCTTAAACGTTGCATAAAAAAAATCATAAAAAAATATATTTTCTCCACACATGACAAATAAATACTAAATTTTTTATATCATAAATTAAAACAAAAATAAAAATATGCAATATATTATTAAGTAATACAGTAAAATATAAATCTATTTTTAAAATTAATGATTTAAATATTACAATTTTTAATTATGAAAATGAATATTCCATTAATTTTTTGAAAGTATCTATTTTATATGGACTGATCCATTTAAAATATACAATACTGCTCTTTTAGTAACTGGATTCAGCTACTAAGTAAACTCATAATTACAAATAGTCACTGTAGATCAAAACCTTACACTTTTGTTTATTGAACTAACAAATTTATTAGAAAATTTGAAAAAAAAAATGGCAAAACCTGAATAGCAAAAATAGAAATTAATGGCGTATTTAAATTGTTAGGAAAATACTACCAGGAAGTATCACTTAGTAACCTAGGTTTTTAACTATAGGATTTTTAGATTTGTAATATCTGAGACCTAGATACTCAAAGATACTATTACTCGTACTACTAATAACTATTTTGTAGGCTAAAATTTCCCTGGCTATTTAATTGTGAGGTTAATTTTTATATTTTTAGTAACTTACCATTTTCCACATTTTGCAAAAAAAGCAAATTTATTGAAAATTGTTGTTGCAATGCCATAGGGACATTTGAGTTAATGATTCTGTGCTTACCTAATAGTACATTTTTGGCTAATGGTGCAAAAGAAAAAGAATGCCTTAGATGGCCTTTGACGGTAATGAATGTGGGATCTGGTCCAATCTTTTCTTTTCTCCCTTGGTTAAAAATGTACTATTTAAGTATGGAAAGTGTTAAGATAATGTGAAAAAAAAATCCAATTTTTATTTGCTTTTGCGCCAAAACTGCCCAACCGATGAAAAAATTTTTTTTATAGCTTGATAAACTCCTTAAAAGTTTACTTAATACCCTAATTAATTATTTTTTTTTATCTGCGAGATAAAAAGATTCAATATCCGTAATAAGTAACAAGGGTAGATACCTTAAAATCTTGTTTTTTGTGCTTTTTGCAATTTAAAGTATAAAAAGCACATTTTCTTCTTTAAAAGAGGGAAAATTTCAAATTTTAGAAAAAATAATAATTTTTGAAAAACCAAATTTCAGTTTGCTCGGCATCCCTTGAGACACAGGAAGAGAATATTACCTTGAATCAAGCAAATGAAGTTGATTTAAAGTAAATCAATAAAGTATCAAACTGAAAATTATGAAGTGATCGACACTTTAAACTTTTACTTAATGTTGAAGTATATGCCTCTGAGGGGTAATTTACACTTCAGGTGGATTAACCCATATAATAATATTGGATTTTTAATATTAAATCTCTAATACATCAAATGCAATATAAATCAATTTCAAATACATTTTTCATATTGATATATATGATTTTTTATTTATACAAAACATCAAAAAATTTTGAAAACGTATAATTGGAAAACATATATTTTAATGATTTTTTTTTCTTTTTTTTTATTGCAAAATTATAAATTTTCATCATTAGAGACTTATATATATCGCACTATTAAAAAAAAAAAGTATGTATAACAGAAGTTTAGAAATGTTAATTGCATTTAATGATTGATGATTCACAAATGTGAATTACTAGGTATTGCACCAGTTCCTTTTATTTTCCTTTTTTTTATTTTTGTTCTTATTATTTTTATCCTTCCTTTTTTTCATGTACACACATAAGTAAACATATATAAGTTAAATTATATTGCGTGAGTTTTTTATAACAAGAATTTTTATACCAACGAAAAAAAAAACTTGCGTGAAGAAACATAACAAATTTTTAAAAGTAGAATTTTAAAAGAAAGATTTTATAATATGGGGTGTTGAGGAAATCCGTGATGAATTATTAAGTATTACGAAGGATATTTTTTTTAAATAATTATTTTTTCTTATGTAAACAAAATTATTATTTTGTGTGATAAATTTCGATTAAAAAAAAAAAAGAAAAATAAAATAATTATATGATAAATAAAACCGACTGTTATTTTATTTTTTTTTTTATGTAATTACGTTTTAACTGGTATTAATGGAGATAATATTGTTATTAACTTTCTTTTTTTTTTTTTTTAATTTATTTTGTCTAAAAAAGTAAAATTTTTTTATTAAAAAATAGGAATGGCATATAATAGAATATTTTATTATCAAGGATAAAAAAAAATTTATTGTAATATAAGAAAAATGAAAATAATATTTATGAATCATAATAATGAAAAAAAAAATTTATGCTAAAGTTCTTCTATTTTCATTTAAATTTAAAATTTTTAAATCATAAAAAACACGTTTTTCTTGGTTATTAATAGTCAATACTACTTATTTTTTTATTAAAACTTCTAAGTATGAAAGTTTTTTAAAAAGTATATGTGTAACTTTAAATCTGAGATTATTTATAGTAACATGTTATTTTTCTAGGAAAATTTTTCTGAATTCGATATTTTTTGCTCAAAGAAGGTCATCAAATACCTGAAAACTCAAAAGAAAATTTGGGAAAATTCGCACTTGTTACGTTATTAGGAGGTCAAGAAAGGTTGATCGCATCAAGTTAGGAATAGCATCAAAATAAATATTATGATGTAAGCTAGTAAAAGACCACTTGATTTCCATAAGAAATACAGAGAAAAATTATGCAGTTATTTTTTATAGAACTAATTAAAGTCGCAAATTGAATTGGATTCCTGAGCAAAAGCTATTCCCGAATAAGTATAGTGATTTGGCCCCCGAAACCAAACCTAACCTAAATTCCAAAAGTTATCAAAATTTACTGATTCCCGTTGCGATGGAATTAGACCTTTAGGCCACGACAGTCCCCTAAAAACCTAAAAAATAACGTTTTTTGGGGGCTTTTTAGGTTTTATTTAATTTCTTCGACCCATAAAAAGATAATACTCCGCTCATAGGCCAAAAACCTTAATATTCCACCATTATTCAAATTTTTTTTTGGCCTTTAGGACCCTTTTAAGACCTTAAAAAATAATTTTGCATTTTTCGAAAATCGGTTTTTTAAACATAAAAAAAATATGCCATCCTTAAATGTTTTCTTGTGATGAAAAATTATATTTTTTAACTTTTTCGAAAATCTTCTAGGGGGGAGTAACTTTCTAAAACCCAAAAATTCAAAAAAGACCACTGCCCTTTCCCCGCGCTTTTAAAATTGTCGTAAATTTTTATGTTAAACAAATTATTTTTGTACCAAAAATGTAAAAGCATAGTTATTAAACTGATATTTATCAATAGCCATTATTCTGCAGTCATAAAAAAATGTAGGTTTTTAAAATTTTCAATCACGGAACTTTTAATCAGGAAGCCTATTGCTATTCCAAATTTTTCATAATTTAAATTTATTCCTTATGATTTGGCGTATATGCAAAAATGTTATTAAACAGGGTTATCAAGTTTAATGGTAACAAAAAAACCTTGTTTTTGGAAACTATGACTTGTTTTCTTAGTCAAAAAGAATAAATATTTCGAAAAAGTAGTAGGTTCCCTTAACAGCAGGATAGTATATTAAAGATCGGAGAAAAATAATTAGGTCAATACATAATAATTAACGATGTCAGTATATTTTTGATTGAATCGATTTACTGTGCGGAGGGGTGGGTAGTAAAAACCAATTGTACGTGGAGAACTAATTTTTTTTACTTCAGACAACCCCTAGAGAAAGAGATATCAACTCTTAAATAAGAGAGTATTTCAAATAATTTCGGAATGAATTTTATAATATTACTGACGTAAAAAATTTATTATTATACATTGAAAATTATTATAACCTCACTGTAAAAAGTAACTTTCTTATATTAACAAAAAAATTAGAACTTTTTCAAAAAATTAGTAAATGTTCAAAAAAAATTTGCTAATATTCGAAAAAAATCGTATATTTACTAAATTTAGTATATTAACGAAAAATTCGAGTATTCTCGATTTTTTTGTGAATCTGCAAGAAAAATTGATAATTTGAAAAAAGTAAATATATAATCAAATATTGCTGTATCTGTCTCTGTACTGAAAAGGAATGGATTTTATAAGTAAAAGAAAAGCTGAATATTTTAATGTATTAAAAGTCTAAACTGTATGTATTTTGATTCATTCTTTTCATTTTTTACAAAGTTTGCAATCATTTAGGGATCAATACCCTTATTTAAATAGTTTGTGGGTAAAAAAGGACTCTAGAAAAGAGAAATGAAAATAGCGACCCAAATATTTAAGATTAGATAGGTGAGATTTTCAGACCAAAAGATTCAGTATTTTATTTAGTTGTAAAACTTTACAAATACTTACTAAAGACTTCCGAGGGAGGGTTATAAGGGCAAATACATGCGTATTTGACTTTTTTCTTCTTCTCTCGGGGGTTCTCGAGGGAACATAATAAGTTTCTTTTAAAATTTTCTGAAAATGTACCCCACTTTAATAGTTGATATCTGATTCGTAAGGGTTGTAGATAAAAACGGGCTTCAGAAATGCAAATAACAATCCTAACTACTTACTTGCCGACTTATTTAACCTAAAGTGTATGGCAAACACGCATTCACATCCAACAATTTGTTAAGCAAAGAAGGTCTTAATCAAGAACAACCTTATACGTTGTTTTTGGAAAAATGCGACATGGATACATCAAACGAATAAGTATAGAAATCCTTTACAAACTATATAAAAATAACACGATATTTAACGAGATTACTTTAACAGGCTAACAGCACCCTACATTAAAGTATCGCCTAAACTTCCAGCTACAATCATAAAAATTCCGGGATGGAATTGCGAAAAGAAAAGAGAGGCTTCTGAAGAACCAAATAATGCAATAAAAAAGGCGAAAAAAGATCAGCCTAAAATAAAGAGCGTTTATGTACTGAATACGCAAGAAAAAAAGAAGATGGATTTGCGTAGATAAAACATTATAGAGGACGATACCGATTCGCAAGAAGAGTTGACGAAGGAGATTTCAGGCCTGTCATTCGACAAAGAAACGGTCAACGAACTACTGCCAAAAATAATGTAATTTACCAATAAAAATTCTCACCAATATACCTTTAATACATTTTAACTTTATTTTCAGAATTCCAGACATAATACAAGTTACCGAAGAAAAACTAAAATCTAGAAAAATAAAGAACGTCGAAGAATTAACACCGGCAAGCAGATTCATTTTCAATAGTAACTCAAGACAAGTTAAGGTCGAAACAGCAAGAACAAAAGATATACCTGTAAGAAAAAACGAAGCGGATTCCTTCGTATGCGTAACGAGGACCCTGGAAACATGGGATTTCACCGGTGAATGGAATCTGTCGGTCAAAAAAAAGAAACTCCATGTGGTCTGAAAACGTTAAAACCTACATGATTCTCGACCTCTCGAAGGAAGAGACATCTACAGAAGCGACAGCCTTCAGTTGGTTCGATTATTACTTAGGTGGAGAAGGCAAAGAAACAATAAGAATTCTTTAGGCTACAAAGATCAAGGCGAAAGTAAGAAAAGTTGGTTTCAATTTCCTCGCTCACATCGTAAGATCAGCGCTCGATAAATTAGACGCGCTGAGCAGAACATTATCGGCAGGTAGTAACCAATTTACCTACGGCGATCACAATCTGGTGAGAATCTTCGAGTGGAAACAATTTGCCAAAAACATAAGCGAAGAATTAAAGAACAAAAATAATTTATTTTGGCAATTGGAATCTGAAGTGATCCATCTATTTTTTATAAGCTCTAACCACGGTTTACAAGCCGAAGGCCCAGAAGCCCTGGAACAAATAATCCAGGATACCAAATTAAAAACCGACCATGAGGACATTATGTTGTTCGAAGTTCATTTTGCAACGACACTGTATCCAAACGCAAACGAAGGTCTTACCCTGTGCCTGGATACGGCGGAAAGTTAACTGATCAGCGTCGACAACAGAACAAGAATAAACCGATATCCAAACGCTTTTATGAGAGGCTACGGAGGAATGACGTAAGAATAACATTTTACCGAAATTCAAAAAGATACCTAATAATATAAATTCTTTTAATTTCAGCGTAATTTTCCCAGAACCGAAAGTCAAGAGACACGTGAGCATTTATTCACCGGACTTCAAGGCACTGCTCAAAAGGCGATTGTGCGATTTACCAACGATTTACGTGGGTCTCTATGAGTAAGTAGAAAAGATAAACGTAATGTAGTAACTTTACCGCGAGGCCGCGCAATCCGGCCAGAAGAGAAGCTATACACCAAAGACATAAATAGAATAATACGCTACATAAGAAAATGCGAGAACGGCTACGACACTAGCAAAAATTTACTAAACGAAGATGCCAAAGTTATAAATAATTGGTCGCATCACATTGAGACAACTTTCAGTGAACACATTGAAGTGTTAGAAAATTTGCAGCATCTAATAGACAGTCGCGCGCATTACACATTTGACTACGGTATATTCAAGAGACTTTACTTCACGGAAACAAATTTGTGTGCATTTTATTTAGGTAATTATACAATATCTTTTTAACAACCCTTAAAACATTATTTATTAATTTTCAACGATTTCAGGACACACAGTACCAAGGAGAGATTATGACTACCGACTATTCATGAGTTACGTCAAAGCAAACGTCATTCGATTTTACGGCGTCAGCAGAAACACCGAGCGCATGACTGTTCTAAACCATTATTTAGATAGGGACATCTTAACGGAAGACGACGGAAATACGATAGAAAACGAATGGCTAGATGACTTTCAAGCCCTAGCAGAATTTGGTTACCAAATCATTAACTTCGACAACAAACTAGAAATTGAGTTCAATTTCGATTACAGATCCTGGGGCCCACTACAGGAATATCTTTTTGAAATTGTTTCTTCACTATAGTATAGTAACAATGACAACGGTTAGAGTCACCGAAAATTTTTTTGAAAATTTTCAAGACTACTTTAGACATAATCGCCGACCATAGAACTGACAAAAGATAACATAGATAGATTGATTAAAAAGAACTAAGAGAAAACGCAAAAAATCATTTTTATTGGACATATGGTGCCTTTGGACATCTACAATGCAATAAAAAAGAAACAACGCCTTTAGCCTGCTTTTTGTACAACATGTTCCGAATGGAACACGGCTCAATGGAAGACGAGAGGGAATTCAACACGTTGGTATCGCAAAGCGTTCAATATTATCCAATGCGATTGCTTCTCTACAAATTACCACCGAGACATTGGCAACTTAACGTCACCGACTTAACAATGGCGCATAGTACTGGTGTTGACGCACTAAATTTTAATTCAAGATTCACTTTAGTGCAATCGCGATTGGAAATAAATACAATTCAGTTTTTGTTAACGAAAAATTCAAGTGAACACGAACAGTCATACAGGTGTTAATAGGTTAATATAATCCATGGAAAAATTCGAAGGAATTTTCAGAGAACCACGAAGGTCATTAATTCGCTTCTGAATTTAGTTTAAAGCTTTGTTACCCAAAGCTGGCATAATTTTATGAAAATTTTTTATTGGTTTTATGCCATTAAAATTAGATAGAAAAAATAGTTTTAAAAAATATTTTTAAAATATAATAAATATTTTAAAAAAATACTTTTAACTTTTTTTAAAATTTCATCAATAATTTAAATAAGTTATTTAATGATAATAATTATAACACTCAAAGGGACATGCTTTAAACCTCATACTAATAAAACTTAACCTGCATGAAATCTTTTATGTTTAAAATAAAACATCTATAACTATGATTTTGAAACTAATCGTCCAGAGTTTTTTTAAATTCAACAATTATAGGCTCTAAGATTTAAGAGTATACAACTTTTCGAACATTATAATTGCATAGACGTTCAATATAAACATTTTAAGGATGTAGAAATTACCTGGGAAGCAGATTTTCTAACCTGCCGAGGATTTTTAATTCTAAGAAACAACAAAATAAAGAATAGCCAATGGTAAAACTAATCGTATGACCTCGTCTAAAAATTTCTTATTCATAATGAATTAAATGCTTAAAAGTATTATTTTTTTGATACAATTTCAAAAGTACTATAAATATGCATTCTACATAAAATAACGGTACGAAATATTTATGTATTTTTAAAATGATATATTCACTGTAGATAGAAAATAAATCAAATGTTAGTTTTGTATTCATTTAAGTTGCAAAAAAAATTGTATATTCTTTTTTGATACAATAATTTTTTTGCAGTATGTCACGTTTTTTTTTTTGAATTTATAATGCTAATGTATTTCCATGACGTTGCTAATATTTTCTTAAGAGTTATTAAAAAAAATTATTTTTATTGTACATCGTTTATTAGAATAAAATGATTAAAAAAAATTTTGTTTTTGTATTACATAGAAGCAATTATATTTTTATTAATAAGATTGATAGTTTATTTTTTGTTTCGTTAAAATATATTTATATCTAAAATAAAATATTGTTACAGCTTGACATCCACAATATTTATGAACATCTTACATTTTTTTTGTAATGTACTTGATGACATTTTAAATAGCTTTTTATGCAATTAAATGACTATTATAATATACCAGGAACCTGTAATAATAATTTTACGACCATTTTTCTTCGCTATAAAAATGACCAAATGCTAATTTTCATTCTGCTGTTAGATTTTGGTTATATCTATTATTAAGGTTTAAAAAACCCTGTAAAGCAATTGGCACTACGGTTCCCTTATTAACAATAATAAAATATTTTTAATCGTTTGTTTTACCTAGTAAAAACGATAATTCTAAATATTAGTACTTTCATAGAAAAAAATTAAGTACTACGTCCAAAAAGAAACAGAATACTTTTTTTATTTTTTTACGTAAAAAATTTTGAAAAAAAAAATTTTGAAAAATTACGTAACAGACGAAAAAATCCTTTAAAAACGATCTACGTCCTAAAAAAAAATAATAGTTTAAAAAAAATTTTTGAAAAATTAAGTTTTAGATTGGGGATAATGAGTAAAAACGATAATTCCAATTAATTCTAAAAATTTTCAGATCAGATCCAAAATTTGACTATAAACGATATTTCTAAAACTAGTACTCCCATAGAAAAAAATTAACAGTAAGTACTAGGTTCAAAAATTGGTATTTTACAAACTCCGCTGTACCGGTCCCAAGTCCAGAGCCTTCTATGAAGAAGGAGGAGGGTATTTCATGCCGTCTTACTAAGGTTGAACTAGAATCGGGGATGCTGGATATGGCTTCTGGAATATCAAAGGCTGCTTTGTTAACGTTTTTATGCCCTGTAATTCTTATTGGGACAGTTGCTGGATGCTCTGCACCCTGATGCATTCTTTCAACAAGAATGCCGCAAAATGCTACCCTTATGCATCCTCGAGGAATCGGCAATCAAAGGTGACCCAAAGGGATCTCCCAATTTAAGTACGACTCAAGCCACTTACGGGCCCTGCTTTAGTGGTGGTTCTAAGTATCGGCTCCTAGCATGGGGAGTTCCTACCTAAAGAACAGCGGCGTAGACGCTAAGCGTTAGCTGTGGGTCCGCCAAATCATGCAATTGGTGTGATATGGTCATAGTGTGAAGACGCGGCTGAAGGAATCGAAGATGCTGGATGGAGCTTCTAAGGAGACACTACAGGCGAAAATAACCACTGATTCAGTGAATACTCCTTCCATTAAACCCGGGACTCAAAATGTGAAACTGGCAACTGGGACCCAATGTGGGACACTAGGTGGAAGTAACTCAAAACTAGCCGATATCTTTAATAAAAAATCTGCGTCACGTACTGGGGCTCTACAAGAGAAACCAGGTGGGAGTAATCAGATGTTTGTAAATGAAACAGCTCCGGGTGGAACAAGCGCAAATAAAAGATCCGGGGCTCTAAAGAAAAAGGCAAGGTTAGCAAAAATAGCTAAAGAAAGGGAAACGCTGGGATATCAGACTCCTTTTCCCAGATCTGCGAGACTCATAAGAAGTAGAAGTGGAGAAGACGCTTCAATCAATTCTGAGAACCGTAAGAAAAGGGGTACGGGAACACCGAAGGTGAAAGGGATCTATAAGGAGGCTCTCGAGAGTGGCAATATTATCGGGAACGTGGTAAGAGGATACCCAGACCCTTCGAATTATATAAATGAAGAAAGGAGAGAGCTTATCCAAGAATCGATACTGAATTACATACTTCAGGACGATCTTGGAGAGGCTCCCAACTTTATAGACTACTGGATTGCCGATGGCTACCTGAAGGTAAAATATCAGGCGGACAAGGACCGGGATGCTAAGTTGGACCCTACTGGGAGGGAGGAGGCAAACCTGCTTAAATGACGGACCCGAATCTCAATGATAATAGAGCCGAGACTACGGGTAGATGGATCAACATGCAAAGCTCTATGACTACTGCTCAGATTCCCTTTACCCAGATTAACTTGCAACACTGTAAAGCAGCAAGTGCACAGTTCAATCGACTGTTTTCAGCGTGGCACACAGTTATATCCCTTATTCAGGAACCTTGGATTCTACATAATGAATTCAAGGGACTGAATGAGGCTGGCACGGTATTTCGGGCAGCCGGCACTAACTCAAAAATCTGCATTGTAGTAAGGGGATTAAAAATCGAGCTGATACCTAGACATACTAATAAGGATCTAACTACTATTAAAGGTAGTTGGAGATGACGGGGCAGATGGAGAAATCATAGTGGCGTCCTCGTATCTTCCCAACAGGGACGCAGTACCTTTAGACAGTCTTAAGGCACTGGCAGAAGATGAGGACCTAGGAGGCTCGGGGCTGGTTATTGGATGTTTTCTCGAAGCTGGTACACGATTGCAAAATTTCGCTAAACACTCTTGGTAGTAGGAACAAAATCACGCTTTACTGGGTACCCGCTCACTTGGGCATACCAAACAACGAGAAAGCTGAGTCTCTAGCCAAGAAAGGAACTAAGATAGCAGTTCCAACTGCCGTCATTGGAACTCCTTGGTGGCAGGTTGTTTCACCTATCTCCGACTTAATGGGAGAGAACGCAACGTAGTGGGCGGAATCAAGAGGAGTCAGGCAGTCCAAAAGGGCTCTGGGTACCTCTCCAAACTACGAGTGGCGTGAAGAACTACTGAATATGAATAGAATCTACACTCGTGCTGTGGTGGGATGGATAACGGGACACTCCGTATTGAACCATCACAGATGGAGAAATATTAACGATATTCGGAACTGTGTTAAGATCTCGGTAACATATTTCTGTGGGCTACGCTTAAAGGTCTATGCGCGCCCTGATCGATGCCATTAACTGGGGAACCTGGAGCTGGTTCATTGCCAGAAGAACCGATGGAGGTTATTCTGACTTTTGTTCCGCATCTTCGGATCACTAACACACAAAGCAGCAATCATGCAGATTTTCGAACCCTCAAAGGAAGGGTGATTCTGGGAGCCAGGTCTGGACTTCCCTACAGAGACAAGATCTCTGCAGGTTGTCACTTTTGGGAGACTAACCGTGAGCAACATCCAAGGGAACAAACAAATAAAACATAATACTGGGACATCCAGGACCCTTACTTAAAAGGACCAGGATGGACCAACGGGGACTTTAACAAGTGAAGCGCTAGAGACTTTTGAATTAAGTCAGGTGCTCTGGAGCTTGTCTCCCCCCCCACCCAGGCAAAAAAAAAGTAGTTTATTTTTAGTTTAAACAATAATATATCATGTTTTAGGTCATAAAGCACCTGAGATTCCAGCTCCCGCCCCTGTACCCTTCGCGCGCCAACCCCTGCTGTGTACCTGCTGTGTAATAGGGAGTATAAAATGTAGAATTTTGAATTTTGAATCCTTATTATTATTTCGAATCATTTGGTAAGAATAAAAAACTGTTCCGAAAGTTTAAAAGTATCCTAAAAGTCTAAAAGTACCCCAAAGTGCTAATACTATCCCAAAAATTTAACCTATGTCGGCGTTGTGTTGCCGACGTAATATATTTACTGAAAAAAATCTTGAAGAGATACCTTGTATATTTTTTGCTAATTGGCCATCTTTTCATCCAGTAATCGAAAATCCAAATGATTTCTCTAAATAAGTAAAAGGGTTACTTGCACGGAGAAAAATATTTTGTATATTTTACAAGGTTAATTTTAGTAAAACGGGGTTAATTTTAATTACAAAAAAAATTTGTAAATTTTACAAATATGAAGTCAGAATATTGTAATTCTAACTATAAAAATGGTTATATTTACAAAATATTTGAACAGAAAATAACAAAACTTTATGATGTAAACATAACCATAGCAATTTTGGTTATTTTTAACAGTTATTTTTCTCCGTGTGATTCATCCTAGAAAGAAAGACTTCTTTTAGTTTGGTTTTTAATAAAGACTGAATTCAAAATTATATGTAAATAACCATAAGAGTTTTTGAATTTGTTCTTACTTTAAAAACAGTATAAATATAAATATAAACAAAATAGCTATAAAAATGAGTAGAATCATATAAATATCTGGGAGTTACTTTTGAGTTCAACTTACAATGGGATTCTCTTATTAAAAACATCCTGAAAAAGTTACGATATTTTGTTTTTCTCCAATATAATTAATAAACTTAAACACATCGACAAAAAAATTAGAAATATGCTCTACTATGCTTTTTGTTACTGAAATTATGGAATCATAGCTTACGGCGGAGTATATAATAGTGAAATTGGTGCATTAAAAACGTACGAACAAAAAGAAGCGTAAAACAAAATATTATCAAAAGTTCAAGATTTAGAAACATGTATAGGGTGACTGTACCAATTAGTGACCAAAAATTTTCCTATTCATGACCATTCGTCTTTCATAGATTAACACGGTATTGGAAATTATGACCAATCCCTATTGGTCATTAAATGGTACATTCACCCTACTAACTGTTAAAAAAACCTATCAAATATATTAAACTAGGTCCTTTTCTCGTGAATTCGAGACAAACCAAGTCCTTCTACTTTGCTGTAATTCTTGAAAAAGTAAAATGTCTGAGTTTAAAAAGATATGCCCACATATTTTCTTTGCAATCATTGTTTAGAGTTTATTTATGACATCTGTTTCTTCTAAACTAGTTTCGATTTCCCTAAAAATTTAGGGCATTCAATTTTGAAGCTTTTAAATAACGGAATGAATATAATAATGTATAATGTATATTGTTAATATTGTATATTGTAGTGTACGCAATTGAAATCACAAAAAACATATTTTATCTTCTTCTTTATATTACTTCCTTTGTAAACAAAGCCTGCTTGTGGATACTGCGTCATTCGGATTTACCCATAAAAATATAGATACACATTATTAAGTATAAAAGGAACAAAAATTTTGTCAATTTTAGCACTCGTTTAAGTTTCTTCATCAGAACAACAAGAAAATTATCAAAAAAATGTCATTTTTCAAAGAAAATTTATTTTTGTCTTTAATAGTGACAGTGTTTCTTTTTCAAACAATACAATCATTTAATATAGACAATGACGATGTGTATATAGAAAAATCATACCACTACTCAAAAAATCCTGACAGGGATCAAAGTCATCATTTAATAGCTGGTAAAAGAAAAACTGGTGACGATGTTCTTTACAACAGCACTGTCAACAAATTTAGCAGTTACATGGAACAAACTACACTGACAAAAGAGTATTATGCTGGATTAAATTATGTTTTTACAAAAATTGAAGCCATTGATCTTGAATCTAATGGAAAGGGAGCTACTGTTAAATTACTGCAAGGTGGTTCTGGATATGACAATTTAAAATTACAGTTTAAAAGCCAAGTTGGAGGAGATATTAATTATAAAGTTGTACTTCATGCTATGCCTGTTTACTAAGTTTTGCAATCAAAGTAAGTTAAGTTGAAAGTTAATGAAATATCAAGTTTCCAGCTTATGTAGCATTTTTCAAACGTTTAAACTTTATATATTATAATTTAAAGTAGAAATATTAAAGACTAAATTAAAAAAAGGGAAATAATTTTTTGTAAAATTGTAATTTTATAAAGTACACGTAATTTTTATAAAATTTTGAACAATTATTATTATTAGATATTTGTGTATACTCGATATTATGAATAAATTCAATTAGAATTTTCTGCAAACATATTATTTTAAACCAATATTTTTGATGTTACTATAGTCGAGTTCTAAAAATTAATGTAATTTGAAAGTGATTTTTTCATATGATGCCATAATGTATTAGTTAATAATTTTATAATAAGCGACTGGTTATTAGATATTAAAAATAGTTATGTAAAAAAAATAAATAAAATAAAAATGCGTAAAATAAATCTTGCATAAATTATTATTTTTATCAAGCAAAAATAAAAAAAAGACCAAAAATTAATTATCATTTTTTATAAATTTATTCATGAGATAAGCAGCGATATTAATTTTTTATTCAAAGTCGTTTCCATAACTTTGTTTTGTTTCCTGTATTTTACTGATAGCTTATTTATACGATTACTAAAAAAAAAAATATTTCTCTTGATTAAGATTTTATAAAAAAAAAGTGTCATTTATAGAAAATATCCAATTATCTCAACAACGGTGTAATAATAGCTTAGGAAGAAAAATCAATTTTACTTTAAATAATACATTTCTCTCGAGGAAACCACTTTTTGTCTAATAAATAATATACTGTAAGCAAGTAAAAAAAAAAATAATAATATTGAGTCGTAAGTTTTTGTGGTGTTTACCAGTACCATAATCAATCATCTCAAAAAAAAAATATAATTTTCAAATTTTTATATATCTATACATCCTTTATTCATTTTATGGTCCATTGACTTCTATATCCATTGAAATGAACCGACACGTGCAACAGGTGATTGTCCAACCACGATATTCTTTTATATATATTTTTTTTTATTCCTTGTGAAAAAGCCAAAAGATCCCTTTACTCGCATGTCAAAAGTGCATTTTGTTTTTGCATGTAACATCGAGAATCATGAAACGCCCTCGACCTCTTCGTTTTTTATTTTTTAATATAAAATTCAACTTTTTTATATAATCATAATGTTTGTATATCATGAAAAGAACCGCTATTCAAGAGTTTTAAGGTTTCAGATTTTATTTATTTAGTAAAAAATTGTTTTTTTAATTTTTTTTATAAAAAAGTTAATATTTGCATGGAATTTTACGAAATTATTGATTTTACTTTGACATTAATGATGTTATAAAAATATTAAATTTTAGAAATTCCTGCATGAAACTGAAAAGATGTACATATATCTTAAGTAATCTTTTCCTTATAAAATACATAAGAACTTTTTTATAATTTTAGAAAAATTAATTTATTATTAATTCCTAAAGTAAATATTAAATATATTATTACGTAAGTTTTTTTTATAGATAGATAGAATTCTCTTTTCGCAAGTTAATAATGCATTTAATACTCTTGGAATGCTCATTTTTTTAATTATAAAACATGTATTTTGAAGTATTTTAATGTTACTTCTAGCGTATTTAAATTTTTTGCAAAAAGTATGCCGGGGTTATCTATAAAGATAAATTAAGAAAGATGTAGATGGGTGTTTTTCACGGGAACTGAATATTTTTTTATTATTTGTGACACGATTTTTATTACCTTTTTTTGCAAATTTTTTTGTAGTTTTATGTTTTTCAAGCTCCATATAACCTAAAATTTTCAATGGTACTGCTACAAACGTTAAAGTAAATTCTACGTGTTATTCTTATGGGATTTTTTATTTCAGCGGTCGTTTTTGACACGAACGTTTTTGACATTTCGAGACTAATATTTAAATAGCACTTGATTGAAGTCACACAATTTTCTTTTACTTTGGCTATCAGTTTTTTTTATAAAAACACGTTACTAAACAAGATGCATTAAGTAAAATATTCCATAAATTTTTAAAAAACGACCTTGACGTTTTTGACATTTTTATTTTGTATTAGCGTTTTAAACATTTAAAATTGCAAATTTTCGTTGATAAACCTTTTATTATCAAAACTTTTTTCAAGTTTTCCACGTTTCATATATAAGTAGTTAACTAGGAAAAAAAATACGTCAGAGCTTTCAAGTGCATAAATATAGACTGCGCACTATGAAAATAAAATGGGAACTTAAATTAAAGTAAAATAAAATATAAATCTTAACTTAAATTATTAAATTAAAGCTTAAGCTTAAGCTTAAACCTAAACTTAGCGACATATTTGAATACATATTTGAATACATATTTGAGGATAAGCTAAGAGGACTGCATAAAAATTTGTTTTGTTGAAAAAAATTAATTTTTGGGACCTAAATACGTCATACGCACCCAACAGAAAAATTTAAATTCAAATGTTAAGCCTTCTGTTCATTCTCAGTGTTTATAGTTAATCAAGATGACAGCGGGCGGTTTTGACATTTTGAACACATATGCTCCAGAAATTTTTTTTCTAACTTACCTATATATTTGCAGTTGATTTGGACTTTCAAAAAATATTAATTAACTTTTTAAAAGAAAAAAAAGTGCAAAAGAGCTTTCGATTCGGATATAAGTGGGGGTAAGAGGGACACTATGCATACTGTTCCTTTGAAAATCACCCAGATATAATAGTAGATATAGTAGAACATGCGCGATTTTAAAGAACTATTTTTAAGACCCTCGAACTACCTTAGATTCCGTGTCATAGCCAAAATAAAGCAAAAACGCAATGAATTGAAAGTTGAGTTAGAATCTTAAAATTAAACACAAATTCCTTTTTTAACTAAAAAAAGCCCCATAAATTTTCAGAAATTTTGGCAAATATACTAAGGGGTTTTCCCACGCTTCTTAAATTTTATTTTGGAACCATTTGTTTCGCTAAAGCTACATACTTTTTTCAATTATCATTAAAAAAAATTGTAATAATATTTTATTTTTAATTAAAATTCCAAAAACTCGATACAATTATCTGTAACTGCACTGTATCATACATCATTGTGAAATCATTATTTTGTAACATGGATGTTTATTTTTGTAATTTATTACGATATTACTGAAGATTTTCTATTGGGAATGTGGTAAGATTTACATCAACTTGGAATTACTAACTCTATGACTAAAGACAAAAAATTTCTTTTGGCTGATTATTTTATTTCTACTCGAAATGCTACAAATCCATATTTAATTCATCTCTGATGCATTTGGATTCAACTAGACCTCTATTCAAGTTTTAAAATATCACAAATGATGTTTTAAATGGGCCTTCAAACAACTTTTTACTAAATCTATTAGAGTCTAATACTGTATAAATAAATCGCTTGAATTTTCAAGCAGTTACTTGAAATCCAAGGCATTCGCTTGAATTTTCAAATAGGCATTCAAGCAGTTAATCAAAATTTTACCATGCTGCTATTTAGCCAAAAGTTAATTAAAATTTTTAATAATTATGCAAATTATCATAAAATTTCGTGATTTAACCATCTATATAAAAAATATTGATTTCATAATGATATAAAATATAAGTTTTGCTTGAAAATTCAGTAATTGCATAAAGATAGTCTTTGAACTAAGATTCTCCGATTATTATGTCTTTTGGTTTTCTCTAGAGTTAAATCAATATTTTTAAATGAATTTACAACTGCCTAAAAATGTATTAATATCCGGCCAGTAAAAAAGGTCCTAATTTCACGTCACCTCATAAATAATGACCTATTTTAATTTTATACAAAAATTTTTTAATTTCAAAAATTCTGGAGAAGGTACTTCTTAAGCATATCATCGATCATCTTACTCAACATAACATCATATAGCATCAATACCCTTCTCACTAATATAATTGACGACAACTGCAAAGATTTTTATTTTGGTCGTAATACAATCCTGCTTATCTTATAGATTTTTACATGGTCTCTCATCAGGTCCTACTGAAAAATGTTTTCTCAATTCGATTTTTACCTTAAGTTTTGATGAATTCAAAAATTATTTAAGTACTTGAAAATGAGACCTCTGCCATAATTAAGATCAAAAGCCATTTGAAATAACTTCTTAACATTAAACCTAACTCGTATTATTCTATTCTGTAGACCTATTATACTGAACTCTGCCTTTTATTCATCGCTGCCTAGTATTTTCACTATTGTGATAGGTCAAATTTCGATTTTTGATTTTTTGGCATATAAGCACGTTTTGAGACCCCAGGAAGCTAAAAAACCGGTTTTTAAAAAAAGTCTGTATGTGTTTGTGTGTGTGTGTGTGTGTGTGTGTGTGTGTGTGTGTGTGTGTGTGTGTGTGTGTAATTTCACAAACATAATGGAGTTAAGACCTAATTTTTTTTTCAAAAATTTTTTTATCAAAAAATGTATTGTAAATGTATTCATAACAGAAAATTCGAGAATTCTCGATTTTATCTTATGAATTTACGAAAAAAATTGTAAATTTTTGTAAATTAGTAAATATTTACAAAAAAAGTGAATTTACAAAAAAAAATCGGAAATACTCAAATTTTTAGTTAATATACTAAATTTAGTAAATTTACGAATATTCTATTTTTTTTTGTGAATCTAAGAAAGTTACTTTTTACAGTGTAATTACTCTTTCTTGAACAGGTAAGCTATTTTATTCACAGATTTTAATTTTGTTAATGGTTTCTTCAGCAGAGCTTTTTACGTGAAATGTTAAACTTCGGTTTTAGCGGCACGTAAGATTTAAAAAAATTTTTAAATTCTTACTAATAAATTAAAACAAACATAATTTAACCCATTAAGTACCAATCGCACATAACTGGAGTTTTGATTATCAAACTGTTACAAAAGCTTTTTTTTAATTCTAAAATTTTTCTAGGAGTAAAAATGATTGCTTTATCCAATTATAACATTAGTTTTTACGTACAACCCCTCCAAAAGGGGTGAAAATAGGGGTAAATATGAATTTTTGGCTTTTTTTAAATTTTTTCTGGACTTTGAGCTATAAAACCTTTATAACTTACTCCTTTTATTAACTAGACCTTTTGATACAGTTAAAATTGTAATGTGCATATAACATGACCATAATTTTTCAATTTTAACCCTTTAGGGTGTGGGGGGGGGGTCTATGCAAAAATGAAGAAAATTTTATGATTTTATCATTTTTTTTCTCACCCCTTTTGAAGAGACAGTCACCCCCTAAAGAGTTAAAATTGAAAAATTATGGTCATTCTACATGCAGTCTACACTTTTAACTGTATTAAGAGGTCTAGGTAATTAAAAGAGTAATTTATAAAGGTTTTATAGTTCAAAGTCCAGAACAGATATAAAAAAAGCCAAAAATTCATGTTTACCCCTATTTCTACCCCTTTTGAAGGGGTCGTACTTAAAAACTGATGTTAAAATTGAATAAAGAAAACATTTTTACCCCTAGAAAATTTTTTGGAATAAAAAAAAAAGGTTTTGTTATAGTTTGGTAATCAAAAGTCCAGCTATGTACGATTGATACTTAATGGGTTAAATAAGTCTAAAAATTTCTAGTTTTAATTTATTTTATTAATGTTTTAAACATGGATATAAAACTCATAAAAATGACAATGAAAAACAATTTTCTGCGATTTTTTTTAGGATTATTGTAATATGTACAATGGCATTGAATATAATATCGAATATTTTGTTTTTGTTAAGATTCTTTATATTGAAAAATGTTTTGAATTGTTTTTACATAAATTTAAAAAAATATCGTTTGTATGTTAAATAATATAATGTACACATATTAGCAAAAAAATGTAATTTAGATTCAAATAAATTTTTTGTCAATGCAATTTATAAATTCATGCATATATCTTCATTCAAAAATTTACATTTAATTATCGTGACACATTTATACATTTGCTAGCATAATTGTATTAAATTTTTCAAAATAGATATTTTATTGAATTACAATTTTAAAGTGTTTAAGAGAAACAGAGAAGTAGAAACATGACTTTTCTTCCTAGCGGGCCGAAAACACTTTTTTCGCCCCGCGACGAGATCAAAAAAAAGGCATTTTCACCCCACTGAGAAAGAAAAATTTCGTTTTGTCCATGGGAACAAAAAAAAAATACCCCAGATCGCAGTTTACCATCCTCGGCTTCGCCTCGGATGCTAATTAACATGCGATCTGGGCCATTCTTTTTTTTTGCTCCCTTGGTTAAAAATGTACTATTTCATTCTTATTGCTATAGAGCTTTAATTTTCAGAAAATCAAGAAAAAAATTACAATTTAAAAATATACGATCTGTTCTCTTTTTGGTAGCTAATAATAGTCATAAACTTAGAATTAAAATAGTTCATTTTGTTAAATAAACAGAAAACCAAACAACGACTTGAGGTAAAAATTCAATGTTTGAAAGTTTGTTCAAAAGAACAGCATGAAATATTCTATTAAATGCTTTTGATAGATCTAGGATTAATAAGATTGTAATGAGATCAAGATGGAAGTCTGCAAAAAAAAAAGATCTGTGAGTAGAAAATTTGATATTATGATTTTTTAGAAAATCTAACTGAACAAGAATATTGTGGAAAATTAGGTATTTAGCTATCTGTTTATGAAGGAATGTTTTAAAAATTTTGGAAATTATGCACAAAATGGAAATAGGTCTGTAGTCCGCGAGTGAGGTGGAATTGGGATCTTTTTTACTGGAAGAATGTTGCTATGTTTTCAGGCAGAAGGAATTTTATTTAATATTTTGGAGTTATTGAATAGAGATAAGACAACTCTAGAAAGAGCTGGAAGACATAGCTCGAGAACTTTACTTGAGAACAAGGGTAAACCAGGTAGAGTTGAAATTCCTAAATCCACTAAAGGATTATGATGTAGTCTATACCACTCAATAATATTTTTCGTAAACTTTAGGGCAGTTTTCAAATAAGCGTCAATTTTATTCTAATGGGCTAATCATCAGACTTAAATTTGCCGTTAGTAGAAGACCGTGATAAAAAATTAATTTTTTTTAGTTTAAACTGTTTTGTCGGAAAATTTCAGTCCCGGGTTGACGCATCGAGAATTTACGTTAGGAAAGTTGAACTTTATATTATTAAGAGAATACAGACAATTTGGTTGCTGTGGTGGGACCTGGTAGGAGCAATTTTGGATTAGGATAGAATTATTGAATTGACTACACTATTAATTTATTACATTAGTTATTGTTCAGGAAATCTGAAAGTTTGGAGCAATAGGTAGATTAGCGAAAAAAAAAACAAGTTTCGAATAATTTGAAATAGGGCACGAACATTTTTGGCCGGAAATTGGCCCGGAAATTTCTGAAAATATATACATTTCTACGTGGATTACTGATATGTATTATTAATACATTTCAATAATTTTTGTTTTTCAGAAAAATATGTCCTAGAGTTGAAAGGTCAGTCCAACAGCCATCTCGTTTTTTTTACTGATTCAAAATTTAAAAAGAAAATTAGCAGTATAATATATCAGTACTAGCAGTTAAAATGATAATGTTTAAAAAGGTCTCATAAAAATTATTCCTTTTGATTTTACATAAAGAAAGTCCTTCCGCTTACATATTGTCATTTTGCCAATGGCCTTGAATGGAAGAACGAGTTGTTAAATTGAACTATAACGAAACAGAAAACAAAAGTAAAAATATATATATATTTTTTTAGTACAGACAAAAATTGTTTTTAAACAGTTTTTTGTGCCGTCAATAAAAAATGTACTATATAACAACGTAATACTTATGACTTCCTTACATAAATAAAAAATTCAACATAAAATGACGCTCTCTCTTTCTCGGAGCTTACAGTATGCAATTAGGGTTATAATGCAAAGGTATAAATATTATAATACGAAACAATATGCGACTAATGGCTAAACATGAGTTTTTAATTATATATCTACCTGTAAAAAGATATTTTAAATTTTTTTTTTTTTTTTTGGTTTTATGCAAAAATTGAACTATAAAATGTTAAACAAAAGGCTATTATATGAATACATAATTTTTTATTAAGTAAATAATAAATTAAGAGACTTTTTTTAGTCTTGTGTAAATAAAATAAAATTTTAACAAGAATTGATAATTTACATAAATATTAAAATGCAAAAAAAAAATTGAAAATGTAATTTAGCTTATTATTGTTTTTGCTGCTTAACTGAATATAATTTTAATTTTTTTAATTTTAAAAATATATTTAGTTTGTCGCATGTATTCAATTAGACGACAGTTTTTTTCTTGTAATTTTTAATTACCATTGATTGAATTGGGGGTAAATTGCAAATGCATCATTAGTTTAAAAAAATCGAAAATGCTTTTCAAGACGTAAAAAACCTGCTGAAATTAGTATAATAAGATTGGTCCTTATTTGGAAAATCATTCAATTCCTGCAGATTTTGAGCTCGAAATCGGGATCCGTGATTTCCAAAACTCTTGCTCGTGACTTTATGGTTACCTACTTTGAAAATTTTTACAACTTGATCCACATTTTCCCACTAATATTAGAAAAATTATGTTTAGTAACCAGAAATTCTGTTATTTCTTAATTAATATTATATTTTGATTCCTCAAAGAGAAAATATTGTGATCGTGTGTGTTGTAAATATAAAATACGAAAATTAATTTGTTCGAAAATTACAGTATGTATTTTTTCTTATTAATTAATTCAGCATATATTCTTCATAAATTTATATTTTAATTATTATCGATCCATGTACTTGTATAATTAAAATATAAAAATTTATTGAATACAATAATCTAAAAGATAAAAAATAATAAATAATATTAAAGCGCATGTACGTAAAAATTGTTTATAAGCATGCAAAAAGATAATTTGAAGATAATGTTTCTATAAAGAAGAGATATTTTACGAGATTGAAGTTTTGATCATGGAGAAAAATATTTTTGCCCAAGCTAAAAATAAAAGGTTCTATGTTTTTGAAAGGACTTGTACCTGTTTTACCGTTATGTATGCGAGTCAATGGCTTCGTCTGACGATATTATAAACTCTCTCTTATATTATACACGTTTAAATAAAAAAATTTTTTTTCCCATTACGTGATTCTATCTCTTCAATTTTTTTATACCAGTTTTCGTTATTGATTTGCTAATTTTTTTTTTTATCAGTTCATATGAGTTATATGGGCATATGGTCGAATAATTTCATTGCTAAAAAATATTGGTAAGGGTCTGCGTGTATGCAATTGATTGGAATTTTTGAAGACTGTAATTTTATTTTTGTTCTTCAAATATTTGTTGTACAATAAGGGTTTTTTAATTTATTTTTTTTAATTAAAAGCTTAAAGTATATTGGAAATTTGTATTTATAATCATGATAAATGATTAAATTTTTATTGTCTTTATTTTTTTGATATTCAAAAATATTTCTTTTTCTTATTACAAACAATTTTATTAATTAATTTCATAGAATCAATTTCTTTATTAAATACATTTGGTTACAGATCCATTTTGATTCACAAAATTTGATTAGATATTTATTTTTTGATGATAAGAAAAATGATTTTCGTGATTGCTAGAACCAGAGAAATGAAAAGTAAGATACATTTATCTGATTAAATTTACTTTTAGATATTTTTAAATGATTGAAGAGTTTTTAAATTATCGAACAGATTCAATCGAACTGTATTGATAAAAAAATAAATCCGTTTGATGTGTAGATTATTTTTGTAAAAAACTTTTTTATGCTTGAGGAAATCTAATACCAGAGGTGGGTTTATGTAAAAATAAAAATAATTTCAAGAGTTTCGTATGGAACTTACAAAAAAATTAGTAAAATTATATTTTAAAAAATATTTGGAGGTATAAGTATGTTAAATTAAAATCAGACACTAAAATTTCAAAAATCTTAATTGCATAATATGGTTTTCAAGTACGCTCACTCTGAGTGTGTTTACCGAATTTCAAAAAATATTTTCGTTGCAAAATGTGATTATCTTGTGCAATAATTAAAGGCGTTTCTATGATCCTTCTGGAACCAAAACCGTTGACCTTATTTTATAAATTTACGTGAAGCGGTTAATTCGAAGCTTAGTTCTATCAAATCATTTTTCAAGCCATTTTCAACTAGTCTAATTTTTTTCGTGTTTAAATCCCCATTCATTCTTTATTTTTAGCAACAACTAAACAATTTTTTGTCCTCCCAGACATAAAACTTGGCAGAGAATTTTCTGCACTTGCTGTACGCCTAGGGCAGACAAAAAATATTTTAAGCATCATGGGCAAAAAACTTTAGATACTAGCGTGAACAGGAACTAGTGTCTGAGTGCTTGCTTCACCGATTTTGATTTAAGCATTTAAAAGTAGGTCATTTTTAGTTAGAAGAGGGCACTTGACTTGTTGATCACCTTGAAAGTAATTTTAATATTATTTTTGTACTCTATAGATTTTTTAGTATTTGAGAAATCATATAATAGGTCACGATCTATTCTTAAAAAGTTAAAAAACACGATTCTTAAAAAAATAAACAGTTGGTAGGTTTAAAAATCATAACGTTTGTCTCCAATGAAAAAGCAGGTATGCTTTAATAATTTTTTATAATTATATGATTAAACAGAATGACAATTCCAAAAGACAAGTTTCCTGAAGATGATAAAAACTTTCTAATGTTGTCTATGTTTTCCTACAGTGTGTTTTAATAATATATAAAACAAAGCCGTAAGGAAACTATCTAACGGTACCCTATGAAGCAGCCCTATGCAGGTTTTTTTTATATTTATGTACTATTTCTTTCTTCTGAAGTATATAATAGTATAAAGGAAAAAAAAAGTAACATTTTTCATACCGACATTCTTGTTTCCTTTGTGATTATACTTGAATTACGTTTCATGTTTTTTTAAATTAAAAAAAAATAGTACATTTCCTGAAAATTTGACAAATAGTTATTAATTTAAAATAATATTTTTAAAAACACTTTGTATTTTAATTATTTTTACAGTAGGAGTAATATAAATAAGAAGAAGCTTTTTATTTGTTAATAAGTATCATATAAATAGCATGCTATATGTGCAATAATAATGCAGTAAGCACTTTTTTTTAAAAGCCTATATTATTATTACTATTTCCTAAGAATACTTTCGCGGTTTTTTGCCTTCAACATGCGGAACAAACGAGTCGGAATATCTCTAAAAACCACTGATTTCTTTCGCTATATGATGATGTTCTCTATCAGCTAACGAGCCGACGTAAAGAAAATGAGAATAAATGCACTGTTTTTTTTTTAATAAAGATTTATTTATAAAATATGCAGCTGTAAAATTGCATTTATACCATAAAAAAGTAAGTATAATCACATTATGATTAAAGTGCAGAAAGAAAATTAACTATCGTCCAGCTGTTGTTCAATAAATTATGTGTATAAATATGGATATTAAAAAGAAGCATTGATTAATTAATAGTTTTCTTTCACGAATGATAAGTCATAAAAATTAAAAGGACAAGAATTTTATAATAATAGAATTATATTTTCAATATGGAATTGACTTCGTACGCACTGACGCGATACGTCGACTTTATCGCACTTCTTAAACAAAATTATTTATGAAATTGGTGATATAAATCAGCGATTTTACTGAATTATCTCCTGCTGACAAATACAACTTTTTTATCGATAAAATAACAAAAACAGTTGCAGAACATATACCCAAAAAAAGAAAAGTTCATAAATCTCAATATTGAATCTTACTTCGTAAGATGGTGGGATGCAGACTGTGATAGAATAAAAAGAAAACCCAAAGCTGCATTCAAGAATTAAATTACCCCAAAACGTTAAAACAGACTATAAGTACCTATTATGGGCTACTACACCATTTTTAGATAAATTAAAAATAATATTCATATTTGAATACTACCTTAAAATACTGAAAAACCAGAAGCTGTAGATAAAAATTGGAATTATTTCATAAAAATAGCTAAAATAGCCCAAAATGCATGAAAAACAGCCTAAGAATCCCTATTATGGGCTACCATTTTTTTTTGTATGAGTAGATATAATAATTAGGTATAGAGACCCAAAAAACATTAGTGTAGTATGAGAAAAATGGTAATATATTAAAAATTTTAACAAAAAATGGCAAAAAATGTTAAAAATGACCTAAAATGGGCAATTACGCAAAATTGGACCACGTTAGGTCAAAACGGACTTCGGATTTGGAATCAGCGACCTCAAAAACTAAAATTATCGTCGTAAAATGCCATGGACATGTTTTAAAAAAAAATTGCATACAAAACCATGCTCCAGGCCTATACTATTTACAACCACAGACACAAAAAACAAAACTTACTCCTATTTAATTAGAGAAATCATGTGCTATTATTAATATTACACAAGGATGAGTATACATCAAGGAATGAAACCTATACCACATTAAATATTGAAAGTATAATTGATATTTCCATCGGCAAGAAGCTTAATGACTCCCAAACTTAAATTGTGAGCTGTGAAATGTAATCCGCGATTTCAATATACACTGATGGAAGCAAGAATTCTAATAAAAAATCGGCTGCCAGTGCTTCTTATTGTCCTCAACTTCTTATTAAAAACTCTGAAATCCTACCTAAAAGTGCATCTATATTTAATGCAGAGTGCTTCGCAGTATTATAAAACCCCTAAGTTAAATTCAATATCTACACTGATTCTCTAAGTTGCTACAAAATCTTGAAAAATTTTTTTAGCACTAAATCAATGAATCCATATACAAAGCAAATACATATCAAAGTTGTTGACTTCCCTAATTGACAACCCCTCAAAATTACACCACGTAATATGGCAATGTGTTAACCTTAATAAACTCCGCAAAAAATTAATAGAAAACTAGCCAGAATAAAAGTATATCTCTCAATGGACATTCATGTCCTCTTAGAAAAACCAAATCCTGCTGTAATTAAAAATATCATAGATTTCTTATTTGAATATAATGATCATTTATACCTACAAAAATTTTGGTAATAATCTTTTGTATTATATCATAATTTGTATAATTTATAATGTCAGCTTTATAACTTTTAAACTCAGCTTATAAAGTTCCATAAGCTTAATTAAATAAAAAATAAAAAAAATTTTTGCCGAAGAAAATTTTAAAAAGAAAATTAAAAACACGAGAAAACAAAATCTAAACCACTCAGGTCTCTAAAAATTTTGCGAAAGCTGAGAATTTTAACTTTGGCTGCTTATAACTTAGAAACTGGAGGTCAAAAATATAAAAGTAAAAGTGGAAAATTGGCTGTTTTTTAGTGTAGAATAAGTAGAAAATTTTTTTAGAATACATATTCCCCAAGCAATTTCCGATTAAGGAATTTCTTAAATTTTTTCTCACTTATTTTACTCTAGAAAACAACCAAATTAGCATTTTTACTTTTTTATTTTTAACATCTAGTTTCTACCTTACATGAGCAGTCAAAGTTAAAATTCTCTACTCTCGCAAAATTTTTAAAGGAACAATCGTACATTAATAGGTACCTGTTTGGTCTAGATTTTTTCGTTTTTCAAAAATTTCAAGAATTATGCGAAAGCAAACTTTATAAAAAAAAAATTATTTTTTAGCTTTTCTTGGATTTTTCTGATTTTTTGATTTCAGCTTTTGATGGTTCAGCTGCCATTTTGAAGCTGTGATATTCAAAGTAAAAAATTACCATACGGCATTGAAAACTAGAGAATACAATGAAAAAAATGAGCTATTGCGGATCAATTTATTTCAAAAACTGAGTTGTTAATACTATGGGATAGAAGTATTAAATTTCAACTATTCCTAATTAATTCACAGATAAATTAATATTATACATACAAATGTTAAAATCTAAAAAAGAATACCGTATGAACCAGTAAATTTTTTTTAACTTCCTTTTTTTAGATAAATGAAATTTTAATTGTAATAAAAATTGAAATTCATATAATATGAGAATCTTGATTTCTCAACATTTAAAGCGTAACCCCATTAAAATTGTAATTTGATATACAATACACTATAGCAGGTTTCAAGAGATATTATTATTATTATTATTATTTACTTGCAATGTTTATTATATGGCAATTATAAGCAAAGAAAATAATTAACTCTTCATGATACGTTTCTTCTGAATTTACGCTTTATTTGGAGTACGCGTGTTTGTATTTCATTTATTTTTTCTTATACAATACCTCATAATATAATATACATAAAGAAATTCATTAATTTCTATAAAATAAGAAAAAAATATGCACAAAAAATAAAATTCTAATTAAATACTTATTTTATATATGTAATTAATGCTTTTGCATGTATCAATGCACTTACCGCATTTACGTTAAATTTATATTTACTTTAAAACGTTGGAGTATGCGGTGAACCGAGTTTTTGGGTACACGACAAGAAAATTTTCCGGATCGGATCGGTTTTTCGACAGTTCTGCTTACCATAATATGCCACATAATTATTCAAGTAAGCCAGGGATCTGATCACTCATTCAAAGATGAGAATAGTTTGAGAATAGGTTGACATCATTTAGGCCCTCTAATTATTCGCTTTACCAGATGATAATTGTTTAACGAGTTCCAGTTATCCTGAGGTAAACTTATTTTGATATATATATGGCAGTTCCGCATAAAAAGTAAAATTAAAGTAAAATATGGCGAAATAAACGTCAAAAATGCAAACGAAAATAAATAAAAAATCTATTTTTTAAGCTTTAATAAACCACCACATTTTACGAAATTGTTTATTTGCGAAAAATATATTTCAGTGAAATATACCTAAATTTCGAAAAAATAAAATTTTCCGTACCCCTACACAAAAAATTCAAGACACATTTTTCAATTTTCAGTAATTTTGTAGGTCCTAAAACTACTTTATTTGACCTATTTTTACCCAAAATATACATGCAAAAGGAATGTATATATCCTCATTGCTTAATTTGAGACAATAAGGTGGCGTTATGGCTGATAAATTAAATGCAAGGCAAATAACACCCCCCCTCCCTGGGAATGCAAGTAAGTAATAGCTATTTATTAAATAAGGGATAAAATATTGATATCGGGTTTGCATGCAATCGTATGTACAAGCGAGCGAGCATGCAAAAGTCGAACCCCATATTTTGTCCCGTGTTCTAAAATATAGTTTTACATACAATGGGCAAAAAAGCCGCCTCCCTAGGGCAGAAAATAGGCTTTTTTTGCCCTAGATATGTAATAGTACATTTTTAACCAAGGGAGCAAAAAAAAAGAATGGCCCAGATCGCACGTTAATTAGCATCCGAGGCGAAGCCGAGGATGGTAAACTGCGATCTGGGGTATTTTTTTTTTTGTTCCCATGGACAAAACGAAATTTTTCTTTCTCAGTGTGGTGAAAACGCGTTTTTTTCGATCTCGTTGCGGGGCGAAAAAAGTGTTTTCGGCCCGCTAGGAAGAAATAGTACATTTTCAACAAAAAATTTTAGACCCTGTTAATTCAAGTTTTTAGGTCACAGTGACACCATCATACACTTTATTTGAAAATAAAGATCTTAGAACATTTCACCTATCTTATCCCAGGACACCTTTTATGAAAATCTTTGCCTCATAATTTTTGCTGTCATAAATTAATAAACACAATTATTTTTTTTACTAAAGACCCAAATATGGGCAAAATTTGTTTGATACATGGATTTATTAAAATTTAGAATAATTTCAAATGATCATTTGAATGATTATAATATGTATAATGATTTTTTTTATGAATTCAGGTATTTTTTTACAGGTCGAAGTCCTGGGCCATTACTGACACTGAATTTATTCTACTATTGACTACTCGTATTCTTATACAATTTCCAACAAAAATAGTTTCTAAAACTATAAAATTCAAGTGAAAATAAATATTTTATTCGTCTGTAAAAGTTCTTACGCAAATAAAAAGCGCAGACGCTAAAAGGCGGAGCTTGATGATATCATTTATATACATTTATAACGCACAAGATTTGTATATCAATCGTGAAATTCAAGAAAGATTGGCTCAACTATATTAAATAAAGGCGGTTACTTATAAAAGCTCGATTAACTTCTTTTTTTATATGAATTACTACATTTAAAATCTAAATATTTTAATAAACCTTGAATTACTTGGAAAGGAAATAAATTTATTTAAATGAACTTCAGTTCCCTTTTTTTTATTTTATAAGTATTTATAAAAATGTTAATTAATGATAATTAATACGTAAAATTCAATATTTACTGCCTACTTATTTAAATTCTTAAATTTTTTTTTTCGTTGGTTTTTTTATCATTTTACTTGATGAATTAAATATACATTATAAAATAAAATGTAAATTGAGGTAATTCACCTTTTGAACAAATTTATTTTGACATTAATTATAAATTCATAATTTATAAATAGTTTTCTGTAGTATGTGACCGGATTCAGATATAATTTAATTACTTGTAGTTTTTTTAACTTGTTACTTCAAATAAAAAATAATTTCTTAATTTATACATAAATTTTCATTCAATTAATACATTTTTGAAAATTTTTAAAAACAAGTTTGACTATAAAGAGAAAGTTGTACTACGCAAAGCAGTAGAAGCTTTTTTGATTTAAAAAGAAATAATTATTTTATGTGTAAGAAATGTTTTAAAAAATTCAAAGAATTTTGATTTTTATAAATACTGGGAAAATTTAGTTCATTAGACCACCAAGGGTGTTACAATTTTTATTGCTTGGAAATATGCTTCGTTGACATCAGTGCTTGTAAGAGGCCTCAAATGTGGGAACCCTAAACTAACCTGATTTTTTCCATTAGTCAAAGTAAATTTTTTTTTTATAGATAGAATTCGATTAAGTATGTTATTTAAGTTAAACAATTACCGATTTTTTACCCTCAGATAATTGTTTTTAGTTTTGGTGAAAAAAAAATATAAGTTTTGATTATGCGGATATTATAATCGAAACTTAATATTTTTTTTTCACCAAAACTAAAAACAATTATCTGAGGGTATAAAATCGGTAATTTTGTTTAATAAATTTTAAATTTTGTTTAATAATTACTTATATTATCTGACAAGGTCTGAAAATATCTTCAAAATCACGACTTTATAAACGATGAAGTTATTTTATAAATTCTTCATATCATAAATATTGAGATCTTATCAGATTTTATCAAGTTTAATCTGACGTAACCAAGTTAAATTTCTGATTTAATCAGGTGCAAATTTTTCTCGATTCATCGATTTGTTTATACCCTGTTTTTCAAATTTTTATTATTATTTAAGAATTTAAGAAACACGAACTAAAAGGAACATAAAAATTTTTAATGATAATTATAAGTTTATGATTTCTTAGCATAAAAAATAAAAGCAATAAAATCACCAGAATCAGCATAAGTAGTCAAATAAATAATAATTAAAGTTAATTTTTTTGAACTTTTCCGAGATTTGTATTAAAAAAAAAAAATTTTATTGCGTGTCATAAAATGAACATCAACCGTTAAATTTTTATGAAAATTATATGTAAAAGATATCACGAAAAAAAATTTTTTAAAGCTTATATATAAAAAACTGCTTTATTTAATTTAACCTGTTTCCACGATAATCTTTTTGATGATCATCAGATAGGATTTATTTTAAATTTATCTGTGTATGCTTACATGTTTTTTTTTTAATACTGAAATCAAGTTTTTTATTCCATTTGCATTTGAATATATTTTCTATATGGACAGCTGATGTTAAAATAAGGTATTTATCAAATTTGGGATTATAACTGCTACACATATTATAATAATAAAACTGTATTTAACTGATGAATATAAACAAAGACATTCAGATAACTTGGCAATTATTCAAATTCGATAAATATATATAGAACTGCCAAAATAGTAATAAATAATACGAATTAAATCTAAGGTTTCCCATTTAATTTTATGGTATAAGGAAGCAGAGTTTACAAAAATCTAATTAATAAAAAAATTTAATTCCGTAAAACTTTTAAGTGAATTTGGGCACTCGTGGACTTACTAATGCCTTGTGAGTATCAAACAACTTTTTTTTTAAATTGCTATATGTAGGGTGATTGAACCAGTTAGTGACCAAAGTTCAAAAAGAGCAAATTTAAGTGTAAATAAATAAATATTTTTAATGAATAGTTTTTATTTTTTTTTTATTTTTGAAAATTGGGTAGTAGATTAACTAGAAAAACGCTATTATATTGTAAAAAATTAAGTTATATTTAATTTTAATTTAAATTAAAACTAAAAATTCTCATTTCACCAATTAGTGACCACAGACCCCAATCAATGACCAATGAATCACCAACTAGTGACCACTATTTTATTTATAAATATTGAAATAAAAAACTTCATATTTTTTAAAAAATTTGTCAAAACATGAAATTAAATTAAATTAAAAAGTAAGTTTTAATTATTAGAAGTCTAATTTAAAAAAAAAAATAAAAAAAAAAGTAACATATAACCTAGAGATATTATTAAAAAAAACTCATACTAAGTTTTATTTTGCACTTTATTATAAGAAACTATAAGAACCAAAAAGTCTAATTCTTTTCACTTCATTATGTGAGTTAGTTTTATGTTGCTTTTGATACAAATCCTTATTTTCTTACTTTAAAAGTTAAATTTAAAAGTCCAATTTTTGCAAAGAAACAGTCAACTTTATTAATTGTCCTTTATTTTGCACTGGCATAATTTTTTATTGTTTTATGAGAATTTTGGAACTTACAGAAGACATATTATATATGAACTGTTACAACTTATCCAGCACTAAAGTATACCTTATGTTTGACAAGTTAACTTGTTCTTCATTTCAGGTTCTTCGCTTATTGCTTTATAGTAAACATTGATAATTGGGGTTCATCTGTAGTACACATTCACTACTAGCTTACTATTTTTAACTATTTTTGATAATTGAAATTTTGGTACAACAATTTTGAGCCCTTGTAATTCATCGAGTACTGGAATGCCATGTTTAACCATTTTGAGTTATACGGATAGTATATTAAGTTTTCATGATGAGCTGATCTAAATTTCATCGAATACTATTATATCATTAACTTTAGTTAAATTTAATAATATATTAGTATTCGATGAAATTCAGATGAGCTACAATAATTCTAACTTGATATACCACTTTTTGTACAGCTTAAAATAGTTAACTATGGCATTTCAGTACTCGATGACAATCAGATGAACTTTATTTAAAACTGATTAATATAAAAAGAACTAAAATTTTATTATACTTATTACACTATAAATATACAAATACACTATGAACAATAACTTTTCACTTTAATAATTTTTCTACTATTTCTATATTTGGTACTTGTATTTTATAAAACAATGATTTAACTGTGAAAATAAATATTTTTAAATAATTAATAAAGCTTTTAAAACTTAATTTTAATAATAAAAATTAAACACGTTTTTAAAAATTTCACATTGTTAACATTGTTGTAGTTAAAAATAACAATATGTATAACCTCAAAATACGTTAAAATATAGTGGTCACTAACTGGTGAATACTTATTTTCCTAGATACCAAATCTTGACCACCTAATTAAATGAAAAATTAATAAATAATTAAGGTAATATGCACTTAATTTTCTTAATATAGATTATAAATTAACTTTTTTAATAAAAATATGACTATTTTAAAATTTAACTTTTTATTAAAACCACTTTTAACAGGTAATACGGTTACCGCGGCAGACCTCTTTTGTGAGATTTTTACTATCTTTTCACCAAACTCCATAAAGAAATAATTTTTTTTTTCTTAAAAGTAAAATTTTTTTCACAAAAAAAGTGTTTTGTTTGGAAAATGAAGAGTTATATTTTTTGATTTTTTTATGCAAAAGAAAAAATCTATTAATTAAAATTATTAAAAATGCTATAATACTCCTCCTCTGGTCATTAATTGGGGGGTGGTCACTAATTGGTTCAATCACCCTATATGGCCTTTTTTTACTACAGGTATAAATGCAATTTTTTTTAAGCTGTTCCATGAAAAACTTGTTTGATTGAGAAGAAATATTTTGATTATTATTTTTGTTGCTAAATATATTTTTTCTACGTGTATATCGACGTTGTATTCATTCTGAAGAAAAATAAGGAATTGCTATGGGTGGTCAAAATTAGGGGCAACAAAGTGTAGACTGAAAATCGATAAATATGAAAAATACTATTTATAAAAACATAAATTTCTGTTTACGAATCAGTACGAAATTGAAATTTCGAGTGGTATTAGTACCATTTAGCACTAGAAACATAGGGGATGAATGAGAAACTGTAAATAAAATTTTTACCTATTAATACATTTTCCGGAAAATTTTTTACAACTTTGATCGGGTATGTACGAAAAAATGGAATTATTCGAAAGGTATGGCAGGCCAGAGTATAGTGATTCCAAAAGTTCTTTCAGGTTGTAAAATCTTAGCTTACAATTAGTATTTATAAGTGCTGATTCCCCATTTTTTATGTTTTTATCTCCTCTTCCCTACTTTCTTGCACTTTGAAAGCACCACAAGACAATGCCACTAGCTCATAGGCTAGAAAACTTAAAATTCCATTATTTTTCAAGAAAAAACTTTTCTGGGGCCCTCAGGGTCTCTTAAAGACCCTGAAATATAATATTGAATTTGAGGAAAATCGGTTAATACCCAAAAATTCAAAATATTCTACCGCCGTTTATCCGCGCTTTATGCATTTAAAAAGTAAAATTATGCGTATAAAAAAGTGCGGATTTCAATGGCAGGAACTAAAAAAGCGACCACAGTTATCACTCTTTTTGTGGATATTAATACCAGAATATCAGAATTTCAGGTGTTAGATACCCCGTGACAGTTCAGCATTTACATTTTAAATTGTCAAGTGGTATCTAGCGTCTACAATTCTGGTATTTTAATCATAGCAGAATTATATTATTAATACCAGAATTTTAGGTGTTAACTAAATAACACGTGACAGTTTGAACTGTAATGGATATAATATCTAGACTGCAGGATGATGGCTATATTGATAAAAATCAGTTTAATAACTATGCCTTTACAATTTTGCACAATTATAAACTGTTTGGCATAAAAATTGTATGACTTTTAAAAAGCACGGGTAAATGGTGGTAGAACATTTTGAATTTTCGGGTATTAGAAAGTGGTTCCTCCTCCAGGAGATTTTCTAAAAAATTAAAATATAGTTTTCTATCCCACCAGGACTATAAAGAAAAATTAAGGATCGTATATTCTGTTCAAAAAACCGATATTCGAAAAATTCAAAATTTTATTTTAGGGGTCCTAAAGGCCCCCAAAAATTTTTTTCTTAAAAAATGGTGTAATATTAATTTTTTTAGCTTATGAGAGAATATTAACTATTTATGGGTCGGAAAAATGAAATAAAACCTAAAAAACCCCCAAAAAACGGTTATTTTAGGTTTTCGGGAGCATTTCGTGGCCTAGATGTCTAATTCCATCGGGAATCAAGGAGTTTTTTGAAGATTCTTTGGATGCTACTACTTAAGATAGGTTTGTATTATCCGGCAATAACCTTTACCTATCGGTAAATTATTTAGTACGCATAGCGGCAAATGAAGCAAATTTAGTTGTATTATTTAATTTTTGCATCAAGTATTTAACTGCTCAAGAAATTTTTAATTAACACATTAACTGCCACCATAATCATATTGACCAATGAACGCATGTATGTGAAATGGAGCTCTCAAATCCGTGAACAGTTTAATTTTAATTGGTCAAGGTTTTAAATTTATTATATAAAATTTTATCCTAACTGAAATACGAAATTTCGCAAAAGTATTTTTACATAAAACTATATATATTATATATTACTTAAATTAAATTTAATAAAATTAAAGTTGAGAAAAAAAAACTTGTACGTTGAATTCCTTTTTATTTTATAATCGTTAATTTATGTAACATGGAGTACATTCACCCATAAGTGATAATAATATATTAAAATATTTATTTTATTCTTAATCAGTATAAACTATTACGTTAAAAATTATACCGCATATCGAGACTTTTTCTTGCAATAAAATAAAAATTTAAGCAATTTAAAAGTATTCCAAATATCTTCATTGCACGAAAATACATAAATATTCATATTATAAACAATTTTTTTATATTAAAACGTTACGATTCTTTTAATTACACTCAATATAAATTAACTGTTCATCCGCCAGAACAAGCATTATAAACAATTTAAGGAAAATCTAGGGGCAAAATGGTCTCTTTTTTTAACTCAATTTTCTATTCACTATAAAGATCTAATTAATTAGTTTTTTTATGGGCTAAAAATTATAGATAATGGTATTTTTATTTAAAGTAAAATACGAAAGTCATCAACAAAAAACTCTCTCTTTTATTATACTGCTCAATTAATTACAGAATTTAGCCATGGGTTTTTATTTAAAATAGCAAAATGATCATTAATCTGATAGCGATTTAAAATTAATAGAGCTTGCTTAATTTTATACTTATTAATAAATACGTATTTCTAGATCATATCGGCAAAAATTTGTCAGTTAAACAATAAAATTTGCAATTTCATTACGTAATCGAAATTTAGTGAACAAAAAACGTTTTATTCAATTCAAATTCATATGCTGTCCAATAAATATTTAAGACGAAACCATTTTGCCCCTGTAATTCCCCAGAAATAAAAATTATTTTTTTAAATCTGCGGTTTTTAAAAAAGTTAAGTAATATATAATTCTCATAAAACTTCCTTTTGATGATAAAAAGCACAGCCCCTAATAAAATTCACGATGCACTAAAATACAACATACAGAAACTGTTTGGAAAAGGCAGGTTATATAAAAAAATTACTTTTTTATCGCATATATGTATGTATATATAGCTGGTCTAAAAAGCGAGACGAAAAACAGGTAGATAATATAAGTACATACCAATACATTGAAAAAAAAAACAAGAAAGAGAAAGCAAAGCGACTTTAACAGTAAGAAAGAGAGGTCACAGGAACTCTTTTTGCTCTGTAGACCGAAGCAAGACGAAAAACCATGCGGCATCCGGACTTTTAACCCTTTGTTGAAAAATTTTTATACAGAAAACTATATTGTAAACCTTTTTCATCATCATCATCATCATCATCAACATCATCATCTTCTTAACCATTATAATAATCATCAAAGTTCCCTTGTAAGAAAGGTATTTTTCATTTGCGGCTCCTGACGGCAACGACCTCAACCCAATGCTAGTGAGCTGGATATTTCTTTCTCCGAAATTCCACAATTTTTCTATATACTTCAAACCTTTCTCCTGCTTGAATTTAAAAAAAATCTTATTTTTTTAATCACTAATACTCCTGTTCATGCGTACACATTTTTAGGTAGTTTTGACAGAACTCGGTTCCTCATAAAAATGTCTAATTAAATGTAATCTCAAAAAACAATGGATGCAGAATAACCTTCAACTTGTTACATATTACATTTGTGTTGTAATACATAAAAAAGTATATAATAACACTTTGACTTTCTGTTTCATTCATGGCAAATTTACGTATACATACATAAATAAATACGCATAATGTACATGAAGGAATCGCATATTAGTCTTATTATACCGTTAATACATAAATAAGTCTTAAATGCATAGTAACTGTTAATCAATTGTCAATTAACATTCATTTCTGTGTTTTTACTCAAACATTTTCTTATAATTATTATTTAAGTACTCGGATTTTATACGTCTTCCATATGTCACTTATTAAATTACAATTTTTACTATATACATTGGATAAAATTTCATGCATCATGTTCGTGACATTGATTTTATGTGCTCTTATTTTACTCTTTTGAGAAACACAATATTTTTATGAACGTCATGAGAAATAATTGATAGACAAGAATTCTGCCTTAATTATCATGCATATGGAAAAATTATTTGGATTAATGGACCCTCGATAATTGAGCTGAGATATATTTATTTCACATTTGTCAGTAAACAATAAGTTTTTTATTTATTTTTACACTTTAAAAATATATATTTTGTTAGTTTAAAAAGAAAATTGAGCTTCTTTTTTTTAATTCTTGTGGTCTACTTTTTGGGTTTTAAGTATCTATATTAAGAATCAGTAGCCGGGTGTCATGGCAGTTGTTCCAAATTTCGTTACTTGATATTAAAGACATATTCTGACATTATTCTGTATTTTGAATTTTATAAAAAGGCTCCGACACATTGACTAATACTACTGTAAATCAGTAAAACGCTTTATTCGTGTTAAAAATCAGTTTTATCTCCAGTCTTCACAACATTTTTTGCTATCGCAATTGGTTTTTTTATTGACTACACTGAAAAAAAATTCCGCTTGCCGCTAGCGGATTTTTTTTTCAGTGTAGTCAATAATTCAAAATAAAATAAACTAATGGATTTTTAAAAATTTATGAAATTTTTTTAGTCTCGTTATTATAAATTTTTTTGACAGTATGCGGAAAAAAAAGAAATCAAGAAAGCAGGAAAATCGAGTATTAATCCGAGAAAACGCTTTTTTTTAAAATAAATCTGTAAATGGTTCAGAATGTTATTAGAAACTAGATAGTCCATGATCTGTTCCTCGATCTGTTTGTAATTATGTAAATTTTTTTCAAAAATTTTTGAAATTAAACAAAGTAAGGCAATAGGACTGAAATATGTTACGTTTTGCATGCAATTAACCTTATTTAACCACTTAATACGGTTCAACGAGTATACTAGGATCATCATTAATATATGCCCCACTAACTTTAAGGGGTTAAAGACACGATCACGACATATTTTTGACCTCTTTCCATTTTGTAGGAAAAGTATTGATTTTGATGAATATAATAAAGATATAGAGTAAAACTGACATGAGGATACGAGAATCCAAAGAAAAAATTTTCTCTAATATTCCATCTATTCCTACTAAAGCTTTAGTTAAACCAAAAACATCAATTTCAATGTCTTCAGTGGTAATTTCTTGGAAACTTTAGACAAATTGAAAAGCTGCTTTGTTTTAATAATTAAGTCCAGAAAACAGTGAATTATCTAATAAAAAGAAAAGGTAAAGTGGTAAAAAAGTGATAATTCTTATCTTTTTTCAAAAACCATACAATTATTAATTAATCACCTTAGAATGCAATTTCCTTCGTAATGAAAATTTCCATTTTTATAGACTACTTCAATAAAAGTATTTAACACATTTTATTGTCAAAAATAAGTTTTTTTCACACAATATCATGTTGGAATGCATGAAAGATATTTTAATAAAATTAATCTGATAAAGAAAATATAATTTATTTTAATTCTTTGAATACTATATAATAAATTTATATTTATCCCTAATCAGTTAAATGAGGATTCCATATTATCTGATAAATATCATATAATACATATTTTATTTTTATATGAATTATGAATATCATTTTTTAAACAATCAATCCTCGAATCAATCATTGTGAAAATAGTTTTGACAAAATTATATTTATCAATTGATAATAATTTTAAATAAAAAAATAATAAACAATTGTATTAAAATTGTATATTAGCAAAATTTAGACCACAATTTGCATTCGTAATTATATATTCGCAATTTACTTCAAACAAAATTATTTTATGTCATTATAAACTTCATTATATTTTTTAATTAAAAAAACTATGAAATTGCATTAAGGACAGATTTAAACATTTAAAAATCTCACTTTATGGTAATTTATTTAGTAAATTGCGAAATCTTGACCTTAATTTAAATATTTTTTTTACTTCACAATAATAATTACATATCATTTTTACTACACAGTAAAAAAAATTAACAAAATATAATTAGTGATAAAACTTGCCATGAATAGCGAAATTACCACAAAAATAGGGAGTTTTTACTAATCTAAGGGTTTCCAAGAATTTTTCATTATCAGGGTCCCAAAAATTGTATACTTCTAAAATCACGTAGTTCTTAGCTATTTATTTTCCCAAGTCAAAGGTCGATGTCATGAATTAGAAAAATACCAATTGCACTCTGTTTGGAATTTAAAAATATTATTACTATCCAATTTTCAAGGCTTTAGGTGACCTGGTTGCGATTTGGCAGCTATTTTTCCAATTTTGATTTTTTTCTCATTCTCAGCCACCCGTTTCTATTTTATTTTCTGAACGCCCTAAATAAGCCTTTAAAAAATTTTCTTTATTAAAATAGATAGTAAAATTTTTCGCCCTATCCGAATCTGGCTATATATGTCTTCGGAAAAATTTCAGAAAAAGCCGAAAAATCGGAAAAAAATAAATAAAAATTTCAAATACAAATTTCTAAAAAACACTTTTTTTTAAAAATTTTTATGGTGGTAAAGTTCTTTTCTTATCAGAGGCCAGAAAGCGCGTATTTCCCGGTCGCAGCACGATACGAAAATACGTGTTTTCTAGACACTGACAAAGAAATAGTATTTTACGGCTCGTGTCCACACTGTAAAAAGTAATTTTCTTAGATTTACAAAAAAAATAGAATTGTTTCGAAAAATTATGTTATTGAAGTCTGGAACGTTCATGGAAAAATTCCCAACCTAAAAATGAAAAAAAAAATTATTTTAAAAAGAGAAAAATTCCTAAGTGGATTTTTGCTTAAAATTTTAGCAGTAAATGATTCCTTGTTGCAAAAGCTACAAAATACAAAAAAAAATATCATTTTTGAATCCCGGCAAACGGTAATAAATGTAAAAATAAAATTTTCAAAAATTCTTTGTATTTCGTTTTTTCTTACATTAGAAATAATATGCAAAAAAATCATTTGCGATAGTTTTCTCTTTCAAATTTAGAATAATTTGATCACAAATTTTTATGATTTTAAGTCCGGCAAAGATATTTAAAGTCAAAAAATAAAAAAACTTGGATAGGTTAGAATCATATTTTTAAAATTTTTCTTTATAATAATTAGGGATTTTGTAAAAAAAACTCTTATCTACATGAGCATTTTTAATAAATACTTCGTTCTATACCAAGTTATACGGATGCACAAGCCTGGAATTCGTTTTTATTACAACTTAATTGAGGTGCTAGAAGTGCACAGTGGTACCAAGTAAGTAACTAGAATTCAAATTTGAAATGGAGAAAATAAACGAATTCCAGGCTTGTGCATCCGTATAACTTGGTATAGAACGAAGTATTTATTAAAAATGCTCATGTAGATAAGAGTTTTTTTTTACAAAATCCCTAATTATGATAAAGAAAAATTTTAAAAATATGATTCTAACCTATCCAAGTTTTTTTATTTTTTGACTTTAAATATCTTTGCCGGACTTAAAATCATAAAAATTTGTGATCAAATTATTCTAAATTTGAAAGAGAAAACTATCGCAAATGATTTTTTTGCATACTATTCCTAATGTAAGAAAAAACGAAATACAAAGAATTCTTAAAAATTTTATTTTTACATTTATTACCGTTTGCCGGGATTCAAAAATGATATTTTTTTTTGTATTTTGTAGCTTTTGCAACAAGGAATCATTTACTGCTAAAATTTTAAGCAAAAATCCACTTAGGAATTTTTCTCTTTTTAAAATATTTTTTTTTTCATTTTTAGGTTGGGAATTTTTCCACGAACGTTCCAGACTTCAATGACATGAAAAATTAGTAAATTTTCAAAAAATTTTAACGATAAAAATCGTAAATTTACTAAATTTAGTATATTCTCGAAAAGTTCGAGAATTCCCGATTTTTTTTTGTGAATTTACGAAAAACGTTGTAAAATCACAACTATTTTTCGTAAATTTACAACTATTTTTTGAAAATTTTTGAAAAAAAATTGTAAATTATTAATTTTTCTTGCGATTCCACAAAAAATATCGAGAATACTCGAATTTTTTGTTAAAATACTAAATTTAGTAAATTCACGATTTTTTTCGAATTATTACAAACTTTTTCGAAAATTTACTAATTTTCCGAAAATATTCTGATTTTTTTGTTAAAATAAGAAAGTTACTTTTTACAGTGCAGAAAAGTAAAGAATGGCCCAAATCGCACGTAAATTACCTTCCAAGGCGAAGCCGAGGATGGTAAACTGCGATTTGGGGCATTCTTTATTTATGGACAAGGTCCGTATAAAATTTTTCTGCAGCAGTAGCGAAAAATTTAAATATCCTTGGCCACGCAGCGTTTGTTAGCCAACATTTTTGGCTAAAAATGACCGATTTTTAAATTACTTCCAAAATTGTAATTATTGACTGAAATGGGTGTAAACTATAAAAGGTAGGGTATAACCTATTAAAGGACTAAAATGGGTATAACCTACACTGAAAAAAATCCGCTTGTCACAAGCGGAATTCAGCTTGTAGCTAGCGAAATTTTTTATCTCGTCAAACGATTGCAAATGACTTCAAACGTAAAGAAAATTAAAAAAATATTATTTCCCACTTATCTGGGATATCCGTATATCGGTATGATGAGATTTGAGAAATTTTTTGAAAAAAGAATAGGAAAAATATTTTTTTTGCAATTTTTTTTACGTTTTAAGCTATTTGCAATTGTTTGCATAGAAAAAAAATCTGCTAGCCACAAGCGGAATACCACTTGCCGCAAGTGGAATTTTTTTTCAGCGTCTATAAAAGGTCTCAATAATTTTATTTTTTACAAACTTCTAGTTTTCAAAAGTTTTTTATTCGTTCCTTTTGCCTAGGTTGTTTTTATGATATGGTCAAAGCTAGGTAAAGACTACCTAACACAAAAAAAGTGAGACCAACTGGAAGGTATTTAGTTGAGTCATAGGGTAGCAGAATCATTTAGAAAATAACCTAAACAACCCTATCTTATAGCATAGAGCCGAGCATAGAATCCTGCTAGGGGGTCTAATTTCTATGCCCATTCAGGTAAACTGAGGGTATGGAGGATGTTTTCTCGGATGTCGGACATTTATACCGAATTTTTTTAAGGGATAAGGGGTAAAATTTTACAACTAGTTTAATGCTTTATCCCCTCCAAAATTCGGTATATTTGTCCAACATCCGTTTTCTCAACTACCGCATGCACAACCTGTCCTGAAAATTAGAAGCAAATCGGTTTATCAAACAGTTAGCAATCCCTTTGTGAGGCCAAAGTGCATAATATATGTTCTATGTAAACATAGCAGTGCTTGAATCCAAACTTTAGTCTCGGATTAAAAGAAAATTTTTTCGATTAAAAAACTACTTTAAAAAAAAAAAGTATTTTCTTTTTTAAAATTGTTTTTCAATTGTTTCAAAGATAAATAATTATAAAGACGAATGAATTCAATTGTTTGACTCAGGTCTGGTGAGATTTGCAGTAAATGTAGAAAAACCTATGTTTAAAATAATACATTGTTTAATTTACTGGTAAAATGAACTGACCGTTATAAAACCAATGGATCGCAGTACCACCGTTATCATCGAATAGTCAAATACAGTATTTTTCTGACTACGTGCACTATTAATTTCAAAAATATTAATTTAAAGTAGAAATTCCAAGAAAAATTAATTCATTTTAACAGAATTTTAATTAGTTTAATAATGCAATTCTATAAAAAAATAAAATAAAAGTAATTATCATTTTAAAAGATTAATTTGAAAGAAACAAAACATTATATACGTATAAAACTACCTCAACATTATTGTGAACATTATAATAAAGATCTGATAATTTGTTTGATAAGATTTAGTTATGTACAAAAATGACTTTTTTTTTATTATCTTTTTTCGCATTTTACTTGGCGCCAATGGTTGTCTCTGAACACGCATTCTGATATAGGTATATATTTCGCGTAATAGAGCTTGACATCACACATCACGTGGGTTGACGACTTGTCGGCACTTACAATCTTGGTAAAAATAACATTTTCGAGTCTACTTTTTTTTAGTAATTATAATAAATTATGCGTGTATAAAGTTTAACAAATAATATGTTTGAATGTAGCGGCGGATCTACCCCGTAGGGGGGAGGGGGCGATCTCTCCTTCTGAGTGTAAATTTTGTATGTTTTTTAGAAAATTTTTGGAAATCCGCCCCCCTCCCTTTCTCTCCAGAGGTAGTTTGTGAATCCGCTTCTGTTTTAATGTATCATTTATGATAATGCGTTTAAATCGCAGCATGAGCAAATTTTTATAGAATCGCCAAATATCACGTGTAAGAATCAACAGGTATTGTCCTCTTCTGAATCTCGTTCAAAGTACTATGAAAGGCTTTCCTGAAGTTTCATTTTTTTCTATACCTTATAAAAGTCGAAGACATTCTCTTCATGTTCACAAAAGATCATAAGGAACGAGAGGACATAGAACTTTACGTCGACCATTTTACCTGAGCTTCGTTTTATGTCTAATAAATGTATATGTAGTATGATAGCATGTTTGTAGTATATACCATACACAAATATATATCGTAAGTATGGTGGTATGTACTGACTAAATCAAACACGCGAGAGCAAGGCAAGGAAGCGAGACGACATACCTGAGATTTGTACAGAAAAATAAAATAATAATAATTTATACAGGTACCTTAGTTTTCTCCCTCTATATAGGTAAGAATAGGTATACATGTATTTGTGGAGTCGAGCGAAGCAGCGCAACACCACGGTGAAATAAAGAAAGATATTGTTCCCAGACAGTCGACGGTGCGCAGTCGCCAGGTGAACACAATATTATTCACCTAATCTTTCTACATATAAAGTATAGTATGTATAGAGACACGTAGAAGTATATACATATGAAAGTTTAATACATACATGGTTACATAGCGCGAGATATTAAAAAAAGAAAATAAAAATATAAACAATTTTGTTTATCAATAAAATAATTTATTTAAAAAAGGATTGTATTGTTTTATTTTGTTAGTTTGTGTTTAGCTATAGATTGAATTTACAGTGTATATTTACAAGTTTTTATACACGTAAGCATAAAAATTATATTAGAAAATGTGCGGTGAGAGTGTTTACGAGCGGTAACTCCGAAATTTCAACAGGTAAATCGAACGTTCATAAAAGGTATACATACACATAGAAAAGCGTGCTTTTTCAATAAAACAAGTTTATAACGGTAAAAAATTGTTAAATAATATTTTTCTAAAGAATTTTTAAGTTTAAATAATAAATTTTGTGATACCAATTGCATAATATAAATAAATAATATTTAATTAATAAATAAAAATAATGCTCATAACCTATAAATTAATAATTAAGGATTTTAATATTATTGACAATAATAAATAAATAAAGTGATAATAGTGAAAAGTATAATATAAATAATATAATACAAATGAAAATTAATGTGTTAAAAATTTCGGAGTCGTTATATTTTTAATGTAGAACTTGAATTTTGTACATGAGAATCGAAGTGAAATTTAGTATTTTATTTTAAATGAAAAATGAGAAAACCGGCGCGAGTAAGGCAGGTGTGACATATACCTATATCTGGATATATAGGGTGTCCTTTTTCAATTTGTAGCTATTATAAAATAATAAAAAAAGGAAAAACCACAAACGAGTGGTTTTAAATGTTGATATTAAAATTATTCTTTAAAAGTACATAAAGAAATAATATTTTTTAATTATTATATTGTTAAATGTTGTTTGTTGGTGGAGTGAAAATAAAAATATATTATTGAAAATCTAGAAAAAATGCAAGTGACAAACGCAATGAATCCGACACACCTGGTGGCACTTTACGTCGCCACTGCAGGATTACAAGGAAATTCGTTAGGTACTGATGAAGAAGAAATAACGTTGCTTGTTTATGTGCTGATCGATGCATTGCAAAATAAAGTAAGTTTTTTTATTATTTTTTTTTAATTTCGGAGTCAAAGCGACCAAAGTTTATAGCATAGGGGCAGTTCATAATATAATATTGGTACCCTTTAAAAATATTTTAAAGTTCAATGAACTTTTGTCTTATTAATATTTGTAAACAAATTTATCTACTTTTTATGGAAAATTGCCTAGAATTTTTATTTACTTTAACAGTATTAAAAGTTAAATAAATACGAGTCTAGGTAAAAAATATAATTACTGATAATGAAAATAATTGTAAAAATTAAATAATATGCCTTGAACTGATAATAACTAAAATTAACTCAGAGTCATTTAAAGAAAATAAAAAAATTTATGTCAAAAAAAATTTTGTTATAAAAAAGATATAAATGATAAAATTCTTTTTTTTTTTAGTTAAATAACTGATTAAGTAGCTTGTCTAACTGATAAGGCACTTAATATAAATTGTTATTTTGCAATTTTTACTTAACAGAATTCAAAAAAAGCTTTATTGATTTTATATTTTTCATAAAATTGATGTATATAAATCATTAATTTTGTTAAAAAAAAACAAGTTTTTATTCGATCCATATCAGTGCTGTGTATTATTACCTTTTACGTATGAATACAGTTCGTCTTCATTACGTCATTTCGAGGAATTAGGTAGAAAGAAACAAAATAAGAAAAAAATTTTTTTGCCAAATGCATACTTAATACATTTTTTTTATTTAAAATGTACTCTTCGAACTGAAAAAGATGAAATTCAAATAAAAAAAATATCCTTTTCGTGAGTAAATTTTGAAATTTGACGAAAATATTTTTTTATATTCCTTCTCTGTTATTACGTGAAAAAAGGGCTTTTATGGCATTTATCAAGATTTAAGAAAACGAGTTATAACTAAAAATATCTTCATTTTTAACTCCCTGCATGATATTTCCATACAAATTTTTTTTATTATATTAACCGTTAACCTTTTTCTTACCTTTTTTTCAAATATCACGTATTTTTATGAGATTTATTGGAATTTTAATGATTTTTTCTCTTTCAAAAGAAATATTTAATTATTCTATACAAGTATAAAATATACGCCCTTTAATAATAACTTTATAAATTTTGTAATAATTAATTATTTTCTATCTAATGGAGCACTTTGATTTTATCCTTAATTAATAATTCTGTTACCTTATTTGTCATAATATGCTCAAGAGAGGAAAAAGACAGAGAAATACATAAAAAAGATTCCCAGACTTTCACTCAGCTAGAGTTGCTATTAAGGAATCTATAATTTAATTTGTGATTTATTTTAGAAATATTTACAGTCTCTGACTTCCCCCACTCTCTCCCCTCCCCCTCTACTTTCTCTATTTCTATGTATTTTCCTTTTTTTCTTGTGTTTTTTTTAACAATACAACTACTTAAAAAACTTGAATTTTAAAAGCTTTTTTTGGCATGTTCAAAAATTTTTTTATGTAAAAAAATATTTGCTTGTTCCACTTTGAAAAGAATCTGTGAAAGAATTTATGAGATAATTTTTAGACAGCGTGTGATTATAAAATCAATTTATTTCAGATTAATTTTTTTTTAATTTTCTGTTTAATATGATTATTATTGTTAAATTATTCGCAAAGCTAAAAACCGATTAAAATATTAATTAATCTGGGATTAATCTAACTTTTAGTATTTAAAAGCTCCCCTTCGAATTTCCCAATTTTTTGGTAAAGAAAATTCCTTGAAACATAAATAAAACGAAAAATAAATTAACAAATAAACATAAAAATATTAAACATTTATTTGGATACAAACGTGTAAATAATTTATTCAAATTTTTTAAATTAGTCATCAGTTAAATAAGTTAATAATCATCGAAACAATCATTTTTGACTATTTTAGCTTTAATTTTACACAAATGCTGACTCATGAATTTATTTTTTCTGAAATAATTTTATGGAAGAAATCTAAAAAATACGCTCATAATATTTTTTGTGCGTCAGGGGGAATATTTTGGATTCGATTATTATAAATCTTGTTGACGATACTTTAGAAATAATTTGCAACAATTCGCTTAGAAACGCTTCATTAAAAAATTTTTTTTTATAAGAATTAAAAATGTTTAAAAAAATAAATTCGAAAATAGTTAAAGTTGACACTTTATGAAATTTATATTATTTTTCATGCAAATCTAAAAAACTCAAAAGTTTGTTATTATTAAAAACTTGTGAATTTTGTAACTTCCGACATGCAACGTGTTGTCGCGTTATTTTATTTTTTTAATGTGATTTTAATTTTTCAATTGAAAACTATTTTATTTATTTGCCAACAAATATGTCAAACAGCAAGTTATGATTCTATTTCTAGAGAACGACGTGAGTTTTTGACTATCCTGACCGAAGTAGAAGATTGCATGTCTATTTATTGATCAAATTAAAACTTGGTTAAAACCTGAATCAAAACTCGATCAAAACAAGGTACCCATAGACATATCAAGCGCCGTTGCATATATTATATGCTCTGCTAATTAAAGCTGAAAGAATGAAAAATAAGAAAATTTCATTTGATCTGCATCTGACTATCTGCTTGCAAACGCTTATCCAAGAATTTTTCACATTTTTAAGTTACTTTAAGTATTTTATCTATTAAAAATCTAAATTTAAAATCCTAAAATTAGATAAAAATTTTGTGTAATTAGTACAGCAAACAAAAAAACAAGCGTTATCAGGAATGAGATAATGCAGGTGTATGCAGGAGATAATATACTGTAAAGGTTTTTAATAACTTCAATTTAATTCCAGTCTGACATGACCAGTGCTTTAACTAAAATCTATTATAATTTTATAAATAATTATTATTAGATTTTTCTCGGATTTTTATATATAAATCGATTACCCAATAATTGAGTATAATTTTAAAAATAATTAAATTTGATAAAAATGTGGCCCTGATTCTAATCAGATGCAAAAAAACTTATAACTAGTTTCGAACTAGTTTTTCTGTTAACACAACTAACGCTTGAATTAACTTGTATAGGGACATGTTTATTGTTTACTTATAACAGTTTTAACTTATACCGACTTATACTCCTTAATTATTATAAGTCCTAGAACTGAAATTATAATAAGTTCCTAGATCCTAATTATTCTAATTCCCTAAATCAAAAATAATCTAAGTCTTTTGAATCCCCAACCCCCTAAATTTGGCGTCATTTTCAAGTACCCCTCCCAATGAACATGTCCCGAGTTAAAATTATACCTCAAAATGCACAAGAACGCTTGGTTTAAGATACAAAAGAACTGGGGAAAAAATGCAAAAAATGGGCAAATCATAATAATACACGTAAAGTGAACAACAGAGAAATGGATACATTTGAACACATTAGATGTTGCGAGATAGTAACGAAAAAAATTAGGAACCAATTAGTTCAAAACAGACGCAGGTGGAACAAAAAAAATAGACTTGTGCTTGGATATACAAGTGGACAGAAGGTATTTTAGCACTAGATGAATAAAAAAATATCTATTCTTCACAATTCTTCATACCATTGATTTTATTTGTTCGTAGAGAAAAAAGCTAAGCTGCTGATGCACTTAACTTTTTAACCATCACGGGAACAATTTAACTGTATTTCATTATTCCAGAAATTGCCGATATAAAATAGAAAAAGTTAAAGAAGAAAGATAATTTTCTTTTTAAATCATTAAGGAATTTTTATTTAGTACTAAAAAGGACAACAATTATTTCTATTTGTTGATGACTTCCGTCACCATGCGATGTTGCATTATACAGTAAAAGAAGAATATGCATTCTGGTTATAATATAGAGTCCATTGTTTCTCGCTTTTCAATTCAAGAGAGGCGGAGCATTGCGCCCTCGGAAGGTCGTTCGTTAATTCTATCCTCTTTCTCTCTCTTTCACTCTATGAGCAACACGTGTTTTTAATATACAGCGTAAGCCACAATATTTCTTTACATGGCCAATGATCTCGTGCAAATGCCACATTGTTATAAAATTATATCTTATACACATACTTATTGTTTTTATGTGTAATTTTCTTTTCCTTTTTAGATTTATAAAAAGATTTTAAGGGTACATTTATGTTGGCTTATAAAAAAATTAAATTATTTCATTTATTATGTTTCTGTCAAAAGATTTCACATTCAGCGTAAGCATTTTTAACAATCTACTATTCAGGTTAACAAAAATTTAAGCAAAAACCTAGATTTCACCTGCTTAAATATATATTATCACAAGATTTAAATTTTGTTTGAGAAAAGTCAGGAGCCCAATGACGTGGGTGTTTTAGTTGGTCGGTTGCCGAGAAATACCTTGTTCCAGCATACTTTATGTTTAACTGGTTTAATTTAAAAGTAACCGCATATAAAATCGATATAAAATCTAATGAGGACTTTACCTATTGATATTTTCGCGCTTTTAGTGTCCAGATTTGGCTCGATTTGGTCTACGTGGGTTTTTTAGGTTGCTGATCGTGAAATTTAAGGTCTTGCCTACTTAATGGCACTTATTGGCACTTCACCCTTAGTTTTGAAAAAAATCCCTTTTAGAAGTAGTTTTAGCTAATTTAAGGGTGAAGAGACAATTTTTATTAAGCAGGACCCCAAAATTCGTTATCAGTGACCTGAAAATACAAAATTTCAAATACATCAAAAATACCCCTTAGGGGTAGTTTTTTTCAAATTTAAAGGTATTTGCCCGAGTATTCACCCATTCCTCCCGGAAAAAACTCGAAATTCGTAATCATCGACCCAAAAAATCTACAGTAGACAAAAGCTCATGACGGCCAGTAACTAAACACACTAAACTACAAAATTTAACAGCGGCTCGAGCAGCGGCTCTTATCCTACCTATGGTATTATGGAAATAAATGGATATTTATAGCAAGTTGCCTTTGATTAAAGTATAAAGTAGAACTAACTTCCCCTAGCATAACAGCTTGTTTAAAATTTCGCTTTTCTGAAATTCAGTCAAAGTTGAAAAAATATCTCAAAAATATAGTCAAAGACTATTGCTCGGGCTATTGCTACAATTGATATTGTTTGGTTCGGCACTAATTTTTACATATTCATTGTTTATTTATTCGTTTAACATATGTTACTTGATCTTCGTATTATTTATTGGTAATTTTTTGTAATGTGGATCATTTTATAATCTTTAAATAAAATTATGTAAGTGGTTTCTCAAAAATTATACGTATGATCTTATTTCCTGATCCAATTGTTTACATTGTTTAGTCTTTCATTGGTAATTTTATGCAATAATTTATTTACTCAGCCATATACATAAAACTTGTTACATAAAAAGTTTATTGACTTTTCTATGTGTGTTTATTTCTATTTATTTATTTATTGGTTTCAAAATATTTTTTAAACACTACTTGTTTCGTTTTCAATAAATAATAATATAATTTATGGACATTCGTTGATTTTACCTAAAACTTTCAAAAAAATTTTCCAATCTAGCTCTGGCAATAAAATTTCATTATTCTGTTTACTTGACATTAAAATTTTGATGGATAATATTCTGAAGTAGTTTAAAATTTTACGGTACATTGACCTTAGATATGATAAAAAAGAATTGAAAAATTCAAAATAGATTGAAATAAACCTCGAAATAAACATTAAAACTTATCTAACAAAAAAGATAAGTATCAAAAGAGTTTCTCTTACGTAACTATTTTTTAATTCATGGTAAATTTAATAAACTAGAGTTCAAATTTTTTTATATCACTTTATACAAATTTTCTTAATTATTTTTCTTAATTTTTAAAGCAAACAAATTAGGGAAGCATTTTTAAGGAAATTTTTAACCCCTTCGCCCCCACTTTCGCGAATATTTATTATTTTTGTTCCATTAAATTCATTATCCAAAAAATTTGGGCCCTGCCGACAGCGGTTATAATTTTATAATACAGAAAAATTCTTATTATTTATCTTTGAACAAATATCTTTTTAGTTGTTATTTATTGGTCGTCTCGTATTCCCATGTCGAGTCCAACTCTGTAATAAAAAAAAACTGCTAGCTGCCGTGCAAATTGAAATCATCGTGCACATTTAATAGTAACAAAGTCCAGTTTTAAAATGATATTATCAACTCAAGCGCGCTGAGAGATATTTTCTTCTCGCTATTCAGAAAATAAAAAGGAGGAAAAAAATTTTTCGCGTCAATGATCTTTAATCTTGATTTGAGAAAAAAAAAATTTTCTTTTATAAATTGAATAAGTAGGAAAATTTTATAGGTAGATATTTAAATTATATAAGATATATAATATTTATGATAAAATTTATAAACTGGTTTTAATTAATAAAGTTATAATTATAATTTTTATTATAAATAAATTATTATTTAATTCTTAATATTATATTATCTTTTAAAAATTTATAAAAACATAAATAAAAATTAATATATTATTCATGTATATTTTTTGTCCCTGATTATTAATAAGTAGCAAGTTATTATAATACTTTTTATGCAAAATTTTATCCTTGACGACCTATGACCTGTACATATTTTATGCATGTAAATTATTTATGTTGTAGTTAATTTTTTTGTTGCTAATTTTTTTATTTTTATTATAGTATACTATTTTCTATTATGTACTTTTTTGTGAGCATAATTTATTTCCAATATTTTTAAGCTCTATTTTAGCATGGGACATATTAATAGAGAGTTACCCCTGAAGGCCCAGAAATTAAGGGTGGATCACAATCGGAGGAGAGGGGCAAATGGGACTTGAAATTATCCGGGTTTAATAAGAACATATATTTAGTGAACATTTTTCATGCACATTATTTGTGTACAATACAAATGGCTTTAAATTTTCTAATACTACTTTTATAGAACTTGCAGGACTAGTGTACCTAAAAAGATATTGCTTGAATTTTCATGCACTTGCCTAAATTTTTATAAATCATTTCCTTAAATATTCAAGCAGGTTTACAAGCAGTTACTTAAAACTTTGCCCAGTTACTAAAAATTTTGCTGCTTGTTTAAGCATCTCACCCCAGGGACTGGATGCTAAAGTAATTGTATGGTCTATAGCAGGTGTATGCAAATTACATAAGGCCCTAGACATACTTGATTAACTATTTCTATCGCAAAACATAGATCATATTGGAGACGTAAAGTATATGTACACAGAATTCAACACAAAATCAAAAATTAACAGACTTAATATCGACTTTAATTTTATAAACATTTTTTTTAAAACAAAATAAACAGAAAATATATGGCTGGGACCAGATTCAGCATTCATATCACAGTGATAAACAGCCGTACCATACTTAATATGTGGTACTCAGCATGCGCAAACAAATGTTTTTAGAAATGGTAGTACTTTTCGAGATGCAGTTTGGTTATAAAAGTCAATATTTTATTAAAAGTTAGTACTTTTTTTGTTTTTCACGTGAAATGTTATAAATGATATAAATGCAGAATCTAGGCACAGAATCAGGCCCAGAATCATACCAATAACGATAAGTCTTGTAACAAAAAAGAATTATGAATTTTTAAAATAAGTTCAATTAAAAGTAAGAAAATATAATAATAATCTATAACTAATGTGTTCAATTTTAATACTAATTAGATAAATTTCGATTTACCGAAGTCAGTGCGTCGCTCATATATATACCCTTACAAAGTCATTTCGTTTGCGAGAAAAAAATTTACTTTGTATTTGTCAATCGTTATAAATATGTGATGTTAATATTTATCAAAGTAAAAGATGAGATTTATTTCACAAACAGTGCTAATCAAGCTATGAAATTAAAATAGATAAGTTTGATTTATTCTGATAAAAAATAAATATGACATAAATCCATAAGTAAATAACAAAATGTAAAGAAAAACAATGATCAGATGATAGATAAAGATTCTAAGTAAAATATAATAAACATATATTTTACGATTATTACAAAGGAAATCTTAAAAAGTTTAAAATATATAAATTATTTTATAATTATCCGATTCACGGAGACACGCGTTAGTGCATGAAAATATGTCAACATTTTATTATAACTATATAAAAAGTTACATTTTATTTTTTTTTTATAATGAGTATGCATTCGGTTGTGAGGTTAACAGATCAAGGCAGTTTGGTTGTATTATAGTACACATACGCGTATTCTATATTATTAAACGTTTATGTGTAGTACTATACAAAAAAAAATTGTCATTTTAATTTTTTTTTTTTGAATAAAAAGTACTGTAATCTTGTGTATTATACCTGATGTGACAATTCAATTTTCTAATTGAATGTTAAAAAAAAAATTTTTAATAACTATTGTTAAAATTTATACATTCAGCAAAAAAAAAAAAAATAAAAATTATTTTTTATAAATGACGTAAAAATTTAATTTCTAGTTTCATGTTTTTAATATTTAAGTAACGTTTATTGTTTAAACATTAATGTAAACTTCCGTATATCAAAAGTTAAAATTATTTATGTTAAATCGCAAAAAAAAAAATTATTTATCTTGATTAATCGTACTCTATGAAAAAAAAAAAACTAGTTTTTTGAAAAACTTGTTTTCATATAAATTATATTTTATTAAATAATTATTTAAAACAATATATTAAAATAATTTTTTGCATAAATAAATAAATGAATAAACATTGCTATCTTTTAAAAAGTTGGCTTTACTGATAACAAAAAAAATATAAAAATATCCAATTAGTTGTATAGCTTGAGATATACTAGTTCGTGGTTAACTCATTAAAATTGTTTCTGATACAAGTTAGATATTAAACTGTACCTACTCTCTGGATGTGTATCAGTTTAATTTTTATGATGTTTATTAAATAGAAATGCATTTTTATGTAAGAGAGAAAATGCTACATGTGATCTTTATATATCTTTCAGCATGCTTTCATGTCTTGGAATTTAAACTAATTTTTTTTTGTTGAGATTGTGGATCTAAAAAAAGTGTTTTATTTAGAACTTTCCCATGCTCAATTGTTTGGAGATATGAAGCAAAGACTTGGTTAGCTTACATTTACAATGTGCGAGCAGTCATTTCAGTCCTGTAAAATTAGTGTATTTAAAATTGAAATTTATTCCATAAATGATGAGCAATGTTCTTTAAAAAAGAAACAAATAGACGGGATAAGGGACAATCGGAGTTTGAATATTTTTTTCCATATTAAAACATTTTTACGTATGTAAAAGTTTTAAGTTACTTAAAAGATCCATGCACATTCTTGAAAAAATTGTATTTTCAAAGGTTTTGAAATTAGTTTGGAAATTAGAGCTAAAATGATTTTTGTACTGTACTTAATATTGGCTGCATTCAGAACTTCGTTCTGTGACAATCGGAATGAGATTTTTAATTTTAGGCCTTTAAAATAAATTTATTTTTTAAAAATATAAAAGAAAAAGTTGAAAATATTATTTTTTCTCTAATTTTAAATTTTAAATCTCGTGTATATATGAAAGTAAATTAAATGTTATTTTTTTATTAATCTTGTCTCCAATTAAATTAGATTATTAAGTAGAAAAATTATAACTGAAAATATTAATTTATTATAATTTCTAAAGCTAATTAATTTAATAACATACATATAAAAAACTTTTTTCTCACGACAAACTCAACTGCATTTTTATATTTCTGCAGATCTAACTAATCAACGAAAACAAAAAGTAAATGTTTTTTTAATAAACTGCACAATATAATGATAAAAAAAAAGAGAAAAATAAATGAAAATTTCATAAATACAACAAACAGTGGGTACATAGTTTTATAATAGACTTTAGCATGTTGCAAAAAAAAAATAAAATTAAATTCTTAGAAAATGCAATCTGCTTTTTAGAAACGTGACTTATGCCGACATTGTAATAGTAATTTTAGTAATTATAAAAAAAAAAACTAAGAGACACCACTAGATAGATTACACCTAAATTAATGCAGTATATGCGGGAAAATTATCATTTTATTCAACGGAAATTAATTTCACTATGTTTGTATATTTTAATATTATATATCTACATTGTATTATACACTTGATTTCCTGTTCAAAATTCATTTTAAAAAATATGATTTTTTTTTTAATGAAAACGTACATTTTTTTTTAAATTGCTTTTTTTTTTGTATAAATGCATATTAAGATCTATAAAGTGAAAATGCTAGAAAAATTGTAATGTTTTATTTAATAGAAAATCTGAGTAGGAATGATATTTTGCATATCGAGAAAGAAATTTTTTAAATTTAATGAAAGTTAAAGTAAAAAAAAAAAGAAATTTTAAATTTATATTGAGCTACATGGTAATAGAGTACAATAAATTTAAATAACCAACAATTGATAATAGAATTTGTATACAATACGATAGGGTCAATACGGGTTGCTTTTATTTCCGGCCCTATTGACATTCGCGATATTATCTTTAAATATTCTTAAATCTTTTACGTAAACATTTTTTACACACCATGTATATTTGATTTTTTTGCATTCATAATAAGGAAATAATATTATTTTTTATATGTGCTGGGTTACGACTTTTTTCCGGGTTTTTCATTTTTTTTATGTTCTAAGCCTATTTTTTTCTTAATCTTGTAAAATCTGCAAAGACTTTTTGACAATTTTTTGAAATTTACTTGATAACTAGCAAAAAAAAATGTTTTCATCATAACTTAACAATGCCACTAAAAAGAGTAATAATTGTTGTAATTCTGTAGATGACCATGCCCACATCTTTATGAAAATCAAGAAATTAGCAATATTGTACAATAACAAAAAACAAATACTAATGAAATAGAAAAAGTGAAAATTGAAGAGAAAAATATTAATAACTGTAGAGGAATTTAATTACAAGATATAGATTACGAAAATATAGCTGTATTGATGCAGATACTGCTAAATTCGGGACTAAATTGAATAACAGTAGATAAAATATTTTAAAAAGTTTAAAAAGTTGTAACTCTTTTTTTTATCAATATTTTTTAAATAATCCAACGGCACCAGAAAGCGAAAGAGTCAAAGAACACAGGGTTAAATTTTGGTGAAAAAATATTTATTTTTAGTGAAATAAAAGCGATTTGAAAATGACCATGAAAAGTTTTCGGTTTTTTACACACTTTTTTGCCACCTTTTCGGATATAAAACTTTTCCTAATTAACTTAGAAACTTGTGCTTCTGTATAGAAGTAAAAGAAACAATTTTCTATAAGAAAAATTTTATTTAAATTTATTGTGACCATTTTTGTGAAAGTTATTCAAAAAATTCGGGAGGTGCACATCTTTATTTATCCGACAGTAAGCGAGTTACAAGCAGAGATTTATGCTTAAAAAACTATCCAAAATTAAATACGGGAAATATATCAAGAAACTTGGCGTGAAATTATAACAGTGGAGAGAATTTCGAGGAGTTTTAAGATAGGATTGGGTGTAAGTTAGGGATGCCCCCTAAGTCTATAAGCTTAATTAATCTTTTCATAGAAAATATAAATAAAACGTGGGAGATAAAGACTGCTATCAGAACAAAAATATTTTTCATGAAATTTTCAAATGACTTAATCCTCTTGGCTGATGGAAGTGCAGATTTAAAGGAAATGTTGATAGAGACAGAGAAATGTTGTGAAAGACATTAAAAAAAAAAATAATAGTTTTCATAAAAGGAGGAAAATTAGGGTAAAAAGAGAAATGGACTTTCAAAGGCGAATAGTTGGAAACAGAATCATAATACGAATTCTTAGGTTTCATCTTCACATCAACAAGTTTTATGAATAAATATCTTATAAACGCAGAGGGAAATACGAGTAAACGTGTAATAAAAGGAACAAAAAACGCCCTTTGGGGACTTATAATAAAATGAATGGGAATTGAGAATATCAGCAAGAGGATGTATCTTTTGCGAATCTTTTGCAAACTCTAGTGAGGTTGGGGCGCTTATATCGGGGTGAAATATGGAGACTGAATTGAAGGTAAAACACAGAGAGAATGCAAGGAGGTTTGTGAAAATGATAATTGGGATAAATTCAAATAAATCCGATTACAATGAAAATTAAAAGCAGATATTAAGAGTCTAGTATATCCAAATGAGAGGATGTGTTATAAGATTTGTAATTTACATACTACAGATGGAAAATGACAGATGGGCAAAATTTGCCTTAGATTGCCTTTAAATTCGTCTTAGAAATAAGAGCAACAGTTAACAAAGAATTGTCCACCTGGAGTGTGGAACTTAAAACAGTGTGGGAAGAAGTAGATTCGAGGTACATAAAGGAAAAGTACTGAAAATGGTGTAAAATTCAAATGTTGGACAATCAAATTTAAAAGCGACGAAACCCTTAGAATTTTAAGGGATCAGGATATCCATTGAAAAATTCTATAAAATAAGAGGAATACAAGGGAATATTAGGCAAGAATAAGATGTGGCAATCTAAGGAGGAAGGAAAGTAGGGTTTTGGGGATGACAAATGTAAAGTATGCAATGTCATAACAGAATTTTTTAATCATATTTGGTCATGCTGTGAAGCAAGAGTAAAAATTAAAACAAATATAACAATTTTTAAATTTAGAAGGCAACATAAAAAAACAAGGATCAAAACTGGGAAAATGCGATAAAATTATTACAATTTTCCATTTTAACTTGTATTTTTAATATAAAATAATCACTATATATACATGTAAAATATTTGTAAAAAAGCTGCATAATAGATAAATAAATAAATACTGAAAATTGCAGGGAAAATTGACAATTTTCTTGTGTTGCGGACCTGATTCAATTTGACTCGTAAGTGCATCCAAAAAAGTGTTTCTCTCATAGGACTTACGATCAATGTACATTATTCCTAGCCTGCAAGTATACAAAAAATGCAAAGTTTTACGCCCAAATAAGCAAAAAAAAAATTTGTTATTATCCGATGATTGTCTTTATTTAATTTAGAATTAACAAAAACTTAAAAAAATATGTCTATAGTTTCGTACTCGGTTATAATGTCGTTGGTAAACTAACAAAAAAAAATCCACGTGCGTAGATAATTTTTTTTTATTTCTTTGAAGACACGAGATTCTTAATCATCCTTAAAAAATGGCCTTGTCAAAACTACCTACTTAACGAAGCAAATGATGCAATTCAATATAGCAACTTTATTCACGAATTCATAACAACAACACAAGACAAAAAAAAAAGTTGTATTAATATAATAAAAATAAATTTTTTATTTTCATATTTATTTAACTATCTAATTCTTGGTGTGTTTAATAAAAATTAGAAAAGTAATTTAAATTGTAGATTCAAGCAGTATATTTTTACTACGGTGTACTTAAATTAAACTCATAATTAGTTATAAATAATTTTTTTAAATTTATTCTTAAACATATTCATATTCATAAAAAACTTGTCTAACTTGCATATTAAATTTTTATTATAAACTGTATAAAAATACAATAATAATAATGACTTCATTAACATCAGCATTATGTAAAAAAATTATTCAGTCAAATGAATTGCTAATGTATTTTTTTTTTTGTAAATCAGCAAAAATATTGTTAGTGGCTTCTTTTCTCTCGCATTTTATTTATATAAATATTAATTTTATGTAATATATTTATTATTACTTAATTCTGTTAAATTTATTTTTTATTTACAATATTTATCGGTGATAGATAATTTTTTTATTGATTAATTTTGCATATTTTAAACATTTTAATAATTATGTTAAAAAAAATAAATTTATGTAATTTTTATCGAAAATTAATTATTCTTTTTTTTTTTCAAATTCAATTGCTTTAAATATTGAATCTTTTACATATGTTTTTAATAAGACATCTAATAATAAATTAATTTTTTATTATCAATTATTTCAAAGTTAATTACACATCTTAAGATTAATGATTTCGTATTTGTCGTCAATATTATCAGTGTGTGCATGTTTGTGTGCGTATAGATTTTCTTAATAATTAATTTTTTTTTTTTTTGAATATTTGTATGTATTGATAAAGATCCTTGAATTTATGAAAGATAATTATGCGCATTTAATTGTCAATCAACGATAAAACGATGAAATTTTTATTACTTATATACTACTTTTTTTTTTATCAATTTGAAAAAATCAAAAAAAAAAAAAATTATTTAAAAAAATATATTTTTTTATTTAGATTTTGATAAAAATTTATCATAATAAAGGCCACAGTTGGTTCAGTTTAATTTATAGCCTAATAAAAAATTTTTAATTAATATTTTTTATATGGAAAATTTGGAAGAATATGTTTTAATTTTAATAAGCTTCTACAGTCTAACATCGAGGGATAATATCCATTTTTCAGAAAAATTATCTTCTAATGGCATTTAAAGTTGAATCAGGTGGATAAAAATAGCATTTTTTGATTTAAAATTTCTGAAAATTGAATCATCTGGAACCTTTGATTTTGATACCCAATAATCAAGGTACATGGCTCTTTGAATTAAAAAAAAAATTCGAAATTTTATTTACTACAGACTGAGATTTTAGTGCTTATAGTTTATTTAATTATTGAAGTACTAAATTAATCAAGGCTTTTTTTCTATATAAGACTTTTGATTTTAAAAATCTTTTAATATAATTTTTGGGACATTATTTAGCATCGATTCACTAAAAAAAATTTCCATTTCTACGTGATTTCTACACATATTATAAAATATTTCATAAGTTTTTTGATTTTTGACCTAACCTATATTTTTCAAAATATCGATTTATTTGGGAAAATATTTAGAAAATAAAAAAATTTTTTCAGTGAATCAATGCTATATAATACCCTAAGCATTATATTCAAAGATTTTTAAAACCAGAAAATTTATAAAAAAGTCTTGATTAATTTAATAGCTCAAAAATGAAAAAAATTTTAACTCCTAATATTTCCGTCTGTAAACAATAAATTTTCAAATTTTTTTTTTAATTTCTTTGGACATGTAACTTGTTTAATGGGTATCACAATTAAAGGTTCCGTTAGTTTTAAATTGAAAAATGCTATTTTTATCCACCTGATTCAACTTTAAAAAAGCCTCAACCTCAACGATTGCTGTAAACTTCAGACTTACTACTTTTTTCTGTTCTTTATCTAATGTAAATCGAATGTCATAATATTTAATTTATAATATTTAACCTGCTGATATAAGCAAGATAGAAGTTAATTAAGAGACTTGGAATTGGAAAGATGGTTAACCTACGTACTAGACTTGTAAAAGCTTCGATTACTCCTGGCATCGCCCACTGCAATCAGACTGTAATATTACTATATTCTTAATGCCAAGAAACTTATAACACGAAATAAGACTTACCGAAATTTTTGATTTTTTTTCTTTTAAAATTCTTTTTGTAAGTGTAATTTCGAGTATTTTAAGTTTTTGTTTTTATATTTTTACTTTACTAGTTAACGGCCTTTTTTAACCCATAAAAGTAACATCTTGTTCTCATAATTAAAAATTCATATTTAATTTTATTGAATTTTATATTAGTTAGTATTTATTACATTTATTTCCTGTTCATTAAAAAAAAAAATTTATTATATTTTTGGAAAAGTCGTAAAAATTTTATTACACTTGTCGAAACTATTAATAACGAAAATGTTTCGTAAGTGTCATAAAATCAAAACAGTTGTCAGCTTTCCAAAATACTATTTCAACAAACATCGAATAAAAAACAACCTGTTAGTTTCAAGTCTGCATAAAATTAGAGAACATTTTTTAATGTGTTTTCGAGTGTTTTTTGCAGAAGGGCTCCGCTTGCATTAGTACAATTATGTAATTTCCCCCTTGAGAAAATTTTGCATCTTCCCCCCTAATACATGCCTGCTTTATTTTACTGTATTTGCAGTGCTAATAAAATTTCCATTCAAGTTAAAACTCAGTTTAAAAAAATATTAATAATGAACAAAATTAAATAATAGGTGTTTAAATTGTGTTTATTGTGTACTATTGCGTCCTAAAATTCTACCCTCCATGTATGTCATTACCTTTTGGTGATATAAAAAATGAAAAAAAAACGATAGATAAAAAGAAATTTTATAGTTCCTTAAGAAGGAGCATAGGAAATTCGAGAAGATATCCCTGAAACAATATGTAAAAATTGCCCCAAGTATTCGTTGATCCATTTTATTATCATTTCCTGTGAAATATAATTTGATCATTAGAGACTTCTGGTAAGCGTAACCGTATAGATATTTGTTCTAAAGTAAAGTTTTTTTTGCACCTTCTGTATAGAAAAAAAAGTAAAAAAAAAAAATATATAACGTGACTCGATATATACCGTTCCCCTTTCTGCATTATTTACTCTTAAGAGGATATAATACGTTTAACACGATATATTGTCCATAATATGTTAAATTAATTAATGTAAGCAGGAAACTTTTTAATTAGATGTGCACGAAATGTGTATTCTATGTGGTATTAAATTATTATTATTATTTTATATAGTACGCCTATTAATATGTATCTCAAACTACATACAAGTTATTACTTAATTGCATATAATCAGGGGATTTTTTGGTCTACAAAATTATTGGTCATTTATTCTTTTTTTAATCTAAGGAATTTTACCTGGAATTTTATGTACATGCTCGTGATAAGATTATTTGAATTATTTTCATTTTAATAAGATTCTTATCATATTTTTTAACAATATTCATACCCTTTTTAATTTGATTCTATCAAGATTAACATTACATTCACATTTTTATAAATTATTAATAAAATAATTCATTGTAAAAATAAATAAAAATTTTTTCTTTAATAAGAATTTTAATTGCAGGAAAAATGGTAAACGATTAAGATGTTTATTGAAGATTAATATGCTTAATTAGAAAAATAAAGAACAATAAATAAATATGAAATGTATTGTAATGTAATCAATTAAAATTTAAACAATGTATTTTGTTTATTTATTTATTTATTCGATAGATTAAATATGTGAAATTTATAAATTATAATCTTTGTTTTAATAAATCTAATCTTGATATTGTAAATTAAATGTTGTTACAAAAAAATTCATGTATATCTTGTAGTTTTGATTAATGCTATAATCGTGTGCGCTAGGAAAATTTAATATACTTAATTATGGCTTTTAACGAACCCCTGATCATGGAATTTTCAAAAAAAGCTGTATACAGTGTTTTGGATGAAAGTCTTAGGAATTCAGTTGCGTGGGTCTTTCAGGCTCTTGTTGTGCAAAATTTAGAGGTATTTGCGTAGAAAAGTGGTTAAATTTAACACTGGTTCTTATGTGGGTAAGATTAGTTCAGTTTAATTAATTAACCACCGGTGAAGTCATGGATGAAGCGCTATATCCACCTAATTTTGATATAACATGTACTCCCTAAATCTCCTCTAAATGAGCTCATGTTAAATTTGGCTTTTTATAAACGTATCACCAAATTTCTCGCAATAACCGACTAATAGACCCACAATATTAGATTCCTGGGACTTAAAAACTGTCTACACCTTTGTTCGAAAATTCAATGGCCAGAGCATCCTTAATATAAAATTTCCCTATTCAACATTCAATCCTTTTTTTTCTGGATCAAAAATTACTTTTTTGGGCCACCAAATTTTACTGGTTCAGAATAGTTTATCTATGAATAAAAATAGTGCCTTTTATCACAGCACTATAAGAAATAAGGTATACCTACTTTTAACTTGACTAAAATTTTAAAAGATAATAAAATAAATAATGCAAGTCAGATAAATCGCTTTAGAGATGAAAATCCCTCCTATGCTATAAAATATGCGAAAATATGTAATATCAAGATTATTTCTAAGTACTAAGACATGATAAAAAATTTGTTTACAGGTTATGGGCAGACAGCAATACATTGTAAAACCATTAGTAATGGAAGAGGAAAGTAATGGTAGCGTAGAAAGTGATAATCCAGCTGTCGCTGGAAGCAGTGGCGTTGTTAGCGAAGCTGCCCTTGAACATGCTCCAGCTTTAACCGAAGAAACCCTTAGGGAACAAGGAATTCCATTAGAACAAGCAATAAAACAGGTAAATATTCATGAGTATATTATTTTTCTTAAATTAACTGGATTAAATTAATTTTATCCTATTAATAATAACAGTAGTAGTAGACCGTGAATTTAATCGTTTGCAGTATATATTATCTAAAAGATTATGATGATGATGATGATGATGATGATTTGCAATATCTAATAATAATATTTCTTTGTAATAAAATTTTATATGGCACAAATTAAAACATTTTTTATTTTTACAGCGATAAGAAATTTATTTATATCAATTCTGTAAAAAATCGAATATATAATTATATGATACGTACTGCTTATACCCAGATAGTATAATTACTTTATAGAAATAAATGTTATTTTTAATGAAGAAAAAGAATTATTGAGAAATAAAATTTTACAAGCTAAAAATTCCCTTTTAATTATGTAAACTAGTTTGTTTGTTTTTTCTTAAAAGATAAAAAATTTACGAGAAAATTTATTAAATAAATTATACCATAAATAAGTATTACTATTTAGTTTTTATTTTTTGTTATTATCGTAGTTATTATTTGACTTTTCATTACACTCTGTCGATCATTCTGTTTTATTTTATTGAAATTTTGCTTAAAAGGCTATTTCTGGATAAGTATAGTAATTTGGCTCCTGTAACCAAACCTAACCTTAGTAATTGCATCCAAAAGTTTATCAAAAAACTCACTGATTCCCTTTGGAGTTAGACCTCTAGGCTACGACAAACCTCCAAAAATCTAAAAAATCGTTTTTTTGGGATTCTTTAGATTTTATTTAATTTCTCCGACACATAAACAAGCTTAAATAAAAGTTTAGTTTCAATTTTCTTTTAATTAGGCTTAATTTCTTGTTTTATAACCAAAAAAATAATCTGCGGGATAAGCAAGGGGATAAACAAGGAGATACTAATCCAAATACCAAATCTAAATCCAGGTACAGACATTTGTCTCTTTGGGATTATGGCTTTATACCATAATTTGTATTTTACACCTGTAATAAATATAAAGAATAAAAGAATAAAGAATAAAATATTGAATATTGTAAATCCTAATCTGTAAATCCATTTTATAATTATTTATTTTTATTTAAAATGAATTTTTTGTCTTAAAGTCGAGGGAAATAACTTTGATACCTATAGCAAAAAACAATTTTGTTTTTCTTTTTAGCTTTTAAGTTATTAGTTCCAATAGTATGACATTGTATATATGCGGATTTTATATCAAATGCTTTTGTCAAAATTTTTGTTTTTTTTCGGTAATAAAGCGGGAACAGCCAAAATATTTTGCTGCAAACTGTTTTTCCTAAATATAATTTATTCAAAAATTGTTTACGGAAATATATTTTTCTTGATTTTTTAATTTATCATAAATAGATTACATAGTTTTTTTAGTTCTTTTTTTTCTATAATTTTTACGTAATAAACTACACACAAACGTATAAAAAGAGTACATTATTATTTATAATTATTCATTATTTAAAATAGGGAGTTTTTTTAATAATATTCTGAAACTTGGAAAAAAAAAAGAAATTGATTGAAAAAGAAGAAAATCAAGGCAAACTATAATTCATCAAAGGATTAAAATAATTGTCAGTAATCTAATAATCATTCTACTACAAAAAAATTTTGGAAAAACTTGAAGTTTAACTTAAAGAGATTATACAAAGAAAAAGTTTATTAAACTGATAAGTGAAAATCTCGGAGAGAAGCCTAAATTCTAATATATTTGACATACAGGTTTATTTTAACGAATTAGAATAGAATTTGTAAAAAAAACTACTATATTGTTAACTTTATTACCGACAAAGTCTTTCTTTGCACAAAAATTAAAAGAACAGGTGCCTTCTAAAGTTACGAATAGACCGCGTATGGATAAAAGAGTTCGTTGTTAAAGTAGGAATGGTAAAAATAAATATTAAACGTTTATATACAATATTTCTTTTATTTACATCCGATATGCAATGAATAATTATGATATTCAATACTCCAAAACTTATGGAATAGGATATGATAAAAAAAAATTATTTGTCATAAGAATATATTATTTCTTTACTAGCGGGCAATAATGACTATATTCTATTTCTGAAAGGTATTGGATATATAATAAAATTGCCCTTTGTAAAGAAAAAAACATTCATAAACTCATCTAGAAATATTTGTTTTTACCAAATGCGATTACAGAAACTCGGTGCCAGGTGCTTCGTACCTTTACAACTCCACATTTGGCAAAATAAACATTTCTACGACCTGGTTAAGAATGTACTATTAAAATATCAAATTAATAACTATTATCGGAGGAATTTTTAATTGGGACCTTTGAAATCTATCATTAGGCACTGCTTCCTATTTAATAACTTAGGACATCCTATAAGAATTGTTGTTTCGATTGTAAATAGTCCTTTGTATAGTTTTGACAAATTGATAGCGAAATTATTATCAAAACCTTCAGCCTCAGTAAAAACTTGAAATTAAAAAATTGTTGGAAAATAATGTGATTCCTAAAACTTATGTCTGTATATTCTTGGATGTTGTAGAGTTGTTTCCAAGCTTACCACATTATTTAATTAAAGAATGCGTTAGTAAAAAGTGAAAATTTATTAAGAACAATATTCTTTTATCTAAGTTTGAATTTATGAATTTATGAATTGTTTGAATTTTTCTTAAATAATATCTATTTTCAATTTAATAAAAAATATTATAAACAAATATCAAGGTAACTAATAGGTTCATGCACAAATCCAATTTTTGCTTAAATAGTCATGGAAGAATTAGAAATCAATGCTCTTTATAAGTTAAAAAGTAGTGATACCCTTAACAAAGACTTAAATAATTTTTCAATGCCTCCTGTATATAATAATGATAAAGTATTATGTTACAAGAGGTGTGTTGATTATTTACTTTTGATTGTAAAGGATGATCACTTTGATGAGGTTCATAAAGTGTTTAATAGTTATAATGATGCATTAAACTTTACTATTGAAAAAGTACAAGATAATAAAATCAGTTTTTTAGACATAGAGTTAACTAGAAAAGAAAATGATTTTTGCAGTATAAATTGGTACGGAAAAAAGACATATTCAGTAAGATTTTTGAATTTCAATTATCAACATCCAATTGAACAAAAGAAAGCAATAGTTTATAATTTAGCGAGTAATTTAGTAGTCAAAGGTACAAATCTTTCACATACAGAGTTCCATCAGTATAATTTACAATAAAATATTTTTACTTGCTAATAGTTATCCTTTTTATTTAGAGAGACGTAAACCTTATCCTCAATCTCTCTGATGAACTATCACTCCAGATTGTTAGGCATGATGCCACAAATCGTCCTCCAGGTTCAGTGGAACCAAAAACCTGGATTGATATTATGCTTGTTGATAAGAATGATAAAATACTGTCTCACAATAATAAAATACCAACTTTTCACACTAGTCACAACCTCATTGATGTAGAAATTGAATTATTTGTACCCAAGCCTCCCACAGAAAGCTTCTCCTATAGAAAGCTAAAAGATATTACCCCGGAGAACATCAATGAGATTCTGACTAGTTGTGATTGGACACCTTTTCTTAGCCCTTATCTTGAAGTCGGCCCAGCACTTGATTGCTTGAATTCAAATATTCAACAAGCAATTGACCATCTAGCCCCTCTTAAAACTTTTACACCTAAAAAGAATAAGGCTCCTTGGATTACTGAGGACATTCAACTCTTAATCAACAAGCGTAAAGCTATTGAAAGACGCTACAATATATCCAAAAATGTTGCTCTTCTAGATGAACTTATCCAACTTTCGGATAAAATAGAGGAACTTTCTGAATTTGCTCAAAGCACATTTTTTCAAGATCATATTAATAATGCCTTAAATAATAATCAGGATATATGGCGAGAACTAAGGCATCTAGGTCTTTTACCAACACCAAAAAGTGACCTTCACGGTTTCTCATTGGACGATCTAAATGCGTATTTTGCAAATGTTTGTACATCGCCCACTGAAAATCTTGATAATGCTGAAACTATTATATCAGAAGCCTCGAATGATTGATTTACTTTTAAAGAAGTATCTCTAAATGATGTGATCTTGGCTGTGACTCATTTTAGTTCCCAAGCAACTGGGGATGATGGCATTCCACAGAGAATTATTGCTAAATCATTGCCAACTTTAGGCCCATTTCTCGTGAAGCTCTTTAATATTTCTCTCAAGGATAGCATCTTCCCCATAGCATGGAAAAAATCTCTCGTAGTTGCAATCAAAAAAACATCAGCTCCTACGACTACCTCTGACTTTAGACCGATTTCCCTTTTATGTTTTTTATCTAAAGTCCTTGAGAAGCTATCCCATGACCAAATCACATCTTTTTTGAGAAATAGCAACATATTAGATCCTCTTCAGACAGGTTTTAGGCAATTTAGCAGTACTGAAACTGCTCTTATCAAACTTACTGATGACATTAGGCGAGGCATGGAAAATAGACTAGTGACGTTTTTGCTCCAATTTGATTTCAGTAAGGCTTTTGATTCAATCTCGCCCTCAAAACTCCTAGTGAAATTGAAGGACATAGGATTTTCTCGTACTGCCTTACTGTGGATCAAATCATATATTCAGGATAGGCAACTCCAGGTTGTTTCTAAAACATCGCGCTCAAACGTACTTGGCACCAATCTTGGTGTTCCCCAAGGGTCTGTTCTTGGACCTCTTTTATTTTGCCTCTATATTAATGATTTGAAAATGCATCTACCTGATCATGCCTATCACCTACTTTATGCAGACGATCTTCAGGTCTATATACAAGCCCCTCCTGAAGATACAACTTCAGCCATTACCTCTCTAAATTTAATTGCCAGCAAGGTATCAAATTGGGCTGACAGCGTCTCATTACGCCTAAATCATAAAAAAACTATGGCTATTTATTTCAGTACAACAGGTTTTATTGATCGTCTTAATGCATTGAATTTGGTAGTTAATGTGGGCGAGGGTATAAAAATACCTTTTTCCGAGAGCGTTAAAAGTTTAGGGATGCTCCTTGATAACAAACTTTCTTGGAATTCTCATATTAAATCAATTGAGAACAAAGTAAATAGAATTCTTTACTCTCTCAGATTTATTAGGCATTGTACCACAGATGACATACGAATAAAACTCGTTCAGGCCCTAATCATCCCGCATCTGGATTACTGTAATACAGTATATCTGGATGCGAGTATGACATTAAAAACCAGACTTCAACGCTTAAGTAACTCTGGACTAAGATATATATATGGTGTCAGAAGGGATGAACATATCACACCCTACAGGAAAAAGCTCAGCTGGTTTTGTATAGAATCACGGCGGCTCTACTTCACTAGTATACTCATTTATAAAATTTTGCGCTTACAACAGCCGCCTTATTTAACTAATCTTTTTATTAAATACGTGCCTAAAGACAATGCCAGAGGAAGTTCGCGCACTAAAGAGCTACCCCTCCCTGCAATAAAGGATTGTGGGACTTTCTTTTTCCAACTGCAGGGGGCAATTTTCTGGAACTCAATACCTTCTGACATCAGATTCTTGCCTAGCTTAAACTCCTTTAAAGCGGCACGACGCAAACATCTACTCTCACTCGATCCAGAGTAATCCATTACATGCACTACACCAAAAAAATCAGAAACATGCTAATTTATGTGCTTTCTCTAAAAATGTAAATTAATATATATACTAGACTTTAACTTTGTTAAAAAATTATATTTTGTTGAAATTTATTTATTTGTTATAACTTTATATGATTATGTGATAATATTATAAATTTTATATATTTACTTAAAATACTATGTAAAAGACTGCTATATCTCATATGTATATTCACAATTTTGTTTCTAGACAAATAAACTGCTATTCTATTCATATTTTATTGATATTCACATGGATAAAAGATTTAAATTATTAAATTCAGAATAATCAAGAAATTTTGATAAATGTGATATCAAAAAAAAAAGTTATTCCTTTTCATAAATTTTCTACTCCACAAATAAATAAATTAGCCAAACAATTAGATTATATAATAAAATTAGGAAAAGATAAAAATAACATCAAAGAAAAAAGAGGAATAGTTTACAAAATAGATTGTCGAGTAGATTGTATAGACTGTGAAGCTTATTATGTAGGCCAAAGTGGTAGAAAATTAAAAGTTAGATTAAGGGAACATACTAATGACCTAAAAAATAATAACATAAAATCTTCTCTTGTTAATCATAATAAAGACAATTATCATATGTTTGATATGAGCAATGTAAAAGTATTAGATACTAAAAACAATGAACACCCAATATTTTGAAAATACTGTTAATAAAGCTGAAGATACTAATAATCTAAAAATAACCATAAAAAATTCCATTTTGTTGAAAATATGAAAAATTTATACATGTTAATTTTTTACAAAAATTAATTTTTATTAGTTTTTTTATGAAATAAATTTTTTTGGCTAGTTGTAAGTTTTATTATATGTTTGGATATAAATTAAGTATTATTTTATTAAACAAGTATATATACTTGCACGTTCCAATACAAAAATTTGAAAATTTTCTTTATTATTATTAGGTAAATAAAAATAAATAACTATAATTGTTACAGATTTTCTTGATAATGAAAGCCTGAGCTTTCGAAACGTCGAAATAAATAACTTATTTCTAAATTTGTTCCATTTTTGATCGTCTTTATTTTTATTTACCTAATAATAATAAAGAAAATTTTCAAGCAAATTAAGTATGTTTATTTCTGTATACTTCAACTTTTCTATATTTAATTTTTGTAAACATTTTTTCAAAAATTTTTTTGCTAGAAATGGAATGTAATGAGACTTTCAAAACTGTCGCAAAATCTAATATTTTTGACCATTTTACAATAATCAAAAGTTTGTAAAAAGTAAAAATAAAAAAATAAAAAAAAATAAAACTACATCACCCCTGAAATCACCTGTAGTTCCTTATTGACCAATTTCAGTATTTCAATTTAATTAAAAATTTAAAAGGTACAAATTATATATATTATTTATAAATGTTAAATACTGAACAGGCATATTTTCTTTTCTGCAAACTCAGTCTTTTAAATAAGGCGTAATTTTGAAAAATAAATGTTCAATTCGAATTCCGTGGTAAATTGTATTATGTATGGGTTATGTCTAGGAACTAGTTTATCTGTTTTTGTTAATAAATTACTAAAAATTTCACAAAAAAAAGGTCTATTTTCGATAGATTTGCCCTAAAAGGACTATAAATTAGAGAGATTTCATATTTTAAGTAGAAAAAGAAGTGTGTCTAAAATGAGTCCAACTGGGGAGCTTGACCTAAGCTTAACCTGGTAAACATAATGACTTCTTGTATGGAATTACCCATATCCCTGTTACAAATTTAAATCTCAAAATTTTCTCACAGATTATCGAGCCAAGTATCGAGTAGATTGCTTAGTTTATTTTGCGGTATTATTGATATAAAAAATTGAATAAAAATTTTTTACTAAAAAACTTTGTTTCTGTTTAATACGTGCTTCCTTATTTTACGTAATGTAAATGACCGGTAAATTAGCCTAAAGCTTTCTCTATTTTTGCTACATACTTCTCGGCAGACAAAACACTATCAGATTAAAAAACTTGTAAATATTTATACTTAAATTGAAATTGCATTGTTAAATATTTAAAAAAATTGTTTTATTAAAAAAAAACAAAATATTGTCTTTTATAGTAAAAAAAAAACAATAATAAAAAATTTCTCTTAATATTTTTTTTTCTGTTCTAATAATTTGTATTTACGTATCGCAGGAAATGTACTTTTCTTATTCAATATTGTAAACACATTCGCGACTATAAAAGAAATTTTTCATTTAATATTTTAATATCACAGCCATTAAAAAATATTGTCGTTGAGCAATTTCTGATTTTCCATAAAAATAAAATTTTTTTTCATCCTGCAGTAAAAACAAACCCACCTGTTTTTTCTTCAACTTAACTCATTTAGGGTCATCGTCCAACCAAGAGAGTTCCACATTCTTAAAAAAAAATGACTCTTTGCTCTTGGTTGCTTCTGTTGCTGGGAAAACTTTAAATGTTCGCAATTTTATATAATCTACACTTCCTTCTTTCCTTTTTCCTATTCTATTTTTTTTTGCTCTCTAATACTTGCCTTAATTATCTTCGTCTCGTGATCTTTCGTGTAATTCTCTTTATAGTTAAGAAAAAATTTTTTTTATCCTCCGTATAAATAGTGATTGGATCTTATAATATACCATACATAATATGCGTTCCTTTCTGTGATTTGTAATTTCTAGGAAAAACAAAGTTTCTTCTATTGGAATGTATTTAATAATACCGTTTTACTATTTTGCATATTATAAAAGTTATAGAAATTTTGTTTAATTGTTCGTATGCATTGTAATTTGAAGAAAAAAATTTTTTATGCTATTAATAACTGTAAAATTCTAAAAAATATACGGGTATTTAAATGCATTGACATTTTTGAGATAATAATATGTACGGGTATTATATATGTGTTTTAATTTTAACTTTTTTTTTCAGTTTGAATCATGGTGGTCAACGTTAACCTGTGTACCAGCCGGAAGTTCACCACGTTTTATCGTCGACGGACAAGCACCGTTACGTCAATGTCTTCATCCAGAAGCTTGTAATAAAATGATTGAACTACCGGATCATTATACTCTATTTCACGATTTAAGAAAGGAATTTTCATCGTGTTACTCCACAACAGACGAACTATCGCCTCTTAGTATACAGGAAATGCTGCAATGTATCCTTTTATTTCAAAATTACTTTGAAAAAAGAGATTGTAAATATGCCAGAAAAATCATATCTTACTGTTATTTTTTCCATATTTAAACTTTAATATTTTCAAATTTACCTAGTAATTTGCATTTCAATCAAAATTTTTCTACTTTTCATATTGGCTTGTTATGTCGGATTATTATTATGTTGACATATTTACAACATTAATTTAGACATTCGGAAACATTATTATTATCGTATATTAAAACATCAAATTCAATTACGACCGTAAAATTAAATTCTCTGCTTAAACTTATTGTGCTTAAAATTTCAAGTAAATGCTTTATTTTTTTATCAATTAAAACTGCTTGAAAATATACCTTAATTGCTTATTGAGAGGGATCTCATTCCAACTGGGTCCAAGTTGTACTGAAAAGTAGCAAAAATAGGCTGTAACTATTTTTTTGAAACTGCAAATAAAAATATTAAGTACTTCCAACTTGGCAAAAATTTAAGTATTTTTGGCCCTTCTGAAAGTTAATTTGGTCACGTATAGCGAGAAATTATTGTATTCTAAAAAATTTTATTTTATAAATCATTATTTTTTGGGGTAAAAATATAGATTTTTATAAAATAATAAATTGAAGTCTAATTAGAAGATAAACTCAATTGCACATTTCAAAATATTTAAGATTAATGAACCGAGCATGCGCACTCAAAATCAAGTTTAATTCAAAATTTTTAGACCCATAAATCAAATCTCATTTGAAATAAAATTCCCTTAAAGTATACCCAAAAACAAAATATTTTCCACCGTAACATAAGCATTTGTCAGCAAAGAAAAGAAAATTTTTAATTATTTCAAAGCAAAAGACCGAAAACACTGAATTTGCTGTCAAAAACCTAGAAACCTAAAAATGATTAAAACTTATTTTTAGTTGTTTTTTCGGCCAAAAATATTTTGAATTTAATTACATTACACTTCAGTATAACTTGGGACCAGTTGTTGGTGTAGGATACCTTTCCAGCATACTTATCAAAGATTTAGTAAAAAATTCTAATTTAGGCAAAAAATATTAGGTATAAGGGAACGTAGAAAAATTTTTAGTTAACCTTGTTAACCTTTTCAGTAATTTTATAAATTTTAAATTATCTTCCAAGTTATCTTCAATTTTGATTTTCGTCTTTTATCAAAAATTTTAAAGTAACGAAGAAAATTATAGTACCATTTAGAGGGATGACATAATAATATGCGGTTTATTTCTAAAAAATAAAAAAAACGTTAGTTTTTGATTTTTTTTTCAATTTAAAAATGAATTATCGCTTATTTATTTGAAAAACTAAAAAAATTAAAGCCCGATAAAAGAAACCACGATTCGAATTTAAAAAAAGAGTTCGTGAGATTATACAGTAATACCTAATTAAAAAATAGCATCGAGTTCTAGTTTTCACCATTAAATTTGTTGAAGCAAGTTCACATAATAAATTTCTTGTGTTTATTTTTTTTTTTTATTAATTCCCAAATGAAAAAAAGTGTATAATATCATGAAAAGCAATAAATTTGTTTCAAAGAACAAATGTACATGGTCACACATATGTCACAATCTCTAAACATAATTCTATTTTTGTCTATCAAGCATTTCTTTTAAGTTTCAATGTACGGAAAAAAAAGTATATAAAAAAAAATACTATGACGCCATTAAAGCGATAAACCAAACTTCAGAAAATAACGAATAAGGAAAAAAAAATTAGCTTTTATCGTTCGTTGTACGTACACGTAAAATTTCTTAAACTTCTAAAAATCTCCGCTGTTTTGAAACCTTAAAAAAATTATACGAATATTTAGTTTGGTTTATAAAAAAAAGTTATCAAAATGCGCAAAGCACAGGCGACCCCTAAGAAATTATGTGAGGGTGGAGTGAGAAAGAATTCTTTTCTTCGTCTTTCTTGGCAGTATGGCTTGACACGCGGTTAAGAAAACACTTGACTTAAGTTTCATTTTTACATGTGACTGTTTTTTATTTTATTTCTTGTGTTTATTTAATTCAAAAAAAAATTTTTACTTATTTTAGTTAAATAATTTTTTATTTATTCAGTGTATTGATTAATTAAAAGATAAAAATAGTTTTTTTTAAATAAAATCAATGCTTTTAGTTAGAAAACTTTTTTTAAACTTGTTGAATGTAAAACACACTTGTTGCTGAGGTAAGACGATTTAAGTTTCAAATTACTTATTCTCTTCATTTTTATTTAAGATAAAAAACAAAAAATAATATTCACGTAGACAAAATAAAAAATTTTCTAAAAAATTCATAATAAATGAAAAATATCGATTTTCATTTTTTTAATATTTTTAATTGATTTCTGCGAATGAAAAAAAAAAATTCTATTGTTTTATACAGTCATTCGATTTTTTTTTCGCATACTTACAAATACACCTAAAGGCGTTTGTTATCGTTTTTCATGTTTTTTTTCAAAGTATCAAACAATTATATTGTAATATTCAGCTTGTGTTGTAATTTATAAAAATAATTTGCCATTTTTTTTCCTTAAACCAATTGGAAAACTGAAGGTCTCTTGAATTTCGTTAATGAAAAAAAAATTGTTTAATTTGCCAAACTTAAAAAAAAATAAATGAACTCGAAAGAATTTTGAAGACTCATGAAAAATTAGTGCTGAGCTTGCACATATTTAAGCCAAAACCAGCGTTGAATAAACTAATAAAAAATAAAATAAAATATATAAAAATGATTAGTATTTATAAGCTGTTATCTTGTTTGGGTATAGTTTAAAAGGTCAAATAAATAACTTTTGATATGAAATTGCAAATGTATAGATTTGAAAAATTTTATTTATTTACTCTAATTTCATTATCTGATTACGTAACTTTTTCAAACCATTTTTATTAAAATATATTTTTCTTGACCATAATAATTAAAATACAGACTTTAATATACCAAACGATACCGATAACGAATATCATGTTAAAGAAGTACAGGATATGATAGCTGTCATTCAAAGAATGATTAAAGATGGTAAGGCCTTTTTTTCTCTTAAAATTCTCAAAAGAACAAATTTATCAAAAAACTATAATTTAATGTTTATCTTAATCTTATGCAACTAAATGCCTAGTTCATATATTCATTTTCAATGTTTACATATTAGCAATGATAATAAATAAATTTATATCAGTTTAATTACGCGAAAAATTTTTTAGCATTTATTAATAAATGCTGCTACGAAAAAAACGGAAAAAAAATTTTTATTTAATTTGAATTTTTTTTAAAAGATAGTTTTATTTTATTTTAATTTAGAACAAAACTGCAACTATGCAAAAAAATTGAGGTGTAAAATGATGACTAGTTAAAAGTACTTGCATTCATTTATTTTAAAGTTTTGGCATTTATTTTAATAAACATTAGAAGAAGTTAAAAAATTTCATAAAATTTTATTTTTTAACGTTTTTTTTCTCATTTCAGGTCACCATTTCCAAAATCCAGAAGAAGTTAATCTTGTGTTAGAACCTGGCATATGGTAAATATCATTTAAATCATGAATTTTTAAAATGAAGATAATAATAGTTTCCGTATAACTTTAAGGCCTGTCAGTAAATAGTATGCTAGCTTTTGATTTTGATATTATTACTCTGAAAAAAAAATTTATGGCTAGCGGAATTTTTTTTTCTTCGCCAACAATTGCAAATTACTTGAAATGTATAGAAAATTTAAAAAAAACATTTTTTCTTTTCTTTTTCCAAAATTTTCTTAAATCTCATCATACCGATATACGCATACCCCAAGTAATCGGGAAAAACATTTTTTTTTACGTTTCAAGTCATTTGCAATCGCTTTGCGAGATAAAAAATTCCGCTAGCTACGTGCGGAATTGCCGCAGGCGGAATTTATTTTCATTGTATTTTTAATTGAAAGATTAAAAATTAGTTCACTTCATTTAGAACGTCAAACTACACTATTTTGTTATGAATCAGTTTATTATGTTGAGAAAATATCCCAGGTAACCTCCTTTAATACCTGTGGGCTGTATGTGCCTAGAACTATCAACCGACATATAAAAAATAAAAAGATTCACAAAAAGATTGGAAATTTTGGGTTCTATAAGTAGTTTTATTCTTCTATATATGTCTATAAATTATTCTGTAAAACTCAATTTTGCAATAATTTTTTGAACAAAATTTTTGAGAATCGCAAAACTTATTTTTATCAAAAATGTTAATTTGGACAACAAATATAAAAATTGGTAATTTTGGACCGAAAATTAGAGAAAATGAGGGATACAAAATTTCGGGATTCAAAAGGTAATGCTTATTAAGAAAAAGTGAGACTATATTAATAAATTAATTAAATTGTAAGGTATCACCGTTACCTGGAAGAAATTCAAGAATCTTCTCGAGAATCTTTTAATAGTTGATTTTTAGGCTCAGAAGGTTCGTTAACATAAATGTTGAGTACCTGAGATGATTTTTATAATTAAATAAACCACAACAATATGGTGTAATTTGGTCCTCCATTTCCCCTTAGTAAGACAAAATCTGTTATATTTGGACCATTAATCTATTCTGTCGTCTAATATTAGGTATTCATACATTATACACTAAATTTTGTTTTCAAAACTTGTTCCAATGAATATAATGGTATTTTCCTTTTTTTCGAAATACTGAAATCTTTGGCTTGGTTCATAATCTTGTATTTATATTATTGTGCTTTGTAACTAACTTTCGCTGTTGCATTGATACCAAAGAGTGAACGACATTTTAACCTCGATTAAAACAAGATTGTTCGTTGCATTTATATACACACAAATAACTTAAAACGCCAAATATCCGATTGTCTGCATACTTCCCGAAAGCTGTTTATATTTTAAATAATACTTCTATGTTTGATACGAGGTTTGATATTAATCTTTAAACGATCCGGTATCGGCCCGATTACTTATTTTGCCCTGTATTTTGCGGCTATAGATACCTTGATATTCAATACGAATGAATTTCTCTTTTTTCGGATTCCAATGTTCCAATATTTTATAAAATACCCTTTAAATGTTGGTTTTTATAAAAATTCTTTGAATGTTACTGACGTCAGAAACTGGAATATTATTCTTGTTACGACGTCAAATTTAAATTGTCTTTTTTTAAATATAAACTTTTCAGACTCATCAAAAAATAATTAACTTCATGCAAAGTTTATTCCTTTCTAAGCTTTTTTCTAAATCATAGTTACTGCAATAGCCAAACGTTACTTTGCATTTATTCTTTTAACTTTAAAATAATTAATTAATTAAATAGTGCTAATTTGACTATTTTATTTACAGTTCAAAAGATGAAAAAGTAGATAACAATTGTGTAGTTAGGGCTCGTGGACTTCCATGGCAATCATCTGATCAAGACGTGGCTAGATTTTTCCGTGGATTGAATTTGGCAAAGTAAGTAAAACCTTCATATTAAAAATTATCAATAAAAAAAATGTCATGTCCAAACTAAAGAGTTTATAATGAATTCAAAATTATCTATTTAAATATTTATATTAATGGTAATTTTTATTTATTGGATGTAATTTGGTGTAAGGAGTCTAAACAATAAGGTAAAAAATCAAAAAAATTTTAAATATCGATGGATTTTTATAAAAACGCACAATTTTTATTTACTTTAATTTTATATTCCAATAATTTACCTTATTTATTGTTTAAAAATTTGTAGTATTTAATAAGATCAAGAATCAGCAAAAAAAAAAATCACATAATAGCAAAAACAAAAATTATTCTTGATCTTTCCTTAAATTAGTTCAAATGTATGATTGTGGTGCATGATTTTGGTCACGCGATAAAGTTTTATCTAGGGTCATGAATGACATGCTTACTTTATTATCCATAATGTATATAAATATTAAACAAATCATCATTTTTTACGATGTATTTTAGATATTTTCTAAGAATTTTTTACTAATCTAATTAAATTTACAAGAATTGCATACTTATTTCTTATCTTTTTTTAATGATAATTAAGCTTTAACAATTAGCTTTTAAATAAATTGATTCGCAAAATTTTTTAAATACGATATAAAAACCACTATTTGTAAATTATTCCAACAACCAAAGTGAAAAAAATATGTACTTAGATAAATTTAAGTGAACTAGTTACTTAATTGGATGTAAATACTTGTACGCTAGCTTAATTTTTTTAAATACATTTCATTTAAATAATGAACGAACATCAAAGTAGACAAATAAATGTAGCATGATAAGGCTTTAATTAGTGTTTATTTTTAATTTAATTTTTTAATATTATAAATAAATCTTTTTTTTTTTCAGAGGTGGTGTAGCATTGTGCTTAAGTTTACAAGGAAGAAGAAACGGTGAAGCTTTAGTGCGCTTCGTAAGTAAAGAACACAGAGACATGGCACTAAAAAGGCACAAACATCACATAGGCTTAAGATACATTGAAGTTTATAAAGCAAATGGTGATGATTTTGTATCTGTTGCTGGTGGTACTAATGGCGAAGCCCATGCTTTCCTATCAAGAGGTGCTCAAGTTATTGTAAGAATGAGGGGTTTGCCATATGATTGTACCGCCAAACAAATTATTGAATTTTTCTTATCTGGCCAAAAACCTTGCCAAGTATTAGATGGTGAAGATGGTGTTTTATTTGTAAAAAAAGCAGATGGCAGAGCCACTGGAGACGCTTTTGTATTATTTGCTAAAGATGAAGATGCTGGAAAAGCATTAAGTAAGCATAGGGACAGTATTGGTACCAGATATATTGAGTTATTCCGAAGTACAACTGCCGAAGTTCAACAAGTTTTAAATAGAGTAAGTGACGTTAAGCCTTTCGAAAGGCCTATAATGCCACTACCACCATTACATTTTCCACAACATTTTGTACCTTCTGGAACAAGGAAAGATTGTATCAGATTAAGGGGCCTACCTTATGAAGCTTCTGTTGAACATATTTTGGAATTTATGGGTGAATATGCTAAAAATATAGTATATCAAGGAGTTCACATGGTATATAATGCACAAGTAAGTAATTTATTCAAATGATATAATATGAGTTACCCTTACCATAAAGATTAGCATTTATCTACTTTCGGACCTTCGTCTCAATCTGTGTTATGCAGGGTACATAGAACCAAAAAACTGAGAGCATTGATGGCTCAGTCGGTAGCGCGCTCGCTCTTCAACCTATAGGTTGGGGATTCGCGTACAGCTTCGGACAAAAAATAATCGTAGTTTTTTTTCTGCAAAGATAAAATTCTAAAATTATTTCCATCAGTGCTTTAGGAGTGAGGCATCCGCATAATGTTAAATTAAGGCGTATAACACGGCATTATGTAGATAACGCAGTCCGAAGTGCTTCCGGGGCACTTAAAGAGGCGCGGGGTTTGGGAGAGGTAGCGTACCTCCTGGACCACTTGTATATCGCTAATAAAAAACATTCACACAAACAGGTACACTTACGCAAAATCTATCTTAATAAATCTATCTTAAAAAACAAAAAAATCAATCTTCAAATAAATGAACTCACACATTACACAAACATATACACTCACACTATAAAAAATCTATCTTAAAATAACACAAGAGATCATAAGCAAGTTCTTAATATCTCTCATGAATAACTAACTAGAACCAAAAAACTAAAATAGTATATTTACGGCTCGTGTCCAGAAAAGTAAAGAATAGCCCAAACCCCAAATTTATTTCCGAGGCGAAGCCGAGGCCGAGGATGGTAAATTCGCGATTTGGGGCATTCTTTATTTATGGACAAGGGCCGTATAAAATTTTTTGCGGCGGTAGCGAAAAATTTCAATTTCCTCGGCCGCGCAATGGCCAGGAAATCGTACTTTCCTGACTACTGTCCAGAAAAATATTTTAGAGCTTTTTTTAAAATACGTGGAACTCTGGGTCAATATGAATAATATGTCTTGATGAAATTAAAAACTAAATTAATAAATCCGCTATATTTGATATTGTTCCTGATTGCAGAAGAAAGGATTTCACTAGAGAAAAGTGAAAAAAACCCATTTGCGAAGAGTAGTTTTCTGCAAATTTTACAATTATACGGTATTCTCTTGCGGACGTTTACGGCGATGCGCAATAAATCAAAATGGTCTACTACACATCAGTTCAATAGCAATGGAAGATAATATCGGATAATTATACACATACAGACAAACATTTTTTAAAACCCGGGTTTTTAGCTTCCTGGGGTCCCAAAACGTGCTTATATACCAAAAAATCAGAAATAAAAATTTCACCTATCACAAGCACAAGCTTGTGCAGTAATATCAAAGAATAACAATTATAACTCAAAAAACTGTTTACATTTATTTATTAAGCAACTCGATAAGCAAAGATATATGCGTTATTGTATTACCTTTAATGAGTATAAAATTAATTGTAAAATTATTTCAATAATTTCAGGGACAGCCATCCGGCGAAGCTTTCATTCAAATGGATAGCGAAGGATCAGCTTTTGCTTGTGCATCTTTACGGCATCATCGTTACATGATTTTTGGAAAAAAGCAACGATACATCGAAGTGTTTCAGTGCAGTGGTGAAGACGTAAACTTGGTTTTAACAGGTGCATCAATCCCGGGTAAGGCCATCATGTCACCCGGCGCTCCTATAACAGCACCATCGCCTAACGCGGTTACCCTTGCTCAACCTCCACCAGCTCCTGCTCCCGTCTCTACACCTCAGCCACCTCTGTGGGATATACACGCTTTTGTTCAAGCCCAAGCCCAAGCTCAAGCACAGGCCCAAGCTCAAGCTCAGGCACAAGCCCAAGCTCAAGCTCAGGCTCAAGCTTTGCGAAATCAAGACTTATGGTTGATGGCACTGGCCTCTGGAGCTAGTGTCCCAGTCAGTCAGTCTTCCCCCACGTCACAGAATTCTACTCCTGCTGTTAACAGCAAAGCGTTAGCGTTACCGTCCACTGTAAATCAATCTCAAATTCCTCATTATGCAATGGCAGCCCCAGAATTACACCATGGTCAAGCGGGACCCATTGGTGCTACAACTCCATTGTTATTTTTTAATATGCCTACTAGGATACCTTTAATTCGCGCACCTCCTCCAGGTCATCCAGGTTTCATGGCTCCTAGCCAAGTTATCCCTACACAAATTAATCATGCTGCCTTACTAGGATTAAAACGGTCTTGGGAATCCGCATTTCCACAGGAAGGTGCTATTCCAAGCGTCAAAAGACCCACTTGGCAAACAAATCCGGTTATCCATCCTGGGGCACCTGGCCATCCTGGATTTGCGTACCCTGCCCAATTCTTTCCACAAATTTAGAAATAAAATTTTTGATATTTATTTACCTGACAATAAAATAAATTTTTTACAAATAATATAACATTCCTATAAATTTATATTAGGATTTGATAAAATAATATTTAGACGCAATATTTTTCTATCAATATACTAAATTTTTATATTCTCTAAAATAAAATCTATATATATTTTTTATTATATATAAAATATCCTAAAATGATATAATTTTGCTAAAGTATAAAATTTTTTTTCTGTATATTTGTAAATAATTTTTCGTATAACTTTATTTAATCGATAATGATAAATCATAGCTATATCAAATGAATTATTTTATCATAAGTAAATAAGTTTTCACCAGAATAATTTAGAGACTATATTTTTACTATTGATAATTATATTTATTATAAAGTAAGTTGATATTTGATAATTTTTTACACAAATTTATTCCATCGCGTACTTAGTTCTCTACTTTTGAGTACAATTAACTAAAGTGGCCTTATGATATTGATAAAAATATTATATTTAATGTTAATTTATGTACCTATTAAGATTTAATAGTTTTATATCCATTTATAAAAGTTATCATTTTTAGGATTATATAGAATTATTTACACACACATACTTTCGAATAAGTTTTTTTTAATTTTATTACAATCACTTAGTATTTTTTATTTAGTTGTTATAATATATTCCACTATATTATTTTATTTAGTGATATGAAAAGTACTTAGAAAAAAAATTGATTTTTTTCTTTGAATTATGTCTTACAAAAATAATCATTGCCTATTATTTATAGTTTAGAATGTTACTTAATTTTTAAAGTGGTTGCAGCAAAAAATATCAGTCTGAATATAAAATTTTAAGTCAAATTATTTTTCTAAGGTATAAAAATCTTTATCAGACTTGATTTAAAAACAAAATCAGAGAATTTATTTTTGACCAACCATCTTATAAAAATTAAATTCTAATTGGGATTTTAAAAAAAATCAAGATAATACCATACCTAATTTATGAAAAATATTTTAATTTTTGACAGTTTAATATATAATAATGTTACATGATTTTAGCTATTGATGAATATTTATCAAACAGGTTGCTATTCAAAGTAAAACCTATGAAGATGCATTTAATAAAACTGTGTTTTTTACTAAAAAAATTTTGTACCTGATTAAATTTTGCGCACTGATTGATAAATTACATTACAGTTAAAATTAATTATTTTGATTTGCAAATTAGCACATTCCAATTCCTATTTAGAATATATTTATATTATTTAAAGTTTCGTTTTCAGGCCAATCAATTTTTTTACTGCCACTTTGAAAAATAAAAAGCCCTTAAACTTACTTTTAGATTCGTTAAATTTTGATAAAATTCTATTTTTAATCAATGTTACTGTTGAATAATGAATATAAAATAATTTTTCTAGAATTTTTTTCGATAATTATATAGTTACTAAGTTATAAAAAGGTACTTAACAATCAAACATTGCGTACCAGAGAGAGCAATTTTTTTAAACCAAGGGCTCATTATGCTTTAACTTAAGGGTAAATCCCACAAGTGCGAAAATTCCTTAAATCATGTTTTCCTATACTACAAAATCACATATCAAACTTACCTAAAATTCACAATAAATGCTTTACGATAAAGTACAAATGCAATAAAAATAATAATTAATTTTTATATTATTAACTATTTAATATAATGTGATTAAAGAGCCATCGAAAGTTTCGAAAACTAAACATTCCTTTGTTATTTTTAAAAATTTTGATACAATCTTTAAATCATTCCTTAGTTAATTTTTTGCATTTAATTTCCTTGCCAAAATGTATTACTTTTAAGATTAGATAGAGACAAAAAATTCCATTTACATGAAAGTAGGTTTCAAAATTTCTTTTTTCATGCACTAGGCTCTACGAACCTAAAGCTACAGTAATGAAAAAAGTATTTTGAATCCTTTCAGTAAAGCTTAGAAATTTACTGTTCTTTTTGGTCTTTCGATGGTTAAAAATTCTTTTTTTTTTTATTAATTGAGAGAGTGATAAACAAAATAATTCTTGCCATTAGATTTGAACTTAAATAAAATTATATTTAACTTGACTCTAAAAACTACTTTTAAAGAAAATTGCATGTATTAAATGGGATTCATAACTATACTTATCAGTATATAATATTTTTTTTAAAAATTGTTTGTGGTTAATAATTTTCTATTATAAATATAAAAAATATTTTTTTTCCAAAGGTATACAGGTGGAGATTTATAATAAAAATGAGACTTTATATAAATATATGTTCATTTTTCTTGTTTTTTTTTTTTTTTAATTTTTTTTAATTTTTCTGTATGTGTATTAAAATTAATTGCATCTTTTTTTAAAGGAATAAAAATGCTTAAAAGTTGGTTTAAAGGTCCTATTTTATGTTTTATTGAAAATTTAGAGTACTTAATGAAAAAAATATATATTTTCAATAAAACATTCAAGTACAATACACACTTGGGAATCATATTTTTTTGTAAAAATTCAAATGGTAGTTTTATAAGTAATTTTTTATATTTTAGGTATATAAAAGCATTGCTTCAAAGAAATCATTCTCTAATTGTTTTGTTATAGATAAATAAAATTTTTTTTTTATGGTCAAGCTAAAAAAAAATGGTTAAGAAAACAAAAAATTTGTACAATAGCAATTTCTTAACTTTTTGTATAATTAGTTTTGAAGTTGTTATAATTAATTAGTTTTGATTAAAAATAAATGTGGCAAATTAATAAGTAGTAGTATTAAAAAATATTTGATTAATCAATAAAATTTAATGTCACTAAATTTTTAGTTAAAACTAACATGGATAAAAATAATTAATTGTAACTTAATGTACAGCTAACTTGACATATTAATTCTTTTCATTTACAAAAAGCAAAACTGAATCTGTAGCTATATGAATTATATGGATTCATTCATTAAATTTTATGATAATCATCCATTTATTAATCATAATTATATCATAAATCATAAACTGTATCGTATAGAAAATGAAGTGAATGGTTAACATCTGGAGGATGCATAAAAAATAAATAAACAGATTTTTTAGATTAATAGTAATAGAAAATACTTATAATTTATGATAAACTTCTGTACATCGATCCAATGATTATAATAATCATATGTTTAATAAATGTATAATCGTGTCTAGTGGAAAACAACATTTTTCTTTTTTTTAAGCTTGGTGGTTTAATTGGTGGTTTCTTACATATATTCCTTAAATTACCTTGCACGATGGTCGTACTTTTTTTGTCTCTATACATTTTTTTTTTTAAATTTAATTATAGATACCTATGCTCTGTTTAAATATAGGTATATTTTAGTTTAAGTAGTTTTAATGAATTCACACTCTGATTTTTTTCTAGGAAATATTCAAAAAATTCAACCTGCTTTATTGGAGTACACTTTGGTACCTTTAAGCAAAAACCATAATATTTTTAATAAGTTCCACTTGAAAAAATTCAGAGTTTAATATTAACTTTTTTGGGTTAATTATTCGTGCTTTTGTATGCATTAATTAAAAATTTTGGGTCTTCTTATATTTTCGCATGACAAGACTTATTACATAGATGGGTGCATGTATCCGTTTAAATTTTAATCGGGTTGTTATATTAAAATGCAAAAACGAAAAAAGTACGGTCATCGGATCCTGTTCTTTTTTTTTTTATTTAAGGGTCATTTTACGTGTAAAATAACCCTTAAATTAAATGTGTTTCATTTGGGCTCGTAGGTATCTTTGGTGTATTTTCGAGATAATAATAAAATTTTCTTATCATTTAACTCTTTGTCACTATCTAAATTTCTTATATTTCATTTTCTTGATACCATCAATGTTCTCACTCTTTTACAATGCTTACATTTTTCTAATTTTACAATAACAACATTGCTTTTTTTTTAAAACTGGCTTTATTATATAAAATATTTTAAAATATGTTACAGAAGTTAAGTGGTCAACTACACTGTAAAAACTAACTTTCTTAGATTTACAAAAAAAAATAGAATATTTTCGAAAAATTAGTAAATTTTCAAAAAATTTTGTAAATATTCGATAAAAATCGTAAATTTACTAAAAGTATATTATCAAAAAATTCGAGAATTCTCGATTTTTTTTGTCAATTTACGTAAATTCATAACTATTTTTCATAAATTTAGAACTATTTTTTGAAAATTTTCGAACAAAAATTTTTAATTATCAATTTTTCTTGTGAATTCTCAAAAAAAAATCGAGAATACTCGAATTTTTCGTTAATATACTAAATTTAGTAATTATACGATGTTTTTCGAATATTTACAAATTTTTTCGAATATTTACTAATTTTTCGAAAATGTTCTAATTTTTTTGTTAATATAAGAAAGTTACTTTTTACAGTGTAATTATTTATTAACTTGGACGATATTTAAACAAATTTTCAGACATCAAAAAGTGCTACACTAAATGAATTAATTTCTGAAAATGTAAGATCATTAGCACCGAGATTAGAAATCAATTTTGCTGAATTTAATTGGAAACTTTTATGATTAGCTTATAAAGCACTAATTTATCGGAGTATCCATATGGGATAGTACATAACAAAAAAATACTAAAAATTTTATTTCATTTTTTTTTCTAGTATTTGAATTTTAAAAAAACTTAACCGTTTGAATACATGCTTTATAAAAAAATTTAAATAGTTTTAAAACTTTCTAAGCAATAGTAAAATTTATGGATCAATTTTATTTACTACTATGCTGACCCAAACATTAATAACACCTTCAAGCCAAATTTGGGCCAAGTTTTGGACCACATATGGCAAAAAGCGTTGCCCTCATATAGTTTACGTCCAATATTTCACATTTGCATCCTAGTTCACTTTTGGCATATACTTTGAATCATACCACATAGGATGCCAGATATTTCAAAAAATCAACTTAAAAAAAAATCATATTTTAACTGAATTTAAACCTTAGAGTTTCAAATCATTGGAAATTGATAATATTGTTATTTTATCATAAAACATTTTACGAATGTTTAGATTATCAATTTCCAATGATTTGAAAGTATAAGGTACAAATTCAGTTAAAATATGATTTTTTTTAAGTTGATTTTATGAATTATCTTGCACCATACGCAACATAAAATTTGGACCATAGGATGCATGCAATGTGTGGGCAATACTTTTTACCTAATATCGCTCTAAGCTTGTTAAAAATATCTCTGAACTATAAGACGTAAAATATATAAGGCTTTTTGCCATATAAAGTCCTAAACTTGGCCCATATTTGGCCCATAGGTTTTATTATTGTTTGGGTCACTTAAAAGAACTAAGCTTCTTGTGAATCTTTCTGAAACTCTTTTTAAAATTTTTGTAAAAAACTCTATGGAAACTGTGGTAAAACTAATCGTAAAAGTTTTTAAGTTGTTGAGGCAGATAATGCCAATATGGGAATATTCAATACTTATGGGTCTGATGATCTTACATTGGGCGAGTGTTATAAAAATTTTGAATTTTTATATGTTTCTTTAATTAAATAAATTCAAAATATAATAATAATAATTTTTCTTATCAATTAGTTACTATAAATATTTGCAATAAAGCCAGTATTAAATTTAGTGATGATATTGTATTGTATTAAATTACAAAGAAAAGTGTTTAAATGAATATGGTATTAGATATCACAACTTAATTCATTATTTAAAAGCTTTTTTTAAAAATAAATTCAAATTTTTCAAACGACTTCAATAACCAAAGATGCCTGCTTAAAGCTCAATTAAAAATTTATGATGATTATTTGAAAAAAAAATTTGATACTCAATTTGAGTAAAATTATTTATGTGACTAGTAGAATAATAAAAGCTTCTTTGCAATTGGTAGATAATTTTGAAATTGTAGGTAAATCAAAAACATTTGATATTTCATAATCTCAATTAGGTAATTAATTCTTACATTAAAATTATTAACAAGCCAAATTCATTTAACAAAATACATAAAAAGAAAAATTGAGATTTTGAAATAAAAGCAAATGTTAATTCAATATAAAAAATCATGATTTTAATTGTGTGTCGTTTACTTGGTGATTTGGCGTTATGGCAAAAATACAACAAGTATAAATATGTAAGAGAAAATAAAAAAAAATTTGGGTAAACTGTTTTGAATAATATTTATATAAATAATAAAATAAAAAGGTGGTGCATCATACACACATACACATTAAGTACTTTTTCGATGCATATTACGATGGTGCAGTCTTGAAAAAAACAAACAAACTTTTTTTTGGTAGCGGGACTTCTACGTGCAATACTAACTTCTGTGCTTCCAGGTAGGCCAAGTCAATCATTATTCCTAAAACTCACATCTATATTTGGTCAAATTAACTAATGATTATCAACGATATTTTTAATGTCATTTAACCTTTAACTTACATTTTTTGATAATCATTGGTTTGCAGTCGATATCAAGATCCTGTTATGTAGCGGGTGGAACAAAGATTTGTGTCGTCTTTTATTTATTTATTTATTTCTATTTTATTAAATGTCGTACTTTTTTTAAATATTGGGTATTTTATATATTTTTTTAAGAATGTGCATTAAATAATCAATCAAAAAAAATTTATTTACTGTAGAAACTTTTTTTTTATCAGTTTATTTTTCTCTTGTAAATATATTTATTTTTTAAAAAATGGAAGAAATGGGATAAAAAGTTTGGGTTATTGGTGTTTTATTGACTTTATTTATGTTTATTTTGCTATGACTTTTATTTTTTTTAATTTAAGACCATTTTATCATACACTTTTTTTTTGTAGAGAAAAAATATTAAAATTTATCAATAATTTTATTAAATATAAAAAATTTGACGGTTTAATGATAAATAAAATTATCTAACTTTGACCTTGATTTTTTAATCAATCAATATACATATAACTTCCTATACAAATTTAGCTTAGATAAACTTATCAAGTTCAAAGTTAAATAAATCATTAACAAATAAAAAATTTTTTTAATTAATTAAAAGAAAAAGTTGCAATAAAAATATTATTAATTAAAATATATTATTTATCATACAGGAAGTACAATGATGCCACCAGCAATAGCACCAGGAACGATGTATCCAGCACCACCACCAACAGCTATGTTACCAACAGCAACATTTGCTGGATTTCCAAGTCCTATTTTATATTGGGCATATCCATCACCGCCTGTTAGCCCTACTAATTATCATTATAATCCAGCTACTGTGCCGAGAATGCCTCCTAGTCATCAGCAAATTACTCTGGTAAATATTTTTTTATGTTTCTCTTCTTTTTCCTTAACATTATTTAAAAAAGGTAAAAAATGCAAATTTCATGATTTTTCAATATTTTTTATGAAATTTCGGTTATTGGTCGTTTCGGTTCTGGAATTTTCCATCAAAATTATGTATTGTTTCAGAACATAAAAATATGCATAGAAATCAGATTTTTCAAATTTATGTTTTGAAAAATCCGCTTTTCAGCACGTTTTATAAATTAAATTATAAAGTAAATTTTTAGAAAATAATAACTAACAATCAGTAGAGCAGCTATACCATTCCAGACTCGATTAAAAATCTACTTAAATTGCTGTTGGGATAGCAGGTTCTGGTTATTACAAAAAATAATGTAGGTACTCTTGATAATTGTTTATGCATCATTCAAGTATTAGAGACGTAAAGAGAAAAGATATACGAATTTTTTTTTGTTTGGAATCATTTTTTTTTTTAATTTGTTCAACTTAGTGGCATATCGAGTCATTACTATAACTAACAGACCATTAAATCTTTCGTTGAATTTTTTCTTAGTTTATAGCGTTTTTTAATAATCAAGACCAAAAATTTTTAACGGAGTAAAATTGTTTCAACTCAGCGGATCGTGAGCATTTTTGGTCACTAAAAACTTATTGAAGAATTCATTAATTTTCCAATGACTAATTTTGAATAATAAACTTTAAATCACCCTAAATGAGCAAAATATTCGCGAAAAATACAAATTTTTGAAAATATTGTTTGAGATCGCTGATCAGGATTTTGAAATCAGTTTTCAAAATTTAAAATAGCAGACTCAAAATGAATTCTAAAGTTTTAAACCTTTAAATTGGTATTTGAAGGTATTTCAAACATTTCAAAACCAATTTCCAAGTTTTTTTGAGCAAGTCAAATATCTAATTTTAAAATAGTGATCAATGACACCGAAATCTGTAAATCATCTTTCAAATGTAAAATGTTTGAAATTTCCGATTTCGAAGTTAGAAATCTGGGATTTTGAACAAACTATATCAAATTTTAAAAATTTGATTTCAAAATCCCGCTCAGCGATTTTGAAAGCTTTAATTGTAAAATAAAATTTAAGACAACAATATGTTTCAAAAAATTCTATTTTTTCCAAATTTTTTCCTGTAAAATTTAAAATTTTTTGGTGCATTTATCATTGCTGGTGGCTAATAATAACTAAAAAAAAAAAAAAAAGAAATTCCTGCGTTATTTTTTGTTATTCTAGGTCGTGTGGATCGAGGCAGGAATGGTACAGCTGAACTACTCAGCTACATTAAAAAAAGTTTTGAATAATTTTTTAAAAATTTACTTCCCTACCTTTGATTGCAAATAATAAAAATAAAAAATTTATTGCCTTTTTGAAAAATAAAATTTTTTTTTTTTCAGTATGCAATAAAGCAATTAACAACTAATTTGAGAATAGCCAATTTTTAAAATAGCTCCATACAAATACAGTAATATTTGATTCTAAAAGAGAGCAGTAGTGTCTAAAATAATAGAGTTAGTTATACTTACTAAAAATTAAGAATTATATAAAAAATACTTAATTTAATAAAATTGTTATTTTTTACAGATAACACCGCCAGAGTGTCTGCAGTTGGGTCCTCCAGAGCCACGAATGGATGCTTTAATTCCTCGCCCAGACATGGATAAACGCTTTGCAATACCATCAATACCAGCACAACATCTTGTCCATGCATCAATTTGTTTATAAATTAAATAATTTTCGACAAATAATTTTATTTTGAATAGAAATTTTGTACAACGACCTGCAAAGTTCTCTTTTTTTTAAACTTATTGAATTTAAATGTGATGAGCTAAGAAAAAAAAATAGTTATATAATTTATATTGATTGTTAAATATAATATCTTGAAGAAGATATAAAATTTAATAAAAACTATTTATTAGTTTAAGTAAAAAAAAAAAATGAAATGTTTTTCAAACATGAAAAGAAAAATATTAATATATTTATTCAAGGATGATTAAATAGTAGTCTTTTTATGTGCCTTCAAATTAAAAAAAAATTAATTAAGGCACGAGCTTTCTAGTCTAGACCAATTTTTTTTTTAAAGAAGTATGAAAAGCTGTGAAAAACATTAATTAAAAAAAAAAAATAAAGTGACAACGAAAACTTACAAAAAATTTAATTTAGTTAAGAGCAATTTTATTTTGTTATGCATAATATGAAAATTGCGAAAATTGTTAATATAAATATATTTATATTGTAAACCTATATTATACTTTAATATATATATAAATTATATAAATATATATTTATGAAAATAGAAAGAAAAAAGTTTTAAATGTATTTTTTGAAAATATATTTAAAATAAAAAAAAAAAATACAAAGTTACTAAGATTTTTACTACTGTTTCAAGAAAAAAAAATGTATATGTTTAAGTTAATTTATATTTAATTAAGCAAGTTATATTTATATGAATTTATTTATAATTTGAAATTTATATATAAAATTTTGACGTTTAAATTAATTTTTAAGAATCATGATATTTAATATTGAACAAAAAAGGCAACAAATATCACTATGATCTTCCTTAAAAATTTTATTTATTGTAAAATTGCCATTGATTTCTGATTTTAGAAAACTGAATTATTTTCAGTGACCATAAAAAAGGATACTTTTGTGTAAGAAAATGTATACGATGAATAATTTGATGTTTTATGCCAGTTTTAAATGTAATATAGCCTGAAAATTTTGTGCTCTTAAAAAATTATTTAGGCAAATATGTCAAAAAAGGCATGATAATACTTTCTTTTTATTTATTAGATTAAAATGATTTTAATAAAAAATTTTTAAATTTGTCTTAAAACTTGATTTTAAAAGTTAAAATTTATTAAAAATTTTACTACTTAAGTACATTTTAAAGTTTTGACCAATACCTTTTAATTGTAAATGAATAGTTAGATAGATAAATAAGGAAATTTAATAATCCTTAAAATACGATTTATTTGTGATCAAAATGATAAGTTAATAATTAACTCTATACTTGCAGATACATTCCATATATTTATAGATTATTTAAAAAGAGAACTTTTGTGATTTTGAAAAATAATTTGAATATGCAGTGTCGAATAATAAAAGATACTATTAATTTTTTGTATTTGATTGTAAATATAAAAAAGAAAAATACAATTTCTGATAATTAAAACATTGAAAGTTAAAAAATGTCAAACCTCAAATACGAATTTTTTTTATAAATATATGACATTTAACTGAAAAAAAGGTTGTATAGTGCAATACAGTTATATAAATATTTATAAGTACTTTTTGGCACAATTTATGTAACACAAAATTTATTATCATAATATATCCTTTACTATATAATATATTTATGTGTAGATAAAATTTATAAAAAGCAAAAGATTGTTTTTTATTTAAATATTTAGTAAAAGTAAATATTTATAAATTTAAATAAATCAATTTACAAAAAATAAAAAAATATATTAAAAAGTACCAAAAAAATAATTAATATATTTAAAAATGTTTTAAAATATGATTTATTAATAATTTTTAAATCAGATTCATGCAGTAAAACACACTTGAAATCTAAATTTTAGATAAATTTCTTTGCATTCGATATTATAATTAATTTGTAATATATATAAAATAAAATAATGCATAGTTTAAATTTACAAAGATACAACGATATTTTTAAAATTAAGTTTACTAAGTGATTGTTAAAATTCCAATATAAAGATATATTATATCAATTTAACTAAATTACTACAATTTTAAAAACTATAATTATAAATTTAGCGACAATGTTATATAAAATACTTATATGTGTAACTTTTTTCCAACAATATTTTAAATAAATATATTCAAATAAATTAATTCATTGTAAAATTTTAAATTTTTGGTTACATTATTATTTCATAAGAAAATTAATTTATTGTTTTGATTAGAGACAATTAAGATAAGAAAAGAAACTGTTTCAGTTGTTTTATTGTTCAATATAATAGGCCTGAACCCCTATTTCGTGTTCACATTTTTTTTAATTTTAGGTCCATAAAATTTTTTAATGATCATTTAGGTTTCTTCAGTCGCTGAACACGAATATGCTATCTGTTTTTACCTAAAATGACTCAGTTGCTAAGCTCATGACAAAAAACTAGGTTTTGTTTTAGTTTCTTATATATTTTGTTTTATGGGCAAACAGAGAATTTAAATTAAAAACAGATACCATATTCGTTTTCAGAACCCAAAAAACATTAGTAACAGATAAAAATATTAAAAACCCAAAAAATATGACCTCAAAATTCCTATTGTGGGCAACTAGAATATTTTCGGTATAAACGAATTTCATATTCGTATTCAGCACTCCAAAAAAAGTAAAAATATATGGACCTATCAGCAAAAAAAAGTGATTACGAAAAAGGGATTCAGACATACACTATAAATGAATCATTTGAATCAAAAGTAAAATTCATAATAAATAGTTTATTTACTGCAAAAAACTGATCCATAAATGCGTAAGCATTTTAGGAGGGGTCTATAAAATCAATCGTAGAATTGGAAATTAAAGATTACATAAAAAATTCCTCAAATCTGTTAAAACTTGTTAAAAATTTTTTTTTAGTTAAAATCATGGGTTTGCATCTATGGTTAAAATTGGGAATTTCTTTTTTAAAGAGTACTGCCTGGACGCCATTTTTTCAGCTGTAAGCCAATCCCGTAAACGGACGCTTTCTCACCGTCCCATTGGCATAATTTTAATTAAAATAAAATAAGAAGATTAGAAAAATGATCTAGGAAAAATTCTACAGATGCGATAACTCGGAAATTTTGCTAAAACAGTATAACAAATAAAAGAAAATTCTGTATCAAAAAATCTTCTAAAATCAATATTTAAAAAAGAGAACTAATAAAAAATTTATCTAGAATTAATCTATAACTGGGAAAAAAGTACTTTTCTCTGGCTACATCAAATTATTCCTAATGATTTAGATAGTTTAGATATTTTTTGATTTTGCATAATTAAAAAGGTGTATATAATATATATGTTACACCCCATTTGTGAAATTGACCATTTCGTGAATTGGTCAAGTAAAGTGACCAATTCGTGAACTGGTCAAATTTAAGAGATCTGTTGACCAGTTCGTGAAATGGTTAATTTTTTTTGACCAATTCGTGAAATGGTCAAAAAAAATAAAATTTATTTCACAAATGGGTCAATGGCATTTTATTCTTTATTTTTAATACTTGTAAAAAATTATTAGGAACAATTTTTTTTTGGATAACTTAAATCAACAAAATTTATTTATTTTTAAACCAATGTAATTAATAATTATTTTTATAAACAACAAAATAATTTTTGGTTCCTCAATGAGGAACCATTGTGATGGGTCAAATTTTGGTTTTTGATTTTTTGGCATATAAGCACGTTTTGAGACCTTAGGAAGCTAAAAAACCGGTTTTTAAAAAAAGTATATATGTGTGTGTGTGTGTGTGTGTGTGTGTGTGTGTGTAAGTGTCTGTGTGTGTTAGTGCCAGCTAGTTGGCAGGGTATTTTTTTATTTTATCATATTTTTGAGATATTTCACTTTTTAATCAAATTTTCAAAAAAATTTAATTTTTCCCAAAAATAGTAAAAATCTGGTAAAAATTGAATATCTCCCTAAATACGATAGCTGAGTCGCAACACTATGGCCTATGTCACCCGCAAATATAATAATTTTATCTTTTATTAACGCTGTAATTAAAAATATTTTATAAAATTTTTAAAATACCTCCATTTTGAAATAATATTAAAAATTTAATAGAGTACGCAAAACTTGGTGCCAAATCGAACACTACAAAGTGTGGCAGTAAAATTTTTCGATAGTCTCAGGATATTTCAATTTTTGTTACAAATTTTTAAAAATGTTATCAAGTTCAAAAACAATAAAAATTGAATATCTCCAAAAGTACAATAGCTGAGATACAAAACCAAGGCCTATGTCACCCGTGGACTTTTTTTCTTTATTTTCTTTATTACAGACCTGCCACACTGCAAAATAAAATGAAAATTAAATTAAAAAATTATCCATAATGGGGAAAACCGCGCTTTTAAAAAAGTTTTTATTTATGTATTAATAATTAATTAAAAGTAATAATTTATTAATTATTCACGTAATTATTAGTTAATTAAGTGATTTGAATAAATATTTCATTTATTACCTTAATTTTATTTGATTATCGATGAGTTTACAGTTTGCCCCTCTACTGATAATTTTTTAATTTTATTTTTATTTTCATTTTATTTTGCAGTGTGGCAGGTCTATTATAAATTTCTACTTTTGCAACTTGCAATTTTCAAGAAATACACTTAACGTATACAAACCGTTGACGCTATAATGATCATAAACATTTAAAATTTCTCCTCTATAAGAAAATTTGACGTTGACCAATTTGTGAAATAAATTTTTTTTTTTTTGACCAATTCACGAACTGGTCAAATAATTTGACCATTTCACGAACTGGTCAGTTTCATTATCTTAGCATTGCCCAGTTCACGAATTGGTCAATTCACTTGACCAGTTCGTGAATTGGTCAATTTCACAAATGGGGTGTAACGTATATATATGAAAATAATTAAAAGGGCCGTTTTGGTTTCCAAGGGCACCTTCTTAAAAATGCAACAAAAAATTTGTGAGATTGGTATTGGTGTATGAATCGCTTCTATTTAAATCATTAGGAATATTTTGATGTAGCCAGAGAAAAGTACTGTTTGTCCTGGTTATAGATTAATTCTAGATAAATTTTTTATTCGGTCTATTTCTTAAATATTAATTACAAATCAAAGAAAATGAATTTTCTTGTCACCGGCGAGAAAGCACGTATTTCCCGGACACGGCACGATTAAAAAATACGCGCTTTCTAGCACTAACGAAGAAAAATTATGTTTTGTCCTCGGCCGTAAAAAAAATGTCCCAAATCGCAGTTTGACATCCTCGGCTTCTTCCCGGATTGCAATTTACGTGCAATCTGTAACATTCTTTATTTTTGCGACCTAGGATAAAAATATATTATTCTTAAAACTAGAACTTCTATGAAAAAAAATTAGGTATTAGGTCTAAAAAGAAAATTAATAACAGTATTTGTTTATATTTCCCTGAGAAATAATGAATTCCTTAAGAAATAATTAGATGACATCCAAAAAGAAAAACAGTTTTTTTTTAATTTTTTGATTCAAAAAATTTTGAGACAAACATTTTCCTAAATTTAGGTAACAGTCAACAGATCTAAAAAATCCAGTAATAACGAATTCCCTGAAACTAGGACTTCCTTGGGAAAAAATTTGGTATTACCTCCAAAATAAATAATGACATTTTTACAAAAATTTTACAAATCTAGGTAACAAATCCGAGAAATTGAGCAAAAACTATTTTTCTAAAACTAGTAATTTATATTTAAATTAATTTCAATAATAAATAAAATGTATAGTGACATAATTTTTTATTTTTAATTAGTGAAGAATGTAATAATATAATTATAATTATTTTAATTTATCGATGGAATTCCCCTAATACGTATTTTGGACTTTTTATTTTATCTTATATGGGAAAAAATTCCCGCATTGGGCCTTTAAATTTGAAGTTTAAGAATCTATCTGCAATAATTACAACTCTAAAAAGCCTAATGAATTCATTTATTCCACGAAAAAGTTATTGAATTACTATTGATTTAACAAATAAAAATTTATAAAATATTTTAAATTTTTAACAAAATAATTCTGAATGGTGAAATTATAATTCTTACAAACCAAAAGTTCAAGGGAAGTAATGCATTGTACTTTTATAGAATGAAGCCCTATCGTATACGAAGAAAATTTCCAGTTCTTGTAGACGAGTTGGAAAAATATAAATTTTGGGAATGATCCAATATTTATATCCATTTTTAAATAGGTCAAATATTTAACCAAGCATTTATAAATACACACCAATCATAATAAACATACAAGCTGTATCAAAAATATCATAAAGCTTATTCTACCCTTTTTTAACGGCAGCTAGTTTAAAGCGAAGTCGTACTTAGGCCGTAGAAAATTCCAGTATTTGTATATATGTTACCGTTAGAGTCCGCTCTCCCGATAATGTTAACATTAACCAGTTAAAGTTAACTTTAGCGAAGCGTTTTGGTTAAAGCCCACGAAAACGATTAAAATGAATAAAAATATAACATTAGCGGCTTCATATTCGTTAAAGTTAAGTTTAACCAAGCCGTGTTAGTTAAAGTCCATGAAGGGAATAAAACAAAAAATTTTACTATAGTAAATGCAGCTGCTATAAATTATACCTTCAAATAAAAAATGCTGAACAGATTTAATTTTTTTAAATAAAATACGTATAATACATGGTTAGATTCAATACCAACTTTAAATTTTTTATGGGTTTAAAACGTAATTAAGTCCATCCTCGCCCCCCCCCCCCCGGCTAACCTAACCTAACCTAACCCTAGGGGTGCCTTATAACGAGGATGGTTATAAAAAACATAAAAATTGGCGCATGGGGCCTTCGGCCCCCCTTGTCCTTAGTACAACAGTACATACTATTAAAAATTAAATCAAATTTCAAATTTTGGGAGTTGACCCATTTTTTTTTTTATTACATGAAACAAATTTTAGGAATGTATTGCGTAATAGTAATAATAATAATGTGTGTTTTTTTTAGAATTTTTTTTAAAACTAGTTTTACATATTTTATAAACTAAGTGAAAAAAAAATTTTATTACTTTCAAAGAAATAAGGAAAGTATAATAAATGTAAATGCAAATCAAAAGGTGTTCTGTGCAATTCTAAATGCCATCAAAGTTTACCATGTTTCAATAAATAATATTAAAGTAATTAAAAAATATAATAAAAATATTTATTTTTGATTTTTTTTTTTTGAAAAAAAATTTTATGAAAGTTAAAAATTTAATAATAAATTTGAATTGTTATAATAAAATAAAACAATTTAATTTTAAAAAAACATTGAGATTTGCGTGATATTTAATATTCAAATAAAAATTATTTAAAAAAATATATCTGTTCAGTATTTTTTATTTGAAGCTATATAGCTCAAGGTCGGAGCATTTACTATAATAAGTTTTTTGTGTTTTATTCTCTACATGGACTTTAACTAACAGGGTTTGGTTAAAGTTAACTTTAACGAATATGAAGCCGCTAATGTTATATTTTTATTCATTTTAATCGTTTTCGTGGGCTTTAACCAAAACGCTTCGCTAAAGTTAACTTTAACTGGTTAATGTTAACATTATCGGGAGAGCGGACTTTAACGGCAACATATACAAGGTTTTGGATTCTATTAAATAGATTGCTATCAATTTTGGAATTATCCTTACCATACTGATGTATTCATACTATACTGTTTTAATTTAGTTAACGCCCATTCGACATTTCTTGGACAAATAAATTTTTCGACATGAAAAATAGTATATTTTGGTTAACACCTCAACTAACAGGTTTTTTGGGTCGATCTTTCCATTTACGAAGTTTTTAAATAAATTTACAACAACCCCCAGGTAAATAAGCCCCTAAAGTAGGAGAAATTGTAAATAATTTTTCAAAAAATTTGAAATTATAGTCAAGGCGCAAGCAATGTTAAATGCATCAAAAAATTTTATCAGCACGAGAATGGATTCACCTCAGTTAAACGTATGTATTTTTGGTCACTGAAACCGATTTTGAAGCTTTCATCCATTTTCGGATGGCCAGTTTTGAGTAGTGGACGCTTTATCATAAAAAATTGGCAAAAAATTATCAAGATAGGTAAAATCTTGAAATCAATTGCTAACTAAGCCTATTTTTGGTACCCCAATTAGGTTTTCGGGGTCGATGATCACGATTTTGAAGACAGATTTTTAAAAATCAAAATGGCGTATTTCTAACCTCAGAAACGGCGATTTTTGCTGTTCTAAGAATTTTTATGTTGTCTAGTAAGTTTTTTGGACCAATTCTGACGATTCTGAAGTCATATTTTTAATTCTGATATTTAAAAATCTGACCTCAGGATCGTAATCACCGATCCCAAAAACTTATAATGCAAAACGTTAAAATCCTTAAAATAGCATTTATTGCCGATTATGAGGTTATGAATCCGATATTTTTAGCTCACTATTTTGATACTTAATAATATATGACCTCAGAATCGTAAAAACTGGTCCGAAAAACTTACTAGATAACGTAAAAATGCTTAAAGTAGCAAAAATCTGAGGTTAGAAATGCGCCATTTTCAGTCTGCCATTTTGATTTTTAAAAATCTGTCTTCAAAATCGTGATCAATGAGCCCGAAAACCTAATTGGGGTTACCAAAAATAGGCTCAATTAGCAATTGTTTTCAAGAATTTACCTATCTTGCCCATTTTCTATGATATAGCGTTCAATACTCAAAACTGGCCATCTGAAAATGGATTAAACTTTAAAAAATCGATTTCAGTGACCAAAAATACATTTTTTTTAACAAAAATTCACTGAGGTGTATCCATTCTAATGCTGATAAAGTTTTTTGATGCATTTAACATTGCTGACTCCTTGACTAAATATTATTCACCCTACTGCAAGGGTTGATATTTCATTTTCTTGGATTTTTTTGCTCAAAAAGTACTTCACTAAAGGAAAAGCCAACCCATAATACTTTTTAGATAGGGTACTTATCTTGAAATATTAAGTTAATTTACCTGGGGGTTGTAAGTAAAAATGGACTTCGGAAATGGCAAGATCAATCCAAAAATCCTACTAGGTTAAACTTTTTCCCCAAAATATACTGTTTTAATGTATCTACAAATTTCACCTCCACAACCCCAATAGATGGTGTGCAGAGTCAAGGCCCCCTGCGATTTTGCCCACCCAGGTTTTTGGCCCCCTAGAATTTTGGATACCCGTTATTTGAACATTATGGAAATTTATTAACTTAATTAGGGAAAAACAAGGAACAAACGAAGCTACAATTGAGCAATTTGGTATACTGAAGAAACGCCGAGAAGGAAAAAGTACCGAGATTTTGCTGGTAAATTAAAGCGTTTAATAGAAAATTATAAGAAAAAGAAGGTGTTAAAATATTTGGAAAGGTTAGCAAGTAATATAAAAATATAGATTTAAATATAAATTTTAATTTATTGAAATATTATTTATTAATGAAAAATGTTTTATTGTATATTATTTTAATTTATTTACTATAATTAGTAGTTTCAATTTTTAAATTATATTAAAATATTTTTGATATTTTTAATTAATTAAATCAAAACATATTTATTTTAATTTATTTATTGATCCTTCTTTTTACAACTTGTTTTTGTATAATAATTAGACGACTAGTTTCAGGAATAAATTCCCATCATCATCTCTGTATTATAATTAAACTAAATTTATTTAAAACATTTGAATATGATATTGTAACTTTAGATTATATTTTTTTAAATTAGTGCTAGTTTACTCATTTTTTTGTAAAATATAAATTTAATTTTAAATAAATATCTAAATTTTATAATTTAAATGTTTTGAATATTCTTGTGTTGAAATGCATGGAAATTAAATAAAAAACAGTAATCCACTTACCCCTTAATGGGAACTCCCAAGATTAGGGGAATCCAATAAAGAGGGTAGACGTATAAAATATATTCATGATTGATTTTTTCAACGAGTTTTTCAAATTTTGTGAAATTTCAGTAATCAAAGTAGCAAATGTATTTTTAAAATTATTAAGATGTCATCCTATTTTAGGGGCTGGTATAGTTTTTCATATCGAAAAATTCATTTGCACAAGAAATATCGATTGGGCGTAAACAGATTAATTGTCTTGTTCTGAAAAAAAATTTAAGATTTTTATTTTTAATGTTCAGCTTCGTTCGTGGTATAGAACCATGTGGGCGTGGTTTCGTTGCATTCGTTTATTATGAAAACTGTTAAGGAATTTTGTCCATGTAAAAAATATTATAAAACCGATCTAATAATAAAATAATTGAATAAATTGATAATTATTTAAATGAAAAATAGATAATAAAATTGTTCAAACTTTATTTTATTAAAAGACTGATAAAATAAATTTATATTTGAAATTTATTTATTTAGAATTAAAATTATAATATCAGTATTATTATCAGTACCAAAATTTAAGTATATAAAGATTACATTTAAAAAAAAACTTTTACTTCTTCCAATGAAACACTAGTTAGAATTTGTTGTATTTAATTTATTAAAAAAATGGATCTGAAAACTTTAGTATTTTTGTTTTTTGTCTGCTACTTAAATTTTTTGGTACGTACAAATTATTTTAAATAGTATTTTTAAAAATATAAGTCACCTCGAGGTCGCCAAACAGAAATGGATATTTAAAAAGTTCAGGCAGGACTTAATCTACCCCCAAATATTTTTGGCCAGTACCTATCCTGGGTTTTGCAGGAGCTTTTTAAAAATCCATTTCTATTTTGGCACATTATGTCATTAAGTCATTTTTTTTTTTTTTTTGAATCTTTGAAATGGTAATTTCTTTCTCTTTACTAGCGGGAAATAATAACTAATATATTCCAATTTTGAGAGGCCGTCAATATTGCCCTTTGTAAAGAAAAAAATATTCATAACATCGACTAGAAATATTTATTTCTACCAAATGCGATTTTAGGAACTCGGTTCTACGTGCCTTGTACCTTTGAACCTACATATTTGGCAAAATAAACATTAAAAAATTTTTTTTTGTTTTTCGAAATATTTTTATTTCTGGTTTTTAGATGGTGGAAAGTAATGGAATTAGCAATATATACATTCAGAAAAGGATCATTGATAATGATTTGCAGGAGAAAAAAAAATTCTTTGTGATATGGGAAAGTTTCAAGAAGATACATGTGGATGTAGCGTTAGCTATGCAAACTGAAGTCCGAAATAATTTTACAGAGCTAGCCAAACATGTGAGTGTTAATATTATCTTTTGACTTAAATGATTAAAAGTAATTTAAATTTCAACATTATTTATTTAAAGAGTTAAATTATAATAGTATTGTTAATTAGCAGATAAAATAACTTGGAGCGCGTAAAATTTTGTTACCAATATGATAATAATCCTGAGAACCTGGTACAGTAGCAGTATTTGTCCATAGTAATTTTGATATTTAATCATCTAAATGCAGATTGGTGATTAAAATTTTAGGGGTAAAATTTAATGGGTTAAATAAATGTAACTTTCAAAATGCTAAATTTTCCTTTAATTTTATAACTAAAATGATTTTCGAGTAATTTTACATTAATTTTTTTAATTTTATTTATATAATTAATTATTTTTAGACAAACAGTATCTATAAGGATTTGAAAGAGCAGGCAGTATCATATGGATTAGATATTTCCCCTTGTGAATTTTTAGAAGTTATGTTAAATGAAAGAATTCAAAATGCTAGTGATAAAGTACAATATCCATTTACAAATCAAGAAACTCCTATTATTAAGGAAATCGATGAATTAAGTAATAAATTTAAAATAACACAAGAAAATTTTGATAAATGTGTGACCCAAATCGATTCAGCAAGTGAAGCTGCTGTCTATAAATGTTTACATGAAGTAAGTAAATGTAAATAACTATTTTTGAAATAAAAATTTTGTTACAACTTTTATTTCATATATTTTAGATAGGATTAGAAATCAGCAAAATAAATGAAACTTTACCTTTCGTATATATAAAGAATTTACATGATATGGGAGAATCAGGAAGGCAAAATGAAGTAACTGAGTGGAAAAATAAGGAAAAAAATTTATGGGTATCATTTTTGTTCCCAGAATTAAAAATAAGGTATGAAGATGAAGCTGAAAATATAAGTAATTGCTACCGATTTATAATGAAATAAAATGAATATTTTTGATTCAATTGACTTTTTACTATTCTAAAATTTTATAAACATTTTTTCAAGGGCCGACCTATAAAAGTCATTAATTGATAAAAAATTTTTAATTAAATTGAATTAGCTATATTTTTTTACTGTATATTTTAATAAATTTATTACATTATTCTTTCGAGTTTTACATTAAATTATCACCTTACTAGATGATAAGATTCTAAACCCAAACTATTTGATTTCCAAAATGCGTATATGCGTAAAATCGATATTATTCTAAGTCTCTAAGCCCAGATTTTTCAAAGTCCCTAAATTGAAATTATTCTAAGTCTCATTTGGCCCCCCCCCCTTAAATCGGACACATTTGACCCCCACTCCTTAATTTTCAAATTCTGATGTACCCCTCCCTATAAACATGTACCAATATCTGTTCCACTATTCGTGGCTAAATTTTCAATAAATTAAGTAGCAGATCCAACAAATCAAATAAAAACTATACTTCCTGATATTAGGGATTAAAAAAAAAATTTTTAATTAAAAAAAAAATTTTTTATTTGAATGTGATTTTCCTATCTTAGAACTAATTTTTTTACTAATTTAGTCGTTTGGAATGATTTCCCGATGAAAAAAAGCCATTTTGTTAAGGGGGGGGGGGGAATAGAGCTGATATCAGTACTTTCATAAAAAATTGAGTTATTGCACCCAAATTAAAAAAAAAAAATAAGTTTGATATTTTTGATAAAATTTTGAAAAAAAAAATTAGGTGTTAATATCATAATAGTTGTGAAATATCAAATAAAATAAATATTTTGTTAATTATTCTGGAGTAAAATATATTTAGTGTAGACCATCCTGGTGTAGACTAAACACCGAGCATGTACCAGGATAATAAGTTCCCGTGTAACTTTTCTAAGAAAATGGCGGAAAATACTAATTGTAAAAAAACTTATAACCGATTTGTGTAAACTCGACCAAAATGCATGGAACATGTTTACTAAAGATGCGGACCAGATATAACGCATAATGTTACGCAATATTACAAGACAATTTGCTATTTTTGTAATATGTAATTATCACCTTTAATAGATGTTAAGATTCTAAATTATTCTGATTTCCAAAACCCGTATTATTCTAAGTCCCGAAATTGAAATAATTCCAAGTCCCAAGTGCCCCCTCCCCTTAAGTATAAGTAATTAAAAAAAAAGTTTTAAAAAATAAAAGTTTTTTTTTAAATATTCTAACAATAATCAATTTATATAGGTTATCTATTTTGATAAAAGAAAAATTTTAATTACTCTTTGAATTTTATTTATTTATAATAATACAAAATGGTTTACTACAAGTACAAGTTATTTAGAACTTATTACTTTGATAATTCGTTAAAAGTTTCTGGTCCTGAATCTTCATTTTCTATTTTTATTGGATAATCATATTCTATTTCTTGCTCAGCTTCATTAACAAATTCAGGTGCTGAATCATAATTTTCTTCTACAGCTAATTGCTTGCTTGTGCTTGGTACATTAGCATGAGTTTCTAAATGTTGTTTCAAATCATTTTTCAAAGCAAACGATTTTTGACAAAATTCACAATTCAAAGTTTTTTCACCAGGTTTTTCTACAGTATGTGTTTTTTTATGTCTTGAAAGTTGAGATTTTTGTGTATAAACGTTTCCACATTCATCACACTTGTAAGGTTTTTCTCCCGTATGTGTTCTTTTATGTTTCGTAAGATCGGAATTTTGTGGAAAAGCTTTTCCACATTCATCACACTTGTAAGGTTTTTCTCCAGTATGTGTTTTTTTATGTGCATTAAGACTAGATTTTATTCTATAAGCTTTTTCACATTCATCACATTTAAAACGTTTATTATGAACTTTTTTATGGATTTTTAGTTTTCTAGAAGTATCAAAAACTAGATCGCAATTTTCGCACGTATGCTGAGAATCAGCACTCCTTTCAGGATTTAATTGCTTGAAAATAACGGAAGAATATAATTAATATCATAAACAAAAATAAATAAATACAAAAATTTTACTTGCATGGCACCCGGGTTTTCTTCCGTTAAATTATTGGATTAAGCATAATTGGTAATACAAATAATTAAAATAAATAAAATTATTTTCATGTTATAAATTTTTTTAAAAAGACTTGTTTTCGTCAAAAACTAAAAACATATATAATAGTTTATTGTTCTTTTATTATAGAAGCTAAAATAATAATAATAAAATAATAATAATTTAGTAATGAATATTTTCTCACCCTCGAAAACCCCTAGGCAATGTAAAAAGCTTATTCTGACATAATTTTTAGTCCGCCATCTTGGAAAATTGGAAAATATGCTAGAGCGATAATTTTAAAAATTTTTATCAAGGAAAATATTTTTCTCAACCTTGAAAACTCCCAGGTAATGTAGAAAGTTTCTATTTTAATGTTTATTGTTCCGCCATCTTGGAAAATTGGAAAATATTTTTAATAAAAAAAATTAAATTTTTCATTCATAAAAACGATTTAATCAACCTCTAAAACCCTCAGCTAATGTAGAAATTTTCTATTTTCATTTTTTTTGTTCCGCCATATTGGCAAATCGGAAAAAATGCTGGGGCCAAAGAAAGATAAATATCATTAATAAAATCGTTTTTCTCGACCTCAAAAACCCCTCCGACAATGTAAAAAACTTATTCTGATATTTTTTTGGGTCCGACATCTTGGAAAATTGGAAAATATTTTTGGTAAAAAAAATGAAAATTTTCAACAATAATAACATTTTCTAAGCCTCAAAATCTCCCCAGGCAATGTAAAAAGCTTATTTGGTTGTTTTTTGGTCTGCCATCTTGGAAATACATTAGCTGTTATTTTCACATTTCAGACAATTTTAAGCCATCTGAAACATACTTTTGAAAAAATTTTTGTACCATTAATTTCTCCATCTCCATGGGCCCTGGCTGTAGGTAATCAAAATATATGGGTAAAATTTGAAAATACATTAGCTGTTATTTTCACATTTCAGACAATTTTAGGCCATCTGAGCCATACTTTTGAAAAAATTTTTGTACCAGTAATTTCTCCATCTCCATGGGCCCTGGCTGTAGGTAATCAAAATATATGGGTAAAATTTGAAAATACATTAGCTGTTATTTTCACAATTCAGACAATTTTAAGCCATCTGAGCCATATTTTTCAAAAAATTTTTGTACCATTAATTTCTCCATCTCCATCGGTCCTGTCTGTAGTTGACCAAAATATAAGGGTAAAATTTGAAAATAAATTAGCTGTTATTTTTACATTTCAGACAATTTTAAGCCATCTGAGCTATACTTTTGAAAAAATTTTTGTACCAGTAATTTCTCCATCTCCATGGGCCCTGGCTGTAGTTAATTAAAATATATGGGTAAAATTTGAAAATACATTAGCTGTTATTTTCACATTTCAGACAATTTTAGGCCATCTGGGCCATACTTTTGAAAAAATTTTTGTACCATTAATTTTTCCATCTCCATGGGCCCTGGCTGTATCAAAATATAAGGTTAAAATTTGAAAATACATTAGCTGTTATTTTCACATTTCAGACAATTTTAAGCCATCTGAGCCATACTTTTGAAAAAATTTTTGTACCACTAATTTCTCCATCTCCATGGGCCCTGGCTTTAGTTGATCAAAATTTAAGGTTAAAATTTGAAAATACATTAGCTGTTATTTTCACATTTCAAACAATTTTAAGCAATCTGAGCCATACTTTTGAAAAAATTTTTGTACCATTAATTTCTCCATCTACATGGGCCATGGCTTTAGTTGATCAAAATATAAGGGTAAAATTTAAAAATACATTAGCAGTTCTTTTCACATTTCAGATAATTTTAAACCATCTGAGCCATACTTTTGAAAAAATTTTTGTTCCAGTGATTTCTCCATCACCATGGGCCCTGGCTGTAGTTAATTAAAATATATGTGTAAAATTTGAAAATACATTAGCTGTTATTTTCACATTTCAGACAATTTTAAGCCATCTGAGACATACTTTTGGAAAAATTTTTGTACCATTAACTTCTCCATCTCCATGGGCCCTGGCTGTAGTTGATCAAAATTTACGGGTAAAATTTGAAAATACATTAGCTGTTAATTTCACATTTCAGACAATTTTAAACCATCTGAGCCATACTTTTGGAAAAATTTTTGTACCTTTAATTTCTCCATCTCCATGGGCCCTGGCTGTAGGTAATCAAAATATATGGGTAAAATTTGAAAATACATTAGCTGTTATTTTCACATTTCAGACAATTTTAAGCCATCTGAGCCATACTTTTCAAAAAATTTTTGTACCATTAATTTCTCCATCTCCATCGGTCCTGTCTGTAGTTGACCAAAATATAAGGGTAAAATTTGAAAATAAATTAGCTGTTATTTTTACATTTCAGACAATTTTAAGCCATCTGAGCTATACTTTTGAAAAAATTTTTGTACCATTAATTTCTCCATCTCCATGGGCCCTGGCTGTAGGTAATCAAAATATATGGGTAAAATTTGAAAATACATTAGCTGTTATTTTCACATTTCAGACAATTTTAAGCCATCTGCGCCATACTTTTGAAAAAATTTTTGTACCATTAATTTTTCCATCTCCATGGGCCCTGGCTGTAGTTGATCAAAATATAAGGGTGAAATTTGTAAATACATTAGCTGTTATTTTCACATTTCAGACAATTTTAAACCATCTGAGCCATACTATTGGAAAAATTTTTTATACCATTAATTTCTCCATCTCCATGGGCCCTGGCTGTAGGTAATCAAAATATATGGGTAAAATTTGAAAAATATTAGCTGTTATATTCACATTTCAGAAAATTTTAGGCCATCTTTGCCATACTGTTGAAAAAATATATGTACCAGTAATTTCTCCATCTCCATGGGCCCTGGCTTTAGTTGATCAAAATATAAGGTTAAAATTTGAAAATACATTAGCTGTTATTTTCACATTTCAAACAATTTTAAGCTATCTGAGTCATACTTTTGGAAAAATTTTTGTACCATTAATTTTTCCATCTCCATGGGCCCTGGCTGTAGTTGATCAAAATATAAGGTTAAAATTTGAAAATACATTAGCTGTTATTTTCACATTTCAAACAATTTTAAGCTATCTGAGTCATACTTTTGGAAAAATTTTTGTACCATTAATTTCTCCATCTCCATGGGCCCTGGCTGTAGTTGATCAAAATATAAGGGTAAAATTTGTAAATACATTAGCTGTTATTTTCACATTTCAGACAATTTTAAACCATCTGAGCCATACTTTTGGAAAAATTTTTGTACCATTCATTAATTTCTCCATCTCCATGGGCCCTGGCTGTAGGTAATCAAAATATATGGGTAAAATTTGAAAAAATATTAGCTGTTATTTTCACATTTCAGAAAATTTTAGGCCATCTTTGCCATACTGTTGAAAAAATATTTGTACCAGTAATTTCTCCATCTCAATGGGCGCTGGCTTTAGTTGATCAAAATATAAGGGTAAAATTTGAAAATAAATTAGCTGTTCTTTTCACATTTCAGACAATTTTAAACCATCTGAGCCATACTTTTGAAAAAATTTTTGTACCAGTAATTTCTTCATCTCCATGGGCCCTGGCTGTAGTTAATTAAAATATATGGGTAAAATTTGAAAATACATTAGCTGTTATTTTCACATTTCAGACAATTTTAGGCCATCTGAGCCATACTTTTGAAAAAATTTTTGTACCATTAATTTTTCCATCTCCATGGGCCCTGGCTGTAGTTGATCAAAATATAAGGTTAAAATTTGAAAATACATTAGCTGTTATTTTCACATTTCAGACAATTTTAAGCCATCTGAGCCATACTTTTGAAAAAATTTTTGTACCACTAATTTCTCCATCTCCATGGGCCCTGGCTTTAGTTGATCAAAATTTAAGGTTAAAATTTGAAAATACATTAGCTGTTATTTTCACATTTCAAACAATTTTAAGCAATCTGAGCCATACTTTTGAAAAAATTTTTGTACCATTAATTTCTCCATCTACATGGGCCATGGCTTTAGTTGATCAAAATATAAAGGTAAAATTTAAAAATACATTAGCTGTTCTTTTCACATTTCAGACAATTTTAAACCATCTGAGCCATACTTTTGAAAAAATTTTTGTTCCAGTGATTTCTCCATCACCATGGGCCCTGGCTGTAGTTAATTAAAATATATGTGTAAAATTTGAAAATACATTAGCTGTTATTTTCACATTTCAGACAATTTTAAGCCATCTGAGCCATAGTTTTGGAAAAATTTTTGTATCATTAATTTTTCCATCTCCATGGGCCCTGGCTGTAGTTGATCAAAATTTACGGGTAAAATTTGAAAATACATTAGCTGTTAATTTCACATTTCAGACAATTTTAAACCATCTGAGCCATACTTTTGGAAAAATTTTTGTACCTTTAATTTCTCCATCTCCATGGGCCCTGGCTGTAGGTAATCAAAATATATGGGTAAAATTTGAAAAATATTAGCTGTTATTTTCACATTTCAGAAAATTTTAGGCCATCTTTGCCATACTGTTGAAAAAATATATGTACCAGTAATTTCTCCATCTCCATGGGCCCTGGCTTTAGTTGATCAAAATATAAGGTTAAAATTTGAAAATACATTAGCTGTTATTTTCACATTTCAAACAATTTTAAGCTATCTGAGCCATACTTTTGGAAAAATTTTTGTACCATTAATTACTCCATCTCCATGGGCCCTGGCTGTAGTCGATCAAAATATAAGGGTAAAATTTGTAAATACATTAGCTGTTATTTTCACATTTCAGACAATTTTAAACCATCTGAGCCATACTTTTGGAAAAAATTTTGTACCATTCATTAATTTCTCCATCTCCATGGGCCCTGGCTGTAGGTAATCAAAATATATGGGTAAAATTTGAAAAAATATTAGCTGTTATTTTCACATTTCAGAAAATTTTAGGCCATCTTTGCCATACTGTTGAAAAAATATTTGTACCAGTAATTTCTCCATCTCAATGGGCGCTGGCTTTAGTTGATCAAAATATAAGGGTAAAATTTGAAAATACATTAGCTGTTCTTTTCACATTTCAGACAATTTTAAACCATCTGAGCCATACTTTTGAAAAAATTTTTGTACCAGTAATTTCTTCATCTCCATGGGCCCTGGCTGTAGTTAATTAAAATATATGGGTAAAATTTGAAAATACATTAGCTGTTATTTTCACATTTCAGACAATTTTAGGCCATCTGAGCCATACTTTTGAAAAAATTTTTGTACCATTAATTTTTCCATCTCCATGGGCCCTGGCTGTAGTTGATCAAAATAAAAATTTAAAATTTGAAAATACATTAGCTGTTATTTTCACATTTCAGACAATTTTAAGCCATCTGAGCCATACTTATGAAAAAATTTTTGTACCACTAATTTCTCCATCTCCATGGGCCCTGGCTTTAGTTGATCAAAATTTAAGGTTAAAATTTGAAAATACATTAGCTGTTATTTTCACATTTCAAACAATTTTAAGCAATCTGAGCCATACTTTTGAAAAAATTTTTGTACCATTAATTTCTCCATCTACATGGGCCATGGCTTTAGTTGATCAAAATATAAAGGTAAAATTTAAAAATATATTAGCTGTTCTTTTCACATTTCAGACAATTTTAAACCATCTGAGCCATACTTTTGAAAAAATTTTTGTTCCAGTGATTTCTCCATCACCATGGGCCCTGGCTGTAGTTAATTAAAATATATGTGTAAAATTTGAAAATACATTAGCTGTTATTTTCACATTTCAGACAATTTTAAGCCATCTGAGCCATACTTTTGGAAAAATTTTTGTACCATTAATTTTTCCATCTCCATGGGCCCTGGCTGTAGTTGATCAAAATTTACGGGTAAAATTTGAAAATACATTAGCTGTTAATTTCACATTTCAGACAATTTTAAACCATCTGAGCCATACTTTTGGAAAAATTTTTGTACCTTTAATTTCTCCATCTCCATGGGCCCTGGCTGTAGGTAATCAAAATATATGGGTAAAATTTGAAAATACATTAGCTGTTATTTTCACATTTCAGACAATTTTAAGCCATCTGAGCCATACTTTTCAAAAAATTTTTGTACCATTAATTTCTCCATCTCCATCGGTCCTGTTTGTAGTTGACCAAAATATAAGGGTAAAATTTGAAAATAAATTAGCTGTTATTTTTACATTTAAGACAATTTTAAGCCATCTGAGCTATACTTTTGAAAAAATTTTTGTACCATTAATTTCTCCATCTCCATGGGCCCTGGCTGTAGGTAATCAAAATATATGGGTAAAATTTGAAAATACATTAGCTGTTATTTTCACATTTCAGACAATTTTAAGCCATCTGAGCCATACTTTTGAAAAAATTTTTGTACCATTAATTTCTCCATCTCCATGGGCCCTGTCTGTAGTTGATCAAAATATAAGGGTAAAATTTGAAAATAAATTAGCTGTTATTTTTACATTTCAGACAATTTTAAGTCATCTGAGCCATACTTTTGGAAAAATTTTTGTAACATTAATTTCTCCATCTCCATGGGCCCTGTCTGTAGTTGATCAAAATATAAGGGTAAAATTTGAAAATAAATTAGCTGTTATTTTTACATTTCAGACAATTTTAAGCCATCTGAGCCATACTTTTGAAAAAATTTTTGTAACATTAATTTCTCCATCTCCATGGGCCCTGTCTGTAGTTGATCAAAATATAAGGGTAAAATATGAAAATAAATTAGCTGTTATTTTTACATTTCAGACAATTTTAAGCCATCTGAGCCATACTTTTGAAAAAATTTTTGTACCATTAATTTCTCCATCTCCATGGACCCTGGCTGTAGGTAATCAACATATATGGGTAAAATTTGAAAATACATTAGCTGTTATTTTCACATTTCAGACAATTTTAAGCCATCTGAGCCATACTTTTGAAAAAATTTTTGTACCATTAATTTCTCCATCTCCATGGACCCTGGCTGTAGGTAATCAACATATATGGGTAAAATTTGAAAATACATTAGCTGTTATTTTCACATTTCAGACAATTTTAAGCCATCTGAGCCATACTTTTGAAAAAATTTTTGTACCATTAATTTCTCCATCTCCATGGGCCCTGTCTGTGGTTGATCAAAATATAAGGGTAAAATTTGAAAATAAATTAGCTGTTATTTTTACATTTCAGATAATTTTAAGCCATCTGAGCCATAGTTTTGGATAAATTTTTGTACCATTAATTTCTCCATTTCCATGGACCCTGGCTGTAGGTAATCAAAATATATGGGTAAAATTTGAAAATACATTAGCTGATATTTTAACATTTCAGACAATTTTAAGCCATCTGAGCCATACTTTTGAAAAAATTTTTGTACCATTAATTTCTCCATCTCCATGGGCCCTGGCTGTAGTTGATCAAAATATATGGTTAAAATTTGAAAATACATTAGCTGTTATTTTCACATTTCAGACAATTTTAAGCAATCTGTGCCATACTTTTGGAAAAATTTTTGTACCATTAATTTTTCCATCTCCATGGGCCCTGGCTGTAGTTGATCAAAATATATGGTTAAAATTTGAAAATACATTAGCTGTTATTTTCATATTTCAGACAATTTTAAGCCATCTGAGCCATACTTTTGAAAAAATTTTTGTACCATTAATTTCTCCATCTCCATGGGCCCTGGCTGTTGGTATTCAAAATATATGGGTAAAATTTGAAAATACATTAGCTGTTATTTTCATATTTCAGACAATTTTAAGCAATCTGAGCCATACTTTTGAAAAAATTTTTGTACCATTAATTTCTCCATCTCCATGGGCCCTGGCTGTTGGTACTCAAAATATATGGGTAAAATTTGAAAATACATTAGCTGCTATTTTCACATTTAAGACATTTTTAAGCCATTTGAGCCATAGTTTTAATAAAATTTTTGTACCAGTAATTTCTCCATATCCATGGGCCCTGGCGTTAGTTGATCAAAATATAAGGTTAAAATTTGAAAATACATTAGCTGTTATTTTCACATTTCAAACAATTTTAAGCCATCTGAGCCATACTTTTGAAAAAATTTTTGTACCATTAATTTCTCCATCTCCATGGGCCCTGGCTTTAGTTGATCAAAATATAAGCGTAAAATTTGAAAATACATTAGCTGTTATTTTCACATTTCAGACAATTTTAAGCCATCTGAGCCATACTTTTGAAAAAATTTTTGTACCATTAATTTCTCCATCTCCATGGGCCCTGTCTGTATATGATCAAAATATATGGGTAAAATTTGAAAATAAATTTGCTGTTATTTTTACATTTCAGACAATTTTAAGCCATCTGAGCAATACTTTTGAAAAAATTTTTTTACCATTAATTTCTTCATCTCCATGGACCCTGGCTGTAGGTAATCAACATATATGGGTAAAATTTGAAAATACATTAGCTGTTATTTTCACATTTCAGACAATTTTAAGCCATCTGAGCCATACTTTTGAAAAAATTTTTGTACCATTAATTTCTCCATCTCCATGGGCCCTGTCTGTGGTTGATCAAAATATAAGGGTAAAATTTGAAAATAAATTAGCTGTTATTTTTACATTTCAGATAATTTTAAGCCATCTGAGCCATAGTTTTGGAAAAATTTTTGTACCATTAATTTTTCCATCTCCATGGGCCCTGGCTGTAGTTGATCAAAATATAAGGTTAAAATTTGAAAATACATTAGCTGTTATTTTCACAATTCAGACAATTTTAGGCCATCTGAGCCATACTTTTGAAAAAATTTTTGTACCAGTAATTTCTCCATCTCCATGGGCCCTGGCTGTAGTTGATCAAAATATATGGTTAAAATTTGAAAATACATTAGCCGTTATTTTCATATTTCAGACAATTTTAAGCCATCTAAGCCATACTTTTGAAAAAATTTTTGTACCATTAATTTCTCCATCTCCATGGGCCCTGGCTGTAGTTGATCAAAATATATGGTTAAAATTTGAAAATACAATAGCTGTTATTTTCACATTTCAGACAATTTTAAGCCATCTGAGCCATACTTTTGGAAAAATTTTTGTACCATTAATTTCTCCATCTTCATGGGCCCTGGCTGTAGGTAATCAACATATATGGGTAAAATTTGAAAATATATTAGCTGTTATTTTCACATTTCAGATAATTTTAAGCCATCTGAGCCATAGTTTTGAAAAAATTTTTGTACCATTCATTAATTTCTCCATCTCCATGGGCCCTGGCTGTAGTTGATCAAAATATAAGGTTAAAATTTGAAAATACATTAGCTGTTATTTTCACATTTCAGACAATTTTAAGCCATCTGAGCCATACTTTTGAAAAAATTTTTCTACCATTAATTTATCCATCTCCATGGGCCCTGGCTGTTGGTACTCAAAATATATGGTTAAAATTTGAAAATACATTAGCTGCTATTTTCACATTTCAGACATTTTTAAGCCATCTGAGCCATAGTTTTAAAAAAATTTTTGTACCAGTAATTTCTCCATCTCCATGGGCCCTGTCTGTAGTTGATCAAAATATAAGGGTAAAATTTGAAAATAAATTAGCTGTTATTTTTACATTTCTGACAATTTTAAGCCATCTGAGCCATACTTTTGGAAAAATTTTTGTACCATTAATTTTTCCATCTCCATGGGCCCTGGCTGTAGTTGATCAAAATATATGGTTAAACTTTGAAAATACATTAGCTGTTATTTTCACATTTCAGACAATTTTAAGCATTCTGTGCCATACTTTTGGAAAAATTTTTGTACCATTAATTTTTCCATCTCCATGGGCCCTGGCTGTAGTTGATCAAAATATATGGTTAAAATTTGAAAATACATTAGCTGTTATTTTCATATTTCAGACAATTTTAAGCCATCTGAGCCATACTTTTGAAAAAATTTTTGTACCATTAATTTCTCCATCTCCATGGGCCCTGGCTGTTGGTACTCAAAATATATGGGTAAAATTTGAAAATACATTAGCTGCTATTTTCACATTTAAGACATTTTTAAGCCATTTGAGCCATAGTTTTAAAAAAATTTTTGTACCAGTAATTTCTCCATATCCATGGGCCCTGGCGTTAGTTGATCAAAATATAAGGTTAAAATTTGAAAATACATTAGCAGTTATTTTCACATTTCAAACAATTTTAAGCCATCTGAGCCATACTTTTGAAAAAATTTTTGTACCATTAATTTCTCCATCTCCATGGGCCCTGGCTTTAGTTGATCAAAATATAAGCGTAAAATTTGAAAATACATTAGCTGTTCTTTTCACATTTCAGACAATTTTAAACCATCTGAGCCATACTTTTGGAAAAATTTTTGTGCCATTAATTTCTCCATCTCCATGGGCCCTGGCTGTAGGTAATCAAAATATATGGGTAAAATTTGAAAATACATTAGCTGTTATCTTCACATTTCAGACAATTTTAAGCCATCTGAGCCATACTTTTGAAAAAATTTTTGTACCATTAATTTCTCCATCTCCATGGGCCCTGTCTGTATCTGATCAAAATATAAGGGTAAAATTTGAAAATAAATTTGCTGTTATTTTTACATTTCAGACAATTTTAAGCCATCTGAGCAATAGTTTTGGAAAAATTTTTGTACCATTAATTTTTCCATCTCCATGGACCCTGGCTGTAGGTAATCAACATATATGGGTAAAATTTGAAAATACATTAGCTGTTATTTTCACATTTCAGACAATTTTAAGCCATCTGAGCCATACTTTTGAAAAATTTTTGTACCATTAATTTCTCCATCTCCATGGGCCCTGGCTGTTGGTACTCAAAATATATGGGTAAAATTTGAAAATACATTAGCTGCTATTTTCACATTTCAAACATTTTTAAGCCATCTGAGCCATAGTTTAAAAAAAATTTTTGTACCAGTAATTTCTCCATATCCATGGGCCTTGGCGTTAGTTGATCAAAATATAAGGTTAAAATTTGAAAATACATTAGCTGTTATTTTCACATTTCAAACAATTTTAAGCCATCTGAGCCATACTTTTGAAAAAATTTTTGTACCATTAATTTCTCCATCTCCATGGGCCCTGGCTTTAGTTGATCAAAATATAAGGGTAAAATTTGAAAATACATTAGCTGTTCTTTTCACATTTCAGACAATTTTAAACCATCTGAGCCATACTTTTGGAAAAATTTTTGTGCCATTAATTTCTCCATCTCCATGGGCCCTGGCTGTAGGTAATCAACATATATGGGTAAAATTTGAAAATACATTAGCTGTTAATTTCACATTTCAGACAATTTTAAGCCATCTGAGCCATACTTTTGAAAAAATTTTTGTACCATTAATTTCTCCATCTCCATGGGCCCTGTCTGTGGTTGATCAAAATATAAGGGTAAAATTTGAAAATAAATTAGCTGTTATTTTTACATTTCAGATAATTTTAAGCCATCTGAGCCATAGTTTTGGATAAATTTTTGTACCATTAATTTCTCCATTTCCATGGACCCTGGCTGTAGGTAATCAAAATATATGGGTAAAATTTGAAAATACATTAGCTGATATTTTAACATTTCAGACAATTTTAAGCCATCTGAGCCATACTTTTGAAAAAATTTTTGTACCATTAATTTCTCCATCTCCATGGGCCCTGGCTGTAGTTGATCAAAATATATGGTTAAAATTTGAAAATACATTAGCTGTTATTTTCACATTTCAGACAATTTTAAGCAATCTGTGCCATACTTTTGGAAAAATTTTTGTACCATTAATTTTTCCATCTCCATGGGCCCTGGCTGTAGTCGATCAAAATATATGGTTAAAATTTGAAAATACATTAGCTGTTATTTTCATATTTCAGACAATTTTAAGCCATCTGAGCCATACTTTTGAAAAAATTTTTGTACCATTAATTTCTCCATCTCCATGGGCCCTGGCTGTTGGTACTCAAAATATATGGGTAAAATTTGAAAATACATTAGCTGTTATTTTCATATTTCAGACAATTTTAAGCCATCTGAGCCATACTTTTGAAAAAATTTTTGTACCATTAATTTCTCCATCTCCATGGGCCCTGGCTGTTGGTACTCAAAATATATGGGTAAAATTTGAAAATACATTAGCTGCTATTTTCACATTTAAGACATTTTTAAGCCATTTGAGCCATAGTTTTGAAAAAATTTTTGTACCATTAATTTCTTCATCTCCATGGACCCTGGCTGTAGGTAATCAACATATATGGGTAAAATTTGAAAATACATTAGCTGTTATTTTCACATTTCAGACAATTTTAAGCCATCTGAGCCATACTTTTGAAAAAATTTTTGTACCATTAATTTCTCCATCTCCATGGGCCCTGTCTGTGGTTGATCAAAATATAAGGGTAAAATTTGAAAATAAATTAGCTGTTATTTTTACATTTCAGATAATTTTAAGCCATCTGAGCCATAGTTTTGGAAAAATTTTTGTACCATTAATTTTTCCATCTCCATGGGCCCTGGCTGTAGTTGATCAAAATATAAGGTTAAAATTTGAAAATACATTAGCTGTTATTTTCACAATTCAGACAATTTTAGGCCATCTGAGCCATACTTTTGAAAAAATTTTTGTACCAGTAATTTCTCCATCTCCATGGGCCCTGGCTGTAGTTGATCAAAATATATGGTTAAAATTTGAAAATACATTAGCCGTTATTTTCATATTTCAGACAATTTTAAGCCATCTAAGCCATACTTTTGAAAAAATTTTTGTACCATTAATTTCTCCATCTCCATGGGCCCTGGCTGTAGTTGATCAAAATATATGGTTAAAATTTGAAAATACAATAGCTGTTATTTTCACATTTCAGACAATTTTAAGCCATCTGAGCCATACTTTTGGAAAAATTTTTGTACCATTAATTTCTCCATCTTCATGGGCCCTGGCTGTAGGTAATCAACATATATGGGTAAAATTTGAAAATATATTAGCTGTTATTTTCACATTTCAGATAATTTTAAGCCATCTGAGCCATAGTTTTGAAAAAATTTTTGTACCATTAATTTTTCCATCTCCATGGGCCCTGGCTGTAGTTGATCAAAATATAAGGTTAAAATTTGAAAATACATTAGCTGTTATTTTCACATTTCAGACAATTTTAAGCCATCTGAGCCATACTTTTGAAAAAATTTTTCTACCATTAATTTATCCATCTCCATGGGCCCTGGCTGTTGGTACTCAAAATATATGGTTAAAATTTGAAAATACATTAGCTGCTATTTTCACATTTCAGACATTTTTAAGCCATCTGAGCCATAGTTTTAAAAAAATTTTTTGTACCAGTAATTTCTCCATCTCCATGGGCCCTGTCTGTAGTTGATCAAAATATAAGGGTAAAATTTGAAAATAAATTAGCTGTTATTTTTACATTTCTGACAATTTTAAGCCATCTGAGCCATACTTTTGGAAAAATTTTTGTACCATTAATTTTTCCATCTCCATGGGCCCTGGCTGTAGTTGATCAAAATATATGGTTAAACTTTGAAAATACATTAGCTGTTATTTTCACATTTCAGACAATTTTAAGCATTCTGTGCCATACTTTTGGAAAAATTTTTGTACCATTAATTTTTCCATCTCCATGGGCCCTGGCTGTAGTTGATCAAAATATATGGTTAAAATTTGAAAATACATTAGCTGTTATTTTCATATTTCAGACGATTTTAAGCCATCTGAGCCATACTTTTGAAAAAATTTTTGTACCATTAATTTCTCCATCTCCATGGGCCCTGGCTGTTGGTACTCAAAATATATGGGTAAAATTTGAAAATACATTAGCTGCTATTTTCACATTTAAGACATTTTTAAGCCATTTGAGCCATAGTTTTAAAAAAATTTTTGTACCAGTAATTTCTCCATATCCATGGGCCCTGGCGTTAGTTGATCAAAATATAAGGTTAAAATTTGAAAATACATTAGCTGTTATTTTCACATTTCAAACAATTTTAAGCCATCTGAGCCATACTTTTGAAAAAATTTTTGTACCATTAATTTCTCCATCTCCATGGGCCCTGGCTTTAGTTGATCAAAATATAAGCGTAAAATTTGAAAATACATTAGCTGTTCTTTTCACATTTCAGACAATTTTTAAACCATCTGAGCCATACTTTTGGAAAAATTTTTGTGCCATTAATTTCTCCATCTCCATGGGCCCTGGCTGTAGGTAATCAAAATATATGGGTAAAATTTGAAAATACATTAGCTGTTATCTTCACATTTCAGACAATTTTAAGCCATCTGAGCCATACTTTTGAAAAAATTTTTGTACCATTAATTTCTCCATTTCCATGGACCCTGGCTGTAGGTAATCAAAATATATGGGTAAAATTAGAAAATACATTAGCTGATATTTTAACATTTCAGACAATTTTAAGCCATCTGAGCCATACTTTTGAAAAAATTTTTGTACCATTAATTTCTCCATCTCCATGGGCCCTGGCTGTAGTTGATCAAAATATATGGTTAAAATTTGAAAATACATTAGCTGTTATTTTCACATTTCAGACAATTTTAAGCAATCTGTGCCATACTTTTGGAAAAATTTTTGTACCATTAATTTTTCCATCTCCATGGGCCCTGGCTGTAGTTGATCAAAATATATGGTTAAAATTTGAAAATACATTAGCTGTTATTTTCATATTTCAGACAATTTTAAGCCATCTGAGCCATACTTTTGAAAAAATTTTTGTACCATTAATTTCTCCATCTCCATGGGCCCTGGCTGTTGGTATTCAAAATATATGGGTAAAATTTGAAAATACATTAGCTGTTATTTTCATATTTCAGACAATTTTAAGCCATCTGAGCCATACTTTTGAAAAAATTTTTGTACCATTAATTTCTCCATCTCCATGGGCCCTGGCTGTTGGTACTCAAAATATATGGGTAAAATTTGAAAATACATTAGCTGCTATTTTCACATTTAAGACATTTTTAAGCCATTTGAGCCATAGTTTTAATAAAATTTTTTGTACCAGTAATTTCTCCATATCCATGGGCCCTGGCGTTAGTTGATCAAAATATAAGGTTAAAATTTGAAAATACATTAGCTGTTATTTTCACATTTCAAACAATTTTAAGCCATCTGAGCCATACTTTTGAAAAAATTTTTGTACCATTAATTTCTCCATCTCCATGGGCCCTGGCTTTAGTTGATCAAAATATAAGCGTAAAATTTGAAAATACATTAGCTGTTATTTTCACATTTCAGACAATTTTAAACCATCTGAGCCATACTTTTGGAAAAATTTTTGTGCCATTAATTTCTCCATCTCCATGGGCCCTGGCTGTAGGTAATCAAAATATATGGGTAAAATTTGAAAATACATTAGCTGTTATTTTCACATTTCAGACAATTTTAAGCCATCTGAGCCATACTTTTGAAAAAATTTTTGTACCATTAATTTCTCCATCTCCATGGGCCCTGTCTGTATATGATCAAAATATAAGGGTAAAATTTGAAAATAAATTTGCTGTTATTTTTACATTTCAGACAATTTTAAGCCATCTGAGCAATACTTTTGAAAAAATTTTTGTACCATTAATTTCTTCATCTCCATGGACCCTGGCTGTAGGTAATCAACATATATGGGTAAAATTTGAAAATACATTAGCTGTTATTTTCACATTTCAGACAATTTTAAGCCATCTGAGCCATACTTTTGAAAAAAATTTTTGTACCATTAATTTCTCCATCTCCATGGGCCCTGTCTGTGGTTGATCAAAATATAAGGGTAAAATTTGAAAATAAATTAGCTGTTATTTTTACATTTCAGATAATTTTAAGCCATCTGAGCCATAGTTTTGGAAAAATTTTTGTACCATTAATTTTTCCATCTCCATGGGCCCTGGCTGTAGTTGATCAAAATATAAGGTTAAAATTTGAAAATACATTAGCTGTTATTTTCACAATTCAGACAATTTTAGGCCATCTGAGCCATACTTTTGAAAAAATTTTTGTACCAGTAATTTCTCCATCTCCATGGGCCCTGGCTGTAGTTGATCAAAATATATGGTTAAAATTTGAAAATACATTAGCCGTTATTTTCATATTTCAGACAATTTTAAGCCATCTAAGCCATACTTTTGAAAAAATTTTTGTACCATTAATTTCTCCATCTCCATGGGCCCTGGCTGTAGTTGATCAAAATATATGGTTAAAATTTGAAAGTACAATAGCTGTTATTTTCACATTTCAGACAATTTTAAGCCATCTGAGCCATACTTTTGGAAAAATTTTTGTACCATTAATTTCTCCATCTTCATGGGCCCTGGCTGTAGGTAATCAACATATATGGGTAAAATTTGAAAATATATTAGCTGTTATTTTCACATTTCAGATAATTTTAAGCCATCTGAGCCATAGTTTTGAAAAAATTTTTGTACCATTCATTAATTTCTCCATCTCCATGGGCCCTGGCTGTAGTTGATCAAAATATAAGGTTAAAATTTGAAAATACATTAGCTGTTATTTTCACATTTCAGACAATTTTAAGCCATCTGAGCCATACTTTTGAAAAAATTTTTCTACCATTAATTTATCCATCTCCATGGGCCCTGGCTGTTGGTACTCAAAATATATGGTTAAAATTTGAAAATACATTAGCTGCTATTTTCACATTTCAGACATTTTTAAGCCATCTGAGCCATAGTTTTAAAAAAATTTTTGTACCAGTAATTTCTCCATCTCCATGGGCCCTGTCTGTAGTTGATCAAAATATAAGGGTAAAATTTGAAAATAAATTAGCTGTTATTTTTACATTTCTGACAATTTTAAGCCATCTGAGCCATACTTTTGGAAAAATTTTTGTACCATTAATTTTTCCATCTCCATGGGCCCTGGCTGTAGTTGATCAAAATATATGGTTAAACTTTGAAAATACATTAGCTGTTATTTTCACATTTCAGACAATTTTAAGCATTCTGTGCCATACTTTTGGAAAAATTTTTGTACCATTAATTTTTCCATCTCCATGGGCCCTGGCTGTAGTTGATCAAAATATATGGTTAAAATTTGAAAATACATTAGCTGTTATTTTCATATTTCAGACAATTTTAAGCCATCTGAGCCATACTTTTGAAAAAATTTTTGTACCATTAATTTCTCCATCTCCATGGGCCCTGGCTGTTGGTACTCAAAATATATGGGTAAAATTTGAAAATACATTAGCTGCTATTTTCACATTTAAGACATTTTTAAGCCATTTGAGCCATAGTTTTAAAAAAATTTTTGTACCAGTAATTTCTCCATATCCATGGGCCCTGGCGTTAGTTGATCAAAATATAAGGTTAAAATTTGAAAATACATTAGCTGTTATTTTCACATTTCAAACAATTTTAAGCCATCTGAGCCATACTTTTGAAAAAATTTTTGTACCATTAATTTCTCCATCTCCATGGGCCCTGGCTTTAGTTGATCAAAATATAAGCGTAAAATTTGAAAATACATTAGCTGTTCTTTTCACATTTCAGACAATTTTAAACCATCTGAGCCATACTTTTGGAAAAATTTTTGTGCCATTAATTTCTCCATCTCCATGGGCCCTGGCTGTAGGTAATCAAAATATATGGGTAAAATTTGAAAATACATTAGCTGTTATCTTCACATTTCAGACAATTTTAAGCCATCTGAGCCATACTTTTGAAAAAATTTTTGTACCATTAATTTCTCCATCTCCATGGGCCCTGTCTGTATCTGATCAAAATATAAGGTTAAAATTTGAAAATAAATTTGCTGTTATTTTTACATTTCAGACAATTTTAAGCCATCTGAGCAATAGTTTTGGAAAAATTTTTGTACCATTAATTTTTCCATCTCCATGGACCCTGGCTGTAGGTAATCAACATATATGGGTAAAATTTGAAAATACATTAGCTGTTATTTTCACATTTCAGACAATTTTAAGCCATCTGAGCCATACTTTTGAAAAATTTTTGTACCATTAATTTCTCCATCTCCATGGGCCCTGGCTGTTGGTACTCAAAATATATGGGTAAAATTTGAAAATACATTAGCTGCTATTTTCACATTTCAAACATTTTTAAGCCATCTGAGCCATAGTTTAAAAAAAATTTTTGTACCAGTAATTTCTCCATATCCATGGGCCCTGGCGTTAGTTGATCAAAATATAAGGTTAAAATTTGAAAATACATTAGCTGTTATTTTCACATTTCAAACAATTTTAAGCCATCTGAGCCATACTTTTGAAAAAATTTTTGTACCATTAATTTCTCCATCTCCATGGGCCCTGGCTTTAGTTGATCAAAATATAAGGGTAAAATTTGAAAATACATTAGCTGTTCTTTTCACATTTCAGACAATTTTAAACCATCTGAGCCATACTTTTGGAAAAATTTTTGTGCCATTAATTTCTCCATCTCCATGGGCCCTGGCTGTAGGTAATCAACATATATGGGTAAAATTTGAAAATACATTAGCTGTTAATTTCACATTTCAGACAATTTTAAGCCATCTGAGCCATACTTTTGAAAAAATTTTTGTACCATTAATTTCTCCATCTCCATGGGCCCTGTCTGTGGTTGATCAAAATATAAGGGTAAAATTTGAAAATAAATTAGCTGTTATTTTTACATTTCAGATAATTTTAAGCCATCTGAGCCATAGTTTTGGATAAATTTTTGTACCATTAATTTCTCCATTTCCATGGACCCTGGCTGTAGGTAATCAAAATATATGGGTAAAATTTGAAAATACATTAGCTGATATTTTAACATTTCAGACAATTTTAAGCCATCTGAGCCATACTTTTGAAAAAATTTTTGTACCATTAATTTCTCCATCTCCATGGGCCCTGGCTGTAGTTGATCAAAATATATGGTTAAAATTTGAAAATACATTAGCTGTTATTTTCACATTTCAGACAATTTTAAGCAATCTGTGCCATACTTTTGGAAAAATTTTTGTACCATTAATTTTTCCATCTCCATGGGCCCTGGCTGTAGTCGATCAAAATATATGGTTAAAATTTGAAAATACATTAGCTGTTATTTTCATATTTCAGACAATTTTAAGCCATCTGAGCCATACTTTTGAAAAAATTTTTGTACCATTAATTTCTCCATCTCCATGGGCCCTGGCTGTTGGTACTCAAAATATATGGGTAAAATTTGAAAATACATTAGCTGTTATTTTCATATTACAGACAATTTTAAGCCATCTGAGCCATACTTTTGAAAAAATTTTTGTACCATTAATTTCTCCATCTCCATGGGCCCTGGCTGTTGGTACTCAAAATATATGGGTAAAATTTGAAAATACATTAGCTGCTATTTTCACATTTAAGACATTTTTAAGCCATTTGAGCCATAGTTTTGAAAAAATTTTTGTACCATTAATTTCTCCATATCCATGGGCCCTGGCGTTAGTTGATCAAAATATAAGGTTAAAATTTGAAAATACATTAGCTGTTATTTTCACATTTCAAACAATTTTAAGCCATCTGAGCCATACTTTTGAAAAAATTTTTGTACCATTAATTTCTCCATCTCCATGGGCCCTGGCTTTAGTTGATCAAAATATAAGCGTAAAATTTGAAAATACATTAGCTGTTATTTTCACATTTCAGACAATTTTAAACCATCTGAGCCATACTTTTGGAAAAATTTTTGTGCCATTAATTTCTCCATCTCCATGGGCCCTGGCTGTAGGTAATTAAAATATATGGGTAAAATTTGAAAATACATTAGCTGTTATTTTCACATTTCAGACAATTTTAAGCCATCTGAGCCATACTTTTGAAAAAATTTTTGTACCATTAATTTCTCCATCTCCATGGGCCCTGTCTGTATATGATCAAAATATAAGGGTAAAATTTGAAAATAAATTTGCTGTTATTTTTACATTTCAGACAATTTTAAGCCATCTGAGCAATACTTTTGAAAAAATTTTTGTACCATTAATTTCTTCATCTCCATGGACCCTGGCTGTAGGTAATCAACATATATGGGTAAAATTTGAAAATACATTAGCTGTTATTTTCACATTTCAGACAATTTTAAGCCATCTGAGCCATACTTTTGAAAAAATTTTTGTACCATTAATTTCTCCATCTCCATGGGCCCTGTCTGTGGTTGATCAAAACATAAGGGTAAAATTTGAAAATAAATTAGCTGTTATTTTTACATTTCAGATAATTTTAAGCCATCTGAGCCATAGTTTTGGAAAAATTTTTGTACCATTAATTTTTCCATCTCCATGGGCCCTGGCTGTAGTTGATCAAAATATAAGGTTAAAATTTGAAAATACATTAGCTGTTATTTTCACAATTCAGACAATTTTAGGCCATCTGAGCCATACTTTTGAAAAAATTTTTGTACCAGTAATTTCTCCATCTCCATGGGCCCTGGCTGTAGTTGATCAAAATATATGGTTAAAATTTGAAAATACATTAGCCGTTATTTTCATATTTCAGACAATTTTAAGCCATCTAAGCCATACTTTTGAAAAAATTTTTGTACCATTAATTTCTCCATCTCCATGGGCCCTGGCTGTAGTTGATCAAAATATATGGTTAAAATTTGAAAATACAATAGCTGTTATTTTCACATTTCAGACAATTTTAAGCCATCTGAGCCATACTTTTGGAAAAATTTTTGTACCATTAATTTCTCCATCTTCATGGGCCCTGGCTGTAGGTAATCAACATATATGGGTAAAATTTGAAAATATATTAGCTGTTATTTTCACATTTCAGATAATTTTAAGCCATCTGAGCCATAGTTTTGAAAAAATTTTTGTACCATTAATTTTTCCATCTCCATGGGCCCTGGCTGTAGTTGATCAAAATATAAGGTTAAAATTTGAAAATACATTAGCTGTTATTTTCACATTTCAGACAATTTTAAGCCATCTGAGCCATACTTTTGAAAAAATTTTTCTACCATTAATTTATCCATCTCCATGGGCCCTGGCTGTTGGTACTCAAAATATATGGTTAAAATTTGAAAATACATTAGCTGCTATTTTCACATTTCAGACATTTTTAAGCCATCTGAGCCATAGTTTTAAAAAAATTTTGTACCAGTAATTTCTCCATCTCCATGGGCCCTGTCTGTAGTTGATCAAAATATAAGGGTAAAATTTGAAAATAAATTAGCTGTTATTTTTACATTTCTGACAATTTTAAGCCATCTGAGCCATACTTTTGGAAAAATTTTTGTACCATTAATTTTTCCATCTCCATGGGCCCTGGCTGTAGTTGATCAAAATATATGGTTAAACTTTGAAAATACATTAGCTGTTATTTTCACATTTCAGACAATTTTAAGCATTCTGTGCCATACTTTTGGAAAAATTTTTGTACCATTAATTTTTCCATCTCCATGGGCCCTGGCTGTAGTTGATCAAAATATATGGTTAAAATTTGAAAATACATTAGCTGTTATTTTCATATTTCAGACGATTTTAAGCCATCTGAGCCATACTTTTGAAAAAATTTTTGTACCATTAATTTCTCCATCTCCATGGGCCCTGGCTGTTGGTACTCAAAATATATGGGTAAAATTTGAAAATACATTAGCTGCTATTTTCACATTTAAGACATTTTTAAGCCATTTGAGCCATAGTTTTAAAAAAATTTTTGTACCAGTAATTTCTCCATATCCATGGGCCCTGGCGTTAGTTGATCAAAATATAAGGTTAAAATTTGAAAATACATTAGCTGTTATTTTCACATTTCAAACAATTTTAAGCCATCTGAGCCATACTTTTGAAAAAATTTTTGTACCATTAATTTCTCCATCTCCATGGGCCCTGGCTTTAGTTGATCAAAATATAAGCGTAAAATTTGAAAATACATTAGCTGTTCTTTTCACATTTCAGACAATTTTAAACCATCTGAGCCATACTTTTGGAAAAATTTTTGTGCCATTAATTTCTCCATCTCCATGGGCCCTGGCTGTAGGTAATCAAAATATATGGGTAAAATTTGAAAATACATTAGCTGTTATCTTCACATTTCAGACAATTTTAAGCCATCTGAGCCATACTTTTGAAAAAATTTTTGTACCATTAATTTCTCCATTTCCATGGACCCTGGCTGTAGGTAATCAAAATATATGGGTAAAATTAGAAAATACATTAGCTGATATTTTAACATTTCAGACAATTTTAAGCCATCTGAGCCATACTTTTGAAAAAATTTTTGTACCATTAATTTCTCCATCTCCATGGGCCCTGGCTGTAGTTGATCAAAATATATGGTTAAAATTTGAAAATACATTAGCTGTTATTTTCACATTTCAGACAATTTTAAGCAATCTGTGCCATACTTTTGGAAAAATTTTTGTACCATTAATTTTTCCATCTCCATGGGCCCTGGCTGTAGTTGATCAAAATATATGGTTAAAATTTGAAAATACATTAGCTGTTATTTTCATATTTCAGACAATTTTAAGCCATCTGAGCCATACTTTTGAAAAAATTTTTGTACCATTAATTTCTCCATCTCCATGGGCCCTGGCTGTTGGTACTCAAAATATATGGGTAAAATTTGAAAATACATTAGCTGTTATTTTCATATTTCAGACAATTTTAAGCCATCTGAGCCATACTTTTGAAAAAATTTTTGTACCATTAATTTCTCCATCTCCATGGGCCCTGGCTGTTGGTACTCAAAATATATGGGTAAAATTAGAAAATACATTAGCTGATATTTTAACATTTCAGACAATTTTAAGCCATCTGAGCCATACTTTTGAAAAAATTTTTGTACCATTAATTTCTCCATCTCCATGGGCCCTGGCGTTAGTTGATCAAAATATAAGGTTAAAATTTGAAAATACATTAGCTGTTATTTTCACATTTCAAACAATTTTAAGCCATCTGAGCCATACTTTTGAAAAAATTTTTGTACCATTAATTTCTCCATCTCCATGGGCCCTGGCTTTAGTTGATCAAAATATAAGCGTAAAATTTGAAAATACATTAGCTGTTATTTTCACATTTCAGACAATTTTAAACCATCTGAGCCATACTTTTGGAAAAATTTTTGTGCCATTAATTTCTCCATCTCCATGGGCCCTGGCTGTAGGTAATCAAAATATATGGGTAAAATTTGAAAATACATTAGCTGTTATTTTCACATTTCAGACAATTTTAAGCCATCTGAGCCATACTTTTGAAAAAATTTTTGTACCATTAATTTCTCCATCTCCATGGGCCCTGTCTGTGGTTGATCAAAATATAAGGGTAAAATTTGAAAATACATTAGCTGTTAATTTCACATTTCAGACAATTTTAAGCCATCTGAGCCATACTTTTGAAAAAATTTTTGTACCATTAATTTCTCCATCTCCATGGGCCCTGGCTGTAGTTGATCAAAATATATGGTTAAAATTTGAAAATACATTAGCTGTTATTTTCATATTTCAGACAATTTTAAGCCATCTGAGCCATACTTTTGAAAAAATTTTTGTACCATTAATTTCTCCATCTCCATGGGCCCTGGCTTTAGTTGATCAAAATATAAGGGTAAAATTTGAAAATACATTAGCTGTTCTTTTCACATTTCAGACAATTTTAAACCATCTCAGCCATACTTTTGGAAAAATTTTTGTGCCATTAATTTCTCCATCTCCATGGGCCCTGGCTGTAGGTAATCAACATATATGGGTAAAATTTGAAAATACATTAGCTGTTATTTTCACATTTCAGATAATTTTAAGCCATCTGAGCCATAGTTTTGGAAAAATTTTTGTACCATTAATTTTTCCATCTCCATGGGCCCTGGCTGTAGTTGATCAAAATATAAGGTTAAAATTTGAAAATACATTAGCTGTTATTTTCACAATTCAGACAATTTTAGGCCATCTGAGCCATACTTTTGAAAAAATTTTTGTACCAGTAATTTCTCCATCTCCATGGGCCCTGGCTGTAGTTAATCAAAATATATGGGTAAAATTTGAAAATACAATAACTGTTATTTTCACATTTCAGACATTTTTAAGCAATCTGAGCCATAGTATTAAAAAAATTTTTGTACCAGTAATTTCTCCATATCCATGGGCCCTGGCGTTAGTTGATCAAAATATAAGGTTAAAATTTGAAAATACATTAGCTGTTATTTTCACATTTCAAACAATTTTAAGCCATCTGAGCCATACTTTTGAAAAAATTTTTGTACCATTAATTTCTCCATCTCCATTGGCCCTGGCTTTAGTTGATCAAAATATAAGGGTAAAATTTGAAAATACATTAGCTGTTCTTTTCACATTTCAGACAATTTTAAACCATCTGAGCCATACTTTTGGAAAAATTTTTGTGCCATTAATTTCTCCATCTTCATGGGCCCTGGCTGTAGGTAATCAACATATATGGGTAAAATTTGAAAATACATTAGCTGTTATTTTCACATTTCAGATAATTTTAAGCCATCTGAGGCATACTTTTGAAAAAATTTTTCTACCATTAATTTCTCCATCTCCATGGGCCCTGGCTGTTGGTACTCAAAATATATGGTTAAATTTTGAAAATACATTAGCTGCTATTTTCACATTTCAGACATTTTTAAGCCATCTGAGCCATAGTTTTAAAAAAATTTTTGTACCAGTAATTTCTCCATCTCCATGGGCCCTGTCTGTAGTTGATCAAAATATAAGGGTAAAATTTGAAAATAAATTAGCTGTTATTTTTACATTTCTGACAATTTTAAGCCATCTGAGCCATACTTTTGGAAAAATTTTTGTACCATTAATTTCTCCATCTCCATGGGCCCTGTCTGTAGTTGATCAAAATATAAGGGTAAAATTTGAAAATAAATTAGCTGTTATTTTTACATTTCAGACAATTTTAAGTCATCTGAGCCATACTTTTGGAAAAATTTTTGTACCATTAATTTTTCCATCTCCATGGGCCCTGGCTGTAGTTGATCAAAATATATGGTTAAACTTTGAAAATACATTAGCTGTTATTTTCACATTTCAGACAATTTTAAGCAATCTGTGCCATACTTTTGGAAAAATTTTTGTACCATTAATTTTTCCATCTCCATGGGCCCTGGCTGTAGTTGATCAAAATATATGGTTAAAATTTGAAAATACATTAGCTGTTATTTTCATATTTCAGACAATTTTAAGCCATCTGAGCCATACTTTTGAAAAAATTTTTGTACCATTAATTTCTCCATCTCCATGGGCCCTGGCTGTTGGTACTCAAAATATATGGGTAAAATTTGAAAATACATTAGCTGCTATTTTCACATTTCAGACAATTTTAAGCCATCTGAGCCATACTTTTGAAAAAATTTTTGTACCATTAATTTCTCCATCTCCATGGGCCCTGTCTGTATATGATCAAAATATAAGGGTAAAATTTGAAAATAAATTTGCTGTTATTTTTACATTTCAGACAATTTTAAGCCATCTGAGCAATACTTTTGAAAAAATTTTTGTACCATTAATTTCTTCATCTCCATGGACCCTGGCTGTAGGTAATCAACATATATGGGTAAAATTTGAAAATACATTAGCTGTTATTTTCACATTTCAGACAATTTTAAGCCATCTGAGCCATACTTTTGAAAAAATTTTTGTACCATTAATTTCTCCATCTCCATGGGTCCTGTCTGTGGTTGATCAAAATATAAGGGTAAAATTTGAAAATAAATTAGCTGTTATTTTCATATTTCAGACAATTTTAAGCCATCTGAGCCATACTTTTGAAAAAATTTTTGTACCATTAATTTCTCCATCTCCATGGGCCCTGGCTTTAGTTGATCAAAATATAAGCGTAAAATTTGAAAATACATTAGCTGTTATCTTCACATTTCAGACAATTTTAAGCCATCTGAGCCATACTTTTGAAAAAATTTTTGTACCATTAATTTCTCCATCTCCATGGGCCCTGTCTGTATATGATCAAAATATAAGGGTAAAATTTGAAAATAAATTAGCTGTTATTTTCATATTTCAGACAATTTTAAGCCATCTGAGCCATACTTTTGAAAAAATTTTTGTACCATTAATTTCTCCATCTCCATGGGCCCTAGCTGTAGGTAATCAAAATATATGGGTAAAATTTGAAAATACATTAGCTGTTATCTTCACATTTCAGACAATTTTAAGCCATCTGAGCCATACTTTTGAATAAATTTTTGTACCATTAATTTCTCCATCTCCATGGGCCCTGTCTGTATATGATCAAAATATAAGGGTAAAATTTGAAAATAAATTTGCTGTTATTTTTACATTTCAGACAATTTTAAGCCATCTGAGCAATACTTTTGAAAAAATTTTTGTACCATTAATTTCTTCATCTCCATGGACCCTGGCTGTAGGTAATCAACATATATGGGTAAAATTTGAAAATACATTAGCTGTTATTTTCACATTTCAGACAATTTTAAGCCATCTGAGCCATACTTTTGAAAAAATTTTTGTACCATTAATTTCTCCATCTCCATGGGCCCTGTCTGTGGTTGATCAAAATATAAGGGTAAAATTTGAAAATAAATTAGCTGTTATTTTCATATTTCAGACAATTTTAAGCCATCTGAGCCATACTTTTGAAAAAATTTTTGTACCATTAATTTCTCCATCTCCATGGGCCCTGGCTGTTGGTACTCAAAATATATGGGTAAAATTTGAAAATACATTAGCTGCTATTTTCACATTTCAGACATTTTTAAGCCATCTGAGCCATAGTTTTAAAAAAATTTTTGTACCAGTAATTTTTCCATATCCATGGGCCCTGGCGTTAGTTGATCAAAATATAAGGTTAAAATTTGAAAATACATTAGCTGTTATTTTCACATTTCAAACAATTTTAAGCCATCTGAGCCATACTTTTGGAAAAATTTTTGTACCATTAATTTTTCCATCTCCATGGGCCCTGGCTGTAGTTGATCAAAATATATGGTTAAACTTTGAAAATACATTAGCTGTTATTTTCACATTTCAGACAATTTTAAGCATTCTGTGCCATACTTTTGGAAAAATTTTTGTACCATTAATTTTTCCATCTCCATGGGCCCTGGCTGTAGTTGATCAAAATATATGGTTAAAATTTGAAAATACATTAGCTGTTATTTTCATATTTCAGACAATTTTAAGCCATCTGAGCCATACTTTTGAAAAAATTTTTGTACCATTAATTTCTCCATCTCCATGGGCCCTGGCTGTTGGTACTCAAAATATATGGGTAAAATTTGAAAATACATTAGCTGCTATTTTCACATTTAAGACATTTTTAAGCCATTTGAGCCATAGTTTTAAAAAAATTTTTGTACCAGTAATTTCTCCATATCCATGGGCCCTGGCGTTAGTTGATCAAAATATAAGGTTAAAATTTGAAAATACATTAGCTGTTATTTTCACATTTCAAACAATTTTAAGCCATCTGAGCCATACTTTTGAAAAAATTTTTGTACCATTAATTTCTCCATCTCCATGGGCCCTGGCTTTAGTTGATCAAAATATAAGCGTAAAATTTGAAAATACATTAGCTGTTCTTTTCACATTTCAGACAATTTTAAACCATCTGAGCCATACTTTTGGAAAAATTTTTGTGCCATTAATTTCTCCATCTCCATGGGCCCTGGCTGTAGGTAATCAAAATATATGGGTAAAATTTGAAAATACATTAGCTGTTATCTTCACATTTCAGACAATTTTAAGCCATCTGAGCCATACTTTTGAAAAAATTTTTGTACCATTAATTTCTCCATCTCCATGGGCCCTGTCTGTATATGATCAAAATATAAGGGTAAAATTTGAAAATAAATTTGCTGTTATTTTTACATTTCAGACAATTTTAAGCCATCTGAGCAATAGTTTTGGAAAAATTTTTGTACCATTAATTTTTCCATCTCCATGGACCCTGGCTGTAGGTAATCAACATATATGGGTAAAATTTGAAAATACATTAGCTGTTATTTTCACATTTCAGACAATTTTAAGCCATCTGAGCCATACTTTTGAAAAAATTTTTGTACCATTAATTTCTCCATCTCCATGGGCCCTGGCTGTTGGTACTCAAAATATATGGGTAAAATTTGAAAATACATTAGCTGCTATTTTCACATTTCAGACATTTTTAAGCCATCTGAGCCATAGTTTAAAAAAAATTTTTGTACCAGTAATTTCTCCATATCCATGGGCCCTGGCGTTAGTTGATCAAAATATAAGGTTAAAATTTGAAAATACATTAGCTGTTATTTTCACATTTCAAACAATTTTAAGCCATCTGAGCCATACTTTTGAAAAAATTTTTGTACCATTAATTTCTCCATCTCCATGGGCCCTGGCTTTAGTTGATCAAAATATAAGGGTAAAATTTGAAAATACATTAGCTGTTAATTTCACATTTCAGACAATTTTAAGCCATCTGAGCCATACTTTTGAAAAAATTTTTGTACCATTAATTTCTCCATCTCCATGGGCCCTGTCTGTGGTTGATCAAAATATAAGGGTAAAATTTGAAAATAAATTAGCTGTTATTTTTACATTTCAGATAATTTTAAGCCATCTGAGCCATAGTTTTGGATAAATTTTTGTACCATTAATTTCTCCATTTCCATGGACCCTGGCTGTAGGTAATCAAAATATATGGGTAAAATTTGAAAATACATTAGCTGATATTTTAACATTTCAGACAATTTTAAGCCATCTGAGCCATACTTTTGAAAAAATTTTTGTACCATTAATTTCTCCATCTCCATGGGCCCTGGCTGTAGTTGATCAAAATATATGGTTAAAATTTGAAAATACATTAGCTGTTATTTTCACATTTCAGACAATTTTAAGCAATCTGTGCCATACTTTTGGAAAAATTTTTGTACCATTAATTTTTCCATCTCCATGGGCCCTGGCTGTAGTTGATCAAAATATATGGTTAAAATTTGAAAATACATTAGCTGTTATTTTCATATTTCAGACAATTTTAAGCCATCTGAGCCATACTTTTGAAAAAATTTTTGTACCATTAATTTCTCCATCTCCATGGGCCCTGGCTGTTGGTACTCAAAATATATGGGTAAAATTTGAAAATACATTAGCTGTTATTTTCATATTTCAGACAATTTTAAGCCATCTGAGCCATACTTTTGAAAAAATTTTTGTACCATTAATTTCTCCATCTCCATGGGCCCTGGCTGTTGGTACTCAAAATATATGGGTAAAATTTGAAAATACATTAGCTGCTATTTTCACATTTAAGACATTTTTAAGCCATTTGAGCCATAGTTTTAATAAAATTTTTGTACCAGTAATTTCTCCATATCCATGGGCCCTGGCGTTAGTTGATCAAAATATAAGGTTAAAATTTGAAAATACATTAGCTGTTATTTTCACATTTCAAACAATTTTAAGCCATCTGAGCCATACTTTTGAAAAAATTTTTGTACCATTAATTTCTCCATCTCCATGGGCCCTGGCTTTAGTTGATCAAAATATAAGCGTAAAATTTGAAAATACATTAGCTGTTATTTTCACATTTCAGACAATTTTAAACCATCTGAGCCATACTTTTGGAAAAATTTTTGTGCCATTAATTTCTCCATCTCCATGGGCCCTGGCTGTAGGTAATCAAAATATATGGGTAAAATTTGAAAATACATTAGCTGTTATTTTCACATTTCAGACAATTTTAAGCCATCTGAGCCATACTTTTGAAAAAATTTTTGTACCATTAATTTCTCCATCTCCATGGGCCCTGTCTGTATATGATCAAAATATAAGGGTAAAATTTGAAAATAAATTAGCTGTTCTTTTCACATTTCAGACAATTTTAAACCATCTGAGCCATACTTTTGGAAAAATTTTTGTGCCATTAATTTCTCCATCTCCATGGGCCCTGGCTGTAGGTAATCAAAATATATGGGTAAAATTTGAAAATACATTAGCTGTTATCTTCACATTTCAGACAATTTTAAGCCATCTGAGCCATACTTTTGAAAAAATTTTTGTACCATTAATTTCTCCATCTCCATGGGCCCTGTCTGTATATGATCAAAATATAAGGGTAAAATTTGAAAATAAATTTGCTGTTATTTTTACATTTCAGACAATTTTAAGCCATCTGAGCAATAGTTTTGGAAAAATTTTTGTACCATTAATTTTTCCATCTCCATGGACCCTGGCTGTAGGTAATCAACATATATGGGTAAAATTTGAAAATACATTAGCTGTTATTTTCACATTTCAGACAATTTTAAGCCATCTGAGCCATACTTTTGAAAAAATTTTTGTACCATTAATTTCTCCATCTCCATGGGCCCTGGCTGTTGGTACTCAAAATATATGGGTAAAATTTGAAAATACATTAGCTGCTATTTTCACATTTCAGACATTTTTAAGCCATCTGAGCCATAGTTTAAAAAAAATTTTTGTACCAGTAATTTCTCCATATCCATGGGCCCTGGCGTTAGTTGATCAAAATATAAGGTTAAAATTTGAAAATACATTAGCTGTTATTTTCACATTTCAAACAATTTTAAGCCATCTGAGCCATACTTTTGAAAAAATTTTTGTACCATTAATTTCTCCATCTCCATGGGCCCTGGCTTTAGTTGATCAAAATATAAGGGTAAAATTTGAAAATACATTAGCTGTTAATTTCACATTTCAGACAATTTTAAGCCATCTGAGCCATACTTTTGAAAAAATTTTTGTACCATTAATTTCTCCATCTCCATGGGCCCTGTCTGTGGTTGATCAAAATATAAGGGTAAAATTTGAAAATAAATTAGCTGTTATTTTTACATTTCAGATAATTTTAAGCCATCTGAGCCATAGTTTTGGATAAATTTTTGTACCATTAATTTCTCCATTTCCATGGACCCTGGCTGTAGGTAATCAAAATATATGGGTAAAATTTGAAAATACATTAGCTGATATTTTAACATTTCAGACAATTTTAAGCCATCTGAGCCATACTTTTGAAAAAATTTTTGTACCATTAATTTCTCCATCTCCATGGGCCCTGGCTGTAGTTGATCAAAATATATGGTTAAAATTTGAAAATACATTAGCTGTTATTTTCACATTTCAGACAATTTTAAGCAATCTGTGCCATACTTTTGGAAAAATTTTTGTACCATTAATTTTTCCATCTCCATGGGCCCTGGCTGTAGTTGATCAAAATATATGGTTAAAATTTGAAAATACATTAGCTGTTATTTTCATATTTCAGACAATTTTAAGCCATCTGAGCCATACTTTTGAAAAAATTTTTGTACCATTAATTTCTCCATCTCCATGGGCCCTGGCTGTTGGTACTCAAAATATATGGGTAAAATTTGAAAATACATTAGCTGTTATTTTCATATTTCAGACAATTTTAAGCCATCTGAGCCATACTTTTGAAAAAATTTTTGTACCATTAATTTCTCCATCTCCATGGGCCCTGGCTGTTGGTACTCAAAATATATGGGTAAAATTTGAAAATACATTAGCTGCTATTTTCACATTTAAGACATTTTTAAGCCATTTGAGCCATAGTTTTAATAAAATTTTTGTACCAGTAATTTCTCCATATCCATGGGCCCTGGCGTTAGTTGATCAAAATATAAGGTTAAAATTTGAAAATACATTAGCTGTTATTTTCACATTTCAAACAATTTTAAGCCATCTGAGCCATACTTTTGAAAAAATTTTTGTACCATTAATTTCTCCATCTCCATGGGCCCTGGCTTTAGTTGATCAAAATATAAGCGTAAAATTTGAAAATACATTTGCTGTTATTTTCACATTTCAGACAATTTTAAGCCATCTGAGCCATACTTTTGAAAAAATTTTTGTACCATTAATTTCTCCATCTCCATGGGCCCTGTCTGTGGTTGATCAAAATATAAGGGTAAAATTTGAAAATAAATTAGCTGTTATTTTTACATTTCAGATAATTTTAAGCCATCTGAGCCATAGTTTTGGAAAAATTTTTGTACCATTAATTTCTCCATCTTCATGGGCCCTGGCTGTAGGTAATCAAAATATATGGGTAAAATTTGAAAATACATTAGCTGTTATTTTCACATTTCAGACAATTTTAAGCCATCTGAGCCATACTTTTGAAAAAATTTTTGTACCATTAATTTTTCCATCTCCATGGGCCCTGGCTGTAGTTGATCAAAATATAAGGTTAAAATTTGAAAATACATTAGCTGTTATTTTCACAATTCAGACAATTTTAGGCCATCTGAGCCATACTTTTGAAAAAATTTTTGTACCAGTAATTTCTCCATCTTCATGGGCCCTGGCTGTAGTTGATCAAAATATATGGTTAAAATTTGAAAATACATTAGCCGTTATTTTCATATTTCAGACAATTTTAAGCCATCTAAGCCATACTTTTGAAAAAATTTTTGTACCATTAATTTCTCCATCTCCATGGGCCCTGGCTGTAGTTGATCAAAATATATGGTTAAAATTTGAAAATACAATAGCTGTTATTTTCACATTTCAGACAATTTTAAGCCATCTGAGCCATACTTTTGGAAAAATTTTTGTACCATTAATTTCTCCATCTTCATGGGCCCTGGCTGTAGGTAATCAACATATATGGGTAAAATTTGAAAATATATTAGCTGTTATTTTCACATTTCAGATAATTTTAAGCCATCTGAGCCATAGTTTTGAAAAAATTTTTGTACCATTAATTTTTCCATCTCCATGGGCCCTGGCTGTAGTTGATCAAAATATAAGGTTAAAATTTGAAAATACATTAGCTGTTATTTTCACATTTCAGACAATTTTAAGCCATCTGAGCCATACTTTTGAAAAAATTTTTCTACCATTAATTTATCCATCTCCATGGGCCCTGGCTGTTGGTACTCAAAATATATGGTTAAAATTTGAAAATACATTAGCTGCTATTTTCACATTTCAGACATTTTTAAGCCATCTGAGCCATAGTTTTAAAAAAATTTTTGTACCAGTAATTTCTCCATCTCCATGGGCCCTGTCTGTAGTTGATCAAAATATAAGGGTAAAATTTGAAAATAAATTAGCTGTTATTTTTACATTTCTGACAATTTTAAGCCATCTGAGCCATACTTTTGGAAAAATTTTTGTACCATTAATTTTTCCATCTCCATGGGCCCTGGCTGTAGTTGATCAAAATATATGGTTAAACTTTGAAAATACATTAGCTGTTATTTTCACATTTCAGACAATTTTAAGCATTCTGTGCCATACTTTTGGAAAAATTTTTGTACCATTAATTTTTCCATCTCCATGGGCCCTGGCTGTAGTTGATCAAAATATATGGTTAAAATTTGAAAATACATTAGCTGTTATTTTCATATTTCAGACAATTTTAAGCCATCTGAGCCATACTTTTGAAAAATTTTTTGTACCATTAATTTCTCCATCTCCATGGGCCCTGGCTGTTGGTACTCAAAATATATGGGTAAAATTTGAAAATACATTAGCTGCTATTTTCACATTTAAGACATTTTTAAGCCATTTGAGCCATAGTTTTAAAAAAATTTTTGTACCAGTAATTTCTCCATATCCATGGGCCCTGGCGTTAGTTGATCAAAATATAAGGTTAAAATTTGAAAATACATTAGCTGTTATTTTCACATTTCAAACAATTTTAAGCCATCTGAGCCATACTTTTGAAAAAATTTTTGTACCATTAATTTCTCCATCTCCATGGGCCCTGGCTTTAGTTGATCAAAATATAAGCGTAAAATTTGAAAATACATTAGCTGTTCTTTTAACATTTCAGACAATTTTAAACCATCTGAGCCATACTTTTGGAAAAATTTTTGTGCCATTAATTTCTCCATCTCCATGGGCCCTGGCTGTAGGTAATCAAAATTTATGGGTAAAATTTGAAAATACATTAGCTGTTATCTTCACATTTCAGACAATTTTAAGCCATCTGAGCCATACTTTTGAAAAAATTTTTGTACCATTAATTTCTCCATCTCCATGGGCCCTGTCTGTATATGATCAAAATATAAGGGTAAAATTTGAAAATAAATTTGCTGTTATTTTTACATTTCAGACAATTTTAAGCCATCTGAGCAATAGTTTTGGAAAAATTTTTGTACCATTAATTTTTCCATCTCCATGGACCCTGGCTGTAGGTAATCAACATATATGGGTAAAATTTGAAAATACATTAGCTGTTATTTTCACATTTCAGACAATTTTAAGCCATCTGAGCCATACTTTTGAAAAAATTTTTGTACCATTAATTTCTCCATCTCCATGGGCCCTGGCTGTTGGTACTCAAAATATATGGGTAAAATTTGAAAATACATTAGCTGCTATTTTCACATTTCAGACATTTTTAAGCCATCTGAGCCATAGTTTAAAAAAAATTTTTGTACCAGTAATTTCTCCATATCCATGGGCCCTGGCGTTAGTGGATCAAAATATAAGGTTAAAATTTGAAAATACATTAGCTGTTATTTTCACATTTCAAACAATTTTAAGCCATCTGAGCCATACTTTTGAAAAAATTTTTGTACCATTAATTTCTCCATCTCCATGGGCCCTGGCTTTAGTTGATCAAAATATAAGGGTAAAATTTGAAAATACATTAGCTGTTCTTTTCACATTTCAAACAATTTTAAACCATCTGAGCCATACTTTTGGAAAAATTTTTGTGCCATTAATTTCTCCATCTCCATGGGCCCTGGCTGTAGGTAATCAACATATATGGGTAAAATTTGAAAATACATTAGCTGTTAATTTCACATTTCAGACAATTTTAAGCCATCTGAGCCATACTTTTGAAAAAATTTTTGTACCATTAATTTCTCCATCTCCATGGGCCCTGTCTGTGGTTGATCAAAATATAAGGGTAAAATTTGAAAATAAATTAGCTGTTATTTTTACATTTCAGATAATTTTAAGCCATCTGAGCCATAGTTTTGGATAAATTAGTGTACCATTAATTTCTCCATTTCCATGGACCCTGGCTGTAGGTAATCAAAATATATGGGTAAAATTTGAAAATACATTAGCTGATATTTTAACATTTCAGACAATTTTAAGCCATCTGAGCCATACTTTTGAAAAAATTTTTGTACCATTAATTTCTCCATCTCCATGGGCCCTGGCGTTAGTTGATCAAAATATAAGGTTAAAATTTGAAAATACATTAGCTGTTATTTTCACAATTCAAACAATTTTAAGCCATCTGAGCCATACTTTTGAAAAAATTTTTGTACCATTAATTTCTCCATCTCCATGGGCCCTGGCTTTAGTTGATCAAAATATAAGCGTAAAATTTGAAAATACATTAGCTGTTATTTTCACATTTCAGACAATTTTAAACCATCTGAGCCATACTTTTGGAAAAATTTTTGTGCCATTAATTTCTCCATCTCCATGGGCCCTGGCTGTAGGTAATCAAAATATATGGGTAAAATTTGAAAATACATTAGCTGTTATTTTCACATTTCAGACAATTTTAAGCCATCTGAGCCATACTTTTGAAAAAATTTTTGTACCATTAATTTCTCCATCTCCATGGGCCCTGTCTGTGGTTGATCAAAATATAAGGGTAAAATTTGAAAATACATTAGCTGTTAATTTCACATTTCAGACAATTTTAAGCCATCTGAGCCATACTTTTGAAAAAATTTTTGTACCATTAATTTCTCCATCTCCATGGGCCCTGGCTGTAGTTGATCAAAATATATGGTTAAAATTTGAAAATACATTAGCTGTTATTTTCATATTTCAGACAATTTTAAGCCATCTGAGCCATACTTTTGAAAAAATTTTTGTACCATTAATTTCTCCATCTCCATGGGCCCTGGCTTTAGTTGATCAAAATATAAGGGTAAAATTTGAAAATACATTAGCTGTTCTTTTCACATTTCAGACAATTTTAAACCATCTCAGCCATACTTTTAGAAAAATTTTTGTGCCATTAATTTCTCCATCTCCATGGGCCCTGGCTGTAGTTAATCAAAATATATGGGTAAAATTTGAAAATACAATAACTGTTATTTTCACATTTCAGACATTTTTAAGCAATCTGAGCCATAGTATTAAAAAAATTTTTGTACCAGTAATTTCTCCATATCCATGGGCCCTGGCGTTAGTTGATCAAAATATAAGGTTAAAATTTGAAAATACATTAGCTGTTATTTTCACATTTCAAACAATTTTAAGCCATCTGAGCCATACTTTTGAAAAAATTTTTGTACCATTAATTTCTCCATCTCCATTGGCCCTGGCTTTAGTTGATCAAAATATAAGGGTAAAATTTGAAAATACATTAGCTGTTCTTTTCACATTTCAGACAATTTTAAACCATCTGAGCCATACTTTTGGAAAAATTTTTGTGCCATTAATTTCTCCATCTTCATGGGCCCTGGCTGTAGGTAATCAACATATATGGGTAAAATTTGAAAATACATTAGCTGTTATTTTCACATTTCAGATAATTTTAAGCCATCTGAGGCATACTTTTGAAAAAATTTTTCAACCTTAATTTCTCCATCTCCATGGGCCCTGGCTGTTGGTACTCAAAATATATGGTTAAATTTTGAAAATACATTAGCTGCTATTTTCACATTTCAGACATTTTTAAGCCATCTGAGCCATAGTTTTAAAAAAATTTTTGTACCAGTAATTTCTCCATCTCCATGGGCCCTGTCTGTAGTTGATCAAAATATAAGGGTAAAATTTGAAAATAAATTAGCTGTTATTTTTACATTTCTGACAATTTTAAGCCATCTGAGCCATACTTTTGGAAAAATTTTTGTACCATTAATTTCTCCATCTCCATGGGCCCTGTCTGTAGTTGATCAAAATATAAGGGTAAAATTTGAAAATAAATTAGCTGTTATTTTTACATTTCAGACAATTTTAAGTCATCTGAGCCATACTTTTGGAAATATTTTTGTACCATTAATTTTTCCATCTCCATGGGCCCTGGCTGTAGTTGATCAAAATATATGGTTAAACTTTGAAAATACATTAGCTGTTATTTTCACATTTCAGACAATTTTAAGCAATCTGTGCCATACTTTTGGAAAAATTTTAGTACCATTAATTTTTCCATCTCCATGGGCCCTGGCTGTAGTTGATCAAAATATATGGTTAAAATTTGAAAATACATTAGCTGTTATTTTCATATTTCAGACAATTTTAAGCCATCTGAGCCATACTTTTGAAAAAATTTTTGTACCATTAATTTCTCCATCTCCATGGGCCCTGGCTGTTGGTACTCAAAATATATGGGTAAAATTTGAAAATACATTAGCTGCTATTTTCACATTTCAGACATTTTTAAGCCATCTGAGCCATAGTTTAAAAAAAATTTTTGTACCAGTAATTTCTCCATATCCATGGGCCCTGGCGTTAGTTGATCAAAATATAAGGTTAAAATTTGAAAATACATTAGCTGTTATTTTCACATTTCAAACAATTTTAAGCCATCTGAGCCATACTTTTGAAAAAATTTTTGTACCATTAATTTCTCCATCTCCATGGGCCCTGGCTTTAGTTGATCAAAATATAAGGGTAAAATTTGAAAATACATTAGCTGTTAATTTCACATTTCAGACAATTTTAAGCCATCTGAGCCATACTTTTGAAAAAATTTTTGTACCATTAATTTCTCCATCTCCATGGGCCCTGTCTGTGGTTGATCAAAATATAAGGGTAAAATTTGAAAATAAATTAGCTGTTATTTTTACATTTCAGATAATTTTAAGCCATCTGAGCCATAGTTTTGGATAAATTTTTGTACCATTAATTTCTCCATTTCCATGGACCCTGGCTGTAGGTAATCAAAATATATGGGTAAAATTTGAAAATACATTAGCTGATATTTTAACATTTCAGACAATTTTAAGCCATCTGAGCCATACTTTTGAAAAAATTTTTGTACCATTAATTTCTCCATCTCCATGGGCCCTGGCTGTAGGTAATCAACATATATGGGTAAAATTTGAAAATACATTAGCTGTTATTTTCACATTTCAGACAATTTTAAGCAATCTGTGCCATACTTTTGGAAAAATTTTTGTACCATTAATTTTTCCATCTCCATGGGCCCTGGCTGTAGTTGATCAAAATATATGGTTAAAATTTGAAAATACATTAGCTGTTATTTTCATATTTCAGACAATTTTAAGCCATCTGAGCCATACTTTTGAAAAAATTTTTGTACCATTAATTTCTCCATCTCCATGGGCCCTGTCTGTGGTTGATCAAAATATAAGGGTAAAATTTGAAAATAAATTAGCTGTTATTTTTACATTTCAGATAATTTTAAGCCATCTGAGCCATAGTTTTGGATAAATTTTTGTACCATTAATTTCTCCATCTCCATGGGCCCTGTCTGTATATGATCAAAATATAAGGGTAAAATTTGAAAATAAATTTGCTGTTATTTTTACATTTCAGACAATTTTAAGCCATCTGAGCAATAGTTTTGGAAAAATTTTTGTACCATTAATTTTTCCATCTCCATGGACCCTGGCTGTAGGTAATCAACATATATGGGTAAAATTTGAAAATACATTAGCTGTTATTTTCACATTTCAGACAATTTTAAGCAATCTGTGCCATACTTTTGGAAAAATTTTTGTACCATTAATTTTTCCATCTCCATGGGCCCTGGCTGTAGTTGATCAAAATATATGGTTAAAATTTGAAAATACATTAGCTGTTATTTTCATATTTCAGACAATTTTAAGCCATCTGAGCCATACTTTTGAAAAAATTTTTGTACCATTAATTTCTCCATCTCCATGGGCCCTGGCTGTTGGTACTCAAAATATATGGGTAAAATTTGAAAATACATTAGCTGCTATTTTCACATTTAAGACATTTTTAAGCCATTTGAGCCATAGTTTTAATAAAATTTTTGTACCAGTAATTTCTCCATATCCATGGGCCCTGGCGTTAGTTGATCAAAATATAAGGTTAAAATTTGAAAATACATTAGCTGTTATTTTCACATTTCAAACAATTTTAAGCCATCTGAGCCATACTTTTGAAAAAATTTTTGTACCATTAATTTCTCCATCTCCATGGGCCCTGGCTTTAGTTGATCAAAATATAAGCGTAAAATTTGAAAATACATTAGCTGTTATTTTCACATTTCAGACAATTTTAAACCATCTGAGCCATACTTTTGGAAAAATTTTTGTGCCATTAATTTCTCCATCTCCATGGGCCCTGGCTGTAGGTAATCAAAATATATGGGTAAAATTTGAAAATACATTAGCTGTTATTTTCACATTTCAGACAATTTTAAGCCATCTGAGCCATACTTTTGAAAAAATTTTTGTACCATTAATTTCTCCATCTCCATGGGCCCTGTCTGTATATGATCAAAATATAAGGGTAAAATTTGAAAATAAATTTGCTGTTATTTTTACATTTCAGACAATTTTAAGCCATCTGAGCAATACTTTTGAAAAAATTTTTGTACCATTAATTTCTTCATCTCCATGGACCCTGGCTGTAGGTAATCAACATATATGGGTAAAATTTGAAAATACATTAGCTGTTATTTTCACATTTCAGACAATTTTAAGCCATCTGAGCCATACTTTTGAAAAAATTTTTGTACCATTAATTTCTCCATCTCCATGGGCCCTGTCTGTGGTTGATCAAAATATAAGGGTAAAATTTGAAAATAAATTAGCTGTTATTTTTACATTTCAGATAATTTTAAGCCATCTGAGCCATAGTTTTGGAAAAATTTTTGTACCATTAATTTCTCCATCTTCATGGGCCCTGGCTGTAGGTAATCAACATATATGGGTAAAATTTGAAAATATATTAGCTGTTATTTTCACATTTCAGACAATTTTAAGCCATCTGAGCCATACTTTTGAAAAAATTTTTGTGCCATTAATTTTTCCATCTCCATGGGCCCTGGCTGTAGGTAATCAAAATATATGGGTAAAATTTGAAAATACATTAGCTGTTCTTTTCACATTTCAGACAATTTTAAGCCATCTGAGCCATACTTTTGAAAAAATTTTTGTACCATTAATTTTTCCATCTCCATGGGCCCTGGCTGTAGTTGATCAAAATATAAGGTTAAAATTTGAAAATACATTAGCTGTTATTTTCACAATTCAGACAATTTTAGGCCATCTGAGCCATACTTTTGAAAAAATTTTTGTACCAGTAATTTCTCCATCTTCATGGGCCCTGGCTGTAGTTGATCAAAATATATGGTTAAAATTTGAAAATACATTAGCCGTTATTTTCATATTTCAGACAATTTTAAGCCATCTAAGCCATACTTTTGAAAAAATTTTTGTACCATTAATTTCTCCATCTCCATGGGCCCTGGCTGTAGTTGATCAAAATATATGGTTAAAATTTGAAAATACAATAGCTGTTATTTTCACATTTCAGACAATTTTAAGCCATCTGAGCCATACTTTTGGAAAAATTTTTGTACCATTAATTTCTCCATCTTCATGGGCCCTGGCTGTAGGTAATCAACATATATGGGTAAAATTTGAAAATATATTAGCTGTTATTTTCACATTTCAGATAATTTTAAGCCATCTGAGCCATAGTTTTGAAAAAATTTTTGTACCATTAATTTTTCCATCTCCATGGGCCCTGGCTGTAGTTGATCAAAATATAAGGTTAAAATTTGAAAATACATTAGCTGTTATTTTCACATTTCAGACAATTTTAAGCCATCTGAGCCATACTTTTGAAAAAATTTTTCTACCATTAATTTATCCATCTCCATGGGCCCTGGCTGTTGGTACTCAAAATATATGGTTAAAATTTGAAAATACATTAGCTGCTATTTTCACATTTCAGACATTTTTAAGCCATCTGAGCCATAGTTTTAAAAAAATTTTTGTACCAGTAATTTCTCCATCTCCATGGGCCCTGTCTGTAGTTGATCAAAATATAAGGGTAAAATTTGAAAATAAATTAGCTGTTATTTTTACATTTCTGACAATTTTAAGCCATCTGAGCCATACTTTTGGAAAAATTTTTGTACCATTAATTTTTCCATCTCCATGGGCCCTGGCTGTAGTTGATCAAAATATATGGTTAAACTTTGAAAATACATTAGCTGTTATTTTCACATTTCAGACAATTTTAAGCATTCTGTGCCATACTTTTGGAAAAATTTTTGTACCATTAATTTTTCCATCTCCATGGGCCCTGGCTGTAGTTGATCAAAATATATGGTTAAAATTTGAAAATACATTAGCTGTTATTTTCATATTTCAGACAATTTTAAGCCATCTGAGCCATACTTTTGAAAAATTTTTTGTACCATTAATTTCTCCATCTCCATGGGCCCTGGCTGTTGGTACTCAAAATATATGGGTAAAATTTGAAAATACATTAGCTGCTATTTTCACATTTAAGACATTTTTAAGCCATTTGAGCCATAGTTTTAAAAAAATTTTTGTACCAGTAATTTCTCCATATCCATGGGCCCTGGCGTTAGTTGATCAAAATATAAGGTTAAAATTTGAAAATACATTAGCTGTTATTTTCACATTTCAAACAATTTTAAGCCATCTGAGCCATACTTTTGAAAAAATTTTTGTACCATTAATTTCTCCATCTCCATGGGCCCTGGCTTTAGTTGATCAAAATATAAGCGTAAAATTTGAAAATACATTAGCTGTTCTTTTAACATTTCAGACAATTTTAAACCATCTGAGCCATACTTTTGGAAAAATTTTTGTGCCATTAATTTCTCCATCTCCATGGGCCCTGGCTGTAGGTAATCAAAATTTATGGGTAAAATTTGAAAATACATTAGCTGTTATCTTCACATTTCAGACAATTTTAAGCCATCTGAGCCATACTTTTGAAAAAATTTTTGTACCATTAATTTCTCCATCTCCATGGGCCCTGTCTGTATATGATCAAAATATAAGGGTAAAATTTGAAAATAAATTTGCTGTTATTTTTACATTTCAGACAATTTTAAGCCATCTGAGCAATAGTTTTGGAAAAATTTTTGTACCATTAATTTTTCCATCTCCATGGACCCTGGCTGTAGGTAATCAACATATATGGGTAAAATTTGAAAATACATTAGCTGTTATTTTCACATTTCAGACAATTTTAAGCCATCTGAGCCATACTTTTGAAAAAATTTTTGTACCATTAATTTCTCCATCTCCATGGGCCCTGGCTGTTGGTACTCAAAATATATGGGTAAAATTTGAAAATACATTAGCTGCTATTTTCACATTTCAGACATTTTTAAGCCATCTGAGCCATAGTTTAAAAAAAATTTTTGTACCAGTAATTTCTCCATATCCATGGGCCCTGGCGTTAGTGGATCAAAATATAAGGTTAAAATTTGAAAATACATTAGCTGTTATTTTCACATTTCAAACAATTTTAAGCCATCTGAGCCATACTTTTGAAAAAATTTTTGTACCATTAATTTCTCCATCTCCATGGGCCCTGGCTTTAGTTGATCAAAATATAAGGGTAAAATTTGAAAATACATTAGCTGTTCTTTTCACATTTCAAACAATTTTAAACCATCTGAGCCATACTTTTGGAAAAATTTTTGTGCCATTAATTTCTCCATCTCCATGGGCCCTGGCTGTAGGTAATCAACATATATGGGTAAAATTTGAAAATACATTAGCTGTTAATTTCACATTTCAGACAATTTTAAGCCATCTGAGCCATACTTTTGAAAAAATTTTTGTACCATTAATTTCTCCATCTCCATGGGCCCTGTCTGTGGTTGATCAAAATATAAGGGTAAAATTTGAAAATAAATTAGCTGTTATTTTTACATTTCAGATAATTTTAAGCCATCTGAGCCATAGTTTTGGATAAATTAGTGTACCATTAATTTCTCCATTTCCATGGACCCTGGCTGTAGGTAATCAAAATATATGGGTAAAATTTGAAAATACATTAGCTGATATTTTAACATTTCAGACAATTTTAAGCCATCTGAGCCATACTTTTGAAAAAATTTTTGTACCATTAATTTCTCCATCTCCATGGGCCCTGGCGTTAGTTGATCAAAATATAAGGTTAAAATTTGAAAATACATTAGCTGTTATTTTCACAATTCAAACAATTTTAAGCCATCTGAGCCATACTTTTGAAAAAATTTTTGTACCATTAATTTCTCCATCTCCATGGGCCCTGGCTTTAGTTGATCAAAATATAAGCGTAAAATTTGAAAATACATTAGCTGTTATTTTCACATTTCAGACAATTTTAAACCATCTGAGCCATACTTTTGGAAAAATTTTTGTGCCATTAATTTCTCCATCTCCATGGGCCCTGGCTGTAGGTAATCAAAATATATGGGTAAAATTTGAAAATACATTAGCTGTTATTTTCACATTTCAGACAATTTTAAGCCATCTGAGCCATACTTTTGAAAAAATTTTTGTACCATTAATTTCTCCATCTCCATGGGCCCTGTCTGTGGTTGATCAAAATATAAGGGTAAAATTTGAAAATACATTAGCTGTTATTTTTACATTTCAGACAATTTTAAGTCATCTGAGCCATACTTTTGGAAAAATTTTTGTACCATTAATTTTTCCATCTCCATGGGCCCTGGCTGTAGTTGATCAAAATATATGGTTAAACTTTGAAAATACATTAGCTGTTATTTTCACATTTCAGACAATTTTAAGCAATCTGTGCCATACTTTTGGAAAAATTTTAGTACCATTAATTTTTCCATCTCCATGGGCCCTGGCTGTAGTTGATCAAAATATATGGTTAAAATTTGAAAATACATTAGCTGTTATTTTCATATTTCAGACAATTTTAAGCCATCTGAGCCATACTTTTGAAAAAATTTTTGTACCATTAATTTCTCCATCTCCATGGGCCCTGGCTGTTGGTACTCAAAATATATGGGTAAAATTTGAAAATACATTAGCTGCTATTTTCACATTTAAGACATTTTTAAGCCATTTGAGCCATAGTTTTAAAAAAATTTTTGTACCAGTAATTTCTCCATATCCATGGGCCCTGGCGTTAGTTGATCAAAATATAAGGTTAAAATTTGAAAATACATTAGCTGTTATTTTCACATTTCAAACAATTTTAAGCCATCTGAGCCATACTTTTGAAAAAATTTTTGTACCATTAATTTCTCCATCTCCATGGGCCCTGGCTTTAGTTGATCAAAATATAAGCGTAAAATTTGAAAATACATTAGCTGTTCTTTTCACATTTCAGACAATTTTAAACCATCTGAGCCATACTTTTGGAAAAATTTTTGTGCCATTAATTTCTCCATCTCCATGGGCCCTGGCTGTAGGTAATCAAAATATATGGGTAAAATTTGAAAATACATTAGCTGTTATCTTCACATTTCAGACAATTTTAAGCCATCTGAGCCATACTTTTGAAAAAATTTTTGTACCATTAATTTCTCCATCTCCATGGGCCCTGTCTGTATATGATCAAAATATAAGGGTAAAATTTGAAAATAAATTAGCTGTTATTTTCATATTTCAGACAATTTTAAGCCATCTGAGCCATACTTTTGAAAAAATTTTTGTACCATTAATTTCTCCATCTCCATGGGCCCTGGCTGTTGGTACTCAAAATATATGGGTAAAATTTGAAAATACATTAGCTGCTATTTTCACATTTCAGACATTTTTAAGCCATCTGAGCCATAGTTTTAAAAAAATTTTTGTACCAGTAATTTTTCCATATCCATGGGCCCTGGCGTTAGTTGATCAAAATATAAGGTTAAAATTTGAAAATACATTAGCTGTTATTTTCACATTTCAAACAATTTTAAGCCATCTGAGCCATACTTTTGGAAAAATTTTTGTACCATTAATTTTTCCATCTCCATGGGCCCTGGCTGTAGTTGATCAAAATATATGGTTAAACTTTGAAAATACATTAGCTGTTATTTTCACATTTCAGACAATTTTAAGCATTCTGTGCCATACTTTTGGAAAAATTTTTGTACCATTAATTTTTCCATCTCCATGGGCCCTGGCTGTAGTTGATCAAAATATATGGTTAAAATTTGAAAATACATTAGCTGTTATTTTCATATTTCAGACAATTTTAAGCCATCTGAGCCATACTTTTGAAAAAATTTTTGTACCATTAATTTCTCCATCTCCATGGGCCCTGGCTGTTGGTACTCAAAATATATGGGTAAAATTTGAAAATACATTAGCTGCTATTTTCACATTTAAGACATTTTTAAGCCATTTGAGCCATAGTTTTAAAAAAATTTTTGTACCAGTAATTTCTCCATATCCATGGGCCCTGGCGTTAGTTGATCAAAATATAAGGTTAAAATTTGAAAATACATTAGCTGTTATTTTCACATTTCAAACAATTTTAAGCCATCTGAGCCATACTTTTGAAAAAATTTTTGTACCATTAATTTCTCCATCTCCATGGGCCCTGGCTTTAGTTGATCAAAATATAAGCGTAAAATTTGAAAATACATTAGCTGTTCTTTTCACATTTCAGACAATTTTAAACCATCTGAGCCATACTTTTGGAAAAATTTTTGTGCCATTAATTTCTCCATCTCCATGGGCCCTGGCTGTAGGTAATCAAAATATATGGGTAAAATTTGAAAATACATTAGCTGTTATCTTCACATTTCAGACAATTTTAAGCCATCTGAGCCATACTTTTGAAAAAATTTTTGTACCATTAATTTCTCCATCTCCATGGGCCCTGTCTGTATATGATCAAAATATAAGGGTAAAATTTGAAAATAAATTTGCTGTTATTTTTACATTTCAGACAATTTTAAGCCATCTGAGCAATAGTTTTGGAAAAATTTTTGTACCATTAATTTTTCCATCTCCATGGACCCTGGCTGTAGGTAATCAACATATATGGGTAAAATTTGAAAATACATTAGCTGTTATTTTCACATTTCAGACAATTTTAAGCCATCTGAGCCATACTTTTGAAAAAATTTTTGTACCATTAATTTCTCCATCTCCATGGGCCCTGGCTGTTGGTACTCAAAATATATGGGTAAAATTTGAAAATACATTAGCTGCTATTTTCACATTTCAGACATTTTTAAGCCATCTGAGCCATAGTTTAAAAAAAATTTTTGTACCAGTAATTTCTCCATATCCATGGGCCCTGGCGTTAGTTGATCAAAATATAAGGTTAAAATTTGAAAATACATTAGCTGTTATTTTCACATTTCAAACAATTTTAAGCCATCTGAGCCATACTTTTGAAAAAATTTTTGTACCATTAATTTCTCCATCTCCATGGGCCCTGGCTTTAGTTGATCAAAATATAAGGGTAAAATTTGAAAATACATTAGCTGTTCTTTTCACATTTCAGACAATTTTAAACCATCTGAGCCATACTTTTGGAAAAATTTTTGTGCCATTAATTTCTCCATCTCCATGGGCCCTGGCTGTAGGTAATCAACATATATGGGTAAAATTTGAAAATACATTAGCTGTTAATTTCACATTTCAGACAATTTTAAGCCATCTGAGCCATACTTTTGAAAAAATTTTTGTACCATTAATTTCTCCATCTCCATGGGCCCTGTCTGTGGTTGATCAAAATATAAGGTTAAAATTTGAAAATAAATTAGCTGTTATTTTTACATTTCAGATAATTTTAAGCCATCTGAGCCATAGTTTTGGATAAATTTTTGTACCATTAATTTCTCCATTTCCATGGACCCTGGCTGTAGGTAATCAAAATATATGGGTAAAATTTGAAAATACATTAGCTGATATTTTAACATTTCAGACAATTTTAAGCCATCTGAGCCATACTTTTGAAAAAATTTTTGTACCATTAATTTCTCCATCTCCATGGGCCCTGGCTGTAGTTGATCAAAATATATGGTTAAAATTTGAAAATACATTAGCTGTTATTTTCACATTTCAGACAATTTTAAGCAATCTGTGCCATACTTTTGGAAAAATTTTTGTACCATTAATTTTTCCATCTCCATGGGCCCTGGCTGTAGTTGATCAAAATATATGGTTAAAATTTGAAAATACATTAGCTGTTATTTTCATATTTCAGACAATTTTAAGCCATCTGAGCCATACTTTTGAAAAAATTTTTGTACCATTAATTTCTCCATCTCCATGGGCCCTGGCTGTTGGTACTCAAAATATATGGGTAAAATTTGAAAATACATTAGCTGTTATTTTCATATTTCAGACAATTTTAAGCCATCTGAGCCATACTTTTGAAAAAATTTTTGTACCATTAATTTCTCCATCTCCATGGGCCCTGGCTGTTGGTACACAAAATATATGGGTAAAATTTGAAAATACATTAGCTGCTATTTTCACATTTAAGACATTTTTAAGCCATTTGAGCCATAGTTTTAATAAAATTTTTGTACCAGTAATTTCTCCATATCCATGGGCCCTGGCGTTAGTTGATCAAAATATAAGGTTAAAATTTGAAAATACATTAGCTGTTATTTTCACATTTCAAACAATTTTAAGCCATCTGAGCCATACTTTTGAAAAAATTTTTGTACCATTAATTTCTCCATCTCCATGGGCCCTGGCTTTAGTTGATCAAAATATAAGCGTAAAATTTGAAAATACATTAGCTGTTATTTTCACATTTCAGACAATTTTAAACCATCTGAGCCATACTTTTGGAAAAATTTTTGTGCCATTAATTTCTCCATCTCCATGGGCCCTGGCTGTAGGTAATCAAAATATATGGGTAAAATTTGAAAATACATTAGCTGTTATTTTCACATTTCAGACAATTTTAAGCCATCTGAGCCATACTTTTGAAAAAATTTTTGTACCATTAATTTCTCCATCTCCATGGGCCCTGTCTGTATATGATCAAAATATAAGGGTAAAATTTGAAAATAAATTTGCTGTTATTTTTACATTTCAGACAATTTTAAGCCATCTGAGCAATACTTTTGAAAAAATTTTTGTACCATTAATTTCTTCATCTCCATGGACCCTGGCTGTAGGTAATCAACATATATGGGTAAAATTTGAAAATACATTAGCTGTTATTTTCACATTTCAGACAATTTTAAGCCATCTGAGCCATACTTTTGAAAAAATTTTTGTACCATTAATTTCTCCATCTCCATGGGCCCTGTCTGTGGTTGATCAAAATATAAGGGTAAAATTTGAAAATAAATTAGCTGTTATTTTTACATTTCAGATAATTTTAAGCCATCTGAGCCATAGTTTTGGAAAAATTTTTGTACCATTAATTTTTCCATCTCCATGGGCCCTGGCTGTAGTTGATCAAAATATAAGGTTAAAATTTGAAAATACATTAGCTGTTATTTTCACAATTCAGACAATTTTAGGCCATCTGAGCCATACTTTTGAAAAAATTTTTGTACCAGTAATTTCTCCATCTCCATGGGCCCTGGCTGTAGTTGATCAAAATATATGGTTAAAATTTGAAAATACATTAGCCGTTATTTTCATATTTCAGACAATTTTAAGCCATCTAAGCCATACTTTTGAAAAAATTTTTGTACCATTAATTTCTCCATCTCCATGGGCCCTGGCTGTAGTTGATCAAAATATATGGTTAAAATTTGAAAATACAATAGCTGTTATTTTCACATTTCAGACAATTTTAAGCCATCTGAGCCATACTTTTGGAAAAATTTTTGTACCATTAATTTCTCCATCTTCATGGGCCCTGGCTGTAGGTAATCAACATATATGGGTAAAATTTGAAAATATATTAGCTGTTATTTTCACATTTCAGATAATTTTAAGCCATCTGAGCCATAGTTTTGAAAAAATTTTTGTACCATTAATTTTTCCATCTCCATGGGCCCTGGCTGTAGTTGATCAAAAGATATGGTTAAACTTGAAAATACATTAGCTGTTATTTTCACATTTCAGACAATTTTAAGCATTCTGTGCCATACTTTTGGAAAAATTTTTGTACCATTAATTTTTCCATCTCCATGGGCCCTGGCTGTAGTTGATCAAAATATATGGTTAAAATTTGAAAATACATTAGCTGTTATTTTCATATTTCAGACAATTTTAAGCCATCTGAGCCATACTTTTGAAAAAATTTTTGTACCATTAATTTCTCCATCTCCATGGGCCTTGGCTGTTGGTACTCAAAATATATGGGTAAAATTTGAAAATACATTAGCTGTTATTTTCACAATTCAGACAATTTTAGGCCATCTGAGCCATACTTTTGAAAAAATTTTTGTACCAGTAATTTCTCCATCTCCATGGGCCCTGGCTGTAGTTGATCAAAATATATGGTTAAAATTTGAAAATACATTAGCCGTTATTTTCATATTTCAGACAATTTTAAGCCATCTAAGCCATACTTTTGAAAAAATTTTTGTACCATTAATTTCTCCATCTCCATGGGCCCTGGCTGTAGTTGATCAAAATATATGGTTAAAATTTGAAAATACAATAGCTGTTATTTTCGCATTTCAGACAATTTTAAGCCATCTGAGCCATACTTTTGGAAAAATTTTTGTACCATTAATTTCTCCATCTTCATGGGCCCTGGCTGTAGGTAATCAACATATATGGGTAAAATTTGAAAATATATTAGCTGTTATTTTCACATTTCAGATAATTTTAAGCCATCTGAGCCATAGTTTTGAAAAAATTTTTGTACCATTAATTTTTCCATCTCCATGGGCCCTGGCTGTAGTTGATCAAAATATAAGGTTAAAATTTGAAAATACATTAGCTGTTATTTTCACATTTCAGACAATTTTAAGCCATCTGAGCCATACTTTTGAAAAAATTTTTCTACCATTAATTTATCCATCTCCATGGGCCCTGGCTGTTGGTACTCAAAATATATGGTTAAAATTTGAAAATACATTAGCTGCTATTTTCACATTTCAGACATTTTTAAGCCATCTGAGCCATAGTTTTAAAAAAATTTTTGTACCAGTAATTTCTCCATCTCCATGGGCCCTGTCTGTAGTTGATCAAAATATAAGGGTAAAATTTGAAAATACATTAGCTGTTATTTTCACATTTCAGACAATTTTAAGCATTCTGTGCCATACTTTTGGAAAAATTTTTGTACCATTAATTTTTCCATCTCCATGGGCCCTGGCTGTAGTTGATCAAAATATATGGTTAAAATTTGAAAATACATTAGCTGTTATTTTCATATTTCAGACAATTTTAAGCCATCTGAGCCATACTTTTGAAAAAATTTTTGTACCATTAATTTCTCCATCTCCATGGGCCCTGGCTGTTGGTACTCAAAATATATGGGTAAAATTTGAAAATACATTAGCTGCTATTTTCACATTTAAGACATTTTTAAGCCATTTGAGCCATAGTTTTAAAAAAATTTTTGTACCAGTAATTTCTCCATATCCATGGGCCCTGGCGTTAGTTGATCAAAATATAAGGTTAAAATTTGAAAATACATTAGCTGTTATTTTCACATTTCAAACAATTTTAAGCCATCTGAGCCATACTTTTGAAAAAATTTTTGTACCATTAATTTCTCCATCTCCATGGGCCCTGGCTTTAGTTGATCAAAATATAAGCGTAAAATTTGAAAATACATTAGCTGTTCTTTTCACATTTCAGACAATTTTAAACCATCTGAGCCATACTTTTGGAAAAATTTTTGTGCCATTAATTTCTCCATCTCCATGGGCCCTGGCTGTAGGTAATCAAAATATATGGGTAAAATTTGAAAATACATTAGCTGTTATCTTCACATTTCAGACAATTTTAAGCCATCTGAGCCATACTTTTGAAAAAATTTTTGTACCATTAATTTCTCCATCTCCATGGGCCCTGTCTGTATATGATCAAAATATAAGGGTAAAATTTGAAAATAAATTTGCTGTTATTTTTACATTTCAGACAATTTTAAGCCATCTGAGCAATAGTTTTGGAAAAATTTTTGTACCATTAATTTTTCCATCTCCATGGACCCTGGCTGTAGGTAATCAACATATATGGGTAAAATTTGAAAATACATTAGCTGTTATTTTCACATTTCAGACAATTTTAAGCCATCTGAGCCATACGTTTGAAAAAATTTTTGTACCATTAATTTCTCCATCTCCATGGGCCCTGGCTGTTGGTACTCAAAATATATGGGTAAAATTTGAAAATACATTAGCTGCTATTTTCACATTTCAGACATTTTTAAGCCATCTGAGCCATAGTTTAAAAAAATTTTTGTACCAGTAATTTCTCCATATCCATGGGCCCTGGCGTTAGTTGATCAAAATATAAGGTTAAAATTTGAAAATACATTAGCTGTTATTTTCACATTTCAAACAATTTTAAGCCATCTGAGCCATACTTTTGAAAAAATTTTTGTACCATTAATTTCTCCATCTCCATGGGCCCTGGCTTTAGTTGATCAAAATATAAGCGTAAAATTTGAAAATACATTAGCTGTTCTTTTCACATTTCAGACAATTTTAAACCATCTGAGCCATACTTTTGGAAAAATTTTTGTGCCATTAATTTCTCCATCTCCATGGGCCCTGGCTGTAGGTAATCAAAATATATGGGTAAAATTTGAAAATACATTAGCTGTTATCTTCACATTTCAGACAATTTTAAGCCATCTGAGCCATACTTTTGAAAAAATTTTTGTACCATTAATTTCTCCATCTCCATGGGCCCTGTCTGTATATGATCAAAATATAAGGGTAAAATTTGAAAATAAATTTGCTGTTATTTTTACATTTCAGACAATTTTAAGCCATCTGAGCAATAGTTTTGGAAAAATTTTTGTACCATTAATTTTTCCATCTCCATGGACCCTGGCTGTAGGTAATCAACATATATGGGTAAAATTTGAAAATACATTAGCTGTTATTTTCACATTTCAGACAATTTTAAATCTGAGCCATACGTTTGAAAAAATTTTTGTACCATTAATTTCTCCATCTCCATGGGCCCTGGCTGTTGGTACTCAAAATATATGGGTAAAATTTGAAAATACATTAGCTGCTATTTTCACATTTCAGACATTTTTAAGCCATCTGAGCCATAGTTTAAAAAAAAATTTTTGTACCAGTAATTTCTCCATATCCATGGGCCCTGGCGTTAGTTGATCAAAATATAAGGTTAAAATTTGAAAATACATTAGCTGTTAATTTCACATTTCAGACAATTTTAAGCCATCTGAGCCATACTTTTGAAAAAATTTTTGTACCATTAATTTTCTCCATCTCCATGGGCCCTGTCTGTGGTTGATCAAAATATAAGGGTAAAATTTGAAAATAAATTAGCTGTTATTTTTTACATTTCAGATAATTTTAAGCCATCTGAGCCAAAGTTTTGGATAAATTAGTGTACCATTAATTTCTCTCCATTTCCATGGACCCTGGCTGTAGGTAATCAAAATATATGGGTAAAATTTGAAAATACATTAGCTGATATTTTAACATTTCAGACAATTTTAAGCCATCTGAGCCATACTTTTGAAAAAATTTTTGTACCATTAATTTCTCCATCTCCATGGGCCCTGGCTGTAGTTGATCAAAATATATGGTTAAAATTTGAAAATACATTAGCTGTTATTTTCATATTTCAGACAATTTTAAGCCATCTGAGCCATACTTTTGAAAAAATTTTTGTACCATTAGATTTCTCCATCTCCATGGGCCCTGGCTTTAGTTGATCAAAATATAAGGGTAAAATTTGAAAATACATTAGCTGTTCTTTTCACATTTCAGACAATTTTAAACCATCTGAGCCATACTTTTGGAAAAATTTTTGTGCCATTAATTTCTCCATCTCCATGGGCCCTGGCTGTAGGTAATCAACATATATGGGTCAAAATTTGAAAAATACATTAGCTGTTATTTTCACATTTCAGATAATTTTAAGCCATCTGAGCCATAGTTTTGGAAAAATTTTTGTACCATTAATTTTTCCATCTCCATGGGCCCTGGCTGTAGTTGATCAAAATATAAGGTTAAAATTTGAAAATACATTAGCTGTTATTTTCACAATTCAGACAATTTTTAGGCCATCTGAGCCATACTTTTGAAAAAAATTTTTGTACCAGTAATTTCTCCATCTCCATGGGCCCTGGCTGTAGTTAATCAAAATATATGGGTAAAATTTGAAAATACAATAACTGTTATTTTCACATTTCAGACATTTTTAAGCAATCTGAGCCATAGTATTAAAAAAATTTTTGTACCAGTAATTTCTCCATATCCATGGGCCCTGGCGTTAGTTGATCAAAATATAAGGTTAAAATTTGAAAATACATTAGCTGTTATTTTCACATTTCAAACAATTTTAAGCCATCTGAGTCATACTTTTGAAAAAATTTTTGTACCATTAATTTCTCCATCTCCATTGGCCCTGGCTTTAGTTGATCAAAATATAAGGGTAAAATTTGAAAATACATTAGCTGTTATTTTCACATTTCAGACAATTTTAAGCCATCTGAGCCATACGTTTGAAAAAATTTTTGTACCATTAATTTCTCCATCTCCATGGGCCCTGGCTGTTGGTACTCAAAATATATGGGTAAAATTTGAAAATACATTAGCTGCTATTTTCACATTTCAGACATTTTTAAGCCATCTGAGCCATAGTTTAAAAAAAATTTTTGTACCAGTAATTTCTCCATATCCATGGGCCCTGGCGTTAGTTGATCAAAATATAAGGTTAAAATTTGAAAATACATTAGCTGTTAATTTCACATTTCAGACAATTTTAAGCCATCTGAGCCATACTTTTGAAAAAATTTTTGTACCATTAATTTCTCCATCTCCATGGGCCCTGTCTGTGGTTGATCAAAATATAAGGGTAAAATTTGAAAATAAATTAGCTGTTATTTTTACATTTCAGATAATTTTAAGCCATCTGAGCCAAAGTTTTGGATAAATTAGTGTACCATTAATTTCTCCATTTCCATGGACCCTGGCTGTAGGTAATCAAAATATATGGGTAAAATTTGAAAATACATTAGCTGATATTTTAACATTTCAGACAATTTTAAGCCATCTGAGCCATACTTTTGAAAAAATTTTTGTACCATTAATTTCTCCATCTCCATGGGCCCTGGCTGTAGTTGATCAAAATATATGGTTAAAATTTGAAAATACATTAGCTGTTATTTTCATATTTCAGACAATTTTAAGCCATCTGAGCCATACTTTTGAAAAAATTTTTGTACCATTAATTTCTCCATCTCCATGGGCCCTGGCTTTAGTTGATCAAAATATAAGGGTAAAATTTGAAAATACATTAGCTGTTCTTTTCACATTTCAGACAATTTTAAACCATCTGAGCCATACTTTTGGAAAAATTTTTGTGCCATTAATTTCTCCATCTCCATGGGCCCTGGCTGTAGGTAATCAACATATATGGGTAAAATTTGAAAATACATTAGCTGTTATTTTCACATTTCAGATAATTTTAAGCCATCTGAGCCATAGTTTTGGAAAAATTTTTGTACCATTAATTTTTCCATCTCCATGGGCCCTGGCTGTAGTTGATCAAAATATAAGGTTAAAATTTGAAAATACATTAGCTGTTATTTTCACAATTCAGACAATTTTAGGCCATCTGAGCCATACTTTTGAAAAAATTTTTGTACCAGTAATTTCTCCATCTCCATGGGCCCTGGCTGTAGTTAATCAAAATATATGGGTAAAATTTGAAAATACAATAACTGTTATTTTCACATTTCAGACATTTTTAAGCAATCTGAGCCATAGTATTAAAAAAATTTTTGTACCAGTAATTTCTCCATATCCATGGGCCCTGGCGTTAGTTGATCAAAATATAAGGTTAAAATTTGAAAATACATTAGCTGTTATTTTCACATTTCAAACAATTTTAAGCCATCTGAGTCATACTTTTGAAAAAATTTTTGTACCATTAATTTCTCCATCTCCATTGGCCCTGGCTTTAGTTGATCAAAATATAAGGGTAAAATTTGAAAATACATTAGCTGTTCTTTTCACATTTCAGACAATTTTAAACCATCTGAGCCATACTTTTGGAAAAATTTTTGTGCCATTAATTTCTCCATCTTCATGGGCCCTGGCTGTAGGTAATCAACATATATGGGTAAAATTTGAAAATACATTAGCTGTTATTTTCACATTTCAGATAATTTTAAGCCATCTGAGGCATACTTTTGAAAAAATTTTTCTACCATTAATTTCTCCATCTCCATGGGCCCTGGCTGTTGGTACTCAAAATATATGGTTAAATTTTGAAAATACATTAGCTGCTATTTTCACATTTCAGACATTTTTAAGCCATCTGAGCCATAGTTTTAAAAAAATTTTTGTACCAGTAATTTCTCCATCTCCATGGGCCCTGTCTGTAGTTGATCAAAATATATGGTTAAACTTTGAAAATACATTAGCTGTTATTTTCACATTTCAGACAATTTTAAGCAATCTGTGCCATACTTTTGGAAAAATTTTTGTACCATTAATTTTTCCATCTCCATGGGCCCTGGCTGTAGTTGATCAAAATATATGGTTAAAATTTGAAAATACATTAGCTGTTATTTTCATATTTCAGACAATTTTAAGCCATCTGAGCCATACTTTTGAAAAAATTTTTGTACCATTAATTTCTCCATCTCCATGGGCCCTGGCTGTTGGTACTCAAAATATATGGGTAAAATTTGAAAATACATTAGCTGCTATTTTCACATTTAAGACATTTTTAAGCCATTTGAGCCATAGTTTTAAAAAAATTTTTGTACCAGTAATTTCTCCATATCCATGGGCCCTGGCGTTAGTTGATCAAAATATAAGGTTAAAATTTGAAAATACATTAGCTGTTATTTTCACATTTCAAACAATTTTAAGCCATCTGAGCCATACTTTTGAAAAAATTTTTGTACCATTAATTTCTCCATCTCCATGGGCCCTGGCTTTAGTTGATCAAAATATAAGCGTAAAATTTGAAAATACATTAGCTGTTCTTTTCACATTTCAGACAATTTTAAACCATCTGAGCCATACTTTTGGAAAAATTTTTGTGCCATTAATTTCTCCATCTCCATGGGCCCTGGCTGTAGGTAATCAAAATATATGGGTAAAATTTGAAAATACATTAGCTGTTATCTTCACATTTCAGACAATTTTAAGCCATCTGAGCCATACTTTTGAAAAAATTTTTGTACCATTAATTTCTCCATCTCCATGGGCCCTGTCTGTATATGATCAAAATATAAGGGTAAAATTTGAAAATAAATTTGCTGTTATTTTTACATTTCAGACAATTTTAAGCCATCTGAGCAATACTTTTGAAAAAATTTTTGTACCATTAATTTCTTCATCTCCATGGACCCTGGCTGTAGGTAATCAACATATATGGGTAAAATTTGAAAATACATTAGCTGTTATTTTCACATTTCAGACAATTTTAAGCCATCTGAGCCATACTTTTGAAAAAATTTTTGTACCATTAATTTCTCCATCTCCATGGGCCCTGTCTGTGGTTGATCAAAATATAAGGGTAAAATTTGAAAATAAATTAGCTGTTATTTTCATATTTCAGACAATTTTAAGCCATCTGAGCCATACTTTTGAAAAAATTTTTGTACCATTAATTTCTCCATCTCCATGGGCCCTGGCTGTTGGTACTCAAAATATATGGGTAAAATTTGAAAATACATTAGCTGCTATTTTCACATTTCAGACATTTTTAAGCCATCTGAGCCATAGTTTTAAAAAAATTTTTGTACCAGTAATTTCTCCATATCCATGGGCCCTGGCGTTAGTTGATCAAAATATAAGGTTAAAATTTGAAAATACATTAGCTGTTCTTTTCACATTTCAGACAATTTTAAACCATCTGAGCCATACTTTTGGAAAAATTTTTGTGCCATTAATTTCTCCATCTTCATGGGCCCTGGCTGTAGGTAATCAACATATATGGGTAAAATTTGAAAATACATTAGCTGTTATTTTCACATTTCAGATAATTTTAAGCCATCTGAGCCATAGTTTTGGAAAAATTTTTGTACCATTAATTTTTCCATCTCCATGGGCCCTGGCTGTAGTTGATCAAAATATAAGGTTAAAATTTGAAAATACATTAGCTGTTATTTTCACATTTCAGACAATTTTAAGCAATCTGTGCCATACTTTTGGAAAAATTTTTGTACCATTAATTTTTCCATCTCCATGGGCCCTGGCTGTTGGTACTCAAAATATATGGGTAAAATTTGAAAATACATTAGCTGCTATTTTCACATTTCAGACATTTTTAAGCCATCTGAGCCATAGTTTTAAAAAAATTTTTGTACCAGTAATTTCTCCATATCCATGGGCCCCGGCTTTAGTTGATCAAAATATATGGTTAAAATTTGAAAATACATTAGCTGTTATTTTCACATTTCAGACAATTTTAAGCAATCTGTGCCATACTTTTGAAAAAATTTTTCTACCATTAATTTCTCCATCTCCATGGGCCCTGGCTGTTGGTACTCAAAATATATGGTTAAAATTTGAAAATACATTAGCTGCTATTTTCACATTTCAGACATTTTTAAGCCATCTGAGCCATAGTTTAAAAAATTTTTGTACCAGTAATTTCTCCATCTCCATGGGCCCTGGCTGTAGGTAATCAAAATATATGGGTAAAATTTGAAAATACATTAGATGTTATTTTCACATTTCAGACAATTTTAAACCATCTGAGCCATACTTTTAGAAAAATTTTTGTGCCATTAATTTCTCCATCTCCATGGGCCCTGGCTTTAGTTGATCAAAATATAAGGGTAAAATTTGAAAATACATTAGCTGTTCTTTTCACATTTCAGACAATTTTAAACCATCTGAGCCATACTTTTGGAAAAATTTTTGTGCCATTAATTTCTCCATCTCCATGGGCCCTGGCTGTAGGTAATCAAAATATATGGGTAAAATTTGAAAATACATTAGCTGTTATTTTCACATTTCAGACAATTTTAAGCCATCTGAGCCATACTTTTGAAAAAATTTTTGTAACATTAATTTCTCCATCTCCATGGGCCCTGTCTGTAGTTGATCAAAATATAAGGGTAAAATTTGAAAATAAATTAGCTGTTATTTTTACATTTCAGACAATTTTAAGCCATCTGAGCCATACTTTTGAAAAAATTTTTGTACCATTAATTTCTCCATCTCCATGGACCCTGGCTGTAGGTAATCAACATATATGGGTAAAATTTGAAAATACATTAGCTGTTATTTTCACATTTCAGACAATTTTAAGCCATCTGAGCCATACTTTTGAAAAAATTTTTGTACCATTAATTTCTCCATCTCCATGGGCCCTGTCTGTGGTTGATCAAAATATAAGGGTAAAATTTGAAAATAAATTAGCTGTTATCTTCACATTTCAGACAATTTTAAGCCATCTGAGCCATACTTTTGAAAAAATTTTTGTACCATTAATTTCTCCATCTCCATGGGCCCTGGCTGTTGGTACTCAAAATATATGGGTAAAATTTGAAAATACATTAGCTGTTATCTTCACATTTCAGACAATTTTAAGCCATCTGAGCCATACTTTTGAAAAAATTTTTGTACCATTAATTTCTCCATCTCCATGGGCCCTGTCTGTATATGATCAAAATATAAGGGTAAAATTTGAAAATAAATTTGCTGTTATTTTTACATTTCAGACAATTTTAAGCCATCTGAGCAATACTTTTGAAAAAATTTTTGTACCATTAATTTCTTCATCTCCATGGACCCTGGCTGTAGGTAATCAACATATATGGGTAAAATTTGAAAATACATTAGCTGTTATTTTCACATTTCAGACAATTTTAAGCCATCTGAGCCATACTTTTGAAAAAATTTTTGTACCATTAATTTCTCCATCTCCATGGGCCCTGTCTGTGGTTGATCAAAATATAAGGGTAAAATTTGAAAATAAATTAGCTGTTATTTTCATATTTCAGACAATTTTAAGCCATCTGAGCCATACTTTTGAAAAAATTTTTGTACCATTAATTTCTCCATCTCCATGGGCCCTGGCTGTTGGTACTCAAAATATATGGGTAAAATTTGAAAATACATTAGCTGCTATTTTCACATTTCAGACATTTTTAAGCCATCTGAGCCATAGTTTTAAAAAAATTTTTGTACCAGTAATTTCTCCATATCCATGGGCCCTGGCGTTAGTTGATCAAAATATAAGGTTAAAATTTGAAAATACATTAGCTGTTCTTTTCACATTTCAGACAATTTTAAACCATCTGAGCCATACTTTTGGAAAAATTTTTGTGCCATTAATTTCTCCATCTCCATGGGCCCTGGCTTTAGTTGATCAAAATATAAGGGTAAAATTTGAAAATACATTAGCTGTTCTTTTCACATTTCAGACAATTTTAAACCATCTGAGCCATACTTTTGGAAAAATTTTTGTGCCATTAATTTCTCCATCTCCATGGGCCCTGGCTGTAGGTAATCAAAATATATGGGTAAAATTTGAAAATACATTAGCTGTTATTTTCACATTTCAGACAATTTTAAGCCATCTGAGCCATACTTTTGAAAAAATTTTTGTAACATTAATTTCTCCATCTCCATGGGCCCTGTCTGTAGTTGATCAAAATATAAGGGTAAAATTTGAAAATAAATTAGCTGTTATTTTTACATTTCAGACAATTTTAAGCCATCTGAGCCATACTTTTGAAAAAATTTTTGTACCATTAATTTCTCCATCTCCATGGACCCTGGCTGTAGGTAATCAACATATATGGGTAAAATTTGAAAATACATTAGCTGTTATTTTCACATTTCAGACAATTTTAAGCCATCTGAGCCATACTTTTGAAAAAATTTTTGTACCATTAATTTCTCCATCTCCATGGGCCCTGTCTGTATATGATCAAAATATAAGGGTAAAATTTGAAAATAAATTTGCTGTTATTTTTACATTTCAGACAATTTTAAGCCATCTGAGCAATACTTTTGAAAAAATTTTTGTACCATTAATTTCTTCATCTCCATGGACCCTGGCTGTAGGTAATCAACATATATGGGTAAAATTTGAAAATACATTAGCTGTTATTTTCACATTTCAGACAATTTTAAGCCATCTGAGCCATACTTTTGAAAAAATTTTTGTACCATTAATTTCTCCATCTCCATGGGCCCTGTCTGTGGTTGATCAAAATATAAGGGTAAAATTTGAAAATAAATTAGCTGTTATTTTCATATTTCAGACAATTTTAAGCCATCTGAGCCATACTTTTGAAAAAATTTTTGTACCATTAATTTCTCCATCTCCATGGGCCCTGGCTGTTGGTACTCAAAATATATGGGTAAAATTTGAAAATACATTAGCTGCTATTTTCACATTTCAGACATTTTTAAGCCATCTGAGCCATAGTTTTAAAAAAATTTTTGTACCAGTAATTTCTCCATATCCATGGGCCCTGGCGTTAGTTGATCAAAATATAAGGTTAAAATTTGAAAATACATTAGCTGTTCTTTTCACATTTCAGACAATTTTAAACCATCTGAGCCATACTTTTGGAAAAATTTTTGTGCCATTAATTTCTCCATCTCCATGGGCCCTGGCTTTAGTTGATCAAAATATAAGGGTAAAATTTGAAAATACATTAGCTGTTCTTTTCACATTTCAGACAATTTTAAACCATCTGAGCCATACTTTTGGAAAAATTTTTGTGCCATTAATTTCTCCATCTCCATGGGCCCTGGCTGTAGGTAATCAAAATATATGGGTAAAATTTGAAAATACATTAGCTGTTATTTTCACATTTCAGACAATTTTAAGCCATCTGAGCCATACTTTTGAAAAAATTTTTGTAACATTAATTTCTCCATCTCCATGGGCCCTGTCTGTAGTTGATCAAAATATAAGGGTAAAATTTGAAAATAAATTAGCTGTTATTTTTACATTTCAGACAATTTTAAGCCATCTGAGCCATACTTTTGAAAAAATTTTTGTACCATTAATTTCTCCATCTCCATGGACCCTGGCTGTAGGTAATCAACATATATGGGTAAAATTTGAAAATACATTAGCTGTTATTTTCACATTTCAGACAATTTTAAGCCATCTGAGCCATACTTTTGAAAAAATTTTTGTACCATTAATTTCTCCATCTCCATGGGCCCTGTCTGTGGTTGATCAAAATATAAGGGTAAAATTTGAAAATAAATTAGCTGTTATCTTCACATTTCAGACAATTTTAAGCCATCTGAGCCATACTTTTGAAAAAATTTTTGTACCATTAATTTCTCCATCTCCATGGGCCCTGGCTGTTGGTACTCAAAATATATGGGTAAAATTTGAAAATACATTAGCTGTTATCTTCACATTTCAGACAATTTTAAGCCATCTGAGCCATACTTTTGAAAAAATTTTTGTACCATTAATTTCTCCATCTCCATGGGCCCTGTCTGTATATGATCAAAATATAAGGGTAAAATTTGAAAATAAATTTGCTGTTATTTTTACATTTCAGACAATTTTAAGCCATCTGAGCAATACTTTTGAAAAAATTTTTGTACCATTAATTTCTTCATCTCCATGGACCCTGGCTGTAGGTAATCAACATATATGGGTAAAATTTGAAAATACATTAGCTGTTATTTTCACATTTCAGACAATTTTAAGCCATCTGAGCCATACTTTTGAAAAAATTTTTGTACCATTAATTTCTCCATCTCCATGGGCCCTGTCTGTGGTTGATCAAAATATAAGGGTAAAATTTGAAAATAAATTAGCTGTTATTTTCATATTTCAGACAATTTTAAGCCATCTGAGCCATACTTTTGAAAAAATTTTTGTACCATTAATTTCTCCATCTCCATGGGCCCTGGCTGTTGGTACTCAAAATATATGGGTAAAATTTGAAAATACATTAGCTGCTATTTTCACATTTCAGACATTTTTAAGCCATCTGAGCCATAGTTTTAAAAATATTTTTGTACCAGTAATTTCTCCATATCCATGGGCCCTGGCGTTAGTTGATCAAAATATAAGGTTAAAATTTGAAAATACATTAGCTGTTCTTTTCACATTTCAGACAATTTTAAACCATCTGAGCCATACTTTTGGAAAAATTTTTGTGCCATTAATTTCTCCATCTTCATGGGCCCTGGCTGTAGGTAATCAACATATATGGGTAAAATTTGAAAATACATTAGCTGTTATTTTCACATTTCAGATAATTTTAAGCCATCTGAGCCATAGTTTTGGAAAAATTTTTGTACCATTAATTTTTCCATCTCCATGGGCCCTGGCTGTAGTTGATCAAAATATAAGGTTAAAATTTGAAAATACATTAGCTGTTATTTTCACATTTCAGACAATTTTAAGCAATCTGTGCCATACTTTTGGAAAAATTTTTGTACCATTAATTTTTCCATCTCCATGGGCCCTGGCTGTTGGTACTCAAAATATATGGGTAAAATTTGAAAATACATTAGCTGCTATTTTCACATTTCAGACATTTTTAAGCCATCTGAGCCATAGTTTTAAAAAAATTTTTGTACCAGTAATTTCTCCATATCCATGGGCCCTGGCTTTAGTTGATCAAAATATATGGTTAAAATTTGAAAATACATTAGCTGTTATTTTCACATTTCAGACAATTTTAAGCAATCTGTGCCATACTTTTGAAAAAATTTTTCTACCATTAATTTCTCCATCTCCATGGGCCCTGGCTGTTGGTACTCAAAATATATGGTTAAAATTTGAAAATACATTAGCTGCTATTTTCACATTTCAGACATTTTTAAGCCATCTGAGCCATAGTTTTAAAAATTTTTGTACCAGTAATTTCTCCATCTCCATGGGCCCTGGCTGTAGGTAATCAAAATATATGGGTAAAATTTGAAAATACATTAGATGTTATTTTCACATTTCAGACAATTTTAAACCATCTGAGCCATACTTTTAGAAAAATTTTTGTGCCATTAATTTCTCCATCTCCATGGGCCCTGGCTTTAGTTGATCAAAATATAAGGGTAAAATTTGAAAATACATTAGCTGTTCTTTTCACATTTCAGACAATTTTAAACCATCTGAGCCATACTTTTGGAAAAAATTTTGTGCCATTAATTTCTCCATCTCCATGGGCCCTGGCTGTAGGTAATCAAAATATATGGGTAAAATTTGAAAATACATTAGCTGTTATTTTCACATTTCAGACAATTTTAAGCCATCTGAGCCATACTTTTGAAAAAATTTTTGTAACATTAATTTCTCCATCTCCATGGGCCCTGTCTGTAGTTGATCAAAATATAAGGGTAAAATTTGAAAATAAATTAGCTGTTATTTTTACATTTCAGACAATTTTAAGCCATCTGAGCCATACTTTTGAAAAAATTTTTGTACCATTAATTTCTCCATCTCCATGGACCCTGGCTGTAGGTAATCAACATATATGGGTAAAATTTGAAAATACATTAGCTGTTATTTTCACATTTCAGACAATTTTAAGCCATCTGAGCCATACTTTTGAAAAAATTTTTGTACCATTAATTTCTCCATCTCCATGGGCCCTGTCTGTGGTTGATCAAAATATAAGGGTAAAATTTGAAAATAAATTAGCTGTTATTTTTACATTTTAGACAATTTTAAGCCATCTGAGCCATACTTTTGAAAAAATTTTTGTACCATTAATTTCTCCATCTCCATGGGCCCTGTCTGTAGTTGATCAAAATATAAGGGTAAAATTTGAAAATAAATTAGCTGTTATTTTTACATTTCTGACAATTTTAAGCCATCTGAGCCATACTTTTGAAAAAATTTTTGTACCATTAATTTCTCCATCTCCATGGGCCCTGTCTGTGGTTGATCAAAATATAAGGGTAAAATTTGAAAATAAATTAGCTGTTATTTTCATATTTCAGACAATTTTAAGCCATCTGAGCCATACTTTTGAAAAAATTTTTGTACCATTAATTTCTCCATCTCCATGGGCCCTGGCTGTTGGTACTCAAAATATATGGGTAAAATTTGAAAATACATTAGCTGCTATTTTCACATTTCAGACATTTTTAAGCCATCTGAGCCATAGTTTTAAAAATATTTTTGTACCAGTAATTTCTCCATATCCATGGGCCCTGGCGTTAGTTGATCAAAATATAAGGTTAAAATTTGAAAATACATTAGCTGTTCTTTTCACATTTCAGACAATTTTAAACCATCTGAGCCATACTTTTGGAAAAATTTTTGTGCCATTAATTTCTCCATCTTCATGGGCCCTGGCTGTAGGTAATCAACATATATGGGTAAAATTTGAAAATACATTAGCTGTTATTTTCACATTTCAGATAATTTTAAGCCATCTGAGCCATAGTTTTGGAAAAATTTTTGTACCATTAATTTTTCCATCTCCATGGGCCCTGGCTGTAGTTGATCAAAATATAAGGTTAAAATTTGAAAATACATTAGCTGTTATTTTCACATTTCAGACAATTTTAAGCAATCTGTGCCATACTTTTGGAAAAATTTTTGTACCATTAATTTTTCCATCTCCATGGGCCCTGGCTGTTGGTACTCAAAATATATGGGTAAAATTTGAAAATACATTAGCTGCTATTTTCACATTTCAGACATTTTTAAGCCATCTGAGCCATAGTTTTAAAAAAATTTTTGTACCAGTAATTTCTCCATATCCATGGGCCCTGGCTTTAGTTGATCAAAATATATGGTTAAAATTTGAAAATACATTAGCTGTTATTTTCACATTTCAGACAATTTTAAGCAATCTGTGCCATACTTTTGAAAAAATTTTTCTACCATTAATTTCTCCATCTCCATGGGCCCTGGCTGTTGGTACTCAAAATATATGGTTAAAATTTGAAAATACATTAGCTGCTATTTTCACATTTCAGACATTTTTAAGCCATCTGAGCCATAGTTTTAAAAATTTTTGTACCAGTAATTTCTCCATCTCCATGGGCCCTGGCTGTAGGTAATCAAAATATATGGGTAAAATTTGAAAATACATTAGATGTTATTTTCACATTTCAGACAATTTTAAACCATCTGAGCCATACTTTTAGAAAAATTTTTGTGCCATTAATTTCTCCATCTCCATGGGCCCTGGCTTTAGTTGATCAAAATATAAGGGTAAAATTTGAAAATACATTAGCTGTTCTTTTCACATTTCAGACAATTTTAAACCATCTGAGCCATACTTTTGGAAAAATTTTTGTGCCATTAATTTCTCCATCTCCATGGGCCCTGGCTGTAGGTAATCAAAATATATGGGTAAAATTTGAAAATACATTAGCTGTTATTTTCACATTTCAGACAATTTTAAGCCATCTGAGCCATACTTTTGAAAAAATTTTTGTAACATTAATTTCTCCATCTCCATGGGCCCTGTCTGTAGTTGATCAAAATATAAGGGTAAAATTTGAAAATAAATTAGCTGTTATTTTTACATTTCAGACAATTTTAAGCCATCTGAGCCATACTTTTGAAAAAATTTTTGTACCATTAATTTCTCCATCTCCATGGACCCTGGCTGTAGGTAATCAACATATATGGGTAAAATTTGAAAATACATTAGCTGTTATTTTCACATTTCAGACAATTTTAAGCCATCTGAGCCATACTTTTGAAAAAATTTTTGTACCATTAATTTCTCCATCTCCATGGGCCCTGTCTGTGGTTGATCAAAATATAAGGGTAAAATTTGAAAATAAATTAGCTGTTATTTTTACATTTTAGACAATTTTAAGCCATCTGAGCCATACTTTTGAAAAAATTTTTGTACCATTAATTTCTCCATCTCCATGGGCCCTGTCTGTAGTTGATCAAAATATAAGGGTAAAATTTGAAAATAAATTAGCTGTTATTTTTACATTTCTGACAATTTTAAGCCATCTGAGCCATACTTTTGGAAAAATTTTTGTACCATTAATTTCTCCATCTCCATGGGCCCTGTCTGTAGTTGATCAAAATATAAGGGTAAAATTTGAAAATAAAATATCTGCTATTTTTACATTTCAGACAATTTTAAGCCATCTGAGCCATACTTTTGGAAAAATTTTTTGTACCATTAATTTCTCCATCTCCATGGGCCCTGTCTGTAGTTGATCAAAATATAAGGGTAAAATTTGAAAATAAATTAGCTGTTATTTTTACATTTCTGACAATTTTAAGCCATCTGAGCCATACTTTTGGAAAAATTTTTGTACCAGTAATTTCTCCATCTCCATGGGCCCTGGCTGTAGTTAATCAAAATATATGGGTAAAATTTGAAAATACAATAACTGTTATTTTCACATTTCAGACATTTTTAAGCCATCTGAGCCATAGTTTTAAAAAAATTTTTGTACCAGTAATTTCTCCATATCCATGGGCCCTGGCGTTAGTTGATCAAAATATAAGGTTAAAATTTGAAAATACATTAGCTGTTATTTTCACATTTCAAACAATTTTAAGCCATCTGAGCCATACTTTTGAAAAAATTTTTGTACCATCAATTTTTCCATCTCCATGGGCCCTGGCTGTAGTTGATCAAAATATAAGGTTAAAATTTGAAAATACATTAGCTGTTATTTTCACATTTCAGACAATTTTAAGCAATCTGTGCCATACTTTTGGAAAAATTTTTGTACCATTAATTTTTCCATCTCCATGGGCCCTGGCTGTTGGTACTCAAAATATATGGGTAAAATTTGAAAATACATTAGCTGCTATTTTCACATTTCAGACATTTTTAAGCCATCTGAGCCATAGTTTAAAAAAAATTTTTGTACCAGTAATTTCTCCATATCCATGGGCCCTGGCTTTAGTTGATCAAAATATATGGTTAAAATTTGAAAATACATTAGCTGTTATTTTCACATTTCAGACAATTTTAAGCAATCTGTGCCATACTTTTGGAAAAATTTTTGTACCATTAATTTTTCCATCTCCATGGGCCCTGGCTGTAGTTGATCAAAATATAAGGTTAAAATTTGAAAATACATTAGCTGTTATTTTCACATTTCAGACAATTTTAAGCCATCTGAGCCATAGTTTTGAAAAAATTTTTCTACCATTAATTTCTCCATCTCCATGGGCCCTGGCTGTTGGTACTCAAAATATATGGTTAAAATTTGAAAATACATTAGCTGCTATTTTCACATTTCAGACATTTTTAAGCCATCTGAGACATAGTTTTAAAAAAATTTTTGTACCAGTAATTTCTCCATCTCCATGGGCCCTGGCTGTAGGTAATCAAAATATATGGGTAAAATTTGAAAATACATTAGACGTTATTTTCACATTTCAGACAATTTTAAACCATCTGAGCCATACTTTTAGAAAAATTTTTGTGCCATTAATTTCTCCATCTCCATGGGCCCTGGCTTTAGTTGATCAAAATATAAGGGTAAAATTTGAAAATACATTAGCTGTTCTTTTCACATTTCAGACAATTTTAAACCATCTGAGCCATACTTTTGGAAAAATTTTTGTGCCATTAATTTCTCCATCTCCATGGGCCCTGGCTGTAGGTAATCAAAATATATGGGTAAAATTTGAAAATACATCAGCTGTAATTTTCACATTTCAGACAATTTTAAGCCATCTGAGCCATACTTTTGAAAAAATTTTTGTAACATTAATTTCTCCATCTCCATGGGCCCTGTCTGTAGTTGATCAAAATATAAGGGTAAAATTTGAAAATAAATTAGCTGTTATTTTTACATTTCAGACAATTTTAAGCCATCTGAGCCATACTTTTGAAAAAATTTTTGTACCATTAATTTCTCCATCTCCATGGACCCTGGCTGTAGGTAATCAACATATATGGGTAAAATTTGAAAATACATTAGCTGTTATTTTCACATTTCAGACAATTTTAAGCCATCTGAGCCATACTTTTAGAAAAATTTTTGTGCCATTAATTTCTCCATCTCCATGGGCCCTGGCTTTAGTTGATCAAAATATAAGGGTAAAATTTGAAAATACATTAGCTGTTCTTTTCACATTTCAGACAATTTTAAACCATCTGAGCCATACTTTTGGAAAAATTTTTGTGCCATTAATTTCTCCATCTCCATGGGCCCTGGCTGTAGGTAATCAAAATATATGGGTAAAATTTGAAAATACATCAGCTGTTATTTTCACATTTCAGACAATTTTAAGCCATCTGAGCCATACTTTTGAAAAAATTTTTGTGCCATTAATTTCTCCATCTCCATGGGCCCTGGCTGTAGGTAATCAAAATATATGGGTAAAATTTGAAAATACATCAGCTGTTATTTTCACATTTCAGACAATTTTAAGCCATCTGAGCCATACTTTTGAAAAAATTTTTGTAACATTAATTTCTCCATCTCCATGGGCCCTGTCTGTAGTTGATCAAAATATAAGGGTAAAATTTGAAAATAAATTAGCTGTTATTTTTACATTTCAGACAATTTTAAGCCATCTGAGCCATACTTTTGAAAAAATTTTTGTACCATTAATTTCTCCATCTCCATGGACCCTGGCTGTAGGTAATCAACATATATGGGTAAAATTTGAAAATACATTAGCTGTTATTTTCACATTTCAGACAATTTTAAGCCATCTGAGCCATACTTTTGAAAAAATTTTTGTACCATTAATTTCTCCATCTCCATGGGCCCTGTCTGTGGTTGATCAAAATATAAGGGTAAAATTTGAAAATAAATTAGCTGTTATTTTTACATTTCAGATAATTTTAAGCCATCTGAGCCATAGTTTTGGAAAAATTTTTGTACCATTAATTTCTCCATTTCCATGGACCCTGGCTGTAGGTAATCAACATATATGGGTAAAATTTGAAAATACATTAGCTGTTATTTTCACATTTCAGACAATTTTAAGCCATCTGAGCCATACTTTTGAAAAAATTTTTGTACCATTAATTTCTCCATCTCCATGGGCCCTGTCTGTGGTTGATCAAAATATAAGGGTAAAATTTGAAAATAAATTAGCTGTTATTTTTACATTTCAGATAATTTTAAGCCATCTGAGCCATAGTTTTGGAAAAATTTTTGTACCATTAATTTCTCCATTTCCATGGACCCTGGCTGTAGGTAATCAAAATATATCGGTAAAATTTGAAAATACATTAGCTGTTATTTTCACATTTTAGACAATTTTAAGCCATCTGAGCCATACTTTTGAAAAAATTTTTGTACCATTAATTTCTCCATCTCCATGGGCCCTGTCTGTAGTTGATCAAAATATAAGTGTAAAATTTGAAAATAAATTAGCTGTTATTTTTACATTTCTGACAATTTTAAGCCATCTGAGCCATACTTTTGGAAATATTTTTGTACCATTAATTTCTCCATCTCCATGGGCCCTGTCTGTAGTTGATCAAAATATAAGGGTAAAATTTGAAAATAAATTAGCTGTTATTTTTACATTTCAGACAATTTTAAGCCATCTGAGCCATACTTTTGGAAAAATTTTTTGTACCATTAATTTCTCCATCTCCATGGGCCCTGTCTGTAGTTGATCAAAATATAAGGGTAAAATTTGAAAATAAATTAGCTGTTATTTTTACATTTCAGACAATTTTAAGCCATCTGAGCCATACTTTTGGAAAAATTTTTTGTACCATTAATTTCTCCATCTCCATGGACCCTGGCTGTAGGTTATCAAAATATATGGGTTTTTGATTTATTTTTATTGATTTTTTTTTAAACTTAAAGTCTTCCTTTATTAAAAAGGACTTGCTTTATAAGATTCTGGGATCAGATTTTTAATATTATTGACCGTTAATTAAATATAGCGGCCTCAAAAAGACAAAAAATCGATTATTGATACAAAATTAGAAATTTGACCCCGTAATCTTGTAAAGCAAGTCCTTTTTAGTAAGGAAAGACTTTAAGTTAAAAAAAAAAATTATTTTTTTACCCTTTTTCTAAGCGAAAATCCGAGAGTCAGTGGTATGGTCGCGCCGGCGCTAATGGGTTAACTTAGCCAAAACTAAAGCTACTGCATTCGGTCCTCAAAAACATCTCGAAAATTTTTTCTAATCTGGCATCTCCATTCAACTATCTAACCATAACATCAGCATTCCATTTGTAAAGACTGTCAAAAACCTAGGTATCATTTTCGATCATAAACTAAAATGGGATGATCATATTATCAAAATTTCCAATAAAATACGTTCCAATAAAGTACCCAGACTTCTTGTTTTCAAAATTAAAATACAGCTAGGATACCCGCTAGAGAACTCAGGCCCAAATTCAAAGAGCTTGAGGTCCCTACTCATTATTGCAAACCCTATTCATCTTCTTTCTTAGTCATTACCAAGCTATAACGGAACACTCTTCCACCAGATATTAGACTATCCTCCTGTTTTAACACCTTTAAGAATAACCTTTACAAACATATCAATAGTTCTCCCCATCAGACTCTTTACATAGTCTCCCATTTCTAAACTCACCAATACCTAACTCAAATCAATCTAAGAATAAATCTCCACTTCCAAATCCTCAATCTACATACCCCATTCCTTTTTCCGTACATAAATTCACTTACGCATAATCTAATTAATGAACTGTATATTGTAAATCTATAGTTTATCTTAAATTTAATTATAATTATGTAATTTTATATTGTTTTGCTTTTAATTTTATTTTACGTTCTGTATATATAAATGAAATAAAATGTATGATTCTCTGCCTTTATATATTTATACAATAAATAAAATAAAATAAATATCAAAAATATCAAAATATCAAAATTATTCCAAGTCTCTAAACCTGAATCATTCTAAGTCGCAAAATCGTTATTATTCTAAGTCTATAAATCAAAATTGTTCTAAGTGTCTGAATCTGAATTATTTTAAGCCCCTGAATGAAAATTATGTCCCTACACCTGAATTATTCTAAGTCCCTAATCCCAGATTTTTCAAAGTCCCTAAATTTAAATTATTATAAGTCTCATTTGACCCCCCCCCCCCCTTAAATAGGACAAATTTGACCTCCCCCCCTTAATTTTCAAATTCTGAAGTACCCCCTCCCTTTAAACATGTTCCATGTTAAAACAGTAGATCTTGCACATGTGGGAAAAAAATTCAAACATTACTGCAGTACTATATTTGACTTCAGACTGCTGTACTTTTGAGGGTTAAAAGTAATCATAATTTACATAATCAATTGAAATATTTATTTCTTATTATTTTACTATCTCAGAAAACTTTATAGTTTGTTCTGTGTCAATTTAAGATTTAAATTAATATCGATATGAAAATAGCTAATATTACTTATTTTTGTAACAAAATTACACTGATAAGTTTGATAAATTATAATTTTATAATTAAATGTTTAGAAAAATTGATCATCATTTAATAACATCTCAAGACTTCATATATACTACGTCCTTGGAAATTATATCTCGTGCGTAACATTTGAAGATCAAAAAAAATTGTAATATGTAGATTAATATTCTATTAACATCATAATATTATATGACTTAAAATATTAATTCGAGTTTCCTTTTCAAAAAAAGTTGGATTATTTTTTACACAAGGAACATTTACTAACCCGATTTTCGGATAATTTTTTTAAGCCTACGTTTCCCTTGTTTTGCAATTTAAAATAAGATTTTTGGCAGGATTTCTTTTTTGTTACCATTGGTCTTGGCCCAAAAAAATATACCCCTGATTATAGCCATCCTCGGTTTCACCTGCTATATAGTTAGTTATTTGTGATCTTTATTTTTTTGGCAATGGAAAATAAACTGCTACCCTTACAATGCGCAGATTTTCGTGGAAAAGAAAATATAAAAGAAAAAATATTAAAGAACAATTGAAAAATAGGACCTTGGGGTAGAAAATAAATCCAGAGGCATAATACTTTACTCAAAGGGACAACCAACTGCCCTCGGACTTACAGTCGAAAACTTAATGCTAAAATGAATTTCTGGTGTAAAAATTGATTCCCGAGGATAAAAATATACTCTACGGATAAAAAATGGATCCAGCAGGTTTAAAAATGGTCTCCATGGATACCAAATGGGTCCCGCATAATACTCAAACTTTTCGGTTAAAATGGGTCTCCTGAGTCTGAAATAATATCATAATTTTTTAAATGCTTTTTTAAAATCAATTTTAAATCAATTTCTAATTGATCCTCTTCAAAAATTGGATTCTCTAAGTACAATTTGAAATAAGCATGATCAATTTAGCTGAAATTTGCACAAATTGCGCTGTCAGTGCACACTAATGTAGCTGTATTCATCATTTGGATTCCGTTTTATAATAACTTTGCAATATATATTTAGTATTCATTTTAGTATTCATATTACTCCCTAAATAAATAATTTTTTCACCAAAGTTTAAGTTTGGCGCTACAAAAAGAACATTATTTTAGAGTACTTTGCACCATTTGGGGCTAAAATTATCATTTTTGTACCCCCAGGAATCAATTTTTGCATAAAGATTTTAGCTTTAAAGCTCCCATTTAACGGGCCGTTTTTAGCATTTGGGATTCATCCTGCATCCGTAGAATTCATTTTTACCCTTGTATATCAACTTTTGCCTTAAGATTTTATTTTAGCGCTACAGGATCCATTTTGACCTTGGAGGGCAACTTAATAAATTTCATATCCCCTGAGTTTATTTTTATTTTTTACCCTTAGAGATCAATTTTGGTATCAAGATTTCATTTTATTCCCAGATGGTAAATATCGTCCACGAGAAAAGCATGTTTACTAGGTAGGGTCGATTTTATCATACAGGACCCATTTGGCACCACCATAGTCGATTTTTACTTCTGGAAATTAGATGTTAATTTTTGCTCTAAGTAGTCCACTGTGCTCTTAAGGGACAATTTGTCTCTTTGAGTACAATATTATTCCCCTGAATTTATTTTGCACCCCAAGAACCCATTTTACAAATACTTTATTTTTAAAAAATCATTTTTTCCATATATTGATTCATATATGTGATTCGATTTTTAATTAAAATTTTATTTAATTAAAGATTAAAGATTTTTTATATTTTCAAATGAAAAGAAAAAAACTTGTTATTTTGAAATAATAATATATAATTGTTAATATTTTAAGAATAAAAAATGTTTTTAATTACGTAAAAAAGGGTAATCTGGACGAACAAGTTATTATAAACAAAAACAGGATGAGTCAATTATAATTTAAATGGGACATTTTTACTTTAAAAAAAATATTAAATTAGCAAACAATAAATACTATATTATATTTAATAAATTTGAAAAAAACGATAGTTGTGTTTTTTTTAACCCAAATACAATGTAACATTATAAATTATTTTACATTATTATTAACAACAAACATACAGGCATTTGTAGTTTGTCAAAAAATTAAAAATATGTAATTAAAAAAAATAATTGTTAAAAAAATTAATTTACTAAGTAAATTATTAAAGGTGCTTCCAATTTATATTATTATTAATCTGGTAAGGATATATACTGAAAATTATAATCAAAATTTAATTTTTCTTTTAAGTTAAAATGTCCCATTTAAATTATAATTGACTCATCCTGTTTTTGCTTATAATAACTTGTTCGTCCAGATTACCCCTTTTAACGTAATTAAAAACATTTTTTATTCTTAAAATATTAATAATTATATATCTATTTGTTAACAGAAATGTAGCGAAAAAAAAAGTATTCATCTTTTCTCATGGTGTAAAATAACAAAACATTATTTTATGACCCTAAATGGTTTGCTATGCGTATTCAGGTACAAAAAATATGTCATGTAATTTGACAACTGTTTGTCGCATATTTTCGATTAAAATTTGCAATTTTTCTGCAAAAATCGTAAAATTACGACATAGTTGTAAATTTACGATTTTGTCGAAAATTTACGAAAAAATAAATCGTTAATTTAATATTTTTTCGCAAATTTACATATATTAGTAAATTTCCGATTTTTGTCGAAAAATTGCAAAAAGGCTATGCCCGGATCTATATAGTGAATCGGCCCACGAAAGATATTTAAAAACTAATTGTATTAGGCCAAAGTACACCTAAAAAAAATAGGATCCTGAAGTTTTCAGACCTCCAGATGCCTTCAGCTCTGATTGGCAGCCTATTAATGACAAAAAAAAGTAAATTTTTAGCGATTTTTTAGTCGCCTTTCTGATACTCCCGTGGTAAAACGATTCTGTCAAAATGATCTTGCGATCTATCATTCGAAAGGTTAGACGATATACTTTGAGATAAAATTACTTTTGGAAGTGATTTTAGTGCATCCTTTTGATTGGTAGACCATAAACCGTCCCAAATAAATTTTTTTTCTTCTTAAATTTCAACTTTGGCAGCGATTTAAAAAAAAATGAGAGATATGCCCATTCTATTTTTTTTTTTAACTAATGAAAAATAAAACAAATTTTCATTTGCGACCATCCGCGCTCAAAAATATTTGATGCAACATGGTCAAATACTTAAAAAACTGAAATAACTTTTATTTTTAATTTTGCGATTTTTCGAAAAAGAGCCCCGCACAAATAAATAGGAAATGGCCGATCAAATTAGGTGAATTTTTTGTATGTTTTAGATTTTATTATCCTGAAAAAAAGTCTCCATTGACACAAAGCTCCAAAGTCTCAACTTTGGATGTTACAATTTTTGCGTATACACCAATGTATAAGGGGTAAATTTAAATTGTAAAAATTTGAAAAAGTAGCAGGTTTCCATAAGAGTAGGATAGTATACGAAGGATTTAAAAAAATAAATGGGTGAAAAAATAAAATTTTACGGAGTCAGTAGATTTTTGATTGATTCGGCACACTGTGGGGCGCAGGGAACAAATTGGCTAGTTTAATTGCTTTTTTATAGCCATATTCGGTTTTAGCTCCACCAAAAACCCCCATACTAGGGGGTCTACCCTCTGGTACATGATTTTTTTTTTGTGTGCCTGTGTAATAGTGCTATGGAGTTTTCAAGCTCGTTGACAACAACCAGTTCATTGTGTAATGTCTCAAATTGGACAAACTGGTCAACGCGCACCTCCAATTTGGTACTCTTTTGCTAGCAGGTTTCGTCTAGCTTACCTTAAAGAAATGGAAAGTTTCATAGATTTTGTTCTTGGCAATGGAAAAACATCAGTTCATGCCAAGGAAATTATGGCTGTTAGCAAAATAGACCAAGAATGGGAAAAAAAGTTGAAATTAATTGGAATTCTGACGAAATACCACCTTCATATCAATTTTATTTTATATTCAGGCGATTTTGAAAATATTTATTTAAATTATTAACTGAAAAAATTGTTTTAATGCGTTAAAGTTTTTTTACGCAATATTCTTTATATACTTTTATAAAAACTTATAATAAATCAATGACAAATTCAATTAACTAAACTTAGTAAAACAATTTAAAAGAATTATATACAATATGCTTAGGAAATTTTTTCCCAAGCATATCTTTATATAAAAATAATTGCTAATTTGCCTTAAATAATCATTTGTTTTTGTTTTTCCTTTTTTTATAAGCTTAAATTCAAAAAAAAATTTTAAATAAATATAAACATTTAGTTGTGGACATGTTGTGAACCTAATTTCGTTAAATTTCAGGACTCTAAAATTTGGGGCTTTATATCCCGAAAAATCGAAGTAAAGCAAGCAAAAGTTTAAGAGCTTTGACGTACTATCCAAGTGATCAAAACACTAAAAAGATCACAAAAAATAAAATTGGAAACAGCTTTAATATCGTAAAATCAGCGAAATTTCAGCGCCTGCACTGTGGCAACTTGATTTGCATTTAGATACGTATGCATTACGTTGAAAAACTATTTTATCCCCGCATGGCTATACCAGAGTACTATACTCTGGCTATACTATAATTTATTAATTAATTGGTTCAGAGTTTTTTTTTCATTAACTTTTTATGTTTTAGCTGTATATGGTGATTAAAGCAACTAGTGACCATAAAGTTTTCCCTATTAATGACCAAACCTTTTCTATAAGCATAACATAGTATTGATTAATTGGGGAGTGCTCATTAATTGGTACAGTTACCCAAGCAAAATAATATTTTAAAGAATTTTTTTGCTTGGAAATTCAATAAATAATAAATTGCTTGAATTTTCTATTAAAATGTATGTATCTTACTACCAAAAATATTTGAAAATTTATTGTCTGGCTGTCTGTCTGTGTGTTTTATCATCAGAGTCAAACCAATGAACGTAATTACATAAAATCGGTGCTAAAATAAAGAAAAAAAGTCTGCGGGTGACATAGGCTATACTTTTGAGACTCAGCTATCGTACTTTTGGAGATATAAATTTTTACTATATTTTTGGAAAAACTAAAATTTTTTCAAAATTTTGTTAAAATGTGAAATATCTACAAAATATGATAAAATTTTATGGTCACAATTGGTATTGCTTGATTTGTTAATAATGTACTCATATTTAAATTTTTATTCAAAACAGACGTTTCTATAAAAATTTGTAAAATTTTTTTGGAGTCGATTGAAAAAAATTTTTATTTAAAAAAAATTTTTATTTAAAAAAAAATTTGGTCAGCGGCTAGAAAGCACGTATTTCCCGGACATAGCGCGATTCGAAAATAATATGTGTTTCCTATCCACTAACGAAGAAAAATTACGTTTTGCCCCCTCAGAAAAAGTTTCTAGATAAGAACCTATTTATTAAACTTTGAAAAAGATTACGAATAAAAGTATAAAATATGTTTAGGAATTTTTGTCATTACTATGGGAGAGGAAATAAAAAGAAGCAAGTTTATTTTTATGCATAAAAGCCCGCTACGCAAACTGAAAGTATAAAATATTATCAAAAATGATTTTATTAGTAATAAAAACCTTTTGAAATATTTATTTAACACTAAACGCACCTGTAAAAAAAAAGAAATCATTTGTATGTTCTGTTTTGGTTCCACATCAGTTATTTTGGTACCCCTTTATACTCCGGAAATAAGTTTATGCGGACGCACCTTTGTTACACAGTAAATAAAATTATAAACATTTGACAAGTTCTCTACTTTAATGTTTTTAAATTTATAGCAGAATTAATTATTCTACACTACCATAAAATAAATTAAATAGAAGAATCTTTTTAATTTTGATTAAAATACACATTAAATTAGCATATAGAAATTTTCTAATATAATTATTGCAAAACTTTTTGTAATACTTTAAACAATTTTTTTAAATAATAGAAAATATTGATTTTTGCATGTAATTTTTTTAAATAATGTAATTATTAACTTTCTTTTCTCAGACCATTGTTTCCAATTATTATACATGAAAATTTTTATATTCTATGAATTTACTTATGCAAATTTTAATTAATGTAATTATAGCAATTAATTTTTTGCTTACAAATTGCCCATTAAGAGCATTATTATAATTTTTAAAATTTAATGCCTTTATTAACTATTAAAATTTTAGTAAAATAAATAATGCATTATAGCATATTAAATACCAAAGGCCCAAAAGTACCAGCGTGATTACTACACTAAAAAAAATTCCAGTTTCGTACATCGGAATTTTTTTTTCTGAACAGTGCCCACAAAATTAGGATTTCCGGAAGTCGAAATCGCGATTTCTCATCACTGAGCAAAAAAATCGTATACGACCCTAGACCATAAAAAAATAATGCCCCAAATCGCGGTCTACCATCCTCGGCTTCACCTCAGAAAGTAATTTACGTGCAATTTGAACCATATTCTTTATTTTACTGACCATGGATAATATTATACTATTTCTCGTTCCAGCGATTCCAAGGATTGGCTACCGGGATTCTGGTAAGGGCAACCAAAACTTTGGTAGCGGTAATCAGAATTCCGATAATGGTAAAAGAATTTTTTTTAGCATGTGTACTCGGCGTAGATGGGCACAAGTTATTCGTGTTCGCGTTAATGCCTAGAATTTTTCACCCACATTTTCTGCCTACTCAGACATAGAATGAGTGCCAAAAATTTCGTGCCAAATTTTATGCTCAGGAAGCTAATAAAATTTAATAAACTAATAAAAAACTACTTGCCAAAATTAAAATATTTTGACTGCACAAAAGATTTCAAAAATTTATAGGCATCTTTGATTCATCAAAACAAAAAGATAGAAGACAAAACTCCACCTGTTTTCACAACCTACCTGACGTGCGTACCGGTGAATATAATACTCTTATTCATTATCTTGCAAATAATAATTCTATATATCCATACGTTTTTTTAAGTCACGTGATTATGTTTATACACACGAAACATGCAATAATAATAATAATAAATAAAATTAAAAAAGCGACCCCATAGAAAACTCAACTTAACTTTATAAAACATGATATATGAGAAAGAAAGAGATAAATAAAAAATGTGGTGGGGACTTAAAAAAAAAGTAAAGGTAAGACAAAGAAACAAACCGTCAGAATCGAACGCGTTCACCGCTGGATCGCTTGCGCGCGTCCAGGAGTCACGCTCTCCGAAAGCGCAGTTTAACCGCACCCAACGTCGAGCTAGGAGGTTTCTTCGTTTTGCGCGGTCTTTATTTAATTTAAATTATTATTTAAATAATGTACTTTTATAATTTCAAAATCTGCATTTGATTAAAAACAAATATTTTTTATGAAATTTCTGTTGATAGTGAAAAAAATTTTTTTGTTATTGTGTTATCAAGTGTTGTTTGTTTAGTTTGTTTTTTTGTGTGCACCAGTGATCTATTAACATAAAATTATCACTGAAAAATGTTATTTTTTATGTAAAAAAATACATTCGATAGTGTTTACAAATAAAAAGATAAGCGCGCATCAAATATTAAACCTCTCCAATAAAAACGGCCGAACGTTATTTTCAAAAATTTAAAAATACATCAAAAAAATTGGAACATCGAAGATAATAATCATTGATAAAATTATTTAATTTTTGTACATATCATACGAAAAAAAAGTGATGTTATTATAGTAAATCTACAAATACAAGATAAGATTTTGTGTGTTAGTTATTTATCAGGTGAATGTACTAAATATAAGAGAATAATAACCAAGAAAAAATAAAAGTGAGAGGAATAAGAAGAAAAAAATGTAATAATTTTTTTATTAAAGAAAAAAAAATCACATGTAATAATAATTAAGAATATTACATATTAGGGTGTGCCGGTACATCAAAACTTGTAATGTAAGGCACTAAGATTGTTCTAAGAAGTGCATAACGCAATAAAAAAATTGCACGTTTTGAATAATAAAATAAAAAGTTTTTTTCTTTTTATGAGAATTTAGTAAAAAATATAAAACTTTTTACTGACGAAAGCTACTGGAAATTTTTATACATGAAATATTATAATTATAATCCTTTCTTGTGTGCTGGAAATCAACTCGTGGAATTAGATACCAATAAAATAACGAACGTACGAAAGTGAAGGAGGTAAAAAGGTGAAGAAGATAGAATAAAAATTATAAAAAAAAACGATCTTCAAGAGACAACCTAACCTGTTCTCATCGGTTGAGAAAAGACGCTTCTCGACAAGGTCATCAGCGACGATAGGTATTTTTTTACAGTGGATAGAAAGGTGGGTGTCGATATTACCAGTTTTTACATGAAAAAATTTACACATGAATGCGCGGTTTTTTATTTAAATTTCAATGGGATTTCTAAAAAAAAATTTATTTACTTTGAGAATGGAACTTTACTCAAAAATTTCTAATGCAGTTTATGAAATAGTAAGAAACACCTGAGTTTAGTGAAATGTTGAACTTTATAACGAAAAAATGGACTCTAAGGACAGTGAAATAAATGAGTTTCCAAGAAAACCACAGATATAAATAAAGTAAGAAGATAAAAATAGACAGGATGGCCTTAAAGTTCTGGATATTTACATGGTACCTGTGTACCTTAACACGAGTACCAGGAAATCCAATGGAAGACACGAGTGAATTATCATCGATATATTACACAGAACCAGGATACGCTAGTTCGAATTCAATCGAAACGGGGTACAAAGGATTAACGGAATTTACTGGTGGTAAAATAATAAAAGGTCGTAGAACTTTTGAAAGATCAAAAAGTCCATATATTTTAAGAGAAGATTTATTTATTGAAAAAGGAGCTGAATTATTTATTGAACCAGGGGTTGAAATTCGTTTTGCACCAATGATTGGTATTACTGTTCGAGGTGTTATTAATGCATTGGTAAGTTGTAATATTTTAACATTTTCAAAAATAAAATTAGCTGCGCTAAGTGGCGTTGCGTGTTTTGTTTTAATAAACAATAAATATAGAACGTGATGCAGAATAATTTTAAGTGCATTTTTGTTATATTTTTATTTCATAACAGTTATTTGTGTGAGTGGTTAGCAAATAAAAATATTTTGATTCATAATATTATAAATAATAATTTACTTTGATATACAATAATTTTAATGATTTGCATAAAATTATATCATAAATTGTTTTTTTAAATAAATTGAATGAGTCAACGAATATCGACTTATTGTTTTTAGCAGAGATTTAAATGAGTGTATCATTAAAAAATAACAATTTTTTGTTGAAAATTTTTTGATAATAAAAAAATGGAAAGAAACCGCTCAAAATGGGTGAATTTTTGGGAAAAATGCAAAATTAAGAGTTTAAACCTTGGCCTAAACAATTTAAATTTCACAAAATTTTATGGTATTCAGCAGCTAAATTTTAAAACTCTTAATATCATCTTCTAAATTAAATTTAATTAAATTTTCAAAATTTTAGTATAAGTGTCAAAAATTTTGAAATTAGCTGAATTGTCTCTACTATAAATTTTTATTGGAATATATGAGTATTAGGGTAGTTCACAAAAAAGTGCTCCAAAAATGCTCTTCCTGAAGTATGTTGAAGTTTCGGTTACAAAATGATCCCATATCAATTTTCAGCTCATTTAAGAACATTTCGGGGGTCGAACAAACCCAGGATAGCAAGCGGCTGACTAACACCGATAATTGGTTTGAACGAAGAAAATTCTTTTAAAAATTCGTTTGGGTCGTAAATTACAATCTACCTTTCATTCCCAATAAACCGCAATTTTTATCACCGATTCTACCATCACTATTAGTTAATAATTCAAATGCCTATTTTGGCCCAAAATAACCAACTTCAAAATTGCTGCTAAAATTGTAATTTTTGATGAAAATGAGTCTTATAGGTCTCAAAAATTTTATATAAGCTCTAAGTTTTGAAAAATCTTTTGCTCAATCCTTTTCGATTATTTGTTTAGCAGATATGATAATTTAAAATTAAAAATGTGATCCAAAAAATCTAAATGTTTTTGGATTTTTGCCATTTTTGATTATTAATTGAAATTAGCTGCCACTTACCAAAAAAATAAGACTCCCAAAGTTGTAGCTCATTTAATCACGTATCAATACATAAAATACCAAATAAAATACATAAAATTAAAAATATATTGGCTCTTACGGTGAAAAATTTTATTAGGACCCATGTCAAGAGCCATGTACTTTTTAATGGCCACTGAGGAGTGATTAAATGAGTGATACAACTTTAGGAATCTTATTTTTTTGGTAAATGACAGCTAATTTTACCCAGTAATAAAATATTCAAGCAATTTTTTAAAATAGCTGCCAGGCTAATGCAACAATTTGTGATTTTCGTTTTAATTAGACATAATAATGACTTAATTTTATCGAAAGCTAAAATAAAAAAATGTGAAATAATTAATATTAAAATTAATGAATCGTAATTTATGAAAAAAGAAAACATTGCATAATAATAATAAAAAGTTCATATAAATTATAAATTTATTTACAAATAATTTTTTTATTAAAGTTTAATGCACCTTTCACGTGTAACTTAATATTTTTTTTTTTAAGAAAAAAAAACACTCATCAGCGAGTTGCACTATTCTTATTCCTTACTTTCATTTTAACTGCTTCGAGCAATAATAATTTTATTAGTTCAAGCATAAAAGTATGATAAATAATTTATTTATATGCATTGTAAATTTAATTAAGAATATTCTTGTTGTTGTATCACGTGAGTTTGATATGGTTTATGAAAATGAAAAATTGAATTAATATGATTTTAATTATAAAAAAAAAAAGTATTTTCAAGAATAATTAATTTGTGTAAATTTCTTTGAATAATGGCGTGTTTTAACGGATATTTTTTACAGTGTATAAACAATTACTTATGTAAAAATTGAAGAAAACTTATTATTATTATTATTTAAGGTATAAACTTAGAAAAGTTTTTTTTATTGTCAAAAGTACCGTACTTATTACTGCACTAATTACAAGATAAATCGAGTATAATTTACTTTGTAAACGAAAGTCTTATGATGATGTTAGTGTGTATGTATGATGAGCTGTCTGATGTTCACATTTAGTTCAAGCATATTGTCTTATATTATTATAGTAAATTATCTTTAAAAAAAATAATATTTTTTTTTTTGTTATTCACCATAAAATTATTACAGTAAACAGAATTATTATATTTAAAAAGTTCTATGCCTATTATTCTGATAAAATTATCAAGAACATTGTTTTATTTTTTTTCAATTTTAGCATAATTTTGACCTCAAAATCTTTTATTAACTAATTTAAATTTTTTAATTTTATCTTGAAATTAGATATTTTAAATAACCTACATTAAATTTAAAAAAATAAGTTTTTGTGAAGAATTGGCAAAGTAGGCTGGAAAAATAGGCTGAAAATAGAGCTACAGTTCTTTGCAAGGTTTTTTTGGTATAAATGGTAAATTTTTTTAAAAGTTTTTAAACTTTACAATTATGCTGGTTTAAGATTACCTTGTCTACTCGCTTGTCTAGCAAAATATAATGCATACACTTGGCAGTGGCTCAGTCTGAAACTTCAAAAATTATTCAAAAAAGTAAAGTGATCAAAGTTATCTAAAGCTAAAGATTGAAAACTATTAAGACTACAGCAAAACCTAATTGAATTACACCCAAATAAAATCTCATTTCTAGTGCTCATATTTTTCATAATGGATATGAATTTATTAAGTCATGAGTTTCTAAAATAATTCATAACTTGTATCTATCTCTTTGAGGCTTTTTCAAAATGAGAGATATTTGGATATTGATTACTGGATGAGTATCAAAAGGAGACAAAGTATAAGGATATTACTAAAAGCTAAGTTGATTATTGATTTTCAATATCTAGAGAATTTCAAATATTTGATAGTTGAGTAGAATAAATCAGTTATACATTTAATAAAACATAAATGGATTCTTTGCAATTTCCAAGATCTAAATTCCTCTGGACCTTTCTACGTTAGATAAGAATTCAAGTAAAGTTTTGAATACTTTATCTTTAACAGAATTTACAGAAGATAGAGAAAATGGATTACTGGTGTTTATTTTGTGAAGAAATTGAGGAAGTTCTAAATAGGAAGATTGAGATAAGTTTTTTCTTGAAAAATGATTAATTAATTTAAATACAGTCAAACATTATTCAGGAAAGAAATCCAAAGGAATCAAATATACGCAAAACCAAATTTAATGTAAAAAATAAATAATTTTAACTCGATTGCAAAAACAGTAGATATGTTTTTTATAACAATGCATTTTATTTGTTTAAACTAAGTAACAACTTTTCTGTAAGCGTTTAATCGATATAGATTTTTATTTTACCTCCATCTTGCATAAACTCTCACTTATTGCAACATCTAGAATCAATGTTGTATTGGTACTTATATATATTTATAACATTGTAAAAACCACGTGTTCTTATATGTATAAGTAAACAACATATTTGCAAGAATGTTCTTTGTTCATTCAGGAGTTTATAATATTGGAGAATCGTGCATAATAAAAATTGAGAAGATATCTTAAAAATATATAAAAAAAAAAATATTAAAAAAGAGAAAGGATATTTTTATTTGAAAAAAAAATTTTTTTAACGTTTTTCTTTAATACTTGCAAACATCAAATTTTTATATGCATAAATTTTTGTTTGCAGCTGCATACTGCTACTATAATACTAATACTTCTGTTATACTTTTTTTTTGCAATAATTATAATAAGACAGGAAATAATATGAATTCAAAGACTGGAAAGTTTAAAATTTTCTGTAATACATTTTTTTTCTTCTTCCTTATGTGTAAATGACTTTGGAATTTTAGTGCTTAAGGCACTCATTTTTTCTAATGTTGTGGTCTAAAAATAAAATTGTTAACAATTTTAAGTGCATTAAAAATATTTTAAATTAATGATTTATTATTCGTAAGCATATTGAATTGCAAGAAAATATTATAATTTTATAACCTCAAGAATTGAGATGTATTTTGTAATTATCGAGGAATGAATCATACGAAACAATTTTACGTTTTTTTTCCTCTACACTACTAATGTCATTTGAAGCAGTGAATCACCTTTTTTCAAAAGATAATTTTCTGTGTTTTTGAAATTTTGATAAGTACATTTACTCGAGTATTCAATTCACACACTTTTTCTTAGACTGAACTGTACGAGTTTTCTGCTTTTGATATTTATTTTTTATGATCCACATGTAATTAAAGGAATGAATGAATGAAAAAAAAAATAACACGAAGGTCATTCAAATTAAATGCATCAATTATACAAAACAGGATTTCATTATTAGAGCCATATAAATACAAGTATAAATATAGAAGTATTCGCAGTATAACGCATATTGACTCGTTTTTTGAGTTTATATATTCCTTGATTGTTGTTTCTTTTACGTCTCGTATAGATTTAATAGTTGTGTAAATGAAAAATCGACTTTTCCAGAGCGAAGATGTTTTTTGTAAATATTGTTCCCAACACTTGTTCTGCGAGACAAATTATTTTCTAATTATAGATTTTTTTTTTTTCTGAATAACTCAATAAGATTAATATAAAGTTTTATGATCAACCTCGTGATCAACTTAAATATTTATATTGAAAGTGTTTTTCTCAACATATATGGAAAAGTGTTGTACTTACAAATACATTTTCTGAAACAAAATAGCAAATATCAAAACAGGAGACACTTCTTTTGGACTTGAAGAAATGCACATTTTAGTCTTATCTCAGCAATGAGAAAATATTTGAGAAAATGTGAAAAGATCGAAGTATAGAAAATAATTTATTTAAGCCCATGTTGCTAGTTCACAATTTTTATATCCTTTTTTTTCTTACCTTTTTTATATTTATTTCTAAGTCTATTATATCGTCCACAAGGTTACTAATTAGTCATATGAGTTACCTAGTGCACTGCATTTCAGAGGAAAGTCTGGAAACCAACAAGTGATATCTTAGTTAAATATTCTATTATTTTTGAAGAATATTATATTCTCTTCAAACACAAGCGAAAAAAAAGAGAATAATAAAATAAGTGTAAGCCAAGTCTGGCTTAGTCCTCGCTGACAAGCTTAAAATTACCTTGAAAATTACATATATCAGATTTAGACCATATACTTTCATTGCTACATGGGATTTAGGTTTGCTATCGCTTTTGGACTACAAGATCAATGGGTTATGATCATTTATTTGGTCTATAAAATAAAGGCACAGTTGATAAAAACCGAGACCAAAACGAGAGTAGGATTAAGAAAACCATATAGAACAAATAGACCTTGATCTAGATCAATCTGTTACAGTTCCTCTCAGATCTGTTATTGATCTATTATAAAAATTTAAAATTCAAGGAACTTTTAAATCGCTCAATTTCTTAGCATTTAACAATATAGGTATGTTTATGGGCTAATAAAATTAAATAAAAGGCTAAAACTATAAAAAAATATTAAAATTTTAGTAATTAAGTTTTTCTAACATTACATACATTATGCAGTTTATAATACGATGATTAATACCTATTGTAAATGAAGTTTCAATTATACATTCAAACGTATTATATTAATTTATGTCTGTATGAATGAAAAGATACACATATATATATATATAATTTATTTCTATAGAATATGCTTACGTAATTACTTGACCTCATAATTTTTATATGATAAACTGTTTTTATGTAGGTATATTACTCTAAAATGCTGAAAAACATTAAAGTTATAGGTAATGTTTAATTCATTTAATATATATATATACCTAATATTTTATTTATTGATAAGTCTTATCTTTAAAAAATACTTTATTCAAAGATAATTTCATACTTGCATTAATTTTATACCTACATTTTATTTAATTGATTATAAGCTGTTTCATTAATATTATCATCAATTTTATTTTTTGAAGGGTTTCAAGATTATCTCTTGAAATATTGATTTAAATTTCTTGAAAAAATGCAATAATTTTAACAATTATAAGTATATGTTAAGGAAATCTCGATCTTAAACATTACAATTGCAATTTCCTATAAATTACAAATGAATCATCTCATCCGGTTCATCAGCTTATGATTCACTAATATACACATTATTTTTACTTAACACCCTCATTCACTTAGTTTTTTTTTTCTTTTTATTAAACTTTATTATACAACAACGATTTCTCCATTAACGATAAAAAATCAATCCTTTCTTTTTCATTATAATTATTATTTTCTGACATAGCGGTTTTATTTACTTTTTTATATTGTTCTTAGTTCTTGTAATTCATGCTGGCAATAAGTTATCCAATAAATTCTATCAAAGACGGCGTGGTTCTTTGACCAAAATTTTTTATAATAACACTAATAATAAAAAATTATTTTAATTATTTTATTATGCAATCAGAACACATTTGTAACATTTGTAGTAGCTGTTTATTTTGCTTGATACTTAAAAATGAATCATCATAAAATAATTTGGCACACAAGGTGATGTATCAAAGATGATATATACACTCGCTGACAAAAAAAATTGCACTAACCGATGTAAAGCTTTTTACTTAAATTTAGTTAAATGTAGCAGCATTATTTGGAACTCCTAATCTAAGATAGAGGTTTTAAGCCCAAAAGAGCTATTGGAGTAAGCAGTGGAAATCTGATATATTTTTTTACAATAAAAAATTGATCCATAACCATATTGTGTAATTTGGTGATCCAAATGTAGTGAAGCTTTTCTAATTTTTCAATTATTCAAATTTTGTCCAGCAGAAGCCCAACTACGAAAAAATATTATGTGCAGGTTTAACCATTATAATTATTTTACAAAAAATCTTTTTTAGTGTCAATGCTTTGGTCAAAACTTTAAAACACTTCTGATGTACAACGTACCTGGAATGAAAACATTGTTCTAATTTTATTAAAATTCCATAATTGACCAATTGTACAAATATTTCGTTTAAATAATTATTTACGAAGCTGCAAAAATAAAATTACCATTCAGGTATCAAATTTCAACCGACATTCCTCATTTTAATATTCTTTGGTTTTATAATTATAGTTGTACGATAATAAGCATATTATGCTCTTTGCATATTTATTATGTTTACCTAGATGTTTTTTTTCTCATAGAGAGGTTTCATTTATTTCAAAATTTTTATTCTTAATTGCAGTTTACATAATTAATTTGGGAAAAAGCCTATTTTATTAATGTTAAAAAAAGTTTCTGCATGAGTTTATTTATAAATGAATCAAGTTAAAAAGGGATTCATACCAAAGAAGTACGTGAAAAAAATATTTCTTTTGAATCTGCTATTTCATTCATTAATATCATTCGCACTGTAATGTCACATCTCGTGTTACAAAAAAAAAATATGATCTTAAACACGATGTATACTGGTAATTTAATTCTATTCATTCATTATATTTTTCCTTCTTTAATATACTTGAACTATGTCTAATGCTTGCTTCTTAGAATAGTATATTTTCTTACTTCCTGATTCTTATTTTTTATCACTTATAAATATTGCAGCTTTATGTGCTTTTGGGTGGGTAGATAAATCGATCAATGTGATTGTACTGCATTGTTTGTGACTTATCCTGGCTGTATATTAATATAGCAATTTAAATTCAATTTTCAATTTGTTCAATTGACTACCAACCACGAAGAAATAAACTTTAAAAATCTATATGCAACCCGATGTACAAAAGTCCTTAAATTTTTCTACAATAAAATAAATTTTAACCATAAAATGTTTTGGCAAAATTATGTTGCAATGATTAATGTATAACAATATAATAATACCTTGTTAATTATAGACCCAACTATCTTACGATCGAAATATTACAATCCCGGACGAGCCCCCAATTTTGGAGGAATGGTTAGTGTATAACAAAATAATACCACCTTTTTTGTCGAATCATTTATTTATTTATTTGTTTCAAATCAAAAAGTTGTATTTGTGTTTTCGATGGCATATTGAGTGAGGGTTTTGATATTTTTAGCTGAGGTAGGAGGTCCTTAAAATTGTTAGATAAGAGTTGAAAAATTTAATAGCTTTATATTTACTACTTTTCTTAGCTATTTCTTTATTATGGTCAGGTGAATGAATAATTCTATGTCTTGTTATGTAGTTGCTTTCTTATAATGTCTGTCCAATGTCTAATAATGTCTTTAAGGTGGCAGCCTCAATTAAAGAAAAAAAAAGGCGTCTTTTTCTGGATAGGTTTCGATAATTGAAATAATTTTTTCAAAATTGGCACTTTATTAGATTATAAGTTGCTAAACATTATTTTTCCAAAATGGCGCCGAATACAGGTACTCAAAATTAGGCCTTACTTTTCATTGTGTACACGATTACAGTTTCCAACTTGTTCGGAAACATACCAAATAAAATTTTTTATATTTGTAAAACATTTTTCTTCTGGATTGATGGATTCCAATTTCGGAAAATGGAAAATTGTGAAAATTATTTAATTTTTTTCTAAAATTGCAAATTTTTTTACATGTTTTTTTGAAGAAAAAAAAATTGACATTTTTGGAAAAATCATTCTATCAATCAAGAAGATAATTGTATTTTAAAAGTGTAGCCAAAAAATTAGGAAGATATCTTAATTATTTTTTGAGTCATCGTGTACACAAATTCGAAAAATGTTGTTTCGAGAAAAACGCGTTTAAAGTTTAGAATACTGTATATTTACGTTTTTCGCGGTGTCTCGCTTAATCTTCTTTAACGTCCTTATTATTCAAGATATCATTATAAAATTTTTCCATATTCTTAAGATGTTTTAGAAACCAAAAAAACAAAAAATTGATTTTTTTTCCCTACAATTGAGGCTGCAACCTTAAATTTTGATAATTATAAGTTATTTCCTTGATTGTATATAAGTCTGTTTTAGATTAATTAGTTCAATATCAGATTTTAGCAGATATATAACTTTTAATTGTAGATTTAATATTTGTTTTAAACAGTTATAAAACTGCCAACACAAAGAATATAATTATTGAATTATGTACCAAATTTCAATTTTTAGGTCAAAAGTCTTTGAAAAACTGTAAGTAGCAAAATTTGCTTAACACAGTTTTGACCTAAAAATTGAAATTTGGTCAATAAAAATGATTTTTTTCTTGAAGAAATTAATTGCCAGGGAAAAATTAATCGATTAAAAAAAAATTATCATTTTACGATGAAAATCAAGCGAGTAATGCATGTTTAAAGTTCAGAAACAGGCTTTTTTCAATAAAATTTCAATCTTTTTTAAGACAAATTTGAGCAAAATCTTAAATTGACGATAAATTGGCTAAGTTTCATCAGAAAAAGAAAAGTTTTTTTTCTTCTGGAGTGGCTTTTCCCTGGCAATCAGATTTTCTTATCTATTTTTAAAAATTTTATTTACCTAAAAAGTTATTTTGAAAATTTGGGGTAGCTCAGATACGAAAAACACGGTTTTTGGCATAGAAGTGAAAAATTCTTTTTGGCACCTATCACCGAATCCTTGTTCACGACTTTTTTTGACTTTCTGATGGTTCAAACTTCACGAAAACAAGGGTCGTTCCGATGTGCCCTCAAAATAAAATTACGATTCCAGGCTCAAATTAAGTAGCACTTTTAAAATAGATGCTCATATACATGGGTGTATAGTATACATTTTTATATATTTTCGGTTCAAAATTCTCTAATGAATCTTTAATGATAATGAAAATTCTCAGATGCCTAATATCTAGGTGGATTCCAGGCTACATCCCATTCCAACATTCATATGGTGTGGCACCAGGTCTACTTTTAATTAATACTCGATTCTTAACATATTTACTTGAATTTCTTTTAATAGAGCTGTATATTGAAATGAAATAATTTTTTAATTAATACATTTATTGTCAATTTATTGTACCTTGTAATTTTCTAAATTTAGCTGTCAATTTGTCATATTGTTTTATTCTAAGCAGATAACTCGGTGCAAATAGAAAAGTAGTTTATACAATAGTCAAAACAATACTATAGTTATATTAAAGATAATTTACTTATTTAGATGTCTAATCGCGAATTCAAGAAAGATAGTTTTCTATAGAAATGTTAGTACATTAAATTATTTTATTTTTCTTATACATTGCATGAAAATCTAACGTTTCTTTCACTTTTTTCTATATATTCAAGTTCGACGTAAAATTGAACGGGTAACCGCACAAAGCACAAGAGCAAAACGTAGGCGTCTGGGAAAGGACGAGTTCATTCCCTTCTTCTACTGTATAAAATACAACGCTTTTAACATTATATTACATTTTTTTTATTTTTTATATTCTCACCGTTGCACGCAAACGGCATTAACGTTAAAACTAGCAAACTAGACAATATAACGTGAATAACTGACATTTGTTTTATTTTTTATTAATTATTATTAACTCTGTATTTTGAAGGTTCGCTTGTTTGAATAAAAATTTTACCATTTTTTAACATAATTTATCGCAAAAGCATAGAATTTTTCGAGTAAATTTTTGAACATATACTTAAATGCTTTCTACACGTGAAAATTTTGTCTAAATAATCCACAACTTTATATTTCGTCGTATTCACCTTGACTCTGCAACTTAAATGTGATCTTTTTCTAAAACTAAACCTTGATTATTTAAGCATAATAATTAAAAATATAGTAAAATTTATGTTTTATATTATTTTTAAAATAACTTGACGATTGAAATTAAAAAAAAATTTAATTTTGAAAAATTTAATGATTTTGCAAATTACTGCGGATTCCATAAAAACTTTTTGTTCATATTGCAAAAAATTAAACTATAAACTCAGTTTTTAAATTAAAAATGTCGTAAATGACCTTATACACCAAAAGTATACCATAAAATAAATCATTTATTTGTATAGTAAAATGAAAATATTATTAAAATATACTTATAACAATAAACTCATTTTCCATCAAACGCATAAAATAAACATAATAACGTCTCCGTTCTCCATCATAATCATCATGACATGCACTATGTACTTTTTTATCTAATGTATCTATAACCTCGTGCATTATTATGTTTTGAATATATTAAAAAAGAGTATTATAGAGTTTTTCCATAAAGATTTTTCACAAATATGCGTGTATACGTGACTTGTAGGTCTCTCGTCAAACGTCAAACCTAAACAATTTTTTTTTTTCATATGTGGATATTTGTAAAATGTGTCATTGAAAATAAAACACAAGTATGTATAACAAACTTTAATATGTATAAAATTATTATTACATAAATTTCAATTTCATAAATATTTTTACTTTATTCACGATGTTTTGACGTTGTTAAATTAAAACGTGATATTTACTTTTTTTTTAATAAAACGTTTATATTATGTTGCAAAAAATACTGAGGTTTTGTACTTTATCAGTGTATTTACAAAAAATAATAATAACATTTTAAAAATAAATACTTTTTCCTTTTTAAGAAATTTATTGTTCAGGGAAATTAAAGATGACTTTATTACAAAATTTGAAAGTACATTTCAGTTTGCACAAGTTGTATAACTGTATTTAATGTTTGATTAGCGTTTATCTACCTTAAGAAGTCAAAAAGTGGATTCTTTCAAGAAGAGAGATCCAGAATAAAATTATAACTAGTTTGTGTGTTCACACAACCAACCATCATGGAACATGTTCACTCATAACAGTAATAAATCCAAAAACCGAATTTACAATAAATCCCGAAATATAAATTATCCTAGGTCCAGAAACCTAAAGTATCTCAAGTTCTTATCAGGGCCTGATCAGGCTCTGGCTCCCGCACTTCAAATTATTTTAAGTCCCTAAATCGAAAATATTTTAAGTCCATTTGACTCCTCCCCTAAAATGTCACTTTTTCACCTCCCCCCCAGCTAACCCAAACTTTTTCAAATACCCCATCCAATGAACTAGTCAAAACGCCAGCAATGCTAAATGCATCCAAAAATTTTATCAGCATGAGAATGGGTCCACCTTAGTGAAACGTATGTATTTTTGGTCACTGAAAACGATTTTTTATCCATTTTCGGATAGCCAGTTTAGAGTAATGAACGCTATATTATAAAAAACCTATAACCGGTTTGTGTAAACACAACCTAAATTCATGGAACATGTTTACTTCCAGCTGAGGACTAGGTATAATACAAATGCTACTCAACATTACAATACAATTTTCTGTTTTTATAATTTGTAATTATCACCTCACTAGCTGTTAAGATTCTAAACCTAAACTATTTTGATTCCCTAAACCTGAATTATTCCAAGTCTCTAAGCCTAGATTTTTTAATGTCCCTAAATTGAAATTATTCTAAGTCTTATTTGACCCCCCCCCCCTTAAATAGGACAAATTTGACCACCCCCCTTAAATAGGACATATTTGACCCCCCCCCCCCTTAATTTTTTAAGTTCTGAAGTACCCCCTCCCTATAAACATGTTCCATGTTAAAATTAGCAAAAAATTACTAACATAGGTAAATTCTTGAAAACAACGGCTGATTTAGCTAATTTTCGGTAACCAACTAAGGTTTTCAGAGTTTAAAAATCAAAATGGTGAACTCAAAATGGCGTACTCCTAACCTAGAAAAGGCGATTTTTGCTGTTTTAAGCATTTTTACGTTGTCTTGTAAGTTTTTCGGACTAGTTGTCACGATTTTGAGGTCATATTATTAATTATAAAAATAGCGGGTTAAAACTTTTGGATTCCTAACCTCATAATCAGCAAATGCTATATTAAGCATTTTATCATTTTGCATTATAAGTTTTTGGGATCCGTGATCACAAACCTGAGGTCAGATTTTTAATAATCAGATAATTAAAAATATGACCTCAGAATCGTCATAAATGGTTCAAAAAACAAGGTAAATATGCATGCTTAAAATAGCATAAATCGCTATTTCTGAGGTTAGAAATACGCCATTTTCAGTCTGCCATTTTGATTTTTAAAAATCTGTATTCAAAATCGTGATCAGCGACCCCGAAAACCTTGCTGAGGTACAAAAAATAGGTTCAATTAGTAATTGTTTTCAAGAATTTACTTTGCCAATTTATCTTGACAATATTTTACCCATTTTTTATGATACTAGACTATAGCGGGCTCACGTTGTTCGCCCGCATTATAATTTCCCCTTCGCTTTATTAAAAAAAATATCAAAAAAATATAAGTTATAATCTATAAAACCTATAAAGAAAATAGAAAAATTCAAATTTGCAAACAAGCAATTTGATTGGTCTTTATACTGTCCACAAGATGGCAGCCCCCATAAAGCCCATCAATTTTTATATAATAGATAGCGTTCATTAATCAAAACTGGCCATCCGAAAATGAATGAAACTTTCGAAATCGGTTTCAATGACCAAAAATACATTCGCTTCACTGAGGTGGATCCATTTTCGTGCTGATAACATTTTTGGATGCATTTAACATTGCATGCGCCTTGACTAAACATGTTCCATGTTAATAAAAAAAATTAAGAAGGAACTGCTATAATTAAGGTTTTCGGATGTATTGACTACAAGATGAGGGCGGTTTTATGGGCGAAGGAAGCACGAATTTGGACTTTCTTTGAGGTATTTAGGATGTTAAAAATATAGCCAGAGCTCGGAAATTATTTAACTAGCAAAGTATGGTGGGGGGGTTAAATTTGTCAAAATTAAGGGCGGGGGGGGGCTCAAGTACTTTAAGTAGGTACTTAAAATAATTTCGATTTAGGGACTTGGAATAATTTTGATTTCGGGATCTAGAATAATACGCGTTTAGGGAATCAGAATAGTTTGGGTTTAGAATCACCTACACTGTAAATAAATCTAGAATTTACCTTTAAAGATAATAAAAATATTCGGAAAGACCATACCTAACTTTAACTGTAATATTTACTCCTGTATTTACTCGTGTATTTACTAGTTCTAGTTTAAATATTACATTGTTTATTACTGTTTGGTGAAAATTAAAAATTACAAAACCGGCGAATTGTATTGTAATGTTGCGTAACATTTGCATTCTACCTAGTTCTCACCTGTAAGTAAACATGTTCCATGCATTTTGGTTGTGTTTACACAAACCATTTATAAGTTTTTTCATAACTTTTCAAATGCCACTGCTTAGGTTAGATTTGGTTTTGGGCCAAATCACTTTTCTTATCCGGAAATAGTCTTTGCCCAGAATGTTTTATGTAGTTTTTTTGTAGTTTTTTTGGTATTTATTATTATTGTTAACTGGGAAAGTGGTTAGTATTAGATGAAAATGTAGGATAAACTACTAAATGTAGTCTAAAGTTGCATTCTGAGTTGAAGGCAACAACTGAATTCAAAGGTTTAGTTATAGCAACTTACATTTCGTACCTTGGTAAACAAATAGCTATCTACGAACATGAGCAACAAGTAACTCATAGACTTTGAAAAAGTTGTTTATGTAATGCGAATATAGATTGTAGTGTTGAAAAGATTATATATATTATCTGTTGAATACAAAGTAACATTAAAAAGTAAACAATACTCTTCTTTATTTTGTTATTTATTTCTACCTTTGTACAACTAGCCGAGCCAAGCAAAGCATGATTTTATTTTATATTTTCCCAAGTAGCACATTATGAATTATTAGCATGTCTCAATGCGCTTCGTTTAACGCTTTTTTCTCTATATTTTATTTTTCTTTTGACTCATAATACGCCATTATAATTATTTGTTACAATAGTTAATTTAATTCTATTTTTGGAATTCTAATTTCTATTTTATTTAATTTTTTATACGAAAAAAAAAGATCCACTTTCGAATTTTCTAAAACAAAAAAAATTTTATTGCATGCAGTAACACTTTTTCTTGTTCTTTTAATTTATAAAAGTTGAAAAATTAGAGCTTATTAATTCAATTAAAGTGAAAAAACTATAACGCGTAGTATTTAATTTTGTAATTCTAAACAATTGAAAAAGTATGATCGTTCAATCGATTAACTTTGATATGCAACTGTAAATTTTAATTAGGTTATAATTTTACACTTAATTATTAAGAAGGATTAGACTAATTATTATTTAAAAATGAAATTGTTAAAATAATAGTGTGTGAGTAATATGCCAACTTTTCTTAACGGATGAAATTTTACTTTGAATTTTCAAGCTCTGTCGTCATTTTCAGTTACAAAAATAAAGTAACATGGTAATTACTGAAAACCGTTAATAGATTTATGTTAAATTGCCAATTTTACTTTACGCTGCACTGCACGTAAAAAAATTAATGGATTAAGCAAAAATTTATACAAACTTGTTGCGCACAGTTAGATAGTATGATTCAAAAATTTTTTTAAACTTTTCTACTTTTAGACCAAACGCGGGAAAATGACCTGCGTGCATGCTGGGTTCATAAAGAAGAGACCATAACAATTTAAGTTTCTTGGTATGCTGATCACGAATTTTTCGATACTTTTTCCGGAAAATGGTCACGTTTTCCAATATAACCTAATTTCAGTAATTTTTTGAAATTTTTTTTAATGTTTTGAGTTCTTGTAAAAAAATTAAATTATCCTAACCCCTGGTAATCAGGCTGACAAATATATTTTTTGGTTCTTAGATAACGGAGAAAAATTTTCGGTTGTTACGCTATAACCCATTTTAGGATATTTTGGCCATTATTATAGTGATCAGAGTACGTATAATTTATGTCAATTGTTTTCTGGTACGTCTATTACAAAAATATTGGTATTCTTGCCAGAAAATATTCAGATTTTTCCTTTATTTCCCCATTATCGCTTCTGAACTTTCTTTTTCTTTTTTTTTAAACCATACGTGTATTTTTAGCCTTTTATCATTAAATATATTGTTTCTTATTTCTCTTCAAGATACATAAAATTTGGGTTTGGGCAGGTTTGGGTTTCACTCGGGTTTCACCAAATTTTTATTATTTTTTAAAAATAGATAATTTAGAATAATGTAATTTGGAGTTATGCCTATAAAATTGTTACCAGCAGCCCTAAAATGTATTTATGGAATTTAGTGAGAAAAACAAATTTAAAAAAACTAAAAATATTCGAAAAATATGAAGCATATTTCTATTTTTAATACTATACTTTTTGGTGTTTATCTTGTTAAAGGATATCCTTTTTACAAATTGTATATTTACACGTTAATTACAAACCAATTAATAATATTTATTTTTTGTTTAAAAAACTGTATTTAAAAATCAATATAAACAAATGATCGTAATAATGATACTCTAACGGTATTATTAAAAAAAAAGAAATAAGAATTGATTTAATAGACCATTCTGCTAACCTAGATCACGCAGTAAAATATATATAAAAAAAAAACTATTTGTTCTTATTCACATCGATTTCAATTGTTTACCTTCCTATAATGAAAAAAAAATCTCATAGTTCTTTCTTTTATTTTCTTTGTTTTTAACCAATGACAATAATTAGACAAAATTTTAGACTTTTGACTTTTAAATTGGGTAAAAATGGAGTTGAAAAAGGTTAAGATCACGTTTTGCCAAATGCAGTGAAATCATAATATTCACTTAATGGTAGGTGGATAAACTCCAGATAAGCCACGTACCGTAATATATCCATAATCTTATGTTTGCATAAGAAGTAAACTCGCAGTTTGGCATGGTTTCTGCATAAAAATACAGATTTATACCGCTATATAAATGAAAGATCATTTGGTAAGATAATCGAGCTCTGTTTATCTCGTAATTCATAGCAAGCTAGTCTATGAAAAATAATATAAATCATATAAAAATTTATGATAATCGAATATAAAATATAAAAAGGCTATTGACCTAAAATTTCAAAGCGTAATCGTCTTCATTATTAAAGTATAATGCGATTGTAATAAAAAAAGATTGTAATTTTGTAAAATTATTATCTATGTTAATCTTCGGTTTATTAATATTAGATATATGAAAGCTGAGATTATTATTAAAAATTCTTGTTCTCTTCGAAAGTAGTCGTAACTCTTTAATGTCTCGTGTAACGTCTCGTATTATTATTATTAATATATAGACCGGTATTATTTGCTTCCGTTCTTATCACAATTATATATGGGATATGAATCATTTAATAAACAATTGTTTCTTTATGTTTTAAAATTCAAAATTACTATCGTATTCTACACACAAGAACAATAGAATTCTTTCTCTTATCTGAAAAGTATAAAATATTGAAAATTTAGTTAAGGACGAAATCCTGTTTTTAATAAATAAGGGGCATTCTATGTTCATATTGATTAAACGTCTCTGAAAGAAAAGGTAAACGACTTACCTACAACTCAGAGAGGTCAAAGCACTATATACCATTATATTATTATACCAGCTCCTTCGTGTATATTTTTCAACAAACCCTTTTTACTATGATTCCTATCTTTATATTATACGCTTTTTATCCTTTCGTTTCTCTTCAAATCATTTTCTTTCATTTCTCTTCAAATCATTTTTTTAATTATCACTTTTTAACCATAATTCATTAATGCGCGAGTTAATGCAGGATAATTCATCACTTTTTGATTTATTCAACTGATACACGCTTTTCGTTGAAAAAGGATTGTAAAAAAGGTTTGCTCAAAATAAAAACCGTTATTATAATTGTAAATATTTTAAATTAAAAAGATAGTAGATTTTTTAACAAGATGTACAAAGATGGTTTCAAAGATGGTCTTTTTACAAATGTAAAAAAAAAATTTCGGAATCAAAAAAATTCTGTTATATTATTGAATAGTCCCTAAATCAGAATTATTCCAAGTCCCTGAACCTGAATTATTCCAAGTCCCTAAATAGATATTATTCTAAGTTCATAAACCTGTATTATCCTAAATACTTTAGCTCAGATTTTTCAAAGTCTCCTAATTATTCTAAGTCTCATTTGATCCCCCCTCTCCTTAAATAGGACAAATTTGACCCCCCCCCTTAAATTTTAGGTTATGAAGTACCCCCTCCCTATAAACATGTTCCATGTTAAAAATTAATTATCAGATTCGAGATATCCGGTAAAAACCATATTTTCAGATATTTGTACTTCTATAGAAATAAATGAGAAATGAGGTATTAAATGCAAATTTTAAAAAAAAGTACTAGTATTTGAAAAAAAAATTTGATGTTAATACCATAATAGTTGTGAACTAACACTGGAACATACATAAATATTTACATTCATAAACGCGCACACACACACACACACTAACACACATACACTCATACATATTTTTTTTTAAAACCGGTTTTTTAGCTTCTTGGGGTCTTAAAATGTACTTATATGCAAAAAAATACAAAATCGAAATCTTACCAAATTTTGTTTGTCAAAAGCAACCATCCTATCTTCGTAATTTGACAAGATAGGTGCCTAGTCAAAGGTTTAGCCTTTAGAATTTCCGTACAAGACAATTCTACTTACTTGTTTCTGGTAAATATTTCTGTCAATGTTGACTTCCAAGAATCACCAAAACTCTGATATGAATAAACGTGGTGGCACATGTCATTATTGGTGTCTCCCGACTTCACTGAAAATTCGTATGAAGGTCAAATAATAAAAAATTGTACCTCAAGCCTAAAATCAGTTTGCTCTGTTTTCATATTTCAAATTCAAAAATGAAAGGTTTTAGTTAAGTTTTTTCAAACTTTTTTTTGTATAAGCCATAAATTTTTTCTCTCTCTGTGAATAATATAAATTTCTACGTGATAAATCATAGGAACAAAGGAACTTAAATAGTTATCTGTAAACAATGTGCGATTGTTGCTTTTCAAGTTACTAAAATTGCATACCAAGATTATAAAAAATGTATTGCGTGTATTTACGTAAAAAAGCCAAAATTGTGTTTTAAATTACTAGATAATTTACTACCTACAAAAATATAATATGGCTTTATAAAGTAAGCATTTTTTTTAGAACTAAGAGAACAAAGGTTCTTGTCGAATAATTTTAGCCGTCAACAAGAATAAAGAAACAAATTTTTTCTATACTTAGTTTTCCATAATTATGTAGAATATTGTTTTATAGAACGAACAAGATTGAAGCAGCATTGAAATCTCCAGCAATCTCCTAGAAATAGTACCTACATACCATTTGAAAAAAAGCATTAAAAAAAGTAAACGCTCTTTCTTGTAAATGTGGTTCAAGGTGTTTAGATAAGATTATTTTTTATTATTCAACGATAATAGCCCATAACCTTTTGTTAACTAAAATTACTCAACTCTCTTTATTAATAGCAGATTGGCTCGATAAGACGACTTTTTTAGTAAAAAGAATATGACTTTGCCTCGATTTTCTCGCTTTTTTTCTTACGGGTTAAGATATCCATCGCTTCCAAGTGACTCGTTTATGAATGTCAGGAAATTCTTAAAATTTATCAAGCCACAATATCTTGGTCGGGGGTAACTATAGTCTTAAATTACTTTTGTCGGAATATTTCTCTGACTGAATCTTCTAAATAAATTGTGCATATGCTTTTTATTTAACTGAAATTAAAATTTAATTAATGATTTAATCACCGGGACACTTTTCTTTGCTCGACAAAAATTTAATGGTTGCTTATGACACGTGCCGTTATGGTTTCTTTTAATTTATTTACTACTGTACTCGTCTGTACAATTTTGTACTTTTCATAATGTATAGAAGCTTGAAAATGTTTGTTCTCTTGACTTTTGCAAAATAAAATTTTATAAATGTAAATATAAACATCTCTAGTAAATCATATCCGTTATATACAAAAAAAATGTTATTTCTTGAGAACACAGAAAAAAAAAACAATCTCTTTTTTTATTTATTTCAATTTTTAACACTTTCTAGTCAAATAAAAGAAAAATTTTATGTGTATTTAGTGCAACGCTAAAAAAATTACAAGCAATTTTTTAAATAAACTAAAAAATCCAATTTGGCAAAGCTGTCTTATCAAATATTTTATATGTCCAATAATTACCAATTTTCGAACTAACGATAAAACGAGTCATCCATGCATATTAAAATAACATGTTTTTTCGCAAACAATGCAAATTTTTATTTTGACAAACTGTTCAGAATACTTAATCATTAAAAAATTATAGATTTTTATAACATATAAAGGTAAATTTATTTTAACAACGGAAATTCCAGAAAAAAAAACAAAATTATACAAAAAAAAAGTACCGTGAACAGGATACTTAACCCATTCAGCACGCATAACCTCTCGTCACTCTTTGTAAACGAATAAAATGACTATGTAATAATAATATTATGTCCTTTTTATTGTTCTTTAAATATTCCCTTTTTTAATTTTCATGAAAAAAGAGTCATCTTCCCTTTTTTTTTATATTATGCAAAAAAATAATAATTGTTCAGCCCCTGCACTGACATTGTAAGTCAAAAATTAAACTTTCTCTCTTATTGTTTTCATAGAAACGTGGGTGGCATAAATTTATAATTTACGTGAATTTAATATTTAATAAAAAAACGACTAAGCAATTATTCTTCTTTAAATTATACTGACGAATCAATTACCATTTTTTTAAAATGAAAATTCGATTTATCGATACTTTCTCTATGGAATATAAGAAAATCAATTCGATTCAGCATCGTTGATGCTTTTTTTTTCTCTTCTAAACTTTCATCATTCTTTTGAAACAATAAACAGGTAAAAATAAGTGAACTGTAACCAGGTAAATTCAGCGAACCTTATTTTATGTATCGTAACTTATTTTTTTTAACAGTTGTTGTAGTTCAAAGTGTTTATAAGTGAAGAAAAAAAAATGTTGTTTAAAAAAACGTTAGGAAGGATAATAATCTATAACTGTCGTTTTAAGAAATTTTAAAATGTTAATAAAGATGATGAGAGATCCTGCGAGCGGAAAGATCAGTGGCCCGAATCTTATACATATAGAAATCAGGAATGGTTTTGCCGGAAGTAAGAAAACTCTCTGATTTTATACCCACTGGGCAAGACTTTTTATATTTTTCTGAACATTATGGGTAATTTGATCTGGTTATTAGACTGGATTGTAGTTCATGTGTTAAAGTAATAATAGATACCGTTAAAATGACATTTTATATTGTCATATTAAATTTAACTTCATCTTTGACGACTAGTTGTAAAGTAGAGATTTAATTTTCTATATGTATTACAAATTATTTTCCTTATACATTGAAAAAATGGTCGAAAATACCCTAAAATTGATTGAGACTACTTTTCGGTATAAGTACTAAAATATTTGTAATCAGCATATAAATAAATTTAATTTTCAGTTCTTTTTTACCCAGATTTTTACCTGCAATATAGTATTCGACTTTAAAGTGTAGCTGATGAGCGCAAAATGATCTAAAGGGACATTCTTTTTCATTTTGGAAAAGAACATTTAAAAAAAAAAATAAATTATACTTTGATCACAATCAAATTAATACAGGAGAGGAGGTAAATTTTTTTGTAAAATGAAGCAATAATTAGAGGCAAGTCAGATCAACTTGAAATTTTTTGCAATTTGTCAAAAAAGATGTCAAGTTCAGAAGTAAACAAATTTGGTTGGTTGGAGTTGGTCCAAAACGTTGTAAAAATTGGCCAAACTGTTTTTTTGGACAAAAATAAATAAATATTTAATATCTCGGGCAATATTAAATGAATTTTGGTGAAAATAGGTACCAGGAGGTTTTTTGGGTCACTGATTACAATTTTAATGTCAGAAATTTCTCAAACACCCTGTAAACACTAAAAACCGCCCTTTTTTAGGGGTTGTTTTTAAATATTTTGGAATTTTTGCTAAAATTATCAAATGAATACCATTTTTTTAGAAAAATTAATGAAAACTTTTTTTTAATTCTGGCCTGAAATTGAGCTATTATAAGGTTTAATAATAGGGGGGTTAAAACTACCCCCAGAATAAGAAAGAATACAAAAGATAAAGTAAAATTGTAAACATAATTATTAATAATAAAGAATATAAAAGTAATAAAACTTTAAAGATTCCTATTAATATCCAACAAACTTACTTACTAAAATCACTAATACAGGATTATCAAATTTTAAAAGATAAATTTATTAAAAGTAACAGTAAAACAAGAAGCAAATCAATTGAAGTACCAAGGTGTACGCTGGAGGTTGGTAAGAAAGTATACAGCTATCAAGCAATAAAACTATATAATCAATTACCAAGTAATCTAAAAATGCTTGATATAAACAAAAAAAGCTCTAAATATAATATCAAAAATTGGATAATCAATTCTAAAATCTAGTCTATTTTATCATATTGTTAACTAATTTATAGATGTGTTGCTCTAACCCTTTTCTAATTTTAGTTTTATTATTATAATTAATTTTAAGTATTATTTTTTATTATTATATACTGATTCCTCCTATGTACAGGTTATTACCTACTGTAGGCCTATAATATGTAACATTATTGTATATATTATTTGAATTGGAAATAAATTATTATTATTATTATTATAAAAAATATGACCTCCTTATTTTTTTGTATTTGGATCAATTTTTTGAAAATATTTTATCGTATATTTACTATTATGAAATTAATTCAACCCCTCGCCAGGGGGGAGGGGTGAAAACTACCCTAAATTTAAAAAAATGAAATAAACGTTATTAAGTTTTTTTATTACCCCTTTTCGTTTTACAGCCGAAAAAGTAACAATATTTGCAATCCTGGGGATGAAAAGTACCCCAAAATGTAAAAAAAAGTCGTAATTAAATTTTCTAATTTATTATTATCCTAAGTCCTTAAGTCCAGATTTTTCAAAGTCTCCTAATTATTCTAAGTCTCATTTGACCCCCCCCCCCTTAAATAGGACAAATTTTAAATAAAAAAATATTATTTTCTAAAATGAAAAAGAATGTCCCCTTAATCAATTTATTTATAAATTTAAAAAAATTTTTTAAACATTTTTTTACAATATTTTAAGATTATACATTTTATTTTAAATTGATTAATATTATACAATATTTAGTGTTTATAATATTTTTTTTTGAATAAATAATTTTAAATGATAATTATTTAATTTAACATATTTTTTTTCTTTTATAAACTTATATATAAGTTACAAAGGCAGTTGTTTACGAGTTATCAGTATTTTATCTAAAAATTCCAAAAAATTCTGAGCAAAAAGTTTAGACTCACCATTACTATGATTTAACATGTATACGCTACCAGGATTATGACGATCTTTCAAATCGATATAAAATTTTTCAATTGACTGAGATGCTGAAATCCAATTTTCAGCTATTAACCAAAAATTTTTGGTAATTGATTTATATCTCTGAAATTTGAGTTGATTTGATACAATACTGTTGATTTTTTTATCTACGTCGTTATACTCTTGACAAGGTTGTGTACATATGATAAAGTTTCGATATCCATTAAAACCTTCTTTGTTGTCTAATTCTGCTCTTTTCATAGATCCATAGTTGTTTAAAAAAGTCTTTAAATCTTCTAATGTCTCAATATCAGAAAGTTTTACATGATTTCCTAATTTTTTGAATATCAGTTCTAGTTCCTCGTCAGACAAGGGATGTCCTTCTAATTTAAAGCCATTGGCTATCAATTTATCTACTTTTTCACTCACTGTTTCTTCGATAACTTTTCTTTTATAAGAATCCTCTATAGCTTTTCTTTCGAATAGATCAAAAAATTTTTCTAAATATTCAAGCATATTTTTAGCAAACAAATGGATTTCATCACTACGATTAACAGAGTAAATAAATCCTTGACCATCATTCGAAAAATCTATATAATATTGATCGCCTTGATTTATTTCTCCTATTAGCCAACAAGATTTTAAACTTTCTTTTTTCATTCTACAGCCACGTTTTAAAGTATTTTCAAAAGCATTTTGAGTCAATTCTATATGAGAAGCTATTAGTTTAACTTTTTCTTCAGTACTATGAATAAATTTTATATATTTAGGAGATCCAGATATTATGGTGACATTTTCTCCGTATACAGATCCATATTTTATTAATAAATCTTTACATGTATTAAATAAACTTTTGTAAGGTGTATCTACATTTTTAGCTAGTGCTTTCATTAATAGATTTAATTCTTCATTATCAACTGGAGATCCAGTATAAAAATGGTCTTTATTGATAAATTTTTGTACCATTCGGTCTATTTCTTCAAATAAATTATTTTGAGTCTGATCTTGAATATTCAAATTTTCCAATCTATTATTTTCCATTTTGTTAATAATGCGATTTAAACTTTTTATCTGCTTGTATTTCACAAGCTTTGATTCAGGTGCAAATTGATAAATAATTATTATAACCTTGAAAAAATAATATTAAATTAATTTTTGTTTTAATTAGTTTATAACTTATACTTTAAGAGTAATTTTAAAGAACCTATAACTTCTAGAATCATGAGATCTATAAATTTTAGCAAAAAGTGAGGACAAATTTCGTACAGGATGAAATTTCTGTCAAGTGAAAAAATGTTCACCAAAATTATATTTAAAAAAAAATAAAAATAAAACAAAATTTGAAAAATTAATTTACATTTTAAAAAAACAAAAAAGTATAAATTTATATCAATTTATATCAATTTATATCAAATTGGGGCTGGAATTGCTCCTCAAATTGTAAAACTTTAATATAAAATGCTGAAAAATTTTTCAAAAAAATTATGAATAATAAATAATGGTTGAAAACGATGTTTTATCTTAGAAACACTCGAAAAAATCAACCGTGGGGCTAACAGATGTCCAGACTATAATTTTTTCACAAAAACGGTGCACTGTGCTGAAAAAACAGTCCTGTGAACAAAATAGTACCAAAAATTATAGCAAAAATGCCAGAAAAATGCATATGCATATTTTCCCACCAGTCAGCACAAATCTACCGCAACTATTATAATCATTATTTAATGTAAAAAAGATCACATTTACTAAATAAAAAAAAAAAAAAAAACAAAGATAATCTTTTATTTTTTAGCATAAATCTTGGCATAAATATATTACTTATACTTTAATAACTATTATGTCAAAATTATGTTAATATATAAAAAAAAATAGTATATTATACAATCCCGTGTCCAGAAAAGTAAAGAATGGCCAAAATCGCACGTAAATTACCATTCGAGGTGAAGCCGAGGTTGGTAAACTGCGATTTGGGGCATTCTTTATTTATGGACAAGGGTTGTATACGATTTTTCTTGTCAGTGGCCAGAAAAAACGTATTTCCCGGCCGATTTTTTTTTTTTGATTTCGCACATACATTTATATGCGAATATACATACCCACACGTTTACAGATAAAAAATTCTATAGAGAAATATAAGAGAAGGAACCGGTGCGGAATCCCCCCTATATTTCAAGAAGGAACTTAAAATTCGTTTGAAAACGTTTTGATGTTGCGATTAAAAACTTTATTGGTTTAAATAGTTATTTTGTATAATTATTCTAACAACAATGAAACACACATATAATAATATTATTACTTAAAAATTTAATAATAAAAAAATTAATTAAAAGTAATACACTGAGGGCTGATTGATGTGTATGGGGCAGAAAACACCTTTTAGCCCCACTGATGATTCTTTCAAGTGTTTCCAAAATGAAACATCGTTTTCAACCCTTATTTAATGTTGTTAATTTTTCTTTAATTTCAGCAGTTTATATATTAGTATTCCTTCCACTTTGAGGAGCGACTTCCACCCTAATGAGATGATTTGATATAACTTATATATTTTTTTAAAAAGGTAAATTAATTTTTCGAATTGTATTTTATTTTTATTATTTATTAAATATAATTTTGGAGAACATTATGTCACTTGACAGAAAAATTTCACCATTTACGACATTTTGTATTCACTTTTTGCAACAATGCATAGCATATCTTTCATATATAATTCTGACCGTTAGATTCTTTCAAACTATTGCTGTTGGTAGCAGTATAGATTCATAACAATATTTATACTTTAAGAATTAAAATTTAATGAAAATTTTTTAATTTATTTCTTCTTTTGTAATTTGTTTTTTAATAATTTGTTTTTAATAAAATAATAATTTTGAAAACTAGGAATATAACACAGTATTTATAACAAGGAAAGTAAAAGAACTCGCAGAGCTTTGTACACATTATGTACACATATTCATTTTAGTGTTGAAAAATATTGTGCGGTTCGAAAAGAGGTACTGAGAGGCGCTGATATATAGAATACCCCAGAGGGCGCATTCTGGAATACCCTTGAATAGCGAAAACTCCAGTAATCTTATAATATGCTTATACATATAAGAATTGGCCACGGAGGTAAAAGTTTAGGAGGGACCAAGCCGCCCGCCATATTGTGATTTTATTGTCACTAGTTCACGCTGACCCAATAGGGGGCGTATGAGAGAGGATGCCGGCGGGAATTCAAATTATTATTGTTATTCAAACCTTTCTCGCTTTGAAATTGCAAACATTTTTGATTTTTATACATAAATCATATATAAAATTAAAATATAAATGAAAAACTAATTAAATTTAAAATTCTATAATAATTTTAATTAAATTAAAATAGTTACAAAGATATAATTTATAAATAAAATTTTTAAATTTCTATGAGAATTAAAAAAAATTAAAATGGTTTGATTAACATAAAATTCTCAAAAAATAATAAAATTATAAAATCAAAATTAAATAAAGTAGAAAGAAAGCTACCTTTCTTTTTAAAAAGAAAAAAAGTACCCCTAAAATTAATTAAATTAGTTAATTAAATTTAATTATTAATTATTAATTTAATTAAATTTAATTATCTAATTAGATAAGAGTTGCTGTTTAATAAATTTTTTATTCCGTAAAGGTAATTTCCGTAAAGGTATTGAAAAATTTTTTTAAACAATAAATAATGCTAACTTTATTAATTATTAAATTTCTACATATACATTTTTACCAAGGGTCCAACAACGAAATTCAGCTACTCTGAATAGCACATACCCTATTCAAAAACGCGCTGCCAAACAATTGGAACTACGGTTCCTCAATAGCAATAACAAAATATTTTTAATCGTCATTAAAAAAAAGATCTTATGTGCTTTGAGTATACTGTTTGGTATGTTTATTTACTTTTACATTGAAAAAATTTGGCGTATAGTAAAAAAAAAGGAATTAAAAAAAATTTATTAGGTCTAAAAAGGGCATACGTTCATAAAAGGAATAAAAATTTTATTGTTTCTTGTATTTTTTGGAGGCCAAAATTTTGAGAAAAAAAGTTTTCAAAAATTTATTTATCAAATTGAAAATATCAAGTAAAAACTATGTTTCTAAATTAATACTTTCATACAAAAAAAATTATGTACTACATCCGAAAAGAAAAAAAAATGAGTGTTTTTTTTATTTTTTTAAGGGAAAAATTTTGAGACAAAAATTTTCAAAAAATTACGTGTCAGATTGGAGACACCGAATAAAAACAGTGATTCTATATATTAATTAGAAAAAAATTCGGTAATGCGTATAAAAAAAAACAAAAAAATTTGCCGTTTTTTGTATTTTTTGGCGGCAAAAATTTTCATTTAATTAAGTTTCAGATTTGAAGTGGCGGCTACTAAGTGGGATAGGTCAAAGAGGTGAATTGACCCGTTTTACCTTTTTTAGCTAATTTTACGTTACATAACTAACGAGAAGGACCAGGTTGAACCTAGACGTTAAACCTACAATATCCTGCCTACACGTTAGACCTTAAACCTAAAAAACTCTACCTATACGTTAGACGTTAAACCTATCATAACCTACCTACACGTTAGACGTGAGACCTAACATAACCTACCTACACGTTAGACGTTAAACCTACAATATCCTGCCTTCACGTTAGACGTTAAACCTACAATATCCTGCCTACACGTTAGATCTTAAACCTATCATAACCTACCTATACGTTAGACGTTAAACCTACCATAACCTACCTACACGTTAGACGTTAAACCTACAGTAACCTACCTACAAGTTAGACGTTAAACCTACCATAACCTACCTATACGTTAGACGTTAAACCTACAGTAACCTACCTACACGTTAGACGTTAAACCTAACATAACCTACCTACACGTTAGACGTTAAACCTACTGTAACCTACCTAAACGTTAGAAGTTAAACCTACAGTAACACGTTAAACCTAAAAAAACCTACCTACACGTTAGACGTTAAACCTACAGTAACCTACCTACACGTTAGACCTTAAACCTATCATGACCTACCTATACGTTAGACGTTGAACCTACAATAACCTTCCTACGTTTAGGAGGTATTAGTAGGTTATAGTAGGTTTAACGTCCAACGTGTAGGTAGGTTATGTTAGGTTTAACGTCTAACGTGTAGGTAGGTTACTGTAGGTTTAACGTCTAACGTGTAGGTAGGTTTTTTTAGGTTTAACGTCTAACGTGTAGGTAGGTTACTGTAGGTTTAACGTCTAACGTGTAGGTAGGTTACAGTAGGTTTAACGTCTAACGTGTAGGTAGGTTATGGTAGGTTTAACGTCTAACGTGTAGGTAGGTTATGTTAGGTTTAACGTCTAACGTGTAGGTAGGTTACTGTAGGTTTAACGTCTAACGTGTAGGTAGGTTTTTTTAGGTTTAACGTGTTACTGTAGGTTTAACTTCTAACATGTAGGTAGGTTACAGTAGGTTTAACGTCTAACGTGTAGGTAGGTTATGTTAGGTTTAACGTCTAACGTGTAGGTAGGTTACTGTAGGTTTAACGTCTAACGTATAGGTAGGTTATGGTAGGTTTAAGGTCTAACGTGTAGGCAGGATATTGTAGGTTTAACGTCTAACGTGAAGGCAGGATATTGTAGGTTTAACGTCTAACGTGTAGGTAGGTTATGTTAGGTCTCACGTCTAACGTGTAGGTAGGTTACTGTAGGTTTAACGTCTAACGTATAGGTAGGTTATGGTAGGTTTAAGGTCTAACGTGTAGGCAGGATATTGTAGGTTTAACGTCTAACGTGAAGGCAGGATATTGTAGGTTTAACGTCTAACGTGTAGGTAGGTTACTGTAGGTTTAACGTCTAACGTGTAGGTAGGTTATGTTAGGTTTAACGTCTAACGTGTAGGTAGGTTACTGTAGGTTTAACGTCTAACGTATAGGTAGGTTATGGTAGGTTTAAGGTCTAACGTGTAGGCAGGATATTGTAGGTTTAACGTCTAACGTGAAGGCAGGATATTGTAGGTTTAACGTCTAACGTGTAGGTAGGTTATGTTAGGTCTCACGTCTAACGTGTAGGTAGGTTATGATAGGTTTAACGTCTAACGTATAGGTAGAGTTTTTTAGGTTTAAGGTCTAAGGTGTAGGCAGGATATTGTAGGTTTAACGTCTAACGTGTAGGCAGGATATTGTAGGTTTAACGTCTAACGTGTAGGTAGTTTATTGTAGGTTTAACGTCTAACGTGTAGGTAGGTTATAGTGGGTTAAACAAAAACAAAAAATATTTTTCCTTGACATTTTTTTGGGGGGTTCAACCTGGTCCTTCTCGTTAGTTATGTAACGTAAAATTAGCTAAAAAAGGTAAAACGGGTCAATTCACCTCTTTGACCTATCCCACTTCGTAGCCGCCACTTCAAATCTGAAACTTAATTAAATGAAAATTTTTGCCGCCAAAAAATACAAAAACGGCAAACTTTTTTGTTTTTTTTTATATGCATTACCGAATTTTTTTCTAATTAATATATAGAATCACTGTTTTTATTCGGTGTCTCCAATCTGACACGTAATTTTTTGAAAATTTTTGTCTCAAAATTTTTCCCTTAAAAAAATAAAAAAAACACTCTTTCTTTTCGGATGTAGTACATAATTTTTTTTGTATGAAAGTATTAATTTAGAAACATAGTTTTTACTTGATATTTTCAATTTGATAAATAAATTTTTGAAAACTTTTTTTCTCAAAATTTTGGCCACCAAAAAATGCAAGAAACAATAAAATTTTTATTCCTTTTATGGACTCTAGACCTAATAAATTTTTTTTTAATTCCTTTTTTTTTACTATACGCCAAATTTTTTCAATATAAATGTAAATAAACATACCAAACAGCATAGTCAAAGTACATAAGATCTTTTTTTTTATTGATCATTAAAAATATTTTGTTATTGCTATTGAGGAACCATAGTTCCAATTGTTTGGCAGCGCGTTTTTAAATAGGGTATGTGCATTCAGAGTAGCTGAATTTCGTTGTTGGACCCTTGGTAAAAATGTATATGTAGAAATTTAATAATTTATAAAGTTAGCATTATTTATTGTTTAAAAAAATTTTTCTATACCTTTACGAAAATTAGTACGAATAAAAATTTTATTGAACAGCAACTCTTATCTAATTAGATAATTAAATTTAATTATCTAATTAAATTTAATTATCTAATTTGATTAATTTTAGGCGTACTTTTTTTCTTTTTAAAGAGAAAGGTAGCTTTCTTTCTACTTTATTTAATTTAGATTTTATAATTTTATTATTTTTTGAGAATTTTATGTTAATTAAACCATTCTAATTTTTTTTAATTCTCATAGAAATTTAAAAATTTTATTTATAAATTATCATTGTAACAATTTTAATTTAATTAAAATTATTATACAATTTTAAATTTAATTAGTTTTTCATTTATATTTTAATTTTATATATGATTTATGTAAAAAAATTAAAAATGCTTGCAATTTTAAAGCGAGAAAGGTTTGAATAACAATAATAATTTGAATTCCCGCCGGCATCCTCTCTCATACGCCCCCTGTTGGGGTAGCGGGAACTAGTGACAATAAAATCACAAAAGCTTCAATAGAAAAGTATAGGACTTGGTTCCTCCTAAACTTTTACCTCCGTGGAATTGGCGAAGCTTTCGTTAGTAGCGGTACCTTAACGCGCGACGTTTGAAAAGAATAAAAGAATTAAATACTTGCTAAATACATATACATATTGTACAAATCTAATAATACAAATATTTTGTTTTTTAATATATGATTTTTGAACGATTTTTTGGCACTAAATGGGCGCTAAATTTATAGAGTATTTTATAACAATGAAAAATTTAATTATGATTCAAAAAAAAAAAAACACTTTGGTTGGTGCCTAATTTTTAAATTTAAAATAAAGTAAACGTTTTATTATTTTAAATTTATACGAGTGAGGAATGTCGCCTTTTTTATTGAAAAATTTTAAATTGTGATAGGTAAAATAAAAAATTACAAGTTTACAAGTATTGTTTAGTTTATCACAGAATAAAAATAAAAAAAACAGGTACCAATTTAGTTATAAAAATTTATTATAAACGAATTTGAACACTACTTATAATTAAATAATAATTTATAATACTAATATTTTTAATCTTATTCTGGAAGCTTAGCTATAATATTAATTTTGTCCAAAAAATCTAAGAAATTTTTGGCAAAAAGTTTAGTTTCACCGTCTCTGTTAATTGTATATATAAACTCTGGATTACGAGCATCTTTAAAATTTATATAGAATTTATCATCCTTGATATAATAACCAGAGCCAGCTAATCTACCTATTAACCAGCAAAATTTTGTAAGCTTATAGGTCTGCTGAAATTCATATTGCATAGTTACTATAGATTCAATCCGTTTACCAGCAAAGTCATCTTTGTTAGAATTACAATGTAACGGTACAAGTATATTACATTGTAATTTTCCATAATAAGATGAGGATATCCCAGAACCACTTAAAGAACCATAGTAGTTTAAAAATAATTTAAAATCTTCTAATTTCTTGATATCAGAAATATTTATATAACCACCTAATTTTTTGACTATCGTTTCAATTTCCTCATCATATAAGGGAAGTCCTTTGTGAAAATTATTTTTTAAAAGCTTATTTACTTTATCATGAACAGTTTCTTCGATAACTTTTCTTTTATAAGAATCCTCTATAACTTTTCTTTCGAATAGTTCAAACATTTTTTCTAAATATTCAAGCATATTTTTAGCAAACAAATGGATTTCATCACTACGATTGACAGAATAAATAAATCCTTGGCCATCATTTGAAAAGTCTATATAATATTGATCGCCTTGATTTATTTCTCCTATTAGCCAGCAAGATTTTAAACTATCTTTTTTTATTCTGCAACCAATTCTGCATGACTTTTCAAAAGCAGATTGAATTAATTCTACGTTTTCAATTTTTTCTTCAAGACTAGGCAAGGGAAAATTGGGATCATTAATATTTTTAGTAGGCCCAGATATTACTGTAAAATCTTCAGAATTTATACACCCATGTTTTATTAATAATTTCTTAAATGCATTGAACGAGTCCATATTTGACCCATCCGTAACTTTGCCTAGTTTTTTTTTAAATATCATATCGATTTCTTCGCTTTTTAGAAGAGCTCCCGAATAAAATTTGCCTGTTTGAAAAAACTGTTGTATTTTATAGTCTATTTCTACGTCCAAATTATCTTCAACTTTGTTATTTCTTATGATTTCTTCCATTTTTATTAAAAACTAAAAATTTAAGTCTCAATGAATTAATGTTATACTTTAAAATAATTCATTAATTTTAATACCTCAATTATAGTACAGCAAAAAATTTTTTTTTAATTTTGCGTTAGTAGATTTTCTTTTACTTGCAGACAAAATTTTAGGTTAACCCAAATATAAAAATTTTATCATTTCTATTGTTCTGATTGGTCGCGCTGATTTTGTCATGCGCGTGATTTGTATTTTTTATTGGCTGCTAGCGGTGTAGCATACAAGAAGTACTCTCGCGCGTTATTTAATCTTTTAAAACACTTAATTATGAATAAATAAAATTTTGAGTATTTTTAATTATGATTAATTATAATAAATATTAATTATAATAATTTCCTCATTTTATTATACAATATTCTAAAAATTTCGTTTTCGATTTTATCTAATTATTAATCGATTCATTTTTGCTCTGCAGTGTCAACCGCGCGCTGTATAAAAATTTGTAAAACAATTTTAAATATTAATTTTTTAATTTATTATTATAAATTGTAAAAATAATTATAAATTAAAATTTATATTTATTTATTTTTAATTAAAATTAAAAATGTTTAAACTATAATAAAACATTACATCTGTAGATGGAAACTCATTCGAGTATTTCTTCATAGTTTAAGAAGTAGTTTTGAATAAAAAATAAATGATTTTTTTTCAAACAATAAAATGCTTGTTTTCTCAGTTCTTGTATTGTAAAATTATCCATAATTAGACTTTAAGCAAAAAAATCATGGAGCATAATATCATATTTTAATCGTAAAAAACATTATTTTCAATAAACGCGTAATTAAAGAAAAGGGATAAATTGGTCATTAACACTTAAAAATTAACAGTTGTACGATCGGTTTACATGTTGTTAATTCAATAATTAATGCTATTTATATTACATGAAAAATACCTCCTCCTATACTGCACTTAATTAACGTTTTTTACTATACATGCGTGTTTATTTTCAAACTTGACGCTTCACTAAATAACTAAAATATGATTTTTATTGTGTGTGAGAACGGAAGTTAAATAATTTTCCTATAATATCTAAAATATTATTAATTTTTCGAAATACCCAACTGATGAAAAGGGCGCAGTTAATATTGCACAAAGTATTATATTTTTGATCATCTCATTAAATAAAAGTAAAAAAAAAAATTCTCATTTTTAACCGCGTTAAGTCGATACGCTTGCTCAATTTCACGCAGGAAGTCTTATATATAGGAAACCTTTTCTTCTTTAAGGTTTTGACTCCATTCTTTTTGTTTTCTTTTTTTTTTAATTTTTTTTATGCTATATTAAATTTCTTAATGCAGTTTTTTGTATTTCCTGTCTCTTTCTAACTCGTAGTTAAAATTTAATTCTTTAATTAATATTAAAACGCAATTTAGGCTATTTTAAACAGAAAAACACGTGTTTGTTATCTCTGCAAGATTTCAATGACCCTGCTATTAATATAATACTTTTTCAAAGAGAAAATAAAAAAGAAATATAATACATGTCTAAATTGAATTGATTGGATAAAATTTCTTTAAATTCTTCATAAGTGTCGCGTGGCTTTAAAATTATCATCATCATCATGACAGCTACCAATTGAATTTAATATAGGTTTTCTGATTCATATGCATCTGGCAATACACACCACTTAATTCTTTATGGAAATTACAAAATTTTCTCCATATAATAAATAAATTATTTAAATATCAACTTCCTAATTTTATAATTATATGTCGAGAAAAGTTAATAAAAAAAATTTTTTGCAATCATAATTTTTAATTAAGGAAGAAGAAGCTCGCCCCCCTTTTTGTTATTATTGTACTCGTTGTTATCCATCTGCTATCTGTATACATAGCATAATTTTTAATAATGATAATAATATTAAATCTTTATAAATAAATGATAATAATGTTATTATTATTATCGTATAACGAAAATTTTATTACTTTATTTAAGATGTACTGTTTATAATGTACATCATCAAAAAAAGGCATGTAATTTCTTTGCTTTTGATCTGTATATCCATATATGCAACATCTCTTTAAAGATGTTTTATTTCTTTTTTCTTGTATATATTAAGCTGTCTAATTTTTTTCAAAAATTTATGCACATTTCAAGTGTTTTATAAATTACTCCATTACCCTAAATTTAATTACTAAATTACTACAAACATTCTGGAAAAAAAATTTTCCAAATTCTGAAATAACTTTCGGGTTTTGGAAAAGGGTTAAAAATTTAAAAAAATGTTTTTTTTTATACAGCGACTACCTATATAGGTAACTTTTTAAATATATTTTAAATAGGAAAGTATCCTATAGAGGATGCATGATTTTTAATATCTCATGAGACCTTCTGATTGACCTAGATTCCGTGTTATAGATGTAAAACGCCAAAAATGGAAAATTTATACTGGAAATTTGTCTCAGTTGCTCTTTATGACCAAAAAATAATTTCAGACTTTTGGTCAACTTTAAGGGTAGTTTTACGGAGGCTAGAGGCATTTTAAAATTGTATCTCAAGATTATCTCGTTTATAAGGAATAAAGAAAACGACCCTTTAGATTTTAATGAAAATTTAAGACTTAAGACTTGCCTACCTTTAATTTGTGCCCCTGTAAATCATTTCCGTAACTTTAGGGTGGTAATAAGACCAAAACACCCATTCCGCCGTTTACCCGCGCTTTTTTATTATTTAAGCGGCGATGTGTGTGTACCCCCATAATTACCGCCCTAAAGTTATGAAAGTAATTTACAAGGACGCAAGGTTTTACTTAGCACTCTTCATGGCTGCGACCTGAATTAGCGGTTCCCGTTACCGAAATACCCGTTACCACTGCCAGGGTCCCGGTTCCCACTACCGCAATTTCAATGCTCAGTACCGGAATTACGGTTATGGTAGCCGGAATTTTTTTTTCTTTTAAATGTTTGCAAATCACATAAAATAGATAAGTTCAAAAAAAAAAAATTTTTTTAAGTTTTATTCTGCTGCGGTGCTCGCATTTAAAATGGACGAACTCGTTTTTTTTTTTTAATTTTCTTTACGTTTCAAGCCATTTGCAATTGTTTGGAACAAATAAAAAATTCTGGCTGCCATAATCGAATTTCTGGTAGCCGCAATCGAAGTTGTTTTTCAGTGTAGCTCCCTCATAATCTCCCTTAAAGTCGACCACAAAATTCTGATATTTTAAGGCCTTATTTTTAGTCAAAGAAAATTTAAAAAACAAACTTGCTAAAAAATGTTTAAAGCTTCAATATGTTATTTTTTTTCAATGTAAAATAATATGAAAGAGTTTTTCGAAAATAAAAGTTTCGCCCAAAAGTTCGATTTTTAATCCGAAAACAAATTTTTAATCCGAGTTTTAATCTGAAAGGCTCCAATGCAAAGCAACAAAATTTATCGAAAAAAAAAAATAAATTGTATGCAAATAATATGCAAAATTAAAATAAATAGCTCTTTTTGCCTAAAAAAAATCAAATTTTCTAAATTATGCAAACAGGTACTCCGCATGCACTAGCAAGATTTTAAAGAATTTATTTTTTAAAACCATTTTTTGGTTCGTTATTTTTGGTATAACATCTACAAAAATTAAAATTAGTAAAATTTTGGTAATTACAAGGCAAAATATGCAGTGCTAAATTTTTTGGGTGCTCTGAACCTTTTCAAAAATAAATAACAGGAAGGCTAATGTACATATATAAGAAATACACACATAAATAAATTCCATACTTAATTATAATCAATTTAAACTGAGGAAAAAAATACTACATAAGTGTATGTTTTTAATTTAAAAAAATTATGAATGAAAAAAAAGAACAACAAAAAAATCTATAGTAGAGTCTATTATTATTATGAATGAATGATTCAGAAATGCCATTTTTTAAAATAAATTAAAATTTTTTAACAATCATCATCATAATATAAATTTTTCCTTTTATTTATACCTGTGTGTAATATTTAAATACAAGCATGTTTAAAATTATTTAGAACATTGAAAATAATAAAAATCCCCTCTATGATAATCGCGAACAACGTGTGCGCATTTTTCTAACTTGAAATATAAAACTTGACGATCTGGTGTGTCAGAGTAACATTAACATCTTTGGTGGTAAGATCGTTAGACTTATTATCGTTATTACATATTGAGAATTTTTTTCCTTCGTGTGTTAAACGACATTTTATTTTTCCTTTCATCCGGTTCTAATTAACACTTTTTCTTTTTTATTAATTATTTTCTTGGAATGAAAAAAAGTTTTTTTTTAGATAGTAAATTAGCTCGTCACTTTAATGAGACTCCTAACTGCAACATATTTATAGATCAAAAAAATATATATATATAAAATAATTTAATTAAAGTTAATTTAAGCTTTTTAAGTTTAATTAATTTAATTTTTGTTTTTTGTTTTACAGGGGGAAGATAATAGGGAGATCGTCTTGACAAGTGCAGAGGGTTCGCCTGGTGGAGTTGATGATGATCGGACGGTTCGTTTAGTTGACGGTCCAAGTCCACTCGAAGGACGTCTTGAAATTTTTCATAAAGGAGAATGGAGAGCTGTTTGTACAAATTCCAGAAAGTAAGTTCTTTTATCATTTGTTTACATTTTCTTCGATTTAGTTTATTTGAGTTTATTTTGTTTTGTTTACAAAGTTACCGGTCGATTTATTGAATTCAAGTTTATAATATATAATGATATTATTTTAATTTCGTGATATTTACTTTTGAATTAAATAATATTATTTTACTTATCTACACTGAGAAAAAAATCCTCGAGCAAAAATAATTCTAGAAATAAAATTTTTTTGTTCGAAACGAGATTTGAAAATAAGCAGATTTAAAAAAGTTACGAACAAAAGTAGTTTTAGAACAGATTAAACATAATTTTTTTTTACAGCTGGACCCGCGCCGATCTAGAAACAGCATGTCGGGAATTAGGTTACCAAGGAGGTAACTGGTGGAATTGGATGGATCGACAATGGCCAGCAAGACCTCGTTTGTTATATGAACAACCGCAATGCCGTGGTACTGAGGCCTCACTACGGCATTGCGATCAATGGTCAAAACGAATGTTGGGCTCTGGTGTCTGTGATTATCATCCAGATTTAGGCATTTCATGTTTACCATTTCACGATGGTGCAACAATTGCAAAAAAGCATTGGCGTGGGCTTAGATTCGAGGATGCCAGTTATGATAAACCGCTAATTCAAGAAAACACATTGTACGTTAAGCGGTCAAAATCTATGTTAAGATTTGTTAAAATAAGGTAAGAAATTTTTATTATTTTAAAAGTTATTTTAAACACTGATAAAGTCAGAGGCATATCTTGAAAACTACATATAGTTTCGAAAAAAATATTTGTCTGACTAGTTTTGTCTTTTTCTACTGATTTAAAAATTAGAATACTCTTGTTGATGTTTATCTCATTCCATTTACTAATTAGCAAAAAATTATTTATTTTTACTTTCATATATTTATTACAAAATAATTACACTAAAAATATATCCCTGTCTCTTTTATTTACTTACATAGAAAAAATACCGTCGAACTTTATAGTAATTATATAATTTTATTTTCCATATTTATTTTGATTGCTCTCGTACATAATAACATTTGATTATATCAAATAATATACATTTTTTATACTATAAATAATATAACGGGGAAAAAATATATAAAATAATAATAATTTTTTTTTTATATTTACACAGCCATGCAGGAACTGGGCGTGAATTTAACGTAACATCAGCATTGCATGTAGAAGGTGTTCCACCACAAATGGAATCAATTTCTATTATTGGTTCTGCATATACTGGTATAAACATTACAACACCAAACGCTCCTATAATTATTACCAATTGTACCATACGAAGCAACAAAGGTATAAACATTTTTTTATTAAATATATTAATTTTAAGATTTTTTATTGCAATTTTATTCCTTTTCAGGATATGGAATTTATGTAAATAGTTCTACGGGTCAAACAAACATCAACGGTTGCATAATTGACGAAAATAAATCCGATGGTATAAAATATGTCCATCATGACGAGAGACCGGACGATCAACTCAGCCGGGCGGAAGTATACGACCTTTGCACTTATCCAACGACGAGCCAAACTTTCCCCATAACTCTCTCGGTTGAGCAACATAACTCACCAAATAAAATACGATGTCCCAAGGTAATTCATTATTTTTCGCTCTCTCCTCATTAAATTTTTCAACTCCTTATTAAAATCATGATTTTTAGCACATCTATACAAGGCATGGGCACGTTTTGACTTTGCAGTTTTTGCAAATGAAAACAGACAGAAATGATAGTGCTGTTTTGGAAGTTTATGATGGTAGGGGTACAGAAGAAAAATTATTGGCCAGGGTGAGTGTTAGGAATGGCACTTTACCTCAAAGTATAACATCCACCAAACAAGATCTATACATCGTTTTTAAAGCAGAACCAAGATCTCAAATGGTTGCTTATATTCGTCTCACATCAGGTTATCGTAAGTAGAAAACAATATTACTTAATTTATGTAAGTTAAAATTACATTAATTTTTTTCAAAATTTAGAAAAATCTTATGACCTGAACATCACCAGCAGTACAATAGCTGACAACAGCGGCAGGGGAATAGCTGCAGAAAAGCTTCGGTCTGGTATTTTAATAGATGACAGTTCAGTGTCAAATAATCATCATGTCGCTGGTGTTCATGTATTATCTGGTGTACCATTTGTTAATATATCAAACAGCAGGATTGCATTCAATCATGGAGATGGAATTAATATCACTGTAACTGGAGGTTCAAGAAATATTTCTCGAACTAGCGTATCATCTAATCGGGGTTATGGGCTTGCTGTTTGGTTGAATGACAGTTACAATACTGAATATACTTATTTTAATCAAACAACCGTCGTTGAATATTCTCAAATATTCAAAAACTTTGATACAGGAGTCATGGTAATTTTATTTTTCATTCATTTAAGTTTTTTGATAATTTTTAAGTAAAATACTGATGAGTTTGTTCAGACAATGAAAGTAGAACTTTTAATTTTCATTTTTTACCTATATTTCTATATTTCTGAGATTCAGTGGTACCAACTATGTAATAATGCTAAACACCTCATTTTAAATACATTTATAAAAATTATTTTTGAGAACAATCTTATAATGCTAATTAAAACTATCATAATTAGTTATTTACTTTTAAATTTTATTTATAATGGCTGTTTTTAAAACTTGTTTCAGATAAGTAATTCTACAGGAACGTCATATATAAATATAACTGGAAACTATTTCAATACAAGTTTAGAAACATCAGTTCATATTGGATCTAGTTGGCGTTTCAAACAAGGAATTACGAATTTGCAAATAGGACATAATTCCTTCATTAGAAATGATAAAATTGGGATTAAAATATCACCAGCATTAAATATCGAAGGAAACATTGAATATAATTATTTCCGTGAACATCAAGCTGGTTGTATTTACATAAGAAATCCACCATATGAAGAATTTAATATTTTACCAGTTGATCTGGTAGTTCAACACAATGAATTTTATGAAAATCAAGGAACAAATATTGTTGCTATTGGTCTTTCACCTTATAGCGATGTTCAAAATCTTCTTTTTACAAGAAATTTTTTAAAACGTAATCGAGCTCGTGAACCATTTGATTCTGAAAATTCTTTAGGATCAAAATTAATCCCTCGTTCAAGGGTTTCTGCAGTCATTGGAGTTTCATCGAGTAATGTTAAAATTTTTCGTAATATTTTACAAAATCCAGAATCCAACTATGAAATTGGGAGTCACCTAGAAGATCAAAGTAAAATTATAAATTGTACATTAAATTGGCTTGGTTCGCCAGATCAGAAAGAAATTTTTGATAGACTATTTCACAGGTAAAATTATAAAATATGATTTTTAATTATAAATAAAATTAATAATTTAAATTTTTTCTTATCAGGAAAGACAGATACAACTTAGCTAAAATTGAGTTTATACCATATTTATTACATTCAAGCAATCCAGGGGCAACAACAATAAATCCAAACCCAACATACGTACCTAGTTTCTTAACACCAAATTCTAATATTGTTGGTGGAGAAGTAGATGGAAAAGAAACTTTGCCAGCAGGAGAGTATATTGTCAAGCGAGATATAAATGTGAGACTTGGTGGTGAACTAATTCTACAACCAGGAGTTACTCTTAGATTTCCACCCGCTGTTGGAATGATGGTTGCTGGTAGATTAAATGCCCATGGCGCTGGACCCAATAATATTTTAATGACATTGAAAGAAGATATTTATAACATGGATAATGACTCAATGCAACAGGATATGAATGATTCTGTTATGATGATGCCCATAGAAAATGAGAGTAATTTAGTACCTGTTAGACTTTTAGGGGGCAAAAATGCAAGGGAAGGAAGGTTGCAAGTAAGATAATAAATATTGTTTACTATTTTTTTATATCATTATCTTTTACATATAACCTTTTACAACATCACATTTTAATTTTCAAGGTGAGAGTCGGAGAAAAATGGGGTACAGTATGCAATTACGGTTGGACAATACTTGATGCAGCTCTAGTTTGCCATCAACTAGGTTTAACACTACATCCAGACAATTGGTTTATTGAGCGCTCGCAAATTCCTAATGCAGGTCTTAATGAGGATATTATATTAAGTAATGTTCAATGTACTGAAGATGATACTGACATATCAAAATGCAAAGCAGAAACAATAGAAAATTTTGAAAATTCTTGTACACATGAAAATGATGTTGGTGTTAGATGTACGGAAGCTGCTTGGGCTGGATTAAGATTGGGTGCTCTTGCTTCGAGAAGTGATTTGCAGTTTATTACAATCGAAAAAGCAGGCCTGCTGGATTATACAACGAATTCGTTTAAACCAGGTTTGTAACCATTTATTGAAAATTTTTAATGATGCTTTTATAAATTTTTTAAAAATAAATATTTTAATTTAAAAATTAAAATCAATATTTTAACAATCATATAGCTCTGCAAATTGACTTCGCTCGACACTCTCTTGAGGGTGTTAAGATAGTAAACAATCTTCAAGACGGCTTAGGTATTTTGTATTCAGATATATATTCTGCTAATGCAGTTAATTCAGTCCGTAATAGCGATTTTAGTGGAAACCATGGGAATGGTATAAGCTTCAAGCAATTAGGTTTAAGAATTAGTAACTCAAGGGTAGAAAATAATGGAGCCGCAGGCATAAGACACAATCCTGCTCTCTCTGCGGTTCAGCAAAGAGAATTTGCTGGGTGGTTCATTCAATCACCGGATATGTCTATCGATTCTATGTATGAACCAATAAAAATTCCGGGTGAAGTTGCTGAGATTGATCTAGCAAGGGGCGAAACGAAATACTTAACTACTGGTAAGGTTTCTGGAACACCCATTGATCAAGAGCTAGTCATAAAGGTATTATAAATGTGCAAAAACTTTTGTTCTTTTTTTTATTGTTTTTATTAAAATGAATATTTTCATAGTGTGAACCTGGTTTTGTGATTGGATTCCAATTACTTAATCCAATACATAATAGAAGTACGGAGCAAATAACAATTCACGATTCTCAGTTAATAAAACATAAAGGAAATATGTGGGATGTCAGAAGAGATTTATCTGTTTTCCCAACTTCATCAAGTAGTTATAAAAATATTTTAGAATATCACAGTGGAGAAAATGCTCTGGGTGGAACAGTAATAGTTATAACTGCGTTACCTGCTCCAATACAAGTAAGACATTAAACAGTTTTTAAACAAAATTTGAATTCAAAAACTTCAAAAAGTTCTTTTATTTATTAAATATATATTTTTTTGTTAAGGATATTAAAAATCGAATAGTTCGAGGACCAATTCCTATTTTAAAAATTTTAAACACAAAAATTCGAGGAAATCAAAGAGGAATCCACGCATCTTTTTACAATAGATATTTAGATGAGATAAATGATCATTTTTTGAGAAAAGCAAATGAATCAATCCAACTATTGAACTGTGAGATTTCTCACAATCATGAAGAAGCAATTTACATTCATTCACCTTATTGGAATATTTACAATTCCAATATTTCAGAAATATCTATTCACATCAATAATTCATTAGTAACAGATAATGGCAAAGGTATCTCACAATATAGTAGAGATATGAGACAGTCAAATAATTTATTTCATTGGATTATAAAAGATAGTACCATTGAAAGAAATAAAGCTGGTGGTTTTGATGTTTCATTGCCTTATGTTTGGCAATACAATGAAAACTTCACTCATACAATTTACATGGATAATGATACATGGCAATCTAATGAAGATTTCGCGTTTGTTATCGATGGTCATTTTGCATCTTTTAATATGTCTCGCAACAGATTTAGCGGTAACTTGTGTAAAACAGGATTAATTTCTATCAGAGGAATGGAAAAAAGAATGAAAATTGTTAATAATCAAATAGAAAAAAATATTGGAGACTTTATGGTAGAATTCAAAGCAGACAGCCAGTCGGAAATAATGGGTGAAATAGATGCGAAATTTAAATATAATGAAGTTAAACAAAATAAACATAATTTAAAAATTTTACACCGTGGCATTCATCAAATTTTTGAATCACCAACTTACGTTGTTGGTTTTCATGGTATCCAGAAAGTACGAGTAAACAGAAATCTTTTCGGTGAAAATTTACTGGATTACGAGTTACTTGCTGGTATACAAACTGCAAAAATAAATAATGAAGTTGATGTATCAGAAAATTGGTGGGGTACCGATGATGATTTAAAAATTAGGAAAAGAATTTTTGACTTCGATGATTGGAATGATCATGCAGTAGCTAGTTTTCGCCCATATTTAATAAGCGATTCATTTGAATCTTCAATATCTGCATCTTTTGAATTAAGAGACACAATTGATTTGGATAATATCGGAGGAAGAATAATTGATCGATTAACAATTAGAGCTCGTTATAGACCATATGTTATTCATTCAGATATTACTGTAATGCAAGAGGCTACACTTACTATTGAACCTGGAGTAGTCATGGAATTTGCTCCAAATGTTGGTATTTTAGTACTTGGTACTTTATTAGCAAATGGAAGGCCTGACAATGAAATTGTTATGAGACCAATAGTGCAAAAAGATTATCAATCTAACAAAAAAAAAAGAGAAAATAAAAATGAACCTGAAATTATAAGGTTGTGTAAAGATAATGAATGTAATAATTCAATGAATGAAGGATTCTTAGAGTATTTTAATCATACTACACTACAATGGATACCTCTTTGCGATTCAAGATTTACTGAAAGAAATGCTCAAGTGGCTTGCAGACAACTTGGGTATGATCCTTTAAATGTTTACGTTTCAATGGACAGAAGATATGAATTACACCCAGGCTCATTAACCAGAATATGGTCTTGGCCAGAACCTTTACAAGTATATAATTTTTATTTAAAATTTTTAATATTTTTTTGAGAAACTTTGATATAACTAATATTTTTTCTACAGTGCACTGGTCATGAAGAAAATCTTGAACACTGTCAAATACGTTTAAATGGTCAATTATATGGACATCGACACGAATGTCATTGGGATGGTGAATTTGTATTTCTTCACTGCGGAGAACGAAATTTAGATGAATCAAAAAGTTATTGGGGAGGTATTCGTATTGCAAACAGTGAATTTGAACATAATATTTATGAATACAGGTTTCATGATATTGTTACGCATGCACCTCAACCAACAATTGAATCTGTGATAAAACATGTAAATATAACTGGTGCTGGAATTTTACATAACGAAAAGTCACCAGCTATTCAGTCAATTATGAAATCACCTAAGATTACAAGAGTTCATATAAATAATGCTGCATATCATGGAATAAATTTAATTTCTCCTACTCATAATGTAAACTTAAATTTAAAAAATTGTATTAATTTATATGGGTTTTGATTATTAATAATATTATTTAAAATTTATTTTTCAGATTGAGCTATTATTTAATAGAATTCACAATGTGCTAGGCATAGGCATAAGTATTTTATCATTAACTGGAGAAGGTAGAGAAGCGGAAGAAAGTTCATTTATTCCGTTAAAAGATTTAAGCATTCCTTATCGTTTATTTAGCATATTAGATATTTGTGATACTACAAAAGAAGTTACCATAGAAGAACGCCTTTTGCTTTATTATAAGTACGATAATAATCCTGTAAACTGTGTTAAAATATTCCGCAGTAGTCTTCGAGCAAAACCATTTGGCTTTAGGCTTTTGCAATTTAATTTATTTAATTCTACTGGTAAATTAGGAAGACCAGACAGTATTACGCTCTATGATGGCGACATTTATAATGTATCAGTCTCTAAAATAGATGAAATATTTGTTAATAGTCACATAGAAAAAAAATTATTTAAAACTACGGGACCAAGTTTGAGTGTAAAATTGTTTGCGAATGGTGCTAGTAGTGTACATGGTTTTATTGCTGAAATTGTAACATTACCTATATCTGCTATAGGATTCAGTAAGTTTTTAATTTTAAAAAATATATGGTAAAAAAAATTTCAGAAAATAAATAAATAATATTCATTATTTCAGATCGAGATGTTCAACATAATATTTCTTATTCTGTGATTACTGAAAGTCGCGAAGGGGCAGTCAAATATTCCAGTGCTGGAGAAGTAAATGCTGTAATTACTCTAGAAAGAAATCAATTTATTAATAACTGTGAAAAGCTTTATGGAAACTTCAGTACTTGTCAATCAGCAATTTCCTTAGATATTCAAAACACTCAATCTATGTATTTTAGAAATAATTTAGTAAGAAAAAATCAAGGAGGATTAAGAGTAAGAGCTGATTCACGAGGTTCAGCAACTTCTCTTAAGGGATGGATTCACAATAATCTTTTTGCTGAAAATTACAATAAACCAGTCTTGTAAGTTTAATTATTAAAAATAATAATTTAACAAATAAAATTTTATTCGATAAAAAATATAATGGGATAGGAGTAGATATATTTATTGAAATTTTTTAATTTTAAGGTATATTGAAGGCCGACAAAGTAGTCCTTATCAAGAAGTAACAATATTTAGAAATTATTTCACAAAAAACAATGCAACTTACGAAAATAATATTGTTTTAAAACAAGTGGTCAGTAATATGACATTAAATTATTTACATGGAAATTTAGGAAAACATCTTCTTGAGATTTCTGGTTTTGAGCGTGTTAGGCTTCCAATATATCAATCGACAACTCATAATGGGTTTTATAAGTAAGTTATATACATAATTTTTTATTATAAAGCAATTAAATTAATTTATTTTTTATTTTAAGAAATTACGCTGTAGACAGAGATGGTAGAAGTACCGTCGTAGCAGGAACACCAGGACAACAATACGTTGATAATATCTTTTTCAATCCTGATAACGATTACGAATTATTAACAATTAACAGATCACTGTGAGTATAAAAATTCCTTAACGTTTAATAATTTAGTAAAAAGTGTAGTTGAAATTTATTTTATTTTGCTAAAATTTTATTTAATTGTTATATATAAATATTATTTTTATTTCATATATGAATTTCGCATGCTCATTATTTAAAATATATAAATAACAGCGTTGTCAACATGGATTGGTATCCTGAGTAAGTATTTAGGAAGATTGATATTGCTGTGTTTTCCATTATCAAAGCTTAAAATCACAGCAAATGTTAAAACTTTTAAACACAAAGAGATTCATTTATTTTCACGTCTTAGAAAATATATCATCATTGTCGTTATATTGTATTGTGAATAATTTTGAAAGCTTTTTTTCTCAATAATTTTCATTAGGTGATCATCTAGATTAATGACTTTTAATTAATTCAAGAATTAATGTTACTTACAATTAGTTACATTTTTTGTACTAAAACTATTTTGCAGTTACTCGACTGGCCACATTTTCGTTTTTTAATATAACATTTTCAATTTTTAAGAATTATACAATAACTAACACAAGAAACATTTCAAACTTTTAAAAACCAATCATCTAATTTTTTTCTGCAGATTTCTTTCAGATTTTTATATATTTTGAAAAAAAAATAAAATATTTTATATTTAAATGTTTTTTCACATCTCTACACGTTCTTCATAATTTTTCATAGTTTTTTCATGAATTACTCTAATTTTTTTCAAGAAACCGATCTTTAGCTGAAAAACCGCAAAAACAGTACACATATTTAAAGTGCTTGTGAAATTTTAAATACGCTTTCTGACTTAAGGAACGAATGAATATGAATTAACAAATCTATAGTAGGAAAAATTTATTTCATAAAAGAGCTCTAGTTGTATCACTTAGATGTAAATTAACAATGTTTTATTTCAAATTTTAGGAAATCTTAATAGATATTTTTAACTCTTATTGCAGATCTGTCTTTTTGTTTTTTTAATTCCTTCATTTATTGATCTTAACTAAAGCCATTTTTTTAAATATTTGTGTTAGGTCATATCAGAAGGTCTCGCAAAAATTAAATCTTCATTTTCTTTCTTTTTATTCTAATTAAAGGTCATTGATAAATGATTATAAGGATTATTAAAGAATTAGCAATACTTTGTCTTACAATTTTTTTAATTTTTAAATAAAAAAATTTTATTTCTATATATATACGTATCGCTAACCCTTAAAATTAACAATTTTTCCTTAAAAATCCTCGTGTAGAGGACAAGAAATATGTAAAAATTTATTTTTATTTATTTTATGTGCGTTTTCAACTTAACATATGCTAATCATTGTGCTTTAATGTTTTAATGTCTTTCAAGCGTGCTTTATTTCGTATTCACAAGCTTAAATTTTTGTGATTAAGAAAATGTAATTTAATGATCGTTTTGAAATTTTCTATTTTGATTTTCAGTCAGTTGGAAATGTGGAGATCAAGTATAGATGCTAGACATAATTATTGGAGTTACAATGAAACATTAGCTGTTGCTGGAAGAATAAGAGATCGTATCGATTCACCAGAATTATTGCAAGTTGATTTTAAACCATTTCATTATAACAATAAATCAGTTTTAAATGGGAAATGTCCTCCGGCGTGGGATCTTGTTGGTGACACCTGCTTTATTTATATTGGAGCTCCAATGACTTTTTGGGATGCAAGAGAATTTTGCAAAGTAAGTATTATAGAAAAAATTTAAATATTTTACTTTTTATATTAATTTAATTATTTTTATGCAGATTGCCAATTCATCCATGCCGTTCATTTTGGGTGACTATAAAGAAATTTGGAGATTTTTGCGTAAACAACAAGAACGTTTTGATTATTCAGAGCGTGTATGGGTTCAGCAAATAGATAAATTAAATCAGTGTACCATGTTTACTTATCAAACGATTGAAATTGATCATTGTGAAGAACTGAATCCTTTTATTTGTGAAACTGGTAATATATATTTAAGTTAAGTAACTTATTTCATAAAATTTAATATTTTAATTTTGAATTTTAGATCCCAGAGTTCATATTGATCCTCTTTCATGGAGAAAGGATGTTATTGTGGTCGGGGTTTTAGGTGCAATATTATCTATATGTTTATTATTATTTATAGTTCTTATTATTCTTTGGGTAATAAAGTCTAAAAATGCTAATATTCAAAGACTTGAGAGGAGAAATTCTATTAGGCAATCTCTTCATTCATTACGCTCTGTGGGATCTACAACTGGATTTTCAGAGCTTTCATATCAAAGAAGAAAACCAATTCCGGTAAATAATAAATTTAATAGTTTATATTAAATAAATAAATATCTATATGCATTTATGCTGAAGCAATTGCCCTTGTAATTAATAAAATATTGTAAATTTTAAAAAACAGCAAAAGAAGGATAAAAAAGTTGTTCTAGTTCCACCTATGCAGGTTAGAAGTCAATCGATAAATTTACTTAATATTATATGAATGTTCAGTTGCTTAAAAAATTTTCATTTTTTCGCATTATATTTGTATATTTATTGTGTCGTTTAAAAAGTCTGCTTTAGCATAAGCTCCCCCATTATTATCGTTTGTGTTTTCCCATTACTATCTTTTTAAAACCTGCATTATTGTACATAATAAATTTTTTATTCTGTCACCTAGAGAGATACAAAATAATTTTACATGGAACATGTTTATAGAAAAAAGTACTTGACGAAATCAAATCAAGGAGTAAAATGAACTTAAAATATTTTTGATTTAAGAACTTAATATTATCAATTAAGATGTTTTAGCATGACTTAGATTCAGGAATAAAATATAGTACTCTAATCGAGACTCTAATGTAACGTAATATTAATTATTTTCTTTCAAAAAAGTTGATTTTTTGAATCTTATTTTTATTTTATTATTTATTAAATATCCTTTTATACGATATTTTATTATTTATTAAATATCCTTTTAGACACCAGGGTAATAAATTTAGATCAAGTGTTGTTATAGTTCATACCTTCTACCTATTATGCTCATTGTCAGTATTTAGATATTGCAAGCATGTTTTATGTTGTGTTTGCATAAAACATGTTAGTTTTTTTGTATGAATTATATTTTTATGAAATAATAAATTTATACTTTTTATAGCATGAATGTTTGCTTAAAACTTAAGTGATCAATTGATTATTTAATTCTTAGAGCCTGTTAATCTGTATTTTAATTTTTAATTAAAATGTCAAGATTATTTACGAATTACCAATATATATTATATATTTTTTTTTTAATACTTGTCAATTAAAATTTAAAAATTTTTTACAGGCGAAACAGTCAACTGATACTTTAAGTTCTCGAACTCTTGATTATAAAAAAATGTCCAATGGAGGTGGAAGCTTAGACTCAATGGATAAATCTCAATTAAATTCATCATTAGAAGACAATCATTGTTATGACGTTTACGAGGCTCATAATCCTCGTTATTCACCAGGAGCAAGTGGCTCAGTATCACAAAGATACGCTGGTGGCAATCCAGCTTACGATCTGACCTTCCGAAATGAAGGTTTTCGAAATCATTCGACATTTACTTCCAGAAGCAATAGCGCCTGGCAATCAGAAGTAAATAGTGTGACAACTCCGGAAGAGCTAGCACCTCATCATCACAATATTTCTACTCTTCCTTTGGATTCCAGTCTCGGTAATGACTCTATTACCGAATTGAAACGGGAATTACGTTGTCCGGCTACACCAGCTTCTACAGAACCTTTACCTGAATATTATTCAGCTGCGTCGACAATGACCAGACCTTATTACTATCAAGATGACAGACCAAGAAGTGAAGCTCTTTTAGAGACTAATCTTGATGGGGAAGAAAGACCATTAAGGTCAAAAAGTGAAGCTTTCTTAGAAACGAATTTTGATGACAATGGATTACCATTGCCAGGAGACATAAACACAGAACTTACTCATTTAGGCGGGTTAAGGAGTAAAAGTCAGCCACTAGAAACTGCTATGTGAGATGATTATTAATTAGTTATTTTTTAAATTGTATATAGGTAAATAATTTTTAACGATGTATTAGATTTATGATAAAATAGGCCTTTAATATGATGTTTTCATCATTTTAGTATTAAAATAAATAAATATGATAATAATATCATGCGATAAAATAAGAGCTTTAACTTCCAGAACAACTATTCAAATGCTTAGCAAAAAAAAAAAAAAAAATCACGCGAGTTATTTATAATTAAATAAAATTGTAATTATTTTTAAAATAAAATAACAACAATGAAAATGTAAATTTATTTGTATAAAAAATATTTTTATTCAAACATACATGCACAAACTTTTATAAACCATGTTTTTAAACAAATTTGAAATTTAGATAATAAGTGTAACGTTTCTTTTGATACAATCATATACAATTATTTATAAATAATTATAACACATTTAACCTTATTTATCAATTATATTTATTGTAATTTTTTGTAATAATCAATTATTAAATATTTCGATTATTATATAATCGACAATCACTGCCAGAAAGGACTTTCATGAAATAATTATAATGAAAGAGGCAACGTTCTATGTGATAATTTTGTAAAGTACCCTTTTATAATGGTACAAGAACGTTTCCTTTATAGTTTTTGTAATTATGAAAAATAGCTATTAGAGAATCCCAATGTAGGCTTTTATTTATGTTTAGGTATTTATGATTGTCAAAATAATATTTTAAGGGGAACTGACAATCATTTTTTGTAAGATTTAAGCTAATTTATGTATATTTTCCCCTACTTACAGGAATGTCCGTCCATAAATTGTAGTTACGACAATTTTTATAATAAGTCGTATAAGCTCTATGTAATTTCAATTTTAAATTGTTAAAATAAGTTATTACAAAGAGCCTTTTTTACACTGAAATATTAGAGTAGTCTGCATTAATTGTTCTTTTATATAGATATTTTTTATACATAAACTATTTATTAGTATTAAGTATTTATACAAACTAAGTTGATAATATTGTACAAAAATTAAAATGCTTTTTTATGTAAATAGTTCATTCTTTTTATAATAATTACATTATTAATAAAAATGTATTATCACTTAAAATCATATAACTTTTTTACCTGAAATAACTCTATTCCTTAAGATCAATGTATGCAGGGCTTTTATTGTTTAAAAAATTTTTTTTTGTCCCTTGTGCAAAAATACGAGATTTGTCTATAATAAAATTTAAATTTTGTGAGATAATTTTATCAAAAATTATTTGAGATAAAAAAAAATTACTCCTTTACTTTGAGAGGGTAGGGGAAACTTCATACACCCTTGCTGGAAAATTACTAAAATATGTTCTTAAATTCAATAAATAGAAATAATGTGAAGTTTTTTAATAAGAAAATTATCTTTTATTAAGCTACAAGTATTACAGTTTACTTTTATTTAGCTCATTACTTAATTTATTTTATATTTTTAACAATAGAAGCTCTAAAAAATTTATCAAAATTTATATTAAATTAGTAATAACAGACAAAAATCTAGCAAAATTCTTTCAGAGTGCAACAAATTAAAAAAAAAAACAGTATATGTTCCTTTGAATATAAAAATACATAAAAATTGTAATTGTACATACTTCATTGGACACTGAATATATTTCATTTTATAATTCCATTTTTTCTTCATTACAGGTTGTATGTTTCACTTTTTGTTTTTTATTTTGTTTTAACTTAGATTTTAAATTTCCGCCTTCAGTAATAGTTGTGGAACGAGTCCCAGGTCCCCAAAAAGCTGTAGGATTGTGTTGAAATCTTAATAAACCTTTTATATGAGAATTAGGCATAGCATCCGAGTGTTTTGTGAAACTAACTGAAATAGTGGGTTCAGCATTTAATATTCTTAAAGCAAGGCTGTCGGCTTGTAATTTTTCTCGCTTGATTGGATGCTCTTTTTCCCAAGCTCTCACAATATCCCAAAGTACTTCATTTGGGGCATCTGTTTTAATAGAAATTTTATTGGCGTGAGAATAAGAAACTTTATAGCCAGCATTTATTAAGGCAGATCTAAAAAGCACCATTGGAGGCATTTGACATTTTACTGTTGACATAATATCATCGAGTGTATAATACAAAGGATTATCCAATTCCTCAGATACAACGCTCAAGACTCCATGTATCCTCCTTAAAGTTTTTAAATCTTTAATATTACTGTTGTCACTTTCTACTAGCTCTAAAAGTTGCTGCACAACTTCTTTAAGGTGTAAAGGTCCTGTCCATATTGGACCTCCCATATAACTTTTGCTTTTGCAAAAATTACATAATTTATCAACTACTGGAGCATGTGGTAATTTGTAAGATTTTTCTGTTGGGCATATACCTAAAGGTTGTAAGTTTATACTCTTGCAACCAGTACATTGATAAATCATACCGAGTTTACTGGTATTCTTTTTGCAAGCACTTGGGCTTGTATTTATTTTAACAAAAACTCTTATATAAAAATCAGCACTTACACTGAGAATAGGAGTTATCACCTTCCCATATCTTCCAGCGTGAGCGGCAATATTTTGTAATAATATTCTTAATGCAATTTCATGACAAGCTTTAGATTTTAACGAAATAGCTCCATATTTAACATAACATGTTTCAGGAGAATTTCCTGCTAACACTGCCATATCTGTAGCTGTCACAAATAAGAGACCGTTATCTTTAACACTTTGAACAGCTGAGTCTAAAAATATTGACGGGCACCCATATGGGTCTAAGTCAATAACATCAAATTTTGATTTTTTGTTTTGATACATTGTCATGGTTGCATCTTCATGATTAGCTTTTACAATTTGTTCAACTTTATTATGAATAATATTTTCTTTAATTACATTAACTGCTTCACATGAAATATCATTAGCTATTATTTCATCAATACCAGAAACTTCTTTAGCATATCTTATGCTACGTAAGCCAGTAGCAGATAAAGCTTCTAATATTCTTATTTCATTTTTTTTATCTGTATCAATTACTTTATTTTTCTTTTTAATTGGGTTACTCAAACACTCTTTTATATGATTTGTTAAAACAACAATACTTAAATCTCTATTAAATTCTTGTACAGGATTATAAAAAACATTTTTTTTTTTCACTATTATTTGAGCCTTCCCTTCATTAATTATTGTATTATCGGATAATTTTTCATTTGAATTATCCATTTGTTTATGAATTTTAAATTTATACTGTGTTATAATAAATATAAGAATCTGCTTGCAATATTTTCCAGGGTGATATTTTCCAAAGATAAATTTATTTAATGAATGTAAACCGTGAATGTAACCTGTTTTTTTTTTCATTAAATAATAAGACCACGTGTTTTAAACTTTTAAACAAAAACATTGAATTAAGGTGCAGTTGGATAAAGTATATTTATATACAGAGTGTACCAGATGGAGTGTACAATGATTGTTGCGTCAGGACAGCAGGACGCTGTCCATATGCCCTGTATGTTTTGGTTTTTCAGGTTGTTTATATACAATATTTTCTTTTTAAACACCCTGTATGTTAATAAAATGCACGTTGTTGATATAACGAAATATTTATGAAGAAGTTTTGACAATCAAATATTTAATACAATTGTTTATATAAGTATAATTTTGATTATTAAAAAAGAACATTCTATACAAAAATAATTAGAAAATAATTTATTTAAACTATGACTGCTAATATTTAAGTAAACAGTTAAAAAATTTAACTTAGAAGGTTATTAAAAAATTTTTTTCATTTTGAAAATGTTACTGCGATTTAATAAATTATTTTATTGTGCATCTGATACATTTTTAATAAATTTGAGAAAATATTCTCCAAGAGGAAGGGTATTAATTGATTTACTTGAAATTAAAAAATCTTTTTAATATCATAAATTATTTGATTTTTTAGCCTGCAATATCTGCAAATCTTCCAGAAGAAGAACCATTTTCAAAAAAAATAAGAAAATATCCCCAAAGAGATAAGGTAAATTTTATTTTACATATTCATATAAGTAATCAATTTACTATAAGTTATTTGCTTTTTTTAGCCATCATTTTCTAGGGAAATTCAAGATGAAGATCCCGAAGAGATTGTTTTTGATGATGAATTTGTACATATAAATAAGGCTGAAAGAATACCTGAGAAAAAGAAGGAAAAAATTCCAATAATAACATGTAAAAGAGAAGTGTTTAATTTTTACAAAGGTGACATTTTACCAAAACATAAAGCGATTCCTTTAGCTTCAAGATCATGGCATAATAGAAAATCAAGCGGAGATTACTTTACTATTAATGCATTTCAAACTGTATCTAAAATTTTGTAACTATAAAATTATTTTTTTTACGCAATATCCATAATTTTGTATTTTCATTTTAGTATGATGATTCTGTTTATGAAAATATTGGGCCAGAATTATCATTTGATCAAATGGGATTAAATAATACATTAGTAGAAAATCTGGAAAATGAGGGAATCTTTAAACCAGTTGAAATTCAAAAATTAGCTATGCCAATGATAATGAGCCAAAAAAATGTCATTTTAACAGCAGAGACTGGATGTGGTAAAACCTTAGCATTTCTTATTCCAGTTATTGAACAAATAATTTCATGGAAACAAATTACAAAAAGAAAAGCTAACACACCATTAGCTGTAATCTTAACTCCTAGCAGAGAATTAGCCCAACAAATTGGTGTAAGTAGAGAGAATTGTACAATTTAATAATAATAATTAATAAAATAGAAAACAAAAAATATAAACATTGTTTAAACTTTAAAGAAATTAGAAACCAAAAGAAATTATTTTAAATTATTTTTTATTATTGGAAATTAGTATTTAAAATTTTGTTAGAAATTAGTTTTCTTTGCATTAAAAATCAAATCATTCAATATTTTTAATTTAATTAATAAAAATAATTTTTTAAATGTTCAAATTATTAAAAAACAATTTTTTTTCAACTTATAATAAAACATATTTTATCAGTTAATTTTTATGCAATAAAAAATATACATATATATATAATTTTTTATTGAAATAGAAAATTGCAAAAAAATTATGCAAAAATTTGGACATTCAAACAAACGTTATTACTGGGGGAAATACTAAATCAATGGTTATGAATCCACCTGTTAATTTTGTTGATTTATTAGTATGTACCATTGGAATAATCAATAAATTAGCAGGTTTGAAAATATACAAGATGGACTATGTTAGACATGTAGTATTAGATGAAGCTGATACTCTCGTTGAAGATTCTTTTAGAGAAGTATTGCAAAGTTTTTTGTTAAAAATAAATGTGAGTTAGCAAACATAAATTCTTTAAGATTTTGGTATTATAAAAAAAGGCTAATTTTTAGCATTAATTTTTAATAGTTTGATAAACGTAATACTGAAGATGGATATCCAGATGCAGCGCAAATTACTCTTAATTCTGCAACTATGCCCCAAGAGTTACCTGTTACTTTAAATAAAATTGTTGATGTAATATATTTTTTTCTTATATATATTAATTAAATTAAGATTTTAATTAATTTTTCTTTATCATAGGTGAATACATTAAATGAAGTTTCCACAAAAAATCAGAATCGTATTTTAATACCACAAAAATTCTTAAGGCTTATTCCTTCTTTAAAACCAATGACTTTGTTAAAATTTGTTAAATCCAGTTCAAAAAAAGCAAACCCTTTAATTATTTTTAGTAATAATTCTGCAACTTGTGATTTTATAAACATATTTTTAGAAAAATTTAATGTAAAATCTGTAAATTTAAATGGAAAGATGCCTGTTGAATTTAGAAAAAAACAATTTGCTAAATTCCAACGTGGTGAATTTAATATTTTATCAGCAACGGATGCAGGATGTCGAGGTTTAGATACTGTTCATGTTAGGGATGTAATAAACTACGATTTTCCGTTAATGACAGCTGAATATATACACAGGTATAATAATAATTTTTCAAAGTCTTGCTTTTGCAATTTTTTCAGGTTACTTGCATGTATTAGCTAGCTGACTATTTGCTTTAAAAGAGACTTTATTTTTATTTAAATTACACATGAATCTATACAATTTTAGATGCGGTAGGATTGGTCGAATTGGTAGTCCAGAAAATTGTAAAGTTATAAATTTTATAAGTCAACCTTTAGAAGTAATATTAGCAAAACAAATAGAATTTGCAACTCGTAAAATGAAACCAATTCCAATACTTGATTATGTTCACATGGAGAAAAAAATTGGTGATGATTTTACAGGTGATATTCCTAATAATAATAGGCTTAGATCATTTGATTCAGATGAATATAAAAACAAAGAAGAAGACATGTTTGACGAGGATGGTCATTTATTTAATATGCCAACTTAAATCAAATTTTGATAAATAAATTTTGTATATATTAAATATAATATTAAGCACGAATTGTATTCAATTGTAAGTAAATTTTAAAATGTTTAAATTTTATTTATTAAAAACATAAATTAGTATACATATTAAAAATTTACAAAATAGATAAAAATTTATTATTATACCTCATATTTTTTACAATTACTATTATATTTACAGTTATCAAAACTAAATTTTTATATACATATATTTTTTCAGCATAGTTTAACATTATCTGATATCAGCTGTTATAGGAATGAAGTTTGTTACATTGAAATCTTATATAAAATCTGATAAAGTGCATTTTTGCACAACAGCGCTGAATAATAATTAATTGCACTATGAATTTTAAGAAAATATTAAACTTTAATTAAAAAATCAATCGGTTTTATTTACAATTAACAATCGTTAAAAAATGCTTATAAATATCTTATTAAAAGTTTATTTATTTATTTTTTTTATGCAAAATTATAATGCTTTCTTTGAAGTAAGAGAAAAAATCTTCAAAATTTTATACCTCTTAAAGGTAGAGTTAATTTGTAATAATATATTATTTCAAAGTAATCATTTTTATTATTTAAAATGAAAAATAATTTTCAAATTTTTAAAATTTGTAATTTACTTTAACTCTTAAATGGTGTTCTTAAAAATGTTAATCAATTTTTTGTTTAAATTGCATAGCAAACTTTTTCTAAACAATTTTTTCTTAATTAATAGATTTAGACCATGCCGCGTATTTCGTAGACGAATTTGATCCATAATAGGTCGATGTAATTTTCCAACATATATTTGTGCTTTTTGAGTCGTTGAACACGAATAAGATACCGTTTTTTACCAAAAATCGTGCTTTTTCGTTCATTTCGTGCATTTTTTTTTTTTGAATACAATTTTTTAGAATAAAAATTAATTGTCAAATCGTGTTTAATATTGCTTTTTTGATAGCATTAAATAATCTATTATTTAAAAAAAAAAAATTTAATCAGCTTAACACATCTAGTAAAGGTGATAATTACAAATTATAAAAATAGCAAATTGTATTGTATAATGTTGCGTAAAATTTATGCATTATACCTAGCACTCAGCTGCTAGTAAACATGTTTCATGCATTTAGATTGTTTTTACACAAACCGGCTATAAGTTTTTTAATAATCATGCTTAATCATATGAAGAGAAATTTATTTTTCATTACACGCGTTAGAAAGAATCGTTTTTCTGCATGGCAAGCGTTCTTTCTTACGCTTTTAATGAAAAACTATTTCTTAGATCACGGGATAAAAAGTAGATTTTTTACTTTCTATGCTGTACTTTTCATACAACTGCATGGACAGCATAAATCTACTTTTCATCCCTTATTTAACAAATAGCTATACCTACACTGTAAAAAGTAACTTTCTTAGATTTACAAAAAAAATAGAATTTTTTCGAAAAATTCGTAAATTTTCAAAAAATTTTGTAAATATTCTATAAAAATCGTAAATTTACTAAATTTAGTATATTCTCGAAAAATTCGAGAATTCTCGATTTTTTTTTGTGAATTTACGAAAAAAGTTGTAAATTCACAACTATTTTTCGTAAATTTACAACTATTTTTTGTAAATTTTCGAAAAAAAATGGTAAATTATCAATTTTTCTTGGGAATTCACAAAAAAAAAAATCGAGAATACTCGAATTTTTTGTTAATTTACTAAATTTAGTAATCACACGATTTTTTTCGAAAATTTACAAATTTTTTTGAAAATTTACTAATTTTTCGAAAATGTTCTAATTTTTTTGTTAATAATAAGAAAGTTACTTTTTACAGGGTAGTTTTAATTAGAATATATTAAAATAGAGTGTTTTAGTATTAGGAACATTATTTTATTTTACAAATTTCTTTCAAACAAAATAATTTTCAAGTGTGGTTGGAAAATCTTACCCTAAATAAATATTTACACTTTAAAAACTTTTATGGTCAACATTTCCAACGGAAAAAACAACTCACTAACATGTTAGTGATTAATTTACTATCATGTTAATAAATTAACTTTCCATTTTGACTGAAAATTGTTAATTTCATGTTAGTAATAATTAATAATATATTTTCTATTTTGATTAAAAATTTAATTTAACAATTAAAAAATGTTTATGTACATTATTGAGGCTAATTTTCCTAAAATACGTAAATTTAATGAAAGTTGAAAAAATAAAATTTAATAAGTATTACCGGAAATGATTTATACATTTTTTAATTTTTTCGTTATACTTTAAAATGTTATATTTTGATTGTTGAATTTTTTGAACTTGATTCTGTATGTCTTCTTCAACTTCAGCAAGTGATTTTTTTAGTGGTTCTGTTGATTTTTCAACTAACAATTTTTTTATTTCCAACTCTTTTTCATACATTTCATTTTGATTAGACCAATCTATAGCCTCTTTGCGCATTATTTCAACATTTTCTTGCAAAAAGTCTAATAATTTTCCCAATGGATTTGAACTTCGAGTTAATTCTTGAATATTTTTTTGCAACTTTTCAACTTTTTTTATTGTAGTTTCACTTAATTGCTTATTCTGTCTATTTTCGATTTCCTTCGGTATTATATTAACTTCTGTAGAATTAATTAATTCTTTCTGTGTTTCTAAAATTTGAGCTACTAAATGACCATGTTCTTGATTCAAATCCGTTACGGGCTGAATAGAATTTTTGAAAGAATCTATTTGATTTTTAACAATCACCATATCGTTTGTATCATCTTCATATTTGGAATCATAATCTGTTATTAAAACTGACAAGTTGTTAGCTACTGAATTTGAATTATCAGTTGATATATCTTGATGACTAGAATGATGGACTCTCGGAGCAGCTCTGGCACTCGGAGGTCTCACCGACGGTGGTCTTAGAGTATTCATACGTTTACTAGAACTCTCAGGTCTGATTAATTTTGTGGATACCAGAGGTTTTTTCGGAATATTCTGAATTTTTATCGCATCATTGTTGTCAGTTATATCAGGCTGTAAGTTTTTTGGTAAAAGATCAATGTTGATATTTTTTTTAAAAGACGAAGATGGACGTTCTTTTGAAGTTGGTAAAGGGTTTTCTTTGTTTTGAATTAAATTCTCTTCTTGCAAGGAAGTGGCTGAAGTATTATTTGTCTTTTCAATGTGTCCATTGGACATTTGTTCAGAAGAATTATGTTTCTCATTATTGACTTTTGATGATTCAAGTTCAGGAGATTTATTACTTTCCTCTTCCTTTAAACTTGTACGTGACATTCTTCTAGCTTTCTTTTCCTCTTTAATTTTTTGCTTAGAAAGGGTTTCTTCATTACTATCATTACTAGGGGAGTCGATTTTTTTTTCACGTACCTCGCCTTTTGCTTTTTCTATAATTTGATTATCATCATCTTTTTTGCTTACTTGTTTCGTTTCAGGATCTGATTTTTGCTTAGTATCTTTTTTCACTTTTCTGCTTTCTGAAGACTTGCTAGTTTTTGTTTCTTTTGACGACTTTTTCTCTTCATTTGATTTGCTAGCTGTTTTACTTGACACAGATTTTTTAGAATTCGATGGTTGTTTTGTTAATGAGCTATCCTTAGTCTGTTTCGTTTTGAGACTCTTTTTATACTGTTCAATTGCACTATCACTCGATAGTTTCTTTTTTAATGCAATGCCGATTGATTGCAAAAGTTCATTCGTTTTAGCTGGTTCTAAACCAGCTACTATTTTACTAGGCTTGGCTGACAACTGAGCCCCATGTACTAATTCCATAACTTTTATTAATTTTGTTAAAAATTTAATTTTTTCATTCTTTTCTTTATAATTTTCCGAATTTAATTCATCTTTTGTAAATAAGTTACTTAAAAATCCCGTTTCCCTTATAACTGCGTTAATAATATCGTGTAAAAATCTAAATGGAGGTTTCCTTAATAATTTCTCAGTCAGTGGTGGTTTTTGAAAATGTGGTCGTAGTAATTCTTGCGTTTTTTTTATAATTTCGGGTGATATATCGTCAGCCATCGTGTTAAATTAGCTTAATTTTTTATATTTTTAAAAATATAAATTAATTAAAATAAATTAAGAAAAATTAAAATATAATTTTAATCAAATGCACTTTAGTTACAATATCACTAAATCATACTCATTTGTGTACGCCGGTGGTTGCCAAGATACTAACTTTTACATTTAATATATATACTTGTTAGCTATATGTATAATATTTTTAAAAAAAAGTTTAAATAATTAATTGATTAAAATAAAAACTTTTTATATTTTTGATAAAAAAATTTATTGGAAAATAAAATGAAATTCCTGTGGTACTTAGACCCAAAAGAATTTAACACTTAATAATGGGATAGGAGAAAATTTTTTTTTTCCTGATCATTCAGAGCAGAGTATAGTATATTTTTCACTGAGAAAAAAAAACAATTATCTTAAAATCAGATTCTAGAAAATGTTCTAGAAAATGTTTTACTATTTGACATAAAAAGAACCCTTTTGACACAACAGGATTTTCTGCAAAAAGCGTGATTTTTGACTCAAAAATGTTTTATTTGACTGCCAAAGGATTATTGAAATCAAATAGAAAATATACTTCTGGGGCCGATTTTAAGACTATACATTTGCATCAAAAAGATTTTTTTCTTAAAAAAGATTATCAAAACAACGATCCAAAAATTTAGGAAATCAATGTGCAAATCAGATAATTATTTATGTTTTGGTTTCGATAAATTTTTATTTTTTATTTTTATTTTTGCTATATTTTGCAAATATTAAATCATAAATTTTGCAATTTCATACATCCAGTAATAAGTTTCACTTATACCCTATTAATATTATGGTAAGTATGGTAGAATAGGAAAATGTTTCTCTAATATGAGGCTCAATTATGGACTCACTTCAAAATGTACAAGCAGAAAATTCGAATTTAAATTCGCGAGCAAATGTACGGCTTTTTTAAAAAAAATCGCGCAATCATGTGGCACATTTAAAATTAATATATTAACTTTATTAAATTATAATAATTTGTCAATAAAAGATTTGATATCAAAAATAAAAAAAATTGAGAATTTTTGGGTCATAAGAGTCAGAGATTCCATATCTGGGCAGTTTGCATCAAAATTCTGCTTGCAACTCATTAACGCCGGGGCGGAGAGTTTTGGAAATGAGCAAAAATAAGTATATTCCCGTATAGATAAGTGGCTAAAAAGTTTATCCTAATAGTAAAATTTCATGCTCTTTCAGAATCTGACATTAGGTTTCACCTACAACCCTTAAAAATACCCTAAAGACGGGGGTGAAAGGGTAGCATTATTAGGAAATGTTTGGAAAAATCAATGAAAAAAGTATCCAATTATATTGAAAAATATTTGAAAATAATATTTTTTATGTAAATTTAAGTATAAACTTCGTATACATTCAGGTCTAATACATTTTGGCCCTATTTACAAACCTTAAAAGGTGGATGAGGTGGTACTCCAGTCAAAATACGGGTATGGTTGTATTATCACTGACGAACGCCAGATTTGTTCTACTATAGGTTTTTTGGCTCGCTAAACACGAAAATTGGAGTCATTTGGCAGAGAAAATGGGGCTTCACCCTTAAATTTGCAAAAACTACCCCTAAAAAGGTTTTTTTTACATATTCGCATTTTGAGCACTCAGATTTGCACCATACGGGTTTTTTGGGTCGCTGATAAATAGTTTCGACTTCTTTTTCATAAATAATTAAAATTTCGCCCCTAAATTGGTTAAAAGTACCCCCAGCGACCCAAAAAACTCGTACGGTGCAAATCTGAGTGCTCAAAATGCGAATATGTAAAAAAAACCCTTTTTGGGGGTAGTTTTTGCAAATTTAAGGGTGAAGTCCCAAAAAACTCTCCGCCCCGGCGTTAATGAGTTAAACAGCAATAGAGAGAAGGACTGTGAGAAATTTTATAGATAAACCTTTTCTATAAAATTTGTTATGGGAAGGGTGTATGAAAAATTTTCTACGTTTTCTCCCTGTGAAATTGAATGCTCTTCGTTCAAAACTTAAAATATCGAATTCTCATTTTTCTCTTTAAATATCAGAAAAATAATTTGCTACAAGCCTGCACACTAAAGTATTACAAAAATTACTTTGTGTTGCAAAACAAATTTTCCATTACGTTCTAAATTTTTTCGACATAAGCTATTATTTTAAAATATTTTTGTTATATTGCGACTTCCCTTTTTTGAGATTTATTATTAAAAAAACATACTAGTAAATTTTTTGAACTAAATATTCATATAAAAACAACGACTTTTGTCAGTTTGATACATTTTTAAAACTTTGTATTTTTAATATTAGAAAATATAGGCAAATAATATATAATATATTGGCCAGAAAAATAAAGAATGGCCCTAATTGCATGTAAATAACTTTGCAAATTCGAGGATTGTAAACTATAATCTGGGCCATTCTTTATTTTTGCGGCCTAGGATAAAAATATACTATTACTTGTAGTTTTTATTTTAACAAATTTAACTAAAATCAAAAATTATAAAAGTTAGGAAAAGTTTTAAAAAATTTTCTTATTTAAATAAGAAACCAATCACTTACGCCACCAAACTGTAAGATCCTGAAACCTTTCTCCCCGCGCTCCTTCATTATTCCGTATTCTCCATTCCATTCTCGCAACTAAAGAACAGTCGCTTTTCGGAGCGCAAACTGGCAACAGTAAAGTGCTGTTTATTTTTTTTTTTCATTTAATTACTCATTTGTTACAATTAGTTAATGATTTTACAATACACATTCATTAATGAATGTTATTAGTTTTTCATTCATTGATTTTTCAATTTAATTGTGTTTATTTAACTTTTGATAATTCTATTTATCTTTAGATTAGTTTTTGTTGTTTTATAACATAACCTTAACAAATATAAACAAAAGAAAACTTTAAGTTGAAGTGATTTTTATTTATTAAAATAGAAAACAGTACAAGATTTAATTTGTTGATGTGATTTACAATAAAATTGAAATCTAAAAAAAGTGATTTATGTATCAAGAGTTTATAGTACACTGTTTTTAAAATATAAATAAACAAAGGGAATAGAGAAGATCCCTGTATTACTTCGTGACGCGTTCGCGATCTTAGGAAACCGGATGTTTGGTACCAGTTGATTTTTTCTCTTATTTTCATTTGTTCTTTTAATAAATACACTGTGGAATAATAAAACAAATCATAAATTAAAAAAAAAAGTGTTTAAATTAGTGAAAAAAGTTAAAATACAATTTTAAAAGTGAAGCTTGAAAATAAATTTTGGAGTCTTGTATTTATTCTTCGCGTGCCGAGATTTTTTCTTTTAGTTTTGTGTCCCCTGAAGCTTATGCTCTTTGAAGGGTTACACACATAATATAAAATACACTAACACAAATATAAATAAAAAGATGTAAAGTTAGCGAAAATAAAGGGGGAAAGGAAGAAGAATAATAAAAAAAAGTAATATAGGTGTATAGTAGAAGAACCGGTGTGTGATGATATTGATGCTTTAGAGCTGTAAAAAAAAATATTTTTTGTTTAACAAAAAATAAAAGAAACCAAAAGGTTAATGTGGATGAGCAGTTTTAAACGATAATAAAATTCAGTGCCTTAAAAATATTAAGTGTCTTAGATAAATGTAAACAAAATATTTTTGAAAAAAAAAAAAAACAAAGTGTGATATTATTTATGATTTTGAAATAAATTTAACCGCTATATTGGAGAAAAAAAAGGAAATAAGCGGCGTGCCACTATTTTGTGTGCCGCGGCAAAGACGAGCATCGCAACCAGAAAACGTAAGTTAAAAATTACAATAAAAACGTCATTATTATTAAAAATGATTTGATGAATGAGGGAGCGGAAGTACGATTCGAATGAATTTTATTATATACAATTTGAGGGACACATTTTTCGTGTGAATTGAATAAAAAAAATTTTTTTGGACACAATGACCATCTTAGACCATTATTAATATTTTTTCGTGAGAAATTCTTATACCTGTAAGAAATAATGACTTTTTGAAAAAAAATACAAGTACGAAATGCTCACGTTCAAGATACAATTAACATTTACGCACACAATCCGTGACAAAATCTAATCTCGTAAATTATTAAAAGACGTCTATCATTAATAATAATAATAATAATAGCGATTAATATTAACGATAAGAGAGTTTGCTTCCTCTTAAAGCACATCCTTTGTTTTTATCTCTTTTTTAAAGACTGGTTATCCAAATGATGTTTTATTATTAGCAACAGTGTTGCAATTTATTGTTACATTGGCATTGTTTAAATACAAATAAGGTAACGTTTTAATTAACCAAGGATACTTTTTATTATTTATTTATATGTCAATTAAAAAAAAAATAATAAGAAGATTAAATAAAAATAAAAAAAAAATTTTATTAATAATTACTCTTGATTAGACACGTACATTCAAAGAGTTATAGGTGTATTACTCATCGTGGTGCGTATAGTAATTTTTTATGAATCAATTCTAGTTCTGCATGTGTGTGTGTGTAATGTAATATTTATGTAGATATTAATTGAATTGAATATTATTATTTAAGGAGAAAAAAATTTTAATTATTAAATATTTCGCTAGCTCTCTCTCTTTCTATGGAATGCTGTTCGTACATACCTTGTAAATTTTTTTTAATCAACAAAATGTAAATATTAGATTTTTTTTTAAGTAAAAAAAAAGAATTTTTAAGATATTCTTTGAAATCGTTAGATTTTATTTAAAAAAACGAGTTTTTTTTATAAAGTTGCACCTGCTTTTTTTACAATTATTAAAAATATCGAGACTTGAAAATATTGCAAAAGAAAAAAAATGTTTTTTCTATTTGATATTATTTTCAACCCACGCATTCTTTATATGCAAAAAGAAACTTAAAAAAAAAAAAATCAAAATCTCATCCGGTGTTGAATACGTAAAAGTAATCTGAGAATATTATTGGATTTGTGTGTGAAAATGACGACAAAAATTAAAAAAAAAAAAAGATAATATGGGAGGAGTGAAGACACGACCACATTATTTTTTAAAAAAGTCACTCCGTGCAAAATTACAAGGAATGCTACATTTTTTCTTTCTTTTTTATGAATAGGAATAAGAATGAGATAGACGTTAAATATTACGTAATTTCTTAAAACCCAAAGTTTATACATTTTTTTTCATTCTTTCTTGTCACAGCTGCACTTTATGTCTAAATGTACGTAATGTAATAATAGCTTTTTATTTTTTTCATAATGAATGTTATAATACGTGTCGTTGACCTGCATACTATTCTTTCGAGTATACCTGCGTTTTAAATCTTATTATTTGAGGCACGAAATATTGACAGGGTATGTAATAAATTAGCAAGTTTTATTAAAAAAAATTTTTTTCTCAAAAATTATCAAAAGTTAACCTAGAAAATTTACTTAATAATTTGGTTCTTTGTATATTTAATGATTGTAATGTCACGTTAGTTATTGAGAAGAGTCCTTAAAAAAATTATGGGCATTATGAGTAATGTGAAGCTCGTGAGAATTTCACGTCTGTGAATTTTCTGCTCATCACTTTTGCAAAAATATGTATAGTGTATACGTTAAAAAGGCACTTAATGTGGTAATATTTCAACCAACAGTGCTTCAGTAATATCAGTAATTGCAGTATTTATTTAACAGTATTTTTAACGCCAACTTGAAGAAACAGCAAAAAATAGCCTAAAAATTTCTATGTGGCAACTGGACCACTTTTTCATAAAAACAGAGTTCATATTCCTGTTCAGTGGACCTAAAAACATAAATGATACACTATTCAAAGCGAGTTTCAAAGTTAGTTTAAAAAAAAAAACAAAAAAAAAATGTTTATACGAAAAATTAATCAATTTTTGAAAAATTTGTAAAACTTAGTAATTGCCATTTGTTTTTTGTGAATTTAGAAATATGAAAAATAAATTTATGAAAAATAAATTTACAGCTGTTTTTCGCAAAAAAGCATAAAAATTTTCAATTTTTTTTTTATGTGAATTTGCATGTTTCTAGAACTTCGCTAAAACTCTTACAGTGTCGTTAGAAAATTTTATGGACCTATCCACAAAACAAAAGTCCTGAGAAAAGTAGCTATACTTAATTGAAACATCCAACTTGGTTAAATTTAGCCTCAGAGTAAACAATAAAAGTTTTAAACAGATTTTAGTAATTAAAAAAACATAAACTCCATAAAAATTCCTCTCAAATTCCTCTAAAACAGTAAATTTAAATAAAATATTTCGCAATTTCGTTAATGATGATTAACAGTATTGGCGTCTGCGTAATGCTTCTAAAAGACACATAAAAATAATTTAAATTTGTTTGTAAATTGTATCCATTAAAATATTCGATATAAAAAATTCAATGTCAGTACACAGTCTGTAAAATGTGTTTTTACCTTATTAAAAAAAGTCATTTAAGAGAAGCTATTGAATATTCATTAAAACAAAACATGGTAATAAAAAAATTGTTTTACCTTGCAAAAAAAAGAAAAAAAATTAAGTGGTCTCTTAAATTTTTCATCATATATGACACTCTATTTATAACGAGTTTAAAATTACTTTATTTAGTTTTACATAAATGCATAATTATATTTTATTTCTCAATAAAAGACCATTTTAATAGTAAGTTATTATTTTTGGTCATTGCAACAAAGTAATTACAAAATATTTTTTTATCGGGAAAATTATTAACATTAATTAACATTCTGCCATGTTAAATTTTCATTACAGAAAAAAAGAAGAATGGACGAAATTACTGAATCGCGTGATTCATTTTCAGATGGCAGAATGCACAATGTTACACCATAATAACCAAACAATAATAATAATATGAAGGAAAAAAAAACGGTGAAACTTTTTTTTAAAAAGAAAAATATAACATGCTTCTGTCTCTTTATGTGAAAAATTATAATAAAAAAAGTAGAAATTTTTTCTAATTTTTTTTTCTTCATAAAAAAATTTAATAATAATAGTAATAATAGATAATTATGTAGAATAATGAAATAAGATATTACGTAACGTGAATTTTTACTCTCTTAATAACTTTAATTTATACAATGAATTCAATTAAGATGCTTTATTAATTATAATTTCTATGTATAATTAATAGTGAATGTAAGAGATTTTTTTTTTAAGCTTTGACTAATACGATTTTTAATAAAAAAAATTTATAATATTAAACAATAATGATGAATTACGTAAACAATATAATTGACTAAAACAATCATTATTTTGTTTATTAAGCCCCAAGTAAAAAATTAAGTTAACAAAAAAGCATGCAAAAAAGAGACAAATTGCTATAAGGAAGAATTAATTATAATTATGGTTTGAAGATATTCAAAATAAAAACTCAGGAAAAAAGATAAGTCATGTCGTCCTCAGTCCCACTGCCAAAATGTTGTTTAAAACTTTACTCTTCTGAGCTGACCATATTATATTATATATAATAATTATAACCATATTATAACCATATTATAACCATATTATAACCATATCATAGAGTATATTACTGATGATGACAGTGTAACTGTTGAAATGCGTATATAATTGTATATAATTATTAAATACGTCACAAGGCGGTTAATTAATTAAAATAAAATAAAATAAAAGTTATGCATATAATCTAATGTGTTTATTAATTTTAATTATTATCTACTCAATTTTTTCATATTATAAAAATTTGCAACCAGTTTGGGAACTCGTGAGCGAATTCACAGCCAACAAATATAGTACATGTCCCTCAATCGAAATTATTCTTAATTTCTAAACTCAAGCCTAAAACTGAATTATTTTAAGTTGCTAAATTGGGAGTATTCTAAGTCCTCTTTGACTCCCTCCCTTAATTTTTCGATTCCTAGGATACCCCTCCCTATAAACATGTTCCATGTTTAAAATGATTATTCCTTATGTATCGCTTATGTACAAAGATTTGTTCTTTTAGTATTTGGAATCTGAATATTTTATGCGAAAATTCATGGAATAGTAATCGTTTAAGTACTTCAAAGGTCTATAATCTAGAATTAAATAGCTCAATGTGTGTAACCAACTGGTAACCAAAGATACGAAATCAAGGACAAATCAAAATTATAAAGCAAAAAAGTGTGAATTTTCTAGCAAACATTACTCATAACATATACTCAAACTCGTTTTTAAGTCGCCCACTGCAATAAAACAGCAATTAACTGAAACATGTACAATCTTGCAATACATTCTTGAAACTGCAGCAGAAGAAATCATGAGTCAGATTAAAGTATGTAAGCAGATATTAATCAGGCAATTATAAAAACAACGAAAAAACAATGATTACGTGTACTATTCTGCTGTTAACTTGGATATTAATGAAATAACAATTGAATAGAAAAATCTGCAATTTAGTTCCAAAAGATTAAAAACAATAAATAAGTATTAATCCTTTGATACTTCTAAGTATTATAATTCTATAAATTAGCAATTTATATATAAATTTTAATAGTTTCTGTTCTATAAACCATGAAAATTCTTACATTATGCGTATTATAACAGAATATCCATAAAATTAAATTTTTTTTATACAAACGAATGACTTTTATAGAGCAGACTTTTTTTATACTGCAAATAAAAATATAAAAAAAAAAGAAATAATAAAATTAAAATAAGAAGAAAAAAAATAAACTAATAATATAAGAATTATATTGCCTTTACATAAATAAAAAAAATTTTTAAGTTACATTGCCCTTGAAATTCATGCACGAGTTGGTACACTTATTTTATATATCATTATTTATAAGATGAATAAGAGAGAATCAGGTTTGTAATGTTATAAATTGCTTATAAAGGATAAAAAAAACAAATTTAACTCATATTTTTGCATTAACTACTACTACAACAAATCTATTACTGGACTCGACTTTGAATAAATTACATTTAAAATAAATATTAGCATTCTGAATATATGAATATAAAAATGATTTTATTATTGGAAATCTCAAAGTTAAATTCATTGGTTTTGCCTAAATACATATTTTAATGTGAATACAGTCAAGAATAAAATAGAGGACCACAAAATATCTTTTTTGTTTCTTTAAAAAATGTCCGTTAACCCATCACGTCCATTTATTTTCACTCAGTGGAAAGTAAACCCTGACTACTTCTGCTGAGTGCCCAAGGTTGTGTTATTTCATATCTACTATGCATAACCATGAAAACTCACACCTCTACGTGATGGGGCCTAGAAACGCACATGCACATTTGAGACTAACGAGAGATCTGTCGACGTACCAAGAGGTGCACCGCATTTTCATCCCGGTGTAAGATAGGATTTCAGGATATTCGCTAATTGAAACTGTCTACCTAGATTTTCAAGATCAAAAGATCCCAACCGATTACCCATCAAAGGTCCCACAAGGAATTGAGGTAACATGGGTAATGGCAGGGGTAATGGGGACATACATTCCTGGATTAAATATTGAATAAGCTTAAGCTTCATAAAAATAATAGCAAGCAAAAAAACTATTAGCTAATAATCTCGTATTAGTTTTTTAAGAAACTTTTATTTTTCATGAAGTTTTATATCCGCCATATTGAAACCATCATCTTGTTTTTAGAATTATTTAATTCAGTAATTCAAAAATAGTCTATTCAATTCAATTTACCCCTAAAAAAATCAAACATGTCTCAATATGTATCTAATAACGAAACTTAAGGCCGCCATATTGAGATTTTGAAAAAAAATAAATTAGTATCATTTATTATTTTTTAATTTTGCTAACTTTAGCGTTAATTTTTATTAATAATGATCATTAAATATATTTGCTGATCATTTTCACTAATTATTTGGTAAATTATTGATTTTTGCAACAATTTTTTGGACGCTGTATTAAATCTGGCATCTTGGATTTATGAAATTCAAAATTTTGGCCCGATTAAATTAAAAGCAAATTCCCGAGCAAATTCCTAAGGATAATTAAAAAAAAAAAATTATTCATTTTTAATGTTACTAGTCCTGGGAACTGTCGTTTGAACAAAAATATTGCTTTTTGCGCCACTGTGGGGCGGTCGTTTTGCTAAACTCGTAGGAAGTGTAGAAACTCAGGGTGTCGAGTTAATTCATTTTTTTACTGTTTTTTTATGTGATTAGCACGAAGACTGTGGAGATCAAGATCTCTATCCGGGCCAACCGCAACTAACGATGGTCGCCACTACGCTGACATTGCGGGGGGTTCCTGCCACCTGGGATTATACCACCATTGGCGTAATTTCGGCGTAATTCTAGAGTCTTATGGAGTGATCTTGGTTGTCTAAGCTCGATACCTTATCGGGTAAGTAGCTAGATCACGGACTAGTTTTCTCAATCTGGGCAGCTCAGAATGCTAAGGATCTCCGGCATTACACTAGGAGTGTACACTAGTGTATAGGAGGGTGCGGTAACTGTTACTCGTATCTGGAATGATCCTTATACGGATCTGTGGGCCTGTAATCCGGATCCGGAGGGTATTGCTTTGGACCTCGGCAATGACCAGTATCACTTGCTTCGACAGTCGTTCCCGGGACAGAAAAATGAGGAGTATAGGCCCCCCAGCCTGATTAGCCTCACCCAGAATCCCTGATTGGCGAAGAGTAACTATGACTCTCTTAAGGTTAATAACAACACTCAACGAGGACCAACGCAAAACTTCATAATGTGTTGCAATTAATTGCAAGGATTATAAAGAAATTCTACTAGAGATTCAATGATGTATGATAATTTTGATCTTACTGCGACTATTTAGTACTCTATTATAACGCTTTCAGTGGAAAATGTAGGTCCTGCTACAGGTTGGTTAATAATCAGTTTAAATTTTAGGTGTTCATTAATTAGTAGCATCTTTAAGGTCCTGTTTAAGGTTGATACTTAGAAATTGGCTAACATCGTTTTCTTATCATTTATGCAATAAATAAAAAGTGAAAGATATAGAATTGCTTATAGGCTTGAATTATCATTTAAAAAGCATTAAATTAAAAAAAAAAAAAACAAAGATAAAAATAAAAAACAATTTTTTTTAGACAAAACAAACTCACGCATATATTATTTTCTTTTTGTTTAACACTTTTGAAATAAATGAAACATATGCGAATAAAATACGCATTCATAAAAAAAAGAAGTAATTTTCTTTTTTAAAATATAATCATATCAGCTTACATATATGCACAAACACATGCATTAAAGAAAAAATTCATTTGTATATATTTTTTTTTATTCTCTTTTTTTACGAAGAAGTAAGGATCTCTCTTTGGTCTTTTAAAATAAAGCAATGTTGTCAAGTTTCAAAGTTATAAAAATTTTTACATGTGCATGTGGATGTAACTCAAAAGAAGAAGCAATTCAAAAAGTTGTACTTAAAAAGTTTCTACAATATTTTATTATTATTATTATTAGTATGCGTGTGAGAATGTGAATCATCATTATTGTGAATTTTTGAAAGCGCCAGGTGTGTTGCTCTCGTATTATATGCAGAGAGTTTTTTTCTTATGGCTGTACTAAATATAGGTACATAGAATCATAGGTTTGAATTTTATTGTTCCGAGATTGTAAATAAAGAATTGTAGAAATGTTGTAAAATGCTTGGTAAAATATAGCTAAATGGGTTTTATAAAGCTATTTCAAGTTAAAAAATATTTTATTTAGACTCTGATTTCTCCTTTAAAAATTTTACTAGAATAGCCGCGCGCCTAGCGCGCGCAGAATAATGACTTTTTAAAATGATTTCGTAATCAAAATTTATTTATTTGAAATAAAATTTATAATACCAGAAACTGTTTTAAAATATTATATTCTACGGATGTATACCTACTATTAGGGGTGTGCAGTGATCCGAAAGTCGGGTTGGGTCGGGAACTCTAAATTTCGGTCTTTTTTGTCAAATTTTTGCAGGTTAGATTTCGTGTGAAGCCAAAAACTTCCCGGTAATGGTGCATTTTTGAATCGAAAGCTTCCATGGATGAGGTATCCCGAATTTGACCCAACTCGAAGCAAAAAACCCAAAATTTCGGGCACCCGACCCGACTTTTAGATAACCGCACACCCCTAATACCTATTGATAAAATACAAACATTTTTTTCTATGAGCAATTTTTAATTTTAACAAACTAATTTTTAAATACAGTATTTTATAAGTATTTAAAAATTTATTAAGAGACCTTTTTTAATCAAATTTTATCTCGAAAATCGAATCTAATTTTTATAAGGCTGTTCAAAATTAACCCATTTTGAATCCAATAATTTAATTCACCAGAAATAGTTATTTTGAATTATCAGAATATGCCTCTCTGAAATCCAGTATTACTCTGAAAGGTTGCCTTTACATAAATTTAATTCTGAAATTCCTTAATTGATATTATTTCTTAAGTACCTAACTGAAATTAGTCGCTAAGACTGATTGAATTTTTAAATCTCCAAATCCAGATTATTTTAAGTCCCTTACTTGAAACTATTTTATTGCTCTGAATTTAAATTATTCTTCATTTCCAACCCGAATTATTTTAAGTCCCTAAATCAAATAGTTCTTATAAATCCATTCACCCTTGAGCCTTTTTCTCTCCATCAACTCCCAGCTTCACCATTATATCGTAAAATAAATCATTTTTTTGCAACATATTTTGATGTTGACTTTTGAGTCAAGTACTTGGTCAATTATCCATTAATTTATAATTTCCGACCTTTCCCTATTTCAACAAAAAATTGGAGCTGTGAAACGGCTATTTTTATAACTTTAGAGCTTTAGGGCTTGAATTGAAAACAAACAATATTAACCTATCCTCTGTATTAAATATTTTAATAGTTAAAATAATTGTTAAAATGGCTATATTTTAAATAGAATATAGTTATTTGTTTTACTTATTTTCAATTCAAGTATGATCTAAAGTTATAAATTCGCCTTTCCACAGCTCTTATTTACTTTTTCAGTGGGGAAGGCCCGACTCAATAACAAATATTCATTAATTGTTTAAAATTTTTTCATTATTTCAATGTCTTTTTTTACAATAGTAAATTTTTCGGGTTTTTAAAAAGCATAATTTTAATTTTTTTGACTTTTTTTTTTTAAACAAGTAAATATTTTACAAATAAAACAAGCTTCAATTCTAACCTCTTTTTTAGGCTTTCTTGTGTTTATTTATTTATAAAGAAAATAAATAACATAACCATTAATTTTATTCATTTACATTTTTTATATAAACATTAAACAATATTATTTAATAATCATATCTGGTTATTAATCTTTTGATTTTTTAAAATAAACTTAAATTTTTATATGAATATTTGATAAAATTGATAATAAATCGAAATTTTAAATAAATTCAAATTTAATCGAATAATCGATTTTATTTCGGCCAATCAGAAGGCGAATAAAATCTGTGAATAGGACAACTTCAGTTCATCCATCTCTTTTCAATAAAGGGATATGCAAAGGGCGATATTATTTTTTACGAATTAATCAAAACTGAAAACGATTTTGTTATGCAAAAAAATAGTTTAGTAATGAAGTTAGTATTTTTAGGATTTTAAGCAGAAATATCTGACTAATTATGAAAATAACGAAGAAAATTGTTGAAAATATAAAAACCATACTGTGAAGTTTGTATTTGTATGGATCTTATGCTAATTGGTAAGTCACAAATAATGTACGAATGTTTTGATATTAAACACATGTACTTCTGTTTATAATATGATCATGTTGAGAATAATTTTTGAATAATATATGATGGGAGAGGAATCACCTCCAAATTATGAGTATCTGTTTTAGTTTTTTAGAAGAATTTGTTCCATTGTAATAATTATTAAGTTTATAAATATAAACTAGTAACGTTAGACATAAAAAGCATGTACTCAAATATTCCAGTTCAATAAACCATAGAAATTTTAAACACAAGATTAAATGAATCAAAAATTTTAAATGCAGTTGAAATAAAAGAAATTTTAACAATACTTCAAGAATTATTAAAACAAAACTATTTTACTTTTAACAATGAATTTTTCTTACAGACAGAGGGTTCAGCTATGTGTTCGCCATTAAGTTGTCTTTTAGCAGATATTTATATGAATAATTTTGAAAATAAATACATTTTTAACAAATTAAATCTGCATACAAAAAATATCATATCATACAACAGATACGTAGATAATATATTTGTGATATATAATGGTACAACGAGGCAAATAGACGCATTCAAAAAATAAATTAATAAATTCAATAAAAGTATTCAATTTACAGAAGAAATAGAAAAAGAAAATACCATCATCTTTCTAGATTTACAGGTCACAAAATACAATAATAGATTAAAATTCTAAATATTTAGGAAAGAAACAGCCACAGATATTGTAATTCACAACACATCTCATCATCCGAAAAATCAAAAAATGGCAGAATTTAATTCATTAATTCACAGAGCTATTAATAAGTATACCTATGAACAGGGATGATTTTAACAAAGAAATAGACATCATAAAACAAATAGCTAAAAATAATGGTTACAAAATAAAAAACATAAATAATTTAGAAATTATCAGATACAAGATTCATAAATAATTTAATTTTAAAACACAAAAATAAAAATAATAGTTCATTAATTAACAAAGTGAATGATAACGTAAAATACATAGGAGCTATTCATACAACAGAATTACCTTACACATTAAATAACACCATGAAAAAATACAATTACAAAATAGGTTTTAGAACAGACAATAAATTAGGAAAATTACTCAAAACTGAAAACAAAAACAAAAATAATAATAGTGATGATGATTTTATAAAAAGAGTTGGTAAAAATAAAATTAGTTGTGAATCGTGTGATAAAATATATATAGGCCAAACAAGTAGAAGTATCAAAGAAAGATTTAGAGAACACTTTCCAAAAACTGAAAATTTAAACCCACAAAAAATTTTAGAAACAAACACAAAACTTGCATTACACATCATAAACACCAATTATTGTGTTTATATTTAATTTAAAATATTATATATATAAAAATGATAATCAATTGTATTGAATAGGATTTCATTAAAATATTGAATCTTATTTAAGTACATTTTAAGCCTAGCAAATAGAGTGAAAAATCAGGCCAAAGGTAAAAGGCTTAAAATGTGCAGTATTTTGAAATTTTGAGTGGCAAGCAAGGTAGAAAATAAAAAAGTTAGAGATTAGCGATTTATTGTCAGCGCCCAATTATTACATTTACAATTAAAACGTACTTTTTGACATTGAATTAGAGCATTTTATGCGATTCTTGGTTGCAAAAGTAGTCTGGGCAACATAAGTGTCTGGGCTATTCATATTTTTTTGATCATGGGTCGTAAATATACACTGCTTTTGTATTCTTTTAAACCATTTCTCTTTTGAGGAAATTAAGAAAACAGCCTATGGCAGCATTTAATATTATTAAATAGAAAATTCATGAATCACAAGATGCTTATTATGTCATTAAAATATAAAAATATACTTAAATAAAAAATAATTCATTTTTTATATGGATTTTTTGTACAAAAAAGATAGTATAACTGTCACGACAAAGCTTTCACTCGTGATCTGATTGTAATCCTAAGTATGACTGGAAGTCACTTGTAAAAGTAAATAATTTTCAAAATACGTATAAAAACGAATATAAAAAATAGAAAATTTAGTTTTTCTTTAATATTCATTCATTATGTTTATTTTTGAGTAAGATTCAGGTGGATTGGGTGTTTATATTACTAGTGGGTTTTAAACCTGGTTTTAAAATGGTTATAAATTCAAGCACATAGTATCAAAAAGTTGCAGTACAATCAGATTACCAATTGAATACGAATAAAATCTAAAATCAAAGCAAAAAATATTTAATTTTAAGTGGTATATTAACTAAAATTGGATGAGTGTAATAAGATATAAACTTTCTTTTCAAACTATAATAACATGAATGCATAATTGAGCTCGTAATTGAGACAATTTAATTTCGCAAAGTTTAAGAAGCTAAATTACGTAAAACCCTAAAAGCAATCAATTAATTTTTGACACGATTTTCCTATAAAAGTTAATTAATTTAAAAACTATTTGGCTCAAAACCATTATATTTTTTGGTGTAACATAATACCCTCGTAAAAGAATTATAAAAAAATATCAGTAAATCGTTAAAAAGAAGACTTAATTAAAGATTCTTCAGCAGAATATTTAAAACATCATTTTTTATATTTACATATACTGCTCATTCATTATAAATTAGACGCGTTCTGTATAATTTAAACGTGTAATTTACACATAGTCGTTTTAGAAAAAGATTATTATTCCAAGAAAATTTTCAAAAAGATTTAAATATATACAGAATAATATTTGTGTGTCTCGTTATTCATTTTCTCATAATAAATAAACTTTGAATCCAAAAATAACCTATTTGATGATACAGGAAATCAAGTCTAGTATTTTGCAAAGCAGTTCGAAAAATTTATATTGCAGTTTATGGAAATTTTAGTTTTTTATTTTAAAAAGCAGAAAATAATTTTTTTTTGACACGCTTTGTTATCTGTGTGTAGGTGGTTTTATCTTTGAAAAAATAAACGAAAAACTCAATACTGTCGGCAAAATTTCACTTACATAGTTAAAAGATAAAAGCTGAAGGATACGTGTGTATGAGCAAACCTGTATACATATATTTTTTTAAGCAATAATATCCTCATCATCTCATCGTTACATCCGGTGTCTTTCTACATCGTCAAACGAAGAAGACGACTACTCTCTGCTTTCATGTCGCAAAAATATATTAGTATCTTTTTTTTGCCGGTTTCCTTTTCATAATTTTTTATTTATATCATCATCATCAAACTTTATATTTTTATTACTATAAATATATTCATTATGATCAATAATTTTTTTTTATTATTTATTTAATGCAAGGATACTTTATCTTTAAAAAAAAATTGCTGATATGATATCTTCTTTAAAGTACTTGAGTATTTAATTTATACGAATTGATGTATGTCATTTAAAATGAAAATTGTTGGTTATTTATTTTTTCATATTTTTAGTTAAATTATTATATTTTTTAATATTACAAGTTTTTCATTAATTAAGGAAAGTTTAAAATTATTAAGCTGGATATATATTAAGCGGGTAGTTACTTCAAAAAGGTTGTTCGGGTTTCCAATTGTCAAGTATTTTTATGCCAATTTTATGCACCATTTGCTATTGGACGAAAAATAAAATTTTCAAAATTTTAGCCTTTCTCGAGGTCTTAGAACTTTTCCGAAAAACTGTCTCTAATTGTGGTACCCAAAATTAATTTTTGTAAGACTCGATGTAATTGGTGACAGTACTTAGGATTGTTCTAAAAAGCTGAGAATTGACTGGAGGTCTAACTTTTTTTTTCAATTCCAATTTTTCGATTCCAAGCAATATTTTGAAATAACAAATAATAGCCAGGCTAATATATTCAAACATACTTTTATTTACATAAAAACAAGTTATTTTACATGCTATTTTATTATACTAATAATTTTTTTTTGAAATAAAATAGTTTGTTTACAGGTTATTGACATTTCTTTAATTAAAAAAAAAAAAATTGTAATCAGATATTTAAGAAAATCCAAAATAAGTCTTTATTGAGTCTTTATTAGTTATTTATTTTACAAATTTTTTTTGTCAATTAATTTGTTATTATAAGCAAGTATGCGTATTGAGATAATAATAAATTGTTAAAACATTTATTCAACATAAATTAAGTGTCATACAAACAAGATTACAATTGATTAATTATGTACAAACAAATGATTATTTTTACTTGGTTTAGTGTATATAAATAAATTAATTGAAAGAAAGAAATATTTTAAAGACTGTTTAATAACAAAATGCTACTAAAACTAAATTTGTCATTTTTGGTTCATCTCGTCATTCCAAACTTATAAATGAAACTGAATCTTCTATATGCTGACCAGTTAAATGTTGGGTTAAGAATAATTCCAAGATTGACAAAAAAGATATAACCAGAATATATTGTAAGAAGTTGGTAAGAAGCTGAATTTGGTATTGAAAGAAAATTAGGTTGAATACATTTAAAATCTTGGGTTTGTTAACTATTACTCGAACTATTACGTGAAGTTAAAAATAGTCTTATCTAGATAAATGAAATACAAGAGCCATCATTTTTAATTAAAATGTACAAGTAAATATGAAAATAATTTGTATTACAGTATTTTTGATATCTTTATATTCACTTGTTAAAAACAGTTCTCATTGAAACAATAAACAATACACCAATAGTTAATTTCCTGAATTAATTTTATTATAAAAAAATAAACGTTATACTTCCCTCATATTATTATATTATGTTGTTTGTTTTATATTTTCCTACAATTAAAGCAACAACAAAAAATTATATTACAAAATTTATGCTCATATACGTCAAGGATAAAAAATTTTCTATATTATTACAGGGGATAATAGATAATAATAATGAAAATTTTTTTTTTCACGTAACAACAAATAAAAAAAGATTAAATTATTATATGAAGCAGTCATTGACTTCCTCTAAAGACACGTAATGACTTTTTGTCATACTGTATATTATAAACATGTCGTTGACACTTTTAAACATTATGCAATGAATATAATAATAAATTTCTATATGTGTGATTTGACAGCATTTATTTATTTTTATAGATTGATTGATTTTATAATGAAAATTCCTTGAGGAAATAAGTAAAAAATTTTTTTTTACATGGGTACTTACAATCATCGTCAAAGTAAATTAAAGAAAGTAAATAACAATTAAATAATTATTTTGTTGTTTATATTGAGAAGAAAATTGCTTTATCCTTATAATTTTCCAATTATTTATTTAAAAAGAGAAATATTGTTGAAGAATACTGAAGGTTTGATTATTATAAAACCGGATGTACCGATTGGTCTTTTCATGTGATTCACGATATAAAGTGACAGTCAGTACCATGGGTACTATTTTTTATAAAATTTTAACTATGGTATTAAAAAATAAGGAAATATAAAAAAGTCATTTTAGTTTTTAGTTTTTTGAAAATAATTGATCAATAATGCTGCATGTGACATGTGACCTTAAGAAATCGACAAAAAACCTTGGACAAAACAGAAGTTTTTACTAAATTGAAGTATTTATAATGAATTTAAAACGGATATCATAGTTCCATTATAGACAAACTAATATCTAGGCATCGTAAGAAAATTGCTAATAAAAATAACATAAGTGACAAAAACAACGCAGCACAAATCAATGAAATTAAATACACATCGACCACATTTGAAAACTATTTCTCTAATATATTATTCATGCATTCAAGAAACACGGTAATAATTAGTTTCAATACTGACAACAAAATAGAGAGAATATTACATCCAAAAGAATAAAATAATATACAGACAATCTAAGACAATGGCAAAAAATCAGGTATATATAAAATGATATCTGTTGGCTCAATATATATAGGGCAAACAGCTAGCGATTTTTATTCCAGGAACACTGAGCATTTACCACCAAAAACTATTAAAAAGAACACCATAATACAATCAAATTTTGCATTTTTTTGTTAGGTACCAAAATTATTTTTTTATTAGGTACCAAAAGGCAAACTCTGAATTGTAGTTTATTTCGAAATACGTTCAAAAAATTTAAAACCAATTATCAAAAACTCTATTATTTTAAACAAAACTTTTAAAACTTAAATAGGTAAAAATCGTGTGAAAATTTAAAAAGTAGATAATAAAGATATAAAAAATTTCAAACAGAAATATTCGGTTGTGTGGATTGAGGCTTAACTTGAATCCGACGAATCTTCATTTTTAAATTTTGAGTCAGTTTGAAAAAGTTAGCTAGTTGAGTTCCTCGCAATTTTCCCGACAAATAATAATACCAAATACATTCCAAAAGCAAGACTATTGAGGAAATGATAATTCCTACGCCCATAACAATCTTTAAAGTCAAGACTAACGTATCCTCCTCTTCATCGAAATCGTCGTGCTTAATTGTTTTATCAATTTTATTAAAATTATCGTACTCAGATCTCCATTTTACATCTAAACCAGCTTCCTGAATTCTTGAATGAAATTTCGCAAACTTATATCTGAATGGTGAATTATCAGAAAACATAACAACGTAGTGTCCATTGTATATATTAAAATCATTAATTTCATATTTTAAATAACTTGTAAATTTTGCTTTTTGCATAAATTTTTCAGCATCGTCAGCGAGTAAAATGAAAATCCTATCATTGGAAAATTCTGGTGGCGTACTTAAATTTTTTTGTAACACTGCAGTTTCAGCAAGTTTCTTGATATTTCCAGCACTATTTAGAGATAATAGATTGAGCAAACTCTCACCGCTTCGAAATATAATATAAAATTTTTTATCAAGCATATCCTCTACTGAGTTAACTAACGATATTTCATTGTTTTTGTATTTTAATGTGGTCATATCGATAATAAGGTCGGATATAAAAAATAGTGAAACTAAACATAGTACAAAGTAAATAATTTTTGATCTCAAGCATGGGAAGCTAATGTCAGTACCACCACCTAATAGCAAATTGTAAATATTCAATAGAGACCATTCATTTTTTTTAAATTTGAACCAGTAAACGCAAAATAAAACCAAAATTATAATCCCAGATATCGATAAAAATGAATATAAGATACCTCTATAATTTTCGATTTTTTTATCATGAATTACTGGATTTAACGCTACTAATTTTGTGGATTCGACGATAAAAGTGTTTATGATATTTTCTGAAGGAAATACTAAAATTTTTGCTAAATGACAATTTAGCTTTAAATCTTTAATCAAGTGAAAAATATCTTTATTTTCTGTTGGCACAAATGTTGCTCTGAGATCATAGAATTCTTCGAAACACTCAAATGCTTTAAAAAGGTGCATATACAAATAAACGCTATCAGGGTGGTTATAATTCTTTTTATAATTAAAATATAAATCAGGCCAATGAATACTTAAAACACCTACTCTCATATTGAATCCATTAATTTCTTTAAACTTATCTGGGAAAAATGTTGAATTGTTTGTGAAAATATGTCCCTTTAAGCCCCTATATGAACCATATAGAATGTTATATCGAGGATAGAATTGGTTGTAAGCTAAAATTGTAAAGTCAATGATATTATAGTCAAAGTAAGTTGTAAATAAAATTTTTGAAATAAAATCATTCAGTCCGTCTGCTGAAGATTTAGTCTCGGATTTAGTATTAAGTAGAAGAAAAATCTTAGTCGTAGACAAATAAAATAAAGATCTTTTAATAAGAAACAATACGTATCCAAATTTTTCAAAGAAATAATATTCATTAAGGATAATGATATGTAATGGTGCTGTCAAATTACGATCGTACATTATTTCATTCAATTTTGAAAATTTTAGCGTATTTATGTTTACGACAACTGAAGGAACGTCTCTCATAAAAGTTTTGATAGCTTGCAAATCGCCAGAACTTCGAGGCCACTTAGCATAAAAATCTATGTAAAAGGTAACTCGACTGGGTTGAACTTGTGTTATAACTTCTTTTACAAATTTTTCCATTTCAGTCGAATGTACCACACAAAATAAAGCCAAAAAATATATAAAATTGACAATCTTCGAGACAATCTTTATCTTCATGATTGATATTGTCAAAGAAGTCGTCGTCGTAGTAAGTCAGTAGTCGTCGTAAGAAGATAGGTGTTTAAATTTGAATATTTAAATTTTTGATTTAAAGTCAGTTGTGAATAAAAATTTAACTGCAACTAATTACTACGTTTATGAGTAAATATTGTTTACGTTTTAAAATTTCCATGGTTTTAAAAAATCAATTTATTGAATAATTTGTTGAATAAATTTAAATAATTTCACCGATGTTTTAACGGAGATAATAGTGATATAAAATTTTACTTGCTTAAATTTTATTGGATGGAGTTAATCGATTTTATTTAACTTCCCTAAATTGATTTTTTTTCAATTTTTTTTAGATGATTGATTTCATGTCAACTCAAAGTCAATCATTTTTATTTTTCACGAATAATAAAAAATATATTAGAAAAAAATGTTCTATTAATAAAGAACTAAAGCTAGAAGAGCTAGAAGCTAAAATTTTAGACTGTTTTCCGAGCTGTTTTCTCAAATCTTGCAAATTAAATTATGAATCTGAAATTTAATCTCAGACCTCTTAAAACTCCTGTCCTTGTGCCAAAATTCTAATTTTGATTTTTTGAATATCGTAGTTTCTTTAATATATTAAAGTGTAAGTTGATGGTGAATGTCCTGAATTTTCAAACAATTTTGTTTTTTATTTTTTGCTAGTATTTTATAATACCAGATAAAGTTGAATTTAGAAGATTTCCAAAATTTTTTTGACTGTTATGAAGAAAATTTTCAGTTTGATAAGAAATCATAAGAAGTTCAATGTCACTTCGACGAAGTAACTAAACATAAAAGAAAAAAAAAAGTAATTAAAATATTAATAAACAAAAAAACATTAAAAATTCTTTACAGTTTTATTATTTGACCCTTGAAATTTGAAGGTATCCAATCTCCCTTCAGTTGCTTATGCAAAGTTGATATTTTGATAAAAGACTGAATTCCATAAAATGTTAGGGTAAGGCACTAAAATAAACTGCGTAGTAGCTAAATGCTACCTTCGTTTTATATACAAAAATAGTATTTACGTTTTAAAATTTCCATGGTTTCTAACAATTAATCAATGCTTTGAGTAATTAAATAATTTCACCGATTTATTACATGTAAAGATAAGAAAAAAATTATGTGTCTGAATTTTATTTGATGCATTTAGTAAAATCAATACGATTGTATTTTATCTCAATTTTATCTATTAATTTTATTTTTCCAATACAAAACAGCTATGAATTCAATCAATTATTCACAATTATTAGGTATTTGATTTTTTTAATGTTATTAACAAACTTTCTTGAACCTAAGTTGAAATACTTGACTTAAACATAGTCAAAAATTAGGTTTAATTATCCAAGTATAATCTAAGCATCCCAGGCAATATTTATCTAATGAAAGATTTGAGACACAAGTAAATAAGAAGTATGAATTACTTTTAAATAAATTTAAAAGTAATTGAAGAAGGCATGTTAAAAGTACTCTGGCGACTTTTTTTTTTTTTTTTTTTTTTTTTTGGCTCCTTCAAGAAGGGGCCTTTTTCGTAGGACGAGGAGAATGCATTTACGCATACCATACACCGCGTACTGTATGGTAATGTGGGACTCAACCTCAAATTTGTATCTGGGGTTGCCCAGATATGCACAATTGAGGAATTACAATACCCACTAAACTCCCCACTCTCCTGCATTTATGACAATATCATAGAATCCGGACCGGGACTCCCTATTTAGGTATTACTTCGGTCCGGAAACAATGCAGCCAAGGCATTTCTTCGCCATACCCTGTCAATAAAGGAGGAGATTTTCCTACGAGAGGAAACCTTCCTCCTTTTTTCCAATCAGTATCGCCCGTACGTACTCTGCCACACTGTACCAGTTAGTGGCGTATCGATGATAAGGCGGTGCGTCCAACGTCCCCTCGGGTCACCATTCCACCTATACTGCCAGCATTCCATTGTGTGGGAGCGAGCGCGAACGGAAGCTACATCGCGCTCTTCTTCCTCACGGTTATAGATCGCCTGCCTTTCCAAGGCAAGCAGATCGATGGGAATCACCCAAGCCACCACCTGGATCGCTGGCTCTGATACTGTCTTGTACGAGCAAGCGATTCGAAGTGCCCCCTGCCTCTGTACTGCCTTTAGTTTCTTGCAGTACTTTTTTATGCGGACATTGTCCGCCCACACCTCTGCACCGTAGAGCAAGATGGAGTTGACTGTCGACATCAACAGCCTCCTCTTCTCTGATCTGGGACCGCCGATGTTAGTCATCAGCCACGAGAGGGACTTTGTCACCCGGCCAGCCTTTCACAGGCCTGCTGGAATTGTCTATTGTAGGTCAACTTGTTATCCAAGAAGACCCCCAAATATTTGACCGATGGTTTGGTCTGGATCATAAGGGGATTACCTCCGTCATCAAAGCTGACGCCGAATATGGTATCAACCCTTCTCCGGGTCAGAAGGACAATCTCCGTTTTCGGAACTGCCAGTCTTAGTCCGTGATCCGACATCCAGCTATTGATAAGGCGCATGGCCTCATCCAAGGTATTCTGCTGGTCCTCTGGCTCTCGAGCTGTTATGGTTAGAGCAACGTCATCCGCGTATCCGATCATGGAGCATCCATCCGGAAGCTCAATCTTTAGCAAGTCGTCGTAAAAGGCATTCCACAGATCAGGACCCAGAACTGAGCCCTGCGCTATGCCTGCGCTTAATACTTTACCTCTTGTGCCATCGAGCGTGTCCCAGCGCAGGTATCGGTCCCGGAGGTAATCTCTGAGTATATTTCTCAGATAATCCGGAACTCTGAATACCTGCTCGAGGGAGTGCAACATATCTTCCCACTTAGCCGAGTTGAATGCGTTTTTCACTTCCAACGTGACAAGCAGGACGTCCGGTTTAATATCCGGCCGCACTTGTCTGGCCCTCATAACCACCTTCACGACCTGCTCGATGGCACCGATCGTGGAACTCTGGCGACATTAATAGAAATATTTATGTAAAGAAAGATTTGAGACTCAAACCATTATGTGGCATATTTATTTAAAATAAAAATGATATAATACTTCAAAAACATAAAAGTAATTTTTTTTTACTGCATACACTTTGGTATGTCTCCCAAGTTCTCAAAAATGATTAGGCGTTTGGACTTATTGAATGCATTAATGCAGAACCAAGATAAATTTTTAAATGATATTGGTTCTTTAGGCTCAAATAATAAAAAAAAAAATTACAAAAAAATAACATTTTAACGTGTCAGGTCAATAAAAGGATGTTTTCTTAGCCGGTTTGAACATTAAATTATTAAATTTTCACACTCGTTAATTTTTCTCATTTCTTGAAAATAATTTTTTAATGTTACACTGATTATATTGACCTTGCACGTTAAAATGTTATTTTTTTGTAATTTGAGAGGTAGCATCCGACTTTTGATAGAAGTACTCGCATTTGCCCAGACTTTTTTTTATTTTTTTGGTGAACGAAAGTCCAATTTTTTTTGTGTCCGTAAACATAGTAAAACTGCCAAAACCTTACACGAGTACAGCCGGTTACTATAAGTCAGATTATCAAGATCATTTTTCAGTGAGCAAGTTTCGAAAGTCGAATTATCTTTCAAATCATCCTTATTTTACCTCCTGAACATCGTGAACGCTTTTTTTTTAAATTAAAAAAAGCAGAAAATATAGGCAGATTCGAGGTGGTCACCCATTCAAGTATAGGCCGCGCGCTGCGCTGCTTAACCTGTACGCTTGCCGCCTTCGAACCATTACCGACATACCAATGTGCCGGTCTAAAAATATAATAAATATTAAACATAATAAATTAATTTTAAAAGAAAAAAAAAAATTTGTAGTGTTATGGGTAAAAAATTTTGCGTATATATTCTTTGCTTAACTGGTTGCAGGCAGGTTAATTTTAACATGCCTCAGCCTGCTACCGCAGGTCTCGATATTAACAACGCAAGGAGGGGAGGAGTGACGTTGAAGAACATGGACGTATTCATAAGAGCACCACAAAGATTTAATATTTTTTAGTGAAATAGCATTGTTATTGGAAAATTAAAAAAAAAAAATTATTAAATTTAAAAGTTATCAAATATAAGTTAAAAGGAAAGCTCTATTAACAACGCAAATTTTATATTTTTGATCATGTATTCAATTAGCTACAATTAGCCACGCAATTAGCTAATCCAAAAATAAAAGAATTTTTTGAACCTGGCTTATGTTGAATCAAAAAATATCAATTTCCAAACTAAAATTTGTCCATATTTAGAGATATTTTAGTTTTTGTTCAAATTTTTTTCAATATATCAATAAGTTCAAAAACAGTCAAAATGAAATATCCTCGGAAATATCTTAAAAACTACGATACATTAATAAAAATATGATGATGATATATTTGTTCCCATAAAAAACAATTCTTTTCTATTTTTACGCTCTAAGTGGCAATAGAGGAGTGATTAAATTTCAAAAATCTTATTTTTTAGTAAATGGGGTGGAAAGGTGAAAAATAGCGTTTTTATGGGGTGGGTTTAAATTTACTTTTTTTATTCTATATGAAGCTTCGAGTCTTCTTTGAGGCTATGCAGCTAATTAAATTTAGTTATATATATAGTTTCTATTTTTACAATGATATTAAATGTTTTTCTTTTTTTTTCTGTTTTAGGTAAGTTCATTATTTATGCTGTTCAATGACTTCACTAATGTCTAAGTATATTACAATTATTAAATAATTTTTTTTTACTTATTTAAAAGAGGAGATAAGAGTAATAAAACTGATTGTAAAAAATGTTAGATTAATAAACTAATTTTTAAAAGCATAACTCCTGAACGAGCACCAGGGTCCCTGCAGACTCCTCTGCAGATTTGTGTAATAAATAAATTCAATTTTTATTATTATTTTATTATTTATTAAATTTAGGTGTAATGTATACAAATTATGATGATATTTTACATAATTATGCAAAAAATAAATATATATTGTTCTTCTCAGAACATGAAATACAAAACTCAGTTTGATTCAAATATTTTTATTATCAATTACAATAAGTTTATTACTTTTTATTCACAATTTTTTATAACAAAAAAAAAATCAAATTTATTTATTTATAAATCTAATTATATACTATAAAAAACTTAATTATGGCAATTATGACATTAAAATATCATACAATCAATGTTGCTTAGTAAGTGATAAAAATTTAAATTCAAAAAGTATTTAATATTTGCGTTCGTAACATGCGTCATTTATCATAATTTCATAGCGTCTAAAAGTAACTATGTAAGACGATAACCAGTTTTTTCTTTTGCTAATCCAAGTATTATTCATTTGTTTCTTATCGATAATGATCTTAAGATTAATACAAAGCAAATCTTTACACAGACACCTCAATTTCGTCATTGCGTTGCCTAACATTTATCTTCCGAATTTTCATTTTTACGTTACTTTTTGGAGTCGGTGGTTTCATGTTGAAAAATTTTCCAATTCTAGTTCCTCTCAATTTTTTCTTCAAATAATAATACCAAATACATTCTAAAAGAAGTGCGATCGATGAAATAAATATCCCGACAATCATAACAATTAGAAGTGATAAAATCAATGTGTCTTCGTTTTCGTCAATATTTACTTGTTCTATTATTTTCTCAATTTTATTAGCATATTCATACTCTGACCGCCATTTTACATCCAAGCCAGCTTCTAAAATCCTCTGATAAACCTCAGCAAACTTACTTCTGTATGGCGAATTTGTAGAGAATACAATACCGTTGTGCCCACTGAATATGTTTAAATCTTTTATTTCATATTTAAAATCCTTTCCAAATTTAACTTTTTGTAAAATTTTTTCAGCATTGTCGTCTAGTGTTATGAAAACTCTGTTATTATACGTAAAATTCAGCTCGTCTTCATGAAATCCATGCGCTATTTCCACCAGTTTCTTAGCACTTCCTGTAAAGTAAACTCTTAAAAAGTTTAAGAAAACATTGCTCGAGAGGCTCACGACAAAAAGTTTTTTTTCAAATATATCTTCCAAAGAATCGACCAAAGATGTCTCCTTTTTTTTATATTTCAAGGTAGTCAAATCAAGAATAAGATCAGAGACAAAAAAGAATGAAACGAAACACAATGCAAAATAAATAATTTTTGACCTTAAACAAGAAAAGCTTATCTCAACACCACTTCCTAATAGCAAACTATAAATATTTAAGGGTGACCATTCATCTCTTTTGAATTTAAACCAATAAACGCAAAACAAAACCAAAATTATCATTCCAAATAAGGACAGAAATGAATACAAGATATCGCTATAATTTTCGATTCTTCTTTCGTAAATTATTGGAGTCAGTAGAACTAAATTTGCCTTTTCGTATAAGAAGATGTTTAATACATTGCTTTCAGGAAATATCGTTAATTTACCTAAATAGCAATCTAAGTTCAATTGTTTTACTATATTTCGAAAATTGCCGTTTTCTGTCATGACAAACTGAACGGTAAGATTTAAAAACTCTGCAAAGCACCCAAAATATTTAAATAAACTCATGTACGAATATATGTTATCGCGGTGCATGTAATTTTCCGTTGAATTGGTATAAAGCCTTGGCCAAAAGTCATGCTGCACGCCAGCTTTGAAATCGAGATTATTTATATTTTGAAATTTATTGGGAAATAATATCGTACTCTCGGTAAAAACTTCATGTTTTATTCCATTAAAAGTTTGATAAATAATCAATTGAGTGTAATCAGCATCGCATAGTAAGATGGTAAAATCAATGTATTTCCATTTTCGTGCTAAATAGAAAAAATACTCAACAATTCTACGTATATTGTTCTTTGAATTAAAAAGGAGAATGATTTTCGTTGTTGTCAGATAAAACAAGGACCGTTTAATGAGATAAAACACAAATTCAATTTTATCAAAGAAGAAATATCCTTTTAGAAAGATAACATGTAATGGTGCAGAAAAATTTCGGTCATAGGTTATTTCATTAACCTCAAATTCTGAAATCGAGGGTAGCTTATTAAGACTTACTATAGTTGTAGGAACTTGTAAAATTAGAAATTGAAAAATCGATTGATAATCACAATTATCTTTGGTATTCTCGTTAACGTAAGAATCAGAGTACAAAGTTACCTGATTTGGCTGAACTTGTTTTAAGACTTGCTTTATAAATACTTCCATCCCAGTTGAATGTTCCAAAGTATAGATGACTCAGTAGTGATGAATGTTGATTAAAGCCTGGATTGAAGATACTTTTCTAGAAACAGAAAATTCAGCAACATGTTAAAAACCTGTGAACAATAAAAAAACAAATTAAAACAAAATTAATGGCAAAAAATATTTTTCTTTTAAAACAATACCTGCTGTCTAACCTCAGTGATGTCTGCCTCGAGTGGAACACGAACAAATAAGGCTTGTATTCATTTAAGAAGATTCCTGCTAAGGTATCGAAGCATTTGATTTCAACACTTAGGAAAATATTCTGAAATTATGAAAATAAATTTATCGGCAAAATTAACAATTAGTATTATTACTCGTATTATTATGAAAACAGCACGTAGCTTAATTTTATTGGTTAAATTCGAGGTTAAATTGAAGGACATTTATTTTTTTCTGTTATTTATTATTTACAAACATTAATTTACTGCAAAATATCAATTTGTTTTTATAAAGTATTGTTAGTAATTGATTTTTTTTTGCAAATTACATAGTTTTTATATTTTCCATTATATGTATTAAAAAAATTGCGAGAAAAAATGAAAATAGTTGGAAAATATCCAGAATTCTACACCTAGGCAAAGAACGCAAAGATATAATTCGATTAACTCAATAGTGGACCGAAAGATTAAGGAAACCCAATGAAAAAACAGTAAGATTTTTAATAGCTAGAACGAGAATAGCTTTTAAGTCAGAATTAATCCATCATCCTTATTTTTTGCCCCAGCTATCCAAGTTACCCTCTAAAACCCGCGCGAGGAAGGTTAATTAATCGCTTTAAAGTAATACAGCGATATCAGGATGGTGCTAAGAACTTTTGTTGGAAACAGTAAGCACCTACGAGCAGATTTGATTACGTATGTTGGTCTCTCTCTCTCTCTCTCTCTCTTCATTGACCAATATTAGTTTTATTACATTAGCAACTGTCTGTTTATAACTTTTATCTTTATTATTACCCAGAAACTATCTCCTTAAAACTTAACCAAGCGTTTTTCTCTTTAATATTCATTTTGTCTATAAATGAATCATCTTTCATCAGTTTTCTTACATCAGGGCCATTAAAAATTCCTTCCTTAATTTTTGCTCCTGAAAGCTTGGGGAATTTCACGGCCAAATATTTAAAGCATTCACCTTCCTTGTCAAGAGCCTTTGCAAATTGCTTTATGATACCAAGTCTTATATGAAGTGGTGGGAGCAGTATTTTATCTGGTTCAACTAACCGATTATGTATAATATTATTGTACCCAATTTTGAACTCATTGTGCTGTGGCAATTTTTTTTATGTAGTGATTTGGTTTCTCTACTATTCCACAAACATAGGTAACATGAATATTTTGTGTACCCTGACTGTTGACCTAGCAATATTGTAGTCATTTTTAAATCTCCACAAATTTGTTACAGATGTCCAATATATTGTAGTTTCTGAAGAAGAAATTCCATGTTGAAATATTCTTCTTTCACGTTAACTGAATGAGCCACAGTTATAGTAGAATCAACATTTTTGTTATGTAAAACTGATTTCAAGCTTCTCTTACTCAAGTCTCCATTCGTTTTCCTTATCAATTAAGTCATTTTTCATTTGGTTCATTAAGCCTTCTGTATTATTATAATACACCAAAGAACCATCGTGTTTAAAATATGGTAGAAATTCTTTGACCCTATGACGATATTCTGTAATTTTAGTTCCTTCTGCCAACAGATTGGATTCTTTTAGTCTCGATGCAGCAAGTTCTACTCTATTTTTATCAAGTCCAAGCTCTCTTATTAAGTCGCTCAGATTTTTTTGGTTAAAAAGTATCAAGGATTTTTTTTTCAATTCTTCGTCTTCACTATCATCTTCTGATGTTGATTTTTCTGTAATATACTCCTTTTTGTTATCGTTCTCAGATTTGACTTCATCCCGACTACATCCTGATATCGCTGTAATACTTTAAAGCGATTAATTAATCTTCCTCTGGTGGGTTTTAGAGAATAACTGGGGTAGCTGGGACAAAAACTAAGGATGATGGATAAATTCTGACTTAAAATTCATTTTTAGAACATCAAAAAACGTAACTAAGATACTTTTATTTATAACTTTTGCACAAAGTAAAATATTCGGTCTTTTGGGTAGTTGAGAGGGTGCCTGGGGTAGCTGGGGCAAAAAATAAGGGTGATAGGTAAATTCTGACTTCAAATTCGTTTTTATAACAACAAAAAACGTACTTAAAATACTTTTATTTTTAACTTTACAGGATCAAAACTTTTTTTTTGTGCAGCTGTGTAATCAATCGAGTGTAATCAGCATCGCATAGTAAGATGGCGCTAATAATTTTTTTTGAAATAAAATATTAAATTAAGAAAAAAAAAAAAAAAAAAAAAAGAAAAAAAAAAAAAAAAAAAAAATATAGTTTGTTTACAGGTTATTGACATTTTTTTAATTAAAAAAAAAAAAATCTGTAATCAGATATTTAATAAAATTCAAAACAAGTCTTTATTTAGTCTTTATTAAGCCCTGTCTACACCAACTAAAAAGTCGATATTAAATCTGATTTTAAAAACTGAAAACTAAAAAATTATAACTCCATCTACATTAGATTAAAAAATTAATAAGGTTGGTAATGTAGAAAAATAAAAAATAAATAAAAACGTGTTAGTGTAGTCGGCGTTAATATTTATTGTTGTATTTTAAACTTAAAAATTATTAAATTTATTGTTAAAAAAAGGAAAATCGGAAAAACTTTCATGAAAATATGTATAAAAGTAAAGTGATAAAATGAAAAAAATTATTTTTTGTCTTTTTTATTAATTTTTAATATCACGTGCTTTTGTAAAATATATTTACTATATATTTACAGTTGGTAGCCCTATATAGCTAACTTCAATCTTATAAAAACAAGTATAAATCTTAAAAATCCCGACTACATTAATAAAATATAGAATTAATTTTCATTATTTAGTTGGTGTAGAAAGGACTATATTTATTTATTATACAAATTTTTTTTCTCAATTAATTTGTTTTTACAAGCGTAGCGTTTTAACAATTGTTAAAACATAAATTAAGTGTCTTGCAAACAAGATTACAAATGATTAATTATGTACAAACAAGTCATTATTTTTACATTGAAAGAAATAAATATTTTAAAGACTATTTAATAACAAAATTCTAACCAAAACTAAATTAATCATATTTGGTTTATCTCGACATTCCAAACTTATACATGAAATTGAATATTCTATGCTGAGCAGTTAAATGTTGGGATAAGAATAATTCCAATGTTGTCAAAGACGTATAACCAAATAGGCTGAGTTTGGTATTGAAAAAAAATTTGGTAAACTACATTTTAAATCTTGGGATTGTTAACTATTACGTGAAGATAAAAATAGTCCTAGCCAGAAAAATGAAATGCAAGAGCCATCATTTTTAATTAAAATGCACAAGTAAATATGAAAATAATTTGTATTATAGTATTATTGATATCATTATATTCACTTGTTCAAAATAGTTCATATATGTAAAAAAAAAAGCAAATTCTATGAATGCATTAGAAGAATATGAAATATACAAGGCACTTAAAAATAAGTTTAATAACAACGATACACTCCTGTTAAATAATAAATGACAGTATTTTCTATACGACACCATAACAAATAAACTATAATAATAACAGTTTAAACAGTTATATAACTTGATATCGTCTGGTAAATAACAAAATTAAAATAAAATAGTAGCTTTGTAAAACTAGGGGACTTGCATCAAAATAAAATTTTATGCGTATTTTTAAAAAATTTGATATTTATAGAAACTTTTTGTTTTTTTATTTTTTTAAAATTATGTTTGTTTAATTTTTTATTAATTATTAAAAACTAAACGAAAATTTGAAATTTTATCACGTGATTTAAAAAAACTGTGACGTCACAACACCTCTTGGATTGCTCTGTCTCTTTTCCTCTTATTTATGTTTTGAAAAGTGTTAGTAAATAAACGTAACCTGTACCTAATTACATTAATTTTATTTTGGACTTGTTTATAAAAAGATTTTATTCTAAAAAGTTATTAAAATTATTAGCTAATGAATGAAATAATATTAAAAAAACAAAATTTTTCCGATTAATTGCATTTACAGTAAGGAAAGTTCTTACAATAATATTATTCTTACATGTGTACGTTAGAATCTGTGTATTTCTTAAAGGGTGTTATGACGTCATGTCACGTGACCGCGCTTGTGAATTCATTTCGAATTTGCTTTTTTTTTCGAGTTTTTAATTAAAATTTATGAAAAAAATAAATTATTTCATTAAAAATTATTTATAAAAATGGAAAGTACGCAACTTAATGAAGATATTGGTGTATAATTTATTTATAAATTTGATTACATGCAAGTCCCCTATTGTGATAATAAGTAATATAGCATTTATTTTGGGAAAAATACAATTAACTTCTAAAACTACTAAAATAAAATGATCGAATGACCAAAAGTAAGTTAGGTTACAAAAAGATTTTTCTGATTTATTTATTTAAGAAAAAATTATCTGGCATCAAACTATTTTTTTTTTATTATTAGGTACCAAAAAAAAACTCTTAATTGTAGTTTATTTCGAAATGTATTTAAAAAATGTTAAAACTTAAGTACGTAGAAATCTTGTCATAATTTAAGAAGAAGATAATAAAGATTTTACAAAATATCAAACAGATGTATTCGCTTGTGTGGATTGAGGCTTAACTTGAATCCGACGAATCTTCATTTTTGAATTTTTTGTCAGTTTCAAAAAGTTACCTACTTGAATTCCTCGCAATTTTTTCGACAAATAATAATACCAAATACATTCCAAAAGCAAGACTATTGAGGAAATGATAATTCCTACGCCCATAACAATCTTCAAAGTCAAGACCAACGTATCCTCCTCTTCATCGAAATCCTCGTGCTTAATTGTTTTATCAATTTTATTAAAATTATCGTACTCAGATCTCCAATATACATCTAAACCAGCTTCTTGAATTCTTGAATATAATTCTGCAAACTTATACCTGAATGGTGAATTATCAGGAAACACAACAACGTAGTGTCCATTGTATATATTAAAATCATTAATTTCATATTTTAAATAACTTGTAAATTTTGCTTTTTGCATAATTTTTTCAGCATCGTCAGCAAGTAAAATGAAAATCCTGTCATTGGAAAATTCTAGTAAATTACTGGAAGATTTTGGTAACACTGCAGTTTCAGCGAGTTTCTTGATATTTCCAGCACTATTTAGAGATAATAGATTGTATAAACTTTCACTGTTTCGAAAAATAACAGAAAGATTTTTCTCAAGTATATCTTCAACAGAATCTATCAGTGATATTTCTTTGTTTTTGTATTTTAATGTGGTCATATCGATAATAAGGTCAGATATAAAAAATAGTGAAACTAAACACAGTACAAAGTAAATAATTTTTGATCTCAAGCATGGGAAGCTAATATCAGCACCACCTCCTAATAGCAAACTGTAAATATTCAACAGAGACCATTCATTTCTTTTAAATCTAAACCAGTAAACACAAAATAAAACCAAAATTATAATTCCAGATATCGATAAAAATGAATATAAGATTTCAGTATAATTTTCGATTCTTTTCTCCTGAATTACTGGATTTAACACTACTAATTTTGCGGATTCAACGATAAAAACGTTTAAGATATTTTCTGAAGGAAAAAATAAAATTTTTGCTATATGAAAATCTAGCTTTAAATCTTTAATCAAGTGAAAAATATCTTTATTATTTTCGGTTGGCACAAATGTTGTTCTGAGGCCATAAAATTCTTCAAAACATTCAAATGCGTTAAAAAGGTGCATATACAAATAAACGCTATCCGGGTGATTGTAATTCTTCTTAAAATCTAAATATGAATCAGGCCAATGAACATTTAATATACCTACTCTCATATTCAATCCATTAATTTCTTTAAACTTATCTGGAAAAATATTGAATGGTTTGTAAAAATTTCTACCTTGAACCCCCAATGTGTACCATATAGAACCTGATATAGAATATAATATCGAGAATAGAATTTGCTGTACTCTAAAATTGTAAAGTCAATGATGTTATAGTCAAAGTACGTTGTAAATAAAATTCTTGTAATAAAATCATTTAATTCCCTTGTTAAATAGTTAATATTAAGTAGAAGAAAAATCTTAGTCTTAGACAAATAAAATAAAGATCTTTTAATAAGAAACAATACGTCTTGAAATTTTTCAAAGAAATAATATTCATTAAGGATAATGATATGTAATGGTGCTGACAAATTACGATCGTACATTATTTCATTCAAATTTGAAAATTGTAGCGTATTTATGTTTACAATAACTGAAGGGACGTTTGTCATAAAAGTTTTGATAGCTTGCAATTCGATAGAGCTTTGAGGCCCCTTAGCATAAAAATCTGTGTAGAAGGTAACTCGACTAGGTTGGACTTGAGTTATAACTTGTTTTACAAATTTTTCCATTTCAATCGAATGTACCAAACGAAATAAAGCCAAAAAATATATAAAATTGACAATCTTCATGATTAATGAATTTGAATATTAAAATTTTTGATTTAAAGTCAGTTGTGATCCAAAAATGAACTGCAACTAATTACTATTTACTATGTTTATGAGTAAATATTGTTTACGTTTTAAAATTTCCAGTTTTCAAAAATCAATTTATTGAATAATTTGTTGAATAAATTTAAATAATTTCACCGATGATTTAACGAAGATAATAGTGATATAAAATTTTACTTGCCTAAATTTTATTGGATGCAATTATTTGATACAATTTAACTTCCATAAATTGATTTTTTTCTAAATTTTTTTTAGTTTTTACCTAAAAGTCAATAATTTTTATTTGACACAAATAATTAAAAAATAAATTTGAAAAAAATTTCTATTAATAAAGGACTAAAGCTAGAAGAACTAGAAGCTAAATTTTTAGATGTTTTTTCAAATTTAGCAGATTAAGTTGTGAATCTGAAATTTAATCTCAGACCTCCTAAAACTCCTGTCCTTGTGCCAAAATTCTAATTTTGAATTTTTGAACATCGTAGTTTTTTTTAATATATTAAGACATAAGTTGATGGTTAATGTCCCGAATTCTCAAGCAATTTTGTATTTTAATTTTTTCTAGTTTTTTATAATATCAGATAAAGTTGAATGCAGAAGATTTCCAAAATTTTTTTGACTGTTGTGAAGAAAATTTTCAGTTTTATGAGAAGTCGAATGTCACTTCGACGAAATAACTAAACAAATAGAAAAAAAAATTAATTCAAATATTAAAAAACAAATTTAAAACATTAAAAATTCTTTACAGTTTTATTATTTGACCCTTGAAATTTGAAGGTATCAAATCTCCCTTCAGTTGCTTATGCAAAGTTGATATTTTGATAATAGACTGAATTCCATAAAGTATTCGGATAAGGCACAAAAATAAACTGCGTAGCTGCTAATTGATACCTTCGTTTTATATACAAAAATATTATTTACGTTTTAAAATTGCCATGGCTTATAACAATTAATCAATGCTTTGAGTAATTAAATAACTTCACCGATTTATTACATGTAAAGATAAAAAAAAATTATGTGCCTGAATTTTATTGGATGCATTTAGTAAAATCAATACAATTGTATTTTATCTCAATTTCATCTATTAATTTTATTTTTCCAATACAAAACAGCTATGAATTTAATCAATTATTCACAATTATTAGGTATTTGATTTTTTTAAAACTGTTATTAATAAACTTTCTTGTAACTGCCTTGAAATTCTTGACTTAAACTTCATGTATTCAATTAGCCACAATTAAGCACGCAATTAGCTAATCCAAAAATAAAACAATTTTTTGAACTTGGCTTATGTTGAATCAAAAAATATCAATTTCTAAACTATAATTTGTCCAATGCTTAGAAAAATTTTAGTTTTTCTGCAAATTTTTGAAAATTCGATAAGTTTAAAAGCAGTTAAAATGAAATATCCAAGGAAATATCTTAAAATCTACGATACATACATCTACATACAATAGAATTATGATGATGATATATTTGTTCCCATAAAAAACAACAATTCTTTTCTATTTTTACGCTCTTGTTGGCAATAGAGGATTGATTCAAATATCTTACTTTTTTTTAGTAAATAGACACTAATTTGATCTTGTAATCAAAAATCGGAGCTATTTTTTTTGAAAAACTGCCGTTAGAAAGAGGGGTTGGTGACTTAAAAATCGAAGTTCTAAGGGGTTTTTATGGGTTAGGGTTCAAATTTACTTAGCTATACAATTTCTATTTTTTACAATGATATTAATTATTTTTCTTTTTTTTTCTGTTTTAGGTAAGTTCATTATTTTTGCTGTTCAATGACCTCACTAATGTCTAAGTATAATTCAATTTTTAAATAATTTTTTTTTGCTTACTTAAAAGAGGAGATAAGAGTAATAAAACTGATTGTAAAAAGTGATAGATTAATAAACTAATTTTTAAAAGCATAACTCCTGAAAGAGCACCAGGATCCCTACAGACTCCTCTGTAGACTTGTGTGATAAATAAATTCAATATTATTATTATTTTATTATTTATTATATTTAGGTGTAATGTATACAAATTATGATGATATTTTACATAATCATACAAAAAAAACTTATAACCGGTTTGTGTAAACACAACCTAAATGCATGGAACATGTTTACTTCCAAATGAGGACTAGATATAATACAAATGTTACTCAACATTACAATACAATTTTCTATTGTTGTAATTTGTAATTATTACCTTACTAGTTGTTAAGATTCTAAACCCAAACTATTTTGATTCCCTAAACCTGAATTATTATAAGTCCCTGAACCTGAATTATTCCAAGTCCCTAGATCGATATTATTCTAAGTCCTTAAGCCCAGATTTTTCAAAGTCTTTTAATAGTATTTTATTTATTTATATATACTTACCTAATTATTCTAAGTCTTATTTGACCCCCCCCCCCTTAAATAGGACAAATTTGACCCCCCCCCTTAAAAAGGACAAATTTGACCCCCCCCCTTAAAAAGGACAAATTTGACCCCCCCCCCTTAAATAGGACAAATTTGACCCCCCCCCCCCCTTAAATAGGACAAATTTGACCCCCCCCCCCCCTTAATTTTCAAGTTCTGAAGTACCCCCTCCCTATAAACATGTTCCATGTTAATAAATATATACTGTTTTTGTCGGAAAATGAAATACAAAACTCAGTTCGATTCAAATATTTTTATTATCAATTACAACAAAACTTATTAACAATATTTTATAACAAAAAAAAAATCAAATTTATTTATTTATCATCTGAATCTAATCATGTACTAATCAAGAACTCAATAAAAACAATTATGACATTAAAAAATCAAACAATCAATGTTAATAATAGGTATTATTGTAGATCAACTGTTTTGTAAGACGAGAACCAGTTTTTTATTTTGCTAATCCAAGTATTATTCATTTGTTTTTATCGATAATATTTTTAAGAGTATTTCAAAGCAAATCTTTACACAGAGACCTTAATTTCATCATTACGTTGCCTAACATTTATCTTACGAAGTTTCATTTTTACGTTCCTTTTTGGAGTTGGTGGTTTCATATTGAAATATTTTCCAATTCTAGTTCCTCTTAATTTTTTCTTCAAATAATAATACCAAATACATTCTAAAAGAAGTGCGACCGATGAAATAAATATGCCGACAATCATAACAATTAGAAGTGATAAAATCAACGTGTCTTCGTTTTCGTCAATATTTACTTGTTCTATTATTTTCTCAATTTTATTAGCATATTCGTACTCTGACCGCCATTTAGCATCCAAGCCAGCTTCTAAAATCCTCTGATAAACCTCAGCAAACTTATTTCTGTATGGCGAATTTGCAGTGAATACAATACCGTTGTGCCCACTGAATATTTTTAAATCTTTTACTTCATACTTAAAATCATTTCCAAATTTAACTTTTTGTAAAAGTTTTTCAGCACTGTCGTCTAGTGTTATAAATACTCTGTTATTATACGTAAAATTCGGCTCGTCTTCATAAAATTCAGATTCATGCGCTATTTCCATTAGTTTCTTAGCACTTCCTGTAAAGCGAACTCTTAAATAGTTTAAGAAAACATTGCTCGAGAGACTCACGACAAAAAGTTTTTTTTCAAATATATCTTCCAAAGAATCGACCAAAGATGTTTCCTTTTTTTTATATTTCAAGGTAGTCAAATCAAGAATAAGATCAGAAACAAAAAAGAATGAAACGAAGCACAATGCGAAATAAATAATTTTTGACCTCAAACAGGAAAAGCTTATATCAACGCCACTTCCTAATAGCAAGCTATAAATATTTAAAGGCGACCATTCATCTCTTCTGAACTTAAACCAATAAACGCAGAACAAAACCAAAATTATCATTCCAAATAAGGACAGAAATGAATACAAGATATCGCTATAATTTTCGATTCTTCTTTCGTAAATTATTGGAGTCAATAGAACTAAATTTGCCTTTTCGTATAAGAAGATATTTAGTACATTACCTCGAGCAAATATTGTTAATTTACCTAAATAGCAATCTAAGTTCAATTGTTTTACTATATTTGGAATATTTCCATTTTCTGTCGTGACAAACTGAACGGTAAGATTTAAAAACTCTGCAAAACATCCAAAATATTTAAATAAACTCATGTACGAATATATGTTATCGTGGTGCATGTAATTTTCCGTTGAATTAGTATAAAGTCTTGGCCAAAAGTCATCCTGCACGCCAACTTTAAAATAGTGATTATTTATATTTTGAAATTTATTGGGAAATAATATCGTACTCTCGGTAAAAACTTCATGTTTTATTCCATTAAAAGTTTGATAAATAATCAATTGAGTGTAATCAGCATCGCATAGTAAGATGGTAAAATCAATGTAATTCCATTTTCGTGCTAAATAGAAAAAATACTCAACAATTTTACGAATATTGTTCTTTGAATTAAAAAGGAGAAAGATTTTCGTTGTCGTCAGATAAAATAAGGATCTTTTAATGACAAAAAACACAAATTCAAGCTTATCAAAAAAGAAATATCCCTTTAGAAAGACAACATGCAATGGTGCTGAAAAATTTCGGTCATAGGCTATTTCATTAAGCTCAACTTCTGAAATCGAGGGTAGCTTATTAAGACTTACTATAGTTGTAGGAACTTGTAAAATTAGAAATTGAAAAATCGATTGATAATCACAATTATCTTTGGTATTCTCGTTAACGTAAGAATCAGAGTAAAAAGTTACCTGATTTGGCTGAACTTGTTTTAAGACTTGTTTTATAAATACTTCCATCCCAGTTGGTTGTTCCAAATTAAAGATGGCTCAGTACTAACTAATGTTGATTAAAGCCTGGATTGAAGATTGAAGATACTTTTCTAGAAACATAAATTCAGCAATATGTTAAAAACCTGTGAACAGTTAAAAAAAAATTAAGACAAAATTAATTAACAAACATATTTTTCTTTTAAAATAAAACCTGTCTGTGCTGTCTGCCTCGAGTGGGAAATTTGAATAAATAAGGCTTGTATTTATATAAGAAGATTCATGCTAATGTATCGAGTAAAGGATAAAAAAGAAGTTTCATGAAAGCTTTTAAATCTCAAGTTAAATCTGTTTCTCGAACTGGCTTCATTCAAACAAGCATGTAACTTCAACACTTTTTCTGGAATTCTGAAAATAAATTTATCAGCAAAATTAACAATTAGTATTTTCTGTATACTATAATTTTATTGAAATTTACGAAAACAGCACGTAGCATAATTTTATTGGTTAAATTCGAGGTTAAATTGAAGGACATTTATTTTTTCCTATTATGTATTATTTACAAACATTAATTTAATGCAAAATATCAATTTGTTTTTATAAAATATTGTTAGTAATTGATTTTTTTTGCAAATTACATAGTTTTTCTTGTCAGCGACCAAAAACCACGTATTTCTCGGCCGCTACGTGACCGGAAAAGACGCGTTTACTTGCCACTGACGAAGAAAAATCGTATACGACCTTTGTTCATGAATAAATAATTACCCAAATCGCACGTAAATTACCATCCGATATTTTTAACTTGGCCAAAAGTGAGGGTGTCTTTCTCACGCATTTTAAAAAAGCCATCATTATCCCTATTTATAAATCGGGAAATAAAAACATAACAATTAATTACCGTCCAATATCCCTGACGTCTAATATAGCTAAACTTTTTGAAAAAATTATTAAAAACCCTGTTAAAAACAGATTAGTAAAATTTCTCGTAAAATTTTTAGGTAAATATTCTCTAATTTCAAGTAGACAATTTGGTTTCATATCTGACATTTCTACAAATGACTCCATAGCTTATGTCACCAAATTTATTTATGAAAAACTAGATCAATCTAAAAAACTTATAGGTATTTTTATAAATCTTGCTATAGGGTTTGACACCGTTTCTCATGAAATACTCTTAGGTAAACTAGAATCAATAGGTGTTCGGGGTATAGCACATAATCTGTTTAAAAGTTACCTTTCAAACAGGAAACAAAAAGTAAAAGTAAATAAGACCCTTAGTGATGAAGAAACTGTAACTATTGGAGTTCCCCAAGGTTCTGTTTTAGGACCGATACTTTAATGTAAATGAAAATGTAGTTGCTTTCACTGATGATATCTTAGTTGACTGTGAAAACTGGAATCAATCACAAAAAATTGCAAATAAGGTATTGTAAAATACCTGTGATTGGTTCCGAGCTAAGCATTAATTTTGATAAATCATCATTTATAACCTTTGCCCTAAGCTGTGACATGATTCCAAGTAATATTTCATTATTGGTTAGAGATAATGATAATAATGTAAACATAACATTAAATAGGGTTGAATGTACAAAATATTTTGGAATACATATTGATCAACATATGCGACGGGACAGACAAATCTCTGAATTATTAAAAAAACTATGTTCGTTAGATTCTTGCTTCATAAATTAAAGTACATTCTAAATCAAGATCAACTAAAAGTTATGTACTATGCATCATTTCACTCTATAATGTCTTATGGCATTCTTGGGTGGGGTGGAGCCTATGATACTATAATTAATATATGTGCGGTTTTGAAAATACTGGTCTGTACACTTTTAGAACCGTATATACGGTATTTTTCATATGAATTCCATATCAAATAAACCGTAAATACGGCAAAAAATCAAAATTCATAATTCTCTTTCCGTATATACGGATATGATGCGCGTCCAGTATTCCCAACCCTGCTTCATACTATAATTTTTATTATATACCTGTAATAATAAAAGAATAAAGAATAAAGAATCTTATTTTTAGTTGTAATGATTTTGGGAAAAATAAATTTTGACCAAATTTCGGGATCCTTCAATCCAACTTGGGTCCAGTTGGCATAAAATCGTTCTATTCGTTTATGTTTTAAAATTTTCCATGGTTTCTATTACTTAGGCTAGTTCCACAAACCTCCATAATCGCATAAACGCAGCCGCAACACAATGCGCACAACACGATTTTCGTTTCTGCACATGCGTGTTGTGTTGTGAGCATTGCGTTGCGGCTACGTTTATGCGATTACGGAGGTTTGTGGAACTAGCCTTACTGAATACATCAAACATAATTTCACCGATTTAAAAACGCGAAAAAGCAAAACATAAAAAAATTATGTGCTTGAATCTTATTGGATACATTTTATTTAAGCAATACAATTATACATCCTGATTAATTTTATTTTTCAAATAGAAAATTATGAATTTTATATGGTCGTTTCATTAATTTAAAAATTAAAGGAAAATTTTTTCAAGCGGCTTGAAAGATCACGAGAAAGATCATTAAAAAAAAAACATTAATTATCAGAATTTCATGTGAATGGGTTCGACGGATCCTTATATTAGTTATAAATAGTACACGAATAAATAATTTTTAAAATTATTAGTTAAAATAAGCAAATAATTTAAATTAATTAACTTATAATACAATAAATATATAATTTATTAACTTTTCAAGCTGCAATCAATATTAAACGTTTTTTTTCCAATTATTAAAATGAAAATTTCATTTTTAGTAATAAAGTACTGTCTTTAAAAGTATTTATAAATTTTAAAAAGATTTTAACAAAGTATAAAAAAAACTTATTAGAATTATTGTTATATTTCAGTAGAAGCTTTCTGAATTATTTGTTCATATGTTTTACGTATTAGGTGGCCCTAAAAAGGGCCGGTGGTTTTTTTTTTGCATTTGATGCGTGGCTTCAGCCACACGTTTCAAAATCAATAAATCACAGACATACAACGAATTAAATCAACAAGGTCACAAATACACATACATACACAAACATACAAAAGAGAAATCAAAAACTTACAAACATGCGAGCACCTAGTGCTCAGGTGACTTCTCCTGGCCAGGAATATCAATGTCCACCTCTTCAAGCCTACGAGCTCGGAAAATTGCACCAAGCGATTCAATCAATCGCAGCTTACGAGCTGCTTCAATGAGGATTTAACGTCCGAAAGCCATGGACTCCTCCAAGTGCACCAAGCACATCAGCAACAATCAAACCAGCAAACAATCTCAACCACAGCATAGCGAAGGTGTCAAGGTAGCCGCGTGCGTGAAGGCTGAAGTCAGGACAGCAAATGCTGCATTGGCCAGATTCGCGGTTATACTTATAGGCCTTCGCTGACTTCGAGCTCGTTCACTGATTGGAGCGCGCGCAACAATTATGAGACGTGGCAAGGGAGGATTTTACCAATCGGCCCTTTTCAGGGCCACGTTCCTTAAACGAAAAAATATAAGTACTCGACGTGGCAAAGGAGCAAAAGTCAAAGTTTAGAATAAGCCTCGCAAAGCAAGACTGCGCGCGGCAAGCCCGTGGCAAGGCTGTCAAAAAGGCATAGAAAGGCTAGAGGCCCGCGGTAAAGCGCCAAGCAAAGACTGCGCTTTGTCACGGATATTTATTTTTAATGCCTAAAAATAACAATTATATCATTTAGTATTTTTGATACTTATGGATTTTTAAAAGTGTACTGCACGTGTGCACTTAAAAGGTGCACTTTGTCCTTTAACTGTGCGAACCCATACCTATGTTTTTATAGGAAAGGCATAGCTATTATTAATTTTCAAAAATTTTATATTTTCTTCAAACAACCATAACCTGTTAGTTTTTTTCAAATCTGATACATTAGGAAAATATCTCAGCTTAGATAGGCCTTCGTAGAATTAGAAATTAAGGATCAAATTTTTCCGATTCCCAGTATTTCTTGAATGATTTTTTGGTAATATATAAGTTTATAAGATAAAATTTTCTATTAGCAAAGAATATTTTAAAAGAGTGCAATACTTTGAAAAATTGAAAATCCAAGATGGGTGTTCAGTTCGGGGGGGGGGGGGATCTACTTGAAATAATTTTAGTTTAGGGACTAAAAAAATTTTATTTTTGTAATTTTAACACAGAATTATTCAAAAATTATAAATATTTAAACGAAACCGCAAAAAAAATAAAAAATATAATAATTATTTTAAAAAAATATTTACCCATCAATGAATTTAAAGGAAATAAGCAAAACTGAATTAGCATGCAAAAAAAAAAAAGAAGGAATTTAATAATATTTAGTAAAAGTTATATACTACAAGGTCAATTTTACGTTCAGCTTGATCGAATCTTATTTCATGTTCTCGATTATATTATTATTTATAATAAAAATATTACTTAATTTGAAAGGGGGACTAAACTCGTTCGTCGTTCCTTATAATATTGTACGTGGGAAATTTATATATTATAAAAATGACGACAGATACAATTTTATCCCTTATTTTTATTTTATGCCAATTTTCTTTTAAAAAAAAAATCCAATTAATCGAATATTAAATTTTATTTTTATAATCACAACAAAAATATTGCACAATCATCTATTATTATAACGTGAACAAATAAGTAACTGTAAAATATGCTACATGAAAAGTAATTTTTTTTTTTTTAAGTAGAAAAAAAAATTTTTATTTTAAACGTCACCTGGCACATGTACGACACATAAGACAAGTAAAAGATAGTAACGTTAAATTGCGGGGGCGCTGATTCAACAGGTAAAATTTTTTACTTTATATAAACAAAGAACAAAGGACAAGAGAATATATGCTACGCTTCAGTGATTATGTACAAAAAAATATTTTTTTATTTTCATAAAATACCATCAAGTTGTAAGATTTTTTTAGTCTTCAGAGATTCTTCTTTATCCCTTTCATTGTATCTGAGCATCAAAATTTTTATAACCTTAAGGAATCGATTTGATTTACATTGACAATTTTTTACAGGATTTTTAAAGATTTTTTAAAATTATGTTTTTTTTTATGATGAACAGATGGGTAATCTTGGAATTTAAAAAGGAAGTATGGACAATTTGTATACACAGTAGGATTATTATTCAACAATTATTCAATGAATCTTTGAATAGGTCGCATCTGTTATTTTCATATTCTTTAATAAAAATATGAAAAATATTATAATATTAAAGCTGATATTTTATTAAATTTTGACCTTTATTAATTGAGGAGATGATACAACAATAAAAAAAGGTTAGGGAACCGAAAAATACTCAATAATAAGATCAACATAAATCAATAAAAGTCACAATAAGAAGAAGTAGCAGCTGGTTGTACAAATTTATATGTATTCATCAGTTTTTGTTTGAGTCTTGAGTGAATTAATTTAAAATTTTTAAATAATATTTTTAAATTAATCAGTTTTTTTTTTCTAAAGGTCTATAGTTAAAAGTTTTTCAGACTAAAAAACGTAAAGTAGCAAAACTTAAAATATACCAACTATTTAAGGGTCATCTAACCCTTACTTCAGAAAAAAGCTTTCTGATTCTTCTTTATTAATATTTCTAAAATGCGATTCATTAGAATCAAGCCTCGAATCAAGCGCTCTCCAGGCTTTTCGTCGGTTATCTTAAAATTACAATTAGTAAAATATAATTGCGTTGGTTATTAAACTGGTTCTGATTATTGATAAATACTCGAGTGAATACTCTAGAACTTTATAGAAGAAAAATATGATAACAGTGTAAAGTTGTAATTTGCCTTTGCTTATGCTCAAATACAAAAAATTCTTAAAACTGTGAATAAATAAACAACGCAAAATTTTAATTCTAAAATTTTTGATAGCATAAAAGGTTTTCCTTAGGTTTTTCAAAATTATGTCTTGCAAAATATCTAGATTCTACACAGGATTCTACAACCAATAAGTACAGAAAATAATTTTGCAAATGCATTTACAGTGCAAATTTCTACTTGCAGAAGTCTAAAATTGTATTTTGTATTACAGCTAACTGTTATTGTAGAACCAGCCTTAATATAATTACAAATTTACTGTAATCCAATAATTAGAGCTAATAAAAATTAAAATAAACAATAAAAAATTTTTAACAGCCACAGATAACTGACGTAAAATATCTAAAACTTTGTTTGATTTTATAAAACCACAATGACATTGTAAAGTTTTGTTACAGTTGATTTCACAGACAGAATCAATATCATTAAAAAAATTTTTTTAAAGCAAATTAAATCTAGTTAAAACTATCAATTTTTTTTTTTTTTAAATTGCATAATTTATTTTATTTTACAGATCAGTAAATTCAACAATTTTATGTACATTTTATAATCAGATTATAGCTTATAATTAAGACTATAAAATTTTAATAATGTTATTACTAGCATGAAATTGCTTTTGACATTAAAAATATGGATAGTTGAAGATACAATTATTTTAAATAATTTTGTTATTTGATATTTTTTAATCGATCATTGAGTAAGCGTGATTGGCACGTATGTTCTTAATCTTTTACGAAATTCCAAAATTTTAATTTTTGTCGGTTTTACAAATTATGTATTGAGTTTCGGTAATTGAGATAATTTTAACACCGTTAGGTATTCGGCAAAAAAATGTATTAAAATTTTATAGCTTTTGTGTAAACGTGAGGTACATAAACCCAAAAATGGATTTAAGTAAACCAATTTAAAGAGGTTCGTTTTTAGTACGGTGTATTTTGGACTTTTAAACGAGCTTTTAAAGTACCAATAAAAAACGTTTTTGCATTTTTTTGATTATGAAATTATTTAAATATCAGTACTGTTAGGTACAAACATTGTCGACAGAGTACCTTAAACAATTTAATAATATAATTAATATAAAAATATATTAACGACATCAATTTTTAATAATTATTTTTTGGTTAAAATTCATAAAATCACATTAAAACTGCAAGATTCTTGAAAGATTATTCAGTTATTTAAAATTTTTTTTATAATTGGCATAAAATTAGGTCAAATTTCACTAAAATATAAATCAGTTCTTGAAGGTTCTTTAAAAAAAATAATAATGATAATAATACTTTTTTGCTCGTGAATACACAAGAGTTGTAACTGATATTCAATGCCATAATCCTCAAAACAAAATAATAAAAAAAAAAAACGATGCAAAATAAGAGATATCAAGTTTTATAGTAAACGCAAGAAAAGAGGATTTTTACCTTCTCTCTCTTGTTCTCTCTTGTGTGTTTGAATAAATTTTTTTTTTTTTACATCATGAGTATGCATCATCGTATTTATAGGTGGAGGAGGTGGAGTTGGGTGCGTGCATGTAACGGCATTAACAGCGACGACTTTTTTCGATCGTAAGGAGGAATCTTAGAGTCATGATTCTTGCTGTTTTTCTTTTTTTTATTCTTGATGGTATATTAACACAGTCTTTGATGCGTAATAAATTTTTATCCTCTTTTTCACGTGTACTTTTTATTGGCTGAAAAAATGTACCTTTTAATATGAAAATTAAAAACGAAGCTTCCGGGCGTTGTATTATTGTTGAACTCAATTCGCGGCTCATTTTTATGCTGAGAAGATATTTTGTGGTTTAATTGTTATTCGTTTTTGTTATATGATATTTCGATGGAATTAGTATCTATATGTAAGGCGAAATTAATCAAATAAATTTGAAAATTGTATTTTCAATTTTTTTTTTTTTTTGGTTTTGAATTTAATTTATTTACTTACTGAGTGCGGGGTTTATTGAAGGTCGCCCTCTCTCAAGCTAATCTCAAGTAAAAAAACAGCGCATCTAGTGTTAATAAGAACAAAAAAATCTAATAATTACTATAAAAACTTATTGCAAGGTGCCTATTGCAATTGTTCTAAATCTAGGACTCCTGTTTTTCTTCTGAAAATGTCAAGTGATAATTAATAACTATTTGCCCCATAATAATTGAATTCAGGACCAAGTAAATCTCATTGTGAATATTAAGTTTCAATAAATGATTAGCTTGAATTGAAAATTTTGATACTTAAGGGGTCCTGCGCTTTCAAATGCTATAATTTCGAGGAAAGTTTGAGTGGTCATAAAAAAAAAACTGCTAAAGCTATTTGAAATTTTTTTTTTTTATTGATTTTGTACATTATTAGGCAATCTTCCCTTTTTTTTTTTTAATTTTTATATACATTAAGTACCTGAAAGATGGCGCTGAATGAAGCGATGAAAAAAAAATAAAAAAAGTTGTCCGACTGATTCAGCCGCCCAGGTTCATCTTAAAAAAAAAAAAAAAAAATCATGTTTTTCTGCATGCCCTAAACTTGGCATTAAACTAAAGAAAAGGAAAAATATTGAAAATTAAAAAAGTTACACTAAAAATAAAAAATTTTGTAAAAATCACCCTCGTTTTCGGACACTCTCCTCCCTGTGAAATTTTTAAAAATAGCCCAATTAACTTTTCCGTAGTTTAATGCCATCTTAATTAGATAATAAAAAGATTAAAAAAAAAAAAAATTAAATCGGAGGAGTAGTTTTCTCTGAATCAGTCGGACAAATTTAAAAAAGTAGGTTTCGAGATAAACGCGTTTAAAGTTTCTTTGTGCGTATAATATACGTTATATTTTTGATCAAATTTCTTCTTTAAAATTTTTTTTATTTAACATATCGACATAAAACCTTTTTTATCATAATTTTGAATATTTTTCTTATAAGATAAGAAGAAAAAAAAAATTTTGATTATCGGAAAAAATTGAAAGCGCAGGACCCCTTAAAAACATTTTAATTTAACGTAGTCTCAAGAAAAGCAAAGTCAGTTAGAAAACTGTAACTTCATATTATGATCCTAAATTAAAACTTAACCCTTTGAATCCTGCCTTGAGTGGTTTTAAAACACCATTAATTTACTCTCTTTACCTATCAAAAATTACATTCTTAACCTAATCCTGAAATAAAATAATTTTATATTTAAAAACTGAACCATCTGTTCAGCCCACAATCATTAATTTTGGTATTCTATTTCTTCATCACCCACTTATTCAAAAATGTATAATTAATCAGTAAGTTAAGTTGTTAACCCTACACAATAATTATTATAATTGCTTTTCTTTGATATTTTAGTTATCAATATTCTGTTTAGTGTGTACTTTTATTGTTTCAATATAAGGTATTTCGGGCTGATCACGTGACATTGGAGCTTTCTATCGAAAACAACGACCACCCTGCGTATAAGCTATCCAGCTGTTTCCTCGAGTATTCTTTATGGAAGACCACGCCAACTCCTATGCTTAAATGTTGGAGCTGGCGTGGTCTTCACTAAAAAACCACTATATCACGTGACCAACCCGAAAAGCCATATTAATTAGTATAAGTAAGTTTTAGCCTACTAAAAAGAAGTGCATATAATTATATAAAATCGTATAAAATAGTGAAAGTCTTATAATTATTTATTTTTTGTATAATACCTACACAACAGCAAAAAAATCGACTTTAATTATAATATTTCAGCATTTTTTTATGAATTAAGTATCGATGACGTGAAGTCTTATAGATTAAATAGTGCATAAGTTTGATGGACATACTGACACAGATTTTAAGAATCTTTAACTGCATAATATTAATTGTATTTTTTTTCTTTTTTTAATGGAAACTAAAAGTTCTTTTTATATAAAAATTTTAAAGAAATCATAATTAATTAATTTTAAAGTATATAAAAAATTTTTTTAATTCAATGTATAACGTTTCGGTTCTATGATTCTAACCTTTTTACACTCTAATAATTGAAGGTAAAAGTAACATGTTGTTAAAATAACCGAAACCATTTCCTTTTTTATTTTGCACAGTTTCAATTGCTTTTATATAGGAGAGATGAGTGAAAGAAGAATAAAAAAATTTATAATTACTTCGAATTACCGTCGTCATTTTTTTTACGCACTATATGTTCAGTTACAATTATAGTCATACATGACTTTTTAATTTATATTCTAATGAAAAATTTTCTAATTTCATGCTGCTAGTACTCTATTCATACTGTCGTGAAATTAATTAATTGATTATTTTTTTTTTAATTTTGTGGTTTTATAGGTAAAAATTTTGTAATTTAAATATAATATGACGAAAAGATTTATCTAAAAAAACGTGATGAGACCAGTTATTTGCTATCTCATGTATGAGTGTAATTTTCAAATGTTCAAAAGAATTCTTTAAATAATCCGACAGGCGTGCCTCAGCCAGAAAATAAACTGGAATTCCGGTATTTTTTGTTGATGTTTTTTTTTTATTTTTTACTTTTTTTTACTCGTTTTTTACAAATTTGTATGCGATTGAGATTTTAGGGAGTAAAATCGAAAGTTATAATCTTATAACCCACACGACAAATTACATTGTTTATGAGTTTGTTTATTTCGGAATCAAATTCTTTTTTTTTGTAAATTATTACTGAAAATATTTTGATGTCTCTTAGATTATAATATTTCAAACGTTGTTTTCTCAGTTGTTTTGATTTCATTTAGTCACTAAAAAACAATTTGAAAATTTCATCCACATTCAGATGGCCAGTTTTGAGTAACTAACGATATTTCGCCCAAAATAAGTAAAAAATTTGCAAAAAATACAAATTCTTAAAAATTATTGGTCCTTGAAACAAATCTCTAAAAATTGAATCACTGATCATGATTCTGAAACGTGATTCTTAATTTTCCAAATGTTGGATTTATAACCTCAAAATTGATAACTTACACGGTAATTTAAATTATTTCAATCTTTTTAATAAGGATTTTTAAGTTTTATTTCATAAGATTAAAAATTAGATTTTAGAATTGTAATCAGCAAACCCTTTAACTGATACGTCAACTGTAAAATGCTTGAAATAATTTAAATTAACGATTTTGTGGTTAGAAATCCGCTATTTTGAGTCTGCCATGTTGAATTTTAAGATCTGATTTCATTATCATGATCAGCAATTCAAAAGTCTTGTATGTGAAGACAATAATTGGGGAATGTTGAATAATAATTGATCCAATTACCCTAGTATTTTTTGCAATTATTCGCATTTTTTAAACATTAATTACTCAAAACCAGGCTTAAAGCTGACCAATTTGAGTAAGTTAAAAATTTGATTTCAGAATCATGATCAGCGATACCAATGAAAAACTATAATAAATTTTAATGTAATAATTATTAACCAATAACTCTATAACAAATTTATTAATATATTAAATAAATTATGTATAAAAATTTAAATGGTATGTTTCACATTAATTGCACTAAGTAAATAAATAAATTTTATATTGAAATTACGATAAATTGTAAAATCTAATGCAATTTAATCACGTATTAACTAATGTATAAGATCAAAACTATTGCGAATGTATTAGCTGTGTAGATGAAGTGATTTCAGTAATCTAAAAAAGGATGTTATACGTGTTTTTATTAGACCTGCTTATTAAAAAATTTGATCTTGAAATTGATACATCATATTTAGAAATGTTTTTTTACAGTTAAATTAATTTGAATGATATGAGCATAGAAATATTAAAAATTAATTTTATTATTCATTATTACTATTCAAATGTACAGTTAATTTATTCCATTTATCAATTTTAACACTTACAAATCAAATCGTCCTTCAAGAAATAAATAAATTTTCATTATAGTTAATTAATATACTACAACACTAGAATAATTAAATTACAGTTACTATCAAATAGACTACTTAAAAAAAAAACTGGATAAATAATCTATGCGTTACACATTTTTCAGCTGCTGATATAAAGTTATTACATATATATTTTATGTTAAAAAAATTTCTTTTTGAGATCATCCAGTAATTAATTTGAAAAAAAAACAGGTGTTTATATGTTTTGGTATTTCGGTCAACATCATTTCTCGCATCATTTGTAAATACATGTATGTTTTCATCAGGAGATTTTTCTTACTGATTATATTAATTGTTGTTTTTTATTTTTATTAATCATTAAAAATCTTGTTATAACTATGTTTGAAAGTTTTGGAAAAGTAAATCTTTTTTTCTATATTGACTTCGAGGTTATCTTGTAACAGTTTTAACATCTACCTTGTATGATTACCCTTGTATGAAGTCCCATTATTTACTTACTTACAAGCCTACTTATTCACCTGGTGATGATACCCAATACTGGGTACTCTGTAATATCCATTAATTAATGTTATTCCAGATCTCTATATCAAAATTGTTTTAAATCCCCAAATCGAAATTATTTCAAATTCATTCAACGCCTACTCCCTTCTTATGAAAAAATCTACAGGATCTTTAGGTATTACGAGAGGTGTTACTAGGGCGGTATTTTAAAAGTCACGATAAGACAAAATCATAGGTAGGCATTAGATTACACCAACACCGTGTATTGTAGTATAATTTTACGTAAAATACGTAATCCTACGGATGAAATCCGATTAAGTGTTTAATTGATAATCAACAAGCAGATTATAGTTAGTTTTTTGACCATCTACAGTAAATTTTTCTCTATAACGTCAGCCTTCGCCGCTAGAGGGCGTTTAGGAGGGGGGGGATGAAAAACGATATTTTCTGAACGTTTGATATGGGAATAAATTGCAATACTCCAGATTATATATGGAAGCTTGAAGCTGGTATCAGAAGTATAGCACTCTATAGAAGAGAAAGAGCAGTTGCCTATATAGGGTAACTGTACTAGAGCTCGGCCACCCCCCACTAGTCGGCCACCTTGCTCGTATTTGTGTAATTGATAATTATTTTTTTAAATAAATTGAAAAATAAAGTTAGAATATTGTTCTTATAAGTATTAATAATATTTGCGAATCAAAATTTTTGCTTTTGAACAAATTAAAATACAAATAAAAAAATAAAAACAAAACCATGCTCTCAGAAGAGCACTTTTCTTACGATTTGCTTTATGACTCGTGCAACGGGCCGACTACTGTTATTATTGAAATTTCTAATATTTTCTTTGTATGCGATGGGTAAAAATGCTATTATTATTAATTTGTATCATATTAAAATAGTTTATTACACTTAATAATTAAAAAAACTGTAAATATTAAAGAATAATTAATAATTAAATATACGGTCGACCACTGGCTTCACTTTTTTCACGATTTTCAGTAGTCGGCATGTTCTAAAAACTCTTGTCACGGCAATATTTTTGACTCTATTTGTAAAGTAGATTAGTATTTATGCATTTTTATGATATTTCTTTAAAATTAACAATAATAAAGCAACTTTTTTATTAATTAAAATAGTTTTTAAAATACTTAAATCTTTTAATGTATTTCATATATGCTGCTTACTGCGCAGGTGTATTTTAAACTAGAGGGCGGGGTTCGGCACTAAATTTAAAAGTTATTTATTAAGTAAATATTATTTTGTTATAAACATAATAATTTTTAATGCTAATTTAAAAAATAAATTAACAGTTTTATAATTAAATATGATTAATTTTATAAAAACAGGTTTTTTTCAACAATTTTTTAAGAATATTCTAAAAATCATCTGTAGTTCGGTGTATGAATCTGAGCGGCCGACCACTAATGTAAGCTTAGGTCGACAACCGGGGTTGGGTGGTCGACTACTAGTGGATATGCTGTTTTATTATTTTTTTCTTTTTATTAGCTAAACTATGTTTAAAATTTAATTTTTCACATTATAATTAATAACTATTAGGTATGAACAATGAACTAAATGCATTAATTCGGCAAAAAAAGTTTATTTAGTATATTTAAAGTTAATTCAAAGTTCACGGTGCGCTTAAGTGGCCGACTGCTAGTACACTTACCCTAGCTAGTATATTCAACATGGAATAGATTGCCAAAAATCTACCTCAGAGAAGAGATCAGGGCATTGAAAAATGGAGAACTGATTTAAAGAGTGTATGGGAAGAAGGGAGAAGGGAGAAGTACAGCAGTTGCTTAACGGTGCGGTGGGGTGAAAGGAGAAGTCTTCAGAGGGAAAATAAATGAAGCTCTTGATATTCTAAAAGAGCAGGATATACAACAGGACTTTAGCAGGTTGGATAAATAAAGATACTGGGAAGGCTACAAGGATTATAAAAGTAGCTATGAAAGAGAGCAATATTGGGAAGAAGAAAACATAAGGGGTAACTGGAGGGAACAGTGGGTAAGAATTAGATATGGGGACTTAAGCGAAGAGGGAAGAAAAGGATTAACTGATAAAAGCTGTAGAGTATATAAGTAAAAGAAGAATCATTTGAGCATATTTGGGCCTGCGAAGAATTAAGAGGAAAAATTTAAGGATCATATTGTGAAGGAATTCGATAAATGGAAAAGACAAAACAGTATATAGGGTAAGGACTGGCGGGAAACTATAAAGGGGGTTTTATAGGGCAAGAATATATATAATATGAAGAATATATATATTAATACTATGCTAGAGAAATGGAAAAAATTGCAAGGGATGGGAATTAAAAGAACCAAATTATGGTACTAAGTAATTATATATAGATAGAAATAAAATTAGCGTACTAAGAATATGGGAAATCTTTTATATTAAATATTAATTAATTATAATAAAGTAATAAGTTAACGTTAATGTAATAAAAATTATAAGTAAAAACTGTAAATTCAAATTTTTTATGAATTCTATACATATAATTTTGTCAAAAACTGTAAAACTTGTACAACAAAATATTATAATACTGAAACTATTTTGCTATTATACGTAGTAAATAATTCTTTGATTATAGGCTGGCCTCTCGACTAATTGTATTAAAAAAAAATGAATTTTAATAATGGGTAGGATTAACAAAATAATTTTTTGCAAAACGGTTCACTCGGAAGGTCAAGAAATAAATAAAAGTTAATTTATTAGATTTACAAAATTGTATAGGTAGTAAAAGAAATTTATTTTGAATAAAGTTCAAAAAAATATTTCCATTACAATAAATCATTAAAATACTTATAAATAATTAACAAAACTATGTTTTATAACAGGTTTTAAATATTTTGTAATAAGTATAGAATTTAAATATTAATAAATAATTTTAAAACAAGATACAAGAAAATAATATGCATAATTCCAAATTTAGAAAATTAATATTTTAAATATTATATAATAAATTACAATTAACAAACGTAGAATAAATAAAAAAAGATTTACGAAGAAAAACAAATAACAATAATTTACATAAGTTTTATATGATATTTTCAAGGTGTTTTATATGTTTTTATGCATGCATACAATAATAAAATTATTATGGATGCATCATTAGCTGTTATCTTGTATTATTAAAGCACGTTGTTAGTCATAGAATCACGTTTCTTTCGCAACGACATTGGCATTGAATAAATTGCAAAATTCTTATTTTTTTATTTTATTTTACAGTACCATTTAATAAGATTTATAACCACGCACATTTGTTTATATTAACCAATCATAAATGTTTGTGTTATAAATTTTCATTTCATTTTCATTTCTTGAACTACATTCAGCTCCATTCGTATACTTTTAATAAATCAGTTTTTAAAGGGATAGAGAATTTTAATTGCAAGAAAATTAAAAATTTTATTGTTTTTAAGAATCAAGGAAGGATGTACAATTTCTCATACAATTATACTTTAGATATTGTTGTTTTACGTGAGAAGGCTCAGTTTAGGTTAGATAGATTTTTTTTTAATTTACATTGAAAATCAGATTACTTCGGAAATCCGGTGAATAATCTCAATGATAATCTTTTATTTTTTTTTTTTACTTTTTAATATAATATTTAACTAATTTAATTCTTTTATGTCTGATATGATTTTGTTGTTGTAGTTTTGCTTTATTCTTTCAAATACTAGGATAAATAGTCATACAATCAAAATAGCCCAAAATAAATTTTTTATGAACATTTAAGAACCTCAAATCAGTGATCACTACTTGAAAATGAAAGCTTGAAAATAATATTAATTAATTAATTTAACGTTCGTCTTATTTTGAAAATAATAAGTAATATAAACTTTGACCGAGTTTGTATATGTTCGCCCTAATGTACCTAAAAAACTTGCTTGGAACCTATTTATGTTTACTGAATACTTTTCTAATTCCAAAATTCTTGCTTAGTAAAGTACTTTGTAAACTCAAATAAGTGAAGTATATAGGATTATAAATTAGTAACTTTTGATATAAAAAGTATGTATACAAATATACCTATAAAAGAAACGATCGAAATATTAATCTAGATTAAAAGAATCTTTATAATTAAGTAATATAGCAGTAGACGAAATCATTTCTGTTATAAAAACAATCCTAAAACAAAATTATTTCAGTTTCTACTATGAATATTATTTGCAAAAAGAAGGTTTAGCAATGGGATCTCCATTAAGTTCTCATGAATGAATTTGAAAATAAAAACACATTTAATAATACAAATCCGCACACAAAAAATATAATCACGTACAACAGATACGTAGATGACATATTCATTATTTACAAGGGTACAAACAAACAAATATATGCATTTAAAAAATATATAAGCAAATTTAACAAAAAAAATCAATTTACTGAAGGACTAGAAGAGAATAATAGCATAAACTTCTTAGATTTAAAAATTAGGAAAGAGAACAATAAATTAAAATTTTCAATGTTTAGAAAAGAAACAACTAAGGGCACAGTAATTCAGAACAACTCACACCACCCGCGAAGTGAAAAAATGGCTGAGTTCCCCTTATTTATACATAGGGCCGTAAATATACCGATGGACAAAGATAATTTTAATACAGAAATTAATAATAACGTTTACAAAATCGCAGACAAATTAATCAAAAAGCATAAAAACAAAAGAATATAACGCATATAATAATGAAATTTATAAAAATAAATACATTAGCTCAAAAAACACGACAATATTACCAAGTATTATAAGAAATACTATGAAAAAATGTGGATATAATATTGGTTTCAAAAAAGACAATAAATTAGGTAAACATTTCAAAAACAAAAAAAAATAACAACATAAATATCAATTTTTTAGATAGGACTGGCGTATATAAACTATCATGAAAGAGCCTCGGTAGCTCTGTGGTTAGGGCGTTGGACTTCGGACCTGAAGGTTCGAAAGTTTTTTTCTTCGCGAAAAATTCTTGATGTTCTTCTACCGTGGGTTCTAGGATTGAGGTATCCACCTAATGTTAAAAAAAAAAAAAAAAAAAAAAATTAACATTATGTGGATAACGCGGTCCGAAGTGCTTCCAGGGCAATATAAGCCGGCGTGGGGTTCGGGAGAGGTCGCGTACCTCCTGGACCATAGGTTCAACGCTCATACCAGCTACACTGACACTCAAACTATTATACAATAACACTTCACTAACAATTATCAAAAGGCGCTGTTACATCCTCAACCCATTAAAATAGAAGCGTAATAGAAAAATTAAAATAGTGCAGGGTGTGATAGCATGGGCAGTTGTTGGTGACCTCTGCCACAACATCCGTATGGAAGTTTAAGATGGAGGTTAAACAAATACCAATATAAACTATCATGAGAAACATGTGACAAAATATATATAGGACAAACGGGACGCAGCTTCCGAAAAAGTCTTAAAGACCATATTCCGAAAACAAACAAATTACATTCGCAAGAACAATTAAAGAAAACAAATACTAAACACGGACTACACCTATTAAATAATAATCATGACTACACAGACAATAAAATAAATAATATACACTAAAAATTTAAAACCAACAATTTTAAAACTTAAGTATATAAAAATCATGTGATAATTTAAGAAGTAGATAATAAAGATATAAAAAATATCAAACAGAAATATTCGGTTGTGTGGATTGAGGCATAACTTGAATTCGACGAATCTTCATTTTTGAATTTTGAGCCAGTTTCAAAAAGTTACCTAGTTGAGTTCCTCGCAATTTTTCCGACAAATAATAATACCAAATACATTCCAAAAGCAAGACTATTGAGGAAATGATAATTCCTACGCTCATAACAATCTTCAAAGTCAAGACCAACGTATCCTCCTCTTCATCAAGATTATCGTTCTTAATTATTTTATCAATTTTATTAAGATTAAAGTACTCAGATCTCCATTTTACATCTAAACCAGCTTCCTGAATTCTTAAATAGAATTCCGCAAATTTATACCTAAAAGGAGAATTTTCCGAAAAAAGTACAGTATAATGTCCTTCGTACAAATCAAAGTCTTTAATTTCATAGTTAAAATTGCTTGTAAATTTTGCTTTTTGCATAATTTTTTCAGCATCATCTGCAAATAACAGAAAAATTCTATTGTTAGAAAAGTTTGGTATTGGGTTTATTTTATTAGGTGCCCATGCAACTTCATAAAGTTTTTTAATACTTCCAGTACTGTAGAAAAGTAAAAGTTCAAGCAATATTTTATTGTTACGAAAAATAACAGGAAGATTTTTCTCAAGTATATCTTCAACAGAATCTACCATTGATATTTCTTTCTTTTTGTATTTTAATGTTGTCATATCGATAACAAGATCAGATATAAAAAAGAATGAAATGAAGCACAATACAAAATAAATAATTTTTGACCTTAAACAGAGAAGGCTAATATCAACACCACCTCCTAATAGCAAACTGTAAATATTCAATGGAGACCATTCTTGCCTTTTAAACTTGAACCAATAAAGGCAAAACAAAATCATAATTATCATTCCAAATAGGGATAGAAATGAATACAAGATGTCGCTATAATTTTCGATTCTTTTTTCTCGAATTAGCGGGGCAAAAAGAACTAATTTTGATGATTGTACTAGGAAAATATCTAAGATATTATAAGAAGGAAACAAAGTGGTTTTAGCTAAAAAGCAGTCTAAATTAAATTTTTTAATTAAAAGGACAGCATTTTCATTCGGTGTAGGAATAATCGTTGTTTTTAGACCATAAAATTCTTCAAAGCATAAATAAGGGGCCATTCATAAATTACGTAACGCTTGTGGGGTGTAGGGGGGGTCAACCATTGTGTTACAGTCAATGTTAAAAGGGTCAGCAAAAGCGTTATGTTTGGGGCGGAGGGGGTTCAAAAACACTAAATTTTGCGTTACGTAATTTATGAATGGCCCCTAAGTTTTGTACAAGTGCATGTACAAATATGTATCATCAAAATGCAAGTAATTTTTTGTATGATTTAAGTAGAGACCGGGCCAAAATTCGTTCAAAACTCCAACTCTCCATTCTAAACCATTCGACTCGTTAAATTTATTTGGAAAAAATATTGTATTTTTATTAACGACTCCACCCTTCATTCCTTTCAAAGAATCATAAAAGAAGTAAAAATTTTTATCCATTCGACATGATATAATTGTAAAATCAATAACATTCCATTCCCGTGCTATCTTAAAAAACTTAGTTAAAACATTATAAAAATCGTCAATCGCATTAAATAGAAGAATGATTTTAGTTTGTGTCAAATAGAATAACGATCTTCTGATAAGCATCAATACAAATTGAAATTTGCTATAGAAGTATGTGTCAACGAAAATAATATGTAATGGTGCTGAAAAATTACGGTCGTACGTTATTTCATCAACCTTGAATTTTGAAACGGGGAATGGCTTAAGCAAACTGACAGTGGCGATGGGAACTTGCATCATAAGTTCTTGAAAAATTGACTGGAAATTACAACAATCTTCATATTCATTAGTATCCTCGTTTCTGAAATCTGAGTATAAAGTAACTTGATTTGGATGTACTTGCTTTATGACTTCTTTTACAATCAGTCCTAACTGATTCGAACACACTAAATGAAATATGGCCAAGAAGCAAGTTAAACTGATTATGTTCATGTTTTACGATTCCCGTAATTTCTTTAACAAATAAAGTTTATTTTCCTTGGGTAAAATTTAATTTAAAAAAAAAAATTTCTAAAAATGAATGAATAATAAAAATGAATGTACCTTTTTCCAAGTTATTATTTAGACGGATTTTGTGATTATAATTTGTCACAATTCGGAGTTGTTTACAAACCTTGTTTCAAAAAACAAAATTTAACTGCGACGTTTTCAATTTCATCCACATATATACTTATAACCAAAATATTGTTTACAATTTTCATTATTTGTCAATATATTGGGTACAATTTATAATTAAACTGATATTTTAAATCAGATAACAAAAAAGTGAAAAAATTATGTGCCTGAATTTTATTAGACGCTTGTTGTAATCAATAAAATTTAATTTTGCCTCGATTGAATCTTTTTTATTTAAAATTAAAAATTATTGATAATTTTCAAGGTCATTTTCAATAAAAAATTTAAACAATTTAAACAATTTTATTATCTAATTTTTAATCTTTATAAAATTTTAAATCAATAATTAAATACGTTTTTCTTTTTTCTGTTTTAGGTAAGTTCACGATTCAGGCTGTCAATTACTGTAAATTATCTTTATATTTAAGTATAAACAATTTTTTACTACCAATTATTTTTTATTAAGTTTTGAGTATTTTGGAATAGAATGAGATGAGCATAAAAGGTCCACGGTTAAATTGAAAATTACATAGAAAAATTTTTGGAAAAAAATGGTGGTTTAGCCGCTCATTTTAGGACAAAGATGGGCTAATTTTTAAAAAATTAGCAATCGAAAAATTAAGTCTTTTGATAATATTTTTCCCTAAAAAATATTTTTGCCTTACCAGCCTACCAGCCAGATTTAAATTATGTACTTTCATTGAAAATTCGCTTTTAGTTTAATTTTAGAAGGAAGAAACTAAGTTTTTTTAAATATTAAAATTTTTACTTATACTTAAATTAGTTCATATAAAATAATTGATGTATTTTCTTCAAAATATTTATTTTTTAATGATATTTCGCTTGAAAAAGTCAGATAAATCTCTTGAAATCCAAGCATATACTACAAGTTATGGAATTTAGCCCGACAGTGATACATCTTTTAATGAATAATTTAAAGACTAGACTTTTGAAACTATAATCTTTTGGCACCGAGCCAAAATTTGAACATGAAAGTTTTGTGTATTTTGGTAATTCTTTAAAAATAAAGAATCTTACATTAAATTAACATCAAAATAATGATAATTTATTATAGGAAGTGTGGTATAAGAGCTTCATTCGTCTAATGCTATAGGATACAACCACAATAGATTTCGTAACAGTGGTAATAGTTATTCACTTAATACTCTAGAGTTATGATGATGATACAATAATAACAAGTAAAGTGCCAATGACCTGACGTACTGCACTTGTTGTATGTTACTACTTTGAGTAATAATATTTTTAAGTGAGAAAAAAATAACGTGTTTCTGGAAAAATTAGTATGTCAGAACAAAAAATTCTAAGAAACAATCATGAGAAAAAAAACTGTAAAGATAATTTAGAGTACTTTTGGGTTTGTACGAACAGAAGAACTGCCTATACATAAATATGACATTAATTTTTAACAAAATTGAATTATTATTATAACCTTTTTTTATGTTCTGTAGCGAATATAATTGAGAAGAAAAAAATGAACAGATAATTTTGTGGTATATTCGTGTAAATATATTTTTACCGCAGATTTTTTCTTATTAATGTCATAATACTATTTAGAAAAGTTATAATTAATTAGTTGGAATATGGAATTATATAATTTCTGTTTTTACAGACCTGTAGGTTTCTGGTAAATATAATGACATAATTAATTAATTGAAATAATTACAAGTGATCCAGTTTTTTGTTTTGCTTAATAATAAGACATAATAATTTGGGTTAATCAAAATTTAATTCATATTTTTAGAAATGAAAAATTTTTTTTGAAATTAATAATTAATTATTGAAATATATCTTTAAACTTTTTGCCTTGTTTTAAAATTTTGGGATGGAAGAAGAGACTTTAGATTATTGAAGTCGAGATTAAAGTTGAAACTTAAAATTGTAAATTACTTGCAGAAGAAAAAAATTTGGTAGTCATATGCATTTTGTCAAGTGGGTCAAAATTTCGATTTGGACCAATTTTGTTTTAACTATTGCGATTATTTAAAATAATGTTGATTATGTTGTGATTGATTATTATGTTGTCACATAATACGTACCCACCATAGTTCATAACAGGGATACACGGCTTTAGAAATAGATGCCCCCTATTGACAATTTCCTCGTTAGATAATTGACTACTAGCGACCCCCCTCCCTCCCCCCAGAGCGTACAAATCATTTAATCAGTTGAATAATTAAAATAAGAAACTAAACAACTAATATATATATAATTTAAAATAAGAAGGTTTTAATAAAAATTTAATCATATTCTCAATAATATTAAAAACAATTAATATACAGTATTAATAGTTACACACTGAGAAAAATATGCAGTTAATTTAATAAAATATGTAAAATGGAGCTATTATTCATGAAATGGAGCCATGAAATATTCTATTGAATAAATAAAATTGTAATTGGTTTAATAAAATTACTGTTGAATCAATAACATTTCTATTGAATTAATAGGATATTTTATGAATTCAATAGAATATTTTATTGCACTATTTCAACTACATATTTTATTAAACTAACAGCATATTTTTCTCAGTGTACATAATATAATAGTTTTTAATATATGTGGGTGTGGATCCCATCAAGGTTTAGTACAAAGAAAATCAAAATACTAATAGATAAAAAAACTTGCAACCGGTATGTGAACTCACAACCAACGAACATGGAATAAGTTTCCTTTATAGAAATTAAGTCCCTAAACCCAGATTATTTTCAGTCCCTAAATTGAAATTATTCTGAGTCCATTTAACACCCCTCCCCCCTAATATGGGATATTTGGCCCCCTCGTGTCTGAAATATAAAAGCCTTAGCTTTTTTATAATTATTTACCATTTTTTTCCTATGAATAAAATATTTTTTTTAAAAACAGCATGTTGAATCGAGGATGTTAATAATAATCATAAAAAAAAAAAAAGAAAAACTGAAAAATCATCATAGAGATAATGATGTATAATATTTTTTTCTATAATATAAAATAGTATAAAGACAAAAGAAGATTGCTTGTAATTGCATAATATCACATGAAAAGACTGGATAGTAACATCCTGTTTCAATATAGAAAAATATGTACAGTTTATTACGGAACAGTAGCGGTATTAACATTATGTATACTGATATTTATCATATCATATTCGATTTTTCTTACACTTATCTTTATGATATAGTATGTATTTAAGTATATTATATTGAAAAAATATATATCAAAATATTAAAGCCAAGAAATGAAAGTTTTCCTTTTTTATTCTGTTTTATCATTATTATTATTATTATTATTTACGCAATTTTCCGCAGCTTATAGTAATGTATATTAAATTTTTTTTTATTAGTGTATAAACTTGTTCACTGGACCGAGAAAAATATACATTTTTTTATGTTCTACGCAAGATCTTCAAATGTTGTAAATTATAATGTTACTTATGCATTTGGATGTAAGTTTATTTCTCTCCATTACGTTGGTATTAGAATACTTCGATTTGTATTTTTCATATAAGCATGTTAGAATGAAATGAAATGACTTTGGGGCAATAGGTTAGGCATTTTTAAGAAATTTCCATTTTTTGACCTGACAAAATTATAAGGCACAATTTCATCTACATATTGCATATATAGGGTGATCGTGCCTAAATTTTGTTATTGAATTTTTGTATCCTCTCATATATCTATTGTGAATAAAAATATTTTTAAAACTTTACCATCAGAGAAATAATAATATAGTTTTCTTATTTCTAAACAAGAACATAATAACATACGAGTCCAAATGGCGAAATTACTCTTAAAATTACAAGGGTTATAAGTATTTTATATATTACACTTATTATTTACGTGTAAGAATGCAATATATATCTTTATTATAACCAAACAACAACAAATAACCCTCGAAAAAATTCCTCAGTGATTGTCGTCGGCCTCACAGGCACAAGAGAGAGAGAAAAAAACTTGCAGATCACTGGGTCGAAAACTGTTCCTGTATCAGATATACTACCTGCATGAGAGTACCTCGTCACGATCTTTGCTCCCAGGGCTATTAATTAAGATTTAGTGCTTTTTTTCGATAATATATGTGTTGTTTTTTCTCCTTCTTCCGGCCTCCGGCGAACATTCCCTGTGAAAGTTTAACGAAGCCCTTGTTGCATATATTAAACAGCCTAAATCATTTTCGGACTGTTTTTTTGGTTTATGGCGCATGCTTGTGCGTGTCAGAAAGGGAGGGATATGAAGAAATTTCATTCAACAGGTGAGTGCTTACAAATCTGTGAAAAAGGATGTTTTTAAAGATAATTTACCTGTTGCTACAAAGATATTTTGACGATGTTCCACTTTTTTTAAATCTGATTATAGAAGCAAAAAATAAAATTTTTTAACCAAGTAATGCGCAAGGACGAATCTGATACTATCAAGATAAGAAATATAAATCAAGCTTCAATAATACTGAGAACTTGAATGCCAGATTACGCAAAACAGATTTTACGGAAATGACTAACTAGTTTCTATTCAAATGACAGAAATCTTAAATTGTTTTGATAGATCAATAGTGTTTTTCATTGTAATGTGGTTTGTATTGAATTTCATGTTCAAGTTTAAATGCACATAAGCTTGCAATATCTTGTATCACGTAAAGAAAAAAATTTAATGTTCCGCAGCATTTATCATTCTTTGAGGTCGATTTGAGGTAAAAACTCATCAGTTTAGATATTTTCTGCAACTAAACTCAAAATATTGAAAATGTCTACTATTTTTTAAAACAATGAGTAATTCAATAAAAACTATAGTTTTGGGGCGAATATTTCCCAGGAAAAGCAAACGTAGAATCCAAATAAATAAAAGATTAATTTTGCAGTAGAAAATATAGCCTGGGAATAAAATTTAACAAAAAGCTATTTTTATTGTATACGTCAGATTTGTGGTTTGCCATTTAGATGCTTTTCATTCAGAATTAAATGACTATCAGACAAAAAAGAACAGCTGCGATAGAATAGAAGGGAGGTTTCATCACAATAAGATAATAAATAAGTTTTGTATTATATTGGAGACAAAATTATTAAGTGCAAAGATCCCCCCTTTTTTGGCAAATTTATAAACCTATTTGCAGGATTTATTTGCTGAAAAAATAAATATACGCTGCCATAAAAAACAAAAGTATTGTTTTTAGAGCAAAATACTTTTCTACTTTAATTACATGAATATTCGATGCAAATCTAAGTTAATTTGAATTTCAAAAGAAAAGCAAAGTTTCACTATCTTATTGTAATTAAGACATAACATGTTCATTTTAAAAACAATTGTTTACATTGAATAATTTTGAGGTTAAGTAAAAAATTTCTAAATAGACAATACTTAAAAAAATTTAAACCAATTGTTTTACTTTCTCTTGTCTTGAAAATAAGAATGAAAAAAAAAATAAATAAATAAAAAAGTATACACGAGAGTGTTATACATAAATTTATCGAGGATGTTCACTCATTGAGAGATCTTATACCACAAAAGCTGTTATATATATTGCGGTAATGTGTGCGGGCCTTGATCGAAACAATAAACCAAACGTTTCGATTTCTTTATAATAGAATCTACCGGATGAAGAACGGCACCACAAAAAGTATACAAAGAACAAAAAAAGAAAAAAAAAATTAAAGGAAATACCAAGTGGTTATTATTATCATTATTTTTTTATATGTAGTAGTACAAGACAGTGGCAATGAATATAAAAATGGGCCCTGAAGGTTTTAGTTTTATTGCGTGATGAATGCAGAAACTGAGAATAGAATTTTCGCTCTTTTGTTTTAAGTTGTGTCTCCGTAGCTTCTGTTTTTTATGTTCAGTGGTCCAGGTTGCAGGTATAGCTCTATAATTTCGGATTTTAATAAATGTTTTGGGTAGACTGTACTGTATAATTATTTATATAAAACAAAACAATGACTTATTTCGTTTTTTAATATGAAAAACTTTCTATAATGGTCAAGTATAATTTAAAAGGATCAATCGACACCGTCGAATGAATAATTCGATGATAAATCATTTAAATAATACTCGTATCGAGACTGGTTCGATTCGAAGAATTTGCTTGAGGCTTCGTATTATAACACCAGCTTAAAACCGGAATCTCCTAATGACATAAAAATATTTTAAAAGCTCTAATTTTTAAAATTCCGAACAAGATTCATTTGAAAATTTTAAAATTTTTACTTTACAAGCTTTTTAACGTAATTTTTATGTTGGTCAAGGAACTTTACTTATCAGGAACCGGATGTTTGCTAATAACACACAATACCAAATTAACATGTAATAAGAAAAATAAAAATTAGCAACGCAATTTTGTAAATATAAATAAGAAATATCTTTGTACATAACTATTAGTTTCATGTTGTTAGCCATTCTTCTGCTTAACGATGCGTTGTCAGCACAGGCAGTAATTTCATTCCAATAATATGACGAAAGTATAGTTTATGAAAATATTAATATTTCAAAAAATTGACTAGATATTTAGAAAAAAGGTTTTTCTCTTTTATTTAAATAATGGGAAAATCCCATGACCGATACGCTTCCTTAATGCGAGAAAAATTTTTATTTTACATGCAATGCTAACGATGAATAATAATTTTTTTTTACTCTTTTGTTTGAATAAATAAATAATGTTGCAAAATTGATGATAAATTTTTATTCTTTTTTTTTTTTTGGTTTGATTGTTTTTTTTTTTTTAATAGTACATAAATTTTCAAATTATTTTAGTTCTCTGTGAATTCTAATCTACGCTAATCTTTCTTATCTTTTTAATTTTTTTTTCTTTTTTTTAAACAAGCAACATCCTGCCCTTCAGTGTAATTTTAAAACTTAATGCAGGAAACAGTTTTTTTTTAAAGACTTACACGTAAAAGAGTTGAAATAAAATAAATTTTTAGAAGAATTTGTTTTTTTACAAAAACATGAAAATTCAATTTTTAGTTTGGCATTTTTAAATGAAATATTAGCACTTTTAACTTTTTATGGTTTTCGAGTTGCTTTTAAAACAATAACTTTTTCCTGGTTTCATTATTTTTTATAAAAAAAAAATTCTTAATAATTTTTGAAAGTTTTTGAGCCCTTTTTTTGAAGCTGTTCCAGTTTTTTTGGTCACTTTTCGAGAGTTCGTACATACAATTGTAAAGTTTCTTTAAAAAAAAAATTTCCACCAGATATATTATTTTGCTAACTAATAGGTAAAGTTAGATTTTTCTAAAAGTATTTCACACTGCGGTAAGGATGCGAGAAAAAATAGACAAATTTGAACAAAGATGGCAAAAAAGTTCTCTCTTAAATCGAGGACTGTGCTAAGGAAGTTCAAAATATTTATTTATTTCAATTTTCCAGCAATTCTAGTGCCTATTAGATTTGGTTCCTAAAATTCCTTAGCCTCAATTCAAAATTGCCCATATAAAACTGTCAAAACTAAAGATTAGAATATCCGTCCTTTTGTACCAATAAATAATAGAATATTAGTTTTTTGCTAAAAAATAAAAAAGTATCTTGTTAAAAAATCTATCGTGCAGAGAAATTTTCGTTCAAGTACAAAAAAATGTTTCCTTGTCTGAATAAATCGCTTCAAGTATCTATTGTAAAAAATAAATATTTGTTTTTTTCTTTTTAGTAAATGACACACAGAATAGAAAAAAAAGAGTTCAAGAGAAATAAATAGTAATAGAAAGTTTCTACACCAGGTAAAAAAAAATCCCCAAGATAGATCAAGTAAAATGATAATAAAGAAGAGAAGATATTGAAGATACAATTTAAAAAAATAAAAAAAAGTGGTAGCCCAAGCCTCTCGAAGCGATGAATCTTTGGAATGCAAGAATCGTTTATTTTTTCCTTCTCTGTTTTTTCGGCGAAACGAGATTTAAGCCATCTTCCTTTTTTATTGCCTTAAGTATTTAACACCTTTTTTTTGGATATTTTATAAAAATGGACAAAATTTATATGGTTTATTAACAAGACACAAATGAATTGCAACGAACAGCAATAGGGTAAAATTTATGAAGCCTAAAAAGTAGAACATGCGAATAACACAATATCTTCTTTCTTCCAATTAAGGTTAATTACTAGAAAACTCATTTCTAAACTTAATTTTTTTTATGCAGGTATGTCTATAAATTTAAATAACAAAAAAATAAATTCTCTTTGAAATTTCATGAAGGAAGTCTTTTGTTTTAAAAAAAAATAATTTAAATCTTTGCAAATAAATAAAATCCGATTAGAGAGATGACTAAAAAAGCAGGAAATTTTATATATGTGACTTTAAAGTACACAAGTTCACGAAGAGTTGAATGCAAGAAAAGATAAAGAATTTTTTTTTTTCTTTCTCTTGGAATAAATAGTCATTTCCGTGGAAATCTAAGCAATAGAATACCTTTTAAAAAAGGTACGAAATAAAAAAAAAGAAAAAAGTCTTGACGAACATCGTGATTTTTTTTTATTTTCCAGCGTTACTTGAGAAAAGCATTGTATTTAAAACAGCCAGGTAGAGAACAGGATTCAAGAGAGAGGAAATTTAAATGTGTACAAGAACCACGTGACAGAAGAGTAAATTAAAATTGTTGTGCGGGTGCGATAAATTGTTTTAAAAATAAAAAAGGAAATAATTAAATAAATATTAGTCAATAATGATGAGCAATTTATTAAAATTGAAAAGATATTATCTAAAGTAAGATGATATTAATCCTTGAAAAGATGTAATACAATAGAACGCGTGGGTTGTAATTCGATAACAGAAAAAAGGCTTTATTATTGAATAAATAAATCAAATGCAATTATTATTTTTGTGTCTTTGAATTGTAATTTATGTATTTTACAGTGATGATTACTAAGAAAATAAATAATTATGAAATCAGCCTTTTTTGAATTATTATTTTTTAAATTGAATTTTTCCTTTTACGAGTAGTTTTTAAAGTGATCAATTTTTTGTTTAATGAAATTGAGAAATTTATTATTGTATTAAAAACAAATTTATTTCTTTTCAATTATTTAATTGAAAAGTTAAAAAAAAACAAACATTTATTTTATTTAATTGAAAAAATAATTCACATTTATGTGTTCATAAATTGAAAGACTTGGAAAAAAAAACAATTTAACTATGGTTTTTTTTGCGTCTTTTATTACGTCACTCTAAACCGGTATTTAACTTTTTTTCTATATTTACATCAAGCAAAAATCCTTAACCTCGGACTGCTATAGGTTTATTGATTACATACTTGCAGATTTGTAATTGTAAAGAGGAAAATACTTACCGAAGGAAATACTTATTACAAATTTGTTAAATCAGAAAAAATTTTTTGTGTTTGCATATTTTGCTAATTATAAATTCATTGTTTGAATATTTTTTGTGACAAATCAGACAAAGTGTAGGAAGATCTCAATACTTTAAAAAAATTGTGGACGTCATTTATGGAAGACCCCTACACGAATATCGGAGAGTTTTTTCTATAAGGAATTGGAAATACATCCTTAAATTTGCCAAAACTACCTCTAAAAAGAATTCTTTTTATGTATTCGAATTTTGATAGCCAACACGGCTTGGCTAAAGCTAGCTTTAACCGGATAGTCTTAGCTTTAGCCAGAGATCGGACTCTAACCGTAACATATACATCAAATCTGGACACTCTTAGTTCGAACCCATAAAAAATACCCCTCTTAAGGGTAGTTTTCAGAAATTTCAGGGTGAGCTACCAATTTTTTGTAGATAAGACCCCAAAATCTATTTCCGGATAAGTATAGTAATTTGGACATTGAAAACAAACCTAATCTAAGTAGTAAAAACTGAAAAGTTATCAAAATTTACTGATTTCCGTTGGAATTAGACCTTTAGGTCACGATAGGCTCTAAAAACTTAAAACAAACGTTTTTTAGGTGGTTTTTTAGATTACATCTCGGATAATATTTAATTTTTTCTATACCTATTAACAGATATTTCTCTACTCATAGGCTAGAAAACTTAACATTGATTGATTGATTGATTATAGTTTTTATTTATACAGTATTGTACAAAATTGTTGATTACAAAATATAAGTGAATAGAATAAATTGAACGGGCACGTTATTTACAAAATGATTAATTGAAAATTTAGAATTTAATTTATAAAAGTATAACAAAAATAAGTAAATGTAATAAAAAATTTTAAATAATAAAAAATTATTTGGATTTCTATAGTTTTTTAAAAATATTTAAATTTATAACGCTTGTAATGCTTACAGTTAGGGAGATGGCTATGGTAAACATCGCATGTGAGTATGACAGCTGAATTTCTTTTCAGAGATAGCCAAGACCAAAACATACTCACTTTCTGTGGAAAATTTTTTTGGCCGAGGGTTCTCAAAAAAGTTACAAGTCCACAAAGTTGGCCAATTTTTCGGAAAAAAAAGTGAAAGCATGACAGCCCGAAATAGCCTAGATTTTTAGGTTAGGCAAAAACATACTCAGTTTATTTCAGAGATTTTTCGATATCTGGGTTCTGGACGAGTATGTCGGGCCATCTAAGTTCCGTCGTTTACCCGCGCTTTTTTAATTAGTTTGAAATAAAAAAATTTACAAGGGATCAATTTTACATTCAGAATCTCTTAATTTTAGCGTTAATATTACTGAGGAAAAATATATATTTCTCGCTACCATGAGATTTTGACTGTAAAATTGATCCCTTGTAAATTTTTTTATTTCAAACTAATTAAAAAGCGCGGGTAAACGGCGGAACTTAGATTGCCCGACATACTCGTCCAGAACCCAGATATCGAAAAATCTCATAAATAAACTGAGTATATTTTGGTCTAATCTAAAAATCTAGGCTATTTCGGGCTTTTTTACTTATTCCTTGTAAATTTGTTTATTTCAAACTAACTTAAGAAAGCGCGGGTAAACGGCGGAACTTTGATAGCCCGACATACTCGTTCAGAACCCAGATACCGAAAAATCTCATAATTAAAGTGAGTATGTTTTGGCTTAATCTAAAAATCTAGGCTATTCCGGGCTGTCATACTTTCACTTTTTTTTCCGAAGAATTGTCCAACTTTGTTGTCTTGTAACTTTTTCCAGAACCCTTGGCCAAAAAAACCAGAATACGAAAGTGAGTATGTTTTGGTCTTGGCTATCTCTGAAAAGAAATTCAGCTGTCATACTCACACGCGATGTTTACCATAGCCATCTCCCTAACTACAACTCGTTACCGATTTAATTTTTCCTTTTTTGGCCATAGTGTTTTTACCAATAGGCAACCTTCCTATGAAGTATGGAATATGACCGTCTGCAAAACCGCTTTCGTTAGGTATCTATATGATATCAAGTTTCCTATCATAACCTCACCAGATATGTATTGTAACTTGATTGGATAAATATCAAACTGAAAATTAAATATCCGAGTAACTATCTATGTGCTGTAAAAATTTATAATATTCTGCAGGATGAAAAATCTTACTACCTCAAAAGCAATATCCAAAATTATGTTTTTACCAGAGAGCTGAATGAATTATTCGCGATTAACATGCTTTCTTCCACTTGCTAAATGTTGACAAAAGACATAAAGCCCCGCCTCAGCCTTAATAAACTTTCCTTCCATTAATCTGAAACTTGTCATATAAAAATTATGAAAATAAATTGCGGGGTTTTGTTTACGGCCTACTAAACCAATTGTATCTAATTTTTATTTAACAATTACTAATTCAAATAAATAATACACCGTCTTAGATTATAATAAAAAAATCTCAATTCACTAGAGAAATAAAATTATCAATGCGACAAATCTTAATAAAAAGTTGCTGTTTTTTTTTATTTATCTAATTCTATAATCTTTATAAATAATTTTGTATTATTTGAATGTAAACAGAAAATTTATGTAGTTAAGAGAACCAGTATAAGTATTGATAACAAAATAATAATAATAATAATAAAAATAAATTGCGTAGGCAAATAAGTATAATTTATAAAATTATTCAATGTAAAAAGACGAGTTTTATTAATCTATTGTCCAGTTTTTCGTTTATATATGCATGTTGAATACATTTTATAAACACGTGTAGGGTATTTATTACTATATATTAATTTATATGGAGAAAGGCGGGTACTTTAAGTTCAATAATCTATGTTAGTAGTTGAAAATGCACAAACAAGGAACTTAGCAAAGTTTAAAAAATGAATTATTATCAAAATTTTAAAAACTGATTTACTTAAGGTATTATTTTTTTCAGAACAATATCATATCAGTGATCCAAAAAAAGGGTATTACATTTGCCATTAAAGGCGCAAACTTGGTCATTAATCGTTTCATCGTAAAATACCCAGCAGCATTTATAATAATATGATCATATAATAACTCTTTATGAGCTTCAGCTTCGATTAACGACTTGTTATTTTTTTTCTTCTTTAAACTCTGCTAAACTCCGCCTTTTAAATCCTTTTAGGAGTTTATATGTAATATATTTTTTACCTTTAATAATTTCTTGCACACCCCATTTTTAGTATTACGAGCAGCTGATACTTTTTTTTGTATCATTGCTATTTGATTTATTACTTATCTCTCTTTTTTAAACATGATATTTACGAGCTTTTTATTTATTATTTACGTTTAAAATATTGATACGGAATTTTTTTTTACTTAATAAATGACTTATTGTATGGTAAAATAGATTATTTTTTTTATTTTTATTCTTAATAATTTATTTAACTTTGGTTTTTATTTTTTTTTTCTGTTTTAGGTAAGTGATGACTCCCTGTGGTATTGAGTGCGTTTTATGTATTGGTAACGTTTAAAATTAATTTGTTTATTTTACAAATCTCACAAATCTTTTTTTTGATAACATAAATCGGTTTGGTCATATTATGATTAATCTAAAGGTATAGTTTAATTTTTTTGTACTTATTCTTTTTCTTGATTAATAATTGTAAGAAATAATTCTTGAAATACCGTTAAATTGTGATTCATTGAATTGCGGAACCGTATGTTTTGTTAAAAAAAATCAAATATAATTTTCCAAAATTTTAAGATTAATTTAATCGAGAATTTAATAGGTATTTTAAAAGACTGCTTTAATTCCCAGGCGTGTGTGTGTGTGTGTGTGTGTGTATGTATATTTCACAACCATTATGGACCTGATCCATTATAGTATCAAGACCTAATTTTTTTTCAAAAATTTTTTCATCAAAAAATTTCAAACTATTTTTTTTTTTTTAATTTGGATGCAATGCCTCATTTTTTCTATGAAATTGCTTCATTTTTACTTCATGTCTTAAATCTGATAATTAATTTTTAAAAAATTTTTGCCATCAAAGAATACAAAAAACATCATTGTTTTTTTTTCTTTTCGGACGTGCAGTATCTAACTTTTTTATATTGAAATACAAATTTTAGATATATCGTTTTTACTGGATTTTTTTAATCTGATACCTAATTTGTCGAAAATTTTTTGCTTTAAAAATAAAAAAAAATACCATGATTTGTTTTTCTTTTTGGATCTTTTTTGAAGGTCAGCTTTAGTTATTGTCTCATCATACTTATAGTTGTAGTCCAGTTCTTGGTCCAGTTAATGTGCCTGATAAAAACTTTTACCAAATAAAGGCTAAAAGTCAGTGCTAAAGGTGAATTGCGTAGATACGTGCTTTCTAAAGTCAGGTAAAGCTGTGATAGAAAATCATTTAAAGTACAGTACACGATTTTTTTGAACTAGTCTGTTATCCATATTCTTATTTATGTATTAAAGTTCCACTATCTGAGCATAAAATAATATTTGCAAAATCTAAGTGAACAAAAAAAATAGAAAACTTTTACGAATTTGCTAATGTACATTGAAAAATGATTATGCAGATTTCGCAATCATTTATAAATTTATATCTATTTTTTCAGTCGAAAAATACGATAACAATAAAACATTTGAATAAAGTAAGAACTTTTTTTAAATTACAAGTCATGTACGTGAAAACCATAAATTTTAAAAAACCAAACTAGTAACACTACTTTTAAAACAATCGCCTTTATTATCAAGATATTAAGTTACGTAAAAATCATTTTTCAAACTTTGAGTTAAAACTGCAGTTTACGCATGAAAACAAATGAAAATTCGATACATAACTATTTTTTATTATTCAAAACTTTGTTTACATAATATTTCAATATTAGAGTTTTTCTGAAACAATAAGATTATTAAAGGGCCCTATCATTGTTGTATTTTTTACACTATTTAAAAGAATCACTCAAATTTACTTTCTCTTTTTACTTGATTTTCTAAAAGAAAATAATAGAACTTTGTGTTAACAATAAAAAACTAAAAAGATTATAAAATTTTCAAACAAAGCAAACAAAGAAAAATTGAAAATTAAAATTAAGCACTCAAGATAACAAAAAAACCAATTTTCTTTTTTAATTTTTCAAGATAATTTTTCGATAAAGTCGTCACTTTAAATACTAACAAAGGATGTTACTTTTAACTTTTTTCGTTGAACAATGCTAATCTTTTTAATTTATGTGAAAAATTAAAAAGTATCTCAGTTGATTCTTCGCATTTTAATGTGTTTTACTGTGCAAAATAAAATTTGTTATTTCCGATCTGATGCAATGCGTTGTAAAAAAATTTTTTAATAACTTTTTCTATAGTACTTGTTCTAGAGTGCTTTTTGTTAAAATCAGTCATTAGAACTTTTTTTATCACTTTTTTTTTTTAATGTCCTTTTGAAAAAAAAGAGAAAGCTTACATTTTTATTTTTGTGAACTGAATATTAAAAAAAAAAAAGTTAATTACGCTTGAAAATTTTGTAAGTTTTAATATTTTTATTTTCTTATCCTTGAATAAATAAGTTTTTTACATATCATGTAAATTATTTTATTGTTAATAAAATATAAAATTCGTGTGTTTTGATTTTAAAAACGAGGTTAACGATTGGAAATTAGGACAAAATATTGATAATGAAAAAAATTTTGGCTTACAAATTCAATACAAGAGATATTGTCATTCACTGTTCACTGTTCTTATGAACTCATCAGAAACGTTTGATAGTAAAATATGCAAAATTGAGCCTTAATTGTTATTGGTAGTTCCTATTTGGTAGACTTTTCTTTTCTTTGAGCTTTTCTTTAAGTGACAAAGATCCACCTATGATTTTTCAAATTTTTTGCTAACTTTATAATAAAAAAATAAAAGGTAGAGACATAAATTAAAGAAAATTATTATTATTATTATTAATTTTTAAAAAAGCAATAAAAAAAATCAGGTTCCACCGAGATTTGAACTCGGATCGCTGGATTCAAAGTCCAGAGTGCTAACCATTACACCATGGAACCGTGATGATAAAAAAGTCTTTGAAAGTGAAGATGATTTCGTACTTGCAATTTCACTTTCTATTTTTTAATTTGCAGATTTCTACAGTTACCGATTAAAATTGCTTTAATTTTGCATTAAATATGACATTCTTTGTTTAATTGAATTTTGTGAGTGATGATAATGAGCAAAAAGAAATTTTATTGTTTAAATAATTTTTGCACAGATGTCAGGTGATAAGCGAAGTGATAAGCACGAGGATAAAAGAATTTACTTTTATGAATGAAAATTTTTATTATAACTTAGCAATAATTAATTTGTTAAACTAAAATTAGGCTCAGATTGGACTGTTCTTTAGTTAATTAATAAGACAGATAAGAAGTGATTTGTACATTAGCAAACACACCGATCTTGAACGAGCGAAAAGTCGGAAAAAAATGACGACAAAATCTGATACTACAAAGTTTTCGGGAATATTTTGTTATTTTAGTATTTTCATAGCAGTAACTTAGATCTGCTCATCTAAAAAATTTTTCGTCAATTTTGTGGGTGACTGAGAGATCAAAATCCGAAAATTTGATTTTTAACAATAAATCTTTATTAAATTTAAAGAAATAGATAAAAAATTTGGATTGCCAGGGAAAAACCACTCCAGAAGAAAACAAAACTTATCTTTTTACGATGAAATTTAGCCAAGTTATCTTCAATTTAAGATTTTGCCCAAATTCGTCTTAAAAAAGTTTGAAATTTTATTGAAAAAAGCCTGTTTCTGAACTTTAAACATGCATTACTCGCTTGATTTTCATCGTAAAATAATAAATTTTTTTTTTAAATCGATTAATTTTTCCCTGGCAATTAATTTCTTCAAGAAAGAAATCATTTTTATTGACCAAATTTCAATTTTTAGGTCAAAAACTGTGTTAAGTAAATCTTGCTACTTACAGTTTTCAAAGGCTTTTGACCTAAAAATTGAAAATTGTTAAAAATCAAATTTTCGGATTTTGATCTTTCAGTCACCCACAAAATTGATTAAGAATTTTTTAGATGAGCAGATCCTAGTTACTGCTATGAAAATTCGAAAATAACAAATTATTCACAAAAAGATTGCAAGGTTAGATTTTTTCGTCATTTTTTCCCGACTTTTCGCTCGTTCAAGATCGGTGTGCAAAGGTGCTTGCCTTGGTGATTGCAAAAATTTTCTGTTTTCATTTCAGTGGTTTAAAATGCAAAATAATACTTTTTCTAATAATATTAAATGAATAAAAAAAAAAAAATTGTCAGGTTCCACCGAGATTTGAACTCGGATCGCTGGATTCAAAGTCCAGAGTGCTAACCATTACACCATGGAACCGTCTTGTTAAAAAAGTATTTAAATATAAAGATGATTTTATAATATACTCATTTTGCTTTCTACTTTTTACTATGCTGATTTCTCTAATTACCGATTACTGTACTGGTTTTTTAATTATTTTAATTTATTCATTAAATATAAAATACTACTGCTGAGAAGCGAAATAATCCGAGTTTTTAATCATTGACGAGTTCATTAATTACAGATGACTTTAGTGATTTGGCCTCCGAAATAAAACCTAAACTAAATATGTAGTAGCATCCAATAATATATCAAATACTCACTGATTTCCGTTGAAGTTAGACCTCTAAGCCACTACAGGCCTCTTTTAAAACAAAAAAAAAACTTTTTAGATTTTCGCTCGGATTTTAGATTTTATACCGACCCATAAATGGTTCAAAACTCGGTTCAAAACTCGGTTCAAAATTTACTCATAGACTGGAAAACTTAAAACTTAACCACTTTGCAAGAAAAAATTTTTTTGGGGCCTTTAGGGCCTGTTTAAGCAGGTATTTAAGACCCTGAAATATAAATGTGAATTTTTCGAAAATTAGTTTTTTGTGCCTTAAAATAATATACCATCCTTAAATTTTTGTTTGTAATTCTAATAAGGTCAAAAACCATATTTTTTAATTTTTTAGTAGACATCCTAAAGACTTTATAATACCCAAAAATTCAAAATCTTCCTCCGCCGTTTACCCGCGCTTTTTAAACTGTTATAAAACTTTTAGAGCTCATTAATTAGTAAAATACGCCTTTTTTAGGGATATTTTCAATATTTATAAATGTTATGGAAATTTTTCACATCCAGATCCCCGAAATTTGTGACCCCAAAAACGTATAATAGGTAAAACTACTTTCTCATGACTAGTATAAATTACAAAATTATTCCTTAAATGGGATATTATTTATAATTTAAGAATGTTACGTGCATTTTTCACGTACAGGGCCCCAAAGTTCGTAATTAGTAGTTTCAAAAACGTATAAAGTAGGTAGTAAAATCTCTTAATAATTGGCAAGATAATTGGTAAATGATCACAAAACGCTCCTAATATAGAGTATGTGTAGTTTGATAATTAAAGGTTGGTCCCCCAATTTTCTATGAGCAGTACCACGATTTTTGTAATCAGGCGTAGTTTCGGATTTTATTTAAAATTTTGTTTCTGAAATTTATCTAAAAACTGAGGTATAGTTGTTTGTTATTAAACAACTTTGTTAAAGGTTACCCAGAAATTCGGTAGAAAAATGATGCATTCACTCGACAATCTCTGTATTCGTCAAAGCTGATAGTCAAGGTAAATTTTGGGGGTATTTGGGGTGAAGAATGGACATTTGGAACTTTTTAAATGTAATTTTTGATCCAAAATTCTAATTAAGTGGCTTGTATATCCACATACCATCACATTTTAATATTGGGGGGAAAAGGACTTGACGTACCCTACAATTTTCCGATTAGACGCTTTGTAGAAATTGTTTTTCTGAGGCGAATGCAAAAGGTTTCACCTCAGTTCACCTTGGTTCATCCACTTTCATAGGCAGTTATTAGCTCAGAGTCTTTATGAAAATAAATGATAATCCCCTATTCTGCAGATTACAAGTGATGAAAAGTGCCAGTAAATTGAAAACATTTAAGATAAATTGCTACCAAATTATAATAATTAAAGTCGTATAACGTCAGAAAAAAGTATAATTTTTATTTTAAACCAATTAATTGAAAAACAGAACATTTTTGCAAGTACCTTTGTTAGTTTGCAAATCAGTCCTTATCTACCTTATCTACCTTATTAACTAAATAACGGTTCAATCTGAGACAAATTTTAGTTTAACCTAGAGTCGCCTCGATTTTAACGAATTAATTATTGCTAAATTATAGAAATTTGCATTCATAAAAATAAGTTCGCTTATCGTCGTGCTTATCACCTGACATCTGTGCAAAAATTATTTAAACAATAAAATTTTTTTTGCATATTATCATCACCCACAAATTTCAATTAAACAAAAAATGTCATATTTAACGCAAAATTAAAGTAATTTTAATCGGTAACTGTAGAAATCTGCAAATTAAAAAGTAGAAAGCAAAATGAGTATATTATAAAATCATCTTTATATTTAAATACTTTTTTAACAAGACGGTTCCATGGTGTAATGGTTAGCACTCTGGACTTTGAATCCAGCGATCCGAGTTCAAATCTCGGTGGAACCTGATTTTTTATTTTTATTTTTTAAATTTATTAATATATTAAAAGTGCAGTTATAAATTTTAAGTATTAAAATAAAAATACAGTAAAATTTAGTTGTTTTCTGAAATTTTCTTTTAAAAAAATGTATTCATCAAATCGTGTTGCAAAAAAAAGCATAATAATCTTTTCAACTTTCATATTAGTTCCACTTTATAAATAAATCATTTTTTTGCTCTATAAATAAATTACAAATCTTTAAATTTTAAAGCAAAAGCACGACTCTGTTTATATTAAAAAGAGTATAAAATTACAGAGTTTGCAGTCTCTATATCATTAAACTGCAGCGAGGGTATAGCATAAAGAACAATTAATATATTTATAATCCTGAAGCACTTGAAGCGACATGATTATAAAAAAAAGGAAATTCATTTAAAAAAATTGTCTGATTTTATATAAAAGTTTTTCTATATCTCGTCTAAGGATCGTTACGCCTCAAAAAGAATGATTCTCACGTCCGTCTCTCTATCGTGTGCAATATTACATGCATTGAAAAAAAAATGTATACGCGCAGTAGTATAAATGGGAATTAGATGATGGAAAAAGATGATAAATTATATGGCAAATGGGTTTTATGTTTGTAATATTATTAGCTCATTGACCTCGACTTATATGACTTAAAATAGTGTTTTTTAAAATTATATATCATCAACTAGGAGTTTAACTCAATAAATTTTATGCGCATTTCTTTTTTATCCGATATAAAATAAGGGTCAATAATTTTTAAAACGTAAAATGACTCATATTGTAGGAAAGGAGCTAATAATACCCATATTTTTTTCATAAATAAAACTGCATTTTAAATAATAAAAATTAGTAGCTTTCTATTTGGATATTTAAATTTTGCATTGAAAAAATAAACGTTAAATTTTTTTTACCTCACACAAAGAATTGTTATAAAAATGATGAGTTAGCAATGCATCTTGATGATTTTCTTAGTATAAAATAAATATACAAAAACCTGACTATCTTTTTGAACTTGAGATATTATATGTTTCTAATTTCGCTTATGTATAATTTATTATTATACACACACCGACGCCTACCACATCATCACATCTGTTATTCTTTTAACTTTTATAATAATAATTTTAATGCACACATTGATAATGTAAAAATAAACATATCAAATTTTTTATAAACACGACATACGCATCAAAGATAATAATAATGCACTTGAACTTGCAAAAGAAAAAAATTTAAAAAAAAAAAAAAAAAAAAAAAAAAAAATTCGTCAGGTTCCACCGAGATTTGAACTCGGATCGCTGGATTCAAAGTCCAGAGTGCTAACCATTACACCATGGAACCGTCTTGTCAAAAATGTATTTACATATGAAGATGAATTTGTATTATACTTACTCAATTTCGCTTTCTACTTTTTAATTTACAGTTTTCTACATTTACCGTACTGGTTTTACTGTACTGGTACTGGTTTTTTTCATTTATTTTATTTTATATAGGTATACCTTTAGTTTAAAATGTCTCGATTTATTTTTACTTATGTATTCAAGATTGTGTCTTAAAGGCTGGGTAATACTCCAGTCAAAATACGGGTTTGGTAACACTTATGTTTGCAAAAACGAGATTGGCTCTAATATAGGTTTTTTGGGTTGCTGAACACGAAAATCGGGGTCATTTGGTAAAGAAAATTGCGCTTCACCCTTAAATTTGCAAAAACTACCCCAAAAGGAGTTATTTTTGATGTCATCTCCTTCTGAGTCAATAAATTTATCCAAGAATTGGTTTCCAAGGGTTTTTTGGGTCGCTAATTAAGAATCTTGATGATTTTTTAAGGTAACATTAATATTTAACCTCGATTTAACCCCTAAATTAGCTAAAACTACCACCTAAGAGATGTTTTCGTTATTTTCGCACTTTTTGCGACCAGATTTGGTCCACCAGGGTTTTTTGGGTCGCTGAAAACGAATTCCATGGATTTTTGTTATGAATATTTATATTTCACCCTTATATTAGCTAAAACTACCTCCAAAAGAGAAGCCCTTTGGACCTAGTCTGAACGCAAAAAGTTTGAATATAGTAAAAATGCCCCTTTTGAGGGTAGGTTAGGTAATATAAGGGTGAAATATTAATTATTCATGAAAAAATCCACGAAATTCGCTTTCAGCGACCCGAAAAATCCTTGTGGACCAAATCTGGACGCAAAAAGTGTGAAAATAGCGAAAACACCCCTTTTTGGGGGTGTTTTAGCTAATTAAGGGGTTAAATATTAATGTTACCTTAAAAAATCATCAAGATTCTTAATTAGCGCCCAAAAAACCTTGGTGACCAATTCTTGGATAAATCTATTGACTCAGAAGGTAATGACTTGAAAAATACCCCCTTTTGGAGTAGTTTTTGCAAATTTAAGGGTGAAGCGCAATTTTGCTTTACCAAATGAACCCGATTTTCGTGTTCAGCGACACAAAAAACCTATACTAGAGCAAGTCTCGTATTCGTAACCGCAAGTGCAACCCCCCCCATATTTTGACTGGAGTATAATACGCATCCGTAGGCATCATTACAATTTGTTGATCTCATAATTAGAATAACACCTTTGTTAAAAGCGAAGTCTCTAAACCTAAATTATCCTAAGTATCATTGACCCCTCCTCCAAAATTTTCAGATTCACAATTTTTGAGAATTTTTGCAATTTTATATGCCCAGGGCCTTGAAATTTGAGCTGAGTTATCCAAAAAAGCATACTGAAAAGATAAAACTTTGTTACGATTTGGTAATTTTTCCTCATTTAAGGCTGTTAGAGTAATTTGGCATGAGCAAAACTTCTATTTTCAGAATCAGTGGCTCAAAAAACTATCAGTATATTTTTTTTGCCTTGGTTTGCCAGAAACAATCACAAATCTGTGATTTGATTGCAATTCATAGACTAGTTTAATTAGAGTAGAATTAGCAAAAAGGAATTTTTGCAAATAATCCAGCAGTTGTAGGTCTGGAATGGGCCGCATTATACTTAACTTCACTATCTTGTACGTTTTACACCTAAAGTATTTAAAAATCTTGGTAAAAAAAAGTTATGACATTTTAAAGCAACGCAACCAGTATAAGTATATAATTAACAAATTAATCTATTTTAATTTACTTATCAGCGGCATTAATATACGAATAAATTCGAGAATAAATTAAAATAAATAACGGGTAATTATAGAAATCTGCAAATTAAAAAATAGAAAGCCAAATTGAATAAGTATAATATGAAATCATCTTTATATTTAAATGCTTTTTTAACAAGACGGTTCCATGGTGTAATGGTTAGCACTCTGGACTTTGAATCCAGCGATCCGAGTTCAAATCTCGGTGGAACCTGATAATTTTTTTTTTTATTCATTTAATATTATCAGAAAAAGTATTATTTTGCATTTTAAACCACTGAAATGAAAACAGAAAATTTTTGCAAGCACCGAGGCAAGCACCTTTGCTAGTGTACAAATCTGTTCTTATCTGCCTTATTAATTAACCGTAATTAACTGGTAATTTTAACTAAAGAACAGTCCAATCTAAGACTAATTTTATTTCAACGAATTAATTATATTGCTAAATTATAGACATTTGCATTCATAAAAATAAGTTCGCTTATCGTCGTGCTTATCACCTGACATCTGTGCAAAAATTATTTAAACAATAAAATTTTTTTTGCATATTATCATCACCCACAAATTTTAATTAAACAAAGAATGTCATATTTAATGCAAAATTAAAGTAATTTTAATCGGTAACTGTAGAAATCTGCAAATTAAAAAGTAGAAAGCGAAATTGCAAGTATGAAATCATCTTCACTTTCAAAGACTTTTTTATCATCACGGTTCCATGGTGTAATGGTTAGCACTCTGGACTTTGAATCCAGCGATCCGAGTTCAAATCTCGGTGGAACCTGACAATTTTTTTTTTATTTTTTTTTTTTTTTTTTTCACAAGCTCAAGTGCATTCAAGAGCGCATTATTAGTTTATTTGACGCGTATGTCTTGCTTATAAAAAATTGATATGTATATTTTTTTTAACCATGGTGAGAATAAGCCTACTAAGAGCTTCTCAAGCTACTGATTTGGGAAATCCAGATTTTGCTCTAAATTTGTTAACAGCCTTAATTAGTAAAATATAACACTCCTTTCTAAAAGTGTTTTTCGAGGTGTTTTTGCAATATTCAAAAACCCGAGAAGAACCGTAATTTGGGCCACAAGACCCTATTTAAAATACATAGGACTATGGGTGTATTTCGCCCATGCTGCAGTGAATTAATATGTTGGGGAAAAAGTCCTTTAATTATGAGCCATTTTTCTATATTTGCAAATCATAACAAAGTTTTACCCCCAAGTAAACGTTTGTTATTTCGGTCATTTCAAATTTTGAGGTACTGGACATGAAATGGTTTGTGACGAGGTTTGTGATATGATTTGTGTAAATACAACCTAAATGCATGTAACTTGCTTATTTGCTGCTAAATGTATAATACATAAACATGCAACTTTATTAAACAATATGAATTAATGAATGAATTATATAGTTTATTTGCAAAAGTTACAATATGATATTTTTCTCATATTTTTATAATTTGCTAGATTTTAAGTTTCTAAACCCAAATTATTCTAATTCTCTAACCCCGTATTATTCTAAGTCCCTATCAAAATCAAAAATCTCGTCAAAATCCGAATTATTACTGACAAGTCTCATATATGGATTATTTTGGGATTATTCTAAGTCCCTAAACTTGAATTATTCTAATTTCCTAAATCTGAAATATTTTAAATCCCTAAATCCAAATTATTCTAAATCCCGATTGCCCCCCCCTCGATTTTCAGATTTTCAGGGTACCCCTACCCTATAAGCATGTTCCATGTTAACTTCTGAATATTGACAAACCAGCATGAAAATCACTTCTAAACTTACTATACTACTACTTTGAATAGCAACTCCAAATAACTAGGACTATAAGTTTCGTTTTATTTTGAGAATATTGCAAAATATCTTTAAAATATGCGGAATTTTTTCGCGAATTTAGTTGTTACAAAATTTCAAAAAATCTCATATTTCGAAATGAGTAATTCAAAAACCCTGTAGTAGACTCCCTTTCCGTGATTTAGCTTGCGGAATATTCGTTGTATTTGATGTGTAGTGTCTACAATACAATTCTTCAAAATTTAATTTTCGGATCAGATCGATTTTGTAATATAGATGGTCTATAAATAAAGTACTGAGTCTCATAATATACCAATTTTTGAGTCTTCCATTTAAGACACATTTCTTTTAACATAAGAATCATCTTAAATGAGAAAAACTTAAATAACGCTAGGCATTCTGCCAAGTAAATAAATTTTTTTACAATTTGTATTAAAGATTTAAAACAACAGACAGAAGCAAAAAGATTATAAAAATTTCAACAATTTACCCTACATAAACTTGTCAATTATCAGCATAGTGAGTTAAAAAACATTGTAAACTGCAGCATTATATGCTAATAAAAATTTTGATGTTTTTATAGCTTTTAAGAAACGAAGTTGAAAACATGTTTAACAATTAAGTGTTTTTAACTTAAATATTATTCTTATGTCAAACCAAAAAGCAAAAAAACACACTTGCAGTGTTTTATAGCTATAAATAATTCAGTAGATGTGAGATGATCAAAGTCATTTAAGAAAATTTAGTTTAAATTATTTTACAGTCATGTTAATAATGGTCATTGAACTTTTTTTTTAATTTTATTGACATTAATTAATATCCATAATTTTATTGAAAAATTTTCTCTCTATACTCAGTGACGTTAAAAGCAAAAGTACTTATTATGCGAATGAAAAAAAAATGATTACAAAATAAATACAGAAGGAAAGTTTGTGTTACATACAAAATGTGTGTAATTTTTTCATGAATTTTTCACGAATTATAATTTTTTTTTTTTAATTTATTAAATAAGGAAATAATTTGCACATTTTAATTACATTAATATTTAGAAAGTACGAGTGTACATAACCTCTTTATAATAATGATATAAATCTTCAGAATTATTTTTAATAACGAAAGTAACAAAAAAAATTTATACATATTAAGCCCTGTATTAAGCTGCACTTTATTTTATATGTCTGTTTTATAACGCAATCAAAGAAATAGTGATTAATTTTGACTTGGGTTACGACTTGGGTTAATGGTATACATTACAACTAAACTCGCAACTAGAGAAGTTCGCTAGGCAGTTGGGTACATTATACCGATAAATTTGTTTTTAAATTATTCTCGAAAGTAAAATGAATTCCGAATCTGTATAAAAGGTTTACAAGGTGTAAACTTTAATGTCCTTAGAATAAATATAGTAGTTTTTTTTTTTAATTTTTGCCAGAATCAAACCTAATAAGCACCAAATTGAAAAATTATTTCTAAACACGTTCTAAACATTAAAAACAGTAAAACAGCATTTGCAGGGTAGGCAATGTAAAACATGTACCGAAATTGGACCTAGTATCCCACGTCTAAATTTTATTTTTATTACTATAGACTTTTTGAAACAAATCAAAAATTTTAATGACTCATAAAAGAAGAGATAACATAATATAAGATCAAATTTAGAAATCACAATTACTGAAACTGATTAAAATATTCAAAAATTAAAATTTTCAAAATTTTGACTAAATTAAAGATATCATATTTGTAAAACAACATAATGAAAATTTGATAAGTAATTAAGTTTTGAGAGTAAATGAAAAAATTAGGCTTATTAAAAACGAAATTTTGGTCTTTAGTGCAGACTAATATACCAGTCACAATAAGTATTACCGTAATATAAATAAAAAAAATGAAAGATTCGAAAAAAAGAGAAAAGATAATTTTAGCATACATAATGATTGAATTGCAGTTTTCTGTCCATCCGTTTTATTTATAAATAGTAAATTATTTTCAGGATGTTGTTTATAGTAGAAGAAAATTAACTCGTTATGGGTACTCGGCTTCACTCACATTTATACATTTATTTATTTACCGAAGGACGTGTTTGTTGCTTTGACTATATTATTATTACTTAGTACTGACATTATATCGTTGAAATTTCTCACGATACCCTACTTCCTTTTTTTGTGTGTCTTCGATCCAACTTAACTTGCTAGTAGCTTCTCATTCTTTTAAAAGTGAAAAGTTTCATTTTTATATTAAATATATAAGAATTTTTCATACTATCGGCTCGGTGTGACCGGAAATTTGCGATTTACAATAGTGTCGTATTTATAAAAGGAGTGGTGTTTGCTTTATTCGTATCTTAAGTAAATGATTATGTTATACAAGATTATTCTCTTTAAAACAATCAGTTTTTTTTTTCAAGTACTTGTAATGCGGTTAAATAATTATGTTACATTAGACTGCAAACATTTAACTTGAACAAAAAAATCTCCTTTTTTTAGACCTTGAATCTTTAATTTGTATTTTAATATACAAACAGTTAAATCATTTTAATACTTCATACATATTTTTTGAAGAAGAAGAAAAAACAAAAAAACAATACATCAATAAATCCATTGTATTCATTCAAGTGGCTTTTTACATAAAAAAAAAGACTCGACATATTTTTTTATTTATTTAAAACTTGATTTTTTTTAACTTGAATTTCATGTTAATTGATTTGCTTTTGCACCTTTTTTTCAACATAATATAAATATTTTATACAGAGTTTATTTTCTTGAGTCTTGAAATAATACAATGTAATTATTTTTTTGGATAGCTTTCGTGACAGATTTTTTTTTTGGTGATTTTAAAAGTATTTTTTTATAATAAAAGAATGACTTTTTTGTGTTCTTATGGCTTCTTGGAAAAAATTATGAAATATGTGCTTAATTTAATTTTTTGTTTCATAAATGAATAATAATGTGAAATTTCACACAATGAAATAAATTCGCTTCTGGTAAGCACTTTTTTATTGCTGCTATTATATCTGACTTTGATTTGACTGTTATTGATAAGATTGTATCTTGTAAGCAAATTAAATATTCCAAGATTTTCAGGGTATAATAGCTTTTGTAAAATTCGCACAGTTCTTTGAACAAAATACTTTTTATACTAATACTTTAGGTTACATGGGTGTAAGGCTTGAAATGTAGTTTTTTATAGCAATTCCTTAAGTTATTTGGGTAATTTACAAAAATGCGTGAGATTTTTGAGGAAATGCGTATTTGTGTATGATGAGTTAAAAATGCGTGAGAGTTGACTGGTCTGGCATTCTAAGAACTAAAATATTCTTAAAGGGTTTAGGTTAATAAAAGTGGAACAGCAAGGGCTAAAAAATTTGCAACCCTCGTTAAATTAGCTGATTTCCTATTTAAAATTCAGTGTCACCTTTAGAACACATATTCATTTCAAATACTTATACTTTGGGAGAAATTTTGTTTAATGGATAAAATTAAATTATCAATTTATATTAACCTGTTCTTTGAAAATCCTTATCTATAGGGCTTGAAACTACGTGAACAAAGCATAAAATCGTTTTTTCGACAAATCAAGACATTTTAGGTTATAAAAAAAAATTTTTTAATTTTCGGTTATTTGTCAAGGTGTTAGCAATTTTAAATGCATCCAAAAATTTTAAATTGATTAAAATTAATTCAACCCAGTGAGTCTTATGTATTTTTAGTCTCTAAAAACGATTTTTGAGAAAAACGAAAATCCTCTTTGGTGGTCATTTTCGATGAACGGTTTAATCAATAAAGAACAAGGAAAACCCACGAAAATTTAAAATATTATTTTTTACAATTATTTTCAAGAATTTTTTGATTTTAGCCTTTTCATCCTGCTTTTCATATTTAGCAAAAGATTAAGAAATATTAATCCAGTATGTTTATCCAGCTTAACTTGATTAGTCTTTATTCACTCTCAGTTTCTAGCGAGGTTTCTAGCATAATTTAATAGCAATTATTAATCTTTTTCATATCGTAATTAATTTTACAAAATGCAGATTAGTTTAAATTCGCTATTTCGTGTTTTTACGTACTTAGCATAAACAATTTCACTCAAATCAATAAATTAACATAAAAATAATCATAACTGTAAAAAAAGTAAAAACTTCAGTTGGATAAACATCATTTTTAATATATGATATGATGGTCTTAAAAAATTTTAAAAGTCATGCATATAAAAAGTTCCTGTCTAAAAAAAAATCTGACTGAAATAGTCGGCACACTTGAAATAATTTTCCATCCGTAAAAAACTAGCCAAGCAAATATCCGAAGCAGACGATAAAATATATGCAAACTTCGTCGATGTACCTAAACAAATTTATAAATTTGAATCTTCCTTTGCAGTGTTATTAAATTACAAATGTATATTACCTTAAATTTTAGCCTTGAAATTGCTAAAAATTTTAATTTATGCAAATGCTATAAAGGAAAGTCTTAATATTTTGCATAAATAATTTCAGCAAAATTTCTTAAATTCAGTCTACTATAAAAAAATTGTTTTTATATTTTTTATTTATTACTGTCACGGTGCAATCCTTTTTTTAATTTTATTTTTTTTTATTTTTTGGGCGGACACGAAGAACTTCCGCTTTCTGACTTGTGACCGGATTTACGATCCGATCCAGTGAACTGTTGTACATCGTACATGTAACTGACTTTGTTGCACAAAAATACATTCATGCACGCAAAGAAAAAAATTAACCAATTTTTTTTTTTCAGAGAAATAACTAATTAAATGACTTTCTTTATAAAATATTCGAATAAAATTAAATTACATTAAAGTGTTTGCTTAGAAAGTATTAAAAAACTGATATAATATATATTGCCTTATTTGGAAATAATAAACTAAATAAATAAAAAAAAACGAGTAATTAATAAAATAAAAAAAAATTAAGACATAAAAAAAAAATATATAAATTGAATGATTATAATATTAGTAGTGAAAGTTTTTGTTTATTTATTATACAATAATTTTACGTGCTCTTGATCTCGTTATTTATAAGTATTTTATTTTTTTGCATCTCATTTATTAAGTCTAGCCTTTTATAATAAGCATGGTTAACTTCATAATGAGCACAAAAAATTATATTGAGATTATTGTAAATATAAATTATGAATATACTATATGGGGTGTTTCAGGTTAACTTATTCCTTAAATTTTTCATCTGGTGTTATGAAAGTCTCTGATGGGCTAATTTTGTTTTTTATCTCGTTTTTTATCTAATGAAGTGCATCTTGGTAAAATAATTTATAGTTAAGGTTTATTATCTCTTATTTTGATGACAATAAAATTCAATAATATTTTTATGGGGGGTTTATATTATAATAATAAAAAAAATAAACTTTTAAGAAAATGGTCATTTTCGATTAGGAGATACAAAGCTCCAAAGTTGAATCCTTATACATTGCAAGCATAGGAGCTGAGTCAATAACCAGGGGTTTTAGATTTTTAGACATCACTGAATCTGAACAATAGATTTAAAAAAAAATAGCTTAACGTAAATTCAATATTAAAGAAAGTGGTATTCAATTTTTAAGAAAATTGTCGATTTTTTATAAAAAATATTTAATTTAAAAAAAATAAATACAGGCCTCGATACACGCATAATATAATAATAATAATCATGTAAATAAGAACGCGTGCCTAAAAACACGAATCGAACACGAAAAATGGTGTGTCACCATTAGTACAGTCAAATCATGAGGGGGGGGGGGGGGGGTTGTATAGTTTGTGGCCACCACCAGATTTGGTCTACTATAGGTTTTTTGTATCACTGATCACGAATTTTTCTATGAGAAATTGGGGTTTCACTCTTAAATTAGCAAAAAGTGTACACCTAAATGGGGTATTTTTTATGCATTTCACGTTTTTGTAAATTTAAGCTTAAAGTGCTAATATTTAGTAGACAGACCCTTGAAATTCATGATCAGTAACCTAAAAAGCCCATGTAGACCAAATCCCGACACTAAAGCGCCAAAATAGCAAAATTACCCCTTTTAGGGGTCCTTTTGTTAATTTAAGGATGAAATATTAATTTTTCAAAAAAAGTCCCCGAAGTTCTGGATCAGTGACCCAAAAAACCGATGTGGACCAAATCTGGTCTCTCAAAACTCAAATACATAAAAATACCCCTTTTAAGGCATAGTCTTTGCAAATATAAGGGTGAAACCCCAATTTATTTATCTGGTAATGGCCACAAACTATACAACAAAAACCGTGATTTGACTGCCGTAATTTTACTCGACAGGTACCTACACTGTCAAATGCATCTAAAATTTTAAATCGGGCGATCGCCCCAAATAAGAAAAAAATGTTTAAAAAATCATACAAAAAATACATACATACGAATTGCAAAGTCGCAAATTTTTTATGATTTGATCACGGATTTGATAATATTTGGTTTTTACAAGTAAATTGTTTATAATTTTTTTGGGATTACCGTAGATTATTCATAAAATTATGGATTGTTAAAACAGGAAATTATGTTAATTAGTCTTTACAAACATAATATATACTACTTGTCAAACAAGAAAAAAATGGTAAAAAAATGTCTCGAAAAATGTACTCTTGATGATTAATCACATGATTAATAGAAATTACACAATAATCGTAAACGAAATCAATCCCTCCTTATAGTCCTGTCGCCAGCAATGCTATTTAATGCCATAAAATGCCATAAAAGTTCCATGGAAAAAAATGGGTGGTATTTATGTTTTTTGACCCGCTAAACACGAATCCGGGGTCTATTTTGCGAAATTCGTGGTCAATTTTTTGTTATTAACAAATTATTGCAAAATTGGCCAATAATTTAATAACAAATTATTGCAAAATTGGCCAATAATTTGTTAATAACAAAAAATTGACCACGAATTTCGCAAAATAGACCCCAAATTCGTGTTTAGCGGGTCAAAAAACATAAATACCACCCATTTTTTTTCATGGAACTTTTATGCTATTTTAGGATTTTATGGCATTAAATAGCATTGCTGGCGACAGGACTATTACACAGTTTTTCCTAATTAAATTCAATTGAATGAATAATTCTTGAAATAAAAAAAAAGTTCCCATAATAAATAAATTTGATTGAGGCATGGAAAAAAAACTGACAAAAAAAGTTTTAAAATAACATTTCACGTGCGTTAAAAAGCAAGCACATATTCGCGCGAGCTTATGCATTTATAAAAAATTACCTGCATCGAATATTAATGAAAACAAGTTTTAATTTACTTATTTTGATAAAATGACAAAAAAAATACAATAAAAGGAAAAAAAAGAGCAATAAATATTTGGATAAAATTAATTAAAAAATTTTGATTGTACTTTAACGATTTTGCATGTTTTAATATTAGTAATAATACACATAAGACTTTTTTAAATGCCGGCATAAATTCCATCAATATGAGTCATACTCGAAAGAGTCAACTCTTACAGAAATGCATACATAATAAACTTGTTGTGTGTGTACAGGATATAATATTTCTGATGCATTTTTAATTAGGTTTTTTTTTAAATAATGCAAATTTAATGCATGTATTTTTTAATTAATTAATTATTCTTTTGTTTTTAGTTAATTATACAGTGTTGGATTCGTAATTTTTAATTATTTTAGAATTTGTCATTTACTGAAATTTTATAATTTTTTAAAAATAGGACGTTTTTTTATAAAAATAAATTCTTATCTAAAAATAAAAAATTCATTCAGTGTTAAATTTTCGAGATATTATATTTGCTAATATTAGATAAGAATTTATTATTTCAAATAATATCGAGTGAACCTTTCACTTTCATAAAAAAGTTCATTGTTTGTTTATACAGTCTGTTCAACAGCAAATAAAAAAATATTATTTTCTATAAAAAAAAAAAAAATAGAGTACAATTATTTGGTAATAAATCACGTGTGTAAAAATTCATTTTATCTTCTAGTCTGTTCGTACAGTAGTACTACGATGAACTAACAATTAAATATTTTTTTAATATAGTGACCTAAATTTTATATAAGAAGAGTATGTAATTGTCCATATAATAACTTTCGAAGAAATATAAATAAAATTTTTTATTGTAATTGCATCGATGATGATATAAAAATTTTCATTTAAGTGCATTGACTATTTTCTATCGCTCTAAAAAAAATAGGTTAATTTATTTTTTTACAAAGTGAATTATTTTATTGGTTATTAGATTTTTATTGGAATTTATTATATAAATAAAAACAATCATCAAGTTTACGACTTTTAATGTGGCAATAAAAAATATATTTTATGTTTGTGAGAGTGGTTTTGAATAATGAAAACTTGGGCTATGGTTTCGGGCTATTTTTTTATGATAAAGTTTTTTATGAAGTAAGTATTTTTCGAGGTGTTTTTCAGGTCATTGAACAGGTATGATGTTAAGATCATTTTTTTCCATAGTTTTTTTTATAATTTTTTGCTCGCTTTTTGACTTAAAATTAATTTGTTTTTTTGTTGAAAATTTAACTTTTTTCGACTTTTTTGGTCCTGATAGGGGAACCATTTTTTAGGTGATTTTTTATTACTTATTTTTTGCCACATGCATACATGTATTTACGTCTGTAACCAGCGATATTTCACAAACATTATGGAATTAAGACCTAATTTTTTTTCAAAAATTTTTTACCAAAAATTTCGAGGTACTTTTTTTTTCTTTTAATTTGGATGTAATACCTCATTTTTTTTCCATGAAAGTACTAATATCTAGACGTATATCGTTTTTAATCGATATCTTGAATCTTATAATTTATTTTTTGAAAATTTTTTTCTCAAAATTTTTTGCATTAAAAAATACAAAAAACAGTAATATTTTTTTTCTTTTTGGACGTAGTACCTCATTTTTTTATATAAAAGTTCTACAATCTAGAAATATCAATTTTGCTCGATACCTCGAATCCGATATTTTTACTATTTAAAAGCGATAATATGAAAAGCCAATTCCACAAAAATGTTTTCATTTTTTCATTTCCAGTGTAACTTAAAATGCATCGAGAAATGCATCTGAATTCGTTAATGATATGCAAACAAAATATTGTGAAAAATTCGACAGTTATTTTTATTTTCAGTTAATTTTTTATCCAATATTTTAATCTTACTCAAAGCTTTTGTATTTAATTAAAGTTCTTCAAGAACATATAATTATTTAGTATGTAATTTAATAATTTTCAAGCGCGTGATTTTCATTAACATATGCGTAGAAAAATGTTAATCCCTCTCAGTGAGTATAAATAAAATTCTTGTATTATTATGTAAACACAAGTAAAGCAATTATAAAAAAATTATAAAAAACAAAACAGGTGGGGTCACCACCTTTTTATCGTAAATGGAATTTCTCTTATATTATTAAATTACTCAAATTTCCCATGGTGGATATTTTTCTTATTTAGAAATAATTATTGAAAATTCACACGCACGTCGTTAACGCAAATTAGGAAAATTTTATTATATTATTTTCTTTCCAAGAATGAAAAAAAGAAAAAATAAAGAATTGCATACTTTTTTATTGATCAGAATGATGAATATTTATGTTTATGCTTTTATAAAAACATGCAATATTCTCAAAAGGGAATATAAAACAGGGAAGGGTTTGACAATTAAAAATATAAATTTATGTGTACTTTTCTAATAATAAACATGAGAAGTCGATGAGAATATAAAAATTATAAAAAAAATGTATTATACTTTTAAATAAATTGAAAGCGTTGAGAAAAAAATTAAGAGAAAAAATAATTATTTTCTATTCGTTTAAATGCATTAAGTTTTATCTAATGGAGCCATCGTAATATATAATGTAGGCGTTAAATGTCTTTTTTTTTATTGATAGTACTTAAAAAAAACAACGTTATTTTTATTATAATAATAAAATATTTTAATTTTTTTTTTAGAATGACGAAATGATTGCAAGTTTAGCGTTGAACGGCGGTGGAGGAGGTGGAGGAGCTAATAATGGATCAGTACCGGTAAATCGCGTTGGACGTGGTTTAGCCCTTCATAGATCAAATTCGAGTCTTGAGTTACCTCACAGTCCGGATCCTGGATCTAGGATACCGGAATCACCACTAAGAAGGGAATACGGATCACATGGTTAGTAAAAATCTAAATATTTTTTTACATTTTTTATGTTAAGCACTGCACAATATTTAAAATAAAATAATTCAATCGTTATAATTCATAAAAATTTTTTTTAATTCTGAGTTGTTTGTTTAATAGTTGTTGGAGTCTTTAAGATTAGAACACACTGTTTAATTTAAAAATTAAAAATTTTGATATACACAGCCATTATTGATCTTTTTCTCACAATTAAATTGTCAATAATTTTTAAGAATTAAAATTTTATATTCTGTAAAAATTATATTTAATATATTAGAGTAATTTTTTAATTTTAATAAACTGCCATAATTAAAAAACTGTCAATACATGAAAGTCGTGAGTTTTAAGAAGGCAAAAATCTGTTGCACAATTAAAAATGCTTCTTTATTTTAGTTTTAAATCAATCAAATATTTAACGCTTTTTTTTAAAACAATTTTATTTCTTGAAATTTAAAAAAAAAAAAAGCCTAATACCTACTAACAAATAATTTTTCACCGCGTTTTTCACAGATAAAATAATGCCAAGTACGTGTTTCCATCTCAGATTTTTAAATTTTGATTTTAAATTACTGATAAATAATATTTACTATAAATGTAGATGAAATAATGTGAAGGTCGTTTTTATTTTAAATCTTAATCGCATAAAAATAATTCTATAATAATAAACCGCAAGAAACTGTCAAAAATGAAGTACAATTTATAGACAGAAATTAATAAAAATTAGTTAGCATGCGTTTGATAATGTTTCTTGTAAATCTAAAACATATTTTCTTAAATTTAAGGTCGAAAATTATAAATAAAAAAAAGTCAATTCCATATAACAATAACAAAAAGTAAGTAGCAAGTTTATGAAAAATTATATTTGTCTCAAAAAATTATGCTATTGTCTCGGAATGTTTTTTTCGGAAGTACTTTATCATAAAAGTTATTGTTTCTAACTATTTAGTGGCTGAAATTGATGTTATAGATGTTAGCATTAGCATTGAAGTTCTTGACGATGATAGCCTGATAAACATCTTTCGTTATTTACCAATCGTCGAAAGAATAAAAATTGAACGAATAAATAAAAGTTGGCAGAATCTATCCAAGCTGTCCTTGAATAATCCTGGGAATAATTATAAACATTTGAATTTAAAAGTTTAAACTTGAGGACTGAAACCTGTAGGTCTCGTGTAGGTCATAGAGTTAATAGAATTAATTCTACTATTATCCAGTCAATTTTATCCAGAACTGGAAGATATTTCGATAGTTTAGATATTAAATGTGATAGTTTTTACCAAAAAATCTCGATATACTTTTGATTTTTTTAATTTGGATGTAATTCTTCATTTTTTCCATGAAAGTACTAATATCTAGAAGTATCGTTTTTACTTGATATCTTGAAACTTATAATTTATTTTTTGAAAATTTTTTTCTCAAAATTTTTTTCACCAAAAAATACAAAAAATACCAATTTTTTTTTTCTTTTTGGACACAGTACCTACTTAATTTATTTCTATGGGATACTAGTTTTAGAAATATCCTTTAAAGTAATTTTTTGGATCTGATACGTAATTTTTTCAAAATCTTTTTCTCAAAATTTTTGCCGCCAAAAAATACAAAAAACGCCAATTTTTTTTTTGTTTTAGGACATAGTATTTAATTTCTTTCTATGAGAGTGCTAATACCTAGAATTATTATTTTTAAAGAATTCCTCCATCCGATAGGTAATTTTTCGAAATTTTTTTTTCAAAACTTTTTACATAAAAAATTTTTTTTTAATAATTATTTTTTTTCTTTTGGAACGTAGTCCTTAATTTTTTTCTATGAATGTACTAATATTTAGAATAATCATTTTTAGTAGGTAAAATAGACCATTAAAAATATTTTGTTATTATTAATGAGGAACCATAATGCCAATTACTTGACAGCGTTTTTTATATTTTTTTGTATTAAAGTAATAAAAAATTTAATTAATTAACCAATATCTAAAATTATTTTTTCTGATTTCATTAATTAGTTTAAATCGTTAATTTAAAAAAAAATGTCAGCATATTAAAACAAAAAATTAAAAATCCTAAAAACCTAAATTTGAAAGCACTTGAGCCTTTTCTAAATCAGATTAAAACTCGGTATTTAACCTCTATCTTTATAAGTTTTATATTCTAGTTGGGAATTATTCACGATTAATCATAAAAAATCCCTAACTACACTAAATAACCAATGAGCTTTATATAAATTTTAAAGATAGACTAGATTCTGACTAGATTTAATATCGACTTTGAACCTGACGTAGAAAGGGCTTAATTTATTAAGAAGCATTAATTAATAGTGTTGCAGATTTATATAGCCTAGCCATTTTTATCTTAATTGAAATAGTAAATATTAGTCAAAATTGAATAAATTAATAATTTTCTTTTATTTTTGGATGTGTTGACGTACAGAGGGAATAAAAATTGGTAAGATTTGAAACACTCTTTTGTTTTAACTTTTTGAGCTTCAGTTTTTGACATAATCAATAAATCAACAATTTCATATGACAATTATTGATTATTAATTTGTTCTTTAATTTACGAATTTTTTATATAGTACCTGTTCATTGTTTGGAATAATTTTATAAGAAATATCATAATACATAAACAACTGTAACCCAATACAGTATAACATAGATAATCATTTTTTTTATCTTTGCAAGTTTGCGCTTGTTTCGATTCTTGCCAGAGTTTATCGCTAACTTTTTAAGTGAAATTAATATGCTATATATATATAAAATAACAGATAAAATAAACATAAGTTAAATAACAAATTTCTTTTTATTTAAATTACAGGAAGTATCGATGTAGTGGCACAATCATCGCCAACGAATGACAATCTCTTAGCACTCTTACAAGAACTCCGTCCAGGTGACGTAAATCGGATACCCGAGCTTCTTTTGCGTCGTCAATCACATTATCACCATCACCATCATAACCTTCAACAACAATACCAGTATTATAGTCATCATCACAATCAAAATCCACAACAACAGCAGCAGCAACAACAATTAGATCCACAATCTCCTGAATCTGATGAAGTTTGTGGTCCAACTGGCTCATCCAGCCCCAAATTAAGGCTAAAATTAAATCGATTGTGGGGTGGTAAGGCTAATAGAGCCTCGGCAACAGTAAGTGACGAAGGAACTGTTGGATGTGTTGGTAACAGCGCGATGACTCCGTTATCTGCAGATGTTGAAGAAAGGCACAGAAGAAGAGCTTTTGCTCATTATGATTGCCAGTCTTTAACGGCAAATTTAGGATATGCTGCTAAACTTAGAGGTATTCTTTTAGCTAGAAGAAGGAATACTGCTACTGGAGCATCAGCTGCTAGTGCCTTAAGGTCTTCCACGCCAGATGAAACACCAGAAGATGATTTAGGAGATACAAAAAGTACGTATATTACTCATTTTTTTTATTTGATATTTTTTAACTTTGCAAATATTTTTTAAATTATAAATAAAATTATATTAAATTCGAGAAAATTCAATACCTTATGATAATTTTTGAAAAAGATAAATCACAATTTCTGATTTCATACATTGGAGATTCCCTTCCAATTGAGCCCAATTTAGACTGGTTCGCGGAAATCGTTACAAACTATTTTTCTCCAATAATGCAAAATCCATCCAACTAAAAATAAGCCCTCCCACCATTTAGACTTCTTATTTTCGATTCAAAAATATTTTCCTTTCCGATCGGATACTTATCACAAATTTCGCATAAAATTAAATTCTCTGGTCCAAAAGTTAATTTGGACTGTGATACATTATAATAAAAAAATTTTAACGAAGGGAGCAAACAAAAAGAATGGCCCAGTTAATTAGCATACAAGGCGAAGCTGAGGATAGTAAACTGCGATCTGGGGCATTATTTTTTTGCTCCCAGGGACAAAACAAAATTTTTTTTTCTCAGTGGGGAGAAAACGCGTTTTTTTATCTGGTTTTTGACCCGCTAGGAAGAAAAATCATTATTTTACAATTTTGTCTTTGAGCTCAAACATCTCAAAATTGTAAACGTTCAATTTTTATCTGGTTGGGCTTAAATTTCTTGTTTTGTAACCTATTTTACCCTGATTTTACCCCCTAAAAAACAGTGGGGTAAACTTTTCTGAAACCCCCAAATCAATAAATGATATTTCATAAATTACTAGCTAGTTTGATTTCCCACCAAGTCACGTGACCAAATGAAAATCTGACCAAAAATTTGAATAGTTTGGGAAATTTTACATAGAGGCATTATGTTTTTGCTAATATTTGAACGAGTGAGTAGAAATAGCGAATTGGTAAAATTTCCTTGAAAATTTGAATTTTCGGTCAGATCTTCATTTGGTCTTGCGTAATCCATCATAAAATTCAAAATCGAGTTCAAAATTTTGAAAATCTAGTCGTTTAGGAAATATAATTTTTTGATCTGGAGATTTCAAATTATTAATTATTAAATTTTGTCTTGGCATATAAAGTTTTAAATGTCAATTTCAGTTTTTTACTTGGCTTTTTATAAATTAATTAAAATTTACTCCCTTATTCTAGGTAACGAGCTTTTAGAAGCTTGTCCATTTTTCCGGAACGAAACCGGTGGGGAAGGTGAACGCGAAGTTGGCCTTACTCGCTCTAACAACACAAATGGAATACACCGACCATCTTTGGCTTACGGAGTTTCTGTTTTGGAACCATCTCCAGGAGAAACTCTTTGGAAGCACACTTGCCCTCTTCAAAAACGTCCATTACCAATTGAAAGTATCGACGAAGGTGCTTACTATTATCGTCGTTATTTTCTCGGAAAAGAGCATCAAAATTGGTTTGGGATGGATGAACAACTAGGACCAGTTGCCATCAGTATTCGAAGAGATGGCTCTCAATTCCGTATAATTGTAAGAACTTCAGAATTATTGACTTTAAGAGGATCAGTACCTGAAGAAGCGTTGCCAATAAAGTCTCAACCTAATAGGATACCAACAAGGGAGATTTTAGAATTAGTTGCTCCCGAAGTTCAAATGAGTTGCCTAAGGTTAGGGACACAGCAAGGTGAAGAAGGTTTAGCAAAGTTAGATGAACAAGGACTTTCTAATAGGTTGGTATTATTTAAAATTATTTTTTTAATTAAGAAAAAGTATTTTTGTAATAAAATATAATTGTAAAATAATTCAAATATAATTTTGACTTTTACTGTAAAGTTTTGTTGCTTTTAACTGTTTTTTAAATTACTTCTTTTGAGTTTTACGACAATAATAATTTGATTATAGGTACAAAGTCGGCGTTCTTTATTGCAAAGCTGGCCAAAGGACTGAAGAAGAAATGTACAATAATCAACATGCTGGACCGGCTTTTCTTGAATTTCTCGATACGATCGGTATGTAAAAATAATATATGATTTTTATAAATGTCATTTTTATTATTTTGTACTTTATTATAAAAGTAATAAAATTTTTTCTCCATATTTATCTTTAAATGATTTGTAATTGATTTTCAATTTATTGCTTAAAAGTAATAATATTTTTATCTAATAATATTTATAGCATTCTTCATGTATTTAGTTTTTATTTTAAAATGAAAAATGAAAATTTCTCACATTTTCTTAAAAACATTAAAATTTTTCGTATTTAATTGTGCAATAAAATTTTTTTATTTTGATTTTAAGGTCAAAGAATAAGACTGCGAGGGTTTGAAGGATACAAAGCAGGTTTAGATACAAGAACTGATTCAACAGGTACTCATGGAGTAGCAGCAACTCATAGAGGTGCAGAAGTTACTTTTCATGTTTCGACTTTGCTTCCATTTACACCAAATAATCGTCAGCAGTTGCTGAGGAAACGTCATATTGGAAATGACATTGTTACAATAGTCTTTCAGGTAATACTTCAAACAATTTTTTATTTTATACGTTTTTTATCTATAGAATTTACTGAATTATTTATTATTGCCTTTAGGAACCGGGTGCTTTACCTTTTAGCCCTAGAAGGATCCGTTCTCAATTCCAACATGTGTTCATAATTGTAAGAGCAGTTAATCCATGTACAGAAAATACACAATATAGAGTATCAGTATCACGTAGTAAAGAAGTGCCTGTTTTTGGACCTCCTGTGCCTCCTGGTGCTACATTTAGTAAAGGCAAATTATTTGCTGATTTTATACTTGCTAAATTAATAAATGCTGAAAATGCTGCACATAGATCAGAAAAATTTGCCACAATGGCTACCAGGACCCGACAAGAATACCTCAAAGATTTAGCAACAAATTTTTCATCTACAACTCTTGTAGAAACTGGCCAAAAGTTTTGTAAGCATTTAAGTTAATTATATGTTGAATAAATCATTTAATGATGTTCACACATACAAATTGATGATTTTTTTTATGTTTTACTAAATTTATTAAAAATGTAATTATTGTTTTTTTTTACAGCTATGCTATCATTCAGTAGCAAAAAGAAAGCCCAAATCCGTCCGAGATTATCATGCGATGCATCACAACGCGGTGCTATTTGTTGGCAAGTAATACTTGAAGACAGTAATCAAAATACCGATTGTTATCTTGGAATAAGTATTGATACGATTGTTTTAATTGAAGAGCATTCAAGGCAAATTGTTTTTGTTACGCCTTGTATAAGTGTTTTGGGTTGGCATGCACAAACGAACAGGTTATTATTTGAATTTTATTTTATTCAAAAATCTTTGCACATGTATGTACAAATAATTTCTTGCACTATTATTTGGATTTAATTGAACCTATAGTGTAAAAATTAGTCATTTTTAAAAAGGCGCATTTTTTTATTTAATGCCATTAAAAGTGTCTTTTAGTAGTAGAAACATTTTGAGCCAGATTTTAATATGAGCTTTTAAATTACTAAACAATTAATTTGACCTACAAATTAACAAATCATATTGAAATTCTTATTTAATTTTTAGCCTCCGTTTATATTATCATCAAGGAGAATGTATCACTATTCACGTACGCGGTGATCATGGGGAACGTGATGAATTAATGGAAATCGTTGCTAGACTGAGAGCAGTAACACAAGGATCTCCAGCTTCAGAACTTTCTTTAAAAAGAAATGCTCTAGGACAACTTGGGTTTCATGTACAACCTGATGGAGTTGTCACACAAGTAGAACAAATGGGATCATCTTGGCAGGCTGGATTGCGTCAGGGTTCAAGACTTGTTGAAATTTGTAAAGTTGCTGTATCTACTCTCACCCACGATCAAATGGTTGACTTATTAAAAACTAGTGCTCAAGTCACTGTAACAGTCATACCACCTACAAATGATAACACCCCAAGAAGGTAGACTTATTTTCAATACTTAAGTAAAAATTTAATGGGCGGAATTTGGGAAATTTAAAAAATTACGTTACTATTAGATAAAATTAATTGGATTATTTTATTTCTAACTTTCAGAGGTTGCTTGCTCCAAAATTGTCAATATTTATCTGGTAACTACGAAGGTGATTATGAGAATGTAACAAATCCTGAAAATACACCAAGTCAGCAAACAGCAATGCCTCATCAAAGGAGGTACGAAAGGTCTTTCAGTCCTCCGCGTTCCAGTAACAGTTCTGGATATGGAACAGGCTCAAGTTCCAGGTCGTTCAACGATCCGCGGTTTCCAATTGAAGGTACCATGACTAGCAGTAGCAGTGGACACAGCAACAATGATGATAGATGGTGAGTGATGTTAGTAAGCAAAATTTCGGAACCGCTTATCGTTGAACGACGTCAAAACTTATAAAACTGTAGAATTATTATTTTTAATGTATGAGAATTTTTGACTGAAATAAGTTTATTTAAATATTAAGACTGATAGTTGGCATTTTCTGGATTATTTTATTTTTATGTTGTATATGTATGTAAATTTATTTTCAAATGAATTTATGTGTAATTTTAAAAAATGTAAGTTTTTAATTTTAAAGTTGAAAAAAATTTTCCAGACATTGGAGTAAAATTAGTTGTAACTTTCGAATAAAAAAATTATAATTACTACTTTTTTTGACAAATTTAACTAATTATGTATATTTTTTTATTAGTTTGAAACAAAACATTTCTTATGTATTTAAACGATAAATAAATAAAATTTTCAACAAAAAAAATTATAGAATTTTTTTTATCAAAAAATATATTAATTTAAAATTAATTGAATCATATTTAATTGCTTAAAGTTAAATGAAATATCAGTTATTTTAATATAAAAAAGGCATTCTTAACTTTAAAAAAATAATTCCAAAGTTCAGTCTTGAAAATAGATATCCCTTTTAAATGTGTAAGATTTTTATTGAGCATAAATAAATTTATATATATGATATGATAAATTCGTAGGCTACGTTTTTGCTATATTTAAATCAATTTTATAGGTACGAACTTCTTGAATCTCAAGATCAAGAATCAGGACATAAAAATGATGGCACTCCTCCGCCACTTCCAGCAAGGCAAAATTTTCAATCAGGAACACCTAATAAATTAAATTTATCAAATAAAAAAGATAAAGAACCTCATTATGCAGTGGCAAAAAACTTTGATAATTTAAGACATCACAATCATATTCATAATCATGAACAAAAAGAAAGTAATTATGTTTCTCCTCGAGCTATCCAAGAAAGTATTAGGCATGAAAATTATCAAAGGCTCGATAACATCCATAGAAATCAAGATCAAGTTTCATCTAATTATGTAAAATTACAAAAGGAAAAATATGAAACTAAGCAAGAAAATATTTATGCATCACAAAGAGAAATGCAAAAAAAAGATGGTAATATTTATATATTTTTATAATTTATAGGATAAGTAAATAACTGTATGAATATCATGCATATTAATTAATTTAATTACTTTATTTCAGCCCATCAAAAAGTATCTCTTTCTAATTCACTGCCAATAAACTCAAACTACAGCGTTCCAAAAAATAATAAAAATAATCTCATTCGATATAATGAATTAGATCAAGCTCAAAATACACAAAATGATAATAAAAATAATCGTAATTCAAAAAATTTTGATATTTATGAAGAAAATAAGATAATTAATGAAGAAATTTATGAAAGAAGAAGAAGTAAATATGAATCGGAGATTTTGCAACAAATTGATTTGAACAATGAACGAAAAGAGGAGAGCGAAGTTCAGTCTCAAGATTTTAAATTAGGTGAAAGAGTGACGTGCCTTAAGACAACAATATCTGAAAGGCCTTCACCTCATAAAGTTAGTATTGAATACAGATCAAAAGAATGTAGCTCAAGTTTACCTCCTGATGTTAGAATTACGGATGGAAATGCAACTGATATTTCAACTTTGCCAAGCGAAGATGAATTATCAAATGGTTCTGGGAGTATTTCACCCAGGTAAAAAATACTAACATATTAAATTTAATCAATGTTTAAAATTTAAAATAAAAATATAGAATTTTTAATTTAATTTTTTCTATTTAATTTTAGGATGAGAAGATCAAACAAACACCTAACTGGAAATTTAACTCCTTCCAGTGCCGGCTCTAGAAACCAAAGTCCAAGACCAAAATCTGCTGCCAAAGGTCCACATAGAAATTCTGCGAATTTAACTTCTAGTACTTTTCAAGAAGATCTCATGAAGCTCATAAATCCTGATTATTTCACAGATGATGGGCTGCCAGTCAATAATCAAAATAATAAAAATAATCAAATATCAAATAAATTAAACAATAACTTATTAGAAGTTCAAAATCGCTGCAGATCTCGTGAAAATTTATGTGGTAACAGTAATTCTACATTAAGTGTATTATCTAATGGAGCTCAAGAAAATGGAAACAATGGATCAGAAGTTATTTTGACAATGGCAAGGCCAGCCACTGTAATATCTAATGCTAGTACCGCATCAAGTCCAGCACCTAGTGAAAACAAAATGTCAAGGGAGGAAAGGTAACGATCATTTTTATAAATAAACTCGATTATAAATTTCTTTAAAATATCCAAATTTAACGTCTTTACAGACTATCTCCAAGAGTAACTAAAACTCCTGTACAAATAACGAAACCTTCTTCAAATAATGTAGCAGTAAATAATGAAATAAAAAAAGGTGAAGCGGATACTGAATCTTGGCACAAAAATGGCCATGAGCCCAACAATAGATCAGTTAAGCATAATTCTGAATGGAATGATGAAAGACTGAACGAAAATTCCAACATGTAAGTATAATTGTTTTTTCTTTACATTTCAAGTATTAAGAAATCAAAATACAAAAAAAAATTTTAATTTATGTTTAGAAACACATCCGATTTACATAATCATTTATCGAATTTGGAACTAAGAGTTGCACGTGAAAGCCGACAAAGAGTATCGCTTGAAGAAGAAGTTCGTCGTCTAAGAGATGAGAATCGTCGTTTACAAGACGAAAATCATGCCGCAACACAACAAATCAGGCGTTTCACAGAATGGTTTATAATTTACCACCGTTAACCAATCATCGCTTTAAAAATGCTATATTTTTTTATAAAATTCATTCGAAATCTTAATTAATAATTGTTGCAGTAAATGACATTATATTATATGTATTATAAGCTATTTTTAATGAAATTAGTTTTTAATAATAATTGATATTTAGGACCAAGTTCTATGTATCGATAAGTCATTTAAAAAAAAAGACAAGATTGATATAATTTTATTTTTTCTACACTTAAATTAACACAAACGCACTTAGGTACACATACACAAAGACATACAAAGGCTTTTATGCGACTGCAGTATTAAGTCAATTTTTTTAAATAAAGTTCTTCTCGATGCGATGCAAATAATTGCATAATATTTATTTTTTGGATGTAAAAATTTTGTTAACCATAACATTTAATAAGAGAACTAGAATTTTTACAAAGATATTTTGTTAAAAATAAAAAATAAAAGCTTATTGTTATCTATAAAATTATATGTATAGATATAAATGTTATATTATTATAAAGAAAAAAATGACCAAATATTACCTTAATATTTTAAAATTTAAAATAAAATTAAGATTAAATAGTTTTTTTTTGTAATTTATTATACACACGTTTTATATATAATATTACGTTTAATAATAAAAAAATGTACAACATTATATATATAATAAAGAATAAGATTTAATTTTTAAGTATTTAATATTTTTTATTTTTTTCATTTAAAACACATTCTTTTCAAATTATAATTACAAAAAATTCAATTTTTTAATTTAAGAATTTCGTTTGCATAAGCAAATAAAGAAACAAAATTTGTACTAGGCTTTCATTTATTATTATTCATTTTAATAGAATTTTATTATTATCATTATTATTATACAAATAAACGTTATTTATAAATAAATTTTATTGTAATTTACATAAATACCTTATTATAAAAATAAAATTTTTGAGACATGTAATGAAATTTGAATTTTTGCATTATATACAATTTAAAATAAAATAGCAGTTTTTTATTTTTTTAATCGTTTGGAATTTCAATTGTCTAAATTAACACTAGTTGCAATTGTGATCCGTATTTTGGATAAAATTTATGGCTATGGGCCATAAATTATTTTAATTTTATGGACATTAGTATGACTACATATTTTCCCATCATTTCTAGATCACAAATGCCAGAAATACGATTAAATGTGCATTTTTGGCTGTAGAAAATATTAAATTATGGCCATTATAACATATAAATATGAGTGATTTAAAAATTCATGGAGAAATTATTGTAGTAATATTCAGTGTCACTTATGGGTCTATTTTAACCATATTTTAAAGCCCATATCCAAATTAATTATGTCCAAAATATGCTCTAAATTTTTGACAGACCTATTTTAAAAATAAGATAAAAACTTTAGTTTGTTAATATTCTAATTTGCAATATATTTTACAAAGACTATCAAAATATTACAAAAGCTAGTGTATAAAACAAAAATAAAAATCAATGAAAAGTATTGAAATCATTTCTAACTCACTAGCTATAATTATGAAAAATTTGTTCGAAAAATTGACTATTATTTAAAGAAACAAACTTCTAGGAATCTTTTTTAATATTTTCAAATTGTTCAACTTTATAGCACCACAAAGGGGAACCATAAAATACTTTAAATAATCTGCTATTATTTAATTGTTAGATAATTATTTTACTATTAACAAGTTATAGATAAGAATATTATACAAAATTAATTCTGTTAATATTAACAACAATAGTAATTTTCATAATCACAAAAAAAATTTTAAATAAAAATTTCCAGCACAGTTTTCTATGCACTTTTAAATTCACTTTTGAACACAAATAAAAGTATTTTTCTAAATAACACTTCGATAATTAATTATCAGTTTATTATCAAACTACACTATATTCTTCACTGGATGGAGATTCATCACTCAATTGTAATTGTGAACTCCTGGAAGATCTCGATGAGGGATGATGCCTGTGATGATGCGGAAGAGGATGCTGTTGATTATGTTGTTGTAATAGTAGCTGTTGTTGTTGGTATTGTTGTTGTTGTTGATAGTGTAACTGCTGCTGTTGATGATATTGTTGCTGCTGCTCGTAATAAAGTTGTTGGTGAGAAAGTTGTTGTGGAGGATATGGTCCCAACCTTCTTGCTGGAGCTGGTGGATTTGAATTTGAAAGAGAAATAGAAGATGAATCGTCATCCTCTTCGCTACTGTACAGGGAGTATCTGTCATCTTGATCTTGTAGGAGTTGGCGGAATTCTTGTATTGATTCATTAAGTGACCATAGCTGCGATAGTAAGGAGAGATCTAATTGACGTAAACCAAACTGAAACAAAAAGCATAAAAAAATGTTAATCATTTAATAAAAATACTTTTATTAAGTTTTTGCAAAACTACTTCTTTATATATATTTTTAGGGAGTTTTATTAGTAATTAAAATACACTTTAATTTATTTAGTCAATGTTCATAATACTGACCATAAAGGCTTAAGGGGTAGATAGTTATTTTGATATAGAATAAATTGCATCAAATAATCTAAGGCAGTGCATAAAAATAAGTAAAAACGAAAGTTTGACCAGACTTAGTTCAAAATTTCAGAACAGTGACTAAATTTGGTCACAATCTGGCCAACTACTTTTTCATCATCAAAAATCTAACTGCTTTTTTAGTAATTTTAGAATTATGTTCTGAAACTGATTCAATTTGAAACCTCTTCCAAGCCATTTTAAAAACCATTTTTTAGGATTCGAATTTACAGCCAATTTGCAAAATTTATAAATGTATAAATTTATTGCAGACTAATATTTTTAGAGAATTTTTTTTAAGTAATAAAATTTTCCTAAATTATGAGAGATTAACAATATTTTTGTTCGGATATTTGGACATGTAGCAACTATAAAATGTGTGCATTCATGAATTTAAAATTAGCCTCTGTTTTGGAATGCCTTAAAATAATTTTGTAACATATAATATCCATATGAAAAGGAAATTGTATGAATAGAACATTACATTCTAAATAGAAAATGATCAATTTCCTTCATACATAAAATTTAAAAGATTGACCAATTACATAAAAGTATATTTACAAGATTCTCTTTCAAAACATAAAAAAATTTTTTTTTTTGCATGCATTTATATATATCAGACTTCTGTTTATAATCGCGGAACCCTTTATAATACACACAAACAAAATGCAAGGATATAATACCGTTCAACTCTTTTCTTATACATATATTTTCGCGTGGGAAAGGACGTGCATGCTATACAAACAATTTTTTTTTCTTCATATATAATATGGTATAAAAAAAAAATTTTACAAGTTACAAGTTGCATATATGGTAGTAAATAAAATAAAAAAAAAATTCAATTAATAAATATGCAAAATAATTTTTTACAATAAGTTTTTGCAGTATTAAAAAAGTATAATCAATGTCAAAAAGTTAAAGAAAAAGTTGTGTTTTTTTATTTTATACCAAAATGAAAAAGATATGTCAAATAATAATAATAGTAAGGATTTGTATTCAATACAACAAAGAGCGAGGAATAAAACGAGAATAAAATAAGTCTTTTTTTTTAAATTTAAAAAAATATTTATATAAACCAAGTTTCTGTCGTGTCCTGGCAGATCGGCCGGAAAACCTATAAAGGGTCACGCCTGGGTAAAACGTTCGCGTGGGAGCACCTTTTTTATTATTTTTAAACAGTTAAAATGTATTAGTAGTATACTATAAATATTTGTATACATCTCAGGTAGCTGAAATAAAACTATTATTTATACACAGAAGTACTTTCATGAAAAAAGATTGCAAAATTTAACTTTTGCATGTATTCGAATTTGTTTGGTATCAAAAGTAAACTGTATAATTATGATGCATGATTTCAAATAAAATTGATATTTTCTGTGTAAGTGTTAGTGATGATAGGAGATGAAAGTAGATATGTATTTTTTTTGCTCTTTTGTGTGAGAACCTTTATTTTTTAAAGATTTTAAATTAGAGATACATAAAATGTCGAATGCATATTGCAAGATTTTGTAATTTAACAAATAATAAATATAATTAATTAAAAAGCATGACGAATTAAAATAAAAAAGTTACTTTTATTTGATGTAATAATAAATAATATCATTTTTGATTATCAGATTGATATGCAAGAAAATTTCTGTGTATTTTGCAATTATAAAATGTGCGTAGATTTATTGCATATATGGAGCATTCTGGATTTTTGCACTTAATTGGGTTGCTCTGGAGACTGGGATAAGAAATTAGTTTGTTGGTTAATTTAGTAAGTTTAAAAGTAAAAGGCAAACAACCTTTTTGTCAAGAATCTAAAATAACCTCAGCAGGAGATAAATATTTATTTATGTAAAGGCAATTTAGAAATAGCATTCAAAAAATTAGGCCTTTTTCGAGAAAATTCGAGTTCCTGATTAATTTATTAGCAAAAAACGCAAACAAATTTTGAATACCTAACAATTTACTGTCAGTATTTATGAATGTTGCAGTATTTTAAAATTTTAAAATTTGATTCATAAATGTTCAAATTCTAATAATTAAGTAATTCAAAAAAGTACAAACAAAATTCAAGCAAAAAACTGTTATATAATAAAATAAATTTTTGCATTGTACGGATGATTAAATGATTAAATCGTATGGTAGTTTGCCGAATAGTTTGCATACTTTTTTAAAATTTTAATAAATTTATGGCCATAAACAGTTGCACAAAGTTTTGTGTACCTGCTTTAATTTTCAGCCAACTGCTTCAGAGAATTCCTATTTTTTTATAATATATTTTTACAGTCAAATTCGTCAAAAATAAAATTATTATCCATAAAATGCTCCATATATGCAAAAATCCATGGACATAAATTTTATTTATATCAAATGAAACGAATAAAATTATCACATAATATTACATTAAACAAAATCTAAAAGAGTAATGGTTAACTATATTTATTTAATTGATGATTACAGTTTATTACCATAATAATATAAGAAAAAAAAAATCAGGAAATAATATTATATAAATCAGCAGAAAAAAAAAAAAAAAAGAAAAAAAAAATTTATATAATTGATTTGCAATAAGTTCAATTATATATTATAAACTGATTATATGATAAAAAATTCTTTTGACACATAGAGTTAAAAAAATTGAAATCATATTAACTTTCACTCTATTAATAATATTAAAATCTATAAAAGGATAATAAATATTTCTTAACTAATAATAATTTATAAGATAATAATAATATTAAAATTTACAATCACCCACACTCACCACATATTCGTTATTATTATCATTATTATTAGCCTCAAGATAAAATACCGTTAAAAAGAGCCATTCAATTTGCTTGTATGTGTGTATTAACGATACCTCATCACCCTGACCTTAACTCAATTTTCATTATTGAAACGTTCATTTTATACTCTTTGGCACGCGTATGTATGAAGAAATTATAAACTCTCTTTTATAAGAAAAACTTTTTTTTTTTTATAGAATCGTGCCGAATCTCTCTATGTAAAGTCTCTATCTAACGGAAGATGCCGATCCTTGAAAGTACCATAGAGAGAAAGAAGATGCAATCCAGAAGCAACAGTTTTATATAAGAAATTTATTATATGATACCTTAAGGGGCTTTTTATTCAATACGAGTTTTTATTTTATTGACCTATTTTTTTACAAATCCAATTATTATTTCATTAGCTTCATTTTTTTACTCAATTCTAGCTTATATTTCATAACGAAGGGCTTGTAGTGGAATGAAAAAAAATTATTTCAAAAATTACTTAATTTATGAAGACTTTGTAACCCGATCCTAATTGCTCAATGTAAATTATAGACGAGGCGCCAGTCACGTCTCAATTCGCGACAAACTTTAATAAAATATTTTTTTTTTGCACGACAGAAAACTCGAAATATGTATGGTAAAAAGATATTCCGACAAAGATAGTGCCTAGAATCCGTGAGAACAAAAATATTATAGTCATTCTTTAATTTTGATATTTCTATACATCGGTTTATGTTATTTCGCATAAAAATCGTAGATATCTCGTGTTTCATAGTTTTGCTACCAAGAAAAAAAAGTGCATTTTTCAACGAAATCATTGCCACAATTTTAAAATTATTTTTCAAAGCAATATAATAACATAAAACATAAAAAGCACAATGATCCTAAGATGCGTAGAGCAATTACTCATAAACTTGAACGGTAGGCCCGAAGGGCAAAGGAGAATGATAACCATATAATTAAGGTCATTTAATATTGGAAAATAACAGAAATATCTTGAGCTCGAATGAACTAAATTACACTCGTATTTATGTGGTTACAGATTTATTTTATTGTAGCTGTTCTAGGAAGTAAAACATCAGAAATGATAATCTTCAACGCATTATTATTATAACAGTTTTAAGCCCAATACTTTGGTTTGAAAAACAGTAATCGATGGTATCGAAATAATTTGTTTTAATGTTTTTAGAAAAATTAATGTTAGAAAATTAATTTCTGGGGTTTTGGGTTTCCTGTTTGATAAAATCAATTCAAATTAAAAATAGTATATTTTTATCCTAGGCCATAAAAGTAAAGAATGCCCCAGATCGCATGCAAATACTGAGGCGAAGCCTAGGATGCCAGACTGTGATCTGGGGCATTCTTTTTTTTGACCAACGGTAGAATTTAATTTTTAAAAATCGTAACTCTGCCGGGAAATACGCGCTTTAAGCTGCTGATAAGAAAATTAAATTTTTAAGCAGTTTGCAAACTTTGTAGTCTTTTAAAATCCAATCCTATTTTTCTTAAAGAACCAGAAATAACTAAAGAAAAATTTTATTATTCCGAAAATTTGACATCAAAATCGTTTTCAGAGGGTTAAAAACATATAAATTTTCGTGTATATGTGATTTTAAAAAATTGTTTGTTAAACAACTTTTATAAACAATTGAATTTTGTTTAAACAATTGTTAAAAGTTGTTATTCCGAAAATTATTGTTTAAAAAATTAGTTGAATTTAGTGAATTCGGGTTATATATAGGTAAAAATAAAAAAAAAATTATTTTAGCTACAGTTAATTTTACAGCTTGATTTTTGACCAATTTTGCAATAATTTGATAATAACAAAAAATTTACCGCAAAATTCGCAAAACGGATCCCGCATTCTTGTTCAGTGGGTCGAAAAAAATAAATACCACCTATTTTTATCCTCGGAAAAAGAAATTTAATTTTTGGACGTGATTAGTATGGTTGGCGATTAGACTAAAATTGTTTACCAAATCTTTTAAAACTAAAACTTCCGTAGAACTTGTAAAAATTGTAAAATGTAAAAAATTAAGCACTACATCACCAAAAAATAAAAAAAAAATTTTAATATTTTCTCATTCTGATTACAAATCGGAGAAATTGAGTAAAAACGCTTTTTATAAAACAAGTACGTCATTATGAATAAAATATGGTATTACATACAAAAAAAAAGTAGTTTTAGATTTTTGGACGACAAAATTTTTGAAAAAAATCGGTTTTTTCTGGAAGTCTCAAAACGTGCTTAAATGCAAAGAAATAGAAAACCAAAATTTTACCTATCACAATGGTTACTCAATGAAAAACTGAGGTACCAAAAATAGTTTATTTGCAAAATTAGCAGATTAATAAAAATTAATACTAAAATAGTAAAGTTTAGAAAAAATCGAAAATTTTACTGTTTTTATGAACACAAATATATATTTTTTGTAAATTAGCAACAATCGTTTGATTTTTTTTTTTTTTTTAATTTACGACTTTGATTATTCACAAAAGTTTTTTAGACCAAAGCTTAATTGCAAGTTCATAAATCAATTACAAATTTTTTAAATTTATCACTCATTACAAACATGGCATAATTTATGCAGAAAATTTAAAAATTTGCAAAGCCTATAAACTGTACGAATACAATGAGTAAGGCTATGGAAACGATTAGTACAAATTGGGAATTTGAAGATTTTGAATCATCATATAATTATGAATACTAATTTAAATTTTAAAAAAATGATTATACGCAAAACAGGAAAAGTATATTAAAAGAAATAATAACAATTTGCATGAAATAATGGATTTTTGATAATTATTCCAACCTTCATATTTTAATTGTTTTGATATTCTGATGACATATAATTTTTTATAAGTTTGTCATTGACAATAATTAAAGACACAAGTCTAACATTAAATATCATCTATTAAGCAAAATAAGTTTTTGTAACATTCTTATTTAGGTCATTCACAAGAGACTCCAAATAAACTATAATTTTTAAACTAGAAATTTAAATTTGCCATTACGTATCCTAGAATAATCTATTCTTGTAACAAGCAAAAAAACCGATTCTTAGAATTTAATATGGCACGAATATGATATTATAAGCCTTTTTTTTCTAAAATCGTGTATATCCTTCTAAGTCATTAAGTATATTTTTAAAATGTTTAAAATATGTAATTATATCTCTAATAATAAACTATATTTATTTTATTATTTTATAATCAGCAATATATCTTAAATAGTTTTTAAAAAATAAGTACAAACAAATTTTTTTTTTTATTTTCTTTTCTTTAAATAATAATAAACAATAAAAAATTAAGTGAAATGACTCATAAATTCAGAGTCCTTGATGTTATATAAGATTATATTTATATTTTTATGACTTATAATTGGCTGTAATAATATTTTTCATTTACAAATTTAATGAGTTATTTATAACTTTTAAAATACATAATTAACATTTTTTTCAAAAAATCATTCTCAATATTTATGCATTATTATAATATCATAAATAATGGAACAATTTTTCAAAACGAATTTTACAATCGAATCTTATTTTGAAAGTTATCTACTTTTATTTATTTAATTTTTTTTTTCAATCCTAACCAAGAACAAAGTTCTTTCAAGGACTTGATTGTTTTTTACTATGCGAGCCTTGCGTGCAAGTTTTTAGAAGGATATTCAAGGTAAGTCTGTTTGATACGCTTTTCCATTAATTTGAGTTTCAGAATGTGATTGTCTCGAGAACTGTCAACACCTCGTAACATTACTCACCCTTATTTACCCTTGATTTTTCATGCAGGAAAATAGTATCTATAAAAATATTGTAAATAACCCTAAAGCTTATTTACAAAATTTTTCAAAAGATCAATCTTATATATAAACTTTAGAAGCCATTCCACTTGCGAGAAAATTTTTTTTCATTTACAGTATGTAAATGTCGCAGTAAATGTTAAGTAAAGGCTAACTTTTTGAATAAGCTTCAGTGTTGATTCATCCAAACAATAGCTATAGTTAAATATTATCGCTCCCAACCGATTCGCAACGCGTTTCGATAATTCAAATGTAAAAATATATCAATCAAATTATGCGCATAGAGATTTTTTTATTTGAAAAACAGATATATCGAAAAGGACAATTATAGGTTTCATTTTTGGTTTCTCATTACAAAAATAGTAGTTTCGCTCACGGAGAATTGGGAAAATAGCCTTAAATTAGCAAAATATTCTCCTTTTTAAGTTAAAATACCGCAATGAAATTTATCCTATTCTGTACACCTCTTAGGATGTTTTACTTTTGGGTCACTGCAATAATAATTTTGATAAAAAAATTCGGGTTTCTAAACGCGAAAAATTCTCAAAACACTTATAAATTAGTAAAAACACCCCCGTAGTATTTTGCAATTATTATTAATTTAAGGAAGTTTCGAAAAAGTTAAGCGTTCAGTTAAGTACCCCAAATTTATAATTAGAAATCCCAAAAACGTATAATAGGTTAAATTTATCAGCCACCCCTTTTCCGTATATTTTTTTTCAGTGTATCTATTTTCAACAAAAAAAACTGCCAAGCCATTATTTGACTGGAGTAAAATACAAGTAAAATACGTAAAATTTTTTCTCAACCCACCACCAGCTTGTTTGAATTTTATTGAGACTCCTCTAATAGTTTATATGCATTATTTATTCTAAAATACCTAATTTCAGAATTTTGATTACAATAAAGCGAAATTTCCCATAAAAATAATGAATACACCTTTTTCATTAAATTTCAAGCATTAAATGTTTATTAAATATGCATACTGATAGATAACTGATAAGCTCATAACAGGTTCTCTTACTAAAAACTAATTTTATAATATTATTAATTTTGTAACGGTTGTATTGTTTGCTTGTTATTATTATTATATAACCATAAAAATAAACTGATATCTCTTTTTATTTTCATAATAAATATGATAAATAAAATAGTATTTTAAGATTTGAAATTTTCCGCGCTATTATTATATATTTTAAAAATTATTAAATGCATTATTATATTTCCAATAAAATACTTTCTATTGTATTTATTTTTTAAGAAAATAAATAAATTCGTTACAAGTTGTACCATTGTTTTGGAAAATTCATAAATTATAAAAGTAAACTATTTTTTTTTTCTTAGAAAAAAAAAAAAACTAAATGTTTAAATTTACCAATTACACGTGTAGTAGAAAATATGATTTATATTTATGTAATGTGTATGTTTAATTTTATAGCAAAAAGTAAAATTATAAAATAAATTTTTGCTTTCTCTATACCTATTTGGTAAATTTTTTAGTAGATATGCATTTTTTAAGCAAGGTTTTTTATTTTTATTTCTTTAAACATTTTTTTAACTACTTTAAGTGAAATGTACGAACTGATCTCTCTAATGTGCAAAAAAAATTAACTAACAAGGATAGACTGGAACAATTTGATCACCAAATTACAATCTATAGTTATGGATGACTGTAATATGTTGAAGAAACACCCAAGATGCCCTCCATTTATTCTAACGCACCTTCTGGAGCTAGAAACGCAGTGCTCAATTATAACAATGTTATAAAATAAGGTTTTTTGGTAATTTTTCAAAAATCTCTGTCATCTTGCAATTCAACCAAAATAAGTACTTCCGGTTGGTCTCATTTTTTTCGTATAAATGCTACTTATCTATTCCCATTTACCGTAATTTTTTATTACCGATTCTTTCATTGCTACAGTCAATAAATAAAATGCACATTTTTGGCCAGAAATGACCAATATTTAAATTGATACCAAAATTGCATTTTTTAAAAAAAATAGGTCTTTAGTTTTCAAAAATTTTATATAAGCTCCAAGTTTCCAAAACTTCTTTACTCGTTCCTTTTTGATCATTTGTTCAGCAGATATGAGAATTTAAAGACTTAGTCTTAATTTAAGGCTATTTAAATAAAAATCATATTTTGTCCAAATCAAAATCAACGAGTAGAGAATTTTCGAGAGAATTTTTGGAAACTTGGAACTTTTACAATTTAGTTAATTTTTACAAAGCAGCATACTATAGTATATCGTTAAAAAATAAATAAAATAAATGAAACTTATAAAACTCATTTTCATAAAAAATTACATTTTTAGCAGAAATTTAAAAATTGATAGTTTTTGATTAAAATTTTATTTAAGCTTTTAAAGCTTCAAAAAAACTGATATTTGGCCAAAAAGCGTATTTGGCATGAAAATCAATTCTTGATTTTAGTAATTAAAAAATAGTTTTTTAAGATTTTTAGCAGGTTTAAGTTAAAAAAATTGCTTGCCAGCAAGAGCTGCAAAAGTTCCCTATCTACTTCGTTATTTAATTAAATTTTTAACTTTAAAATTGACCAGTCCATATAAAAAAAAAAAAACTTTGAAAATGACAAGAATAGAAAATAAAAAAAGTCATTAATATAATTAAATGTAAGTAAACAATAAGGAAACCCATAAATATATCATTATTAAAGATAGCAAGAAGAAAAATAACATTGTCCAATAACATTAAAATGTGTAATTTCTTGTGTTATAGAAAAGACACGTGTGGACACATGTACACAAAGAACTCGTATTAAAAATAAAATGTATAAGAGAACTTTCCACTTTAATAAAGTAATGTACTATATTTACAGCATTGCGGGAGTGTGACAGACATTTTACAAAAAATAAAAATAAAATTACACTCTCTTGCAATATAGATTATCAGTGCAAGGACTTTTATACGTGAGAATGATCTATAACACGGATCAAAAGCGGAAAAGATAGAAAATTATTATTTTTTTTAATTTAAAATTTTTACGTGTAAACTGACGTTTCATATATTAAATTTTAAAAAATAATAAAAAATTACATAAAAAATAAAAGAATTTATTATTGATGAAAGAGAAAAAGAGAGACTTTTTATATGTAATTACAATTTAGTTAATTTTTACAAGGCAGCATACTATAGTAGCTATATCGTTAAAAAATAAATAAAATAAATGCAACGTCGTTTTAAAGACCGGATCCTCGCTTTATGCTTCTTTATATTATACTGTGTAGCCTGTTTTTATATTGCATATATTTAATACAACTCAAATGTCATAAAACAAAATATTTGAATTCTATCTTTTTTTGTTTATTGTCATTTTTTTAGCCATAGAAATTTCGGAGATAATTGGGTAAATTGTAAAATTTAAGTAGGTACCCCAAAAAAATTATTTGGATTTTATGGACTGAACGAGATTCTTTGCTAAATGTGAGTACTAATTTTTGAAATTATAGGTAATTCAGTAAATACTTCTTACTTAAAATTAAAAAATTTTATTTTAAAATAAATTATGTTGTAGTTTTAATTATCTGAAGAGGTTGGTAAAATATGAACGAAACGTCACGCTCAAATAATATAAAAGATCGATATAATGAAATTATTTCACTTTTGTAAATCACGTTTGAAATTCAATTTACCTTGAAATTAGCAGCTGTAAAAATAGTATATTTACTATTGGTATTAAGAACGTAAAAGTTTTATGTTATTTTAAATTTTTTATAAAAAATAATAAAATGTGGGGTAATGGATTTAGTTATGACCGCTTAATGATATTTTTTTAAACATCAAAATATTAATATTCAGCTAAAACATTGATTAATTGTTATTTTTAAAATAAATAATGTTGACCATGAAAACCAAGAAACATAAGTTTTTTTTATTTTAAATAAATAAAAATTATATTTAATTTATTGATCTTAAAAGCAATTGAAAAATATTAAATTTTATGTTAATTTGCTGTTTTTGAAATTAATATAAAAAATGACTTTTTAAATGTTAAACTTTATTAAAATAATTTTGCTTATTTTATAAAAAAAAAATGTCAAACTATTATTCTTACGAATAAATTAGGTATGTTTTCAGCCAAGGAAGCAAAAAAAAATAATGTCTCAGATCGCACGTTAATTAACATCCAAGACCATGCCAAGGATGGTAAACTGCGATCTGGAACATATCTATTTTACTCCCGAAGATAAAATGCAATTTTTCTTTCTCAGTCGCAACTATCAGACCAAAATAATTTTTGCTGAAAGTGCAACTAAAAAACTTGTAACCAGTTTGTGTAAGTGCAACCTATAACTGTATGAAACATGTTTACTTACAGCTGAGGGCTAGGTATAATACACAAAAGTTATGCAACATTACAATACAATTTGCTATTTTTATAATTTGTAATTATCACCTTTACTACATTTTAAGATTCTAAAACCAGATTTTTCTGATTCTCTAAACCCTGATTATTCTAAGTCCCTAAAACGAAAATATTCTAAGTCTAATTTGATCGTTCCCCTTAAGTCAGACTCATTTGACTTTCCTTCCCTGAATTTTTTTATCCCAGGGTATCTCTCCCTATAAACATCGTTCTTTCAAAAATTTTTAGTTTTCTATTGGTGCAGTTCTTGATTTTTGATAGTCAATGTTGCATAAGCTAATATAAATGCACCTGAAATGCACGAAAATGCCTACCAAAAATTAAGAATTAAACTTAGAAATGTTTTGACTTGACTTTTTAATTTTAGGGCCCAGTTGGCTGGAATCTTATAATTTTTCATTTTTATTGACCAGTATTAAGTAGAGATGCTGCAGTAACATTATTCAGTCTCGTATCCAGCTTTGGTAAATAAAAAAAAAAAATTTAAATATGATTAGAAAAAATTTTAAATTTAGATTCATTTATAAAACAAAATTTTGAGTTTGTCATTAAAAAATATAGCGCATATTCCCCAATTTTTCTTGTTGGGTGAAGTCATTCCTCAGTATAAACAACCTCAATAATTAAATAGTTTTATAAAATAAACCAATGGGAATGTACACAAACTATTTATATGTAAATAACACAGGCGACAGATAATTGCATTTCACTGACAATCAATACATATAATTATTTAGGAAATAAAATAAAAAACCTGATATACGTGGATAAAACGTTTAATTTCATACATACTATAATCATTTATTTTAAAATCTTTCGCAAAAAAAAAAAAATTCTAATAAATATTGCTAGATACTTATTTATCGATATTTCAATTTAAAATATACATCAACTGATATTATCTACGAACATAATGTTACTTTGCGTTTTCATTCAAAGTTAAATAAACAAGACATGTAAGCTTTATAATAATTAAAATTATTTCAAACTATATAAATTGCGAAATAATGACATTAAAGTAAATTAACTAAATCAGGATTTGATCAGTTGTATAACTGTAAAGTTATGCATATAATGAACTTACTATTGACAATTTAATTTTCGTTCTATTAAAGTAAGATTTGCAATATACATTAATACGTTTTATTTAATGCATAAAAATTTTAAATAATGTACATCGATACACTTATATCTTTGTATTAAAATCTTATCATTAGATTGCAACTATGTCAAATCAGGTTTAGTACATATTTACGTTATTAATATATCTTTTGATTTCGCATATGAAAAAAAAATGTTTTTACGTTTAAAGAACATTTAATTGAGCTTTTGAGCAAAAATTTTTTTGAAAAAACATTGGTTGGGCCACTCGTTTTGTGCAAAAACGAATACATTTTTTTTTTGAAAAATGTGAATTTCGGGGGTTCCTCAAAAAATAAAAAAATATATCTTTGAACCAAAACTACGTTGATGGATACCAAATAGTTAGTAAATTCAAAAAATAAAAAATTAATAGTATTTTTATAATAGACTAAAATTTTACAAATTTAGATATTGGTCCCAGCAAAGCAAGTATTAACAAATTTTCTAAAATAGCATATTACTTTTATGTTCAAAAAATTTAAAATTATGCTTCAGGACCCTAAAGAAAAAAAAAATTTTTTTCTTGAAAAGTGGTAAAATGTTAAGTTTTCTAGCCTATAAGTAATATATGTTAATAGGTAGGAGAAATTAAGTAAAATCTAAAAAACCCAAAAAAGTGGTTTGGAGGTCTAATTTCAACAGGAATCAGTGAGTCTTTTGACAACTTTTCGGATGCTACCGAGGATGCTACTACTTATAGGCTAGGTTTTGGAGGTAAAGTATCATAATCCGAAAATAGACTTTACTATTGAAAAATTTGCAAAAAATAATCGAGAATTTTATATTTCATAAATTTACTAAAATTACATTTTTATCGGAAATTTACTAATTTTTTGCAAATATACTAATTTTTATTACTTATAAAATTTTTTGTCAAAAATTCTGTTCAGTTTTCAGACCCAGTTTTTCTAGTTCGAATTAGCATAAATTAATCATTCGTAAATTAAATTAATGATATCTTAATAAAATGGAATGTACAACTTTGTTGTAAGTAAATTTTATAATTGAGATTTTATAAATAAAAATTTGAAAAATGTAACTATAAAAATGTTTATCTATACTAAAACTGGATATACTTAATAACGATTTTTTATGATTATCTTATTTGTAAGAAATTTATAATTAGCTATAAAAGTTATGTGGCAAAAAAAAATAATAATAAAATTACCAACTCTACATTTAATTAGTAAGCATTCTGCAAAGAATTTTTTTCATAATTATGATGTAACATCGTGTAAAAATTTCTCACAATCATAAAACGTCATTTTTCATTAATTATGACAATGAGACAGAGAGCTAGGATAATAATTTTTGCAAATACCTAGCTTATTATAATTAATAAATTGAATTAAATTTTATGTTTTTTTGCAAGAAACACGTTGTTTATTAGTCTTTTAAGATTAATTTATGCATTTTCGCAAGGCGAAAAAATGAGTTTTATGTAAATCTCATGACACAATAATTAAAATTAGATACACCCAATTAATTCAGTCGTCTTATGAGTAAGAAAAAACAAAAAAAAAAAATTACCATTTCTCGTCTTAAAACCGCAAGCTGTGTGTCCAGTGTAGTTAATTGACGCGTAGGTGGTTTCGAACCTTGATTACTAGTCGAGGATGTCGAAGCCGCTGATGATCCAGATGCCGAAGAGGAATCATTAGAATTTTCTGTTTTACTAGTTGATCTTGCTGGAGGTTGTGGAGGCGGTGGTTCACCAGTTTCACTTTTTGTGCCGTTTAAATTAAATCCGCTAAGACTGCGAGGTAGTGGAGGTAACCCTTGCAATGACGACATTGCTATCCTTTCTAATATACTGAAATGCAAAGTAGTTTTGTAGTTTATTTATATATTTTTTTTATTTTTTTTGCATATAATACAATTTTTTAGGCTTTTTTGGTTTCTGCATTATTTAAGACACAAAAGATATATTATTTACACTTACACAGGCACACGCTTAAGTGATAAATGAAAACAATGGATTTTTTCTTTAACTCTTTTACATAATGAATTTTTTTTTTTAAGCTACTGCATAATAAATAAAAATAGTTTTGTATTATTTTAATCTTTATATGGTATAACATTTAAAAAGTTATATCGAATAAATAAAACGAATTGTTTATAACTCTCATTTCTGGCTCTCAATAGAAATTTATTGTATAAGACATTTTTTTTTTTTTCAACTATATTTTTCTTTTACTTTTATTATGCAATTTTTATTTAATGTAATATAGATATAGAAAATCTCATGAATATAATTTTATTTTTTGGATGTGTGAAATTTTAATTTATTAATAAAAAAAATTATTTTATTTATTATGATAGTTCGTTAACACCTTCTTTGTTTTAAATAATTTTTTTTTATTGCTCAAGTCTAATAAATAAATACAATAAATAATTTTTATTATTTAAATAATAATAATAATAATCGATTAACAATAGATGAAGAAAAAAAATTATTAAATTTATCTTAGTAATAAATCGAAAAGTAATAATTATGTGTTTTTTTTGTTATTTTTATTTAGAGGAAAGAAATTGGGATTGCAACAAAATTAAAGTTAATCAATCGAGTTATAGAATTTATTGTTCAATTCTTGAAAGTTTATTTTGGTAAGTTATTTTTATCAATAATTTGGAGCAGACTTTGTGCTAAAATGATTTTTTTCAATCATGAGAAGATCTGTTTTGGTAAAAGTATCCTTTTAAACATCTTACAAGTATTAGCAAGAAAATTATAAAATTAAGTAAGAAAAGATTTGAAGTTGCATAAAAAATAATTGTGAATCAATTTTACAATAACTATTGGCTCTTATGCATCGATTATGAAAAAAATTAATCTATTTTTTAAATGAAAAAATGCATTGGTCCGAGACGAATAGAAGTTATGCCATCGTTTCGATGAAAAAAAATTGTTTACATGCAATTTTATCTTATTTATCAACAAACATTTCCAAACCAAAATTTTAAAAATCATAAATTATGATTACCATTGTTTGTTGGAAGAAGAATTATTTTTATTTACGAATTTACCCCTTACCTCTGTTAGCTCTTTGGAGAAACTTATTTATAATTTTTTTCATAACCAATTTAAAATTACCGAAATAGATCGCTTTTATAAAAAACGCAAAGGATCTATAGAAAAAAGTATAATAGATAATACTAAGGTATTCATTAGATAATTGGGGGTTTGAGTAGCCTGGAAACTGGTTGTAAAGAAATCTGCATAGTGACTACTAATGAGGTGTATTTGGTTGGTAAACTAGAAGAATATATAAAAATATATCAACGAAGTTGCGTGCAAAGAATCTTTATGTAATCCCAGTTATTTCTCAGAAATTTATAAATTACTCATCCTTCTTCAATTACATTTTTATCAGATATGATAATTTAAAGTTGGGGTTCCAATTTAAAGTTTTTTTAAAAAAAAGTCAATTCTTATCACTATATCTTTGTATACAACCATATCTCAAAAACGACCAAGCAAAAGGGACAAGTAAAAAAGAATTGGAAACTTGGAGCTTATACAAAATTTTTGATACTTATAAAAACCTATTTTCTTTGAAAGTTGCAATTTTGACATCAGTTTTAAATTTGATTATTTTTGGCCAAAAATGAAGGTAACAGAATCGCAGATCAAAAATTACGATAAATGGGGATGGAAGATGATCCTCATAAAAAAAAATCAGATCACTAAAAAATATTTTGATCTATTTGCGACACTGAAGAATTATTTGTAGGTTATTTGAAAGACAGATCAAAAATTCCCATCTTATAAAATAAAGCTCATCCATAAATATAGGTTATAATTTGGTGTTTAAATGTAATGGTCGCTGTATGGGAGTTATTGATATTGTTTTTGAAAAAAATTATTCATCGAACTGTCCGTAAGGTCAGGACCGTTCGTGCACATTCATCCTGCATTAATAAAAATAGGTGGTAATTATGTTTTTTGGACTCCTGAAACCAAATTTGGAGTTCATTTTCGGTTAACGTTGGCAGATTAATTGTTATTAACAAATTATTCCAAAATTGGATTAAGGGCTGAAGCCAAAATTTTCAAAGTTTTGAAAAGGGCCAAAAAAATTTTTTGTGTAATTTGACCTGCCAAATCCGAATTTTCTATTTTTTAAGTTAATAGATGAACTGTTCAAACAATATTTTATTGTTTATAAATTGTTAGAGCAATGAAATTCATATTATCATATGTTTTTCTGGTCAGCGGCCAGAAAGCACGTATTTCCCGGTCGCTGCGCGTCGAGCAAAGACGTGTTTTCTCGCCACTGATGCAGAAAAATCGTATACGACCCTGGGCCATAAAAAAAGAATGCCCCAAATCGCAGTTTACCATCCTCGGCTTCACTTTGGAAGGTAATTTACGTGCGATTGGGGCCATTCTTTATTTTTCTGGCCATGGGTCGTAACATACTATTTCAATCTGCTGAACACGAATCTCTGGTAAATTTTACCTAAAAAATTACCACTTACAAGTTATCCACAAATTATTACAATAATTAATCTGATGACTTCAAAAATAGAAAATTTGCAAAAAATTTGGATTTGGCATTTTGTACCTTTTCAAAATGTTGAAAATTATGGACTTCGAGTTTAAAACTATGGCCAATTTTGCAATTATTTTAGGTAAAAATAAACCCCAGATTCCAGCCAGATTCTATTTCAGGAGACCAATAAACATAAATATGTACCACCCACTTTTATCCAGCACGAAGCATGTGCAGGAAAGGTCCTTATGGTTCAAATTATTATGTTAAAAATTTTTTTTAGGCGATTTAAGTTTTTAAATTATATTTTAAACTATGAAAAAATTAAAGTGACTCAGAACTTACTATCTTTAAAGGGTTTTTCAACTGATATTATGTAATGATATAATAGGTTGCATTATTTCGTGTTATATTTTGAGTAATGAATAATTGAGATAAAACTAGAATATTGGATGAATAATTTTTATTTTTGAAATCATGTAACCCCAAAAACTGATTCATAAATATTAATTTTTATTTGAACTGATTTACTTGTTTAGTTTTCATTCATAACTTTTTTTAGTTTTTTTAACCCAAACAGAATTTTTCATAGAATGAAAAAAAATTTTAATTCATTTAATTTTTAAAACTTTTTGTGCAAAATTTAAGCCTGATTAGTTCTATCTAAGCAAAAATTGAAAATTGGGACATGAAATTTCTAAAGTGGCGGCAATAAAATTAATTCAGCTTTTAGGATTTTTAAAAAGTATTTTTATTAAAAAATCACAGCCAATCTTTCAAAAATAATTCTATTACAAAATGGTTTACTATGTAAGGATCTCCGTTCAATATATTATGATCTCATGAAGTATAAGAATTTAATACTTAAATAATGTGTTGCATCTCTGTAACAACCAACAGCAAAAAATTAATAACTATTTTGAGTACCATTAATAATTTTATAAGAATTTCATCATATTAATCTTCATAAAATGTTAATTTTTGCATAACTTTTGTATAAACAAACTTTCATTAATGATTCGTCTAAAAAGTTATTTATGAATTTGTCAAATATTTCAATAACTAATAAAAATCAACGAAAGTACGATGACTGTACAAACTTTCTATATAAAATACAATAAAAATTTTATTTAAAAAAATTAACTATAAAGATTTATTTTTGTGTACGAAAGTTATAAATTACGTTTTAAAGAAATTATTTATTTAACAGACTGAACTGACTATGTAGTTATTTAAGGCTTCTGGGAACTATTACACATCTGAGTAAAATGTAGGTTTTAAATAATGAATAGAAGTAAGAGTTAGTAATATTTACTTTAAAAATATTTAAGATAAAATATCGAGAATTAGGTACTAAATAAAAGTTTTTTTATGATAAATTGTTGCAGACCAATGCATCTAGTTTAATTTAACATTTTGTGTCAATTAAGGAGGTTTATCCGTGGTTTACTACATTTTTGCAGGAATTACGATTACCGACATAAATTTTTTTTTTTAAGTTTATTTTGGAAGCTACTAATTGAAAAGAAACTATAAAAAACCATTAATAATCCAAGAATATTACCAAAAAAAGTCTCATAGTATTATAGAATTTAAAAAAACGTCACTAAAATAATGAGCTTTTTGGTTATGTTACATGTTTTTGTGTGTTTTTTATTAATTTTACGAAAATAAAGTCGATAAAGTATGTAAAACTAATTGGGAATGTAATCTTTAAGTAATTATTTATCAGATTTATTAAGTTTCATCGATCTGTGTCATTAGCACCCTACTTTTTATAAAGCCGAAACAAATTTTCCCATAAGCGCAATGTTAAAATACGACTTTTATTTTATTAATAAAAAATTAATTAAGTCGGTGACATAGGTAAAAATAAGTCGATTTTAGTTCAGAAATGTTTAAATTTTAATACTATTCACGTTTTATTACATTCTGTCATTATTTTTTTTAACGGATAAACCTCCTTAATTTTTGTGGTTTAAAAAAAAAAATAGATTTTGAAAAATTTTAATTTAACTATATATTTTTTTCATTTTATTCTAATTTCTGAAGTCTCATCGTTATAAAAATTTTAAACTTTATGATTGAATAATTTTTTGAAATTTTAAGCCCAAATAATTTCAAATCAAGTTTTATTAAGATATGTTAATTTATCTGTACCTGACTACTACAAAATCATAAATATTCTATGATCTCAAAATGACCCAAAAAAAAAAAATAAAAATAAGTTGACATTAGAATAAATGCAGACATTTCCCACGTTGTGAATTAATAAATTTTAGATACAGACCTAAAATTTTTAAAAATATTTATGATATGATATGAAATATGAAAAAAAAAATAACGACATAAATGAGTGAGAAAAACCTTGCGGGGTAACATTAGATGGACGTGAACATGATATCCATCATATTTCTATGATCATGAATAATAACCACAAAGTGTACGTATGAATATTTTTTCTAAAAGATGAAGTGAATTAAAAAATGAGATTTAAAAGTCTTAAAAAAGTATTAAACGTAATATGAAACACTTAGATTATTTCCTTATTATTCTTGATTGATAATGTAAATAAAAAAATATTTTATTATTTTTTATTAAAGTTTAATAGGCAAGAGCCAAGTAACGTTTTTTCTTTATAAAACTGTCTTTTGGTAAAAAAATCGCTCGGGGCCAAAAATATAATGAAAATAAAAATCCTTTTTATAAGATAACATTTTATGCTATAAAAAAAACCCTTTCCATAATAAAAATAAAAAAAAATTTCATTTCTTCCTCCTTCCATCTCTTTTACAATTTATAATATTATACTCGTCTTTGTACCTGGAAAAATCGAGGTCAACAAACTCCAGCTGGTTCTCCACCGTCTCTTTTAATACCTCCACCTTTTTTTCTTCTCTTCGATCATCCTCGTCATCTTTCGTTTCTTCCTGTTTTTCTTTATCCTGCACTTGGTTATTTTCATCGGCATTCGTATTGGCAAATCCGTTGATCCTTTCATTATCTTCGGCTGGCAAAGTTATTTTTGTCGAAGAGTATCTGATACCAGCTTCCAACCAATCTTGACGTTGTATATTGTTGTCATTTTCTTCGTCTATCACAACAACCGTTGCACCACCCAGCTTATCTTTTTTCTTATCGCTAATAATTTTGGCATTATTTTTACTATTTAAATTATTATTATTATTATGATTATGATTATGATTATTATTGCTATTTTGTAATTTAATATCACTTTTATTGTTTGAATCGACTATTTTCCTAGTACCATTAACTTGCGGTCTCGGTCCTTTGGGCACCTCCGGTGGTGGCTCGCTCGGTCTTTGATTAACGACATTATTTTTAACGACCGAATCATAGACGGTCGTACGACCAGTTGAATTATTTTTCCCGATTAAATTATTTTGCTTCCATGGCTTAGCATTGCTCGGTGGTGGCGGTGCTTGACGAGTTGGGCATGGTGGACGTACTTTTGGCCTTTTTATCACTGCATCCGTTGTTATCTGTTTATTTGGTCTCGGGGGTACTGGAGGTGGATGACCATTACGTTGCGATGCTGCCAACTGCATGCTATTCAATTTTTACATACTACACTTTTTTTATTCAAATTAGTTATTTTTTGATTAACATCTTCAAAGTCTTTGGTTCTAATAATCACTTATTTTTATCTCTAGAAATCGGTCCAAAATTTTTAGTGCACAACGGTCATACGATGAGAATCTAAATTTTTTTACATTTCCCCCCCTTTTTTCCAAATAAATGTTTATTTTATTTATTTATTCATTCATTTTATTTATTCATTTTATAAAATAAAACTTGGTTAATTGAGATTTTCTAAAGATTTTTTCAAAAAAAATTAACAATATTTTTTTTGGGCTCTTTTTATTTTGTATGCACGACGAGCTAACTAATTCTATACTTTGTTATAGCGTAATGTGCAGAACAATTGAAATTTAAAATGTAAAAATTTTACAACAGAAAGTACAATAAATCTTAAAAAAAAAAAAAAATTAAGGTTAAAAAACATTTTATTTAAATCTTATGCATTAAGGTTTATTACAATTTTCTATAAAAAAAAAAAGGTGATTTAATTATATTTTTTAGACCATTTTAACTCCGGAAATTAATTTCCTATATTATAACACCATCGAGCGAAGATTCTTTTTTTTTTGCTTCAGTAATCATGTAATTTTGTATCATTTAAAAAAAAGCCACGCGATCTTCTGTAGTACTTAAAAAAAATAACACGTGACTTTAGTAGTTTATTATTAGCACAGAAAATAAAATGAAATTAAAAAAAAAAAATTGTACAAGGGAACCGGTTATGTCGCTTTTATGCTATAAAAAAAAGAGTGTGTTTTGCTTTCTTTAAAGAGTTATTTAAGAGAAAATGTTTTAGAAAAAAAAAGTCAGCCAGGCAATTGAAGAAGAAATTAAATATAGTTAGTTTGAGAGAAGCGGTAGTTTTTCTTATTTTTTTAATATAAAATTACGTCAAAAATGCATCATCCTTGAAGCTATAAATTAAGTTCTTAGACTGTCGTTTAAAAAATTTTTTTATATTTTTCTATACTACTTTATTTACTGATAACGAAAATTTTTTCTGATAAAAAATTGATTATTTATTTTAAAAAACCGATAAGTATTTTTCAATTTTAAAATCTCAGTTAACCTGTTTTATTTTATAAAGGAATATATTTCTTGGCAAAAAATTTTTGCCAATATAAATTACAAACACGTACTACACACTGGCAAAATTTTTGAATATTATTTTAAAACACTTTTTTATTTTCACATGAATTTCGTACCACTAAAAATTATTTTTCAAAAAAAAACAATACACAGCACTGTGTTTATCGTTCCATAACGCGTTGTCACTTAAAAGTAATCAACAAAAAAAAATGCACCAAAAAAAAAAACAAAAAATTCCACGTGTTCCTTTTTATAAGTTCACTCCTTTAACGCTGCAAATCGCATACTGACGATATTTCACGGTCTATGGCCCGTAATACAAAACTCCTACTACTATAAAAATCTTATAAATATTGCGCGTTCCTTCACTTTTTTTAATATACCAGTTTTTTTAAAAGTATTTTTCTCTTTCTCTTTCGCTCGTACACAGAAAGATAAATTATTTATTATCAAAAGAAATATATTATTTTATTAGTTCTTGTTTTTATTTTTTTATTTTTTGTTGATAAATGATAATGATGATGATTATGATGATGATGATATAATGACTCTGTTGATAATGACTGTAATGACTGATGATGCTTGTTTTTATATTACTGTTTTTCCCATTGTTCTCAGATTTTTTTTTAATTTTATTCTCCAAAATCTGTTAACCGATTTTAATTAATTAAAAATTTGAAATTAAAAATTATTTTTGTGTTTTTTTTATTTTAGTGTAATTTTTTAGTATTTCTGTAGTACAAAAGCTAATATTGTGGTTTTTTATCTTGTTTAACAACGTGTTAAAAAGGAAAAAAAATCTTTTTTCTATTGAAATATCAATTTAAAACAATTTATCAATGAATTTAATTTTCAATTGTTCAAAAGAATTCTTTTTTTTTGTTAAAATTTATATTTAATTGTATTTTAAATTTATGTAAATCGTTGTGCAAAAAAAATATAATTAAATTGTTTTTATTTTAAATTTTATGCTTATTCCTTTATTTTGTTTTAGCAATAATAATAAATTTTTAAGAAATAACTTTTTAAATATTTCAATGTCATTTTTTTTTGCAACTGTATTTTAAAACAGATTTTGTTCAAATATTATACTAAATTTTTATTAATTTAGTTCACGGTTCTGTAAATATTAGCTTAAGCTTAAAATCTTTAATTATTTGCCTTTAATAAATAATTACAAGAATTAAAGATAACAAGTTTTATCAATGAATCAAGTAAGCTAATTTTTATCTTATTACTAGAACACGAAGAAAAAATTTCTGTTTAGAAACCATGAATTGCAGAAATATGAGTAGAAGATAATCTCATGCATATTTAAATTTATTTAAAATAGAGCTCTTGTGAAAATTTCTAACGAGACTCAGGTTGACTTTCATGTATATTTAATGTGAATGCTGCATTATCAATGCCTATCACTTTTTAAAACTACTCAACGTAATGTTTTTTTCAAAATATTTTTCAATTCCTTCACAGATAACAAACTTTTCACCGGTTTGATTGTTCTATAGAATAAAAAATTATTGTTACTTAATTTTCTCAAATAAACATTAAGAAAAAAAAAATGCAAATTTTAAAAATAAAAATTCTGTTAAGAAATCTTTGAGTATGTATTTTTCTTTCAATGGAATGTAAAAATGCAATAGTGCTGTTATTTTGAGTTTCAATAAACAAAAACGTTCGTACAATCAGAGGGATATGCTATTGATGCGAAGCTTGGGAAAATATTATGGAAAGTACAAGATTCCAATGAAGCTGCAAGTCAAATTTTACCATTTTATATTTTACTAAAATTCTTTGAATGATTTAACTTATGAATTATTTACATTCTATATGAAGCATTTAAGAATTTTAGCAGTTAGAGGATTTGGGTTTACGGCTCCCTTCCTGCGAGCCTTCCTGCATTAGTAATTTCCTTTTGTAGATATAAAATTTTATAATGTTGTTACATAAAATAACAATTAATGAACAGGCTAATAAACGACTACGAATACAAAAAACAGATTTTAAACAAAATGATTAGCAGGTACACTGGACAAAATTTTATTCAAGAGTCAGAAAAAATGCTGCGACAATGAGACATACGAATGCGTGTTCTCAAAATCAAACTTCAGGGCACTGAGGGGGGCTTTTTCCTGCATTATGAATACATAATTTTAAAATATCATAATTTATTGTATTTTAACGCATGTATCATTCAAAAAATTGTATGTACTTTCGATAAAGTAGTAGTTTATTTTGTTATTATATGGGTTTATTACAAGACTGGACCAAGAGGATGACATCATCGTAGACGATGTCCCGGACTTTACGCAAGAAGAGTTGTTCGCTGCCGTGGAGTCTCTCAGAAATAAGAAAACTCCCGGCCCAGACGGCATACCAGCCGAGATTATAAAAATAGCTGCACAAAAGTGCCCGTCATTGATGCTAAGGATGTACAACACATGCATCCGAACAGGAGTCTTTAGCAAGCGATGGAAAAAGGCAATACTGGTCCTTATCAGCAAAGGAAATGGTGATCTCACACCCCCGTCCTACTGGCGACAACGAGGACTTTTTGATACAGCAGGAAAAAGCTTCGAAAAGATGCTGCAACGTATTTTAAATGCAGTAGAAGCAGCAGGAGGTTTGTTTCCTGGGCAATATGGCTTTAGACGGGGGAGGTCTACGATTGGGGCAGTGAAGGAGGCTGTTGACGCGATAATCAGGGACCAAATGGGTAATTACTCTCGTAAAATTACTCTTTTGGTTACCTTTGATGTCAAGAATGCATTTAATTCGGTAAAGTGGACAAAGTTAACTAAGTGACTTTGCAGTACCCAAATACTTGATGCGGGTAATGAAGAGATACCTAAGTAACCGAGTACTCTTGTACGAGACTCTCCAAGGAAAAATAAACAGGAAAGTGACAGCAGGTGCAACTCAAGGTTCGGTACTGGGACCTGTCATGGAACATTTCTTATTATGGTATCCTGAGGCTGGAGCTAGCGGATGGCTGCTTTATGATAGGCTATGCAGATGATATTGCTCTCGTGATCATAGCAAGGAACGTGCAACAGGCTCAGAACCGCTTGAGCGTCTGCATGTTAAATACAATGGATGGATGGAAGAGCATGGATTAAGTCTTGCAGCTGCTAAGACAGAGATCGTGATGTTTACAAGGATGAAAATCCATACCGTCATTCCAATACAAGTCGACGAGGTTACAGTCATAGAGAAGAAAAGGTTCGTTAAGTATCTGGGGATAATTCTGGACAGGAAGCTGAACTACTGGGAGCACATCTCTCAAAGGTTCAAGAAGGCAGGTACCACGACACTGGCCCTGAGCAGGCTGATATCGAATATGAACAGTCCAAAATCCAGTAAGAGGAATCTACTAATCTCCGTAATTCACTCTATCTTATTATACGGAGCAAAAATTTTGGGGGAGGCGCTAGACAAGGTACTCTGACGGTTTCTTGCGCGTACAGGACTATCTCGGAAGCGGCAGTTCTTGAAAGTTTCATAAAAGAAGTCGCGCCTTGGATCCAGAGAGAACACGGGGAAGTAAACTATTTCCTAACCCATTTCCTCATTGGTAACGGGGTTTTTCAGTCTTATCTCTTCAGAATGAGTGTGTTCTGTCCCGACGAACAAGACGACGCGTGTCACACGTTTTTTGAGTGTGACTGCTGGACGTCTAGAAGGTTCCTTCAGCTGGAGGCAGAGATGGGTGAAATCACGACCGATAACATTGTTGAAAAATTGCTCCAAAACGAGGAATCATGGAGCGCTGTGGCAAAGTACGTGGAAGAAATTTTGCGAACTTAAAAGCTATTGATGACACCCTAACTAGGATCCGTGTGTAGGAGCGGTCGAGATACACGGTTCTTGAACGCGGCACTTATTGGGGCACAATGAAGGACGTACAAGGATATTTATTTATTTACTTATTTATATACTTATTTACTTATTTATATGTTTATTTGTTAATAATTATCTATCTAGTTGGCGACATGGTGAAATAACAAGAAGGAGAAAGAAGGGATCACCAGGATAAAAAGATGAATGGAAGAAAGGATCTTCAACCAAAGAAGATACACGGCCTTAAGTCAACCCGGTGTAATGTGATAAACGGTTCCGGGCTGACTTGTATTATGCAGGGGGTGAGTTTAGTCGGTAGCGTGCCGGCAAGAGTCAAATTATATGCTGTCATGTAGTCTGACATAATTTGGGTGCCGGGCCCATCTATACGTAACGCATTCTCACCTATAATATGTGTTCGGTTATACAGTTTTCGGAGTCATAGCTCTGTAAAACCACCCAACCTTACACATGCCATCCCTGCTCGCATGCAAAACGAAAATTTATATTCATTTATTACAAAGGACCAAAAAAAATTTTTTGTTCTTGAAACTTGATTATGATTTCCAACGGTTTTTGGATGCGCTAAAAACGACTCTGAAGTCTAAATTTACCGATCATTTAATATCCCCCCTACATCTCCCCAACTACCCTTTCTACCTTTTCTGAATGTAAAAATTAATCTTTTCTGGTCTATGGCGAGAAAAATGTTATACGACCCTTGTCCATAAATAAAGAATGCCCCAAATCGCAGTTTACCATCCTCGGCTTCGCCTTCGCTATTCTATAAAGTAAATATAATTTTGCAATTTTCTAGTATATTGATGAGATAAGACTCACAATAAAAAAAATTACAACCAGTTTGTAAACTCACAATCAATGAACATGAAACATGTTTAAATTTATATTTTGAATTTTGAAGCTTTTCTAATTTTCAAAAAAAAATTTTCTAGCTCCTAAAATCCTTATTATTTTATATCCCTTTATTGAATCCATTCTAAGTCCCTAAACCCGGATTATGTTAAGTCCCTAAATCGAAATTATTTAACCCCCTTCTCCCTAATATGGCACATTTTCCCACCCCCAATGTTAAGCTTGAAGTAATCACCGCTGTCTATAAACATGTTCCATGTTAAAAAAATGTTGTCAATTTAATGGGTCTCCCAATTCACCCCAATGCTCTATAATTCTCCCCAAGGGGGTTTTATTTGTTTTTTTTAAATTTTATTTTACCTGAGTATTTTGTTATTCTGAAACTCAGTTTTAGGATAAAAGTTGATTTTCACTATTTTATATGTCACTTAATTACCCCCAATACTCCCAAGGTGGTAATAAATAACTTCAAAGGGTTCCTAGATTCTCTTATTATAAAATTTACAATATCATTTTTTTTCGGCATCGCAATATATTTTCCAATTCATCAAAATTTTATGAATTTTATAATAAAAGAGTCTAGGACCCCCTTGGGGTGACTTATGGGGCCGAATTAATTAGGGGACCCACAAAGAAATCATAATCACTTTTTTCGTCTTTCAAAATTTAACTTATAAAAGCAATTGCAAAATTTTATAAATTTTATAATAAGAATTGGTGAATTGGGGGACCCATGTATAATAGTCTAAATAATTTTTTATCGTCTTTCTGAGTTTAAGCTCATGAATATACTAGAAGAACTCAAAATTTTGTTTATTTTATGCAAAGATGAATTTTTACAATTTAGGAAGGGGGCAAAGTGGAGTGGGAGGAGATGTATGGGGGAATATTAAATTATCGGTTAATTTAGACTTCTGATTCGTTTTTATATCAGATTTCAAGAACAAAAACTTTTTTTGTGGACCTGTGTATATTTTTATACAATTTTTTTGGTTATTTTCCATGGTGACAATCGCCCAGAATGGCTACTGTTAAGGGGACAAGACTACCACTTAAAAAATTGGCTCTTCGAGTCTGATAAAGAGCTAATTTAAAATGTCACTTGTTATTTAGGGTGCTTAAACTAATTTTATTAACTTTTTGGTTCATAAGAATGTTTTGAAACTACATGTATGAGCTTTTTCTATTGCTTGAAACAATAATATAAAAATAAATGAAATCTACAATATGGTTCCAAACTAAATTTTAATCGAAACAGGTAAAATACTCGTACCAGTACATGAGCGATCACCAGTACTCGATTGTTTTGTACTGGTACGAGTATTTTAGTTTCTTTCAGAGATTTCCTTTTCTCGAATTTCTGTCAAATTTTTAGATATGATAAAAATAAATAAATGTTAAAATATTTGAACAAAATCTGTGATTTATAATCTTTAATTTAATTTGTGTAATTATTAAGTACATAATCATGTGTGAAATTGTTTCGTTATCTTTAATTATTCTAATCCCTCTGGCAATTTTAGCCATATTTTAGCTAATTAGCAATAATTTTAATTATAAACAAATTAACAAAATGCAGGTGATTTATATATATACAGCAGGTTACATAATGAATAAATGTGTCCATGCTTACAGTACACCACTTAATTTGAATATAAAAATATTTTTTATAGGTTTACATGCTAAAAATTTTGTTGGAATTTTTAAAACTAAAAAACAAATATTTCATGCTTAAACATATACAGAATTATAAATAGAGTGTATTTAGTGAAAAAATATTTTCTCTCAGATTTTAAAATATATAATGTGTGTCCTTTGTTCTAACTCCATAAGTCTATAAATATATGTACTAATGGTGTACTCATTTTCTTATAACATGACCCTTTCAACATGAAATCCTCGTTTTCATCTCTCTCACCCACGCTGGTTCTTTAACTTTTAAATGCACTTTATTTTTTTATTTTAACAATAACAATATAAATAAATAACGGATTTAATATTTTTTTTCGTATTTATCTGAAATAGTCTCATTGACTTAGGCGAAATAATAATAAAAGTATTTAAAAATTCGTATTATGCAAATTGGCTATTTTTTGTAAGATAAACAAAGTTTTATTATTTTTATGAAGAAAAAAAAATTGATGCAATGATATAGAGGAATAGGTATATTCAACCATTAAGTCAGAGGACTTTATGAAACCACAAGATTACATTGAAGAAAAATAAAAGGACTTTAAAGTCATGTGATTTTAAAAGCAGGATATTCTTTATGCGACTATAATATCTTTCTTTTTACAGTCATTGCTCTTCTGTATATTTACGATATTTTTTTTTTTTTTTTTTTTTTTTTTTTTCATTTTATAATAATAATAAGTATAATGTATTTACACAGATGGTATGTACCTAGATGGATCAAGTATAAAAGATATATCGAGTTCACGAGTTGTCTCTTGATTTAACTTGCTTTTCCAAAGTACTTGTGTCTATTTATTCATTTAGTGGTCAAGATTACTCTCGAATGAATATGCAGAAAATATATTTCTATGTTGTAACATAGTATATTTATTTATATACATTTATACGAATATATGCATATGGAGGAATCTTTGAATTTTCAAGCAGTGATTTTTTTTTAATTTAGATGCTAGGTCTTTTAGATATTCAGTACCCAAAAAAAATTCAAAATTTTGGTAGATTTTTGACCTTAAGTATTTAGGAAATTATGCAATTTATCTCGCAATTTATTGTTATACAGAAAAATTTTATGTTTACATCTAGATTAACAAATTAGGAAATTATCCTCCATCGCAAATAGCATTAATTATTGCTAAAAAAGAAATTTTTGCCTTCTCATGTACACAATATTACTACAGTATAGTAATTTTACTTCAATTTAGTAATATTACTAAAAAACTAGTAAAATTACTATACTAAATTAAAAAAATAAATTAAAAACCTATTGATATTTCACTCAGACACCCACGTTAGAGCTGCTTTTCAACCAATTGGTTAGATATTCAACCAAGGCAGCTCATACCATAGCTACATAATCTTGCACAGACAAAATTACCTGGATTACCCAATATATAATGCATTTTTAGATTAAAATATTTTAGAAAAAAAAATTTGACCATCTTTCAGACTTTAATCTATTCTCTTTGTTGAATTTATTTTTAGAACTTATTTCATTTACAATAAATCGAGCAACAGATTATTCTATATTTAGATATTTGTATAAACTTTGTATTTTTATAGACTATATATAAAAATAAATTGTTGTAATAAATTTTGTTGAAATTGTGATTATTTTTATCGTAGAAAAGAAATTCATAATAAATTTCGTCTATTTTTTATATTAAGAATATTCATGTTTTTATTAATTTCTTTGCATGTTTTGTAAATTCTTTGAAGAAAGTTCTAAATATAAATATGTTTCTAATTTTTTAAAATCAAAAACAACATTGTATAGAAAGCTAAGGATTTTAAAACTGAATTTGTTCTTAATTTATAAAATAAGGTTAATACGATTACTGAGACATAATTGTTCATCTTTGGGTTTTTGGTGAAAAAAATAGGTTCCTTAAAAAATACATATTGTTAGCTATCTTGTACATAGGAATGTTTCCTTACTGTCGTAATATCTCAATTCTACCAGGGCTTGATTCCTAAAAATTGAAATTTCTTAATATATATTTTAAGTTTTTAACTGATTTTGATACTAATTTAGTAATTTGAATTTGAATTTGAATTTAATAATCGGAATTTTAGTAAAAATTAACAAACTTGTGCTTCACCTTGGGATTGCAATAGTATGATAATACAAATAGCTGTTTTTAGACATATTCTATTCTATTGGTTAATAAACCAAATGCTTAAATTTTTGAATAAAATTCTCGGATTTACCAACTTTTTAAAATTGTACTTTGATTTACTGACTACATTTATAGCCTTCACGTTAATTTACCAAAAGATTTGATTTTTTATAATTCTTTTGCAATATTGCACAAGCCAAATATTTTTAAAAATCATACGGAATCAGGTTCCTCAAGAATGAACTTTTTCCATTATTTATGTGGTACATTTGTGAATAAAAATTTAAATGTAATAACAAAAAATAATTGCACAAAAGTACATAATATAGTGTTAAAAAATAAATGTAAGTGTAAAATTTCTAATTTAAAAATATCATTTCATCCAATCTTGTATTTATGTAGACTGAATATAAAATACATGTAAATTGTAAATCAAACTTTTTATCTGCTGTTAAGATAAATTTAAATAATAATAATATTCAATTTATATTAAAATAGTAAATCAAGTTACATTTGTCTTATAATAAGCAAATTTTATTTAATATTTTTAACTAAATTGATATTTTTAGTATACGAACAATTTTCATAATTTTTCCATTAATATTATTCTTTTTAATAGCGTCATAAATGTAGTCCTCATCTATAAATTTGTATTCTTGAAATAAATATTTTACTATAGAGCAAAGCTCTGCATGCTCTGCTGGATCTATCAATATCAAGAAAATTTGCAGAAAAGTTATAAATAGATCTAGGACATAAGCAATTTTTAAGACTCCGTGAAACCTACTCTAGATTCCTTGTTATGGCCAAAATCAAAAAAAGGACGCAAAAAATCGAAATTTGAGCTAGAGGCATAAAATTTGATACACAGGCTCTAGTTAAATAAATAATAAGTCTCATAAAATTTCACAACTTTTGGCCAACACTTTAACCCATTAGTTCCCAAGCGGACCTGAGTTGTCGTTTGAAATTACGTCTATAAAGCTTGTTTAAAATTAAAATTTTTTTTAACCAAAAATGTTCCCCTACGCAAAAAGAGTTGCTCTTTCATATTTTTGGGTCAGATTAATGAAATTTTGGACTGGAAGTGAAATACAACCACTAAACAAGCTTTATAGACGTAATTCCAAACGACAACTCAGGTCCGCTTGGGAACTAATGGGTTAAGGGGGTTTCGCGTGATTTTGGGCGGTTTTAAGAATAAAAAGGGATATTTACGGAAAACGCAAATAAAAAAAATCAGTGAATGAGATTTTAGTAAAACTTCTTGGGCCTAAAATTCAAAATGTAACCTTTAATTTACGACCTTGCACATAACTTTCTAACATTGGGGAATTATTTATGGAGAAACAAACAATACCGCCGCTTACCCGCGCTTATTAAATATTTATTTTGGTGCGGTTTTGATGGCCTTAACTACATAGTTTTGCGAATTTTAATTGAAATTAAAATATTAATTCAATTTCTGTTTAATTACAATTCAAAAAACTATGTAGATTTGGCAATACACATTGTTCCAAAAAAATATTTATAAGCGCGGGTAAACGGCGGCAAGTGTTCGTGTCTCCATAACTAACCCCCCAAAAGTAAGAAAGTTATGCACAAGATCGCAAATTGAAAGTTAAACTTTGCATTTTAGGCTCAAGATATTTTATCAAAATCCCATTCACCAATTTTTTGTTATTTTCATTTTTCCGTAAAAATCCTTTTTTTAACCTTAAAACCCCCCAAAACCACCCGAACCCCCTTTAGGGTTGATCGAAAGTTGTGAAATTTTATGAGGGTTATTTTTTAGTTAACCCATTAGCGCCCAATCATGACATTCATGCCATTTGAATATTTTTTCATGAAAAAATTAATATTTTGGGCTAAAAATGTCACCTAGTAGGTAATTAGGGCTCGTCTTTTCATTTCTGAAGTCCATTTTTACGTACAACCCCTAGAAAATGTGCTATCATCCCCTAAATATGGGGTAAATTTTGAACATTTTTTAGTCGTTATATAAACTGATACTATGCACAAAAAAAAGATCTCTAGGTATTAAAAACACTAAATGGGACTATTAGAAATACAAAAAAAAATTTTTTTTACCGATTTAGCATATTTAACCCCTTTAATGGGGTAGGGGGTGTATTTTTAGCACAATATAAAAAACGAATATTTTGGGGTAAAATTATCATCTAGTAGGTATTTTTGCCCACTATTTTCATTTCTGAGGTCTGTTTTTGCGTACCACCCCTAAAAAATAAGATATAATCCCCTAAACATGGGGTAAATTTAAAATTATTTTTAGGGGATGATATCTTATTTTTTAGGGGTGGTACGCAAAAACAGACCTCAGAAATGAAAATAGTGGGCAAAAATACCTACTAGATGATAATTTTACCCCAAAATATTCGTTTTTTATATTGTGCTAAAAATACACCCCCTACCCCATTGAAGGGGTTAAATATGCTAAATAGGTAAAAAAAATTTTTTTTGTATTTCTAATAGTCCCATTTAGTGTTTTTAATACCTAGAGATCTTTTTTTGTGCATAGTATCAGTTTATATAACGACTAAAAAATGTTCAAAATTTACCCCATATTTAGGGGATTATAGCACATTTTCTAGGGGTTGTACGTAAAAATGGACTTCAGAAATGAAAAAAGGAGCCCTAATTACCTACTAGGTGACATTTTTAGCCCAAAATATTGATTTTTTCATGAAAAAATATTCAAATGGCATGAATGTCATGATTGGGCATTAATGGGTTAACAAGAGCTGCTGTGCCAAATTTCACGAATCTAGCTCAATTTTCAATTTTTGGCATCTTTTTTTGGATCTGTTTTTTGATACTTTCAAGTTTTTTGGTAAAAGATAAGACTTGGATCATTTAGTAGTAACAATTAAACAGAAAAAATAATTTTCTGGGAAAAACCAACAAACGAATGACCTAAAGATTTTCTTAGGGACAAACGAATGACCCAAAGATTTTGTTAGGGAGACTTAAAAAACAATACTTTTGAAAATTGCTCATATACTAGCATAAAATAAATAATTTTAGTGGGTGCGTATTTTACGTTACGTTATTGTATTTTTTTATTAAAAAAGATAAATGTTAAAAAATTTCAAAATCAATTTAATTTATATGTTTAGTTATAAAATAAAATAAGTAATTATAATTAACCACAGTAAAAAAAAGAAAAGTAAATTAATTTATAATATGACTAATGATAACAAAGTAAAATAAATAATAACGAGTTGAAAAAAATATTAGTTTTTCCTCGAACAAGAAATGATGTATAAGATTTCCGTTTTACTAAGAATAAAATAATTTGTTTTAATGATATAAGTAAGGTATTATAAAAAAAGAACAATGTAAATATATTTTTAAGCAATTAACTAATTTATGTAACTTGTATTACTCAAGTAATTAATTCGAGTCAAAGAAATTTTTAATAGAGAAAGTGTTATAGTTATTACACGAATATTGTAAATCAAGGGACTTTTAAAATATAATAATCTTGCATGTCGATCAAATTATATTGAAAATTTCTCAAGCTTTTATTTTAACTCAAAATCTGAATATTAACTACCGCAAGGCATGTCATATTATAATTTTGCAATAAAGAAATATTAGAACTTTTTCATGTTCTAATTTAACTATATAATGATAAATATTAAACAAAAAAACCGCAACAAATCTTTCTGACCTATGTCAAATGATCTCTTTGGTGATTTAGAGTATATAATTATTTATAATATTTTTTTTTTTTTTTACTGATTAGAATCAGTCCTATTGTTGTAAAAAAATTTATATTTTACATGAGAAAATGATAATAATTATATTTATATTCTGTATTTACAACGACATGAAAATTCATTGAATTTTTTAAAATTGCTTAAGAGATTTATTTGTACAAGAATTTTCAGATTATTATACATATTATTCTTTGTTGTTTTCAAGAACAACAAATTTTATCTTCAAGCTTTTCCTTTTCACCTAAATTATAATAATTTGGATATTTTATTTTTAAACAATTTTCATTTTTATGCTGTTTCTTTTCAAAGGAAAGAGAAAATGATAAGAAAAGTGTTGTATGAGAATTGAGTTGATTCGCCTAATTATTAGACCATTTAAATTGAATGTTACAATTGTTTGGAACACTCTAGAAAAAACTCTTGGTTTTCGGAGTAACTGATTCTAAAAATCGGAGTCTTAAACCTAGAAAACCATGAAACACCTTTCATATGAAATCCGTTTCTACACTGAAAATTATTCAGTTGCCCAAAATAGGAATTTGTCGGTTATATTTTGCCAAATTTTCTAAAATTTTTATCTGTTATTGATGTTACTTGGGTATCTGGACATTATGTTATTATATTATGTTATTTTATTACATTACGAATATTATATTCGTTTTTAATTGAAATTACTTCAACTCCCATAAGCAGAGAAAAAATTTTCTGTACACTTAGAAAAATAACTGCTATTTTATTAAAAAAGCAATTTGTTAAACATCAACGATTTCAAAGAGAATAAGTTTATGGTACAAATATATGTCAAAACGTTAAAATACTTATAAAAGATTTGCAACAAAAACTTTCTGCAAATGTTCAATTCACCAGTTTTGCGCTCGTTGAATCAACTTGTTTTGAGGATGTTTTCAGTGTCTACAATTAAACAATAAAAGCACAATAATGTGATGCAACAATGCATATACAAAGCAAGAGGGTGCATTGAAAAGTCAATTGTCAATTGCTTAATAAAAGAATATGGGTTCGAATTAACCCAAAAACAAAATTGCGTGAAAACGAATCCTAAAAAAAATATGGCGAATCGAATAGTAAAAAATAAAATTTTCCAAACATAAAAAATACATTAGACACCCACGAGCTAAAATCTAAATTACGATTCCCATTAAATCCATGTGAACCATTACAAACCACTTAATAATAAAGAATATTAAATTTGTATTAAGCAAATTTTTTTTACTATTATTATCAATATAAAATAAAATAAATGTAAGGATATATTAAATGTTTATCAAATTAATATAAAATTACATATAAAAAATTTCTCAACTTAAATTGTAATTTTATTTGATTTCTTGTAATAATCCTCTTTATTATAGTCATAACGTTAATCGAATTTTCAAATATTTCGTAAGAAAACTTGTATAAATGTAAGAAAAAAAAAATACTAAGACTTGCACTTTCTCACGTTTAATTTAGTGTTAATTTAAAGATTTATAAAAAAAAGTAATTGTAATTGATAGCCTATTTTTGTAAATAAAACTAAATCTTTTATTTATTTGACATTACAACATAAAAGAGCGTGATAAAAAACTGTATGAATAAGTTGTTCAGGGTCATAAAGAAAAATCATGAAAATCAAGTAGTATTTCGTAACGATGATTTTGTCAATTGTATATTATTGGTAATTTTTTCTCGCCTTTATTAGATATAATAAAAATAAAAGTTTAATTAAAGAAGGAGATCATTAAAACTGATGTCGTAATAAATGATCATGTTGTTTTATAAGATCTATAAGATAGATCATTTTACTCTCATAAGAGACTTTTGACAAAGAAGAGATAATGAGACAGATTTAATACTTTTAATCGTGATTCAATGTACATATTTTTATGATTTATTCTTTTTAAAATTATATTATTATAATATGTGTATCAATTAAAATGACATAATGTACTGAGTTTAACATTAATTTTATCTTTCTTTATTTATATGTTCAATTTTTTTTTAGTCTTAAAAATTTAATTGTATTCAAAGGTGTGTACACTCCAAAAACAGTTGATTTAATTGTTATAATAAAAATTGAGAATTGCGTAGGAGACATAAAAACTGTTATTATAAATAAATTTTTTAAAATATTCTTGCGTTTATTTATTTCTTTAGTTATTGAGTTTTCAAGAATTTGGTATCGTGTTACAATATTATTATCGAAAGGAAAATGCCTAATGATTTATAAATTATATAAAGTTAGCTGTTAAATGTAAAAATTCAGTTATAATTTAGAGATTTTTTTATTATTCCAGTCAAAATACCGTTTTACAGTAGGAGCTCCTGATTTTTTCTATGAAGAAAATAGTACATTATATGTTTTTTGGGTCACTGATTTCGAAAACTGTGATTTTTCTCGTCAAAAATACGTAAAATATCCTTCAATTAGCAAAAAAAAATCTATATAAGGGTGTTTTTGTAGTATTTACAAACCTTGAGGAGATATTATAAGCTACTATACGTATTTTGGGTGACTTATTACGAATTTGAGGTCTGGCATATCCGACATCAGTAGTACCTGCATAAATTAGCAAAAAAGATCCTAGGCCTGATGTAGATTCCTGTCTTGAAGACATTTTTTATCTTTTACTGAACATGAGTATAATATCTATTTTTACCGAAAATGGACCATTTACCCACAATATGAACTTTTAGGTTATGATATTTTTAATTAATTAAATCAAAAAATATTTATTTTAATTTATTTATTGATCCTTCTTTTTACAACTTATGTTTTAAGGGTTTTAAAAAATTTTTCTGGATTATTTATGTTTTTTGGGACACCAAAAATGAAATTAATAATAAAATTTATCCCTAAGTATTTTTTGCAAATTTAAGGATATTCCGTGCATTCTCGAGAAATGAAACCGTGATTTTTAGAATCAGTGGCCCAAGCCGTCCCAAGTTACCTTCACTAGCAAAAATCTCTTTATGGTTTAATACCCTTGAGGGGAATATACCTTTGAGGAGATATTATAAGGTGTTGTACGATTTTTGGCTAAATTTTTCTGACATCAATGTAAATATGATCATTTATATTGTGTTATTCAAAAATACAAAATAGTTTCACCATGGTTTGTATATATAAAGTGTGACTCATATTAAAATAAAATAATCAAAAACAAAAATCATGTACTATACTTAAATTAATTACATTCATAAGCTTTATAATTTTACTGTTGAGAAGGGTTCTGAGAATGCAAAACACGAAACAAGTTTTATGTGTTTAGGTAATTATAGGGTATAGTTTACTGTATCGTTCAATTTTATAAAAATTTATATAAGCAACCTACAATGGAGGAAATAAAACAATAAAATATATTGAAAATGAGAAACAAACAAGGTTTTTTTTTAATTTCCTATTTCATTTTTCTAAATTTTAGATTTTAAATTTCGAAACTTATAAATTTTTTTTTAGAAAAGTCCTTACCAATTCTTATAACAGTTTACAATATTTTAAGCAAGGCGACATCAATGTTAAATGCATCCAAAAATTTTAAATGGAGTATGTACGTATTTTTGGTTGCTAAAATCGATTTTGAAAGTTTGATCAATTTTCTGATTGCCAGTTTTGAGTAATTAATGCTATATTGTCTAAAATAACCAAGAAAATACAATTTTTTTAAAAAAATTCCTGATTCAGCCGAATTTTGGTAAACCCCTTAGAGTTAGGTGGTCGCTGGTGACGATTCTAAAATTCAAAATGGCCGACTTTAAATGGTTTAAATAAATCCCGCATTTTTAAGTTTTTAACCTCAAATTTGGTAATTTAAGCTAATTTAAACATTTTAACGTATACTTGTAAGCTCTACTTTATCAAGACGATAAATCTCATTTTATAATCGTGATTTATGACTCCAAAATCTTAATTCGTCTTTAAAATGCTTTAAATAGCATTAATTACCGATTTTGAGGTTAAAAACTTAGAAATGTGGGATTTAGAGTCCACAATTATTAATTTAAAAAATCTGATTTCAAACAGCAATATTTTTCAAAAAATTTTATTTTTGTTGTTATTTTGGACGATATAGCGGTAATTAATCAAAGCTGGCCATCAAAAAATGGATCAAACCTTAATTTAAAATTTTTTGATGCATTGCTGTCGCCTTAACTATTATCAGGAAGGGTATTTTGCCAAGGGAAGGGGAAGAGATCAAAATAATTTCCATTTAGACATTTAAAATAATGGTCGTTCAGGGCAACAGAATCATTAAAGATTTTAATTTTGTGTCCTGTATACTAAAACAAAATACACAGCAATGATAACACAAATCAGTTATTTTACTATTTTTGTAGAAAAACTAACATTAATTAGACAGACTATCGTAGATTAACTTTTAAAAGTTAATTATTTGAATAAAAAAACTATGATTTCAGCAAAAGTTTATTTGGAAAACCATAAGAAGGCGACATTATCATAAAAATGTGTTTAAAAAACTATCGTGGGTCAGCATTAAGGTCTTTCTAAAAATTAAAAGTCACAACATAAGTATTATATTTTTGATTTAGTAACTTGAAAGCTCTGAACTTTCTTTAAAGATTTAAGCATTTCAAAATACCTTTCATTTTTCATTTTCAATGATTTGGTATAAATAAATACATGCTTGGATGTATTCAAGTATAATAAAAAATACAAAATATTTTACAAAAAGGTATATTTACATCATACAATTTTTAACCTTCTAAGACCTACAAAACGCTTTATTTTTGTGTAAAGTATAAAATTTAAATATTTAGTTTGAAAAGATTGTTTTAAAAAAATTAAGAATTTAGATAAATGGATTAAATTCATGGTTTTAATAAAATTATTCATAATGGTTCAAGTAAAAAAAAATAAAATAAGGTAAAAAAATGTTTTATAATGCAGTGCTTTTATTATCAAAAATATAACATTTTTTTAAAAAACTTATAATATTTAAATAGTTAAAATCTTAGCAGTTTGAAGGATTCTTGTAAAAACTAATTAATAAAAAATTTTAATGGAAATTTTAAATGCAATACCTAAAAATTTGTACGTGAATATTATTTTTTAAAAAAATTAAAAAAACATGCGAATAAAAATTTATTAAAATTTAAAATTATAAAACTCTTACCAATTTAATCTCAATTATGTTGAGAAAATTGTAAATATCTCAATTTGTATTTACTCCTTAAATTTCCATTCCTGTCTGCACATGGGACACAGGAGACTCGTTTGTTGCGAATTTAACCACTTCATAATGCAGTGAATATGAAAACAATGTGAACATTGACCCCAAACTAAAATATAAAATACAATTTATTTCTAACAAATAAATTATTGAATTATAGTAGTTTTAAATAAAGATAAAGAAAGGAAAACTATTTATTTTAACACATTAAGAATCGTAAATTTATCATTGACTTTTCAAGACCTCGAAATTTTAAGTTCAAGATATTTTTCTGGCTTCTTCTCACAATATTGCCTTACTGTTTTCATTTTATTCAGTTTAGTTAAAGTGATAAAAATATTGAAAAATTGTTACACTATTTTTACGGTCATTGCTTTACGCGCACGCCGGAAAGGGTTTTGCCTCTTTATTATGCTCGCAAAGACCTTTTTTTAAGTCTCATATACATTTGTATATGGTCAAATGTATTATAACCATATTTTTATGTATATGTAAGACAGGCCTTAATTTTGATATACTTTATTAGAACAAAAATTAATCGATATTTTGGCAAAGATGAGCGTGCGCATTACAAAATGCAGCTGCTGCGGGTGCTGGCTGCAGTTGCGAAAATATTGCCGCGAAATAAATTTAAATACACTTTTAAAAATTTTTTGTGAATAAAATTGCTAAAAAATTTAAAAGAAGTAGCTTTCAGATAGTAAGCAGTAAAAATTCATAATTTTAAAATCTTTTGTTTAAAATCGAAAATCGAAATATGATCTATAATAAAGTTTCATTTATGAATGAAAAAAATGAGCTTTTCTTGTCAGCGGTCAAAAAACGCGTATTTGCCATCTTCTGCATGGTTTTCAAAGAAAATCTTATAAAACCCTGGTCCATTAAAAAAGATGCCTCAGATTGTAATTAAAACGCGATCTGGGCTACCTATTTAGACATAGGATCGTACAATCTAATCCAATGCGTAAAAATATTATTTTTCATATTACACTAAAAAAATGATCTATTTTACTTTCAGACTCATTTTTTTATACATTATAGATATGTCATTTGTTGAACAATAAAAAAAATAAAGGTTTTAGATTTTTGTTAAAACTGTATGGAAAGTCAAACTTGTTTTTATTCTCTTGTTTTCAAAGTCTTTTTCTTACAAGTGGAAAAGTAAAATTTCAAATAAAAAAAATATTACCTATAATTAACAAGATAATAGAAAATTTTTTTTACCTCACCAAAATTTGGAGCATTAATGAATTGTAATTCCATTCATATATGATTTTAATAATCTAATGATCTATCTATTATGTGACTTTTGTTTTATGGGAATTGATATTTTGTATTATGAAAAGAAAAAAAAATATTGCAAATATGATCGGTGCAGCTAAGGTCTGAAAGATAACAATTTGAAAGCCTATCCAAATTATAAAATATTCATAATTGTTACCCAGTAATAGTTTTAACATTCAAATAAATGGTGGATTTGTTATTTAAAAATTCTCATTTAAATGATGATACTTGATATCTCAAGAGTATGTTAGGTTTAGTCATTTTGTCTTAAATTAAGAGTATATATCGTATGAGATTTGTGAGCAAAATAAATTAGTATCCTAATTATTGTTTTATATATATCTCATTTTTTGTTACAAAAATAATATTACTCAATAAATATGATTTCATTATTTTAAAATATAAATTTTGGGTTAATTTATCAGCGTTTCTTAAGTAAATGTTTGCTGTTTGTTTAAAACTAAATAATTTTCAAAGATTTTGGTCTAATTATTATAAGTTATTGACTCAATTATCAATGTATTTTGTTTCAAATAATTTGTCAAGTAGTAAATTTTTAATTTTTATTCATAGTATTCATGCGTTTGAGGCAGCAAAGTCAGAAAGTCGATGATTTTATATCTACTTGAGAACAAATGTAATTCATTATTGATAAAAATTTAATATTGTTCCATTTATAGATGGTTTCAAATTATTTCAGCTGTTTAATAAGTAATAATGTTTGGCTTTGGATCATTTTTCATTTGCTTTTTTCTATCTATTAGTTTGTGTAAAATAACCATTTTATACTATTATTTTGGATTATTGAAATATATTACTTTATATAGTTTTGATAAAGATAACGAAAACCCACCTAACGGGCATTCATCACCCGGAATTTTACAATCAGGACAGCTTGCATCAAATGGCATTCGACAAATTCCACAATTGTCATCGTTGGCGATCCATCGCCAGGTGGCAACACCTCTCCAACCTATATTTACAATTGTTAATTTTATTGTATAAAAAAGAAGTTAAAAATATTAGTAGGAAATTAACAAACAAAAAACTTTTATATTATTTTTTACGCAAGTAATTAAAAAATGTATAGGTTATATTTTAATTTAAATAAAAAAGCAGCATTATTATTTATTTACTGGGACTAAAAAGTTATTACTCACTGTTTATTGTAACTTTCATTTCTTGAAATGAATTATTTTGTCACAGAAAACATTCTATTTTTTGGTACTGAATAATGTTATAGTTTATAAATAATTTTGGAGTTACTCTAAATCATAAACACACTACATTTCACACACACACGGATACACCCACGCAGATGACTGCCACCATATTGGAAATAATGTGTTTTGGTAGGCATGACGCTCTAAAGTTGGTATAGGGAGAAAACTATCGCGAGCGAAATTCAAAACTTAAAAAATACCCTGCCAACTAGCTGGGACTAAGGTTCCTCAAACAATGAGCTAAATACTTCAATATGCCACAGATATCACCGTACAACCATGCAATCATACATTCATTTCTATTAACTTTTAAAAGTTAAAAGAAAATTTATGTATTGAATTCAACTAAATCTATTTTTTTCAAAATAAAATCTAACGTAATTCATTGGATAATAATTATTCAAGATAGTACTTTCATGGAATTAAATGAAGTATTACACCAAAAAAAAAAAAATATTGCAGTTTAAAAAAACTTTTAATTTTGAGAAATAAATTTTGGAAAAATTCGGTATCAGATCCAAAGAATTACTATAAACGAACTGTCTAAAACTAGTACTCTCATAGAAATAAATTAGGTACTACGTCCAAGAAAAAAAAATTTGGTGTTTTTTGTATTTTTTTATGACGAAATTTTTGGGAAAATAATTTTCAAAAAATTAAGTATCAGATTCGAGATATCGAGTAAAAACTATACTTTCAAATATAAGTACTTTCGTGGAAATAAATGAAGTATTACATCCAAATTAAAAAAAAAAAAAGTACCTAGAGCTTTTTTGGTGAAAAAATTTTTGAAAAAAAATTTAGGTCTTAATTCAATAATGGTTGTGAAGTATCACCCGTTACAATATTTTCAGATATTATTGCTTTCATGGAATTAAATGAGATATTACACATAAAAAAAAAAAACAAATATTGCAGGTTTTTTAATTTTTTTGTTTTTTTTAATTTTAAGAAAAAATTTTTTTAAAAATTCGGTATCAGATCCAAAAAATGACTATAAACAAACTTTCTAAAACTAGTACTTTCATAGAAATAAATTATAGGTACTACGTCCAAAAAGAAAAAAAAAATTGGTGTTTTTTGTATTTTTTCGTGAAAAGAATTTTGGGAAAAAAATTTTCAAAAAATTATGTATCAGATTCGAGATATTGAGTAAAAACCATACTTTCAAATATAAGTACTTTCATGGAAATAAATGAGGTATTACATCCAAATTAAAAAAAAAAAAAGTACCTCGAGCTTTTTTGATAAAAAAATTAGGTCTTGATTCCGTAATGTTTGTAAAATATCACCAATTACATACATACACACACACACACATACATACTTTTTTTAAAAACCGGTTTTTTAGCTTCCTGGGGTCTCAAAACATGCTTATATGCCAAAAAATCAAAAATCGAAATTTGACCTATCACAATGGTTCCTCTTTGAGTAACCAAAAACGCTGCCAAGTAATTGGCATTATGGTTCCTCATTAGCAATAACAAAATGTTGTCAATGTTCTATTTTACCTAATAAAAAATTAAAATATTAGAATAATTGTGCCAAATATTCTAAATTTAGTAAAGAAAGTGGATAAACTTTCCCCTGATACCCAAAAAATTTTTAAAACTCATAATTCCAGGTATTAATACTTTCAGAGAAATAAAATCGGCACTACGTCAAAAAAAAGATAATATTTTTTTTAACTTTTTAATGTAAAAAATTTTGAAAAAAAAAATTTCGAAAAATTACGTATCAGATGAAGAGATCCTTTAAAAACGATAATTCTAGATATTCGTACTTTTATAGGAAAAAATTAAGTACTAAGTCCTAAAGAAAAAAAAATTATTGTTTTTTCTAATTTTTTTATGTAAAAAATTTTAAAAGAAAATTTTGAAAAACAATTAGGTATCAGATTGTTGATATCCAGTTAAAAAGATAATCCTACATATTAGTACTTTCATGGAAAAAAATGAGGTACTACGTCCAAAAAAAAAATGGTGTTTTTTTAATTATTTTATGTAAAAAATTATTAATTTTGTCCAAAAAATTACTATAAACGATATTTCTAAAACTTGTACTTCCATGGAAATAAATTAGGTACTACGTCCAAAAAGAAAAAAAAAATTGGTATTTTTTATATTATTTTGTGAAAAAAATTTTAGAAAAAAAATTTTCAGAAAATTAAGTATCCGATTCGAGATATCATGTGAAAACCATACTTTCAAATACAAGTACTTTCATAGAAATAAATGAGGTATTATATTCAAATTAAAAAAAAAAAAAAGGACCTCGAGCTTTTTTGGTGAAAAAATTGTTGGAAAAAAAATTTTGAAAAAATTAAGTATCAGATCCAAAAAATTACAATAAACAAGGTTCTTAAAACTAGTACTTCCATGGAAAGAAATTAGGTACTACGTCCAAAAAGAAAAAAAAAATTGGTATTTTTTGTATTTTTTTGTGAAAAAAATTTTAGAAAAAAAATTTTCAGAAAATTAAGTATCCGATTCGAGATATCATGTGAAAACCATACTTTTAAATATAAGTACTGTCATGGAAATAAATGAGGTATTACATCCAAATTAAAAAAAAAAAGTACCTCAAGCTTTTTTGGTGAAAAAATTTTTGAAAAAAAAATTAGGTCTTAATTCCATAATGTTTGGGAAATATCAGCGATTACATACGTACGTACGTACGTATACACACACACACACAGACTTTTTTTAAAAACCGATTTTTTAGCTTCCTGGGGTCCCAAAACGTGCTTATATGCCAAAAAATCAGAAAACAAAATTTGACCTAACACAATGGTTTAATTCTTTAAATAGCTTGGGAATACCCCATTTTCGAATTATATAATCTGCACTATTTTTTTAGGGATAATCACCAATTTCTGATAATAAGTATTTATTATAATATTGCTTGATTTTACCCAGACATCTATTTTTCCCTGTGATTTTTCCTCTATTATGTGAATTATGTGATATTATTTGGAATTCCCGCCTGTTTTCATGAAGTTAGCAAATCAGTATATAGAGGACGCAACAGTAGTTATAAATAAAGGGAGCTTTGCATTGAATGCTTGGATCGAGAATTTTCAATAATAATTTTTTAAAATTTAATTATAACGTCAAAAAATAAATTATTTAGTGTTCTGATTGATGAAATATTTAAATAAAAATTAATATTATATTCTGTCAAATAAACAATTTTGCAATAATATCTAATAAAGAACTATTTAAATCAATATAATGCGGTTATAAAATTTGACAATGTAGAACCGGCTTTGCGAAATTCTCGTAACGAACCATTCGATTTCTATATACATATTATACATATGTACACAATATTATGTGTATATCATATATAGTAAGGATAGTAAGTGTTTGAATGCTTATCGCAGCTGTTTCTTTATTCGGTTAAAATATGTAATTTGGTGAACTAAATACAAAACAAATCATAATTATTTTGGAGTAACATCTTGTATTAAAAGGAAATTATTTATTATAAAATTAAAAAAAAAGATTTAAGTGTGCAACAAAGTCAAATTAATATAAATATTTAAAAAAGCAGCATTTGCTCCGAAACATTTTTTTTTATTTTAACACTTGCGGATGAACAACATAAGTGTACATTTACTCAGCAGCCTTGGCGCTCAAGGTAAAAGCCCTTCTTTTTTACTTTGTTTTTGATTATTTTTACTTGTTTTTTACTAAAGGTATTCATTTTTTATTTTTACGTTATACGCTTCTGTATTTTATATTGTAATCATTATAAATTCTGCCGGCTGTCTCTTGATTTTTTCACCCGGATGGTCTGGATTTTATTGGTCGTGCGCACTTACTTAAACTTATGCTTATTTTTATATGGTATTTTCATTATTGTTTGAAAACACATCTCTACAATACTTGACGCGCGCGCTTTGGAAGGTATATTATACCTTATCAGATATGGGTCAAAAATCCGGAGATTGTTTTTAGTTTACTTTCTTACATCAAAAGAATTTAATAATTAATTAAAAAAATGAATGATATTTAATAGTCATTGAAAAAAATGTAAAAAAACTATTTTTATTCTAGTGTATTGCATAACGGTCTAAAAATATGTTCTTTTTTTAGGAAGAAAAAACAATTTGACTAATGTGAACCTTAATTTAGTAAGGTTGAATAATCAAATTTTGTATCATGGCGGGCTTCCAAGATGAAGATAAATCACAATTTCCAATTCAAAATATTCCTTCAGTTGTACAAATCTTCCAAAATCAGTTGGAGAACAGTTTTGAGCCGGATCTTGCTCTGCTCTCCATTCTTGCTGGTGCTGTTGAAAATTCACTAACTTGTAACAGAAATTTTGATAATGAAGAAGAAGAAGAAGAAGAAATTTCTTATGATGAATTAAAACTTCCAGCAATTGAATTTCAAAGTGCTCAAGCTCTTCACAGTAAATTTCAATCGATCATTAAAAATGCTGTTGATATGACACAATTTGAATCAAAGTTCGCCACTAGAGAACTCGTTAAAAAAGTTTCTGATGTTATTTGGAATTCTTTAAGCAGAAATTATTATAAAGATAGAGCTCATTTACAAAATTTATATAGTTATTTAACATGTAATCAATTAGATTGTTTTGGAGCAGCTTTAGCAGTTGTAGCAGGTTGTCAAGTTTTGGGGTTTCATGATGTACATCTTGCTCTTTCAGAAGATCATGCATGGGTTGTTTATGGTTCTAATGATGAAACAGTAGAAGTCACATGGCATGGTGAGTAGCTTTTTTTTTATGAATATTGTTTTTAAATATAAATTATATTGCTAAAAATTTTTTATGCTTTATTAGGTAAAGGGAATGAAGATAAACGAGGACAGTCAGTTGATACAGGCGTAGCATCTAAATCATGGGTATATTTAGATGGCGAGGCTGTTGTGTGTGATAGAGCTATGGAAGTTGCTTCTATTGTTTCTGCTATTAATCCTAGTCTAACAGCAACTGCTGATGCTCCAGAAGTAGCATTGCTACAACAAGAATTACTCTGGTTATTATATGATTTAGGACATTTAACAAAATTTCCAATGGCTTTAGGCAATCTAGGAGATTTAGAGGAATCAGTTCCAACCCCTAAGAGACCTCCAGCTGTAAATCTTTTTCAAGTAATTTAATTTTTTCAAATTAATTTATTGTTTTCAAAAAATATTTTTTTTTATGAAATGCATATAAATTTTAAATTATTGATATTTTAATTAGGAAGCTATTCAGTCAGCAAGAAAGTACTATAATAATGCACATATATATCCATACATGTATCAAGGAGGTTACCTTTACAGGCATGCTTTACATGCTAATGCTCTTGCCTCGTGGGCTGATGCTGCAGATGTTTTACGAAGGTAATACAAATCATTTAAAATGTCTCAGTATTAAGTTAATATGAAAATCTATATGAAGTAACGATTTTAGGTATAATTATTCAAGGGACGATGGAGAAATTTATAAAGAACTACTAGAAATTGCCAATGAATTAATACCACATGCCGTCAGAGTAGATGAAAGATTATTAAGGCAACCACGTTGTTTTGGTTATTTATTAAGATTTTATGATGGGATTTGTCAGTGGGAAGAAGGTGCTAATACTCCAGTCTTACATATTGGTTGGGCTCGACCACTTGTTAATACTATTTCAAAATTTGATGCAAATATTCGAGCACAAGTAATAATTGATTGTTATGATGAAGAACCTAAATGTGATGATGATCGAGCAAAGCAAGAAAATCATTCTGATGAAAATCTTAATAATAATAATAATAATTATTATAAAACAAAGGTTCTTTTATTATATGAAATAAAAAAATTAATCTCTATTTTTAATTATTTAAATTTAATATTTTTAGGAAAGAGGTAGTAGCACGGTAATGAAAAACCTTGAAACAAAAGTACCTGAAAATCCAGAACCTTCATGGATTCAAGTACTAACTGCAGCATGTAGTGAAAAAATTTTAAACAGAGACTATTTATTGCAAAGGGACAGTGAGCCATTTATATCACCGTCTGCTGATTTATCAACTGACAGTATATCAACTCCGTCAACATCATATGAAAGTTTTGAAAATGAATTTGAAGCAGACTTTGAAAATGAAAGCCCAAGAATAATATTGTATAGCCAGAAAATGAAAGGTTTGAAAGATTTATTATTAAGTGAAAAATTAAATACTCATGCAATATCTCTGCAATTAACGGCCCAAAGTCAAGTTCAAGTTGGTAAAAAAACTCGTGGTAATGATGAAATCGGTGTAAATCAACGACCTAAAAGAACGCGTCGTGAATAAAAATAATTATTTTTTAAAAATAAATTAAAACGCTTTCATAAGTACCTTACTCAGTCAAATATATTTTTATTTTTTGACTGAAATACTCTATGTAAAAAAAACCTCACTATATAGTATTAAAAATATAAGCTGTTCAAGAAAAGTTTTTAATTAAACATAATTTTTTGTTGTAGTTGCCAAAAAAAATTTTTTGTGCCATTATTAAAAAAAAAAAAAAAACAATAATATTAATAATGGTTTCATAAGTACATCTTTATGTAACATTCATAAATAAAGTAATATCGTGATAGAAATATTTACAGAGTAGTACAAAAATTGAATTTTCAGTTAATAAATAAAAATTAAGGGCATTTCATCTTAATTACTTACTGAAAATCATTTTCAAATGATATTGTAAAAAATTTAAGTTATCTATAACATATTTTAAATAATTTAAAAAAATTACAGTTATGTTAACATAAAGTTTTAGCTGATTTAAATTTTTGATATTTCCTAATTTGAAATATATAGAGGAAAAATAAGTCGAAAATAGACAATATGCAGTTTGATCCAATTTTATCGGTATCTTATATTTTTTTGACTTTTTAAATTCAAATATCATACATTTCAGCCAGAAATGGTCTCATTATTGAATTATTTCTCATTTCAAGTCATGCCTGATAAAATCTTAATAATTAAAAATTAATAATAAATAAAAATTTTACTATTTTGTGCTTCAAATGTATGCAATATTAGTTTTTAATGATCTAAAAATTATAAGAGCATAATTAAAAAATTAAATTAACCTACTGTTATAACAAAAATCAAAAAGTTTTTACAGAATAGAACTGTTGTTTCACTGATTCTTAATCATTTTTTTTTTTTCATATTAAAAAGTCAAATCACGTTATTACTTTATGTTAATAATCAATATATATTTATAATTATTCTTCACTTAAGTTTTTTTATCCACCAATTATATTATTAACGTGTTGCTGCACCACATTTTTATTAATAAAAAATAATTGCTTTTTTAAAATAATATAACATTCCGCTCATTCTAGATTTTTATAAATAAATAAGTTATATATTATAAGCTAACTAATTATTTATTAATATATTAAATATATAATTTATTAGATGCTTTTTTTATTTATCATTTATTCATTAATAATTAATTTACTAACTTTCTTTGTTACAATCATTTAATTTAAAATTTTTCAACATAGTGTAAGTATAGATTATTAAAAGATAATGTGAATGTCCCCAAATTTTATAAACGTTTTTAAACCAATAAAATATAGATTTCATGAAAATAATTTAACAGATTGTTATACCGTAGAATAATAAAGTTGTTATGAATAAATGATGAATTAAAAATATTATAATGGAGAAAGAAAATGTGAAAAAAAGCTATCATACTGTGATGCTCAAAAACTACTATACGTATTACATAAGTTAAAATAATATATATGTCGACATCATTATATTAAAAAAAAGTTTTAGTTTTTCTGAGCCATATATATACATAAATATATATATATATAAAATTTGATTAATATAATATTAGAATAATGACTATTAAGCAATACTATTATACATATAATCGAAGCATTAAAATATAATATTAGATACCTACTCAAAATATATACGATTGTAAATATGTAAACATGTAAAATTTTAATTAAAAATTGTTATTTTAATAAATAATGTGATATCTTCTGCTTAAGATAGTATTTTAGAGGCCTTCATTTTCTTCAGTTTTTAAAGTTTTTTTAAATCAGGTCTTTAATTTTTTTTGGAAATTCTGAGAAAAAAAATCAAATGAACAAAAAATATAATTTACTTTATTTATTAAATGTATAAAAAATAATGCTTTACGCAGTGCGTAATATGCTCATTAATTTTATTTATTAAAAAAATATTGTAAATATTTAATATATGCATTCTAATTGTTAAATTGGCAAAAATAACTGAATTACAGTATTAAAAACTTATATTTACTGCTTCGATTGTCTTAATGCTTAAGTCATTTATTTTATGTTTGTTTTTTAAATAAAGGCTTTATGTGCCTAATTAAATATATATTTATATCCATTTTAACTTGAAAAAAAAAATGTTTTACTTTACTAATTAATCGATTGATCTTGCCATAAAAATTCAGTTGAACAACAATATTATTATTTTATCGATATACTCATTTATCAGTAAACTGAAATAAGTGATTAATTTAGAGACTGTTACTAATAACTTATTTTAAAAAAAACACGATTTTTGATATTATTTTTAAGATTTATTTTTTAATTTATGCTTGTCATTAAAACGTTTTGAAAGAATTTCTTTTTTAATTAGATACTGATATAAAAAGCAAGATTCAAAATTATTTGCCTTAATATGTAAATTAGTTACATAATATAAATATTAATTTAAGCATTAATTAATACAGGTCTACAAAAAACAAAAACAAGTATACTCATTGATCAGATTATTTAAAAAATAGCTAACAGCAGGTTTAAAATAATATTTCGCATAAATAAAATGCATAATCTAAATAATTTTCAGTTTTGAATTTTTGTTGGCCTGTGTAATTAAATAATTTAAGAAATTGATCCAAAATTGATTATATGATATTAAAGATTTTATATTGATATGGAATTAGCAGGTCTATTTTAATTATAAATTATATAATTTTCAAGTCAAATAAGTAATTTTAGTCATTAAAGTAATTTTAAATAAAAATTTTAAACTAAATTATTCTTCAAAAATGTAAATACATATTACCACTAATGATAAAAACAGCATAATAAAAAAAAAATTTTAAATATTATTTTGCACTATAAAAAAGTGTACTATATTATAATAAAAATCTACTATTGTAGAAAAGTCAGTATTTTTGTATTGTAATTTTTATTTAATAATAAATTTTTAGCGTCCATGTTTATAATTTTTTTTTTTTGATGCATGATTTTTAAAAATAAAGAAAATATTATATGTACATGATTTTAAATTTATATTTAAAAAATATAAGTAAATTGTAAAAAATTTATATGAATGCCTTGTAAAATATTCTGCCCAGAATTTACTATACGGACAGTAAATTTTCTATCATCATAATATGTATACTATCCAAATGGTAAATACTTGGACATGATTTTTTATAAAGTATATCTTAAAAATTATATTGTTTTAAAAATAAGAGCTTTGTAAACCAAAAAAAAAAAGATTTATGTAAATTTTGTAATTAAATTTTAAATTTTATGTTCGAGACAAAAATTAAATTTTACCAATATTAATAATACAAAATTTTAACTGTACATAAAATTAAAAAAAAAAATCTCAGTGTTTCTTCCCGGTGTGCAAGGCATGAAAAATAATTGCTTTATATTTTAATTTTCATTTTGTGGATAAGAGCAAAAGTTCTTTTTCATATAAAATATTGAATTATTTTAAACAGTAGATATATATTTTTTAATATTTTATGTAATTATTTTTAAAATCAATCATAATTATAATCAAAAGTTTGTATACGTTGAAGAGTTAAAGAAACTTAAATTAAAAATATTATGCTGTATTCTGCAAAACAGTAAAGTGTATTAATTTGGCCTTTTAAACCCTTATTTGCCTACTATTTAAATGTGGTAGAGATGCGTACAAGAGTCAGTAAAAAAACGATTTATTACGTAATATACATATGAGTAAATTTAGAAATCAAATTTTAAGAGGACTAGGGCTACGGAAACTCATGAAATGAATTCATTTTTACAATGCTATTTTTTAAGGCTGGTTTTAATTAACAATTAATTAATGTTGAAGTCGAGGTTGTTATCAACATATTATTAATTCCTCTTAAATTTATTTTAAATCAAAAAGTCAAATTAAATTCATTATTGTTAATAATATGTTGCAAAAAATTTTTCATTTGCTTATCAATTTATTTTTATAAATCCCGAACGAAAATCGTTTTTTAGTTGATTCTTACCACTGTAGAGTATTTTTACCCAATTATTAAAATAAACATTTATAATTATATGTATTTTAATTAATTCTATTTCCTTTTCAAAGCAAAAAAAAAAATCATGCAGACAAACCAATCATGTTTACAAATTAAAAATTTAATTTTGTCTTTATCTCTTCATATTAAAAGATCTGATCATTATTATATATTCATTAGTATATTGATATTTTGAAATTGAAACTCTTTTTAATAATCACATGAATCATATAAATATTATAAAAAAAAATGTGTTTATGGATATTAGAACTAACTATCAAAAATAATAAATTCAATAATGAAATACTTTTTTTCAGATTTATATTGTATTTATATTTCAAGACTATTGGTTTTTAATTAAATTATAGGTATTTTCTAATTTACACATTAATTTATGTAAAAAAAATATGAATGCTTTTGTAATTTTTAAAAATGTAATATTTTTATGAATAAATTGTTTGAATAATAAAGTTAATAATGAAAATATTAAAATGTACATTTTTTATTGATATTCTTTGTAAAATACTTTATTCAAATGTAGATTAAAAAAAAAGCAAAAAATATTTTTTAGTAATTTTATTAATCTAAATATTATAAGCAGCATTAATAAATAAATCATAATCTTTGTTAATTTAAAATAGCTTATTTGTATTAATTTTTCATTATGTACTTAAAATTAAAACGCATATGGGAAATTTTGTAAAATAAATTGTCATAGTACATCTTATATTTATTTTATTTATGTTAAAAATCAATATAATAAAATTGAAATGCTGCTTTTTTACTTTAAAAAAATACTCATGTTTATTATTTCATTTTACCTTTAAAAATGTCATTTTAAATCTGTCAATTTTTAAATTAATTTTTGCATATTTAAAAATATTGACGAGTGTTTTTAAATGTTCAGGAATTTTTTGATCTCGCATGTAAAAAAAATAAATTAGGATTTTAATTTTCACTTTTACTGAGTTTTTTTAGTCAAAAAAGGTTTGCTTCATTTGGGCACTTTTTCTCAAAAACAAAGAGAATTTTTACGCATGTCATTTTTGGGTTTTTATTTCACAATGTCTCAAACTCACAATATTTAAAAAGACTTTTTAGCACATAAACATACTCAAATTTCCCTCATTTTTTTTTTTTAAATTTTTTTTACCAAAAAATCTCGATATACTTTTTTTATTTTTTTTATTTGGATGTAATACCTACCTCATTTTTTCCCATGAAAGTACTAATGTCTTGAAGTATCTTTTTTACTCGATATCTTGAATCTTATAATTTATTTTTTGAAAATTTTTTTCACCAAAAAATACAAAAAATATCAATTTTTTTTTGCTTTTTGGACACAGTACCTACTTAATTTATTTCTATGGGATACTAGTTTTAGAAATATGTTTTATAGTAATTTTTTGGATCTGATACATAATTTTTCCAAAATTTTATTCTAAAAATTTTTGCCGTCAAAAAATACAAAAATGCCAAATTTTTTTTGTTTTAGGACATAGTATTTAATTTCTTTCTATGAGAGTGCTAATACCTAGAATTATTGTTTTTAAAGGATTTCTCCATCTGATACGTAATTTTTCGAATTTTTATTTTTCAAAATTTTTTACATAAAAAAATTTAAAAAACACCAATAATTTTTATCTTTTTGGACGATGTACTTAATATATTTCTATGAAAGTACTAGTACGTACCTAGAACTAACGACCACCGCCAGATTTGTTCTACTAAAGGTTTTTTGGATCAGCGATCACGAATTTCGGGGACTTTTCTATAAGAAATAGGCGGAAAAACCTTATTGCAAAAACTACCCCTAAAAATGTGTACTTTTGATGTATTAGAATTTGAAGTCTCCAGATTTAGTCCATATACCAGATTTTTTGAATCACAGATCACGAAATTCCGAGGTCATTTCAACTTAAAATTGGCGCTTCACCCTTAAATTAGTTAAAACTACCCATAAAAGGGGTATTTTCGATGTATTTCATATTTTAGCTAATTTAAGGGTGAAGTGGCAATGTTTAATAGACAGGATCCTGAAATTCGTAAATTGCATTCAAAAAACTAATATGGACCAAATCTGGTTACTGAAAGAGCCAAAATGCTAATTTAAGGGTAAAATATTAATTTTTCAAAAAAAAGTCCCCGAAATTCTGCGACTCGAAAAAGCCACGTGGACTAAATCTGGAGACTTCAAATACATTAAAAATACCCGTTTTTAATAAAAGTTTTTGCAAATTGGAAATTTTTCATTGAAAATACCCCGAAATTCATGATCAGCTATCAAAAAAACCGATAGCAGACCAAATCTGGTGGTGACCGTAAATGTGACACCCCCCCCCCCCAAATTCTCTAAAAAGATTTGTAATTTTAATTTTGCAATGAATTTTTGTTTTATGATTGTGAGTTTAGTAGGCTATACCTATATATGTTACGCATTGCTTTGATATTTTCCAAACTGAATTTTTTTGTTTTATCCCAAAAGGTTTCTAAAATTTTTAAAATTGTTTTTCTTTGTAAAAGTAAGAATTTCAATGGATAAAAATCCAAAAACATTCATTTTATTTTTTTTGCATTTTGAGAGTAAAAAAAGGGAAATTCTAGACGAAAAAATAGTACTCAAAAGCTATTTTATTTTATAAAGAAATCTAGAAAAATATTCTATAGCTCAATTGATACCCTGCATTACAATATCAGAGGCGGATCTAGAAAATTTTTCGGGGGGGTCATTTCAATCAAATTACAAAAAATTTTCTAAAAAAGGTCCTTCAAATTTTTTTCGGGGAGTCAAAATGGTACTTCTCGTTAATTATATAACATAAAATTAGCTAAAAAAAGGTAAAACTGACCGCTGAGGACGGGTCAATTGACCCCTTTAGCCCCCCCCCCTGTACCCGCCACTGAATATAAACAGTTGGATAGGCTCAATTAAACTGAAGTGGTTCCACTTTGAGAAAAAATTCTTTATTATGATTACTTTTGTCTCAAAAAGAAAATATTTTTAATTTTGGACTCAATGAGCGTATTTTTTTTTTACACAAAAGAAGTATATGCGTATAAAAAAAAAGACTTTAAAAGTAAAAATTTCAGGGCGTCAGTTCATTTTCTCCGTATAAAAAAAAAAAAATTAAAAAAAGTACTGATATCAAAAAAGGAATCCAAGCAAGGTGTCAGTGATGGCCGCAATAATTTGTCTATGGCTAAATTTAAACCAAACCGGCACAAGATGCATGGTCGGGTCTTCAAATCGGTTCCAAAGTATTTTTTTTCGAAAGTACTACATGCCAATTTTTAGCTTATAAGGTTCAGTCCTCGATTTTCGGCGACCATTTTTGTGTCTTGGACTCTTATAAAAAAAGTAAGAAAAATGAGAAAAAATTTGTCTTATTTTTTCTGTAAAAAACACACATTTACATGAAAAATTTTTTCCTCTTAGACCCGGATAGGAAATTTCCCGTAGAATCCAATTCTGGGGTCAAAAAAATTTTTGAGCTGCGCATGCGCGAGAAATCGCTAAAATATCGCTAAACCCCCTTTTTTTTTAAATTCGAATTTCTCAAAAGTATATAAATAAAAAATCCTCTAGTAGGTTTCAAAGTACTTCTGATACTTCAAAGTTTACGACGAAAAAGAGAAACCACTGGGTTATTGCGTTTTGAGAGCTCTAGATCAAAATATAGCAGCTTTAAAAGTTTATTATTTACAAAATTCAAATTTCCCGCCAAGTCACGTGACCAATTAAAAATCTGACCAAAAATTCGGATTCTGCGGGAAATTTTACATAAGAATACCAATTTTTGTGTATTTTCAAAATTTTGTATCAATTTTACGAATTTTTGAATTTTTAACCTAAATACTTAAAATTTCAAAAAAAATGCATTTATCAAAAAACGATGTTTTATTGGTTTTTTCATTTTTTTAATCATTTAAAATTTAACTAAAGCAAAAAGTATAAACTTTTTTGATAAAATATAAGTGAATGAATGTTAAATTTCAAAATTTTAATCATATTAAAAGTTTATATTTCATTTTAATGAATTTTAAATGATTAGAAGTGTGAAAAAATCAATAAAACATCGTTTTTTGATAAATGCATTTTTTTTGAAATTTTAAGTATTTTGGTGAAAAATTTAAAAATTCGTAAAATTGATACAAAATTTTGAAAATACACAAAAAAATTGGTATTCTTATATAAAATTTCCCGCGGAATCCAAATTTTTGGTCAGATTTTTAATTGGTCACGTGACTTGGCGGGAAATTTAAAATTTGTAAAAAATGAACTTTTAAAGCTGCTCTATTTTGATCTAGAGCTCTCAAAACGCAATAACCCAGTGGTTTCTCTTTTTCGTCGTAAACTTTGAAGTATCAGAAGTACTTTGAAACCTACTAGAGGATTTTTTATTTATATACTTTTGAGAAATTCGAATTTAAAAAAAAAAGGGGGTTTAGCGATATTTTAGCAATTTCTCGCGCATGCGCAGCTCAAAAAATTTTTTTAACCCCAGAATTGGATTCTACGAGAAATTTCCTATCCGGGCCTAAGAGGAAAAAATTTTTCATGTAAATGTGTGTTTTTTACAGAAAAAATAAGACAAATTTTTTCTCATTTTTCTTACTTTTTTTATAAGAGTCCAAGACACAAAAATAGTCGCCAAAAATCGAGGACTGAACCTTATAAGCTAAAAATTGGCATGGAGGCTTATTTTTAGTAGTACTTTCGAAAAAAAATACTTTGGAACCGATTTGAAGACCCGACCATGCATCTTGTGCCGGTTTGGTTTAAATTTAGCCCTATAATTGCATAAAGTTTAAAAATCTTTAAAAAATATACTTTCGACTGCAATTTAACAAGCACACATTATTTTTTTAAAATTAAAATTCTACAATTTTAAAATTAGTTTTTAGTAAATCAAAATTTTTAATTCTTAAAAATATCAAACATTTGTAATAGAAGGAAATAAGTGAAAATGAATTTACGAATATATTTGAGTTTTGGAATAAAAAAACTGCGCCATCGGTTATCTTAAAAAAATTTCATTCGTAATATTAGAATTTCTATTTGCTCACCGATGGTGCATTTTTTTTTATTCCAAAACTCAAATATATTCGTAAATTCATTTTCATTCATTTCCTTCTATTATAAATGTTTGATATTTTTAAGAATTAAAAATTTTGATTTACTAAAAACTAATTTTAAAATTGTAGAATTTTAATTTAAAAAAATAATGTATGATTGATAAATTACAGTCGAAAGTATATATTTTAAAGATTTTTAAACTTTATGCAATTATAGACAAATTATTGCGGCCATCACTGACACCTTGCTTGCAAAAAAAGAAAAAATAATTGAAATTAAAGTTTTTGCGTTTGACAATACGCATACAGTAGTTCCTCGACTTACGAACTTTTTGGGACCGAAAAATGGTTCGTAAGTCGAAAAGTTTGTAAGTCGAAAAATAAAAAAAAAAAGGATTTTGGGGTCGAGTAGTATGTACATTATTGATATTATCATGGGATATTATACAAGACAAAACTAAATACAACTAAATACAACTGAATCCTTGAAAAATCCTTTATTCTGAATTTAAAACAAATTATAAACAATAAAATAAAAATTTATAAGCCTAGAGGAAAAATATAAAGCGATGGTTTAAAAATTAAAAATTCCAGAAAATATCAGAATCCTATACAAAATAAAAGATTCATAAATAAAATAAATTTTAATCGATTTTAATAAGCTTACTTATCAATTGTAAACAATTAATATGGATTTTCCAAAAATATTATTTCTTATTCCCCATTTCATAAAGACTTTAGTAGGGATTAAAACTAAGGTGCCCCCATAGTGAAGTATAAATGGCTCTGTACTTTTTGAAAAAGAACAAAAAAAAGAAGATACGAACAATTTTTATAAAATTATAAATTTTTCATGTTCTAAAAAAAAGTTCGTAAGTCGAGGGTTCGTAAGTCGATGAACTACTGTATGTTAAAGTAATAAATTTTTTAATAAATTTTTTTTTCTTACTACATCAATAAACTGTTTCTTTTTATATATTTATCCCCTTGTTTTTAAATTGAATTAAAAAAAAAAAAAAAAAAACAATCAAATAATTAGAGCTTTTTGCATCTAAATTTAAAATACACAAGAGATTAATTATAATCAGCTATTTATTCATTTTCAAAAATTTCAATGTAAAGCTTGAAAATTCCATCGGAAATTTATTTTAAGAATAAGACTGAAAACATAAAATAATATATAATTTATTTAGCGCGTAATTTATTTTATTTTATTAAACTTAATTGGATCATAAAGTATTTTTCAAATAATTGATTTCAGCTTTATTAGTTTTTGAAGATAAGATGAATTTTTTTCAGGCAAATAAAAATTAAAAACAACAAAAAAGCTAGAATTTAATAATTTGAATTCTTATATTTTTATATAAAAGTTAGGATTGTAATATACATATTTATTTTTTAAAATTCATTTTTTATACATGTCTTAACATTTTTTATATTAATTCGGCAATTCTGCATGTATACACCTTGAACAGCGACTTAATCTGTAACAGACAAAATTATAACAATTTATAAGTTTTCATGTATAGCTTTATAAATAATTACACTTGGAAATCAACTATTATTTTGAAAGCCCCCTCCTCATCTTCAAAAGTAAATGTAGCCCCTTTGATAAAAATAAAAATATTCCAAATTTAAGCCAGTTTTCTTTTTGTCTTAAAAAAGGTATATTTTTAATGTGGGTTAAGCCAAGCCGTTTAAAAGCAGGAAGTTTAAAGGTATTTTGGCTCAGTGATTAACCCTAAAATCAATTTTTCATTGATTTTTTCCTAATCCCTTACTAATTTGTGTTTAAAGGAGTTAATATTAATAGGAAAACAAGATTATATAATAATTTAAAAAATGGAAAATAAAATCAGTGATATTATTCAAGGAAAAGAAAATTATTTATATTCAAGGAAAAGAAAATTATTTATATTTTATAGCCTTAAAACAAGTTCTTAAGGGAATAAATAAAACCCCCTTTCCCTTCAGCTACCCAGATGACTTAAGCAAGCTTATTTTAAGAAAGTTCTTATTAAATTTTTATTTTCTGATTTGTTGAATTGAAGTTTTGCTATCAAGCATTTACAGAACTTTAATACCTGAAAATCATAAAGTTTATAAGTTATGCACACGGTGGTCGCGTTATGCTCATTATAAATTGAAATCAGTATGTTTAAAGACAATGAAAATTGCGTAGTTGAATTTCGTTGTTACTCCTCAATGTTTGGCTATTGGTACTAGATGAGATTTTTGCTACAAATGTCCATTAGAATTCGGAGGAAGACCTGATATTGCACTGGTGGTTCAAGCATGTCATTTTCTAATTTCAGATTTTTTAGAGTACTTTTTTTTTATAAGTAAATTTCTAGGAACTCATATATAAATTTTATCAAAATTTTATAATTTTAATTTTAAATTAGTCAAGACAACGAGTTTACGTCCTTGACAATTCATGTCTCAAAAATCCAAGTAAAGCCAAATGTTAGTAAATTTTTATATGCTTTTGTAAGCAAACTTTTTTATTTCAACTGAAAACAAAAATTATGTTAACAAAATATTATTTACTAATATTGCTTATTTAGGAAAAGCAAAAAATAAAACACTTAAAGCCGAAAAAATATAGAATCGAACCTTTAAAAAAATGAGTGAAGCAAAACCCTGCCGTTGAAGCAAGACAAATCAACCAAGGTTGCGAACATTTTTACCCAAACTATTTAAAGGAACTCTTAATTAATTTTTAAAAAATTACCTATAGAAGTAATTACTTCTATACAATTATCACGAATTTATAAAATCTGCAAATCTAGGAATTTTCTAATTTAAAAATTTTATTAAACTTTTATTCTTTAAAAATTTTTGTTCTTTGATAATTTGAATAATCAACTTTTAACATTCCGTATACAGGGGAAAATTTAATATGTAAGTATTATGCATAGATTTTTTCCTCTTTTAGGTGAAAAAAAAACTTTGAATGCCTTGTTGGAAAGCGAGAGACAAAGAAATTCTGAAATTGTAAGCATAGCAGAAGATGATTCAGATATGGATAAAATATTACAACAGGTAGATATTTATTGCTATGGTTTAAAGCTTTGTACCTTCAAAACTGTAAATCAGCTGAATATTATTTTTGAATTTTATTTTAAATATAATTGCGTATTACCTACTTGAATGTAGCGAATGGTCTGGTTTTTTCTGCAGACAAAAAAGTAAGCATAAGTGATCATTTAAGGTATTCCTGCCAAGGCGAAATTTCAGATTAAACAAAAAAAAAAGTATGTAAAAGATCGAAACCTTTAAGGATAATAGTATAAGAATTTTCAGATTAAAACACTTTCACATTTTGTGCCAAGATACTTTATATTTTATTTTTAATAAAAATTTCAGATCTGTTAGGTATTTATACTAACATAGAGGTTATACCTATTATAGGGATGGTGGAAATATTTAGATATATTCGTAATCGAGCATGTTTTTCCATTTGTATGTCATTCATATAACCAGTGTGATCAAAATTTTGCAATCGACAAAAAAAATACCTAAAATATCTAAACCTATTAACGTAATATTGTTATAGAATTGGCAGATTTAAATTCCGTATCATTTTTTGTCAAGATGCGTTGTATCGTATTATAAAAATACGAGAGTTTATACCTATTATAAGGATTCAAAAATGCTAGAAATGGTAGAAATCACATAATAAAATTTGCAAATATGCGATTGTGTGGAAAATCAAAAACGTCAAAGTGTTGAAAATATTGCATGAAAATTTGAAGTTTCAAAGTCAAGCGTTTACAGGATATTAAAAGTTGAAAGCCCTACACGTTATAAATTACGCCAGATAAAAGAATAAAAAAGTTATGATTCCTGTGAAAAAATAAAAGAATTAATAAGAGCTAGGATTTTAACATTGGTCAATTAATGGGTTACTTACAAATGTACAATTTATTTGAAAATTCGACCTAATATTCAAAAATGGGTTCACTAAAAAATATGGGTGATGATGCCACTTTTGACTTATGTCCCTACGTACATGTCTACAAACAAGGGGAGAACTAAAGAGGATGCAATTTTGAAAATATGGTTGAGGATAGCAAGGCACTATTGAAAAATAAATGCAAGTTTGCTGGTATGGGCACTGTTGACCACGTAAACGAAAATACAGAGAAAAAGGAGTAATAAACATCTGTTTATATATCAATTTTTGCTATTTTTATTTTTGCAGAACAATTCTGTAAGCTTCTTTTTTGCTTTTAGCCATGTAATATTAGCAAGAGCTGTGGGAATGCAAGCTTCAATAAAGACAATGCAAAAGCATTTGGCTGATTTGAAAGTTAAATATGCAGTAGATACAAAAAATTTAGATGAGTTTGTAAAATTGAAACAACTCAAACAATTACCACCAAAGTATATAATAAGTAAAAATATCGGAAGCAAGATTGAGTTAAAATGTATTCTAATATTTGATGAGAATAAAAGAATTGAAAGTATACTGTATTACAGTAAAGAACTCATAAAAAATGGGTCCACAATAAGATATGAGTGCTGATTCCACCTTTGACTCAGGTTACTTACACAATTTTATTAAGAACAATGTTAAAACATCTATTTTATTTTTTTAACTAATAAATAATTTTTTAAATCTACAAAACTTCTATTTGCTTTTAGTATTTAGTTTGTTTTACAGCATCTTCAGTAGCTAAATAAGTTGCCAGATTAGTCACTTCCTTAACATTTTAAAAAACAAATATACAAGGACAGAAAATATGGTCAGAGCTACAATTCCCATTTAGGAAGAAAATCGAATGATTTTTGTCGATTAAAAAGGGATTTGAAGGTAGCAGAAGTAGATAATTTACCGCAGAGCCAAAAGCTTAGGTAATATGTCGAATATTTTAAAACACATGTTTAAAAATTTATTTTATATAAATATTTAACTAAATTTTAGCATTACAAAACAGTGGAAGAATTCAAAAATCTGTCAAAGCTCTAATTTTATTACTTACTATAAAAATGCTAATTGATGATTGTTTGATCCATATATTTAAATTTTTAAATAAGAAAGAAAAATTAAAAATAGAAAGGGTTTTAACAAGATGAAACAGAGTTTCGAAGCTCAGTTGGAGTTAAATAAAAATCATAGAAGTTAATCCAAACCACAAATTTAAATATGATGACTTGTTTTTTTCAGAAGCACACAAGTTCATGTACACAAATTACATAATAAAATCTTTGCAGCTGAGTTCTTCATATTTAAGTGAATTAATAATAAAATTACGAAACGGAAGAAATCTGTCTTGTGGTCTATAAATTTAAAAATATTTTACAGATTCATTTTTAATTTTTTAAATAAATTATTTTATAAGTATTTTTTGGATAAACATTATTTTGAAATCATTATTATCAATAAATATATGCACCACACAGTATTTTATTTATTTAAACTATTTGTTTTACGTAACAATAAGTTTAAAATATTAATATTTTTAATATACCTCATTAATCAAACAATTAATTAATTGATTAAAAAACTTTTTTCTAAGCTTTATCTCTTATAATAATGTTTACTAAAATGTCGTCTGCTTTAAAAAATATTTTTTTAGTAAGTTCGATTCTCGGTTTCTGTATCTGGATATTACGATGACTAGCGTCACCTGTTTTTACGGAAACTCAAGTCACCGCCAGCGCCAGTAACAACTTCTTTTAGTGCATGAATATAGCTGGATACGATAGGCTCCTACGCTAAGGTCTAGCTCAAAAATATTAAGACAAAATGGGTTTTACAAGGAGGTAATACTTTATCTCCTGGAAAAGTAAAAATAATAGACGCCTGTAAGAATATAAGGAAGCTTGGTTGCTCCGACTTCGTTTTGCATGAAAAAAGAAAACGTGAATTTAGACAAGGGTGATGGTATCTGTAGAACTTTTAGTAGACAATTTTATTTTTAAGAAAATTTTTATACGCTAATCATTAAAATTATGTATAGACGGCAGCAAAAAGGGTAAGCAACATCGTAAGTGTCGGAAGGTCCAGACCCCTCCATAAGATACGTTTAGAAATGGATGAAGTAGCAATTTTCAATTTCGTTCTATAATAACAACTTCACGACACCAGGACACTATATGGAAGCAATTTGTCATCTCCTGTTAGCAAATCCTTTCTTTAAGGATATATATAAAATCTTTAGAGAAAAGGAGAAGATCTTTAACCCAGTGGAGAGCGAAGACTTAAGAAGGCGCTCGCTGTGTCTGGTACCTCTTTTTGAAGAAGAGTACGGGAGTAATGATGGTTTCCATTTAAATTACTATCAACATTCCCTCACCGTGGAAATAATTCGTTCAAGGAACCTCAAAAAATACAAAAGTTTCTTGAATCACGGTCAGGGATTTTATTTGAATTATCCGTACAAGTTAACAACGTGTGTCAGGTGTTATAATCTACGCTACAGAAATTGGTACCCAGAAGATGACACCGAAGATTCGCCCAAATTTATTTTATGAATCATCTGCTAACCAGAAGAACATTAAAAACCGAATGCGAATGTGGGGCAAGGACTTGTGATTTCAGAAAGGCACGAGATTGTATCTTATGTATCAAAGAGATAAGAAAACACCGGTCGGATATAGAAGACGTAGACCATATTATGTACGTTTTTGTGCCTCAAGGTTATTACCGTTCTGGTGGACTATAAAGTCAATTGTGAGTGATTAGTGTAATAATAATAAAAAAAGTGTGTTGTGTGTATAAAATAAAATTTTATAATCTAAAATTTTATTACGCTAAGGTCTAGCTCAAAAATATTAAGACAAAATGGGTTTTACAAGGAGGTAATACTTTATCTCCTGAAAAAGTAAAAATAATAGACGCCTGTAAGAATATAAGGAAGCTTGGTTTCCCCAACTTCGTTTTGCATGAAAAAAGAAAATGCGTACTGGCGACTTTTTTAATACAAGATATGTTTAAAGAATAAAATTACCGATGATGAGGTTACTATTATTTATGAGAAGAAAAGAAATTGACATATAGAAGTAACAACTTCTTTCAGTGCATGAATATAGCTGGATACATAGTCACGATCCCCTACAACTTGAAAATCTAGATTTAGAGTATGAATTTAAACATGATTTATTACATGAAGTTAGAAGGACTTTCAGAAGTATTGAAGATCTTCAATGCATTTAAGGTCAAACGAAAGTAAGTGTTTAATATTTTTTCAAAGTTGTATATTAATTATTAATTTTTCTTTTATAATATGCCTTGATTATAAATTTCTGTTTTTGCTGATAAATGACTGCACTTAAAAGAGAAAAAATAGGGGTTTGTAATTATTTAATTATACCATTACTTATTCAATCAAAAGAAAAGTTTAATTAAAATTCTTTTTGAAATTTTAAATCGTCAATAGTATGAAAAACAAAAACACTTGAATATTTTTAGATTCCAAGACATACAAACAAGGTGGTTAAACTTAACAAATTATCAAAGAATTATGTGTTAGAAGAGAATATAATATACTTCAGGATTAGCAGACACAATTGAATTTTATGAACCAATTTTTGCTGCTTACAGAGGAAAAATAACGACTGCAGATGGTTCAACTGGATTAATGTTTATGCATGAGAGTATGATAGAGCTACTAAGCAAATGTACACAGTTGTACGTGGATGGCACTTTTAATCTATAATTTTCTGTTCAAATTCAATCAATCTTTTTATCAAGGTTCATAATCCACTTAAATGCATACAAAATAAGAAAAGTTAAATTTGTTTTTTTAAATTGTATTTGTTGTTTCAATATTTTCATACTTAATACATAGTGCACTGTAGATTGAGCTAAAACATATTTTTAAAAATTACCCGTAATCGTAATTATAATTAATTATTTTGATGTTAAAAATAAATAAAAGTTAAAAAATGAAAATATTTTTAAAAGTGGAAAAATTGTTCTTAGGGACTGTTCAACAATGATGTCACGGCGGCAGACGGGGGGAGGGGTTAGTGATTTGTGACAAAATGTGACAGAGAGGGAGGAAGGAAAAAATTTGACTGTGATGTCACATATTTAAAAAAAAAATATTTTGATACTATTAAAAATTGTCTATAAAAGAGAATCTACTCATACTGAGAACAGTTTTAAAAACCATGTTTACTATCATGTGACGTAATGGCCCATCTGCTATTAATTATAGCGTTACACGATTTTTTTCTTTTAATATTTAAATCAAAATTATTATTTGAAGATGTTTGAAAATAAATACGTCAAATCTGTTTTTCACGGAAGTACCCCCTACACGTATATCCTTAGATATTAAATAGGATATTATAGTATTAAACCGTATGTATTTATATTTTTAAATATTAAAAAAATTCATAAACTATGATTTCTAAAAAGAATCCATATGCATTAAAAATTTTATGGGCAATATTCAAAAATTTTTAAAGTAAAATTTTAATTTTAGTTAAGTTTTGTTTTTCCTAAGAATAACATTATATTAAATTTTTCATAATCATCATTTTTCATTTTTATAAAATAATAATTTTTAAAAAAAGAGCAAAACAGTTGCATATTTAATTGTTATATTTTTTTTTTTTAGTATCACTAATTTCTAGTTCAAAGATTTAACAAAAACAAATATGCTTTGTTTATTTTTACAAAATTTTCTAGATAGTTTTTAAAATCCTGTAAATTGTATGCTGAAAGTGAATAAGTGCGCGTTTTCTAATTTAAATAATATAATAAATAAAAAAAATTTTTTTGGCTTTCAATTTAGCAGCGATATTTTTCAAAATACCAAATAAATCTTTATACCATAAATTATATGCAGCTTATGAAAAAGCACACCCAGAGTCAACGGGATTGATTATCCAAACTACAGTAAACAGTCAACTACAGTAAACAGTCTTTAGAAGGATTTAAAAGATAAAAATAAATCTGAACAAGATCTTTTAAACAGTACAGACGCCAAAATAAAAGAATTATCTGAAAAAGTTACTGCTAAAAAAGCTAAAACTTTGTAATATTCAATCTACATATATTAAAAATATAATATTAATATAAAAAATAAAATATTTTATAATCGTAAAAACTTTAAAAATGTGCATATAATTTGGTGAAAAAAAATTTTTCAATATGTATATTTCATAAATTTTTAAGAGGGGTCTACAAAAGACTGCGTGACATCATTTTACAGGGAGGGATTTGCCAAATGTGACAGAGTTGGATACGGAGGGACCGGACGGAGGGGTAAAAAACCTTTAAAAAAACTTGACATCATTGTTGAACAGTCCCTTAGTTCCTTTAGATAAATATACTGTGCGTGAGTGAATTTTTATGTTAAGAAAGTACATTGGAACCGAAAGTATTGTTGTAACTCAGAGAGATTTTATTAGGGAATTTCATAATAGACAAGGATCTCCGGCAGCTACTACAATAAGGAGGGTTTCAGAGTGTATTGATATTAACGGTTATATAAATAAAGAACATCGAAAAATCGATTACCCTTCTCATCAGTCGTCACATGATAAAAAAGTGCAAATATGCGCTTGTGTGGAAATTCAAAAACGTGAAAGTATTGAAAATATTGCATAACAAGTTAAAGTTTCAAAGTCAAGCGTTTACAGGATGTTAAAAAAAAACGCCCAGTAAAAGAATAACAAAGTTATGATTCCTGTGAAAAAATAAAAGAATTAATAAGAGCTAGGATTTTTACATTAGTCAATGAATGGGTTACTTACAAATGTACAATTTATTTGAAAATTCGACCTAATATTCAAAAATGGGTTCACTAAAAAATATGGGCGATGATGCTACTTTTGACTTATGTCCCTACGTACATGTCTACAAACAAGGAGAGAACTAAAGAGGATGCAATTTTGAAAATATGGTTGAGGATAGCAAGGCAGTATTGAAAAATAAATGCAAGTTTGCTGGTATGGGCACTGTTGACCGCGTATACGAAAATACAGTGAAAAAGGAGTAATAAATATCTGTTTATATATCAATTTTTGCTATTTTTATTTTTGCAGAACAACTCTGTAAGCTTCTTTTTTGCTTTTAGCCATGTAATATTAGCAAGAGCTGTGGGAATGCAAGCTTCAATAAAGACAATGCAAAAGCATTCGACTGATTTAAAAGTTAAATATGCAGTAGATACAAAAAATTTAGATGAGTTTGTAAAATTGAAACAACTCAAACAATTACTACCAAAATATATAATAAGTAAAAATATCGGAAGCAAGATTGAGTTAAAATGTATTCCGATATTTGATGAGAATAAAAGAATTGAAAGTATTACAGTAAAGAACTCATAAAAAATGGGTCCACTATAAGATATGAGTGCTGATTCCACCTTTGACTCAGGATACTTACACAATTTTATTAAGAACAATGTTAAAACATCTATTTTATTTTTTTAACTAATAAATAATTTTTTAAATCTACAAAACTTCTATTTGCTTTTAGTATTTAGTTTGTTTTATAGCATCTTCAGTAGCTAAATAAGTTACCAGATTAGTCACTTCCTTAACAAAACAAATATACAATGACAGAAAATATGGTCAGAGCTACAATTCCCATTTAGGAAGAAAATCGAATGATTTTTGTCGATTAGAAAGGGATTTGAAGGTAGCAGAAGTAGATAATTTACCACAGAGCTAAAATCTTCTAATTACGTTATTTAATTATTAATAATTATACATGCTTAATGTATACTATTAAATGAACTTTTATAATATTATGTTAGCCACCAGCATTAAGAGATAATTTTCTTAAATATGTGTTAAAAAAATTTATTAGGAAAATATTTCCTCATGGGAGTCATGTGTAATAAAATTTTGAGAATAAAATTAAAAGAATTCTAATTAGTTCTCCACTTACTTTTGTCCACGTATACTAAAATACAGTGATAAAAGAGTATTAAATATCTTTTTATATATCAATTTATGCTTTTTTTATTTTTGCAGAATAATTCTGTAAGCTTCTTTTTTGCTTTTTGCCATGTAATATTAGCAAGAGCTGTGGGAAAGTGAGCTTTTATAAAGACGATACAAAAGCATTTTACTGATTTGAAATTTAAATATGTAATAGATACAAAAAATTTATATGAGTTTGTAAAATTGCAAAACTCAAACATATATCATCAAAATATATAATAAGTAAAATCATCGGAGTAAAGATTGAGTTAAAATATATTCCGATATTTGATAAGAACAAAAGAATCAAAATTATACTGTACTGCAGTAAAGAACTCATAAAAAAATGGGTCCACTAAAAAATATGAGCTCCGACGCCGCGCCACCTTTGACTCATGCCTCAGTGTTATTGCAATTATTGCAATAAATACTGACGGTAATGTCAATATATGAAGAGGATCTAGAGGAACAGGTAGTTTCCAGTTGATATTTTTTAATAAATTATGCAAGTTACTTTAAAACATTTTATCTTATACCTTTTTCAGTGTATTCCAATATTTGGGGGTTAAGTGTAATTGCTTCCTCATCAGAGTCAAACAAAAATATATAAAACCAGCTTTAAAATGAAAAAAAAAAGATTTTTAACTTTACAATTGTACTTTTTGATATATTTAATTTTCATATCTTGTAATTCATACTATATTAGAATTGGAAACTAAAGATGAAAATGTATAAATCAAAGGAAGGAAAGAATCAGAACAGTCAGCTTTAGATGCCAAACACCTCTTATTTATAGTATTTTATATCGTATAAAATAGTGATTTTCCAAACAAAATATAATAGTATAATTACAAACCGGTGTCCACAGAAGTAAAAAATGGTCCAAATCGCAAGTAAATTACTATCCTAAATGAAGCCAATGGCACTTAATTTTATTAACCATACGGTTAACTGCGATATGAGACATTTTTATGGGCAAGTGTCGTACACAATTTTTTTTTCATCAGCGATCGGAAAACACTGAATAACTTATACGTACGATGTGGCTATTGACAAGAAAAAATGTTTTTTTTTTTAGATTTTGAATATATTTAAATGCATGACAAAGTAAAAATGTATTGCTTGAATGTTTAAGCAATTTCTTGAATTTTCAAGCAAATTAAACTTATGAATTCAAATATTTTGTAATACAACATGAAATTTGAAGGTAATTTCTTTATTTTTTTGTTATTTTATAATAGAATTTTGAAAACATGTCAGCTGAGAATAATTATTAATAAATTGCTTGAAAATTAAAGCAATATATTTTAACAGTGTATGCATAGATTGTTACTTCATAATCTTTAAATATTAATAAACAATTTGGTAAATACTTATAATTAAGATTCTTTATTACTTAAAAAAAAAAACAGTGATTATTTTTTTGGTTTCACTTTATATTAACTCTTTTTAAAATTAAAATTTCCCACTCATTTATGTCTTGAGTCATTTTTCTTAAATGTTTTAATATTTAAAATTTTCTTCTTTCAGCTTTATTTTTATTAATTTTTTCTTCTTTTTTTGCAATTTTTTAAAATAATTTTTTATTTTAATCTTTTTTTGTTATTTTTTTTATTTATTTTTTTTTTTTTTTTACTCTTTTTGCTTTTAAAAAATTTTTTTTATTACTTTGGTTTAGCTGAAATTGAAAATTCCAAATTACAAACTAAGGTCTTAAGTAAGATGTTAATAATATTCAATAATATTTTCTATTTAAATTATATTTTAATTTTAAGTATTATCTTTGCATAAAAATTAAAGTTACAATACATATATGTAATTGAATAAAAATTATATCTTTTTGCTAATTAAAATTTTAACTATTCCTTATTAGTTTAATTTGCATGCATTTTATATTGCACAAATAAATTTGAATGTTCTTCAATAAATTTTTGAATACGTAGCCTTAAACACTCGGTATACATATTTTTTTTACCAAGAAGATTTCTTTTTTGTGCTTGTAATTTTTAGTAAAATACTGATAAACGCTTTTCACTAATGTATACACACTCGGTTAAGCTATTATTAAAAATACATTTCTTTTCAAGTATTTAATGAACAATTTTTTTTTTTTTTTTTTTTTTTATTTATTTATTTATTTTTTTTGTAACCAAAATATCTTGTAATCCTTACTATATTAAAACTGCAAGTTAAATATAAAAATGTTTAAATTGCGCGTAACAAACTTTTGTTTGGCTTGAATATTGTTTTAAAAATTATTAAATTTGGTTTAAAATGCCATTTCAAACATCTACTGCATACCAGCATCATAAATGTTTGAATACGTAGCTTTGAAACACTCGGTATGCATAATTTATTACCAAGAAGCTTTTCTTTCTCGTGCTTGTATTTTTTAATAAAATACTGATTATGAACTGTTCAAAGAATGTTTTTAATATGATTGCAAGTATGCTTATGCTTTTTTTATGCTTAAAGGTTAATAAAATATAATTAATATTAAAAATATAATTAATATTATCTTCAAAATTATGAAATTTCTTTTCAAAAGTCAATTCAAGAATCTGCTGCAAACCAGCATCAATTAGCTAAAAAAATTTATTTATTAATAATTGGAAATTTATTTTTTTTACAAATTTTTGGGTGTAAATTGATGATTTTAAAATTTATTATACCTTGCTCAAAATGACCTGGAAATCTTAAACTTTAAGAACCTTTTATTCTTAGCCAAAACAGCATTTATAGTAATTCATAAAACTTTTTAGATATTGTATGGTTATTTAGCAAATCCAATTCCTAAAATATAAAGCAAATTTCATATGCAATTTAAAAAAATTATAATATCTTTACTATATTATTTTCTAAAGATTTATTATATACTTACATTTTTATTCTTATCGATTTGCCTTCTTCCTTAGCTTCATGCATAATGATGAATGCGAAACATTCTCGTAACCAAAATAAAATATTTGCATAATTATTTTATAAGTGGTAAATACAAAATTTGCAATGATTTTTTAATATCATGTTAGATTTAAAATATTTTAAAAATACAAAATTTTTAACACTAGACATAGTTTCATTGATATTTTTTTACATAAGTTGTAATCAGATTATTTTAATGGCTATTATTAACATCATACTTTTACAAAAATTATTTTCTTAAAATTAAAAAAATAAGTAATTTATTGCTAAATTTTTATTTTTTTGAACCTTAATGATTAAAAGATTTAAACTTAAAACAATTATTTTCTGCATCCTATTTTTTAAAGCTTATTAGTTGCATTAAAATGAAAATTACATTACATAAATTTATTTATGCATAGTAGTTAAATCTTTTTAATAATTAAAATGTTATCTAGTTCTTATTATTTTAATTTACATGTATTACGCAGGAGCAAATTTTTATATTCATAATCTAACAACAGATTTTAAGTTATGACCAAAAAATACATATTCTAATTAGTTATTTCTATTAAATTTTGATTATTGCAAATAGAAACTAAGCGGAAAAATTATATTTACCCATACTACGATTTCGTTTGGAATTTCACTATTTTGCGAAAATTTACAATATTTTTACGATAAATATGCCCTTTTTAATTAATTGATTAATTAGTGAATAATAAACATATTTAATAATTAAAACTAAATAATTAATTGAGAATAGAGTTGGCAAGATTTCTAGGCTTGACCCGTCCTTTAGACAAATTTAACGTAAAATATAAAAGAAAAGTTAAAGATGTTAAAGATTAAAGATATTTAAATTTGCGAGAAGTATGTTTAAGTTGTCTCTACGTGGTTCCGAAAGTCAACTATACTTTCGTTAGCACTCTTTTTGATAAATAGAAAAATAAAAAGAAATAATTGAATTTACCTTTTTCATAATTTAAAATTTATTAATTTTACGAGGAAAACATCATAGACAAGTTATCAAAAGAATTCCTATGACTACATATTATCCGAAAAAATTTTTTTTTTGTAATTTCACATGCACTTGCAGTAAACGTAGGGATTTTGCGGTTCTGTACATTAGGCCTTATAATACTAGGAATTTTGGTTACATTAGAAGGAAAATAAAAACTTAAAAAAGGCAATGATGGTAATTGTAGAGGTTTTACAATGGTACATGAATTATACCATTGTAAAAAGGAGACTAAAAAGAGGATACTAAAAAGCAAAATCAAAAATATTTAAATCTATTGATGAATATCTGGCATGGATATTCCATGAGTAATTTACGTGTTGATTTATACTTGCTTTTTTATAATTTCGTAATTAAATATTATCTATTATTTTCTTTTATAGTTTAACATACAGATTTTTTCCTTGATACTGAACTTTAAGATATAGCTATTTAAAAGAAAATAGTTACCTAAAAGTAGAAAGATATGAAATCCTAGGTATATCAACTATCCAGCTTGTGACGAAGATCCAACTATATTAGAAAGAGAATGACAGGATTTCCGTTAGCGGAACGAAGGAAGTATTTTTGCGGGCTATCCAGCTTGTTTTGGATGTGATGCCACAGAGTACCAGGGTAACTTTTATTTGAGTTCCTTAGTACGTGACATCCCTCCTCTTATCGTTCCTCTCAGAAACATGCTCTGCTGTGAAAACCAGGATTATAGCTTCAACGGTAAGTTTATCGAATTTATGCCCAACCAGAATGGGTTTTATTGTTACGATTGTGTAACAGGTAAAAGAGTAAGCACACAAAATTTCTCTCTTACAAAAACTACTTCCAATAAATAGTATTTGAATAAGACTTGCATGCAAAAAAATAGTAATAAGTATAGGACTAGTGACAGATTGTAGATTGTAGATTGTAGAGTTTGTCACTACACCATTTTCCAGAATAAGTCCGGTCTCTATGACGACGGTTTTATTTGGGTAGAGGAATAAGTTTTAGATGTAATTTAGATAGTTAAGATCATTTGTACGCGTTGATAGGGCTCCAATTGAAGCTCTACCAACGTTTTTGGCGTTGAGGTGGGATGGTACAAAAGCATTTATTTTTTTTATGCAATTTGGGACCTTAAATTTTAATGGCGATCAAAACAACAGATGTAGTGTGGAAAGCATCTGGTCTCTTGCTTGGCATGTTTAACGCGTGCCTCGTGGCAGGCGCCTTTCCAAGGGACTGGAAAGTGGCCCGTCTGGCTCTGATAAGCAAGGGAAAGGGTGAACCAGGATCTCCATCATCTTACAGACCATTGTGTATGTTAAATACCATTGGCAAGGTGATGGAGAGTATGGTCAGAGGAAGATTGCGGCAAGCAATTAGGGAAGCGGGTGACCTTAGCGACGACCAACACGGCTTTCGTGAGGGGCGTTCCACGATCGGTGCCATCGAGCAGGTCGTGAAGGTGGTTATGAGGGCCAGACAAGTGCGGCCGGATATTAAACCGGACGTCCTGCTTGTCACGTTGGATGTGAAAAACGCATTCAACTCGGCTAAGTGGGACGATATGTTGCACTCCCTCGAGCAGATATTCAGAGTTCCGGATTATCTGAGAAATATACTCAGAGATTACCTCCGGGACCGATACCTGCGCTGGGACACTCTCGATGGCACAAGAGGTAAAGTATTAAGCGCAGGCATAGCGCAGGGTTCAGTTCTGGGTCCTGATCTGTGGAATGCCTTTTACGACGGCTTGCTAAAGATTGAGCTTCCGGATGGATGCTCCATGATCGGATACGCGGATGACGTTGCTCTAACCATAACAGCTCAAGAGCCAGAGGACCAGCAGAATACCTTGGATGAGGCCATGCGCCTTATCAATAGCTGGATGTCGGATCACGGACTAAGACTGGCAGTCCCGAAAACGGAGATTGTCCTTCTGACCCGGAGAAGGGTTGATACCATATTTGGCGCCAGCTTTGATGACGGAGGTAATCCCCTTATGATCCAGACCAAACCATCGGTCAAATATTTGGGGGTCTTCTTGGATAACAAGTTGACCTACAATAGACAATTCCAGCAGGCAGTGTGGAAAGCATTAAAATCCATATAAAAAGAGCTTGCAGTTCCCCTAGCCCACGAAAAATGCTCTTAAGATTTTGAGTTAACCTTACTGAATTCCTTGAATATTGTTTTTCATGAAATCTGCATTGTTATATTCCTCACATCAACATCAATTACAGTAAATTATACTGCTTTGTAAAAATGTAATATAAAGTCGAAAATAATCCACAATTAAAACTTCTAAGAGACAATTGCGTAAACGGTTGTGTAGACGAGATCAATCATAAATTAATTTAATTTTTAGTTTTGTAGAGATCTTTTCTTTAGCTAGATTTTGTCGTATTTTCTATGAAACTATTAGACTACGTAGATGAAAAAGAGTCAAATAACTTGGCGCTAAGTTCTATGGATTAGTGCCACTATTTGAGAACCAGTTCGGAAATAAGCATAATTTTCTGAGGACATAGTATGTTAGCTCTCTGACTAGGGACATCACGATCAGCAAGAATTGGAATTGGTATCGCTAATATTCTAACCGTTGCGAGAGTTTCTATGTCAACTTCAAGAAAAAGACAATGACCTGCGGATCATGTTATCTGAAAGATAATCCTAAGCTTAATTATAAGATTAAACTCTATAATTTTGTATAAAATCTCTCGTGGATTCACACAACAAAAATTATTAAACTTTTGTTATTTCTATTGAGTTTAATTTATTTTATAATATTTTACTAAAGTGATTACAAGAATTTTTGTATATTCTTATACAAGTATACTTACAGTTGATTTTGTTGAAATAAAAATACGAACTTTTGAATTTAACCTGAAATTTATTTAACCCCTTAGTGCGGTATGACGAGTATATTCGTCATAAATATATGGGATTCCTATCTTAATTCTGCATTAAGGGGTTAACAATAAAATGATATTTACAATAAAAATATTTGAACTTAACTTTAAAAATATTAAAATTGGAGAAAAAGGTCTAACCAAAAACTAGCAGCGAATTAGCTTTAAAAGGCTAATTAAAATTTGAGAAGAACTAGTCTTTACTGAACTATTCTAAAAAGTAAACTGCCTTGATTTTTAAAATTAGGGGTTTATATATCCCAAAAAATTAATAGATAAGGATCATCAGGTGATAATTCTTATTTACTAAGTTATGAAATTGACCCTATTGCGTAATAATTTAAATAATATGTCAATCAATATTATAAAAAAAAATAGAGTTGGCCTAAATCTCCAATATTAATTAAAGGTTGAACAGGAAGTGAATATTATTTTTAGATAACAAAATGCAAGTGTCTAAGAATTAAAAGTTTCAAAATAATAAAAATAATTTTTGATTAAATTGATAACTTTTAAAATAAACATCCTTTGACGGAGTAACTACCTTTGATTAACTTAAAATAATAATTTTAATTAAATTTATAAGACTTAAAATTTTTTAGAGGAAAAAGAGAGAGAGAACAAAAGAAAAAATTTTTTATACGGTATTATTCCGTTGACATCAGCTATCAGTTTAAAAATATACCCTTAATATCGGAAGATCTTCCGAGTCATCATTTTTCCCACTCTATTTTTATGTGAATGAAACTAGTATTGATAATAATAGAATAGTTCTCTAAAAGGAAATTTTTGACTGTTGGAGAACCTTATCAACCAATAGAAGGTTGACATATCGGGTTCAGCGCGCGAAAGATTTTGGAAAGTAAGGAACTAGAATATTCTTATCAATATTCTTAAAAATTCGTGTTTGGGCTGAGAGAGGCCTGCTATATTCTTTTGAGCTCAAACCTAGAACACGCAGTACTCGCGTAAAAAAGTTTAACTTTGAATATTGTATTGTTAAATTTTAAAATATTTATAAGTAAGGAAACTTAAGTTTTAAAAGTTCAAGTTTTTAATATTTGATATTTAAATTTTTGTAAATTCCTCACTCAATAAATTTCCAAGTTAGCTTTTAATAAATATTAATAATTTTATATTGTTATTGGTCTTATTTTCTTTATAAAAAATCATTCTTTATTTTTTTGGATAACTAATCGAACAAATCAAAAGTAAGGAATTATTTAATATTTTATTTTTTAATTAACAATAACCGAGAGTTATAATAGTTAGTACGACCCTGGAGAAATCCATAGGGACAGTCCGCCTAAAAATAGAAACACAAATAAATAGCTGAACATTTTTCAGTCTAAAATTTATTTATTTGTTATAACTTAATATTTTCTTTTTTGTAAAAACCCCATTGAGGAGTAAGTTACACGTTTGATAACTTGAAAATTTGAAAGCTGGAAATTAACTAATGGAATATGTTATCAAGTTTCCAATTTTCTAAAAATTAAACGTGATATGAATGATCCCTTGTTTCAAGATGATTGTACTTTTTTCATTAGGCTACTAATAGCGGACATTTTCCAGATAAAAAAATTAATTTAATATAATAAACAAATATTTCATTGATTCTTGTTGCGGCCAATAGCTTAAAATCATATTTTTCCTTATATTTTTCAAATATTCGCGCATTTACTCTAACTTCTTTGATATCGTAATTATTTAATTTATCGGCCCCCCGTTTTAGGGTCCCTTCTCTCACGTTAAACTTTCACCGGTTCTATAAAACCGATTCATGCGCATCAATCGCTCTCATTCTGTGGTCGGCGGTCGCGCTCGTAAGTCAATTCGAATCATACACCGCCCAGCGTGTTAAACTTAGTGAAATTAAAATCAAATCAACTATATTCTTAAATGCCAGTTTTTTAGTAATCTTAATTTATACAGTCCGCTAACTATTTATTTATTATTGTAAAATTTATTGAAGTGATTTAAAATAATTAACATTATTTAATTTAAACAAGTGAATTCATTGATTTTACCTCAAAACCAATTTTCCTACAATTTCCCCAAATATTTCCTTCAAAATATTACAATTCTATAAAATTCACCAGTCCTTCTAGTTTATTTCATATCATAGACGAGGATTCTTTCAGATTCTTGTCAATTTTTTTTTTGTGGGTATTATAGGTTTCATAGAAAAATGAAATTTGAATTTTATGAAAAAAGTACATTTTGAAATTACTTTTTTTGCCCTTCAATGAGATAGAAAAAAATGCTTTTTCTTTCCACTGAAAAAGAAAATTTTCGTTTTGTCCATGGTAGCAAAAAAAAAAAAAAAAAAAATTAATTATAATATTTCAAGAATTTAATGATCAATAGTTTAAGAAAAAAAATTTTTATCACGACAATTTAGAAATGGTTAGAGGATATTTTGTCCCTTGTTTAAAAAATAGCTATATCTTTATACCCTGGTCGAAAGTGCTAATTTAGCGCCCAAATATTAAGGCTAAAACTAAAACTTATAATATGATGTGTATTCATTTGTTTATAATGAATATAATACATTTTTAAATAAGTGAGCAAAAAAAAGAATATGGCCCAAATCGTGCGTAAAGTGGTAAACAGCGATCTGAGGCATTATTTTGTTGCTCCCACAGTCTAAATATAATTTTTATTTCTCAGCTAGAAGAAAACGCTTTATTTTCGATCAAGTGGTAGAAGCAAAAAAGTTTTCGACCCGGGAGGAAAGAAATTAATTTTTATTACTATATTGAGAAAGAAAAATTTCGTTTTGTGCATGGGATCAAAAAAAGAAAAAAAATTTATATCCGAAAATTTAGCAATGGTTAAAGTTTTTAAGGTACAAAGTAAATGCGCACATTTATTAATAATTTATATTGAGGAGTTAATTAATTTATATTTACTTTTTTAAAATAATAATATTCGTCTTCTTAATTTTAGACATCTGAGATGGGGCTACAATAAGTTGCGTGTTTTTTGTTAATTATTTTTTGTATTACTACTTTTATAAGTAAGCATATAAAGTATGGCTTGAATTCTCCTTTCCTCCTGCGAAACTTTTCTGAATTTAATATTATTGCATTCGATGATTTTCACCTAAAATATTTTGAGTACAACAACGGTAAAAAACGAAATTTTTTATAAAATGAGAAAAACATAAAAATTCCTATATTTGCCTAATAATTCCAAACTAATTAGGTTGATGATTATCATTATGATTATTTTCTGGCGCAGAAACTGCTTAATAGGCAGTGCCCGCTAATAAAAAAATTTTTTTTATTTTTGTTATTTTTTTTAATAAAAAAAATTTTTTTTAATTTTTGTTATTTTTTTTATTAATGCCAACGGATTAGAATTTCATTCTTCATAAAAATCTTTAGAGCCGGGACCACGGTTGGGAAAGAAAAGATGTTGCAGTGTTGTTCTGTTCATTGCGAGGCTTCCAGAATTTCGCTTCTGAAATCTGTTGAAGAAAGAAGACGGCAATAAATATGTAACTCTCTCTTCAGGATTCTTGCAATATGTGATTCTCATCAGTTAATCGCTTTCTACAGTCATAAGGGTCGATTTCATGAAGCATATTTTTACTAGATTCTGAGGGCACTAGAGTAAAAATAATTAATTATGATTCAAAACCTGTTAAAATTCTGCTTAGACAGAATCTACAAAATCGCCTTAAAGTAAAATTTTGATAAATTTTTATTGATAATTAATAGAGTTCAATTGAAGTCAACTCTAGTGACCCTAGAACCTAGTAAAAATATGCTCCATGAAATCCCACCTATAGAGTAGGGAGAATGCCAAATTAGGGGAATCTATTTTATTATAATATCTCAATAAAGATTTAGGGCTTTGTGTCTATTTTATGCAACAATCATTTACACATCTTATCTGCGCATAAGAATAAAAAGAGATAGAAATAATGGAAAACACGTGTCTAATTTAGTCACTTTTTTGAACCCAGAAATATACTTCATTAAAATATCCTATCGAATCTTTGTATGCAAATTATTTTTGAATATAAGAAAAAAGAAATATACATTTCAAATAACCGTCTAATAATTAAAAAAAAATAAATAAAAAATGGATGAATGGTGTGTAGTTTGCAATTTTAGTAATCCTTATCGCCCAGGACCTGAAATCGGTGAAACAAGAATTTTTCATAGGTAAGTATTTTAATAATTATTACAATATTAATTATTATAGAGTTTTAATAATTCTTCAAAATAAATCTAAATCGAATCTAAATAATTATCTAAGATTGCTGTTCGACAGAACTCTAAATATATAAAAAATATAACCGGTTTGAATGTAAACACAACTTAAGGCCGAGTTATGATCGTTCATAGATGTTCAAATTACCGAAGAGATTTTTATTTTTATAATTTTTGAAAAATGTGTTTATTTTGTAATATTATAGCTCAAAAAATCATTTTAATTATAAATTTTCACTGAATAATTATAATTAATTGAATGTGGTACTAGTTGAAAACTAAACAATTATATGGCTAACGGGGCTGAATGTCAACCATTTTTGTAGGTTTTAGCCAATTAGAGGCTAGGAAAAAATATGTAATAATATTTTGAAAATTTATATGAAATAATAATTTTGGACAACAAAATTCGGTTAAAATTTTATCATCTTAAAAAAAAACTGCTAATTAATTAATTAATTAATCTACATAAAATTGAAAATGTGGCTGTACTTTTCTGAGTAGCAAAAAAGGAATTTAAAAAAATACTACCAAGTCAGCAAATTCTTTTATTGAATTGCAATGTGTTGCAGTTACAGACTTCGATTTCTACGCATTTTGGCATATTTTTTTCCTCCATATACTTTTTTATACGTTATGAATTTTCGAACAGCAATCTTTTAACGAGTTTTTAAAATATTATAACACTTTCAACAATAAAGCTTAACTGAGGATTGATAAAATGACAATAAAAATAAAAGAAAATAGCTATTTGTGAACCAAGGGAGAAAATATAAGTTTCGATGTTGCATACAGATACTGCACGAGCGAGAGCAGACTGCATATAAAAATCGAACACTACATTTTTGCCCAATGGATATTTTTTTATCGGAGGCTATAAAATGAATGTTTTTTGAGTAAAATTTTTAACGCATGTGATGAAAAACAAATTTACTTTCTAAATATTATATATAAATTTTTTTTTAATTTTTGTTACAAAAATAGATTTCCTAAAAATATTGAGCAAAGGCAAAGATGGCTTGAAGCTATTGGCATGAAAGAAGTGAGTTCTAGAAGAACAGTATGCAGTTCTCATTTTTCTATTGATGACTACAAAACCTCAGAGGTTACTGGTGAAAAAACAATATTATTGAATGATACTGCGCTCCCTCGTTTTAATTTAAATCCAGCTGAAAGAACTGATCAAAGTTATAACAATGCTATTGAATCAGAAAATATACGGTAATTTTTTAATTATACATCTCGAGTCTTCGAATCAGAAATTGTTTTTTTTTTTTAATTATGTTTTCGTTCAAGAATTTTTTTTAAAAATTTAAATTAGAAAATTAGCATTTATCCAAACTGTTGAATCTATGATACGAACTTTTATGTTTTTATAAAAATCAACAAGTAGGTTTTTTATAAACTATTTAAAAAAATAATTTCTTTTGTATTATTATTTTAGAAATATTGGGAGCGAAACTGAAATTCAAACTCCTGAAGCAGCAATCAATCAGCAGGTCCTCCCAACCAATCCAGGCCAACCACAACTATTTCAGTATTTATATTTTCCAGGCCAACCACTATTTAAGTACTTATATTTTAAAATTTTATACGTATTTTTTTTACCAAATATTGAAAAAAAGTTCTGTATGAAAAAAATTATTTTTAGCTTTATGTTGCTGTCGCCTAACGCACCTGTTGAAAATAATGAACAAATAACAAATTTAAACGAACAAAACATGGAAGCAATTAAAAAAGGACCTACTACGATTGATTTAGCAGAAGATAACGAAGATAATGATAAAGGAAAAGAAACTGCAATCAATCAGCAGGTCCTCTCAACCAATCCAGGCCAACCACAACCATTAAAGTATTTATATTTTAAAATGTTATACGTATTTTTTTTAACAAATATTGAAAAAAAGTTCTGTATGAAAAAAATTATTTTTAGCTTTGTTATGTTGCTGACGCCTAACGTACCTGTTAAAAATAATGTACAAATATCAAATTTAAACGAACAAAATATGGAAACAATTAAAAAAGGATCTACTACGATTGATTTAGCAGAAGATGACGAAGATAATGATAAAGGAAAAGAAACTGATAACTCTGGTAATTTAAAAGAACAAAGAATAGAAATAAATGAAACTACTAAAAGTGATTTAACTGAAGATAATGGAAAAGAAATTGAACCCATTCGCTGTTTAAGGAGAGAAAAAATCACTCAGCACGATTTTACTTCTGAAATGGGTTGGAAAAAATATCAATTGCAAAAAAGAGAGCTCCAAAAGAAGTGTCATAGAAGAAATTATAATATATTAAGGTTGAAAAGAACAATTTCAAAATTGAAAAAGGAGTTAAAATTATTAAAGTCTGAAAAAAAATCTGTTACCCAAGAAAGCAGTAGTTCGGAATAAAATCATGATTAGAAGTTCATGAAAAATAAATTATTAAAGAAATTTTTTTTATACATTAAAAAAAAGTAGCCCTAGTAAATTTTTACTATTTTAATTGTATGTTTATATTTTAATTGTACCTTTAAATTCTGTACATGTATATGTTACATGGTTATATTAGTATTGTATTTTTATGTATATGTATGAATTTTATGTGGATATTTTAGCTTTATAATAATAAATAAAAAGATACAATTAATTTAAGTCTCGTGTTGTAATTGTTGCAAATTTCGTGCTGTAAATACAGATTTTTTTTTTCGTGTAACAAACTCAAAGGTTAAACTCGGATTTGGTCTTCTAGTTTTTTTAATAAATAACAATCAAATAATTATTGTTACGCACGCGTTTTAATTTAAGGGGGTCGGATCCCTACATACAAGAGCAAAAACAGGGATTTTTGTTTATATTTTTTGGGCAGAAAAAATTAACTTAAACACTTGAAAATTTTTGCAAATGAAAGGAAATTTATTTAAAAATACAATTTAAAAAAAATTTTTTTTTTATAAATTAAATATGGTGCTGAAAGTTGCTATTTCCGAAAAAAAACGTCTTTTCAATTTGCGTGCAGTGTAGCTCAAAATCCACTCAACCAATCAACACGAAAATATATAAATGTTACTGATAATATTTCTAAGAATATAAATGAGAGGGAATTTGAATATTGGTTTCCAAAATTTTTTTATTAAGAAAAGAAAAGAAAAAAAAACTGAAAAATCAGTATTTTTTTTTTTGAATAAACTTTTAAATTTTGAAAAAATAAAAATTCTGCTCCATTCATATGGAAAATATATGATTAAAGAAATAAAATTTTTCAGTTTCGCGTGTTTAAGATGATTCTGGCAGCCGCTAGACTGCACGCAAGCAAAAAAAGGTCTTACGCGGGAATAGCAACCATCAGCACCATCTATAATTTAAAAAAATAATAATAATAAAATTATATTCTTTAATAAATTATCTTTCATTTGCAACAATTTTCATGTGTCTAAGTTAATTATTTTTACTCGAAAAAATCAAACGAAAATTCCTTTTTTTTTCTTGTCTGTAAAGGACCCGCCCCCCTTAATCTTAAAACACTTGTTTTATTTTAAAAATTACGAAAGGATGAGTTTTCTAGGAACATTTTAAAAAGTTATAATACAATAAAAATTTTTTGAATAATATAAATATCTCTGAGTTCTTCTTTTGGATACCCGTCCCAAAAATCTTAATAACCACACACCCCTACTTAACATTATTGACAAAACTAATAAATTTGTAGTACAATAAAAATGTTACACAATTTATTGAAAATTTAATTTTAGAGAAGAATATGAAAAGCACGATTTCACTTATAGAATAATAAGCAAGTGATTTTATGTATTTCAAATAATAATTAAAACAAATAAAAGCTATTTTCTCGGATTAATAGAATTTGGTATAAAATATTAATCTTCAAGATCTTTACTTTAGTAATATCTAAAAGATAAAGTAATAATCATTACCTTTAGTTGAGCTGCTAAAACTTTAATATTAGTAGTGTACGGCTGGAATTGGCTAGACGTCTGATCAAGGCAAGGTGTTTCTATAAAACTGATTCTACATATATAGACGATGTGATTTCTCACAATTTTAACGTTATATACTTTAATCATTAATTCATTTAACCGATTCTCTAAATTCTGTGACAAGTTGTTTTTCTTTGTTAATTAAATTTAAATCTTTAATTTAAACTGTATTTTTTGTTGTATTTTAAAAGTATTATTTTATTGTTGATTTATCTTAATTTTATGTTAAACCAGAAATTCTTCCTGATATAAATAACATATTACTCCCTGATGATGTTGTTATTTGTTTAATTTGAAAAGAAGTTTTAAATTAATAGAAAAAAATGAAATTAAATAAATAAATTTTTTAAAAATACATTCTTTTACATATTTTAGATGATAAATAACGCAGCAGTCATTTCATGTTGTTTTTTATTTTATTCCCAAATGATAAATTTTTGTTAATTGAAAAGAAATTTTTCTGTTTTAAAAATTTAAATAAAAATTAAATTAAAAATACATTTTTAAAAGTACATTCATTTAGATAATATTATAAAAAAGAAATTTTAATTGTCTTGTACTCCCTAATAATAATTTTTTGTTTAATTGAAAAGAAATTTTATTGTTTTAAAAATTTAAATAAAAAACAAATTTTTAAAAGGACATTCTTTTAGATATGTAGATAATACATAACGCAGCAGTAATTTCTTTTTACAAACGGCCTACAAGGAGTACAACTCCCTGATGATATTTTTTTTTGTTTAATTGAAAAGAAATTTTACTGTTTTAAAAATTTAAATAAAAAATACATTTTTTTAAAAGAACATTCTTTTAGATATTTTAAATAACACTAGTCATTTCCTATTGTAAATGAACTTGTACTCCCTGATGATAATTTTTTGTTTAATTGAAAAGAAATTTACTGTTTCAAATTAATATAAAAGAAGTAAATTAAAAAAAACATTCTTGTAGATATTTGGATAATAAAAAGTGATTTTTTAAAAATCAAGTTTTATTTAAAAGTAGGTTAAAGGGCGTTTCAAAATAGAAGGCGTTTTTGAAAACACAAAATTTGAAAATGTGTTAACCAATAGAATTTTAGGTTTAATGAATGTAATTGGTCTAAAAATTTATAGCACTCCCAATTAATATTTTGAAAAGCTAAAATTTTTCTATAAAACCCAACGTTTCAGCTAAAAAGGTATAGTTTTCTTAGATATTTCATCAGTTAACTATATCAACTATCAGCTACTTAAAAAAAAACATGTCTAATATGAATAATTTAATAGTTTTGTCTAATGGAGAGGAAGGAAATGGTAAGTTAATAAAGTTAATAAATTTATTATTATTATTCTGATTATTATTTAAACTAAAATATGTTAGTTAATTTTACTTTTTTTTATTTATTTTATAATTCAAAATTTTTTTGTATTTTAACGTGTAAACTTTTTTATTTTTTAGTTGATAACATTTTTGAAGCGGAGACCATCAGAGGCTCTCGATCGAGAACAAGCGACGAGTTCTTGGCATGGTTCAATTGCCAACAAGAAGAGCTTGTTGGTTTTACTGACGGGGAGGTCAATATGATAAATGAAAATATTGACGTTAAGGAACTTTACCGTATGGAAGTTAACAGCGTTAACAACGAGATGGAAGTTGAGAATAACAATGAGAATAACGATGTTATCAGTTTGACCAGCGATGAAATTAATATGGATGAAAGTTATTGTGAAAGTGGTATAGAAAAAATGGAAGAATCATCGGAAAGTAATGTCAGACGAAGAGTTCGACGTCGATTAAACTTTGACGAGAGCCAATCAGAAAATTCTGTCATACTTCATACGCAAGGTAAACCTTAATAACAATATTAATAATAAAACGTAAAATCAAAATGTTTAAAAACTTTATTATATTTTATTTTGATATAGTAATTTTTATATTTATTAACTTAACTTTATTTTCATATTTTAATTTTATATTTAAACCATATTTATTACATTTGTATATTTATTAATGATATACTGGAGATGGAGAATAAGGAAAAGAACTTAGAAACCAGAAGAAATTATGTAGAACAATATAAGACCGATTACTTAGAAGCGGGAGAAGTCCATAAAGAAGAACTAAAACAGCTTCAGGAATTGCAGAAAAGGGAGTTGATAACATTAGAGAAGAAACAGAGGGACGAAGAAGACTTACTTCACCTTAACCATGTTAAGAAGTTGACTTTGATGGACTTTCGTATTCGATAGAACTTCCGAATATTTGAAGAAGAGGCTTCAAAACCATACGAACAGCACCAAAAAAAAAACGTGAAAACGAGAAACAAATGGATGGAAAGAGAAAAAAAAAAGAAAAAGAAGTAGAGGCAACTGAAAATGGTGAATTAATCCCCATAATTTGTTTAGATAAATTAGATTTAGTTAATTTTGTTGACAGTATAAATGTAGTATAAATGTAAATGTAAATGTAAATGTATGTAATAATATTAATAAGTAAGATTAATATCAAGTAAATGTATAGTATAAAATTTGTAATAAATAAATAAATAAATAATTAAGTAAATAAATATGCATTATATATATTTTTATTTAAAATATTTGATAATTAATTTTATTTTTTAATTTAGTTGATAACATTTTTGAAGCGGAGACCATCAGAGGATCTCCATTTAGATATAGCGACGAGTTCTTGGCATTTTTTAATTGCCAACAAGAAGAGCTTGCCGGTTTTACTGATGGGGAGGCCAATATGTTAAATGAAAACATTGACGTGGAGGAACTTTACGGTGAGAGTATGGAAGTTAACAGCGTTCTTCATCAGTGAACTAACTTAAAGAAATAATTTAAAACATGTCTAATTTTGAAAATTTAATTGTGTTGGCAAACGGAGAAGAAGATAATGGTAAGTTAATAAAATTAATGAATATTATTATTATTATTATAATTAAAATATTTTTTAATTTTTATAATTTTAAATTTTTTATAATTTTAATTTTTTATTTATTTATAAATATTTAGCATTATATTTTAATATGAATACAATTGAAAATTAAAAAGTTAATTTTTATTTCAGACTTTTATTTAACATATTCATTATAAATACATTAAATTTATTTATTTTCTTGTTTAGTTGATCGCATTTTTGAAGAGGAGACTCTTGGAGGCTCTCCGCTATGCAGTGACGAGTTCTTGGCGTTCTTCAACTGCCAACAAGAACAGATTATAGGCTTTGATAGGGATGGAAATGTTGATAGTCTCAATGATAATATCAACATGGAAGAGTTAATCGAGAATGTTGTCATACACGAGCTGAATGCAAATGTCGACAAGGAGGAGGTAGACGATAGTGTTGATATGGAGGAGATAGATGAGAATGTTAACATGAGGGAGAAAAACGATAATGTTGACATGGAGGAGTTAAGCAGTTCTGACAGGGATACATCTGATGTGGAAGATTTATGTGAAAGCGGTGTTAGTAAAATGGTAGATCGCTGTAGTGAGTCTGAAGAAGAAGTTAGAAGTACTCTAGAGAGCAGAAGAATTAGAGCATGGTCAGACGCACGCCGGCGATTAAACTTTGATGATTCGGGGAACTCCGGAATTGCATCTATCATTGCTACAGAAGGTAAATATTAAGTGATTTTTATTTTAATAATAATAATAATAAAAATGTGTAAAATCTAAATTTTTTCTATAAAAATATGTAATATATTTTAATTTTATTAATTTTTATAATTATTAACTGAACTTTATTTTTATATTTAAACAATATTTATTATATTTTTATATTTTTCTATATTTTAGAGGCCATTAATAATATATTGGAGATGGAGAATGAGGAAGAAAGTCTAAGAACAAGACGAAATTTAATAGAGCAGTATAAAACCGATTGTGCAGAAGCTGCAGAAACTCATAAAGAAGAATGGCAACAGCTTCTTGAATTACAAAAAAGGGAGTTGGAATCGCTGAAGAAGAAGCAGAACAATGAAGAGGAGTTACTTCACCTTAACCATGTGAAGAAAATATCGTTGTTAGACTACAGTATTCGACAGAACTCCCGCATAATTGAAGAAGACTATCAACGTTCAAGAAAAAGAAAACAATCTCCAAGAGAAGAACCTGATAGGAAAAGAAAAAAAGAAGAAATAATAGTGAGGTCAATAGATGAAAACGGTAAAGCGATTTCTATAATATGTTTAGATTATGATTAAGATTATGTAAAATGTAAGAAGAAATATGTTACTTAATTAACTAGTGTAAGTTTAGATAAATTAATTAGTAAATGTAAGTAGTTAATAATAAATGTAACTAGTAATAATAAATAACTAATAGAGTAATAAATGTTAAGTAAATGTAGGTATAATGAAATATGTATATATTTATGAAAAATCGTAAACAAATAATAATTTATAAAAAAATTTTTGAAATGTTAAAAGATTTACCGTATTTTCCGAATGTGCGAAAAAAAATTTTCTCTTAATTAAATTAAATTTTCTCTTAATTTTTTTTTTCGTACCTAAAAAAGCTATTGTATGCACACTTTGAATACCATACCGGGGAACTCAAAATTTTTTAAAAACATTTAAAATTGACAAAGTTACAAGGATTTCAAATTTTTTTTGATGCATATAATGCAAATACGTTGCCACTTTCTTGGGTACTGTACTCAAACATACTGTACTCAACAGCTACCACTAATTCGCAAGCTGTTCCCGATACTTTGGAGAATAATCTTCCTGAAGAAATATTGTCTACAATTATTAACGATCTTATACCAAACACTAATGGTAAATATTTTACTTAAACCTATCTCATTTTTCCTACTTCTACTATCATTAAAATTACTTTACATCTTACAGAAAATACCATTACTTCACAAAACCAAGAACAACTCTTAATTCCACAAACTACTCTGCTTGAACATAATACACCCGAACAATTAAATACAATTAATCCAGTCCCAGCGCCAAAAAGAAAAAGCAGATTATCGTTAATCAGAAACACATCTAATGAGAATACGACTACACCAAACAAAAACAACATTAATTCTGTATTACCTGTACGAACTAATCTGAATCAGTTTAAACATACATCCGAAGAATTATATATAAATGATCCACTTCCTGTACCAAAAAGAAAAAACAGATTATCGTTAATCAGAAATACTTCAGCAAAAAACAAAAACAGTAATGCTTCTGTATCAACAGAATCAAAAATAGCAGCTTCTAAAATATTATCCGACAATAATCAATCAGATACTATTAGAATCCCGTTATGTCTTGATGAATTTTACTTTTTTTTTATTTATTTTATAATTAATTTTTTTTTTGTATTTTAACGTGTAAACTTTTTTATTTTTTAGTTGATAACATTTTTGAAGCGGAGACCATCAGAGGCTCTCCATTAAGAACAAGCAAGGAGTTCTTGGCATGGTTTCATTGCCAGCAAGAAGAAATTTTCAATTGCCAACAAGAAGAGCTTGTTGGATTTACTGATGGAGAGGTCAATTGAATAAATGAAAATATTGACGTGGAGGAACTTTACCGTATGGAAGTTAACAGCGTTAGCGAGATGGAAGTTGAGAATAACGAGGAGAATAACGATGTTAACAGTTTGACCAGCGATGAAATTAATAAGGGTGAAAGTTCTTGTGAAAGTGGCGTAGAAAAAATGGAAGAATCATCGAAAAGTAATGTCAGACGAAGAGTTCGACGTCGATTAAACTTTGACGAGAGCCAATCAGAAAATTCTGTGCTAGTTCATACGCAAGGTAAACATTAATAACAATATTAATAATAAAAAGTAAAAGTAAAAGTAATTTTGTTTAAATCAAAATGTTTAAAACTTTATTATATTTTATTTTTATTAATTTTTATAATTATTAACTGAACTTTATTTTATATTTTAATTTTTATATTTAAACAATGTTTATTATATTTTTATATTTTTGTATATTTTAGAGGCCATTAATAATATATTGGAGATGGAGAATGAGGAAGAAAGTCTAAGAACAAGACGAAATTTAATAGAGCAGTATAAAGCCGATTGTACAGAAGCTGCAGAAACTCATAAAGAAGAACGGCAACAGCTTCTTGAATTACAAAAAAGGGAGTTGGAGTCGTTAATGAAGAAGCAGAACATCGAAGAGGATTTACTTCACCTTAACCATGTGAAGAAATTATCATTGTTAGACTACCGTATTCAACAGAACTCCCGGATAATTGAAGAAGACTACCAACGCTCACGAAAAAGAAAACATTTTCCAAGAGTGAAAGAATCTGCTAGAAAAAGAAAAAAAGAAGAAATAATAATGAATTCAATAGCAAAAAATTTTTAAAAAATAAGTTCGATTGGAAAAACATAAACACGAAAAAACATAATAAGAACACACAATAAGCTCAGTTGGAAAAATATAAACATCTTGAAAAATAATCCAAGCCAAAATTTTAAAAACGAATCTTTTTCTGAGGAAAAAAAATTCTGTATACAAACTTTTAAATAAAATCTGCAACGTTAAGTTCTTCAAACTTAAAGATGTTGCTCACTAAACAAAATTTTTCTTTATTTTTTACAAACTTAAAATTATTAAAAATTTGATAGATCAAAAAAAAAAAATTTTTATAATAAACTTTTTTGTATTTGCTAATTCTAATTTTATGCTAAAACATATTTTTGAACAAAATTTTATTTTTTAAGATATTTTTTTTTTTTTTTTTTTTTTTTTTTTTTGAACTGACATATACGAACGTAGGGTATCCCAAGGAGGCTTAAGCCTGTGCTGGGGCAGTTGCGGAGCAGCTGACTTTAAGATATTAACTGAACTTGTATTCACCCGAACACTGTCAACGATTAACCAATTATTCATTAGTTATTCATTGACAATATCCGTGACATAGGAAAACTGCAGAAAACCTATGCCAAGAACAGCCGGATACATGTTTTCTACATAGTATTCGATTTTTCTTTTAAACACTATGCCGAAAACACGATCCTCACCAGACAGCGTATATAACGTCAGTACAAACTCTACACGAGAATCCGAGACGGTCACCCATCCGGATATCAACCGCGCTCATCTTTGCTTAACTTTGTAAGCAAACGTATAGAGTTTATACTACCGCGCTACGAAGCTAATTTTAAATACCTATAAATTAAAAAAAAATGTTCTTTTCTTATTCCTTAAATATTTTATTTTAAGCATTATTTATATAAACTTAAAACTTAACAAGAAAATTTGGATTATGTTATTTTTTAATTTTTTTTTTCATTAAATGCTTCTATTTTCTTTTAAATATTCTACCAAGCAAAAAAAATTTAACTGAATATTAAGTTTTAATGTTTTATTTTTCAGAAAGTACTCAAAGAATTATAATTCAAAGGAACATAAATGTATTTCATATCCAAAAAATAATTATTTTTTCTTTTTTCTGTAGTTTCGTAAAATGTCGTCCCATAAGAATCACGTGTATAAGATGCTCGGAGAAGCAAAATTATTTTTAATTATTTAATAATGAAGGAGTCACCCTAGGATCTTCTAATTTTAAATATGTATTTTTTAATATGCTTTCTTGTTATATACCAACTTTTATTAAAATCTGTACTCAAACAAAAAAGGTGAGCAACATCCTTAAGTGAATTGACAATTAAATTAAATAATGCTACAAATTACTTAAAGTGTGATCAATTACTGGAAAATATTTTACAATGCAAAAAAAATGTTACACGTCTTTCTCTGAAAGACCACGAACCTAAAATTATTACAGAAGAATATTTGAGCGATTTGTTTCAGTACGCCTCAAATTTAAACAGCATAACTATGCAAGGTGTAATTGTTGATGGAAGATGTTTTATAAAACTTAAAGCAGTAAATATTAACGAATTGAACTTATGTTGGTGCAATTTTAAAAGTGAATATTTTTATTCAAAATTTTTGTATAACTTAACAAATTTAAATGTATTTCGAATAGTAAACGAGAGTTGCGTAGTAACAAAAATAATTTTCGTTCTGTTTTCTAATGACTGCAATACATTACTTGAAGTTTTGATTACTTTATGCGAATACGAAAGCATATCTGCATATAATACCCCAGAATTATTGTACGGACAAAACATGTTAAAATCCTTGAAATTACATTTCGTGGAAATTGATGAAAAATTAATGCAAATTTTACCAAAAAAACTTGTTAAAATTGAATTAACATTTATAAAAAAAGAAGATACTGAAATTTAAAAAAAATATTTTTCTACATTTCAAAAATTGCAAATTTTTATTTGCTTTTTTGAATATTTTGGTGATGATTATTTAGAAATACTAAGTAAATCAGTAAACGAAAACATAAATCATATTGATATAGGATTTTATAATGATGATTATTTTACAATCGAGCCAGTATCTTCTTTAGGTGACCTGCAAAAATTGGAGTTTTTTTCAATAAACAATAAAGACGACGATTGTTTCGATCCAGTTTTAATGATAGATAATCTATTACGGGATCTATTAAAATGCAAAAACTTGAATGTTTGATAATCAAGGGTAATTGTTAATAGTTACCAAAAAAATATGCCCCGAATTGAAAATAAGGGTTGATATTGCCTAGTTTTTTTTTTATTTGTACAATTTTTATTTTTATTTAATTATATTATCGCAGGATGGCAAGCTATTATAAAACAATTTATTTTCAGACATCAAGAATATAAAACAGTACTTTTAGTGGTTATATCCAAAAATTAGGTGAAAGATATAGACCTAAACCAGAAAAGGAAGTTCCTTTAGAATTAAAAAAATTTGAAGATTTTGCATCCGAAATTGACTTAAAGGCCAAGATTTGGGGGTTTTGGAGGCAGCGTAAAAGTAATAACAGAATCGGAAGTGCAACTGGTTATATGCTACGAAGAAGAAATTTTAAAAACGATAAAAAAAGATAATATATATATGTCATTACATGTCGCAAATACCCAAGATAAAAGGTTTAAAAGAAATTGTGACGTCTATACGCACTGATAAAAAGCCGAAAGTAAGTATAAAATAATGCTAAGTAGTATATGGATTATTCCATGTAAGAGGTGTTACAAAAATGGCGACACTTTCTTAATTAATTGTACTTGATTTGCCAAATAAGAGAACTCTAAATGTAACAGCCCAGGAGTTTCAAGATATCGATCTTTTAAGTTGACATTATGATTTAACCTATTTAGAGTTGAACTAAGGTTAGATTGATGTCAAGCGAAAAATTTTACGTAGGAAGTATACTTAGAGTTATAATTTTTTAAGCATCTAATTGTATTGAAAAATAAAAAAGTGTGGCTTAAAAAATTTGAAGCCTCCCTAAAAACGGTGTAACGCATAATTTGGGCAATTTTTGAGTTAGAAGGCTAATAATTTAGGAAAAATTATATTTTGTAAATACTACAAAGCGTATACTCTTTACGTCCCTCATACATCAGAGAACATTAAAGCTAGTATAATTAATAATAAATTTATTTATATTGACGATTCCCTTAAGGAATAACATAAATTACCCTCAAATTATGTTCAATCGAAACATTTAAAGGATCTAGTAAAAGCTGATGAAGATTCTGAACTAAAATTAGCTCCAAAATAGCATAAAAAATTCTAGAAAACAGTCATTTTCAATAAATGTGCGTTGCTAATTCGGTTTATTTCTTTAATATCCTTGTAAGCACATCTTTAGAATACCTAAAGTTTGAAGACTCAAAAGATGAGCGTCATAGAACCTTTTGGTTTCTCCAATTCATTGATAAATGGTTTAAACTTATGAGTATTCGAAAAATTTCACTGGCATTAGGATTTAAAAATAAAGATAAGTATAACGAAACAATAAATATTTTGAAATAAACAATATTTTTAGTAAAATAAATGTTGGAGCTCAGGGTATATGGAAACCTATACAAACATCAGCTATATTATCTACGAAAACAATATTAGATTTATCAGATTATTTACTTAATGATCTTGGTTACGATTTTTTTTTACTTCTAGAGAAAGTCAAGTTTGTTTAGAGAATTTATTTTCTCAAATTAGATTAAAAACTGATATTGCAAATGCCGTTCAACTGAAAAATAACTTAAAATTAATAATGATATCAAGATACATGAAATACGTTAAGTATAGTAATTATAATGAAGATGGTAGACAACTGGTGTCCGATTTTTTTGAGATTTTGCTAAAATACAAAAATAAAGAAAAAATAAAAATGAGCTTGAGGAAAATAATTTTCAACATATTTATCTATCGACTTTTAACGTAACTTTATCATATAATCAATTGAACTCTATTTATTGGGACGCCAATTATGTAATTAATTCCATTGCCGCTAATGAAAAAGTATGTAAAAATTGTCTTCATGCTGTTGGTAGTTATGATCCTCAGTATTTCAAAGGAACCCTATTGTGCAAATTTTATCATCAGGTAAACAGGTAAACATAGATTTTAATATAAACATTTTTTTTATATGTATTTTTGAAATAACGTATGTTAAATAAATAAATCATGTTAATATATATTTTTTTTAATAAGGCTTGGCTTAATCCGTTTATTTCTAACCCTTATATTAAAATTTGGAAGACTTTTGAATAAATTATATATATAAATATAGTTGTTAACAGACATTTAACCTCAGTAAATTCATTAAATTACATTAAATTAGTTAAATTCTCACCGAGAAATTACTACCAAGATTAATTTTAAATTGAAACGATCAAATATTTGTACAGCTATAGCTATTTCAGTCAGTATTTAGTCATTATAAGAAAAATTCAGTATAATTAATAGATTTAATTAATTTAATTAATTCATAGATTTAATTAATTCATTTCTCGTATTAATTTTTTTAATGTAAAATTCATTTAATTTTTAGTGAGTGAACTTCAGTTATAGTTAGAAAATCTAAAAATACAGCATTTTTTCGAAGTTTGTAAAAGCGAGGCCCTTAGGGCCCACACAGGAAACACGGCAAGTCCTTTGCCTGAATTTAGGTTAAACTCCGAGGATTCCCCTCGTATAATAGAGGCAATGAGTGCGGCTTTAGACAGGGCTTATAGTATCCTAAATAAAACAGTCAATATAGAACCTGATTCTATGAATCCAAACATATAAGGGGTAAAGCCATATTGAATTATAAATATTTATAAAATAAGTTAACATATTAATTAATATTTACCTTTAGATATTATATTATAAACAACAGTTAGAATTAAGTAAGATTTTGGCTAAACACGTTAACACGTTAGGATTCATTAAACCTTATCCATCATCATTTACACTCATAAAATATAATAAACATTGACAATAGCGTAAATTAGTTTTCATTTCTGCCTACTTTAAACTTGGGGGCGAGGTAACAATACCTGGTTTATTTAGTAAATATTAACGCACTTAAATTTCCAGTAATAGTTAGTAAATTTAAACATCCTGTCCTATCAGTGTCTAGGAATTCATTTTTGACGATCCCCTTTCACAAAAACAAGAAAAGGCGTGACCCAGGTTTTAAAACAACGCTTAAGCAAGTAAATTATCAATTAAAACAGTTGTCCGATTAAACGTTAAGAGATCAAGTAGAATTCACTTAAGTCGAGACCTAAGGGCAGAGAAAAAATTATCAATAACATCAAAAAGGCACAATTATCAAGGGAATACGAACGAGATTGCGAATTTAACGAAGAAATCGTTGAGCTCTTGGAAAAACTAGAAAGAAAATTTCTTTTTCTTCAACAAAAGGAAGACAGTCTTGATAGAGTTAGAACTTGGAAAAGTGACAATTAAGTGTTTGTGTTGCTTTAAGTGACTGTTATATATAACGTTTTGGACAATAATTTTTATATTTAATGATAAATCGAATCTTGTAGAAAATTAAGGAAATGTACAATATTTAGGATTAGGAACGTTAACAATTATCTAATTTTACCAGAATAAAATTCTTTTTATTGACTTATTAATTAAATGAGTAGCTATTATTAATTAAATTGCTTATCTAATGCCAATTCTAAAAATCACTAGCAAATCGAGCCACGATATAGTATATGGTTTGTTTATAGCATTTCATTTTTATTTACTCTGTGTCTTGAACGCCTTAAGGTTCACGTTTTTAGTTATAATTTTTCATAAATTAAGTAGTTCCAAGTTAAGTTAAAGAAATTTCTATTATATATATAAAGGTTACCTTAGTCTATATACCATTGTAACTCCAACTTAGGCAAAGTTTTAGAGTAATGTTACGGAATAATACCGTATAAAATAATTTTTCTTTTGTTCTCTCTCTCTTTTTCCTATAAAAATTTTTAAGTCTTATCAATTTCATTAAAATTGTTATTTTAAGTCAATCAAAGGTAGTTATTCCGTCAAAGGATATTTATTTTAAAAGTTATCAACTTTATCAAAAATTATTTTTATTATTTTAAGACTTTTAATTCTTAGACACTTGCATTTTGTTATCTAAAAATAATATTCACTTCCTGTTCAACCTTTAATTAATATTGGAGAATTAGGCCAACTCTATTTTTTTAATAATATTGATTGACATATTATTTTAATTATTACGAAACAGGGTCAAATCCATAACTTAGTAAATAAGAATTATCACCTGATTATCCTTATGGATATATTTATATATTAGTTACAGGCTCTTAAATTAATTATGTGCTTTAGGCCTGTAACATAACCTTCAAGAGACCTTAACAAAAAATTCAAGGATTCTCGATTTTTTTGGTAAGTTTACGAAAAAACTAAAATCTTGTTGTTTCTTTTTTAATGACCAAAACTGGGCTATATGAAAAAAAACTTTAGAAGGTTCTTTTTTTCATTATTACATAGATGTTTTTATTTTGTTAGACGTTTCGAGATTTTTTTTATTTCAAACAACAAGATTTTAATTTACTAAAAAATGGGCGATACACAAAACAATTATTTACGAAAAAAGTTTTAAATTCACGACTATTTTTGGAAAATATTCTATTTTGTTTGTTAATCTATAAGAGAGTTAATTTTTGCAATGCACCAAAAAACCTTTTCTGAGTATATTAAAATAGTTTTCAGAAAACAAAATTTTGCATCACGCATTAATGCTCATCGATGCAAAACCACGCATCATGTCGCCTATCCCATGTGTGAATTTATATTTAAAACAATTTATACTTGTTAAAAAATTTATGTATATGGGCACGTCCAGGATAATACGACCAGCCAAAAAATAATTTTTTTGTATTACTCCTTACAAGATTTGTGAAATCGCTCCTGTTTTACACTTTCTGGTGCATAATTTTGAGATAAAGCTGTTCCAAAGTTGAATTAAACTGACACATGGGTCAATATTCTGGGAAAATTTGAGCAAAAATAAATATGGCGAACTTGACTTCCGGTCAATTTGAAAAATTCAAACCCGTAAAGACGAAACCAGATAGTCCAGGTAAAAACAAAATTTTTTCCCGACCATTAAAAGTTTTATGTTTTTAAGTTATTTCAAGTTGAACTGGACAGCTGAAATCAAACAATTGAAAAAATCCAACTTTGGAACAGCTGTAACTCAAAATTAAAGATCTGGAAGTGTAAAATGGGAGTGGTTTCACAAACCCCAGGTAAGGAGTGACAAAAAAAACTTGAATAATAGCAAAGTGTACAAGATAAACAAATAAAATTATAAGATTAATTAAATTTAAAATTGAATTTATTAAAAGTTATCAAATATTATGGTCGTAAAAATTAATTAACTTTTCTTCCTAGCGGGCCGAAAACACTTTTTTGCCCCGCAACGAAATCGAAAAAAACGCGTTTTCACCTCACTGAGAAAGAAAAATTTCGTTTTGCCCATGGGAACAAAAAAAAAATACCCCAGATCGCAGTTTACCATCCTCGGCTTCGCCTCAGATGCTAATTAACGTGCGATCTGGGCCATTCTTTTTTTTTGCTCCCTTGGTTAAAAATGTACTATTTCTGCCCTCCGGGCGTAAAACTATTTTTAATATATTCCGCAACAAAATGAGGTTTCGATGTATCAATTAACGCACCATTAACAAATGTAGGACAATCGAATTCTTTTTCAGGAAATATTTCACTTTAGGCTGTTTGTTTAGTTTGTGTTTTCACAAAACTCCTTAAAAATATATATCATGTTATTAGATAAAAGGTTATTTTATAAAAGGTTTTTATAAAAGGTTATTTATAAATGGTTATTTCACGTATTTTAAAATTACTACCATATTTTAAAAATGATTTTCTGAAACTTTGTACAGAAAATGAAAAATAATAAATATACATTCGTTTATTTAATAGGTAAGGAGGGAAAACTTTGTAAATAAAATTGAAAAATACATAGTTTGAACCGAAAATATCATTAATTAAAAATAAATCCTTCTAACTATAAGGATTGATGTCTTATTTTTTTTAAGTTTAAAATAAAGACAGCTTTCGGAATAGATAAATTGACCCAAATACCAGCTAGCAGTAGGGTAAAGGGGTAGACTTTGCCATCCTTAAGAAAATTCTAAGTTTAACTCTGCCGTACAGATCAAAAACCTCCATATCTACATTTTTATGAAAAATGAGTTTTTTATATGGGCTTAATCGTCGCGAAATTGTCTATCAGATGGTGCAAATAATTTTTTCTTATCACTTTTAATTTGCGAAATCGCATGGCTCATCTACATGGTCTCCTGTATTGATAAAAAATTTTATATGCATTTCTAAAAATCATACATGAAAAAATGGCTCATCTACAGATTTTTGTTAGATATGGAGGTTTTTCTTCTGTATACTACCGTACCGCGCTCGTATTATACATGAAAAAATGGCTCATGTACATAGTGAGGTTTTTGATATGTATAATTTATTTTTATTTTTATTTAAATGGCTTATCTACAAAATATTTTGAAGAACTGCAAATTAAAAGTGCACCAGAATTATTTTTTATTGATAATTTCAATAAAATAATCATCGTATAATTAATTATTTTATAATAATTATTACACGATAAAAATTACTATAGTATTAATTACTATACTTACGGCTCGCGTCCAGAAAAGTAAAGAATGGCCAAAATCGCACTCAAAGTACCTTCCGAGGCGAAGCCGTGGATGGTAAACTGCGATTTGGGGCATTCTTTATTTAAGGACAAGGGCCGTATGTGATTAATAATATAAGCTTATAATAGAATTTTAATATTGCTCCAGTCAAAATACGGGAGGGGGGGGGGGTTGTATTTTCACTGGCGAATACGAGATTTGCTCTACTATAGGTTTTTTGGGTCGCTGAATACGAAAACCGGGGTTATTTTGTAAAGAAATGGGGGCTTCACCCTTAAATTTGCAAAAACTACCCCCAAAAAGGGATTTTTTTTACATATTCGCACTTTGAGCGCTCAGATTTACACCATACGGGTTTTTTGGGTCGATGATCAACAATTTCGACTTTTTTTTCATAAATAATCAATATTTCACCCTTAAAATAGCTAAAACTGCCCCTAAAAGAGGTGTTTTTGTTATGTTCGCACTTTGAGCGTCCAGGATATGCCAATATAGGTATTTCGGGTCGCTATTCAAGAATTTGGACTCCTTTTTTGTGGTGAAATATTGATTATTTATGAAAAGGAAGTCGAAATTCTTGATTAACGATCCAAAAAACTTATATGGGCATATCTTGGATGCTAAAAGTACGAAAATATCAAAAACACCCCCTTTCCGGGGGTAGTTTTAGCCAATTTAGGGGTAAAATTTTAATTTTAACATGGAACATGTTTATAGGGAGGGGGTACTTCAAAACTTGAAAATTAAGGGGGGGGGGGTCAAATGTGTTCTATTTAAGGGGGGGTCAAATAAGACTTAGAATAATTAGAAGACTTTGAAAAATCTGGGCTTAAGGACTTAGGATAATACAGGTTTATGGACTTAGAATAAGATTGATTTATAGGGATTTGAAATAATTCAGGTTTAGGGATTCGGAATAATATCGATTAAGGGGATTAGAATAATTCAGGTTTAGGGAATCAAAATAGTTTGGGTTTAGAATCTTAACAACTAGTAAGGTGATAATTACAAATTATAAAATTAGAAAATTGTATTGTAATGTTGAGTAACATTTGTATTATACTTAGTCCTCAGCTGGAAGTAAACATGTTCCATGCATTTAGGTTGTGTTTACACAAACCGGTTATAAGTTTTTTATGAAAAGTAATTCGAAATTCTTTATTAGCGCACCAAAAACCTATATGGGCATATCCAGGATGCTCAAAGTGCGGAAATAGCAAAGGCACACCTTTTAGGGGTAGTGTTAGCTACTTTAAGGGTGTAATATTGATTATTTATGAAAAAGAAGTCGAAATTGCTGATCAGCGACCCAAAAAACCCGTATGGTGCAAATTTGAGCGCTCAAAGTTCAAATATGTAAAAAAAAACCCTTTTTTGGAGGTAGTTTTTGCAAATTTAAGGGTGAAGCTCCCATTTCTTTAGGAAATGACCTCGATTTTCGTGTTCAGCGACCCAAAAAACCTATAGTAGAGCAAATCTCGTGTTCGCCAAAATACAAACAAACCCGTATTTTGACTGGAGTATATTGGTTCAAATAATTAAATTTTCATTAAGGACATACAATTAATAAGCTTAAAATTTTTTAATTATTAAATAAATTATAAATATCAATTAAAGTAAAAGTTAAAATTTTTTTTGTTTAGCTTAAAAAATTGTTTATTGACATTTTTTAAAACAAAATTTATGCAATAAAACTTGACTAAATAGTAAAATTTATATTAATTGCTGCACCAAATAGGTATTTTAAACAATAGAGTTTATGACTTATGATGTTGAATAAAACAAAATTTATCGGTAAAAGAATGATAGACTAACATAAGCATTATAATTTTAAAATATAAAAAAAAATGAAAGCATTAAATTTATTTTGTAGATAGTGACGTTTTTGCTATGTATAAGACTCTAGCGCCGGGCATATCATACAGGAGAAAATGGCTCATGTACATATGGAGGTTCTTCTCATGTATTTTCCGCGCTCAGAGCCTTTTTTTTGGCTCAACTACAGTTTTCCATATAAGGAGTGGAAAATCGCGAAAAATTTTTTCACCACTGAAAAGAGCGTGCCCAAATTAGTATAAAAACATGTTTATTTTTTAAAAAAATATTTAATAACATTATTAAATCAATTGAAACGCGTTTCATTAAATATCTCGAAATCGTTAAAATATAGATATGGAGGTTTTTGATCTGTACGGCAGCATAGAACTCTAAATTTGTTTAAATATTTCCGATCATTAATATACTTCCCGATTATTATTCGGGATTTAACTGTAGATTTAAATAAATTCATTTTTTATTACTACCGTCTATGTTATTGATATTAAAAGTTACAAAACTTTTCTAGCTAAACATTAAATTTTTAAACAGTTATAACAAACAAAATTTATTGTTACATAAACTTAAAAAAATCGATTATTGAAATTCTAAATTTTATTATCGTGTTAAAAAAATAATAAACTTAATTGAATTTTAAGGAAAAAATAATAACACAGTTCTTAAAATGGACCCTGATAAATGAGTAAACCCTTAAATCCACCCTCTAATTTTAATCGGGAGTCTACAAATGAAAAATGAAAAAAATTGTCTGAATAATAAAAAAAACTTATCTTGTTATTTTTTATCATTTCTTGATCCTGTATCATGTTTTTCAATTATACAAATGATATGATCCTTAGCATCAGTTTGTTTTCCATTATTTTACTGAATGTTCAACCTTATAAATAATTATAGTTATTAGTTTAATTAATAAATCAATGGCTTATAATAAATTTGGTTTTAATTTACTTACGGGTTATTTAATTTAACTCTTTAACAGCGTCCTTAATTTTGTTTAAATTATCAAAGATAAAATTTAATTAATTTCAGATTATAAACTAATTGATTAAATAATTTTTAATTATGAATTTTAGGTTTTGCTGCCATAATATTTCAAAAATTTTTATTTTACGTAAAAAAAATATTAATATTAAAAATTTTTAATTATAAAACTTTGAAAATAAAATTGATGTTTCTTCTACTTTGGTCGAGTAAAAACTGATGATGCGCGTAATAGCCTGAGACTGTATGCACCATCAGGACATCTTGGGAGGAAAAATTAGAGAGAGAAAGAGAGAGAGAGAGAGAGAGAGAGAGAGAGAGAGAGAGAGAGAGAGAGAGAGAGAGAGACAAATTTTTAAAGCACGAGCAAGGTGTATGGGTTCCAATATTTATACCATGAAGCACGAGTATTGTTCACTAAGCCGTTTTAGGTATTTTTGTGGTGGGGTGCATTAATATTTTAAAAAATTTAAGTACTCTATTAATTAAAAATTGTCGGAAAAAATAAATTTTAAAATGCTTATTTAGAATTTCTTTATAAATATCGTGAAAAAAAAAGAATCCATGAATATTTTTTTTTAATTTTAAAAAAGCTAACATTTTTTTATTACCGAGAAAAAAATAAGCCTCATTAGACCTGACGTGGAGCCCCGTTTCGTAGACAAATTTTATCCTTGATAGGTCGATGGAATTTTCCAACGGGTATTTATGTTTTTTGGGTCGCTGAACCCGAATATGGTATCAGTTTTTACCAAAAATGGTCCAGTTGCCCGTAATAGGCAACTTTCGGTTAATTTTCTGATATTTTCTTATTTTCGCAAGGGTTACTTATGTTTTTTGGGTCGCTGAATACGAATATGATATCGGTTTTTACCGAAAATGGTCCAGTTGCCTGCAATAGAATTACCTATTGTGGGTACATGAATCATTTTTAGTAAAAACTGATATTATATTCGTGTTCAGCGACCCGAAAAACATAAGCAGTTGATGAAAATGTTAAAAACCCCGCAAAGTATAACCTCAAAATTCCTATTGCGGGCAACTGAACCATTTTCGATAAAAACCGATATCATATTCGTGTTCAGCGACCCGAAAAACATAAGTAATGGATGAAAATATTAAAAAACCCGCAAAAAAACCTCAAAATTCCTATTGTGGGCAACTGAACCATATTCTGTGAAAACCGATATAATATTCATGTTCAGCAACCCGAAAAACATAAGTAACCCTCGCGTAAATAAAAACATCCCCGAAAATTAACCTAAAGTCGCTTATTGTGGGCAACTGTACCATTTTCGGTAAAAACCGATATCATATTCGTATTCAGCGACCCAAAAAACATAAGTAACCCTTGCGAAAATAAAAAAAAATCCAAAAATTAACCAAAAGTTGCCTATTGCGGGCAACTAGACCATTTTTGGTAAAAACCGATATAATATTCGTGTTCAGCGACCCGAAAAACATAAGTAACCCTTGCGAAAATAAGGAAATATCTGAAAATTAACCGAAAGTTGCCTATTACGGGCAACTGGACCATTTTCGGTAAAAACTGATACCATATTCGGGTTCAGCGACCCAAAAAACATAAATACCCGTTGGAAAATTCCATCGACCTATCAAGGATAAAATTTGTCTACGAAACGGGGCTCCACGTCAGGTCTACATAGGAATAAACAAATTGCTTTTCCTCTTCAGTTTTTGTTTCAAAAATTCATTTTGACGTAGAAACTTTTTTAAAAAATTTTAATATAAATATTATTTTAGCTAGATTTATGACCCGTTGAAAATTTTATTTTAAATTCTTTTATTTTATTCTATTACAACTAAGAGGCTGGACATGACCTTGCATTTTTAATTCAATACAGATTAAGATTAAAATTAAAATTTTCTGATACAATAGATCTTTTTATAATATATCTATGAAAATAATCAAATGTAGACAAATATGTCTCAGCCAAAGACACTAAGTGTATTATAGCGTTTACCTACCAATTTGGTCTCAACAAAGATACTTTGCCTCCCACGGTATTAGAAGAATTAAATTTAATATTATTGATAATTATGTAAAAAATTTTTTGAATATTGATTTTATCCATTAAGGGCAAAAAATCCGTTCCGTCCAGGTTAAGAAATAGTCTTTTTTTGCCCCGACATACAAAAAAAATATTACTAAACAAAATATTTATTCATGTTTAGTATATAATTATGGGGTTAATTTTCCAATAAACCTGTTAATTTAACTGTAAATATAGAATCTATTTTATAGGAATATAAATTTTAGTTTAGCATTTATTTTAAAAAGTTACCAAAAATTTCGATTGCTGTATGAAATTTGGATATTATTTACAAAAAAAAAAAAGATTAATAAAATTGTAGCTCATTTATATTATGCACTCCTAAAAATTGTCTCCGTGAGAAAATTAAACTGTATCTGATAGGATCCAAAAATTTCTCCATAAAATCCCGAGTATGTTTGTTGGAAGAGTATATAAATCTATTCTGCTTGCATAAATATTTAGTCATGTCGAAGGGCATGTCAATATATTTTTATTATTTATCCGAAGGGTTACCGACTCAAGAGACCTTACGGGTTTACTCAATAGGTAATAAATAATATTATCATGCATTAATATTTATCCAAGCGTTTTTTGGGACGCTGATCAATGATTTCGACTTCTTTTTTATAAATAATTAAAATTTCACCCCTAAATTGGCTAAAACTGCCCCCGAAAAGTGGGTGTTTTTGCTATTTACGTACTTTTAGCATCCAGGATATACCCATATAGGGTTTTGGGGATTTTCGACTTCTTTTTCATAAATAATTAAAATTTAACCTCTAAATTGGCTCAAACTACCCCTAAAAGGGGTGTTTTTGCTATTTTTGTACTTTTAGCGTCCAAAGTACGTGGTTAAATTTTAATTATTTATGAAAAACGTCGAAATTCTTGATTAATGAACAAGAAACCTCAATGGGCATATCCTGGGTGCTAAAAATACGAAAATAGCAAAAACAATCCTTTTAGGGGTAATTTTGAAGTTAACTTAAATTTATATAAAAAATATTATTTTCAAACATTTTTTAATAAAATTGGATACTTTTTTTTCATTGATTTTTTCAAACATTTCCTAATAATGCCTGACCTACCCCTTTCATCCCCGTTCTTCGGGTATTTTTAAGGGTTGTAGGTAAAAACTAATAACAGATTCTGAAAGAGCATGAAATTTTACTACAAGAATGAACTTTTTAGCCACTTATCTATACGGGCAAAAATATACTTATTTTTGCTCATTTTCAAAACTCTCCGCCCCGGCGTTAATGAGTTAAATTAAAACTAATGATTTTCAAAGTAAAAATAAATCTGAGTTCAGATTTTTGATTCAGAAACCTGGAAAATAAGAATGGCCGGTCAAAGTTGACAAAATTTTCAAAAAAAGTAAAAATCGATGCATTGAATAATATTAGTATAAAAATTATATTTTTTTCATTAAGTTAATTTTTTATTTTTTACATATTTTTCCGTAATTATGTAAAGTAAAATTATCTAAAAGGTAAAATTGATTGCTAAAGGGGGATGAATTGAGCCCTTTAATCCCCTCTCCCTCAAATTGATAGTCTATTTAATCAGAAAAATTTTCCATTATTCTCTTCGGCCAATGGAACTGGAGATATTTAAAAATTAGTGGGTGGGGTACTTTTCGACGAAAAATAAAAGTTCAGAATGAAAAATGTAACGAAATTTATTGTTCCTAAATTTTCATAACATAATGAATTTTTAACGATTAGATATTTTCCCGAAAAATACATTACAGAATATTTGAACAAATAAGAGCTTTAACCAGGAAAATCTATTTTCTAGAAATATAATTAGCATTAAAAAAAATTCCTATTAATATTGTAAGGAAATATTATGTAACGAAAAATATGAAAAAGAAAAAAGTTACCCCGAATGTTCAAATACCCGAAAAATTTCTGCGACCTCTTGAGTATGAAATATTTTCTATTTTCGGGTTTCTGATCATTCGTTGCATTTTTATTCGGAATGATTCTTATTCGTAAAATAAAACTTCTGGTATGCACGATTATAGAATAAATTTTTCTTGAAAAAGATTATTTAACTTTTAAACTGAAGGATTATTAAAATTCGGGTTTTTAAATTTCATTGTAAAGACCATTCGTTTTACTTATGAATCGTAATAATTTATTTACAGACTTAAATATTCGGTATATTTGGGTTAGGTGCAAAAAATTTCGTTACACTTTTCATTATGGACTTTTTTTTTCGTCGTAAAGTACCCCACCCAAATTAGTCAAGTACTACTCTCGAGAAGCACCAAAAAAGCACATTTTGCTGTTTTTCTAAGAATGCTGAAAATCATTAAGTTTTTTTACTCGCAGTTACTCTAAGTATATAAATATAAAAAATAAAAAGCCAACAGCTGAAAGAATATAAACACCTAAAAAAATAAGCATGTGCTGAGAATATTCTGTGTTGGCACTATACGAATATTTGCATGCGTATATGTACACTGTAAAAAATAATGAACACAATATTACTACCATGTAGTAATTTTACTACAGTTTAGTAATATTACTACAGAAATAATAATTTTACTATTTTTTAATAAAATTACTACAAGTATAGTAATATTACTACAAGTGTAGTAAAATTAGTACAATTAGTAGTAAAAAAAATTTATTTTCTTTCCAGCCAGATACGACTAAATATAGCTTTAGGAGGTCATTTATGTTTTTAATACACAATATTAACTCTTATTTTTCGTTTTTAATATTATAATCATACTCTACCTTCCTCTATATTCAACAATAATAATGAAATAATAACTAAAAAGAGGAGACCGGAACATTTGGATCGCCAAATTACAATCTATACTTCTGAATCACTTTATTATATGTTGAAAAAGCACCAACAATACCCTCCGTTTATTCCAATGCGCCTTCTGGGATTAAAAACGCAGGGCTCAATGTTATAAAATTGGGTATTTTCGATAACTTCCATACAACACTGTAACCTTGCAAATTCTCATTTTTTCCGTATGAGTACCATCTTTTAATTCATCAGCCGCAATGTTCCATCACCTATTCTCTCATCGCTATAGTCAATAAACCAAATGCCCATTTTTGGACCCAAATGACCAATTTTTAAATTGCTACACTGTAGTAAAATTACTACACGGTAGTAATATTGTGTTCATTATTTTTTACAGTGTATACAAACGCTTATGTAGGTTGCGACAAAAGAATTTGTTATTTTTTAAAATGTTCTTTTATTAAAACAATAAATAAATATTTTCATGACTTTCTTTAAAAAAGAAAATTTTCATAAATATAGATATCGTTTTAAAATTATTTCATCAGTAAAGCCACCATTTATGTCAATGTAAAATTTTGAATTTAAACACAAAGTTTCAAATGATTCATTTGTTAAATTATTCGAATACGTTAAATGTAAATTTTGAAGTTTTGGTAACGCCAGCAAGTTACCTATCCCATCACTTGTAATACGATCGCAACCTAATATTAATAAAGTTCACAAATAAGAATTATGTATTTAAAAAGTCACATGAATATTAAAATAAACAAAATTTACCCCTAAAGTCTATATCAGTCAATTCCTTGCAATTTAATTGTAACATATTTAAAAAATTATCATTTATTTTGCATTCGCGTAAATCTAAAACTTCAAGCTTTGTAAGATGTTTAAGTTGATCTGGTTCAATAAAAATATTTCTGGGGCACGAAAAATATAGTTGCAATAAATTCTTTGGTAAATAGTTTATCATCAGAGGTGATATTGAATTTCGCCGTGATATATGGTTTGATATTGAAACTACTTTTAAGTTATTTAATTTCCCAATTGCCTGTTTTAAAAAAAATTTTATTATTAATATTTTAATTTTTCATCGAATTTTTCATTTAACATATGAGCATATTATTTTATTATTTTTTATGTATTTTAACTATGCATTAAATGTACCTGATTAAATATTTCTCTGTCATCCATTGATATTCTTTCTAATTCTAAATACTTCATCGATTTTGCATTTAGATACAAAAAACAGTGTCCACTAATTGGCAAATTTGATAATTTTAAAATTTTTAAATCTTTGTTATTCGAAAATAATTTTGTAAATTCTTTTTCATATGACACAAAGTTTCTATTGCCATAATAATGAGAGTGTTCAGTTTTTAATTTAAATGAAAATTTTATCAATTTTGTGCATTTTTCTGCTAAATTTTCTAAACCTTCTTTACTTATTTTCGTTCCAATAATACTTATACATTGTAAATTTGGACAAAATTTACTAATATTTATTATTGTACCAGTTATTTCACTCAAAAAACAATTAAGTTTAATTGATATTAAATATTTTCCACATTTATTTAAAATATTTTCAATAATATTTTCTGTAAATTTAAGCTTTTTCCAATACCTTTTATCAAAACTCATTTTTGTCACGTTTGACCATGATTTTAAACTTAAATCCCGCCATCTTTTGCAAACTGTAAATGTAAAAAAAAGTTATTTTTTTAAATCTTGTGTAGAAAAATAAAAAATTATTACCTAATTCAATCCTAATTTTTTCATCATAAGCCAAATAATAAAATATATGTTGTAGGCAATCGTTATTTAAATTTTGAATATTACTTTGATTAGATAAATGATCATAATTATTTATAGGTGCATTCTGTATATTGCATAATTTTTTATTACTTTTTAATAAACTGATTTTATTTTCCATTTTTATTTCTGTTAAAACTTTATAAAATAATTAAAAAAAAACTTATTTCAATAAAATTAAAAATTGTTGTAAATATAAAAATTAAAAAAGCAAAAACATTATATATAACCTCTAAAATATTGCAATCAATAACAAAAACCTATATCATAATATTTATTTGTTTTAATTGATTATTTAAAAAATGTAAATTTATTTTTCTACAATTTTATAAAGCTTTTTTTCGAAGTGTAACGATACAATCGCAGATTTTTAATAAAATTTAATTATTTAAGAATTTGAAAAAATTTGTTTTAATAGTTTAAGAAATTTTTTTATATGACCTGTAATTTTTAATAAAACTGAGTCCAGTATTTTGCTACATGCGTATTTGAATAAAAAAAGGGTTACTTGTCTAAATGAGTTAAAACGATTCTTATCACTGGAAAGATCATTCTTCTCTTAATAAGATATAGCGAATCGCTCGCCTATATAAATATTAGAGACATAGTTAAATATTAGACATAGACATAGACTATTCACAATGAAGAATAAAAGAAGTGCATATAGATGTTTAATTATTTTTATTAAAATTTGTATTTCAATTAACCGTAGATATAGCAACAATTATTTAACCTTAAATTAATGCTTTAGATAATATTTTAGTTTTAATATGGCCAAAATTTTCTTATTTATTAATACACGGTTGGCTAGAAACAATTTTAAATAAAATTTGAAGGTACCTCCGAGATTCCGATGAATTTTGATTCTAGGGTACCTACAGGTCCTAAAAAAACAAAAAATAAAAAAATCCGCTCGGCGCATTTTTATTTTTGCCCAAAATAGGGCTATCTCGGTGAATATATTCAAAAAAACGTTTGAAAAAGAAATAATGAATTATAAATGTTACAATTTTAATTGTAATATACTAGAATATGAAAGAAAAGTTAAATTTATGCATTTTTATGTATTTTTAACTCACCTGCGCAGAGCCAGATGTAATGGATAGTCATTGAGGCTGCAAAGCTGACCTAGCTGAAAAAACTACATAAAAAACTACATATGCAGGACAAGATGTGATTTTGTCGAGGAAAGTATACTTGACGATTTCAACTATCATTTTTCTAGACCTTATAGGGTCTCGTCACTGTTTTTGGACACTTTTACTTTAGTCGAAACTGTGATTTTTTCAATTTTTTCGAATTTGATGAAACAACTAAGATTCAGATAAAATAAGTTTTAAAAAATATTAGGGAGATAGTACCCCCTAATAAGGAGTTTTCATTGGGGGTATGAGCAAAAAAAAGGGGTTTGCTATTTTTCGGGGATGGCAACTTAAGGGATGCTAGTACTGTAATTGGGGTAAAACTTCGAATTTACGCACGCGTAACGTTGACCAAGCCAATTCACAGTAGGCTTGCATAATAATTTCACCAAGTCGAATTTATACTGTACGCGTGCGAAATAAATCGACGCAAGAAATCTTTATTTTTGATATTTTGGATATTTTATCCATCAAGTAAAAATCCCCTTAAAATAGCAATCCCCCTATCTCCCAAATAAAGCTTATAACCAGGGAGATATTATCCCCTTAAATGGGCTTACAACTATTAACATGGAACATGTTCATAGGGAGAGGTACTTGGGAAAAACTACCACTACAGTGAGGGGGGGGGGGGTGAAAAATGGATGGGTTCGGGGGGGTATAATGTACTTAGAATAATTTCGTTTTAGGAACTTAGAATAATTTCGATTTAAGGACGTAGAATAATCCGGCTTTAGGGACTTGGAATAATATTGTTTGACTTTATTTAATCATTTAAAAATTTATATTACACATAAATATGTTCTATGCTCATTAATTGTGTTTACACAAGCCCGTTACACATTTTTTTATCTTATTCTAAGTTTTTTCATCAAATTCGGAAAAATTGAAAATATCACAGTTTTGACTTCAGTAAAAGTGTCCAAAAACAGATCTAAAACCCTACATGGTCTAGAAAAATGATAGACGCAACAGTCAAGTACACTTTTCGTAATACAAAACACATCTTGTCCTGGATATGTAGTTTTTTATGTAGTTTTTTCAGCTAGGTCAGCTTTGCAGCCTCAATGACCATCCATTACATCTGAGTCTGCGCAGATGAGTTAAAAATACATAAAAATGTATAAATTTAACTTTTCTTTCATATTCTAGTATATTACAATTAAAATTGTAAGATTTATAATTCATTATTTCTTTTTCAAACGTTTTTTTGAATATATTCACCGAGATAGCCCTATTTTGGGCAAAAATAAAAAAGCGCCGAGCGGATTTTTTCTTTTTTTGTTTTTTTAGGACCTGTAGGTACCCTACAATCAAAATTCATCGGAATCTCGGAGGTACCTTCAAATTTTATTTAAAATTGTTTCTAGCCAACCGTGATTAAGAAAACCGTAAAAAGTCTTTGCTATTCCTCAAGAAATATGCGGTTTGAAGCACAATAATAAAGATTTTTTAAATTTAACTAGTTTTAATGACAACAAAGAGTTGATCATTTAATAAAAAAAACTTTAATTTGATGATTCCTAAAAATTACAGCACTAAAACAAGATTTTTATATTACTTTTTTTTAATTCTAATTTTTGCAAAAAAAATAAAAATGAGTCAAATATGCATTTATCTTATTTTTCAAAAATTTTAATTTTTTGGAAAATTAAAATCGCTATGTTATAGCATATGGGAAATAATTATGGTTCATTTTTTGTGAGTTGTAAGAAAATAATTTGTTTTTGTAAAAAAATACTCATATTCAAATGTAATATTTGGTAGAAATCAATCTTCAATATAAGGATTACTTTATTTTTACAGCTATTATTATTCTTTAATTACAAATATTTAAGTATTAGAATACAAACTTTTGTAGCTTTGTGATTTCTTATTTTAAATAATTTTTTGTGCATACTATTTTATTGCATGATAAAAATTTCATTTTTATTTAATTCTATTAATATTAATGTTATTTATATTTTTTGAATTCTTAGGATCAACAAATTATATTAGAAGGAGTCGATCAGTAATGAAAAATTCCATTCGCTACATCTACCATCTAAGGCAACAAAAAAATGACATGGAAGCTTATTTGGCTGCTGCAAATACAGCCAAAACACAGACTCTGGCTGTTGTAATAACTTGCTGATATGAAAATGAAGCTTTACGAGTTGAAGCAGAAGCAGGTAGAAGAGAAGCTGCAGCTTTAAAAGCAGAAATAGAAAGCGCAAGACAATTTATTACAAACATACAACTCGAATTGCAAACTGCCTGAGATAAAATTCAAACTGCAGAAAACAAAGCTGTTTCCTGCACAGTGTGTTTAACGAATACGAAGGATACAACTTTATCTCCGTGTCATTCTGTAATCATATTTGTTTGTGTAATGTTTGCGCACGAAAATTATATGATAACGTTTTTAATATTGTTGACTTAACCGTTGAAGAAGATATGCAACCAAGATTTGAATGTCCAGTTTGTCGGGAACTATTACATAGGGAAGGATCAAGATGCGTTTTTTTGTAAACTCCTTAAAGAGACATTTATTATAAAAATACTTTGATATATTTATGATAATAATTACTTACAGAACATGGTAAATCTTTTTTTCAAAATATTCAAAATTTAATTTTTTACACTTTAACTATAAATACTATAATTTTTAATAAAAATTAATTTACAAACTTAGATGTATCTGATTTTTTAATTCCAGAATTAGTTACTATATTTTTTTTATTTTTATTCCGATAATTTTTGCAAGATAAATCCTTCGAAATGTTAGTATTGTCATTATAAACATGGACATTCAAATAGTTAACTTCTTTGATTTTAAATAATATAGAATCGCCTTCACTTTTTGAAGTAATATGTACAAAAAACTGTACATATTATAATTCATGTTTTATGTTTTATTATGTTCATTTCAAAATTTTACCTATCTCAATTAAAATAAGTTATAATAATTGCATTGGAGTCGTGCTTCAATTTTTTATATTATATGAGCAGGTAGGATTCAACGAGATCTATTTTTTAATATATATTTTTTTTACTCAAAAAAATTCACAGAAAATGAGTTTTTTTAATTTAGTAACTTATCATTATAGTTACTTATTTGAATTTATTTGTGTATTTTTATAAATTTCAAATTCCTCTAGTGTATCCAAAAATTTACCTTTATTGCAAAAGTATATCGGTTTTAAATTTTATGTATATTCTTAATTTTGTCGTCTGTGTAGTCGTGGTTATTATTAATTAAATGTAATCCGTATTTGGTGTTTACTCTTTCTAATTGTTGTGTAGAAATTATATTTTGTGTTTTTGGAATAACGTCATTAAACCTTTTTCTAAAGCTGCGTCCCGTTTGCCCTATGTATATTTTATCACACGAAACTTTATATACACCGGTTCTATCTAGAAAATTGTTATTTGTGTAGTTTTTCTTTTTGAAATCTTTTTCTAATTTATTGTCCGTTTTGAACCCTATATTATAACCGTAATTTTTTACTGCGTTTCTTAGGCAATTTCGTTGTGTATTTTGAACCTAAGTATTTATTGTTATAAGCGATATTATTAAATGCATTACTTTTTTTGTTTTTATGTTTTTTAATTAATTTGTTTATAATTTCTATATTATAACCGTCATTTTTCGCAATTTGTTTAATTATTGTTATTTCCGTATTAAAATCTTCTTTGTCCATCGGTATACTTATGGCTCTCTGTGCAAGCGAGTGGATAGTGTAAAGAGCTCCTTAACGGGTCTAACAAAATAAATATTAAGTTAATAAGTAAATAAATTTAAAAATTGAAAATATTTAAATATTTATTTGTATTTCAATTTTTAGGAGGACTGTCCCTAATTTTCCTCTAGGGCCTGTACTAACTATTTCAACCCAGTCTATTGTTAATTTAAAAATGGACTATAATTATTTAAACAAAATATTGAATGATTACTAACTTTTTATTGTTCGATGATTTGTTCAAGTCAAGGAATAATTTTGATTTTAAAAAATGTTTAACGATGATTTGAAATTTAATATTATTTACTAAAAACCAACTAGAAAAACTTTAAAGTGAGGAATTCACAATATTCAATTATAAAATTATTAAAACTTAAACTTTTTAATTTGTTTAAAATAAAATAAACTTACGAATATTTTTAAGAATCTTAACAAAAATCCAAGTCAAACTTAGCGTGAGTACTGCGTGTATAAGGTTTGAGCTCAAAAAATAGAAGGCCCCTACCAGTTTAAACCTGGGTATTTATGAAAATTGATAAGAATAGTCTATTTCCCTACTCCCCAAAATCTCCTATGCGCTGATAATATTAAAGAACAACGGGAACTATACAAAGCATAATTTGAAAATTTAAATGCCATCTTTCATTTGATGATACATTATATTTCAAGAAATTTTACGTTAGTTATTTTTAACTCTAAAAAATAATAATGAATTTGTTTTTGCGAATTTTTAAGTATCAGACCATGATCCGCCTGCAAGGAAAATTTGCCAATTCCTAGAAATATTTATACAGAAACAACAGCTTTTACATGCATTCTGTAATTGATTATGAGTATAGGTAAGAATTTGAAGCTATCAGGCATGGTTACAAAGTAACTATACAATTGCCGACCCTGGATAATTTAGGGCAGCATGAAATCCATGAATATGGCGGGATACATAATCATGATTAACAACTTGATAATCTAGATTTAGAGTATAAATTTAAACATGATTTATTGTATGAAGTTAGAACAACTTTCAGAAGCATTGAAGGTATCTAATCAATGCAACACCAACCACCCTTGCAGGATTAGCAGACACAATTAAATTTTATGAACCAATTCTTACTGTTTACAGAGGAAAAATAACTGCTGCAGATGGTTCAACTGGATTAATGTTTATGCATGAGAGAATGATAGAGCCACTAAGCAAATGTACACAGTTGAACGCGGATGGAACTTTAAAGGCACATATTTTTTGTATCTATAATTTTCTGTCGAAATTTAATCAATCTTTTTATCAAAGATCATAATCCACTTAAAAGCATACAAAAAAAGAAATTTATTTTATAAAAAAATAACGACTCTTGCATTTCCCTATGTAGGACTCCTGTAGGTGAATATTTAGACCGTATTGCAGCAATGCGAAGATATTCTTTGGCCAAAAGCAAGCAAATTGTAAGAATGATTTCTTCATAAAAAAGAATTTATTATAATAAATAAAAATAATGATTGCAGTTTATTATGATTATGATATGGCGAGAAATGAATTAGTAAAAGGCGAATGCCGAGCTTATTTGGAACGATTAGAAACACAAGAAATTCAAAGATTTAACGCCAATGCTGGCAATTGTATTTGCGTCCATAATTTATCTACCTCTGCGCGAATTTTTCCTAGAGGACTATGCTGAAAGTATACCTTCAGAGTTTGAATTTGAAGACCCTTACACCTGTCGTTCTCTGGCTAGCTTTGGAAGATAAGGTTTACAAAGTACATAAGGTAAATAAAAGCAATGTACATTTCAATTAAAATTATGTGTTATGTATTTGTTGATACATACTTTTAATTTCCAGAATATACCTCTTCTTTGGGTATTAATGGCAACCAAAACAACTGATGATTACGTTGTAGTGTGGAAAGCATTAAAGTTTATATACGAGGAGCTTTCAGTTTTCTTTGCCCACGAAAAATGCTGCAAAGATTTTAAGTTAACCTCTTGAATATTGTTTCTCCTGAAATCTACATTGAAAATGGCTGGTTCTAATATAGCTAGATTTATTATATTCAATATGTTTTATAAAATGCCATTTATTATTTTTAAATTGCAAATAAAATCATTATTTGCGATTGTTGATGATACCACTAAGCAAAGTGGAATTCTTATATGCGATTCTGAAGACCTTGCGGTTACTGATGATATAATTATAGAAGTCGAAAATCTTATCAATCTTCCGGTCACTGACGATAGTATCATGTATTCTGAAAGTATTATCAGTGATTGCAATCATCCTGAGGACGTTGACGATCAGAGTAATTTTTATTACTTTGAGCCTATGGCTTTTGACGAGAACCAGCGGGTATACTCAGATTATCCTTACTCATAGCCAGTAAGTTATGAAGGTAAAATTATTGTAAAACAATTTTCACCGTGGATGATTCATAATGTAGCAACTGGTGAATTATGGGAATGCAATTACAACCCTGAATGTAATTCATTCGCGGTAATAGGACAACAAAAATATTAACCGGAAGAGATGATAAATCGTCATTTAAGAAAAAAGCAAGATAATGAAGAAGAGCTGTTGCAAAATGTAACATTGCTGTATTACAGGATACGACAGAGTTCAAGAATAATTGAAGAAGAGGCTGAAAGAGGTAGAAGTCCAAAGAGATCACGAGAAGCTAATATAGATGAAAAGGTAAAACGGAGAAACTTAGAAGAAGAAGAAATTATGGAAGTGTCGGTAAACCAGAATGGTAAAGAAATTTCCGTAATCAAATTAGATTAATGATTATTTTGAATTATTATTATATTTTGAAGTATTTATTTATTTAGTGAATTAATGAATATTAAGTATAAAAATTAAAAATGTTTATAATTAGTAATAATAAATTATAAAAATTTTTTTTGAAATATTTACAAATTTTTTTACCCTTTTTTTACATTAAAAAATTTTTTTTTCATTCTTTTGTATCTTTTTTAATTTTCAATATTTAAAACATTTTTTTACTAATTTTTATAATTTCCAAAAAGTTCTAAATAATTCACAAGCCTGATCTGGCAAATAGTTCTAGCTTCATTCTGTAAGTGTTACATTTCACTTCTTTAACGCATAATCTGCTTCTCACCAATTAGCTACCCTCGATTTACCAAAACCAAATAATGCGTTTAAAGGGGAAGAACTTTCTGCAAACGTAAGCAATCAAAACCAACCGAAACCAAATAGCATGTAATATTAGCAAGATTTGTGGGAAAGCAAGCTTTAACGATGCAAACGCATTGGACTGATTTGAAAGTTAAATATGCAATAGATACAAAAAATTTAGATGAGTTTGCAAAATTGCAACAACTTAAACAATTACCACCAAAATATATAAATAGTAAAAATATCGGAGGCAAGATTGAGTTAAAATGTATTCCAATATTTGATGAGAACAAAAGAAACGAAAGTATGCTGTAATACAGTAAAGAACTCATAAAAATAAAGGTCCACGAAAAAATATGAGCTCAGATGCCACCTTTGACTCATGCCCCAATTTACATTTATTGCAACAACTACTCAGGGTAATATCAATATATGAAAAGGGTCATAAGAACAGGTAGCTTCCAGTTGATATTTTTTAAAAAATTATGCAAGTTACTTTTAAACATTTTGTCTTATTCTTTTTTTTCTGCGTATTCCAATATTTTTGGGTAAAGTGTAATCACTTCTTCATCAGGGTCAAACCAATAAACGAAACTACATAAAACCAGCTTTAAAATGAAGAAAAAGATTTGTGACTTTACAATTGTACTTTTTGATATATTTAAATTTAATATTGTATACATACTCAGTTAAGTTTTTATCAAAAATACATTTATTTTCAAATATTTAATGACCAATTTTTTTTTTGTAACCAAAATATCATGTAATTCTTACTATTTTAGAATTGAAAGCTAAATATGAAAATGTATTAGTCAATGGAAGGAAAGAATTAGATCAGTCAGCTTTAGATGCAAAACTTAAAAAATTTAGAAACACCTCTTATTTATAGTATTTTAAGTTTTATAAAATTGTGATATTCCAAACAAAAAATAGTAGTAAAATTACAAGCCCGTGTCCAAAGAAGTAAAAAATGGTCCGAATCACAAGTTAATTACTATCCTAAATGAAGCCAAAGGCGACTACCGGTTAACTGCGATTTGAGAAATTTTTATTTATGGGCAAGTGTCGTACACAATTTTTTTTCATCAGCGACGGGAAAACATTGAATAACTTATATGTACGTTCTGGCCACTGATAAGAAAAAATTTTTTTTTTTTAGATTTTTAATATACTTAATATACTAAATGCATGACACTGTAAAAATGTATTGCTTGAATGTTTAAGCAATTTCTTGAATTTTCTAACTAATTAAACTTATTATTATGAGTTCAAATTTTTTGGTATGAGCATGAAATTTGAAGGTACTTTCTTTATTTTTTTGTTATTTCATAATTGATTTTTGAACACGTGTCAGTTGAGAAAAATTATGAATAAATTGCTTGAAAATTAAAGCAATATATTTTCACAGTATATGCATAGATTGTTACTTCATAATTTTAAATATTAGTAAACAATTTCGTAAAAACTAATTAAGATACCTTATTATTTAAAAAACGGTGATTATTTTTTTGGTTTCTCTTTATATTAACTTTTTTTAAAATTAAAATTTCCCACTGATTTAAATCTTTTTTGTTTAGATATGTTTTAAGTTTTGGAATTCTCTTCTTGCAGCTTTATTTTTATAAATATTTTCTTCTTTTTTTGCAATTTTTTTAAAATAATTTTTTATTTTAATTTTTTCTTTTTTTGTTATTTTTTTTGATTTATTATTTTTTTTTATTTTCTCTTTTTGATTTTTTTAAAATTTTTCTATTACTTTGGTTTAGCTGCTGAAAATTCCAAATTACAAACTGAGATCTTAAGTAAGATGTTAATAATATTCAATAATATTTTCTATTTAAATTATACTTCTAAATATTCAATATTAAGTATTATCTTGGCATAAAAATGAAAGTTACAATACATACATGTAATTAAATAGAACTTTTTATTTTGCTAATTAAAATTTTACCTATTTCTTATTTGTTTAATTTATGTGCAATTTATTTTGCACTAATAAATTTTGATGTTCATGAATAAAGTTTTGATTTCGTAGCCTTAAAACATTCGGTATACTACGTATATCTTTTACTAAGAAGTTTTCTTTTATGTGCTTGTAATTTTTAATAAAATACTGATGAATGCTTTTCAAGGAATTTTCTGAATGTGGTTGCAAGTAAAAAACTTGTTTTTAGCTTAAATTTTGTGTTCAAAATTATTAAATTTTGTTTAAAAAGCCATTTCAAACATATTCTGAATACCAGTATCAATTAGCTAAAAATATTTATTAATTAATAATTGAAAATTATTATTTTTATTTTTGGGTATAAATTGATGATTTTAAAATTTGTTATACCTTGCTCAAAAATGACCTGGAAATCTGCAGCACGATTCCGTGATTAAATCAAAGAACTTGTACCAAGACTTAAATTATAAGAACCTTTTATTCTTAGTCAAAACAGCATTTATAGTAATTAATAAAACTTTTTAGATTTTATATGGTTATTTAGCAAATCCAATTCCTAAAATATGAAACAAATTTTATATGCAATTTAAAAAAATTGTAATATCTTTACTATATTATTTTTCAAAGATATATTATATACCTTCATTTTTATTCTTATCGACGTGCCTCCGTCCTTAGCTTCATGCATAGTAATGCAAAATATTCTCGTCACAAAAATAAAATATTTACATAATTATTTCAAAAGTGGTAAGTACAAAATTTACAATAATTTTTAAAATATTTTAAAAATACAAGAATTTTTATCACTAGATATTGTTTCATTGGTATTTTTTTTACATAAGTTTTTATTCAGATTGTTTTAATGGCTATTATTAACATCATACTTTTACAAAAACTATTTTCTTAAAATTAAAAAAAAAAGTTATATATTTCTAAATTTTTATTTTTTTGAATCTTAATGATTAAAAGATTTAATGTTCAAACAATTATTTTCTGCATCCTATTTTTTAAAGCTTATTAGTTGCATTAAAATTAAAATTACATTACATAAATCTTTTTGATAATTAAAATGTTATCTAGTTCTTATTATTTTATTATTTTACATGTATTGTGTACTGAACTAATAATTTGTGCACGAGCAAATTTTTATTAATCTAACAACAAATTTTAAGTTATGGCCAAAAAATACATATTCTAATTGATTATTTCTACTAAATTTTGATTATTGCAAATAGAAATTAAGCGGAAAAATTATATTTACCCATACAACGTTTTTGTTTGGAATTTCACTATTTTATGAAAATTTACAATATTGTTACGATAAATATGCACTTTTTAATTAATTGATTAATTATTAAATAATTAATATTTAATAATAAAAACTAAATAATTAATTGAAAAGGGGTTAGCAAGTTTTCTAGGCTTGCCCCGTCCTTCGGACAAATTTAACATAAATTAAAAAAGAAATGTTAAAGATCTTAAAGATTAAAGATATTTAAATTTGCGAGAAGTATGTTTAAGTTGTCTCTTCGTAGTTTCAATAGATAAATAGAAAAATAAAAAAATATATTTTAATTTACCTTTTTTATAATATTAAATTATTTAATTTTACGAGGAAAACATTTTTTTTTATAATAAATATTAATAATTATTAATTATTATAAGTATTTTTATTGACAGCTAACTACACTTTTACCTTAGACCTAATCAACATAATCATGAAAATGCTCCATAAACCACAAGCACTAGTGAAATCACAACTAACTTTACATTTAATTTTTAGTCAGAGCAGAATAAACATGACTCATGTTAGGTTAGTATGAGAAATGAAATGGCTATACTGAAATTTTTTTTGTAATTCTTCTTTCACATGCACTTGCAGTTTACGGATCGCTTTCGCAGTTCTGTAGATTAGGCCTTATAATACTAGGAATTTTGGTTTCATTAGAAGGAAAATAAAAACATAAACAAGGCAATAATTGTCATAGTAGAGGTTTTGAAATTTAAAAAAATTAGACGATATTCTGGAAAGTAAAAAACAAAACCATTGTAAAAAGGAGACTAAAAAGCAAAATCAAAAATATTTAAATCTATTGATGAATATCTGGCATGGGTATACCATGAGTAATTTGCGTTTTGATTTATACTTGCTTTTTTTATAATTTCGTAATTAAATATTATCTATCATTTTCTTTTATAATTTAACATACAAATTTTTTCCTTGATATTGAACTTTAAGATATAGCTATTTAAAAGAAGATAGTTACCTAAAAGTAGAAAGATATGAAATCCTAGGTATATCAACTATCCAACTTGTGACGAAGATCCAACTATATCAGAAAGATAACGACAGGATCACCATTGGTACAATCAGCGAAGTATTTTTTCCGGTTATCCAACTTGTTTTGGGTGTAATGCTCGGCATACCAAGGGTACTTCTATTTGAGTTCCTTAGTACGTGACATCCCTCTTCTTATCGTTCCTTTCAGAAACATGCTCTGCTGTGAAAAGCAGGATTATAGCTTCAACGGGAAGTTTATTGAATTTATGCCCAATCAGAATGGGTTTCATTGTTACGATTATGTAACAGGTGAAGAAGTAAGCGGGCAACATTTCGCCCTTACATAAACTCCTTCCAACAAAAATGCCTTACATGTAAAAAAATTGTTATAAGTATAGGACTAGTGGCAGATTGTCGAGTCTGTCACTACACCATTTTCCAGAATAAGGCCGACCAGGTGAACCAAATTGCACAAAATTTCGGCTTGACTAAAAAATATTCTGCCTTTGAACATACGGATATACCAAGCAAGATTGAGTTAAAAAAGTAAATTATGATGATAAGCATTGATTTAAAAACCGAAATGCTTTTTAATCGGGAAAGAGATTTTTTCGTCACAGTTTTTTATAATAAAAATCTCATAAAAAAAAAGTTGGATCATGAAGATTTATAATTGTGGAAGCTACATTTGGTACCTGACCGAAATTTGGAAGACCTTGGTCAGTTGCTGACAATAATATCCGTTATAGAAGATAAGGTTCATAAAGTATATAAGTTATAAAAGCCAATATAAATTTGAGTTAAAATGATGTGTTTCATATTCAATATATCCACTTTTAATTTCCAGAATGTAACCCTTCTTTGGGTATTAATGGCAATCAAAACAACTGATGAAACGCTGTAGTGTGGAAAGCATTAAAATCCATATACAAAGAACTTTCAGTTTCCCTAGCTCATGAAAAATGCTCTTAAGATTTTGAATTAACCTTAGTGAATTCCTTGAATATTGTTTTTCTGAAATCTGCATTGAAAATGTAATGCCACTGGTTATCAGGAAAACTTTTATCTAAATTCCTTAACATGTAATTCCTCACATCAACATCAATTTCAAAAATTTTTACTGCTGTGAAAAAATATAATATAACGTCAACAATAAGCCAGAATTAAAACTTTTAAGAGACGTAAACGGTTGTGTAAACGGTTGTGTAGACGAGAGGAATCATAGTCTTAATTTAATTTTTAGTTTTGTAGAGAACTTGTCTTTAGCTAGATTTTGTCGTATTTGCTATGCGCTATGATACTAAATTGTTGCTTACAGTGAAAAAATATAAAATAGATATTCAGTGTATTATATCATCTGAAACTGATAAAAGAGAAAAACTGATATAAGAGAACCTTGTGTAATTGATGAATCAAAGCCCGATTTTTAAGCAGTAGAAAATTTTTCAAGAGTCTTTTTATATGATGTTTATACAGGATCAGCAAACTACTTAATTACACAAATATTATTAAAATTAATAAAGGATCTGCGTTTTTCAATTAAATTCCTTAATACTGCCCTGTGTACAATGGACTTTTTCTATGAAATAAAAACGTTCCATTAAGCATTAAACTTGATAATTTAAACAAAAATAATAAATTATAAATTTTGGGATCAAAAGTCTTGTTTTTTATTAGGTACTTTGTTTTAACGATTGGTTAATTTTTACGTCTAGATAACGAAGCCTGGATACTGTACACAAAATTAAGATGTATTATTGTTATAATAACCGATCCTGAAATAATATCGTCAGATCTAAATTGTTAAGAATTACTCATTAAAGAACACCGGGAACTATATAAAGCATAATTTGGAAATTTAAATACCACATTTCATTTGATGAAACATTACATTGATACAAGTTTACGGAATGAGCCAATATCAAAAACTTCTGCTATGTGTCTTGAATCAAAACACCGAATGATAAAGAGAATTTTATTGAATATTGAATATAACAAGATGAATCTTTTAAAAAATTTGGCTGAAAGTTATCAATTAATAACTGCTTTTTTTTAAACAATTACCAATAAACGAAATAGTCTACCAAATATCGAGAATTAAATCTTAGGGGATAAAAATTGACATGATAGCTTATTTTTAGAAGTACTTTGGTAAAAAATACCATGGAACCGATTTGAAGACACGGTAATCAGTTCGAAACTCGATAGATTTAAATTGACCCATATATAAATACAGAAAACGTGCAGTTACTAAAGAGTTAACTTATTTAAGATTTCTAAAACTAAAAATCAAAATTGAAATTTTTGTTACAGAACTAAAGGTATTAAAAAATGTAAAACGCTATTCATCAAATAGACTAAAATCAGATCGCTTACAAGGAATATTTGATATCACTGAAGATTTAATCCTTAAAAATAAGGTAAAAGAAAATTGATTATAAACTACTTGCACTCTTTTATGTAATTATTATATAATACTAATTTTAATTTTTAATAGAAAAAGGATGATGCATTAAATGCTGAAAAACTTAAAATTTACCAGAAACGAATCCAGGACAAAACCAGTGCAATAAAATCTACAGCTCAGACTTATATAGAAAAAAAATGTGATTGCTTAAAAACTCAAAAGGAAAATAATTCCCATGATTAAAACAAAACTGAATCAAAATGATTTCTTTTTCAATGATGAATCTTATTTTCAAAAACAAGGCTTAGCACTTGGATCCCCTTTAAGCTCACTATTGGTAGATATTTTCATGAATGATTTTAAAAATCAAGACATTTAACGATATAAGTCCACATGAAAAAAACATTGGTAATCAAATGCATCAGATATGTAGATGACATAATTTTAATTTATAAAGGTACTAACAGACAAATAAGGACCGCTTTTCATTGCAATGTAGTATGGTGTAGTATATCCTCATAGTGAGTGTTGTGTCAAAGCCGCCATATTTGGTCCAACTAGGAAGGGAAGGGGAACTCGCGCGAAGATATCGCTCTGTTTCGAAAAGTATAAATGATTTAATTCAATATAAGAAAAGATTTTTTTTACAGCAATTATATTGTGTCTATTTTTATACTTAATAATTTTTTATTCATTTTTTTAAAAATCTTATATTTACATAAATATTAATTTTTACATGTTATTTGAATTTAATAAATTTCATTTTAATTTTATTTTTTATCTTATGGTAAGTAAAATGATTAAATATATAATTATTTACTGATGAAAATTCATATCACAAGGTAAGTTATTTTTTTTGAAAAATGATATTTTCTCTTTATTCAGTATATAAATAATTTTAAGTTTTAAGGGCTGCATAATTTTTTGGCCTTTATTGGCCGTATTGACTAAAAATTGTTTATAATTTTTAGTATAAGAAAATTATTTTTTTATTTGCAACAGTTGTATTTATTAATTTATGAATAAGCAATAATTAAAGATGAAAAATTAATGAAAATGAATTGAAATTTTTATAATTAGTTAATTAAATATTAGTTTGTTTATCATAAAAAAATGGATAGTATCGTAATTACAAAAAAAATATACAAGCAAAAAATTCAGCTTTCATGATAATATTATCTTTTCAGGAATTAATCAAGACTCAGAGAATAATTACTATATTGTATATTTTGCTTCCGACCTTTTTGAAATAATACCAGAGTCATGGATAGATAAGAGAGTAAAAAAATTCTTGCTGCCGGTAAAGAGAGCGAATTCTTGGGAATTAAAAAAAATAGATATCACTAAAGTAAAAGCTGAAAACAAAAAATATTTGAAAGCAATAGACCCTTGTAAGTAAAAAACTGGTTTCATTTTTTCTTGCATGCCTCGTCAATTCTTTTATCTCTTTTCTATAATACTGTATAAAATAGAAAAAAATAAATAAAAGCAACTTCCAATCAGCTACATAGATACTAAAATGATTGCCATGTATAATAACATATAAAATTTTTTAAATAATGTTTAAAAAATTTTGCTTACTTGATTACAATGTATAAACAAAATTTGGTATTCAGTTTTTTGTTCTCAACAAAAGTACTATTTTTTAATCTGCAAGAAATTTTAAGAAATTAAGATGTTAAAAAAAAATGCAAAGTTACTTGAAGCATGATAAATTAATTGAACAAAAAAATCTACAGATGACTATGGAGTGGCTTTAGAAAAAGAACGAATTTCGACGTACACCTCCGACGTAGAGAATGAGTTCATCCGCTTACAAGATCAGAAAACTAGAAGTACGAGAAACAGAAAAGTTAATGAAAGCGACGAAGATAGTATAAGAGAAAATTTAAGTCCAAGTTAGTTAACATTCCCTTATTAAAAAATCTTTGGTTTTGTGTAGTTATAAATAAAAGTGAATTGCGTTTTTTGATAATTAGTATTATAATTGTATAAAAAAGAATTAACCTTTTTTCATTTTTTATTTCTTGAAGTAGCCCAAATTTTAAAAATATATTATCAAAATGTTTTTGTTTTTAATTCAAGCTTTTAGTGCATTATATTTTAAGTGTACCCGATTAATTTTTATTTTGTTTTATTAGATCTAATTAGATCTAATTTGAAAAAATAAAAGTTTACACGTAAGTTTAAACAATAACATTTTCATTACCTCTTAAAACGTTTGAAATAAAATGCATGGATATAATAATGTCAGTAAGATTTGCTCGTTATTTATTTGAAGTATAAGCCAGGTAATTATTTTTAAAAGTTGCTTGTATTATCGATTACCAGATTTAAAACTTTTTTTATTTATTAGTTAAATTGCTTCTGTTATGTAAGGGTACCATGAATAATGCAATTTTACTTTATTTATTATTATTTTCATATAATTTAATTAAAATTTAATTGATTAACATGGTAAAAGTTTGCTCTTTTCGATGAAAATTAACCGAGTTATGGTCAAGTAAAGATACTGTAACAAATTACCAAGTTTATACTAATTCCAATTTTAGGGTCCATAACGACATTATAACTTAAAAACTGCATAACTCGCTTAAATTTTATCGTAAAAAGAAAAGTTTTGGATTATTCTGAAATATATTTTCCATGGCTATTTGTTTACCTAAGAAAAAAATTAATTTTATTTACAAAAATTTATTTTTTTTGTTAAATAATGATAATAATCAAAAACACTTTTTAATATGTTACATTAGTTTTAGACCAAAAAAAAAACTTTTTGTCGAATAAACTAATTTTTTTCTTGCATCAAAGAATAGCCAAGGAAAAAATATTCGATAATAAAGATACAAATCGCCCTCACTTCATTTAAATCTACCCATGTCTAATATTTTTTTTTTAGTTTTAAATTATGTAACAAAATTATAGGAATTACAATCCGTTTAAATATTTTTTTTCATCAAAGAAATCCATATAATTAATCAGCTATATTGTTTAATATTATATATTTAGCTCAGTATTCAGATAAAAGAAAACGTGCGTTAAATTTTGATGGTTTAGGAGATATAGAGATGCAAAAACAAAATCCAGAGGAGCCATTTGAACCGTTAGAAGAAGGACAAAATAACCCTAAAAAATTAAACAGGGTTAATAAAGGTTAACATAGTTTATTATTATATTTATTAAAAGTATTTTCAAATACATTTTCAAAAAAATAAAAATATTTTCAAAAAATTTTTTATTTTACCTGCAAAATAGCGGATTTTTTAAAACTTATTTTCCAAACTTACTTTTGAATTTTTAAACTAAAATTTTTTTTTGAAAATTATATTTATTTGAAAATTTTTTAGGAGCTTTTTATTAAAATTGTTAAAACTGTCAATTGTATTTCAGTTTTACTTAATCTGGAGAAATCTAAAAGTTTGAATAACTTACAAGACGTACCAGAGGACTTATCCATTATGGCTCCCGCCGGGTTAAAAAGTACAAATTTAACTTTTTAATTATAAGTCACTTATGAAATTTAAAAAACATATTATTTTATCAAAATTATAAATATAAATAATTTATTTGATGTAATAATAATTTCAGGTAATAGAAATTATTCTAAGAGTTTTTCTAATTTTTCAATTATTTTGCCAGAAGAAAGGACCTTGACAAAGAAGAAAAGGGATTCCCCGTTGAAAATACCAAAAATTAATCAAAGCGTGAAAGGTTTTTTTAATTTTTTTAAAATTATTATTTAAGAAATAAAAATTAAATTTTTTTCTTATTTCTTAAGCATACAAGAAACCTGCTGTTCTTAAAAATATTGAAAAATCAGTGCTAAATAAAAGCCCCATTGACATTAATTCTGATGCAGAGTCTACAATATCAGAAGCATCTACGAAAACAACTGGTATACAAATATATATAATTAATATTTAAAATTTTTTTATCTATTAAACTGAAAATAATTTTTTGTTTCATTAGAGTCAGATTATGTAAGGGACTGCATTTTAAATTTTAAACCGTTGCCCAAGAAGGGAATTCATGGAGATAAATTAAATAATTTAATAACTGCTCGAAGTTCAAACAGTAACAACTCATTATTTTGATACAATTATATGTTATTTTTTATTATATCGTAATTTTTTATTTTTTTTTTCATTTTTAAGACCTTGAAGAAATAAGGCTGTTACAAGGGAAAAAAGTAACTGAAAAAATTATTTCAAATGAGGGCCAGAATCCTGTGCAAAGAAACAATCTCTTAAACAGTCGACCGAAAATAATAAATGTTCCAAAATTTATCAACCAGTGAGTACTATACTAAATATTTATTCAATTTAAATTAATATTATAAAAATGATTTAAACTCATGCATTTTCATTATTTGCAGCAAGTGCCGATCTCGATTCCAAAATAAGTTTCCTTACAGGTAATTTGAAGTTATATTTATTTATAAAATTATAAATAACCAATGTAACTAATTTATTTCGAATAATATTATTTTTTTTATAGAAATAACAAAACAGGTACTGAAAAATCAATCGCGGCATGAAGTCTTATTTAGACGAACACAAGGTCATCAAGCTTTAGAAGATTCAACAAATGCTAAATACATAGAATACTTTTCAAACAGGCTTCCTTTTAACAGAAAGTCAAAATTTGAAGAGTTTTGTTCTGTCTTGGAAAGGAAAACAGACTTAAAGCAAGCCCTTGTATTATTTTTCAACTAAACTTTTATGCCCATGTTTTACATTCATGCACTAACTTTTATTATTTTTTTCAGAAAAGATACTTGTCAGCATGTTTGGCAAGAAATGATAATAGATCTAGTATCAATAAAATTATGGCAAAATTTTTTGAAAACCAGCTGGCAGACACTTACAGTTGGGCTGGACAGTGAGGCAAATCAAAATTCGAAGATCAAAAAGTGCTGGTTAATTTATTAAACGGTGCGTGACACTATACAAAGAGCATCCCGGAATAAGAAGCGATTTCGGCCCCGACATGAAATCAAATAAACCTTTTTACACTTGAAAGTACTCATAAAAAAAACATTTTTCCCGTTGGAATTTTTACCCCAGCTGCCCTCTGTTGGGCTAGGGGGGCAAAAGTGTTTAAAAAAATTTTTTTATTTTCAAAAATTCATATCTCTGGATCCAGAAAACGAAAAGTGGTCTACAAGGTCTCAAAAAATTGGGATTTCTATGAACTTTAATTTTATATATGTAAAAAAATTTTTCGAGACACGTAAGCCACCTTAAAATTAAAAAAACGAAAAACTTTAGTTCAAATTTTATCTTTGAAGTTAATTTTCTCTGCCACAAAGATTTACTCATCCCTAAAAAATTTATATGTTTTTTGTGACACATGAAGTTGCAGAATGAAACCGGTTTTAACGAGATTCCAACGTACAATTTTTTAAAAAAGCCGAAAAACCGATGGTTTTTTCATTTTTTAACTGATTTTCTGGGTTTTTAAGCTCAAATTTTTATTTAACTCTAAATATATACTTTTATATGCAAATTTTATGATTGTAAATAATATAAAAACTTAAAAATTTTCTATTAGCACCGGTTTCAACAGGATCCCAATATATCAGAACTCAAAAATACAGATAAACTATTGATTTTTAGCATTTTTTTGCAGATATCCAGAGTTTCTAAGAAGAAATAACTTTCTTTATATAATGAGGACTTATATGCAAAAATTTTATGCATTAAATTTACATAAAAATCAAAAATCTTTCAATTGAAATCGGTTTTAACAAGTTTTCAGCGTAGAAATCGATAAAAGATATAAAAAACCGCTAAAATTTTGTTACCTTTTTTTGCTAATATTTTTGAGGTTTCTTAATAAGAATAAGGGTTTTTATGCAAGCATTTACTCATATTTTCGTGCAGGATTGTGCCTGTGTTTTTCTTTGTGAGAAGATGTTCGGCATAATTGGATGTCAGAATAGTATATATTTTTGTTTAACATATTATAATGTTGCATCTTGTATTAAAATTTAATAAAAAAATTTAAAAAATTTTTCTGAGTAAGTTACGCACAGGGAGCGTGAATTCCCTTATTTCAGCAATTTTTAAACTAAAAAATGATTTACTTGTATCAGGAATATGTGATTCTATACTAAATGCTTTTGAATCAGATCTATTAACATTGAAATTTGACTTTGCATCTTGTAATTGGAGTAACTTGATAAGTGAACACAAAAAATAATATGGCTACAAAGATTTTCACAAAAAATGGTTGCGTATAATTCATTCGTGCATAGATTACTTACAATTCCAATGGAACAATCTGATTACGAAGAAGAGTTAAACATCATAAAACAAATAGCTGTTGCCAATGGATATAAAAGTTCAATAATCGATAAACTTATTTATAAACAACAAATAAAGAAAAAGCATCAACTCTTACCAAAGGAAAACCTCAAGTACTTATCAACTACTTACGGAAATATCACCAATCAAATCTTTGTAGGTTTTCAAAAAACTAAACATGAAAGTAGCCTTCAAAACGGATAACAACATCAAAAACATATTAAGATTTAGAACTCCCGAAAAATTGGAATTTAAAAGTGGTATTTACAAACTAGACTGCAACGATTGTGACAGCATATATATAGGACAAACAGGGCGCACTTTTTTCAAAAGATTTACAAAACACATATACAAGGCCCAAATCAAAAAGTTCTGACATCCAATTATGCCGAACATCTTCTCACAAAGAAAAACACAGGCACAATCCTGCACGAAAATATGAGTAAATGCTTGCATAAAAACCCTTATTCTTATTAAGAAACCTCAAAAATATTAGCAAAAAAAGGTAACAAAATTTTAGCGGTTTTTTATATCTTTTATCGATTTCTACGCTGAAAACTTGTTAAAACCGATTTCAATTGAAAGATTTTTGATTTTTATGTAAATTTAATGCATAAAATTTTTGCATATAAGTCCTCATTATATAAAGAAAGTTATTTCTTCTTAGAAACTCTGGATATCTGCAAAAAAATGCTAAAAATCAATAGTTTATCTGTATTTTTGAGTTCTGATATATTGGGATCCTGTTGAAACCGGTGCTAATAGAAAATTTTTAAGTTTTTATATTATTTACAATCATAAAATTTGCATATAAAAGTATATATTTAGAGTTAAATAAAAATTTGAGCTTAAAAACCCAGAAAATCAGTTAAAAAATGAAAAAACCATCGGTTTTTCGGCTTTTTTAAAAAATTGTACGTTGGAATCTCGTTAAAACCGGTTTCATTCTGCAACTTCATGTGTCACAAAAAACATATAAATTTTTTAGGGATGAGTAAATCTTTGTGGCAGAGAAAATTAACTTCAAAGATAAAATTTGAACTAAAGTTTTTCGTTTTTTTAATTTTAAGGTGGCTTACGTGTCTCGAAAAATTTTTTTACATATATAAAATTAAAGTTCATAGAAATCCCAATTTTTTGAGACCTTGTAGACCACTTTTCGTTTTCTGGATCCAGAGATATGAATTTTTGAAAATAAAAAAATTTTTTTAAACACTTTTGCCCCCCTAGCCCAACAGAGGGCAGCTGGGGTAAAAATTCCAACGGGAAAAATGTTTTTTTTATGAGTACTTTCAAGTGTAAAAAGGTTTATTTGATTTCATGCCGGGGCCGAAATCGCTTCTTATTCCGGGATGCTCTTTAAATTTTATAAAATTTAAATATACCTATAAAAATCAATTATTATTTACTTACAAATTTTCTTTACAATTTACAGATATCGTAATTGAAAACATGCCAAGCTATGGTGTTACTGCTGCACAAAACCAAATAAAGGTATGGTTAACAGGAGCCTATCATAGGATGGATAATAAAAGGAAAGCCGAAGAAAATAGGCGAAGACTACAGCAAGGGAGATAAAAAAAACTAGGGCGCATATATTAGTCAATATTTTGTAAAATAATTTATGTATAGTAGTTAATAATAATAGGGTTGTCTAACGCTATTGAGATTTTTGAATATTCTGAATATATATAAAAAAAACATTCGATACGTATTTTTTTATTTTTCATAAAAATTAAAAATGACGGAATAATTAAAGTAGTGAAACGCAATGTTAAAAGTATATAGGGAATCTGGATTGCGACGTCACGCGTAATTTATTAATTACTTTATTTCAAAGGTTAAAAATTATTTAAATAATAAAATACGTGGCTAATATTTTTTTATAAACTGCAAAACCAACCAAATAGAGTTTTGAAAATTTTTTCATCCAATATCCCTAATTGACATATTTTGGACATAAGGTGAAATTTTTCAGAAATAATTTTAAAAAATTAGGCAGTATTTTATACTTGCATTAAAAAGTTTAAAAAAATTCTGACTCGAATTTCGTGGGCTTTCTTTTCCTGTTAATTTATCTACTTTACTTCGCAGAAAATTATTTTTTACTTTTTGTGTAGATATTTTAAATAAGTTATAAGTTTGTGTAAAAGTGTAATTTAAATATTTAATGTTAGAAAAGTTGTTAAAAATTTGATTCTCCAAAATTTGAAAAATAAAGCTTCGGTTCGTTTATAGCACAAATATATATTTTTTTTCATTTAGCAAAAAAAAAAAAAAAAAGAAAACCTTATTCAGATCATAATGGATGGATTTTCGACAAGAAAAAGAAGTATAAAATTAAAAAGTTTTTTGTCTTTAATGTTTTTCTATGTAAAAAGACTTGCTTTTCACTATTCCAAACCCACTTTTTGAAAATTATTGACCAGTAATGTATTTAATTTTTTTCGAAGACAAGTAAAAAATCAGTGTTCAATAATTTTATTAATAATCTGGTCTCAGAATCGTAAAAAGCAAGTCTTTTTACATAAGAACACCTTCAAAATAAAAAACTTTAATTATTTAAGTAAAAATGCAATCGACTGTAAAATGCCCACCCCTGATAAAATTATTTAGACTTTAATCAATATTTATCAACAAAAAAATTTTTCCCGAGGTCTTCTTCTCGCTCTTCTCTTTCAAAAATACAGGAAAAAAGTATAAATAATATTTTTTTAATGATTAATCATACCTTTTATTAATTCTCTTATTTTTTCTATTCTCTTGTTTTTCGGAAAAAAACACAAGAGAAGCTGCAAAATCGGAGAAACTAAACGAAAATTCTAAACACGAATTTCTCTAAAGCAGGATATTTTTTCTTTTAATTTGCCTTATAAAAGTTGTGTTTTTCCCATAAATGCATTTTTTTGGTAAATAGTTATTGAAGGATATTTGCCTTTTAAATATACTTGAAAACTCAAAAAACAAATTTGCTTTTTTAACCATCAATTTCCCGAAATTTACCATATTTTGGGTTTTCCTGTAATCTAATGAAAATTCTGACTAAATTTTTGTATTTCTCGGAAAATTTTACTTGAGAGCTTATTTTTTTAATTTAAATATTTCCATTCTCCATCCAAATGCGCAGTATATCTAACAGTTTCAAATCAAAGTAGATCTTGTTATAATCACAAACCTTTTTTTTTTTAGTTTGAAGTTACTGTAAGGTTTGGGGATCAAGAACTACCCCTGCAACTGTTGGACAATGGAAATTTAAGTCTAGAAACATTAAATTCTTTTTTCCCAAAAGCAACTGCTTTAAAATATATAGGATTTGATGCTTTAATGCATGGAATCGCTATTGATAATGGAGAATTTTTAGTTCATAAACTTCAAAATATTCACAATTACGTTGCATATACTGCAAAAAGTATATCAAATAACCAGCAAGATAGTACCCATGAAAAGGTCGCAAACGCAAAATCAATTAGAACGAATGGAATCTGTAATTTTCTCAATTCACTGAAGTGCAAGGCTGCAGATGCGGATAATCAAATAAAAGAAAAAATCTCTAAAATTAACGATGCAAATGTTTGCGACGACAAATCGGTAAGAATTTTAAATAGATAATATATTTCTCTACAATTTATTTGTAAAAACATTGCAATATTTACACTTGCATATTTTGAAATTCCAGAATAAACAAGTCATACAAAGCAGACCTCCATTGGCAAATATAATGGTAAATATAAAATGGCTATTAATTTTTATATTCAATTTTTATACAGTAATTTACTGTAATAATTTTTCTGTTTTTAGAATGTTAAGGATAAAGGTATTGCAAACATAAAAAAACAAATTACGTTTGGTTGGCTTCAAAGATATTACAAAGGAAAGTGATATCAACAAGTCAAAGCTTCAAAAGGAAGAGGCACAAAAAAGGCTTTTTTATCAAAAGCTGATTTACTATCGGTGGACAAGATTATTAAGATTGCAATGAACTTGGTTGAGAAATCTGATTTTAATAATTTTTTAAAAGATGCAGATGAAGTAAAATTAGGCAGGTATGATCCATACATAGACTCTCCAGATAATCCTAATTCAGATAGTCATTATATTACGGATTTCTTATTGCCGAATAGAAAGCCAGGGACTTTGCTTGAATATTTTGCGAGCAAAGGATATCCTACAGCCAAAATACATATATATATATTTACTCGACAAAAGCTGTCCAGGAACCTATTGCTTTTGATGATAGTTCAACAGCCGATGAAACTGAACATGATAATATTGTCCCCGGTATTAAAAATAGTTTTGAAAATAAGAAATCAATTCTACCCTCTCCTACGGATGAAATGAAAACCCTGACTAACTTTTCTAAAGAACATAATGAAATTCCGATAAGGTCTGATTCTGCAAGTTCGTCAATTAATATAAGTAATCTTTTGCAATTTGAAAAATCTGAAGACGCTACTGAAAAAACCTATCAGAATTTTGTTGAGATATTATACTCAAATTTAAAAATATCAGAGTATTCAAATTTTTCTTCGATTATACTGCTCTCAAAAAAAGACCTCTTTGATTCAATGACTGCAGAAGATCCTGGAGTTGTATCAAGTGACCAACTAGAAGATTTTGCTCCAATAAAACATGGGCATTCTTTTTCAAGTATAAGTTTAAACGGAAAATGTCTGTTAAATATTGACATCGATGAATTTGGGGTTAAAAAAGATTTTACTTATCCATCTTCTACACGGCCAGGCTGCTTTGCTTGAATATTCAAGCAAAAAGTATAGCTGCTTGAAAATTCAAGCAATCAATTAAAACAGATAAAAAAGACTGTAGGAAAGCTTAAATTTTGTTCCCCTCCCTTTTTTTTAAGAGTTATTTGTTTTTATTAAATTTTATAATTTAGTGATAAATTTAAAAAAAAAAAGTTAATATTATTTATTATGTGTCTAGCAAGGGGAGTTCAATGGAACACCAAATTACACCAAATGGTTATGGATGAGTTTATTATGTTGAAAAAACATATCGACCACCCTTCGTTCATTCCAATGGGCATCCTGGGCCTAGAAGTGCAGGGCTCAATGTTACAAAATAGGGTTTTTTGGTAATTTTCAATGAAACGCTAAAACTTCGCAAGTTAACCAAAACTCTAATTGGTCTCATTTTTTTAATTCTTAAAAACGGCTCAAGGAAATGAGACGAGTAAAGAATTTTTGAAAACTAGAAGCTTGTAGAAATTTTTCGAGACATATAAAACCCTTTTTTCAGAAATTACGAATTTGGGACCAATTTAAAAATTGGTCATTTTTAGCGAAAAATGGCCATTTGGTTAATTGGCTTCATTGATGAGAAAATTAGTGATAAAAATTGCGGTTTACGGCGTTTGAAAGTTGACTTTACACCAAAAAAATGAGACCAACCAGAAGAGTTTTGGTTAACTTGTGAGGTTTTAGCGTTTCTTTGAAAATTACCAAAAAACCCTATTTCGTAACATCGTGCCCTGCGTTTCTAGGCCCAGAAGACCCATTGAAATGAACGAAGGGTGGTCGACATGTTTTGTCAACATAACAAACTCATCCATAACCATTTGGTGTAATTTGGTGTTCCATTGAACTCCCCTTGCTAGACACATAATAAATAATATTAATTTTTTTTTTTTAAATTTATCACTAAATTATAAAATTTAATAAAAACAAATAACTCTTAAAAAAAAGGGAGGGGAACAAAATTTAAGCTTTCCTACAGTCTTTTTTATCTGTTTTAATTGATTGCTTGAATATTCAAGCAATTTGCTTGAATTTTCAAGCATTTGCTTGAATTTTCAAGCAGCTATACTTTTTGCTTGAATCTTCAAGCAATTCAAGCAAATGCTTGAATATTCAAGCAAAGCAGCCTGGCCGTGTAATAAAGATTCAAAAAAGCATGAAGTGCTATATTCAACAATAGATCTCAACGGTTTTTGCGAAGGAAGTTTTGGAATAGGTTGTATAACAAATTGCGATTAAACGTGCGAACCTTATTTTCGATGGTACAAAGATGATGTTTTGCATGAATCGGGACCTTACCTGTATTGGATTTACGTTGATTGTACAACTAAAAATAGTTGGAAATGCGAGGTGACGTGCAGCAAAAAAAGTAATAATAATTTTAGTTTTTTAGCGCCAGTGAACCCTGAAGACTCATTAAAAAGACGAATAAGAATCTTGTTGAAGATAATATTGATTGTAAAAATTACCCCGAGGAAAGAAAACTACAGAATACGACAGTATCCGCAAACGACAAAATACTACAAACGACAGAATACAACAAAAATATACATAAAATAAAAATATGTGTGTAAATTCGAATCGGCAGGTGACGCATGTTATATTCTTTTTTTTATCTTTTTCATTGTTAAAAATTTCGGAGAACCGCAATAAAATGATTTTGCTAAGTATACAAATATAGGAGATTTAAATTTATTTATTGATTAAGAATTAAAATTTTTTTATTCTTAAATCTTTTTTTCGTCACTTTTTATCACTTTTAGTTAAAGTTTATAACTCATAATAGTTACTGGGTACATTATAAGAGCGAAATAATTTATAAAATATTAAATAATAAATTTTTAGTGTTGGGGAAAAGAGTTCTTTTAATTTTTGAGCAAAAAGTTTGAGACAAAATTTTTTACATATTCATGTATCTGTCACATGCAAAAAAGATGGATAAAAAAAATTCCTAATACCTGAACCTCTGTGTAAAACTGTTAAGTATATAACGTCCAAAATAGAAAAAAAAACATTTTCAGACAAAAGTGTTTACAAATTCAGGTATCAGATCCGAGAAATTAATTAATAACGAATTCCCTGAAACTAGTTTTCCCATGGAATTATTTTAGGTTTTACGTCGGAAAAGAAAAAAAGTAATTTTTTTTTTTATTTCTTGAAGCAAAAAATTTTGCTACAAAAGTCTCATCAAACTCAGATATCAGATCTAAAAACGAGAACAAACGTAATTTCTTTAACTATAGTTTAAGAAATAACGTTTTTTCTCGTTTTTAGTTATTAATTCCTTATAAAAAAATAGATACACTTAAAAATAACTCGTGTGATTATACGATAAAATTAGTAAATTTACGAAAAATTAGTAAATTTTCAAAAAAATTCGCAATTTTGCGACAAAAATCGTAAATTTACTAAGTTTGGTAAAGTTGCGAAAAAATTAATCGTTAATTTACTGCATTTGTCGCAAATTTACCAAAATTAGTAAAAATCGCGAATTTTTTCGAATATTTACTAATTTTTCGTAAATTTACTAATTTTATCGTATAATCACAGGAGTTATTTTTAACAGTGTATTATTTGTCCAAAAAGAAAAAAAAATATAGTGGTGTTTTTTAATTTTTGAAAAAATAATTATGATAAGAGAATTTCCAGAAATTTAGATATCTTTCGATTGACACCAACCGGCTATAAGTTTTTTTTTCTCAATATTTTGCAATAATGATATTTCAACAATCGTTTCATCTTCAATAATATCTTCAATAATAAAGTGGGTTTGAACGCTTGATAACCTGAAAGTTTTGGCACTTCAGGTTTCTTTCTTGAAAAAATTGTACAGCATTTTATAAACTTTTTTTAGGAGAGCTTTAAAAAGTCCCAATAATTATGACCATTTTTTAAATACACAGTAAAAAGTAACTTCCTTAGATTAACAAAAACACGCTGCCAACTAGCTAGCACTAAGTTTCCTCAAACAATGAGCTTAATACTTCAATAAGACACGATATCACCGATTACAAATAAATGATGTATTATATCCAAATTAAAAAAAAAAAGTATTTTGAGATTTTTTAATGAAAAAGTTTTTGAAAAAAAAATTAGGTCTTTCATAGAATTAAAAGTATTACACTAGAATATGCAGTCTGATAAAAAGTCTTGGTACATTGGATCTTTTTTTGACAAATCAACAGCATTCATACAAAAAAATTGGGTTTGCGAAACAACCGAAGTAGATTATTGGCCTCGAAATGTGACGGAAGCAGAATTATTAGAATATAGGAAAAATTAGATATAGATTGGGATTCTTTTGAATTTAAAATTTATTCTTCTGCTGGTAATCAAATTGTTTTTTTTTTTATTTTTTTAAAATAATTAATTAAAGAAATAAAACAATGGTCAAATATAAAAAAATATTGTGTTATTCGAATCTGAATTCAGAGTATAAAAAATTTATTTTTCTTCTAGCCAATTTGACTATTTTTTCATTTATTTTTTTTTTTTAAATATTGTAATGAATATAGTATTTAAATTAAAGAAAATTAAATTTATATAAAATGGATTGATTATAAATAAAAGAGAATTAAATTAACAAAAGATATGACACTTAAAAATTGATTTCTAAATCGTGATAAATTAATATTTTTTAAAAATCATCAGAAAATTATAAAGAAGCATTGGATAAACAAAAAAGTGCGACCTATACCTCGATGCGGATGAAGAATATAAAAGACTTCAAGATCCCAAGTGAAAGTCTCGAAAGGGTAGAAAAAGAAAAAGCCGTGAAAGTGACGAGGAAAATTTAGAAGAGAATCTCCATGAATCACATCCAGGTAAGTGTATTTTTGTATGCACAAAATACGAATTTGGTTTATGGACTCATATATTGCTGGTTGTGGAGTATGAGGATATTAATTTTAAATAAAGTTTATCTTGGAAGAAGATAAGCAGAACGACCAAAGATAATTAGTTGGAAGAAAAGTTTTTAAGGAGGCTTTTAACTGCGATGTATATATTTGCATTTTTCATGTAATGCAAATATTTTGTAGAAAATACACTTGCTCAATATTAGGTGTTCTTGAAAGTGTAAAAAATTTTTGCCTAGAAATGATATCCAAAATGCTTTACAGTAGTTGTGAAGAAATTTATTTCTTCTACTACAACGAATTTTGTAAAGAAGCTCCAAAAATCGCTGTGGATTATTTCAATAAAGAACGGCATCCTATAAGACATGAATGGACCATTTATAGCATGGTTAACAAAAATTTTAACAACAGAACCAATAATAGGAATGATCGTCTAAATTTTGACATTAAATCTCAGATTGGCACAAACTCAAGATTCACTGAATTCTTTAATAAATTTTTAAATTTCCTCGATATTCGTGAAGATTTGTATGATAAAAAAGCTGCTGCAATGTTCATGAAAAATCCAATTCTCAAAACAATACCTGAAAATTATGACAGTTTGAAACTTTATCAAGAACACCTAACGGATTTTGCATACCGATTCGTTCAAAGTCAGTTTTCAAAAAAAAATTGAATTCTGTCTCATTCATAAACTTTGAGCCCGATCAATCTGAGTATCTGACCAAAGTTGAGTCACATAATAGGTTAATAAGTCAATAATCAAATGTACCAAAAAGAGTATCGATTTACTCGTGTACATGTATTCATACATGGAAAGATGGACAAGAAATTATTATTTAAAACACATTAGGCGTGATAAGTCTTCAGAAAAGGTTCCATGAGATACTAATACTCAAGAAATTGATAAAGGTAATATTAACATATATAAATTTTATAAATATATTTACATTCTATCTTTAATTATAACAATATAAAAATTATTTTATTTTAGAGAGCAGCTCAGCAAAATTGTCAAGCTTTCAAGCCGCTCAGACCTGTTTGCAGGATAATCCTGCTTCACCTGTGTTTATTGATCAGTCTAAAAATTTATCTTATGATTGTGACTTTGATGATACAACCATAAAATCACAACATTATAAAGTTGATTGTTTAAATGGTAATAAGAAACAATTAATTTTTTTGTATCACTAAGTATGTGTAATTCAGTAATTTTCTTTTATTTATTACAGTAAATTCTGATGCTGAAAAATCGGAAACAGCTGATGATAATAATGTAACATTATCAAATTACACTAGTAAATCTGAACCTGATCAACTTGAAAAGAATATCGGTATTATTGTTGACGACCATAGAAAATGTAGAAAAAAAGATTTAATAAAAAAGAAAACTGCATTAGGTTTAATCCGAAAGGAATTCTGCTTCACCAATAAGTAATATTGATATTCGTACAGAAACATTATTAACATATTTTGTTTCAAAAGAGATTATCGATAAAGTAAAATTTAAGAATTATAAGATACGAGCTAAGGATTTTGCTAGTGATGATGCAAAAATTGGTTATATGATAATGATATATAAGTTTTAAAATCAGTTATGTTCAAAAATGCTTTTGAAAAGTTACAGAAAATTATTAAAGAAGATGATCATATCGAATTTACTTGTGGATGTTGTAACAAACTTTTAGAAGGATTCAACGTTTCTTGTGATCGCTGCTTAAAATGGTTCATGGGCTCATGCGTAGGTGTTCAGATAGATCCTGACGGGGAATGGTATTGTCCAAAATGTTCAACGATAACCCAAACTAATTAAATTTATTAGCATCATGATTATTAACTATTCAGTTTTCAATAATTTGATTTATGGAACTTCATTTATATATATTATTTCTTAATGTAAGAGTTTTCTTTAATTTCAATTTTTTAATTCATGTGAAATTACTGTATATCCATTTTTTCTTCTTTTTGAAATCGATAGAAATAAGAAATTTAACACTAAAAAAGTTACTTTTAAAAGCAAAGTTTCTAAAACTAAAGTAGGAAAAAATCGCAGCTCGTAGCTTCCAGCACAATTTCAGTAAACAGACAAATCACCCCAAATCCCCTTAACCCAATAGAATCAAGCTCAAAAAAATAAAAATCTTTAAAAACAACTAAACCAACACCTAAAAAACGCAAATTACAATCCTCAAAAGCAATTGATCCAGCCCCTGAGAAATCAAAAACCAAATCCATTTTAAAAAAACCCGCTAGAATAATTTGATGCAAGAGCAAAAATAATAATAACACAAGCGACAAATACTTGGATACGTCTGTTTCTGACTCTGACACAGAAAAAGCTACAAGTAAGTACACTGATTGCATTTTTATTTTATGTCAAAATTGTGGCTAAAATTAACTTGATTAACACCTATAAATTTTTTTTTTTTATAGTCACTAAAAATGAGACATCAATTGATGAGGAGCAGATGGACGCCGACGACGAAATAGATCAGCAACATCTGGAATCATTAAATTCCTTGCTTAATGATTGGGAATCATCAAATGAAGATACTCTGAACCAGGGTTTGGATGAACTCAATGGTAAAAATCGAGTAAACGTTGACAACTTTCAACTCGAGGATGGAGAAGTCGTGCCTGGAGATGAAAATCTGAATCTTGGTTCAAACGATAATCAACAAGTTCAGCATGTAGAAAATCATCAAATGAATGTAAACGAAGAGGAAAATGCGAAAGTAGGTGACAATCTCCAAGATCAGAGTGTCTTTGTCCAGGAAAATATTGAAGATAATCCTAGGACAGGTCCTATTGATCCTGTAAATCCTAGACCAATTGCCCATCTGTCGGAGATATCGCTACCTACAATGAATCCTGGACAAATCACCCATCAGCCGGAGATACAACCACCTCCACCACCACAATTTGAAGTAAGTTTGCCGGAACAACACAAGCTTTTAATAACAGACCACCAAAAAGAACAGCAAGAAGAAGAAATAACCGTCTGGGGATTATAAACGAAGCTTTAGAAGCGAATTTGGTTCCAAGTGTTGGAAGTCAGCTTCCAGGAAACCCAACAAAGTTAGTATTTAAAAAATTAAAGAAAATATTTATTTTTTCAGTAAAAAAAGCAAAAATTTAAATAATTAAAATTTTATTTTCAGATTTTGTACGATAAAGTAACCTTGCCAGCGTTTACATATTTGGAAAAAAGGCAATTCCAGGACGTAGACCAGTTCTACAATGACCTGTTGGAGTTTATGTATGGGGATGGCATAGCGAAGAAGCGTTTTTCGTTAGCCGACTCTAGAACAGAAATACCAAACTTAAATTTTTCTTTTATATATATACCTTTCATGGCAAAAAAGTAAATTTTTACAACGTCTTTTTTTCGTTTTTTCAAAGATCTACAGTAAGTTCTTAGAGTACAGGCAATTAAGAACTATCCCAAAAAAAATGTCCAAATTGATAACAGTTTGGGAAAAAACTGCCAAGAAAATCCAAAATGCCAGAAAAAGATTATTTAAATTATAATGAAACTAAAAATTTTTATACCTGCTTTAATTTTTTTAAAGAATTTAGAATTATTTTTATCCTATGCATGTAAAAATTTGATTTTTAAATTTTGATCCCTGCAAAATTTAATTTATCTCCATATTTTTGTGATAAAAAAAATAATATAAGATATATTTTAAAACGCAATGTAATAATTATAGTAAATTTTAGCAATGTCCTTAATAAATTTAATTTAAATTTTTAAATAAACATATACGTCTTTTTTATTAATTAAAATATTTTTTATCATCTGTAAACTTATGAATTTTAAGTACACATCCTGCAAAGTTTTTTTTTCTATAATAATTGACATAAATTTTGAATACTTGCATGTTTGAAAAATTATATTTGACTTTAAATAATTTTTTAAATAGTTTAAACTTATCCATAGAACTCAATTTTTTTAAATATTTCCGCTCATTAATATACTTAAGATTATTATTCGGGATTTAACTGTAGATTTAAATAAATTCATTTTTTATTACTACCGTCTATGTTATTGATATTAAAAGTTACAAAAATTTTCTAGCTAAAAATTAAATTTTTAAACAGTTATAATAAACAAAATTTATTGTTACATAAACTTAAAAAAATCGATTATTGAAATTCTAAATTTTATTATCGTGTTAAAAAAATAATAAAATTAATTGAATTTTAAGGAAAAAATAATAACACAGTTCTTAAAATGGATCCTGATAAATGAGTAAACCCTTAAATCCACCCTCTAATTTTAATCGGGAGTCTACAAATGAAAAATGAAAAAAATTGTCTGAATAATAAAAAAAACTTATCTTGTTATTTTTTATCATTTCTTGATCCTATCGATTCCTCTTCTCTGTGGCTAGGCTCCACGTGCTTCCAATTTCCATGAAAAAGCTTTTAGATTGTAGTCCATGCATGTTTTTCAAATATACAAATGATATGATCCTTAGCATCAGATTGTTTACCATTATTTTACTCAATGTTCAACCTTATAAATAATTATAGTTATTAGTTTAATTAATAAATCAATGGCTTATAATAAATTTGGTTTTAATTTACTTACGGGTTATTTAATTTAACTCTTTAACAGCGTCCTTAATTTTGTTTAAATTATCAAAGATAAAATTTAATTAATTTCAGATTATAAACTAATTGATTAAATAATTTTTAATTATGAATTTTAGGTTTTGCTGCCATAATATTTCGAAAATTTTTATTTTACGTAAAAAAATATTAAAATTAAAAATTTTTAATTATAAAACTTTGAAAATAAAATTGATGTTACTTCTACTTTGGTCGAGTAAAAACTGATGGTGCGCGTAATAGCCCGTGACTGTATGCATCATCAGGACATCTTCGGAGGAAAAATTAGAGAGAGAAAGAGAGAGATAGACAAATTTTTAAAGCACGAGTATTGTTCACTAAGCCGTTTTAGGTATTTTTGTGGTGGGGTGCATTAATATTTTTAAAAATTTAAGTAACTTTAAAAAATGTCGGAAAAAATAAATTTTAAAATGCTTATTTAGAATTTCTTTATAAATATCGTAAAAAAAAAAGAATCCATGAATATTTTTTTTTTAATTTTAAAAAAGCTAACATTTTTTTATTGCCGATAAAAAAATAAAAAAATCATAGGAATAAAAAAATTTCTTTTCCTCTTCACTTTTTGTTTCAAAAATTCATTTTTGACGTAGAAACTTTTTTATTTATTAAAAAGATCCTAAATTTATAATAAAATTAACTTATGCTTTGTGAGAACTTAAATTTAAAAACTAAAATGATCCTAGATTTTTTTAAATACAAATACTTTGAACGAACAGTTCATTTTTGAAAATTTAATGTCGTTCACTCCAGCACTGTGTAATATAAAAATAATTATTTTTTAAATCACAAATATTATTCCATTTACAAATAATAAAATATTTTGGCTTAATTATTGTTTACACACCCTTAGCAATAATTACCATATTATTCTAATATAGTAAAAATTAGCAAAAAATTTTTGACATCGAATTTTAATTTCATTTATAGATTAACACGTTAAACTTTACAAAAAAACAAAAGATTCTACCTTTTTCTGAATAATTTTTAAATTAATTAAAATTTATTTTTACCAAAATATTTTTCTTAAAGGCGCTCACTCCACCAAAAGTGTTTCCGCGCAGCAAATTCTGAAATTAAGATTTTTTAACCACATATTTATAATTCTTTAATGAAAAAGTCTATTCTTTTAGTGTTTGGTACAAGAATATTAAAAAAAATGTTTATTTGTTTGAAGAAGTAAGACATGTTTAATTTTTGAAATTTATGAGTCATAAAAGCCTGAGTTAAAGAAAAAGTTAAAAATGCTCTAAAATTTATAAACAATTAGCTGTAACATATGCTGAAAAGTTTTAGCGAGAAATTTCCCACGATACAATGCTTCTCCGTAGAATTGAATGATCTTCAATATGAGCCAGGCAGAATTTTGATCCAGATTGCTGAGATCTGGGAACTCAAGCTTTTATAACCCAAAAATTTAACACGTCGTCGTATATTTTTAATTTTTTTTACATTCTTGTAACAAATACTGTAAAGCATTGACTTTTTTATTAAAAAATTACTATAAATAAATATTGTGGTTAAAAAATCTTAATTTCAAAATGTGCTTCGTGGAAACTCCCATTGACAGAGTGAGTGTCCTTAAGAAAAATATTTTGGTAAAAATAAATTTTAATTAATTTAAAAAGTTTTCAGAAAAAGATAGAATCTTTTATGCTTCTTTGTAAAGTTTAACGTGTTAATCTATAAAAGAAATTAAAATTCGATGTCAAAAATTTTTTGCTAATTTTTACTATTTTAGAATAATATGGTAATTGTTGCTAAGGGTAAGTAAACAATAATTAAGCCAAAATATTTTATTATTTATATTTGGCATTATTATTTGTAATATAAAAAATAATTATTTTAAGATAAACGTCATTTCCTGTTTACAAATATTATACATTTTTTAATAACAAAAAAAAAAATTTAATATAAATATTATTTTACCTAGATTTATGACCCGTTGAAAATTTTATTTTAAATTCTTTTATTTTATTCTACTAGAACTAAGAGGCTGGACATGACCTTGCATTTTTAATTCAATACAGATTAAGATTAAAATTAAAATTTTCTGATACAATAGATCTTTTTATAATATCTATGAAAAGTGTGTTATAGCGTTTACCTACCAATTTGGTCTCAACAAAGATACTTTGCCTCCCACGGTATTAGAAAAATTAAATTTAATATTACTGATAATTATGAAAAAATTTTTTGGATATTGATTTTGTCCATTAAGGGCGAAAAATCCGTTTCGTCCAGGTTAAGAAATAGTCTTTTTCTGGCCCCAACATACAAAAACCGGTTTGTGTACACACAACCAAAATGCATGGAACATGTTTACTTACATCTGTAGTATAGACACACAAAAAACAATACAATTTCCTATTTTTAAAATTTGCAATTATCTCCTTTACTAAATGTTAAGATTCTAAGCCCAAACTATTATGATTTCCTAAACGCGTATTATACTAGGTCCCTAAATCAAAAATATTCTAAGTCCCTAAACCCGAATTATTCTAAGTCCCAAAATTGAAATTATTCCAAGTCCCATTTAACCCCCCTCCCTTAAATGGGACAAATTTGACCACCCCCCCTTAATTTTCCAGTTCCGAAGTACCCCCTCCCTATAAACATGTTCCATGTTAAAATAATATTACTAAACAATATATTATGTATTCATTTTTAGGACGGTGTCTATTTACACTTACCGTTTCCACACGGCATTACGTTTCTCAGATAAAATCCACGGGTTTTCTTCTTTTTCGTGTGTATCCAAACTTCTGCCGTGTCTAGCCGTATAAAAATTTGTTTTTCATTTTCCGCCGTTTTTAGCCGTGTCAATATAATAAAATGAGCTCAGCCGTGTGTAACCGTATCAAAAATGAATTTATAGTTGCTGCCGTGTTGAACCGTACGACTGTTAACGAAAAAGAGATCAACCGTGTCTTTATAAGTATATAATAGGTCGACCGTTTGCAACCGTATGAAAAATGCTTTTAACGAATCAACCGTGTTTAACCGTGTAAAAATAATAAAGAAGAGCTCAGCCGTTTGTAACCGTACACAGTAAAAAATAATGCACACAATATTACTACCGTGTAGTAATTTTACTACAGTTTAGTAATATTACTACAGAAATAGTCATTTTACTACAAATTGTAGTAATATTACTACTAGTAGTAATTTTACTATTTCGTAGTAATATTACTACAAGTATAGTAATATTACTACAAGTGTAGTAAAATTACTACAATTTGTAGTAAAAAAAAATTATTTTTTTTCCAGCCAGATACGACTAAATATAGCTTTAGGAGGTCATTAATGTTTGTAATACACAATATTAACTCTTATTTTTCGTTTTTAATATTATATAAGCATACTCTACCTGCGTCTATATTCAGCAATAATAATGAAATAATAACTAAAAAGAGGAGACCGGAACATTTGGATAGCCAAATTACAATATATACTTCTGAACCACTTTAACCCATTACCACCCAGGCAGCCAAAACGTGCCACCTTATTGCTACCCCTATTTACCTCAATTTTCCATCCCTAAATGAAATTTCATGATTTTTGACTTCATATTGGAAATTAAAAACCTTAAAAAACTCTCGATACTGATTAAAAAAAAAGAAAAGATTATTATTTTACAAATAATAAAGACTTACATCAAGTGGCACGATTTGACCGCCTGGGCGGTAATGGGTTAATATGTTGAAAAAACACCAAAGATACCCTCCGTTTATTCCAATGCGCCTTCTGGTATTAAAAACGCAGGGCTCAATGTTATAAAATTGGGTTTTTTTGATAACTCCCAACACTGTAACCTTGCAAATTAACTAAAATACTTCCGATTCGTCTCATTTTTTCCGTATGAGTACCATCTTTTAATTCCCGTCAGCCGCAATGTTCCATCACCTATTCTTTCATCGCTATAGTCAATAAACCAAATGCCCATTTTCGGACCCAAATGACCAATTTTTAAAAATGCTGCAAAAATTGTAATTTTCAATTAAAATAGGTATTTTAGGTCTCAAAAATTTTTTATTAGCTTTCAGTTTTCAAAAATGCGTTACTCGGTTCTTTTTTATTACTCATTTAGCAGATATGATAATTTAAAGACAGAGTCTCAATTTAAAGTTTTTTAAAAAAATCATATTTTATCACTAACTTTGTGGAATCATATTTCGGAAACTTTGAAAGCCAAAAGAACGAGTAAGAAAATTTTGGAAACTTGGAACTTGTACAAAATTTTTTAGACCTACAAGACCTATTTTCATTGAAAATCACAGTTTTGGTAGCAATTTAAAAATTGGTCATTTGGGTCCGAAAATGGGCATTTGGTTTATTGACTATAGCGATGAGAGAATAGGTGATGGAACATTGCGGCTGACGGGAATTAAAAGATGGTACTCATACGGAAAAAATGAGATGAATCGGAAGTATTTTAGTTAATTTGCAAGGTTACAGTGTTTTATGGAAGTTATCGAAAAAACCCAATTTTATAACATTGAGCCCTGCGTTTTTAATCCTAGAAGGCGCATTGGAATAAACGGAGGGTATCTTTGGTGTTTTTCAACATATTAAAGTGATTCAGAAGTATAGATTGTAATTTGTCGATCCAAATGTTCCGTTCACCACTTTTTAGTTATTATTTCATTATTATTGCTGAATATAGACGCAGGTAGAGTATGCTTATATAATATTAAAAACGAAAAATAAGAGTTAATATTGTGTATTACAAACATTAATGACCTCCTAAAGCTATATTTAGTCGTATCTGGCTGGAAAAAAAATAATTTTTTTTTACTACAAATTGTAGTAATTTTACTACACTTGTAGTAATATTACTATACTTGTAGTAATATTATTACGAAATAGTAAAATTACTACTAGTAGTAATATTACTACAAATTGTAGTAAAATTACTATTTCTGTAGTAATATTACTAAACTGTAGTAAAATTACTATACGGTAGTAATATTGTGTGCATTATTTTTTACTGTGTATGAATAATAAATTCAGAGCTGCTACCGTTTTGAACCGTATCAAAATTAACGATAAAAAGATCAACCGTGTCTAGCCGTATGAAAAATGAATTTCCAGCATTAACCGTGTTTAACCGTGGATTTATAAGCATACAATCAATCAACCGTGAACAACCGTATGAAAAATGCTTGCCATGTGTAACCGTATAAAAATTTAAGAATAAGAATTAAGAATTATTAAAAGTGCATAATATTGGCGCACGGGGCCTTCGGCCCCCTTATTTGCTTTCATTCAATATTTCTGTCAATAATTTAATTTAGTTAAAAATTATTTTTAAGAAAGGGGGCCAAAGGCCCCGTGAGCTAATATATAGAGTACGTACGGTTAAAAACGGCAGAAGATATAAATTCATTTTTCATAAGTTTATAAACAGTTGAGCTCTTATTTATTATATTAAAACGGTTAAACACGATGGATTCTTTAAAATTATTTTTCATACAGCTAAACACGGTTGATTCTTTAAAAGCATTTTTCATACGGTTGCACACGGTCGATCTATTATATGCTTATAAAGACATGGTTAAACACGGTGGATGCTTCATTGTTATACAGCTACTTACGGTTTACTTCTTTTTTTAATATTTATACGGTTAAACACGGCAGTAGTTATAAATTCATTTTTTATACGGTTACACACGGCTGAGCTCTTCCTTGTTATATTAACACGGTTAAACACGGTGGATTTTTTAAAATTATATTTCATATGGCTAGACACGGTTGATCTCTTTATTGTTAATTTTGACACGGTTAAACACGGTTGACTCTAAAAAAAATTTTTCATACGGTTGGACACGGCATTTCTTTTTATTTATTTATAATGACACGGTTATACATGGTTGAAGTATTTGAATTTTTTCACACGGTTTTTTACGGTAGTTATATAATTAAAATTAAACCTGCGAGTCATACGGTTATGTACCGCAAATGGGTTAATGCTAATTTTGTACGGTTAAATACGGAAAAGATGAAAAACCATGAATTTTATCTGCAGAATGGAACAACCGTGTGGAAACGGTAAGTGTAAATAGACACTGTCTGTCCATTTTTAGCATACAATTATGGGGCTAATTTTCCAATAAAATTTGAAAATATTAATTTAACTAGAGATAGAATCTATTTTATAGCAATATAAATTTTAGTTTTGCATTTATTTTAATAAGTTACCAGGAATTTGGATTGCTGTATGAAATTCGGATGTTATTTACTAAAAAAATAATACAAAAAAATATATTACTAAAATTGTAGCTCATTTATATTATGCACTTCTAAAAATCGTCTCGGTGAACATGAAAATCAAACTGTGTCTAATAGGATCCCAAAACTTGCTCCATAAAATTCGAGTATATGTATTGGAAAGAAGCTATAATTTTAGGAATCTTATTTTTTTTTGTGAATAGCATCCAGTTTCCTGCTGTCAGTACTGTTGAAATTTCTCAAGCATTATTGAAAAAACTGCTAGCCTATAAATCTATTCTACTTGCATAAATATTTAGGAATGTCCAAGGGCATGTCAATATTTTTTTATTATTTATCCGAAGGACTACCAACTCGAGAGACCTTAAGGTTTACTCAATAGGTAATAAAAAATATTATCATGCATTAATATTTATATCCAAGTAGTTTTATTAAAAATTACTTTTTTTTAAAATATTTTTAATAGCAATAAAAGCAGTAATTAATGAGATTTAGGAAATACTTACTTTTGAAAGTTTTACATCCATTTAATATTTAGATAAAAACATTAATGAAAAAACTAAAACAGCGCCTGTAAAATAGTTACGAATCATACATTCACGATATTTTTTGCATACTGCAAGGCTAAAAAAGATTTTTGTACAAAATTTTATTATGTATCTAAAAAATTTAATATTAATAATAAGTTCTTGTATTACAATTCGAAAAAAAAATATATATACTCCATTTTTGGTTCCTCATAGAGGAACCTTTGTGATAGATGAAATTTTGATTTTTGATTTTTTGGCATATAAGCACGTTTTGGGACCTCAGGAAGCTAAAAAACCGGTTTTTAAAAAAAGTCTGTATGTGTGTGTGTGTGTGTGTGTGTGTATGTATGTAACCGGTGAAATTTCACAACCATTATGGAATTAAGACCTAATTTTTTTTTCAAAAATTTTTTTATAAAAAAATCTCAAACTACTTTTTTTTTTTTTTAATTTGGATGTAATACCTCATTTATTTCCACGAAAGTACCTATATTTGAAAGTACGATTTTTACTCGATATCTCGAATCTGATAACTAATTTTTTGAAAATTTTTTTCTCAAAATTTTTTTCACAAAAAAATACAAAAAACACTAATTTTTTTTTTCTTTTTGGACGTAGTACCTAATTTATTTCTTTGAGAGTACTAGTTTTAGAACTATGGTTTATAGCATTTTTTTGGACCTGATACCTTATTTTTTCAAAATTTTTTTCTCAAAATTTTTGTTGCCAAAAAATACAAAAAATGCCAAAATTTTTTTTATTTTAGGACGTAATACTTAGTTTTTTTCTATGAAAGTACTAATATTTGAAAATTTTGCAATCGGTGGTATTTAACAACCATTATGGATTTAAGATCTAATTTTTTTTTCAAAAATTTTTTCATCAAAAAATCTCAAACTACTATTTTTTTTTTTTAATTTGGATGTAATACCTCATTTATTTCCATAAAAGTACTTATATTTGAAAGTACGATTTTTACTCGATATCTCGAATCTGATAACTAATTTTTTGAAAATTTTTTTCCCAAAATTTTTTTCACCAAAAAAATACAAAGAATACCAAATTTTTTTTTTGTTCGGACGTAGTACCTAATTAATTTCTAAGAGAGTACTAGTTTTAGAAAGTATTCATAGTAATTTTTTGGATCTGATACCGAATTTTTTCAAATTTTTTTTCTCAATATTAATAAAACAAAAAAATTAAAAAATCTGTAATATTGTTTTTTTTTTAAGTGTAATACCTAGTTTATTGAAAATTTTTTTCTAAAAATTTGTTAAATAAAAAACATTAAATCACAGCAACATTTTTTTTCTTTTAAAATACGGTATTTAACTTTTTTTTATGAAATTCTGATATCTCAAATTATAATTTTTATTAGATAAAATAGACCATTATAAATATTTTGCTATTGTTAATGAGGAACCATAGTGCCAATCACTTGGCAGCGTTTTTTAGTTAATTTTAGCTAATTTTGGCAGACTGTCTGTCACAATTAAAAAAAAATTTTTTGTACCAAATTCTAACATTGGCCAATATTTTTGGGAAATTTGAGCATATTTCATCATGGGAAACTTGATTTTTGGTCAATTTGCAAAATTTAAACCATTAAAAAAAGAAATAGGCGTGGCCATAAATAAAAAAAATTTTTTTTAGGTAGTTCAGGTTAACCGATTACCGCCGGCGCGGCCAAAACGTGCCAATTGAGTTTTTTCTGGTTAAATTTTTATAAAAAATAAAAATAAAAAATGGTTTCTGGTCCAAAATCTTATTGGCTATTAAGTTTTATGTTCATTTTTCGTGTACAGCCCTTCAAAAAAGGTGTACAAAGGGTAGAAACATCAAAAACATGCCTTTTTTACCCTATTTTGCGGCCAAAACGTGCCACTTTATTATAATTCTGAAACTTCTTAGTATTATTAGCTCTAAATTTATATCTGGGCATTTTTGAGGCTGCTGATTTCAAATTTTAACTCAAAAGAATTATAAAATTTCATCTAGGGTTAGAAAATTAGGGTGAAAAGGGGTGAAAAAATAATATTTTTAAAAATTCTTTATTCTTTTTTTATAAAATTCTTTATTCTTACTGTAAAACAAACATCGGGGGTTTTGGAGGTTGCTGATCTCAAATATCACCATAAAAAAATCATAAAACTTTACTTGAAACTTTTATTTGAAATAAGCAACGTAAGAAACCCCCTGATAGAGTTTTTCAATTAAAAATAAAGCCTTTTATTAAAATTGATTTTTCACCCCTTTTTACTCTAATTTTCCGCCCATTTTTCACCAATAAAATGCGTATCTATGCGTATTTCATTGAAAGTTAAAATTTAAAAAAATTGACACTTAAACACTTAAAGCTCACAAAGTAACCAAAAAACTTCTGGTTGGTCTTATTTTTTTGATGATAAGATTTCTTTCAAACGCCGTAAATAGAAATTTTTTATCACTAATTTTTTCATCAATGTAGCCAATTAATCAAATGGGCATATTTGGCTAAAAATTACCAATTTTTAAATTGCTGCCAAATTCGTAATTTTTGACAAAAAAAGATTTTATATTTCTCGAAAATTTTCTTCAAGCTTCTAGTTTCCAAAAATTCTTTACTTGTCTCATTTTCTTGAGTCGTTTTTAAGATATGGCTCTTCAAAGTTAACATTAAAAATGAGTTTTTAAAAAAAATCATAACATTGAGATCCCGACTTCAAATTATCATATCTTATTAACAAATAATTAAAAAAGAGAGTAAAGAATTTTTGGAAATTTGAAGCTTGTGGAAATATTTTGAGACATATAAAAACCCTTTTTTGTCAAAAATTACGAATTTGGCATCAATTTAAAAATTGGTCATTTTTAACCAAAAATGAAAATTTGATTATTTGGCTACATTGATAAGAAAATTAGTGATGAAAAATTGCGGTTTACGGCGTTTTAAAGGGGATACTTACACCAAAAAAATGAGACCAACCAGAGGTGTCTTGGTTAACTGGTGAGGTTTAAGCGTTTCATTGAAAATTGCCAAAAAACCCTATTTTATATTGTACACATAGATACGCATTTTATTGGAGACGCGTGAATTAATGGACTGAAAATCTTTGAAAAACATCAAGTTTATGCATAGAAAGCATAAAAAATCATTTGAGTACAAATATAATTAAAAAAGGCTATAAGGCGAATAAAAAATGTGATTTTAACGTTAAAATTTGATTTAAAAAAGCCATTATTATGATTCTGACGCTTTTTAAAGGGCATATAACCACCCAGCGACATTTACCACATCAAAATATATAGTATTTAGACCAATTCTATCCAGGTTTGAGCCTTATAAAAGTTGTTGAATTTGGGCAGTTCAAAATTTTAAAAATTATAAAAAAAAAAAATTTTTTTTTTTGAAAAAACCAAAGAATTATAAAAGGCTTCTTTTGATGGGTATAACTCGGGTTCCTGAGGGCCGAAAATTCACAAGAAACATATTTTGTATATAGTAGGGGTGTGCGGTTACCCGAATTTTCGGGTACCCGAGCTTCGGGTCGGTCTTGGATTTTTCCGGGTCGGGTCGGGTCGGTCTTCGGGTATACCCGAAAAGTTTCAGAGGTCCGAAGGTATAGTTTTTTCATCTGAAATTTCCCTGGCATTACGAATCCATAAATATTTTCCCGGGAATTAACCATTCACGCTTAAAAAAGAGAAAAAATAGTAAAAAAAAAGCGCATTAGAAAAAAAATTATAATTTTTATTACCTATTAGTAATTAATTACTTTTTCATGTTAATTAAACAACAAAATAAATAAATTTGTACTTTTTTTAACACTTGTACTTACTGTTTTAAATTTGTGATTTTCTTAAAAAATAGTAATATATCCCAATTTATATTTTTACAAAAATAATAGTAAGAAATTAATTAGTTTATATTCAAAAATTTTGAAGAAACTATTTTTCTAAGTACTAGTAGGTACTTGACTTACCTTAAAAAATAATTATGCAAAAGGTATGTCAAACATTTTAAATGTTTTAAAAATTCTTAGCTTCAAGGCTTCGCTACGCTCGGAAAAATATAAAAATACTTCTGGACAATAAGATATTGGTGTGCAGAGTCCCTGGCAGAGTCTCATTTTGAATTTTTTTTTTTGAATTTTTTTGTTCAAAAATATGTACAAGTACCTACTTAACTCGGCACAGGTATGGTTATTTATAGAATTAGGATTAAAATTCCTTGGGACATATTATATAATAAAACCTCTATAGAGGTATTCCCCTGGTATAATTTTGGTGTAGATATAAATGCTTTTGTAAAAAGTGATTTCCACCGTTTTTCACTCCAATTTTCCAGCCCTAGATGAAATATAGCATTTTTTGGAGTTCATATTTGAAACCTGCAACCTCAAAAACCACCGATATAGTTTTTCAAGTAATAATAAAGTATTTTATAAAAATCAGTTTTTCACCTTTTTTCACCCCAGTTTCCATTCCTAGATGAAGATTTATGATATTTTTGGGTTCATATTTGAAATTAGCAACCTCAAAAACCTCCGGGTGCTGATTAGAAGAATAAAAAACATAATATTTTACGAATAGTAAAGACTTACGTCAAAGAGGCATGTTTTGGCCTAAAGGTTGTGCTAAAATCGAATGTTTTTCAAGTTTCCGCCACTTGTAGACATTTCCTGAGGGATTGTTGGTTAAAAATGATTCAAAAATTGAATTCCTCATCAGTTTCTAGTCTCAAAACAATTTTAAAATTTAATTTTTTATAAAAATATAAGCTGGAATTAATCAAGTGGCACGTTTTGGCTGCCTGGATGGTTTTTAAAACATTTTAAAAAATTTTGACTTATACCTTTTGCAGAAAAATAATTTTTTCAAAAATTTGAATACAAATTATTTAATTTTTTTTAATTATTTTTATAAAAATATAAATTGGGATATATTACTATTTTTTAAGAAAATCACAAATTTAAAACAGTAAGTACAAGTGTTAAAAAAAGTACAAATTTATTTATTTTGTTGTTTAATTTACATGAAAAAGTAATTAATTACTAATAGGTAATAAAAATTATAATATTTTTTATAATACGCTTTTTTTTACTATTTTTCCTCTTTTTTAAGCGTGAATGGAAAATTCCCGGAAAAATATTTATGGATTCGTAATGCCAGGGAAATTTCAGATGAAAAAACTATACCTTCGGACCTCTGAAACTTTTCGGGTATACCCGAAGACCGACCCGACCCGACCCGGAAAAATCCAAGACCGACCCGAAGCTTCGGGTCGGGTAACCGCACACCCCTAGTATATACATAAAAAATTTGTGAAAAAATCAGTCTGATCGGGAGACCTGACCTGGCAAGGCCATGACACGGTATCCAGAATGACTTATATAAAAGCATAAAATCTTTTAGGCATCCATCGCCGATTTTGAGCTCACATTTTTTTTTTCAAATTCTATATAAATATATGGTTAAAACTAATAAATAATCATATTAGTAGGCATGACCTTGTCAAAAAATTTTGCTTCATTTTTAGTTCATATAAAATCTAATTTTTGGTGATTTTGAAATACTTCCTCTCTACCTCAAATCGGTAGTTTATTTAATCAGAAAAATTGTCCATTTTTTTCTTCGACCAATGGAACTGGAGATATTTAAAAATTAGTCAAGTACTGCTCTCGAGAAGCACCAAAAAGGCATATTTTGCTGTTTTTATAAAAATGCTGAAAATCACCAAGTTTTTTTATTCGCATTTACTCTAAATATATAAATAAAAACAAATAAAAAGCCAACAGCTGAAAGAGTATAAACACCCAATACATTAAAGATGTAGTATTTAATATGAAAATAAAATATGGTTAGTTCTATTGTTCTGTTTTTCTTAAATATTTGAACTTCTCTTTTTTAAAATATGTATAATAATCATTTATTATCATATAAGCTTTAATGAATCTGATTTACATTCAATCTCATGCAAATGCCAATAAATTATTTAAATTTATTGTATTATCGTAGCAGCAGTAAAGCTCATCCATTACGTGACGATGATTAATTATCAATATACCAACCGTACTAAGTTTCTTTTTTTATTCAAGAGTTATTTGTCAGAATTTTTTTTTTTTAAATAGGGTATTTCTTTTTTTTATAAAATTTGTTCTTTTAGGTTCTTATTTGCATTTCTGTTAAATTATTAATGTATTTATTTAAACCTAAATTGTATTATTTCATTTGCGTCATTAATAAAATTTGGTTATACGATAATCTAGTTTTTTTCTCTGAATTGTTTAATTTATATTGTTCATTTTTTTATTAATTGGCTCAATTAGTAAAATTTCACCTTGAATTTTCAGCTTTACGAAGTACCGTATTACTGACAGATAAATACGTATATATAATTATAAAGATTTTTAGCCATTGTTATTATTTTTAAAAATACTTCAGCTTCTGTGGATATATTCTTGTTTTTATTGAAACTTTTATAGTTGTAAAAATTACACGGTTTCATTCTTTTATCAATTAGTTGAATTTTTCAAAGTTCTTTCAAAGTATGCATAAAACTTTATATAAGTTAGTCTTTCGAAACGTCAATGAAATAAAGATAACATTTCATCAAAAAATTTTTTCCATTCTAATCGTTATATTTTTATTTAACATTCTTATTTTCTTTAAATAAGAAAATAATAAAAAAATAATTTTCTACATTTAATTTTAAGCTTTCTTTGCTATAAAATATATCGTATACATAATTTTTTAATAAAAACCAATAATATAACACCCATTTTAAATCTTTTTTGATATATTGTCAGTATACATTAAAATCTTATAATTAAAAAAGTAACCCCTATATATAACATTATCGCGACTCCCTAGTTTATAAATACACATTTGCATACACGTGAACATAAAGTAGATGTAGATTTAATTATTTATACACAAATAAGCATACGGAAATTTTCATGTCAATTCGCTGATTTAAAATTAAATTTTTACTCAAATGAAAAAAGTTTTTCCATAAATCCCCATTTTCTGCGAAATATGAATCACTTTTAAATCACAGCCAAAATTTGGTAAAAATTAAAAGTTTTGATAAAAATAGGTTTCATAGACTTTATACAGGTTTCAAGTTTTTCAAAATTTTTCACTTGTCTTTTTTTTTATCTCGCTTACCATTCAAAGTATGATAAGTAACTATATTTTTTTAAAAATTTAATTTTTATTACTATCTTTGTGATATCCATTGTGACACCCATTGCTCAAGGAAAGGGGATAAGTTAAGAATTTTTAAAACCCAGAAGTTTCTTCACAAATTTTTCTACAAATAAAATCTATTTTTACTAAGAGTTTTAATTTTGGCAGTTATTTAAAAATAATTCATCTTGGATCAAAAGTTGGCTTTTGGTTTTTTTACTATTTATGGTGAGAGAATCGGTTCTAAAAAATTGTTTTAGGTGTTTAAGAGGCTGCTATACGTGATCTTCATACAAAAAAATTAGACCAAAAGCCCTTTGGCTAAATTGCTAGGTGGCTATTTACAAGATAACAGAGGAACCTTATCTTTTATCATGTTGGCTATTTTTTCTAAGCTCCGAAATACGACTGACACGAACAGAACTTATTTAAGGAATATCATTTATTAAACAAAAATTTTAATTTAGGAACTTGTTAAAATTATATTTTGTTTTATACGACCCAGATAAAGTTTTTATTTTCTAATAATACAGAAGCCATGTGACATTTTATTTTTTTATTTCTAAGAAGATTAAACATCTCATTGAGTTCTTAGCAACAAATAAATGAAATATCCTAACGTCATCGGCCCGTAAATGAATTTTTTTCATTTTTTTATTTTTATCTTCAAAATTTAGCTCCTTTAAGGTGTAAAGAATAAATAAAAAAGAAAAATAGAAGGATGATGCGGGAATATCTAAAAAAAAAAGATACAGTGAGATTATAGTTTTATAAAAGAATAAATACTATTTTTGTAAAAATATGTACTGAGAAATATATACCGCGTTAAGGGAAAATCTTTTTTAAAGACATGATTCAAAGGAATACGAATTATAAAAAAAGAATCTTCCTTGACCTGCTAAAGATTTTTTTTATTATTATTTTATTTAATACTTTTTTATTGTATAGATTTTATGCATCACGCTTGGATCGGATTATTTTTAACAATTAAGAGTAAATTATAATAAATCAGAAGAACGATGTTGAATTTATGAAGCACCCTTTAATTTACCTTTTCAAATATAATAGACAAAAGTTTTTTGTCAAAACTTGTAATGATCTTAGAAAACCGAGTATTTTTCGGGTATTTTTTCCATATAAATGAAAGAATTGATTCATTAATCTACATTTTTTAAATTTAGATATTTGGGGTTTTTTTGGAAGGTTTGGCTAATAATATATAATGTAAATCATGTTTTCTGTGTTACTTGGGAACAAGATTAATTTTCTTTTTTTTTTACCTAATTTTGGAAAACTAAAATTTTAATTATTGGCTAATATTTAAAAGTCAGATACCATGATTTTTTAGGCATCAAATCAACATATCAATCAATATTTGATCAAATTTAAACAAATTTAAGAATGCAAATTTGATCCTTTGTTATTTTCAAAAATTTAAACTGCTAGAAATATTACAGGAGCCGTCTAAAAAAATAAATTTAAGAAAATTTTTTTTGAAAATTTATTTCAAAGTATTAAGTTCAAAATAGCAGGAATTGCGATGTCTTTGACACATGAGCTTTTTTGAAACTCTAAAAAATCAAAAAGCATAAAAAATCCAATTTTTGAGAGTTTATAAAAGTTACAGAGAAAGCAATTATATTTTAAAAATTCCTGTCAAAATTTACAAGACCCAAAATTGACCAATAAAAGGATAATATTTTTCCAAAGTTTTTTTCATTTTGAAAACCTGTAATAGAATTTTCTATGTATAATCGAAAATAAAATGAAATTAAATAGCATATTTACTTTTTGATTATTATTTATAAAGATAGTTTTTGCATAGATTTACTAGCATCAGACAAAAGCAAATACGATAACAAAAGAAGTTAATATAATCAAATGAAGGAAAAAAGATTTCTCTCAAACAACTCAAAGGGCGTGTATTTTATTATCATAGCAAGATCTTCATGTTTTACAAGGCAGCTGTGTATTATAAATATCGCATTCCATATTATTGTTGATCCTTTTGTAAGATCGAGCATTGCGCTTGAGTGCTTCGGCTTGACTTTGGTTGTTTGTTCTCTTACACGGCCATACTACCCTCTTTTAGCAAAAAAAATATTTTTTTTCTTGCATTCTTTTTGCGCGTGTGTCTATATTTTTATTCCTTATTTAAATATTTTTTTCTTCCTTTTAACTTAAAAATATTTTCGAATTTTTATTCTTCTTTTTTGGGCTAACTTTCCTTTTTCAGAATTACAGCGATTTTTAATATTTTTCCTTTTACAACCTTTCTTTGAACGCGCCTCAATTTCTATTATGTAAATTTTTTTTTTTCATTTATTGAATCTTATTTAATAGTTATTTGTGACCTTTGTTGATGAAGGATATATACCGTGTCAACTTGTCAGTTTTTCTGGCATTTTAAAAAAATTTTTATTAAGTTTAAGGCATGTTTCCATTTAAATATGTAATTTTTTGATTTTATTTTTTATGTTCATTTTATTTGATTTTAGACTAAATGCAATGTTTATGTTCTATTGAATAAGAACGCAACTTTTTTTTTGGGTTTCTGAAGGACAGATTCAATTCAATAAAAAAAGAATACTTGGTTTTCGTTTTATAAAATAATATACTATCAAAACTTAGTCTAAGTTACTTATTGTTAGATAATTCTAATACTGTACAATAGGGTGGTTCACAAAAAAAAAAATTCTCCAAAAATTCTCTTCCTAAAGTATGTTGAAGTTTAGGCTACAAAAGGACCCAATCTCAATTTTCAGCTTGAGAAAATTTTAGGGGTTACCAAACCCAGGGTATCTCTCAAGCGCCTGGCTAACACCGATAATTGGTTTGAACGAAGAAAATTCTTTTCAAAATACGTTTTTTATACTTCGTTATATTTATGTTTTTGGTGTAAATAGTGAAAATCGTATATATTCGAATTGTATTGGGTCGTAAATTACAATCTATAGTTATGGATGACTATCATATGATGAAAAAACTTATAACTGGTTTGTGTTTTCACCCAACCAACGGTCACGGAACATGTTCACTTATAACAGTTTTATCGTATAATTCATAATTATTATAAATCGGAATCACAATAAATCCCGAAATATAAATTATCCTAAGTCCATATACCTAAAGTATTTTAAGTTCTTGTTCATATCAGGCCTGATCAGGCCCTGGCTCCCTTTTCAAATTATTCAAAGTCCCTAAATCGAAAATATTCAAAGTCCATTTCATCCGCCCCCCCCCTTAAAAACGTCACTTTTTCACCCCCCCTATAAAAATGTCAATTTTTAACCCCCCCCCCCCCCTGCAGAGCTGGACTTTTTCAGATACCTCTGCCCATTCAATGAACATGTTCCATATTAAAATAACACCCAAGATACCCTTCTGGGCCTAGAAACGCAGCGCTCAATTCTACGAAAATGTTATAATATAGGGTTCTTAGGCAATTTTCCAAATAACGCTGTTATATTGCATTTCAAACAAAATACTTGTGTTTAGTCTCATTTTTTTCGTATAAGTGCTACCTTTCACTCCCCGTAAACCGCAATTTTTTATCATCGATTTTCTTAGGCCTAGTCTACATAACCGCACCGCACGGCACAGCCCGATGCTATTGATATAAGCTTGCGCTCGCGGCGTCACGTGACTCTTATACCAATAGCATTGGGCTGCGCCGTGGGTTGCGGTTATGTAGACTAGGCCTTAGGCTGGTTCTACAAACGCCGTAAGGCCCCATCTACAGAAACCGTAAATCCGAGGCGCACCGCAAGCGTGAGCGCAACGCAGTGCGTACAAGAAGATTTGGGAATTTGTAGTTGCGCAGGAGCTAAAATTGGTTTCTGCGCATTGCGTTGCGCTCACGCTTGGCGTTGCGACCCCCTTTTGCGGCTTCTGTAGATGGGGCCTAAGGCCTTAAAAAACTTTAAATTGAGACTCTGTCTTTAAATTATCATATCTGCTAAATGAGTAATAAAAAATAAATGAGTAAAACATTTTTCGAAACTTAGAGCTAATACAAAATTTTTGAGACCTACGAGACCTATTTTTATGGAAAATTGCAATTTCGGCAGTAATTTAAAAATTGGTCATTTTGGTCCAAAAATGGGCATTTGGTTTATTGACTATAGCGCTGTGAGAATAGGTGATGGAGCATTGCGGCTGACGGGAGTTAAAAGATGGTACTTATACGGAAAAAATGAGACCAACCGGAAGTATTTTGGTTAATTTTGGAGGCTACAGCGTCATTTTGAAAATTGTCTAAAAATCCTATTTTATAACATTGAGCCCTGCGTTTCTAAGCCCAGAAGGGGCAATAAAATTTTAAAAAAATTTACTTGTTAACTTCGAAATTAAGTCAATTTTCTTGAGTACAGTCCAGTTTAACAACTAAAAACCCGAATTGTTTTCTTTATTAATGGTCAGATTTTTTTTCAGTGAATTTATTTTAAATCATTTTCTAAATATTTTCCTCCAAGATTTGTTAAAATCGTAAGTGTTATAAAAAAGTTTTGAAACAATATTTAGATGAAAATACGTCAAATTTAGTCACTTATATCTTCGACTGTAAATAATGAGTTTTCTTTTTTTTTAATTAAAAGAGGAATTGATTTTTTTTAAGTTAATATGAAAATTTACGATAAAAATTAAGGGAAGTGGATTCTGAATATTTTGAGTTATAAAAGTTCTAATTCAACGCGAAGTAAAAACTTAATATTTATTTGTATTTAATTAATAATATTTATTACAAGAGAAATTTTTTATTTTTATTACATGCACATAATAAAATTTCTTAATATTGTCCTATTAAATAAAAAGAATAATGTTCATCAATTTCATAAACTTCAAGTTTGGATGTAAAAAAAGAAAAAGAAAAAATATTAATAGCGTAGTTGTAACGTATACAACAAAACGTTTGAAACCCGTCCATCATTCAAAAAAGCATATATAACATAAGAATGTCTGATTTGGCCTCGAACTTGATGGATGATTTTTCTTTTCTTCCTATATGTAGGTATATTAAAGTTTGCTCTTCTTTCATCGATATTTATTATAATACGTACTAATATATTTTAACCCAATGTCCTCAAAGGTAATTGAACTCATTCTTCATATTATTCTGTATTATATACGAATAACAATATTTTTTATTTGAAAGATATGTATGATATTAATAATAATTGGAAAAGAAATATTTGTTTGTTTTTAAATCTCTTTAATTTTATATATTATAATAATTTATTAGTGTTATATGTAAATTATGTTATTAATGGTATGTATTTGTATGCAATATATTAAAATACGATAAATTTATTTTCAATATAAAAAATTCCTTAAATACATTTAAATATTTACTTGATATAAAAATTTTTTAATAGTTTTTTAATAACAAGTTTTATAATAAATGCGAATTAAAGCCATAAATTTTCTATCTAATTTTTATCAACGATCATTTTTTCGTGCTTTTGGTAAAAACTGTTTTACCATTAAACTTTTAGACTCAGAGGGGTGTACTTTTGAGCTCTTTATACTTTCAGCTCTCTACAATTTGCGTGAAGTGAAAAATAATATTTCCACTTCTGGAAACGATCATCAGCATAAACTATCATGAAGTAGCCATTTGGTAGCTGTAGTCTTAGGACGCCATCAAGGATAAGTTCCATAGATCCAGCTCCAAAATCTACTCTTGTGCGGTTCAAGCAGTCAATTCTTTTCTACTCTTCCTTTGAAGAGATGGTAGAGGAGTCGAATCGTGTCGCTTAACTAGCTTTGCACCACATACATTAGATATTCTGATGCAGCAAAGTTTGTAAGAGCTTTTTAATAATCTACCTTCTTGCCAAATTAAATACATTTTTAAGGTACAGGGTAACAAGAAGAGTGACTTTTTGCGAGTAATGGTTGCCCGTCTGTGCCGTGTTTATGGCTTCTAATGCTTCCTACACTGAATTGACTGTCGATCTTCCTTTACAAAAGTCATGCTGTCACGATAAGTCCAAAGCTTGAATAGCATCCAGTAATCTAGGCTGAAGCAATTTCTCAAAGTTCTATTGATGGATCCAGCCTCACCAGATGCATTTGGAATAGCGCTTAAACGACATTCCTAGCCCTTTCTTCCTCCATTAAGATACTAATTGCAAATTTTCCCAACTTTTTTGCTATAATTAATAATGAACATATAAACACTCTAACTTCGAATTAGTGCAGAAACATTGCGTATCTTAGTATTTTTATGAGTGTATAATATTACGCCCAAAACGAGGTAACGGTCAGTTCCGCGGAATGGGATAGTCATCAGCCGGTTCAATAAAGAATGCCCCAAATCGCAGGTTACCATAATAATTTACGTAATTTACGTGCAATTTGGGCCATTCTTTACTTTTCTGTACACGAGCCGTAAATATACTATTTATCTTATAATTAATCAGTATTATTTTAAATTTATAATAAATTAAATAAAAATTTTTTTTCTTATTTTCAATGTTTTAATTTATTTAATTTGATGCCCCATTCCGCGGACTGGGATGGTTACCTTGCCGGTTACGCGGAACCGATCGATAATCTGTCCCATTCTGCGGAACCAGCCGTTACTTTGTTTCGGGCGTAACATATATATATAGCTAGTTAAATAACTTTATAAATAAAAAGTATTCAGTCGAATGTAATTTTAAAGGATCCCTTTAGACTGTATTCAAGCCTCGGTAAATGGAAGTCCTATATTCATTTGCAATATATAGTATATGAAAAATATCTTCTATCTATGCATACAAGTATAATAAGAAAGTATAACACGAAATTTGACCCATAAAATTTTGACAAGATCATGAGATTTCACAGTCGGTGGTATACATTATACACCCTGTTTACAAAGTATTTTACACTTGTACACATACAAATGCACACAATTTTATAGTATGCCATATCGGTAACGGATTAATTCTTGATTTTTCACGCTTGTATAACTTAAAATTATATCGTTTGTATGTGTAAAGATTCGAATGTATAATTATATACACCGATTATCAGCTTACACTTGCAATTTTACCTTAATATTTACACATTTCAGTACTCGTGTTTCAGCTGCATGTTAACATGAATTTGATGCTCTCAAAAGACAAAAGAATTACAAAAACCCCTTTTTTTATTTGATCCATTTTATTAATTTTCCAAAAATTTACCTTTGTCATACTTTTATTGAAAATAGCATTAAATGAAAGTTTTTTAATTAATTATTTATTTCCTTGTGTATGTGATAATATCAAACAATTTAAATATGTAACCAAATTCATTTAAATTTTTAATTTAATATTTTTTTGCTTTCGCATAACTATACGAGACTACACAGATATAAAAAAAAATCGTCAGTATAATGATTTAAGCATTTATTCGCATTAAACCATTGTTCAATCTGTTTTGGTCTACAGTATTATACACTTGAGTCGAAAGATGATAAATGATGTTTTGGGTTATACCAAATAAAAAGGCAAGAGTTAAAAAAATATTTTGAAACAAAAACTCATCCTTAAAACTAAGTATGTAATCATAATTGGTTCGTTCAGCTTAATTATATTGGCGTCAAGAATATTTCTTGTTCTTTTAAAAATTTACATATGAAATATCTGATTGTCTGAAGTTTGTGACGTAAACGTATCTTTGAAATAAGTAACTGCGGCTATGATTAAATTTACGTTTCATTGAATTCGATTACAGTTTTAGCCCTGTAAACCTTTACATTCTGGGATAAGATAATTTATTTTACTTGTTGTATAAATAACTATTAGCCAATGTTTTTTAAACTCAAATATGCTTGTCCAAACCCAGTTTTATTTTTATTGTGAAAATTTGGTCATGTTTCTTAAAAATGAAAATTTTTTTTTTGATAATTAAGTATTAGAATACTTAGGAAAATTTAAGCTGGAAAATTAGTACTTAAAGGCTATTTCTCATCTTGTACGACTTGATATATTATTAATTTATTACTGAAAGTTTTAACCTAAAATCAAAGGGTGGTCCACTTGGCGCACAGTTTAATGTGCTCTAGTTATAGACTTTCAAACTTATGCTTGAACACACACTTTTACACTTAGAATATGGATTGTTTAAACGAATTCTTACTAACGCACAGTGGTGCACATTGAATTGTGCGCCAAGTGGACCATCCCTTGCCTAAAATGCAAGACTTGAAAATTTTAAGGCCATTCTATCAGATCATAACAGCAGGTTTGATAGCTCATCTATTTTTCATAGTAATTTCACCTGATTGCGATTCTTGATTTTAGAATCAAAAATAATATAGCTATAGTCACATTATACTAATAATCTATTTTTAAATCTTAACTTGATATGATGGTATAAAAGCTTATCCTAATTTTCTCTTATAAAATCTAATAAAATATATTTTTCCACGTCTTTTTATATACTTAAATATATTTTATTGAAATATTTTTGATGGATATCATAAATCTGTGAATATGATAAATCAAGCAAGATTTTCTATTTACTTACTGATAGTATATAACATAAAATTATGAAGGGTTTATATAGACAACTAAAATTTATAATATATATAGTGTGTAGTCATGACTACGCAATAGTTTTAGGCGGGGCAATCAATACACCCCCTTACGCAATGCGTTATATTATGTATACAGACAATGATTGTACGCGGACCACAAGATATTATTTATATGTATAATGAAACACGTGCAACGTTTCTCTGTAAATATAACACTGATTATTACAATGTAATCTACCAGAGGGTTTTCATGTATGATGTAATGTAAAAAAACGTATCAGTCTTGGGCAGTAAATAATAAGTAATTTAATTATTTCTTTTGGTTAACTTCTTTTCATTAGTTTAAATTTTTTATAATTTTAATTTATGGCATCAAAGATATTTGATTTTTTGCATTTTTTATGATTTTTTTATTAAAGATAAATTTAGATATATTTTTTTTTTAAATAGAATAAAAATACCTGAATTTCTGAAATCTGGGCAGATTCTGCCAAAAACTTCTTCAACTGCCTTTTATGTCAGAAAAAGTTCCACATACCATGGCATGCCACAGTGAAAACTTTGATTCGATTCTTGAATTCAGGTGGACTTTCGTAACATTTTCGGAGGGATCCAAAAATTGATTCAGAATTTCCCAAAATGAACATCTACTATCAAAAAACTGGGTCCCAGAATTTTCATCAGATTTTGCCCAGATCCGGGAAATTCTGTATCTTTTTTGTAAAATGTTTTGTAATCTTTATTCTGGTTCTGCCAAAAAAATTTACCTTTTTCTATTTTTAACTTTTTCTTTTTCAAATAAAAATTTAATCGAATATTTAAAAGTTAGGATAAAATCCATTATAATTATTCAATAATAAAGTAATATTTTTTAACACTTTTCAGAAATTTTAGTTTTTCAAAAAAATTAGTAAATTCATAAATACAAACATTTATTATATTAAAAACTTTAGCTGAGTCAAAAATGTATAGCCTATCAGCTACCCATTTTTTCCCTTCTTTTCAACATCTCATTTTCCAATAATAGGTATTATGATTTTTCGAAAATTTTCAAATTCGATCGATAGATATTATAAACAAAGAAACTTTTAACTAATATTATTTAAAATATGGTCAAATAAAATAAGATTAGTTTAAAAAAATATACATTTCAAAAGTAAAATTCATTAGTTTAAATGCTTTCGTCATCTAAAAAATGAAATTGAAAAAAAAATTTTTTTTGTTCTGTAAAAAATGACTGCAAATATGATCATAATAAAATATTTATAAAAAGCAAAAAAACAAAGTATAAAAAATGATAATAATCTTTTAATCTTTTATTATACAAATGATTCTTAATAAAAAAAAAGGCAAACATTAAGTATTTAATGTTAAGACTAGAGAAACAAGGTATTATAATACTAGCTAATATACAAGAGTTTGATATATAAATATATGTATTTATATACAAGTAGTAAGAATGTCAAGATAAAAAAAAGAATAACATCAAGAGAAATATATTAAAGAAAAGAAATAATTAAGCAAGCGGGTGGAACTCAAGAAATGCAATAAGTCAAGCGAAAGGCACAGAATTCTGACACCCGCCCGTTTTGTCTGTTTATATGCTCATGCCTTAAGGGCTGAGAAAAGGAGCACCTGTCCAGGTAGATCCTATGCATGAGAACGACCACGATTGTCTTTTTTCTTTTGACGAAGAGTTAGCTTCTATTCTCATTTGCTCCATTTTTCTTCTTTTTTTATTTCTTGATTCTAAGAATCGAATAAGAATCCAATAGTTATGATTTCATTTCTGATATCAAGATCATCGAGACTCAATAGTTCTGTAATAAATCTATTTAGGGTTATTCAAGTCCTTTTTTTGCTGAAATATTGATTTTTTTTTGGCAATTTGTCTTTAACATAAAAAATATTTAAAAAATAATATTTACAAAAAATACCAACTTTGAATAAAATGAAAAAAATTTGTTTTATTGAACATTTAATTAGTTGAATTATACACCTACAATTTTTTTTCTTTCATTCTTTGGTAATGTACATTTGCTTCGTTCCATTTAATTTAGAATCTTTTATTTTTTTTTTCACCGTTTAGTTCTCCCTCATTTTTAGTCTTATACATTGAAGAAAAAAAAAATCTTTAAATCATGGGTTTATACCATAATATATATTTATAGCACACCCTGATGAAGAGTTTTAACTAACTGAAGTTTGACTTTTAATGCATGTTTTATTATACTATTAGATTAACATAATTAGGCATCATGATTTACGCTTTTTTGTGTGAAATTTAATACTTTTTTTTTACAAAATATTCAAAATTGTATTTAGAATATATTTCTGTGTTTATATTTTTATTCTTATACTATTTTATTCTCCTCAGAATATATCGGAAATTTAATAACATCTTGCTGAATTATAAATTGCAAACAAATATTTTTTTCTTACGATTGTACAAGACTTGTCTCGTTCATTGTCTATTGCAGAGTTGATGAAAAAAATTTTTATGGGTAACGCTTAGGTAACTGGCCATCCTAAAATTACAAAGAATTAGAAACAAAACGTACGTTATGGTAATTAAATTCCGAACTGATAAAACTATGCTTTATCACAATTTTTTCTATCTCACTGTAACACCAATACGTATTGCATTTTCAAAACAAACTTTTCTCTGAATCAAATGTAACTATGCATTAAATATAATTCAAAATGTTCAATTATCCACTTGATTATATTTCAAAAATAGAAGTTATTGTGTTGGTATAAAAAAAACTGGACATTTTTCAGATCTGAAAAGCGTTGGAGCTCTGTTACAATTTAATTTTAGTATTGTTAATTTATTAGAACCAAAAATTAGGTGTTTTTTGGGTCAGGTATAGGTTTTTGGATAAATTCAAAATTTTTCAGAGGTCTGGAGATACGAGATTTATTTTGAATCGGAAATTCCCCAAAATTCACCAAATTCTGTAAATTATGGGTTCCTCCCCAAATAGGCCTAATTTGAACCTAAATATCACGAAAGCTGGTCCAATCAAACTTTTCCGAAAGTGCAACTAAAAATAAGTACTCTCAACCAATTTTAGCTTTCTGGGTCAAACCCTTGAATTTTGGCAGCCATTTTTGTGTTTTTGGCTTACTTTGGTAAATTGATACAAAATATTCTTATTTTACTGCCATATACTTATTTTACGGCTAAAAACATTTTCCTTTAATGTGCTTAAAGAAAATTTGCAACATAACTTGATTACGAGGTTCAAAATTTGATTTGGACTGCGCATGTGCAAGAAATTATGTTTTTCATCATTTCAACTTATTGGAACTATGGTTCTTCAGAGACCGTTCAAAAAAAAAACACCTTTTTTTTGGAATTTCGGGTATCCCAGTACCCTGAGTAACGCTTATGAAGAAAATTTTCCGATTGGGCCGTAACATTTAGAAGATTCACCCACATACTCTATCAGCGTTACGTAATTTTTGAACACTCTTCATCATTGAAAAAAATTCATATGGGTTAAATATTTTCATCATTTTATGTATTATAGCTGAGAAATAATTTATTTTTTTTTAAATGAACCCCCATAAAAGGAGGATAATAATAATAAGTTGCTGGATTTTTCAGTTATTTTTGATGAAGATGAGGAACAAAACTGGGAAGAAGAGTTAAACAACTATTTAGATGCACCATGTGCTCCCGAATATACAAATATATTAGATTGGTGGAGAGAGCACGAGGATTTTTACCTAATTTTATCAAAAATAGCCAGAGATAAGCTGTCGATCATGGTCACGTCAGTTCACGTAGAACGCTTGTTTTCAGATGCTTCTTTGATTGATCAGCCTAAGAGACGACCATTGAAAGATGATGCTCTAATGGCATTACAATGATTATTTACTACAATCTGTATAAAATATATTTTTTTTTTAAATAAACATGAATTTAGATTTTAATTAGAATTTTAATTCTTTTTTGTTCTATCAAACCTCGGGCGAGGCCGAGGCGAGACCGAGGTAATGATTTTTCGTCCTCGTCCGAGTCCGAGATCCATCTTTCGCCTCGCCTCGGTCTCGGTCATTTATATCATACCTTGTCTCACCTCGGCCTCGGTGAAGGTCTAGAAATAAAGTTACACCAAATGTTTTGATACAAGAACTCCCATGCAAAAAGTGCATTAACATAGAAAAATAAGGGATTTTTTTTATTTTTTAGCGAAAAAAATTTAAAATAACAGTTTAAATTTGGATCTGAAATTATAGAGAATTGGGAAACAATTAATTTCTGAAAACTGGAACTTCCATCGCAAAAATTAGGTATTGCACCCAAAAATAAAATAAACAACAGTCACGTAATAAATAAAACTCTGACTTAAAATTCAGATTTCTTAGGAAATTTTGCCCAGGTGTACCAATTTAAGTGCATTTTGAAGGGTTGTGGAATCCCTTTAATACTTTTGGTTAAAAAAATTTTTTGTTTACATTAAATAAGAGGGAAATAACAAGCTACTATATTAGCTACTTTAACATAAAAACATACCTATACCGAAATATTAACAATTTATTTCTTATAGCAAATGCATAATTAAAAAAAAAATGTTTATAAAATGCTAAATCCAGGAAAATTTCTTCTTTAAAACCATACCTGCAGACTGAAGCAAAAAATCCGGGAGATCATTCCGATCTGAAATGTCGGTTACCACACCATTCTAGTAGTGAGGAAACATTTTAGCAAAAACAGGTTAGCAACCATATAGAATAATCAGCCCTTACTGGATTCTAAAAAATCCTGAATACCCTAAAAAATTAAATTGCAAGCTCTGAATATAACCAATTAAATTCTCTTTACCATGCAATTTGTTATAAACGATGCCAAAAATAAATGAAACAAATGAATTTAAATAATAATAGATAACCTAAAAAATATTTGAATATACGCCTAAGGGTTAATACAATAATAAATACTTGGCATGAATATCGTTATCTTTTAGTATTACACATACATAAATGAGCGATTATGTAATTTCCTTTTTTTATACATACATCTATATTTTTGTATACATTTTATTTTAAACTTATACACGACACCCCTAAGACTTGCAAGTGATTGATTGTTCGTAATAATGTACAGGCCTTACTATTATACTTTTCTCATTCTGTATATAAAATTATACTTTTTATGTTACATTTTACATTAAATTTACACACATTATGTAATTAAAAAACAGAAAAAAAAATTTTTTCTTTCGCTAATTTCCGTAATTTGTATACTAATAACAATTTGTACATTGTTCGCGGTTGTCAAATATAATGCTCTTACTTTAATATGTAAAAGCTCGTATATGTTTATAACCATGGAGAATCAATTTCTGTATAAAATACATTGTGTCTCTTCTTGTCCAGTTAAAAATATTATAAGCGGCAAAATTTCTCTTATAATAATAATAAAATAAATATATATAAAACTTTGCAGATTTAATATATAGAAGAGAGAGAATATTTTGCAAATTATTAAAAAAAAAAAAAAAAATTTTTTTTTGATGCATCTTATAATATGTGTGTTATATCCAATCATCGTTCGTTTCTGTCATTGTCATTATATTATTATTGGTACCTTCTTTCTTGTATGAATTATATTATAAAAAAATTAAAAAGAGAAAAAAAGAATATAAGAAATTTTAATTTTTTCGTCATTCGTTTTTTTCTCAACGCCTTTTAATTCTTACCGACTGCATATAAATATTTTATATATATGAGATTAAAAAAAAACTAAGACAGTTGAATCGAATTGTATATGAGAATCAACAAAAAAAAAAAATTAAATATGTATTTAAAAAAAATTTTAGTATATAATATTAATATTTTGGAAAAAAAAAGACGTTAATCGACGGGTCATTAAGTTGATCGTCGAATCCGGCCGCGATAAAGAGCTTAAACACAAATATAATATCAAACTGTGTATTATGAAATAGAATTTATATTATAACCCTAAAAGCAAACTCATAACTAGACCCAAGGGGCTGTTTTTGACACGTTCATCCCCCTATGTATATACTATGATTTGGATCTAGTAAAGCCATCGCTGATGAGATATATATTTATATATACCATGGATCTTGACTCTATACTGTTATGTCAATATATGAATATCGGATTATATATTGTAATATGTGTTTACCAAATGGATAAGCATTTGATTTTTTAATTACTTTTTATTGTTTTTTCATGATATGACAAAATTAAAAATTTATATCATATGTATTTAAGAATTATGGAATACAGAGGCGGTGTAAGAAACAGCCCCCAACTTAAAGCTTTTTTTCGTCTATTATATTTATCCAGGATGCAGTAAATAATAAAAAACAATTAAGGGATTTTATTATGTGCAAGTTAAAATAAAGCTTAAAAGATAAAGACTTTTTTTTTATACCTAATATACACGACGGATGTAAATACTGTAAATCACAATCTATAATATCCTATGAACATGATACTGTACTTTTAGTAATTTCTTTTTTTTTTTTTTTGAAATTCTATATATCATAAATATTATAAGTCTTATATTTCGGAAGTCGTATAAAACCGGAATACCGTGTACGTATGCTATAGAAAAGGGAGTGAACTACTTGATAATATTTTCTAAATTATTGATTTTCCTAAATCAAAGGTGGGCGAAAATGCCAATTTTGGCACACGATTCTTCTTTTAGTTTCCCATGGAAGATTTTTAGAACGATTCAATTTAAGCACCTTACTTATTTCAAAAATGTTTCCTTAATTGGAAATTTTATTATTCACAAAAAAACATTTAAAATAGTATATTTACGGCTCGAGTCCAGAAAAATAAAGAATGGCCCAAATCGCACGTAAGTTACCTTCCGAGGCAAAGCCGAGGATGGTAAACTGCCATTTGGGTCATTCCTTATTTATGGACAAGGGTCGTATAACATTTTTCTGTATATGTGGCGAGGAAACACGTCTTTGCTGGACTCGTAGCGTCCGGGAAATACGTGCTTTCTCGACGCAGACCTGAAATTTTTTTTTTAAATTTAATAAATGGGATAGTTAAAAACTGCAAGTTTTGAAATTTAGCCCGTTCTAAAAATTTTTATTAACGAGACAGTTCTCAAAAATTCTGCCATTTGGACTCAGATGCCATAGAATTTTTTGCATTAAATTAACAAATGACGCTGTCAAAACATTGTCACCGAGGTTTCTCAAAAAAAAAGGAAAATGTTGAAAATAAAAAATAAAAACTAGAACTCCCATGGAAAAATTTTGCACCATGACCAAAAAGCAAAAAATGGGCATTCTTTGATTTTAAAAAAATTTTATATTAGACAAATCGAGCAATAACAAATTTTTTAAAATTGAAACTTCAATGAACAAACCTCATACAACAAAGAATAAAAATGAAGGTTTTTTTTTATTCCTTGATGGCGAAAATTTTTTGATAAAAAATATTTTCGGGATACTTTCTAAAATTACAGAAAATTCTGTTTATACTCACATACGTGGCGTAAAAATTGGCTATTTAGCATCTGGGGATCACAAAACGTGCTTACAAGTAAAATATTTCAAATAAAATAAAAATAAAAATATAAAACAAAAATTTTTAGTAAAAATCATCAAATTCTGCTTTGATCGAATACTTTACAGGATGCGATATAATGGAAAAATTTGTTTTTTTCATTATATCAAACAAAATGTTTTTTGGGTCACTTAACACTTATATTATGATAACTTCAGGCTATTTTTTGAGATTTTTTACTGGTATTTAAATATTTTGTCTTGTAAGGTTACGATTGTCCCGTAATGGGCTCACCAGAGTTAATCTAGGTTACTTACAAACACCAATATCTGGTAAACTAGGAAACCAGGCTGTATGTAGGAAGAAGTGCGGTAAGTGGAGTGAGGTAACTCAATTAAGCAAAATATTTAAAAAAAAATTTTTTTTATTTAAAAAATGTGTGATCTCTTTTAGGTTCATAAAATAATAATATTTAAATAAAAAAAATGAAAAGGTTTTAATTATTATTTTGTTAATTGATAAAAAAAATTTTAAATGGTGATAAAACATCTGAAGTTGCTTGTTATTTGCCATTAGATCAAATTTGGTAAACACAGATTATCCCTACTATATCTTACATCTAGCCTGGTTTTCTAGTTTTCCAGATATTGGTGTTTGGAAGTATCCTAGATTAACTCTGGTGAGCCCATTACGGGACAATCGTACCCTTACAAGACAAAATACTTAAATACCAGTAAAATATCTCAAAAAATAGCCTGAAGTTACCTATAGTGGGCACCACAATCATTTTTCGTAAAAACAAATTTATATTCGTATTCAACGACCCAAAAAACATAAGTAATACTTAAGAATATCAAAAAAACCCAAAAAATTAACCTAAAGTTGCCTATTGAGGGCAACTGGACAATATTAGGTAAAAACCGATCTCATAATATAAGTGTTCAGTAACCCAAAAAACATAAATAACCGTTGGAAAATTCCATCGACCTATGAATAAAATTTTTTTTTTTTCTAAAAATTATGCAGCTGAAATAATTTAAAAATGTCCGCCAATCTTGACAGTAGGTTAAAAGAGAAAAAAATTAAAATCTGTTTCTTGACGCCAAGTGTTGTGTTTTTAATTTTAAAAGTACTTTCTGAAAAAAACTACATGAACAATATTACATGAACAAAAATTTAGATGAACAAAATTTTTATTTTTTTTTTTATTTTTTGAATGAATAAAATATTCTGAACAATCCGACGTGAACAAAATAATTCTGAACAACTTTTTTTCTGAAAAAACCAAATATTTACATGAAAAATACTTTAAAATAATTTTGGTAACCCTAATGTTCAACTTTTATGCTTGGGTATCAATGATCCTTCTTGGACAATTAAATTTTTTTTTGTTTTCCGTAGTTTTTCTTCTTAACCACAAAAACCACTTTTTATATACCTTCATTAATTAAACTCCAGCTACAAAACTGTTTTTATATACATAAAAAATATCTGTTTTATAAAAAATAAGTTTAAAGAAGTTCATAAATGAATTTTAATAAGTTTTGCTTAATATACGTAAAAGTCTGGTTATAAAAATTACACATATTTTATCCATAAATTTTTGAATGTCTTAAATGCAAAAAAGATGTATATGCAGAAAATATAACTGACATGGACGATAAAAACTAACCAAGACGACAATTCAAGTTTTTTTCTTTGCGTATGTACAAGCTTCTGTATTATAAATAACAATTTGGCTTATTTCTTATAAGATCAAGTGTTTTTTAAGGTAAAATTGACACACACACATTTACAAATAAACTTTATGTACAAAAGAATGGAAATTTTATCGATGATATTTCAAAGAAACTCGATGTTTTATATGCGTTAAATACATCGAAATGTCTTTCTGAAGCGATATCTCGACCACCCGACTCGTCTCTTTAAATTCATTTTATATTTATTGCAACTACTGATATTTTTCAACATAATAACTTAACAGTGCAATTAAATATTTAGTAATTATTTCTGAAATTTAACTGTTAGATTTGTGGTTTGAATTCCCTATGGATTGCTCATCAAAAGCACTTTAAGGTCAATCGAGATTCTCAATTATGTGTAGCTTTTTTTATTATAAATTTTATAAGAGTCAGTGTCTCTTTTTTTTAAATTAAAAGATTACCTGTATCCGTTTTTACAGATAAAATATAATAATATACGTAAGATCGAAAGAACAAAAAAATTGCAAGTTTTAAATACAAGATTACAGATTGTCTATACAAAGTTTGCAAGTAAAAAGGATTTTCCAAGTTGTCAGTAGATTAAATTACATGTATAATTTATCTTGTTTTAGACAGAATACATAAGCTGGCATAGTATTAGAGTATAGTACAAAGCAGTTTGGCAATTGATATCAGCAAAATAACAACTATATAATATAGGGACAGAAAAGAGGAATCGCAGAGGAAGGGAGGACAAGAACGAAACTGTCAACGACAGACGACGATCATTTGGATGATCCCCGTTCTCGTCTATGTAATCGCGGGGGCGGCAACGTCCTGTCCTTACCAGGATCGCACATCGCCCAGTCCCTATTTATTTTCTATTTATTCTATAGCATAATACTGAATTTTCTATTTATTCTGTACGAACATAATATTTTGAAATGCGTTTATTGTATTCTATTTTCTTATAGTTTTTTTGGAATTCAAAAATACCGAAATAAATATTAAAAGAAAATTTATTTTAAAATTGCATAAATGTAAATTAATTTCAAATATACTAAATTTTATTTTTTTAAATTTAAATGGAACGTCGAAATATCTTGAAATTTAAATTAAATTTAAAACGCCCTTGCTGGACAAATTATAAGAAAAAAATTAAAAACACTTTGATTTTCTCTCTAATCAATATTTTATTTTCAATTTGAGAACCATTTTAGAGCCAGATGAAATTACAAATAGTTATTTTGAAAATACAAAGATTTGCAGGAAATCGTATGAAATAAAATTTTATAAAAATCATATATAAAATATAGCGGTATAGTAATAAATAAATTTTAAAGTTTTTTAAATATAAACACACTATTTAAAATGTACACAATTGGGTGAATGCAAAAACTACACCTATAAAATGTACAAAAATGGGCGAATTTTTTGAATTTCGGCCATCCTTTCTTCACATTTTTCTTTTAAAGATATAATCACGTATGGTGATTTAAAATTTTCTTTATGATTTTAAGTTTTTAGTGAAGTATTTTACTCCAGTCAATGTATGATTTTGGGGGTATTCTTTCCGTTCACAATTAAATTTGTTCTACTATAGAATTTCTAAGTTGCTGATCACGAAAATCGGAGTCTTTTCGAGTGAAGTATTTTACTCCAGTCAATGTATGATTTTGGGGGTATTCTTTCCGTTCACAATTAAATTTGTTCTACTATAGAATTTTTAAGTTGCTGATCACGAAAATCGGAGTCTTTTCTATGAGAAATGTGCGAAACACCCTTTTTGCAAAAACTACACCTATAAAAGGGTATTTTTTGATGTATTCGAATTTTGAGCAGTTTGAGTTGGCCCGTAAGGGTTTTTTTGGTCGCAAATCAAGAATTTCAAGAAGTTTTCTATGAAAAGTTAATATTTCACTCTAATTAGCAAAAAACACCCCTAAAAATGGGTGTTTTTGATATTTTTGCACTTTAAGTGTTCAGATTCGATTCACGTGGGTTTTTTGGGTTCAGCAACTAAGTCCCTAAATCGAAAATATCCGAAGTTTTAGATACCCCTAAAATTGATATTACTTTCATTTATGATGAATTATTCCTTAATTTTATTGAAAATATTGTCTTACCCTTAGTGAATGCAGGGATATTTAAACTAGCTCCTACGTTATTCAAAGCATCTTCTATGGTGAAGCCTCTATCAGCAAGAATGAGGTCCCCATGAATAAGGTTCTCTAACAGACTTGAATTTTCAGTTACATACTTGTCGCTCGTGCGACCACCCCAGGCATCTGAAATATGGGCCACAGAACCTTGTGGTGTTATAACTACCTCTATTTTTGCTGTAAGATGATGTTTACAGCTCGACCACTGGAATATACATTATTTGGTCTTTCTATAAAGACCTCAAAACAATCTATAATTGCTGCAACTTTTTTGCCAAAGGCCCTTTTAAAGCATTTTGGCATTGTACTTATTAATGTGTTTCTATCTGGCCAAAATATTAAAGGATTTAAAATTTTATGTAATGCATGAATACATCTTCTGAAATATTTATTTTTCAGTACTTACTGCAATATTAAACCTGTTAAGAAAATAAATATATTAAAATTATATGAATTAATAAATATTGGAATTATACTTATAACTCAAATAAGTAAATGGTAAATTTAGTCTTAGTTTAAGAAATGTAAGGATCAACTGCTAAAATGGAGACAATGCTGGATTACGGGTAAAAAGGAATGGTTTAACAGTATCATATAAATGAAGCAGAGTTTTATAATTAGGTAAAAAAAATTGTTTTCGAATCATTGTTATCAAAAGATTCTTCTGTTATTTCTAATCTGTTTAGCTTTTTTTTTAATTCAAAATTTTCTTCTCTTATTTTCTTTATTTCTTCACGTAAATTTGTCAATTCTAATTGCAAATTGGAAACCTCTTCATTCCCAGAAAAATTTGAACCAGTATCGAGACTTACATCAGGTTCGGCAACCATTTCAATATCATCATGAATTTGGTTTTCTTTGGGCAGACTAGTTTCATTAGATTCTTGAATATTTGGGGTCTTATTACTTACTCTTTTAATTGATCGTTCATAACTATCTATCGCAGAAGATTTTTTTAATGCCATTCCATGTTTATATCCTAAATTTTGGTTTGGGACCCAGTCAGGACTAAGAAGCTCTGATAAATCAGCTGGTTTACCTATTTATGTAATATCAAAAAGTAAATTATAAAATGCTTTTTATGATATACTGTTTTGGAATCTAAGAACATATTTATTATATGCATTTATTATACAAATTATTTGCCTTTGATAAAGTGCTTATTGCAAACTCTAAGACTGTTCAATTGAGCAGCTGACAGTACGCATCTCTTTAATACTCTAATCCAAGCACTTTGTCTTTCTTTAGATAAAGAAGTGACATTCTTAATTTTAGCATATTTAAGACACTTTTCACTGATAATAGCTGGATTTGGAAAGAAACTTAAGCCTTCTTCTCTTCCCAAAACAGATTTACAGTCAACAACCGAACAACTGAAAGGCATCTTTTAATAATCCTATATTCAAATGATTACTTACAACACTTTTTTTATTCCAATAAACTACTTTATCATGATATCTAAATAATTTTTTAATTTTTAATGATTAGTATTTGATTATAAAATGTTACACTTAGAGGTTATAGAAGTGTATAGCTCATAATTACAAAAAAAATAATTTTAAAATACATAAAGAGGTAATAATTGTAGTTTATTAACTTATGAAAGTTTCATAATTACACTTATCTTTTTAATTAAAACTTTTAATCTTTAATTATTAAATAATTAATTAAATTATTGACCAGACCTATCCTTTTGCATGTTAAATTCTGCATTGTTTTCCTCGAGTATTCAAAGTCACGTGACCAGCCCGAAATACCTTATATAAAACTATACTAATGAAGAAATACGCGCGCTTTAATAAACAATTAATAACGTTGCCACATTTCAATATTTCAAATATTTTTTGTTTATTGACAATTAAAATCAAACTAACTGGTCAATTGCTTTTATTTTGATACAGAGGGTTTCCGTTTGCAAAAGGTACCCAATAAAAAAAAATTTTGAAATTGTATATTTGAAATTTTGGGTCAAATAACTGAAACGTTCAAAATTTCTCACATTTTGTAAGGTGATTTTTTTCAATATTTAGTGAATGTCCTTCGAAGCTATTTTTCATCTATAAAATTTATTCTTAAAGTGTTATAGACCAAAAATGTGATAAAGTTTCGTTCATTATTTGTCTTTTTTGACCCAGTCGTTCCAGAAAGAATTAACTTTAAAAAAATTTGCAAATCTCTAAGGTTATAATATGATGAGGAAAAATGTGTCTACATAAAAAAAGAAATAACTAAAGAAAACATTTTTCCCGATTTTTCTGCTCGTTTTTGACCAAAAGGTATATCTTTTATTGAAAAGTAAGTAATTTACAGAGACAGATTTTTAAAAATCAGTAAGAATAGGTTTTATGAGTAATTTTTAGTGATACTGACCTGATGAGAAAGTGAAAGTTAAGGATTTTAAAAAAACCTGTTTGACTGGGTTTAATTTGTAAAAATATGATACCATGTCAGTTTTTAAGGTTCTAAGTTCAATGGGGGTTTAGCTAATATACCTATGTTTGTTTCCTCTATCACTTTAAATCATTGCTTTCATTCGAATACAAATTATGATGAAACATAATATTTAAAACTTTTTCTCATTTCAGATAGTTTCGTTCATATTTACTTTGCTCTCATTAAATTTTTAAAAAATTTGATTGAAAATTGAAAGTTTTATATTACTTTATTACTCATTAGCGCCCAAGTGGAAGCTTACGAAAACTAAATAAAAATATTAAGCTTTTTACTTGGGTTTTTAATAAATAGATGTCTAAATGATGGGAAATATGGTTAATTAAATACATATTACTATTAATTAATTGGTAGAAACTAATTTTTTTGTAAAATGATCGAAGGTCAGTGTCTTAAGCGGGGGCTCTAGCGACACACTTAGCCGCATAGCTTGAGGCGCGCACTCATTTCATTCTCACACATACAAATATATACAAATATACAAAATATACATTTACACAACATTTCCACCCACCAAATTTTAAAGAATTTAAAACAACTTTAGAATAAAAAATAAAATTAAATGGAAAAATATATGGTGAGTAGCAATCCTGTGTTTTAACATAAAGAGTCAACTGGTGAAAAAATCTAAAATATAAAAATATACAATTTTAACCCTCAGGTACACCAGGTGCGTCTGAGAGACCCAGCATTTTTTTCAAGTTCGCGGTGTTTTTATATAACGACCCTGACGCCCTTTATAATAGGATGGGAATTTATTTTGGCATGTATGTGAAAGATTCTTCCACCCAGTAGCATCAGTAGCTCACGCAGCTTTGGCCGAGACGCTGTTGAATTTTAGTGTCGGGTCTCAAAAACCTACGTTGTGTACGAACGAAATTTTTCGTATTTTAGATATTTTTTAAAAAAAGGGTAAGAAATATTTTAATTAATTAAAAATATGTTTTTTTGTTTATTTAAGTAAAAAAAATAAATTAATTTATAATTAATTTATAATTAATTTATTTATTAAAATAAATTTATCAATATTTCTGAGTATCTAAGACTTTTAAACGGTTTTGCATAGTATAAAATGTCCTCGATCAAGCCATTACTAACTCGTACATTCTGTACACTTTTAGTGCATAAAATGAGGCAATAGAAAGGACAGATTTCATTTCTGAACTTGTTTTAGATTTACTAAAGCCCCATTTGCAAGATAGATTGAATCTTCGAGGAATCCATGTTTATTTAAAAAAACAAATAAGTTATGTGCTATCTGGTGATAATAACGAGAAAGATGAAGAAGACCCGACGGACATTTTGCAAGATAATAACTTAGATTGCAGGCAAAGGTGTTTTTTATGTCCAATAAAACTAGACAGGAAACCCAAAATTTGCTGCACATCTTGTAGCTAGCCGATATGCAACCAGCATGGAAACAGTAGGTGCATCGAGTGCACTAGACTAAAAAATAAGTCATAAACTTATTGTAAATATGTAACTTTATTTTTTTCATTTTTTTTGTACTTATTTTTTTATATATTTGCATAATAAAACCAAATTAAAAAAAAAAATTTTTTTTTTGAAATTATAAAAACGCTCATTTTTATTTCCCGTAATAATTCACTTTTTTTTACCATATCCTAAATCTGTTATTTTCTTAAAGTATGATAATTGGCATTTTTGGAACAGTACCTACAAAGGTTTTTATTTTTATTTGTTGCAAAGTTACACTAATTTGAAAACAATGGCCCTTTTAAAAAAAAACACTTTTATTTTTTTTTATCTTAACTGCTAACATTTGAATAAATTAGTAATTTTAGTATATATATTTATTTTTGAGTAGTTTGCCAATCGAAAAAGAACCAACAAGTCTAATTCTGTTGATATAAACAGAAGTTACAGCTGCTCAAAGTTGCCTTGGATCTCTAAGACCCACGTCGTGTATGTTATAAAAAAAAAGGTACGAGGAATAATAATTAATTAATTTTTCATATTTCCAAATTTTGTATTAATAATAATAAATAATAATTTACAAATTATAAATCCTTATAATAATATGATAAATTTTTTATATATACAGTTTTTTACAAATATAATACTATACAATACTATACAATACTATACAATCTACAAATACATAATTTATTGAATTTTATTTCCTTTAAATTATTTAGACATAGCTTTTTCTAATTTTTACAAATTCATATTTTAAATATTTAATTATCTTCATTATTCAAAACATTCAAAAGAATTAGATTATGGACTGGGCATTTAAGATTAGACGACCCAGTCTTAAAATCAACGACACATACCAACCCATCAGGACCATGGTAAACCTTGGTTACTTTTCCTAAAGGCCACTTAGAAGGTGGCATGGTCTCATCTCTGTATAACTTAGTTTACCGCACCTTCCCAAATACCACAAAAATGAGGCGCTCCGGGAGAATTAAATGTCTAAGATGTACCTTCGTTAGCCAAAGAACCCACAAGCTCCTGCATGTATTTTGAAGAATCCATGTACATTTGCCTGAGAATTTTATCAGCTCCGACAAAGGTAGTCCCTTGATCACTATATAAGCCTGAACATTATCCTCGAGTTGATGTAAATCTCCGGAAAGCAGCAATAAAATCCTCACTGGAATAACCAGAAACCTATTCAAGGTGAATCGCCTTAGTTGACATACACACAAAAACGGATATATAGCCCTTATAAGTTCGACTTCCACGTCCGACTTCCGCGCAAAATATCGTAAGGGCCTGCATAATCGATCCCCGCTAATCTAAATGGCTTGTCGGACTTGGTTACTCTATGCGATGGGAGAATACCCATTTTTCGACTTAATGTACTAGCACTAAAGAATAGTTAGTTTTGACCTACCATCCTTACAACCAAAAAATAGGGTTGAAATGGGTAAAATGGACCGAAAAGTTCCAAAAACCGATAAAATATTTATTTTTTACTGAATCGGTACACAGTAAAAAACGCTGCCAAGTGATTGGCACTATGGTTCCTCATTAACAATAGCAAAATATTTATAATGGTCTATTTTATCTAATAAAAATTATAATTTGAGATATCAGTATTTCATAAAAAAAAGTTAAATACCGTATTTTAAAAGAAAAAAAATGTTGCTGTGATTTAATGTTTTTTATTTAACAAATTTTTAGAAAAAAATTTTCAATAACCTAGGTATTAAACTTAAAAAAAAAACAATATTACAGATTTTTTAATTTTTTTGTTTTATTAATATTGAGAAAAAAATTTTGAAAAAATTCGGTATCAGATCCAAAAAATTACTATGAATAAGCTTTCTAAAACTAGTACTCTCATAGAAATTAATTAGCTACTACGTCCAAACAAAAAAAAAATTTGGTATTCTTTGTATTTTTTTGTGAAAAAAATTTTGGGAAAAAAATTTTCAAAAAATTAATTATCAGATTTGAGATATCGAGTAAAAATCGTACTTTCAAATATAAGTACTTTCATGGAAATAAATTAGGTATTACATCCAAATTAAAAAAAAAAAAAAAAATAGTTTGACATTTTTTGATGAAAAAATTTTTGAAAAAAAAATTAGGTCTTAATTCCATAATGGTTGTGAAATATCACCGGTTACAATATTTTCAGATATTCGTACTTTCATAGAAAAAAATTAAGTATTATGTCCTAAAATAAAAAAAATTTTGGCATTTTTTGTATTTTTTGGCAACAAAAATTTTAAGAAAAAAATTTTGAAAAAATTAGGTATCAGGTCCAAAAAATTTCTATAAACAAGGTTCTTAAAACTAGTACTTCCGTGAAAATAAATTAGGTACTACGTCCAAAAAGATAAAAAAAATTTGTATTTTTTGTATTTTTTTGTGAAAAAAATTTTAGGAAAAAAATTTTTAGAAAATTAAGTATCCGATTCGAGATATCGAGTAAAAACCATACTTTCAAATATAAGTACTTTCGTGGAAATAAATGAGGTATTACATCCAAATTAAAAAAAAAAAGAAAATAGTTTAAGATTTTTTGATGAAAAAATTTTTGAAAAAAAAATTAGGTCTTAGTTCCATAATGGTTGTGAAATATCACCGGTTGCAATATTTTCAGATATTCGTACTTTCATAGAAAAAAATTAAGTATTACGTCCTAAAATAAAAAAAATTTTGGCATTTTTTGTATTTTTTGGCAACAAAAATTTTAAGAAAAAAATTTTGAAAAAATTAGGTATCAGGTCCAAAAAATTACTATAAACAAGGTTCTTAAAACTAGTACTTCCGTGAAAATAAATTAGGTACTACGTCCAAAAAGAAAAAAAAAATTTGTATTTTTTGTATTTTTTGGTGAAAAAAATTTTGAGAAAAAAATTTTCAAAAAATTAGTTATCAGATTCGAGATATCGAGTAAAAATCGTACTTTCAAGTATAAGTACTTTCATGGAAATAAATGAGGTATTACATCCAAATTAAAAAAAAAAAAAAGTAGTTTGAGATTTTTTGATGAAAAAATTTTTGAAAAAAAAATTAGGTCTTAATTCCATAATGGTTGTGAAATTTCACCGGTTACATACATACACACACACACACACACACACACACACACACATACAGACTTTTTTTTAAAACCGGTTTTTTAGCTTCCTGAGGTCCCAAAACGTGCTTATATGCCAAAAAATCAAAAATCAAAATTTCATCTATCACAAAGGTTCCTCTATGAGGAACCAAAAATGTACACAATACTACTACAGTTTAGTATTTTTACTACACTTTAGTAATATTAATACTACAAAAATATTAAATTTACTACAAGTTGTAGTAATTTTACCATACTTGTAGAAATATTACTATGAAAGAGTAAAATTAATAGTATTTTGTAGTAATACTTAGAAGGATGTTAGGTCAAAACTGACGGCAGATTTGGAAAAAACATGACATTTTACTAATACAGCAAGATTTTTAGCCATCTATATATTAAAAAATGTTTTATTAATGTTTTCATAAAGTTTCCGTAATCTCCAGTAAAATCCGGTTCAGGGTGTATTTTCACTGGCCAACATGAGGTTCGCTCTACTATACGTTTTTTGGGGTCGCTGATCACGAAAATAGGGGTCTTTTCCGGGAGATATTTTCGGAACACCCTTAAATTTGCAAAAACTACCCCGAAGAAGGGGTTTTTTCGATATATTAGCAAACTGATCAGTTTCTAGATTTACCCAAGAATTGATTTAAGAGGGTTTTTTGGGTTGCTGATTAAGAATTTAAGATAATTTTTTATGAATAATTCATATTTCACTCTTTAATTAGCAAAAATTTTCCCTAAAATGGGGTGTTTTTGCTATTTTCGCACTTTGTGAGAGGAGATTAGGTCCATAAGGGTTTTTTGGGTCGATAATCAAGAATTTTGGGGAATTTTTTATAAATAGTCAATATGTCACCCCTTATATAGCAAAACATACCCCTAAAATGGGCGTTTTTGCTATTTTCGCACTTTGAGCTCCCAAATTAAGTCCATACGGGTTTTATGGACTATAAGGAGTTTTTGCTATAAATTCACCCCTTTCAGGGGTTGTGTTTGTTAATTGAAGGGTGAAATATTAATTATTCACAAAAATTCCCCAGAATTCTTGTTCAGCGACCCAAAAATCCCTTAAGGAACAAATTTGGTCGCTCAAAGTACAAAAATTGCAAATGCACACTTATTAGGGTTTTTTTTTTAATAGTTTAAGGTTAAAATATTAATTATTCATAAAAAATTACCTCAAGCTCTTGATCAGCGACCCATAAAATCTTCTTGGACCAATTCTGGCTAAATCTAGAAACTCAGTTTGCTAAATATATCGAAAAACCCCTTCATGGGGCTAGTTTTTGCAAATTTAAGGGTGTTCCGAAAATATCTCCCGGAAAAGACCCCAATTTTCGTGATCAGCGACCCAAAAAACATATAGTAGAGCGAATCTCATGTTGGCCAGTGAAAATACACCCCCCTCCACGATTTGACTGGAGTAATATTCCGCTTGGGCACTAATTGGTTAAATTGAATTGTTTTTAAAATTTTAGCACCAACAGTTAAATTGTAAAATTACATTTTTACATTCATTTAATAAAAATAATAAAATAATATTTTTTGTATTTTAAAAACTATAGAAAGTTTAAATACGTGAAAAAAAATTATTAAGTGTTTGTAATTAATGTACTTATTTTACAGAATAAGTATATTATAATTATAAATATCATGCTGGTAAATTATATTTAAACCTTTTTTGAAAGAAAATTACATTAATTTTTTTTTACTTTTTTAAATAGTACAATTTTATCTATATAAAGAGTTATTGCAGTTATTTGCTTTCTAATGTTAAAATTTAATTTAGTCGAACAAAAATTACACCTATTTATATATGAAAATTATGTTTGCCAATATTGTATTTCTACGTTGCATATAAAAGCTCATCTTTTTAAGAATAAAAATTTTATACTTAAATAATATCTAGGTAATAAATCAAAAGAAATAAAAAATTAATAAGGAAAATAAGAAGGGGTTTTATGCTTGATTTTCTCGTATGAAATATGCTACTGAAATAAACATACTTTAAATATAGTATGGCATTCAAAGCATATCCTTTGGATTTTATCCAACTACATATAGATTTTTGTTCTTTTTTTAGCTAAATATGTTCATTTGGGTATCTAGCTCGTACGAAGAAAAATCAAAAAATTTTTTGGTAAAAATATAAAATATACCCTCCCGACCCGCCTAATGGGGCATTAACGAAAATTAAAAAAAAACACAGGATCATGTTTATGACCAGTTTTCAAGAAAAATAGATCTTTAAAATTAAAAAAAAAATGTTTCCCTTATAGGAAAACTGCAATTTTCACCCCTAAAAATACGTGTTTTAGATCAGTTTTTCTTTAATAATTAAAAAAGTATTTCAATTATTAGAGTGACTAACGACTCAATCGAAAAATCAATAAAACAGGAATAATTTTCAAATTTATTTATTTTTCATTGATAACTGCTAAAGTAAGCACAATGCATAAAAGTTGGTGCTGTTGACATCTGAGAGCCTTGGTAACTCTGTGGTTAAGGCGTTGGACTTCGGACCCAAAGGTCCGCGGTTCAATTCCTGGCTATATCAGCATTAAGTTTTTTCCTTTAGGAAAATTCTTAATGCTGTTCTACCGTGGGTTTTAGGATATAATCTTAAATTTAATTAAGGCGTAAAACCCGGCATAATGTAGATAACGCATCCGAAAGTGCTTCCAGGGCAAATTATTTTTTTTAGTCAGCGGCCATTAAGATTTTTCCATTAATAATTTTTCTCTAATAACTGCACGGCAGAATTAAAGATTTTTAGCATTATTAACAACAATAAAGTTATGACAAAAAAAAATTTCTAATTTTAAAAAAGATCACCTTGAGAAGGGGGGGAACTCCGGACAAAGAAAAATATAGCGCTTACAAAAAAAAACTTAGTAATTTTCGTACTTTCAGAACGAAGTTTGTTCATTCAAAGAATTTTCAACTGTGTAAATTTTCCCATTTAATTTAAAATTTCACTATTTTCTTTGATGAACAAAAGATGAAAGTTATCATAATTAATTTTATCTCAATTGAAATCTCTTTAAAATATTTTTTTTTATTCTCATATCTTTATTTAAAAAAAAATCATTTAAGAAAACAGCAGAGAAAAAGATTTTACCCATCGTACGTCATCGATGGATGAAATTTCAAATAAATACGCGCATTGTTTTTCAATAAATTAGTAAAACTAGTTTTTTTTCAATAGATATTTTACCGTTATATGCATACAAATAAGGATTACTTCCATATTTATTAGAAAACAATAGAAGCAACGATTTGAATACAAAAAGAAAAAAATTTTATTGAAACATTTTTAGTATAAAACTAGATTTCTTGATGTTCTGTTGTTTTTAAGTAAGAATTCAGTGTCATACATTTGTATGATCAAAGTAATAAACAAATCGTAATTAATATAGCTATTAATAGTAATTAATAAATAATATTATAGGTAAGATTCAATTATAGGTTAGATTATTTTAAATTTATAATTAGTTTTAATAATGAAAAGAATTCCACGATATTCTATGCAATAGTGTATTAAAAAAATTTTTCCGCTTCCAATGAACAAACTTTCTTGGTTTAGCAAAAATGAAAACCCAATTTAGGCTAGCAGGAAAATTTTTCCGTGTGAAAGTATACATGGAAGTGGTTGAGCAATAGTTTTTTATTTCAAAAACCACAATAGTGAAACCGGAAATTAATAATTTTTGTCAATCACAGATCACGGAGGATTTGAACGCTTAATAACCTGAATGTTCTGAGACTTCTGGTTTATTTGTTGGAATAGAGTTTTCTATGGTCCAGAAACCGAAAGAAGTCATTTTTGAAATCGTACACGTTCCTATAAACTTTTTTTGGGAGAGTTTAAATAGGCCGAAAATGACCAATTTTTAAATTTGTTTAAATTGCTACAAAAATTTTATGTTTTCATGAAAATGGGTCTTATAGGTTTCAAAAATTTTCTACAAGCTTCAAGTTTCCAAAAATTATTTATTTGTCTTTTTTCAATCATTTGTTTAACAGTTATTCCAGTCTAATCGTAGTTTAGGGTGTACTTTTACTGGCCGTCATGAAATTTGGTCTACTATTATGTTTTTTTGGTCGTTGATCACGAAAATTGGGATCTTTTCTCAGAGATATTTGTGGAATACCCTTAAATTTGCAAAAACTAACCCCAAAAAGTATTTTTGATCTATTTGCATTCTGAGTGTCTAGATTTGGCCAAGAAGTGTTCCATAAGGTTGTTTTGGGATCTGGGTGATTTTTTTTATGAAAAATTAATATTTCACCCTTTAATTACCAAAAACAATCCCTAAAAGGGGTGTCTTTGTTATTTACTCATTTTGTGCATATGATTTTTATTGTTTGCTGATCAAGAATTTAGGTGATGTTTTTATGAAAATGTAATTCTTCACCCTTAACTTAACAAAAACAACCCCTATCTATCCGTTCCGGGAAGTCTAACACTCGGTTATAAGGAGTAAAATTATTATTTTTAAATGAATGGTATATGGGGTTGTTTTTAGGGGTTATTTTTGCTAATTCAAGGGTAAAAAATTACATTTTCATATAAACGTCACCTAAATTCTTGATTAGCGAAGAATAAAAATCATATGCACGAAATTTAAACACTCAAACTGCGTAAATAGCAGAGGCACCGCTTTTAGGGGTTGTTTTTCTAATTTAAGGGTGAAATATTAATTTTTCATAAAAAAAATCACCCAAATTCTTGATCAATCACCCAAAAAACCCATAAGGACCAATTTTTGGCCAAATCTAGATACTCAGAATGCGAATACATAAAAAATACGCTTTTTTGGGAGTAGTTTTTGCAAATTTAAGGGTGTTCCGCAAATATCTCAGTAGACCCCAATTTTCGTGATCAGCGACACAAAAAACATATAGTAGAAAAAATCTCATGAAGGCCAATACAAGTATACCCCCCCTCCCGCTATTTAACTGGAGTAGATTTAAAGTCATAGTCCTAATTTTAGGGTTTTGAAAGAAATTTAATTTTAATAATTATCTTTGTAAAGTGATATTTCAGAAACTATTCAATGAAAAAAATCGAGTAAAAAGTTTTGCAAAAAATTTTTGAAGCTTATAGATCCAATTTCTTTCAAAATTTGAATTTTCGAAGAACTTTAAAAATTGGTAATTGTAGCAAATATAGCTATTTGGTTTATTGACTATAGAGATGAGAGAATTCGTGATAAAAAATTGCCGTTTACGGAAATTGAAAGGTGACACTCATACAAAAAAATAAGATCAATTGGAAGTATTTTAGTTAACTGACGAAGTTTTAGCATTATATTGAAGATTACTAAAAAACCAAAAAAAATTGTTTTTTGTAATCTCTTATGTAATCCTGCAATCTCGCAAGTTTACTAAAATACATACAATTGGTCTAATTTTTTCGTATGAATGTAACCTTTCAATTCTCGCAAACTGCAATTTTTTATTCAAGCGTTCAAACCCACCGTCAGTTACATATTTCAAAAATTTTCAAAAAATTTTATTATTTTTTAATTTTTATTTACTAATTTTACTACACGATAATTTTTTTTTCTCGTTAGATCTTTTTCTATTCATCTTTTTTTCAGTGTTCTGTAAATTCAATTATGATTGATACGGGCAATAAAAATACTGAATCAAATAAATGTTGTCTTTTTTGTACATATTTTAATAACAAGGAAATCATTAGTAGTAACTTGGTTAAAATTGGCAAGAAACAATTGGAAAATTTTAAAAGACATTCTCTTAGAAGAGACGATAATTTTCATGCACAGTTGGATGCGGTCTCTGATGTTTATGCTCATGACAAATGCAGGGTTACACTAGTGAATATTATACTCTTGCGTGGATCAAAAATAAATCAGAAAGTGTTTTACTTAAAGACATTGGCCCACCCTCCAAAAAAACTAGATCTTCGATGAATGTTGTTAAATCCTTTGATTGGGAGAATCTATGTTTTATTTGCGGTGAATGTTGTAACGTGAATAAGAAAATTCCTATCAAGTATCCAAAATCCATTTGTGCAGTTACAGATGAAGACACAGTGCCACGAATGCTAAGTAAATTAGAAAGCTACGGAATATGTGAATTTAAAGACGTTTATTCAAGGTTAAGTAAAGTTGAAAGTATCACTGAACTTAAAGGAAAGTATCATAAAAATTGTTTTTCAAGTCTGATTAGCAAATGCTCTCTGATGCTCATATGTTAAAAAAGAAGGCAAGAGTCCAAAAAACAATTTAGTGATTAACTAAGGAAAAAATTGAATGAATACAAGATCAACTCGATTCAAGACTTAGCATATGCTGATAGGCTTATTGTTGATGGTACGGACTTTAAATCAATAAATAACTACAGAGTAAATACACAGCACATTACAGTTGTTGAAAAAAATAACAAAAACCAGCCTGAAATTAGAATCCATTATATCAACTGAAGATGACTGCAGAAAAAATTTTAAACATATATACTAAGTCCAAACTTAGTTAGGAAGGAGTGTAGAACCCACCCAATGGGATTAGGAACTCAAAAATAATATTTTTAAACCGCAGGTACCATGAAAAATGACCCGGTTCCCAAGGAACTGCTATTATACGGACTTTACATAGTCAATGTGAAACAGGGTGCGTGCAGGAGTTCATTGCTCAAATGCTTGCTTGAAATGCATAGAACTTGTCCCACAGCCAATAAATACTATCAACAACGAGGAAATGTTTTAAATTATGTATTTGATCCAACTGTATTAAATATTTCCAGATACTATTATAAATATTTTATAATAAATATATTTTATTGTTTATTTCTCTTACATATGTATTTTTTTTATACATTAACAAACATGTAATTTTATTACTATCAGCGTAATCAGCGATCAAGATACAATACAAAAGACTATTTAAAAAATTAAGTTTTTTTACATTCTTTATCTGAATCCTATAACTATAAAAAATACAACGTAATTAAAATGTTTACTGTATGTTATTAGTAGCATATTAATCAAAAACATAATTCTTATTAAAATTTTTATTCCGTATATCCTGGTAAATCTGAAAATTTTCAAATTAAAATGAATACAAAGTTATTAACATGTTTGACCTTTAGGGCTTCCCTTTACGCCCATATAAATTAAAAACATATGTGTTGAAAACAATTAACTTTTTCATATGAGCTTCTAAAGCTCCAAAAAATTTAATTTTTGATTGGATTTTATATAAATTACATTTTTCTTATCATATAACTGCCCTTTTTGACCCTTATTTACGGACTTTTTTTGTATTTTAATATTTGCTAAGTAAGTTTAATTTTTTATCAGTGCCCTCAGTCGAATAATTTAAATTGCTTTTTGTTCGGTTTTTGTTGCTAATTTGAATAATTTAATTTACTGCTACCAATTTTCAACCCATTTTTGTCCTTTGAGGGTTAAATTTAAAAGAGCATGCGCTATTTTTTTTTTCTTGGAAACTAGACACCCTAACGAACAATTTCTGCTTTTAAAAATGAAAATCGATACTGGTAAACGCGATCTATAGGTTTTGGAAAAATCTAGTTTCAAATCCCATACTAATATGGAAGCTGAAGATCAGTTGATTTTACCTAACTGTACGTTTTATTATTTACAATTATAAAGATTAACATTTGTAATATGTTTCTTGAGGAACAATAATAAAACGCACGCGCGGAATCTTGACGAGAGGGAAAGAAAGGAAATATTTATAAGGGCTACTAGAAGTATATCTTAGACGTTGATTGGCTCTGCAGGGGGCGGGTGTGAGCGTGCGTTCATTTCTTCAAGCCAGACGCACGCCGTGATCAGCTAACTCCGTCGTATTAAAATTCCGCAAATTTATCTCTTTTCTTGTTGAAAGATTATATGCAATAAATGGTTGCATTGTACCTGTAAAATAATCTATTATACTTACCTTGAAAAATAAATTTTTGTAAATCAAGAATTTATTTGAATTAGAATTTATTTACTAGGGGAGTCCAGTACATTTGGAACACCAAATTACACCATATAGTTGAAAAAACTGACTATTCCCTTTTAGTTGGAATTGGGACCTGAAATCCATGATTCAATTCCCGGCTATATCAGGAGCGCCCTATATCCCAGTTTTGTTTTCAAATTAACGATTAAAATGATTATCCAGAGCAGGGAGTAAATTTATAATTGAAAATATACGTCTGCTGCATAAATGAGATTAAATATATGCAAATTTATATCCTACTTGGAATAATCGCACTGTAAAAAGTAACTTCCTTATATTAACAAAAAAATTAGAACATTTTCGAAACATTAACTTCGAAAAAAATCTTAAATTTACTAAATTTAGTATATTAACAAACAAATAATTCGAATATTCAATCACTTAATTTTTTTTGTGAATTTGCAAGAAAAATTGATACTTTATAGTAGTTGAATTGAAATTTTACAGTAGTACAATAATAGTTGTAAATTTATGCTAATTTACAGCTTTTTTCGTTAATTCAGAAAAAAATCAAGGATTCTTGAATTTTTCGAAAATATACTAAATTTAGTAAATTTACGATTTTATCGAATATTTATAAATTTTTTTGAAAATTTTCTAATTTTTCCAGTGCGTGTATAATATGAAACAAACAATCAGATCATTTGACAAGAATGAAAAAATTTACTATGAATATATTAAACAGTTTATTATAGTACGGCAAATTTATTTGTGAAATAATAAAAAGGTGGTCATTTTAGAAAAAACCAGTAATTTATTAAAAATACAATAAATTTAATGTTTCAAACAAGCTAAATATTTACGCAAAGAATAAATAATTTGAAGTTCTGTGGTATTTTTCTAATTAATGCGCTTAATCTAATATATTATTCTTTGCGTTTAATAGAAAATAATATTGAATAGATATTTTTTATTAGAAGTTGAATTGTGCTTCAGGTTGAACTCTGTATCCACCTTGGCTTTTAGCTTGAGCTGCAGATGCATAACCAGCAGCACTTTTAAGAGCAGCTGCGGCGGATGGTCCAGCAGATTGTGCTACAGCAGCTAATTGTTCGGTTGCTGATTGTGCAGCTGATTGAATTGCAGAGATTTGAGCGGCAGAAGCTCCGGCACTTTTAGCTTGGGCTGCTGCTGCGTTGAAGGCAGCAACTTGAGCAGCAATATTTCCGGCTGCTGCAGCTTCGGCAGCGGCGGCTCTGATGGCAGCAACAGCTTGAGGAGCAACACCGGCAGCAGATGCTTTTTGTGCTGCAGCTTGAGCAGCTTGAACTTGAGTTTGGCTTGCTGATGCAGCGCTGGCAGCTAAGGCTTTTACAGCGGCTGATTGAGCACCAGATGTTGCTTTCTGGGCTGCAGCAAAGATTTCAGATGATGGGGCAGTGAATGGTGAGTATCCTTTTACAGCTGCGGCTTGGAAGGCTGTGACTTGTGCTTGGCCTGCACCTTGAGCTTGGGCATAGGCTGCTGCTTGGAAAAGAGCGCTAGTAGCGGCGGCAGAAACTCCTGGGGCAGAGGCTTCGGCAGCTGCGGCTCTGAGAACTGCTGCTTGGCTTGGCGAGGCACCAGCAGCGAAAGCTGCTTGTACTGCAGCTCTTAAAGCTGCTGCATTAGCTTGTTGGTTGCTAGCAACCTAGAAATCAGTTTAAAAATTATTATTTAATAAATTTATTAATATTTAAGTATTTCGTACTTACGTTGTAAAATTGGTTAGCAGCTGCAATGGCAACTACACCAGCGAAAAGTACAGTAGCAAAGAAGTTCATTTTTGTAAAATCTGAAATTTTTAATTAATACATAAAAGTATTCTTTTTCTCCTTAAGACGATCATTGTTTTCGCTTTTAATGAAAAACCACGTGTTGGACAACGTAAAAGTATAGGTATTTTACTACTTTAAATGTCAATTCCTATTATTTTCCTTATTTAATAAATACATATTTAATCATATATAGCTTTCAACAATGATCTACTTCTATACTCAAGAGATTATGCTTTTTGCTTTTGATGTAAAACTATGTGGTTAAACCACGTAAAAAATTCAGGATTTGAAATTTATTTTTGTCTTAATATTATACATTTTGTAAATTTATATTTGATCTTTTAGTTAGCAAAAAGCTATTTATTAAAATAAAAAGATATATAGGCAGAGTTTTAATAAAATTTCAAGTTAAATAGAGTTAAAATTAACGATATAGTTTATAATAATGTTCTTACCTTTTGAAAAACTCAAGAGAAAACTGATGGCTAAGATGTGAAAATTTTTTTTTATATATACTAAAAAGTCGGGACTAAATTCTTATCTTTATATTGTTAACAAAAATTTATTATATTTTTTTAATCGCAATAAATAATTCCTTGTTATTTACATAATAAATCAAACTTCTATAATACAAGCATACATATAATTTATTAATTTTATTAAATAAATTAAATTAACGTTTGTTTATCCACGTCTCTAATAAATATAAAAATTCGTCTGAAATTCATGAATATTAATTCAAAGAAGCCAATTTTTTATGCATGTTTTGTTTATACTTTTAGTTAAACAAAGATAATAATTATTTAAATTAAGATAACAAATAATAACAGACATTGGAAAAAACCAAAGAGACCGGATACAAGTTTAATAAAAACTTCCACTTTACAAAAAATGTGAAAAAATAGATTTTTCATTAAAAATTAGTTTTATCATTATTTGAATTACATTTTATTCCATAAACAAAATTCTTTGAAAAGTGATTGAATAACAACATTTAATAGATATTTCCAAAAAATATCAAAGAAATTAAAAAAATCAAGACCAAATTTCAGAGGTTACAATAACCGTGTTGAGCTATATTTCTAAAATTTACTTATTCGATTTTTTTAACTATTGGAATCTAACACTAATTTAATTTTGAAACAAACTTTTGTTAGTAAAAAAAATAAATTTTTTAATCTGTTTTTTTTTTACATAATTTTCTTTCAAAAAGATGCCAGTAAGATAATAAAGTTTTCTCTACCCATCGTAATCGCAAAAATTTTTTCAACGGATCGCTGGTTTTTAAAATACATTATTCTAAAGTTTATACCATTCAGAACTCATAAAAAGTAAAGGCCAGAGGAAAAGTGACTTGACTCAAATTAAATTTAAATTTAGGGCAAAAATAATATCATAAAAATACATTAATTTGTTGGAATTTTTACTTGTTGCTATACAAGTTTGAACAAAAAAAGGCGGGTCTTTGGCTTTCGAACTTTCTGAAAACGATTTAATCAAATTAAGACAATTAATTATTGATTAGTTGTTGTAAACAATAATATTTTTTTTTTGAACTTTTTTATTTCGTGAGAAATTATTTCCACCCTAAATTGAGCCCTCTACCGGTTTTTAAGGATCTTTCACTTAATTTTAATAGTTTATTATGTTATTTAACACGTTCGCTGCGTTTGATTTTTTTTCTGAATGTTATATAGCAACGTGTTTAAAATAAAATAAATTATAGATATCAAAGGTATTTTAAGGCTGATGATGAGCAAAGTACGCCTACGCTCCTTTTCAGCAAAAAATATAAGTACACTGTAAAAAGTAACTTTCTTAGATTTACAAAAAAAATAGAATTTTTTCGAAAAATTAGTGAATTTTAAAAAATTTTTGTAAATATTCGATAAAAATCGTAAATTTACTAAATTTAGTATATTATCGAAAAATTCGAGTATTCTCGATTTTTTTTGTGATTTTACGAAAAAAATAGTAAACTAAAAGAAATAGTAATTCACAACTATTTTTCGGAAATTGACAACTATTTTTTGTAAATTTTCAAAAAAAAAATTGTAAATTATCAATTTTTCTTGCGAATTCACAAAAAAAATTCGAGAATTCTCGAATTTTTTGTTAATATACTAAATTTGGTAAATTTACGATTTTTATCGAATATTTACAAATTTTTTCGAAAATTTACTAATTTTTCGAAAATTTTCTAATTTTTTTGTTAATTTAAGAAAGTTACTTTTTACAGTGTAGATAACTGAACCAATAGAAAAAAAAATGTTTATATTACTAACAAAATAAATCAAAAGGCACACAGAACCCGAAAAATGTGGTCGTATTTCGCCCATGACGCAGCGAACGTGTTAAATAAAAAAACATGATAAATTATTTAAAAATAAGGTACACTTTGAAATTATGAAAAAAAATCGTTATAATTTAAAGAATTTTTTATTTTAGGCACGACCACATATTCCTATAAGTTTTTTGGTGGTTTTCAGTTATTATAGATACCTTTTGTATTACTTCAAATTGCTCAATTTTTAGAATATTTCCCTTAAATTTATAGTTTTTGTAAACATTTCATTTAAATCTGTGAACTTTTTCCAAATGATAAATTCTTATAGCCTAAGAGGTATAACAAAATTTGACTTAATCAGCAATATTTTTCAAAAAATTGTATTTTTTTGGTTATTTTGGAAGTTATTGATAAAATAAGCTTTCACCGAAAAATGACAAAATCGGCGCTGATTTAGAAAAATGGCGATGACAAGCAGTGTAATGGCGCAGTCAAGCGGTGTATTAGATATACGAAAAAATTAGTTCTTTAATAAACCACCTGCAGCGTTTGAATATTTTTTTTGCCAATAGCATTTACTGAAATCTGGCCATCGGAAAATGGACGAAACCTTCAAAATCGTATTTAGCAACCAAAAATACGTATGATCCACTGGGTTCGATCTATATTACTGCATTTAAAAATTTTGAATGCATTTAACATTGCTGGCACATTATTAAAGTATTTACATTTCTTATTATGAAAATTTTTATATTTCCTATTTAAGAGTGCGATTTTTGAAAAAACTTAAGATTCATTAAATTGCGATCAAAAATTATAAATAAAAAAATTTTAAGTTTAAACGAAATTTTAAAGTATTCTTGATTATTTTAATTAACCCCTTTTTCTGATTTTCAAATCTATAAATTTTTGCATTTCTTTATATTTTACTCTCATAAAAATTAAATAATCAAAGCAAAAGAAAATAACTTAATATAATAAAAAGTCATATAAAAATACTAATAGGTTTGTTCTTTTTGTCCTCAAACCTGCCTGGAACAAAAGCAAAACTGGGGTTTAATTTAGTTTTTTCTTGATAGTAATCAATCATCTTTCATTTAAAAAACATTTTTAGTGAAAATTTAATTAAATTACAATCTAACCTAAAACCTATTTTATTTATGTTATTTTAGTTATTTTAAAATCTTGAGTGTTTAAAGTCGGAGTTAACTTTATGCAGACTAAAAAATCCAGCAGAAAAATTGATGATGGGCTAAAAAATGCTGACACAATATCTTCCGATTCAGCTGCTATATTTAAATTAAATTCTAATGATGGAAGGGAATTTTTGTGTGGATTGGGATCAGCAATTATTAACGTTGCTGTTACATTTCCAATTAATAAAATTATATTTCGACAGGTAAAATAATTTATTTGTAGATAAAATATTACTTATTTATTTATTTTCATTTACATAGATTTTAGAAGATGTACCTGCATCATCAGCAGCAAAGCAAATAAAAAAAGAGGGCATAAAGCTTTTATACCGAGGAATATTACCACCACTTTGTCAAAAAACTTTATCTTCGGGTATAATGTTCAGTTTTTATGAAGGATCTCATAAAAGGCTTTATGTTTTTACAGATAATAAAATTTTAAAAAATGTTTTTGCTGCGAATTTCGCAGGAACTGCTGAAGCATTTCTGATGCCCTTAGAAAGAGTTCAAACTTTACTTCAAGATTGGAGGTATCACGAAAAACTTAAAAGTACACCTTATGCGTTTAGGTACATTTGGAAAAATTATGGTATTTTTGAATTTTATCGAGGATTTGTACCGATTGTATGCAGAAATAGTTTATCTAATTTATCATTCTTTACGTTAAGAGAAAAACCGAAACAATTTACGGGAAGTAAAAATACCATAGTTGGTAATTTTATTAGTGGAGCAATAATTGGAGGCTGTACAAATACGGTCTTTTATCCAATGAATATTATTAAAATTCATATGCAATCAAAAATTGGAGGTGATTTTCAGAATTTTTTTGTTTGTGTTCGAGAAGTTTATATAGCTAGGAATCGCAGTGTAGCAAGTTTTTATAGAGGGGTTCATTTAAATTTTATGAGGTCTTTTATCAGTTGGGGGGTAATGAATGCATCCTACGATTTTCTAAAAAAATTATTATTTTAATACATATAGAAAGTATTTAAATGTAAAACTAGTAAGAGTAAAATTAGTGTGACAAATGTGACAAAAATTATATTGTCCATTTTTAAATGAATGATAAAAAAATTTTGACATGAGGGTTGGGAAAACTTGCATAATTATATATATTTATTTATTTTGTATGAATTTTGATTATACATATTCAGAGTTTTAAAAATATAGAGCAGGTCTTTGTTTCGTAGAAACATAGCTGAAGATTAATCAAATTGACGCGAAAAATTCCATATATACTATGAAAAAGATTTTTTAATCAAAAATTTGTAATAAAAAAGTTTATAATCATTATTGTATTTAACATTTTAACAAATAAATTTTAAAAGGAAAAAGAATGCAATAAAAAATATTTTTTATTAAAAAGAAAAATGAAATTTGTTCAGTGCGTCTTGTTATAAAAATGATTAAAGTTTAATTTATGGACAAAATAATTTGAATACATAAATCTTAGAATAAATACAAGTAAAACCATTACATGAGAAGACATCATTACAATAACAAATGACAATACCAGTCCATTATGTTAACAAAAAAAAAAGAAAAAAAAAATAGATCGAAAAAACTATAATAAAAAAGAATAAATTGCATCTTTGCGATGTCTATTTATAATCCCTTGAATATATATCAGAATTTTCCAACACCTCGTTTGTAACGACCCTCTTCGCAATTGTCTACGGAACTCTTCTGTAAGTACAGTTTCAACTTTTATGTGTATTGTACACATTGCACGAATATAATAATATTAAAGCTCAAGACTCAGAAATAAGGTAGATATATATAAAATATATACTCGCGCAAGTAGTTGATGGTTAAAAGCATATTGGCACCGCGGGGTGCGCGAATCCGCAACGACTATCTTTTCCTCTTTATATATTTATAACTTACAAACACTTACACATAAACTCTTATAAACTTTAGAGTACTATCTATGTCTGTGTTTAATATTAATGTAAATGCACGCGATGTTCGCGAAAGAGTTGATTTAATGCACCTTTCTTGTGGTTATATACTCTTTTAGCGCGAGTAAAGAAGCTTATTTATGCAGAATGAACAACCGTATAGACGTAGTATTCTCTGACTTTGCGTGATCTTGTATATTGGGATTATAAGGAGTAATATTAGTCCAGGATATTTTATATTAACGAAATAAAGTCAAAAAGAGAATATTGGGATAAAAGATGTATATTTTCTATATTATATGTGTGGGAGTAATCACGAAAACCAGAAGTTTTGTTAATATATATACCCAAATGAAATATATGGGTAGTATGCAGATGCGTTGAGTGACTTTTGCTTTTGATAGCAATTTAAGGCGCTTGTTTCAAATTAGTAACTTATGCAGATCGTAAATAATTTAATGGGAATATATGTTTTCATTTATTTTTTTATAAAAATATCGCTATATCTGTATTTCTACTTATTACATTGATGTAAGAGTAATGAAATTTAATAAAAATTACCCGACGTCATACATTACTACTTTTATTCGAAAAATTAATATTTCTACGTTTTTTATACAATTTTAGCAATGAACTCAAAACATGAAAAGCATTTTTTCGTTTAGTGGGATTCTTGCATAAATATTATTGTATGAAATCATTTTTTATTTTTGGCTGCTAAAAAAATCTATAAAATAACAAATGCCTTGCTAAATTGGTTACACCTCGTTTAAATATAATCAAGTCATTTATTGCTTCTTGAGATAGATATGATCTGGTCATGAGCTAATTTTTCGACGACCTTCAACAAAAAATACAGAAGCGCGATTGCTCTAAACTCAGAAAGAGGTGTATGAGGCTACCCACAAATTACGTAAAATTTTTTTTGTGTTTTTACCCCCTCCCCCTTTTCAAAATTTTGAAAGATAAAATAAGATTTTCAACTACTTGCGTACCCCCTTCGTAAGATTCTTAATAATATTTTTTACTGTATTATCTATTTAAAAATAACACCTTTTATAAAAATTTATAACCGGTTTGTGTAAACACAACCTAAATGCATGGAACATGTTTACTTCCAGATGAGGACTAGGTATGACACAAACTTTACTCAACATTACAATACAAAATTTTATAATTTATAATTATCGCCTTACTAGCTGTTAAGATTCTAAACCCAATCCCTAAACCTGAATTATTCCAAGTTCCAAATCGATATTATTATAAGTCCATAAACCTGTATTATCCTAAGTCCTTAAGCCCAGATTCTTCAAAGTCTTTTAAAAGTATTTTATTTATTTATATATACTTACCTAATTATTATAAGTCTCATTTCACCCCCCCCCTTAAATAGTACAAATTTGACCCCCCCCCCCTTAATTTTCAAGTTCTGAAGTATCCCCTCCCTATAAACATGTTCCATGTTAATAAATCTTATATAAAATAAATATCTTATTTCCAAACCTCCTAACCCCCTGCATAAGAAAATATAAGAAAATTTAAACCCCTCTCCCCCTTTTTCGTCTTAAGATTTTTAGCAGCTCTGGTGTAGAAAGGCAAGCAAAATAAAAAATTGACGCCATCTAGTAAGAACAATCATCAGTTTCCAACTGGAAAGTTCAAATAGTTAAGTGTTAATTACATTTCAAGAGTCAGGGTAAGAAAAAGCGTTGGTTCATAATTAGTCTGGTCTCCGGTGTAATATCATTGAATTTTCTAAAAGTGAAGCTTTCGCTTAGGGGCTTATACGCAAATAGTTTAATTTCCTTGTAAATAAAATTGTGGTGGCTGCGAAACAAAGGGACCTTGTTGTTTCAAGACCGAGTTCAAGACAAAATATTGTCGTTACTATCAACAAAGGTAGTATTAATCCAATTCTTTATATCAATTGAGCCTGGAGAACAATTCGCTCCATGGTCTACAAGCTGAAATGAAAACTTTATGCCAGACTACGAATGACATGGTTATCCCCAGTATTACTAGGAGATAGGTATTGAAGTTCCTCATAACAAACCTTATAACTATATATGAGGAGTAGAAATCATGAAGATTATCAAGAAAATTAGGAGCAATGTTGAATGGTATTTTGTGTGCTCTATAGGCAAGACAAATGAGTATATATGAGATTCTATCAACCTAAACTTTTTATATGACATACTCAGGCTGTTGAATAAAAATAATATGACCGCCAAAAATCTAAGTATTCATCTGCCGTGCGGCTAAAAAAAGCACTATCCGGCTGTTGTAGATGGGAATTTTTTTGAATATAATTAATAATTATATAGGAAAAAAGGTCTATCTACAAAATCGAGATAGTATTTTTCTTTAGCCATACGACAGTTATTATCATGTTCTTATGCGCAGAGTATCTAATGCTGTTACCTTAGATAAATATTCCTTGATATAGATAGCAATGTATATAATTATAGAGAATAATGTTATGAAATAAAAAAAATGCACACCTTATCATTAAAAAAATTTATTAGAATAATAAAAACAATGAATCTTTAGAAAATAAGTAAAATATAAATGTGGGTATTCATAAAATTCAAGTTGAAACTTCCTCAAGTAAATTTTATAATATCTTTATTTTCTTTTAGAATTTTTTAGATCTAGATGTATGGAATGTATCCTGTATTTGTCAAGCTCCTCCTGAGTTTTTATAATTAAAAATCCGGCAAAATTTGTTCGCATGCCGACCTAACTCTCAAGTAGTTCAAGGTATATATAACATCCAATTGTGTTTATAAATATAAATATAGGTATATATACGATAAATTCAGACAATATACGAGATAGATAGCGCATGTATATATTTATATACAATATATTATATGTTTTGCGAAGGTAGGAAAGAATTTTAATTGCTCGAAAACGTAAAGGGGAAAAGAAAATAGGGAATACAAAAAGTCACGAACCTATCCAAGCACTTCTTTTGCTTTTATTATAAGTTAACGTCTTGGTAGCCAATAGGATTATATATCAAGTAGATCTTTATTCTTTTGTTTATGTGCAATATATTTATATGTGTGGGTGTAAATGTCGAGAAAATGGCGAATATATATATAGATTTATATATAAAGCACGCAAAGAACTTTTTATCTATAGTGCAAGGCTTTTCCGCTTGCTGTCTTTCTGAACTTACTGAATCTTACAGATCGTGGGATGCTAATTTCAACCTATTTTGTTTTTATAATCTTTTTTTTCCTTTATGATATGGCATATGCACTTCGTGCAATTACTTTATACAACTCTTAATAGCGTATTTGCCTTGTGGTATAGACTACTTTATATATACTTTTTTTTCATTTATACGTAAATTGCACCTGCTATAATTAGAATGCATTAAACGTTTTAAAGCAAGTAGCCTGATCTCAGCTGCTATTATTTTTGTTTCATGTAATGTTATAAAGTCAAAAGAATTAAGAGGTTTGATCTAATGTTATTTAAAAATTTAATATACATTTTTCACTACATTTACCATTAGCCAATGTTCACCTCCCCTCTTCCAGTTAAGTATTAAATAATAGGAATAAAATTATAGCGTATTTGATCAGTTCTAAGTTACCCTCATAAGTAATAATACCCTTAGTATATACTGAAGTTTTAACAAACGAATCAATTTATCGACATTTAATAATAAAATATTTGTAAATTTTAACTAATTGTTTAGGTTTCTAATCACTTGCATGCAATATGATATACAATAAAATTTAAATTCCCAATAAAGTCTGTTCTCCTAAATTATTTATCTAAGTTTCTTTTACTATGAAGCGTAAACTGGTATACAAAAATGAAAACATTCGCCACGTTAACCATTTGTACCTAACATTGTAAAGTTATTTAAAAAACAAAACTATTAGCACAAAAATTCAAACATTTTTATTCAATTCTAAGGTTTTTGATTTTGTAGAGATCTGAATAAAGGTTAAGGGCATTATTTATTTTAAGGATCAAACTGTCAGATTATAATAAAAATTTGTTTACTAAAAAAAAAAATTACCATAAATATAAATTAGTCTTTCTGAGACAGGAATTTTTTGACCTCTAGGTCTTAAACAGCCCGAGTTGTAGTTGTATAATAAAGTGAAAACCGAGTTGTAAAATAACTTGATATATGATTTTTTTTTAAATCTTACTATTTTTTTAAAAACCAGACTTTTAATAATTAAAACTTACTTTTTAATTTGTTTTATGTTCATGTTTTGACTAATTTTTAACAAAATATGAAGGTTTTTATTTAAATACTAAAAAATAATTGTCACTAATTGGAGATTCATCTAATCATTAATTGAGGTTTTTGGTAATTAATTGGTGAAATGCGAATTTTTTGTTTTAATTCCAAATAAAATTAAATATTTACAATATAATTGTGGTTTTTTTAGTTAAACTATCACTTAATTTGATAAAACAAAAAACACTTTTTGTTAAAAAAAAAACTTTTTTTTTTTTCAAGTTCTGACATTTTTTTCTTTTATCAATTTTTCATTAAATTGATTGACTGAGGGGCACTCTTATGTCAAAAACCTTGCTTTATAAGACCCTTTTTGATTTTTTTTCCACTGTGCAAACGTGACTTTTTTGTAGGTTCAACTTTGGAGCTATTTATAAATTAGCTAAAAAGATTTTTTTATTTTTTTACTTTCGTTAGTTAATATTTTAAAACAAAATTCAAATAGATATGTAATAAAGGAACTGAGAAATAAAATTTTTTAAAATACAAAAAAAAATGTTTTTCTAGACCTTAGTACACAAAATTTTTTTCAGAAAGTACGATAAGATTGCTGCAAAATACGGTATAAAAATTAAATGGTCTAAATGCTCTTTTTTGAGCCACAAGGTAGAATTTCTAGGGTACGTCGTGTAGGAAGGGTTAGAGGAAGGGCAAAGTTGCTTGTGTTACAAATTATTTGGAGCCTACCACGGAGAAGAAGTTACATAGGTTTTTAGGATTAACCTCGTACTTCAGAAAGTTTATTGAAGGATATGCAGGAATTGCCAAGCCGCTCAGTGACATGCTAAGAAAAAATTTTCAATTTTATTGGGGTCCTGAGCAACAAGAGGATTTTGAAGGCTTGTCACGGATTTTGGTAAGCAATGCAATTCTTCAGCTGTACAGAAGGGATTGCATCACGGAGCTGCATACATATGTATCCAAGCATGGATATGGAGCCATCTTGATACAGGTGAACCCAGAGGATGGTAAGCTACATCCGGTGTATTATTACAGCAAGAAAACGATAGATGTGGAGACGCGGTATTATAGCTATGAGTTGGAGCTTTTTGCCATAGTAAGAGCTTTGGTTAAATTCAGAGTCTACTTGCATAGTATAAATTTTACAGTTGTTACAGATTGCAACGCTGTCAAAAAAGCATTTAAAACTTTATCCAAGTGTCGCTAAGTGGATAATGAGCCTGGAAGGGTTCCGGTTCAAAATGGAGCACAGACCAGGAACAAGAATGAAGTACGCAGATTTCTTAAGTTGCCAGGCCAGTATATTGAGGATTCGTGATTGACTAATGTAAAGAATTGGCAGGGCACAAAATGCAGATCCTCGTTTTAGAACAATTTTCAAGGCACTCGAGCCAGGAGGCTTTGAGGAATTTGTTCTCCGAGGAGAAATTTTTTGCAAGTTTAAAGAAGGGCTTTCCGTATTAGTGTTGCCGACCGGGATGCAGGAAGAAATTATTTGAAGTATGCACGATACGGGGCAATTTAGCGCAAAGAAGACTGTTAAAATTGTAAAGACTTGACATGATTTTGGTCGAAAAAATTTTCATAAAAAAATGGCGCGGAAAATGATATATATATATAGCGATTTTTCTTAAAATATGCTTTCCCACTTTCCGGAATTGGCTGGAGCTTTTATAAAAAACTAATAGTAGAAATCAATTATCCAGGGATTTCTCTAGATACCCACAATTTCAGAATTTTTTTTCAAACTTTTGTTTATGATTTTTAAGCATTTTCCTGTAATACAATAACACTGATTGAGAGCCACCTAATGAGTTTTATTGGCCATAACTCGTGCTGTTTAAGACCTAGATGGCAAAAAATATCGTTTCCTATCTTCATGTTATAAATACATGGAAAAAATTTGGGGTCGGTCCAATGACTCAACCTGCCTATTATGGCTGTTTTGTCTCCAAAAGACTATATGTAAAATCTTAAATTTCACAAGGTCAACTTCTTTATACTTAAATGAATCAAAAAATTCTCGCTCTTTTCATTAAATTTCGCTTGCATCATTATGAAACGGTACTTTTAATTCAAAATTTTAAACTTCTAACTGCGTGTTTTTAATGAAAAATAACTTCTAATGCAAATCGAAGCCTCTAAACCTAAATTATTTTTAGCCCGTTCCCGCCCTCCCAAAAACATCAATTTTTGACCCCCTTTTTGAAAACGTCAAAATTTTACAAGTTCTTCAATAAATGACCATGCCCTTCAAACCTCTTCTGCGTTGGCGATCTTTTATTGGTACCAAGCTTCATATTCCAAGTTAATTAAAAAGCATAATTATTTTAATTAACATAATAAAGTAATTTAATGTACGCTATTGAGACCTCTTACTTAGTCGCGATTTAATAAATATTTAGACTATAAGTCATATTTATAAAGACTTTATTTATCCCTATACTAGGTAAGATACTTTTAATAAATATTTGTTCCTTAAGCAAGAAAATTGAAAGATATTACACCGGAAAGCATCAATAAGTTTCTAACAGACAGTGATTGGACAACTCTTCTTGTTCCTAACCCTGAAATCAAACTAGCACTTGCATGAACTCCAAAATTCAGAAAGCAGTTGATCACCTAGCTCCTCTGAAAACCCACACTCAAAGGAAAAAATAAGCCTCCTTTGATGATTAAGTAAATCCAACTGTTAATCAGTAAGCATAAGGCAACTAACGTCGTTATACTAGAACTAAAAATGATATTTTATTTGATGAACTCATCTCTCTATCGGATAAAATAGAACAACTCTTAGAATTTACTCGTAGCTCATTCTTATAAGAGTACATTGGCAGCGCCTTAAACAACAACCAGGATACATGGCGGGAATTAAGGCATTTAGTTCTTTTACCTACATCTATAAGCGACCTTCATGGTTTCTCTTTAAATGCCCTCCATGCTTAATTTGCAAGTGTTTCTACATCCCTCACTGAAAATCTCGATGGTGTTGAAAAGTTAATATTAATATCAAAAGCTCTAGGGGATGGGTTCAAGCAGATTTCAGCACACAGGCTACTGGGGATGATGACATTTCTTAGAAAATTATTGATAAATCGCTGCTGAGTTTAGGCTCTTTATTAGTTACGTTATTCAATACTTCCCTGAGGAGTGGAGTTTTCCGTACAGTGTGGATAAAATCTCTCTTGGTTGCGATTAAAAAAACATTTACTTCTACATTTACTTCTGACTTTCAACCAATCGCGCTTATATTTGTTTTATTTGAGAAACTAGAGAAACTAGCTCCTGACCAGATCACATCATTCCTAAAAAACAGAAACGTACTAGATCTTCTTCAAACGGGCTATAGACAATTTAGCAGCACTGAAACTGTATTTTTTATAAATACAATATCCGGTACCAACCTTGGCGTCCCTCAAGGATTAGTGTTTGGTCCATTGCTCTATTGCCTTTACATCAATGATCTCCAATCTCATCCCCCTATGGAAGTCTTTCACTTGCTCTGTCCTGATGACCTTCAGTTATACATACAAGCTCCTCCTGAAGACGTAAATGCAGCAATAACAAATCTTAAACTGATTGCTAATAAGGTATTAATTTTGGCTGATAGCGTTTCACAACGTCTGAATCATAAAAAAAAATAATCTGCTTTTCTTGAGCGCCTTAATGCGTTCAACCTTGAAATTGGCCTAGGTGAAGACGTAAAAACTCTGTTCTCTGACTATGTCAAAAGCTTAGGTGTAATCTTAGACAGTAAAATATCGTTTTATTTTCAAATAAATTCCATTGAATTAAAGTAAACAGGATTTTATATTCTCTGTAGTTTATGATACACTGAAGCACTGAGTACTTACGCATAAAGCTTGTACAGGTACTCATCATACAGCATCTGGATTACTGCAACACAGTCTATCTAGATGTGAGCTTGACACTGAAATCTACGCTACAACGCTTAAGTAATTCTGGGCTAAGATACATATTTGGTGCTATAAAGGATGCGCATATCACCCTGAACAGGAAAAAACTCATCTGGATTTGTATTGAATCGCGCAGTTTATATTTTACTGGCATACTTGTTTATAAAATTTTACGTTTACAAAAGCCTTCTCATTTAACAAATCTCTTTAATAAACGTATGTCTAAAGATAATGCCATCAGGAGTGCTATAATATAGAACTGTCTCTTCCCTGCAATTAAGCATTGTGGATCGTCATCCTTTGAGTAGCAGGGGGTGCTCTTCTGGAACTCTATACCTTCTAACATCAGATTCTTGCCCAGCTTAAATTCTTTCAAAGCTGCTTTCATAAACATCTGTTCATGTATATGTTACCGTTATTGTACCTCCAACCGATAAAGTTAGCTTTAACTGGTTAAAGTTAATTTTAGCGAAACGTTTTCGTTAAAGTCCACGAAGACGATTAAAATGAATAAAAATATAACATTAACGGGTTTATGTCAGTTAAAGTAAACTTTAACCAATCGTTCTTAGTTAAGGTCCATGAAAGAGGTTTCATATAGGTGTTCAAGTTTGTATTATATATTATATACGACTCTCGCTATAAGGCACTCGCTGGGCTTATGTTAGGCTACTCTTTTAAAAATGTATTTCTTAGGACCAGCAACCAATCCTAGTTATAAGGCACCCCTAGGGTTAGGTTAGGCTATGTTTTTGTAAAAAGGCATTGTCACAGTATGGTGCAGCATTTACTTACAAACTTGTACATGGGTTGGTCAGCCCCCCTTGCCCTAACTCTAGGGAACGCCTTACTAAGATAATGCCTTTAAAAAAAAATAGCCTAATATAACCCTAGGGGTGTGTTATAACAAGGATTGGTTACTGGTCCCAAGAAATACATTTTTAAAAGAGTAGCCTAACTTAAGCCCTTGGGGTGCCTTATAGCAAGAATCGTATATAATATGTAATACAAATTTTTTTTAGTATGCGAAACCGCTTTCACGGACTTTAACTGACAAGGATTGGTTAAAGTTAACTTTATCGTATATAAACCCGTGTATGTTGTATTTTTATTCATTTTAATCTTCTTCGTGGACTTTAACGAAAACGCTTCGCTAAAGTTAACCAGTTAAAGCTAACTTTATCGGAAAAGTGGACTTTAACGGTAACATATAGATACATAACTAGTCATTGTATATCACATACAAATGCTACATAGTACTTATTTATTATATTGTCTTAAATATTTATTTATAAATATGTTTATTATAATTTATTTTGTTATTATTAAATAAGCTGATTTTGGTAATTTTAAAGATTTAAATTTTATGGATCTTAAAATTAATTTTAAAGATTTATTTACAAATATGTTTATCATACCTTATTTTGTTATTTAATTTGATATACTTACTTTATAGTTTCTATATACGTAAAAAAACTGCTATAAGTTATGTATATGTATATAATTTTGTTACATTAACAAATATAAAAACTATATCTATTTTAAAAAATTGTTTAAATTTCGGCAAAGTTAATTAAAAAAAATTTGATCTAAATTATAAGCTTATTTTTTAAAAACTTGCAGAATATTTAATGAAAAGGTTTTTTAATAATAATAAAAGCAATTATTTTTAATTTAGAAAAAATTAACATAACAAAAAATTTATTCATAAATACATAAAATACAATTTTGTATTATTTACATGATTTTTGATTTTTCTAAACATACTTTCTTATTAATTAATAAATATTTTTACAAATAACATCTTTAAAAATTTCATAATATCATAACAGAACATAATTTAAAATAAGAAAATTATAGTATAATATTTACAGAAAGTAAGATAAAAACAATGTTAACTCCTAATTTTTGAAGCAAATAGTTGATTTGCGAAAAAATCAGTAAAATTTCAAAAAAAATCGTACATTTGCTTTTTTCATAAATTTTCATTTTTTTCATATAATTAAAAAAATATTGTAAATTGCCGATTTTTATCGAAAATTTACTTATTTTTTGCAGATATGCTAGTTTTTTTTTGTTAAGTTATAGAAATTATTTTTAACAGTTTTAAAATCAACAACTTTAAGAGCAAATTAATTAAATTATGTTTATTAAATTAAAGTATGTACACATTAGAATATATTTACTAGTTCAACTAACTCATAAATTAACATTTTGGGGCATAAAATTTCAAAAAAATGAAAAAACTATTAATAATCTTGGTGGAGGAGTGAAGGCTTCCTTGCGCCATTTTTAAGATATGAATTAACTAGTTAATGTAGTTATTAGCTGAATGATTAAAGGTATACTTTATTTTCATAATTCCAAAAAGCTTCTGTGACTGCGAGCTCTCCAGTTAATAATTTTAAGACTGTTTCGCTTGGAATTTACTTAAATTTTCTTTCATATGCTTGAAATTTTTTCAGCTATTTGTTTGAATACTATTGACAATTTAAGGATTTGAGAATAAAATTAAGCAAAATTTAGGCAGTGTTACTTGACAGATAATGTATATTTTATTTTATTTCGTTATTAATTTTAAATATTATTTTTAAAAAACTGTTAAAATTGATTCCTATAATATGGGCATCATTCACTGGTAATAACTATCGTTGCCCATCCGGGTCAATTTTCAGAACCTTAAAATCTAGATTTTTTTAAAACAGACCCAATTTTGCAGAAACATTCAATTCTGGATTCATTAAATTAGAATACATCAAAATTTAAAATGGGATAATTTCCTAAATCCTTGTATTTCATCGTAAATTTATGATTTTTACAAATAATAAATTCTGATATTTCATTAAATTTGAAACTAATTATTAGGGATTTTGACGTATTCGTTTTTCAAATCTTCTAGTTTTTAATTCTAAAAACAAAAAATTCCTACACTTGAATATTATTTTTGGTGAATATTTCGACCTAGAGAGCTAATTAAATAAATCTGTGATTTATTAAACTCGACATGATACGTGGATGCCTTCTGCAATCACTTTTTTTATTTTTAACGTATCAAGCAGTTTTAAATTTTTTCAAATTTTACATAATCAAGAATTTATTAATAATTTTTTAAAAATTCAATTTCATCGAAATTAATTTTTTAAAAACTTAGAAATGTTAGAAATAATATTTTAAGCCTAAAAAAGGCAGAAAAAAATTTCAAGAAAAAAATCCCTCCTGGTGGATTCGAAACCACGACCTTCAGATTGCTAGTCTGAAGAAATTGAAATTTAAAACTGCTTGATACGTTAAAAATAAAAAAAGTGATTGCAGAAGGCATCCACGTATCATGTCGAGTTTAATAAATCACAGATTTATTTAATTAGCTCTCTAGGTCGAAATATTCACCAAAAATAATATTCTTAAAAAATTATGAGCAATAAAGTCATTACAAAAAAAAAAAAAATTCCTACACTTGATTTTTGAGATTCGAAAAATTGCCCCGGGCGAATATGACCATTGAATGGCGCCCATATATTTGTGGTCACGAATTTTCAAAAATTATTATTAGTTTAGATTTCACTGGGTAATGATTAAGTTAATGGGCGCCATTCACTAGTAATAACCGTCGTTGTCAATGAGCGCCAGTCAAAACTCAGAACTGCTGTTTAGCAGAATCAGCACCTGTCAGAATTTCAAAATACAGAAAGAAGTTTTCAGTATAAAATTCACTTAATTATTTTTAAAACTAATATTAAATTATTCAATTTTTTCTTAACATTCATTAACCTTTAAAAAAATTGATAAGCTAAACAGCCGTTCTGAGCTTTGACTGGCACCCGTTGTCAATCCTTGTCTGCTTTCAGAACCTCAAAAATCAAGTACCAGAATATTTTATTTTGGAATTATAAAAACTAGAACGATTTAAGAATAGAGATATCAAAATTCTTAAAAACAAATGCAGATTATTAATTGTGAGCAAACAAAAATTTACTTTAAAATCTAGATTTTCTAAAATGAATTTTGGAATTTGTGCTATCCTGTACTTGCATTCTGATTTTACAAATCCGAAATTGAATTTTTCTGCAAAATTTATTTATGGGTCTGTTTTTATAAATATCTAGTTTTACAGGTTCTGAAAACTGACTTAGATGGACAACGACAGTTATGACCAGTGAATGGCGCCCAAGTTAATATTTGAACAATCTATAATCTTATAAACCTATTTTAAACCTATTTGCTTATAGTTGTGCAACCCCAGAATTTTTCTAAAAAAATCCTTACTATCGGTAACATTCCATGAACTTATTGATTTGCACAGTTTATGTTTGTCGATATTATGGATAAGATCTTCACATTGAAATATTTTTTAAGTATTTCTAATCCCAACAAATTTTTTACATAATTAATATTTATGTTGAATAAAATATTATTTATTTATTAGTAACCAATACTGGGCAAATCTATGTAAAAGAAAAAACTAAGAGTTGCTTTGGAAATCGAAAATTTACCAAAAAATGTAAATCTACGATTTTTTTAATAAATCTACGATCTTTTCATGATTAAAATCAAGTCTTAGTTTTTTACAGTTTATTTAACATCAAGAAGTGTTTATAAATTTTCAAATAATATTAAAAATTTGCAAAATACACAATACTTCAATCTATTTCTAAAATCTTAATTTTAGTGCATTTGACTTTTCCAGCAGCAAAAATTTGAAGTTTCAGAATACTATTTGTTCAAATTCAGTATGAAATTTGTTTTAAAATTTATTCAAAATGATAATCCCATCTGCTAGTTAGGACTAATTAATGAACCAGTTCTAGTTTAAACCTTGTAAATTTAAATAGATAACACAATGCATGTATAATAGAGGAAGCTCTTGAAACTTGAAATGGCCTTCCTTTTTCATTATTTTTTAGTGCATTAATATATTCATCATGAATAATTCTAATGAATGATAGTATTATTCGGTCTATATATTCGTATAGCTAAATATCTTACACTCATTAGTGCTTTCAGATTTTCCTCACAATTTTTTACCAAATTATTAAATATAAAATCTACGAATTTATTTCACTTGTACGAGATTCAAAAATATTTAAGCTCAATCTCATTATAAATATTTAAAAAAATATAGAACACAATCCCATCACATATTTTATGAAATGTCGAATAATTTAATGAGTTTTTGTTGATTTTTTTATATAATTGTTTTTGTAAAAATTAACGAACAAAATAATGTTAGCAATTACATTTAATAATATATATACAGCAAACCATGCTTCTACTGGACAAAAATCAAATATACCTTGAATTGCATAAATAGTCATCAGGAAGAACTGTACCTATTTACAAAAAAATTTTTTAAATTAATTAAATAAATCAAAATTTTCTTTTTATCAATTTATCGATTGGTATTTTGTAAAATTTTAAAATAAAATGTCTTGAAATTACTTAACAGTTAATTTGTGTTCTTATTTTTGAGAATACCACCTACGCAAAGCCCTTTCTACTTCAGATTAAAAGTCGATATTAAATCTGGTTATATTTAAAATTTATATAGTGTAGTTGGCAGTTATTCACGATTAATCATCAAAAATCCCCAAATTTTAAAGATGATCAGATTAATATAGACTTTTAATCTGATGTAGAAAAGACTTAACCTTTTTTACCCTTACAAAGTGACAAATTAATTTGCTCTTTTTATTCTTACTTTGAGATCTCAAGACACAATCTCGTGATTTTTTTTCATACCAAATAATTGTGTAAAACAAATATGAAATTTAAATTGAATTTTTGAATTATACTTTTAAATCATTTATGAAAAAAAAAAATTAAGTTGTATTTGAATGTCATTTTAAAAAACGTTGATTAACCAAATTAAAAATTTAATTGAATTTTACATAAAATTTTAATTGAATTTTACATAAAATTTTAATTCTAAAAATAGGCTAAAAAAATGAAAAATTTACCAATTGAACTGTAGTGATGTATGGTTTAATTATTTTACTAATCTTACTTAAACTTGATTTCGTACTAATGTAGTAATAAGAATACATAATCACATGTACAAAACTATTTAATGCAGTAATAACTGATGCTCGTGGTCCTGGATAATATTTTAAGCCAAAATAACCAACATAAACAATTGAGGAATGATGAAATACATGAAGAAATGATACTTGATTATTTTTTTTACGAAATACAAACATTACAGTTTCAAGCAAATCTATAAATTTCAAGATTATTGTCCAATATAAAGTTTCAGCTAACTGGAAATAAAATGTCAATAAAATTAAAAAAAGAATACAGATACCCAGACACTTATCCAGAAATTTTTTTTGAAGTGGCCCCCGTCTGGACATGTACCTGGATATAAATTATTTTGGCAATTATTTTGAAAAGTTGCTTAGATTATAGATTACTCTTGGAATTACTAGGTGAAAATTAAATACATTTATGAAAAAATAAATTTCCCAGAAATATAATTAGTTTAATAACTCTTATCCTAGAAAAAAGCATTAAAAAAAGAACAAAAAGACGGAATTTTAATCAGATGGAATGACGGAGTCCTTAACCAGACTGGTGGGTTATTAGATGCAAGTCAAAAGATGGAGTTCACGACCAGAACTAAATTGCTTTGAACCTGTCCTGAAGTAATGTGAAAATGATCCCGGGATAGGCTCGCATAGGTGGGAAGTGAGTGGAGTTTTAGTGGATAAAGGCAAGTTAAGACGAGTTCCACATAACTGTCAGTCCAGATGCTGAACAGTATGCGTAACGCATTTCTCCGCTTCCTACGCAAAAAAAAAAATCCTTGAAAAAAAGTTGGCCACATGGCCTATTCATGGCCCAGTAAAGGAATTATGGGGTCATGCAAGTTATTTCTCTCATGGATCGGTATTGCCACCGAGAACATGAAAATAAAATTATTTCTTATGGGAAAATTCGCTTTATAAGAGAACCCATACATTTAGTGGTGACACCTAGAAGTGATTAAATGAACTATAATTTTGGGAATTTTACTTTTCTGGTAGTCGTCTATTTCAATATGTAACAACTTTTTAAAATAATTGCCGGGCTAATAAATATAAAAATATTTGGGTACCCCTAAGTATTGTTCTTCTGTAACTACATCCTCGCCATAACAAATTGGTCCAAAATCAGTAAACATACCATTTTTTAAGAAGCCATAAATTATGTAAGAATTAAATATAACTTGAAGTATATTATAAAATGATAAAAATGTTTTTAATTTATATGGTTCTCTTTTTTCCATATACTTTGGACCCCACCAGAGTATTATGTAAAAATATATTGCTGTGACGGCGTGTAATTCCCATGGATTTTTTGCTGGAAACCAATTCGATGTTCGATGATCTAAAATTTATATTTAATATTATTCAATGTTTTATTTATAGAACTTTAATAAGAAATTAAAATTTTCACCAGGCACTGCTCTTGAAAAATCATCTAATAGTTTAGAAAAATAGGAAAAGAGCATTTTCACTGTTTATTTTTTTAATCACCACTATAATTAATAATTTAAAATCTTTGATCTACAGTTTTATTAAAAAAATAAATTTTACGAAAAATTAAATTTAAACTTTAATATCACTTTGATTTATGAACTAGACTATACTAAAACTTCATGATAACTAAAAAAAATATTAAAAAAAAATATTTTAACTTATTTTTTCTTTTCTTATGAATGCATATTTATGTGAATTTGAATTAATTAATACATTAACATATAAAAAAAAAACTATTTTAAAATTTATAAATTCAAGTATGTGAAAATTAAAATCAAATATTTTTAGTTTTACATTTATATACAAAATTTTTGATTAATGATTTAGTGAAAATTGTATATATTATAATTATGAAAATTTTTCATTTTGACTTAAATTATTGTATGCAAATTGTAAAAAAATTTATGCTATTTGTATTTAAGTACTTTTAAATAATCATTTTTTTTTTATTTTGTTTATTAAAATTGATCAACATATTTATTGCTGGGGAAAAAATTTTTTTAATTAATAATATACAGCCATAGGGAAATAAAAGCAGATTCATAAAATAATGTTTTACAAATTTCTTCGAAAGCTTTGCCATGAATTAAGAAAGAGTTAATAATAATTTATGTAATTGTTAATTGTAAAATTCAAAACTTTAAAAAAATATCACTATACAAGAGGTTTTAGATTAATCTGCGATTTCATTTAGAACTTGAAGAATGTATTTTGCATATTGTTAAAAATTTAAATTCAAGTAACTTTGATATACACAAGAAACAGAAGTATAATGTAAGCCAAATGTTTCTAGAAATCATTATCTTGAGGTGACGCAATGGCCTGCGTTTAAATATTTTTAGGCTTGTGTTTATCAAAAATTATAATTGGTTAACCCACAAGCATATAGCTATATTGACTTCAATAATTTTTACTATAATGCCATTTCCTAGATGTCCATTATTCTAAGCTGGAATCCCTAAAGTAAAAATGTTTCCTCTTTCCACTAACGACATAAAACTAACTTTATTCAAGTGACCTGGATAAAACCCGATTCGTATATAATTTAGTACAATATAGTAAAAAATGAACAACTGTTAACTGTACTCCTATTTATTTTACAATAAAATATAATTTAATGAATTTTATAAAATTTTTAAATAAAATTTATATGATAACCTATAGTATAAATTATTTGTTTTTATTTGACAAAATCAAGCAATGCATTCTGGTATACAACCTGCACTTTATCGAGCAATTTTTGGCAATGATGCAAGATTTGGCCTTGCTTTAACATCAATTCCAGAATCTCTTTATCGGGAAATCAGCTCAGAAGAAGAATTGGAAATGATTTTGAAAATTTTCAATAAACGGCATCAAATTGATAATGAAGAATCTAATGAAACTATTGAAATTCAAAATGAAATTGCATGTGAAAATTTACAAATTCAAAATGAGCAAGATCCATTTCAGATTCAAAATGAAAATTTATGTAAAACTCCGCCAATTCAAAATGAGCAAGATTTCTTTCAGACTCAGACTCAAAATGAAGAAATTTATCACCAACAAGAAACAGTACCTATTCAAATACAATCTGAGCAACTTTGCTTGGAGCAAGCTCAATTTTAGCAAAATGAGCTTCAAACTCTTCAACTTGTGACAGTTGAAACTAAAATAAATTGCAAAAACTGAATTAATGAAATTTTCTGCGAAATATGCTTTAAAGAATTAAACATTAGTGGCAACAGAAAAAAAGCTAAGCTGAATTTAGAAAATCAAGCATCAAAAATGCTCAAAATGTCAAATTCTAAGTTCCCCAATTGCATCGTTAGAGATGCAGTCAGAGTTGAAATTCCTGATGTAGATAGAGGATGTGGAGACATTAGGAATATTTTAACGTTGATGATAGAAAAAAATGAAAATTAGGTAAGTATCGCAGGACAATCGAAGAAAAGTTTTTGCCAAATCAATTTACACCCACAAATACAATACACATAGATATTTCAAAAATATTTTTTAAAAATAGTTACTAGATGTTTGTTCATTTTTACTATAATGTATTAAATTGTATACGAATCGGACTTTATTAAGTGATACCGGTCAATGTTGAACAAAAAAATAAAAATTATCGCGAATCGGACTATATCCAATACAGTTTGGATAAAGCTACCTTTAATCAGATAGTTCTAGCTTTATTCAGAGATCGGACTCTACATGTAACATATACATTATGCATACATACATACTTTTTTTTTAAATTAGTCGTTTAGCTTCTTCGAGTTTTAAAACGTGCTTCTACGCAAAAAAATCAAAATTTCACCTATCACAATGGTCACAAAAAAATACTATGGATTTAAAGACAAAAATCACTTGAAACTTGTTTGATTTAATTTTGCGCTTGTCCATATACATTTTTTTTCAAAATTTATTTAATTTCTAGAATATTTGAGGTTTACTCTAGCATCTATCATAATTTTTCGACAAAATTAAAAAAGTCTAAAAAAAAAAAGAGAAGAAAAACTTAATATCACAAGACACCTCATTATAATCTAACAATATAATCTTTTATGTGCCATAAAATTAAAATTATTCGCATCGGGAACATTATCATTAGTAAGATAGCATGACAAATTTAAATTTTAAGATTTTTAAATAGTCTTCTCCGTAAGTAAGATTATTTTATATTTTAGGACTAAAATTGCATCATTCTAAAAAAATTATTAAAAAAAACATGTAAATAAAAAGTATATATGAGTATAAAAAAGAAACAAAAAATCTTGTTCTATCAATCAACTGAAAAACACAATAAAACTGACTACAGGGTTTTGTTTCTTTCCACTGTGGAATTAACTCATACTTCCTGGGAAGAAATTTTAGCCATCGAGTCTATTTGCCTGTATTGAGTTGTTGTGCAATGAAAATTACCTTCATTTAGTAGTTAACTATTTTTAACTTTTTTACATGAGTAATTTTTGCAAGGTTATTGTACACTGTAAAAAGTAACTTTCTTAGATTTACAAAAAAAATGGAATTTTTTCGAAAAATTAGCGAATTTTCAAAAAATTTTGTAAATATTCGATAAAAATCGTAAATTTACTAAATTTAGTATATTATCGAAAAATTCGAGTATTCTCGATTTTTTTTTGCGATTTTACGAAAAAAGTTGTAAATTCATAACTATTTTTCGGAAATTTGCAACTATTTTTTGTAAATTTTCAAAAAAAAATTGTAAATTATCAATTTGTCTTGCGAATTCACAAAAAAAATCGAGAATACTCGAATTTTTTTTTAATATACTAAATTTAGTAAATATACGATTTTTTTCGAATATTTACAAATTTTTTCAAAAATTTACTAATTTTTCGAAAATGTTCTAATTTTTTTATTAATATAAAGAAGTTACTTTTTACAGTGTAATTTTTGGTAAAAATAAAAGCGTTATATATTTTATTCTTCAATTAACATTCGGTAATCTCAATTTTCATAACAGGTTTATATTAATTTTAGACCTAAATAATAAAAATATAATGGAAGAGTAAAATTACACCAGCTTATTAAATAAAAAAGAAAAAATTTATTAACTCTCTCATTCTCTTCAACATATAAAAATTCTTTAAATTACAAATCCAAATGTACATTATTACTTTTTCTCTCATATTATAAAATATGAGCTCCTTGTAATTAGGAAACATAAGCAAAGTAGAATGTCTAAAAATCATAAGTAACTTGACATAACAAGTAGACTTATTACAAGAGAAAATGGAAACAGGCGCCTCTATCTTTTTAACATTTTCTTTTTTTTCTTCAAAATCCTTCTTTATATAGAAACTTGCAGAAGTTGAAATCCGTCAAGATGCCTATTTATTATAAAAATAAAAAAAAAGTTGTAAGAGAAAAAACAAGGAAGTCAGGGTGAAGGTTGAGGAGACATACATTGTGAATCTATACTGACACCTCATAAAGAGAAAGGTTATGTTGGCATAAGATAATATATAAAAAATATGTATAAATACATTTATTGTGCACCTGTTTTATACTTATATGTATATGTCATGTATATCTTTGCAAACGGCGTATGGTCCTTTCTTTTGATGTATAAAAAAAAAAAAATTAAAAAAGGATTTTAATATAATAAGTAAATGCATAAAATGAGAATTACCAAAGTATAATCTTCTTTTGCATATTGCACGTACTTATGTAGCCCGGGGGTAGCCATTGCATTTATTTTATGAAAAAATAACATTTGCGTATGTACTACTACTTGAGATCTTTACTTTTTCAAACTTTTCAATTTATTTTTTCTTTAAAAACTTTATAAACGTTTGCATAAATTTTGCGCACCTTACTATAATATAACCGTTGGCAGTTGTTACTCACTGCTGATGGTGTGACCTATTTTTCTTGTCTTGATCAGCTTGTGGGTGTGAAGAAAAATTTATTGTTAAATAAGATAATATACTTAAAAAAAATTTTTTTTTTACACATTTTTATTATTATTTTAAGAGCATATGGTCAATTTTGTTTAAATGTGCGAATTTCATAATCAAAATTTGTCAGAACAGTAACGGTGAATTTAGGTTGAAAAATACATGATTTATGATATCTATAATATGTAACTTCCTGAATGTAAGAATTTACATTCAATAACAGATTCAAAATCAAAGTTTTATTGAAAATCAAAGGTTTGAATAAAAACAAGAACAGTCAGAAATTTCTGTCCTAAAATTAAATCTCACTTAAAGCAGATTTCTATTACCCCTCTTTAATATTGCCATAACTAAATTTTACCTGGAGTAGAAATTCTGCAAACATTTAAACATTTTTGCTTATTGAAATTACTGACAGTTGTTTATTTAATTTAGATTTGTTTCGGCTAATGTCAAAGAAATAAATAAAAAAAGTAATAACATTAGTTTTTAAATTTAATTCAGGTTAATGAAATCTGCAACAAAGCTAAACCTTCTTATTTGATATAAAAGCCATTTTTGGATAAGTATAATAATTTAGCTCCCGCAACTAATCCAACCTAAGTAGTAGCATAAAAAATTATCAAAAAACTCACGGAAACCCGTTAGAATTAGACCTAGGCCACGAAATACCCCCAAAAGCCAAACCCAAAAAAATACAGTTTCTTAGGCTTATTAATTTAATATCTCCGACCTATGAACAAATAAAACTCTGCACATTGGCTAGAAAACTTAACCTATCATCACTATTCAAAAAAAAATTTTTTTTACCTTTACAACCTCTCGAAATACAATTTTGAATTTTTTGAAAATTGGTTTTTTGGGAATAAAAAAAAATAACATCTTTAAATTTTTTGTGTAGTACCTACTGTTGGGGTGAGAAAAATTATTCTTTAATTTTTTGGAAAATCTTCTGGTGGGAAAACCACTTTTTAATACCTGAATGTCCAAAATGTATAAGGGCATTGTTATTAAACTGATTTTATAAGTTATTAAGTTATTAAACTATTTAGAAGCATAGTTTTTAAATACTTTGAAAAAGAAATTAGGTTGATTCCGTCTTTTAAAAAAGCATTACATGACATTTTACAAGTCTTTAAATAAATTTAAAAGTTGTATTATGTTCACATGAAGTTTTTCCAAATAAGTTTCCTTATAAATATAAAAAAATTAATATAAACGATTAAACGAATCATATAAAATGTTAAAATATCGTTTTTATTTTTGTTCATATAATTTTGCTTGCTTTTTAATTATAATATTACGTAAAGTTAAACTTAATGATTAATTAACTGTAAATAATTTATTGCTTATTGTGACAAGTAATTATTTATTTATAAAGATAAATTATTTGACAACTTACTTACAAAAGTGTATTGTGTATGTCACATTAAATTAAATTAGTAAAAATCGATGACAAAATTAAACAGATAACTGATGTTTGTTTTTGTTTTATCTCATCATTTCACAGCTCATTTCCCATTTAATAGTAAAGGAATTATTTACAGGTTTTACAGAGAATTCTCAAAAATTAGTCAAATTTTTTCGGCTAGCAAATTTATTATCCTAGTAAGAAAATATTTTAAACGAACCGCTATGGGGGGTTATTTTATCCCTTTGGAGGGATAACAATCTTTTTTTAATACCATTGCAGGAATCTTTTAATTTTTTGATTCTAAGATGAAAAATTAATATTTACCTTTTAGTCTAATAATCAACAAATTAATCGAGTCCTTTTATAAAAATTTGTTAAACCCCCTTCTTCCAACTTAAAGAGAAAAACTATCCCCAAAAGCGGAGCGTCCAAAAAGTTTTATACGCAGAATTTTTAGCTAGGATAATTCTAAAATCACTGCCAAAAAATCATTTTAATTTAAAAATTTTTTTGTGTCATATCATAAGCTTAAAATATTTATTTTTCAGTTTGCTCTTCTTTTTTACCTATTTCCCCTTTATTTTAAAAACATCATGTTAAAATAAATCCCGTATAAAAATTTTATCAATTTCGATATTCATGTGAACAACAAGTATAATTTTTAAATAAAAAATCGTGTATCCTCCAGAGATATAAAACAATAAATGCAGATAATATGATGATCACGATTTAAAATATGACAAATATTTAGTATACCAAACATAAACTATATATAGAAATTTTATTTATTAGCATACGAGAATTTTTCTACCTGCGAAATTCCTTAAGATTTTTTTGATTCCAAATTAAAGTTCACTGACAAAATGCCTTAGAATATATAAATTTAAAATATAGCCCAAAAAGCATGTTATATAAAAATGTAGGCAAAAGAAAAAGGAATAAAAATAATAGAGGCCCTTTAAATTGATCCTAGGGGTATATATATATTTTTCTTCTTCGCTGGTCCTGATTTATAAACATATAATGTGACGTGGGAGTGGTTAGCTACCACATAATGATAGGCTAACGTTAATTACGTTTGCGTTTGTTATATATACACTGGTGATATTTACCCTCGAGCGTGCGAACCAATTCGCGGCAATGAATCATCTAAGAGAAGCTATCTTTTTATTTTTTAATATTCTCTCCCTCGTATTTTTATGATATGTTGCATGTGTAAAAATATATAAAGTTGTTGCATATTTATTTCACTTTTACATATATACAAGACTGTCGCCAGACGAATAAATTCGATAAGCAGTTAATCATCTTTTCTTTTTTTTTTTTTTGGTAGAATAAAAAATTTTTCTCTTGTTATAATGTTTTTTATATTTATTTCTTAAACTTGTTAGTTAATAAATAAATTTTTTTTTCTGTATAAATGTCTTTCTCTTTCTGTTTATTTTATTATTTTTTTTTATCACCTTTTCTTCATATTATTCTTTTTCTTTCATATTTATTTATATATATGCAACTATGTGTAACATGTTGGTTTCTTTTTCAATATGCTAATCGTAATAATATTAGCATAATACTGTGATTTTTCAAGGTTCATTTAAAAAATGAAAATAAATAATTTATAATGTTAATATTATTATTGTTATATCAACCCTTTTTATTATACATAATTTGCAATATTACAAATTTTTTTTTATTGGACTTATTTTATTGTATTCTTTTTGAAATTAATAAGAGATTTTATCTTAAAAAAAATTGGTTCCATTTCTAGTTTTATATGTATATAAAAAGCGAAATTCATTAAATGGTCCTAGGTTGCCAGATTCATCTTCTAATCATCAAGAAAATATTAGATAATCCTTAACTTTTTAAGTCTAAATTTGTATTATGCCCTTGGAAAAAAATTAGACCCAAAAAAATGTGAATTTTATTTATACTTGCATTAACTATGTCAATTCTCAAAATTTTATCAAATAATATTTCGACTTCTCTCAAGTGAGTATGTCACAATCTAGTAATAAAAAATAAATAATATATAATTATCTATAATATATTTTTAAAGGTTAACCACTTTTATAGCTGAGTGATTAAATTGAAATTAGAAGTCTTAGTCGTTGATTGTGTGTAAAAATGTCATTAGTGTGATTAGAAGGTCCGCCTTGTACAGGCGTACAAAAATGATTCAAAAGTACCAAATATGTACCTAATTTAATTTTTACTAATTCTATTAACTCAAATTTATTTGCCAATTCAAATATTTCATATTTTTTATTTTTTTAATTACCATTTTTTTAAATTTTATTATTAATAACACAGTACTAAAAGTTTCTATTCATTTGCCCTATATCAATGTAAAAATCTTTGGTCTCGAAAAATTCAATAAAAATTTATAACTGGTTTGTGTTTTTACACAACCAACGATCATGGAACATGTTCACTTATAACAGTTTTAACCTATACTCCCTAATTATTATAAGCCCTAAAACCGAAATTACAATAAATCCCGAAATATAAATTATCCATAAACCTAAGGTATTCTAAGTTCTTGTTCTTATTAGAGCCTGATCAGGCCCTGACTCCCACTTTAAATTATTCTGAGTACCTAGATCGAAAATATTCAAAGTCAATTTCACCCCCCCCCCCTAAAAACGTCACTTTCCCCCCCTACCGAGACGAACTTTTTCAAATACCCCATCCAATGAACATGTTCCATGTTAAAATTTTATTTCAACATATGTAATATATAATTCAAAATCTTAAAATGCAAATTATTCTAAGTCCCTAGATCGAAATTATTCTGAGTACGGTTTCACCCCGTCCTTCGGTTTACGGGCCTTATGGCGTACCCCTCCCTATAAACATGTTTAACGTTAAAATGAAAAGATTGTTCCTTGTTTAAAATCAATTATTATTTTGGTGCAACAATAAATATAATATACAGTTGTGCAATGTTAGCTTGGCAGCTTCAGTAGATCTTTTTAAAATAAATTTAAATTAATTTTTTAGCAAATGATATATTTGAAAATTAAGAATTTTAACATCAAAAATTAAAATAAATAAAATAATTTATGTATTAATTTATTCAAAGTCCTATCGAGATCCTCGAGGATCTAGAGCAGGTAGTACGCAAGGTAGTACGTAGCAGTTGCATATTGGTATACCATTTAAAATTAGATTAAGAGCAGGAACATTCTGGCAGATATAACCTTGAAATCTTATACCAGTCGTATCTACCTATTAATTTTAAATTAAAAATTAATAATCATTAAGACTTTTATGTTTTCAAAGTGATTTTAATTAAAAAAATTTATCAAAATGAAAATACAATTTTAAAATTCTAAACTTTTTAGCCAATCATATAGTTATAATAAATCGAGAAAGTAAATTGATAGTACCGTAAAAAAACTACCCTTCATTTTAATGTTAAAATATAGTAGATTCCTCTATCGCGATGTTGAATGGTATGTTTTTTGAGTATAGTAAAAAGAAAGCATTGTGCTGAAGTTCTAATTCTTGTCTTTTTGATAAAAAAGTTAATTTATAAACTAGAACTTTTTAAAAATAAATAAATTTTTTCAAAACGTTTACTACAAATCACAGGTAAATCACTGATAAAATTTTTGGGTACATTTAACATTGCTGGCGCCTTAACTATATGATTGACTATAAAAAAATAATATTTTCAAAATTGTAAACTATTAGATGAAAACTGTTGTTATATAACAATTAGATTTTAAACTGGTAAAAGTAATTTTTTAAAATAATGTTCAGGCTAATATAGATATCAAAAATATCAAGATTTATTATCAAAATAATGATAATTTATTTTTTAAGTTAATAAATCTAATTTTTATCATACATATTACTTACTTGGCCGTAAATATTGTTCTCTTTGAATATGATGTTTAAAAAAATAAAAAATAAGATAGATTTTTTAAAAAACATATTCCAAATTTTAAATTATTCAGCAGTAAACTGAATATATATTTTTATTGGGACAGTTTGCCACTATTTCTTACAGAATAATAATAAGACTGGCGTTAAAATAAATAAATCGTAAATTTTTTTAATAATTATTCCATATACATTTATTGCTTAAACATAAGCAATAAAAAAGATAATTATTTTTTATTGTTTAAATGTAGGTTTTTCTATGTCATTAATAGGTATTCGTTCATTTTGCAACAAAACTAAATAAAAAAATTTTATTGCCAAATTAAATTTTTATTTAAATATTTTCTATTTTATTATGTTTATCTCTTTTTCAAGGTTAAATTTCTACAAATACCTTCTAGTTGATCTTATTTTTTTTGGTATTAGTTTCACGTGTCAACACCCTTAAACCACAGTTTTTCATTCTTGATTCTCTCCTTACTATAGGCAATAAACTAAATGCCTATTTTTGGCCTAGAAGGACCAATTTTTAAATTGATTCAAAAATTAAAATTTTCGATTAAAATAGGTTTTATAAATCTCAAAAATTTTGTGCAACCTCTAAATTTCCAAAAAATTTCCCATAGCTGAAATTTAATTATTATTAAATTATTTTATAACATGAAAGCTAATTGAACAATTTGTCTTGTAATATTTATTGAGCAGCTTGTGTTTTAATGCAATGCATTTCTGCCCCTGTCGAAAGATCAGCCGCCACACATCAGAAGACTTTTTTTTAAACATAGAAAAGAGAGTGAAATTATGAATTAACCACGAAAACTTCATGGGTCTTAAAATCTCTGATATGCATATCCTCGATGATCCGTAAGCTAATGACCTAGTTATTTTTTCGTTTTTATTTTTATACTCCTAAAAGTCTACGTAGAAAAATTTATGCACATATCACAAAGAAAATTTCCTTGTACTTTGTTTTCCTAAAGATGCTTTTTAAGGTGTGACATAAGTACAAGGCTACATGCCTACGTATACTGTAGTCTACGCATCTACTCTGCTTTTTCTCCAACAGTAAAAACCCTTTCATACTTCCAATTGTATCCTTTGTATACTGACATGAAGAAAACCCTTAACCGACGTGAGTTACGAGTCAAAGTATCATACTAAAATACAAACGTCTACATAAACATAACTCAAAATCTCAGTTAAGGATTTTCATTTAACCTACGGCAGTGTGTGCCTTGTTATTGTGCATCAATCCTTGATACTACCCTTTATTAACATGAATCATGTTCATAGAGAGGGGTAACCGAAAAAGTTCGTGGAGGCGGGTCGAATGGACTTAGTATATTTTCGATCTAGGGACTTAGAATAGTTTTAAGTGGGAGTCAGTCAGGGTCTTGTTCATGAAACATGTTCATAGAGAGGGGTAACCGAAAAAGTTCGTGGGGGAGGGTCGAATGGACTTAGTATATTTTCGATCTAGGGACTTAGAATAGTTTTAAGTGGGAGTCAGTCAGGCTTTGACAAGAACAAGAACTTAGAATAATTTGAAAGGGAGTCAAAGCAAGATCAGATTCTGATAAGAACAAGAATTTAGAATACTTTAGGTTTATTGACTTGCTGTTTTCTTTTATAATTTGTGCTAGGAACCTGTCTCTGTTGTTTTATATAGGTCACAGCTAAGCACATGCTCGATTGTTGCTATGTTGTAGTTACAGCTGCACATTGGACTGTCTGCTAATTTTATTTTATGTAAAAAGACCTTGTTGTTTGTGTATCCGGATATTAGTCTTAGATACCTAACTGCTTCTTTCCTGCTCCAGTTTTGTATTTCAGCAAGTTCGTTATTTAGGCCTTCACCAGAAAGTTTGTGTTGTTTGCTTACCTTTTATAGCCCTGTGTGTCGCTCCATGCTTCCAATTGCAAATGCTACTCCTGAAGGAACGTACTCTGTGCTTCTTTTATAGGTATTGAATAGTCAATGAATAGATTTTCCAATTTTTTTGACAGGTGGGCCTTTTTTGCAGCTATTTCAGCTTTTTCATTTTCTATTATTCCTTTATGTGCTGAAACGTATGTTATTTTGATGAGATAACCATATTTCTGTAGTAGCTGCAATTTATGTTTTGTATCCAAAATTATTGTATTTTTATTGGCGTTGATTGCCTTTTCGCTTAGTTTGTTTATATTTTTTTGAGAGTCTGTAAATATAATTGTTCTCTTGATTTGTTTTTCCCTTATATACCCAGTTGCTTTAAGGATGGAAAAAACTTCAGTGTCAGTTGAGCATGTATTTTATGGTAGTTTGTAAATGAACTCTTGATTTGTGGATGGTACGTAAATGGCTTCTCCTACTTGGATGGTGTTGGTTGATTTTATGATGCTGCTGGATCTATCTGTGTATGTTTGTGCGTGATCTTGGTATATGTTGTAGTTAATGCTTTTCGAATTCTTGTTTTTGTAATGTGTTTATTTCTAGCATGTATACATCTGTATTTGGAATGAACAATTGACTTTCTAAAGTGTAATTATAAAATGTTGGAATCTCATATCTCGGTAAGTTGTATTTATTTAGTATTTTTCCACTCTCATTATATAATCTTAAAATTTTGCTTTTTTGCCATATTTTGCCTTATTTAGTAGTTGTTCTAGATATTTAAGTTTGATCGATAGCATATGTTTTAGTTATTTAACTAATTTTATGAAATATTTGTTGATGTTCATTTTTTTCTTGCTGATAGAGTTGGTAAGTTAGTTAATTTATGTAGTGAAAACCTGTAGGCGTTCCTCGTTAGTCAAAATAAATAATATTATTGCAAATAATCTTATAGATTAGTTTTGTATAACGTCAAGTATTTTCAACAGTGTTGGTGTAGCTTCAATGTAGCATATTTGCCCCCATTCAAGGATTGCTCGTTTGAGACCTTTGTATATCCTTATTAAGTTAAAGCGGTTTGCTCTCCAGATTAGGTTAATAATAGCTTTGATAAAGTACAGTGCCCTATTAGCCTAATCTATAATGTGACCAATGGGTTTCTTCCAGGTCCGTTTATTGTCAAAAATAACTCCAAGAAATTTAGTGCTTAGAACTTGTTTTAATGACTGGTTCTTGATGACTATCTCATAGTCTTCTATGTTGGCTCTTGTTTTAGAAAACATCATAAATTTGGTCTTGCACACAGCTATGTACAACCCTATACAAAGTAACCAATCAATTAGGTTTGATGCGCCTTGTCTGAGACCATCCATGACGTCTTCTGGTTTTTTGCTTTTGTAGGTGATCGCACAATCGTTCGTGAATTGAAGGTTATTGCAATTTCTTATATTAAAGTTAGTTTTCCTGATGTAAATATTGAATAGAATTGGTACAATGACGCTGCCTTGAGGTACACCTTTGGTAATGAAAACATTTTTAATTAACTTTCAGATTAAATATATTTTACCATGACTTTCACTCGTTAAAAAGTAAATAAATTTGGCCATTTTTTGGGATATTTTGATTTATTCTAGCTTTTTTTATAAAACGTTTGGTACTAAATAATCAAAAGCACCTTTGATGTCAACAAAGATTACTCCAAATATCATGTATCTGGCTACTTTTGTTGAGATATCAGTGTTGAAAATTGCTACGCTGTCTTGACACGATCTTAAATTTCTGAACGCAAACTGGGAGTTTGGTAATATCATTTTGTTTTCAATAAACCAGTCGAGTCTAGATTTTAATAAGCGTTCAAATAGCTTCAGAAAAGTTTGTGCTAGTGGTATTGATCTCAATGCAATGCTGTTAGGTTTGGGTATATGTTTGCCATGCACTTGGGTATATGTTATTAAAAATTTGTACTATAAGCTTGTTAACTTTGTATGGTAGTAGTTGTATTAAATTATAAGCTACATTGAAATGTTCTGTATGAGAGACATTCTAGAATCATCCTTAAGGTTGTTCACTAGGGGCCGCAAGATAGTAGCGCCAATTGAAATTATATGATAAATTAAAATAAACATGTGTATTTATTTTGCGTTTTTGGCACCGCTGACTTGCGGTTCTAATTTGCCGTACCGCAAGAGTTTACCAGATAGTTTTATAATGTGTCTGATACTTTTAAGCATTAAAAAATATATGTAACAAAGCGCAGTCTTTACTGGGCACTTTACCGCGGGCCTTCAGCCTTGCCGTGCTTCTTGACATCATTTCCACGGGCTTTGCTGCGCTTTTCTGTTGCTCCTTGATACTGGCGAGCCTGGCCGAGGGTAGTGTTTGGCTTGGCTTGGCTTTGCCTTCACTAATAGCAGAGTTTAGGTTTACAGAGATAGCTCTCCCAATGTTAAATAATAAGTCGATTTTATTCTACATCGCTCTCTATTTTATTTACTATCTCTAGTTTCTTTGTTTGTCACGTTATTTTTTACATAAGTCTCTCCTTGTCTTATTCTCCACCAGGTTCCCTACCATATAATATTTTAAACTTTCTATAATTTTCTATAGAGATTAACCACGTAATAGCTAAGGCTAATAGATAGATAGAAATTAGCTGGATGCACTGTATCGGGAGAACGGGTAAGCCACGAAAGAGCCCAAATGGGCCTCAGAGGACCTTTACCTAGGTGTTTAAATATGAAATACTATGAGTATAAAAATGTGTAAGAAAAAGGCGATTTGTCAGGGGACAGAAAGTATAAGTATTATCATCTATTCAGATATAGAAGGGTTGTTTTCAAAGTTCTAGAATAATATTTGGCGCAGATTTCTACAAAGCTTGTGAAAGCAAGACTTCTCAAACAATGTAAACAGCCAAAATAAAATTATTAGGTACCGGAATTAATTTTTTCGATTTTTTGTTAATAAATACAATTTTTTTTAAACAAAAGGTATATTTTGTTTTAACCAAAGTTCATCAATCATCAGCTATAATCTTTGAAAATCTTTTCAATAATATACAGTTTCCACGTTTGAAAAAACTTTTAAAACAATCCATGAATCAACCCAATTTTTCGCATATACGAAGTTTTTGCAGTTCTATTCCGATAAACCGTTTTGCAGCAATCGAAATAAATGATACACGGAAGGGGCAATGTCAGTTAAATACGGCGGAAAATTTAAAATTTCTTAACCAAACAACAGTAACTTTGCTATGACATTCTTAACATGGAACATGTTTATAGAGAGGGGGGACTTCCGAACTTGAAAATTAAAGGTGGGGGTCAAATTTTGTCCTATTTAAGGGGGTGGTCAAATTTGTCCTATTTAAGGGGTCAAATTTATCCTATTTAAGGGGGGTCAAATTTGTCCTATTAAAGGGGGTCAAATTTGTCCTATTGAAGGGGGGGGGTCAAGTAAGAATTAGAATAATTAGGAGGCTTTGAAAAATCTGGGCTTATGGAGTTAGGATAATACAGGTTTATGGACTTAGAATAATATCGATTTAGGGACTTGGAATAATTAAGGTTCAGGGACTTAGAATAATTCTGTTTTAGGGAATCAAAATTGTTTGGGTTTAGAATAAATTAACAGCTAGTAAGGTAATAATTACAAATTATTAAATTAGAAAATTGTATTGTAATGTTGAGTAACATTTGTCTTCTACCTAGTCCTCAGCTGGAAGTAAACATGTTCCGTGCATTTAGGTTGTGTTTACACCAACCGGTTATAAGTTATTTACAGTGTGGAGCCTAGAGTTTTATTTTAGGCCAGCGGGTCCTTTACAAACAAGAACAAAAAAGGGATTTTCTTCGGGTAGAATAATAATTATCTTAAGCACTTGAAAATTTTTGTAAATGAAAGGAATTTAAATTATAAATACAATTTTTTTAGCTGTCAGTTTTTGAAGATTCTTTACCGGCTTTTTGAATTACTGTAATGACGGCGTTTTTCCAGGCTACAGGAAAATATTTTAATTTTAAGCAATCATTAAAAATCTCGGCAACAAATTCCAAGACAAGCATAGGCATTTTTTTCATGACAATATTTAATATTCCGTCATCACCTGGAGCTTTATTATTTTTAGTAGTTTTGAAATAGTTAAATAGTTCCTCAGTATCAGAAGGATTAAACTCTTCAAAACAAGAATTTTTAAAATATCTATTTACAAAATTGTCAGCTTCTTCAATAAATTCCGGCTCAGAAGGGTCTGAATGTGGACTCATGGTTGTTGTGAAAATAACGCAATTGTGTTTGCTTAATCTGGGGTGAAAAGAATTTAAACTTTCCATTGTCATCTTTTAAGGGCGGCATTGAGGTACGAAGTCTAGTCAACATTTTCGTCATTTGGTAAAGAGAACAATCTCCTACATTTATTTTTTTAACTATGTTGAACCAACTTTTATTACTGAAAGCTATAATTTCAGATTTGATTCTTCTACGCAAAACATTAATTAACTGTGGTCCATAAAGTTGAGTTCTACAATTTTGATTTTACAATTTGAGTTTACAATTTTTAAGTTTAATTAGGTCAATAGCTTCTTTAGGAAGAGGATCTTCTAAATTTTTTTTAATGTGTTTTGGGCTGGAAACCTGAAACCAATTGCAGCTATAATATTTTTCGTAATTTTAGCAACTGCCCAATCGATTTTTTCAATAGTATCAAGAGGAACAAGCCCAGAATAAGACTCCCGGAGTAACGTAAAATTTATCAAGATTCATTTTTGAATAGTTATATCTAGGTTTGCCTATGTTATAGCTGCAACTGAGATCTAATGTGTGTAGAACCGGAATATGGTCGGAAGAGAGTGTCAACAGACCTTAATCAGAGTTAAACGGTCCTCCAACCACTTCCGACATTACTTTGTAAGTGAAGTTCTTTGTCAAAGCAAAATCAATTATATCAGGGTTTTTTGGTTGACCGTTTTTGCAGTATGGGTAATGCGTTGGAGCATTGGAAGCAGCAATGTCTATATCCAAATCTACACAATAATTTAAAGGGTTTTTACCGCGAGTAAGAGTTATCGGGCAGCCTCATGTGCAGTTTTTCGAATTAAAGTCGCCAGCTACGTGCATATTAGGGTATGTTTTGAAAATTTTATCATAATCATCTTTTAGATATTTATTATGAGGGGAATTGTAAACTGAAACAATTGTTAATTGATTACCGTTAATTTTAATATTTATTGCTGTAGTTTCAAGAGTAGCAAGTTTGTATATAAATTTCATGATGTTTAATACCTTTTTTAATTATTATGGCTGTATCTTGACCCTCGTCATAAAGATAGACTTTATAACCAGGAATTTTGTATTTTGCGTGTGGTTTTGAGAAGTGTTTCGTTAAATAATAAAATATCTATGTAATACAGGCAAATTTAATAAAAATTGTCAAAAGTTTTCCTAGTAAGTGAAATTTGGTATCTAGGGTTTTTTTTGCATGCTGATTTCATAAAAAATGCAATCCAGCTGGTAGCGTGCGTGGGAAATTGGAATTTCGTAATTGAGTTTATTACAGCCATCTACATTCCATTGACAGATAAATAATTTTTTGTTTGTATTATCCGTTTTTAGTTTAAAAGTAACAAAGTAAATTGACTACTAATACCATGAAAGAGAGAACGAGCGAGCGAGAGAGAGAGAGAGGGAGAGAGAGGGGGAGAGAGAGAGAGAGAATAATCCATTAAGAAGAGCTTTTTGGTTAGTAATGCGTCCTTGTAACATATCAGTAATTAGTTCGACTTGAACCATTTCCTCTTCAAAAACTCCTTTAAGTCACTTTCCTATAACTTTCCTGATCTTGTTTTTTAATACAGCTTGGGAAGCTCATCACGGAGAACTAGGTTTTATTTTTGTTTTTATCTTATTATGAATAAATAAGTTTAAGACCTTACCATTCAACTCATATAATACACTTCAGAATCACAATACCACATTTATGTATTTTATAAGGAGTAGTATTATGGGGTCATCCATGAATTACATAAGATAAATGGGATGTAGGACGTTTAAATTTCCTTGCAAAAAGATTATGGAATATAGAAAAATGTTTGTAAATTTTATATATTTATCTAATTTTTTTTTATAATTAAGGGTTGTATAGTTTCACCAATTATGCGAAGAAAAAAATTTGAAATAAGAAATAAATTTATACTTGCAGGATTTATGTTATACAAGGTTTAAAAATCGCATTATCTCTTTAAATCAAATAAAATTATAATAATAACAAAAAAAAGGATATAAAAATTTCATCAAGTTAAAAAAAATACAAGCTGATTTGAAGTTCATGACGGGTGCGAATAAAAAAGGGGGGCATCAAAAACATCGAATCAGGATATTCCCTATGTTATTTAAAGAGAGAAGATACTCGTTTATATAGTTTAATCTTATGTATGATCTCGTCAGGGGCGTGTCATTCTTTTCTACTGCTCCTCATCATGACCCACCCCCCTCCCACATCCCAACGTATTCCCTTCTTTTTTTATAGCATAATACATTTAAATTCCAACGCGCCTATTGCGAATCTACAATCATTCTTTTTTTGGATTTCTTCAGTGTATTACGCTTTTATTTTTCTTCATTTTTGCTAAATCTCTCAGAGATCTCTACAATCATCTGACGAATTCATCTAGATTTAAAGCAATAAAATTCTTGTGCGTGGCTCGTGCTTATATAGTATTTGATAATAATCTTATTTTTTTTTTTCAAATGTAAAGTTTATTATTGTAAATGTAAAGAATCAGCATATAATATTGGTGTAGGTGCCGAGACTGCGAATTTATACAGTTTTGTCGATGGCGCCAAGCTATTCGTTTTTAATTCTCCTTTTTCACGTCTAGTCTTTATGTAGGAGTGCGACTTTTTTATATTATTTATTTCTTAAGAATTTGACTATCGATCAGTTTATGTGTTATACATATGAAGTTTTGTTCTTTTTAGTTTCTTTTTTTTTATGGCTTTTTGTTATAAATGACAAGAGTATTATTAAATAAGGTTTAAGAAGAAAAAAAAATAGATAAATCTTTAATTATTATTTTGCTGAATGATGTTATAAATTTGAATAGCGTTAAGAAAAGAATGAGAATTAGTGGTATAATAAAATATTTTCTCAAAACTAAAATATCTTTTTTTTTTTTATTATGTAAGGTTGAATAAATAAATAAAAAAAAATTAATATTTTTTTTAAAGATAAAATCAATTTATTTTAAAATAAAAAGTGGGTGGTTCACAATAAAATTCATTTAAAAGAAAAAAAAAATTATTTTTTTTTCAAAAATTTTTTATATCCTTAAAATTAATATTTACAATATACATCTATTTATTATTTACATTAAATTTTATCCACCCATATCAAGCGATGACATTTTAAAAATTAAATTAATTTTTTTATTTTCAATACATTTATAATAATTATTATTTAAAAAATATATTTACAAAATAATATCAGAATTATTATTATTATTATTATTTTACATTTAAACACAGTAATATATATATATATTTAATTATATTTATTTATTTATTTATCTAATGCAACAAATACGCTCATATAAATAAATTGCAGAAGAATTGTATTCTTATATATTTTCACAGTTTTTGCGCTGATTTTTGAAAGTCTAAGTTTATAAAAGTTTGCTTTTATTGGCTAGTATCAGAAAAAAAATAAGATCCCAAAATTTTCAGTTCATTAGATGCACGATTTGAAGTGCATAATTTTGGTAAATATAAAACACAAGAAATGATGGTGACGATAATTTTCAGGATCTTAATACGTTCAACCCATAAATACGAAAATAGGCCGATATCTTAAATATCTTTTTAAAAAATTATTATTTACACATAAAATTTAAATATCATCAATTAATTCGTAAAAATGCCTCATTAACCAATATTAGGTTTTTTTATACAATTAATATATTCAACAATTAATATTTACGAGTACTCGCCTATATCTAATAGGTACAATTTTAAGACATTTTTTTGTAATTTAATTTTAATATTTCAAACATTTAATTTCGCATATTAATTTTTAATAACAATTATAATTTTAAATCCTAAAAAATCTAAATCCTCGATAAAACAAGCTTTATACAGTAAATACAGGCATTTTTTCTCTATTTAATTAATCTTACAATAGCCAATAATAATAATATAACGAGGCACGTGCGTGTATACCTACATAAACTTGAAAATTCATAATTACCCACTCATGCAAATTAACTAAAAAATTCTATATATGAATTTTCTCTTTGGAAAAATTAATTATCTAGAAAACAATTAATATTAATAAGCAGTTGCTTGATGATGCATCAATGGATTAAAATGATGTGGTGTTAAATGATGTGGCGGTGGTGGGCCAGATAATGGACTGTGTTGTGGATGTCCCGTCGGTGGTTGACAAACGTACCAGTCGCTAAGATGATGATGTCCACTTGATGCTGTATTATTTGCATTAATAATGTGCTGCTGTTGCATTATTTGTGGTTGCTGTTGCTGGTGCTGCTGTAACGTCGAATTATTTGTTGGTATGGATGTTGGTATTAATGGAGCCGTTGGGGCTGGTTGTGGTGATTCTGTTTTAAATTGATGATTATTCATTGCTGTTACTGATGTACCACTCGATGCACTGCTTTCTTCCCCGTCGCTGTCGTAACTACTGTTACTTATTTTACCTTCGCCGATTGTGACACCGTGTACCTGTAAAAAATAAAATTATTAAGTGTTTCTAAATATAAGCAAAAATTTTTTTCACAGTATAATCAATAAAAATGACAATAATAATCATTAAAAATCTTCCGAAAAAAAAAAATTTATATTTTGGAATATAAATCAAAACATAAAAAGAAATTTATTTTATTTTTTTTTTTGACAATAATATTTCTAAGAATTTTCAAAAAAAAAAAAAAAAAAATTACCTGTATGGATATTTATAATTTACTAGAAATCGATAAAATATATTTTTTGTTCTCATAATATTAATTTTATTACTATAAATTTATAAAGAAAGATAAAATAAAATGAATAAAATCATAAATTCATTGCGAAATATAATAATAAACCAAATAATAATAATTTCTTATTAAGATTCCATGCTCGTTGTTGCATGAAAATGAAAAAATAAAACCTATTAAATTAAATTTTTTTTTTGGCTTATAAAATTAAATTATAATTTAAAAAAGGAAAAATTACCTTCATGTGTTTACGTAGTGAACTTGGATGAGTATAAGATTTGTCACATCCTGAAACACGACAATTATATGGTTTGTCTGATGTGTGAACATGACTATGCTTCTTACGATCACTACTGTTAGCGAATCTCCTTTCACATCCAGAATATTCACATTTAAATGGTTTTTCACCTGTAACAAAAAAAATTTTATTCGTTATTAATTAACATTTTTTTTTAGAGTTATTAATTTTATTAAAACAAGTTTTTTTAGAGTGTCAAAAAAATTTATTTTTTTAAATTTATATAATATGATTGATTGATTTAGCGATATTTTTCAAGCTTAAATTATACAGGCTAAGGTTAATAAATGACTTTTAATTAAATTACAATTTTTGGTATCTCGCAATAAATTTTTTTATCTTTTTATGTAAAAATATTGACAGTAAGAAAAATAAGACTTAGTACATAAAAAAGAAGTATGTAGTAGCCAAAAAAAAATCACACACATACACATAAAGACTTCATAAAGAAACTAAAAATCAAGAAAGTAAAATGTACGATCGGATGGCGTGACTTTATTTATTTCAAACGGAAACTCAAACGAATATATTTTACCACCCTCTTAAAGAAATATTCCCTTTTTTCTGGCACACGAAATTTTCTTCTTTTTTAAAAAAACTTCTTGCATTCTATAGATACAATAGTCCAAAAAAAATAAAGAAGAAATTCGTAAGAGAAAAGGTGTGAAAAACGGAAACGCAAAGTTTGCAATTTTTTTTTTTTTCAAAGCGAAATAAAAAATTTGTAAAAAAAAATATTTAGAAAATTTGCCAGCTAAGCTTTTTTCATTTATATGCTTGCCAATTATTTTTATTACTTATTGGTAATTTTTTAAAATACTTTGTATATGATAATTTCAAATTCTGAGGGAGTGTTTTGACATTAAATTTAAAAATTAATTAATTTAGTAAAAAGTTGAAAAAATCATATTATGGTGTACTTCAATTTAAATTTGCCCATTCGTTCCTTGCATACCAAAAATATACACTGAAAAAAATCCACTCAGTTCAGGGTTAAATTTTTAAATAATAAAAGAATAAATCAAATTTCAAAATTTTTGAATCAACTTTATAAAAAATGCTTTTAAAGTAACTATAAGTTTAATTGTCACGCTGAGACTTACGCAAAATAAGAGATAACTTGAATTTCATATTGCTAATAGTCTATTATCTCGAATTCATAATTGAAACTTAAAAAACTGATGTTAATGAATCCTATCTTGAAAAATCAGCATCAATAAAAAAAGAGACAATACAAACAATAAATCTAATCTAAAAATATTTATCTTTCACAATAATATACACTTGTAAATAGAAAATGTCAAAAAATCAAATAATATAATTTTTATAGGTATTACTTAAAAAAGGAATCATCAGACTGTAAGATCTACACTTTTCTAAATGAATGAAGTTATAATATAATATCATATCCATATAAATTCAAAATCATCTCAAATAAAAAAGTAAATAAAATATCAGATACACCAAAATAAAAGGAATGCAATGCACACAAACGTTCGCGTGCCATTTATATATGTGTGTAAATAGATATACGTTTATAGATTAAAAAAAGAAAAAACACGACTCGAGAAACGATTAATAACTACTTTTTTTTATTTTGAAAATCTGTCCCCAACATCATCACAGGGTCGTTGGCATATTATAGTAGCATCTCTCTTGTTTCTTTCGCAAATAAAATATCCTGGTTAAAAATCATATCTTTTTTTTTCACTCACCTTGTGTGAGTTTTTATTGTGTTTATATATACACAAACAAACAAACAAACAATGAAAAAAAAGGAGACAAAGTTAAGAGAGGTTCGGGGTTGGTTGCGTGTGCAGATGGCAACAATACGCAATGAAATATTACCACTGAATTTTGGCCCCCACGACACTTTTAAATGTATAATACTATACGTGTGAATCGACGAAACTTTTTTTCTTTCTGCAAATATATATATAAAAATATGATCGTCTTAAAAAAAAACTTATAATATTGTTATGACTTTTTAAAAATCTGTAGGGTTGAGGATTTCTATAAATAATCGTTTAAGGTGGGACCCTCGCAACAATAATTACAGAACAGATTTGCACCAAATTATATAAAATTAAAGTTTTTTATTAATAAAATATACTGTAAAAATTTTGAGAGCATTAGTTGTTTAGTTTCGGAGAAATATGCAAAAATATTTAACATGGGTATTAAATGTAAAACTCCAAAAAAACGTACTTACTTTAAGTTTTCTCAAAATTTACAGAACAAAATTTTAAATAAATATTTGGAAAAAGAGAAAAAATATTAACAAATTTAATGATGTTAATAAAAAACTCTTTAGTTGTTTACAAAATAAACAAATTAATAAATTATTATGAGAAAACGTAGTTTTATCGATGATTTAGTAATTTTTATAGTAAACATGTGGAATGTATGTCGGGCGGTATTCATGCGGTAGTTCAAATATTATAAACACACTAGAGTAAAATTTAATAAATAAATTCCAGATTATTATTAGTTATAAAAAATATTATTATTACATCTCGTATTATATTTTTTTGTTTATTTTGTAATTAAATTTTAAAATTAATTAAGAAAATAAGAATATTATTAAGATCTAAATTTACTAGATTTAGTAACTTTTACTGAGCTAACCAAGCGCATGTCTAGTGATATAATTTGACTATTATTGTCACTGAGCTGCCACGTTAAGACTTAAAAAAATTTGATAAGTTGAATTGAAGATGATGAGGACGAAGGAAGGGTTAACACGATGATTCTATTATATGTGAATTAGAAAAGTAGCTTTTTTTTTCTTCTTTTTCTTCGACATGTTACTTTTAATCTGATATTTTATGTTTTTTATTATGTATAAATAAATTTATGTACTTTTTTTTAAAAAATCAATGCGTTGATATTTTATAGGTGTATGTACCCTTTTCGCAAAGATTATCTTTAAAAATACATAATGTTTGGTTATTTCCCTCCTTTTTTATTTTTTTTAAATTTATTATTTATAATATATAGAACTTTTTTTTAAATATTATGAACATGTACGCATAAATGTTATATCATAAATATGTTGAAAAATGTTTGTGATCATAAATTTTACAATAAATCACAATTATTATCTATGATTTTTTTGTTTTTGGTTATTTATTTGTAAAATATATTCATAGATCACAAAGTGTAATTTACATTTAAAAGTGTCAAATGTTACATAGCTCACAATCAGTTATCAAATTTTAGCAAAAAAATATAAAATAATCGAACAAGTAACCCAAAATCAAATGTTAAGGTACTAAAGCAAGTACGAAAGGTAAAGAAACTCATTCACTATACCAGTTTACAAATGTTTATTTTGCTAAATAAGCAAGCTATTCTTTAGCTATTTGCACTATCAGTAGGGTGCCACTCTCTTTATGTAGGTATAAATATTTCACTTTGGAGATGTTAAAGATCGTATTTTGCAACACCTGAAAATATGTGGTTTTCGTAGGGTTTTAAATTCTGGTATTTATAAGCAACAAAAATTTTTTTTAGCTAAAAATTTTATCCTGAGGTATTCAAAATTATACAATAAATATTTTCATAATTTTTCTTACTTCAGGGATTGTTTACACCCCCTGTAATTAGCCTTCACACCCTAATTTTTACCCCATAATCAAATAACTCTCGTATATTGGCAATTAATGCTCTTGTAAAAATAGCATTTCTTTGACAATTTTAGCTTTGCCTCCAGCATATTACGAAAAAAAACTTTAAAAGGAGTAGTTTTAGCTAATTTAAAAGTGTTCTCCTAAATTCCAGTGACTTTTGGTCCCATATTCAGATTCAGCGACCCAAAAAATTTATTAGTAAACCATCATGGTTAGACTAATTAGCGCATTGATTAGAGTGTTTTGTGCCTAAAAATTTTTTGACCCCAAATTGATTCCATGAGTATTTGAAAATTTTTTTCTTTACAAATCTAAGAAATTGAATCCAAAAATAATTTTAAATAATTTTAAATAAAGGTCAAATAATCAAAAAAAAAAAGAATTAATAAAACAGATGACAGCTCAAAAAATTTTCTCTTTTTTTTTGTTTTTCTAATATTGCAACGAAAAACAAATTTATAATTTATTCACAGCAAGTACCACAGTATATTTACCCAAAATAAAAACTTTAAAAAAAGAATTATATTCCCTAAATATACTAAAATTCAAATAAAAAAAAGTAAATGATTTAAAAAAAATTTGAAATAAATTAATAATAGAATGAGAATCTAGTTGGAAAATAGACATATTCTTAAAAATCAAAAAATATGAACCAACAATATAAATAAAAAAACGAACCCCTCCTAAATAATAATACATTATTGATTATACGAAGATGATGATGATGATCGTAGAGGATGATGCCAAAAAAAAAAAAAAAAAATTCTGATACATCACTGATCATCCTATAACATATTACACACCTTCTAAGCTCAAATTTAACAGGTAATTTATAGAGACTTTTTTTTATATGTATAGGTTGAAAAAAAACCTCTAAAAATGAATGATATATAGATTTTTTTTTATTGTATCGAAGCGGACAGTCTTTGGGATAAATTTTTTTGTAATAGATTTCTATTATTATGAAATAAGATACCAAACTATAAATATAACTAAAATTTTTTTACTGTATTCATTACAACACAAAAATAAAAATCTGGAATTTATCTGAGCGAAAATAAAATATTTTTCATACAAAAAAGCCACTTTTTTCACTCAATGCTTCTTTTTATACAGTTAAATAATTTTTGATAGAGAGCATAATGTAAAAATAAACAAATCCACGTGTCTTAATATTATAGGGTAAAAGTACCAATTATAAAGTAGCGTATAAATAACTAACCAAATTTAATTAAAAAAAAAAAACAGGTTATTAATCCCGAGAATTGACCCACCAAATAGATATTTTTTTAATAGTCAAATTTATTTTTTTTTGAATTACTACTTCCAGTTAATAGTTAATAATTCTATATTTAACACACACAATGCCAAAAAAAAAAATCATATAATATTCATTCTTTTCACCTTTTATTCCTTTATTTTTTACAAAGAAAGAAAGAGAAAAAAAAATGATCATATAAAAGATCGCGTCGAACGATAGGATTTTTATTATATCGACTTTTTTTTGTGACTTTTAAGATTAGAATATAAAGATATTGGATTTAGATAAACAGGTATACATAAATACAAGATCGATCAATTGATTATTTATTTAAAAAGATACACACATTTTTTTTGTGTGTACAATTTTCTAAAAAAAAAATTGTATCATATCATGTATGATACCTTTTTTTGTAAACTTCATAATAATATTAAAAACAAGAGTATAAAAAAACATAACCTAAAAAAAATAAAATGACCAATAAAAATTTATTATATGACCATTTTTTTTTTGTTCGTTCTTTCTTGTAGCATTTTTGCATTCATAAAGATAAATATCTTTTTGAAAATTATTATTTATTTATATTATTTTAAAGCATGGTATAATAAAAAATTGAAAAAAATGAATATTTATAAATAAATTTTAGCATTAAATAAATGTAGGTGTGTACCGTAAATAATAAGATATTTTTAAAAATCTAAAAAATTATTCAAGTGTAAATTTTGTTTTTTGATGGATTTTTAGTAAAAATCTTCACATCACGCCCATGTAAAAGGAAAAATTTCAATAATAACATCCTATTAAATACGCTTCTCAATTTTTCTTACACATATAAGTAGGAGTATTTATATAAGTAGATGTGTTTCGGATTTAATTATTTAAAAAAGATGAAAAAGGAACCGCAAAATCTTTGTAAAAAAAGTTTTTTTTCAATAAAAATAGCCATATTATAAACTACTGTATAGAAATGCATATAAATAGAGAAAAACGATTTATTCTACCGCATAATAAATAAGATAGATTTTTTATACACTGAGGACAGATGTTTTATTCGAGTACGTAGAGTATTAAATTTTATAAAAAAAAAAGAAGATAATTCTTCAAGTGCTTTGTTTATTTTTACAGAGATTTTTTTTTTTTTTTAAATAATACTTGAATTTTTTTGTATTTATAAAAAAGACGATCGAGTGATTCGACGTTTGGCACTCAATTTTTGCACCGTTTATAGGTGTTGCGGTTTACTAAACATTTTGACAAAAAAAAAAAACTTTTTTTCTATTATTTGTTGAGCCTTGCGTGAATAAAGTTGTGTAAGAAGAGATTTTGATTTTTCTAAATTATTATTTGCAGGATTTTTTTATAGAATTTTAATGTCGAGTTTTCAAAGGCTATACTTTTCATTGCTATTTACTCAATAAAGAACTCAATGAAGAGCACGCCTATTATTATTCTACATTATTCCGCCACTTGCAATTTTTATTAACTATTTTCCAATTTACAAACAAGGTATACTCTAAAAATGTATTCTGTAATACTCAAATCTATAAACACATCACCCATATTAATAATGTACACTGAAAACAAAAATCTATTTTCTTTTACCGGGATTCCGGTTATGGCAACCAGAATTTTTTTTTTATAAATGGTTGCAAATTATATGACTCGTAAGAAAATTTAAAAATTAGTATATTACGAATATCCTAAATCACACGTAAATAAACTGCGATTTGGAGCCTTATGTTTTTATTGCCAAGACCCAAGGGTCGTATATTACTTTACTCTATATCAGTGGGATGGCTATACCTACGCGACCGGCAAATACGGTTTTCTTGCTACTGACGAAAAATAGTATATTACGAATCCACGTCCAGAAAAGTAAAAAATGACCCAAATTGCACGTAAATTACGATTTGGGTTATTTTTTATTTATGAACAAGGGTTGTATACAATTTTCCTTCGTCAGTGGCAAGAAAAAACATCACGCAGCGGCCGGGAAATACGTGGTTTCTAGCCACTGACAAGTAAAAAATTTTTTTTACTCCCAAAGCTCCGGCTCCCACAACCGGAATTTTCTTTCAGTATATTTATTACTCATAATCAAGTTATTGAATTCTTTACACTGTAAAATTTTTTAAAACCTTTAAAATATGATTAGGTATTAAATTCGAATTTAAATCTTTATTTGTAAATAACTAATAATGAATATTAATTAATATTCAAAATTTATTGTATCGCTCGATAACAAGGAGAGTATTTAAATTAATTGAAATAATAACAACCTTTACGAGCAAGTGCTCGTAAAGGTTGTTTACTTGCTCGTAAAGGTTGTTATTATTTCAATTAATTTATTTGTAAATATTAAATTGCTGCATCTAATTAATATCTGGGCGCTGACAGAAATAAAGCTCTGGAAAAATATATTTTTTTTAAATTTCCATTTCCTACTTAAATTGCGTTCTTTTTTGAATTTTTAAATGTAATACCATGCATATTCAAAAGCGAACCAAAAAAACCGAACTTACAAATTTTTTTGCAAATTTTTTAAGTATCCCCTTTTCTGTGTTTTAAAAATTAAACGTATAAATAATAAGGGACTAACATTCATTTTGTCATGTTTATACAACATAAATTATTTATTTTACAAATTTACTATACAAAAACAGAAATTTCTAAAATTTTGTTAATCTTGTTAATTATAACGTACAAAAAAAAATAAACACGAATTTAAAATTATTGCTTATCTTTTACATGTTTTTTTAAAGCAAAAACAACAATATAAATTAAAAAAGTAAAAAATTCGGTAGCCCAACATATTATAAACACGTATAAAAAAAAGTAACACGTATATGGGCATATCTCACCAAGTGGTTAGATTTCTAATTTTATAAATTAAATTTTATTTTTGAGAACACAATAATGACATTTGGACAGAAGTTTAATAAAACAATAAAAATTAAGATTTTCTTTGCGTAACTTAATTTTAAGCTACGGCGTTTGATAAATGAACTTCTTAAATTAAAAAATATATTTAAGGTTATAATTACTAAATGATGAAATTAGTTCTCAAAAATACTGGAAAATATAGAGGTATATAACAATAAATTTTATTTCTGTCCAAAAACCAATAATAAGAAGATAAATTTTCAATCTTTTTATAAACAAAAAATTAAATTTTCTATAGACTGCGCTATAGGTATAGCTAGGCTAAGCCCCCTGAATCTTTAACTCATTGCTCACGTAAAGCCTAAAATATAGTTAACGTGAAAGCCTAAAATATAGTTCAAATATTAGTTATTAAAAAATTATTTTAAACAAATTTTTATTTTTGCAGTTTCATAAAATTCTAATTTGTAAGAAAAGTTCCTGATTGTTTCAAAAAATCACTCAAAGCATTCAAATTATTTGTCTTTAAACTTCCTATTACTAAAAAATTGTTTTAAAAATTCTTTATCATTATACCTAATTTTTATTTGACTACTGCTAAAATCATGGGCGAATCAAAAGGGGGGTGGTAAGTGTGATTGCCTCCCCTGAGCTCCAAAAAATGCATGTTTTTTGATCATAATTTTGTTTTTTTATACAAATTTCATAAGAAAATATACAAAATTTCGCTTAAGCGCCCCACCCACTTAGGCCCTTTTCTGAATCCACCACTGGTTAAGATTTGATCGCATTATATTATTATAATTTATTAAATCATTTAGTTGTGCCTTCTATGATTTTTGAAACATTTTTTTAGATTTTTTGATTTTTTTCAAAATGTATATTTCTTGAAATATAGATTTTAATGATCCACTAAGTATGACCTACAACTACATAATTTTATTTATTTTTTTAAAGCACTAAATTCAAATCAAAAACATCTTTTTTGAACTAAGAATGAAATATACGTAATTCTTACACGTTTGTTTTTTAGGTTATTGGTAAACAACGCTTCCAAATTGTACGATTAGTTTATATAAAACTGAGGTTGTTACATACAACGCATTGAATCAAGCTATGCCGTTTTTTTAAACTGAAATCTTAAAACATTTTACATAAATCACAAAAGATTTTGCGAAGATTTTTTAAAAATTGAACGGGTGCCATTAAAAAATGTGATTTTAGTATCAAAATTACGCATGACAACAAAGTCTTTTGATGTCGATATCTACTAAATTATTGGAGGCACCAGTTTTTCTCAAATCACTTTCAAATTGTGAAACATTGTAGAGAATTTTCACAATAGTTAGAAGTAAAAATTGTTCACGGCATTCATTTGTGGCTTAAAAAACTTTCTTCGGTTGTATTTATTGGAAAATGTGGTTACCAATATTTCAGCTGGCAGAATTTTTTTTAGAAAAGGAGCACACTGTTTTAATTATGTGAAGAAATTAAATGTATTATTAATTTATCAAAATCTATTTATAAAAAGGCAAATAGTTTTACGGCATTCCCTCTGTAATGTTAAGAATGTAAAAAACTTAACAAGGTTACCAACAAAATATTAGGGTTTCGTATCATTCCAAGGCTGTTATTTCATAATAATTAAAGAAAATAGGCAAATAAATTTCTTGAGGCTTGAGAAGAAATATATTTAAATAAATTTCAATAATTTTTTTTTTAAACAGAAAGCTGGATTTTCATTAAAACCCTCAAATATGCAATATAACCACTTGGTGAGATATGCCCATATATCTAAAAACTTATCAAGACTGTCATGTTGAGCTACATTTCACAGTCTTTTTTTTTTTCTTTTCTTATCCAAAAAATATTTTTTTTTCAAAAAAATTCTCTCATTTTTTTTTGTATTCTATTCGCTAACAAAACTTGTTATCTAAATCGTTTTAAAGCTACCGTCGGATTCGGCAAAGATATTATGATGACTAAAAAATTTTGAATATTATTTTTGCGCATCGCTAACTTTTTACACGTGTTTTTGGTTCCTCATAGAGGAACCTTTGTGATAGATGAAATTTTGATTTTTGATTTTTTGGCATATAAGCACGTTTTGGGACCTCAGGAAGCTAAAAAACCGGTTTTTAAAAAAAGTATGTATGTGTGTGTGTGTGTGTGTGTGTGTGTGTGTGTGTGTGTGTATGTATGTAACCGGTGAAATTTCACAACCATTATGGAATTAAGACCTAATTTTTTTTTCAAAAATTTTTTCATCAAAAAATCTCAAACTACTTTTTTTTTTTTTTAATTTGGATGTAATACCTCATTTATTTCCACGAAAGTACCTATATTTGAAAGTACGATTTTTACTCGATATCTCGAATTTGATAACTAATTTTTTGAAAATTTTTTTCCCAAAATTTTTTTCATAAAAAAATACAAAAAATACCAATTAATTTTTTCTTTACGGACGCAGTACTTAATTTATTTCTGTGGAAGTACTAGTTTTAGAAATATCGTTTATAGCATTTTTTTGGATCTGATACTTAATTTTTTTTAAATTTTTTTCTCAAAATTTTTGTTGCCAAAAAATACAAAAAATGCCAAATTTTTTTTTTTTTTAGGACGTAATACTTAATTTTTTTCTATGAAAGTACGAATATCTGAAAATATTGTAACCGGTGATATTTCACAACCATTATGGAATTAAGACCTAATTTTTTTTTCCAAAATTTTTTCATCAAAAAATCTCAAACTATTTTTTTTTTTTTTTTAATTTGGATGTAATACCTAATTTATTTCCATGAAAGTACTTATATTTGAAAGTACGATTTTTACTCGATATCTCGAATCTGATAACTAATTTTTTGAAATTTTTTTTCTCAAAATTTTTTTCACAAAAAAATACAAAAAAAACTTAATTTTTTTTTATTTTTGGATGTAGTACCTAATTGATTTCTATGAGAGTACTAGTTTTAGAAATATCGTTTATAGTAATTTTTTGGACCTGAAACTTAATTTTTTCCAAAATTTTTTTCTCAAAATTAAAAAATCAAAAAAATTAAAAAATCTGTAATATTTTTTTTTTTTTTTAGTGTAATACTTCCTTTAATTCCATGAAAGTACTAATATTTGAAAATTTTGCAATCGGTGGTATTTAACAACCATTATAGAATTAAGATCTAATTTTTTTTTCAAAAATTTTTTCATCAAGAGATTTCAAAATACTTTTTTTTTTTTTTAATTTAGGTGTAATATCTCATTTATTTCCATAAAAGTACTTATATTTGAAAGTATGGTTTTTACTCGATATCTCAAATCTGATAATTAATTTTTTGAAAATTTTTTTCCCAAAATTTTTTTCACAAAAAAATACAAAGAATACCAAATTTTTTTTTTGTTCGGACGTAGTACCTAATTAATTTCTATGAGAGTAATAGTTTTAGAAAACTTATTCATAGTAATTTTTTGGATCTGATACCGAATTTTTTCAAAATTTTTTTCTCAATATTAATAAAACATAAAAATTAAAAAATCTGTAATATTGTTTTTTTTTTAAGTGTAATACCTAGTTTATTGAAAATTTTTTTCTAAAAATTTGTTAAATAAAAAACATTAAATCACAGCAACATTTTTTTTCTTATAAAATACGGTATTTAACTTTTTTTTTATGAAATACTGATATCTCAAATTATAATTTTTATTAGATAAAATAGACCATTATAAATATTTTGCTATTGTTAATGAGGAACCATAGTGCCAATCACTTGGCAGCGTTTTTTTTTAATTCTTTGAATTTTATTATATAAATTTTTACAGTATAAAAACGCGAGACAGATTGAACTAAGAGATTTAAAAAGAAACTTTTAATGTAATATATTTTTATTATACATACAAAAATCAGGGGCGCCACGGGCCTAAAAATTCGCATGAGCTAGAATTACCTTATACGAAATTTTTCTTTTTTTTTCAATCTTATAAGATATACACAGGTAAAGGCGCGAGTTTAAATTTTTTTTTCTTTTTTTATGCCCTGTTTTGACCATATATAGATACTAAAATTTTTCTTTTTTTTTTAACTTCTCTTTTATTGCTTGTATACATTTTTTTTTTTTTGGAGACCACTCATATACATATATAAAAATGCTTAATTTATTTTCGTTTATGATATTTTTTTTTATAACCACATATTTATAAGAAGGTTGACGTGCGCCCATATTATTGGACGAAGGACGAGAATCTAGTTGGAATTTGAAATATTTAAAAAAGAATTTTTTTAACTCTTCAGAAAAGATATTTTATGCTTTTAAAGATCGACCTAATTCAGAGAATTTTTTATCTCTCATGCTAATATTATTTTAAATATTTTTATTGTTTAATCTAAATCAATTTTGCATTTTATTTTATGAATTATTTTATTTTATTGCATATTATAAAGTTGTCACTTGTATTATTTTTGGCATATCTCCATAATAATCAGTTTAACGTGATATTTTTTTCTTCATATTTTGGCATGAATTTTTCTTATATTTTTATGCATGTTTAACTTTACATTTTGGACAAAATTTCCTAATTGAAAAGAATTTACTCAAGCATTTAATTTTAACATCATTTTAGCACTAGTTTACTAAACTCCAGAATTGATTTCCTGGGCTCTAAGCATACAAAATGGTCATGAAAGAGCCACTGTCAGGTTGCTGTACTTGAATTTTTAATTTCCAAGAATTTTATTTATTATTAAAGCGAATTGTTGGAAATTCGAAATTCAAAAAAAATTTTAGTACATTAACCTGACAGTGAGAATTGCAATTAAAACATCATCCACAATATTAATTAAAAGATTACGTCTAATTTGTAGCCGAGAGCAAAAATTTCTTCTAATGAATTAAATTCGCACGAAATAAACAATCACTTATTTGCATTTATCAAAATAATTAAAATAATTTGAATTATTAGCTTTGGTTTTACGTAACCCAAAATAATCATAAATAAATTAATCACATAAAAAAAGTATAATTTATAATGTACATGAAATAATTACTAGAACTGTAAAAAATTTTTTTTAAATCATACTGCACACGTAGAAGATTATATAATTAAACAACGATTTATAAATCAATTACATAGAATTAAAATGATTAATATCTTTTATGCAAAAAAAAAAACAAAGATTTATTTATGCATGCATAGACAATCTAAATAAATTTCACATAAACTATACTAATGATAAAATAAAAAAAAAAAAAGAAACATGAACAAGTACGAAAAATGTTATTTGTTTTCAATTCGTCAAGTATCGAACGTATTGTACACTCTAACATATAATGAAATGCGGCCACTTTTATAAGGTGAAAGCTTTAGAATATTTGAGGGATTTGTATGCAATAAAAATAGTTCTGACGAAACGAATCAAGATCAAATTTCATTTTTCTATAGACCATAATCCTTGGGAGGAGTCATTGAGTGATCCTCGAAATGCCATCACACCGTGTATTATTAGCTGTATTCAATATTTTACTAGAATATCAAATATTCTCAACTTTTTGCACGTATTTACTTTAATTTTATTTCATCCAAATATAAATATAAAGAGATCTCTTTTGTAATACTTCTGTCTTCTTCTTTTTAAGCTACACGCCCTTAATTCAAAAAAGATTCACAATAAAATAAGATCTCTTTTGTACGAAAAAAAATAGTGCTAAACGCCAAATAGTAAATCCCTGGAAATAAGCGATCTTGCTTGTTAAAAAGTATACATTGTTATTTATTTTTCTAAAAAGACACATATTCCGACTGTCAGAAAAAAAGAAGCTTTTAAAAATTCTAACGATCCTGTTACACACAGAAAATTAATTAATTTAGATACATAAAAATGATAATGCAAAATAATTTTATCTATTAATTTAATCACAAGTAATTATATCTCATTTTTATTTTATTTTCATGACAGCCACAAGACATTTTATTACGGTTATGTATTTTTTATTAATAATGCGGGCTTTTAACTATATCATTTAATTAATATCAAAATATGTGATAAATATTGATTAAAAAAAATCTAAAAGTCGTGTAATTAGTTGTATGTAAAAAACAGTCTTTAAATGAAGTTTAGTCATGGCTAATTTAGTTAGTCGAGAAAAAAAAGTTTTGATTATTAAATAGATCGATAATTCCCCTGTTTAATTTTTTTTTTATTATAAAAGATCGATTGCCTGTATTTTATTGACTGTCAATGATTAAGCAATTTTTGTTATAATCTTTTTTTTCGTTCGATCGCTCTAAACACTTGTATTATTTATCCTTACAAATAAATATTTTTGGGCGTCACCTTAAAATATTATATAAATTTTTTTTCTACGCGCGTATATATCTGCAAACTCATCTGTATTATTGTTATGTGTTAGAAGAAGGCATTTTTTTTATTTGTAATATACGTTCTTTTATGTAACATTTTAATTCTTTTTCTTTATTTATATTGCACTTATTCACATGTACAAATTGTAATTTATATGTATCACAGTTTCTGATTTTTTAACAAAAGGTGACGAAAATTAAAACGTTGTGCCTTACTTAAAAAATCAAAACAAAATTTATAAGATCCTGTTGCAATTTTTTTTTTCATCACACAATGTATTGTCTTAATTTTTATTATTATTGTACAAGTTTTTAGATACCTAATAAAGTTTACTTTTTGTAATTATTTTTTCGTTTTGCAAATTAAGTGCCTTAACACTTTTTTTTTTCAATTGAAATTCCCATTGAGAGAAACGAGGAAAGAAAGTAAATTCAAGTACTTCAAATAAGTTTTATTTTTATACGCTGAAAAAAAATTCGTTTGCGGAATCCTGTTTGTGGCTGGTGGAGTTTTTTTCTTGCTCAAACGATTGCAAATTATTTGAAATCCCGCGTAATTTTGGATTATGCGAGCCATATATGGGATATGCATTTTCCCATATATCGGCTATATGTCGCCCATATATGGGAAAGTGTAATTCCCATATATCGCCAGAGATCATTTCCCACATATGGGGAATATGTAGACAAAAGCTTTTTTATCAATTCTCAAATAATTTCTTAAAATTAAGTAGGATATGGAAAAAATAAGTAATATTGAATAAAAACCATTTTTTAAAGTTAAAATTCACATTTATTTTAAACAATTAAAAATTTTTTTGTACAAAGCAAATACAATATATTCAAGAAATATTTAAAGAGAAGATCAAATTAATGAAATTATACATTTTTTTGCAATATTTTTCAACAGTTTGTATCAACATTGGACACTGCTGGAGCATTCCTTAATGATCCTGTAACATACAAAATAAACAGAGAATTATTATATGCATTGCAAAAATATATCCTTTCATAAAATCAAACTTTTCAGGATAAAAATGACAGAAAAAATCAAACTTAAAAAGATTTTAGAATAAAGTTGACAAAAAACTTTGGAAATTAAGGGAAAATTCCAAATTAGCAATTTAAAAGAGCAAGTATCCGGCGATAGGGTGTAAGTAATGCAAACTTTTTAAATTTATTTTCTTAAAAAGAATCAGGAATTATTAAGGTCAAGCATTTCTTTAAAAATATTAGGTATTGTTAAAAAAAAAATCTTTATTTTTTGGAAATTTTACGTTTTTTAGAAGTATTTTTTGGGGCTTCGCCCCCCCCCCCATGTCCCAGAAATGCTTCCTGGATCCACCCATATCTTTCTTAAATCATATTGAAAAATCTCACCATTCTGGATGCTTGAGAAAATCCAACTAGCAGTTTGACAAACAGATACCAGTATCCGAGAATGAGGTTATGGCCCAGAAAATTAACTGAAAAAATTATAATTTTTTTATAGTTTTGCACGCAGTATTTTAGTAGAAAGAAAATAAGCAATTTGTAATTTTTACTTGCAATTTTGCTGCCTTTTTTATAGGTTGCACTGATATTTTCAAACTTTTATTTAAATTTTGTCGCTGATTATTATTCTTGAAAAAGTTAAAACAAAATTTGAAATATTTTTTGAAATGGATTTATTCAACTTCTTAATGTTTATTCTTGCAGATTATTCGAATTAATGTTTTTAAATGATTATTTATATTTTTACTCTTAAAAAAAATTTTATTTTCGATGTTTGACAAGAAACTTCTCTTGGTTATGCTACATTATTGTTTGCAAAAATATTTTTTTTAGTTATTCTTTTACTTGAACTTAGTTAGTGTTGTTTTCTCACTTTTGACGTAACCAATAAATTAATTAAATAAATTATTTTTATAATTAAATATTTTTTCTTATTAGTTATATTATTTTATAAATAAAGTTCATAAATAAAAATTTTGCAACAGGAAAAAATATTCCAAGAAATAATTTTTGCTCTTTTTTTTAACCTTTTCAAGAATAATAATCAGCGACAAAATTTAAATAAAAGTTTGAAAATATCAGTGCAACCTATAAAAAAGGCAGCAAAATTGCAAGTAAAAATTACAAATTGCTTATTTTCTTTCTACTAAAATACTGCGTGCAAAACTATAAAAAAATTATAATTTTTTCAGTTAATTTTCTGGGCCATAACCTCATTCTCGGATACTGGTATCTGTTTGTCAAACTGCTAGTTGGATTTTCTCAAGCATCCAGAATGGTGAGATTTTTCAATATGATTTAAGAAAGATATGGGTGGATCCAGGAAGCATTTCTGGGACATGGGGGGGGGGGCGAAGCCCCAAAAAATACTTCTAAAAAACGTAAAATTTCCAAAAAATAAAGATTTTTTTTTTAACAATACCTAATATTTTTAAAGAAATGCTTGACCTTAATAATTCCTGATTCTTTTTAAGAAAATAAATTTAAAAAGTTTGCATTACTTACACCCTATCGCCGGATACTTGCTCTTTTAAATTGCTAATTTGGAATTTTCCCTTAATTTCCAAAGTTTTTTGTCAACTTTATTCTAAAATCTTTTTAAGTTTGATTTTTTCTGTCATTTTTATCCTGAAAAGTTTGATTTTATGAAAGGATATATTTTTGCAATGCATATAATAATTCTCTGTTTATTTTGTATGTTACAGGATCATTAAGGAATGCTCCAGCAGTGTCCAATGTTGATACAAACTGTTGAAAAATATTGCAAAAAAAATGTATAATTTCATTAATTTGATCTTTTCATTAAATATTTCTTGAATATATTGTATTTGCTTTGTACAAAAAAATTTTTAATTGTTTAAAATAAATGTGAATTTTAACTTTAAAAAATGGTTTTTATTCAATATTACTTATTTTTTCCATATCCTACTTAATTTTAAGAAATTATTTGAGAATTGATAAAAAAGCTTTTGTCTACATATTCCCCATATGTGGGAAATGATCTCTGGCGATATATGGGAATTACACTTTCCCATATATGGGCGACATATAGCCGATATATGGGAAAATGTATATCCCATATATGGCTCGCATAATCCAAAATTACGCGGGATGTAGAAAACATTTTTTTTAAATTCTTTTTCTTCCACTGTGTACATTTCATAAATAAGCGAAAAATTTTAGCGAAAAATTTTGCCATCTTTTGAGCATGAAAAAAAAATCGAGCGATAAATGGAAAAATTCCGCTTACGGTAAGTGGAATTTCGCTTGAAACCCAATTTTTTTTTTTCATTGTATCATTATTTTATTTTTTAGGGCTTCTTGAAATTCATTGATTTCGCATTAATTTCTGTCATTTGGCCCAAAATTTGTTTCTTTTATTATAGAAACTTACTCATAATTAAAACTAACATACAGAAATTGCGGTCTGTATAGAGAAATTATAAACTTGCGGTCATTTAATAAAGCTCCGTCAATATTTTTAATTTACTATACTCTGTAAAATTTGCAATTATATTTGTTAAGAAAATCCGATACATTTTAACGTACCAAAAGCTAAAAAAAATTTAATTGCATTTCAATATTTCTCATGTATATTCCAAAGGATACAAAATCGCGTTGAATAAAAATGAATAAGTTCCCGAAAAAAGTGCATACAAGAGAATAAAATGCAATTATAGTGTTATAAGAAATGATAAATTATTATTTAAAAGATATATATAAGCAATTAAATGAAGAAAAATTGCAAATAAATTATACACAACGAATTAATGAACTTGATGAATAAATAATTATTATTATTATTCGATATATCTATAAATATAGAAAAAATTGTTTTAAGAAAAATACTTCATTTTTACACTCTTTTAAATTTACACAGCTCACGACTTATAGCCGATAATCCTTCTGGTTTCCAGTACATACACAACATTTATTGCAATAGATGCAGCAAACGAGAATTAAATATGTGCATGTATATATAGTACCAAATATGAAAGAGATAACTAAAAGAGAAGACTGGAAGGGTACGTAATGTTTCCCACAGAGCGCAGAGTTGTATATATTTTACGATATGGCGAGCAATTTGACATCTCGTATGAAACATAATTCACGCATTCGCTCTCTCAACCCTATAACTTATATGGATATGTCCAATCCTTTTTTTCCATTCTTTTACATTTTCGTTTATTTTTTACTGTTTTATATTATATGCATCGCGAACTCATGCAAAATATCATAACTTTACGTCCGCTTGTGGGTTTATATTATTAGTTTACGTTTAATATTCTATAGGTACATACTCTTCCCATTTTATCCCAATGTTTTGTATTTCCAGTTTTGTCTGTGCATGAGTGAATGAATTTTTTGTTTGTTTATTTTTTATTTCTGTGTCACGAACTCTGGACAATAATTTAACTTAAATTCGGATTCACTTTTTAAACTGCATTCAGTAAATTTTTTATCAATTATTAATTTAAGAATGAATTTTCTTAAATCTTCATTTTTTGTACTGGCAAAAGTGAATATACCATCTGGTCCTTCGAGTCGGATAAGTACACAGTACCCAAAAGAACTGTTCAGGGTTATTGATTTTAATATTTTTATCATACATTAAAATAGCAAAGTAATTTACAGGTATATTGAACCTTAAGTTATGTGCTATAAGTACTTATTTTGCAAAAAATTTTTCATGAAATAATTCACATTCTATTTACTTTATAATTTTAAATTTTAACTATTAAAGTTTATGTTATAAATCTTTTATTTTTAATTGTGCACATATTAAACAATGTTACACATTATTTTACTTATTCTCAGTTCTTGTCAATTTCCATTCTATTCCTAAAATAAATGCAATTCCACTTCCATCCTTACTTAGCACTTTTTTAATGTCACTTTTAACACTGTTAGCTAGACATTCTTCAGATAGATGTTTAGGAGTTTCTTCATATTTTTTACACAACCTGCATTTTCTTTAACTCTCATCTCTCCAGTATTTACTAGTTCTAAATTCATCTGTTGTTCTATATTTTGCTATTTTTTGTATGCTGTATCCTTTTTCTAAATATTCAGGAATTATATCACTACTTCATTCTTCAGTCAGCATTTCTTTTATGTCCTTTGCATATCTAGATTTTTCTATCATCAGTAAATCTTCATTTTTTGTATTAGTTTTCCCTACATCTCTAATTTTTTCACTTACTACTTCCCCCAACCCAAACCAATCATCTATTTTTTACTAGTAATTTACAGGTATTTTGTTGCACCTGATTCTAAAATAAATTAAAGGTTCATCAAATAATACGTTTGGTTTTTTACAATAAAAATCAGTTACATACATACTTGATTTTTTGACAAATTCTCACGACGCTCATTATTTTCTCATATATAACATTAAACCCTATTATTATGACGTAATGTAGGAATAAAAATATTTGCTTTCATGCTATTATAATAACAGTTTTGTTTAATAACTCTATAAGGTATATTATACATAAAAGCATGTAAAAATAAAGCAAAAAAAATTGCTTATATGTTCGTCAATATAAAAAAAACTAGAGCGAAAAAAAGTTAAAGAAATATCATATTACCAAAAATATTCTTAAATACAATGTAAAAAGGCGTTTACAGGACCTTTTTATTTGTAAAAAAAGTGTACTATTTTTGTGTGTACCTTGCGGTTAATTTTGTTCTTATTATGTTTAGGAGGATTTTTGAACATTTTTTTTGTGTTTTTGAGATATCCATTGGTTTTGACGTTTGTGTTAGGGGCCTTTGACTTTTTTTTTCTATTTTTGAATGCAAAAATTTTTTTTTTTAAGTTTTGAAGTTTAACCCGTTAAATTTATTTCATTTTTTTAACTGACTTTCTCAAGTCACGAATTTCATTCAAATTTTTCAATGAATGCAGAAAGCTTTTGTTTCTTGTATAGGTATTTAAATTTACTTCTCAGCTGTTGGGTATATTTACGAAATTAAAGCTATTATGGAAAAAGTATCTTTGGACCAGGAGACTCAATTAACAAATTTATTTTTAGAAAAATCTATTTACTTTATGTAATAAACTTTATCGCTATTCTGTATTAAATTTAATAAATATTGATGATTAGATAGCTTCGAAACGTTGGCAAATTTATTGTTTTTATACACTGAAAAAAAAATTCTGTTTGCCGCTAGGGAAATTTGCTTTTCTTACTCAAAAGATTGCAAATGATCTGAATAGCAAAGAAAGTTAAAAAAAAAAATAATTAATATGCGCGCAGTGATGGGATGCGAAAAAAATTTTTAAAGGATGCATCAAAATATGGGTCAACTTTTTTCAAACTTTTTTACAAAAATTTAAAACTATGTTTTAAAAAATTGGGGCCTGGGTTTCTCCTAAACTAAAAATTTAAGCATCGCTTTTTTCTACTGTAAATAAATAAAACTGTTAGATAAAAATGCCTGTGTTAATTTCATAACACAAAATTAAAAATGATAAATGAGACCACGAAAATATTTGTTAGTATGCATATTTTTATTCTTGAATGACATACCAAATCAAGCCCCAAAATAGAAATAAAAAAAAAAAAGAAAAAGAAGAATCCTAAATTATTTTAATTACTTAATTTTCATTTCAAAAAATTCAAATAAATTTTAATTTCATGCATAAATTTGATATCTCTTGCAAAAAAAAAGAAAAAAAAAAAATTATAACAACGCATTTAAAAACCTTCAAATTAAATTGCACGTATTCATATGCATAATTTACATACTGCAGTCATAAAAAAAAAGAAAATAAAAAAATTTATGCTAATTTAACTCTGCTATCTCAGTTATCCTTATTCCTTATCATTTCATCCTAAAAGAACGCGAATCATGCAGAATATAATGCAAAGATTTGTTTCTTCTTCTTCTTATTCTTATTCTTCGTTTTTTTTTTTTTTTATTTAAGAAGAAAAGAATCAACAAAAAAAAAGTGGGGAATTTATATATGACGACCAAGAGGACGACTTTTGGACCAACATTCCAGAAACCTTATGGTTTTCTCTCTTTCTCGACCTGCGACCCACGACCCTCGGCCCTCTAAATCATCCACTATATTATTTTATTTTTTTTCAACCAATCTTTCTTTTTCTTTTTTTTCTGGTGTCCAGTTTTTAAAAAAATTCACATATTATTGCAAACTATATTTTATAATCATAATATATTTTTTTATTTGTGTTTGAATTTCATATATAACTGTGGGAAAAAAAAAGAATATATATATTTTTTTTCGAATTCTTTTACAATAATTTGATATATATTTCATTTCTTTCATTGATGACAATATTATGAGCACTTAAATTTTTGACCAGCCTAATTATCATTTAAATATTTTTAATCAAAAAGGGTTTTAAGTCTATAGAATTTTATATATACCTTGAAATTCGATATTTTTATTTACAAAAAAAGATGATCGTCATTGTCCCGGGGCGATCATCCTAAACCGCGAATCTTTTGAGGTTGCAAGAAAGATCACGTATAAAGTAAAAAAATATCTTTTATTTCCAGCTGCATAGTCGGGTATAAATATTTTTATTGATTTTTATTAGTTCAATTATTTCGCAAAAAAATGTAAGTAATTTGAGGTTTTTTATTTGATTAATTACACGAATTTTTAAGATTAAAATCTTTTATTAAAAAAAATGATTAAACAAATAAAAATATTTCTATTATTTTGAAATAATAATTTAAATTCACACACAGACAGAGAGAAAACGGGAGTGTCAGAAATAAATAATTTCATAACAACAAATGAATTTTAATAAAAATATCCCAGGTAATTTAATTTAATTAAATAAATAATATATTTTTTTGTTATAAACTATATAAAAATGTAAATAAAATGAATTTCCTTATGTAGGTACAGAAAACATTTAAAAAATACATATATATATATATTTTATCATATTATAATCTGCAAAAGCAACCGATCCATAAGACAAGGTACATATTATATATTTTTTTCTTCTTCTTCAAAATGTATTATTATTTATATTGAAATAAGTTGAACTGTTGTGCAGCACGAGAAAAATATATATATTTGAATACAATAGGTACAAATTGTAACGAATCAACTTACATTGAAATAAAGTTTTTGCACTTGTCGTGCTCTCTCATATATATATAAACTCAATTCGCTTTTCTAATCTGTATAAAATCGCTTTTATTTATATTGTGTACATGGTACACACCAACGACTCGTCATTACAATATAAATTACTTGAAATTTTTTACTTCCTTGTAAATTATATGGATTGATCTAGTTTATTTCAACAGAGCTGAATTTTTTATTTTGTGTGGTTAAATCAGATTTTGTCTCTTTTTGATTTTAAAATGTGTCTTAGACCTCCAATATTTTGTAATCAATTTAATAATTTTTTATTAAATAATAATTTTTATTTAGATATAGCCTCTAGATATTTCTAGAGATATAGTCAAGACCAAAAAATTATCATCTTCGTATCCTAGTGTTATTGGCCACGGGGTCTGAAAAAAGTTATGGATCCTCAAAGTTGGACATCTTTCTGCAAAAAAAAACTGAAAGTATGATACCGTGGAATAGTCTCAATTTTTAGATTAGGCCAAAACATGCATAGTTTACATTTGATATATTTCGGTATATCGGGTCTGGGGGGGCATGTCGGGCCATTGTAGTCCCGCCGTTTACCCGCGCTTTATTTTGTTTTAAATAAAAAATATATTGGCGCGGGTCTCCAGACCTGAGATATCGAAAAATGTCAAATAGAAACTGGCCGAATCTATAAATCTAGACTATTCTGCGGTGTTTTACTTTCAGTTTTTTTTTTGCGAAGTATCAAAATGAACATTTCAAAAAATTTAAACTATAAAAATTTTGAAGAGATTATGAAAAAAAAAAAAAAATAATAAAAATAAAAATAAAAAACACTTGTGCAATTAATAGTTTGTTGAAATTTCCTGGATCATTCCATATAATATTATTTAACTACATACATAATACACCAACATGGTAGTTATTACCTTGGTTAGATTTATTTCTGTTTATAAAGGAAACTTGTCTACAATTAAAATAATTTATCTCAAGTGTAAAAAAGTTATTTTAATTCAGGGGTTTGCAATTTTATAAATAATTTCTTATATCATTTTTTATAACTTATCAGTTTTTCATTTTATAATTATTTTACACGATTGAAATATGCGTGTTAAACAGGCAAGAAAAATTTTTACTGTTTTGATGTTAATTGGTTCAACTTCAACTTGTGGTTAAAATTAATTTAAACCTGGCTTAGTGATCTTTTCTATTTTTACCACTCTTATTTTATATTGTTATTAGGATGTGCGGTTACCCGACCCAAAACTTCGGGTCTGGTCCTACACTTTTGAATCGGAAATTTCCCTGATTTTCGATATCATAAAAATATTTTTAGTAAGTCATTATAAGACATTATGTTTTTAATTATATTAGTTAATTTTTTACTACTTCTTCTCTTTTTTAGTCATAATACGGGAAAATTTCCGATTTAAAACTGTACTTGCGGTCTATTGAAGCTTTCTGAGTATACCTGAGTACACCCGAAAATTGACCAGAAAAAAAGAACGAACTTTTGGAATCGGGTACTTGAAAATTGGGGTAACCGCAAACTCTTAATTCTTATACTTTTAAATTGCTAATTAACCAGCAAAAGTTTAGAATTTAGGAGTCTAAATCTAGCCTTTTTAACAATAATTAAGTAATTTAATAAGTTTAAAATAATGTTAAATTGTTAAAATAAGTAACATTACATGTTTGGGAAAATTTAAATAATTTTCAATGCATGCATGCAGAATTAAAAATTATTTTTAAACAATAAATCGAACATAGAAATATTTTTTTCTTTTGTATAGGCAGAAACAATAGTCAATAAGATCACGGAGGCATCCAAAAAAAATATAGTACAGCACACGAGGTTCACGTTTTACTCCTGTTATTTTAACTTTGCATATCAATATGTTTAAAAATATTTTATTTTTATCTGCTTAAACAATCAAATTGAATTTAAATTTTAAATTGATTTTTAATTTGAACATTTCAGAGATCTTGTCTATTTATGCAAATGTTAAATTTTTATTAATTTTTTATTTTTTCTCTTATTTTTTAAGGTGGAAAAAGAATTATTTTTGCAGCAAAAATAAGTTCTTTTTTCCATTAAAAAAAATTTTTTAATTTTTAGTAATTTGTCCTGTTTGCAAGTATCGGGGTATTATCATAGTTTGGCACTTGTTACAAAAAAGTAAATAGAAATCTATCATTTTTTGGCTTCTTTTTCTATCACTAGCAAAATTACTAGTGATACGTGACCCAGTAAGTTTTCGTTTAAACTAACGCGCTAAGTTTTACGGTCAGACAGGCAAAATATTCTGAAAATATTATTTATAGTTCGTAAGCAACAACTAGCGTTCAATAGAATGTGTAATATCTTTTAAAGTAAAAACTAATTAAAAAGAAAGTATAGTCAATCATTTTATAAACTTAGCACTTTCAGTCAAGAGAAAACGGTAATTTACGTACATAGTTATTAGAAGAAGAAAAAAAGCATTTGCAAAAATTCTTAACAGAAAATAAAAGAATAAAATTAAAATTATTAATTATGATATTTTTAAACTTCTTAATTAATAAAAAAATAATAGGTACATGTTTAATTTGTATCTTTATAACTTGAAGTATGAAAAAATGATCATTAATCATAATTCATTAATCATATTGAAAACACAATGGTTTTCATAATACAATAAGGCTTCATGCGCGTATTAAAAAATTTTTTAAACCGTTCGAAATTGTAATTTCAAATATTAAAAAAATTGTTTATTATTAACTTTAACAGATAGCCATTTTAAGTAAAATCCACCAATAAAAAACTGCAATAACGTTTTTTAATCACCGACGGATTTTTTTTTCAGGGATAAATATCGTATTATAAAAAGATTTTCTACTTACTGTAAGTATTAAATCTAAAGGGGGGAACAACAAGACTAGATAAATGCATTCATGTGCATATTAGAAAGAGATAAAAAACATTTATAATAATGAATTTATCATCCCTTTAATACTTTATGTTACAACCCCCCTTCCCTTTTCTTTATTTTTTTTTTTACTTCCCTTCTCATCATCAACTGAAAATTCAAACCAATAGAATATAAGGGGGAGAATCCTATTGTCATTTTTTAAGGACACGCAAATATATACACTCACACGTGCAAAATTTTCGTCACCATTTTTATAGTCATTTGATCATTATTATCTATCCTGTTTTTTTTTATGTACTTAAAATTCATTTATTTATCGATTTGCATACATTGAATTAAAAAATAGTAAATTTAGTTTAATGGGGTTTTTTGAGCTTTGAGTGAATTTTTTCTATTTTAAATCGTAGGATTAGTTTATAAATGAAATGAGAAATTTTATATGTGGTTTACACAAAATTTTTAAATATAGTAATTGTTGTAATATATTTTGTAAAATCTTACATTGGGAAACCACGGTGATGGAACCAGCTACGGGGAAAGGGGGGAGACGAACAAGAGATCGCGAAATTTGTATGATTTTAGGAAATTTTTTGGTGTTAAGGCGTACTTTTTGGAAATTCGTCCCCCATCAAAGTCACCTTCTATATTCACTTCTGGGAGATTAGTACTGGATATTAACTCGAAAATTAAGAAAAATTTTTTCACGTTTTTATTGACTTACATTTTCCCAGTAATTCAGAATAGTTTTTAGAATAAGATTTAAAATTCCCTAATAAAAAAATAACATAAAAACAACATAATTTTTGAATTAGGTAGCTTCTTTTGACTCCGAATAAAAATTCAGTCTCAATTTTCAGATTCTTTGAAAAATTTTACGGAAATTCCTTTTCCTAAGGAAAATTTTAGATAATACTGAAATGCTGCATAAAAAAATAGAATAGAATACATAATTTTTATATTAATGTTTTTTTTTTGTACAGAGTTTCAGAAATATCTAAACTTCCCCCTGAAGAAGGACTTTAGTATGATTTCCCAAAGGATCTTAAAAATTCTGTTGCTTTTTATATTATTTTCTTTTATTAGGGTTATCTTCAGGATTTTTACCGATAGTTTGTAAAATAGGTCAATTTTTTTAATTCGCTTTGTAAAACAATACATCGTAAACAAAATCTGAACATTTTTCGTTATATAAAAGTGAAATTTTGGGGGATAAATCTTAACAGGTACGATTTTGAAAGGTAAATAAACCTCTGGGGACGTATTAATTTTTATCTCACGGATATTTTTACTAATTAGAAAAAATAATGTTTATATACCTTAGATTTCCATCTTTTTCAAAAGAAAAAAAAATACACTCTTAAAATTCACTTTTCATCTAAAAAACCGATATTTTCAGTTACTGCTCATTAATTTAAATAAATGTGATTTTAAACTTTACAATTTGATCTTTAACAAATCGGTTTTTCATGTAAATAGTTTGAATTTACGGTTATTCACTTCATTTTTAAATTATGACAGATTGCCCCGCCCGAGGCTTTTTTGTCTCAAGACTTATCTTATTCTCCATGCACAAAGTATGAAATTTAAAATTAGTATTCAATATAGCTGTTAAGATGTTATATTTTGACGCTGATTAAAATAAATTTTCTGGTAGCCGCACGAGCAGATTATTTTTTATCAAGTGAGCCAAAGTTTCCCCTAGGTGCACAATTAAAACGATATTTAGAGAATTAATTTGATAGTGCTAATAATAAAGTAAATATTATGAAGAAAAAACAACAATATGACATTGTCTATTGACTTGTTTCCAATAAATGCGTACACTCAATAATGAATAAAACCATCGAAACGAGAAGCAAAAAGTATAAAATAATAAAATATCATCAAAGGGTTGTGTATAATATATTGTTATTTATTAAAAAAGAAACTTGTGTTTTAGAAAGTATGGTATTATTATACATTTAACCAAAAAGCTTTATTATGCATGCTATATTCTCGAAAGTTTTTAACACGGTCATAAAAGGAAGCTGTTTTCTGAAGGGGGTTTTTACATTATTATGTATCGAGTCTCTCTTTTGCCAATATAAAATATAAAAAAGGGGCGCTTGAAAAACAGAATGTACGTTTTGCTCTAACAACAACAACAACAACAAAAGGGGGTGGATTGAAATCTTTTTAAATGAATACATTTCCTATGTATCAGTAGGCGTGATGTAGTAGTACTTTTAGATATTTTTATGCAGAAATTCATCTCGTTTCGTTGATTCGTCAAAGTAAATAATGTCTATTAAAAGTTATATTTTCTGTTTCTGCTTTATATTAATATTGAATCAAGTCTTTAGAGATTTTGATTAATAAAGTTATAATCTCATTTTGTTATTATTAAGTTAAATTATTCGATTTTATTTTTAGGGTACTAGTGCTGGGGCTATATTAAATTAATGAATATCAAATTATATTTTTTATCTTTGATGCTTTTTTGTGTGACAGATTTAAGAGTTTTTGTACTTCTGGGTAAAGATTATTTTAAAGGTATATAAACGGTTTTATCTCAAGAGGCTTAGAAATCGTATCTATAAAAACTTGTTACTTTATTAAATTTTTCTTTTTATTATTTTTTAGTACCAAAACTATGTTAAAAAATGACCCAAAAAATGTTAACATTGCTCAAGAACTAGTTTATGAAACAAACAAAATACCACTTTTTTTAGATCCTCTAGAAATATAATTTTTATAATATTTTGAAAATTATTTTTAAAATTATATAAAAAAAAAGTCAAATAAACCGATATTTTTGAAGAAAAAAATCTTTGAAAAAAATCTCTTACCTACTTATAAAAAAAATTTTTTTGTAATAATAGTAACCTTTCATAAAAATTTTAACTTTAAAAGCCATAAAAAATTGATTTTTAGTGGAAAAGGTAAAATTATCTATTTAATACCTGATCTAGCATCATAAATTTATAAAAAATTTCAATAGAAAAAATAATATCAAAATTCGTCATAAAAATAAGTCATTAAAGTTAAAGATTAGAAATTTTTTTTTTTTCATTTTTTGTTTATTTAGAAAAATTCAATAAATTTTAATATTTTATTTTGACAGTTCAAAATAAAAAATTTTTTTATTAATTTATTAATTATTAAATTATCATATTAAAGAGTCAAAAAATAAATAAATAATCAACGCAGGTGGTATAAAAGTAACAAAAATTAGTTACTTTTTTGTTAATGATATTTTCTTATCTAAAAATATTTATCATGCAAAAAAAAATATGTTAACGACTAGAAGCAAATAATATTTGTAAAGATACAAGTATCGATAACGTAATTCCAAAAAAAAAAATTAATTTATGTACTATTAATAAGAAAAAAATTGCATTTATCTTGTAAAACTTGTAAAAATATTATAATTTTAACTATAAATTAAAAAAAAAACTTTTTTATAATTTATAGCTTCTTTAATTTTTCATATTTTATAGTAATATTTGTATAAATTACTATTTTATGAAGACGAAGCAAAAATAAAAAAGTATTATACCTCTTTCCGGTTTTGTATTCAAAATGTACAATATAGAATTAAATTAGCATAATCACATAATTCTGGTCTCAAAAAAAAGATTTGCCAAAAAAAATATAATAAAGCCGGCAAATTTCAGATTTTACACGAATTCTATTATCGATTTAATACAAAAAAGAAAAAAAAATACAAATTCGAAGAAGACGCCAGATCACATTATTGTGGTTCTCTTGTCCGTCGGCTCTTGTCATATTTATTAAAACTACTTCGACACCTGCGCACAAATATTCAATTCACCCACATACATTCTTAAACTTTACATTCTCATTTATACTTTTCTACATGTTAAAGATTTCCGCAAAACCATAATGTTAAGCATTCAACTCACCAGTATGTGTTCTTTTGTGAATCTTGAGATTTTCTGATCTGGCAAAAACTTTTCCACAGCCAGGGAAAGGACACGGAAATGGTTTTTCTCCTGTGTGTACCCTAATATGATTAACAAGTTTATATTTGGCTTTGAAAGCTCTGCCTTTTCTTGTACAACCTTGCCAAAAACACGCGTGAGTCGTGCACTCTGGTCCACCCACGTGTTCAACTGTTAAATGTGAAACAATGTCATGTAACGACTCAAACACTTTGCCACAAATTTTACGTCCCGGCGTATCGTGATCAACCCATAAACAACTCATTTTTTGTCTCTGATCAAGTCCACTAGTCCTAACATATCTTAAAAAAGCACCATGTGGATGGCCAGCGCTACTGGAGCCGTGAGTTGGTCCATGAACAGCTGCATGTTGTTGTTGATGCTGGTTATGGTGATGCATAGTTGCACCAGGAGCTGGAGGCAACGGCGGCGCTGGCAAGTAATGATGATGATGGTGGTGATGATGATTTGGATTAATCCTACTGTCTTGTGGATAATGTCCAGGGTAATGTGGGGTAGCTGTTGCCAATGGATTATGTCCAGGATGATTGGGGTACTGATGTGGACCAGGTACATTTCCAGCAACAGTTGGATCATGCATCGGTGTGAATAATCCAAGTCCAGTTTCTGGGGTTTGTGGATTTGCAGTTGCGTTGAACTCATGTTCTCTTTTAATCATGAATTCACGGGCTGCGAAACCAGCATGGTGACCCATGTGATGTGGACCCATAGCATGAGGTCCCATGTGACCTGGACTACTCAAATGTGTGTGATGTGAAGGATATCCTTGTAAATGATAATGTGATGCATCATTGGTATTAGCTTGCAATCCAGTTGAATCTGGATAGTTAGCTTCATGGCTCGGCGATAACTTTATATGGTGTGGATGCGGGTGCATCCCTTCTACACCATAACCATTCATAATTAGTTTTATTTAATTATCCAAAACGTAATGACAACAATACACTATGTTCGATTGCACTTTATAAATGTAACATTACTTGGTTTAAAGTAATCAACTCTTACCACTGAGTTTAAAGTATAATTTATGTTTTTAATCACTGATAATCGTCGCCGTATAGCACATAAATAAATTTATTTGAAAAAAAAAATGAAAAACTGCAGTATGAAAATCACTGAGAAGGAAAAACTGAATAACAAATTATTAAAAATAATTTAAGACACACGAACTGGTACAAATAAAACTGCTGCCACTGTAGCTGGTAAACACAGCTAGCGAGCAGATATTTCCGTACTGCGTTACTTGCTGCGTTCACAGCAGGACTGAGAATTAAATCCAAAGGAGATTCACTGTAGGGAATAAGTTCGAAAATATTTGTTGGCGTCTTGTACCAATGCTCCGCCTCGAATAGATCCCCACTCTTAAAAATTTAGTAGGACAACCTTTTTTTTAAATACTTAAGTGGGGAGGATACCAGTTATTTATTGGTCTTGGTGAAAGTTGTTGGGGTTAGTAGCAATGCGTAACGGAAAGGTTTTGATTATCTGTAGGCGGGTTTGAATATGCGTACAAGATGGGTGATGTATTAATACATAAGTTGCATGCAAGTTTTATGCAATGATCACGCCTATTGTAAGATAAATTCATACAGGAGATTTAGATCGAAATTTCGCTATAGGATGTTTTGAACACGTGCTTTAGATAGACATATGTTTAGGTTGGCAATTTAAAAAAAAATTTTCTTATGCACCTAATAAATTTAGTCCTAATTACTGCATCCGAAATGCATATCTGAAATAAAAAATGTAAAGTTTATTCAAATCCAATATTATTTTATGTTATTAAAACTAAAATTGAATAGAATTAATTAAAATATTAAAACTCCTTGAACATTGTTCTTAAATAGTAGCTTAAATATTCAAATAATTTGAGTAATAATTTTTGAGTGAAAAAAAAAGTAACGCCGAGTATTCATAAATATGACAACTTAATAACATTTAATAAGTTTTAAAATCAATAATAAAAACAAGCGTTGAATATATTATTATACTCTAACAAAAGTAAAAAAAAAATTATAATAATAATAGTATTTTTTTTAAGCTGATCTGTTTATAATATTCTTCTACACCTCTTTTTTGTACTTTTGTATACTTTTATATTTATGATACAAATCCTTTTTAAAACTATTCAATCGTCAGCGTTTGTGTTATAAATTTAAAGAAAGATGTATGAAGCCTGTTTTTAGTGACATTTTATGTTTTTGTAAGTGCATACACTAAATAATCAGAATAATTTATTTATGCATACTATAAATAATTAAAAATATTTATTAATTTTATATTACGCGCTTATATTTGACGACAAAAACTTTTTAAAAAAATTTTCATAAAAATAAATAAAATTCATTTGTGTAAGTTACAATGCTTGTAAATAATCAGGTAACTTTCCATATTGTACCTTTCTTTTTCGTCAATGTATGCATTCAATAAATACAGGTTTTAAAAAACAAAAATTATTATTTTTATTAACAAAGAATGCAGTTAATAATTTAACATTTGAGGTCATTTGAGAAAAAAATTTTTTTTTTGTAATCGTTTTATTAACATTATTTACTACATACATTCGTACATTTTCTGTTATAAAAGACCAGTATTGTTTAAGTTTGCAAAACATCGCTCACCGTCTGGCATGGTCATTATATTTAATTAATCAAAAAATTGTTGAATTGCTTTTAATTTATTATGTACACATTGAAATACTAATATCATTTTTTAAAATTAATCTAAAATAATTTTTCTGCTACATTATTAATAAGTCTTGCATTTATATAAATTTCATAACAGAATATTAAATGTGCATCATTTCTTTTAAAAAGTGGAGCAAAGAGCAAACCTAATATTGTAAACGCCTTTATGTTACCGAGGGAGCTTTTTTATTCTGGAATTCTGGATGTAGTTGTGTAAGATATTACCAAAAAATAAATTTCCCAAATTAACGGCTTCAAAGAATAAAATGTGTCTTATTTTAACCAGATTTTAATACTCTTCAATTAGTAAAAACATCCTTTTTCAGGGCTAATTATATAATTTCTAATTATGGTCTTTTGCAAGTTTTGTAGGCTCATTTTTGGTAAACACGAATTTCAGAGTCTGTATACGTAAAATGAATCAAAACTCTTAGATTATGAAAAAGCCCAAAATTAAGGTATGTTTTCATTATATCATTACGGTCAATGTAAAGCAATGTATTTAATTCTGTTTTATGACAAGTTATGAAAAAGTTCGTTATAGATTATTTAAAACTTTATTTAATTTCAATATAAAAATCAATGATAAGGGGTTATAAATGAACCTAAAAAAAAAAAAAAAATAAAAAAATATTATAACATGTTCAAATACTTTCTCTGTACTTTTTGATTTCAAATTTTGCAAAGTAGGTATACGACATTTTTTGTATATTTACAATATCGTTATGTTCGAAAAATCCGTAAACAAATTTTCTTGTATCTTATATCCTTTAGTTGTAAAAATATAAAATAGTTTTGTTAATCATTTGATGTTAAGGATGTTTTATCATAATTTAAGAATGATAAATTCAATTTTCGTGCCTTTAACGCCAAAATTAGTAACTAGTGACCCAAAACACGTATTGCGTACGTTGAAATATATCGAAATTAGTCGGAAATTAGTAAAAAAAGTTTTTTTAAAATAACTAATTTAACATTTTCATGAGTATGTCTGCACAGTATCCCAAAATTTGTGACCAAATCTTATCATCATAAAATACCTACAGCCAAAGCGGTATTACGGAAAAGCCATCCTGTACCAGACCCATAATACAGTTGTATTTTATGTCACCTGAGAGACTCTTGAAACTAGGCTAAACTTATACAAATGTTTCTACGAAGCTTTTTAATAAAGTATCCAAACTTCAGTTTATGCCCCGATGTCCAGAGGGGGAAACCCCCCCCCTGAATTTAAGTTACCCAGCTGACCCAAATTAAACCAGGCCAAATTTTACGCACATTTTTTTCACTATCACAAACGAATTTTACACAAGTTTTCTTATCATCATAACAAACGCATATTTCAAATGTGGCCTGCGCCAACCTGTCAGTAAATCTGTAACTATTTTGGCCCAGTATATATAATTTTTGGACAGTTATTGAGTTAAAATACCACTTTCAGACAGCGTAGGTAATAAATTAAATATGTGTTTGTTATGGTGAAAAGAAAACATGCGTAAAATTTGGCCTGATTTCATTTGGAACATTTAGGTGACTAAAATTTGTGGGTGGTGAACTTCTCCCTTAAATAATTTTTTTAGGCTAAAATTTAAAAACAATTTTTTAAATCCCTTAGCCTTTTTTAACTCGTCTTGGTAAGAAAGTGAAAGAAAAACATAAAAATATTGACTTTTGGGTTAGTTATCGGTCTAAAATACCGTCAAATTTATTCGATTGGACAGGTTTACATGTTTGGCCATGTTTGAAATATACGTTTTTAATGGTAAAAAGAAAACGTAAAATTTGGCCTGCTTTCATTTAGGTCACCCTTAAATTTAGGGGGGGGAGGTTGTGTTCTCCGTCAGGGCAATGGGGCATAGCCTAAACTTTGAGTACTTTATAAAAAAGCTTTGTAGAGAACTCAAACTGTGTAAAAGTTTAGCCTGGTTTCAAGAGATTTGCCAAGGTGACTTAAAATACGGTCGTAATAGTGCATTTTAAGCCGTTTGAGAGGTTTCCTAAAAGTCACCCAAAATCTTATAAAAGAAAGGTCAAACTTGTAAGTACGACGTAAGGTCAATTTTCCTTTGAAATGTTAGTGAAATCTCTTCCACAACATGTAAGCAACAAAGTCTATAATAAAAAAAACTTGGGAAAGTAAAAGGGGGGTGAAAACTACCCCCTCCTTTTCTGCCCTATTTAGCAAAAAAAATTAGTTTTATTTTTTTTTCGTATTTTTCTAGTAGGTAATTTGGGTTTCTAAATCCAAACATAACGTCAGAAAAATTTTTTGAGGGCTGTACCACCTTTATTTTTACCCTTAAAACCCTAAAAATACTATTTTTTTTTAAACTCATCATAATATCTTAAATGAACAAAGAAATTTTTATTTTTTTATTTTTTTTACGTTTGCAAACGTTTAATAATAAAAAAAAGTTCTGCTTGCCACAATTCTAAGGAAAGATATAGTGGGAAACTTTTCGCTAAACCTTTTTAGTAATGAGTTACAGTTATTTTTTTTATAAATTTTAGAGCATTTTAAACTTTTTTTTTAACGTTTTTATGTAAACCAAACAGAATTTTGATCCAAGTTCCCCAAATCAGAAAACCCAGGCTTTTACGACCCAAAAATTTAACATGTCGTATTTGTTTAAACAAAATAAACATTTTCAATTGTTTTTTATATAATTGTAACAAATAATACTGAAAAGCATTGACTTTTTCATTAAAAAATCATTATAAATAAATATATCGTTAAAAATCCTAATTTTTAAATGCGCAGAAACCCCCAGTAGCAGTAGTGAGCGACCTTAAGGTGTTACATCTGTGAAAAGTTGTGATTACAGAAATGAATGAAACTTATAAAATATAAAGATAAAGTCTTTAAGAAATCAAATAAACTTTTTTTTCAACTTTTGCTACATAATTATCATTTATTTAAGAAAAAAGTGTAGGTAGTTTAACATTGCTCTAATGGAAAATTATCTTTGGACCTTGGAAAAAGTATGATTGCGATTACACAGATTAATGAAACTTAAATAATATGGTAAATAAAAACTGAAAGTTTATATTTCCAATTTAGTTTACTTGTTTTACTAAATAATTATTAAATAATTAAATAAAAAGTTTGTATATAACCTGATATTATACTAATACATATACGATTTTGCATATGTATGTAGTGTCGATAATGTAGAAATTTTAAAAAATCAAAAAAAAATCCGGTTTTACAGATATGACACCTTAAAGTGATTTTTTAATATTCCGTATTTTGAGAATTCTTTATGTGCAGGACTCCGAAATCAAATTAAGCCACCCTGAAAACGTACTTGAGGAAAAATTTTGTTGTGATTTCCGAATATAGAACAATCCCGTGATAAGAGGTATTTGATTAAACACTTTGTTAAGGTTATGAACAGTTAATCGAATCACTAAAATTTTTTCTATAAGGGATAAAAAACATCAATACGGCATTAATAGGGTTAAGATTGTACATAATTAATTCGACAGTTTTTGACGTTGGTTCAGGAGAATGTAATATGCCTTTATGTGATAAACGAGGTGATAAACATGCAAATTATTTTTTAGGTCAGTATATGGTCAATATTCTAATTTTAAATCGGAGATTGTTAAAAAAAGATTAAAAAAATAAAAAACTAAATCAGGTGGTTACCCAGAAAAAAAGATCTTATCTCTTATGGTCATTAGACAAATGACGATTCAGAATATCCTTGATTGAATTTAAGAATTTTTTTTGACTAATGTTTTATTATTTTTTCTATTTTTTAGTTTTGTGTTTTGTTCTATTGATTAAAAATTTTAAAACAGGCATACAAAAAACAACAATACGAAAAAACTATTAAATAAAAAAAAAAGAAGAAGCGTAAATAATTTTATACTTCAAAATGTACAGATAAAAGAGTAAGAGTAAAAGATAAGTTAAACATTAAAAATTAAATTTTAAACAATTGTTTATTTAACTGTATTTTTCTGAATAGCTTTTTTTTGTAATTAGATATGAGATACACTTATAAAGGATGTACCTATAGCAACTTTTTGGAGTTTTTTTTTCTTAGTGGCGTTAATTATTTTCTAAATCATTAGCCTAAAAATTTAATAACACGTTTGTTGCAAACTAGTAGTATAGGCCTGGAGAATCGTTTTATTTGTGATGTTTTTTGAAAGCATGTCCTTGGAATTTTTCGACGGTAATTTTAGTTTTTGGGGTCGCTAATTTCAAATCTAAAGTCCGTTTTGACCTAACGTGGTCTAATTTTGCGTAATTGCCCATTTTAGGTAATTTTTAACGTTTTTTTGCAATTTTGTGTTAAAATTTTTAATATATTTTTTGGGTCTCTATACCTAATTATCATATCTACTCATACAAAAAAAAATGTTAGCCCATAATAGGGAGTCTTAGGCTATATTTTACGGTTTTTGGGCTAATTTTAGCTATTTTGATGACATAATACCTATTTTTATCTACAGTCGTCTACAGTTTCTGGTTTTTGAGTATTTTAAGGTAGTTAAATACGAATATTATTTTTAATTTATCTAAAAACGGTGCAGTATCCCATAATAGACACTTTTAGACTGTTTTTTGGTAATTAGTATTATTTTACAAAAATAGCTAAAATTGGCCCAAAAAGCGTGAAAAATAGCCTAAGAATCCCTATTATGGGCTACAGTAGTTATACAAAGCGGATCCTGGGAAAGGGGTGGGGGTAATGGTGGTGGGGGAAAATGTCCCACCCTGAGGGGGAAAATACCCTGGCCTTGGGGCCGACCGTGCAATTGCACGAGGGGTTTTTACGTGGCCGTGCAATTGCACGAGCCGTGGGGGTGTGTGCGTGTGGGCGTGGGGGTGTGTGCGTGTGAGTTTGTGCGTGTGAGTTTGTGCGTGTGAATGTGTGGGTTGTAAATGTGTGTGTGTGTGTGCATGCATGTGTGTAAAATCTATAATTACATGACGATTTTTTATTTTTAAAATTCTGGTTGTCCCCATACTCAAATTTGACTTATGTAATTTATGGGAGACCCCATATATTTACGATTTATGTTGTTTTGTGTACAATTTTATTTTATAGGATGGGAGAAAGGATTATGATAAAAAAAAACAATTTTTTAGTTATTATTTTTATTATGACATATTTAAAAGTCAGTTTTATCAAAAAAAATTAAATAAACAAAATTATAAAAATAATATAGAAAATATTTTAAGCACATATACATATACACATTAACTTAAAAAAAATCAAAAAAATCATAGAGGCACACACATATATATATATATATATATATATATATATATATATATATATATATATATAAATATATATAAATATATGCATGCTAACTTAAAAAAATCAAAATATAGAGACATATGTATATGTATGTATATATATATATATATATATATTTATGTCTGTGCTTCATTTTCTATAATCTAGAAATAAAAAAAAGAAAAGAATATAATAATTATTAAATTATTAAAGAAAATGTTTTTACTTAAATACTTATTAAATTATTAAATACTTTAAGCACCGCACACATTAACCTAAAAAAGCATTATTAAGGCACATATTATATATATATATATCATAATTTTTTTCTATAATACTCACAGCACTATACATGGTAACTTAAACAAAAACTAAAAATATAACCAAATTTAAATTATAATTATATACTTATAAAAAGTGCTTAATTTAAAAATTTTTTTTTTAATACTTGATGGTATAGTGCTTAAATTTATAAAAAAACTTAATATATTAAAAAACTATATTAAAAAACTATATTTAGCAAACATGTTTTCAAGATTTTATTTTTTATATTTGTTAATAAATTTTTTTGCTTCTTTGAAATTATTAAATTCTAATTTTATTTCGATCTTACAATTTTGATCTCCATCATCATCATCAACAACATTTTCAATACGTGAAGAATGCGATGCAGGTTGGTCAGATGACTGTGCCAAGTTTGATAAATTTTCTGTGACGATACCTGATGCTTCTGAAGCTAATGTTGTTATTGGTTTAGAATCAAATATTGGATCAGGTTTCTCTTCCTTTATTTCAAATAAATCTTTATTTATAAGAGCAGCAGATTCATCACCAAATTTATCTTTATTAACAGGTGCAGTGATAGTAGCAGATACATCAACTGGAAGCGGAACAGAAGACACATCACTAAATTTATCTTTATTAACAGGTGCAGTGACAGCAGCAGATACATCAACTGGAAGCGGAGCAGAAGACACATCACCAAATTTATCTTTATTAACAGGTGCAGTGATAGTAGCAGATACATCAACTGGAAGCGGAGCAGAAGACACATCACCAAATTTATCTTTATTAACAGGTGCAGTGACAGCAGCAGATACATCAACTGGAAGCGGAGCAGAAGACACATCACTAAATTTAACTTTATTCACAGGTGCAGTGATAGTAGCAGACACATCACTATATTTAACTTTATTCACAGGTGCAGTGATAGTAGCAGACACATCACTAAATTTAACTTTATTCACAGGTACGTCAACTGGAAGTGTAGCAGAAGACATATCACCAAATATAACTTTATTGACAGGTGCAGTATTAGTAGCAGAAGAGCCATCGTCAAACATATCTTTGTTATCCAAATTTATTTTAGTTTCAGGTGTTACATAATAATTTGCAGGTTTTGATCTCTTAGCAGGAACGTAAAATGTCTTAGATGGTGATGATAATGATTTTACTGGCAACCATATAAGAGGACTTGTTTTACGTTCTCTAGGTGTTGTTGAATTTATAGCGACAGATGGTGGTTCTATTGATTTTGGTTGTATGGTTATTTTTGAAGTAGCAGTTGTTGATCTTGCTGTTGTTGAACTTATAGCGAAAGATGTTGGTTGTATAGTTATTGATGATGTAGCAGTTGATGATCTCGCTGCTGTTGAACAAGTAGCTACAGATGGTGGCAAATAAAACAAAGGTGGTTGTTGTGTTTTTTTAGAAAGAAAATATATTGGTGTTTGGTAATTTGCTGATGTTGTTAAAATTTGATGTTGTGAAAACTGAAGTTTTGGTTGAATAAATGGTGAAGATGACACATTTGGTGTATTCAAATTATTGTCTAAGCTTGATAATGCTACTCGACAAGATGATCTGGTTATAGTGCTTGATGTTGCTGCACCAGTTGTTGTTGTTGTTAACACTGCGTCGCATTTTTCTTTTCCACTACGTGTAGTTGCTTTTCTCTTTTTAGGAGGCATGCTACATCTATAAATATATAATAAAATTTAAAAAGTAATAACAGATTATCAAATTATTATCATAAAACTTATTTAGATATAATAAAATCAAAAAAAATAAAATAATACCTTAAATAAAAAAAACTTAACCTTAAATTTTGTTAAAAAATCTTTTTACTTACATGTTTCTCTAATTTTGCAAAAAATAATATATAAGTTAATAAAAATTAATATTTTAAAAACCAAGTTTAATTTAAAAAAATTAAAAAAGTTAAAAAAATTATTTAAATAAATGAATTTATTTTAAGTTTATATGAGGAGAAAGAAACCGATCTTGACTGTTTGAAGTCTTACAAGTAAACTGCGCATTAACTTTTTGTTAGCGACCGGCAACACACTCACACGCGCGCCAAAAATCTACACGTGCCGGCAATACACGGTGTTGTAGAAGAATAACAACAACAAGGTCCTTATTTCACCGAATTAATTGTTTTTTAAAATAAAAAAAATTCTATAATAATAATAATTTTTTAATGCGTATATTTCAAGGAAATAATAATAATGATAATTTTTTAATGCGCATATTTCAAGGAAATAATAATAATGATTATTTTTACGGATAATTATTTTTCTACATTACCTGGGGGTTTATGAGGTTGAGAAAAACGTTTTTATGAATGAAAATTTTCATTTTCTTACCCAAGCATATTTTCCAATTTTCCAAGATGGCGGACCAGAAAAAATTTAAAAAAGAACTTTCTACGTTACCTGGGGGATTTAGAGGTTGAGAAAAACGTTTTTATGAATGAAAATTTTCATTTTCTTACCCATGTATATTTTCCAATTTTCCATGATGGCGGACCAGAAAAAATGAACTTTCTACATTACCTGGGGGTTTTCGAGGTTGAAAAAACCGTTTTTATGAATGAAAATTTTCATTTTCTTACCCATGTATATTTTCCAATTTTCTAAGATGGCGGACTAGAAAAAATGAACTTTCTACATTACCTGGGGGTTTTCGAGGTTGAAAAAACCGTTTTTATAAATAAAAATTTTAATTTTTTCACTCCAACATGTTTTCCGATTTCCCAAGATGGTGGATAAATAAACATGATCAAAAGAACTTTTTACATTACCTGGGGGTTTTCGAGGTTGAAAAAACCGTTTTTATGAATGAGAATTTTCATTTTTTTCACCCCAACATGTTTTTCGATAATATACCTTATGGTAAATCATATGATAAATCATAATGATTTACCGTATGGTCCAATCATATGATAAATCCGATGAAAAATCATTGTTTCTTTTTCTTAGAGTTATCATGTTAGATTTTTTTTAAATCACATATGCCGGTTGATTTAAAGTAATAAAAAATAATTGTGGTAATTTTTATCACGAAAAACGTAATTAATACATATATTTGTGATTTAATTATTATCATTATTTTATATTTACCGGCTTATTTCATACCCTTATTTTTTAAATATAGTAGGACGCAATTATGTACTATTATTATTATAATTTCTAAGAAAATGATAAAAGAAATAATACCGCTATATCGTACACCACCGTTAGGTTGAGGTATGGGATAGGGGGTAACTTATACATTATAATTGTTAAAATAAAGCCAGTATTATTATTATTATTATTACAATTTCTAAGAAAAAGATAAAAAAAATAATACCGCTATATCGTACACCACCGTTAGGTTGAGGTATGGGATAGGGGGTAACTTATACATTATAATTGTTATAATAAAGCCAGTATTTTTATTATTATTATTATTATTATTATTATTATTATTATTATGCAAAGATAAAAATACAATGAAAATGCGTATTATTTACTTTTTAGAAATTATAAAATTCTTAGAATTAAAACTTTTGGAATTAAAAAAAAAATAAATAATAAAATAAAATTGTGCGTATCAAAGCCGATATTTTAACACATAAAAAATATTATTAAACGTAATTAATACACATTTTCATTGTATTTTTATCTATGCATAATAATAATAATAATTTTTATGCATAATTTTATTATTAACCTGTGATAAAGATATAATAAAAATACAATTAAATTAAAATAATAATTATGATAATTTTTACCACACAAAAACATAATTAATACGAATTAATACGAATTAATGCTACGACGCAATAATTTTATGACGCAATAAAGTTTTTATTAAACGAGCCGGCCTTTTCCGAGAATTGTGTTTTCAATAATAGTTTGTTTACTTTTTTAAATTTCTAGTGAATTCTTTTCTTGGAAAAGGGGAAAAAATTAAATAAGATTTTGTTTATTTTTTAATTTCTAGTAGGTTCTTTTCTTGGAAAAAGGGGGTGAAATTAAGTAAGTTAGAGTGGGGAAAAGTTTCGTGATTGGTGCGCTGTGATTCTCTCGAGGGGATAAAATAAGGAGCGCGAGCCGGAGAGAATCATTCGTAGCTTTTTCTTCATCCTTGGCTCATCTAAAGAAAAAAAAATAACTATTAATTCTGCTGCTCGTGCCTTCGTTATTTTTTGTGGAAGCTGTTGTTGGTGCTCTAGTGGAAGCGGTTTATCATTGACATATAGGATCATCAAACTAACTTAAAACAAGTAAGTAAAAATTTTTTTATCATAAAATAAAATTAAATGAAAAAAAAGACCTAGTGATGATTAATTATTATTTTTTTTAAAGTGATATAATTTTTCAAACGTGATAAAATTTTTTATATTTAAATTAAATGTGTGTAATTTATAAAAAACTAAATTAAATTAAATTAAATTAAATTATTTTCAGTCAGCTTGTAATTTTTTTTTTTTTTTTTTTTTTAATGAGATATAATTTTTTTAATTTAAATTAAAACATGTATTTAAATTCATGTAATTTCTAGATAATTCTTTAAATTTTTAGGTGAATAGTTTAATTTAATTAAATTCTTTTAGATAAAATTTTTTTAGATTCTGAGTAGATTTGTAAAATTCTTGGTGTAATGGTATAATTTTAGTTAGTTAGTAAAATTTTTATTTTAATAACATCATTTTAGTTAAATTTGAGTCTAGTCATAGAATTATTAGTTAAATGGTTTAATTTTAATTCAAATCAAATTAAAATCAAATTATTTGGAATTAAAATTTTTTTTTGTTTTTTTTTTGTTTTTTATGTTACAGTGGTACAAACGCTTTTTGAGTTAGCTTTGAAAAGGGCTTTTTATTCTTACGGCAATAAGATAAGTGATTTTGATTGTAAAGAAAAAAAGATTCTTGCTGTTAGAAATATGTTAAAATGTGATCATAAAAAAAGACGAATCCATTACACCGATGAATATTGTTTTAATCAACTTCACGTTAAAACAGTCGAGTCGGGTTACGAATTATATCGTTTGTTAAAAGATAATATTGTAATTTTTGATGTCGGTATTGAAGACCCGTATATTACGATGAGTCAAAAACCTGAATGGTCTTAGGTACAATAATAATAATAATAATAATAATAATATTGTAAAAATTTATGTTTTAATTTTTTCTTTTTCAGATGGATCGTCTAAATGCCGTAGGAAGATTGGAACAAGAGCGAGCCCGTCCCTTAGATCAGTTGGTTGTTAATCAACTGTACAAGGTTACAAAGATGCTCTTTGTTTCTACAAAATATGGACCTCGAGTATTGATATTTTTAGAAAATTTTGGCTGCTCCTTTTTACCATGTCGAATTCACCAATTTCTCCATGAAAATCCTGAGGTCAAGCAACAGTTATTGGATCAGATCGCAAATGGCCGTCTAGGAATGCGATATCTTGGTGGTCAGTATAATGGCGTCGAATTCGCAGAAATATAAGTTTATAAATAAATGTATTTAGCAAGTAATATAAGTTTATAAATAAATGTATTTAGCAAGTAATCTTTAAAAAATAAATTTTATAAATATCTTTTCTTTATTATATTTCAATAAAACAATATTAAAACAAAATCTGCTTTTCTTTATTTAACTAACCTAAAATCCTCAAAAAATAACCTCAAAATTTACATAACCTAAGATCCTTACATCTCCTAAAATAACCTCAAAATTTATCTAACATAACCTATGATCCTTACATCTCCAAAAATAACCTCAAAATTTATTACAACATAACCTAAAATTTTTATTTTTTCTTTATTTACTTTACATAACCTAAAATCCTTAAAACTCCAAACATAACCTCAATATTTTTCCAACATAACCTCAAAAAAATTTTTTTACTTTATTTACCTTACATAACTTACAATTTTATTAAACATAACCTTAAAATTTAAGAAAATAAATAAATAAACAGTAGTCATTAATTTGATTAAAATAAGTATTTATTAAAAATCTTAAAATAAAAAATACAATCAAATTACAATGCATTTCAATTCAATTCAATTAATTTTTTATATGAAATCTCCTGATTGCTGACATCGTTTGCAATCTTTGACCATCGGAGTGACTCTTTTGTCGGCGTGGTCGTGGAATCTGCATTTCGTTCTTGCCAAAAATTCTTCATCGTGGCGATATTTCTCTGGAAGTTTAGTCCATGCTTCGTCTATGCTCTCTGCTGCGAAGTTTAAGATGAATTCCCTCGGTAACTCAGCGATATCCTGCTTTTCCATGAAACTTAAATGTCTCACTGCGTGGAAAACTTCCAAAGATCTCTCTAGACATGGACGATGTACTCTTAGCCACCTCTCCATTAAAATTACATGTTTGAGAGCGCATGGACCGTAAGGTTTGCGGTGAAACTTGCAGGAATTTTCGTTAGTCCAGTGACTTCTGAGGTAAGGTAAAGCTGGACATTTTTCGTCGATCTCTTTGACGACGACGACGACGACGTTATCGATGTATTTTTGTAGCCATTTTGCTTTTTGCTCACCTTTTACGTAAACAAGAATAGCACTCGCAGAGGATAGATTACTTCGTAAAACGTTCTCGATTTCTTCGTAAGGTGTTTCTCCATCTTCCCAGCGTATTTTTAGATGGTTATGAGTCAACCATACGTTTTCGCATCTCTGCGACAAAGGCAAATCACCCCAACTGCATGGAGCTTTAAATACAAAATGCGAAGTCGTGCCTCCTGGAGCAAGGATAGCAAGCTCCTTCACGGCAAATTCCGTCGCATTTAGCTTGAATGCTTGAAAATCTACGAAGTACTCCATGACGATTCTAGATTGATACTGACGAAGCTCTGTTGATCTTGGCTTCTATTTAAACTATATTTTTGACTTCGCCACTGATCGGCCGATACTGAACCATGCGGTCGTGTAAAATCAAACAGTAAACTGAAGTTTGGCCTGGAAATGGATTTGCAGCCTCGATTTCTAGACGAACGTCAACTGGTGCGTATTTCAATGCTTCGTTTTGTTTGGAGCAATCAAATATCGTTAACGGAGCGATATCTCGAAACTGATTTTTGTCGAGAATGACTTCGGACGTTTCTTTGCCGTAAAAATTCACTTGAAAACTGGAAAACATTTCGTAGAGTACCGAAAACTTGTTATCGTTGATGCTCAAATTTAAGTTTTCTTGAGGATAACATTGCGAATTCAAGTACAGTTTTATATTGGTTAGATTGATATGATCAAATCGGCTTGCATTACTGGCAAGATTGTTATTTCGATTTGTTTGAAATCCCACTATTACGTATCTTGGTTTTTCTACCTGCGTAGCTGTTTTGATGGTCCAAATGTGACGATTCGATGCAGGTAGTTCAGGATAATTAAACAGTTCTCTTACTCTGTAGGACATTACAATCCATGGATCTTTCTCGATGTATTTTAATAAACTGATTTTCTTGAGGTCGGCCAAAATCAATCTAGGCATAAGCCATTCGATAACGTTTATAGTGATTGCATAATTCACCTCGCCATTGCCAGTACGCAAGACTGCGTTATCATCGATGTTAGATCTCGTAAAAACTATCTCGTGTTTCATATTTACTATTATTTTGCCATAGTCTTCGGCGAATCCAAAAATCGCACTCAACGGTATTAGAAATTCAAAATTTCCTTGAGCGTCGGTTACAATTTCATCGTTGCTCAAAAACCACCCTGCGTTCTTCAAATTTTTTTCTTGATTCAGTGTAAAAGATGCATAGCCTTTCATGGTCGATGTAATACCGACGTTACTGCAACGTTCGATAACTTGCGAGTTAAGTTCGTATTTTATTTCGGAAAATAGAAAGCACATAGCATTGTTGACAAATCTTATATTCGCAGGCGCAGCATCTGGACGTTGTCTGAGTTTTCCTTGAATACGTATGAAGCTTTTTGACGGTAGGAGGCATTGATCTTGATGCTGAATAGCTATGTGAATCGAGTCGTTGTTTTGATATGAACTTGTAGCGTAAGGACGATGCGTTTGTATTTCGTAATGAGCGACGGATTCGTCGAACATCACTGGCGATTTTATGTCTAGCGTTTCTTCCATCTTATACTGCAACAGCAAAATAACGAACAGAAATCTTTCAACGACGTAGTCGTAGACCAAGACTTATTAGAAATTTTCGATTTTGAGGTTTTAGCTTCTTCGCTGCTCGAGGTATTGACTTCTTCACTGCTCGAGGAAGACTGATCTCTGGACTCCATACTGACTTGCTTTTATAACCAAATCCGATCTTTCGATTAAATACGATTCCCATTATTATATTGATTTGAGGTGTAACCTGACAGTCACAGTTTCTCCCCTGAAGTTCACTATGTCACCGTCTTGATCGACTATACGCAAAATCAAGTAATCGATTCTCTTCACCGATATAGGTAAATATATTATTTCGAGAGGTTTCTCGATGATTTTGAATCCTGGTGGTACAGCAGGAAAAAATTCGTGAATGTAGTGGACTTCTTTACCGTTTGAGTATGATCCTCTGGTAATGTTGCACTCAACACGAAGAGAATTTATTTTTATAATCGAGATGGGATGTTTCGAGATGTGTGATTTACCAGCTTTTAGTATCTGTGAATCGAAGCCGAGTAACTCTCCGATGGAATCGTTTTTTGTAAAATCTATATCTCGATCGCACTTGATCGTACTCTGCAGTGTATTGTTGTTAGCTTTGAGGCTAAAATTAACGTTTTCGAGCTTAAGTTTGCCGCTCAGAAATTTATTTATGTCTTCGATTTCGTAACTTCCAGTTGGTATGTTGATGGCCTCTAAGCCTTCTACGTAGAAATTTTTTTTCTCCAAATTTGGTATGGAATTGAAAGTTAGCAATTCGACCAAACCCAAAGCGTAATTTTTATCTCCCAAGAGTTCTATCGGTGGAAAAAAATGATTTTCGAGAGTAGAGGTGTTTCCAGAGAGGCTAATAATCAATGATTCACTCATGGCAGTTAGTTCAAGACTAAATGAATTTACATCTAGTCACTTTATTTATATATATCCTTACACAATGTAGGTTTAGATACAACTAACCTTAAACTTACATAGTACACAATATTTATAATTCATTACATAAAAATTTTAAGCATAAATGACCACAAACAAAAGTATCATAATTTTGATATTTTTTATGATTATACATGATTTTCTTATCTTTAAAGTATTCTATTAGCTCTTCTGGAGGTCTCAAGTTGCCAAAACTGTCAAAGTAAATTACATTGTTGCCAAGTTTTTTGTAAGCAACCCAATGAGTTCCTGAATTTTTTTCATCATCCAAATTGACAATTGCTGATTCGTTTTTTAATGGTCCAGTTTTTGGGAGAGCGTTTCTCATAAAAACACCGCGAAAATGTGGTATTTTTAAAATATTAGCATACTTTTCAATGTCCATATTGGTTAGCGGTCTTGATGGTAAATTTAAGTTTTTTTTTTTCCATACACGATATTTTCGTTATGTAATCTTAAGCCGCTTCCTTTGTAAGGTCTCAAATATAGTCCTTTACCCAAAGCTATTTGCTCCATAGCTTGGTTATGCCGTTTTGATTCTTCAAGTTGTTTCTTTGCGTTGCTTACGTCATTAACAGCTTTGGTTACACCACTGATTCCTCCAGCTAATGCACCTATTGCACTCAAGCCTGCAAATATAGGTATAAGAGGTAAAGCTCCCCCAACTTTATAAGGTAAAGGTAATACCCTTAATTTATTGATCTTAGATTTTCCTCCGTGCTTTTTAACGGCCTTTCGAGCAGCTTTTAATGCTGATCTTATTACCGTTTTGGCATTTTTACTTTTACTCATAGATTTTTTAGTTGATTTGACAATTCTGCCAAAAGCAACTCGACCACCTTTTTTCTTTCTTCTAGTTTTTCCTTTTTTATTACTCCTTCTTCGCACCTTCTTAACTCCCATACCCATTTTAGATTTAGCCTTCATTATGCTTGTAACTGCTAGAGCTGCTGCTCTTTCGCCCAAACTGGCGTCTCTTGACTTTACTCTTTTCCAAGCCTTATCTGCCAAAACTCTATCAGCGATATTTCGAGCTTGAATATCACTTTGATTTTCTGAGTAAGCGATATCGTGCTCTTTGCAGGCGTCGTCGAGAGGATTTACACCGGTATCTTCTCTAGCCAGACGTTTAGCCAGCTTGGTGCCGGGGCCACAAAATCTAATCAAATAATTTAAAATTATTTATTAAACTTGTAAAAATTTCAAAAAAAAAAAAAAAATTTTTTCTTACCTGTATCCAGGAATATGAGCCTCGAAGGGTAATTTATTTATCAGAGTATTCACTAGTCCTCGTCCTCTCACGATCATCACTCAACGAGAGATGAAACATAAATGAGGACTGGGCTATAAGTAACCTGTATTTATTAAAATCTTAAATAGTATCGCGAGAGACATCTATCGATAAACATGTCTGCAAAATCAGTTAGTAGAAAGAGACGTGCTCAAGATAGAGAATCGATTGTTGCAGAAAAAAGACAGTTTAGTTTACCTGTGATTAACTTTGACTTTTTAATCGATAGCTCGCATTCACCTACTGTAAGTCGTCATGGTAAACATTGGAAAAATATCAGCATCAGAGCTGTGTTCTGTGGGCCAAGCGGCTGTGGCAAGACCAACGCTTTATTTACATTACTCGTTCATATAAATGGCTTGAGATATGAAAACGTTTACATCTTTTCAAAATCTCTCAATCAACCAAAATATCAATGGTTAATAAAATTATTGAAATCTATACCAGGAATTCGAGTATTTGTTTACAGTGACAACGAGCAAGTTATATCCCCTGAAGATGTTTTACCAAACAGTATTATTATTTTTGACGATATCGCGTGTGAAAAGCAAGATAATGTCAGATCTTTATACAGCATGGGTAGACACATGGGAGCGGACACATTTTATCTTTGTCAGACTTACGCAAGAATACCCAAACACTTGATTCGTGATAATGTAAATTTTTTGGTTCTTTTTCGTCAAGATGAAATGAACTTGAAGCATGTTTACGACGATCATGTTAACACCGACATGACTTTTAATGAATTCAAAGATTTATGTGTCAAATGCTGGAATCGTGACAAGTATAATTTTATACTCATTGACAAAGACAGCGCCTTCGATGATGGAAGATATAGAAAGAATTTCGATGGTTTTGGTTTAAATACAAACAGCATGATTCAAGATGATCAGTCTTCAGCCGTTGATCAAACTGACAACATGGATCGTAAAGTTGATTTACTGCAAAAAATCGCTGATGCTAGAGATTCAATACGTCGTAAGCATCTGGCATTAAAACTTGGTAAAGAAACTGCTGAAAACGCTCTTCAGCAAAATCTTAAACCTCTGACAGAACCATTAGAAAAAATTGTTGAAAATTTGAAGAGCAATCCGAGAAAACGACCTTTAAATGAGGAAGATTCGCAAAATATCGATGATGCATCAGTAGCAGCCAAGAAAAGTAAAAAGAAAAAGAAAAAGAGGAAAAATAATTCAAGTGTTCAATTTGAATCAGCCTTAAGTGAAAATTTGGATAATGAGACTGTTGTTGAAAAAGAAAATGACGATGAGAGTGAAATTAATCTAACACCTTTACAGTACCCAGCAAGCACATCATCAAAATCGATTAAATTTAGTACACCAATAAAGAGCCAAGCGGCCGAATATTTGGAAATGCTTGCAAACAGTCAAATTACGAATTTGGATACAAAAGCAGGTGTTAGATACTTTAAATCTACTGGTGAGCATAAAATTGGAGATACGCAGGTGCATTTTGACGACCGTAATATAATGGTGGGTGAAAAAAAGTATCCACTAACCAAAGGCTTAACTGATCTTATTTTTAAAAAAAATCTGACGCCTTATATAGTAAAAACCGATCAAGATTTAAAAAATTACGGGGATATTATGAAGTCTACAAACGCGCATAAGAAATTTTACAAAGCTAGCGAATCCGTGCGTGATGATATTAATGTTGCGAAAATGCAAATAATTGAAGAAGCTGTAAATAATAAATCAGGCAAAGGACTGTTGCCGCAATATATGGTCACGAGGAAAGTGCCAATAGATTACGTTCACTGGGACGATCCCAACGAATTGGTCGATCGCTTGAGACTTTTGGTATCCGAACGAACAGCTGGTCATACGGGTCACGACAATGAAATTCTATCTATTATCGAGGAGCTCAGAGAAGCCGAGATTATATATTGAGTGTTTTCGTTGAGTTTTTATCAGTCGCATCATGAGCATCGACGTGTTTGGACGTCATCTTGGCTCTAGCAAGGTTGCCAGAGGACCTCCAGGAATTGGATTTAATCTAACTAAATCTGGTGATTTTGATTTGGAAAAAAAGAGGTTATGTAACGTTGCCGATCCTATCGATAAAAATGATGCATTAAATTTAAGTACTTGGGATGCATTTGTAGAGGAAGAACTAGAACCAAGACTAAGAAATATAGAGCAACAAAATTCTTCTTTAGGGAAAAAGTTCACAGACTTCGAAAAAGAAATAAATAAACGTTCAGAAGCTAAAAAGAAGAGACCCGGGATAATCGAGAGAAGATTAAAGGCTATCGAGAAAATATTAAATATTAATAGAATACCGGATAGTGAATCCGAGGAAAAAGTCGAAATAACTCAAAATGAATCAAATCAAGAAAGCTCTGGTGGAGGAGATCCATAAGCCCGTTCGCAAAAATTTTCCCAGACGTATAGTGGAGATGCGTGGCATCGACGAGACTTGGCAAGCCGATCTCGTAGACATGCAAGCTAACTCGAGATCAAATAAAGGCTACAATTTTCTACTCACAGTCATAGATAACGTCTCGAAATATGCCTGGGCTGTGCCCTTAAAAAATAAGTCTGGTCCAGAAGTGACCAAGGCATTGAAATCCATCTTCGTCAAAGGACGCGTGCCGAAAAAACTTCACGTTGACAGAGGCACTGAATTCTATAACACTCACTGCAAGGCTCTATTGGCCAGCTACAAAGTTAAATTGTATTCAACGCACAGCAATCTCAAAGCTTCGATCGTCGAGCGTTTCAATCGTACCTTGAAAACGATCATGTGGAAACAATTTAACGTCCAAGGGAATTACAAATGGATCGATATCTTACCAGATCTCGTGGCCAAATACAACGATACAAAACATCGAACTATCGGAATGAAGCCGAAGGATGTTGGTCCAAATAACGAAATTGACGTAATGCAAAGATTTAACGTCGAGAGATGGAACAAAATGCCGCGCAAATTCAAAGTCGGGGATAAGGTCCGAATAAGTAAATACAAGCACGTTTTTGAGAAAGGATACACACCAAATTGGACCACGGAAGTATTTACCGTGGACAAAGTCAAGAGAACTGTACCGCATACTTATTTGTTGAAAGATTATCAAGGTGAGCCTATCGCTGGAGGATTTTACGAACAGGAGTTACAAAAAACTTATCATCCAGATGATTACCTGGTTGAAAAAGTATTGAAAAAACAAGGAAATAGAGTATTTGTGAAATGGCTGGGATTCGACAACACTCATAACAGCTGGATCGACAAGTCCGATAATCAGTGAAAGAGAATAAATAGACTTTTCTCGAGAAGTTTTTATTCATTATTAATTCAGACAGCCATGGGTAACGACCAAAGCAGAACATCTTCGAATGTAAAATACACTAAACTACACTCTGAAAAAGAAGAAAATGTCTCGACAGCCATGGGCAACAATAAAAGCCAAACATCCTCGAATGTAAAATACACGAAACTAAAGACTGAAGAAGAAAAGAAAAAGAGTAGCAAAGATTCTTCAAGTGGAAATTATAACGCCAAGTACGACCAATCGAACACTTATACAAGACCGAGCTTTAATTATAAAAAGTTCGGAGGAAGAGATAAAATTGGTTAAAAATAAATATTTTGTAATCTTTTGCAATTATTGAAAAATTATTGTGAAAGAAAATCTGAAAATCAGTCATATAAAAATAAAGCTTTTAAATAATAAAAATTTGTAAACATTTTTATGAGATATTATGTAATTTTTGTATAAGATATTTGAAAAAAAATAAAAAATCATATAAGCTAACGAAATGTCTTGCTATTTTTTTATCCATCCTAACCTCTAAGATAAATCGTGCGCCCTGCTTGATGGTGGCGACACCTATAAGGTAAATATTTGTATAAAAGAAGATTCTAAATAACAAAAATATTCAGTCAGTCATTAGCTTCTTAGCTGTTCATACGCTTGTCTCTTAACAGCAAAAATAAAACCTACAAAGATGTCGATTTATATCAATTATCCTCCAGACGTAAAAGTAAATGTTCGTTTAGAATGTGATGCAGACTACCCGTGCTGTTCAAAACTTAAAAGATTCTCAGTTACTGAAAATTTTTATTTTTATCCGTTTGAAATCTTGGAAAAATGTGTACAACTAAGCGTATACGTGTATACTTCGGACGATGTATATACTTCAGACTTAGATTACTTTAATTTTGAGCTAAAAGATAAATGGAGATTTGATGACAGACACGTAAATCTTTATATCGAAAGAAGAGTTAAGATGGAGATGGAAAAAATCCTCGTAGAATATCAAAATGATGATTCAACAAAATATTACGAATTCAATGAAAACACTTGGAATTCAACAGCTCACTTGCTTCTTCTACATGATACGCAATATGATGATTTTAATATAGAAATTTGTAGACACAAAAAACCAGAAATAAGTTCTTATGATGAATTAGTTAAAGAGGAATTAGGTCCTGATGATGATGATGATGATGAAGACGAAGACGAAGACGAAGGAAGAGATGAAGTTGATTTAAAATAAATTTAATTTAAACAAATTTATATAAGTACTTACTATCTTCTTCTTCTTGACCAAAACCCTTTTCTACTTCTTCTTTCCCTCATTATTAATAACAATAATAATAAATAATTTTATGATACTAGGTATATTAAATAATGAGACAATTTAGTTAGGTTATGTAATTATTATTTTATTTATGAAAAATTAAAAACTAGTTATAAGAAAAATAAATATAAACAACTATTTACAAATATATTTATTTAAACATTTGTTTCTTGAATTCTTTTAATTTTTGATCGGTACATTGTTTTTCGATCAAATATTTGTCAACGTCTACCTGGTAATGACCCCATGGTAATGTTTCCGTGGTATTTGGTAGTAAATACCTCTTGTCGTCGTAGGGTGATAGAGCCAATTTTGTCTGCTTTTCTGTCACGACATTATGAAATCTGGATCGTATGTTATACTGATCTCTATACTGCAATGTTTGGTCGAAAATACATTTTCGGTAATCGTCCTTGTCGATTGTTGCACTCACGACGCTGGATTTTATACCTTTGAGTTTTTTGCAGAATACTTCGTCTTCGTAACTGACAAAATACACCTTGCTCCTGGTTCCGTAGAATTCATCTACGATTCGGCCTTTGCACTCGTCCTTCATTTTACCGGGCTCTTTGTTGTTATGTTTCTCTATGCCATAAACGTTAGGCACCGTATAGTCCGAAGTGTCGAAGTATTCTGTGTCTCTTTTCATCATTTCGTAAATGTTGACACCATTTATGACGTAGATAAGAGAATCTGTGTCACAATAAAGAAGTTTACAGTCATTCCCTACCTTTTTCTTCATGTAGGCATAGTGGAATTCGTAGAGACATATTTTCGAAATATCCAAAATACTGAAGCCAGCGTAAATGGGTTTATCCATGTAGACTTCCGTTTTTCCCATTTCGATCGCAACGAACTCCGGGGTAAAAATCGTGCATCTCTTGAAATTTGGCTTCGATACAAGTGACTCTACACCGTAACGCCCGCTCCAATAAGTCCGTAACTTGATATCTATACGGCCACGTACATTTTCCATAGTCTTACCTAAAATTGGTGGAAAAAAAAATTAAATGTAAATAGAAATATTATTAATTTTAGAACATATTATTATTATCATAACATACCATAGATGGCGTTGTTCATTAATTTATAAAAATTTTTTTCGAATTCGTTCAAACATTGGGCTCGCAACCGCGTATTTAAATCGATGTACTCTCGTAGCCAAGGTCGCTGTTGAAATTTAAGCACCCTGTGTATTTTCTTGAGTTTTAATCCGTTTTCTAAAACTTGTTGCAAATACTTGTAATGGACCACGTACTTTTTCTTATCGTGTAAAGTAGCTAGTAATTTTGTTTGCTTTGCGCCTGGAGGAGTAGCGTGCTCCGGACAAAACGGTAGGTCCTTGTGTTGATCGTGTAAATCTACAGGGTACTCGAGGTCGACTTCTAGAATATAGCCCACCGGAGAATCGTCGTTGACAAAGAAGTCGGTATTTTTTATGTCTTCTTGCTTGACCCACTCGAAATTACCGTATGGTAAAGGGTATTTCATTGCCCAGCCATAGAGGTTGTTAATATCAAAGTACATGATGTAATTAATGTCTTCGTTTTCATTAAAATTCTCCGGCTTCATGTAAGGGTTGTTGGCCTTGGCATGGTGGTTGCTGCATTGGCTTATTCCACCTCTGATGCCTTTCTCGATGAAAAGTACCATGTCGATGTCGTCGAGAAGCTCTAGTTCGACTTTAGTATACTTGAGCATAGCATCCCACGTAAAACCTGGTGTCGTGTAGTAATGCATGGGATCCAACCCATAAGTTTTCATGCCGGTATTTCGAAAATTTTCACAAACCTGCAATCAACGATAATTTAATATTAAATAAATATATGAAGAATATAAAGGTAATTTACCTCTGCCAAGAGCATGACGTCGGTTTTCAGATATAAATCTGTGTATTCGCCCAAGTCCTTGATTTGAAAAGACTCCCAAACGTGCTTAGCATGAGCGTACTCTTCGCTGGATATGGACTTGCCACCACACAAAAGATTGTCAAATTTATCTATCGATGGTAATTCAGTTTCCTTCAATTTTTCTTTGCAGTCCATATAGCTGTATGGGAATACGCCTTTTCTGCAGAGGAGCGTAAATAAGTCATCGCTAAGGCCTGGAAATTGTCTTCTCAAAATTGGATAGTCTTTCAAATACGAAGAAAGTTTGTCCAGCGATGAATTCATGAATTTGAAGGAGTCGATAAATTTGAATTTAACGACTACGTCATCCTTGGTAGGAGGTCTGCTCCCATTTTGGAAAACTTTGGTGAAAGATATATATTTCTCCTTAGTTTGAGGAATCAGGCCAACTTTGCCATTGCAATGCGTCGCAAGGTCCTTGATGAGCAAGTGTGAATCATAACCCGCGAGATTGTGAAATACCACTGATATTGTAGTTGAATCTTGGTAGTTTAAATTACATTCGATATGGGCTGGCCCCCTTTCATAAAATAGTCAATAATAATTAGTAAAAATAGAAAGAAAAAAATAATAATAAATAAATACCTATATTTTCCCGTGAGATGTGAATGGTCTTGTGCCTTGCCTCGCTTCTTGTCTTTCTCGATGAACCCCATAACTCCGCAAATATGACACGTAGTTGCATTATCGTATGCCTCTTGTTCCTCCGGTGTCAGTGGCAACATTGGTTTTTTATTTTTGAACGTTAGCTCTGCGAAATTCGAAAAATCAGCCAACTCTTGCACGAACCATTTTGCTGGATCTGGACCATTGTAAGACTTGTAACCAGATAAGTCATCGTCGTAGCTACACTTCACGTAGTATCCAACGCTAAGGGCTTCGTGCAGTTGAACAACGTTGGAATTTTCGTTATTTGCCGGTGGTTTTTTCAACAAACTCTCGAAATCCGCATAAATGACAAACGGCATCCTTTCTTGATTAGAAAAATTCTTGAATTTAATTTTTTTATCAGAGTTCGGTAATTTTACTTTGCATTTGTTGAGATTCGAGCAATCTTCTTCATGTTTCTTTAAATCTTTTACCGAAGAAAAATAATGCAGGCATCGATCGCAAATCTCTTTTTTCTTTTTATCTTTACTTGCTTGTGCACCTACGAGTTTTCCCAAATTAGTGATGTAAACGTAGTGATATTTTGGTGGTTCTTGAATTATTTTTTGTTTCTTTTTAGCTTGAACGATGCTCTCTTCCAAGCCAGCTAATCGCTCCTTCATTATTTCCATATCTTCGTCAAGATCATATTCATCACAATCATAATAACTGTTGTCACCTCTTGGTTCTTCGTACTCATAATTTTCTTCGATCAAAAGCAAATTACAGTGAAATTTTTTCTTGGACTCGGTGCAGTAGAAAGGTTCAACAATATATAAATCCTTTCCTTTTTTTTTTCATCTCTTTGTTTTTTTAATATGAAAACATTTACTGATATTTCTAAATGGGCATTATCTTCCTCGAAACTAGAAATATTTGAAACATCCATTGGATAGCTAAAGCGTTCTACGAAGTTGATATTTAACTCTTTTTGAAGCTTTTTTAATTTGCTCAAATGTTCTAAATGTGTAGTGTTGATTTCAGAATTGGTCTTAGATCTTTCTTTTATGATGCCACACAAAATTGCCCACTTAAAACACTCTTCGTCGTAAAAGTTATCAACATTGATGCATACATGTTTAAGAAAGATTTCTTCGGGCAAGTCCAAGTACGATGATCCCGAATGAATCGGATTATATTTGCTTACGTGCAATTTCAAAAATAAGATTGATTTCAATGACCAGCCAGATCCATTTTCTTGAAATTCATCGACATCTTTTAAAATTACAGAGCTAACGTTCTTAACATACCATTCTTCGAGATCCGTCGCTGGATAAATAACTGCAGCTGGCGTATTGAAAAATTTGTTATCGGCGGTGTTACTAACATCCGTTTGAATTTGATATTCAGCGACGAGTATAGCGTAGACTTTCACTGGCCCTTTTTCTCTCAAGATATTATTTATAACTTCCTTGAAAACCACAAGTGAGTCGTCTAAAAAGAGCTTGATGTCTATGTGCCTCAAATTTTTGATTATACCCGTCTGAATATTTCTTTTGAAGGCCATTTCAAGTGGGATCCACTTTACGCTGTTGCTGATTCCTTGACCCGAGGTTATGTTCAAAGAATTCAAAGTATCCTCGATGTTTTTGAGGATTGCATATGTGGACTCACACGCCTTCTTATGAGGTCCAGATTTTGCCATTTCTTCAAATAATTTAGTCACCATTTCGAGATGCAGCTTGTTTAACGAGAGACTTTCATCGATTAAACGTAAATCTGCTTTGCAAGCTTCCAAGCTCGCATTCGCTTCCACTTGTATCTGGTGACATATTTCAGGTATAGATACTGCCATTCTGTAAAATAACTTTTTTTTTAAATAAATAATTAAATAAATAAATAAATTTTTAACTTACATTAAATAATAATTCCTCTTACGATGTTATTATTTCAATCTTGATAATTTTTTTCAATACTTATAAATTTCAACAAAATTATAACAATAAAAATTATACTCGTTGTAAGAAGTTTTAAGGAACGCTTCGAAAATTGGAATGACCGCTCCGCAATCTCGCTCGCTCTTTATATCTTTTTCCAGCCCAGCGCTAGCCAATCAGAGCAGAAGAACTACCTCCCCTTCGATCTATTTTTAGAATTCTTAGAAATATTTTTTTTACTACGCATAATAATTTTTAACGGTTTTTTTTTGTTTACGATTTTTTTCTTGAAATCACTTGACAACAATATAAACAAGTGGTATTTATTATTTGATCTTTTTCTTAGAATCGTTTTATTATTTTATAAACAATAATAATAATAAAATTTTTAACGGTTTTTCTTTTCTTAGAATTACTTAATATAAACAAGCGGTATTTTTTCTTTAATCTTTTTCTTAGAATTGCTTTATAAAACAATAAACAATGATAATAAAATAATAATATTTTTAACGGTTTTTTTCTTAGAATTAATTAATTAATACAAGCGGTATTTTTTATTTGATCTTTTTCTTAGAATTACTTGATAATAATAATAATAACAAGAAAAATAAAAATTAATTTTGTCGATAGATGGCGTGTAAAAATATAAAGTCGCAATTGATAAATTTTGATTTTATTTAGTATATAAGATCGTGATATCGAATTTATCTCAGTTGCAGATGACTCAGATATTAAAAGAAAATCTTCAATATCTGAGTCATCTGCAACTTTTTACCCGAGATAAAAATTGTACAACTAAATTATACATTTTTTAATTAAAGAAAAAAAGAAAAAAGTACGCTGCGGGCCGGATTCGAACCTGCGAAGGGGACCCATCGATATTTATTCACCGACTCCTTTACCACTTGGATACCGCAGCGTACAAGTATAATAAGTATATATGATATATATGAATACAACTCGCACAGCCACTATCTTAAATCATAATAATAAAAAATACTGGCTTAATTATAACGTATAAGTTACCCCCTATCCCATACCTCTACCTAGCGGTACTGTACGATATAACGGTATTTTTTCTTTGAAATAATAATTAAAAAATCGTTATGCAATTTCACACCCACACACGCTTACACCCACGCCCACACGCACAAACTCACACGCACACACCCCCACGCCCACACGCACACACCCCCACGCCCACACGCACACACCCCCACGGCTCGTGCAATTGCACGGCCACGTAAAAACCCCTCGTGCAATTGCACGGTCGGCCCCAAGGCCAGGGTATTTTCCCCCTCAGGGCAGGGTGGGACATTTTCCCCCACCACCATTACCCCCACCACCGTTACCCCCACCCCTTTCCCAGGATCCGCTTTGTATAACTACTGGCTACCATTTTTTTTTGTATCAGTAAATATGAGAATTAGGTATAGAGACCCAAAAACATTAATGTAGCGTGAGAAAAATGGTAATATATTAAAAATTTTAACAAAAAATGGCAAAAAAACGTTAAAAATGACCTAAAACGAGAAATTACGCAAAATTAGACCACGTTAGGTCAAAACGGACTTTGGATTTGGAATTAGCGACCCCAAAAATTAAAATTATCGTCGAAAAATTCCATGGACATGCTTTCAAAAAAAATCGCAAATAAAACCATGCTCCAGGCCTATACTAGGGGGTTTTAGGCCTAGTACATTGTCAAGATAGGGAAAATATCTGTAATATTTTTTTTTTGCAACATAATTAAATAATGATTTCTACCTATGAAATCTAGAAAATTAATCTTATTTATTTAGGATCATTTGGTTTTTCAAATGTAAAGTGAGTTCCTTGCTAAGTCATAGAAAAATAATTAAAAGCATTAAACTATAAAAATATTGATAAAATTTTTAATTATAAATAGTACGTGATGGTTTTTATTTTTAATTTTTTTGAGGTGGGACTTGGTTAGAAATGCTGCTTTTAATGTAAATTGAAAATATTCATTTATCCCTCGATTTATCCTCAGTTTTAGCTGCATGAATTTTTTGTCCTTTGTTATTACTTCACAGAAGTTGACTTATGTTCCTTAGAGAGATCACAAACTGATTTTTGACTCATGGAAGTGAAAGGAAAATAAATTTCTTTGTCAGTCAAGTTCTGATTTTCTGATAAAGAAATATTTATTAGATAATAAATTTTTTTATACCTAAAAAAAAAATAAACATTAAAAATTTTTCTATTATAATAAAAAAAAGTTATTTAATTTAAATTTCAACAATAAATCATACTAAAATAAAATTTAAAGGATAATAAATAGTCAAAATTTTGACAAAAAATTGACCTTTAATATAGGTATAAAGAAAAAAAAAAGGTTGATGGACCCTAATTTTTGTTTTTTTTATTAGTTATACAAGATAAAAAAAGATCGAGTTAAAGATAAAAATCTTTTGATTTTAGAAAAAGATATCCCTTTGATCAAAAAATAAATTTTGTTTTTTCTTATTTAAAATAATATTACAAATCGTTTAAAATAAAGAATTTTAAGTGACAAAAAGCAAAACCTGTAAATTTTTATTAAAAATTAAAATCGTTCTGAATATTTTGCTTGAAACGATAAATATTACCAAGAATTTTTGTCCTTTTTTTATTATACACATACACATATTAATGTACACAGTCATAAATCATTCAAGTATAAGAAACTTGTTAGTCAAAAATACAGCAGTTAAAGATGGCTCGCTTATATGGACAGGTTATAATATACATAAAGTAAAAGAAAGATTTGTTTTAGTATATTGCAAATATTTTTATTTTTCATATTTTACCATTTGGGAGTTCTATTTAGCCTTCTGCTTTTTTTTATGCTGTACTCATAATTTATAATGCAATTTTTTTTTAACTTATTGGGTTTCATGTACTTCTTTACATACGTCATAAATACTTTATTTGACAGCTTGAATTTTGCTTTTAAGACTGTTCAAACTTAATTGTCTTTTACACTACGTTATTGTCTTCGAAGTTGCACACATTTAAAATTGAAGCTCTTACCAAATACTGCAAAAAAGCTTATATTATGGAGGAGCTATTTTATTGGCGATTTTTTTCATCGAGTTACTTTTCGTAAACTTTATAAAGTTTGGAAAATCATGATTTCTATCAAAAATGTTTAAATATTTCCAAAAATTGTTAAATATTTTTCTTTTGCTATTGGGTCTCATTTTATTAAATATAACAAGTAACTCCTGTAAAAAAGAAAATTGGGCAGTTTATTTCAAAAATAAAAAAAAAATAGTTTTAGGTGAAAAATTAGTAACTGATTTTTGTTGAAGAATCAAAAAATGTTTATCAATTTACGAGTAATAGGAATTAGTAATTTTATAATTTTTATTAAAAATCAACACGCATTTTTTCGAAGAGGATCTTTCCACTTTCATATAGAAATTGGATTTTTGCCAAACTTTCTTTTATTAGTTCTTAGTAGTTATTAGTTTAAGTCAGGCTGATCTTTGCCTCTGAACGCGTTTTTTACATATTTGATCAGGCACATATCCAGAAAATTTTTTTGGGAGGGGCCAAAGAATTTCGGGGGGGGGGGGAAGAACCTAATAATATTAAAATTTATAGCTTAAAATTTATTAAATATCAATCGTTCTTATTTTAAATTGTTTAAAAGCAATAATTCAAAAATTTTTATTTTGGGATGGGGAACATGATCAGCTTGCCTCTCCCCTCAGGATAAGTGCCAACATAATGTGATTTTCTCGGAACTGATGAAGCTAAGAGCTTTGAGAATTGTGCTTTAGCCTTTGCAACCTAAGCTTCGGGGCTGGTAATAGTAAAATTAGTGTTTGACTAGCTAGATTATTTCAGAAATTGGATGAGGGTTCTGGAAAAAGTTATAGGTCCACAAAGTTGACCCATTTTTGCAAAAAAAAATTAAAATATGGAATTTCGTAATCGACTAAGCTTTTAGATTAGGCCAAAACATACTCATTTTATATTTGATATTTTTCGGTATCTGGGTTCTAAATGAGTCTCTCGGGTCATCAAAGTTCCGCCGTTTACCCGCGCTTTATCCCCTGTAAGTTTTGTAAACTAAAAAATTTGTAAAAGCGCGGGTAAACGGCGGTACTTAAATATCCTAAAATACTTTACCAAGAACCAGATACCAAAAAATATCAAATATAAATCAAGTATACATTTTTTCCGTAAAATCGGCCAAGTTTGCACTGAGAAAAATTCATATTTGAATCAAACAGATTCTATTTGACTGAAATAGAAAATTTTCTTGATTTTGAACTCAAATAGATTTCTATTTGAGTCAAAAAAGTCGAAAATCTTCTTGAATCTATTTGAGGTAAACAGATTTTTATTTATAACATAAGAAGAAACGTGTTTCTTGCGCAAAAATAATCCTGACGGTTTACCATCTGGTTAACCACAAGGTATTTTAAGGAAATAAAAAGAGTAATAAAAAGGTAAAGGACCCTTTCAAGAAAAAGCGGATAGAAAATATAAAAAAATATATTGACCCAAGATATTTTCCGATTTTCCAAGATGGTGGACCAAGAAACTTAAAAAAATGAACTTTTCACTTTTCAAGAGGGTTTCTTAGGGAAAAGAAAAATGAATTTTCGGTGGAAAACAATAAATTTTCCAACCTAAAATATTTTCCGATTTTCTAGAACGGTATTTTTTTGAAAAATTTTAAATTTCTGTCAAGAAGATTTTCTATTTGAGACAAATAGATCTTTTTTCTCAGTGTATTATATTATAGTTATTAATAAAATTAATAATTAATTATTACAAAATTAATTAATATTATTATGATTATATTCCAAAATTTTCGAAAATTTGGTTAATACCTAATTTACATAAGAAAATGGTGTGGCGTAAGGTGTTTTACTTACTGTTTGTTATTAAACTATTTTTTATTCTGGGAATACAAAAATTACTGGGGTATTGGACTTGGAATAATTTTGATTTAGGGACTTCGAATAATACGAGTTTAGGAAATTAGAATAATTTGGATTTAGAATCTTAAAATCTAGTAAAGGTGATAATTACAAATTATAAAAACAGCAAATTGTATTGTGATTTTGCGTTTTATGCATAGCTAAACTGTAGGTAACATATTACATGCATTTTGGTTGTATTTGCATAAACTTGTTAAAAGTTTTTTTTTACTTTTAAGACTTTTATTATTGTTTGAAGGTTTTAGTAATTTTCGAGTGTAACCTTATATTTTTTAGATCTCTTAACACGTTTATGATATCCTTTTTTTAACTAAAATGGCCCAGTTTTTGAAAAAAATATTTTAGAACAATTACCGTGAAACTTTAGTCCAACTTGATCCCAGTTGGCGTAGAATCCCTCACATAAAAAAAATAAATCTTTTTTTTTTTCATATTATTTACTTATTTTTGAAAAGAAAAAAAATAAAAAAATTTTTTTAAAGATATAATGGTGTTGAGAAACTAATTTATTTATACCTCAATCTGTCACAGCCTGCATCTAAAAAGAAAAGTGTTATTGAAGAAGTAACGAACTGAAATGGATCAATTTTTATTACGGCTAAAGTACAATACATTTAGATATAGGGTGGTAATGGATTCGATTGTGGTAAAATATAACAATAAACCGGGCAAATGGCTCTGAGTACACGTATATTTAGTTATAAATCCCTGAGTTATTTGAAACGAGAGAAATAATAATAGTTATATTTATAGGATAATACTGCACCGGAACTCTCGAATCGTCAACGGAAGAATACTATAATCAAAGAATTTTCTTTAGCATTAATTTGAACTATTATATGTAGGTGGGTTTTGCAGTACTTAACGAGCGGATATAAGAATAATGAGTGTACAAAAAGGGCATATATCTATTGTTAAAATATTTTATTGCTATAAGATGATAATTAAGTTTATACTATTAAATGATACTTTATTGAGTGCAGGGAAGTGAACAACTTGTTTGAGAATGCTCATTAACTAATTTATTCTGTAGAGGATTATTTTTTATACTAATTTATTGTCCTTTTGCCAAAGATATTTTTTATATTCAATTTATCTCTTAATATTGGGGTTTTATGTAGAAGCTAGAAAAAATACTATATTGCAGAATATTAACAAAAATAATTCTTTATTACTCAGCAATGTAGCAATTGTCTATACTAGTTGATTTCATTGAGGAAATCGAATTAATAAATTAATTTTCAGAAAAAGGCGGAAAACAAGAATTCCCCAAATAAATAAAACAATTTAAAATTTTTTGAATTTGTTATAATGATGTAACAATAAAACGTATCTCCCAATTATTTATAACAATGTCAATAAAAAAAGTTGGGAGGCAAACCCGTAACAGGGGTGAACATAAAATGCAAGTAAAAGTTTTTATTTAATTAATTTTAGTATGCACCTAATAAAAAAAAATTATTTCAAAATTAGAAGCAATTTTTTCTGTAATATAAGTTTTGACAAATATTTAATGATTTCTGTAAATATTTTAATATTAGGGTATAAACTCTAAATAATATCTTACTTATGCATATTTAAAATTCTTTTTTTTTTCTTTCCAAAGTATCACCTTCTTCTTCTTCTTTTGTATGCAGTAAATAATCCTGTCAGTTGAAAATTTTTATATCACCTTTCGCATGCCATAAATGCAGTGAATAAAAATTTTTTAATAAAATAAATTAAGAGGCGCCACTCGGTTCCAATTAAGTATAATAATTAAAGGAATTATATATTTAAGTAAAAAGATAAAAATACATTCAAAAGATTCCTGAATTCTCACGAATCTATATTATAAAATCTTTGGATTATGAGTTTAATAATTTCTTGAATAACTTTATATATAACATGATAAAAATTTTAAAATATGGAAAATCCAGTTTTTTATTTTTATATTTATTTCAGAATAAACTCAATAAGACAATTAAAGATTCATAAAATTTTAATATTTATTACTTCATTTTTAAAAAAAAAAGTACACTAACTTATTTTGATAAAAATCGTATGTATGCAAGTTTTTTATAATTATGGAGTCAAAGAATATACAATTGATTTACAAAAAGAAAAAAATACATATATGTATAGACTAAATTAAAGCTTGAAAGTCATAAATTTTAAATCAATAGAAATATTTTGTCATTTTTATTACTTTAAATACATAAATTACCTACTTTCGATGGATGCATTATATTTCTTACAGGTATTTTATTTTTAAATATTTAACAGAATTATGTAACATATTCATTTTGATAAATTCTTTGTTTTTTAAATTTTACCTATTTAACCTAAATAATAGACATTTTTTCTTTTATTCTTACAGTAGCATCGATAAAATTTTTATTTTTAGACAACAATCAATGTATTTTAATTAAACTGCTTTTAAAAAGTTCTTATACTTAAATTTTTTATTTAAATTTTTTTGAGTAACAGTTCTAAATAACTGTCATCTCTTTGATATGTTTATTTCCTAAAATTACTTAAAGATTTTCAAAATGTATTAAGGATCCCGTTGTTTTTTTAAATTTTCTTATTTCAATATCTTTTCAATCTGACTGCTAAATCAAAATAATTAAATTTTTTGAAACACTTTTTATGAACTGGATTATTAGTTAGGGAGATAGCTATGGTAAATTGCGCGTGTAATTAAGACAGATAAATTTTCGGTCAGATATAGTCAAGGCCAAAACATTGTCACCTTCGTATCCTAGTTTCTTTGGCCGCGGGGTCTGGAAAAAGTTATGGGTCCATAAAGTTGGCCATTTTTTCACAAAAAAAAAACTGAAATTAAGACACCGCGGAATATTCTAGACTTATAGATTAGGTCAAAACATTCCCAGTTTCCATTTGAAATTTTTCGGTATCTCGGGTCTGGAGTCGCTTAAAAAAATTTTTATAACACAAACATATAAAGGGATCAAACTGTATTATAGTCAGAATCTCTTTATTTCTAGGTAGATATTATGGATGAAAAATATTTATTTACCGCTAACTTCAGAAAACTTCTAAATTTGGCCATAAAAATGTCAAAAAGTAGTTTTTTTTTTCAATTTATTGGTTTTCTATTAGACAAAAATTTGACGTTGGTGAAAATAACTATAAATATAACTATAAATAATAATAACTATAAATAACTATAAATAACTATAAATTTTGTTTTCAAAATGTGTGCTTGAATTGGAAATTTTCTGGTGAATTTTTTTCGTCTGGAAAATTTTTCAAAAAAGCCTTCAAAAACTGTAAGTAGCAAAATTTACTTAACACAGTTTTTGACCTAAAAATTGAAATTTGGTCAATAAAAATGATTTTTTTCTTAAGGTCTTAAGAGAGTTAGGATTTTGCCTATCGGCATCCTTGTCTTACTCATGTAAAAAAATACGGATTGCAACTTTAAATAAATAAAAAAATTTTTTCAATAATACTTAATTATTATTATTCAAAGCTTAAAAATGAATTTTATTAACTTAATTTTGGCATTAAATAAATTATTTATTATTTAAACAATATTATTTAATTATTTATAAAGAAATTAAATAAATAAAAAAATAAAATAAATGACTCTACCTCAATAGCAGAATAAACGTTAATTTTTTATACATTTTTTTAAGTAAAACCATACAAAATGACGGTCGATTGTAAAATTTAAGGTCTCTTTTTATTTATTAGGACTTTATTTATCAACTCATAAAAAAAAATATCTAAGTTTTGTATTTTAAATGCTTTTTTTTCATTTTTTAAAATTCCCCATAAGAGCCTGTGTTAATTTATTTTTTAATTATTTATTTTCTCAAAAACTATTCGGTCAATTATAAAAAAAAAAATACGTGTAAAATTAAATTATATTTACTTTACTTTCTCCAAGTTTTAGCTTTTTTTTGCATTTTAATTCTACCGCTCTTAAGACCTTAAAGGAATGAATTGCCAGAGAAAAATTAATCGATTTAAAAAAAAAATTTATTATTTTACGATGAAAATCAAGCGAGTAATGCATGTTTAAAGTTCAAAAACAGGCTTTTTTCAATAAAATTTCAATCTTTTTTAAGATGAATTTGAGCAAAATCTTAAATTGTCGATAACTTGGCTAAATTTCATCGTAAAAAGATAAGTTTTTTTTTCTTCTGGAGTGGTTTTTCCCTGGCAATCAGATTTTCTTATCTATATTTTTAGATTTTATTTACCTAAAAAGTTATTTTAAAAATTTGGGGTAGCTCAGATACGAAAAACACGGTTTTTGACATAAAAGTGAAAAAATCTTTTTGGCACCTATCGCCGATTTCTTGTTCACGATTTTTTTCGGTTTCCTGAAGGTTCAAACTAACTGAAAACACGGGTCATATCGATGTGCCATCAAAAAAAAAAATTACGATTCCAGGTTCAAATTAAGTAGCACTTTTAAAATAATTGCTCATATGCATATTTCAGGTTCAACAAATTATTACTTTGAAACTATACTGTTTTATCTGATACAATAGAATTTATATTCCTAAATAATGTACCTACGTTATTATGCATGTTTCTACTATCAGTAAAAATTACTTTAGTAGATCAAAACAAATGCATTCAAAATTCCGTTACATATATTTTTTTTAAATAAAATTCCTTAAAAAATTACTATGAAATTGAAATAAAATTGAAAAAAAATTGAAATAAAACTATAATATAAATATAAAATTGAAATTGAGATTCTAATTGACACTAATACTCCAGTAAAAATACGGGTTTGCCTACACTTACGGTTGCGAATATGAGATTTGCTCTAGTATAGGTTTTTTGGGTCGCTGAACACGAAAATCGGGGTCATTTGGCAAAGAAAATTGCGCATCACCCTTAAATTTGCAAAAACTACCCCCAAAAGGGGGTATTTTTGATGTCATTACCTTCTGAGTTAATAGATTTATCCAAGAATTGGTTCCTAGGGGTTTTTTGGGTCGCTAATTAAGAATCTTGATCATTTTTTAAGGTAACATTAATATTTCACCCCTAAATTAGCTAAAACTACCCCCGAAAAGGGGTGTTTTCGCCATTTTCGCACTTTTTGCGGCCAAATTTGGCTCACAGGAGTTTTTTGGGTCGCTAATTAAGAATCTTGATGATTGTTTAAGGTAACATTAATATTTCACCCCTAAATTAGCTAAAACTACCCCCAAAAAGGGGTGTTTTCTCCATTTTCGCACTTTTTGCTGCCAGATTTGGTTCATAAGGGTTTTTTGGGTCGCTGAAAACGATTTTCATGTTTATTTTAATGAATAATTATTATATCACCCCTAAATTACCGAAAACAACCCCCCAAAAGGGGTGTTTTTGCTGTTTCTGCACTTTTTGCGTCAAGATTAGGTCCAAAGAGTTTTTGGGTCGCTGAAAATGATTTTCATGTTTATTTTAATGAATAATTAATATATCACCCCTAAATTACCGAAAACTACCCCCAAAAGGGGTGTTTTTGCAGTTTCTGCACTTTTTACGTCAATATTAGGTCCTAAGGGTTTTTTGGGTCGCTGAAAACGAATTTCATGGATTTTTTGATGAAAAATTTATATTTCACCCTCAATTTAGCTAAAATGACCCCAAAAAAGGGTGTCTTTGCGGTTTTTGAACTTTCTGCATTCAGACTATGTACAAAGGGTTTTTTTAGTCGGTAATCAATAATTTTTGTGATTTTTTATCGAAAAATTAATATTTCACTCTTAAAGTAGGTTAAACTATTCTCTGAAAAGGATTTCGTTATTTTCGAATAATTTTATCTACTAATTTTTTTCATTGTTTTGAATTCAAAAAAAATTTTTTATATGATAAAATATATTGATTTATCGTCGTTGCTAAGAAATGAAAACTTTGTTAGCTAAATTAAGGGTGAAATATGAATTTTTCATTAAAAAATCTCAAAAATTAATGATTAGCGACCTAAAAAACCCTTTGGACATAATCTAAACGCAGAAAGTTCAAAAACCGTAAAGACACCCTTTTTAGGGGTAGTTGTATAGCTAAAATAAGGGTAAAATATGAATTTTTCATTAAAAAATCCATGAAATTCGTTTTCAGTGACCCAAAAAACCCTTTGGACCTATTCTGAATGCAGTAAGTTTGAATATAGCAAATACGCCCCTTACAGGGGTAGTTTTAGCTAATATAAGGGTGAAATATTAATTTTTCACTAAAAAATCCATGAAAATCGTTTTCAGGACCCAAAAAACCCTTATGAACCAAATCTGGCAGCAAAAAGTGCGAAAATGGCGAAAACACCCCTTTTCGGGGGTAGTTTTAGCTAATTTAGGGGTGAAATATTGCTGTTACCTTTAAAAATCATCAAGATTCTTAATTAGCGACCCAAAAAACCCCTGTGAGCCAAATTTGGCCGCAAAAAGTGCGAAAATGGCGAAAACACCCCTTTTGGGGGGTAGTTTTAGCTAATTTAGGGGTGAAATATTAATGTTACCTTAAAAAATGATCAAGATTCTTAATTAGCGACCCAAAAAACCCCTAGAAACCAATTCTTGGATAAATCTATTAACTCAGAAGGTAATGACATCAAAAATACCCCCTTTTGAAGGTAGTTTTTGCAAATTTAAGGGTGATGCGCAATTTTCTTTGCCAAATGACCCCGATTTTCGTGATCAGCGACCCAAAAAACCTATACTAGAGCAAATCTCGTATTCGCAACCGTAAGTGCAACCCCCCCCCCCCCCAGTATTTTTACTGGAGTATAATGAATTTTCGGATTAATAAAGATCACTCATTTGATCCTACGAAAAGTTTTTTTATTACCTCAAAGATTTTTTAATATTAGGCTTACTTAAAAATAATTTTTTTTATGACAATTTAATTATCTTTCTTATAAAATTAACATAAAAATATACGTTGAATAATAAATAATTCGAAAAATTAAAGAAATTTTACATGTGTTAAACATGCAACTATTATTTGCGTCACGATAAAGGAATTTTTAAACGCTGTATAACGGCTTACATATTATTATGAATATAAGGAATACACGTTAGCCCCAGATGGAACTAATTTTTGTCATATAAATTTTAATTACATAAAATATAAAATCTCAAATTTTTGGCCCTTCAGGTGTAAATCTACACAAAGAGCAAAATTACATTTATAATTATTAGTCATTTTTTAGTCATTTTTATAGTTTTTTAATAATAATCTATATTAATAAAATTACTAAAAATATTCTTTTACAAGCAAGAGTGGTCAAAGTTTGGTTTTATCCAAAATTATTCATTGCATAAATAACTCATTAAGTACTTGAAGAATCAGATGAAATTCAAGTCCATGATGTTGTTTAAAAGATTCTAGCTTCTAGCTCAAAGAATGTATGCACTTTAATCCTAACGAGCCATATGAATATTATAAAAATTAAATGGTCTAAGAATAACATGAATTCGTAAAAGCATAAACATGTCAAACAGTAAGTAAACACTTAATTTATAAAATACAATAAAATTAATGTTACCCTATAAGAAAATGCTTTTTTCATATTTTATTTTTTACATAAATGACGTTATATAATGCCCAAAGGTTGATATAATCTGCCTAATGTTATTCGCTTGTTTAGCTAAAGCGATAAAAATCTCTGAGGGTAGGACAGTATTATTATTATTATTTTTCTTTGAAAAACTTATCATTACTCTATTTTTATCGAGATCAGTATATTTCAGAATTGTATTTAGTTAATCAATCTGAAGTATGTACTTAATTTCACTTGACTTTTTGTATTGACAGATTCAAGAGCTGATAAATTTCTTTTCAAAATTTTAAGAAATTTTTAAAGGGTATCGTACAACCTCGCGTACAACTGATTGAATTGAAATTTAATTTATTTAATTTATTTAGTATTTCCATAATATGAAACTAAATCAATTATTTTTTAATTTATGCAAAAATTAAATATTTTTTCCTTTTTTGGTGGAAAATGAATTCATATTTCAATTTAATTAGTAATAAACTTTCAAAACTTTCAAAATCAATTATTAAACTGTCTATAAATTATTTAAGATTTTTTACGCAATTCTGAAACCTCTTTTTTCAAAATAAGTGAAAGGACCAATTTCATTTATTTATAAATTTCTATCTCAGGACTCATTTGTAAGAAAATTCAAACCCCTCTGTCCCTATAGCGTACGCAGCCCCCAATATTCGTTTCTGTTAAAAAAAGTTTCTCTATTAAAAAAATTTTTTAAATATTTTAATAGAAATAAATAAAAAATATTTTACGACGTTTTACTGATAAAAATTTATGTCTTGGATGTTTCTATAAAAATTTCAACCAAAATTCCAAGTATTTTTATAAGTTTACACATATTTTCTAAATATGTATTATTTGAATTTCATAATTTGAGAAAGCTTTTACTAGATAAAACATTCAATTTATTTTGATTATATTTTTGCTTTAATCTTTTTGTTTTTAAATATTGAATTCTTTTATTTTAATATAACCATAACTAATATATATAGAATCTGTTGTTTTATACTATATCTGAAATTATTCTTATTCAATGAATTTCTTTAAATTATACGCTTTCTCTCCATTTTACAATAAATTTTTCTTTTATTTTTCAGTTGTTTTTTGAATAAAATGTTTTTTTAATTTCAAAATGTAATGATAAAAGAAGATAGAAAAAATCAAAATTTAAACATGGAAATAACATGTTTTTCAGCATTTTATTTAATTTTAAAAAATATTGTCAACAAAGACATTTTATTAAACGGAAGCTTAACAGCGGTAGAAAATATAAATCACTAGTAATGTGAAAGTCATTTTTTTTTATTTTTTTTTTTTTTTTTTGTTACAACTTGTAACAATAGTTACATTCAATCGGTAGCTGTTAATTTTAAATAACCATGACTGCATATAATTTATTTAAGAAAACATCTCAATTATTCACTAAAAATAGGTATATATTATGTAAAAAACATTTTTTAAAGTAAGAAATAAATAAAATTTATCCTCGTTTTGGTTATAATGACCAAAAATGAAAAGTATTGGTAAATAAATTTTATTTTTATAAATTCTTTACTTTTGCACGTATATAAAACGAATATAAAATAATAGAATTTTAATTTTAAAATTTTGTTATTACTCGGTTTTTAAAAAAATTTCTTCATAATTATACAAATTCTTTTCAAGTCTGTGTTATAGAAAGTATTAACTTTTTGTAGAATCTTAAATTTTTGAAAATTTTTTTATATAATTATAGTTTAATGGCCTGATATGGTAAACAGCGCGTGAAAGTATGACAGCTGAATTTTGGTTCAAAAATAGCCAAGGCCAAAACATGTTCTTCTCGTATATTAGTGTTTTTGGCCGCAGAGTCTGAAAAAAGTTATGGGTCCTCAAAGTTGGTAATTTTTTGGCAAAAAAAAACTGAAAGTATGACACCAAGGAATAATTTAAATTTTTAGATTAGGCCAAAACATGCTCAGTTTACGTTTAACATTTTTTAGTATCTTGGGCCTGCAGGAAAATGTCGGGCCATTGAAGTCCCGCCGTTTACCCGCGAATGTATATTTTTTTATTATTTTTAAAAGCGCGGGTAAACGGCGGAAATTGAATGCTTCTCCAGTCCAGACCCGAGATACCTAGAAATGTCAAATGTAAACTTGTCATATGTAATGTTGTTACCGGATGAAAATTTAGGATATGCTTAAATTCACCCCCCAGAATTTAATTCCAAATGGGTTTGTAAAAAAACCAAATATAGCCGATGTTAAAAATTGCATCCTTGAAAACTCGATCCGAAAAAAATTAAGGGGCTTAACTTAAAACTGGAAAATAGTGCCTACGTCACACCGAATTCAGAGTGAACTAAAAAAAAACAAATTCCTGTGCGGTAACAAATTTTTCACCTTGGTGCTAAATTTTTTTTAACTACTCCCCTTTTAGGTCAGATCAGGTTTTTTTAGAAAATCCATTTGGAATTAGGTTCTGGGGGGATGGGAATTTAAGCATATACTAAATTTTTATCCGGTAGCAAAATTTTTACCTGGGTGACAATCTAGGTTACCAACCTAGGCAAATTTAGATCATCACCATTTAGGCTCTTAAAATAAGACTCAGGGAGCATCCTTATATAAGTATTATTGCCCATTTACGTCAGAAGTTCTCAGAAGTTCACCCTACACACTGCCGGTTCTTCTAATAAAACGCTTAGTTTTTAAGCATAATAGGACGATTGGACCTACTGAATATCAGCTATTGACAAAAATAAATTAAATAACTATACTTTTACAAGAATATTAAAAACTTAATTTAAGGATACCATCCTAAGGATTTTATAGCCCTGCTGGGGCGAGGTCCTTAGAGACTAACAATAAGGTTAATCTTGGTTTAGAGGCTTCGAATAATTTGTGTTTAGGGGCTAATATGATTTTAAACTGTACTTTAGGAAGCCAGGATTTTTGCAATAGATAAGTAGTTAGAAAAAATGTTTCATGCGAATTATTGGTGTAATAATATGCAAACCCATCATAAGTTTTATTTATTTGGCCAGTTAAATATTTGATAGGATATGCACACGTACATATTTAATATTTTTAATTAATAAATTTTTTAATTCAGATTGGCGCCAAAGATAAGAAAAAGATTTGTTTTTTTAAATCTCATTGTTACTAAAAAGAGAAAATTAAACATTTGCCTGGTCACGTTTTATTCGCGTTTTATTAAATGATAGTACACATTTTTACGAAAAAAAAACTTTAGAATCAAAAAGTATAAATATTTAAAACTTTACCTTTGTAAAAATTAGCTTATTTTTTATAAACATTTCTAATAATAGGTATAATTTTTATGTGCTTTAAGAAGAATTATAAAAAACCATTATTTATTAATTAATGTCGATGACTTAGCAGTTAAAAAGAATCGTTAAATTATTAAAATAAGAATCTGCGAATTTAAAATTTGTTTGAAAAATCAGATTTACCGATTTTGTATCTTTCTATTCAAGAATCAAAAAAAAAAAACTTGTTTTTAGTTCGGATAAAAGTAAATCCAAATTATTATAATATTATTACCTGTCGTTATATTTTATATGATTTTATATCTGTAAAAAAATTTTTATATACTTTTCATAGAAAAAGTAAATATTTTTTAATTTAAATAATTATAAATGTTTTTACTTTTAAATTTTTTTATTATTCATACGGAAGTTATCTTTTTTAAGTATTATAAATGATATTTTTTATTGAATCTTATTGAATAATTTTATATAATAGGCATTAAAAAATTTTATGTAATTTAATTTATAAAACATAATATAGTTTGTAATCTTATTAAATTTTATGTTAACATTTTTAGTTTTTTTAAATGAACAAGTGCTTTCTAAACCTGAAATTTACCTAATGAAAAACTGCTACCTGTGTTAATGAGTTTAATTAAAACCGTTACATCACATTAATAAAATTTTATTCCATTGAAGTTTTTTTTTTTAAATCTTAAACCAAAATTACAACTTCTATAAATCATCAAAATTAAAAGACAATAAAAAAAACTCAAGACGTAAACTTGTTTTATTTCTTTTCTTTTTTTTTTCAGGTATAAAATTTGGTTATCCGCAGTGGGAAAAACTGTAAAAGAATTTTTTTTTTACTTTAACCTGTTAACGCTCAATCAGTATTTCTTGGACAATTGAATTTTTGTAATAGTCCTGTCGCCAGCAATGCTATTTAATGCCATAAAATCCTAAAATAGCATAAAAGTTCCATGGAAAAAAATGGGTGATATTTATGTTTTTTGACCCGCTAAACACGAATCCGGGGTCTATTTTGCGAAATTCGTGGTCAATTTTTTGTTATTAACAAATTATTAGCCAATTTTGCAATAATTTGTTAATAAAAAAAAATTGACCACGAATTTCGCAAAATAGACCCCGGATTCGTGTTTAGTGGGTCAAAAAACATAAATACCACCAATTTTTTTCCATGGAACTTTTATGGCATTTTATGGCATTAAATAGCATTGCTGGCGACAGGACTATAAATAAAAACTGTATATTTTTGGCTAAAAAAAGTGAAGAAATCAATCATTGATATATTTGGTACACCCATCTTCTTCGGAGGGTGTATAACTGTATATTGGGGCTAATAAGAGAGGGAAATTTGTAGATAAATAAAAACTGGATATTTTGAGGGCTAAAAATCTCACCTAGCATTTTTTGGGTCGATCTTTCCATTTCTGAAGTCCTTTTTTACGTACAACTCCCAGGTAACGAGGTATAAGCCCCTAAAATGCACTAAATTTTTAATGATTTTTTATAAAAATCAAAAATGTTATTGATCGGGACAAAAATATTAGTTGACGTGGAAAATGATTACTAGGATTTTCAAAAAAATTTTTAAATCTATATTCCTGGTGTCAGATCTTGCTGGGGGACAAATTGGGGGATGAGGGAATGAACTTGTAATATAAAATTAACATTTCAAGATAAAAACCCTACCCAAATGATATTTTTGATTTATTTCCCATTTGTGAAGTCCTTTTTGAGCTACAACCCTTGAAGTAGGAATAATATTTCAAAAGTATATTTCGGTTCTTACTAGATTTAATTAAATAAAGAGCATAATAGAATATCATGACAAATTATTCACAGTTACTTCAAATCATAAAAAATTCGGGAGTGCCTTGACTTTTTAATCGATTAAATGCATTATCTAAAAATCTTTAGCACGATTGATCAGCTAAAATAAAATTTATGTATATCTATTATTTATGTAAATGCATGGAATATTATAAGCTGAGGCGAGAAAACAGTGGCGTTAAAAGACATGTTAGAGTCACAGGTATAGCATACGTGCTTCTTCAATGGTATTTTATCTTTAATTGACCATCTTGTCTTTCTGCATTAGTAATCAAATAAGTCACAAAAATAACTCTATGATATTTATATGGAGACAGATTACAATCAATGAATTGATTGGAGACAAACAGTCTCAAACCGAATCAAGTTTTAATTTATTGCTTTGATATTAAATTTTTATAATATTTTACATTTAAAAGAACGTATAAATATTTTTTTAGCTGTTGTGTTAAGGTTGCAACTCACATATAAGGCAATTTTTGAATTTTAAGTTGAAAATTGGTGAATTCAATGAATTTAAATATTTTATGCAATTAAAAAAGAATTCAATTCTGGTAATAGCGCCTTTATCTGACCTATGACCAACACGTTAACAAGTGTGTAACATCAACATGTTTAAATTTATATTTTCAATCTTGAAGCCATTATAATTTTAAATCCAGAAGCAAAAAAAAGTAATTTTAAGCTCTTAAAATCCTTATTATTATATAACCCTTCATCTAAATTATTCTAAATCCCAAAACCCGGATTATTGTAAGCCCCTAAATCGAAATTATTTTAAGTCTTTTAACTCGAATTATTACAAATTTCAAAACTCAAATTAGTTTAAGTCCCTAAGGAAGCTATCACTGGTCATATCTGTCGTTGTGCAACCGAGTTGATTCTCAGAACGTTCAAATCTAGATTTTTCTAAAACAGACCCATAAATGAATTTTGCAGGAAAATTTAATTCTGGATTCGTAAAATTAGAATACATCAAAATTTAGAATGGGAGAATTTGCCGCTTACCCGCGCTTTTTTAATTAGTTTGAAATAAACAAATTTACAAGAGATCAAATTTACAGTCAGAATCCTTTAATTTTAGGCCAACTTTTGAAGTGTTCCCACGGTAGCAAGAAATATTTCCTCCGTAATATTAAGGCTAAAAAGAAGAGATTCTGACTGTAAAATTGATCCACTTGTAAATTTTTGTAAATTAATTAAAAAAGCGCGGGTAAACGGCGGTCTGAAATACTCGTCTAGAACTCAGATACCGAAAAATCTCATAAATAAACTGAGTATGTTTTGGGCTAATCTAAAATGCTAGGTTACTCCAGGCTGTCATATTTTTACTTTTTTTTGCGAAAAGTTGGCCAGCTTTGTGGACCTGTAACTTTTTTCAGAACCCACTGCCAAAAAAATTAGGATACGAAAGTGAAACTAGAATACGACTATTTTTTGGTCTTGGCTATCTCTGAAAAGATATTCAGCTGCCATACTCACACGCTCTGTTTACCATATACATCCCCGTAAATATTAGTATACTTAATTTTCAGGATTCAGAAAACTGCCCCAAATGGACAACGACAATTATGAACAGTCAATGATGCCCTAATAAGATAGAAAATTCAATTAATTTTAATAATTTTAATATTTAACGTTTTTATTCATATACTAGTGGGCAATAAAGCCCTTTCTACATCAACTAAATAATGAAAATTAATTCTATATTTTATTAATGTAGTCGGGATAATTGTAAATTTATAATTGTTTTTACAAGATTGAAGTTGGCTATATAGGGCTACCAACTGCAAATAAAAAATATATTTTACAAAAGCACGTGATATTAAGACGTGATAATAAAGTGAACTTAATTTTATAAATTAATAGAAAAGACAAAAAATAATTTTTTTTAATTGATCACTTTACTTTTATATACCGTATAGGAGCCGGTTTTCGATCAGAAGTCACTTTCTTATACCTAGCTGTATCTTTATTTGTTGAAAAATATACTTTAAAAATAATAATTCGAGTTAAATATTGTTGCATTTGATCAGGGAAATCCTATATTTTTTTATCCCAATTAAAAAAATGTCAAATTTATTGATGGATAATTTATAATTTACATTTATTACAAGTGTGCAAGGTAAGGTAATTTCGATAATGCGAATTTAATTTTGATAATAGTATCATTTTGATCGAATTAATTTTCTATAATTTGAAAATCGCTAAAACTAAGTTAAAATCGTGCGCGTTTTAATAGAATTCTTATAGGTATAACTATACCTATTTCTTAACTCCCTTTTCACTTCTTTTTTATTGTTTTTTTAATATAAAATACCTATAATAAGAGTAAAATATAGTAAACAGCAGATGAACTACACACTTGTATAATCATGTATTTTAAACATTTATTTATTAAAATTTGCTTATTAATTTTAATTAACGAAAGATAATAGTTGATATAATGTTTTTAAAACTCAAGGAAACAAAATAGGCGCCTTATGTAAGCAACCTGTTGTATATGTTCAGTTTGCGCGCGACTTTATTAGGGATCGTTTACCTGTTTAATTATTTGTGTATTTAAAAGTAAAAACGACATAAATTTTATGAAAAAAGTGTTGGAATATAGTTTTTATATATTTTTAATGTTAAAATAAAGGTTTTTTTTTCATTTCAAAGCGTGTATACGTAATTTTTATTAAAATCAAAGCATTTACGAGCATTTATTGTGTTATAAACAAAGTGATACATAAGTATAGAAGTACTTTAAATTGTGTATATGTGTGTTAGTTTATTAAATATTCTATTAATTATTATAAAATATAGTATAAATAATGTAATTATGACAAATTTAGTGTATTATTATTAAATAAATATCGTTTAAATTAAAAAAAGTGTAATTAAATTGAAAATATCGAAAATACCCATACGTGTAAAAAAGTTCGGATTCGATTATCGATATACCTATTTAAAATAAATTTGCAATAAATAAGTGAATATAACCCTTTCCCTTCATTTATTAAAGCATCAAAACGTAATTAAAAGCATTTTTAGTATTCGGCATAGAGTAGGTATCCCTAAAACTCGATTTTAATAACACACGAGATTTGGTGAAAACGATGAGAAAAATCTCCTAAGGTTGTACAAGAGAGCATTTTTCTTATTTTTTTTATTAATTTAAGTTGTTTTTTAATATCGGTAAGGTAGAAATTAGTTCCTTAGGGTTTGTAGTTTCATAAGAAAATTCGGTTTTAGATAAATGATGCATACTTTTTTATATAAAAGCTAATTTGTGTGTATTTGATCGAAAGCCAATACGTTCGAAAACTGGCTCCTATACGGTATATTATCATGAAAATTTTTCCGGTTTTCCTTTTTTTTTCAATAAATTTAATATTTTTTTAGTATATAAAATACAACAATATATATTAACGCCGACTACACCAACACGTTTTAAATATTAATTTTTTAATCTAATGTAGATGGAGTTATAATTTTTTTAGTTTTCAGTTTTTAAAATCAGATTTAATATCGACTTTTTAGTTGGTATAGAAAGGGCTTAAGGACTATATTTCAAGAGGCCAGTGGAGGGCTAGGGGGTTTTAAATTAAGTTGGGTACTTCGGAGGTTAGCCTTACCCCACTTTTGCAATAAAAAGGAATAAAAACATATGGAGGTTGTCATTATTGCCCCCTATAAATAAAAAAAAACATTCTTAACCTCATATATTTATTTTTACCAAATGTGATTAGGATGGAGATAGATTACAGGGCCTCGGCGCTACGCGTTTGGCAAAATATAGTAAACGAGACGTAACTGATATGTCTATTTATTTAAAGCAGGTGAAAAAGAAATATTTTATAAATATTTTAAAAAAGATATTTTTTTATGAATTTTTGACATTTTAAGTTACATAAATTTTAGTTTTTTGAAGTCATCATAAAGATATAGTACTATATTTCTTTTCTTTATGCTTTATTTTTTAACAAAAAAAAAAAATAAAATAAAGAAAAGAAAGGTTGATATTCTTAGAAAATTTTCCAGATTATATAAAAAAAAGATACATTGACAATAGAAATAATATAAAATAAATTTTGCAGGAAATTGACTTTAGTCTAATGTAATGTTTTGTAAATATAAAAATATTCGTCCCCCATGAACACCTACGAAATAGGTCACAATAAAAGAAAAAAAATATATGGGTTTCTTCATTTCATTACATTAAATTGTATAATGCAGAGAATGAAAGAGCCACAAAAATATACGATATATCTATATTTTTAACCACTTTTTTTTTAGTAAAATGAAATCAGTGTGTTTGTATTTAATGAAAAGAAATGACGAATTTAAATTGGGCTAAAAATAAAAAAGACACACATATAAAAATTGCTTGGTCAAGTTCATTGATTTTTTTTCTTTTTTTTTTTTTAATTCAACGTCATGGGTGGTGTCTTTCAGGTTCGTCCTATTTAAATATAGACTAAATAATATATATAGAAATAAAAATTTCTTTTTGCATTTGTTAATATTGTCAAATACCTATGTGACCATTATTGTGGTACGAATATAAATAAATTTTCTTTTCTTTTTTATTTCACTTTTTTTTTTTTGGTAAATGATTGCTGCAGATGCATAATTTTTTTTTACAAATGAAACTAGCAAAACAGACAGCCCACCTACTTGACAGCGAGAGATTTATTTCTGACCTGCCTTCTGTATTAATATTGTTAATAAAAAGTCAAAACTGAAAAAGAATTTTTATTACAATGTCATGTAAGTAATTCCCTAACAAACAGGAAGTAAAATATTTTTTTTTAAATTTATTGATAAGTATAAATTATATTTTACCAAAGTTAGTTTACCTTTATTAATAGAAAAGGCAATTTAGTTAGTTAGACAGATACGTCGATTATGATAATTTTTGCTTTATCTGGATTCAAGTTCCAGCATCTAAGAATCCTATGTAAAAGTGCATAATATAAGAGGTTGGACTTTGGTTGAGATTCATTTAAAAGCCTAGAGTATCTTAAACTATAAGAGGGTTTTATAATCTCAAAATTGAAATTAAAATATACTTATCAACCATATTTAGCGTTGAAAGGACAGAAAATGTAAAAAACATATCATTAATAAATAGCATTTTTGATATCCATTCATACGAATGTCGTCAAAGCTAATTGCATGTCCCAATTTCATAAGCAGTGTATCTATATATAAAAAAGTTTTTTGTAATTGAATTGAGTTATACGAGTTAATAGTAAAAGGATGCCAAATAGAAGAAAAGGCTTTGAATAAGTATGCAAGGCATTCGGCTAAATGAAAATAATAGGTACACTGTAAAAAGTAACTTTCTTATATTAAAAAAAAAATTAGAACATTTTCGAAAAATTAGTTAATTTTCGAAAAAATTAGTAAATATTCGAAAAAAATCGTATAATTACTAAATTTAGTATATTAACAAAAATTTCGAGTATTCTCGATTTTTTTTTATGAATTCGCAAGAAAATTTGATAATTTACAATTTTATTTCAAAAATTTTCAAAAAATAGTTATAAATTTACGAAAAATAGTTGTAAATTTACAACTTTTTTCGTGAATTCACAAAAAAAAATCGAAAATTCTCGAATACTAAATTAAGTAAATTTACGATTTTTATCGAATTTTTACAAAATTTTTTGAAAATTTACTAATTTTTCGAAAATATTCTATTTTTTGTTAATCTAAGAAAGTTACTTTTTTGTAGCTCTCTTAATAAAGCCCAAAATTTTGTTTGTTTTTGTTATTACATGGTCTTGTAGACCAAAAGCCCACTCTTCATGCAGAATAAGCTCGAGATTTCGTACTCTTGAGACTCTAGATAGTGTAAGGACCCCTTAAATTTGAAGATAATTAGTCTCGTTATAATAGAGCAACTCCGTTTACCAAATAATTAAACCATAAGATACACTCCCTCTTACCATAACTTACAACTTTATTTTTAACCCATTTAAGAATATATAATTAATAAAATTATAGGCATCAATTTGAAGAAGAACGGTGTCAATATGGGTGGAAACGGACCTCCTAAACGAACCAACAAATAAAAAATTTTATAACCGGTTTGTGTAAGCACAACCTAACTGCATGAAACATGTTTACTACATTTAAGTGTTGGATATTATAATACATAAATGTTACGCAACGTTACAATAAAAATTTTTAATTTTATAATTTGTAATTATCACCTTACTAGATGTTAAGATTCTAAACCCAAACTTTTAATTCCTTAAACGCATATTATTCTAGGTCCCTAAACCCGTATTATTCCAAGTCCCTAAATCGATATTATTCTAAGTCCATAAACCTGTATTATTCTAAGCCTAGATTTTTCAAAGTCCCTAAATTAAAATTATTCTAAGTATCATTTGAATTTTAATTCTTGAAATATTTTTTTGATCTAATAGATACTCCTATTATTAATACTCCGTGAATTGAATTAAGCTTCAATTAGAAAAAAAATAAATAAAAATTAAACAATAATTACAATTCTACTACGAAAATTTAACTCAATCAATAGTAATAATCGCATAAATAAAATAAAATAAAATAAAATAAAAAAATAGGTTCCTAAACTAATTGCAATAAAAATATCAATAAAAGAAAATATAGATTATTAATTGAATAAAAATTGACAGCTGTGCTTTTTACATAAAATTAATGAACATCTTTTGATACTCAATTTGTTAAATAAAATAAAAAAAAATAATTGAAAACAAAGAAAAAAAAATCTAAAAATATCGATTTGTTAAATATAAAAAAATAAAGATAGAATGAAATTTAGTCTGATTATTAGGGTAGAGTTCGCAATGGGTGGTTTTGATTGTAATAGATGTATCATGTATAAAAGGGAGATTGGTTATTTTTTTTTTCTTTTTAAATATACATAATTGCAAATAACGACTATTCAGTAAAATTTCTTTTTTATTGCAGATGACTTTATTTTTACTAAAAAATTATTTATCATTATCTAATGTAAAGTAATATTTCTTGATTCATCTCTTATTTTAAGTTTTATTTCAGTAATTATTGTGCAATTTTATTATCCACATTGTTCGATGAATCAATGTTTTAATATACTACTTATAGTATAGTATACCCTTATTTAATTTATATAAACGAGTAAAGTCTAATTTCTAATAAAAAAGAAAACAAATTTAAATTAATTTGTTTATGTTTCTTATAAAAATTTCAATCTGGAAAAATATGTTCAAAACTGGATATAAAGCAAAATTTTGTGAAGGCAGTTTTGTTAAGTAGCCATATTTAAGATAACATTGGGATTCATACTAAAATTCTAAGATACTAAAGTTAGTTGAATAGTTATAATTTTTTTTTACTTTTTAAAAAAGACTTGAAAATTTCTGTGTATTTGAATTTTGAATGTCTAGATTTGGCCCATAAGGGTTTTTTGGGTCATTGATCAAAATTTTGTGAGATTTTTTTATGAAAAATTAATATTTCAAAAGTTAATATTTCACCCTTAAATTAGCACAAAATAATTATGATATTTTTAAAATAAGTTTAAAAAAAGTGAAAAATGTATGAATGTACTAAAAACCCCCCTTGTTTGGGACAATTTTTTTACAATGCTCATTTAAGAGTGAAATATTATTTTTTCTTAAAAAAATCCCCTCAAAATGCGAATAAATAAAAAATACCCCATTTTAGGGGTAGTTTTTGCAAATTTAAGATCGTTCCGCAAAAAATTCCCGGGAAAGACCCCAATTTTCGTGATCAGTGACCCAAAAAAACCAAAAACTATTTATTCCAAGCAGTATTACACTGTAAAAAGTAACTTCCTCATATTAATAAAAAAATTAGAACATTTTTGCAAAATTAGTAAATTTTCGAAAAAATTTGTAAATATTCGAAAAAAATCGTAAATTTATTAAATTTAGTAGATTAACAAAGAATTCGAGTATTCTTAATTTTTTTTTTGTGAATTCGCAAAAAAAATTGATAATTTACCATTTTTTTTCGAAATTTTACTAAAAATAATTGTGAATTTATAACTTTTTTCGTAAATTCACAAAAAAAAATCGATAATTCTCGAATTTTTTGTTAATGTACACTGTAAAAAGTAACTTTCTTATATTAACAAAAAAATTAGAACATTTTCGAAAAATTAGTAAATTTTCGAAAAAATTTGTAAATATTCGATAAAAATCGTAAATTTACTAAATTTAGTATTCGAGAATTTTCGATTTTTTTTTGTGAATTTACGAAAAAAGTTGTAAATTCACAACTATTTTTCGTAAATTTACAACTATTTTTTGAAAATGTTCGAAAAATATTGTAAATTATCAATTTTTCTTGCGAATTCACAAAAAAAAATCGATAATTCTCGAATTTTTTGTTAATGCACACTGTAAAAAGTAACTTTCTTATATTAACAAAAAAATTAGAACATTTTCGAAAAATTAGTAAATATTCAAAAAAATTTGTAAATATTCGATAAAAATCGTGAATTTACTAAATTTAGTAACAAAAAATTCGAGTATTCTCTATTTTTTTTTTGTGAATTTGCAAGAAAAATTGATAATTTACAATTTTTTTCAAAAATTTACAAAAAATAGTAGTAGATTTCCGAAAAATAGTTGTGAATTTACAACTTTTTTCGTAAAATCACAAAAAAAAATCGAGAATTCTCGAATTTTTCGATACTATACTAAATTTAGTAAAGAGAATCCCGGAATAAGAAGCGATTTCGGCCCCGGCATGAAATCAAAAAAACCTTTTTACACTTGAAAGTACTCATAAAAAAAACATTTTTCCCGTTGGAATTTTTACCCCAGCTGCCCTCTGTTGGGCTAGGGGGTCAAAAGTGTTTAAAAAAATTTTTTTATTTTCAAAAATTCATATCTCTGGATCCAGAAAACGAAAAGTGGTCTACAAGGTCTCAAAAAGTTGGGCTTTCTATGCACTTTAATTTTATATATGTAAAAAAATTTTTTGAGACACGTAAGCCACCTTAAAATATAAAAAAAACGAAAAACTTTAGTTCAAATTTTATCTTTGAAGTTAATTTTCTCTGCCACAAAGATTTACTCATCCCTAAAAAATTTATATGTTTTTTGTCACACATGAAGTTTCAGAATGAAACCGGTTTTAACGAGATTTCAACGTACAATTTTTTAAAAAAGCCGATGGTTTTTTCATTTTTTAACTGATTTTCTGGGTTTTTAAGCTCAAATTTTTATTTAACTCTAAACATATACTTTTTTATGCAAATTTTATGATTGTAAATAATATAAAAACTTAAAAATTTTCTATTAGCACTGGTTTCAACAGGATCCCAATATATCAGAACTCAAAAATACAGATAAACTATTGATTTTTAGCATTTTTTTGCAGATATCCAGAGTTTCTAAGAAGAAATAACTTTCTTTATATAATGAGGACTTATATGCAAAAATTTTATGCATTAAATTTACATAAAAATCAAAAATCTTTCAATTGAAATCGGTTTTAACAAGTTTTCAGCGTAGAAATCGATAAAAGATATAAAAAACCGCTAAAATTTTTTTACCTTTTTTTGCTAATATTTTTGAGGTTTCTTAATAAGAATAAGGGTTTTTATGCAAGCATTTACTCATACTTCACACTTTAACCTATCTGTTGAACTATTAAAAATATTACGCAAACCGATTCCATTCAACCCTAAGGTGAAAATGTTTAATAAAATAACGCTGTTAAATGATCATTTTTGTTTTTTAATTTACTGTCAGTAACTTTTAAAATCTAATAGTATATATTTTTGTTTAACATATTATAATGTTGCATCTTGTATTAAAATTTAATAAAAAAATATTACGATCCCATGCAAGCAATTGATATTTTTCTGAGTAAGTTACGCACAGGGAGCGTGAATTCCCTTATTTCAGCAATTTTTAAACTAAAAAATGATTCACTTGTATATTGGGATCCTGTTGAAACCAGTGCTAATAGAAAATTTTTAAGTTTTTATATTATTTACAATCATAAAATTTGCATAAAAAAGTATATGTTTAGAGTTAAATAAAAATTTGAACCAGTGCTAATAGAAAATTTTTAAGTTTTTATATTATTTACAATCATAAAATTTGCATAAAAAAGTATATGTTTAGAGTTAAATAAAAATTTGAGCTTAAAAACCCAGAAAATCAGTTAAAAAATGAAAAAACCATCGGCTTTTTAAAAAAATTGTACGTTGAAATCTCGTTAAAACCGGTTTCATTCTGAAACTTCATGTGTGACAAAAAACATATAAATTTTTTAGGGATGAGTAAATCTTTGTGGCAGAGAAAATTAACTTCAAAGATAAAATTTGAACTAAAGTTTTTCGTTTTTTTTATATTTTAAGGTGGCTTACGTGTCTCAAAAAATTTTTTTACATATATAAAATTAAAGTGCATAGAAAGCCCAATTTTTTGAGACCTTGTAGACCACTTTTCGTTTTCAGGATCGAGAGATATGAATTTTTGAAAATAAAAAAATTTTTTTAAACACTTTTGCCCCCCTAGCCCAACAGAGGGCAGCTGGGGTAAAAATTCCAACGGGAAAAATGTTTTTTTTATGAGTACTTTCAAGTGTAAAAAGGTTTTTTTGATTTCATGCCGGGGCCGAAATCGCTTCTTATTCCGGGATGCTCTTTACGATTTTTATAGAATATTTACAAAATTTTTTGAAAATTCACTAATTTTTCGAAAAAATTCTATTTTTTTTGTAAATCTAAGAAAGTTACTTTTTACAGTGTACTAAATTTAGTAAATTTACGATTTTTTTCGAATATTTACAAATTTTTTCTAAAATTTACTAATTTTTCGAAATTATTCTATTTTTTTTGTTAACCTAAGGAAGTTACTTTTTATAGTGTACAAAAACAACTGAAGCAAAAGAAAAAAGTAAACATTTTTGAAACTTGGAGCTTGTACAAAGTTTTCGTGGCCTATAAAACCCTCTTTTGGTCAAAAATTATAATTTTGGCATCAATTTGAAATTTGACCATTTGGGATAAAAATGGGAATTTGGTTTATTCATTATAACGGTAAGAAAATTACTGATAAAAAATTGCAGTTTATGGAGATTAAAAGGGGACACATATACCAAAAAATTGAGACCAACTGGAAGATATTTGTATGACTTGCAAAGTAGCAGCATCATTTAGAAGATGAAAAACTCTGTTTTATAGCATAGAACCCTGCTAGGAAGTTTAATTTCTAGACCCAGGAGGCCCATTCAGATAAATTGAGGATATAAGGGATGTTTTTTTGACTACCACAACCTGTGTTGAAAGTCAGAAGCAAATCAGCTTCCCAAACAATTGACACCCCTCTTATAAGTATCTTTTAGTTCACAAAGTATATTTTAGAAAAATACTAAAGTTCATTTAATTACTTCATCAAAAGAAGAACAAGAAAAAGTATTTGTAACAATATAAAAATTATTAATTTAAAAACTGATAAATTTTCTTTCAAAATAAGCCATTTAGTAACTAGCATAAATAAACTGCTAAATAAAAAATTTTTTTCATGCTGACAAATATTTGTTTTGAAAGGTTCCATATCTTAGCAAATTTTTGGCAATGATATCCTAAATATGAAGTTAATCATTACATTGTCTAAAATATACAAGAACCCCTGTAGTTTTTTAACATTAGTTTGTATGTATCTTCTCAGTTGCTATCTTCAACAGGCACATCTAAAAAGTTTTTCATATATATATGTTTAATATACTTTTTCTTTTCTTTCTATTTGTTAAACCGTTTTTTTTTCTTTTATTTTTCTCGTTGTTATAATACACTGTTGTTTTTGTTGTTGTTATTTTCTGAACAACATCAGCCACGATTTTGGATGACCTACACATATAACATGTCCAGCAATGAATCTCACGCATTGAACCCAAAAGAATATGTGCTCTGCGGGATGCACGAAGAACGACATGTGTTATTTTACTTTCTTCTTTTCTCTTATATTTTATTTATTTATTTTTTTCTTAAAAAAAAACTATAATGCTCTTTTTTCGATATAATATATATTAAAAATATCATTTATATCTATTTTCTTTTATTTCGTATCTCTTATTTCAAATCTTGTACTTTTTTTTTTAATTTAATTTTATTGTACACATTTTTCTTGAAGTTAATATTTTATATATTGTAATAAGATTTATTAATTTTAATTTTGTATATTTTTAGAATAAAGTCAAACAAATGCATATATCATTTACTATTAGCTCGAATATTAGAAATATAAAATGTATGATTAAATTGAAATCTCAAATTACCCATTATCATGATATATATTCTGGTAAATATTAAGCAACGATAGTTTTTTTTTAAATATGTGTGAAGATGCAATTGATTTACAGTACACTTCTAGTAAACAAAATACGAACCAAGTTTCAAGAAAATTTCGACAATTTTAAAAAATATTAACTGAAATTGTTTGAAACAAAATTTTTTGGATCACAGTACACGTCACACGAATAAAACGCCTTTTTATAACGAAAATGGCTTATTTAACCGAAGCAAGAAATTTTAGGTAATTTTTTTTGACATTCTATTCTATAATGAATAACTTTAGTATTTTAGGTAAAATCAGATATCAAATTCGTATTCAGGGGTCATACTCTAGTAAATATACAGGGATGGGATGTGACACTTTTCCGGCCACCACCAAATTTGGTCTACTAAGTTTTTTGGGTAGCTGAGAATTTTCTATAAGAAATATGCGAATTATCCTTAAATTTGTAACAACTACTCCTGAAAAGCATAATTTTTGATGTATTTAAACTTTAAGTTTCCTGATTTGATCCATAAGAGTTTTTTCGGTCGCTAATCACAAATTTCAGGGTTCTGTCTAAAAATTAGTGCTTTACGCTTAAATTAGCAAAAACATTTAATTTATTTCACGTTTTTTTTAAATTCAAGGGTGAAGTGCCAATTTTTAGTAGACAGATCCATGAAATTTGTGACCAGCGATTCAAAAACCTATCTAGATGAAATCTGGACACTGAAAGCGCGAAAATAGCAGAAAATATCACATTGAGGGTTAGTTTTTGCTATTTCAAGGGTGAAATATTAATTTTAAAAAAGAAAAAATCAAGTCCCCGATTTAATGACCAGCGACCCAAAAAACCCTTATGAGGCTAATCTGGAAACTTAAAATTCGAAATATCAAAAATAGCTTTTTTTAAGGGTATTTTTTGGAAATTTAAGGGCATCCCGCACATTTCTCATGAAAAAGACCCCAAAATTCGTGATCAGCAATCCAAAAAACCTGTAATAGACCAAATCTGAAGGTGGCTGGAAACTTGACACTATAAACAAGTACATAAAATTGATTGGAGTATCATATGATGAATTGACAATACGCGATTCTATATGGCTATCGTATCGCGATACGATATAATATAATATATACGCGTATATATTTAATATCAAATATTAAATTTGTATATTTTTTGGTATAGTTTTGATCATATATGACAATAGCGATCCAAAAAACATAAATTTCTAAAAAATCTTCAAAAATTCGCAAAAAATAAGGTCTAAATTTCTATTATGAGCAACTGTTAGTGCATACAAATTTCATATTAAATTTGTACTTAAAAACCCAAAAAAATAAATGCTTGTACAAAAATTTTATGCACTTATTAGCAAAAAAAAAACTTATAACTGGTTTATGTTTTCACACAACCAATGATCATGGAACATGTTCACTTATAACAGTTTTAACCAATACTCCCTAATTATTAAATCCTAAAACCAAAATTACAATAAATCCCGAAATATAAATTATAAGTCCATAAACCTAACGTATTCTAAGTTCTTGTTCTTATTAGAGCCTGATCAGGCCCTGAATCCCACTTTAAATTATTCTAAGTCCTTAAATCTAAAATATTCCATTAGTCCATTTCATCCTCCCCCCTAAAAACGTCAATTTTTCATCCCTCCTAGAAACTTCAATATTTGACCCCCCCCCTGCCGAGCCAGAATTTTTCAAATACCCTATCCAATAAACATGTTCCATGTTAAAAAAATGTTCTTGAATTTTATTAGGTTAAATTTAGTTTAAATACCCCATCCAATAAACACATTTTAAAAAAGATTAAGAAATTAAGCGTCTTCAACTTAACGAATCACATTTTTAAAAACTGATATTTATAAATATATATATATATTTGAGTTTTCGGAAAAAATTCAAGCCTCAAATAAATGTACAAAAAAATAAACTTCTCAGAAAAACTAATGGACCTGACGTAGACCCCCATTTCGTAGACATTTTTATTTTTTATAGGTCAATGGAATTTTCACCATCAGTATTAATGTTTTTGGGGTCACTGAACACCAGTTCAATATCCAATTTTACCAAAAATGGCCCATTTCCCTAGAATGGTAATTTTTAGGTCATATTTTTCGGTATTTTTAAGATTTTTATCGGTTACTTTCGGGGTCGTTGAACACGAATATGAAATCCTTTTTCGTCTAAAATGGTCCAGTTTTTCCATAAAAGTAAATGTCTAAGAAATTGATAAAATAACCTAAACTTGCTTATTGTGAGAAACTAGGCCATTTTAAATGAAAAAGAATTTTATATTCTTGTGCAATGAACCAAAAAACATAAGTTATCGCGTAAAACATAACCGAAAAATTCCTCTTGTGGGCAAAAAACATAAATACCTGGTGAAAAATTCCATCGATTTCGATTTAAAGGATAAAAAATGCTGCAAAACGGGGATCCAAGTCAGTTCTATAAGGTATTTGATAGCAGGACGTATATATATTTATTGTTACAGGCCGTTTATAAAAATAATAAATAAATTTTCAGCTAATTTTAAAATTTTGTATAAAAAAAATTTATTTTCAATTTTACTTAATCTTTTAAAACAATAATATTTTAGATGAATAATATCTTACTTAGGCCCAGATTGCATGGAATCCCTCATATAAAATTTAAATTATAAAGATGTCACTTTTTGATTATAAAAAAATATACGATTTTAAATCGACACACATAAATATGCATGAAAAATTAGCATAATACGTAATCTTATTTTCCATGCAATAATTAAGTAAATATTTAAGAAATAAAAAAAGAAAAATATGTCAAGTGAAAAAAATTAATAAGCCTATTAGTCACACAAAATTCGTATGCCTTTTTAAATTCATTAGTTTTATTTAATAAAATCTTTTATTTTTCATATTTCTCTTATTATACATTTGCAAATATATTCATTTATATATTTATACGAGATTCAATATTATAATATGCAGTCATGCCATTCCCAAATTCCATTGCATTCATATTCGTTGGATTTATGATACAGTTGGTCATTCGTTAAAAAAGAAAAAATAATATTATATTATTCAAATTTAAAATGTCTAGACTCTAAATAAATATTCTATAAAGAAAAAAATATTTTTTTTATACTATAAATATTATAATTACGCCCCCAATCGACAAAAAATATATTTTTTCAAAAAAAAATTTTTATATCCAGAGATTCTTATCTCGCGTCTTTTTTGATAATGAAATGCAATTATTTATTTTATTATGCTAAATTTTAATAAAATTTTGAATATTTTCTTACATACTTACAGTTTTGATATTTAAAGCAACGATGACTGATAATAAAAAATCTTATTTAATTGATTCATAAAAATAAAATTTTTGTACAAATTAGGTTTTTACTTTTCTTGCCAAAAACAAAATTTTAATTTTTTTATTTTATATGAGAATCTTTTTTATTTTTTGCAATTTTATTCTAATAAAAAAATTTTTTTTCTCATAATAATTTTAAAAAATAAAGTTTAAAATTGAAAAAATATTCTACATATGGAGTATTTTAGCTTAATTTATTTCAAGATTTACATTCTGGGACCTGGACCTAAATAATTATTGTCACTTTTATTTATTGTAAAATTTCTCTATCAATAAATAAAATAAATATAAGATTTTTCAATTAAGAAATGAATTGGAAAAAATTAAAATGTGTGGGAAGAATATTTTTTAGTAAAAAAATTAACTTTTTTTAAATGAACTATTTTTAGCTTTTGCACCATAATGCATCGTTTTAAAATGAAACATGTTTAGAAGCAGAAAGGTATCTCAAGCATCTCACTTTTGGGGGGGGGGGAAGGTAAATTGACCTAAACTTAATTTTAATTTAGGGACTTAGTATAATCCGGATTAACGAACTAAAAATAATTTGAGTTTAAGAACTTAGAATAATTTGAGTTTAGTGAATAATTTTGATTTTGGGACTTGAAATAATTTAAATTCAGTGATTTAGAATAGTTCAGGTTTAGGGACTTAGAGTAAGTTCGATAAAGGGTTCTATAATAATAAGGATTTTAGAAGCTTAAATTGATATAAATTCCAATCAATATCCTAGTATACTAAGTATTTATTTAATGGTTACAAAATATTACCGGTGATTTAAAGTATAAATTTAAATGTTCAAACCGGTTGGAAGTTTTTTAGCATAAAATGATTTTAAACTGTTGCTCATTACCAAACAGTGTTGATTAAATTTTCAAAAAGCTTAATTTTTCTAAAATCTTGCTATTTATGTTATTGTAGTATTCAGATATTTTTAGAATATTAACCTGTGCAGTTTTACCAGTGTCGTAATTTTTATTTTACATATAAGTAGAAATTATTTTAACATGGAACATGTTTATAGGGAGGGGGTACCTCAAAATTTGAAATTTAAGGGGGGGGGGGGTTAAATGAGACTTAGAATAATTTCAATTTAGGGACTTGAAAAATCTGGGCTTAGGGACTTAGAATAATTCAGGTTTAAAGACTTGGAATAATTTTGATTTAGGGAATTAAAATTATTCTGGTTTAGGGATTTGGAATAATTTTGGTTTAGGGACCTAGAATAGTACGCGTGTAGGGAATCTGAATAGTTTGGGTATAGAATTTTAACATTTAGTAAAGATAAAAAATGAGAAAAGGTCTAATAAGGGTTTTTTTTGGTGATTGACTTTAAAAACCGCAGTTTTACTTATACAAAAATTGTCTAACACTCCTAAATTAGCAAAAAGCCCCTGATTTTATGAGTCTTTTTTCAGTATTTACAAGTTTTGAGAATTTTTCAGATTCGATAATTTTTCATTTTTTAGTAAATTTACAAAAACTAATGTACAATAAATGGATACTATTTCGCAAATAAACCATCTTTTTTTGTAAATTTACAGGTCTTTTTTTTTAACAATGTGCAAAATTAAAAATTTCAAATGAATTTTAAGAAGAAAAAAAATTAATAACCGAATGTGTATACCTTTTTTGGTAAAAATTATATGCTTAAGTCCAGGCACATTTTTTTGTCAATTTCTTTTTTTATTCTTATTATCGACGATGACATGTTGCCAATATAAAAAGAAAAATAAATAAAAAACAAAGATAAAAATAATGCAATAGATTCCTTCAATAAATCAAATAAAAAAAAAATTAAAAAAATATCTTTTTTTAAGCAACAAACTAATATTTCTTGCATATTTCATTTTTTTTTTAATATTAAATATATTTATGAATTTGAATCATATTTATTTATTTATTTTTTAAAAATTTCAATATCTTTGATGCGTGCTCTGTAGTAATCTATAGTCTGTAACATCCAAAAAGGGATAAACTGGTTAAGAATTATTGATATCTTTTTTGTGAATCAGTATATTTTATTTTTTATATTTATTATACGAATAAGTAATTTTATCAGTGTCATATTTCATTAAGAACAATTTATGTATCGTCGCATTAATTGTTATAATATTTTTAAATGAATTATGTTCTTAAATAAACATGCGCATATTTATAATGAATTTTAATTTTCTGCATCGATATGTTTAAGTTTTTTGATATTTTCTTTATCACAGGGATGATTGGGGTATATTGGACTGATAATTTATCGATACGTCTTTCCAAAAGAGTTACACAAACAAGAGCTTAGTAGTTATTTTAATAGGATAATAAGAATTAATATCGAAATATCAAAAGTTAATTAGATTTTTCAATCTTAAGCTTTGTCATACAAAAGAAGTTATTAAAAAATTAGACTGCCCCGGGTTCCCCCAAAATTTTCATCAAAAGTTTTCTGTAAATAATCTTTTACATTAAATAAAAAATAATGTTCTATAATATTATATTCTATAAATTGTATTCCACTACAAATCCAGACACGCATCCAGAGAGATTCCAAGCAGCCATACCCCCCCCCACCTCTTCTCTGAAATGAAATTATTTAGTTAAAATATCAATATTAACAAATAAAAATTCTAAATAATTAAAAACAATAAATATTATTAGGTTCTACCCCCTCCAACGAAAAAGCTTCTGTATAAGTCCCTGCAAATCTAAGTAAAAAATCAAAATGAATTTTTAACACCCACGCCCTTACATCTTTATTTGTGACTTCTTCTTATATGTAGTTATAGGTGCATGCTTAAACTCATAAATAATATCACATAGTTAACATCAGTAAAAATTTTATCGCGCGTTCTTATTGCAAAAAAAATTTTTTTTTTACCTTTAATGATATATATCATCCTCTTTGAATTATAATTCAAAAATTTTGTTGAATGCCCACATACTGCATGCGTAGGAGATATAAAAGTACACATGTTTATTATTTTTTTATTACGCTTTCTTGGCTTCTGAAAAAAAGGTATTTCAATGATAAAAAAATATTTTCTTTTCTTTTACAAAATATTTACAAGTTTTTGTGTTTTTAGGACATCAATAAATTTTAAATTAAGCCTACAGATCAATAGTAAAAGAAAGTTATAGTACCTCCTTAAATTGCTAAATCCAAAACTTGTAAATAAACTCCTTTAATTTTCCACGCTTACTATATGTTAAAAAACTACATTACATTTGCAGTTTCAGTGATATCAGCTGCAAAATTTATTTCAGAAACATCGTTGTGTTCGCTTCACTTTTCAAGAAATTAATGTGTAGATATCGAAGTTCTATTGTTTTCTTTTGTACAATTGTACTAAAAGAAAAATTTTTTTTTTTAAATCCATTTTTATTTGAAGGATTACATGCCAATTAAGCTTAAGCTGGGCAGCAAATCTAGAAATTGAAGTCTAAGGTTTACAAATTTATAGAATTTTTTAAAGATTCCCCTTAACTGACGTGATTAAATAAATTTGTTAATTATAGTTTTGAAACTTGATTTTTAAAATTCAAAATGGTGGGGTTCCCTAAGAACCTAGTTAAGTTTCTAACCTCAAAATCAGTAGTTTAAATTTATCCAAGAATTTTAAAGTATATTTACAAGTTTTTCTTTAAAAATATGATTTTGAAATCGTGATCATCAATCCTGAAAACTGAAAATTAACTCTAAAATGCTTGAAATAACTTGAGTTACAAATTTTGAGGTATAAGATCTACCCTATTGAATCCATCATTTTGAATTTTAATCAGTACACCAAAATTTGGTTCACTCAGAAATTTTCTTATGAATCATTATTGTTTGCGAAATTGTTGCTTATTTCGGTCGAAAGATGAATATAATTACCCAAAACTGGCTATCAGAAAAAGGATGAAACATCACTTTATTAAAAATTTTTGGATGCATTCAATATATCTGTTGCTTAGGCTAATATTGAATAGTCAATGAAAAATTTAATATTGCCCTCAGTTAAAACTGCTTAAATCATTTAAAATAAAAGATATTAAAATTAAATAAAAAAAAATGATCAAATCAATCATTTTTATTGATGAATAAGTTGTTATTAAATGATCAATGATAAAGTCATAAAAATATGATTTTTATCGATATTTACAAAAGAAAATTGGTGTCAAAAAAGCATAATCAGCATAAAAGAATCATATTAACGATTAAAGAGATATTACTAAAGTATAAAATGTTACATATTATAAGGTAATTCATGCTGAGCGTATAATCCGCAAATTTGTTTAGGATCACCAAAAGAGAGAAAAGTATCGCCACGTGCGGTAACTTTATTATAATAGATCTCCTCGTTTAAAATTTTTTTGTCATTTTCTATTGCAAATAATATAAATATATATTATTAATATAATATTCATGACATTTTTCAGCTCGACTTACATTTTAAGATTATTTTACCCTAAAAAATTTTAAAATAAGGGATATATTATAGTATTTAGACGTCAATTTATTAAAAACTGTATTTAAAAAAAATATTATCAAAAAATCTGAATCCCTTTAAAAGATTTCTTTTTACTTTTTTTATGTTTCGATTTCATCAGTACATATACCGCATATTATATACATTGACGAATCATTAGACATCATCCTGAAAGCTCCAAGGGAGGTAGAATACTCGCGCGTTAAGCAAAAATACATACATGTAAGAAGAAAAGAGAGGACCCCCCATACAGCTTTTATCCCTATGGGCAAATGGGCTACCAAGTAATCGGTTACTATTGCTGTATTTATGCGTTATTATTATATACTTTGTTACTAATGCACACTTATACGTATTTTTTAACTTTATAGTTTATAAATTTTTTTTTTTTTTTAATATTTATTAAGCCTTATGTCACCGATGCTACCGTACAAAATCACCATATGAATTAAAATCCTTGAGAATTAATATTGTGTGTATAAAATCTACTTGTCAACTTTATTATATGCAAATATAATGAGAAATAAAGTATTTTTATTTCTACTGGATTTATGCGCATATTAAAAAATAATTAATTTAACTTTTTATGATTGACATATTTTTATTTCTTTTTACTTGTAAACATTTGATAATTGGTTGGACATATTAATGAAAACTTTTGATAGATAGTTCTTGGATAATACAAAATTTAATGAATTACGGGGTACCATTGCATTTCAAGAAATTTATGCAATTCCGATTTTATTTTCATTCGCGGATGTGAAGTTTCAAATTTTAAAAAATAAAAAATAATAAGAAAAAAAACTTTCAAACTGTCTCATTTTTATCACTTAAAGGATAAATTTCTACATGGATCAATTTAAATCAAACTGGTTTCAAAGTATTTTTTCCCGAAAGGACTACTCAAAATAAGTATCCAAGTCATATTTAGCTCATAATATTCAGACCTCGATTATTGGCGGAAATTTTTGTGTTATAGACTAAAAAAATTAAGTAAAATGAAAGATAATTTTTCTTACTCTTTTTATAAAAATCTCACGTTATCATCAAAAATTTTTTTCTCTGAGGCTCGGATAGAAGATTTCCCTGGGGTAAACATTTTTTTTGAGCTGCGCATAAGCAAGAAATCAATGAAATTCAAAAGTATATAGATCAAAAATCCTTTATAGTATAGGACTCAAAATACTTCTGAAACTTCAAATTTTTTGATGAAATAGAGTTATTGCGTTTTGAGAGCTCTAGATAAATAAATAGAATTTCATTTTTTTAAATTTCAAATAAATTTTAAATTTAAAGCTTAAAAAAAAAATTTTTAATTTAAATTTAAATAATTGAATTAACTTTGATATGGCAGAAATAATTCAAACTTTCCTTCATTTTAACAGATTCTTGTATTACAAGTATTTGGCAAAAATGGGAAATCGAGTTTATTGGAGATGTAGAAAAATGGATGAGTGTGTTTCTTGAGTCGTAACCACCGGTAATGCTGAAAATTTAATTATTGTTGAGGGAGAAAATTCCGAAGTTCATCTGCATGCACCAAATATTGAAGAAGTAAATGTTTTAAAGGTTGTGAGGTCTATCAAGAGAAGAGCATCCTAAAGTATCTCTTGCTCAGATTTTGCGGACTGAGCTTAGTAATGTTCCAACATAAATTTTTTCTGTAACAAAAATTTTTTATCAGGTGTCCTTGCCGAAATGCCAGATAGGTTAACTTTACGGAAAAAATAAGTCGCACGCGTTTACAAAACTCACCTCCTAATCCTTAAATAATAGATAATTTAGAAGGTAAGACCCAAAAAGGAAAAAAAACATAATATAAATTTATATGTATATATAAATAAATTAATTATTAGTCATATTTAAAAAATTTTATTTTTTTATATTGTTTTAATTTTTAGAAAAAAAAAAGAAATTGGAAATTGTTATTGATTGGAAAATTTGTTTTTGAAAATCATTCTGGATTGGAAAAAAAATTGAAAAAAAAATTTTGGAACAAAAAATTGAGAAATGTCCACCTTCACACAAAAATGACTGCCGAAAATCGAAAAATTTTTAATATAAAAGTTGTAAGGGGGCATTAGATTTGAGCTCTCACATGCCCTGCAGAACCCAACTTAGAATTTTAAATAGAATGTATTCTTTTTAATTTCAAATTCAAATTTCGCAGCAAAATTTAGTTCCAGATATGATTTTAGCTAAAAAAAAGCAGAAGGCCCATTTTCTAGGCCCAGAAAAGCTTTTATACGGCTTTAAATAAAGAAAACGGTTTTTGGTAGGTACTACCATTGGAACATGTTTATAAGGATGGGGTACTTCAGAACTTGAAAATGTAGGGGGGAGGGCAATTTGTCCGGATTAAGGGGGGTGGTCAAATTTGTCCGGATTAAGGGGGGGGGGTCAAATTTGTCTGGTTTAAGGGGAGGGGGTCGTATGAGACTTAGAATAATTTCAATTTAGGGACTTTGAAAAATCTGGGCTTAGGGGATTTAAAATGATACAGGCTTATTGACTTAGAATAATTTTGATTAAGGATCTTGGGAAAATTCGGGTTAGGGATTTGGAATAATTCGGATTTAGTTTTTAATTTTGATTTAGGGACCTAGCAAAAATACGCGTTCAGGGAATCTGAATAATTTATGGGTTTAGAATCTTAACATCTAGTAAAGGTGATAATTTCAAATTATAAAAATAGCAAATTTTAATGTTGTATAACATTTATTCATTATACCTAGCCCTCTGCTAGAAGTAATCATGTTCCATGAATTTAGGTTGTGTTTACACAAAACGGTTATAAGTTTTTATTCTAATTTTGTTTTTTTTTGGAAATTTTGTGATTATGTGAGATTTTAAGTTCTACATACTTTTTTTAAAAGCTCAAAATGAATAACAAAGATACACTTTCTATTTAAAATTCTTAAGTTAGATCCTGTTGGGCCCTAACTCCTAAACCTAATGCCCGCTCCAAACCTAACAATTTTTATATGAAACTTTTTCGTTATTTTTATTTTTTTTTCGAGATATTTGAGGGTATATTAAAATGACTCACCCTGTATAACAGTTTTAACGTATACTTCAAAGAAGTCCATTGATTTTTAGTTCCTAAATAAAAATTATTCGAACTTTATTTGACTTTTCCTACTAAACACTTCTATTTTTGACCACTCCCTAAAAATTAAACTTTTATTTTTAACCCCTCTGCCCCTCTTATTGATCTCTCCATGAACATTTCCATTGATAAGAATTTTTCCCATTGAATTTTTGACCCTAACTTCTCTAAGTTAGGCAAGTTGAAAATAATTTTTATACATTCATATCTTTGGGTTCTGAACACATCAATAGATCTACAAGGTTTAAAAAAATTGGCCGTTCTATGAACTTTCACTAAATACAAACAAAACTATTTGGACCATATTATATTAGCCACCCTAAAATCATAAATAATAAGATCCAAATTATAAATTTAAGATTATTTTTCTTTTTATACAGCATTAGTGAAGCTCCCCATAGAGTTTTGGGGCAAAGTCCCCGAAATAAAAAATCGGATAATCCCACTTACACCTTAATATGCTACTCGCCCTATTTGTAAAGTAATATGGAAGGGGATCGAGGGGGTTCAGCTCTCTTTGAAGGTTTAAGGGCATAAAATCGGATACTCGGCACATACCCCAAGAGTAAGCTAGATTAAAGGGGGTCGAGAGGGTGCAGCTTGGGGACAAAAGCATCGCAATAAAAAAAATTGTCACTCCATTTATCTCCTAATGGTGTATTTGCACCTAAAGCTAATTTTTTTCAGAAAAGAATTATCCTGGATAAACAAAACATAATTATTTATTATTTAAAAAAAATTTCTTCTTATTAATTTTTTGCTTAGATTTTCAGTAAAGCATTTGTCCAGGGGGAAATTTTTCGGGGGAAGGGAGAACAGGGCCGCCATTCTTCGGAATGCAGGCAAATCATTTTAAAATAATCGTTTTCAATAAAAAAGTATGTTAATTCAAAAAAAATTTTTATTCTTTTACTTTTTACTCAAACCTAAAGATGTATATCTTTGAGCAAGTCTCAATTTTAAATTTTATGCAGTTTTGAAATATAAACAAAATAAAATCCATTAGGGGGTTGGAAATTTTCCTAAAAAAATAAATAATTCTTTTTTCTACCTAAATTTCAATTAAAATTCTCTTTTTTACATAGATTTTAGAAATAAGCTATGAATATTTTGTCATTGCTCGAGGAACCAAATATTGACAACAATTTGGCCGCAATCAATAAAGATTTTTAATGAACTCATAATTGTTTTTATAAACTTTGAAATTTTTAGTTGAAAAATTTTTTACGAACAATAAATTTATTGATTATAAATTTATAAAATACCTATTTTCTAAAAGAGAACTTACTTTGATATTCTAGCTTCCAGAAATAAAATATTCAAACTTTTTTAGCTAAAGAGTGTTTTACAGTAGCTTGTTAAGCAGAAAGATGGATGAAATTATAATAATCTCGAAGAAAAAATTTGCTTTATTCTTAAAATAATACGGTTCAGGATTTAATTAGTAGAGTTGAAGTTAATTATCACGAACAATAAATTTGAATTTAGCCAGCAATTATAAGAAAAAAAGAAAAGATTTTTTTAGATTATATTTTCACAGTACATTTATTGCAAAATGACTTCATATCTTTCATTCAAACATCATCATCTAAAAAGTCTATTGTTCAATTTATGTTACACTCAAATTACAAAATTGCAAAATAAAACTAAAAATAAAAAAATCCCCATAACGGACATAATAATAATAAAATATAAAAAACCAGGTGGCACATATTTAGCAGTTGTTGAAAGGCGTTCTTTGAGCTATACTATTTTCGCGACGTGATGTCTCAATGAAATCTCGTAACGAAAGTAAAGAGCAATGTATACAATACAAAAAGGTGTATTTAGACGAGAGGAAAAAAATCATCGCCGGTCTAAATTACTAAGTATAGTTAAGTTCGCGAAAGATTTGGTACAGAGAGTATATTATATGGTCACGTCGACTTTTTGCCTCCCAGGGCGATATGGTATTCATTTACCCTGGAACCCCCGCGGAAGTCGCGACAATGAAAATGAGTGTAAGAGAACCTGGGGGGTAGCCACGAGGTCGAGGGGGGTCTAGTCAACGTTGATGTTGCTTACCACCGTCGCCGAAAAGCCGCCATCGCGAATATTGTTTGTAAGATTTTACAAGTTTGCTACTGCAAATACATGTTTTTTTTTTTTGTATTATATGAAATTCAAGCGAAAAATCACGTCGAATCAAGTACATAAGTGTGCCTTTGATGAGAGTGACACATAAAAGCGTGGTAGGTAACATTTTTTTAATAATTTATTTCTTTTTGAGTAAATTATTGCAAAAGAGCTTACAACGCGTGTGGTTCGCGATTTCTATTATTATTAAAAAAAGTTTGCAAGATTAATCGACTGCGAACTGTTCTTTTTATTTTTTAAAAATTATTGAATACAGCTGGAAAATGTGTACTCAGTGGTGTTCTATCATGAGCAATTAGTGTTAAAAATTAGAGTACTCTTGAAAAAGTGATTCTTCAGTAAACGAACGTTAAAATAGAATAATTCGTTATAAATAATTTTTTGTAAAAATCAAAACGAACAATTTCAGCAGTATATCTTCAACAATTTGAATACTCACTGACGAATGCATAAAAAATATTTAAAAAAAGATTCACCTGTAAACATAATAGTAATACATAATATTTTTTAAAACGAAAAAGCAATATCATGTTTTACGTATTGTAAAAGTTGATGATTATTATTCTTCTTTTTTCCAATCATTTATTTATTTATATGAATAAAAACCCGGCAATGTATGATCAAAGTATACCGATGCATTATATTATTATCAGACCATTAGTATTAAATTTTTCTCTTTATTTTGACTTTTGCAATCAAGTTACTTCTTTAGAATGCATCTTTTATACAAAGATAGAGTATGTTATTATTGTTATTATTGTGTTTACTAATACTTTCAGCTTATTAATTGGCTATTTATTTTTTAAAGTTTTATTGTCTTGATTGTAATTAAAATTTTGTTCAAATAAAATTCTTACCCTTTTAATTTACGATGTTATTATTGTAAATCCTTAATAATCTATGGTAAAAAAAAATTGCAATATTTTTTTATGATTTTTAGGCAAAAATAGTTAGGCTACAAATAGGATTCTATTGCTGAAATCACACAGCTACAAGATTAAATGATCTAAATAATTTTATTATCATTTCACTTAAAATTTGATTATAATTTTGAGATAAAATAATAAAATAATTAGAATTTTTATTCATACTGCAGATTATTGGCTTCCTCAATCACAATACTTGAGAACCAAAGTCAATCTAGAATTTTATAAATCTTATCAGAATGAAAATTACAATATAGGTAAACATTAAGGCTAAAATATGTACAAACAAAAGCACGCGACCCATAAAATACTTATAAGGCCCATAAAATCTAAATCTTTTATTGAAAAACACGCGTCAAAAAAAGGAGCATTATATGCTAAAAAATCACGTATATATTTTTTTCAAACATCAGAAATAACATCTGGCAATACTTAAAATTTTCAAGTACTTATCAAGTATCAACTAGTGGATTTTATACATATAAAATATAGTTAAAGTATGTACTAATCCAAAAAATTATTCAACAGAGTGCGAAAAAAGATGAGGTACTTTTATAAAAAAAATTTTTCGCATACTTGAATCCTCAGCGTGTGCCACTGCCGTCGGTCTTATAATTTTTATTAAACGATATAACACACGCGCTATTTGGTCTTCTTTTTTTTATTTTATCATCGTCATCATCATTTCCACATCAATTGACCGATTTAATGACAATAATAAATTTTATATTATAAATGGAATAAAGTTATAATTTTTTTTTTCAATGCCTACAAAAAGTTTTTTTGCTGTTTTTATGTATTGTTAACTCTTTAGTCAAGTACTTTTTTTATATTGTATGAACTACTTACCTTATTTTTACAAAAGGGCCTTTTAAGCTTTTAGTTTATGGCATTTAAAAAGGGAAATAAAAATTAGTATATTAAATTCAAAATATGGTTAAAAATATTATATTGTAATAGTAATAAATATTGATATACAATGTTATTAAATACACGATAAGAATTAATTATCTTAGATTTGGTTACTTTTTCGAAATATTAAAGAAATTTATTATTTAAAGTAAAAGCACGAACTTAAAGATCAAATATTTTTTTTTTTTAATTTCTAAAAGATTAGATGATAAGTTATTTTGAAAATTACCAAAAACCCTATTTAATAAGACTGAAATTTATGTATCTTGGCACAGAAGGCCTATTGGCATAAACGGAGGGTGGGCACGTTTTTTCGATATAATAAATTGACCCATAACCATTTGGTGTAGTCCATATGTATTAAACTCTTCTCTTGCGCGTATTAATATTATAATGTCTGATGAGGTGAGTGGAATATGAACGAAACGTTAACTCATTAACGCCGGGGCGGAGAGTTTTGGGAATGAGCAAAAATAAGTATATTCCCTTATAGATAAATGGCTAAAAAGCTCATCATACCTAAAATACCCTAAAAACGGGGGTGAAAGGGGTAGGTCATAAGGAAATGTTTGGAAAAATCAATGAAAAAGTGTCTAATTTTATTGAAAAATGTTTGAAAATAATATTTTTTATGTAAAAGTAAACATCGTCTACATTGAGGTCTCATACATTTTGGCTCTATTTACAACCCTTAAAAGGTGGATAGGGGTGGTACTCCAGTCAAAATACGGGTTTGGTTGTATTATCACTGACGAACACGAGATTTGTTCTAATATAGGTTTTTTGGCTGGTGGATCACGAAAATCGGAGTCATTTGGCAAAGAAATTGGGGTTTTACCCTTAAATTTGCAAAAACTACCCCCAAAAAGGGGTTTTTTTGACATATTCGCACTTTGAGCACTCAGTTTTGCACCATACGGGTTTTTTGGGTCACTGATCAATAATTTCGACTTCTTTTTCATAAATATTTAATATTTCACCCTTAAAATAGCTAGAAATACCCCTAAAAGGGGTGTTTTTGCTATTTTTGCACTTTTAGCGTCCAAAGTACATTTTTATACTTTTTTTGGGCCGCTAATAAAGAATTTCGACTTCATTTTCATAAAAATTCAATATTTCACCCTTAAAGCAGCTAAAACAACCCCTAAATGGTGTGTTTTTGTTATTTTCGCACTTTGAGCGTCCAGGATACACCCATATTAGGGGTATTTTTAGCTATTTTGGGGTAGTTTTTGCAAATTTAAGGGTGAAGCCCCAATTTCTCTGCCAAATGACTCCGATTTTCGTGATCCGCGAGCCAAAAAACCTATAGTAGAACAAATCTGGTGTTCGTCAGTGATAATACAACCAAACCCGAATTTTGACTGGATTACCACCCCTATCCACCTTTTAAGGGTTGTAAATAGGGCCAAAATGTATGAGACATCAATGTATACGAAGTTTACTTAAATTTACATAAAAAATATTATTTTCAATCATTTTTCAATAAAATTCGATACTTTTTTCATTGAATTTTCCAAATATTTCCTAATAATGCCTGACCTACCCCTTTCATCCCCGTTGTGAGGGTGTTTTTAAGGGTTGTAGGTGAAAACTAATGTCAGATTCTTTGAGCCACTTATCTATAAGGGAATATACTTATATTTGCTCATTTCCAAAACTCTCCGCCCCGGCGTTAATGAGTTAAGCTAAAATAAAAGGCATAAAATATCTTCAATTTTATTTTATTCCAAATGCTTAAATGGTAATAATTCTAAAGCGATCACAAAGAAAACTAATTGCATTTTTTATCAGGGAAAATCCATATAGTTTTATCTTTTTTGATGAGCTAATATCTAAAATGCTAAATTCTTTTGCGTTTTTTTTTTCATTTTTTCATTGCCTAAATTTTTTGGTCTAAAATTTTATGGACGTATAATGTTATAATGAGTTTTGAAAATTTTTTTTATTAGTATCAAACATATCATACGAGACTTATGCTAAGGTTGATTACAAGAGCTAGCAAGAAAAAGGACATTTATTGTGTATTATTTGAAAGTTCATATGTTTAGCCCTAATTATGTTTACTAAAAATTCAATATATTTATCAGGGTGTTTCTTATTTCCCAAACTGCCCGTATAGAAAAATACTGGCCCAAATATAATACTTCAGGTCGTAAAACTATTATTTAAAAAAAAATTTTTTATAAGCAACTTGATTTAGTGTGCCGATTTGCAAATGAAAATCTGGAAAAAGGTTTTAAAAACGTTTTAGAAAGCTTTTAGAAACCTTCCCAAAAACTTTTCACTACTAAAATGTTCTAAAAGCTTATTAGCAACAAAATATCTAGAAAAAACTGTAAATTGTAACATAAGAGGTTATTTTTATGTATTTTGTCCATTTACAGAAGCCTTGTTTCATTGTCTCGTCACTAAAAGAAGAAATATGTAACTTTGCAAAAAATCAATGAATAAAACAGTCAAATTGCAATTGGCGTGGATATTTGCTTTTTAAACGACCATAAATTTTAAATTAGGTTCAGATATAATAAAATATGTAATAATTTACGGTTTTTTAAAGATATTTTCTCATTAACACGCTTTTAAAACGTTTTAGTGGTAAAAAGTTTTTGAGAAGGTTTCTAAAAGCTTTCTAAAACGTTTTTAAAACCTTTTTCCTGATTTTCATTTGCAAATCGGCACACTACATCAAGTTGTTTATAAAAAATTTTTTTTAGATAATAGTTTTATGACCTGAAGTATCATATTCGAGCCAGTATTTTTCTCTACGGGCAGTTTGGGGAATAAGAAACACCCTTATATTTATATTTATGGAGCATAATAAATATACACCTTTTACGTGACATTTTGCCCCCATATTTTCTAGCACAGGAATCATCTTTAAGCTTATTTTAAAAACTTATAACGGAAGTCTAAACATAATCTTTAAGATTCTTGTTTATTCTAAGGCCTTATCTACAGAGACGTCTACAGAGACGTGTCGTCTTGGGACGCAAGTTTGAACGACACCTAGATATACGAGAATTTTCTCTTCCGTTTCACAGACTGGCACTCTAATGTAGTCTTTTAAGAGAAAGTTTATCATATTCGAGAAGTTCGAGAGATTCGATTCGATCAGCGGCGGTACTTTTAAAAAAATTGTATATAAATTTAAGGTGCTGCCTAGGAGAAGTATAAAACGAATAGAGAGATAATAATAATAATAACAATTAATAGTAGAAAGGGATAGAAAAAACTGATCTTACAACAACAAAAACATTTACATGTAAAAATGACGCAAGTTTGCTATACGTGCTTGTATTTTGGCCTTTGTTTTTAGGTGTAAAAATTTTTCACTGCTAAAGTTTTAAGATCTGAAAAACTTTACGCAAGTTTTAAATATTTAAAAAATATATTTTATTTAAATTTGCTGTATTGAAAATTACCAATTATTATCTGAAGCGAATTGACCCTTAATTAATTCATCTTACAATTATCAATAATTATTTAAAAAAACTTGTCAGGCCGTTAATTAATTATGAAAAATGCTTTATTTTGCAAATTAATTTTCAAATTTTCAACTTTTTTTTACTTGGCGGCCTGGCAAGTTTTTACAAATAATTTTTTTATAATTGTAAGTTGGATTAATTAAGGGTCAATTCGCTTCAAATAATAACTGGTAATTTTCAATACAGCAAATTTAAATAAAATATATTTTTTAAATATTTAAAACTTGCGTAAAGTTTTTCAGATCTTAAAACTTTAGCAGTGAAAAATTTTTACACCTAAAAACAAAGGCCAAAATACAAGCACGTATAGCAAACTTGCGTCATTTTTACATGTAAATGTTTTTGTTGTTGTAAGATACGTATTTACTGCTGTATAATATCAGCTAATAGTATATATATTTTATATTTAAAAAAAATTTTACAAATTTTTAATATCATTTTCTGCAAGTATTAAAACAACAATTAATTTCAACAAAAAAAAAAGGACAATAATAATAAATGAATATTATTTTCAGTATAATAGCAAATAAAACATACAACAACAAAAAAGTATGTAGCTGTCAGAATATTTAAAATATATGAGTTTTTTTTTCTCAATAATTTAATTAAAATTTCTTTCAATAACTCTACATACGCTGTAAATAAAAAAGAAATTATTTTTTTTTAGACAGTATAAATTAATCTTGTATGACAACAATCAATTTATCAAATATTGGACAATAATTTTTTATAAATATAAATTTCCGCATTTTTCTTTCTTATGGTCAAGTATATATGATATTTGATTGATTTAAAGACGTAATATAATTAACTTGTTTTGCTTAAAAAAAACATATTGTGAGGTCTATTTATATTTTTTTTTCTTCGTTTTATTAAAAAAATAATTACAAGTAAATATAAGATCTTGTAATATAAATTATTTCATTTATATAAATTTGATAAAAAATTTATAATATTAATTTAAAATATTTATTTTTCTAACTATTAATCATTATTAAAATTTAAAAAAAATGAGAAATTATAATTTTTAATTTTATTCTGTAAATTACTATCATATATTTAAAAACTTTTACATTATCAATAAATTATCTAATATTTAAATTCATGTGTAAACATGTCGTTAATATTTGATTTTATTTTTTTAACTTTAATAAAATATGTAAATTTATGTACTTTGTAATTAAATTTAACTTGTTTAAAAAACACATGGACGCTTTATATGATCGTTAAATTGGATAGCTTATTTAAGTTTTCAAGAAGTCTCTGGCCATCGGGATTTTCAAAAATTAATCCAGAGAAATGGAAAGTAACGTGTCATATTCTAATTTATTCGAAGTCATAACTCGAGTCATAAGTCCCCAAACCCGAATTATTCTAAGTCCTTAAATCAAAATTATTTTATCTCAGTCCATTTGATCTCACCCCCTAAAACTTCAACTTTTGACCTCCCAACCCTCTATAAATGTCCATTTTTCATTGCCCCTCTATTTTTGGGATCTTTACCATGTAAGCATTGTTTAGCATTGTAAAGGACCATCCGCTAAATATGTACAAAATAAAAAAATTAACCTTTCCTTACAGAAAAGAAACATTAATGTGACGAACTATTTTAAGCATTAAATATAAAATTCGTTAAATTTTCGCATTAGATTTTTTGCATTTTGATAAATACATGTAAAAAGTTATGATATGAAAGGTGGCGAGTCACACCTCCCGTGGTTTAAATGCACATAACGTTCATACATCAAAAATAGTGAAAGCGTATATATTACAATATTTATGCTAAAATTTTATTAAATAAAAAAAAAGATAATTGTTGCTTTTCTATCTAATTATAATTGCTATTTTTTTAAAATAATATATTATAATTGTGTTTGAGCACAATATGTCTATATACTTTTAATGGACTGATTCATTTAAATATCTTACAAAGCATTTTAAGCATGCCGAAAAGGATACATACTATGGTTTCGAATGACTAATTGATGCTCGATTTTGACATACACGCGTACATACACACATTCAGCAAGCTTTATTATTATTTTTCATTTCATTTTTTTTTTCTTTTTGTAAACATTCGTATTGATCTGTATCGTATTAATCGAGTGTTTCATATATTTGGCATGTTATATTGTGATGTAGAAATGAATCTTTATTATTATTATTTTTTTTTTCATGTAGAATAATAAATAATGGTCATTGTGGTAAGTAAATTAACTAAGCTATTGTATTTTTGATAAATGTTTTATATTCAAAAGGATTGATAATTTTAATTAACAATTGTAAAGTCTGTTATGTAAGATTATTTTATTGTAAAATGTCGATTTTCTATAAATGTTAATATTAATATTGGACTTATCATTAATTTTTCTTAAATAATTAAAATAATTATTTCTAGCCATTTATGAATTGCTTTAATGAAAAGATAATGAAAATGAAAAACGTATGAATTTTAAAAAGTGAAATATTTTGTAATACTAGATACCGTCAAAGACGGGTAGAGCGAAGCTGATCATGTTAGAAAAAAGCAAGAAAAGAGTTTCAGTAATTTTTTAATTTAGGGATTTTAAAAGCTTTGATTAGATTGAGTTCAATAATAATGTTTAAATAAGACGTAAAAAAATGTTAAGCATAGTTAAAATTTTTAAGTGTTGGCCAAAAAGTACACGAAAAATCCGCCCCTTATTTTGAAACCTTATTATTTGTTTGCTGAAAAGATTTCAACCAAACTTTTGTTGGCGGAACTTTGTTATTACGTCCTTTTTCTATAATTCACCAACAACAAAAAAGTTACTCTGAACTCTAATACCCCTCAATTAACATAATTACCAAAATAATATTATACACAACTTTTATTCAATTTACTGACTCCTATACGGGGGCAAAAATGGATAAAACTACCCCTGAATTTAACAAAAAATGAAAAAAACTTATAACTGGTTTGTGTTTTCACACAACCAACGATCATGAATCATGTTCACTTATAACGTTTTAACGTATATTCCCTAATTATTATAAGTCCTAAGATCGAAATTACAATAAATCCCAAAATATAAATTATCCCAAGTCCATAAACCTAAAGTATTCTAAGTTCTTGTGCTTACTCTCACTTTAAATTATTCTAAGTCCCTTAATCGGAAGTATTCTAAGTCCATTTCATACCCCTCTCCCCTAAAAACGTCGTTAATATTTCAACCCCTACCCCCCTAAAACCTCAATACACGGTGATCCCGGGTGGGACGTGAATTTTATTTTATTAGGTGCATCGCTAGTTGTTGATGCTTGTAATCTTAGCTGCGATTGGTTAACTAATAAACAAACAATGCATCCGCTCTGGATCGCCCTGTATTTACCCCCCCCCCCTAAAACATCACTTCCCTTATGCAAAAAGTTAACAAAGATGCAATAAGAGGGCAGATTTTTCTGAGTCTTTACTTTGCTTTAGCTAACAAGAGACCGCTAACTTTAGGAAACCAAATTACAAATTACTTTCATTAATAATTGAAAAAAACTCCGATAACCTCCGTTTATTCCAACGGGCCTTCTAGGCACAAGAATACTGTGCACAAGGCTTTTAAATGTAGTTTTTTGGTAATATTGCTTTTTAGTTAGTTAGTTAACAAAAACACTTCTTGTTGGTCACAATTTTTCGGTATTAAAGTCATTTTTCAAGCCTTGGATACCGCAATTTTTCTCAATGTTATAGCAATTTAACCAAATGGTCATTTTTGTCCCGAAATGATTAATTTTTAAATTATCTCAAAAATTGCAATTTTAGACAAAAATGGGTTTTATAGGTCTCAACAATTTTCTAAAAGCTTTTTTCTAAAAATTCTTTATTTGTCCTTTAGAATTATTTGTTTGCAAAACATTATTACCTTTCTAATTTTTTATATTAAATTCTCTTCTTTATAGTCAGTAAATTGAATGCCCATTTTTGTCCCAAAATGATCAATTTTTCAATTTGCTGCAAAAATCGTAGTTTTAACATCGAACATGTTTCTAAGGAGAGGTAACCTGTGAATCTGAAAATCAAGTGGGGTCAAATGTCAAAAATCGTGTGGGGTTAGGAACTTAAAATATTTTATATTTAGGGACTTTGAATAATTTACTTTGAGAGGCTTAGAAAAATTCAAGTTTAGGGACTTAAAATATTCCGGGTTTAGAGACTTCTAATAATTTGAGTTGAGGGACTTAGAATATTTTCAATTTAAGGACTTAAAATGATACAGGTTTACAGAATCTAAATAATTTGGGTTTAGAATCTTAACATCTAGTAAAGGTGATAATTACAAATTATAAGAATAGCGATTTTATTGTAATGTTGTTTATCATTTATGTATTATAACTAGTCCTTTTTAGAGGTTTAGTTTTCACGTCCTATAATTAGTCTTATAGCCCAATTAGAGCTTGTAATTATTGAATCCCAATATTTTCTTACCCTTTCTTCAAAAAAGGCAGTTAATTAGATAATTTTAGCTCTGCTTTCAAAATATTGCAAAAAAACTAAAATGGGGTAGTTTTTGCTGATTTCATGTCCTCTACTTCTCAGCCACTTGTACCCCAGATTGCGTATTTCAGAATCAAAGCATACCTACTTTTGTATTCTAATTTTTTTGGTCGCGTGTTCTAGAAAAAGTTAACCAATTCTTGGAAAAAAAACTGAAATTATGACACCCCGGATTAGACTAGATTTTTATATTAGGCCAAAACATACTGAATTTATATTTTAAATTTTTTGGTATTTTGGCTCTGGAAGGGCATGTCGGGCTATTGAAGACCCGCCGTTTATTCACGCTCTTAGTTTATAGTTTACATGATTTTGAGCTCGGATAAAGGTCTTCAATGGCCGACATGTCTCTCCAGAATTAATATACCGAAAAATGTCAAATATAAACTTATTATGTTTTGGTCTTAGTTAAAAACCTAGCCTATTCCGGGGTTTCATACTTACTTTTAGTTTTTTTTTTTAAATTGGCCATTTTTGTGTACTCATAACTTTTTCCAAAACACGTGGCCGAAAAAATTAGAATACGAAAGTGTATGTATTTAGGTCTTGAATATCTCTGTGCCAAAATTTAGCTGTGTAATACTTACACGCACTTATTACCATACCATTATTATTACCAGGTTCCTAATCTCTTTTTTATTTAATAAAATTACGCTATTTAAAAAAATCAGTTTTTAAACAACCGGTTTTATTTCAATGAAGTAACCTTCAGAAGAATTAAAAACTTATTAGTTATTAGTTTCAAATCAATTTTTCAAACTGATCAATGTAAAAAAATTCAATGATAATGGAATTATACATAGAATGCATACGGATGGAGTTGCATATTATTTGAACTAGGTTTAGTCCAAAAATATATATCTAATATTAATATTTGAAATTTTACGTTTAGATTTCTTTTTGAATACTAAATTAATTTTAAAACCAATATTTATGTAAAATTCCAAAAAATATTCCTAAAAACAAATAATCTAATGCAACTTGTTTTTCGTAATTTTTTCTAATTCTCCATCCACCATTTTCAAATTAAGAAAAATCATGCAAAAAAAATGTGTCCTAAAACATACAAAAAATGAAAATTTTATTATTCTTCATTAAATATACCTTTTTTTGATGCTATTTACAATACTGATAAGCAGCGTGTCGATTTTTTTTAGTATCCAACTTTTACCCTAAATAATGAGTTTCCGGTTAATTTTATAGAAAGTTTGAAATCAAATTCTGAGAATAGAGACTTTTTAACATATGGATACATTTTTAGAAAAATAGATTTTGGTTTTAAAATTAATTTAGAACTCGTAGATAGGCTCTTGGGCGTTAAATGTTTAATTCAATAAAATTTGGATTAATTAATAAACAATAAAAATCGTAAAGAATTATAAAAAAGCTAAGGCTTTTTTATTTCAGGCACGATCACATATTCATTGAGTATTTTCTCTTTAATAACGTTGATGGGATCCACGCCCTCATAAATTGAAAACTATTATTTATTATTATACACCAAGGCAATAAAAGCATGTAGAGGCATCGGAATGACCTTGGGACCAAATTCCTCCATAAATTGAAGAATTTGAAGACTTTTTCGTTTTTTAACCTGATGAACTTTTAAGGCACGATTTCATCTATGTATTGCATACACAGGGTAATCGTGCCTAAAAAATAAATTTTAATTAATTTAGTTATTTTCTGGTTATTTTAGATCATTAACCACATTTTGGATGTATTAAATTCAAAACCAATTCATTTTTTACCATTTTTATTATTTTTTAATAATTTTTTTTGATATCTGGAATCAGTTTTTAGGACATTTCTCTGCAAGTACTTGATGAAATTACTTGAAATTGAAAACCCTACAACTAGATCTATTTCAAAAAATTTGGTTTAAGGGATTTTTGATTCATCGAGTAGGTTCTGTGATCTTGAGGATACACTTTCTCGAACATACATCCCTACACACAACAAGGCAATAATATAAGCATTTAGAGGCATCGGAATGACCTGGGGACCAAATTTCTCCACGAATTGGACAATTTAGAAATTTTTCCGTTTTTTGACCTGACAAACTTATAAGGCACGATTTCATCTATGTATTGCATACATAGGGTGATCGTGCCTAAAAATATAAGAATCTTGTGTTATTTTGCATTTTTATGATATTTCACTGATGCAAAGTTTATGCAAAAGCTATGAAATTTATCGCGCGGATAACATTTAGAAGGTTTTTCACCTGTATGAAGCAAAAGTACAAGAATAAACATGCCTTTAGAAATACCAGATTGGGCCTAAAAACAATAGGTGTCATTAACTCGATAAAATAAACCCAGTTTTAAAAAATGAAAGCATTCCGTTTGATCGTTTTGGCTATATCGTGTCCGAAAGGTGTCGATTTTTGCATCCATTAAGGTAGAGCTTCGCTCTATAAAAATTACAGGCACTGAATTTAAATTTTCTTTGAACCCCAATGCTTCTATAGTCGTTTATCCGTGCTTTTAATTCGGTTCAGTCATCAAAAAGTGTGGATAAATGGAAACAGGAACTTTGGCCACTTAGGACAGCCTGAAAAGCCTTTCTTCATCCTTCTTTTTATTTAGGGTAACAATTTCTCCAAAAATGTAAATGTGGCATATGGCGATAAAAACTGAATTTTGAGGATGAAGTTGTACTTTTAGTAAAAAACTAATTAAAGGGGAAAGATAGATATTCACGTATTAGGCGAAATCGTACCTCTTGATAAATATAAATTTTCAAGAATCTTTTCTTGAATTAGAAATTTAATTTAACCTTTCATAATTAACTTTTATCATAAAATACTATAGTTTTGCTGAAGAGGGAAATTTTCGTCCCAAAATAAAGTATTTACTCGAGAATTCAATAATATTATTATCATCTCAAGAATCCATGAAATACTCCAGTCAAATCGAGGTTTAGGGTATTTAGTTACTGGCCGTCATGAGATTTGGTCTACTATAGGTTTTATGGGTCGCCGATCACAAAAATCAGGGTCTTTTTCGGGAGATATTTGCGGAACATCCTTAAAGGGATGGGTGAATGTTCGGCGAAATCTGCTCTGGAAAGGATTGAATTCAGATTCTCAGGAAGTGGTGCTTTTTTGGTAACAAAAAACCTCCCGAAGTCAGTTTTTAATTTTTAATATCGGTTTTGATAATATTCGCCAAAATGTGACCCATTTAAATAACTTTGGAAAAGTTTTTTTTTTTAAAATAGCGCGAAAAAATGGAGGGGGGGGGTTACCTTTTTCTAACCTATACTAATCGACTCAAATATCTATCAACTTCACTCTCCATATGATAAATTGAGAGGCAATTTGTGTGCTCATACTTTTTAAAGCTGTTTACTGAGCGGAATTTTTCGTTTTTAATTTTTAAAAATTCACGACGCCAAATAGAAAAAACCGATTTGGACGTGCAAGGTCTCAAAAATTTTGTCAAAGGATCTAATTTTTTGTGGTTTTTTTTAATTTTTAAGTTACCTTTGCATAAAATAACCTAAAATTGCAAAAAACGGTAAAAAACCTTAAAAAATGGCAGTTTTACCGTTAAAATTTTTTTTAAGAACAGTATATAATTTTTTGAAAAAACAGGAAAAAACTACATGCAAAATTACAATTTTTTAGAAAAAGGTTTTCTGTTTTTTTTGCTAAAAATTACTGCTTTATCGACAGCGCAAAGTAAAAAGTCTTCCTTTTTCTAACTTTGGGCTAACGCAGCTAAGAATTTTTAAATGCGACCCCCCTATTTTTTTTTTCTAAAAGTTACACATTTTCCATGTACTCTCGCGTGAAAATTTTTTTTTTTTATTTGGACATCCTAACCTCTAAAAATTTAATTTTCGTTAAAAATAAATGTTTTTTTTCGAGTTTTACTCTAGTCAAAATACGGGTTTGGTTGTATTTTCACTGGCAAACACGAAATTTGCTCTATTATAGGTTACACGAAAATCGGGGTCATTTCGTAAAGAAATGGGGGCTTCATCCTTAAATTTGCAAAAACTACCATTAAAAAGGTTTTTTTAACATGGAACATGTTTATAGGGAGGGGGTACTTCAGAACTTGAAAATTAAGGGGTGGTCAAATTTGTCTTTTTTAAGGGGGGGGGGGCAAATTTGTCCTATTTAAGGGGGGGGGGTCAAATTTTTCCTATTTAAGGGGGGGGGGGGTCAAATAAGACTTAGAATAATTAGAGAAGTATATATAAATAAATAAAATACTTTTAAAAGACTTTGAAAAATCTGCGCTTAAGGACTTAGGATAATACAGGTTTATGGACTTAGAATAATATCGATTTAGGGACTTGGAATAATGCAGGTTCAGGGACTTATAATAATTCAGGTTTAGGGAATCAAAATAGTTTGGGTTTAGAATCTTAACAACTAGTAAGGTGATAATTACAAATTACAACAATAGAAAATTGTATTGTAATGTTGAGTAACATTTGTATTATATCTAGTCCTCATTTGGAAGTACACTGAAAAAAAAAAAACAGACAAAACGTGTATGACCTTAGTGCAACCGTTTTGTATTGGCGCTGATCTATCCAAAAAGACTAAAAAAAAATAGACTAAATGTCTGTTAATAGCCGCCTAGTCATAATGTTCATCTTTTTGCGGACAGAGCGTCAATAAATAAGAGACATTACGTCTCCTCTAAGCCGCCTAGAGAGTTCGTGTCTAATGTATGGACGTTTTGTCTGTAACGCCGAGCCGCCTACAATAAATCTGATTTCCTCCCCTCTTTTTACTTATGATTTTTATAGTATCCTATGAGTTTAATATATACTATGGTGATGGATTTAATTTTCTCATTTTAGCCCGAAAAGAAAAAATTAATTAAAAAAAAAATTACAGAAGAAAGTTTTCGCCTTTATTAAAATAATGAAAATATAAAAAATTGTGGTTTTTTTTCATTTTTGGAATTTTATGAGTTCATCAGGCTGAGATAAGGAAATTAAACCCAAGACCGAATGGAACTATCGGAAAGACATGTTATATCTACTTGTTCAATAAGGGAAAAAAAGTAGGATTTGGCTTTCAATGCAGTTGTATGCACGAGTGAGCGTAGCGAACGAGTTCAGACAGCATTAAAAGTAAAATTTCCTACATTTTTTGCCGCGTTCAACACATAGTTTTTCATTAAAAGCGAAAAAAAGATCGCCCGAAAGTAAGAAAGTAGATCTTTTTTGCAGCGTATAATGAAAATCTTTTTTTGTAAGCTTCGAAACATTTTAATTATATTACGCAACATCAAAAAATTGTGCACAAATTGTACTCAATCGAAAATTTTTAACAATTTGTGCACACCTAGGTGCAATCTTTGGGGGTGGTTATCACCCCTCGGAACCTATTTTTTACCAAAGCATTGAAGGCACGGGCTAGTGGAACAAAATTAAAGCAACTGTCCAAATTTGAAGTGGTTAGAATTTTTTTATTCACCTAGGTGATATTTTTGGGGGTAATTTTGACCCTTATAACTAGACACGGAACCATTTCCCAAAGGTATGGATTAGCACAAATGCTACATTTCGCATGTATATTCATTAGCCAAAGTCCTTTACTGTTACAATTTTTTCACCTTGTAGTCAGGGGTATAGTGTGAAAAAAAGTTCAAATCTCAAACTGCATATGAAAGAACATGAATCGAGTTGAAACTTTTTGCATTCGCTTTAGAAAAAAAATGCCTACATAGCGTTCAATCGGAAAATTGTAGCGGATGTCAAGGGGTGATTTTCCCACCCATTTTTCACCCCCCCCCCCCCAATATACAAATGTAATAAAAAAATGTTTTTATACACTTTTTAATCATGCTATGTGGTTATATTATGTCAGAAATTATGTCATTCGACAGGTTCTAAAGGGTGAAATTGGCCATTTTCACTCCAAATACCCCTAAAATTTACATAAATCTTTAATATTCTTTTTTTTAAATTAAATGAACTAATTAGGTTTTTTAGGTCGCTAATCTAGAAAATGATGTCAGAAATTACATTCAACAGGTTCTGAAGGGCGAATTTGGCCATTCATCACCCCAAATACCCCTAAAATTTACATAAACCTTCAAGATAATTTATTTTTAAATTAAATTAACTAATTTAGCTGTTTTAACATAAAGGTTTTGAAAACATGAAAAGATATATCCTTATGTAAAATTTCCCGCGGAATCCAAATTTTTGTTCAGATTTTTTATTGGTCACGTGACTTGGCTGGAAATTTTAAATTTGTAAAAAATGATCTTTTGAAAGCTGCTATTTTTTTTATCTAGAGCTCCGAAAAAGCAGTGTCCCATTGAAATTTTTTTTTGCCAAAATATAAGGTTTAAGGAAAACTTTTAGCCTGGTTAGAAGATTTTTTACTAATAGGCATTAGAGAAATCAACTTTTGAAAAAAAAACAGCTTATCTTAGCGATTCCTCGCACATGCGCTTCGAGATTTTGCTCTGGGAGGCTAAAAATTGGGCTGGTGACTTATTTTTGGTAGTACTTTCAGAAATAAACACTTTGGGGCAGTTTTGAAGACCCGACCATACAAACCGCCCACGCTTCATTTAAAACTATCCATATAATACCTCATTTATTTCCATGAAAGTACTTATTAGTAGAAGAACCTAGTACATAAAATTTTAAAAGTGTGAATTTTCCACGCAATCAATGAATCGGCCTGATTTTTTTTGCAATCGCTTCCAAATTGTATCCAGAAAAATGGAACCCGAGTGAAAATTAGTGCACGAACCCCCAAGTGGGTCAGAAACCGCCCCTTACTACCCCCAAATGAACATTTTTCAAAAATAAAAAATTAAAGCAACAAACAGTTAGAAAACCGATATTATGCAATTAAATATTGAAAAATATAAAAAAAATAAACAATTAACCCCTTTTCACCCCCTGAAACCCTCTAATTACCCTAAAATACAAATTTTAGCTGGAGACAGAAGTATCCATTAAAATGGTTCAAAAAGGGGATCCAGGGGGTTTTTGAGGTCGCTAAATACGAATTTCATAATAAAATTGGAAAATTCTTTCTAGAAAATTCAAAATGGCGGATTTTCGACAATAAAAAACAAAAAATTAGCATTTGAAAGATTTGACACTTGGGGGTTCGTGCACTAATTTTCACTCGGGTTCCATTTTTCTGGATACAATTCGGAAGCGATTGCAAAAAAAATCAGGCCGATTCATTGATTGCGTGGAGAAGTCACACTTTTAAAATTTTATGTACTAGGTTCTTCTACTATATATTTGAAAGTACTCGTTTGATTTTCATCCTAAAATATATAATCGTTGGTATACGTAAAATTCGACAAAAACATGAATTCCGTAGCTTACAGTTTTCGTGATTTCGAAAAGTGATCACCAATTTTGTATAATTTTTAATTGCTGTATCCGAATTTTTAATTTGCAATGTCGTAGAATTAATTGTTTAAACAATATTAAGTTTTTTATAATATTATGGCTTAATAAAAGTTAAATTTTGTATAAAATACGTAAGAAAAAGCACAAAAAATTCCGAAAATTACACCAAATACGGCAAAAATTAAAAAAATTTAAAAATTAATAGGGTATTTTTCATTCTTGCTCCTAAAATGGGCATTTTAATTGAGCTAACGAACACTTACGCGTACTGAGGTTAAAGTACATACAAAAAGGCAACTTTAAAAAAAAAAAAATTACCCTTGCATGTTTTTGCATAAAATGGCGCTAATTTCAAAATTGCTCAATTTTTGCGAAAAAATTTGATTTTTGGTAAAAAAAAAAATATTTTTTCACAAAAATTTAAACTCATGGTCCCGTCATTAAAATACATATTTCCTGAGATTTTCATAAAAATCTGATTGTTTTTGCCCAAGTTATTAAAAAAAATTAAAAAATTGGACAAAATTGGAATTTTAGAGGTTAGGATGTATTTTAATTGTAACCCCACCCAATGAGTTCCATTCTCTGTCTAATTACGAAAATTTTCCATTTTTTTTTTATGACCATTTAACCAGAGATATGACATAATCCGATAGCAAACTTCTTAAAATTTAGCAAAAAAGTAGTTTTTGCCATATATCTAGCCAAGCGTTCATCCGGGACACAAAAAAAATCAGATTCCTTCTTACACATGTATATTAAACACAAAAAAATTGCATTTCCTTTTTACATCACTATTCAATGCTAATTTGCTTCCACTATAAGTAGTTTGGTCCATTTGCAATTATTTTTGGTTAGTTAAAAAATCACCCTACAACTTATGGGCTCCGCTACTATTATACATATAGTAATAGTAATAGTATAGCATATAGTATAAATATAATAATATTATTATATATTGTAATTACATTGAATAGGAAGCGTGGGCGTGGTTAAGAGGACCGCGGCTCGACAGTATGGACAAAACGTCCGTACAAAAGTAGCCGAACACGCTAGGTGGCCTAGTCGAGACGCTTTGTCTATTACACGCATAGAAAATGTCTTTATTTATTACGGACGACCCTCCGCAACTCTGATACAGACAAAACGTCTAGCGATTCAGCACATTTTGTGAATTTTTTTTTTTCAGCGTAAACATGTTCCATGCATTTAGGTTGTGTTTACACAAACCGGTTATAAGTTTTTTTAACATATTCGCATTTTGTGCGCTCAGATTTGCACCTTAAGGATTTTATGGGTCGTTAATCAAGAATTTCGATGTCTTTTTCATAAATAATCAATATTTCACCGTTAAAACTACCCCTAAAAGGAGTGTTTTTGCTATTTTCGTACTTTTAGCATCCAGCATATGCCCATATAGGTTTTTGGGTCGCTAATCTAGAATTTGGACTTCTTTTTCATAAATTATCAATATTTCACCACAAAAAAGAAGTCAAAATTCTTGTTTAGCGACCCAAAAAACCTATATGGGCATATCCTGGACCCTCAAAGAACGGAAACAGCAAAAACACCCCCTTTTCGGGGGTAGTTTTAGAAAATTTAGGGTTATAATTTTAATTATTTATGAAAAAGAAGTCGAAATTCTTTATCAGCGACCCAAAAAACCCATATGGGCAAAATCCATATACTCAAAATGCGAATACATAAAAAATACCCCTTTTTGGGCATTGCTTCTGCAAACTTAAGGGTGTTCCGCAAATATTTCTCGGAAAAAAGATTTTCGTGATCAGCGATCCAAAAAACCTGTAGTAGACCGAATCTCATGATGGCCAATAACTAAACACCCCCCCCCCCCCCTCTGCTATTTGACTGGAATAAATGCTCACCATCAGGAATTAATTTAATTGGCTATATGCTTAAATAAAACTAAATTAACCCTATCTGCCCTCAAACAGGTCAGTTTTTATCTGCAATTATCTGTATGCCATACTACTTGCGAAAAATTATTATATACTATTGCAAAAAACTTATTAAAAAAATCATCTAAATAAACATTCCTTTTTTCGTATACTCTTTTTAATATTTACATTTACATGTAAAAAAAATTTTTTTATTGGTAATTTATGTTTTTAGACTAAAAATAGATAAGATATTTGAGTTCAGTGAACTAAAAATTGTATGATGCTGATTAAAAATTTTATTGAGTTATTATCGAAAAGTTTCCACGGAAAAGGAATTCATTGATGACGATTAATTTTAATTTTATTTAATCGCAAACAATAATTAAAATTAAGGGCTTTTAAAAATCTTAAAAATTGTTTATATGCCGTTTAAATGACAAATAATAGTTTTCAATTAATTGTGTTTTATCCATGTAATATATTTAATCAACTCTGATATTATATATAAAAAATATTAATAAATACATAAAATATTTACTCGGCAGCGGGATTTGTTAAAAACTTTCTTTTTTATTTTGTTTGACCATTCGAAGCCCCGCCTATGCGAAGTTCAAACCAATCATAAAGTCAGCAATCCAGATGCATTTTATAGTTACGACGCGTATTTTTTCTTTTTTATCTTTTTATTGCAGTCGCCAAAGAGCCCTCGTTAAAAATATCTTTTAAATCGATTTTTTTATCTCAACGCCATCTTAGATAAGATGGAAACAGAAAATGTAATATACACTGTTAAAAATACCCGATGGTAAATTTACGAAATAATCGTAAAATTACGATTTTGTCGTTAATTTACTAAAAAAATGGTAAATTTACCATTTAAATCGTAATTTTACGATCGATCGTAAATATACGATTTTTTTGTAATTTTACGATTTTGACATCGTAAATTTACGACAAATTCGTAATATTACCACCAAATTGTAAATTTACGATTTTTATGGTAAATTTACGATTTTGCATTTGTAAATTTACGACTGCTAGATTTGAGTATTTATAAGCCTAAAAACAACATTTCCGAAACTAAGGGGTAAGTACAAGTTTACCTTATTTTTTCGATCCTAAACTCATATACGAGTAAAAACTAATTTTGGCATAAAATTTTTGTATTAACACTAAAATATCTAAATGGCATTAGAGAAGGTATTCTCATCTCAAAAGTTATTTTAAAGCCGTAAAAACTTTGTTTAGGAATTTCAAATTTTGTATACAAGCCACAATTGAAATGAACTAAAAAAAAATTTTAATATTAAATAAATTTTTTAATATCTAACATTTTTTACGTACATAAATATTAACAATTGTTTAACAAAAAAATTAGAAATCTTTTTTTTGATTTCTAAGTTAAAAAATCTAAGGCAAAAGAGGAAAAAGTTAATTAAATTCAAATAAAAATTTTCGGAGCTTAAAAAAGGAGAGAAAATAAAAATCACTAAAAATATGCTTTATTTTTGTAAAAGATTTTACAAGGGGAGTTCAATACATTCGGAAAACCAAATTACACCAAATGTTTATGGATAAGTTTATTATGTTGAAAAAACATGCTGACTACCCTCCGTTCATTCCAATGGGCCTTCTGGGCCTAGAAACGCAGGGCTCAATGTTATAAAATAGGGTTTTTTTTTGGGAATTTTCAACAAAACGCCAAAATCTCACAAGTTAACCAAATTAATATCATTAATTCTTTCATCACTATAGCCAATTAACCAAACGGTCATTTTTGGCTAAAAATGACCAATTTTAAATTGCTGCCAAATTTGTAATTTTTGACAAAAATGGGTTTTTTAGGTCCCAAAAAATTTGTACAAGCTTCAAATTTCCAAAACTTCTTTATTTTACCCTTTTCAATTATTTGTTAACTAGATATGATAATTTGAAGTCACAGTCCCAATTTTACGATTTCTTAAAAAAGCTCATTTTTAATTAATATAGGCCTGGAGCATGGTTTTATATGCGATTTTTTTTAAAAGTATGTCCATGTAATTTTTTGACGGTATATATAGTTTGTGGGGTCGCTGATTCCAAATCCAAAGTCCGTTTTGACCTAACCTGGTCCAATTTTGCGTAATTGCCAATGTTAGGTCATTTTTAACGTTTTTTTGCCATTTTTTGTTATAATTTTTAATATATTACCATTTTTCTCACACTACACTAATGTTTTTTGGATTTCTATACCTAATTATCATATAATATAGTATATCTACTTATACAAAAAAAAATGGTAGCCCATAATAGGGATTCTTAGGCTATTTTTCACGCTTTTTGGGCTAATTTTAGCTATTTTTATGAAATAATACCAATTTTTATCTACAGCTTCTGTTTTTTGAGTATTTTAAGGTAGTTAAATACAAATATTATTTTTAATTTATCTAAAAACGCCGCAGTAGCCCATAAATAGGCACTTATAGGCTGTTTTTAACGTTTTTGGGGTAATTTAAGCTATTTTTATGAAATAATACTAATATTTTTCTATTATTTTTCTACAGCTTGTGGCTTTCGGGTCGCTAAACGCAAATAACACATTTTTTTTAAACAAATAATGTCCAGTGGCTCATAATAGGCGATTCACGGGTATTCTCATCCTTTTAATGGTATTTTATAATACGTTACTTTTTTTAAACGAGTAGTGTTATAAATTTATAATTTTATAATTACAAAAAACGGACTACTAGCCCACAATAGGCAGTTTTGGATTAATTTTTCAGAATTTAAAAAAAAATAGTTTTAATACTTGCAAATGTTTTGTCCGTTTTTGTAATTATAAAATTATAATGATAAAATTATAAATTCATAAACAGCCTATAAGTGCCTATTATGGGCTACTGCGGCGTTTTTAGATAAATTAAAAATAATATTTGTATTTAGCTACCTTAAAATACTCAAAAAACAGAAGCTGTAGATAAAAATTGGTATTATTTCATAAAAATAGCTAAAATTAGCCCAAAAAGCGTGAAAAATAGCCTAAGAATCCCTATTATGGGCTACCATTTTTTTTTGTATTAGTAGATATACTATATTATATGATAATTAGGTATAGAAACCCAAAAAACATTAGTGTAGTGTGAGAAAAATGGTAATATATTAAAAATTTTAACAAAAAATGGCAAAAAAACATTAAAAATGACCTAAAATGGGTAATTACGCGAAATTGGACCAGGTTAGGTCAAAACGGACTTCGGATTTGGAATCAGCGACCCCAAAAACTAAAATTACCGTCGAAAAATTCCATGGACATGCTTTCAAAAAAATCGCAAATAAAACCATGCTCCAGGCCTATACTAAATGTTAACTTTGAAGAGCCATTTCTCAAAAACGAATCAAGGAAATGAGACGAATAAAAAATTTTTGGAAACTTGAAGCTTGTACAAATTTTTTTAGAACTATAAAACCCATTAACGTCAGAAATTACAAATTTGGCAGCATTTTAAAAATTAGTTGTTTTTAGCAAAAAATGACTATTTGGTTAATTGGCTATAGTGATGAAAGAATTAGTGATAAAAAATTTTGGTTTATGGTGTATGAAAGGTGACACTTATACCAAAAGAATAAAACCAACCAAAAATGTTTTGGTTAACATGGGAAGTTGTAGCGTTATATTGAAAATAACCAAAAAACCCTATTTTATAACATTGAACCCTGCGTTTCTAGGCCTAGAACGCCCATTGGAATTAACCGAGGGTAGTCGGCATGTTTTTTCAACATAATAAACTCGTTCATAACCATTTGGTGTAATTTAGTGTTCCAAATGTATTGAATTCCCCTTGTTAATCGATTACCGCCGGCGCGGCCAAAACGTACCACTTTATTATAATTCTGAAACTTCTTTATATTATTAGCTCTAAATTTATATCTAGGGGTTTTTGAGATTGCTGATTTCAAATATGAACTCAAAAAAATCATAAAATTTCATCTAGGGGTGAAAAATTAGGGTAAAAAGGGGTGAAAAATCAATTTTTATAAAAGGTTTTATTTTTACTTAAAAAAATGTATCCTGGGCTTCTGACGTTGCTTATTTCAAATATGACCATAAAAAAAATCATTAAACTTCATCAAGGGGTGGAAATTATAGTAAAAAACAATTTCTCATAAAAGTTAGATATTAATTTTAAAATTTAAGAAAAGTTCTTTTTCAAATATGATTTTTCATATTATTTTTATTCTCACATATGAGTGTATTCTCATTTTTTATTGTAGGTACCCTTTACGTTATTGGGATTCCGTTACTATTATTCTTTGTAATTACATAATCTTTATATTTGAAATAAACATTTCAGGCAAACCTACATATTTAATTCAAAACTTTATATCAACGCTTTTGAAAAAATTTTGATTTTTCTACCCAAAGGTTAATTTTTTTGTTTTTTTCATGTATAATCTGGATCTTGTGCAAAATTTAATCATTAAGACTATTTAATTTATAAGTATATTTGTCTCAGATTAAAATTTTCAAAATTTAAGGTAAAAGAGAGCCAAGTGATTTTTATTTTCCCTTCTTTTTTAAGCTCCAAAAATTTTTATTTGAATTTAATTAACTTTTTCCTCTTTTGCCTTAGATTTTTTTAACTTAGAAATCAAAAAAAAGATTTCTAATTTTTTTGTTAAACAATTGTTAATATTTATGTACGTAAAAAATGTTAGATATTAAAAAATTTATTTAATATTAAAATTTTTTTTTAGTTCATTTCAATTGTGGCTTGTATACAAAATTTGAAATTCCTAAACAAAGTTTTTACGGCTTTAAAATGACTTTTGAGATGAGAATACCTTCTCTAATGCCATTTAGATATTTTAGTGTTAATACAAAAATTTTATGCCAAAATTAGTTTTTACTCGTATATGAGTTTAGGAACGAAAAAATAAGGTAAACTTGTACTTACCCCTTAGTTTCGGAAATGTTGTTTTTAGGCTTATAAATACTCAAATCTAGCAGTCGTAAATTTACAAATGCAAAATCGTAAATTTACCATAAAAATCGTAAATTTACGATTTGGTGGTAATATTACGATTTTGTCGTAAATTTACGATTTCAAAATCGTAAAATTACAAAAAAATCGTAAATTTACGATCGATCGTAAAATTACGATTTAAATGGTAAATTTACGATTTTTTTAGTAAATTTACGACAAAATCGTAATTTTACGATTATTTCGTAAATTTACCATCGGGTATTTTTAACAGTGTATAATTGAAATACATAATTCTTTGCGAAAATAATTTATGCTTGTTTTATAAATAAAATTTTATAAATCATTAAACTATAAAATATCAATGAAGAAATTAAAAGATTAAAATATTACTGCGAATTTAAGTAGTATATGAAAAATATTACTAATTTTTTCAAAAAGCTCAAAAAGCTGAAAAAATTCAACATTGAAATTTTTTTGAAGTATTTAACAATCATGCGGTTTTTAAATATTTTTGAAATGCTGAGATATTCTCAGATTCTAGGATAACAGTATTTTATTGTAACCTCGATTGTAACTAATAATTTTCATTCTAAGAAAAAATTAGGCTTTTTCAAGGGTTTTATAAATTTTTGATTCTTTTTGAACTCGGGCAACCCTTATAATATTCAAAAATTGAACTTAGAAGGCCATGGAGCATCCCAAATTTACAAGAAAAAGATCTATAATTTTAGTTTTTATTGTCCTTCATTTATTTTTTTAACTTGGCTGCCCATGAAAACCACTCAAAGGTGACGAGCAAAAATAAAAAAATTTATCCTTGTAGTTATTGGTAATTGAAACTTTTAATTGCCTTTTAAGTACCATACATTTTTTATTAGTGTAACAGTTGGCCAAGATCAAAAAATTTACCCATACGTATTAGTATACTCATATATGAGTGAAATATACAAATTAGGTAAATTAGGCTTGAATGTGTCAATTGGGCCTTAATCGCTTAAGGTAAAAAATGTTGCTATGATCATTTTTCATTTTAGAGGAAGCCATGGTCCCCTTGCCTCCCCCTCCTCTGAATAGTGCCTACACAAACATAACTACTATAATTAGTTAGCACAATTAGAAATAATTTAGCTTAAGAATCAATCCTTACATTCATCAAAGTAAAAAATAAAAACAGGTAATGAACAGAATTTTTTATTAAAACCTACCCAGAAATTTTAACGCAAATTTGCCAAGGAATTCTGGCACAAAGCTACCTAGTTCTTAATTTTTTTGCTTTTATGTTACTAATTTTCATTAACCAGAGCATGTTTTAAGATATTATATTTCAAGTATTAAATCGAGCTAGGAACTTTAAACTTGTACAGTAAAAAAAAACAACAAAACAATTGCCATAATATCGTATTAAATAATGAGCTTTATTCAGATATTTTAGACTGGAATAGCAAAACGTAATAAAGTTATTTCTTGAAAAAATATTAAAAATAAAGTAAATTAAAAAAAATTTTTTGAATACTGTTTAAGATGTATTAATTAAAATAAATAACTTGAATGAATTTATACAAAAAATTATGTATGATTTTTATTTGCATATGAGCAACCAATAACCTGTTAAAATAAATAACAATAAATTAGTCTGGTTATAAAAAAATTTTATTCCTGCATAAATATCTATATTCATTAATAAACTTGCACTTGAGTACCTTCATACAAAATAAAAGTTTTTAAATAAAAATTTTTTTTTAATATCTGCTTGGCCTATGAGAATTTAAGCAATTAAGTAAAAAAAAAAAAGTATTTCGTTATTTTTTCTTCAAACGTTAAAAATTAATAATATGAATTCGTTGATAATAATGCAATAGACAAACACAAAATCGAATTTGATTACTATTTTTTTTGTGTCCTTTGATGCGATAAGGTTAAAAAAAAATGAAATAATTTCTTTACAGGTTCATGAATTATATATTATTAAAAGTTAATCGTGAGAAACTAACGTATATATAAAAAAAAAAAAATTGATTCTTTCGTTTTTTTTTTCTTTTTGTGTGTTACATAAAAATATTACGTCTCATATAATTTGCACTTCCGTTCTCACATAAACGTAAAGAAAGAATTAAAATTTTCGTTATACAAATTTTTTTATATGACTTTTAACTTTACCATTTAAATCTTAAATATAATGAAAGTAAAAGACTATATTATGTTTATAAAAATTCTTTAGGTTTCAAGGGGGACCCCCAACAAATTTGTACTAAAAAAGAAACTAAAGGCCAGTCTGTAAGTATATGAAATTTCATCATTCGAGTGTAACCTGATGCCTTCATTTGTCGCAGGTGTATACGCCTATTAAACTTGGCTTCCCTATAGTTTTTTTGCACCCTTAAAATTACATAATAACCGTTACGATATTGCACATAAGTATATTTATACTTATGTTCTATTTTAAACGATTGGATCTTTTATTATTATTTTTTTTTATTCAAAGGTAAAAGTCAACGCAAAAGTAGCTTTTTGATGAACTTTTAAGTACAATGTTTTTACTCTTAAAGACCGTATAAATTTTTTAAATCACGTGCACTTGCAATTTATATAACGCCCTTTTCCGGTTGCGTCCTATGTAACTTATTTGCTGATCTGAAAAAAATAAGAGAAAAGAAAAGAAAGCCGTTAAAAAATCTTTAGTTTTGTGTACATTAAAAAAAGATTTGAGAGTTTTTTTATAATAAATGAATAGATTGATGAATAATGAGTGTATAAAATTCGTTTTAGGGGTGCTTGAGACTGAAATAAGAGATGATGTTGATTAGAGGGTAAGAACTTATTATTTAATAAATATTTTCACTATAAATGATAAAGTGCATTTCAATAACACTTGATTTTTTTTTTCGTTTCAAGTCCGTAAGATCTTATCAGAGACACTTTTTTTTACATAAAAGTACGTTATATTAACAAACTGACTTGGCTATTATGTTTATTTATTCTTTTTATTTTTACTTTTATTTCTTCTATGTAAAAAAACAAATAATTAACAAAAATATGCAACGTTTTACTACTCAGGAGGAGAAGGTTGACCATTATCTTTACCACCCCTTCTGGATCCGCTCTTGTTTTGCGGACATTTTTTAGAATTTGATGAAATTTAAATGAAATTTTGAAATTCTGGATTTTATTCGCACGACCCTCTCCCACTAAATAACTTATGGCTTTACTGGAAATGGCCAAAAATTACATAAAAAATAAGTTAGCTACAAATTTTGGTTGGGTAAAAGGCACTTCAGGACAAGTCCTGATGTCACAAGCCTTTGAACAAATCTGAATATTTTAACAATTTAAGATTTTTTTCTATTACATATTTTGTTATTAAATTTTCCACAATCCCAAGTATAGTCTTATATTGCTTTATTTTTTGAGAGGGCTTCGCCTTCGTTCCCAGACCCCCACGGGGGGAAGTGCCTCCTTGAACTTCAGAAGCTAGTTTATTTTAGGGGTAGGCGCGAGTACAATATTTGGGGGTAGGTTATAGTTATTTTTTCCTTTTATGGAGGCTTTATCTCCGGACCCCCATAAATTAACTTACTAAATTAACTTATTTAAAAAAAATCATTTTACTAGGGAGGGGAAAGCAAATTAGGTCAGAAATTTTACATATCTAGGGGCAAAAAAGTCTATTTTCTACCCTTAGAAGGCGGCTTTTTTACCCATTATATCTAAAACTATATGTTTTAAATCACGGGAAAAAATACGGGGTTCCACCGGGTTTGACTTTTTCATGCTGTCTATGCACTCGTTCGCTAATAGTTAGGGAGATGGCTATGGTAAACATCGCGTGTGAGTATGACAGCTGAATTTCTTTTCAGAGATAGCCAAGACCAAAACATACTCACTTTCTGTGGAAAATTTTTTTGGCCAAGGGTTCTGGAAAAAGTTACAGGTCCACAAAGTTGGCCAATTTTTCGGAAAAAAAAAGTGAAAGTGTGACAGCCCGGAATAGCCTAGATTTTTAGATTAAGCCAAAACATACTCACTTTAATTATGAGATTTTTCGGTATCTGGGTTCTGGACGAGTATGTCGGGCCATCAAAGTTCCGCCGTTTACCCGCGCTTTTTTTAAATTAGTTTGAAATAAAAAAATTTACAAAGTATAAATAAGAAAGCCCGAAATAGCCTAGATTTTCAGATTAGGCCAAAATATACTCAGTTTATTTAAGAGATTTTTCGATATCTGGGTTCTGGACGAGTATGTCGGGCCATCTAAGTTCCGCCGTTTACCCGCGCTTTTTTAATTAGTTTGAAATAAAAAAATTTACAAGGGATCAATTTTACAGTCAGAATCTTATGGTAGCGAGAAATATATATTTTTCCTCCGTAATATTAACGCTAAAATTAAGAGATTCTGACTATAAAATTGATCCCTTGTAAATTTTTTTATTTAAAACTAATTTAAAAATAAAAGCGGGTAAACGGCGGAACTTTGATGGCCCGACATACTCGTCCAGAACCCAGATACCGAAAAATCTCATAATTAAAGTGAGTATGTTTTGGCTTTATTTAAAAATCTAGGCTATTCCGGGCTGTCATACTTTCACTTTTTTTTTCCAAAAAATTGGCCAATGGACTTTGGGTAAATTACCAGAAGCAAAAGGTCAATAGAGGGGCTGGCCACATTAAGGCAAAATATTAAATATTAATATTATAAAAAATATAAACTTTTTTTTGCCTGAAAATGCTTACATCATCAAATTTAAAATACTTAGTGAATAAATTTATTTTTAAAAGCTACTTTTTCTCGCATTTATATTCTAAAATTTGGGTTAAAAAGTCAAAATTAAAAAAAAAAACCGCAAATAAGTCTAAAAACTATAAAATTTACACAATTTTTTGGTAAAATACATATCAATATGTCATAAAACTATTTGTAGGTCGTATTTTTTATTGAAACCCTGCACTAACTTAACATTTGAAAATTTGCAAGCTCTATAATAAGCTAGAAGCTAAACATAAAACTGTATCAAAAACTTTTAAATCTGAATATTTATAAATATAATTAGCCTATACCAAAGATAGGATTCTCATTTCTTGTTAAATAAAGATTCACTGTGCAGTTTATGTAAAAAATTATCTTTAATAATAATAATATTATCAAACAATCACGAGCCATAAATCAGCTGTAAGATTTTTAATTGATTGAAATGTCAAAAAATTCTAATTAGTATAAATTTTTGAACTGAATATATATAGGAATGCAAAAAAAAAGTAAACGTACGTAATAATCAGTTATTATTTGCGCCGTTGAACTGGTAATACATTGAATTTTTTGTTGTTTTGCAGTCTATAAATGTACATACAAAGTGTACACCGATAAAGTACAAAAACGATGTCCCACAGCGACCTACCAGAACTTTTACCACGCCTTATATGACAAGTATATCATGGAATTTAATACGACACATATTATTCACATTTTCCTTACTTCTTCCGTTATTATATTATAAAATACACGTATGTTTAGTACTGTAATTTATTTATATTATGTTCAAAAAAATGACAAAAGATACCATTATGTAGAAATTTTAATACGATATAATGCATCAAAAAGTTAAAGAACTCCAACAGCGTTATATCGTCTTATTACGCGAAATAATGTACGCCAAAACATGTATTACGTAATAAACGTGTATGTTATTTTTTGGAATTTTCGTGCATATTGAGGGGTGTAGAAATCTAAAAAAAAACAAAATTTTTATTATGTAACTGAAATTTTATTGTTCTGTTTCAAAAATTATTTCAAAAAATTTATTACAATGAAACATATGTAAAATTACCTTAATTTTCATGGGACTAAAAAATATTTTAAATAATTTTTTCCAAATATGCACTGCACATGTTTATCGTTTTTCAAGCTTTGATGCTCAACACATGAAATTCAAATGTAAATTACAGAAAAATGAATTTATATTTTGATTTAAAATTCATTTTTTAATAACAATAAGGAAAAAAAAAAATTTATTAGTCTACGAAAATTTATTATTATTAAATACACGTGCGTTTAAAGAAACACATTTCTACCATATTAAATAATAACTTAATTTTTAAAAAAAATTTCTTTTTATAATATTTTTAAGAATGCATTCGAAAAATATGATAGAGTAATTGAAATTTCACGCATGCATATCCACCCTCAATTTAAATAATATAAGTTTTATAGTATAGAGCTAAAAGTCAAATCACTTATAAATATGAGCAACAAGTGTAACGCAGCGCGCGTTGTATTTGCCACCTGCCGTGGGCCATTTCGCATTCACGGTATTTTATACATATATTTATTCTTTTCTTACTCTCTCTTTCTCTCTCTCTCCAAGATGATTTATGAAATCTGCATGTTTTCTATATGTCCTTTTGATATACTGTTGTATTATAATTTAAGTTTTTGTTTAAAAAAAAAAAAAATTTACTTTTTGACTAATTTTTATTTTCAAATGTTCTATATTAATATCATTTTTTATATTAATGATAGTTATTGCTTATTCGATTTCTTTTTAATGGCAAATGTAAATAATAATTTTTTTGTGTCATAATTCATGTCTAAATATGGTCATTAATATAACTTATTTAATTAATTTATTCAGATTCTATTCATATTTTTTTGGTTGTTTTTAATTGTTATTATCTCTTTCAAGTTTGTTGAATTTTGACTAAATTTATAAAGTAGAGAGGAGAAGGGGGTATAGAACCGGATTGGGAAAATTTTCTATTTTTTCATATTTTTGGGGTAGTTTTCCCCAATTGCTACCCAATCATAGGCTTATCAACTTTAATTCCGTAATATTGTATAAAAACTAAAACAGGGTAGTTGTTGATTTAAGGGTGTTTCCCCATTTTCCAGTCACTTTGGACCACTGATTTTGATTCAGTAACCTAAAAAACCTATACATATAATATAGCTGACCTTTGCTCAATCCAGATGTCTATTTCATACCGCATTATAAGTGGAGTATTCAACAGACTAGTTTTATTGATCTGCTGCTTCTGTATTTTTAGGAAATTCAAAAAATATTCATTTTTTACACTAAAATCAATTGAAAAGTAAAGATCATCAAAAAATGTCGTCCCTTTTCTAATTATTTTTTTTATGTCAATAATAAGTGGTAAGGAAAATTAAAAAACCAAAAATTATATTATATTATGATAATATGAAATGTTATTCAAAATTTTGGAATTTTTGAACTTTTGATTTTTTGAATACTCCAATAAAATAAAATTTTTTTTTTAAATTCCTATTGTAAAACTTCAACTGGACTGCATGCAGTAAATTTTCATTAGAATGCTCGACAAAAAAAAAATAAAATTATTTATTAATTTTTTTTATATTTCTTTTCTTTTTCTTAAATGCGAACATTTAATATTTATTAAAAAATATCAGGGCTGTAAAGCATCCCATAAAATAAGTTTATCTTCTCTCTATATTATACCTTTTAAAACCCAAAAATATTTGCAATTTAAATTTTGAATAGGGACAATAATTAATCAAAAGTTAGATACGAATCTTTATAATCACGCGTGCCAATCGTTTTTATTTTTTTTTTTTCAAGTCAGATAAAGATTTAAAGATGAATTTGCAAAAGATATAAATTAACTAATACAATTTTTAATAAAATATTATTACATTAATTATGTAATTTAAAAAAACAATTCGATAATGCAAAATAAAATTTTTAAATATTTATAAAAACAAAAAAATATTTAAAAAATTTTTTATATTATGTGCAAATTAAAAAAAAGACACTGTTGAACCTTTAGGGGTCAATGGATGTCCGGGTCTTGGATATAAAGTGATGAACCGGGCCAAAAATGCCAGACATACCAGTAGGCGCGCGCCCAGACGCCGCCTCGAGAAAAATACTGCATGTTATGTGCTAATGTAAAATGGTTTTTGGGTGCGAGCACAAACAAAATAATAGAACTAAATTCCTTTTGGTCCATGCATTTATATATTGTATATATATATATATATATATATATATCTTGCCGTCACGCTTCAGAGATTGCAAGCTCTTGCTTGCTATATATATAGTGAAACGAAGATGAGATGATCTTTATTATCCTGTACACTTTTTTTTTATCCATTTTATATCGTATTCTTTTTTATTTATTATTTATATTATATGAGATACACCATACCTTTATTTTGGATTGAAGTTTTGATTACAAATATTTGTTGTAAGAATGCATTTTTTTATGTAGGGGTAAAAAGAAGAGACAAAATAGAAGAAATATGTATGGCTAATAAAATAATAAAAAAATGTGCGAAATTTTTTTCTTATCATTTTTTATTATCTAATGATTTTTTATTCAAGTATTTATTGACATTATTTTACTCTGTATATTTTATTTATATTTTAAGAAAATCAGAATCAGTTTTATGAGCAAAGAACTCTGTTGGATTACCATGAAAATTCGATTTTCGGTACGAAAATGAGGCAAAAATCACCTTAGATTAGGTTTTTGTAACAATCGATTAATAAAATACTAGTGACACCAAAACAAAGCATATGTCTAAACTAATCTGCATGGTAACAAAATTAGCACAGTAAAATATTTTTGGGGGTGGGTTTTCATCCCTTCAAATATTTTTTTGGTCAGAAGCTAAAAAGGTCATATTTTCCAGCCTCTGCACATCCAGCAAAAATATATGTTTTCTTGCCTTTGACGCAGAAAAATCATATATGACCCAGGGCTATAAAAAAGAATGCAAAAATCGGATATTTACGTATTTGAGCTATTCTTTATTTTTTTTGACCATGGGTCGTAATATACTATTCTAAGATTCTAATAATGACATTTTTTTTTGTTATTGACTAACACTAAAATAAAATACTTAAAATTGATTCAAACCCTGACTTTTGAGATCATCACGGGGATTCAAATCACCTTTCTATCAGGTTTTTTAACAAAGCGTTGAAAATACAAGTAAATGATATCAAAAAAAGTATATATTTAAAGCTCATCTTGTAACAAAAAAACTTTTTTTTACAAACAACCAATGATTATGGAACATGTTCACTTAGAACGCACTGCAAAAAGTAACTTCCTTATATTAACAAAAAAATTAGAAAATTTTCGAAAAAATTTATAAATATTCGAAAAAAATCGTATATTTACTAAATTTAATATATTAACAAAAAATTCGAGTATTCTCGATTTTTTTTTGTGAATTTGCAAGAAAAATTGATAATTTACAATTTTTTTTCGAAAATTTTCAAAAAATAGTTGTGAATTTACATTTTTTTTTCGAAAATTTACAAAAAATATTTCTAAATTTACGAAAAATATTTATGAATTTACGACTTTTATCGTAAATTTACAAAAAAAATCGAGAATTCTCGAATTCGTCGATAATATACTAAATTTAGTAAATTTACGATTTTTATCTAATATTTACAAATTTTTTTGAAAATTTACTAATTTTTCGAAAATGTTCTAATTTTTTTGTTAATCTAGGGAAGTTACTTTTTACAGTGCAGTTTTAACGTATACTCCCTAATTTTCATAGTTCTAGAATCGAAATTATAATAAGTCCATAAACCTAAAGGATTCTAGGCTCTTGTTCACATCAGGGCCTAAACAGGCCCTGACTCCCATCAAATTATTCAAAGTCCTTAAATTGAAAATATTCCATTTCACTCCACCCCCCTAAAAACGTCAATTTTTCACCCCACCTGCCGTGCCGGACTTTTTAAACTACCCATCCAATCAACATGTTCCATGTTAATATTAACCTAGATTAAAAAATCTTTGAGGTCGGATGTCTTTCTTACCAAAGTATTAAAAATACATACTCTAGTTGAACTAAAATAAAACAGTTGTCTAAAAAAGAATTTAAAAAAAAGTGTAATTTTTGCGATTATGAACTACATAAATACCCTGCCAACTAGCTGGCACTGAGGTTCCTCAAACAATGGGCTGTAATCTTAATTTACAACATGGATTGGTCGCGCCGGCGTTAATGGATTTTAAATCATTTTTGCATAATTAAAAAGAGACAAATATAAAAAAAGCTAATTTTATTTTTTTTTATAAAATTTTATTTTATTAGAATATATAATTATCCCTTAATAATTAAAATATTGGGTAACATGATTTTTTTTGTTTTGTCAAAGAAATGGTTGGTAACGATACGAAAATTACAAATATTCGCTCAATTATTATAAAAAGATAGGAGCTTTTACCAGAATTTATAATAATTTCTTATAATTTATTTTCTCAGTGTACTTCTTGCATTTGACCAATCTTCCGCAACAATGATAATAATAATAATAATAATATTTTGTAATAAAAAAAATAACCACATTAATTGCTTCAAGATTTTAACATTATTTATATTATTTCTATTAATCACAAAATAATAAATTATTTAATTCAATAAATTGTTTGATTCTTTAAAAAATGCCAATATAACTTTTAAATCTTAATTTTAAAATGCAAACATAACCATTTAATATTTTTAGGCTGTTTATTATTATTTATAATTTCATTAAGCTGCATGCATAAATAAACATAGCAACGAGCAAAATACTCCAAGGAAGTCAAAAAGAGGCAAGATTTCCATCACTCTTTCTTGTGTGTTATAATTTATATCAAAATAAAAAAAAAATTGTGATCGGATACAAAAAATTACTATAAACTAAATTTCTAAAACTTGTACTCTCATTAAAATAAATTAGATATGTCCAAAACGAAAAATAAATTTGGTGTTTTATGTATTTTTTTGTGAAAAAAATTTTAGGAAAAAAATTTTCAAAAAATTAAGTATCAGATTGGAGATATCAAGTAAAAACCATACTTTCAAGTATAAGTACTTTCATAGAAATGAATGAGGTATTACATCCAAATTAAAAAAAAAAAGTATTTTGAGATTTTTTTAATAAACAAATGTTTGGAAAAAAAATTAGGTCTTAATTCGATAATGGTTTTGAAATATCACTAGTTACAATATTTTCAGATATTAGTACTTTCATGGAATTAAATGAGGTATTACACCAAAAAAAAAAAAAAATATTGCAGTTTTTTTTATTTTTCTTTTTTTTTAATTTTGACAAAAAAGTTTTTAAAAAATTAAGTACCAGATCCAAAAAATAACAATAAACAAAGTTCTTAAAACTAGTACTTCCATGGAAATAAATTAGGTACTACGTCCAAAAAGAAAAAAAAAATTTGTATTTTTTGTATTTTTTTGTGAAAAAAATTTTAGAAAAAAAATTTTCAGAAAAATAAGTATCCGATTCGAGATATCATTTGAAAACTATACTTTCAAATATAAGTACTTTCATGGAAATAAATGAGGTATTACATCCAAATTAAAAAAAAAAGGGGGGGTTTGAGATTGTTTGATAAAAAAATGTTTGAAAAAAAAATTAGGTCTTAATTCGATAATGGTTTTGAAATATCACTAGTTACAATATTTTCAGATATTAGTACTTTCATAGAATTAAATGAGGTATTACACCCAAAAAAAAAAATATTGCATTTTTTTTTATTTTTCTATTTTTTTAATTTTGACAAAAAAAATTTTGAAAAAATTAAGTACCAGATCCAAAAAATAACAATAAACAAAGTTCTTAAAACTAGTACTTCCATGGAAATAAATTAGGTACTACGTCCAAAAAGAAAAAAAAAATTTGTATTTTTTGTATTTTTTTGTGAAAAAAATTTTACAAAAAAAATTTTCAGAAAATTAAGTATCCGATTCGAGATATCATGTAAAAACCATACTTTCAAATATAAGTACTTTCATGGAAATAAATGAGGTATTACATCCAAATCAAAAAAAAAAAAAAGTACCTCGAGCTTTTTTGGTGAAAAAATTTTTGAAAAAAAAATTAGGTCTTAATTCCATAATGTTTGTGAAATATCACCGATTACATACATACGTACACACACACACACACACACACACACACACACATACAGACTTTTTTTAAAAACCGGTTTTTTAGCTTCCTGGGGTCCCAAAACGTGCTTATATGCCAAAAAATAGAAAATTAAATTTTGACCTAACACAATGGTTCCTCTTTGAGGAACCAAAAAGAGCTGGAAATGTCCATATATATGATAAATCTTATTTAAATAAAAATATTTGAATTTTCCTTAATAATAAACATTTATATTTAATAGACTTATAATAATAACAATAATAATAATAACATTTATTCTTAATATTTTGATACTCAAAATAAAACTGTTTGAATGTTTACATTATTAAAAGATTATATTAAACCTCTGTTATTTGGTTATAAATTTAAAAATTTTGTCAGTTTCATTCTGCTCAGCATTAGGCAATGTTCAATATAACCTTAAAATTAAAAGAAAAAATATTTAATCCTGTTAAATTCGGTAAAATTTTAATCAAAAAGTGATATTAAAAAAAAAACTGTTTTTATGAATGTTTAGAATAAAATTGTTATTAAAATATTGTTTTACTTGAATAAAAAGTGTGTGTATATTTTATTTATTATAACAAAATTATCTATTGTAGTGAAATCCAAGTGAATTAAATTAAGTTATTTTTTTCGTTCATTTAAAAATAATTTGTCGTCTTAAAAAAAAGTGTTATGTTATATAAATTGAGTTTGTTAAAATGGCTGAAAGACCAATAAAAATAATTTATGGAGGCCAGCATACCGTTGTTATAGAAGAAATATTAAACGAATTCATACAAACTTTTAATATACAATTAGAAAAGCAATTTGATAACACGATAACCCATGTAATTTTACCATCAGGTTATAAAAATTATGATTTTTGTATGAGTGTTGATTATCCAAAATACGTTAATGGTATTATTCATAAAAAATATGTTATATCATTTGATTGGGTTAAAGATTCTATAAAATATAAAATTTTGTTAAATGAAGAGCCATATGAATGTATAGACAATTGTTTTAATGAATATATCAGTAAAAAATCTAGATTGTCCAATGATTTATTTAAAAATTTTTCATTTACTTTTAACGATAATAATATTCTAATTTATGAAGAAAATATTAATAATTCAAGTTTATTTAAATTTTTACAACAAGATTTAACGGTAATTTATTTTGGCTTTACTGAAATTTGACTTTAGATTTTACAATATTAATAATCGTTATTTATTATTTCAGAATTTAATAACCAGTAACGGCGGAATTGTAACAAATGATGCTTATGCGTTTGGTGATAATAAAATTCATATCAATCTATTCGCAAAAGAAAATGGTATTACGGAGAACAAAGGTAATTTATGTCATATTTTTTATAAGGAATATTATTTTTAATTTATTTTGTTTTGTTTTGTCAGACTTTTGGGCTTGAATTTGATTTTTAAAAAAATTTTTAAACATAAGTTTAGTTGTTTTTAACAGATTTAAATTAAATGTAATTTTTTTGGCAGAACTAAAAATTAATTTAGAGTATTATCAAAAGAAAAGAATTTAAGATAAGAGTTTTAATTATCTTTTCCATAATTTAATAGCAAAAATAAAAATTTTATTTTACTCATAATTGACAATTTTGTTTTAATAACTAAGGAAAAAATTTAAAAAAATTTTTTAAACTAAAAGGGTCGGCAAAAAAGGTTTAAAATATTTTGTTGTTAAAAAAATAACTAAAAATAGACATTTTAGTTTTTTTGTTCAATTTTTAAAACATTTTTTATTTTTATTATAAATCCAGTAAAAAATGTTTTTCAAGAAATTATAGAAATATATCGTAAAATTCGATTCCGAGCTCAGAAAATCAATTTGAACTGAGCCTGAACGAGAAAATCCACAATTATTTTATTTCCTTTAAGCATCAATGAAGAGCCTTATGAGTGTTTTATCTTAAAACAGACAAATGAATCATCAAAATTGTTTAAAAATTCACTTTTAGCCAAAAAATAAAATCCTTAAGATCCTTTCTGAAAGCATTGCATCAAAAAATTACGATTTAAAAAAAAACCATTTTAAAAATTTTTTAATTTTCCGCCAAGTCCCGTGAAAAAATTAAAGTTTTACTTCCAAGTTTAATAATCCGAAATTTTACATCGGCGTGGAAATGTTGTCTTTTGAATAGTTTTTAGGAATGGCGAGTCGTTAAGTCTTAATTGGTCCTTATTTAAAATTTTTTAAAATAAAATTGTCAATTGTGAAGATTTACAGCTTTTTAGAAAATAAGAACTTTTTTTAAAAATTGGTCCATAAAAATAGGTTAGCAAAAATCAAGAATTTAATCTTGGGAGCTAAAAATTTCGCGAAAAAATTTGAGGAGAGACATATTTTAGTTAATTAAAATAAAAACTGAAACTAATTTTTTTTTACCAATTTGTGCGACCTTTTAGTTCAGCCTTGCTTCAGTTGAAATGAATTCTAACATGTATAACATATTAGACTGACAAAAAAAAAACGACTTTTCGATTTTTTAAGGTACTCAAGCGTTTTTGGGTACCACTTTATGAAAAAAAAAGCCCTAGGTAAACCGCATCTAAAAATATTTAGTCGTTGGACTCGCCAAAGCGTTTTCGATTTTTCAAAATTGATTCAGGAGCGTCGGGGGAGATTACAGCTACTAAATTTAAGAGGCAACAAAAAAATAAAACTTCGGGGGGTATTTCATAGTTTTTTTGGTTACTAAAAACGATGGAATCATTTATTTTAAATTATTTCTTTAAGGCAAAAAGTTATGAGCTAATTTCGGTCTTAAAAATATCAAAAATTGGACAGTTTTTGGCGTCAAAAACATGCTGCGGACTAAAAAATGTTAGAAATTATTTTAAAGGGGCATTTCGAATGATCATTGGGTCACTAAAAACGATGAAATTGGTTATTTTTATTTATTCTTTACGGATTCAGAGTTATGCGCCAAATATTGTAGCTTGATTTCCCAAATTTAGCTTTTTTTTGAGTTGAATGACTGTCAAGCGTACAGATAACTTTTTTGAGCCTCTAGAAAGGTAAGTTATCATAGTTTAGTGTTTTTTGAACACCGATGCATTGGTTGCTTAGATTTTTTAATGTATTTTTATTATTCTATTTTATTTTTTTATTTTTTTTTTTTTTGCCTGGATGGGGGGAGACAAGCTCCAGAGCACCCGACTTAATTTAAAAGCCCCTAGCGCTCCACCTGTTAAAGTCCCCGTTGGTCCATCCTGGTCCCTTTAAGTAAGAGCCCTGGATGTCCCGGTATTGTTTTGTGTTTGTTTCCCTTAGATGGTGCTCGCGGTTAGTGTCCCAAAAGTGACAACCTGCAGATATCTTGCCTCTATAGGGAAGTCCAGACCTGGTTCCGTGCGAGCATGGTCCCAGAATCACCCTTCCTTTGAGGGTTCGAATAACTGCTTAATTGCTCCCTTGTGTGTTAGTGTCACAGAAGTGACAACCTGCAGAGATCTTGCCTCTGTTGGGAAGTCCAGACCTGGTTCCATGCATTAAAGCATGATCCCAGAGTCACCCTTCCTTCGAGGGTCCGAATAACTGCATGGTTGCTACCTTGTGTGTTAGTGTTCCGAAGATGAAAACCAGAGGTCAGAATAACCCCCTTCAGGTTCTTCCGGCAATGACCGAACTCCAGGTTCCCCAGTTAGGGGCATCGATCAGGGCGCGCACAGACCTTTAGGCATAGCCCATAGACATATGTTACCGAGATCTTACCACAGTTCGGGTATACCTGTTGCAGGTTCACCTTAGGCTTCCCCCTCAGGTGGTCTCCGCCCTCCTATGAAGTTCTCGAGGCCTAGTGACCTTATGAAGTTCACTAGGCTCTGAGGCTTCAATGGTCCAACATCTTCTGTGTTCGTTAGTGAAAATTCGAGGTACCGTCTACGACGTTCCTCTAGCGCTGGGCAAGCCCAGATCAGATGTTCGGTGGTTTCTGTCGATTCATCGCAGAATCTGCAGTTCCGAATATCGTTTATGTTCCCCCATCTGTGATGGTTCAATACGGAGTGTCCCGTTATCCAGCCCACCACAACACGATTATATATGCATTGTTTGCTTAGATTTTTTAATGTATTTTTATTATTTTATTATTTTTATTATTTTTATTATTTTTATTTTTTTATGTATTTTTTTATTTATTTATTATTTTTTTATTACAACCAATGCTACGGTGTTCAAAAAACACTAAACTATGATAACTTACCTTTCTAGGGGCTCAAAAAAGTTATCTGTACGCTTGACAGTCATTCAACTCAAAAAAGTGCTAAATTTGGCAAATCAAGCTACAATATTTGGCGCATAACTCTGAATCCGTAAAGAATAAATAAAAATAACCAATTTCATCGTTTTTAGTGACCCAATGATCATTCGAAATGCCCCTTTAAAATAATTTCTAAACATTTTTTAGTCCGCAGCATGTTTTTGACGCCAAAAACTGTCCAATTTTTGATATTTTTAAGACCGAAATCAGCTCATAACTTTTTGCCTTAAAGAAATAATTTAAAATAAATGATTCCATCGTTTTTAGTAACCAAAAAAACTATGAAATACCCCCCGAAGTTTTATTTTTTTGTTGTCTTTTAAATTTAGTAGCTGTAATCCCCCCCGACGCTCCTGAACCAATTTTCAAAAATCGAAAACGCTTTGGCGCTGTCCAACGATTAAATATTTTTAGATGCGGTTTACCTAGGGCTTTTTTTTCATAAAGTGGTACCCAAAAACGCTTGAGCACCTTAAAAAAACGAAAAGTCGTTTTTTTTGTCAGTCTAATATGTTATACATGATAGAATTCATTTCAACTGAAGCAAGGCTGAACTAAAAGGTCGCAAAAATTGGTAAAAAAAAATTAGTTTCAGTTTTTATTTTAATTAACTAAAATATGTCTCTCCTCAAATTTTTTCGCGAAATTTTTAGCTCCCAAAATAAAATTCTTGATTTTTGCTAATTTCAGTAAAACTTTTTAATTTAACTCTAAATTTTGTATAGGTGTCACCTGTCACACTGCAATTTTTAATCACTAATATTCTCTCATGGCTATAGCCAATTAATTAATTATCCATTTTTTGCCCAAAATGACCAAGTTTTAAATTGCTACCAAAATTATAATTTTTTACGGCTTTGAGTCCCAAAAATTTTCAACAAATTTTAAGTTTTCAAAAATTATTTACCAGTTTTTTTTTTTCGTTTTAATTTAGAATATATTAAAAAAATTTTATTTTTATCAGTACTTTTAAAAAGCGATATTTTAGCAGCAATTTAAAAGTTGGTAATTTTGAACAAAAATAGCCAATTGTTAGCTATAGCAATGAGAAATTTATTGAGAAAAATTGCGCTATACGAGGCTTAAAGGGTGACACTTACACAAAGGTAGTTGTCTGCACTTGTTAGAATAATTTGAATTTAAGGACTTCAAGGACTTTTATAATAATCAGAGAATATACGTTAAAACTGCTACAAGTCAACTGACATGACCCATGCTCGTTTATGGTGTTAACGCACAAACCAGTTGTTTTTTTTTTTTTTTTAATTAGTAATGCAAAACAAATATTTCCTAAAAAACAAAAAGTTGAACTATAACTACACTAAAAAATTTTTGCATTAAAAATTACGAACACTCGATGAAAAGAGTTTTTTTCAAAAAAGATTTTCAATAGCTATCTAGAAACTCTTCATACGTTCAAAGTAAGGGTGTTTGGACTGAAATGGACCATTTTTGAGTTTTTAAAGGGTTAGTAGGGGTAGTTTTTATGAAAATGTACGATTTTTTTTTGAATGGAGTCCCTGTAGTCAAATTTGCTGCTGAACCGAAATCTAATTTTTATTTTGAGATGCAACACCTCTGAATGCTCAAAAATTGGCATAAAAAAATTAAAGAAATCGCACTTGAAAAAGATAAAGAAAAACTTAGCGTTCTATCTATTGAAAATCTTAATGTTTTCATTGAGAATCTGTAAACTTCTGCTAAAGGATTAAAATTATTGTATACAATTTTAAATTTGATATCGATTAGTAAATTTACCAACATGCTACTATCATTAGTAATTTTTGTAATATTATTAATACCTATATTGTTTATTAAAAGTCATAATATTTTTTGTTTGCTTTTTAGAAAATCTACCTAATTGTAAAACATTAAACCTGCATTGGAAATGGATTCTGCATAGTCTTAAAGAGTATAAATTGAGGCCAATGAATTTTTATTTAATTGGAAAAATAGAAAACGTTCCAGAAAATTTAAAATATTTAATCTCAGATAATATTAATGAATCTTTAACAGAATTAAAAAATTTTCTCCCGAACCTTGATGAAGATTTCATAACAAGATATTTTAGATGTAATTTACAAACAGTATTTTGTAATAATTCATTAGCACATAAAAATACATGGTTAAACACTTTAACGAATTATTTAATTGAAAATGGAGGTAATCATTTAAAAAAAGTAGAAGAAAAAAAAGTTCAACCTAATGCAAATGAAATACATGAAAATTACGAACATCTAATTGGAATTTTCCCAAACATTGATCCAACTTATTTGTTGAAACAAATTGAAAATAAAAAACCGGAAGTTGAAATAAATGATTTAATAAACAATTTGTTAGAAACAGAATATCCAACAAGAGATGATTACTTAAAGAAAATGAACATCAATGAACAGCAGAAAAAATTTGGTGAAAATTTTAACATCGATGAATTTTTAAAAAGCATTCCTAATCCTATTGAATATTTTGAAGATCCAAATAGAAAAAATAAATGGGATTTATTTGGATTTGACTTTTTAAAAGCTCATTTCAATAAGCATAAGGTAAATTATTATGTAAATTAAATTTTTTGATGAAATATTTATTTTCTATAACTTTTATAGGTTTTAACTATAAAAAAAGTGTATAAAGATAATAATTTCAATTTGAGCTTGTCAGCAAATGCTTTACGCACTTTAGATACAGACATGAAGACAAAAAGATATGCATACCAATATCCATGTGATAATATTCCAATATTACAAGAGGTTGCTTATATAAAATATCAGGATGAAATAAAAAAAAAATTGGATGAAAAAAAAAATTTAGAAGATGAGTTATTTAAATTAATGGAGGTAGGTATTTAGGACACTATCTTTTACTTTGAGGACGCTGTTTCCAGCACTTACATTTTGAAATCAAGATTTTTTAACCATATTTATTTATTCATAATAATTTTTAAGGAAAGATACAATTCTTTTGAATATTTGATACAAGAATATAAAAAAATTCAAAATGTTTATTTGTTTAAACAAATATGATTTCTTAAATTTTTGAAATTTGTGGCTCATAAAAGCTTGAGATTCCAGATTTGGGAACTTGGATCAAAATTCTGCTTTGCTCATATTGAAGATCATTTAATTCTAGGGGGAGGTATCATGGAAAAATTTGCGCTAAACCTTTCCAGTAATAAGTTATGGCTATTTGTTTATAAATTTTAGAGAATTTAAAAATTTTTTTTTTAAACAATTAGCTGTAACTCATTACTGGAAAGGTTTAGCGAAAAATTTTCCATGATACCTTCCCCTAGAATTAAATGATCTTCAATATGAGCTAAGCAGAATTTTGATTCAAGTTGCCCAGATCTGAAATATCCGGCTTTTATGAGCCAAAAATTTCAAAAATTTAACATGTCGTATTTATTTAAACAGGTAAACATTAAAATTTTTTTAAGTATTTTTGTACCGAATGCTGAAGACTTTTTCATTATTATAAATAAATATGTATGGTTAAAAAATCTTAATTATGAAATGTGCTGCGTGGAAACACCCAGTGGCAGAGAGAGCGACCTTAAGTTTCTTAAACAACTTATCTAAAATATATTTTTTTTAGGAACAAAATCTCTTGGTTAATTGTGAATGCTGTTTCAATGAAAAATGCATGCCCGAAAAATGCATTGAATGTAATAAAGGACATAATTTTTGCCAAGACTGCCTAATAGCAGGAGTGGAAACTGCTTTAGCAGACGGAAAATATAGAATAAATTGTTTTTCACAATGTGAAAGTGAACTTCCATTAAGCACGTTACAAAAATTATTGCCTGCCGAAAAATTTAGTCAATTTTTAAAAAACAATCAATTACAAGAAATTGAAGCTGCGGGCATCACAGGATTGGAGACTTGTCCTTTCTGTTCAGAATTTGTAACGATTCCACCTGTCGAAGACAAAATTTTTAGATGTCTTAACTCCAACTGTATGAAAGAATCGTGCAGGTAAAACAATGAAATTTTAATTAATTTTAAAATAATATTAAAAACTTCCTTAAAAAGTAACAACCCATCTTGATCTATAAAAAAAATTCAAATACTAAAATCAGTAGAAACAGTATACAACTAGTCAGACAAAAAATTGTTTAAATATATATTTTATCTTTCAGATCCTGCAAAAAAGCAAACCACATACCTTTTAAATGTAACGAAAAGGAAGTAAAAGAGGAAAATTTACGTAAGTTAATCGAAGAGAAGATGACGGAAGCTCTGATAAGAAATTGCGTTAAATGCAAAAAACCATTTGTGAAAGAAACAGGGTGTAATAAAATGATATGTCCAGCATGCGGTGCTAAAATGTGCTATATTTGCAACAAAGAAATAACAGGTTATGATCATTTTAATGCCCAAGGTGGTGCTCGTACAGATTTGTAAGTAAATATTATTAGAATTAATTATCGAAATAATATAAAATCTAAATTAATTTCAAATATATCAATAAGATGCCCTCTGTGGACTGATGACAAGTACTTGGAGGCTGAGGGAGTTCGGATGATTGGTGAAGACCTAAAAAATCTAGTACTTAAACAAAATCCAGAACTAAATGTTAATGTGGAAACATTATTACCCAACTTGCCAAGAAAAATTGGAGGTGCGCATACATACGTGCCTAATGCATACGAGCAACCTGTAAGTTAAATATTTTATCTTAATTAAGTTATATACTTAATTTTTATTATTAAATTTTAGGCTCATATTAAAAAAATGATACAAGAAATTAATGAAAATAAGGAATAATTTTAAAAATTGTTACAAAGAAATATTTTTTATAAAATGAGTATTTGAATAGAAACTTCTAAAGAAGAAAATTATGTTTTTATAATTTTAGATATGAATATTTTGTTTTAGTGATTTACTTTTTATAAATGTTTGTTTGTATTTATTTTTTTACTATTTCGTAAGTTAAATACATTCTATTAATTAGTTAATTTTAAGTAAAGTTTTGTTTGTAATATTTTATTACTTTTTTTTTCTGTGTTAATTTTGTATGTTAAATTTTGTACATACCTTGTCATTTTTCAAGTTATTGTACAAATTAAATAATCAATTCAAAGTAAATTATTATATGCAACACTAAATCTTTGTACAACACAAGAAATGCTTAAGAAATTAAAGGAAATGCAAGGTAACTCTTAATAAAAAAATTAGATTAAAAGAATTTTTTTTATCAAATATGCTTTTGGCGTTTTTTTTCATTACATTTAATTGATATTTAAAAAAATATATATCCACAAATGATAGGTCTATAGACTCTGATATCAAAACTTTAATAAATTGCCGTTTGAAATAAAGTATTTAGACCATATTGAATGTTACTTGCGGTCTGGAATATACTTTTTTATTTCCAAGGGTTCTTGTAGAGAATTTCAGGCACCAGGGGTAGTTTTTTATTTTGAAAAACAACACTTTGGAACCAATGTGAAAACATATCTATTAGAATTGGTCATAATTGATTCAAAGTTTGCTCAAACAGCGTAATTTAAAAAACTTATTATCCGTAGAATATAAAATGTTTCTGCCTTCTCAAAGGAATTCTAATAAAATCAATTATAAATCAATTTATGAATTGCTCAATTTATTTTACTAATACTCTAGTCGAATCACGGTGGGGGGGGGGGGGGTGTATTTTCACTGGCCAACATGAGATTTGCTCTACTATATGTTTTTTGGGTCGCTGATCAAGAAAATCGAGGTCTTTTCTGGGAGATATTTTCGGAAAACCCTTAAATTTACAAAAACTACCCCCAACAAGGGTTTTTTTTTATATATTAGCAAACTGAGTTTCTAAATTTAGCCAAGAATTGGTCTAAGAGGGTTTTTTGGGTCGTTGATCAAGAATTTGAGGTAATTTTTTATGAATAATTAATATTTCGCCCTTTTAAGCGCAAAATATTATTTATTCATGAAAAATTCCTCCAAATTCTTATATTTCGCCCTTTTAAGGGCAAAATATTATTTATTCATGAAAAATTCCTCTAAATTCTTGATCAGCGACCCAAAAAATCCTGAAGGACCTAATTTTGTCGCTCTAAGTGCAAAAATTACAAATGTACACCTTTTAGGGGTTGTTTTTGCTGATGTAAGGGTGAAATATTAATTATTCATAAAAAATTACCTCAAATTCTTGATCACCGATCCAAAAATATCCTCTTGGACCAATTCTTGGCTAAATCTAGAAACTCAGTTTGCTAATATATAAAAAAAACCCTTTTTGGAGGTAGTTTTTGTAAATTTAAGGGTATTCCAAAAATATCTCCCGTGAAAGACCCCCATTTTCGTGATCAGCAATGCAAAAAACTTATAGTAGTATCTCATGTTGACCAGTGAAAATACACCTTCCCCCCGCAATTTAATTGGAGTATAATTGATGAATTGGTCAAGCCCCAATTTCACGAATAGATCAAAAAGCTGACAACTTTGTGTATTGTTTCATTATGCGTTAAGGGTGTAACACATATAGGACACTTCTAGAGATAAAACAGAGCCATTTCTGTCTGTTAAAAAAATTACTTTTTTTATATATAAAGTTAAATTCAGTAACCAGACTTTAAGTAAGTATACCGTATTTAAAATTACATGTTGAAAAATTGCAGGTCAAAACAGCATTAAAAAATATCTAATTTAAATCAGAAGTATATATATTTTGCAGAATATTTTATAAATGCAGTGATTATAATTATTGTAATAAAGCATATAAATTAAAAAAAAGTTGCAGATAGATTTGTATTATAGTGCAATGTAACTGGTACAACCGCATAAATTTTTGTATATTTGGCATGTTATTGCGTGGTATCCTGATGGTTTTTCTAACTAACTATATATAAGTTTCTGATATAATTAAAACAATAAATAAGATGGCATCCAACAGAGAACTCTGGGGGTCGAACTCATCTTTCTTTCTCTGTCTTATAAATTTTTCTCTTATATTTTACCCTTCTTTATAACAACCACCTTCATCTTTGTAATATATATTTATTCTTTATAAAGTATTATAAGCAATGTTTTAACTACCGAAATACTCTGCTGGAAAAAATGAATTAAAGCTTTTCTCTGTAATATATATATATTTAAGAGGCATGCGTTATACTTGTTATTGTTTATATATGTTGGTTAAAAAATATTTACAAATATAATACGCTAGATCATTTATACGAACATTTATCATCTAAAGATAAAAATATAATTCATTGTTTTTAGTTATACTTGAAATTTAATATTTATATATATTATTATATGATTTATAGCAATTTATAGTTTGTTATATTAAGTTTTTTATGTTTATAAATAAATAAAATACATTATTTATACATTATTTTTAAAAGCTTGTAAAGATTTTTATTTTTTTCTCCTAAAAGCTTTTTCTCGCTTACCATTTCAAATCTGTAATAATGCTAACTCGAATGCTAGTTAATGGATTAAATAGGGAATGATTTTTATTTTAGTTGAATAATAACTTGAATCTATAAAAGTAGTAAAAACAAATGTTTTTCATAATTCTTAGCATTCAACTTAGATCAGGCACGTAGCCAGGATTTTTGTTCGAGGTGGGCTTCAAGGGGGAGGGGGGGCTTTAATGTAAAATTTCCCTCTCCAAATTGCATTTTATTCCCACTTTTGATATAGTTATAGAGTAGTTCTACAATTAATTTAAGTTTATATTTTAAAAAATTAATTCATTAAAAAAATTGAAATATTTTACTTACTTTATATTTGGAATTACTTTAGGGATAAATGTTATGAGACAAAATTTGACCCCTCCCCCACCCCCTGAACCTTACAGAAACTCTTCTAAATTTGGTCAAAAAAGGATAATTTTTTCATTTAGTAAAGGATAAAGTTTTCAATAGTCCCTAATGTGGATGGTACGAAAAAAAATTAACAAAAGTAATAAGGCCTGCAAAGGTGGTTAGCAGAAAATTAGCTCTTTGAAGGGTGTTACAAAAATAGTACCAAAAGGATCTGGAACAAAAATGTCTACCAAAGAGAGAAGAAAATCATAAAAGAATAGCAGCAAAAAGAAATATCATAAAAATGTCCAAAATTTTGTATGCAAATATTCAAAAGTACGCTATATTAAATACCAGCATACAAGGATTAGTAGTAAAAAATAAGTACTAGTACAAAAATTACTTTTAAATAAATTCTATAAGAATGGTTTTATTCTTTTTTAGCAAGTGTCATCTTGCATGCCTCATACTGCAATCTTTTTTTACTAATTCTTTTGCCAAATAGTCATTTTTTGTTATAAGTCATGATTAGGCTCAAGATTCAAGTTCTTAGCAATTTACCTAATACCACCTAATAACACCTTGTATTCCGAGGTTTCTTAGAACCAATCACGCAAAAGAATTTCTATGATTCCCTATATTCAACACGTGACCCCTGGGTCCGTCTCTCCTTAATATAACCTAGTTTTACGATTCGCTTTTTTAATTCTTGGAGGCTAAAGGGATCATATTATTGAATCTTCAAAGGGGATTTTAAGTATTATCAATCATTTCAGAGCAATTTCGAGCTATAAAATATTAAAAAAAAAGGTCATTTTTCGGCACAAATTGGGCGTCCATTGACTTTGAGTAAGGTGCCATTAAAATAAGTTTAACTTTATTATCTACTTGAGAATAATTAATTTTTTAAGTTTCTTAAAAAAGCAAAAATTCAAATAGACATGATTATCCTTAAAAATAAGATATTATTCGAAACAAGATTTTTTTTCAGTACATTACACCTTATCCTTTCTGTATATCTTTCTATTGAGAATCAAAAAAATAAACAACTGCATTTACGTATAAAAAAAAAATAATTTTTTAAAAAAATAAAAGGAGAAAAAAGTATATCAAGCGTGACTAGAGAGGCGGAGTCGAACCCTTAATATAATTAGTTTTTTATTTTCTTTAAAAAAAAAAAAATAAAAAATTTATAATAATATCCGCCCTAATTGAAATATAATAATAATAATATAAGCTTTTTAGATACACCTCATGGGTTATTATTATCTTTATATATACCTTTTCCTCTTTTAACATATTAAAACCATCAAATTGAAACGAAACAATCAAATTATAATAATAGGTTTAATATATTTTAGGTATACATTGAAGCGTATAGATAAGACTAGCAGCTTAAAAAAATAAAAAAAAATACACTTTTGAAAGAAAGCTACTGGTTTAAATAAATTATACATTTGTTTTAAAGGTTCTTCCCACCTTTTTACTAATTTGCAGTTTCTGTCTGATTTATAGTTATACGGACTTCTTTCTTAAATGCTATTATTATCTTTTATGGGTTTTTACTTTTTATTCTTGAAATACTTAAAGTAAATATTTTTTTAGCTTCTTTTTTTTGTATTAGGTTTTATCAATAATCTAGACTCTAGTGATATGCCATGAAAAACTCACTCATTTATTATTATTTAATTATTGATTGATATTAGGTATAGTAATTTCGGGAAAACTATATAGTTCAGATAACGGGGAATTTGATGAACTACAAATTATGTTTACAATCTCTAAAAAAACAAGAAATAAAAACTTACCTTTTTTGTTTTCAAATATTTAACTTAAAAGATAAAAAAACTTATGTTATCAGATCAGTTTGACCCCTAGAATCCATTCCTCAGGGCATAGATTCCATTTACAACAAAAGATAACATTTTTAAGTCATAAATTGTGTTAGCTTTGGAAAAAGCTGTATGGAAAAAAATGCATTTGAGGATGGCAGCTAAAATTTTGTGCAGAGGTAGCTGAGACCAAAACATACTCATCTTCGTACTCTTGTTTTATTTTCTAGCAAGGGTTTTAAAAAAACTGAATGGTCCAAAAAGTTGGCTAATTAGATTAAGCCAAAATATTCTTGGTAAACATTTTATATTTTTCGATTTCTGAAAGACTCACGGCCGTTTACCTACGTCTTTATTTTAAATTAATTTTCAGATGGCATAGGATACGATTTTAGGCGCGGTTAAGCAGGGAAATTTCAATTGCCCAGCATACCCCTCCAAAATCCAGATACCGAAATTTTTCTAATACGAACTTACAACGGGAGATCAAAACATTTGGGTCGTAACATTGAGCCCTGCGTTTCTAGGCTCAGAAAGCACATTGGAATAAACACAGGTTTTTATTGGGTGTTTTTTCAATATTTTAAAGTCATCCATAACTGTAGATTTTAATTTGGCGACCAAAATGTTCCGGTCTTCCTTTGTTAGTATGTTTTAGCCTAATATGAAATTCTAGGGTGTTCCAGGGTGTCATGCTTTTTGTTTTTTTTTCCAAAAATTTGCTAACTTTTTGGACCTATAACTTTTTCTAGAACCTGACGTAAAAAAATTAGTTATTATTTGGGCTGGGCTATCTCTGGGCTAAAATTCAGCTACCATGCTCAAACGCGTTTTTTAACATACCGCACTAATACAGCGATTCCCAAAACTAATTTAAAAATAATTTTTTCTCACATACATGCATCTCTTGTTTTTTGTTTGTGTATTTTTACATTTTATTATGGAACATGTTTTTAGGGAGGGTGTACCCTGAAAATCTGAAAATCAAGGGGGAGGGGGTCAAATATGTCCGATTTAAGGGGGTTCAAAATGAGACTTAGAATAATTTTGATTTAGGGACTTAAAGTAATACGGGTTTATTTAGGGAATCAGAGTAATTTGAGTTTAGAATCTTAAAATCTAAAAAACCTGATTATTACAAAATATATTAGCAAATGGTATCATAACATTTATGCATAATACCTATACTCCTCAGCTTTAAGTTAACATGTTCCATACATTTTGGTTTTGTTTACACAAACCGGTTGTAAAATTTATTTTGATGATTTATAAATAAATATTTCATAAATATTTTTATACTACTTGTGATTTAAAAGTGCTAATAAATTATTTTTCTTGTTACATAATAAAAAAAAATATAGCAAATAATGAATAATTCATAATAAATTAAAGTAAAAAGAATTATTGTGTTATGAAAACATGATAGCCTGAGGCTATTAAAAATGCGGGTATTTTATTATATTATATAATAATAAATTTTACTACCCTTTTTTTATATTATTTTCTATGGATATAAAAATAAAAAATAAAAATTTGTGTGTTTTGAAAAAATATATAAAAAAAAAAGAAAGCGAATAAATTACCAGGATGATGACAAGTAAAATGGTTTAAGCAATTGAATAGTAATCGAGTATCCTTCATTTCTTTCCCTTTTCTTTCCTCTTTCATTAAAAAAAGTATATTCGTACTATATGAGATGATTATAAATAACTAGCTTTTCTTCCTAGCGGAAATTAACTCTATTGTATACATACGTCCTCTCTCTAGGGCTATTAAGGTTAAAATAATTAAGTTGTACGAATGCTTGTACAAGTCAATGATATGCTTCTAATTTTTATTTTATTGATTTTCTTTCTCTTTTATATATTTATTTAAGGCACTTAATTATAATTTTATTAAATGAAATTCAATTGAAAACAAATTTTTTTATCATGCTGTGAATATAATGTGGGCTTCTGAAATTTTATTAAAAGCAAATAAATTAAAAATTATATTTAATTATTTAATTGGGTAAATTACTGATTAGAAATCTAATTATTTTAATAAGTTTTAATTAAGTAGTATTATATATTTATATTATGCAAGTTCTCAAAATTTTTAGGTTCAATCTCATTCTAATTGGACTTCTTGTTTTATAAATTTATTTTTGCCCCCAAAAAATTCGTGGGATACATTAATCTAAAAGCTCCAAATCAAAAAATGATTTTTCTTAAATTACTCTAAGCTTTTGTATCCTCTGCCAAGTCATATAAACAATTGGATATCTTGGATATCTGACCAAAAATTTGGATCCCTAGGAAAATTTTACATAGACTTACTACTTTTTATGAATTTAGTGAACACTATGTTAAAATAGCAATATTTTAAACTGATAGATTAAAATATTAGTATAGGCCTGGAGCATGGTTTTATTTGCGATTTTTTTTGAAAGCATGTCCATGGAATTATTCGACGGTAATTTTAGTTTTTGGGGTCGCTGATTCCAAATCCGAAGTCCGTTTTGACCTAACGTAGTCCAATTTTGCGTAATTGCCCATTTTAGGTCACTTTTAACGTTTTTTTGCCATTTTTTGTTAAAATTTTTAATATATTACCATTTTTCTCACACTACACTAATGTTTTTTGGGTCTCTATACCTAATTATCATATCTACACATACAAAAAAAATGGTAGTCTATAATAGCCATAATAGCCCTTCTTAGGCAATTTTTCACGCTTTTTAAAACGTTAAAAACCGCTTATAATTGCCTATTATGGGCTACTTCACCGTTTTTAGATAAATTAAATATAATATTCGTATTTAACTACCTTAAAATACTGAAAAACCAGAAGCTGTAGATAAAAATTGGTATTACATATTTCATAAAAATAGCTAAAATTAACCCAAAAAGCGTGAAAAATAGCCTAAGAATCCCTATTATGGGCTACCATTTTTTTGTATGAGTAGATATGATAATTAGGTATAAAGATCCAAAAAACATTAGTGAAGTGTGAGAAAAATGGTAATATATTAAAAATTTTAGCAAAAAAAACGTTAAAAATGACCTAAAATGGGCAATACGCAAAATTGGACCACGTTAGATCAAAAATAAAGAAAAAGTGTCGTTTTTTTGGGTGGTGCCTCAAATGGATTTTAAACATTTTCGTTTAGGAATTTAGACAAATTTTGATTTAGGGACTTATAATACTTTAGGTTTATGCACTTTGAACAATTTCAATTTAGGAACTTTTTATAATTTTGGTTCTAGGACCTAATAAATAGGGAACATATGTTAATTATAAGTGAACATGTTCTAAGCTCGTTGGTTGTGTGAAAACACAAACCAGTTATATATACATTTTTTTATTGTTTACTTATGTTTTCTGAATCTCTGAACATGAATATATCATCCATTTTTTTCTACAATAGAAAATGTCTTAGAATCAGCAGAAAATACCTAATTTATTTATTGTAGGCAACTGGGTTATTTCAGGTAAAAATGGATTTTATATTCCGATCTATCGTACAGAAGTGACCCATATAAATCTTTAAAAATCCTAAACACATAACTTAAAACTTCCTATTGTGGGCAACATTTTTAGTACAAATGGATTTCATTTTCGAATTTAAAGATCCAATCAACCAAATATTAAGTTGATAATTCTGTAGATCTATAAAGGGTTTTAAACAAGGGTGTCAAAGGTTAAAAGTACTATATAAGAAAAGTTTTCGTAGTCACAGAGTCAGGCAGTTTGCTCTATTATCCTAAATTCCTGAATTTTTAAGCAATTTAAAAAAATCCAATATAAGCAATTTGAACGAACAAATATATAAAATATGTTAATTAAAAAAATTAATGCAAAAATTTTGAATTCGAAATTACTGAATTCTTAAATAATCATTAATTAGGGCTTACCAAAAAACTCCATTTGACTTCAATCTAGCCCAATCCATTGAGAACTCCAATCTCTTCTAATAGAAAAAATTAAATAAAAATTTCAAAATTTTAAGTTTCTAAAAAACAAAAATTTATCCTCTATAATTCACAATACGGTGAGTATTTGAAGAAAAAATAGTAATTAAAATTTAACAATAAAATTTAATTACAAAACTTTTTTCATAATACAAAGTTACAAAGAAAAATAAATAATATTTATTTTTTGTTAATTATAAAAAATTTTGTTCGCATAAAGTATAAATTAAAAAAATTAATCGTTGGATATACTTATTAAATTAAAAATTAATTAGACTTTGCAAAAGTTTTTTTTAATCTTTCTTTCAAAATACCAAAAGTAATAAATCAATAAAAAAAAGAGTTTTTTTTTTCACTAATTAGAAAAAAAAATGTAAACTTTTTTTTAACACATTTAATAATAATTAAGGGAAGAAACTCTTTTCGTTAATTTTAGAACTTTTCCATTTTTACATAATATATAAAATACTAAAGCTTCCCTATCTGCATGCAAGGTACATAGAAAAATATCGATCATGTTTATAAATTTCTAAAATGAAACTTATAAACGTGTTTGTTTTAATTAGAACCACAGCATGTATTCTCAACTCATTAAGTCTTTGCCATAATTTAACTTCTCTCTTTTTTTTTTTTTAATTCATTTATTTATTTATATACTTTGGAATAATTTTAAAATTAACAAACTCATGTCATTTAATTACTCATAAATTTTAAAATAATTAAATATATTTATTGGAAATTCATTTCCCATGTTAATTTAATATATTCTTAATCGAAAGACTTGATTTTAAATAAAATATGTACTTTAATGAAAAAATGAGATAATATATTAAAGTAATATAGCAGTACAGTTTTTTTTACAAGAGATTTTTTATTTTTTGTTACTGGTTGACATTTTAAAAGCGGATAAATTCTCAGAGAATTTTATTAAAAAGTATAACTCTTTAAAAAAAGAAAAGATTTTACGCAGATAAATTTCAAATCAGTATAAATCCAATCACACATGCTCTGTTTAATTTGATAAAAAAAAAATATCGTCCCTAAAAAAAGTCTCCCTAATTCTTTAAAGTAAAATCTTTTATGCAAAAAGAATTAAAAAATCTAACCCTAAAGAAATTGCTTGTTTAATGTCATTTTAAATATAATGTAAAATACTGTAAAATTACTAGGATTATAAAACAACACCCAGTACCTAATTTTTTCTTTTATTATATTTTGGGATTGCATTACATATTATTTATCATGAATAATTATATACACATTATTAAATTTTTAATCTGTTTTTAATATTTTATGTATCATTTTTTTTAACTATTAATGGCTTCTTGTTAACGAAGGGTAAAATGTAGGCCTTGCATGCTATCGATTAAAAAAGACGTGGACTTCTAGAATTTTCGAAATATTTTTCAGAAAAATAGTCTTAGAATGATAACTAGGCGAAGAAGGGCAGCAACAAATACATAAAAAAGTAAGAAAAAAAAGTTTTTAGCTGGTTAATTTAAGCATAAAAAAATACTTTAATTTATCCAAATTTTAACTGCAGATTCTTAAAGACTTTAATTTATGGAAACGTTGGATTTTTCAAAAAATATTAAAGAACAATCGTTTATAAAAATTTTTGCTAACATCACTTTTGATTAATTTAAAATTTTATTAATGCCCAGTTTGATAATTTAATAGTATTCAAAAAATGAGGAAACTTTGATGAAAAAATGGTAATAAATGAATCCCATTGTTTTTATAATTTTAAAAAAGACTAATTTGCGGAACACGTATAAATTTGCAAAAACTACCCCTAAAAAAGGGTATTTTTTATGTATTCGAACCTTAAGGGGGGAAGGCTATGAAATTCTATGTTTTTTCAAATAGGATTTTTATTATGAAGGAGTTGAAATAAATGAATAAAATTATAGGAGAATATTGTTTATATATTAAAATTTAAAATTGTAAATTTTCGAATCAAAATTTTCCAAAATGGCGGAGTTACAGCTGCTGAAAGTCGGCGTACCATCTGGAGCATTCAATATAAGTCTAAAAAAAAAAAAAAAAAATGCAAGTAAAACACGTGTATTTTCTATAAAAATCTAAAAAAAAAAAAAAAAAATTTTGCAAAAATGGGAACGTTTTTTAAAAAATTGACCATTTTTTCGGACTTTAAAATAGGCCAAAAGGTGCCTTAAACTTAAAATATTTTAAAACACGTAGGTTCATAAAGAAGGTAATAGGTATATAATGTTGTAAAAAAAATTTCATGCAGATCGGATTAGCCGTTTTTGAGTTAGGTTGTACGCCAGTTCAAAAAAAGTAGTTTCGAGAAAAACGAGTTTAAAGTTTTGAAGAGTGTATAGTCGAACCGCGACTACTCTCGGTGAAGTAGCTATAACACCAAAAGTATTTAAGATAAATGTCTAAAAATTTTTTTACATACTTTTCAGATGTTCTACTAACTTTCTAGAAAAAAAAAATTTTTTTGATTCTGGACTTAATTTTCATAGCCTTCCCCCCTTAAATCTCCAGATTTGATCAATATGCTTATTTTGGTTCACTGATCACAAATTTTAGGGTCCTATCTATTAAAAATTGTCAATTCAAAATTAAGTTTTTTTTTTTTTTTTTTTTTTTTTTTTATAATTCAGTTTTCAAAAACTTAAAATACATCAAAACTACCTCTTTTAGGGATAGTTTTTGCTGATTTAAGGGTGAAGCGTCAAATTTTTAATAAACAGGACCTTTAAATGCGTGATCAGCGATTCAATAATTCCTTATGGACCTAATCTGGGCACTTAAAGTTTGAATACATCAGAAATGACCCTCTTTAGGGGTAGTTTTTGCAAATTTAAGGGTTTTTCGCACATTTCTTACAGAAAAGATCTCGAAATTCAGCGATCCAAAAAACCTATACATAGTAAAACAAAACAGGTAGTGGTCGGAAACTTGACACCCTAAATCTATAAACGGCGGTAACAGATTAGGACAATTGGAACTGCAAAATGATGAATATTGATAAAAATTAGTTTAACAACTATGTCTTTACACTTTTGACACAATAATAAACAGTTGAACATAGAAATTTTATGGCAGTTTTAAAGACGCAGGTAAACGCGCAGCAACAATATTATGATAGCTTAAAATAAATAATTTGATAATCAATAATTAAGAAATTTATTAATTTTCCGTCTACATTATATTAAACTAACAATTTGAGATAAATTTGTTTATGTTTATATTTTTGTTAACACAGTGTGTAAATTATAGTGAGAACCAATCAGAATGACTCTTTAGCTATAATTATAGTATAGGCCTGGAGCATGGTTTTGTATGCGATTTTTTTTGAAAGCATATCCATGGAATTTTTCTACGGTAATTTAAGTTTTTGGGATCGCTGATTCCAAATGCGAAGTCCTTTTTGACTTAACGTGGTCCAATTTTGCTTAATTGCCCATTTTAGGTCATTTTTAACGTTTTTTTGCCATTTTTTGTTAAAATTTTTAATATATTACCATTTTTCTCACACTACACTAATGTTTTTTGGGACTCTATATCTAATTGTCATATCTACATACAAAAAAAATGGTAGCCCACAATAGAGATTCTTAGGCTATTTTTCACGCTCTTTGGGTTAATTTTAGCTATTTTTATGAAATATGTAATACCAATTTTTATCTACAGCTTCTGGTTTTTCAGTATTTTAGGGTAGTTAAATACGAATATTATATTTAATTTATCTAAAAACGGTGTAGTAGCCCATAACAGGCAATTATAGACTTTTTTCAACATTTTTGGGGTAATTTAAGCTATTTTAATACCAATTTTTTTCTACAGCTTGTAGTTTTCGGGTCATTAAACGTAAATAACACATCTTTTTTTAACCAATAATGTCCTGTGCTATAGTAGTCCGTTTTTTGTAATTAAAAATAAGTTTAAATTTATCAAACCCAAATTAATAACGATACTCGTTTAAAAAAAAAGTAACGTGTTGTAAAATACCATTAAAAGGATGAGAATACCTGTGAATCGCCTATAATGGGACACTGGACATTATTTGTTAAAAAAAGATCTGTTATTTGCATTTAGTGACCCGAAAACCACAAGCTGTAGAAAAAAATTGGTCTAAGTTCATAAAAATAGCTTAAATTACCCCAAAAACGTTAAAAACAGCCTATAAGTGCCTATTATGGGCTACTATATCGTTTTTAGATAAATTAAAAATAATATTCGTATTTAACTACCTTAAAATACTCAAAAACCAGAAGCTGCAGATAAAAATTGGTATTATTTCATTAAAATAGGTAAAATTAGCCTAAAAAGCGTGAAAAATAGCCTAAGAATACCTATTATGGGATACTATTTTTTTTTTATATGAGTAGATATGATAATTAGGTATAGAGACCCAAAAAACATTAGTGTAGTGTGAGAAAAATGGTAATATTTTAAAAATGTTAACAAAAAATGGCAAAAAAACGTTAAAAATAACCCAAAATGGGCAATTACACAAAATTGGACCACGTTAGGTCAAAACGGACTTCGGATTTGGAATCTACGACCCAAAAAACTAAAATTACCGTAAATTACCTAAAATTACCGTCGAAAAATTCCATGGACATGCTTTCAAAAAAAATCGCATACAAAACCATGCTGCAGGTCTATACTAATAACAATGTACATAGTTACTGTTGCGATGAGCATGTAATTTTTAGAAAAAGGATTAAACCTTATAGTATCTTATTTTTTCACTAATTAACAACCTAAACTATTTATAATAAATAAATAGTATAAACCACCATCAAGGAATGCTCCTATAGGTTTTTACCTACGTCAACTTTTGTTAAAGTAACTACATTTTATAAAATTAAATTATAATTTATTAACATTTTAAAATATTTACTTTTTCATTATAGTATATTTGCTTCAAAATATTTAAAAAAATCGATATTGTTTGAATTTAACATACGTTTCTAATGTTTGAATAATTTATAGTTTTGAAATGAAAATACATATTTAAAATTTTAAAGGTAAAATAAAATTCTACTCTGCCAGCATAATATTACATTTCGTAGTCTGATAAAGTAAAATATCTGTATACGCTAGTGATCTTCAAATGGTAAACGCTTAAATCTAGTAAGGTTCCTACCATATCAACTGATTATAGGTACACGGAAATTACATAGGTGTTATTTTTTCTTCTGTTCTTTTAGTTAAGGATCCTGTTACTTAACCCATATAATTATCTTCCCAAGTGGACTTTAGCCCTCAGGGCAAAAATTTCCCTTATAATTGCAAATCTGCCCGATCTTTAAAAAAATCATTTTTGAGGCTTTTGCTGGATTTTGTTTATGATAATGGGTTAATGGGGGCAAACGGCAACTCCGTGGGAGAGAATTGGCCCTTAGGGTTAAAATTGCCTCTACATGGTAAAATCTGTCTGTTCTTTAAAAAAATGATTTCTGAGACTTAAGCTGAATTTTGTATATAATAGGTTCGAAAACTCAATGGGCGAAAATCCGCCCCCTGGGAAAAAATGGCCCCATAAAGGTAAATCTGACAGGAATTTAAAATTTTATTTTTAAGGCTTGTGTTGGATTTTTATATTATTAAGAGTTCAGGGGGCCAACAGCATCATCACGGATAAGTGTAAAACCTAAGGATAGGAATTTTACTCTAAAGAGCAAAACAGGATAAACTAAAAAATTTTTCATAATGCTCTTATTTTAAAGGCAACTCTATATAGGGATGATATAGAGTTGCCTTATATGAAAACTGCCTAAAAGTTTACAAATAGTATATTTACGGCATCTGTCCAAAAAGGTAAAGAATGGCCCCAATCGCACGTAAATTACCTTACAAGGCGAAACCGAGGATGGTAAACTGCGATTTAGGGCATTCTTATTTTTTTTTTTAATTTTTTTTTTATTAATAAGATTATTGTACAAGTTTGTATAAAATTATAGAATTACATTTGAATATTTAATAAGTTGCTTACGCATCTTTAAAATTTATAATAAGTAACAATTGCAAAATTTTGTAGTTAATAACAATTATTTACAGATTAAGGGATGAATTTTAAATTGTGAGTAGAAAGTTAGGAGTTTGTGATAAAGGAACAAAGTTTATGAGGGGAGGCGCTTTAGAGAATGAGTTTAAGTGACAAGAAGATAGTAAGTTTAGTTCATTAGATTTTTAATTTGATTTAAATTTCGACGATTGGATGAGTTTAGGGCTAAAGTTTATAGGACCTTTGAATCGCGTTTGTCCAGCTCAAGGAGATGTTGATATAGGCTACTTTTAATACTCCAGTCAAAATACGGGTTTGGTTGTATAGTTACTGGCTACCACCAGATTTGGTCTAATATAGGTTTTTGGGGCAAAAAGATCAGGAACTTTTCTAGGAGAAATTGGAACTAGGAGAATTATTGATGTATATTTAATAAAAAATTAGACTTTCACTCTTAAGTTAGCCAAAACTACCCCAAAAAGACGCATTTTCGCTGTATTCACTCTAAGTCTTCGAAATTTGCCCATACAGAATTTCTGAATATGGCGCTGCACAGTGATCTAGGAAAAAAAATCTGAAAAAAATAAAAGAAAAAAATTCGATTTGATCGATGTTACGTGCTATTTTGACGCGGCTTACGGCATTTTAAAGCTAAACTCCTGTATTTTACGAAAAGTACGAAGAGAAAGTTTTTGATATACATTTTTCACCCCTAAATTGCAAAAAACTATCCCTAACGTATGAAATTTAATATAAAATAATATTTTTGCACAATTCTAAGTGGATTTATTATGTTAAAAAACGAAAATTTTGCAAACAAATAACGTATTTATTAAAAAAAAAAAAAACGACCCTTAAAAACCCCCCAACAACCCTTAAATATGCCTGAAAGTGAGAATTGCCGCAGTGGTTCAAAAATTATGAAATTTCTCATGAAATTTTATTAAATATTTATAAAATGCATTAAAATTAATTTTTTTATTTATCTTAACTCTTTTAAACCCCTAAAAACCCTTAATGCTACCCTTCCAATTTAAAACTGATAAAACTTACTATAATTTTTTTTAAAAATATTTTAATTAGACAGAAAATTATCAAAAATCATTAAATATTTGTCTTGATAATTTTTCACTCATGTAACTACCCTCTCCAACCCCTAACAACCTTTAAAACAAGAAAACTTTAAATTTAGCTTAAATTTTATTTTAATTATTAACTTTTCAAGCAAATCTTCAAGATTAAACAAATTTTTTTTTTAAGTTTTCACCTACATGAGTACCCTTTTCAACCCCTAGCAACCTTTAATAAAAAATTATTTAAAGTAATAGCCATATATTTAATAATTTTACGTTTAAAAATAATAATTTAATTAATATTTTTATTTAATTAAATAGCTTTAATTTTTTATGGTAGTGTCAAAGGTTGTTAGGGGTTGAAGAGGGTAAAAATTATGAAAAATTTATAATTAAAAATTACATGAGTAAAAATTATCAAAACAAAATTTTATTAAATAATTTTCTGTGCAATTAAAATATTTTTAAAAAAAATTATGATAACTTTTATCAGCTTTAAATTCTAAATGTGGTATTAAGAGTTCATGGTTCGCTTATAGAGGAAATAGGTCTGGCAAAAATGCCGAAAGATTCTGAGCATGGGGGGTCAATGTTGGTACCCCATATAAACAGGATTTACCTTCAAGTAAATCAAACTCGTTCCTTTTTTGCCAATTTTTAGATATTACTTAATTTTTAAAATCTAGTTTTTTTACATTTTTTTTTTTTTTTTGTTAAAATCTTTTTTTTTAATTTTTTTTTGAAAACGAATAAAAAATTATTATTTAGTGGAAAAAATTATTTAATCTTGGTAGAAAATTATATGAATAAGATATTAGCATGAATTTTTGCCCCCCCCCCCCCACATCCCCTCTTCTACGCCTACCAAATGTTCTAAAATGGCTTAAAAATGGGAAAAATCATGTAGAAAACATAAATGTAAATAAGAAATATATTTACTTATATACGTGTTATTGTGTGTGTGTTTGTAAATAAGAAGGTGTATATGTGTGTACATTCATGAATGCAAATACTTTAGATTGGATCTAAAAATGGAGTTTTAAGATAAACTTTGCTCCCTTGGTTTTTTGCTGAATATTTGGTCATAAAAAGTCCCTAGCTCCAAGGATTTTGGTTTTGCTTGTCTGGTAATAAACATAAAAAAATGCTCCATTTAAATTACATGTAGCCATATTATTTCAATCATCGTAAAAAGAGCTTAAGATCTTTCTATTATGATTTCAATGAGGATTTTTTTTACATTTATTACCGGTAAAATTGCGTTTAAAATATTTTTTTTTGCTACTTGAGGTTGGGTAACGTTTTTTATATATTTAAATAGTAATTTACATCGATTAGCAGCTGTTCGAAACATTTTTTAAGCTTTGTAAAAGATTAGAAAGCTAAAAAGTCAAAATTCACATGTTATTTAAATGGGAGGCACGCGTTTTTGAAAAGAGAAAGCAAAATCCTTGGAGCTGGGGACTTTTAATGATCAAAAGTTCACGAAAAAACCCGTAGAGCAAAGTTCTTCTTAAAACTCCAATTTTAGCTCCTTTTCTAAAATATATAATAATTGTAATATTAAGATAAAAAAACATTAAAACGTATGTATATTTTACTTTATGTATTTTTATATACATTTCAATTAACACACATGCATATACACCTTCTCATATATAAACACACACACACACACATACAAGCATATACATTACTTAAAAATGTTTATGTTTTCTAAATGATTTTTCCCATTTTTAAGCCATTTTAGAGCATTTGAAAGGCGTTGTAGGAAGAGGGAGGGGGGGCAAAAATTTATTCTAGTATCTTAGTTATATTATAATTTTTTACCGAGGTTAAATAATTTTTTCCACTAAATAATAATAATTATTCAAATTATCAAAAAAAATTTTTTTTAAATGTAAAAAAACTGGATTTTAAAAATTAAGTAATATCTAAAAATTGGCAAAAAAGGAACGAGTTTCATTTATTTGAAGGTGAATTCTGTTTATATACGGTACCAAAATTGACCCCCGATGCTTAGAATCTTTCGGCATTTTTGCCAGACCTATTTCCTCTATAAGCGAACCGTGAGTTATTAGGGGTTGAAAAGGGTACTCATTCAGGTAAAAACTTAAAAAAAAAAAATTTGTTTAATTCTTGATGATTTGCTTGAAAAAGTTATTAATTAAAATAAAATTTAAGCTAAATTTAAAATTTTCTTTTTTTTAAGGGTAGTTTTAAGGGTTTCTAGGGGTTGGAGAGAGTAGTTACATGAGTGAAAAATTATCAAGACAAATATTTAATGAGTTTTGTTAATTTTCTGTCTAATTAAAATATTAAAAAAAAAAATTATGGTAAGTTTTATCAGTTTTAAATTCCAAGGATGGCATTAAGGGTTTTTAGGGGTTGAAAAGGGTTAAGGTAAATAAAAAAATTAATTTTAATGCATTTTATAAATATTTAATAAGCAATTTAATAATTTTTGAACAACTAAGGCAATTCTCACTTTCAGGCGTATTTAAGGGTTGTTGGGGGGTTTTTAAGGATTGTTTTTTTTTTTTTTTAATAAATACGTTATTTTTTTGAAAAATTTTCGTTTTTCAACATAATAAATCCACTTATATATTTATTTGCGCAAAAATATTATTTTATATTAAATTTCAAACGTAAGGGGTAGTTTTTTGCAATTTAGGGGTGAAAAATGTATTTCAAAAACTTTCTCGTCGTACTTTTCGTAAAATAGAGGAGTTTAGCTTTAACCCGCGTCAAAATAGCACGTAACCTCGATCAAATCGAATTTTTTTCTTCTTTTTTTTTCCTAGATCAGTGTGCGCTGTTGAAGGCCGAACATGGGAAGCCATGTTACCATACTTGGCCACCTTGCGGGAATATCACGCAGCGATGTTGAGGCCCAGTTATGGGATGCCAATATACGCATTCGAATCCTAAATTTAAAATCAAACTAACTTGGTTACAAGTGTAGTTCGATTATAATTATATGATAAGCCTTGTTCGAAGAGACTATATGTAGTACCCTTCTTTATCATGCGTTATTTCACAACATTTTTAAGTTGATTTTAAAAATGTATAGGTGTCGCTAGTGCCACCTATCACCTTATATAACCCAGACCCCTTTCTTTCTGTTCATTTTTTATGAGTAGTGTTTTGTGATTTTTCTGCTATTTTTGGGTTGGGGAAATTAAGATTTTTTTTTTTTTTTATAATAGTAATTTTTTATGGTGGGCATATAATCTCTTCGAACAAGACTTATCATATAATTATAATCAAACTACACTTGTAACCAAGTTAGTTTGATTTCAAATTATATTTCTTAGCCTTGTTCTCGAGATTATATGTAGTTCTTTAGAGTAGAGGAAAAATCAGTTTATTATTGTTTTAGTTAATTATAACTTTATTGAACAAACTTAGTGATATTGTTACAAAAACATAAGAACATAATGATTAAGATAGTATGATAATAATTAACGATTAAGATTAATGATTAAGATATAATATAATTATATTGTTTTATTAAAAGAATAAATTAAGTAATAAAATATTAAGCACCTATAATTGCATCAGCAAAAGAAACATCCCTTGTTATTATAGGCTTGTTATAGAATTAATAAAAAACTTTGGATCTTTCTGACCAACCTGCGGCTTTTTTAATCACATCTAGATCTACACCTCTAGCTAGAGCAGCTGATGTTGATGCGTGTCTTGCAGAGTGCCCAGAGAATTCTTCGATATTTATTCCTGCTTGCTTTAACGTACTTTTTATCCATCTTGAAATAGTAACTGAAGTAACTGGTTTGAAAGGTCTTTTAAAACTTATAAAAAGCTGAGTATTATCACTCCTGATGTCTTGAGTAGCTTTTATGTATGCTAAGATATAATTACAGATGCATAAGTTTGGTCGTTCTTTACATTCTGGGAGTAGGATCACTGGACATAGTTTACCTGGAGCTGATGTTTTTAACTTTTCCGTTACAATAATTTCTAATCCTTTTGTTGTCTTTTTTATAGTATCTATGACTATTTTTGATAAATTTTGCGCTCTTTGAGCAGATACCAACGATAAAAGTGTAACAGTTTTTAATGTTAAGTCCTTTAAGTTTAATAGTACATCTATTTTAGGTAATTTTTCCAAATAATTTAACACTATATTAACGTCCCAGGTAGCAGAATATTTTGGTTTCGTTGTTCTTATATTGAAACAACCTTTTAGAAATCGCCTAACCAGAGGATTTTCACCATTTTTGTTGACACTTATAAAGGAAACAGCACATCTGATATTATTTAATGTACCGTAGGAAGACCCTTTATCAAAAACCATCCAAAGAAACAGTAAAAAACTTCTGATGTCTGGATTAAAGCAATCTATTTTTCTTTCTTCGCTAAACTTGATCCAATTTTCTAAGGCTGACTGGTATTGCTTTTTTGTCGAACTACTTATTGAAGAAATGATTGTATCTACTGCTTCTTCCGGTGCCATTTGATTTAAAAAAGCTTCCCTGAGACAATTCCTGCTATCAATATTAAGTGCTCCGCTCATGGGTATCTGTAATTTCTGCATGCAGACAAAAGTAAATTATTATCTGGGCCCAAAAAAAGAGGTTCTGATAAGAGTAATTTATTAAACAGAGGGAACCATGGTTGATTTGGCCAGTAAGGTACCACCATGATTCCTTCTGCTTTATCTGATATGACATTTTCCAGTACTTTGAGAACCAAAATAAAAGGAGGGAATGCATAAAAATTTATGTTATACCAACTTATAGTAAACGAGTTAATTTGCAAAGCTTTTTTTTCTGGTAGCCACGAACAATAATCTTTACACTTTTTATTATTTCTTGATGCGAAAAGGTCTATCGATGGTAATCCAAATTTTTGCACAAAAAATTTATAAGCTTTATTTGACAACTCCCATTCAGCATCTTTGTTTATCATTCTGGATAGCTTGTCTGCTTCGATATTTTCTTTTGAAGGAATATATGATGCTGTAAAGAAAATGTTTTTACGTTCAGCTTGTTGCTAAATCTGTCTTGCTAGTGAACTGTACGACTTAAATCTTACACCGCCCATTTTGTTTATATAAGATATTGCTGTCGTATTGTCAATTCGAAGTAAAATATGACAATTTTCACAATTTTTTGCTAGTAGCTGGAATCCAAACTTGACAACTAATAATTCTTTATAATTAATGTGCATTTTTATTTGATCTTTAGTCCAAGTACCATATATACTATTTTTTCCATCGGTTGCACCCCAACCTAGGTCTGATGCATTGGAGTATATAACTTTTACAGGAATTGGTAACTTGAATAAGGCAGAAGCTTTGGGAAGTGTTTTTATCCACCAGCTAAGTTCTTTGATAATTATTTATGGAATCTTTATTTTTGCTTTATAGTTTTCCTTATTTTCTATTAATTTATCTAATTTAAATTTTCCTATGACTTTGGTATACATCCAACCGTATTGAACTCCTGGACAAGCAGCAATCAGCCTACCCAATATTTGTGCTATTTCTATAATTATGCAAAATTCCTTTTTTGAAAAATTTTTTAGGTCTCTAATTAGTCTTTCTTTCTTTTCTTGAGTCAAAGAAAGAGTGAGATCTGTAGAATTTATTATAAAACCAAGGAATTTTCATCTTCTTGATGGTATAAGGTTGCTTTTCTTGTTCAATATAAACCCTAGAGACTCCAAGAATCTTATTGTTTCTTGTGTTTGATAAGTACACTCATTATAGGTTGCAGCGATACATAATATATCGTCCAAATAAATATCTTAGCCAGGCTATAAATGGTTTCAAAACTTTTGTAAAAACATAAGGTGCTTTACATAATCCATAAGACATGTAAACTGATAATGCTTATCTTTAAACCTAAATTTTAAATATTTCATAGAATCTTCATGTATTGGTATCAAGAAATATGCATCCTGCAAGTCTATTGAAGTCATAAAATAATCTTGAGATATTAACTTTGTAGCCACTTTGAGGTCTTCGATCTTAAAGTGGTCTCTGAAAATAAACTGATTAAACTTTTTTAGATTTAATATAAACCTTGTTGATCCATCAGGTTTAGGAACAGTAAAAAAGGAAGATAAAAATTGACCTTTTTCTTCTTTATAATGTTTAATTGCTCCCTTTTTTAGCAAGTTAAGTATTTCATTTTTAACTTGTGTTTCTTCTTCAGGGGTAAAATTACTTTTTGGTTCCGAGTACTGGTAAGGTGTACAAATAAAGGGTATTTTATAACCCTGAATGGTGTTTAAAACAAATTTATCTTTCGTGATCCCTTTCCATATGTTATGGAAATGTTTTAGTCTACCTGGACTACTTACATTTAATCTTTCCTGGGACTACAAGTTGACCTGTATGTTGATCGATCTCTGGATCTGGATCTGGACCTTTTGTTGTTGGATGTTGGAGGTGTGCTGATGAATCTTACATATTGTTGCCTTCTGTCCCTCTGAGGTTGACGTGGCCACTTCGATCCCCCTGGGCCTTTCAAGTTTAAAGCTGGAATAGTTTTTGGTACTGATGGTTTTAGTTCTTTGGACTATTTTTTCAATTGAATGATGTTTTGAAATTCTATCTGCAAGGTCAGTCCCGAAAAGGTATGCTTTCTATCTATCTGGTATGCTTTCAGCTATAGTGTCTCTGATTGGTTTTGACAGTATTGGTAAGATACATGCTCTTCTGCTAACAGTTGTTTTTTGAAAAATATCTGTTACCAACTTTGCTGTGTCTATTAATCTTTCTATCATCATTTCCTTGTTAACTAACTGATCTGAATTTAAGATTTGTATTAGTGTGGTTATAGAGGTAAGAATTACACTAGTTGAAATTTGTACATCTCTTCTAGATTCATCTCTGGTCTGTTGGGAATCTGTCAATGCACTTTTTATTTCAGGGTTTAATCTAGGAGGAAGCCATTCCCTTGGCATCTGATACTTGCCTATCAGGAATCTTCTTTCATCTTCTGAAATATCGTTGGCAATGAAATAATTCCACCAAGCCAGAATTCTAGGATTCGCATTCAAACCAATAGTGAACATTTCTTGCGGATCTTTACCCAAAGCATTTTCTATTGCTTCGTTAAGTGGTACCTCCTCATTCAGACCTGGCAAAAAGAAAAAATTTTCTTAAATTTTTATATGCGATAAGCTCTTTTGCACAATAGCAATATGGCGGATATCGCTTCTAGTGGTAGGCACGTTGGTGGCTAGCACCTTGAATGTGGCGAGCACTTTAGAAATATTTACCTTTTTTCGAATTATCATCTTCTGGGTTTAAATATTCTACATTATCATATTCTATCTCGTCATCTTCCTGATGTTCTCCTTCTTCACCATCTTGGGTAGCGTCCTCCTCTGGAATTTCTTCTTCTTCCTCCATATTTATATCTCTTCTATTTAACGATTCTAAAATTTGAACGTTGCCTTCTAATTCGTTAATTCTCCTTAACAATTCTTCTCTTTCGAGATTCCAATCCTGGTTCGCCATTGTTGGAAGTGACGAGCGCCTTAATTTTGTTGATGCGTTACTAACGCACAACAAAAAAAGAATGAACAGAAAGAAAGGGGTCTGGGTTATATAAGGTGATAGGTGGTACTACCGACACCTATACATTTTTAAAATCAATAACTCAAAAATGTTGTGAAATAACGCATCATAAAAAAGGGTACTACATATAATCTCGAGAACAAGGCTAAGAAATATAATTTTATTTCTCAGACTATTCTATGTTTTATTAATATTTCTACAAATATTAATATATAAATATTAATATATAAATGCAAATATGTGCTAAATAATTGTGTATTGTAATTTGTATGCAAAATTACGATAAATATATTTAATTAAACAGTTCAAGTAAATAAATATTTTCTTTTATTATGTAAGTGTATAATCCAAATATTAATCTAAATAAAAAACTAAAAATTTAATATACATTTATTATTTTCAAAATGGCTAACTTTTCAAATGTTCAAAATATTCCCAAATATTTTGTAATACAAAAAACTAGTAATCATATTTATTTCAAAACTAATTTAGTCATCGCACCTGTTGAATGGTTTAGAAAAGAACCAAAGTCAAATAAAGTTTGTTTGAGATATCCAGATCCACCATTTGAACAAAATTTTATAAAAGACTGCAGAAAAAAGAATTGCCTTCATACCAGAATCATGGGGCAAATATGCTTATGAATTTAAAGATAAGATTTAATTCTTAAAATTTAATTCTTATCAAGAAGCTGAAAATTTCCATAATTAAAATAAACCAAGTCATGCCAAAGATCATTCTAATCTACATTTACCCATTTAAGAAACTCTTATAAATAAGAATGAATTTCAGAATCTTAAAAAAGCTGTAATAACTGACTTAACTCAGCAGACCTTAACTATTTATAACCAAGAAAACGATGATAAGTTGACCAGTTCAATGTAAGAATCTAATATAATCAATACGCCTGATCCAAAAACGTCCTTTAATTCAACTCCTGGTATACGCACATTGTGTATAAGCAGCTTGCAAATTTAATACCTAATGGGCAAAACTTAAATCCGTCGGTACCTGTAATTAATAAAAATTTCTACAAAAGATTTAATAACTCATTTTGAAAAAATAGTACATGAATTAGATGCAAGGGTAAATGAATTTATCAGAAATTAATATTCTGGCATTAGAACAAAGTTAAATGAAACAATGTTAGCTTGCGATGAAGTTAAAACTTTGATAAAAGCAACAAATTTTGTTGACCCTAACAAAATGATGTTAAGATTATTTTTTGATAAGTATAGTTTAAAAGTATGGTTTGAAAAAAAAGAACGATTTATAGCTTTTGATAACGAATTGGTCCAATTTTTTTAATCTACAATAACGCTAGAGTAGTTTTTGTTGATTTAAAATTTTATTTATATTTTCCGTCATTTTATTTTATCAGCACAAGAAAAAATATTTTGGCACATTAAATTTTAGAAAATAAATATTTGGAACAGTTGATAATAAATTATTTTTGCGCATGCGTAAGTTGGCAGGCCACAACTGGGCCATTGAAACGTCGCGTGACATAAACTGTATGGCGCCTTTGTGGCTACCCAAAAAAGGGCCTCAAAAATAAGTGTCACCTGCCCAACAGAAATTCTGTATGGGTAGTATAGGGGGGTTTTTTAGGTCACTTATCACAAATGCATCCTACACCCTTAAATAATAATAATAATAATAATAATTTATTTCCAATTCAAATAATATATACAATAATGTTACATATTATAGGCCTACAGTAGGTAATAACCTGTACATAGGAGGAATCAGTATATAATAAAAAAAAAAATAATACTTAAAATTAATTATAATAATAAAACTAAAATTAGTAAAGGGTTAGAGCAACACATCTATAAATTAGTTAACAATATGATAAAATAGACTAGATTTTAGAATTGATTATCCAATTTTTGATATTATATTTAGAGCTTTTTTTGTTTATATCAAGCATTTTTAGATTACTTGGTAATTGCAATAATCATGATTATATAGTTTTATTGCTTGATAGCTGTATACTTTCTTACCAACCTCCAGCGTGCACCTTGGTACTTCAATTGATTTACTACTTGTTTGACTGTTACTTTTAATAAATTTATCTTTTAAAATTTGATAATCCTGTATTAGTGATTTTAGTAAGTAAGTTTGTTGGATATTAATAGGAATCTTTAAAGTTTTATTACTTTTATATTCTTTATTATTAATAATTATGTTTACAATTTTACTTTGTAATTTATGTAGTAAATCTATTGAGTTACCATAGGCGCTTCCCCATGCTAAAATTCCATATGAGGCTATACTATGAAAAAAGGCGTAATACACTGAAATTAGGTTATTGTAACTCAAGATATTATTTAGCCTATAGCAATTATATAAATCAGATACCTTGTTTTTTTGAATGTATTCAGTATGTGATCTTTCCATTTTAGATGTTGAATTAGTTTAGATGTTAAATTAGCCAAAACTACCCCTAAAAAGGATATTTTCGCTTTATTGGTTTAATAAGTAATCCTGTAATGTTTTAATAAGAATAAAAAATCTTTTTAGATAAAAATTAATAAATTATTTATTTGGGCATATCCATTACTTTTCATACAAAACTGTGCGCACCCATGACTTCTATCGGGCTCAAACTTTCAGGGGTAGAGTTTGAAGTAATAAAAAACTTAGCCAGCCAAAATTTCAACCATTTTGCAGGACGGGTTGCCGAGATACAAGCTCTAAAAGGTCCAAAAATAGCGGTTTTTAGCCAATTTTCAAAAATTTACTGGGCTTCAAGGATTAGTCCAAAAAACATCCGGCTGGTCTTTTTTTTTTCCTTGAATTTTTAACTTTTACCAAAAAAATTTTCAAAAAGTTTCATGGAGTTGATTTTTACTTATAAGACTCTGAAAATGTGTAATAATTGGACCAATATTGGCCAATAAGTGGTTAAGGGGTCAATCAAAAAATTTTTCTTCTTCAATATTCGAATAGCCAGGGAAAAATGAGCTGATTTAAAAAAAAAAAATTTTATTTTTGACCGAAAAATAAGCTAGTTATCATCATTTTAAGATTTTTTAAAAAATTTTCCAAAAATCCCAATTTCAGGGTCATTATACAGTATTCTAACTTAAAATAATGATAACTCGTTTATTTTTCGGTCTAAAATAACATTTTTTTTGTTGAAATTGTCCAATTTTTTCCTGGCTATTCGAATATTTACAAAAAAGAAACTTTGTATATTCAAAAATTATTTTTTTGGGCCAAAAACTACCCTAATACATTGACAAAATAAAGTAAGTTCTAAAGTAATTTGCCAAAAAAAAATAATTTTTGCATATACGCAGTTTCTTTTGCATATACGAAGCTTCCCTGAAATTTTCAGCCCTTAAAGTGCTCAGAGAAAAATTTTGCAGACGATTAAAGTTGTTAAAAAATCGATATTTTCGGAAACAGCAAACTTTTAATTGCTTATATCTCCGGTCTCTGATGAGCTAGACGCTTTTAATGAAATCAACCGAAAATCTTTAACTATTGATGCTGAGTCACAATTCAAGTTGAAAAATCAGCATTTTTCGATAAAATAAATCTTACGTTAATCAATGCCAGTAAAAATCAACTCCATGAAACTTTTTGAAAATTTTTTTGGTAAAATTTAAAAATTCAAGGAAAAAAAAAAGACCAGCCAGATGTTTTTTGGACTAATCCTTGAAGCCCAGTAAATTTTTGAAAATTGGCTAAAAACAGCTATTTTTGGACCTTTTAGAGCTTGTATCTCGGCAACCCGTCCTGCAAAATGGCTGAAATTTTGGCTGGCTGAGATTTTTATAACCTAAAACCACCATTGAAAATTTGAGCCCGATCGGAGTCATGGGTGCGCACACTTTTGTATGAAAAGTAATGGATATGCCCATATATATATTTGTTCGAGATTGATTAAATTCATATTTATTTATTTATATTTACTACCGAACGTTAAATTCATTTACTATTCTAAAAAATCATTTTAAGGTCCCTACATTTTTTGATACAGGGGGTGGCTGTCTTGAAAAAGAATCGTCCATATGTACATCTGTATTTATTATTATTATTTTTCTAAAAAGTTGGACCTTACTCAAAGTCAATGGACGCCCAATTTGTGCCGAAAAATGACCTTTTTTTTTAATATTTTATAGCTCGAAATTGCTCTGAAATGATTGATAATACTTAAAATCCCCTTTGAAGATTCAATAATATGATCCCTTTAGCCTCCAAGAATTAAAAAAGCGAATCGTAAAACTAGGTTATATTAAGGAGAGACGGACCCAGGGGTCACGTGTTGAATATAGGGAATCATAGAAATTCTTTTGCGTGATTGGTTCTAAGAAACCTCGGAATACAAGGTGTTATTAGGTGGTATTAGGTAAATTGCTAAGAACTTGAATCTTGAGCCTAATCATGACTTATAACAAAAAATGACTATTTGGCAAAAGAATTAGTAAAAAAAGATTGCAGTATGAGGCATGCAAGATGACACTTGCTAAAAAAGAATAAAACCATTCTTATAGAATTTATTTAAAAGTAATTTTTGTACTAGTACTTATATTTTACTACTAATCCTTGTATGCTGGTATTTAATATAGCGTACTTTTGAATATTTGCATACAAAATTTTGGACATTTTTATGATATTTCTTTTTGCTGCTATTCTTTTATGATTTTCTTCTCTCTTTGGTAGACATTTTTGTTCCAGATCTTTTTGGTACTATTTTTGTAACACCCTTCAAAGAGCTAATTTTCTGCTAACCACCTTTGCAGGCCTTATTACTTTTGTTAATCTTTTTTCGTACCATCCACATTAGGGACTATTGAAAACTTGATCCTTTACTAAATGAAAAAATTATCCTTTTTTGACCAAATTTAGAAGAGTTTCTGTAAGGTTCAGGGGGTGGGGGAAGGGTCAAATTTTGTCTCATAACATTTATCCCTAAAGTAATTCCAAATATAAAATAAGTAAAATATTTCAATTTTTTTAATGAATTAATTTTTTAAAATATAAACTTAAATTAATTGTAGAACTACTCTATAACTATATCAAAAGTGGGAATAAAATGCAATTTGGAGAGGGAAATTTTACATTAAAGCCCCCCCCTCCACCTTGAAGCCCACCTCGAACAAAAATCCTGGCTACGTGCCTGATCTACGTTGAATGCTAAGAATTATGAAAAACATTTGTTTTTCTTGTTAGTGTCCAGAAAGTGCGTGTTTTCTGGCCGCTGCGCTATTCGAAAAAACGCATTTTCTCGACACTGAGCAAGAAAAATTATGTTTTGTCCTTGGCCACAAAAAAAGGATGCCCCAAATCGCAGTTTACCATCCTCGGCTTCGCCTCGGACGGTAATTTACGTGCGATTTGGGCCATTCTTTACTTTTGTGGCCATGGGTAAAAATATACTATTTACTACTATTATAGATTTAAGTTATTATTCAACTAAAATAAAAATCATTCCCTATTTAATCCATTAACTAGCATTTGAACTAGCCTTATTACAGATTTAAAATTTAATGGTAAGCGAGAAAAAGCTTTCAGGAGAAATAAAAAATAAAAATCGTTACAAGCTTTTAATAATAATGTAGAAATAATGTATTTTATTTATTTATAAACATAAAAAACTTAATATAACAAACTATAAATTGCTATAAATCATATAATAATATATGGGCATATCCATTACTTTTCATACAAAAGTGTGCGCACCCATTACTCCGATCGGGCTCATTTTTCGATAAAATAAATCTTACGTTAATCAATGCCAGTAAAAATCAACTCCATGAAACTTTTTGAAAATTTTTTTGGTAAAAGTTGAATGTTTAAGGAAAAAAATGAGACCAGCCGGATGTTTTTTGGACTAATCATTGAAGCCCAGTAAATTTTTGAAAATTGGCTAAAAACAGCTATTTTTGGACCTTTTAGAGCTTGTATCTCGGCAACCCGTCCTGCAAAATGGCAGAAATTTTGGCTGGCTGAGTTTTTTATAACCTAAAACCACCCCTGAAAATTTGAGCCCGATCGGAGTCATGGGTGTTAACACTGTTGTATGAAAAGTAATGGATATATGCCCATATATTAAAAGAAAAGAGCATTAATTATTATAAGAAATTTTCTATAATAAATATTTTTTCGGTAAATTTGGTTTCAAAATAACCCCTTAAATTGCTAAATCTGGGACTATTATTTCAAACCACCCCTGAAAGTTTGAGCCCAATCGGAGTCATGGGTGCGCACATTTTTGTATGAAAAGTAATGGATATGTCCATTTACAATATTAATAATCTAATAATAATTTTTAACCTTTTCAGGAGTTGTTTTGGGCAATTTAAGGGTGAAGCCCCAATTTTTCATAGAAAAGATCTGGATTTTCGTGATTAGCGGCCCAAAAAAAAATCCTCATAAACCGAATTTCAGAAGGCTAGAGTATATATAATAGAGTATATGTAGTAAAAATGCCGTTTTTAGGTGTAGTTTTGAAGTAATTTACGGGTGAAGGAAAATGCCATTCACCCCCACCCCCACCATATTTTGACTGGAGTATAACACAGGAGCTAAAAATTTTATTTCAATATATAATCTTTTTGAATTTTTATTTTATTGTACCAATATTATTATAGCAATACATTTTTAATGAATTTTTATACACAAAAATGAAGCATAACATTAATTTTTTTACAATTTTTAACATTATAATAAATATTTGTATAAGAATATTAAAATAAATGTAACATGCAAAAGATATGCATTAGAGGATATGTTTATATGACGCAAATATTTATTATTCTAAAATTAATAACAAATATTGTTTCAATGATTTAGACTGACTTTATTTGTATGATTAATTTAAAAAAATTAAGTTTTAGTCAAATCTATAATTGAACTTTTAGCATTATAAACTATATTTATTACTTATAAACAATTTCGTTAATAGTATAATCAAAGATAGCTTGTCCAGCAAGAAAAACGTACAAATGAAATTTAATATTCACTCTATAAAATCATTGATAAAACCTAATGGGGTTCAGAAATATTATGGTAAATAAAATAAAAAGTAAATTTTACATTTACTAACGAGTTTGGGGATAAGGCAGTGGGAGTATTTTTATTTCTTTTGATTGTTAGTTTTTTTTACAATAAGTACAACATTTAAAATAAATTTATTTATAAAAGATTTTTACTGTTTTGTTTTTTTGAGGTTTTTTTTTCTAACATATTTTTTTTTTCTTTTTATCGACACACATTTACTGATTTCTATATGAAACATGATCACAATTTCGACTACAACCAAACATTACACTTAATAGTTATATACTATACATTTATATATTTATAATTAATATTTTATATTTTATATTTTAATCACAGAGATTCGTAAAATGACGATTACACATCTTACTTTTGTATAAAATTATGACAATAAAAATTATTATTCCTCGATATAAACACAATTGTATTATTCGTTAGAATAACCATATAGCTATGGAAAATTTATGCAGAAAAAATTTTTTGCATGATTTTTGCACAATTTGACCCAATAGTTAAAAAATATTATATGCCAAGATCGTGAAATTTAGATTTTCACTTTCATGTTAGTGTTCAAATTGTTTGCTTTTAAGGGTACATAATTAAATTAGTAAGAATCTTATATTTTAACTTTAACTTTCAAAATAAAATTTTAAAATCTTGTTTCTTGGAATTTGGTAAACTTTTTACTTTAACTTACGCAGTATTTACGTAATATTATTAACGCCGTTTTTAAGCATCCTGCTAAATTTTGTCATGCAAAAACGTTTTTTATACTTGTATTTTTTTCATAAATACTTGTTTGAATTAGCTTTCTAACAAGATTTGTAATAAATATTTTTAAGTGATAAGAATATAGGGTTGGAATACGATATCTTGTTGGCTTATCAAAAATATATTCATATCTATACAGTTAAATATACATTATTTATTATGATTACCCTAAAATCGAACAAGCATATTCTGATAAAATTTCTTAATAATTTTGAATTAAGTTAAAAATCAAGTTGTATTAAATAAACTTATAATGGGTTTGTGGGATAACATAAAAAATATCGAACTATAACAGTCTTAACTAATATCTGAGCTAATATCCCAAGTTATTTTAAGTCCAGACAGCTGAAGTCCCACCCTAAAAACGTCAATTTTCGACCTTCTCCCTCTGTCTGTGTCATGTTTAAGATATGCCTATCTACTAACACGTTTCATATTAATAAAGGAAATCTCATTTGCCCCCCCCCCCCTCACCACCCTTAAACCGGACAAATTTAACTCCCCCTCCTTAATTTTCAAGTTCTGAGGTACCCACACCCTATCAAAATGTTCCATGTTTATAGCTTGTATACGATCTGTCCAGTATACGCTAGCCTGTTCGTAAAATCTAAAAATCTCTTAAATTTCAATTTTGTTAATTTATAAATGGAAGCTGTATACAGCTCCTAGTTCATTGTATTAGAACTTAAAACTTCTTACAATTAGGCCTATTTACAATTAATTATACTGTACTTAAGTAAACTTAAGTATTTATTAATTATCAGGAATCAAACAACCTATTAAACTTTTGGTTAATTATTTATTATAAGTTTAAAAAGTAATATTTAAATTTTTAATCCTATATATCAAATAGATTACTTGATTTCCTAACAATTTATTAATTATTAATAAGTATAAGCTTTTTATACGTGGTTATAATTTTATTTATAACATTGACTTTATTGGAGTAATTTTAAGCACATAAATTTTATAAATTATTTCCTAAATTTTTTACATTACATTTATTTTAAAAATTATTTATTTTTTATCATCATGTTATTAATTTTTCTTTTCCGTAAATTCAAAATTGATTAGATTCTAAAACCTAATTTTAAATAAAACCTTTAAGAAACTTTATCAAAAGTTTTATAACGAGAGATTTTCGTGTGTATAGGTAACGATTACATTTTCTGGGTTAACTGGAAACCTTAAAAATAAGAAATTGGAAGTAAACTAGAAAAAATAAAGTAAAAAAATATTTAGACATACTAAAATGGGGAATTCACTACCTTTGGAACACCAACTTACACCAAATGTTATAGATGAGTTTATTTTGTTGTAAAAACATGCCGACTACCCTCCGTTCAAGCCAATGGACATTCCAATGGGCCTAAAAACACAGAGCTCAATGTTATAAAGTAGGGTTTATTGGTAATTTTTAATATAAGGCTAAAACCTTACAAGCTAATCAAAACGCTTTTCCTTGCCCTCATTTCTGAATTTCCGTTAAAATTGCAATTTTTAATAATAAAAGGTTTTATAGGTCTCAAAAATTTTGTAAAAACACAAAGTTTTCAAAAATGTTTTACTCCTCTCATTTCTTTGAATTTTTTTTTGGAGAAATGGCTCTATAATGTTTAAAAATTTTTAAACTTCAAAAATGAGTTTTTATAAAAATCATAAAATTGGGACTTAATTTTTGAAAACTTGAAGCTTATGCAAACTTTTTGAGACTATAATAATATGTTGATACTATAATAATACCTAACTATCTATCTATCTATTTATCAATCTACGTCGAGAAACAATTTTCTTCAGAAATTACAAATTTCAACCTAAACTAAAAAAATGAGATCAACTGAAAGTGTTTTGGTTAATTTTTGAGCTTGTAGCTTTATATTGAAAATTACCAAAAAACCCTTAGTTACATAACATTGAGTTCTGCGTTTCAAGATCAGAAAGCCCATCGGCAAGAACGGAAGGTGGTAGACATTTTTCCAACATAATAACCTGATTTATGACTTTTGGTGTCATTCGGTGTTCGAAAGGTCGAGAACTCCTCTTGTAAAATAGAAAATACTAATAAGAACAGGTAACCAGATAATGGAACCAAATGATGGTCAAAAAATAAAATTTTAGGAGCTTATCCTTTTCTTGAAATTAAACAAAAAATTTTTAGGCGCCTCTAAAAAATTGTTTATTACTAATCAGTAAGTACTAAAATTTATTTCTAAGTGACTTTTTTTCGATCAAAATAATCAATAGGTAAATTGTGAAAAAAATATCATAAATTTTCCATAAAAAATAAATACTTAAATTGATGTAAAAAACAATGAAAAATTAAAATTTATCACAGAGAAAAATGTTCAGCAAAATCTTAAATATTTACTAATATTATACATTTAATATATTACTTAAAATTAACTTATGCTAATTAATTTAAGTATTATTGGTTAATTATTGTCCATTTTTCGGAACTTTACTTAAAACTATTTATTGTCTGCTCACACAGTATTGTCGATTAGTTATAAGACTATTTTTTATTAATTATTGCAATTTATTACTGCAAAAGCACTTTAATACACTACAGCTTTCTATTGGAAGACAAATTAGATAACATTAATTGCAAAATATTTCTTTCTACTTTTTTTTCTAAATTAACTTTCCCGTGTTTATATTTTTAGTGCCATATTTTTGAAATTTTTTAAAAGAAGCTACACTGTTAAAAATATACCCTACCTACGGTAGATTACACAATTAAGTACTGTATTTTTAACAGTGTAATCTTATTATTTTAATGGGGAAAACCAATAAATTTTTTTAAATGTAGATTTAATAAGCAAGATCTAGACAAAAGTGTAGCAAGTTTTCATAAATTTGCATAAATAAAAGTAATAGTAATTAGTAATAGTAATAGTAATTAGTAATCTTTGTCAGCTTAATAACTTTCATAAAGATAAGTTAAAAAAGCTTAAATAAAAAAAAAAAAAAAAAATATAAAAGATTTTTTTTTTAATTTAGCTACCCTTTCTAAATTGAAGGCAATTAACGCAAAAGAAACTTAGCCACGGCAATTTCTAGCAACTACATTCTTTGTATATTTGAATTGGTTTCATTTAATTATAAATTTTTTTAATACCTTTCTTCTTTTCTACTATAACGGTATACAGTTTTAAACTAAGTAAGGTACACTAGTGGTCAGAAATTTTAAAGATACTCTATGTACACATAGATTTAGCACCTAAATTCTTAAATCATATTATTTTATCAAGCTTTTGTACAGTAATAGATGCTATATTATCTTACAGTTCATTATTATTATAAATAGTCACTTATTTATTATTTAAGTATAGTTAGTTACATCATTTAAGCAAAAGTTAAAAATAATTAAAACAATATTTTAGTATTTTAAATGCGGAGTAACTAGATTTTTTTGGAATTTTAACCGTGCTGATTCAATCATGACTTTCTCAGTGTTTCAATTATATAACATTAAATTTAGATGATTTAATAAACTTAGATTATTTAATTTACTCAGTAATATTAATAATTTTATTTATTTTTTTTAATTATTTAAGATACTATCTAAATAAATAAATCCCATTCTCGATTTTTAGTAGCAATTTTCGTCTTATTGGCCTTTTTTTGTAAATTGACTCAACATATTCTTATTATTCCTGTCAAATGCTTAGTTCGTGTACTAAATCATGTATACTAGCCCATGAATAGTTTTTACGGAAGTAAAAGCAGGTTTAGTATAGGCCTGGAGCATGGTCTTATTTACGATTTTTTTTTTAAAGCATTTCCATGGAATTTTTTGACGGTAATTTTAGTTTTTGGGGTCGCTGATTCCAAATCCGAAGTCCGTTTTGACCTAACGTGGTCCAATTTTGCGTAATTGCCCATTTTAGGTCATTTTTAACGTTTTTTTGCCATATTTTGTTAACATTTTTTAAAATATTACCATTTTTCTCATACTACACTAATGTTTTTTCGGTCTCTATACCTAATTATCATATCTACTCATACAAAAAAAAATGGTAGCCTATAATAGCCCATAATAGCCCTTCTTAGGCTATTTTTCACGCTTTTTGGGCTAATTAGCTTAAATTACCCCAAAAACGTTAAAAACCGCTTATAATTGCCTATTATGGGCTACTTCACCGTTTTTAGTTAAATTAAAAATAATATTCGTATTTAACTACCTTAAAATATTCAAAAACCAGAAGCTGTAGATAAAAATTGGTATTATTTCATAAAAATAGCTAAAATTAGCCCATAAGCGTGAAAAATAGCCTAAGACTTATCATGGGCTAAAATTTTTTTTTTGTATGAGTAGATATGATAATTAGGTATAAAGACCCAAAAAACATAAGTGTAGTGTGAGAAAAATGGTAATATATTAAAAATTGCAAAAAAACGTTAAAAATGACCTAAAATGGGCAATACGTAAAATTGGACGACGTTAGATCAAAACGGACTTCGGATTTGGAATCAGCGACCCCAAAACTAAAATTACCGTCGAAAAATTCCATGAACATGCTTTCAAAAAAAATCGCAAATAAAACCATGCTCCAGGACTATAGTACTAGTTAGAATAGGAAAGAATTAAAACACAATTAGAAGTAATTAAACCTGCCTATGTTTAATATGACAAACAAAATTATACAGAATAATATGCTCAAATTTTGGATCCTGGAATTAAATTTCGCGCAAAATTTCGTAAATGTACCAAATTGAAAAATATTTTACAAAATAAAATAAGCATTTATTTATTATATTTGATAGGAATAATAAGAATATTTTGAGTCAACTTACAAAAAAGGCCAAAAACACGATAATTGCTACAAAAAATTAAAAATTAAATTTAGAAAGTTAACTTGGTGAGAGGACTTATTTTTAGTTGTATTTTCGGGGAAAAATAAATTGGACTCATTTATGTGACTGTTCAGTTCAATTTGGACCGAGTTGGCGTGGAATCCTTCATTTGCATTATTAAGCAAACCGAAAATTGGTAAATTCCTAATTTATAAAAACATTTTGATAAAAATAAAAATTTTACTGAGTAAATTAAATTTCCTCTAACAGTTTTCAATTTTTTTTCGAAAAAATATTTTTTAAATTTTAACTCACATAAAAATTGTATATTATACACTCTTATAGATTTACAGTTTAAGCTATGAGTATTATACTTACAATAAATATTCTATTTATAGTAACATTCATTAATACTAGATCGAACTTTTTTTTACATTTACTGAAAAGTATGAAAGTATCTATTTATTCATTTTTTATGTTTACCTAATTATAGGTGACGAGGTTCTAATTTTTAGATACTAAAAATACTTTTCATTTGTTAAAATTAGAAAATAATAGTTTTGGCATTAACAGATAAAATAAATTTTTATACTTATTCTATCTAATCCTAATTTTCAGGTCTATCAAATTTTGAAAATATATAAATTTTCTTTGTTATTTTTATACGCTTAATTATACACTTAATTCTTAATTTAATATTTACCACATTACTTAAAGTACGATGTGATATAAGCCCTTAAATTTTGTACGTAACGTTAAGGTATACGTTATTTTTTTATTTATTTATTACATTAATTTATGTATATTGTTTACTACGAAAACAGTGATTGTAAGTTGCCACTTTTAGTGGATTTAGTTTTTTTTTTGAATTTTAAAAATTTTACATATAAAATTGATTGGATTTGATGCATTATATGCATTATTAAATTATGATATTGTCCTTTTTTGGAGATATTAGGTAAATATTTATTTGATATTATTTATCGTATTACTTTTTTGTACTAAAAATATAATAAAATTTTTATCTGAACTTTGCTGGCTTACTTGAATAAGATTAAATTATCTTTCCAGTCAGTTTTTTTTTTATTTATTTACTTAATTATTATTATTATTGAGTATTATTTTTTAACATAAATATAACTCGATATAGATTTTTAACAAAAGGAATTTTAAAAACAATATTTTTAATTTTTTTTACGTTCATAGAATTTTTTGAATTTTGAGTTTAGTGGGCTCTGGAGCCAAAAGATCCTTAAATCAGTTTTTTTTTTTTGCTTTAGATGCTCTCCGTAATAAAAAAATTAATTAAACTAGCCCAAAAAGAAATTAAAGATATTATCATACCTTCAAGAATTTTTTGAAATTCGGAAATCTATAATTTTTTTCGAATCCCCAAAAATTCTTATCTTAAAATTATATAGGCCAAAGTCTGCTAATAACTTAAATATCATATAAAAAATTCTTTCGTCAAATACAGACTGATCATAAAATTATAATTTTAACTGTACCAAAAATTGTTTCATAAAATTTAATGAAATGCAAATATTTGCAAAAATTTTCAAAAGAAAAAATATGACTCAATTTAAACTAAATCAGACTAAACTTGATGGTCCGATCTTAAAAACAAGCATTAATATCATTTTTTAGCTCATAAGGTTCAGACCTCAATTTTAAGCAACCATTATTGTTTTTTGGACATTAAAAAAAAAAGAGAGATAATGTTTCTTATTTTTTATGTAAAAAACTCACTTTAGCGTGAAAAATTATTTTCTCTTAGATCCGGATAAGAAATTTACCGTAGAATCCGAATCACAGAAATCAATAAAATACGTCGTTTTTTTCAAAACACGATTTTTGAAAAGCACATAGATGAAAAATCCTCTAGTAGGATTTAAATTAATTCTAACACTGGAAATTTTTTGATGAAAAAAAGGAACCGTGGCTTATTGCGTTTTGAGAGCTCTCTATCCAAAAATAGCAGTTTTTAAAAATTTAATTTTAGTAAATTTTAAATTTCCCGCCAAGCAACGTGAACAATTAAAAATCTGACCAAAAATTTGGATTCTGCGGTAAATTTTGCAAAGAGATATATCTTTTTGTATTTTAAGAAGATTTGATGTAAAAAAAGCGGAATTTTAAAAATATCTTATTTTTTTGTATTTTTTAAATTATACTAAATTAACTAGAAAATTTCGCTATTTTAACAAAAGCTCTAATAAACATAAAAATATATATTCTTCTATAAAATTTCCCATAGAATCATAGAGATATTGCCTATTTCTATGCATAGAATCTAATTTTTTTGTCAGATTTTTAATTGGTCTCGTGGTTTGGTGGAAAACTTGAAATTTACTAAAATTAAACTTTTGACCAAAAACTGCAATTTTTGGATCGAGAGCTCTCAAAACTAGAGTTTCGCGATATTTCGATATCGATACGATATTAACGTTTTCATTTCGATACGATATCGATATCAAAGGTCCGATATATCGACAAATATCGATATCGATAAGAATAATTAAAATGAAAAATAATATGCCATTTTTATAAAAATTTTTATTTTGTTTAACTATTTTTATCAAAAATTAAATTTCACAAATTTCATCTTTCAATTTTGATTTGGACCAAGCGCGTATGCAAATAATAATTTGATCCAAACGTTTAATATAAATCGAGGTTATGGAAATTTTGAAAGGAAATAAAAAAAAAAAAGAATATCAGCAACTTCAAACCCAATAATATCATAATTTTAATTTTAAATTAAATTTTAAAAAATTTTTAATTGAATAATTACATGTTTTCGATATTTCGATATTTTCGATATCGATACGATATTAACGCTGTCGATATCGATACGATATTATAAAAAGCGATATTTTCGATATCGATATCGATATCTATGAAAATATCGTATCGTATCGATATCGCGGAACTCTACTCAAAACGCAATAAACTACGGTTCCTTTTTTTCACCAAAAAATTTGAAGTGTCAGAAGTAACTTAAGCCCTACTAGGAAATTTTTGAACCATTTAAAAAATACGGCATATTTTATTGATTTATCTCGCATGCGCAACTCAAAAAAAATTTTTTGACACCAGAATCAGATTCTACGGGAAATTTCCTATTCTTACCTAAAAGAAAATACATTTTTACGTTAATATAAAATTTTTACAGAAAAAATAAGAAAAATTATTTCTTTTATTTTTTAAATGGACAAAAAACGAAAACGGCTGCCAAAAATTGAAGACTGAACCCATTGGGGCTTGTTTTTAGTATTATTTTTGGGAAAAAAATACTTTTAAACTGATTTGAAGAGCTGACCAGTAAGATTAGTTTGGTTTGGTTTAAATTGAGTCATATACAATTTTTAAAAATATAAATCAGAATTCATAAATATTTTTTATTTAACACATAGCAGTTAATCCATGTATTATTCTTCACATTTAAATTAGTAAATTCTTAAACAGGTCTTAGAAAAATTTATTCTGTCAAATGCGACGTATTGTAGACTATAGTCGCATTTGGTATATTTTCTAACACGAGTTTGAGAATGTTTTTTCTCCACAAAAAGCAATAATTAGGACTCTCAATACTGGAATGTAATCAGAGCTGGGCACAAGTGGACCGCGCGTTAAGCGCGCCCATATAGGATACATTGTAAATACTGATACTCCGGTCCGAAAGTAGAGTATTTGCCCAACTCTGAATGTAATCATTATTGTCCGTGAGAAAATTATGTATTATTCAACTAGATCTTTAAAATGATTATTATAATTAAAAATATAATTTAAAATTATTAACAAAACATGGATTGATTTACTAGATGTTAGATAAAATAACATAAAAATCATGGTATAGATTGCTTATAGTTATATACCTCAGTGTGTGTTAGTCAGACTTGGCTAGTGCCTAATTTTACACATCCGTTAATTTCGACTTTGATATACGCTTATGCGTCCTTATTATGCTTTAAATTATTTTATTTTTAAATCATAAAAATAAATGTATAATTTAAAAATATTTCTGAGCATTTTGAATAGTAAATTGTATAAACTACAATAATACACATCGAAAACATTTATAAAACATTATTGTCTATAGGTTTTAGATTTAAGACCTTGTTTAAAGCAATATTTTGTACCTTAAAACTTTGCCACGTAATAATAACAATAATTTATTGTCTTGTCTAAACTAATTGACTCTTTTATCTCAATTTTTTAATAAAATATATATTAATATTCAAATTTTAAAATTTTTTAAATTCATATGCTTATAAAAATATTTTTCATTGTAAGAATTTTATTTTTCTTACTATATAATAAATTATATATATATTGAGTAACAATATATTGTCGTGTAAAAGTTTTTAATATAAAAATTATCGAATGATATTTTCTTAAATATCAATTTTTATTTATTTCTTCAAGAATCCATGGTACATACTTTGGTACGTACGCATAAACTCCTGGTAACCTTGGATGAGCACATTTTATACCCCAACTTACTATACCACCTACATACCATCGTTTTTCGTCGTCTTCATATTGACATAGTAATGGCCCTCCTGAATCACCCTGTAAAAGAAATTAACGCAAAATTATTAATTTCAAAATTTAAAATCGACTGAAAATAAATACTACTTATATGTGCTACACTGTAAAAAGTAACTTTCTTATATTAACAAAATAATTAGAACATTTTCGAAAAATTAGTAACTTTACAAAAAAATTTGTAAGTATTCGAAAAAAATCGAAAATTACTAAATTTAGTATATTAACAAAAAATTCGAGTATTCTCGATTTTTTTTTGTGAATTCGCAAGAAAAATTGATAATTTACAATTTTTTTTCGAAAATTTACAAAAAATAGTTGTAAATTTCCGAAAAATAGTTGTGAATTTACAACTTTTTTCGTAAAATCACAAAAAAAATCGAGGATTCTAGAATTTTTCGATAATAGGTACACTAAATTTAGTAAATTTACGATTTTTATCGAATATTTACAAAATTTTTTGAAAATTTACTAATTTTTCGAAAAAATTCTATTTTTTTGTAAATCTAAGAAAGTTACTTTTTACAGTGCAGGTAAGTTTTTTGATACACTGAAAAAAATTCTGGATGCCAGTGCCAGCTGGATTTTTTTTTCTTTTTTTAAACGATTGTAAACGTCTTAAAACATAAAGAAAATTTTAAAAAAATGAGTTTTACTCATTTAAAATGCAAGCACCGCCGTATGATGGGATTTAAAAAAAATTTTTTAATAAAAAATAGTATATTAAGTATCAATTATATTAAGTAAAAGTTTCGGTACTGGCGTTATCACTGGCGCGAGTGCTTGGCGAAGCCTGGAACGAGTGATACGCGTTCACGCTAGTTTGGAAAGTTTTTCGCCCTTGGTGCTTACACTATTGGTTCCTCATAGAGACACCATTGTTTTAGGCAAAATTTTGATTTTTGATTTTTTTACATATAAGCACGTTTTGAGACATCAGGAAGCTAAAAAACTGGTTTTTAAAAAAAGTCTGTATGTGTGTGTGTGTGTGTGTGTGTGTGTGTGTGTCGTATGTATGTATGGATGTACGTTGGATTGTAACCGGAGATATTTCACTTCCAGTATAACATTAAGACCTAATTTTTTTTTTTAATTTTTTTCAACAAAAAATCTTGAGGTAAATAAAATTTTCCGGTATTTGGGCTATGTTTTCAGGCCCTAAAAATTTGACGTCAGCAAATGGAAAAACTTACTCAGCACATATAAGTAGCTTTACAAAAATTGTAGGATAAAAATGCACACATTTTTTAAGATTTATGGCTTCTAGACTATTTCCTTTTATATAAAAAATTATTCTAAATATTAAAAATAAAATCACTTAATCCAAATTATGAAAACATTTGCACTAAAAAATAAATATTCAAGCAAATGATTGCCTGCTTCATAATAAAAAAGAAAAAAAAATAAAATAAAAATATCTACAAAGCCTCAATAAAAGTTGGTGGTTTGATTTTAATCTCATAAAAAAGTATTTAAAAAGTCCTATGTAAAATAAGGGTGTAGACGTCCATATTTTCTCGGCATCAAAGTTTCAAGTCAACGCAACGTATAGCTGAATTAAGAATAACGTCTGGAATACTAAAAAGAAAACGTGTTAAATTTAACTTTTAATGTGGTATAAAACATATTTTTTATATGATGAAAAAGCTCAAAATCAGAAACCTGACGTTTTGGTTTTATTTTAGAATATTTACTTGAATTTCTTATCCAATATTAACTATTACCCAGTACCACCTTTTTATTACTGTAGTAGAATTTTATTTTTGATACTATTAAATACATTTTGACAATTTATTTCGATTTTGACAAGCCCTTTTTAACTGAGAATTTTTTTATAGTTTGATTTTTTATTATCAAAGAAACGTAATTATAGGAAGAAAAAGAAACAATAATCAGATAAAATTTTAAATTATTTTTAAGATTATTCCCTGGTGAATTAATAATACACACTCACACAATAACAAAAGCAAAAATAAACAAAATTCTTGGGAATAAATTTTATCAAAGTTAGTGCATCATATCACGACTTTCGCTTCAAAAAGGCGAAATAAGAACTTAAAAAGAAAAAAATCATGCATGCAGGAAAATTAAAATGCACGATGTCATGATAGATTAGATTCTTGAGTTTCAGAATTTAAATTCATATAGTTTGAGAAAATCTTTCTATTTATATAAAATTCTGGTTGCATCAACGTTGCAATATAATGCTATCCTTACATGCCAACAAGAGCATTTACATGTTGGTATTCTTAAAGAATAAATAATCAAATAAAGAATATTGTACTGTTATACTTCAAAATTTAAATTATTTGAAGAGTAAATAAAATGTAAAAATTGCATAACAACAAGATAGGAGAATTACTTTACTCTGAATTATAGATTCTTTAAAATGTGGTTTGATAAGAATTTATATATTAAAAACGGATTTTTTTAGCTTACGAGCTCGAAAAGCATATTATTTAACAAATTTTCTGGACTCTTAACAACTAATTTTTAATACAAAATGAGCATTATTTTCAAACCTGACAAGCATCCTTGCCTCCTTCAGCATATCCAGCACAAATCATACCATTAGTAACATTGATATCTTTGAGTAAGAGCCAAGAATTGCAAATATTTCTATCTAATATAGGCACTTTTACTTCATTTATTGTCGGTTCATATTCAGATTCTAGAATTAATAATGTTTTATTATGAAATTAATTGTAAATTAAATCGAGAAAAAAAATACAAACTATCTGTATCTTCTTTTTTGCCCCAGCCAATAACTGTACATTCCTTAGGTGGTAATAGTTCAAGTTCAGGTGATGGTAAACATACTGGCCTAACGTGGTCATGATATTCCACCCTTCTCTCCAACTGTAAATTCAATTTGCAATAAATGTTTAATGATAAATGTTTTCATTTATTGTTTATATATTATAAATTGAATTTACCTGAAATAAAGCTACGTCATTATCGTGTGCTATAATTTCATTGTAATTTGGATGAGGTATTATTTTTTTAACTTTAACTTTTTGACCGTAGAAACTATGAGAATGTCTCCTGGTTATACCTAACTGTATTGTATATTGTTTGACATCACTGATGCTGTTAAAAAAGTTTAAAATGTTAATTTAAAATTTTAAAAAATTTCTTTTTTTGCATAAAGTTTCTGAATCAAAAAAATAAACTTACTTCCCAACACAATGTGAAGCTGTTAATACCCACTGATCGGAAATAAGTACTCCAGCACAATAAAAAATTTGTTCTACGCCACCAAGTATTGCTGCTAAAAATGGCCAATCTCCTGGTGCTGATTCTTTACCACCTACTATCCTTTTTACTCTCCTATGACTTGGATAGTTTTGATTCCGCCGACCACACTCTGTTTTAATATATTTTTATGAAATATTTTATAAATATTATAACACATTTTATTTGTTTTTAAATAGAAATTTTTCGAATTTAATTTTTTTTTGCGATATACTGAATGTCAAACTAAAATATGTAATAATTAAGATATCCACTGACCGTATCCAGAACAAGTTAGTTCAACAGTAGAGTAATTATCACCATCACATTGTTGAAATTCTCTGAGTAAATTAATCTGCATGGTTTCATTTAATTGTGAAGTATGTTTCCTGATATAATTTTTTTTTATTTTTGTTTGAATAATCTTTACAGGAGTATGTAAAGTGTGCGAACTTATATTTCTATTAGTGTAGAATAAAATGAAAAATTAATTGAATATTGTTTTTTTTTTAATTTTATTTAAATTTACTTACGTATATCCTAAGAGTTGGCAAATGATTTCAGGTGATGATGAAATATCACGTTTGATGCATGCTGGAGTATAGTTTCCTTTACTAGCATGATAAAATTCTAAAAACCCTTGTCCGATATCCCCATTTTTTTTGCTTAGTCGGACTAAAAAAAAATGCTAAATTATTTACCTATTTTTATCTTACGATTTATTGTATAGAGGCGATTAATTTAAAAGCAATGTATTTAAATAAAACTTACGACAGCCACGTTCATCTTGGCCCCAAGGACAGTCGGAAATCCCGTCACAAATATGAAATGAAGACATGCATCTTCGGTTTCCACAATGTATAGCGTCATCTTCATCAAAGCTTATACTATTATTTCCTAAATTATCTGATAGATCACTAACATCACACTGGCCACAGTCTTTTTCATCCGATTGATCAGCACAATCTAAATGTCCGTCGCATCGCCAATCTAATGGAATGCACCTTCTTTTATCACATTGAAATCCGTTAACACATACTGTAAATTAAATGAAATATCCAATTAAAAAAAATATTTGGATAAAATTTGGAATAAAGATATAAACTAAACATTTTGCGCTGTTGTTAAATGAGTGTTTTAGAAAAAGGAATAAATACAGACTTAAAAAAACTTTTTAAAGACAAGCATACTACTCAGTCTAGAAGCTTAGAAAATAATGTATTAAACAGAGAGAATCAAGATAACTTCTTGGATAACTTAAGAAAAATCAAAATAAAAATCATAATTATATAAAATTCTAAAAAATTTTTTCTCATAAATAAAATTCCCTTACAATATTATAATTAATGATATTATTAAACCTATAATGCTCATGGAAAAAATTAGGCATTACTTCCAAAATAAAAAAAAAATTGTTGTTTTTCTTTATTTTTTGATGCAAAAAATTTTGGGAAAAAAATGTTTATAAAATTAGAATTAAAATGATCAGATCCAAAAAATCCAGTAATAACAAATTTATTGAAAATAAGACTCCCCTAGAAGAAAAAAAAATTGGAGATTTACTTATTTTTTAGTGTAAAAATTTTGGAGACAAAAATTTTCAAAAAATTAGGTATCATATCAAAAAAATCGAGTAAAAGCGGTATTTCTAAGACCCAAGTACCTCCATATAAAATAATTATGTACTAAGCCCGAAAAAAAGAAAAACAATGGTATTTCTAGAAATTAGTACTTTCACATAGAAAAAAATGTTTATATTTACTAATTATTTGTATTGTTTACTTTTTAAAACATCTGCTTTTAGCTACCTGGGGTCTCGAAACGTGCTTATATGCAAAAATATAAAATATTCCGTCTATCACAATGGTTCCTCTATATGACCATAGAATATATAAACAGTATATATCTTCTTTGATATGACCAAGAACCAATTAAATAAAAATTAAAGAAAGCTATTTTCATTCCTTATAACAGTTATATTATATTTTCGGAACGAAATTATAAAGCGTAAAAAAGTGATAAAGTTTAAATAAACCATTAAATTCAAGAAACTTTTCCTTTAATTTTAGATCAAAATTTTATGAAAACAAAGAAATCACGAGACTGCAAAAAGCAGAATAGATTTATCGAGATGTTGAAATCTTTTGTTTAAAAAGCTCTGCTATATAGAAACTTTATTTGAAAAAACATATAAAACTTTATATTCGTTGAAAAATTGTATTGTCCAAGTGAATTATTTGTTTGTTAATAATGTTTGATTCTTTTGTTTTCTAATTTTTAAAATTTAATAATAAATTAAAAACTTAATTTTAAACTTAAACATTTCACAACCTTCTTTTCCCCATTTTATACAAAATTTTAAAAATGGTCCAGAACCCACGTGAATTTTGGTTCCTTATATGGGAGAACCTTTGTGATAAGTGAAATTTTGATTTTTGATTTTTTTGCATATAAACACATTTTTAGACCCCAGTGAGCGTGGGCGTGGGTATGTGTGTGTGAGTGGGCGTGTGTGTATCGAGATAGTAGCTAATTTTTTTTCACAGAAGTTCTGGTTTTAAGAAATTCATTATCATTCATTACTTAAATTCACTGATTTTACTGAAAAATTGTGAAAATTTCGTCCTAAAATTTTATCAGGTAAAAACTAAAAGATTGCCCTCTAGATTGCCATTATTTTATTTTTTGAACGTAAAACTTTTTTTGCAGGAATTTAAGTTTTAATTAAATGTCACTTTATTTCCAATTATTAATCCGTCCAAAAATAATATTATTTTTTATAACACAGTAATGTTTTTTTTTTCTTTTTGGATGTAATACCTAAATTTTTCCATGGGGAATTTAAAATGACAATATCATCATTTTTATTTTTTTTTATGTCGTTATACTTTATTAGATTTATTTTTTATTGCTTGAGTAACCGTAGTGCCAACAATTTGGCAGCTTTTTTATTCTAAAATCTGATGAAAATTTATTTTTAATTTACCCAACTAATTATCCATATGGTTTGGAACTCATTTCATCAAAAATTTCATGATTATATTTTTAATAAAAATTTTAATTTTCAAAATATAAAAGTTTTAAAAGTCATATATCTCAACTATGTACTAAACTATATTACTTTTTTATGTACTATAATATATTACGAGCTTAAATTAAAAAGAACAATAATAATAATAAAATTACAGCTCTTAATAAAAATTAAAAATTTTATCTTTAGAGTTTAAAATTAAAACAAAAGATCTTAATAAATATTTAGGTATATTGATTTATTTATTCGTAATAGAATATTTTATAAAAACATTTAAAATTCAAAGCAATATAAATACAAAACAGAGGAAAGGACGAACCATAAAAAAGTTTGACATTGTAATTTCTTATATATATAAAATAATCGATAAGCAAAGGCACGATGTTTAATGGTCTAGAAAGTCTAGATTTAATTAAAAGCAGGTTACTCCTGTCATCTGTTTCAATAATGAGTTTATATATATATATATAGCTAAGCTATAATACAGAGTACATAAAGTCAGAAATGCAACAACATATATATAAAGTGAACGTGCAAGTGCTTAAGATAATTTAAAGCCCTGAACAGAGCTTGCAATTAACTCTATATTTTATAGACTAAAACCATTTAATATTTTTTGATAAAATTTTTTATTCTTTTTTATTTTTTCTAACCTGGTATTGCTGCTTTTCTTTCAGCTTCGATTACTTCGTGATAACCAACACAGACATCAGGGTCCTTGTTATCTGGAAACTGGTTGCAATTTAACAAGTAAGGAGGTATATTTAAACCAAATAAATCAAAGAAAAATCCACAACGTCTCATGGTTTCTGTAATTAAATGAAAATAGAAAAATTTATTTAATTACAACTTTTTTGGTTAAGCGATAAAATAAAATAGTTCAGAAGTTAAACTTTATTGAAAAAATATAAATCATTATGTATAAAAAAGTTTGATAAATCATTAAAAACTAAGTCAATCTTGCTAAAGTAACATCTGTTGCAAAAAAAACTAGAAATTCATAAAAATAATAATAAAGATTTCTAAATATATTTCACTATTCATATTATGTTAAAAAATAAGTTGAATAAAATGTCAAGCAATAAATCTGCAAATTGTTATTATTTTGTTTTAGGGTTACAAACTATTAGTTTGAAGGATTATTAGGGTTATTTATTATTAGGGTTATCATTACTACCTGAACAAAGTTTTCTGCATGGAAAAAGACCCACGCCTTCTTTTCTTGCACATTTTGGTACAAAAACACTACAAACAAAAAGAGCTGCAAGTTCGTAACATCTTACATCTATTAAAGAATCGTAGTATTCAAGATCGTTTTTTGCATCTCGTTGTCCTAAATTACCCACAAAATTTGGAAATAAAGTATAATTATAAGGTACCTAAAATAAAAACAAAAAATCAAATTTTAATAAAAATTTTGCATTATTCGTGTAAATTTTTTCATTTAGAATACGAATTTTGTAAAATATAATTAATACTCCAGTATAAAAAATACAAATTTTGAGAGAGTTGATATTTCCCAATAAATTAAAATTTTCTTAACAATAAGATTTTTGAAAACTGATCAAGGATTTTCGGCTTCCAAGGCAAATGCATAATCTAAAATTTGCAAAAATACCCCTTAATTTTTAAGAAAAATAATGAGTTAAAATTGAATGCAGTAACATTCAAAACATCCTAATAATGGATGCTTTTGGAATAATCACAAAAAATAACGAAATTTTAGTTACTGTAAGTTTTTCCGATCGCTGCTAACAAATTTTGCGATTACGGCAGTTAAAAGCGTTTCCCAATATAATGAACACCCTTAAATTTGTAAAAATACTTTTAAAAAGGAATATTATTTTTACATTTACAAAAAATAACGAATTTTGGGATACTAAGTTTTAGTAACCAAAAACTCGTTATTCTATAGTTGAAAAGTTCTTGAGCCGAAATTACTAAATCGTAATTATTCCGTCCATATTTAAACACCCCCCTAATTTTGGGAACTTTTCAAGTTCCCCTCCTTATGAACATGTCCTATGTTAAAATTTATTGTATAGCAGGTAATATCAACCCTTTCGTCAGGATTTTGACTAGAGGATACGTAAAATTTATTTAAAAAACATATTCATATCATATTGTTGAGCGATCATGGTTTAAAATATTAAATAGTGGTGTATTTTGTTACATGAATATATTGTTTTTGTAACGATTTGTTCTAAAAATTGATTTTCATTTTAATTTTATCAAGATAAATAGATATTCAAATAAATATATTTCAATAAACTGTATTTAGTTAGGTCTCTCTGTACGTGTCTTATTTATTTGGACATAACAAAAATTGATGCACTGTATACACAGTGGGTGCTGCATATCAATATATCGTACGTGCTTATTTTATGAGCTAACAATTCGCATATTCAATAGTACAAATTTTATTTAAATAAAAATTAATCTTCAAGCACGATCTTTACTCTTTTAAATTATTAAGAAAAAACAAGTTGGTTGAGACAAATTATCACATTTCAGATAGTTTATATTTTTTTCTTTCAGAAAAGATAAAATTCAGTACAATATATTCATATATCCTGGCAGTTATTTTAAAATTTTGCTTTAATTTTTTATTACCGTATGAAAGAAGGAAACATTTACCAAAAAAACAAGATTTCCAGAATTATGACTCAATTAATCATTTCTATAAGTTTTATCCCAAAATACATGGGTTAATATGAAGCGAACTTTCGGTAACGCAGGAAAAAATTTTATTCGTGTCGTTGGTAGCAAAATATTCAAGTTACTAAATGAACTATCATTTTGAGAATCTGATTTTTTTGGATAATTATATCTCATTTCGAGTCGAAAATCCAGGGAAATTTTTAAAATAAATGCCAGGCTAAAATATATATTTGATAAAGTATTTATGCACTTTGCACAACTTTTGAAAATCAATTTTCAGATAAATGTCTGAGATTCTTGAAATATTTTAATGAAATTATATTTTTATTTATACGTAGTTGTATTATACATGTCGTATTATGGATTCCATATTAAAGTTCCATTTTATAGACACTTGTTTTAAGAGATCAAACTAAAAAAGGTAGTATTAAAGTAATCCTTACAAAATGAGCAATAAAATATGACCCTTTTTCAAATAGAAATATTTTATTAACTTAAGTTTATTATGCTTCAAAACTAATTCAAAACTATATTTTGCTTTCACATTAATTATCAATTAATTATTTTAATAAAATATTTATCAAGTATCATTCATTTTGTGGTGTGCTGCAATTAGTTTTTAGTATTTTCAATAATTTGCTTTAAAACTACATAAATTATTGCTTTATTCTAAACATGTAGGCATTAAATAGGTACAAAGCTTTTAAAAAGTAATTAAAAAATTTTATTTAATATGACCATTTTTAAAAAGCAATTTTGAAATAAATTTTAATGAATAACAAATATCATAAAAAAAATTATATAAAGTAAGAAATAAATCAAATTATAAAATTTTTGCAAATGAAATGTAATATAGTTACATAAATAATATATAACCTCTCAACGTATGGATCTGACGGATTTTGTGACTCGCATAATAAACTTTTTTAAGATTTTAAAATTTATATTTTATTATTTATAGATTATTTTAAACTTATTTTATTTTAATATATATATCATAAAATAAATTACCTTATTTTTGCAAAAGTCAACTATAATAGGCAAGCATACTCCTGGTGCTGGATTATTTGAATTTTTAAAAGAATTGTAAACAATAGATGTGTTGGTTTTTGTTGGTTCTAAATATGCTAAAAATAAAAAGACAATATTTCATCAAAATCTTTTTTGGTTTAAATAAGAAATAATAATGGAATAATTTTTATTATTCTGATAAAGTACCAGATTAGTAAAGTCAATTCTATTAATATCATTAAATAAATTTTTAACTGAAACGAATAAAAAGGTTGAAAAATTGTTAGAAATTTTTAATTAAGCTTAAAATTACTCGAAAATATGACACCCGTGTATATCCAGAACCAATAATGCATAAAAAAGATTTAAAAGACTTTCATGGCACGATTTGGTACACCAGATTTTGGCAGTAACATATTTTCTAATAATTTTTATAATAATAATAATAATAATTCTTTATTTTTGAAATCACAAAAAATAGTACACTCTTTCAATATGTTACAAAGTATATATATACATTAGAGTGGACCTAAAATTGGAGTTTTAGGAAAAACTTTGCTCCCCGAGTTTTTTCGTGAACTTATGGTCATAAAAAGTCCCCAGCTACATGGATTTTGCTTTTGCTTTTCAAAAACACGTATCTGTAAGCAGCTCAATTTTTCCATTTAAATAACATGGGAATTTTGTCTATTCAGCTTTATAATTTTTTACAAAGATTGCAAAATGTTTTGAAAAGCTGCTATTAATCAATGGAAAGTACGATTTAAATATAAAAAGAACGATACACAACCGCAAGTAACAAAAAAAAATATTTTTAAAGTGATTTTACTGGTAATAATCGTAAAAAAAATCTCCATTAAAATAAGGCTTCATGTAATTTAAATGGAGCATTTTTTTACGTTTATTACCGGTAAAATTGCTTTAATAATATTTTTTGGCTACTTGCGGTTGTGTATCGTTCTTTATATATTTAAATAGTATTTTCCATTGATTAGCAGCTTCTCAAAACATTTTGCAAGTTTTGCAAAAAATTAGAAAGCAGGAAAGTCTAAATTCCCATGTTATTTGAACGGAAAAATTGAGGTGCGTACAGGTACGTGTTTTTGAAAAGCAAAAGCGAAATTCTTGGAGCTATGATCTTTTTACGACCAAAAGTTCACGAAAAACCCCGGGGAGCAATGTTTTTTCTAAAACTCCAATTTTATGTCCACTCTAATATACATTTTAGTTTTAATTTTTACTGACATGATAGGTGAAATTCATTATATTAAAAAAACTTCCATAATACCCTTTGTTCATTTTAATGAACCTTTCGAGGCCTAAAAAGGCAGGGTCGTTATGATATATGTTAATGGGTTTTAAAAGGTTTTTTAAAGGAAAGTATTAGACTGAATTAAGAAATAAAAAGATGTTTTGTGAATTCCACTTGAAAATGATATTTATTTAATTTCAAAGAATCGAAATGAATAATGCAAATTTATGCAATCTCGTTTTGTATAAAAAGAATGTTGTGGTTATGTAACGCACGATGTTTGCCGTTCGAGAGTTCGACAGCGAGAGAGCAAGCGCCGTGAAACTCGAACCCGGTGGCCACGGGGCAGCCGGTGCTGTAAGTACATAAAACGTGGTCCTTTAGCGCATGTATTACACACACACACACTAATGAAAAGACATCTTTCCCTCTCTTTACAGTACAGCAATTCATAAAAGTTTGAGTATGAATACTGTAAAAAGAGAGTATGTTTAAAAATGTCAAAAAACCATGTTTTCGTACAAACAATATATGTTATGATATATATTATGATATCCTATGTTATAAAATAATTGTTTTTGCCCACCCAGGCATAATATTAACATGGAACATGTTTATAGGGAGGGGGTACTTCAGAACTTGAAAATTAAGGGGGGGGGGGGTCAAATTTGTCCTATTTAAGGGGGGGTCAAATTTGTCCTTTTTAAGGGGGGGGGTCAAATTTTTCCTATTTAAGGGGGGGGGGTCAAATAAGACTTAGAATAATTAGGTAAGTATATATAAATAAATAAAATACTTTTAAAAGACTTTGAAAAATCTGGGCTTAAGGACTTAGGATAATACAGGTTTATGGACTTAGAATAATATCGATTTAGGGACTTGGAATAATTCAGGTTCAGGGACTTGGAATAATACGAGTTTAGGGAATCAAAATAGTTTGGATTTAGAATCTTAACAGCTAGTAAGGTGGTAATTACAAATTACAACAATAGAAAATTGTATTGTAATGTTAAGTAACATTTGTATTATATCTAGTCCTCATTTGGAAGTAAACATGTTCCATGCATTTAGGTTGTGTTTATACAAACCGGTTATAAGTTTTTTGCTTATAACTACGGAATTTTCTGCATTTTATGTAAGCTAGATGGGCCAAGTATGAATCGTAATGGGGGAGACGTTTTGCACAAATCTTCACCCACTTGTGGTGCACGTACAGCATACGCTTTGGTGTTAAATATAATATTTTTTTGCTAAATAACGCTGTCATTTTGTAAATCAACCAAACACGTCTCAGTTGGTCTTACTTTGTTTCTCGTTTTTACAGTAAAGATCTAATTTCACCGTGGTAAACAATAAAGTGAATACTCGATTTGTCTCAAAATGACTGATTATTAAACTGCATTCAAAATTAAAGTTTCTTAAAAATTTTGTATAAGCTTCCAGTTTCCAAATTTTTTTACTATACGTCTTTTACTTAAACGACTTTTAAGATATGGTGCTTTGTAAATACAGTAATTGAATTTAATTTGGATACATAATTATCATATCTCAAAAAAAATAATAAAAAAGATTCAAGTAAAAAATTTTTTAAAACTAGAAGCCCTTACAAAATTTTTAAGAACTAGAAAGCCTATTGACAGCTATTTTCAAAATATGGAACTCGGTGTTTTTAGGCCTAAAAGGCCCATTGGAATAATCAAAGGATAATAAAACGCAACGTTTTCCCAATATACTAACTAATTTCCACCTATTTAGCATCAATAATGGTTTTCCAAACGTCTAGGACTCTTTGTTATTACAGCATTAAAGTGAGTTTTTGAATAAAAAAAGAAATTTAAAATTAAAAGGTCCAAGCTTATTATTTGATAAAAATCTTAAGTTTTTAAGATGTACAGCAACCATTTTATTTAAAGATTATAGGATTAGCGTAAAAAAAGGTTTCAGGCTTTATAGAGATAAATTAAAATTATAGAGGTTTTTTCATAAAAGGGTTTTAAGCTAAATACAAAATTTTGCTATTCGTTTTGTTATTCGTTTATATTTTTACAGATTAATATATGCAAAAAATTAATATTAAAAATCAGTTTTTTAAAAAAGTAGACATGATAGAACTTGAAAATGACTAAATTTATAAAATCAATACACAGCGATTTTTATCTTTACATTAAAGCACCCTCATAAAAAATATGATTAATTACACTAAGATAGAGAAAATGTCATAAAACTGTAATGAAGAAAAATGCGAAAGCTTTCAGTAAACTTGTACCATAATAACGAACCACCTTTTTATAAATTATTTTTTTTATTTATTTATTCATTGTTAGTATACAAAATTGTAATTTATAAGTTTATATATGTGTGATTCTTTCTTAAGCTACCCCCATCTGTCCAAAAATAAAAGGATTTAATTTTCCTTTTTACGGAAAAAAGTATAGTTTTTTATTCTGATATTGGCCTTTTTAACTCTGTAAATCTAAAGTTCGCATTTTAGGCGTTGAGAACGGCAGGTCGACATTTAAAAGTTAGAAAAATTGAAATAAAAATAGGTTAAAAGCAAATTTTTGTTTTCTTAAAATTTTTTATTTATATATGTAGTTTTTAAAAAATTTCAAATTTGAATGTTGAAATCTCTGAATCTACTGGTCTGAAATAAAAATGCTTTAGTTCAAAATAGTAGTATTTTGATACATAACAAGTGTGCCAAATGACAGGAGGTTTTACCAAGTAGTCCCAGATTTAGCAATTTAAGGGGTTATTTTGAAACCAAATTTACCGAAAAAATATTTATTATAGAAAATTTCTTATAATAATTAATGCTCTTTTCTTTTAATATATGGGCATATCCATTACTTTTCATACAACAGTGTTAACACCCATGACTCCGATCGGGCTCAAATTTTCAGGGGTGGTTCGAAGTTATAAAAAACTCAGCCAGCCAAAATTTCAGCCATTTTGCAGGACGGGATGCCGAGATACAAGCTCTAAAAGGTCCAAAAATAGCTGTTTTTAGCCAATTTTCAAAAATTTACTGGGCTTCAAGGATTAGTCTAAAAAAGATCCAGCTGGTCTCATTTTTTTCCTTGAACTTTCAACTTTTACCAAATAAAATTTCAAAAAGTTTCAAGGAGTTGATTTTTACTGGCATTGATTAACGTAAGATTCATTTTATGGAAAAAAGCTGATTTTTGAACTTAAATTGTGACTCAGCATCATTTGCATAAGACAAATATTCCGGTTGGTCTCGTTAAAAGCGTCTAGCAAAGACCTTTCAAATGAGACCTTAGATGTTAAAAAAGCTCATCAGGTATCGGAGATATAAGCAATTGAAAGTTTGCTGTTTCCGAAAATATCGTTTTTTTAACAACTTTAATTGTCTGCAAAAATATTCTCTGAGCACTTTAAGGGCTGAAAATTTCAGGAAAGCTTCTTTTAATATTAAAAAAAACTCTTTAAAAATTTGGGCGATGGTATTGGCTTCTGTTCGTAGATATAAGACTCTGAAAATGTGTAATAATTGGACCAATATTGGCCAATAAGTGGTTAAGGGGTCAACCACAAAATTTTTCTTCTTCAATATTCGAATAGACGGGGAAAAATGAGCTGATTTAAAAAAAAAAAATTTTTATTTTTGACGGACAAATAAGCAAGTGATCATCATTTTAAGATTTTTTAAAAAATTTTCCAAAAATACCAGTTTTTGGGTCATTATACAGTATTCTAACTTTAAATAACGATAACTCGGTTATTTTTCGGTCAAAAATAAAATTTTTTTTTTTTAAATCGTCGCATTTTTTCCTAGCTATTTGAATATTATCAACAAAGAAACTTTTTATATGCAAAAATTATTTTTTTTAGCCGAAACCGGCCCTAATACATTGACAAAATAAAGTAAGTTTTAAAGTAATTTGCCAAACAAAAATAATTTCTGCTTTTAAAAAGTTTTTTTATTGTAAATATTCAAATAGCCAGGAAAAAATGCGACGATTTAAAAAAAAAAAATTTTATTTTTGACCGAAAAATAACCGATTTATCGTTACTTAAAGTTAGAATACTGTATAATGACCCAAAAACTGGTATTTTTGGAAAATTTTTTAAAAAATCTTAAAATGATGATAACTTGCTTATTTTTCAGTCAAAAATAAAAATTTTGTGGTTGACCCCTTAACCACTTATTGGCCAATATTGGTCCAATTATTACACATTTTCAGAGTCTTATATCTACGAACAGAAGCCAATACCATCGCCCAAATTTTTAGAGAGTTTTTTTTAATATTAAAAGAAGCTTTCCTGAAATTTTCAGCCCTTAAAGTGCTCAGAGAAAATTTTTGCAGACGATTAAAGTTGTTAAAAAAACTATATTTTCGGAAACAGCAAACTTTCAATTGCTTATATCTCCGATACCTGATGAGCTTTATTAACATCTAAGGTCTCATTTGAAAGGTCTTTGCTAGACACTTTTAACGAGACCAACCGGAATATTTGTCTTATGCAAATGATGCTGAGTCACAATTTAAGTTCAAAAATCAGCTTTTTTCCATAAAATGAATCTTACGTTAATCAATGCCAGTAAAAATCAACTCCTTGAAACTTTTTGAAATTTTATTTGGTAAAAGTTGAAAGTTCAAGAAAAAAAATGAGACCAGCTGGATGTTTTTTAGACTAATCCTTGAAGCCCAGTAAATTTTTGAAAATTGGCTAAAAACAGCTATTTTTGGACCTTTTAGAGCTTGTATCTCGGCAACCCGTCCTGCAAAATGGCTGAAATTTTGGCTGGCTGAGTTTTTTATAACCCCTAAAACTACCCCTGAAAATTTGAGCCCGATCGGAGTCATGGGTGCGCACACTTTTGTATGAAAAGTAATGGATATGCCCATATATATATTTGTTCGAGATTGATTAAATTCATATTTATTTATTTATATTTACTACCGAACGTTAAATTCATTTACTATTCTAAAAAATCATTTTAAGGTCCCTACATTTTTTGATACAGGGGGTGGCTGTCTTGAAAAAGAATCGTCCATATGTACATCTGTTTTTATTATTATTATTTTTCTAAAAAGTTATATAAATATCCTTATTTTTATACTTATTTTATTCAATAAATGAACTTGTTATAAACCAAAAAATCTATAAAATGAAATTATGTTGACTATAAAATTATATAAAAAGTTCGTAAAATAGAAAATACTGTCATAAATTGATTCATAAAAAATATATATTATTATGTGAGATATTATGTACATGAAAAGAAAATTTTTATGCATAAAACTTTTCTAACTTTGTACTATATAACTAATGTAATTTGGAATAAAAATTCTTTTACGAGAGAAAAATAAAGTATAATAAATTTTTAAGCATCAGTTTTTTTTCTATTACTTTTCTTATATAATTATGGGTTGGAATAAAGTACTAAAATTTATACTATTAACCAAAGATATCACAAACATATTTTTTAATAGTATAAGTGCATCTCTGAAGGGAAATAAAAACTGACTAAAAAAAATTGGTTTCTCAGGGTGAAAATTAATATCATAAAAATTAAATAGGATCGCAAAGGTAAAATATTACCTTTGAGGCTGAATTTGTTCTCAAAACTCTAAACTTAAACTGAAATAAATTTTTAACTAATTGCAAGTAAACGGATTATAATATTCAATACTTAAACCTGTCTAGGATTATGCAAATTAACCTGAATATTTATTTGCTCGTCAGAGCGTAAGAATTGGCGCACAAGATTGTGGAAGAATATCGTAATTAGGCCTCGTCTACATAACCGCACCGCACGGCGCAACCCAATGCTATTAGTATAGGAGTCACGTGACGCCACAAACGCAAGCCTATATCAATAGCATTGGGTTGCGCCGTGCGGTGCGGTTATGTAGACTCGGCCTTGGGTGATTCTACAGACCCCCGTAAACGTAAACCGCAGCCGCAATGCAATGCGCACAACATGATTATGTGTATATGCGCATGCGTGTTGTTTTGTGCGCATTGCTTTGCGGCTGGGGTTTGGGATGACGAAGGTCTGAAGAATTAACCCTTATAGTCTAGTTCCACAAACTAGTTACTCGACAGTTAATGAATAAAAATCATTAAAACTAAACTTTCGTGCAAGAAATCTGAGAGGATTTTTTTTGTACTGAATTGAGTATGCGATTTCCCCTGTGCACCAATTTATACGCAAATTTGGAAACTGCGCATGATAATTTTTACTTATTGCACATCGTATATAGATATATTAGGTCGTAAATTTGCATAATAACTTGCAATCAAAGATTTATCAAGCTAATTAAGTAATAAATTTTTAAAGGACTTTACAACTTCTTTGCAAAAACTTTGCTGATAGCTATCATTGTATAATTAAAAGAAAAGAAAAAAAAACTAACATTATTTGTATGAAAAAGTTAATAAATTTTTCTGTATGTATCATGTGTCCTTATATTGGTAAAACTTTTTTTTCTGTAAGGAATTTCAATTAAAAAAAAACAATACAAAACATAAAAACTCTATAAAAGTAAATACAAAGAGATGCTTTTTTAATTTAATTAATGTAATTAAATACTGTTGATGAAATTTACTTACATCTGAAATAGCTTGCTAATCCACCTGCGATCAATATGAGAACAGCTGCATTTATTAAAAGTTGAAGAAATGGAAATCTTAATCTTCTCCTCGGTACATAGTGACTACTGGGTCTTCTAATGTCTCTGATGATCTAAAATTTTAATTATTTTCATAAAAAGTATCAGGTATTTCGAAATAGTACTCGTTGCGTCATTTTTGTAAATATGCTATTTTTATTGTTAAAGCAAACAATTTTTAGACAATTGTCCAAAGTTCTAATAAAACCCATGGTAAAAACTGTTAATAAATTAAGTCAAACGGTAGTTTATAGCTATGTTGACCCAAGTCTGAGGTCGTTGTCTTGAATTTCAAAATTTTTTATAGCACTGTGTGTATAAAAATATGGTTACTTTCCAATTTTCAAGGCTCTAGGTGGCCTGATTGCGATTTAGCAGCTGTTTTTCCAATTTTGATATAGATGCGTAGTAAAATTTACCACTCGATCCGAATATGGCCATATTTTTTTGGGAAAACCTCACGAGAACCCGAAAAATCGGAAAAACTAAAAGAAAATTTTTTTTAGAACCCTTTTTGAGAAATTTGAATTTGAAAGTTTGCTTTAGTTTTTCCAATTTTCCGGATTATAGTGAGGTTTTCCCGAAAAAATATGGCCAAATTCAGATTTGGCAGGAAATTTTACTACCTACCGGTTCAGAAAATAAAAAAGAAACGAGTGGCGTATAATGCAAAAAAAATCAACATTAGAAAAACAGCTACCAAATCGCAACCAGGCCACCTAGCCTTGGAAATCGGTCAGTAACCATATTTTTACATGCGAAACACAGTGCATTTGGTATTTTTTAAATTCAAGACATCGACCTCAGACTTGAGTAAAAATAGCTAAGAACAACCACCAAACTATTTTTTTCGAATTCGCAACTAAAAAATCTCCTCTCACAAATTTTTAGTTTTCTAGATTCCTATGATGACTAACAATAAGTAAAGTTTTCTGTGGAATTCGAATTTTTAAAGGCTTTTGCCGGATAAGTATAGTGATTTGGCCCCCGAAACAAAACGAAAAATAAGTAGTAGAATCCAAAAAGTTAGCAAAAAAATTTAAAAAGTTAAAGTTACAACTGATTGCCGATGGAATGAGACCTGTAGGTGACGACATGCCCCCGAAACCTATAAGAACCGTTTTTTTTGTTTGTTTATATTTTATTTAATTTCTCCGACCCAAAAGCAGATAATAACCTGCTCATAGGCTGGAAAACTTAATGTTTTAAAACTTTTCAAAAAAAATTTTTTTATGCCTTTAGGACCCCTTTAAGACCCCGAAATATAATTATAAATTTTGAGCATTAAAAAAACATACCATCCTTATAATTTTGTTTATAGTTCTGGTAGAGTAAAAAACCATATTTTTAAATTTGTTACAAAATCTCCCATGGGGGGGGACTTTCTAATACCCAAAAATTCATCTTTATCCGCCGTTTACTCGCATTTTTAGCCTTTTATATCTACCTTTTCTTTATTCAAAATTTAATTAATAAATAATGATATTAGAACATTTTTACGAGAGAAAGCACGCGTAATTTATATATTATTTTGTCAATAAAAACTAAAATACTGGTAAATTAACACAACAAAACTTTTTACCCTTTACGGGGGTTGGCGCGCGAGCGTACAGGGAGCGGAGTCCTTTAGGGAAATTCAGGACATATGAGTTTCATATTATGAAAAATAACGTTATATTTAAGCATCTGAAATATTGTTGACCAATTTGAATTGGTTCATTACGCTTTTGGGGTGTAACATATATAAAAAGTAAACATTTAAAATGTAACTTAATACAAAAGCTTTTTTAAATATAACAAACTATTTGTTTAAATAATAAAAGGATCATAATTCTATGAAATTCATAACAAAATAAATTAATTATAACACTGTAGAAATAAAATATTTTTCTGTGTGAAGAATATTAACAATGAAGTAATATTACGCGAATGCTTTTTTATACAATATTTCAAAAAACATTCATTGAATTCTAAAATTTTATTTTTAGCAATATATTTTATTATTTTACAGAATAAATATAATTTTATTTTATTTTAAATGGAATACTTCATATTATGCTGAGGAAAAAACTAATTATCAAAAAATAAAAATAAAACCAATTAGAATAAAAATTTTAATGAAATTGTACAAACGAGAATTTCAGTAAATATTAAATATTTTTATGCACTTAAATTAGCAATTTCGAAAAAGAAAGGAATCCAATTGAAATTTCATAAATATTAAATTCAACTTGAGCTTTTATCGAGCGTAACAACGAACCAAAGGATTTTATAAAACAATTAAAACGTTCAGGAATTTGTCGTAATAGTCTCTGTTTTGCAATGTAATATATATATTCTTGTTTAATACCTTGTTTTATATGTGACTGTAGTTTCTGCATTTGAAATAAACAGAAATACGCAAATACTCGTTTTTATACGAAGCACTTTAAAAATCAAAATCAATAATTTCATTATATTTATGTGAATGGTGCATAAAAATATTTAAAATAACGAGCTTTTAAAATTATACTAAACTGCAAAATTTCGTGTTCTCGAATTTACGAACACAATAACTAGTGCAGTAGTCAATTTATACTACTCAGGTAATAAACTTAAAAATAAAATTTTTGTATGTTAATTATTTTTAATTGAAAATTAAATAAAACTAACTAAATTACTAAGATTTAAGCTTAAATTCATATTAGGGGTTATTTCAGTCACCATGTCATATATTATATTTAATCTAAACATTTTGTGGGAAATTTTGCGCTATGTTTCTATATAATTCCCTATTTTTAGATTTTTCGATGACTATGATTAAGTTAATTAATGAAATTAGCATTTTGATTAGCTGTTTCACTCTTAAAAAAATCAATCGCTTAAAACAGAGCTTAAAACTCTAAATTCCTTCACTAACTATTAAACCCAGTCCGTGTAAAAGTATTCAAATTTTAAATAAAATTTATGATAATATTTTAGTTACTTACTCTATGACTAAACGACATATTACTTCCACTGTGAAATCTTACTATGCTGTGTAAGCCTGCTGGTGTGCTAATAGATTTTGTAATTGGACTTCCAGGAGTCTCTAAATCAGGCAACAAAACTCTTCCTGTGTTTATGAAAAATATTTAAAAAATAAATTAAAAACTGCAGCATTTTAATTTCATCATTAAAATTTATGCTCTAAACTTCATAAAACTTAAATTCCTTTTTATACATTAAACAATAGCACGTTAATATCACAAATTACTATAAAACCCTTTTGAGAATATTTTAATTAATACTCGCAGTAAACATGGTTTTTTCTTCAAACTTTTCATATAATTTTGTTATAAAAAAAAAACTAAAGTCCTTGTTAAAAAGAAAGAAACTAAAAATTTCGTTGAAAGTAAATTAAATTTGTCTTCGAAGCTGTACTATTTAAACGCAAACAGAGATAGGTAAATATTCACTTTTCGTCCAGAAAATAAAGATATTTTTTTATGTTTTAGAAAAATAATATTTTCCTTGAATTTATTGAGTACTTCTTCAAATCCTTTTCGTTGGAAAAAATATTATTTTTTTTTTTTATAATTATGGAATTTATACTAGAAAATTAAGCTTTGAGGAATAACTTTGATAAAAAAACATACGTTCTCAAAGTGGTAAATACGATTATTTCGTATTTGGATTATTTTTATTTACAAACTTTTGCAGAAAGTTCTAAATTTTATAAATATTTTATACTAAAACGTAATTCTGCGTAATTAACTTAGTTATTTATTTTGTTAATCCTCAAAAATAGAATAAACAAAGATTTTTCAATTAATTAATTTTTAGAACAAAAACTAATTTAAAAATAAACATATGCAAAACTTACCAGACATTTTCACATACTTATGAGGTAAAAGTGGTGCTTCCATCGTCTTACTCGTGTAGCTAGGTGAGCTTGTTTGACTATCCGAAGATATATTACTGTCCTGTCTTATACTTATTGCCTTATTAATATCTGGACTCGTACAAACAATAGCACTTAAGGGTGGAGGAAGGTTCGTTTGAGTAGATTTTTGTAATTTATCATTTTTTTCTCGTTTTTCATCGTTTTGTTTGCCTTCTTGAAAACGTCTATCTAATGCCGGTAAACGACTTTCAAGCCTTTGTGAAGCAGCCTGCATATCTTTGAACTTATTTCCGTTTGATTGAGTTAACTGTAAATCATCGTCTTCTTCATCGGTCGAACAAAATTGACGTCTTTGTCTTTCAATTGACGATGTTTTATCCCTTTAATGAATTTTATAAGTTTATTTCAAGGTAAAAGATCAAAGAATTTTTAAATATAAAAATATTAATTAACTTTTGTAATTTTAATTTTTTGATAATCAGCTTTTTAAGCATAAAAAAATTAGATCATTTTTAATTTTTTTTTTTTTTTTTTAATAGACCTTGGGAATGTAGAAAAACATGGTTTAAGTTTCCGGATACTTTATAGGAGGAAAAACAATTTTCTAATATCCGAAAGCTCAAAAATTTTCAATGCCGATAATCCGTTAATAAAAATCAGTTAAATAAGTATTTCTGTACATTTTTATACAATAATGAACTATTTAAAATAAAAATTTTTATCAGTTGAAAAAGCACGACTGAAAGTTTTTGGGGTTTTCCGTCTTATTTCGGTTTTTCAAGGTTTCTGGGAGCACATTGTGGCCTAGAGAGTATAGATGGAAATCAATAAGTTTTTTGACAACTCGTTGAATGCACACTACTTAATCTAATTTGGTTGCCGAGGACAACACCGACACTAGGCTTATTTATGAATAGATTTTGTTTAAAACCTCTTTAAAGATTATTTAGTTTTACCTTCTTTGAGTTTCAGTCTGTACTTTTTCAGTTTCAAGTGAAGATTGTGAAAATAATGAGCAAAATAAAGGTCTGTCTTCTTGTTGGGATGTACTACTTTTTTCATCTAATATAAGATCCTTAACTACAGCATTTCTTCTGTTCCAAAATCTTTCAGATTCTGTGTTCAAGGAAGTTGAAGATTTTGTGTCACAAAACATTGGTTTTTCATATTTACTGCGCTTAGGAATTGGAGGTTTCATATTTGGATTCTGTAATTATGTAAAATTTAAAAATAAATAATAATTAAATGAATTATTTAAAAAATAGCTGGAATCGAGTAAACGTAACTATTTATTTATAACATAAATAAATTTAATTAGAGAATTCACAAAAAAATTTGGCCAAAAATCAAAATTATAAAACTCAAAAATTTAAAATATTTATTATTATTCAATCTTGCAGTTAAAATTTTCAAATTATAAAGTTCGTATTATAAAAATTTTTTAAATTAATTTTAATAATAATTAAAAAAAAAAATTATTAGAATACCGTAATGACAGCTGATTTTCGTCTTGGCAATGGAGGTGGTGTAAGATTATCTTCCTCTTGAATAGAATCATCAAAAAAAGGACTTATTGGTGGTAATCCAACACTATATAATCTAGTTTGCCTGAAAATAAAAATTACCCTTTAAACTATTTATATTTTGACGCAATTATTATCGGTTTCTTATTTATCTGTTTGAATGTATTAGAATAACTTCAGTTAAACTGCAGTTTAGAGTGTTTAGATACTGACAGTCGTCAGCTTTGGTCGACTACAGGTTTTTTGGGTTTCTGATCACAAATTCCGAGGTCCTGTCTACTAAAAATTGGAGCTTCACACTTAAATTTGTAAAAACTACGTCCAAAAGGGGTATATTTGATGTATTTTACATTTTTGCAAATTTAAGGGTGAAGAACCAATTTTTAGTAGACAGGACCCTGAAATTCGTGATCAGCCGCCTATAGAAACCCACGTGGACCAAATCTTTTCACTGAATACCTGAAAATAGCAAAAACATACCTTTTAAGGGTAGCCTTTGCTAATTTAAAGATAAAATTCATTTTCCAAAAAAAGTCTCTGATATATTTGTTATCAGCGACCAAAAAACCCATATGGATCAAATTTAGAAACTCAAAGTAAGAATACATAAAAAAATGCCCCTTTTTAGTGATTCTTTTGCAAATTTAAGGGTGTTCTACCCGTTTCTTCCGGAACAGACCGTAAAAGTCGTCATCACTGACCCAAAAACTTATAGTAAACCAAAGCTCATGGTGGCTAGTGTGTTGAACACGGGAAAAAATATAGTAAATTTTACTTTCAATGCTATCTGTACTCGTTGACTACGTTCGCTCGTATTTACATAACAATACGAAGTAATATTCTGAGAAAATTTTTTTGAAATAATAAATTGACCCTGAGCTAAGTTGTATTTTGACAATTTGGGTTTTCGTTTTTGAAATTTTTTATTCAGGCAAACTTTTTTAAGTAGATCTCAAAAATTATGCTTACTCAGATTTTTAAAAAATTTTCGGTTCTTGAGAAAACCTGTTTCATGTAAATAATCAAAAATGTTTACATATTGCTTTACTGACATACATAGTATATATAATTATATATTTATAAAAATAATCGATAAAATTATTGAAGTTTTAATTATTCAACATTTCTTCTAAAACCATTAGCCATTTCAATTTAAACTGCTTTACATAATATAATTTACATATCTAGGTAGCAATTAGTTAAGTAAATATATTATCAACTACTTTGTAATTATTTTCAAAAGCTCTGTAAATATTAATTTAGTTATATCTATTGCGTTTGTACAACTTCAATTATTTAATTACAACCACTAATATTATTCTGTAAAATATTTATATTTGTTAAATAATGTAACAAGTTGATTAAATTATTAAAATTTTTAAACTAAAACTTGCAGTACACTTATTTTAATTTAACTTTAAAAACATAATTTTTTTTTCACTGATTTTTAAAAACACTAATTCAATATTTAATAAACTATTAGACATTCACGATGTCATATATTCAAATGAACAAGTGTTGCCAAAGAGAAGTATGAGTAAACATAGCTTTCGATGAAAATAAATGGTTTTTTTATTTTTATCTATTTTTAAAATTTATTAATAGAGATATAAATCATTTGATATTTTATTTACCTTGGTCGTCGTGTTGGACTAGTGTCATTCACAGATAAATTCATTCCTGACATTTTTTGAAAAAGCTGAAACATGTAAAATATATATGTGTACTATATTTATTTATTTATTTATTTATTTCAGATATATATGTTACAAAATTGTAAATAAAAAAAGTTATTTTTTTTCCAATAAAAAATATAAATTAAAATAGATATTTTAATAAAAATGTATTAACTTTTTTCAAGGTATCATAAAATAGTGCTATTATTAAAAGTATTTTAATAATCTAAAATTTTATTTTATTATTTGTTAAAAAGCAGAAAATTTTTTAAATATAAAATGAATTTTAAATAAAGTTTTATTTATGGTAACAAGTTTTTTACTGTGCATTAATTCGGTATGTACTCAAAGAATATTTTTGAATATGTGCCAATTTTATTGATTGAGATAATCATGACCTTTCTTTCAAATTATTACCGCAATAATATGTTTATTTTTCTTTAATTTTAATATTTCTATGTTTCTATATATTATATTTAATGCTTTTAAGATTTAGAGAGTGCTAATAATATTAGGCTATGTTTTATAATTATCCAGTATTTTCTTGCATTGAGTGGTGCTGGTGCCATAACGACAAAGTGCTGTAATCGTTTACAAGAGAATATCGGATAATTATAGAATAAACCCAAATTACCTAACTACAAGGCAAGCGGCCCGTAAGAATTTGGGAGACTTTCATGATACCAATTAGATGGCTACAAATGCAATCTTAACCACCGAGATAATAAATTTATATACCTTTGGCCAAGTATCCATTGTACGACCAAAAATCAGCTGGATTTGGAAAGTCACCTAGATGGGTAACTCACTTGAAACCAAGCTAAATTTTTACACTTTGTTCTACGAAGCTTTAGTATAATACACCCAAAGTTTAGTCTATGTCCCATTGTCCTGAGGGGGGTACAACACCCCTCAAATTTAAGTCAAAAAATCTCATCCTAATTACTGATTAATATCATCTTATGCGCCATTAAACTAATAGTAATAAAAGGATTAAAAATATGTGTTACTTGATAGCTGAGTGATATTTTTACCACAACTGTGTTTTATGAAAGCACCTTGTGTATTAAAAATAAAAAACAACGTAAAAAATTTGTATTTACTAAAAAAAATAAAATTAGAATTTCGAAAACTTATAATGAAGTATTTACTACCAATGGAAAAATTAAACGGAGTTACAGACAATATAAACTGATAGTTTGCTATGCAAAATTACTTACTACATGAGGATTCATGGCGATACGCAGAAGAAAATATTAATGATGAACAAACTACAGATGTAAGAAATAAGGATAAATGCCAAGCTAAAATTATATTATCAATATAGATGAGGCAAATTACATTCACATAAGAGATGCCAAAAGTCCCAAAGAAGTATGGGAAAAATTGGAGTCAATATTTTAAGATTCAGGCACAACCAGAAGAATAAGTTTATTAAGGCAACTAGTAACAACTCAACTTGAAAACTTTAGCAGTACAGAAGAATATGTAAATAAGATATTTTCTAGAGCACAAAAATTAGATAATTTAAAACTCAAAATTAATTCTGAATGGATTGGAGTATTATTACTGGCTGGATTCCCGAAAAAATATCAGCCTATGATCATGGGTATTGAAATCTCAGAAACACAAATAACAGGTGAAATAATTAAAGCAAAGTTATTACAAGATGTAAATCATGATACTACTAAAGGTAACGATAACTAATCAGCTTTCTATACTAAAAAATATAATAAAAAATATATAAGTATATAACAATAATAATAACTATAATAACTATAAAAAACCTCGTTGTTATACATGCAAAAAAGTTGGACATTTGTCAAGAAACTGCAGACTAAAAAAAAAGGAAAGAAAAGGGGAATAAGGCAACGTAACACAACAAAATAGTAAAAATTATAACTCTGATGAATGTTGAATAAGAATCTATTTCATGGGTGATTACGTTCTGCACAGAAAACCTAGATAATGAAGCTTGGTATCTAGATTCAGGAGGATCAAGTCACATATCTCCGAACAAGGAAATACACGTTTGTTATGCTGTTTAGAAAATGTTTGTAAGATTTGGCCTATTTTCATTTGATTCACCTGGGTGACTGAAATTCTGAGGGAGCTATATCCCCCCTCAGGAAAATGGAATAGGCTAAAGTTTGGGTATATTATCAGAAATCTTCGTAGAACAAAGTGTAAGAGTTTAGCCTGTTTGCAAGAGAGTCACCCAGGTAACTTTCCAATACCAACAGTTTTTCCGTTCCTACAATGGATTCTTGACGAAATGTCTAACTCTGGAAGTGGACTAAGAAAAAAATTGTAGCGAAGAAATGAAAATTCATAGTACATTCTTAAACGGATCTTAAAAAGTTTATTTTGACAAATTCGGCGGATTATAATCTATAGCGTTTACAATATTTTCTGCCTGGGTAAGCGTGCAATGATTGCAGGAATTTCTATGCGTGAATTTTATACCCGAGTGAGTAGTGCAACAATACTTGTTAATTTCATAAGAAGCTTCCTGAATTATTTGTTCTTTTATTTTACGTAATAGTTGGCCCTGAAAAGGGCCGTTGGATTTTTTTAGCATTTGATGCGTGGACCCAGCCATGCGTTTTCAAATGCAATAAATCACAAGCACACAACAAATCCAATCACACAAAGTATAAAAATATACATACATACACAATCAAACAAAAGATTAAAAACAAGACTCATATTTTTTCTAATACGAGCACCTTGTGCTCAGGTGATTTCTCCTAGCCAGGAATTTCAATGTCCACCTCTTCAAGCCTACGAACTCGGAAAATTGCACCAAGCGATTCAACAATCGCAGCTTATGAACTGCTTCAATGAGGATTCAATGTCCAAAAACCATGGACTCCTTCAAGTGTACCAAGCACACCAGCAACAAGCAAAAAATCTTTCATCCACAGCTTAGCGAAAGTGTCAAAGGCAGCCATGTGCGTAAAGGCTGAAGTCAGGACAGTAAATGCTGCTTTGGATAGAGTCGCGGTTATATTTATAGGCCTTCACTGACTTCGATCTGCTTCACATTTGGCGTGCGCCAAATCGTTACAAAATTCGCCATGCATGCGATGAGCAAAGGCAGCAAGGCTTTCGCAAATAATAGCATTCACACTATGAGCAAAGGCACTAAAGCCATCGCAAAGTAATAGCATTAACGCTATGAGCAGAGGAATTCAAGCCGTGACAAAGTAATAGCATTAACGATATCAGCAAAGGCTTAGTGCCTTTGCTAAAGTCATGACCAAGTGGTAAGGGAGCAAAGGCAAAAACTAACGCAAAGCAAGGTAAAGCCAAGTGAAAGGCTACGCGCGTCGAGGCTCGCCAGTGCCATGGAGCCACCGCAAATTTTTAAATCCTAAAAATAACAATACTAGTCGGATGGATGAAGAAAATATTAAATTTAACTTTCAAAATAAATTTTGGCACTGAATTTCACTATTCACCTAAATAAGAAAAAATGTCGTTAGTATTACAAGTGAAAAACTTTTGTAGGTGATTAAATATTTTCGCTAAAGTCTAATTTTTTGCACCCTTGATTCTAAAAATACTATATTGTGTCAAATGCGGGTACAGTACTATAGTCTATACCCAGTGCCCGTAAATCTTTTAATTCGGTAGAATAAACTTTTTTACTACGCATAAGTAATATGTATTATCAATTCAGTGTAAAACCCACACTCTATTATTTTGAGTACGAAAAATAGAAATCAATAAGTGCAGTTTTAATATCTTAAAAAAAAAATAGCTTTAACTTGTATAAAATCAATTCTTTTATTGTATCAAGAAAACTTATTTTAATCATATATATATTCTAAAAGTAATTTGCATTTGAAATTAAAACTGCACCTGTTTTCCTACTTCAAAAAAGATATTACTTTGTTATTACCACGAAATCGAATTTTTGTTCTCTTGTTTTGTATAACAAATTTACTACTGCAATTAATTTGAGTAATTTATTATTATAGTTATTGATTTTATTTTTTAAAAAAAGATTAATTTAATTCCAAATCTTATAAAAAATGTTATACTAGAAATGTTAGATACTAGTAATTAAATTTTTCTTTCATTACTAGCAGTTTTATCAAAAATCAAAACTTTATATTTTTAATAAATACACGTAACTTTTAAACAGCATCCAATTTGAAATTCTTACAACATTTCAGAAGAGTTTATCAAAAGCTCAATTACCTAAATTTTTATATTAATTGAATTTGAAAAAACTACATAAAAAAATGGATTTTGTTCAATAAAATAATATCAAAAGAATTGATTTAATAGGCGAATTTTTTCCCAGGGTAGGGAAATAATTATATCGTAGAATAGAATAATAGTATTAAGATTATTTGATCAACTCATAAATAACTCTTTCACAAAGATGCATTTTGACTACTATCTGTATATAAAAAAGAAATATAATTAAAACAATTTATCAAGTTATTCAACTACCTGCAATCTCTAAGATTTTAGCATTAACATTTTTAAGTTTTATAAGATTAAGTTTAATGAGATACCTCTTTTTAAAAAAGTTTAATTATGAAAAAACTAGTTAAAATGAAACATGCAATAGTTGAGAGATTTGTTTTTTAATATTTCATAGCAAAAATAAATATAAGTAGAGTACAGTTATTAATTTTTAATATTGCAAAATCTTTTTATTTTATAAAAAAAAAATTATAACTGGTTTGTGTATTCACACAACCAACGATCATGGAAAACATTTACTTATAACAGTTTTAACTTATACTCCCTAATTGTTAAGTCCTAAAACCAAAATTACAATAAATTCCGAAATATAAATTATTCTAAGTCGATAAACCTAAAGTATTCTAAGTTCTTGTTTTTATCAGGGCCTGGTCAAACCAGTGAATCCCACTTCAAATTATTCCAAGTCCCTAAATCGAAAGTTCATTTGACCCATCCTCTAAAAACGTTACTAAGGAATGTGGAATCCTTTGTCAATGCCCCTCAATTGTTGTCAAATAATTATAACTGGTTTGTGTTTTCATACAACCAACGATCATGGAACATATTAACTTATAACAGTTTTAACTTATACTCCTTAATTATTATAAATCCTAGAACCGAAAGTGTAAGCCCTAAATATAAATTATTTTAAGTCCATAATTCTAAAGTATTCGAAGATCAGATCCTGACTCCCATTTAAAATTGTTCTGTCCACTTGACCCTCTGCGTAAAATCGTCACTTTTTCACCCCCCCCTCCCTACAAGCGTCAATTTTTCACTCTTTTTGCAAAGCACTCTTCGTGTTTCATTATAAATTAAAATTAAATTCTTGAACTTTTATAGAATATGAGAACATTAAAAAAAAATTGAAAAAAAAATAAACTGAAAAATTCAATATTTTTTATAGAATGACTTTATACCTGACATTTTAAATTTATGATAAATGAAATCTGATACTAGGTTACCATTACTGCGTTATCTATAAAATAGCTTCCATAACGTATTGCATATTTTTTTTCTTTACTAACACTATAAAAGTAAGGACATAGATAAATTTTTAATATTTTTTAAATATTAATTTATTATGCATTTTTTAAATTTATTTCTTAAATAATAAGGGCGTTTGTAGTTTCCCGAATTTCATTTCCATTCTCAAACCTATACTGGGAAAAAAATTTGGTTTCCACAACCGGATTTTTTTTTCTTTTAAATGGTTGCAAATAAGATAAAACCTAAAGAAAAGTTTTAACAAAATTTTTCTTTTCAAGTCTAAAATTTTTATTAAGTAATTTTTTTTTAAATTTTCTTTATGCTTTCAATTCTTTTTGTTAATAAAATTCCAACTGTTTTTTGGATTACTTTTTGTTTCATTTGGTCTTATATAGATAATACAACTGTAACGAAGAATGAAATGTAATATGCTTGTATCTGAGTCAACCCTATAGTTATAACTAACATTGAAGGAGGTCGAGTAGGCGGAATTGTGTTAGAGTGGTAGAAGAAAAGAAAATAAAAGATAATCTAAAATACTAAAGCTTCGATAATATTACAAAAAAAATACTGGGCTTCCATATCATTTAAAGAGTATTTAATCAAACACGTATTCAGTTTTTTAATCGTTTCTGATTTAAGTTGTTTTAATAAACAATTTAAAATTTTTGAGAATAAGGCAAATAATAATCCTATTTTTACTAAAAATTTTCACTTCATAGGAGGGGGGGGCTCTGGAGCAGCCTAATTTAATTCATGTTATTTTGGGCCCTAAAAACCCCCTTTGTAAAGTAAAGTAAAAGTTCATTTTTTCAATTTTCTTGGTCCGCTATCTTGGAAAATCGGGTCCGCTAAATCGGAAAATCGGAAAATTTTTTAGGTTAAAAAACTGGATATTTTCTGTCGAATATTCCTTTTTTTTGCCCTAAAAAATCCCCTTGTAAAGTTAAAAATGTTTATTTTTCAAGTTTTTTGGTCCGCCATCTTGGAAAATCGGGAAATATTTAGGGTTGCAAAATTGGATATTTCCTACCGAATATTTGTTTTTCTTGACCTAAAAAATCCCTTTGTAAAGTTAAAAGATCATTTTTTCAAATTTATCGGGCCGCCATCTTGGAAAATCGGAAAATATACTTGTGTGCAAAATGAAAAATTTTACCCCCAGGGTATCTGCTTCGACCTGGATTGATTATTTTCATCTTAAAAGTCCTTATTCTATCATGTTTTATGTTTTATATTCGACATTTTGTGTTAACATGGAACATGTTCATTGGATGGGGTATTTGAAAAGTTCGGCTCGGCAGGGGGGGGGGGGTGAAAAAGTGACGCTTTTAGGGGGGGGGTCAAAAATTGACGCTTTTAGGGGGGGATGAAAAATTGACGCTTTTAGGGGGGGGGGGTCAAAAATTGACGTTTTTAGGGGGGGGGGGTGAAATGGACTTAGAATATTTTCGATTCAGGGACTTTTGGTGCAGAAGTACCAAGGGGCCTATGGTGCAGAAGTACCTAGGGACCTTTGGTGCAGAAGCACCTAGGGACTATTGGTGCAGAAGTCCCTAAAGACCTTTGGTGCAGAAGTACCTAGGAAACTTTGGTGCAGAATTACCTAGGGAGCATTGGTGCAGAAGTCCCTAAAGACCTTTGGTGCAAAAGTACCTAGGGACCATTGGTGCAGAATTTTTAAGAATTCATTGTAAAAATTAATAAAAAATAAATTCATATTATTTAAAAAACTATAATAATTTGAAAATTTAATTAATTTGGTTCATTTTGATGTCTAAGCAGTTCGATTTCTATAATAAAAATCTAAATATAAATATTTATATTATGAACACAATAGATACTTTATTATCAATGTTATAAATGAACATGTTCCATGCTCGTTGGTTGTGTAGTTACACAAACCGGTTATAAATTTTTTTGATGCCTTTGTAATGTTAAAAATTCATTTTTTTTGAGTATTTCGGTTCGTTATATTGAAAAATTGGAAAAATTTTTAGGCCAAGAAATTGGATATTTTCAACCGAATATTTGTTTTTCTTGCTCTAAAAAACCCCTATGTAAAGTTAAAAGTTCATTTTTTCAAGTTTTTTGGTCCGCCATCTTGGAAAATCGGGAAATATTTAGGGTTGAAAAATTGGATATTTTCTACCGAATATTTGTTTTTCTTGACCTAAAAATCTCCTTGCAATGTTAAAAGTTCATTTTTTCAAATTTATCGGGCCGCCATCTTGGAAAATCGGAAAATATATTCGTGCGGACAATGAAAAATTATACCTCCAGGGTATCCGCTTAAACCTGGAATGATTATTTTCATCCTGAAAGTGCTTATTTTATCATGTTTTATGTCTTATAATCGACATTTTGTGTTTTTAACGCTGTTATTTCCGTAAATTGATAATAATTTCGGTACTATAATTTCGATTTGGCTCAAAATCAATACAGTTCATGTTGGTCTTATATCTAACTTATATATAAATTTTGAACCTAATCGGAGATCACTGTGACCTTAAAGAGTGCGAACAATAGCGACATTTTGTCGCGGGTATAGACTGTGCTTCGCACAGTCTAATTACTGGGGTCCAAGACCTAATCTAAATCAGGATAATTATGTAAAATATAAGATTGGGATTATATGATTTCAGAATAAATAATTCAATTAAGAGATGCATCAAAATTTAATGGAGATGAATTAAACATAAAATTTTGCAAAAATAATTTATTACTCCTTAATTTAAAATTAAAAATTTGTCTCATAAATATTAAAAGTAGGATATAAATGTGAAAAATAATTGTGATTTATGTTCAACCCTTTTTCAAGCTATCAAATATTCTAATTGTGTAATATTCAAAATTTTCAAAGAATAAATAAATCTGACATTTTTTCTAATATGCATAAATAAACTATGCATGATCATTTTAGTATGAAATTTACGTTCAATTTAACACTGATAATTTTATTAGCTTATCTTCAATGTGCATTTATTTCTAACTAGTGCAAAAATACAAATATAGACATAGGTAAATGCTTAAGCTGATATAATACGCTAAACGAAATACCTACAAATCTAAAATAAATTGGTTCATAATTTTTTATCAAAATCTTTAATAAATCTAAATTTAAATGATACAAAAGTTTTAAAAAGTTTAATTTATTATTTTTTTTTTTGAACTTAAAACTATTGTGCTATAAAAATTATGTGATAAGATTGTTAAAAAAGTATAAGAAAAATAAAAAAAATTCAAAAAAAAAAATAAAAAAACACTAGATATAAAAGTTTAAGAATAGAGAAGATAAAAGATATGACTGAATAAATTGAATGAAACGAAGCGTGATATAGACATAAAAGAAATTTTTTTTTTAAATTATGATCGTAAAAGTTTATTTCAATTTTTTAAACGCTAAATAATATTTATTAAAAAAAAAATTATTCTAACATTTTTTAATTCAAATAAAATAAAATTTAAAGAAGTTCTTATGCACATAGATATTTGCAGAGAAAATATATTAAAACTTTAGCAAGTAAAAATTTCATCTGATAGTTTGAAATTAATTTGTTTGATTCTTTAGTATTTTAATTTAAGCATATTTTCATATTTACATTTCATTAAGAGAAAACTTTCATAGTTAAAATAAGCGTACATAATAAAGAGATTTATAGATTTAAAAAAAATTATTTAAGTTGTATAAATGAAGAATCTCGTATTGAATGCTACAAAATTTTTGATATTATATTTGCTCAACAAATACAGTAAAATTATTATTCGATATTTAAAAGCAGTAGATTATTTTGCTATTAGTAAAAGTGCAAAATAAATCGAAATCCCCATTGAAAAATATTATTCTTGTTAAACAAATTTGAGCAAGCTAATCGATTGAGTTATAGTAAATGCTGCAAATAGCGAGAAACGCTTTCAAGTTTTCATTTTAATTTATGTTTGGCAAATAAATAAAGTAAAGAAAACTTTAGATAAAATTAATTCATAATAATTTTTTTTTAAATAAATTGAAAACTGCATAGGATAAACAGCAATGTTAAATGGGCCATCGAAAGAATAGCTTAAGAGTATTTCCGTACTACGAAAGAGGCCCGAAAAATTTAAGAATTTTGATCGGAAAAGTTTAATATTTCCTGGGAACAAATGGTCAAAGATACGACAATTTTGTATCGATTTAATAAGAGTCGTAAGAAGCTTCAAAAAATACTTTTTTGGAATTAATATTTTAGGAATATTTTGGCTTTTTTCTATAAATACGCGTTTTTTTTATTTATTTTTACGATTAAAACTGTGACCGTAAAAGTATTTATTTAGTATTTTTATTAACTTTGCTTTCGAAGTGTTTAGAAGTCTAAAACAATCAGAATATATTTGATTTCATCTGTGAAAGAATGTAGAAAGAATATGCTAACATACTATGAAAAATTTACATAGGCATTTTTACTTGTTAATATATCTTAGGAAAACTTCGTATCGGAGGATATATGTTTTTTGAGAGCGCCGAAAACTCAGTACATCTGATAAAATTAAATTTTCGATATTTTTAAATAAGTTTATATTATCAACTTTTTGCTTGCATTTTAATATCATTAGAATATTCTTTCGGACATGAAATGAAATGGAGTTTTGTTCGCTGTAAACTCAAATGGGAGTATTTAAAAAGTATTTTTTCAAATCTGCATTTAAAAAAATTAAGTTCTTAGAACATAATAAGGTATTATGTTTTTTTGTGCACAAATTACGGAAATATTCGTAGCTTTTTCAAAAAATGGTCAGTTTTTCCGCCATTTTAGGAGACTTTGGCTATTTATTTAATGTTCTGAGCACCTTTAATAATTAAAAAGTTATTATTAGCAATGTCAATTATGTTTTTTGATACGTAGATTACTAATTAGTCGCAGTCAATTTTTCAAAAAACGGTTAGTTTTTTAACTATAGCTCATTTTAGGAAATGTTCAGCCATTCTTTTACTGTTTAGAGCTGTAGTGACAAAATAAAGTTATCCTAACAACCAGCAATTATATCTTCTGGTAAATAATGTTGGTCATCTTCCCAGAAATGTGTCAATTTTTCCACTGTAATCCATTTTAGGGCACTTCTGGACATTTATTTAGACTACGTGATAAGTGGGCTATTATTAAAAATGTGACCATTTTCCGGGAAAAGGACCAAAAAACTTAAGAATTAAAGTTCACTTCCTTTAGAATCACTATATACACAGGCTTTAGGCTACAGGAAATATAGTATTTCACCAAAGTAAGATAGATTCCTATACCTTGCTAAAATTTTTCATTACATAATAATACAGACAATATAAAAAAAAAGTTATTTATATTAACTACTTTATGTATTTATTATACAAAACGTAAGATTAGTATATTATGTTATATTATCGTTTAATTGTGGCCGTTAATATAATTTAATTAAAATCATAATAAAAGATTAATCGCTAAAAATAATAAATTAAATAGATATTTCTATTGTTATATTTAATTAAATTCATTAAAGATTCATAAAATACGGAAAGAATAGTTATTTTTGTAATTTTATTATACTGTACTCTTTCAGAATGATGTCTGACACGAAGACGACTCGTGTCCAGAAAAATAAATAATTGCCCAAACACTACGTAAATAACCATCCTAGGCAAAGCCAAAGATGGTAAACTGCGATTTAGGAAATTATTTTTTTATTACCATGGGTCGTATACGATTTTTCTGCGTCAGTGGCGAGAACTCCTTGTACTCAAAGGTAAACCTCAGAAAAAGCGTTTCATGGTTGTTAAGAATCCTGTGAGATAAAACCAAAATGCAAATATTTTTTACTTATAATTATTAGGTTGTTATTTTAAATTAACCACAGAGATTATTCTAAGTGTTTTTTACAACTGCCGAAAACGATGTCATTTTGCCATATGTCAACTCCCCCCCCCCCTACTTAAATTACATTCATGTTTAAAAGGTTTTAAAATAATTTTGATTTACACAAAAGTAATCTTTTAAAAGAAATTCATTAAACAAATGCCCAAATAAAATATATAAATCACAAAAAAACAAAACTGCCCAATTCAGAGTTTACAACTGCCCGTTTAGACTTTACAACTTGCTGAGAAAATACAATTCTTTCCATACTTGCTTAAAACAGATAATTTATAAAATAAAAAAAAAGTTATTTTCCATTTTTAATTAAAATCTTATTTACAAAACTTTGGTATTAAAAATGTAATTCCTGTATTTAAAAACTAAATATTTCAATTAAAAAATTTATTGATGTGATTATTATTTACTTAGATCTTCGTAAAAAATATTAAATTTTAAAACGAAGATAAAACTTTTCTAATACAAAAATTATAAAGTACTTATTTTTAAATATTATTTACCAAGGTATTTCTCGAAAAAAATTCATATAATTATTAAAATGCACATTTTTAATATTTTATTTGAGATGAAATATGAAAATAATATTTTTATTTTTTATCTCGTTGAAAAAAGAAAAAAATGAGAATATTAAAATTTTAAAAAGAGATTTAATAATGAATATTTTTTACAAACGAATTTTATATAAAGAAATTATATTTATGCAACACTTTAATATTAAATTCAGATTTTAATTTTAAATTTTGTGATATAAGAAAAGGAAAAAATTTAATTTAAAATAAATCAATAATTAATATATTTGACATGAGGGCTTTTCGTTTTAATAAATCTAGTAAAACAGAAAATATTATATTTGGTATTAGTTAAACAAATATATAAATGAGGGTCTGATAAATAATATAACTGTTGATTTGAAAGATATTTTAATACGTAAAATATGAATAATCGATAAGGTAATAAAGAATGAAATAAAATTAGTGTTTCGTCGAATAATTAGTTTTAATCGAATTATCACTAATTTTAATCTAATTTTAATTTATATTAAATGCTGTTATTGGTTTATATTATTATTGGTCACTTTTATAGGGGTAAATGAAGTTAAAAATTCTTTTTTACTTTTTTAGTAGCCTATTTATAGTTGATATTAATCTACTGCTTATAACTGGGAAAAATTAAAATTTCTTTTTATTGATTATTGACCAATCCTAATTGTTATTGAAGTTTCAGAACTTTTTAGGACAATTTGAAAAAAATGGTTGACTTTTAACTTCAAATGATGCATGAATTCTTTAATGGTCTGTTATCTTTTTAACCACAAATTTTCAGCCTCAATAATGCATATTAAGTTCTTGAATCCCAAATATCGCTGCTTAACTTCCAAATGTAAAATTTACATCATTTTATGCCATATTTTTAAATATCGAATAATGCCTTACCTTCAAGTGTGAAAGTCGCATTATAACGTAAATTATTTAAATCTTGATTTCTTATTAATTTCAAGTTTTTATAAAATCATTTTCAATCCAGTATTAATGAAATGTTTAGTTAAAATATAATCAGCAGAATAATTTGATTTTAAAAACTAGCTAATCAGAGATTTCTTCAGATTATATGAGAATACAAATTATTAGAAAATATTAATAAAATAGTTAAAAAATTGAAAATATTTTACATTATTAATTTCCTAATTAACTTTGCAAGAGTCTACTAAATTCGGCTATAATATACTAATTAAAAAATAAAAATGACTTAAAAATTAATTTAAAATAAAATATTATAAATTTAAGAAGATTTTAACTCTTCTAAGTATGTTAAATGTGCTTGAAAATAATAAAATAATAAAATAAAATAATACGATTGCTGAAATAATTAAAATGAAGAAAGTTTTCTTGTAATTCACGGAGAAACTTAAAATAATTATTTTTACATTATAAAAAAATCAATATAAAAGTATTGTCCTGTAATTTTGAAATGCGTCTCAAATTGTTAAAAAAAAAAGTTTCTCTAGCTTTATTCCCGTTATACCTTTAACATTATATATCTTGAAATTTCATATTCAACTTGTTGCAGTAATACATTATAATACATAATGTATCAAATATTTTTTAGTGAATTTATTAAAAAGTTTTTAGCGACATTTCAGCACAAAATTTTAGTTTACAGTTATATATTTAGTTTATAGTCATACATTCTAATTTTATCAGTTCGAATCTGTTTTGATAAAACAGTAAAAAGTTACATTTTTTGAATTTTTCAAAAAATTTCTAGAACTACTCAGAAAAATATTTTAAATTCTCTAAAGGTTTTTTTGAAAATTCCACAAAAAAAAGTATAAAAAGCATTATTTTTTGCAATATTTATTGTTTTAAAAATTTAATAATTATCATTAAAAATGAAGTATTTAAGGGCGCGCTCCCAAAAAAAATCCCCATAAAGATGTACAGTTAGCTACTAGCAGAGAATAATGATTACACTCAAAAAATTATTCACTTGTGATTTTATTCCTGAAACGATTGAAAATGACCTGCAGCGTAAAGAAAATTATTATTTTTTTATTATTTAAAATTTGTACACACTTGTTATAATTGCTTGAGCAAAAAAGTAACTTAAATAAGTAAATTTCACTAGTAGCAAGCGGAATATTTCCATTTGTGTTAATTGGATTTTCTAACTGTCTATATTCTAATTTTGATAGGCCATCATACTGCCCTTTGTGGACAAAATGAATTTTGAAACTCGTGTTAGAAATGTAAAATAAACTTTTCTATAAACTGTTTAAAAATTACTATTTAAAAGAAAATACTCAGGAACTCGATAGTGTGGATCGTTTACTTGGTTAAATTTAGAGAAATTTGAGTACAAAAATGAAAACTTTAAAATTGGCTTTTTATCGTAGGTAAAGTTAGTTTAGTTTTAAACTTTGATAACAGGTGAGGTTTGATTTTGCAATTGAAACATTTTTAAATTTTGCGCGAAAGTTGAGTTAAAGTCCAACACTATTAGATACCTGAGAATTTTTCTTTTATACGGAAATTGTCTGGGAAGAGCGACGTTAATGTCATTCCAAAGCAAAATCTCTCTTGTTAAAATTTTCCTTCAGTATCAGATTACTTAAGACATAATTAGGGTCATTAATAACATGTGCAAACATAAATTTTCTATCGCAGTGCTTTAAAGTTTTTAATTCCGCGTCTAGACAGAGTTATTTGTTTTCTATATAAGAGAATGAAAAAAGCTTTTATCTAAACAGTCAGCTACTACAGAATCGATTAAATAAAAATAATATGATAAATTACATCTGCATCATTTATTTAATGGACTATTCAGCTAAATCTTAAAACTTTTGTTTTGTATTGTTATTATATTAAATTTATAATCTAAAACTTTTTAATATCAATAAATCATTGATCGATTTTCAGTTATCCATGCAATGTAAACTTGCTTATTTGACTAAAAAGATATTATTTAATTATCTAAAAAAAATCTAATATTCCTAAGTTAGATCTTATAATAAAAAAAAGTATGCTATTATATAACATAATAGAAAATGAAAATGTGTTTTATATATAAAATTATTATATCCTATTATATCTAAAACCAAGGGGAAATTAAATCTTTGACCCGTAACTTTAAAACATTTTCATATATTTTGAGTCACAGTCTGTTGAAAAAAATTCTATTAATTTTTTGACAAATATTTTTTTATAAAATTGACTTAAATTGTCACTGTATAAAATTTCATATGGGTAAAAAGAAAAAATTTCCAATAAAAATTGTATATCATTATTTCGAATAAATAAAATTTAGTGTCCACACACTTAAAAATAATTGACAGGTATTAAATATTGGATAAAATATTTATTTTAATAGGATTCTTCTGAATTCTATTTTACATATTCAATGTACATCGAGTACTACATATTTTTAATTTTACGCACTTGTTGCATAAAACAGTAGTTGATAATATTTTATTTTTTAATAATAATAATAATTAAGAAAAAAACAATTACTTTTTTTTTTTGAATTTAGAGTAATAAATTTAAAAATGTATAACGAGGCTAAATAATGTGACCTTTATATTAAAAACGTGTCTCTTTTAATTATTATCAAAGATCATAAAAAATTTCTAAAAAGTTCTCTTAAATAAAATTGGCATATAAATTCCTTTAATTAATTTATAATCTTTTGTGTTTTTAAAACTTTATAATTATCATAATCTTCATTTAATTAAATAAATCATGAAATTTCAAATGTACTTACCAATTATCTCCGAGTTAATTTTAATCTTTTAAATTATTTTCACTTTTTCTTTATTTTCATTTTAAATTTTGCCATGATATTTTGTTGTGGTTCTTTTTTACGCACTTATAGATTTTTATCAAATTTTCATTTCCCTTTTTTATATAATTTTTAAATAAAAATGTCCTAAAAAATATATTATTATCCAATAATCAACATTTTTTTTTCTTTTCTCTCTTATAATAATAATCCCTTTTTTGTATCGATTTTAAGGATTATATTTTATTAAAATTGTCATAGAAGAAATTTTTTTTTATCTCATTTTATTCAAAGATCAAATTTGTTAAAAAAAAAAAATTTGTTTTTTAAAAAAATTTATTTAATAATCGTATAAGCACGTGTAATATTCGAATAATAATAATAAATGATTCGTATATAATATGAAAAAATTAAAAATAAAAGAAATATTTTTCGCGCCTTACTACATTGTACGAATGATAAGGTAAAACTGATGAAAAATTTTTTCAGATACATACATACAACCGGTGCTTAAAATGTATAAAAAAATAAATATATGTTGCGCGCACTCGAATAAGGCTCGAAACTCCCGGCTGTGCTATCCTAAAGGACTATTCGACATATCTTTCTCTTTCTCTTTCTCTAATATTATATTTCCAAAGTCGACCAACAGTTCAAATTCATAAAGAGCTTGCGCTTTAGGGTTATATTATATTATGAAATGAAAAGAGATAGATGTATAAACATTTTATTCATATATAGTTAAAAGCTGCTCTTGATGATAAGGAAAAGATGAGCTTTTTTTTGAAAAGGTTTGAGTTTCTGTTATTGCGTTGGAATTTTTTAAATATCAAATATAGACAATATTATATCATTTAAATAATTATTTTTTTTTATTGTATTTTTTTTTGTTTTGCAAATTTTTTAAGAAATTAATTTTAATTTTAATTCTATAGCTCACTTCTAATTTCTTGGTTTTACGTTTCGTAATTTAAAACAAAAATTTCCTCTGCCCAGTCTACAGGACCATCAATTTTCATAGCAACATTTTATCCATTGTTTGATGCTCCTAGGTGCTAAAAAGAAACATAAAGTAGCGATTAAAATAAAGAAATAATATAAAATTCTAAAAATGAATCGAAAATATTCATAAACGAGGTACGCGAGGTAGAAACATATATAACTTACTAAAATCGACAAGAGATTGTAAATATGATTCTAAATATTTCTGGACTGATAATGGAGAAATTCTATCAGACATGAGGTCAGAGCCATGATTCATAATATTTCTTCTGTTCATGGTCAACTGAATAGACTGATAGCTAAGGTCCCAACAACCAAGTTCCTGTAAATCTAACTCCCGATCAAATTAATCTTCAATCTACTGTAATTTAACTACTCAATACACAAATATGGAAGTGGATCTACCCAATAAGAAAGATAGGTAAATATATAGATAGATTTTCTTTATTTGTTTTAAACAAAATAGTAAATGCATTACATTGACCACAGCAGTCTTTTACAATATTTATGTATAATATGATACAAATTAAAATTAAAATTGAAAATTGGTTTTTTATATATTTATAATACTGATAATATATTTTATCGCAGTCAATTAATTAAATATATGCTTATTTTCATTATATATTTAAATATATTTTAAATATTAAATATGTATTCACATGCGTGAAAGTATAGTATTAATTTTAAAATTAATTAAACAAAAAATATGAATAAATATAACGAACAAAAAATAATAAATATAATCTTTTGGCATGAGTTTGGTAAAATATATATGTGCATTCATTAAGGATCTAATGCCAGAAGGTGTTTATATAAAAAAAGAGTTAAGGCAAGGCTTGACTTTGATGTTATGAGGGATGGTATTCCAATAAATCGATCCTTGCAGTTGAAAAGACGAGGACCCACATAAATCTCTTGATCTCTGCCCTAACAATTTCTCCTTCTACTTCAGTGATACACACATCCCTTTACCAAATTTGTAAAAAAATCTTGGTTTTTTCCTTGATCACGGCATGAGTTGGAATACTCAAATAAATCACATGTCCAAATCTATTAATTATGGACTCTACAGACTGAGATACTTTAAAGATTTTATTACCCCCTACTCCGCAAAAGCTTAGTCACTTCTTTAATTTTCCCCTGTTTTGATTATGGAGCTTTTCTTATGAGTAAGCTTCCAGGGTATAAATACGATCGTCTACAAAAGCTTCAAAATGCTATAATCAGATATGTGTCTGACATTAGATTCCCAAACAGAACCTCCCCTGCTAGACTCCAACTAGGGTGGCTAAATGTCAGACTGCGCCAAAAATACCTAAGCGCTGTTTATATTTACAACACCCTAAGCAATAACCTTCCCTCCTACCTAAAAGATAAAATAAACATTTATATTCCTACTAGAGACCTCTGCTCTCACCTTCGTCCTCACCCTAAAGTTTCCACTTCCAAATGCTCTCAATATAACAATTCCTCTTTAGTCCATATGCTAGATTTCTGGAACACTCTCCTTGAACATATCCGCCTAGCTCCTATCATAGATTGATTTAAGCATAACATTTATCAATATCTTCTGCAACAAACTCCTCCTCCTCTCTCTCATAAATTTTCACATAAACTTCAGTAAATTTTCTACCCTCTCTCAGATTACTTCCTACCTCTTCCCTACCCTTCACCAGTATTCCCTATTCTATTTTCCTATATGCTAAGTGTTATAAAAAATAATAAAAAATTTTTTCTAAATACTTTAAATATTTATACATTTAAAAAATCAAATTATTGTAATTACTGATTTATATAAATGTTAACTAGTTTTAAAATTTAGCTTGTACATCCAATGTATTATATCCCTAAAATTCATTTTTACTTGTTATTTAATATGTTGCTTCTAATTTTAAACCAAAATTTTGTAAATTAACGTGCTCGCACAATTATTTCTATATACATTTACCTCTGTGTACCAAAAATTTTGCACAATTATGTATAAATAAAATTATTAACCAATCAAAAAAAACCCACATTTATTTATAGGAGGTAGCTTTAATTCTTTTGTAATTAAAGTGCTTCTAGCGTTATCTTTGGATATGTATTTTATAAATGAATCAGTTAGGTAAAGAGGTTGTTGTAAGCGTAAAATTTTGTAAAAATATGGCAGTAAAATAAAGTTTTCTGCTGTCTGTGCATAACCAGTTACGTTTTTTCCTATAAAAAGAAATGTGTTCGTCTTTTCTAGCGCTAAATATATATCTTATGGTACAATTGCTGAGGCGTTGAATTCTTGCTTTGAGAGTATTATTTGCATCCAGATAAACTGTGTTGCAGTAATCTAAATGGGGTGTTATTAAGGCCTGAACTAGTAATGTACGTAGCTTTTCAGTGTTAAAAGTCTAATAAATCATTAAGTTTACTGTCTAGTATCACACCTAGACTTTTAACTTTATTAGAAAAGTGGATTGTGACATTTTTGCCCAATTCAACGTCAAGATCCAATTTACCTATGCGTAAACAATTTATGATGTGCTGAAAAATATGGCTTTTGTTTTTTTGTGATTAAGGTTCAGAGAGACAATATCTGCCCACTCTAAGACCTTTCGCACAATGAGTGAATGATTTTCAGCAGCAAGTAAAGCATCTCCTGCGGAGCTGGGGGGGCTTGGAAGTAAACTTAGAGATCGCATACAATACATGTAGGACCCCATTTGGAAGATGATCTTTCAACTCATTGATGTATATGCAGAACAGCAATGGCCCAAGAACTGAGCCTTGAGGAACACCAAAATTTCTAACAAGTGTGTCAGAGGTGGTATTTCAGAAGCTACTTAGAGTTGGTCTAAAGTCAGAAACAGATGATAGTATTGTAATCTTTTTAATTGCAATCAGAAGGGATATTTTCCAGTATGTGGGGAAAACGCCATTCCTCAGGGATTCACTGAATAAATCAACCAATAGTGGGTCTATAGTAGGTGATCACTTAACAATGATCCTCTGCGGAATGCCATTATCCCCAGAAGCCTTGAAACTGAAGTACTTGACAGCCAAGATCACATAATTGAGAATGACATTGATAAAATTAAAACCATCATTAGAGCAGTTAGCAATAATTTCTTCAGCATTTAAAAGATTTTCTGAGGATGATGTAAAAACACTAGCAAAGTAAGCGTTTATGTCATTAGGCAAGAAACCACGGAGATCACTCGTTTAGGCAATAACCCTAGTTGCTTTAACTTGCGCGATATGTCCTAGTTGCTTTTAAGTGCATCACTTATTTGCTCTTGATAAAAGGTATTACGGGCTAGCTCAGACAATTCTTCTATTTCATTCGATAAGGATATAGTTCTTTTAGAAGTAAAGGGTCCTTAATTTTGACATAGCATCTTTCAATGACCTTGCCTTTGCTGATTAATATTTGTAATTTATCATTGATCAAAGGATGTTTGAGTTTTTCTAAAGATATTTAGAAAACATCAACTACAACCCAAAATACACTCTCTAAGTTCAAACTCTCAAACTCTTTAAGTAAACATTGAAGAACATTTTAAATTTTTCGAAGTCATAGTTCAGGACTTAGAATTGGCAACTTCTTCACTTACTCAGTAAGATTCAATAGTTTCCAGTCAAATTATTTTTTTTCTCAGGTATTCCTAGCAGCAAGTCAAGACTACTGTATATCTTCAATCTCTCGATCAAAATCAATAAGATTCCCTCAACATAGAAAGGAATGCTTAATATAATGACTTTGAACAAGATAACTAAATTGATTGATTGATTGATTTAAAGCTTTATTTATACAGAATTGTACAAAAATATTGATTTACAAAATAAGTATATACATTTTATTGCGCGGGCACGTTATTTACAAAAATTTATATATAAAATTTATAAAAACTTAAAAAAAGATTTTATATAATATTTAACAAATTTAAAATGAGAATAAGAAAAAAAAATTTATAATCTAAAAATATTTGATAAGAATTATAACTAGATAAATTTAAATTTAAGAGCTCTTTGGAAGTTTATTTACTAGGAAAAATTTGATGCATTTTAGTTTTGGTTTAGCTTACAGGTGTTGGGAAGTAAGGAAATTTGAGAATTAGAAAAGTTAAAAGGAGGACAGGAGATGGAAAAAAGGAAGTAATCAGAACAGGGACAAGGGGGGGGGGATTTAGGAAGTTATTATGTGGTGCTGTTAGAGAATTTTTAGGATGGGAGGGCGAGGGAATCTTGTTGTAAAAGATAAAGGTAAATATTTTGTTTAAAAGTGTCTAAGGAGGAAGCAAGGTGGATATGTTCAGGGAGATAGTTTCAGAAATTTAGCATATAAACTAAGGAGGAATTGTTGTATTGAGGGCTTTTGGATGTTGGGATTGAGAGATGGGGTCCTAAGTGAGGACGAAGGTCTCTTGTAGGAATGTAGATGTTAATGTTTTCCTTCAGGTATGTGGGTAGCTGGGTGTTCAGGATATTGTATATGTCGTAGCCCCATAGGATAATCGGTTTTATAGGCTATGAGCCGGCCCATAGAGTAATAATGCTCGAGCAAGCCTATTTCGCTATGAAGCGGGGCGCTCCAGTTTTATAGCCTATAGGCCGGCTTTTAGCGTATAAAGCTGAAAGATGTCAGCTTCATAGACAAATATCAAAGTTTCGAGACTCTTAATTTTAAATAATATAAATTTACCAATGTTATGTCATGAATTACTTATATTTATCTTATAGCTTTATTTACAGTATTAAATTCTATCAATAATTATATTAAATATAATATAATAATAATAATAATAAATTTTTATAATTTTATATTTGACAAAACATAATAATATTGTAAATATTTTTAGATTATCTTTATTTTCTTTGAAATTAGTAACAATAAAATAAATTGACAATTACAACAATTTTGTCAAGATTCTTATCCAATATTTTTTTTATTTATTACAGCATGATAAACTGTTGTGGCAGCGAGAATTGCATAATAAGTCTTCCTTGAAACAGGCACACCTTTTTGTTCGGCACTGATTTTTAGCTGACTTACACTTACATTTCTTGTATCCTTGCCCACCTGTTAAAGATTGCTTTGCAGCAACTTCACGTAAAGTTAATATAACTTCCGGAACTTCGTTTAATTGAATAATTGATCTTTCTATTTCTGTTCGTGGAAAGCATCCTTTGATCTTCCCAGTTTGTTGGTGAGCCTTAAGTAATTCATCGTAACATTCTTTAATATGTAAAAATATTATAATTTGATCTTTTGGATCATTTCTACGCTGAATAACAGGCTATTTATTTTCCCCATATTAATAATAAAAAAGTTTATTAAAAAAAATTTAGAATTATATGATATTAAACAACATTCACGTTCAAGGAAAAGCGATAAACTAAAAATATTTAAAATATTATTATATTTTGTCAAATATAAAATTAAAAAAATTTATTATTATTATTATATTTATTATAATATTAAATTCAATTATTTAATTTAATTTATATTATTTAAACTTAAGAGTCTCGAAACTTTGATATTTGTCTATCAAGCTGACATCTTTCAGCTTCATATGCTAAAAGCCGGCCTATAGGCTATAAAACTGGAGCGCGCAGCTTCATAGCGAAATATGTCTCGAGCATTTTGCTCGAGCATTTTTACTCTATGGGCCGGCTTATAGCCTATAAAACCGATTATCCTATGGGGCTACGACATATATATGGACTGCACATAAGTATTTTTGACGTAGCTTCACGTTAAGCCAGCCTAATTTCAGTCTAGCAGTCTAACTAACTAAACCGCAAAGCCCAACAAATTTTTGTCCTATTGCTCTACTTTGTATAATTTCTAAAATTTCCACAAAAAAACTTTGTCTGGTGCTTTATTTAGATTAAAACAATATTCTCAACAATTTACAGAAAATGCAGGAATGTTAAGGCATTATCCCCAGGCTTCTTGTTGATGTTACAAAAGAAACAAATAATTGGAATCTCTCTTTTCTGATATTGTTAGAATTCTAAAAAACTTTTGATAGTGTATCCTACATTCCTCTACTTAAAAAGCTATCTAGTTACAAATTTTATCCAGAATCCATTGCCTGGTTCAAATATTATCTTTCTCACAGAATGCAAGCCGTAATAAATAGTACTGAAATGGCATATTTCAAATGGAAGTGAGTCAAAATTAATGCCTAATGCATGCAGATATTGTATCTAGCAAAATGGGCTCATGATAAGCAATTAAAACTTAATTAGATAATACGAAAGCAATTGCTTACGGAGCTAATAAACTTTTATAATGCAAATATCTTACTGCAACCCCCAGGCATGGCTATCAAGATTCCATATGAAAAACTTATATTCGGTTTATGTAAACACAATCTAAATGCACAGAACATGTTTACTACAGCTAAGGGCTAGGCATAAATGTTGCGCAACATTAAAATATAATTTGCTATTTTTATAACATACAATTATCACCTTAGTAATTAAGATTCTAAATGCAAATTATTCTTATTCCCTAAACCCATACTATCCCTAAATCGAAAATATTTTATTGATTTATTCTAAACCATGAAACGATAAGGCGTTTTCAACGCAAACTTCCAGATAACCCCTTATCAGACTTCCTACCACTATTTTTTACAATCCCAACTTCTTACAGAACCGAGTTCTATAAGAATTCTTTTCTTATATCTGCTTTAATTGAATGGAACAATCTTCCGTTTACCTTAAAAAGCTATACATTCTAAATGCATATAATTAAATACTTATTACGTCCACAAAAACACCTGTCCTTCAATTGTATTAAATTTTCTATACATTTCTTTTTCTTTAATATCATTTCAGTTTATTATATAAATACATGTTATAATTAATATGTTAAATTAAATTTTTATTTTTATTCTTTATTTAAATATTATAAATTTAATTTTATTTATTGTAATACATTGCGCATCGGCCATGCCTGCACTAAATTTTTTCAAAATAAATTAATAAATAAATAAGTCCCTAAACTTGATTTATTCTAAGTCCCATTTGACCCTTTTAAATCAGACATTTTTTATCTCTCCACCTAAATTGGATACTTTTGACACCCCCAATTAAATGTGACACATTTGACCCCACATTGATTTTGGGATTCCTAGGGTACCCCTCTCTATAAACATGTTTCATTTTAAAAAGTAGTAAAAAATCTCGCAACTACTTATGGACGGTTGAATCGTGGCACACAAATTTTCAAAATATCAATAAATATATAAATTTTAATTTCCGAAAAGGTTTTGTTTGGGCGAAATTTGTCTAACGCCTTTAAATTGGCAAAAAAATACTCCTTTTTAGTAGTGATTGCAAATATTCGAAAATTTTGAGAATTTTTCACACGTCAGACTCTACGACTCGAGATTAGTATAACTTTTAATAGACCTTTTTTCATCTTAGTTGTCAAAAACAACCACAAAACCTAAGTTTTACTGAAATAATAGAATCATATATTTTTTTTCTTTGTTCAAAAGTTCATGGTTTTTCATTATAAGCGAAAACAATAATTATCCGAGGGTACAAAGTAGATTATTGCTGAAGCGTACAATGAAAAATACCTTCTATAAACTCCTCAATTATTCCTAAAAAAGAGTACTATTTTCTTGTATGTTGTAAAAAAAAAATAACAGTTTAACAATTTTTAACTTAATTTTGATTTAATTGTTATAAAAATTTTCATTATAAAGGACATACCACAATGATAAAATGAAAAAGAAAAAAAAATATCTAAAATCTTTTAATCATTTATGAAATAATATAAATCCTCTTATAAAGCTTATGATGAAAAGCTTTTAAAAAATATAAAGCTCTTTTAATTATAATAATAACAATAATATTTTATAATTAAACAAGTAATAATTTGTAATATAAGTTTATCTATGTTTATGTCTCACTTAATTGAATTATCTAAGTACTAAGTTAGAGAACGAAAGAGTGAGAGAGATGGTAGAAAGTTTATGCTTATAAGAGTAAAGATATCGTTAAGATTTCTCTATTACTGATATAAACTTTATGTTCAAGAGTTAATGAGGATCTCTACTTCAAGAATGTCTTTCATTCAATGACGTTTTATAATATTTTTTTAATTACTTTAATTATTATTATTATTATTATTAACTTTATGCATATTTGTTTATTAATTATTTCATTCAAAATCAATATATTTAAATAAAATATATGAAAAAATTTAATTTATTCTACCCTAATTTTTTTTTATTAAAGAAAATAACTTAATTTTAAATTTAAATAAATTTTTTTTTTTAAATAAATAAAAAGTTACTGTCAGATATACTTTTAACAACAAAAAAAAAATCGATATTTCGCTTGAATAAATTTTTCATTGCATAAATAAATAATTCTAATGATTTTAAAAATTATTATGTAACTATTTTATTGAAAGATAAAATAAAATAATACAATAATAATAAATAAAATAATCCTTTTTTAAAAATTATTATTATGTACAATGTATATATTAGTCTAGCAGTTACTATTTATAATCTTATTTATTATTTAAGTTGCTTGAATTTTCGATTACTGGGTACAGTAAGTTGCCAATTAGCAAAAAAATAAATAGTTATCAAATAGATGGGCTTTTATGGATCGGTCCTATAAGAAACAATGTGATTTTTATGTGTTCGGTCCCAATGTCTAGGAGTAACTAAATTATCTTTCATTTTTGGAAACCTATTTTTTTTTTTAGTAAATAGCAACTCATTTCACATAGAAAAATGTGATAGAAAAAAAACGTGATAGAAAAACCAATCAATTTTTTAAAATAATTGTCAAGCTAATATACATATAAAAAAATATATAAAAAAATTTAAGTTTTTATAGATTATATTATGTACACTGAGAAAAAATGCCAAATTAAAGGTTATTTTTTTTAAGCAATTGGTCTGATTATTTATTTTTATCCTCCAAATTTGAGTATTAAAATTTTTTTGAACCATTAGGAGACCACGCTTATTGATTTTCACGAAATATCGATTTTCTCCTTGAACAGATTATGTTTATTTTATTAAGTCAATGTTTACTGCATGATGCAATTTTATCTTTTAATAAATTTATGCTGGTTGAATAATATAAAAATTGGCTATTGAATTTTGTAAATTTACACATAACCACGTGATTACTTAATTAACTAATTTTCAATTATTTATTGACGTTGTTTTCAATGTGCTTTGATTAAAGTTCCTTTTATTAGTTATTCGAAATAACACCACAATTCGTATAATCCATTAATAGTACCATTTTAATTTTAGAGTCTGCTTCAGCTTTAAAAAAAATATTTTCCCAGTGTATATTTCCTATTTTTTTAATTAGGGTACATAAATCGTTTTTAATATAAAAAAAAATATGCAATATGAGAAGAATCTGTAAAAAAGATATATTAAAATATACATTTATAACGTAAGATATAATAAATTATCTGATTTTTATGAGCTAAAAAAGGAAAATCTCAAGAAAAACATTTTCTACTATGTACTATATACTCGCAAGTTTTTTTTCTTTCTCTTGTTGTTGAAAATATCATAAAAAGTGAAAATTTTTACTTGTCTACCTAGTTCTTGAACATTTATTTTACTATTTTCTTAGCTTTTCTTTACAATTCTATACACAAGAGCTTGCAACGAAGTCAACCGTGTATCATTCTTTAACATCCTTTTATCAAAATTCTCCTTATTTTCTATCTCTATCTATTTTCTTCTTTTAACAGTATCTAAAAAAGAAAAAAAAAATTTAGTAATAAAGTATTGGAATTTTTACATTTTTTATTTCTATGTCAAAGGTTTATCCGTTTTTTTTAAACCTCTTAACTCTATAAAAATATTGTATATTTCAAATAAAGATTTAAGGCTTTTAAAATATTTTACTTATAGCGTTTGGTAAAAAAAGCATAAACTTAAGTACCTTAAATAAGATTATATGTACTTTTTTATTATCAAAAAATATTTTTAAACTATTGATTATTTTTTACTGTTTATTGCACCAAGCATTTATTTATAATAAAATGTAATTTCAAAAATTGGTTCATTTTCTTTTTTACAGTAAATGCATGATTGTAGATGGATGGTTCTGAGTTCATTTAGTTTTTTAGCAAACACTGATAAGCCCATAGAAAAATTGTGATCAAACTCTTAAAAACAAAATTATTTTGTATCCATTTCCAAATATTTTCCAACATTTTTCTATAACTAAATGGATATATTTATTTTAAATCAATTTCATTACAAAAAGTATTATTCTTTATTCTCCATTTGTTTTTTATTGCTAGTATTATAGTAATATATAATTTTAAAAAATCATCTATTTAAAAAGTTATGTTTATGACATTCCATTATATAAGTTTATATTCTTTCAAAACCCTTGTGTAGAATAAATATGATATAAAATGCAATCTACTTTTCAAAAGAAAATTAAGTAAAAATTTGAGAAAAAAATTTTCAAATTAGTAAATGGCTGAATTTAAACCAAACCAGGATAAGATGCATGTTCGGGTCTTTAAATTGGTTCCAAAGTATTCTTTCCCGAAAGTGCTACTAAAAATAAGCATCTATGTCATTTTTTAGCTGATAAGGATTAGTCCTCGATTTTTGGCGGTCATTTTTGTATTTTTGACTTTTATAAAACAAGTAAGAAAAATTAGAGATAATTTTTCTTATTCTTTCTGTAAAAAACTTACATTAGCATGAAAAATTTTTCCCACTTAGGCCCGGATAGTAAATAATTTTCTGTAGAATTAATCTCTGGGGTTAAAAATTTTTTTTTGAGTTGCACATGAGCAACAAATCAATGGAGTAGGCCGCTTTTTTTTCAAGTCGATTTATCAAAAGTACATAAATTTTGGTTTCTGCATAAAAATTTTCAACTATCGATTGTGATCCAAGAAACTTGTGCTCTTTGAATATCCTGGATTATTTAACCAATTAAGAAATTTCGGATAATTTAAATCACTTTTCAAAAATATTAAATTTTGTTCCAGGGCATTTTTGATTCATCAAACACAGAAATTTCAGAGTCTAAATTTCTCAAAAAAATAGAAATTTTCACTTTTTGGTCTAATAAGCTTATAAGGCACAATTTAATCTATACATTTGTGTATATAAGATGATCGCACTGAATTATTACCCATTAGTTTTGATTCGCGGAGTTGAAATTTATGTACGCATAAATTATATCTACACGCTATAATATTAAAATAATTTAAATCAATAGCTAATAAGAAAATAAGAGAAATTGATTTTCTCTAACTTATTATAATTTTATGTCATTTTAATACGATATTAATTGCACATATATATAACTTTTACAACTACCTTCCAGTAATTTCAAATTATCGAAACCACAAATTTATTCATGATTGATTTTTAAATCAAAAAATAAATAAATAAAAATAAATATTTAAATTTCTAAAAATAATATTTATTTAATGTATAAATTTTTTTCAAATAATTTATTTTTATTTATATTTTATCAAAAGTCATTAATAGAAAAAAAAAACTGTTTCTTTTTTATTTTGTTTAATTAAAATTTGTATTTATACATTTTTTATTTTAATCCCGATTTGATTATTTGTTTGTTTCATTGAACTCCGCAATTACACAATAATACCTTTATGTAAAAATAAAAAATAAATAAATAAAAGCAGAAGCAAAAAAAATATATATATAAACTTTAATGAAACAAATTGAATGTCTGACCATATTTAAAATTATACTACTGAACACGAGCAATCTAGTGGAAAATCATTACGTAAGATACAGCATTATTCTCTCCTGTTGCGTAAAATAAAAAAAAAATAACTTGTCAAAGAGCACGAATGAAAAGCTTAAAAAAAAGAGAAAACAAAACAAATAATCATAATAATAAATAAATAAATATGTGAAAGCAACGAGTTATAAAGCATATTCCGAGAACAAAATTATAAATTCTATGTGTATATAAATGGGAGCACCTGGTACAAAAATATCAGCATGAAATATGAAATAAAAATAAAAAAATATATATTCTATATGCTATTTATATGAAGATAAAACGATGAATACAATAAAATTATATCGAGATTATACAATCATAATAAAAAAGGTTTCATTCACGTAACGCAAAAATATTCATGTTATATGATATCAAAATTTCAAACTATTATTTAAGAAATCCTATAGGAAAAAAGATTTTTCTTTTTATCCTTTTTTTTTTTTAATACTGAGAAAATGTCAGGATGGTGAACCCGTAATAAAACTTTTGGCGACACGAACACGAGTCCAGCCACGTCTACCGTCGCGACGAGAAAACACAGGAGCTTTCATTTGGCTAGACTGAATGGCACCAGAATTTTCATATACTTTTGGCATTTGTGAGGTTTCAGGAAGAACAAAAAATTTATCTAACGTGTTCTATACAATTTAATGTTTTTAGTTTGAATTTTACACTTGAAAACTTTTAATCAACTTTGTCTCATCATCATTATTATTATTTTAAACAAATTTTAACAAACCATTCCTTTTTAATTATATACTACAAGAATAATATTTTTTATTCTTTTTTTTTTTACTTTTAAAATAATTTTTTTTTAGCAAAGTTTTTTATTAATACTATTTTTAAAGTATATATAAAAAAATATTATTTTCTTTTTATAATAAAAATTATATAATATAATAATAATAATAATAGCAAATATTATTACGTAATTTTTTATTAGAATTTTTTACTGATTTTCAATTTTAATACTTTTTAAGCTGTATTACGTAATTCAATTAAATAACCGTTTGTATATATGAACAAGTCCAGAAATTAAAAATTCTTTGTTAAAAGTTCATATTTTATAAATTAATTGTAATATACGCTAGCGCATTAATTAGTTTTTTTGAATTTTTTAATTCATAGAGATTGTTTGTCAAATATATCAAAACACCCATGTCCAGAAAAATAAACAATGACCTAATAATGTATATAATTTTTCTCGTCACAAACGCTGAAAAATATTATACTATTTTTTATTTTAAATTTCAACCTACTTTCAGACTTGTTTTTTTCTAACGCACTTTTTTCATGTTTTTTTAAAAATTTTTATTATAAAAATAGATGTTTTACAAGACAAAATGAAGTGAATTTGAATTAATACTACTATCAATCAAAAAAAGATGTGGACCTCTCGAATTTTTTAAATATTTTCCAGAAAAATGGCCTCAGAATGTTCGGGTAAAAAAAAATCTGTTGAAAAATTATCCTTCGATCTCTGCAAAAAATTTTATGATTCTAACTTAGCACCCGTAGATATCCTTGAGAATTATCCTTTACGAATTAGGGTGAGCGTAACAGATATGGAACCTGCAACATCATCAGGAAAAACAGAGGGAAAACTTTCTTTTCTAGTTAAGGTCTTAATTAACGTTCAAAATGCATTTGCCTTGATCGTAATATGTATTCAATAATGCCTTCGCTTACCTTGTTTCTTTAAAAAATATAAAGATATTGGCAGGTGTTTAGGTCATAAATTTTTTTAATCATCAGGTTATTAAAGAATAATGGGGTTTATTTATTAGCATTCTATTCATAAAAATTCGCTAGTTTTTTGGATACTGTTATCAAACCAACATTCTGACGTTGACCGAATTCTAAAACTGTAATCCAGGTATGATTACCTGTCATTTAAAAAAAGAATTACGTTTCTACAATAAGCAGAAGCGATTTTAGCTTAAATTGTTATAAACAATTTATTTGTTAATATTTTCTGAAAATTCCAACGCTCCTGTAAAGTTAAAAGGTTAAGAAACCTGCAGTTAAAATTTAGTTAATTTAAAATAAAAATTTAAATTAAAAAAATGGGTTTTATTGATCAAATATAAGAACAAATTTTTTCAAAAATAAATAAAATGTTTTTTATTTTTCTGGACGTTTCAATAGTTTAATTACTATCCTTTTCAATAGAATCTAAAAATATAAATATTAACAATTTATTAATTAACAAAAATTATAATTAGACTGAGCGAAGCTCTGAGCGAGCTCAGTCTATTCCCGTGACTGTCGAGTTTGTTAACACGATAGGAGCTATCGTAATATATCGTATAAGGAGCTTAACTATGTTATTGATTGACTTCAAAATTTCACAGATGGTCTCAAATGAGACAAAGACAAACTGATTAAATTTGCAGGCCATTTGGTACGCACAATGAAAAATGATAGCGAAAAATCTAGCTCCTCATCAAAAAATTACATTTTTTAAAATTTTAATATTGATAGTTTTCATATTTACGAATAAAAAAGAACTTGTCACATTACCTACGGGTATTCGAGGTTGAAGAAAACATTTTTATGAATAAAATTTGGTAAACATGAAATAAAACACACATCTACCATTAAAGACCTTGGTATTTATTTTGAAAATAATTTGAAATTTAATGTACACTTTGAAAACATTATTAATAAGTCAAAAAAACGTATATATTTTCTTAAAAAAATTCTGTCAAGATTTCAAAGTATTGATTCATTAAAATTATTTTATAATTCTCATATTAAATCTATTCTAATGTATGGATCCATAATTTGGTCTCCTAATATTCAAGAAAAAATATATGAAATCGAAAAGATTCAACACCAAGTTCTGGGAATATTTGCTTTCAGGCAAAATGTTGAGTTTGATTACTATAAACATGATTACAAAGAACTGTACATTAAATTTAAAATTAACACACTTGAATCTGCTAGAGAGATCTCTGATCTTAAATTTCTATATAAATTAATTAATAATAATAATAGTCTGTGATGAAATAAGATCATTGATCGGTTTTTATGTACCAAATAGAGAAGGTCTGAGAGAAAGAATTTTAACGTTTAATATACCAATAGAATTTAGAAATGCTAAGAAAACGTCACCAATATTCAGAATTTTAGAAACATATAATTCTTATAATAAAAAAATAGATATTACTAATAATATAGAAATAAGCTTTTACAAAAGCCTAAGTATCTCTGTATCAAAATATAGTTAAAATACCAATTTCTCTTCATAAATAAAGCATGTTAGTTAAAAATCCATTATTTATAAAGTATCATTTATATTATTCTTATTTTCGACCCAAAATATTTTCCAATTTTCCAATATGGCGGACTAAAAACTTAAAAAAATCAACTTTTCACATTACAAGGAGGTTTTTTAAGGCGAAAAAAATGATTTTTGGGTGGAAAACATTCAATTTTTCAAACCAACATATTTTCCAATTTTCCAAGATGGTAGATTGAAGAATTTGAAAAAATCAACTTTTCACATTACAAGAAGATTTTTTAGGGCAAGAAAAATGAATTTTGGGTGGAAAATATTTAATTTTTCAACCCAATATATTTTCGGATTTTCCAAAATAACAAACTAAAAACTTGAAAAAATCAACTTTTTACATAACAAAAAGATGATTAGAAAGAAAAAAAAGAATTTTAGGTGATAAACATTCAATTTTTCACACCAACATATTTTTCAATTTTTCAAGATGGCAAATTGAAAAACTTGAGAAAATCAACTTTTCATATTACAAAGAAATTATTTAGGGTGAGAAAAATGAATTTTGAATTGAAAATATTTAATTTTTTAACCCAAAATATTTTCTGATTTTCCAATATGGCGGACCAAAAACTTGAAATATCAACTTTTAACATTACAAAAAAATTTTGGAGAAAAAAACAAATTTTCCATGAAAAATATTTAACTTTTCAACCCACCAAATTCTCCGATATTCCCAAATCTTGGACCATTAAACTTAAAAAAAATAAAATTTTAACCTGACAAAGGGGTTTTTAGGGCAAGAAATATGAATTTTCTGTCAAAAATATTTAATATTTCAATTCAACACATTTTAACTTTACAAGGGGGTTTTTAAAATGAGAAAAATGAATTTTAAGTGGAAAATATTAAAGTTTTCAACCCAACATAATTTTAAGCTCAGTCTATTCCCGCGAAAGAATGTCGAGTTTGTTAACACGATAACTCCTTAACGATATTATTGACTTACTTCAAAATTTCACAGATGGTCTCAAATGAGACAAAGACGAACTGATTAAATTAGTAGCCCATTTGGTACGCACATTTAAGAATAATTCGACAAATCTAACTTCTCATCAAGAAATTCAATTTTTTAAAATTTTAATATTGAGAGTTTCGATATTTACGAATAAAAAAGAACTATTCACATTACCTAGGGGTATTTGAGGTTGAAAAAAACATTTTTATTAATAAAATTTTTAATTTTTCAACCCAATGTATTTTCCAATTTTCCAAGATGACGGATTGAAAAACTTGAAAATATCAACTTTTCACATTACAAGGAGATTTTTTAGGGCGAAAAAAATGAATTTGGGGTGGAAAAAATTTAATTTTTCAACCCAACATGTTTTCCGATTTTCCAAGATGGTGGACTAAAAACTTGAAAAAATCAACTTTTCACATTACAAGGAGGTTTTTTACAAAAAAATGAATTTTGGTGGAAAACATTCAATTTCTCAAACCAACATTTTTTTCAATTTTTCAAGATGGCGGATTGAAAAACTTGAAAAAATCAAATTTTCACATTACAAAGGAGTTTTTTACACAAAAATCGCTCTTGGACTAAGTTTTTGAGCTATCAACTTGAAACCTATTTTAAACGACTTTAAAATTAGCCTGCTTTCGTGTCTCACTGCGGATTTTTCATATTTATTTATTTTTAATTAGCCTATTTACTAAAAATGAATTTTGTGCGAAATTCTAAAATGTGCAAAAATTATTATTTAATATTTTTTGACTGAAAAATGTTTTTTAATTTTTATGTATATAATGCAGGATTAACACAAAGAAAGGACCCCGCACAAAGCTTATGGGATTCGGGTTTCGGCGAAATTGGCTGAATTTTTGGTATTTTGTACATTTCGTCATCCTGAGCAAAAGTCTCAATGGGCACGAAGCTCCAAAATGCTTTCTTCGGCTCCCACAAAGCTCCGAAGCTCCACAGATCCAACTTTATTTACTACTGAAAAAGGACATATTTTATTTTTTAATGCATCTTTTGATGAATAAAAGTATATAGTCTTACGTTTTTGAGGTCGCTGAATTCAAATCTGATGTCAGAAAAATGTTATTGACAGTTGACAACTGCAACTAGCTATCAAACGGTAATTTATAATCGGGATTTATCAAATCAGCACACATATATATGTTTTTGTTGTCGTTGAATTCAAATCTGATCTCAGAAAAATTATATTGACAGTTGACAACTGTAAACTAGCTATCAAACAATAATTTATAATCGGGATTTATGAAACCCGCAAAAAATGACGAAATCATATTTATGATGCATATAATTGCGAGAAAAAAACCGCATAAAAACTTTTTATGAAAATACTTTCCCTTGGAGATATGATGGTTGGAAAATTGGTATTTCCACCCCTTAAAATTCGTGTTCTGAATTAGTTTTTCTCTTATCTATAACTCAAAAAGTAATTTACTTAGAGAAAAGCTTAATGGCTAAATGACAGGTCCATCAAAAATAAATCATTATTTAATTTTTTTTATTTTTATTTTTATTGACCACTGCCAAAATCAGTTCAACCTGTAACATACCGATAATTAGTCTTTTTCCTCAATTATCTCAGAACCAGTAAATTTTAGGCAAAAATTTTTATTTCATTGGGGCGAAGGGAAACTTGTATTCCTTATTACCTATGCTCAAAAATTTTGGCTGCCTTAGATAACATACTTTATGATATACAGAATTGTAATGCTCCAAAAACGTGCTATTTTTTAGATGGTTATTTAGTTTTTAGAAAATTTTGAGAAAATTTTTGCGTTAGTAAAAAATTGTCTCAGTCTAGTTTTGAAAGGGTAAATTTTTGTAAAAATTACTTTTTTTGTAAAATAAATGACTTTATTTGCTTATACAAGGTTTTTCCCCTTTTTTGTTCTAAAAAGGGTTAAGGAGTTAGAAATGAATGCTAAAATTTTATTGTAAAATTTCTACACATCCTTGTGAACATTTTCCGCTATCAAAAAAGAAAATCGACCCACTTTAGAGTCTGGCATTTTTCTGGAGTTTTCAAAAATAAAGATTTGAAATGCCACACTAAAACGTAGTATTTTTATGCGCATAAGAAATTATAGATAATAATAATCAAATAATTGATTAGCAAGCAAAATTTGTATATAAAGAGTTAAATTATTTTTTGAAATAATATTTAAAATTAAATTTGGCATTTATAACACAATAAATAAAATCAAATAAAAATTAGAAAATATAATTTAAAAAAAAAATCCAACAAGTTTAATACTAACAATGACTTGTAAATATAATTTTATAATTTTCTACAATAAATTTTTTTATATTTATTTTTCTAATCCCTTCTCAATTAATAAATGCGGATTTTGATATAAGTACAGGAAAACGATACAAAGAACGTATAAAGCCATTTTATGAAAAAGTTAACCAGAAAACACTACTATCTCCAGACGAAGTAAGCCAAGTAACTGATATAATTATTGAATATTACAATTATTTAGAATCAGCAGGCGTTCCCTATGGAAGATTAGCAAGAGAAGTCGTTACAAACGAAGGCTCATTTGCAAAATTAGCAAATGCCCATTTAAATTATACAGCCAAAAAAGAGGGCAAAACACCTGAAGAAATTGACAATATTCGAATAAATATTCGTGTAGCTTTAGCATATTCAGATGTTGAATTACGATGTGGATGCTATCCATACGTATCAGGAATATTACCGTATAATAAAATAGCTGACTATCATTACAAAGTATTCGAATCACAAGGTTTATCAAGATATGCATGGGGCGGTGCTTTATTTGAAGAATTTGCTGGCTCTGGTTCATGGATGAATTTTGGTGGTTATGATACTGATGTTAATGTTAAAAAAGTGGATCTATTCAAAGCAGTTATAAATAATGCAGAATCCAAGGGTATTAAAGCAAGAGATGCTATTAAATCATTAAAACATATTTCAATAGAAAATTTTGGAAAATCAGTCGCAGCTGTAACATACAGAGGGTTAATCGCTGCCGAATCATCTTACGAAAGCTTGAAGAATCTTACCAAGGAGGCTTTTGAATCTGCAATTGAAAAATTTGTACCTGCAACGAATCAGTAATTCGAGTAAAAAAATAAGGTAATTTTTTATTTAAAAAAAAATATGTACAATTATTTACTGCAATTTTTTAATTATGAATGTCTGATATTATTTACTCAATAAGTATATTTGAAAATTAAATATATTTTTATTTATTGAAAACTGATTAGGGTGGAAAGGGGGGTTTTCGCCAGGAATGCGTTTTTCGCCACCTTTTGTATTTTCTATCAATAGCTAAGAAAGGTTGATGCTTACCGTTGAAAATTATTTAAAAATTCATTTTTCTAAGGTTTGTATTGGAGGAGTTCAAGTTATTTTAAGAAATTTAATTATTTATAAAATAAATTATGCCTTTTAAATATACATGTTTCTATCGCATACAATTCTAACGAAAATCACTAAGAAATCATAGTAGGTATAATTCAAAATTTTATATATAAAATCTATCCCAAAACTTTTTTATTGCTCTTAGTAGATAAATTGCACTCTAAATATTAAAATTAAAAAAAAAAAATTAATTTTTAATTAATTATGCTTTTAATTATTGCTGGCGGAAACTGCAAACTTAATATACTCGATTACTTGGTTTTCGTCATGGGGTGTCGAAAACTACTTATATGGAATTTTAGTTTTTGCCATATAACCTTACTGTTTGCTTAAATTGAGCTTTAAATTAATAACAACATTATGTCGAACACTAAAAATATTTTAAATTACATTGTAATGCTTCAACAAATTAAGGGATAAGGATTGATTTTATTTTTTATTGCAAAATTATTTAAATTCACCTTTTTTATAAATATAGGTATTTTGGATATTTTAAACTTTTTTTTTATTTACACGATATTTATTTAACTATAAAACATTAAACTTGTCATAATTACTTCATTTCTAATAAATTTTACAACAATTATCAAAATATTAACTAAATTTACACATGTAAACACAGTTTATTTTATATTCTTATGTATATCACTTTCATTTCAACACAATAATTTTCTGATTTTTATAAAAAATAGGTACCGACACACACTTTTTAATTGAAAATATAATATTAAAAATTATATTCTAACACTGATTTCATACAATTAATCTATTTTTTACTTTTAAATAGCAAATAATTAAAATAAATAAACAGTTAAATAAACGCGTGTGTTTATAAGACCTGGTCCGCGCGCAAACTGAAAATAGAGGTCATTAACACGGCCTATACACGGAGTCTATTTTGTTTTCTTGAATTTTTAAAAACATCAATTATTACCTTTAATGAAAATTAAAAAGCAAATTTTAATAAATAATATATGATTATACAAGTTTACAGTTCATCTGCTGTTCACTATTTTTTACTGTGTAAATATACCTATTTAGGTATAAATATTTTTATAAAATAAAAAAAAAGGAGAAAAAAGTAAGTATAGGATACCTATATCAATAAAATATGAATTTCTACGGTAGTTTGTATAAAAGTTTCATGTATAGTATTTATATACACAATTACTATTAATAAAAATGCATTAGAGAGCTAATGAAAAATATAGTGGCGAAAAAAGCATCATTATATGGCGAAATACCTATACTTGGTGGCGAAAACCCTGGGTTTTGAGCTTTCTGAAAATAAAACTCTAATTAAAAATAAAATAATGTTTGGAAATCGCTAAAAACCTTTTTTTCATCAATATTTATCATCATTTTAGCTATTAAAATAATTTTTACTTTCATATAAGCTTAAAAATAAATTAAAAAATCATTTTAAATGTACCGATTTTCTTAAGATGGCGAAAACCCCCCTCTCCGCCCTACTTGTAAATTAAAAAAATATTTGATATGATTTTGTAAAATTTATTATTTTATAAAAAATTTTATATGCCTTTTTTTGAAATTTTAACTGCTCATTTTTTATTTTAAATTATAAGATTGTATTATTATTAATCATTAAACTACACTTTTTGACCTAAATAGAGTCAACAGGTCTAAAAAATTTTGGGCCCTTTGAAATTTTAAAAAAACTTTTTACTCGTTTTTCAGCTTAAAGTATTTGCAAAAAATTGAATCTAGTTAAAACCCCAATTTTAAATTTAGCTAAAATATTAAAAAACATGTAAATTTTTTATTCTCTTCGCCGATGGTTTGATCCGTTGCTGTTGTGTGCTGCAGCCTACAAGATTGAGTTTATGCTATCTATTTTCATTGATACAGAGAAGCAAAAATTTTATCTGCAAACGGCACTTATGTTTTTCTTTGCTTGTACAGTAGTATCAGCTTCTATAACCAAACAATAGGGGCCACTTATGCCGTCTATGCTTTCTGCTTTCAGCGTCAAAAAAATGTGCATCTCTTTTAAAAAAGGATCTATTTTTGATCTTACATATTTAAAAATAAAAACCCTTTTCAGCAAATCAAAAACTTTGAAGATGGGTACAATGAGATAACACTTATTTACGAGAGAATATAATGCCTGTATAGGTAATTATGAAACGCATATTATTACTTTACTTTGATTTTTTAAATGAAATTTAGATTTTGATATTAAATTTTAATTAATTCAATTAATCGCCCAAATATTATAATATCAAAAATAATAATATGTATATACTTAGATTTTGATGTTATTAAATATTATTCTTTAAAAAATATTTGTTTAAATGTTTAGATCCCTAAATTTTATTATAAATGAATACTACATTTTATTGAAAAATTATGTATGCTAAAAGAAACATATTTTCTTTAATATTATAAAATGAATCGAAGGAAAATAAAATTTATCATACAAAATGTTTTCTATCAACGAATAAAAAAATAATCAAAAAGTTTCCCTCTACATTTGAGAAATGAGTTTTACTTTTTCTTTCATTAACATTTAAAATTAGCACATTATTATACAGCTTTTAAAAGCTTTTATCAAATAAAATATATAATAAAAACAATCTGTTAAAAAAATTATTTTTATTAAATGCAAACCCTAAATCTATTTACATTTTTTTTTTACTATTCAGTAAAATTAAGCTTGAATAAATATAATTATTTAAATTTATTTTTTAGACAAATTTTTACTTGGGAGAATTTATTTTTTTTAAATACTTGAAAATTTTTGTTAAAAATATTACCCTTGTCAAAACGCGGTTTAGGGTGTATTTTCAGCTACTGACATGAGATTTGCTCTACTATATGTTTTTTGGGTCGCTGATCACGAAAATCGGGGTTATTCCTGCCCAAAATTCTCGGAACACCCTTAAATTTGCAAAAACTACCCCCAAAAAGGGGTTTTTTTGATATATTAGCAAACTGGGTTTCTAGATTTAGCCAAGAATTGGTCTTAGGGGGTTTTTTGGGTCGCTGAACAAGAATTTTAGGTAGTTTTCAAAGAATAAGTAATATTTCACCCTTAAATTAGCAAAAATTAACCCTAAAAGGGGGTGTTTTTGATATTTTTGCACTTTGAGCGACCAGATTATGTGCATACAGGTTTTTTGGGTCGCTAATCAAGAATTTTGGGGAATTTTCAATAAATAATTAATATTTCACCCTTAAATTAGCAAAAACAACCCCTAAAAAGGGTGTTTTTGCTATTTTCGTACTTTGAACAGTCAAATGAGATCCTTACAGTTTTTTTGGGTGATGATCAAGGATTAAAAAATGAATGTGATGGTTTAGACAACGCTTATGAAGACATTGATACTTCAATACTGGAGCCAAATGTTACTATCGACCTTATTTCTGGTGATGAAAATAGTAATATAGAGTCGACAACTCAAGGAGTTATAGATAATAATATCCACAATAATGCAGATTCTTTAATAGAAGATGTTAATATGCAATATGCAAATGAAGAAGAAGTTTCTTCAGACTCATTCCAGAGTATGGATTATGAAATGCATTCTTCAAATATCGAATCAGAAGACTCAATTCAAGATATGGATTATGATTTAGATTCTTCAAGTATGGCATCAGAAGAGTCAATCCAGGATATGGATAATGATTAATCATATTTGAAAAAAAAATTTATAAAAAATCTGATTTAAATTGAAATTTTATTCTCTATTTTTAAAACTTTATATTTTACTTGCAATGTTTAATTTTTTTATTATGCATGCACTATTTACAAATAAGCGATTGTATTATTTTTTATTTATAATTATTGTAATATTTTGAATTATTGTATTTTTATTATTTTTATTCACCTGCATTATTTTCAATTATTAAAAAATGTTTTTACATAAATTTTATGAATACTTTATTTATAATTTCTTGAGTATAAATAATAAATTAGAACTCCTTTAATAGCAATCATCAAACTTAAGTTACAGTTAAGTATCCCAAAAAAGCTTAAAATAAGTTTACAAAAAGTAAAAAATGCATGAATATACAAAAGATCCCATTGTTTCAGAGAATTTCAGTAATATAAGTGTGAAATATTAATTTAAAAAAAAAAATCCCCCAAATCCTTGATCCCCGACCCAAAAAAACTGTAAGGATCTCATTTGGCTGCTCAAAGTACGAAAATAGCAAAAACACCCTTTTTAGGGGTTGTTTTTGCTAATTTAAGGGTGAAATATTAATTATTCTTTGAAAACTACCTAAAATTCTTGTTCAGCGACACAAAAAACCCCCTAAGACCAATTCTTGGCTAAATCTATAAACTCAGTTTGCTAATATATCAAAAAAACCCCTTTTTGGGGGTAGTTTTTGCAAATTTAAGGGTGTTCCGAAAATTTCGGGCAGAAATAACCCCGATTTTCGTGATCAGCGACCCAAAAAACATATAGTAGAGCAAATCTTATGTCAGTAGCTGAAAATACACCCCCCCCCCCCGCGTTTTGACTGGAGTATATTGGGGCTTGATAATTAATAACATCTGACACATAATAATCTAGTAAAATATTTTGAAAAAAACTTATAGCTGGTTTGCACAAGTAAATATTAGAAATAATAATAATAAAATATTAGAAGTAGTAGTTTAGTAACCAGATCTGCTAATTTTATAACTACTAATTATTGCCTCTAATTGTTATTTTCAGAGTTGGGGATATATGTGATGCATAAATATTTTTCATATCGTCTAAGAATATTAGAAATTGAAAAAAAACTTAATGTTGTATTAATTCAAGAAAATAAGCATGCATGGAACATATTTAGTAAAGCCAAATCCCTTAGCCCAAATTTTTTAAGTCCCCAAATCAAAATTATTATAACAATAAACAACTTTTGACACCCTCCCCTTCGATTATCAAATTCACGAAATATAAAATACCGCTCCCTATAAAAATATTTAAATTAATAATAATTTACTAACAAGGGGAGACCAGAACATTTGGCTCGTTAAAATAATATCCAAAGTCATGGATGACTTTAAGTAGGTAAATTTTTAATTGACCATAACTCTTACCATATTTTTGGTATAGCTGAATCGAGATTAGGTTCAAATGATGATAGCACTTTGCGACAGGACCGAAAAACTCACGGTGGTGGCCTTATCCTTTACATCAAGGAAAATTTGCAGGCCAAATTCCTATGTTCCTCAAAAATGGAGCAGATTGGTAAGCCCATAAGAATAGAATATCTTTTCTGTTCTGTTTAGGAAGGAAACTCCATGCCCACCTTAATTGCCTGTTGTCTCAATTAAATACGAAGCTATTGATAACACAATGCCACGTGACTTAAATTTACATTTACCTAGTCTTGATTGGACTGCTTTCTCTAGCTCTTTAGACAATTTTGACAATGTGCTAGGCCTCCCTGCCCTAATTTACAATACCAGAAATTCTACTGATGTACTTGCACCTGATAAATCGATTAGGCCTGGAAAACTCAACTATCCGTAGCTAAATACTGATCTGCGTTTACTAAAATCTAAATAAAAGTAAAAATAATAATCATAATAAAGACTTTAATATGTTGAAAAAACACCCAAGATACCCTCCATTTATTCTAATGCTCCTTCTGAGCCTAAAAACACAGGGCTCAATTTTACAAGAAATAGGATTTACATAAAATAGGATTTTTAGGCAATTTTATCACTGTCATCTTCCAATACAATCAAAATACTTCGACGGTTGGTCTTGTTTTTTTTCTTATAAGTGCTACCTTTCAATCCCCATAAGCTGAATTTTATCATCGCCGATTCTCTCATCCCTATAGTCAATAAATCAACTGCCCATTTTTTATCCAAAATGACCAATTTTTAAACTGCTGTCAAAATTGCAATTTTTGATGAAATAAGATTTTATAGTTTTCAAAAATTTTGTACGATTGATAAGTTTCCAAAAATTCTATAATCATTCTTTTTCAATTGTTCGTTTAGCAGATATAATAATTTAAAGACAGAATTTCAATTAAAGCTTTTTTAAAAAAAAAATCATATTTTATTACTATCTTTGTGGATTCATATCTCGAAAACGTCTAAGGCAAAACAAGTGAGTAAAGAGTTTTTGAATGCTTGAAACTTATACAAAATTTTTGGTATCTATAAAACTCATTTTTATCAGTTTAGGCGAAATGAACATTTAGTTTATTGACTATAGCGATGAGTGAATCAATGATGCCAAATTGCGATTTAAGGAGCCACAGAACCAAAAAAATTTTTAAATCAGTTTTTTTGATTTTTAACAAAATTTATTGATTAAATTTTAAAAAAAATGTGTCTCATGTCCTGCGCAATAAAAAAACGCATCAAATTAGTCTAAATAAAAATTTTAATATGACCATCACTTCGAGAACTTTTGGAAATTCGGAAATCTAGAATTCTCAAAGGGATGGTCATATTAAAATCTTTTTTTAGACTAGTTTGATTTGTTTTTTTATTGCGGAGGGCATGGGACTCATTTTTTTTTAATTTAATCAATAAATATTGTTAAAAATCAAAAAAACTGATTTACAAATTTTTTTTGCTCTGTGCCCCCTTAAGGGGATTGAAAGCTGTACTTATATGAAGAAAATTAGATCAACCGGAAATATTTTGGTTAAAATGTAATATGACAGCGTTATTTGGAAAATTGCCTAAAAACACTATTTTTTATTGTCGTGACATTGAGTTCTGAGTTTTTAGGTCCATAAGGCGCATTAGAATAAACAGAGGGTATCTTGAACATTTTTTCAAAATATTAAAAGTATTAACATGGAACATGTTCATTGGATGGGGTATTTGAAAAAGTCTGGCTTGGCAGGGGGGGGGGTGAAAAATTGACGCTTTTAGAGGGGGGGTCAAAAATTGACGTTTTTAGGGGGGTGGTCAAAAATTGGCGCTTTTAGGGGGGGGTCAAAAATTGACGCTTTTAGGGGGGGGGGGTGAAAAATTGACGTTTTTAGGGGGGGGGGGGGTCAAATGGACTTAGAATATTTTCGATTCAGGGAGTTTTGGTGCAGAAGTACCTAGAGAGCATTGGTGCAGAAGTACCTAGGGACCTATGGTGCAGAAGTACCTAAAGACCTTTGGTGCAGAAGTATTCTAAATACCTTTGGTGCAGAAGTACCTAGGGACCTATGGTGCAGAAGTACCTAGGGACCTTTGGTGCAGAAGTCCCTAACGACCTTTGGTGCAGAAGTCCCTAAAGACCTTTGGTGCAGAAGTACCTAGGGAGCATTGGTGCAGAAGTACCTAGGAAACTTTAGTGCAGAAGTCCCTAAAGACCTTTGGTGCAGACGTTACTAGAGAGCATTGGTGCAGAAGTACTTAGGGACCATTGGTGCAGAATTTTTAAAGAATTTATTGTAAAAATTAATAAAAAATAAATTCATATTATTTAAAAATCTATAATAATTTGAAAATTTAATTAATTTTATTCACTTTGATGTCTAAGCAGCATGATTTCTATAATAAAAATCTAAATATAAATATTTGCTTATAAATATTTATATTATGAACAAAATAGATACTTTATTATCCGTGTTATAAGTGAACATGTTCCATGCTCGTTGTTTGTGTAGTTACACAAACCGGTTATAAATTTTTGTAACTATAGATTGTAATTTGTCGATCAAAATGTTCCGGTCTCCCCTTGTAAGTGTATAAATTAAAAATGTAATTTTGCAGCAAAATATTGATTTTATAAAAAAAAAAAAATGTATTACTTATTTAATACAGACAACGCTCTACGAGAAAATTGAACAAGACAGGTTGAAAATAAATGATGAGAATAATTTCGATTCATCAGACTCGGAAAATATGCAAGGTACTTTTTAGAAAATTTTAACTTTACAGACTATCTCTCTAGACTACTGATCGCAAATTGTCTTCTCCTTATTTTTTTTTTTACCAATACATATTCCCCTGTAGTGTAAGATGTGTCATCGTATTAAATGCGTTCAGCTTGAAACGTGCTCCAATATAATAGTATAGGTCGTATATATTGTTTTTTTTACAAGAGTAATTTTTTTATGGAAATTTCTATTTTTAATTTACATGTTAATTTGTTAATAAAAAAGTAAAGTAAATACTGCTACAGTAATTAATAAACAAGAAAAAATATATATTTTTTTTCATACAAAAAAATTTCAATCAATAAAAAAAATTCATTATAATTATTGGAAAAATTCAAATAAGAAAAAGCATGCTCAAGAAAGTAGTGTTTTCTATCATATAACGAAAACCAGAAGCACATAAAAATTATAAAATTTTATAATCTTATTTTCTCATACGAAAAAAATAATTTGATGAAAATTAATTAGTGACGTACTTGAACTGAACGAAATTCTTGAAAAATTTAAAATAAAGAATCTTTTCTTTAAAACTTTTTATACTGAAACTATTTATTTATTATCATAGCTAATTTTTAAGTTAAAATATAAATTAATTTTTAATAAACTTTATATTAACAAGAAAAAAGAAAATTGTGAAAATAGCTACATTGTATTTTTAAAACTATAATTACACAAAAGCTGATATTATACCTATATACGTTATACTTATAAGTTAGAAAATAAATTGGCATCTCCTGCGTAAACTTTCAAAATTTTAGCATTCTTGAATTATTAAAAAAAAAACTTTTCAAGAAGTTTACTTTTTAAGTAGTGCATAATCTTTTTAAATTCTTTAGATAAAATAATTTATGATTAATAAAGCTATACGTGTACAAATAAATGAGTAAATATAAGTAAAATCTCGAGTAAAATAATGATTTTATAGTATATGAAGTATAAAATTTGTGAACAATACTCAAATTTTTTAGTAAAGTTTACTCAGGATTTTGGATAAATTTACCAATATTTATTAATTTTTATTTACAGAATTTGTAGAGGTTAATTTGACTAAACTTTTTTTTCAACGTTAATTATATCTATTTAATTTAAAAATAATTTTTAATTTTTCTTATTTTTAGGCATGATCATTATGCATCTAATACATAGATTAAATCGTGTCTTTTAAGACAAACTTGTTAGGTCAGAAAATGGAAAAATTCTAGAAATTTCTAATTCGTGGAGAAATTTACTCTCCAGGTCATTGTGATGTGTCTAACATATTTATAGTGATTAACTCTGTGTGGATATGCGAGTTCGAGAAGCTGTATCCTCTTCATCACTGAAACAACTGGATTTCTAAATTTATTGGTTCATGTTTTTTTTAAACATAGAACATGTTTATAGGCAGAGGGGGCTTTAAGCATGTCATTTTAGGGGGGAGAGGGGTGTCAAATGGATTAAGATTAATTTTGATTTTAAGACTTAGAATAATTTCGATAGGTGTATAGAATAATAAAGATTTTAGGGTAAGATATAAATGTAAAATATATCATCTTATCTGTCGGTGACCTTTCTAGTGGGAAGTAATTTATATAAACCGTTTTAGAAAAATAATTTATTTGAATAATTATTTAAATTTTATTTATTGCTCGATATTAAGGAGTTAAAAATTAATAAACAACAAATTATGCTCGTAAAAGTCACGTTCTAAAATATCATTTTAGAAAAAATTCTAAAAAATCTGAATTAACTCTTCAAAATTTACTGAAAAATCCTAAAAACCGCTGCCAAATTATTGGCACTACGGTTCCTCAAGCAATGACAAATATTCATATCAGTTGAAAATTTTTACCATTTTATGAATCATATCTAGAAAATAAAATGACACCAAATGTATTCAAACTAGAATTATCGTGCCAAAAATTAGAATTAAAAAAAAAAAAAAATATTAATAAAAATAAAAAAAGAAGAGTTTTTTTATTTTTTGACGGAAAAAACTTTAGTACAAAAAATGCGAGAAATCGATAAATAAATTTCTTACAACTAGAACTCCCGTGAGAAAGAATTAGGTATTATAAGGACTTAAAAAATGAACAAAAATTATCTTGTTTTTTTTTAATTAATCATACAAAAAAATTTGGAAAAAAAATTTTCATAAAATTAGGTAATTTGATCCAAAATATCGGATGAAAGCGGTAATTCTAAAACTAATACTTCCATATGAAATAATACATAGAAATATTTGTATTACAGTGATGAATTTAAATTTTTGCGCGCAAAAAAATCCTAACGGCAAATTTTGAAAGTTTTAAAATAAATAATATATTTGTGTATAATTTTATAGCTGTATGTGTTTGGGACGCAAACCGAGCAAATAAGCATTTGTGAAATATGTTATCTTGTTGATATCAATTTTATAAAAGTACGAAAAAAGTAATAAGTTTTATTTATAAAAAATTATGTGACTTTATTTTTAATAATTTAATTGAACAAAGAAAAGGTTTACTATCTATTATTAATCATGGAATGCGAAAATCATGTAAGTTATTTTTTTATTAAAATTCTAATAATAAAATAAGAATATATTTAAAAATATTTTTTAAACTCGATTAAATTCTTTTAATTCGCGTAATGAGCGGTATTGTACAAATAATAGACGACAAATGACTTAATTTATTTTGAATCAATAAGTAAATTTTAAAAAATTTACCAAAAATTATAATAAAAGTTTAACCACCTTAATTAATTAACAAGGAAAGAACACTATATTTGGGACGTCCAAATGTAACATATTGTTGTGAATGGGTTAGTTTTGTTGCAAAATATCATGATATCTTTTGTATATTCCATTAGGGTAAATGAAATATTTATATAGGTACGAGGAGAGTTCTTTGCCTATCCTGTAAAAATTACTGCCACCTTGAAATTTAACCAACACACTTGTAATTGGTCTAATTATTTTGGGAAAAAGTTATTTCGAACCTAATATTTTTATTTATACAATATTGATAAAAAATGGCAATTTTCATAATAAATTTAAATATAATCGAATTATTGATTATAATTTGGCCAATTAGAAGACGAATGAAAAGTTGAATTGAAGCAGCTTCAGATCTCCATTGATCTTAATAAAAGGAATAACTGGAAAATAAATAATGGAAAAGAGGATTTAGGAATTTTTGGAGTTGAATGTCTTTAACTATAGATAGTTTATTATTTGCTTTTCAAATAGTAATGGTTTCCCCTTGGAAGTATTTAATAGATTTTATTTAAAATCAAAAGGTATAATTGTTTGGATACACTTTGGGTACACTCAGGACCACAAGTCTATAAAACCTGAGCCATTTTTTTTTTCGTTAAAAAAATTTTACATTTAAATGTAAACTTAAAATATTTAATGTTGCAATACTATAAAAAACATTTATAACAATCCAATTGCCTATGTAGCACCTTAAAATTTTTCCAATTTCTGAACGATAAAAAATTAGCTCAAATAACATTTTTTATTCAAATTAATTTAGCTGGATGATGTTTTTCCCAAAAAAATTAATTTTTGTTTCGAAAATATTTTTTGTTAGATGAAAGTATAATTATAATATTATTAATTATGAAATATAAATTTTAATAAGTTGAGCGTAGTATAACTATATTATTGTTATAAATATCTAAAAGTTTTCTCTTGATTTTTTCGCTTACTGATATTTTCTATTAAAAAAAAAATCCATTTAATTATGAAATGTATTTCAGGATCAATTATTAACAATTGAAAATAATATTGTAAAAGGAGTTGAATTACCGTTTCCTTATACCTCTAACAAAGTTGGCCAAATTATATTAGATGCTTTGAGAAAAAAACCTGACCATGTTTCACAGGTAAGATATTTAATTAACAATTGAATAAAGGTCTCGAAATGGACATAAATACTCCAGAAAAAAAGTTGTGGAATGTGCTGGTTTTGGGCTAATTTGAAGGGGGAAACAAAATCGGACATTCCAACCCAGCGCTAAAGTTTGGAGAAAACGGTTTTTTGCAAATAACTCAAAAAATAAGCAAAATAAAAAAAAAATTTTAAATAAAAGTTGCAGCTGAGACAATTCCCTACAAAAATGATCCTTAGCAATTTTTTAGTCGGACGCACTGGAACCGAGATATAAGCGGTCGAAGTTTAGACCTTTTCTACCAAATTTTCAAAAATCGATATTTCACAAAAAAAAAAAAGAACATGTTTTTTATGAGTTTTTTTGGATTTTATGGTAGTCAAAAGTGTTGAATATGGGTATGTAAGGTTTTTTACATATAATAATATGTATGTGGATGTAAAATTTTGCATTTATATGTTTCTGCACCCTCACACATAGGCGTTGCAACCCTTAGGACGTGCATTTTTTTAGTGTTCATTTTTTGATGTTTTCAGCTAAAAAATCTTATAAATATGGACAAATTTATCATGAAATTACTTATTAGAGATCCATACTATGTATTCAAATCAAAATATGCACATATTTAAATGTACTTTTGTCTTAACAAAAACGATTTTATCTATGATTTTAAAATTTTTAGCATTTTTTGGCCAAAAACCGGTTTTGGACTCAAGCTACTGTATTATTATGTACCAAAAATGTTGCAAATAGTTGAAATATAAAATATAAATATAAAATCAATCAAATGTTCCAGATGTATAAAACATATAAATAAAAAAAAACGCAATTTTTTAATTTTTTCGAAAAAAATGGTTCTTGTTTGCAGGCAAAATTACATTTAATATGTGCATATTTTGATTTGAATACATAGTATGGATCTCTAATAAGTAATTCCATGATAAATTTGCCCATATTTATAAGATTTTTTACCTGAAAATATCAAAAAAAGAATACTAAAAAAAAATGCACGCCCCAGGGGTTTCAACGCCTATGTGTGAGGGTGCAGAAACATATAAATGCAAAATTTTACATCCACATACATATTATTATATGTAAAAAACCTTACATACCCATATCCAACACTTTTGACTACCATAAAATCCAAAAAAACTCATAAAAAACGTGTTCTTTTTTTTTTTTTGTGAAATATCGATTTTTGAAAATTTGGTAAAAAAGGTCTAAACTTCGACCGCTTATATCTCGGTTCCAGTGCGTCCGAAAAAAAAATGGCTAATGACCATTTTTGTAGGAAATTTTCTTAGCTACAACTTTTATTTGAAACTTTTTTTTTGTTTTGCTTATATTTTGAGTTATTTGCAAAAAACCGTTTTACCCCAACTTTAGCCCCCCCTGGGGGAGCCCAGCGCTGGGTTGGAATGTCTGATTTTGTTTCTCCTTTAAAATTAGCCCAAAACCAGCACATTTCTCAACTTTTTTTCTCTGGAGGATTTTTGTCCAAGTTTCCCCTTAATTTAACCTTTATTCATTGGTGTAAACGTGTAGAAATATAAATTAAAATATAATAAACTTATTGATAATAATTAAGTTAGTTATAATTGTAAATTTGAATAAAACTAATGATATATTTATCACAGATTGATACCGAAACAGGAGAAAAAACTACTTTTTCAGAAATGGAATATAATAGTATTCGCTGCGCACTTTGGTTAAAGAAGCAAAATATAGGATTTGGTGATATAATAACAATATGTGCTGATGTTCGTTTAGACAATTATATGCCATTACTTGCTACTTATTATGAAGGCGCTATTTATAATGCATGGCAACATGATATTAAATTAGGTTTTTTAATAACTTAGATCATATATAATTATTATTATTTAAAAATAGCAAAATCCAAAAAAAAACTTATGCTATAATTTCGAAAGTACCTATAAAAAAACTTGCTTTTCGTAAAGATAAATTTTTCTATTATTGTGCCTGATAATATAGGCAGTTTTTTTTTACTTTTTTATTATAATTCATAAAATATTTTCAGAAAATTTTATCCAATGAATAATTTTAGATTCGTAGTTCTTAAAAAATAAAACATAAAAGGCAGCTCATTTCTGTTAAAATCATGAATTTAAAAATACTAGTCAGACTTGAGTTATTGAATAACATGTAAAATTTAGAGTCGTATTAACTTTCTCAAAATTTTAGTCAATTTCAAGGACAATTTATTGCGATTTTACTTAAAACGGATCTAATTCGTACAATATAAACATATTAATTTTTTTAAATAGCTGCAGCTCAATATTTGATGAATTTAATACAACCAAAAGTTATATTTTGTATTCCAAGCATTGTTGATGTTCTTATAAAGGCTGCTAAATTAGAAAACGTAAAAACAAAATTCGTTGTATTTGGAAAATATGATGGATTAGAATCCTTAAATGATATTTTGTTGTCTCAATCAAGTGAAGATATCAAGGAATATGTTCCTAAAGAGATACCAGACCTCAAAAGTATTTCGACAATAATGTTATCATCAGGAACTACAGGTTTTCCAAAAGGTGTTACCCATTCTTATGAATCAGTATTAAAAAATTTTTTTGTTCCTAATATTTACACTGTTAGAAAGAGTATCATTTTATGGTATACAACACCTTATTGGATAACAACAACATTTTTAGTTCTAAGGGCTATTTTATACGAGGCTACGAGAATTATTCATCCAAAATTTGATGTTAATATTACATCTAAAATAATTGATGAATACCAAGTAATTTATTTTTCATTTTATAAATATAAAGATTTAGATAAAATCCAATAAAGAATGTTAACTTTTATTAAAGGTAAACTGGTGTTATATTTCACCCATGCAAGTATCATATTATGTAAAATCAAAAGTACTGTGGTCCAAACAATATTCATTGAAGTCCTTAAAAATAATAATAACTGGTGGGTCCAAAATAAGTGGTATTATATTAGAAGACTTCAAAAAAAGTTTACCTCACGTTAATGTTATTAATTCTTACGGTAATCATTATTCTTAAGCAGTTTTGTAATTAAAATTTTTAAGATATTTATTTATATAAATACTGCAAAATTTAACCACAGGTTTATCGGAATTAGGACAACCAGCCATTTGCCAAACCAAAAGATGTAAAATTCCTGAATCTGTAGGATTTATGGAGCCTAATAAACTACTGAAAATAATTGATGAAAAGACCGGAGAAATTCTTGGACCAAATAAACAGGGCGAACTTTGTATAAAAACACCTGTAATGATGTTAGGATACTATAAGAATCCTGAGGCAACGAAAGAAATTTTTGACGAAGAAGGTAAATAATTTATTTTTTTAAACGTAAGGGTAAATTTTTATAAACTAAATTTATTAGGTTGGGCTCATACTGGGGATAAAGGTTACTATGATGAATCGGGCGAAGTTGTAATTACTGACCGTATAAAAGAAGTTATAAGATATAAAAAATTTAATATCTCTCCAGTAGAAATAGAAGGCATTTTATTATCTCACCCTGATGTTTTAGAGGCCGCAGTTATTCCGATTTCTCATCCAGAAGATACCGAAAGACCTATGGCATTTGTTCGTAAAAATGCAGATTCTAAGGTTTGTCTTAAATCAAAATTTCATATTTTTTACCTCAAAACAAAAACAGGTCTAATAGTATATTTTACAAACCAATAGATTACTGAAAACGATCTTGTAGAATTTACTTCAAAGTATGGTGAAGATAAAAAGCTATGGGGAGGTGTCTTATTTATTGATGAAATACCACTTACTCCAAATGGTAAAATTTGGAGAACAGCCTTAAAAGAAAAAGCTAAATTGATTTAATAATCAAAACTATCAGAAACGTCATAAGTAAAATATTGTTCGATTTTTCAGCATGGAATGAATTTATTTTTTGAAAAATTACTGTCTATCAAACTTTAGAAAAAAAAAAAGAAAAAAAAGTCTTTAAAAAAAAATAAAAATAAATATTCATATTAATTAATAAATATCCCCAGGTATCTTATATTTCCTTTATCCTTTATTAAACAATATTTTATAAAATAGGTAAGTTTATGTATTTCAATTATTGATGTTTTTAACAATACAATAAGAACTTCAAATAAATACCATTAATTATTATTACTGTTACCAACCCTCGAAACCCAACCAAAAAGAAATATAAAATTAATATTATTCGCCGACCAATGCAAAACATAGAACCACAATATTTTACACTTTTTATCATTTTCATTACACATTTTTTTTTTAAGAATTATTCTTTACAGTTTTACAGATTTGGTACAAGTTTATATGAAAATTATGACTTACAATTACTTAGCGAATTAAATTAATGGTTATACAAATTTCTTGTTATTATTATTGTTTATTTACTTATTTATTTTTTTATTTATACATTTATTTTTTTTCTTCACACCAAACCTAAAAGGAATTATTTTGAGTTTACTTCTTTTAAAACAAATGACTTTCATTTTAATTCTTTTCGGAATTCATTCTGACAACAAAACCTCATAAAGAATTTGTTTTAAAAAAATAACTCTCAAAAGGTCGGAATTAAAATTGAAAAAAAACATTTAGAAATTAATTTATTTATAACCAATTCAAAATAGATTATAAACAACGAGTTTTTTTTTAATTGTAATTTATTATTTAAATGCTAGCAAAAAATAAGTTATGGCTCTTCACTAATATAATTGTTAATAAAATAACGTATTTAGTGGACGTTGTGTTTCTAAAAAAAAGTATTAAAATAAAAAATCTTATGGCGCGCATTAACAGCTGGAGATGTAGTTTGGGAAATATTAATACCCAATTTAATAAGCATATTATTTTTACTCTTTGTTAATAGGTGAATTCTTAAAATTAATTTGTAAAAGTAATATGCTTAACTCATTAAGTCCGAAGCAGCTAATTACGTGTCGATTTGAAAATCGCATAAAAAAGTGACTTTAAATATTACATTAAAAATAATGATTTCCTAAGTAAAAATAGTTTCTTTTTTCAAATTTCAGTTCTTGCAAAGCTTTGGAATGAAGACTTTTTTTTTAATTTTGAACAATTTCGTAGCAATAGATACTTGCTTTTTTATACTTTAGATAATCTGAGAATTCTCGCGTGAATTCTCATTATTTGAAAAATGCAATGCGAAGTCGACGAGCCTTATCACATTCATTACCCCACCAAGGAAAAGGGTAACGATGATTAGTATTAGATACGTTAATATGTACCGGGGTAGACTCGCGGATTAGATTTATAAAATATTTATATCTTTTGGTATCTTATTAGCAAATTCACCCGTAACAAAGAAGGAATAATTGTTATCGAGCATCTTGTTGACCTTATGCCAGTCGGTTCTGACAGACAGCAACTTAAATTTAATTTTACGGTATATTAAGTTCCTAGTGGTTAGTCCAATTACTAAAGGGTGATGGTCAGATCCGCAAGTATCGTCAGAATTCATCAGAATTATTAAATTTTGCCACCTTGTGTCATCAGAAACCTACTTTTTTAACATGGAACAGTAAAGTGTGCGTGTATTTAAGACACTTGAATTTTCGTTCAGACGTAGAAAACACCAAAACGTACTAACCTTCTATGAAAAGTTTTTTTCGCCAGCGGTATTGAAAAAAATTATGAGTTGCTAAAGTTGGCCAATTTTTGGAAAAAAAAAGTGAAGTTAAGACACCTCGGAATAGTCTAACATTTTAGATAAAGCCAAAACGTACGAGGTTTACATTTGAAATTTTTTGGTATCTGGAGTTTTAAGGAAGGAGTCGCGCCCTGGAAGGTTTAAAATGGTCAAAATCAGAAATATTACTTGAAAGGGAATCTGGAACCAATAACCGGCTTGAGAAAAGGCTTACTATAGGTTTTTCGGGTCGCTGAATCTGAACCCGGGGTCCGAATCTGTCAAAAAATCGGGGAACACCCTTAAATAGGAAAAAACTAGCCCTTTTTACGGGTTTTTTTGCAACACTTTGGGACTAAAGCTAAGATAACACAGGCACACAAAAAAAAAGTCATGCGCTAGAAGGTAGACTCCGTGGAATGGGGGTTTTTGGTGGTGCTAAAACCGAATATGGCCATAGAAATGCAATTTAACTAGCCAATTTGCCCTCAGCGCCCCCATATGCCCCCCCAAAAAGTAAAAAAAATTTTTTTCGAAAAATGAAAATTGAACTATATACTCATGTTTTTTGGGATGCTTATACTAAAAATGTATACAAAAAATGTTTTTAACCAACGTTTGGCCCTGTAGACGACCCCAGTGCCCCCATTCATACCCCCCCAAACGGGTAAAAATATGTTTATTACAAAAATTAAAACTTAATATGAATTCTTATATTTTTTGGGACGGTGAAACCAAAAATGAATATAGAAAATGTTTTATACTAATTTTTGGCCCTGTAAACTACCCCAGTGGCCCCATGCACCCCCCCCCCCCCAAAACGAGATATATAAATTTTTATTACAAAAACTAAAACTCAATGTGTATAATTATAGCGTCTCAAAAAACATAAGAATACACATTGAATTTTAATTTTCCTAATAAAAATAATTTTAACTCGTTTGGGGGTTAAATGGGGGCACTGTGGTCGCCTAGAGGATAAAGCATTGGTTTTTTATATTCATCTTTGGTTTCAGCGCCTCAGAAAACATAACAATACACATTGAGTTTTAGTTTTTTTAGTAAAAATTTATATATCTCGTTTTGGGGGGGGGGGTGCATGGGGCCACTGGGGTAGTTTACAGGGCCAAAAATTAGTAGAAAACAGTTTCTACATTCATTTTTGGTTTCACCGTCCCAAAAAATATAAGAATTCATATTAAGTTTTAATTTTTGTAATAAACATATTTTTACCCGTTTGGGGGGGTATGAATGGGGGCACTGGGGTCGTCTACAGGGCCAAACGTTGGTTAAAAACATTTTTTGTATACATTTTTAGTATAAGCATCCCAAAAAACATGAGTATATAGTTCAATTTTCATTTTTCGAAAAAAATTTTTTTTACTTTTTGGGGGGGCATATGGGGGCGCTGAGGGCAAATTGGCTAGTTAAATTGCATTTCTATGGCCATATTCGGTTTTAGCACCACCAAAAACCCCCATTCCACGGAGTCTACCTTCTAGCGCATGACTTTTTTTTTGTGTGCCTGTGTTATCTTAGCTTTAGTCCCAAAGTATTGCAAAAAACCCGTAAAAAGGGGTAGTTTTTTCCCATTTAAGGGTGTTCCCCGATTTTTTTGACAGATTCGGACCCCGGGTTCGGATTCAGCGACCCGAAAAACCTATAGTAAGCCTTTTCTCAAGCCGGTTATTGGTGCCAGATTCCCTTTCAAGTAATATTTCTGATTTTGACCATTTTAAACATTCCAGGTCCCGACTCCCTCCTTAAAACTCCAGATACCAAAAAATTTCAAATGTAAACCTCGTACGTTTTGGCTTTATCTAAAATATTAGACTATTCCGAGGTGTCTTAACTTCACTTTTTTTTTCCCAAAATTGGCCAACTTTAGCAACTCATAACTTTTTTCAATACCGCTGGCGAAAAAAAATTTAAATGGAAGGTTAGTACGTTTTGGTGTTTTCTACGTCTGAACAAAAATTCAAGTGTCTTAAATACACGCACACTTTACCATAGCTATCTCTTAATCTATAAGCAGGTGGAGATATGTCAGGCATGTCACTTTGGAGGGTCAAATACTCTTAGAATAACTGTGGGTTTAAAACAATTTTGATTTAGGGACTTAAAGTTGTTCCATATTTCGTTGTTTGTGAGTTCACAAACCGGTTGTAAGTTTTTTTAAAGCCTAAGCCAATTTTCCCATAAGAGCAATTAAAATACCACTTTTATTTTATTCATTAAAAATTAATTAGGTCGGGGACAAGTATAATAAAAAGTGGATTTGAGTTTTAAAATATTGAAGTTTTAAAATTATTCACGTTTTATTACATTCTCTCATTATATTTTTCAGTGAATGAACTTCCTTAAAGCTAAATTTTCAAGAAAATCAATTTACAAAAAAATAAAACCGTATGTACTTATTACATAATAACAAATCTTAAATAGGAAAATAAAATAAAATAAATAAAATTTAAGCGAAAAAAGCTTTTATTCTTTTATTTAAATTTCAAAAAGAAACTTTTTTCAAAAACCAAATTTTAAAATAAAATAAAAATCAAGCTTTTATTTTAATACGCTCTTTCTATTAAATATATATGGAATGAGTGTACAGTAAACATTGCAACGTGCTCAATAACAAAGAACAAAATACACTGATGCACAATAGATGAAAAATAAAATAAAGTTTACAATATATTTATATACTAGTATTGTTCAGAGGGGGGCTCCGCCCCCCTGGTCTGTTCTCGCGATGTTGCATAAAAAAACATTTCTCTATTCTAGTAAATTTATTACATAATCCTGAATTGGTTTCCCGAATGTGCGAATGTTCCGAATATATCTGCTGTTTTTTTACAATTAATCGAGCAATTAATATTTTCTGTCATTTTCCTAGAAAAGTTATAGGTGAGCATGGCCCCTTTGGTACATGCCCGGTATTCCTTAAGGAGGTTTATCTTTTGTTTACTACATTTTTGCAGGAATTACTAATATTGACATAAATTATTTTTTTTTTTTAAGTTTATTTTGGAAGCTATTAATTGAAAAGAAACTATAAAAAACCATAAATAATCCAAGAATATTACCAAAAAAAGTCTCATAATATTATACAATTTTAAAAAACGTATCTAAAATGATGAGGTTTTTGGTTATGTTACGTGTTTTTTATTAAATTTACGAAAGTAAAGTCGATAGAGTATGTAAAATTAATTGGGAATGTAATCTTTAAGAAATTATTTATCAGATTTATTAAGTTTCATCGATCTATATCATTAGCACCCTACTTTTTATAAAGCCGAAACAAATTTTCCCATAAGCGCAATGTTAAAATACCACTTTTATTCTATTCATAAAAAGTTAATTAAGTCGGTCACATAGGTAAAAATAAGTCGATTTTAGTTCAAAAATGTTTAAATTTTAATACTATTCACTTTTTATTACATTCTGTCATTATTTTTTTTAACTGATAAACCTCCTTAAAAAAATAATGTTCTATTCTTAAAAAAGTTCTCAAATAATCATGAGTTATTCGACCTGTGCAAAATCAATTAATTTTCGTGCACTTTTCCCAGACTTATATTTCTCCTGCATATTGCTAAAAAAAAAAGCTGTACAGATTTTTAAGGAATAGACCTTTTTGAATAAAAATATAAGTGAATATGTCAAAATTAGTGAAAACAAAACTAATAAAGAATAAACCAAAACTAATAAACAAAAATAATAAAGATAAATTCTCTAAATACGATGTCTATAAAATATATATTAATTTTAATGCATAAAAAAAATTTTTTTACCGCCTAATACTTTTGGATAATATTTTATAACATTTCGAGGATGTGTCCATTTTAAATAAAAATTTAACTTATTGTTAGTACGTATAAATTAGTGCCAAATCAATTGCAATAGTAAAATTTTATCATATTTTTTAGATATTCCATTTTTTAACGAAATTAAAAAAAAAATTTAGTTTTCCTAAAAATAATTAAACTTACTATCTATAAAAGTACAATAGATGAGACACAAAACCATAGCCTATGTCACCCGCAGACTTTTTTCTAAATTTTGACACCGGTTTTATGTAAATTGGTTCTGCGGATCTTTCCCAAAGCCCAAAAACACGCACCGAGACATTGACACACAAATAAATGCATGGCCAGGCTGCTTTGCTTGAAAAATCAAGCAACAAAAAAATTTCAAGCAAAGCAGCCGGGCCGTGTGTTCAAATATGTAGACCTATATTATTTACTCTTTTACTTTTGCTTTTTCATGTTATCATTTTTGTACAAAAACAAAACAAAAAAAGCTTCTGGTTGCTTTGACTTTTTGAGATATATACTGTGATTATATATATATTTTTAAAAGTTTACAGGTAAAGTAATAATTTTCTAGAGTATATAATAATGAATATACTTTAAAAGAATATTCATTGTTCTTAAAAAATAAAAATTTTATATATAAGAAAAAAAGAATTTTGTTTGCTTCTTTATACTAGGATAATCCAATCTTAATTTTCTAATTATATTTATATACTTTGATATTGCTATTTGATATGCTTGTACATTAGCTTTGATAAAATTTAATTAAAATTGACTAAGATATATCATTATTATTATCATTATTATGTGTTAAATATGAGCTTGCTATATTTCATCTCAAAATATGTATATTATTAAAGTTGAATAGATTACACGAGTAATTTACAAGTATTTTAATGAGCTCCTATACTGACCCAACTTAAAATGTCTGTTAAAAATGTATAAAAATTTATTACTAAATTACAACATTTTAAAATTACATAAGCTTATTACCATTATTATTTGAATTTACTTACGTAAAATATATAAGTTTTAATTAACACTTTACAATTTAAAATAAATAAATACTAAACCTCTATTTATTTAAATTAAATGCATAAATCTTGATCCAGATTAATAAGCATCAATATTTATGTTTAAATTATGATAATTTTTCACGCATTTACGAGCTCTTTTATGAATTAAATTTAAATTTTTGAACTGAAAGATTGTATATCTCAGGTGCTACTGGCTGTATAATACAATCAGTTTTGGTTGTATAGTTATTGGCCATATTACCAGATTTGGTCTACTGTAGGTTTTTGTGGTCACCATTCGCAAATTTCAGGGTCATTTATGCAAGCAAAGAAAATAAAAGATGGCCTTTCCCCTTAAATTAGCAAAAACTACCTCAAAAAGGAGTATTTTTTTTTCTTTTTTTTTGTAGATTAAATTTCTTGAGAAGAATAATTTAGCTTTAAGGAAATAAATTCGTTGAAAAAAATAATAAGAAAATGTATTAAAACAAGAAAATTTTCTTAATATAATAATATGTGTATTGAACTATGTATTAGTTTTTTTTTTTTTAATCATATCAAAAGCCTGAGATTCCAAATCTAGGCAACTTGAATCAAAATTATTCTTGGCTAATATCGAAGTTTATTCAATTCTAGAAGATCGTATCATGGGAAATGTTCGCTAAAGACTACTCCGGAATAAGGTGTGGTTTCCGGCCCCAGCATATTTTTCTCATTTTTTTGGCTCAATTTGATGATATATGATAAAAAATAAAATTCCGAGGGTCGGCACCCCCCACCCCCCCTGCGTTACCCCCGGGGGTTTAAAACGTGTTTTTCACTAAAAATTAATATCTCCAGGCTGAATCATCCGATTGGGACGTGGTTGTTATCAAAATTTTCGTTTTAAAAAAATACAACCAACAAAAATTTTTTTTTTATTATTGAACTCATTTTGATGTTCAAAACTTCGAAAAACGTCATTTTTGGCTTTTTTGATGGTCTAAAAATTGAGATATCTCAGGATAGAGGAAAAACTCCTTTTTTTCGCGCTCAGGGGAACTTTGTCTAAGACTACTTTTCAACATTCCATCGAAAAAGTAGCAAAAAGGTGCGTCACTCGCAATTGACGGTTATGTAAAACAAATCGTGTTTTAATTTTTATTTATTTTATCATACCATCTAATATTTTATTTTAAATCTAAAATTAGGTTTTTTATGGTCTTTTTTATGTTTTTCTCATAATTTTTTCATAAAAAAAAGATGTTTCACCTATACTCTACCAAAGGACTTTCTATTTACATAATTATTTTGAGCTATTGAGCACAAATTTGAATTTTCCCTCGAATCAACAGAGAGAGAATAAGTTAAATCTGACACAAAATATGAGTTCCTCGTCAAATTTCACATCAAAAACCTAATTTTTTTAAGGTTTCTTTGGAACATTCAAAAATGGTTGCTGAGTAGAGCAGTTTTACCAAAAAAATTTAAAACAGCATAAAAACCCTTAAAAATGTATTCGCTCAGTGCAGGTAGGCGTGGCGATGAAAAAATCTATCGAAGCGCTCATGGTGGCAGGCTCTGAACTAGCTACTCGGGGCTTTTTATACTGTTTAGCATGGAAAATGAAAAAAATATCAAGTAATTTTAAAATTTTTAATTATTTTTCCAATTTCAAGTTTTCAAAAGCATTTAAATAACAGTATATTTTATATATACACTTAAAAATAGTAGCAAGACATTTTTTTATTTTATAAAATTAATTAAAAATCAAATTATAGTGCGGGTAGTCAATGAAAACAAAATCGTACATAACCGGAGTAACTTACAAAAACTATTAATATTTTAAAAATTTATTTAAATAAACTGTTTTATTTTTATTAAATATTGTAAAACAAATTATTTGGAATTATTTCATATAAATTACATGCAAAAATATTTTTTAATTACTTTGTAATTACAATTTTTAATTGATTTCCATATGCTTTACATTATAAATGCCCCGAATAGAAGGAGGGGTACCACGTGATTAAGCATAAATTTCCCCTCCTGCACTGAGCGAATAGAACCCTTGGAATTCCGGTATCATCTATTTTTAAGTTATTTTATCAAAAAAAAACAATATTTTTATTTTGGAGACCTCGCGGTTCATTTTGTGCAATTTATCCAGGGAATTACCCCAATTAAACTTAGTGCATGTGCTTTCAGCATGATATAATGTTTATATTTTTTTATTTATTGAAATTTTAAGGAGGTTTATCTGTTGATTACTACATTTTTGCAGGAATTACAATTAACGACATAAATTTTTTTATTTTTAATTTATTTTGGAAGCTGTTAATTGAAAATAAACTATAACAAACCATTAATTATCTAAGTATAATACCAAAAAATTTCTCATAGCATTATACAATTTAAAAAAACGTAACTAAGATAAAGAGCTTTTTGGCTATGACGGAGGCTATGCGATGGTTATGTTACGTATTTTTATGTGTTTTTTATTTAATTTACAAAAATAAAGTCGATGAAGTATGTAAAATTAATTGGGAACGTAATATTTAAGCAATTATTTATCAGATTTATTAAGTTTTATCGATCTGTGTCATTAGCACCCTACTTTTTATAAACGCTATGTTAAAATATCACTTTTAGTCTATTCATAAAAAATTAATTATGCGGTGACATAGGTAAAAATAAGTCGATTTTAGCTAAAAAATGTTTAAATTTTAAAATTATTCACGTTTTGTTGCATTCTGTCATTATTTTTTTTTAACAGATAAACCCCATATATAAACATCTGTAATTTATTAAAAAATAAATACATAAGGTTTCAGTTTCCAGAAAATTTTAATTTTATATTCGCTCAATTGATATATTATCTTATAAAGTGCAAATATTCAGACACTAAAGAAAGATAAAAAAGAGGAAATTTATTTGTGATGGTTTAATTTATTAAAAAATTTATAATTCACTTGGAACAAATATTTACTTTATGCAAAAATTTAAAAGCGTTAAAGTATAAAAGGTAGACTCAATTACGAATATCCATCAGTTTCTTTTGGAAGCCTTGGTAAGTATCAAACTTAGCTTAATATTTTAAATTTAAAGAGTTGCTAGTCATAAAGAAAATCTAACTTTTAATTTAATTTCAAAACAAAAAAACTATTTCAACTTAAATTCTTAAATTCTGTTCCGTAAATTAATTGCAATTAATTTTTATTTTAGCACAACCAAATAAATCATCAAAATGAAATTTATTTCTGCCATCCTTTTCGCCGGTGTAGTTGCCATTGCAGCTGCCAACCAATTTAACAGCGTAAGTACTAAATACTTCTTAATAAATACTAGTTATTAATAAACTTATTAAATAATAATTTTTAAACTGATTTCTAGTATGCTAGCAGCCAACAAGCTAACGCAGCTAATGCAGCAATCTTAAAAGCCGCAGTACAAGCAGCTTTCGCTGCAGGTGCTTCACCAAGCCAAGCAGCAGTTCTGAGAGCCGCAGCTGCCGAAGCCTCTGCCCCAGGAGTTTCTGCCGCCGTTACTAGCGCTCTTTTCCAAGCAGCAGCCCAAGCCCAAGTTCAAGGTGCAGGTCCAGCACAAGTTGCAGCCTTCCAAGCCGCAGCTGTAAAAGGATACTCACCATTCACTGCCCCATCATCTGAAATCTTTGCCGCAGCCCAGAAAGCAACATCTGGTGCTCAATCAGCCGCTGTAAAAGCCTTAGCTGCCAGCGCTGCATCAGCAAGCCAAACTCAAGTTCAAGCTGCTCAAGCTGCAGCACAAAAAGCATCTGCTGCCGGTGTTGCTCCTCAAGCTGTTGCTGCCATCAGAGCCGCCGCTGCTGAAGCTGCAGCAGCTGGAAATTTCGCTGCTCAAGTTGCTGCCTTCAACGCAGCAGCAGCCCAAGCTAAAAATGCAGGAGCTTCTGCAGCTCAAATCTCTGCAATTCAATCAGCCGCTCAATCAGCCACCCAACAATTAGCTGCTGTAGCACAATCTGCTGGACCATCCGCCGCAGCTGCTCTTAAAAGTGCTGCTGGTTATGCATCCGCTGCTCAAGCTAGTGCCCAATCCAACTACTAAAAAGAAATAATAACTTATTTAAAAGCAAGATCAATTTAATGTTTTACATGTAATTCGCAAAGAATCAAAAGTTGAGTTAAGCGTATTTATCAGAAAAATACCAGTGCTGTCAATTGTGTATTCTTTGCGGAAATATTTTACCTAATTTGAAGCATTTAATTTTTTTTGGATGTTAAGAAATAAATTTCTTATTTTTGAAAAATTATTATTTTTGTTCTAATAATTTACCTTTCAATTAGTTTATAATAATAAACAGCTGCGAATAAAAAATGCGCATGTAAAAAGACATTTTTCTTATTGAGAAATTAAAGTCGTATTCTTTTTCTTTTAAATAGGTTGTCTTAATTTTTGAAAAAAAATACAAGTAATTTTCAAAGATAAGTTTAGCTCATGTAAAACATGATTTCTGTTAAAAATGCTTATTTACCTATGATTACATCCCATATTTGGATAATTCATTATTAAAGTTCATTTATATATAATATACTACGCTTTGCGCGCCAACCCCTGTAGACTGATTGTAAAGATGGTTCCATATTGGCCTGAAAGGTGTATTTTGTTTATTTTGACCCAAATGGTTCAAAACAGTGGTTGAAGTGTTGGCAACGTAATATAACTTTATAATATTTGGAAAACTATTTTCATTGCGAGAATCGCAGCGTAGAAGTTGACAATATGTTTACGGTATTTTAAAGACTATTTATAGACACCTTTTTATAGAAAATAATAATTATTTATATAATATTCTTCATAAATTATTTTCAATTTCAAAGCTATTGTTTGAATTTTTTAATAATTGTTCATTTTTAGCACTTATTATTTATTATAATTATGATATTTCACTTTTATATAGTCATATTCCGTAGCTTTATCTGTAAATGTAGTTATTAAAATTATCAGAATTAGCAATATTATGTATTTTTTCAACATAATAAACTCGTCTATAACCATTTGATGTAATTTGGTATTCCAAATGTATTGAAAACCTCTTTTTAGTTATATTACTACATTTAGTTTTGCAATTTATTTTATTTAAAATTGAAATTTATTGTTTGAAAAACTCTGAATCTATATTTGATTCACAGTAGCAATTATGGTTCCTACTTACTACACAAAAGAGGCAGGCTTGACTTTATTTTATGAACAATAACATGATTATAAAAATATATTAGTTGTTATTTCCGCGTTCGCAGCAATTTTAACCATTTTGAGACATATTTTTGAACAAATTTTTGAACTGATAATTTTTTCATAATTGGGGTCAGTAGTTGTAGATAACCAAAATAAATGTAGAAAATTTTTTGAATACATTACTTGTTATTTTTGTGTTTTAAGCAATTTTAAGCATTTTCAGCCATATTTTAAAAAGGAACATATTCATAGGTAGGGGGTACTTCAGAACTTGAAAATTTAGGGGAGGGAGTCAAATTTGTCCAATTTAAGGGTAGGGGATCAAATGAGACTTAGAACAATTAAGAGACTTTGAAAAATCTGGGCATAATTACTTAGGATAATACATGTTTATGGACTTAGAATAATATCGATTAAAGGACTTGGAATAATTCAAGTTTAGGGACTTGGAATTATATCGATTAAGGGACTTGGAAGAATTCAGGTTTATGGACTTGGAATAATATCGATTATTAAGGGACTTAGAATAATTCAGGTTTAGGGAATCAAAATAGTTTGGGTTTAGAATCTTAACAGCTAGTGAGGTGATAATTACAAATTATGAAATTAGAAAATTGTATTGTAATGTTGAGTAACATTTGCATTATACCTAGTACTCAGCTGGAAGTAAACATTTTCCATGCATTTAGGTTGTGTTTACACAAACTGGTTATAAGTTTCTGAAAAACATTTTGCACCAATGGGAGCTGGAAATGATTAATTGGAAAAATATCCATTAAAGGCATAACCAGTCTTGTCAGATTTGTTAATTAACATAACTTCCGGCAAAATTATATAAAGCTTGGGTGGTTAGATAAATAAAGTAAAAAATGATAAATATTAAAATGTCTAATTATTTTATTAATATTAATTATTTATCATCTGCATCTGTTAAAATATTGATTTCATACTAAACAATTAACGTAAAGAAAATATTTGTTATTTTGGTTTAAAAATTTTTTTTATTTATTAAACTCTAGGCGTACGAGAATTCATTACTCTTTATGTCTTATGTTAATTGATAAACGCTATAATATTTAATTTATTTTTACAATAATATAAACAATAATAAGATAAAGGAAGGAATATAATTTTAATAATTCTTATTACTTATTCAAGAGTTTAAAATCAAATAAAACAATAGTGGAATTTCTTTTTTTTAATTTAATTTGCATTATTTATTTATTTTAAATTTATTTATTTATTTTAACTTTTTTATTATGAATGACGATAATTTAAAATTTCTTAGACATACAGAGATAATTTATTGTATGTCTGAGGAACTTTATTAATATTAAATAAATATTTATTTTACTAACTATCTACGTTTACTCAAAAATTAATCATTCATTTAATTTAATTGAATTTAATTCATTATAAATTACTTTTTAAATTTTTTAAATTAAGAACCTAGAAATTAGTATGGTAATTTTATTTTATACTTTTGAAAAAATTGCATAAAATCTTACAGTAACATCTATTTTTCACCAATTTCTATTAATATTGGAGTAAAACATGTTTCATTTAACAATGGGGGTTTACTACGTTTTAGACATCAATGTCGAACTACATCATATAGGTAGTGGGTATTGTGAGAAATATAAGACTTCGCATTATCGCTGAAATTAACTTTGATCTTTTTATTGATTGATAATGATTTTTTGATAAAGTTTACTCTTTAGTATATACAAGTTAATGTATTGTGTAGTTAATGCGTGTTAACCTGTAGTCTGAGGGTTTCGCCACTCCCTCAAGCTATATAAACACAATAATTAATTTTTTTCAGAAAAAAAATCAGATGCGTATGCCTGAGATCGGACCGCGGTCCACCGCGTGGCAGGCCGTTCTCTTCACCACTGAGCCATCGTTTGCTCATTACACATAATTTTTTTTATTATTGCTGTAAAAACTCACATTAGCATGAAAAATTTTTCCGATTCCGGGGTCAAAAATTTTTTTTGGGTAGCGCATGCGCGAGATAGGCTGTTTTTTTTTCAAAAGTCGATTTCTCAAATGGCTATTAGTAAAAAATCTTGTAACCAGGCTTAAACTTTTGCTTAAACCTTATATTTTTTGGTGAAAAAAAAATTTCGATGGGACATACTGATTTTTGGGAGCTCTAGATAAAAAAATAGCAGCTTTCAAAACCTCATTTTTTACAAATTTCAAATTTCCCGCCAAGTCACTTGACCAATCAAAAATCTGACAAAAAATTTGGATTCCGTGGGAAATTTCACATAAGGATTTATCTTTTCATGTTTAGTAATAATTAGTAATAATCAAATTAAAAAAATTATAAAATTATAAAAAAAAATTATAAGTAAAAAGGCTCAGAGCTTCTCTAGGCTACATGATGTTAAATCAAAAAATGTAATTTTAGCTGAAGTGAAGGTTAACAGCAGAATTTGAGCTTCAACTTCTTTAGCGATGACAATGTACATAGTAACCGTATCGATGACTAACCCATTTTTAGAATAGGATATTCACCATTTAATAATTTTATTTATTACTTATTATATTTTTACAATAACTGATGCATTTTTATGAATTTAGTTGTACATTTAATTTTGTTTCACCCTTTTGGATTAAATAAATTAAAACCGGTTTTTGTAACTTCACAAACAACGAGCATGAAACATGTTCACTCATAAAGGTAATATAAATCCAAAAACCGAAATTACAATAGATCCTGAAATATAAATTATCCTAAATTCTTAAACTTAAAGTATTCTAAGTTCTTGTACTTATCAGGGCTGATCAGGCCCTGACTCCCACTTCAAATTATTTTTCTACCCCCCCCCCCCTCCCTGTCGAGCCAAACTTTTTCAAATACCTTATCCAATTAACATATTCCATGTTAAAAAGAATGTATTCCTTCAATGTATTATACTCATAATATAATAAATACTTAAGTTACGAATGAAAAATTAATTTTTTTAAAATAATTTTTACAAATCTGTTTCTTGTTAAACTTTTAATGGGTGTATTATATGATATTAAAACCATGTTGAAAGATTCTTGATCCTGAGTAAAACCATAAAAATATTAACAAATAACACCAAATGCCCTGCCTAATAAACATTTTCCATTTTAACAAAATTAAAATATATATTTTATACCCCAAGCGTATAATTGATTAATTCATGAAATAGTCAAGCTCAAAAAGTAGTAAAAAATTTGACCAATTCATAGTCCATTTCACTCACCCCCCCCCCCCTAAAAACTTTACTTCCCCCCTCCTGCCGAGCCAAGCTTAATCAAATACCCCATCCAATGAACATGTTCCATGTTAATATTGGTTATTTTATATAAATAAGTTGGATTTTTAACAAAAAATTTTTCACTTTTATGTAATTAATTACTTTTTAAATAATAATAATAAGAAGAAAAAATACCCTGCCAACTAGCTGGCACTGAGGTTCCTCAAACAATGGGCTCTAATCTTAATTTACAACAAATATTATTGATTACAACCATGCAATTATACATACATTTTTCGTTTTTAGTAGCTGGTAAAGTAGATTATTAAGATCATTTTTTATTAAAGTGAAAATTCTAGCGTCCATGGATTGGTCGCGCCGGCGTTAATGGATTTTAAAACATTTTTGCATAATTAAAAAGAGACAAATATAAAAAAAGCTAATTTTCTTTTTTTTTATAAAATTTTATTTTATTAGAATATATAATTATCCCTTAATAATTAAAATATTGGGTAACATGATTTTTTTGTTTTGTCAAAGAAATGGTTGGTAACGATGCAAAAATTACAAATATTCGCTCAATTATTATAAAAAGATAGGAGTTTTTACCAGAGTTTATAATAATTTCACGAAAATAAATTAGGTACTAAGTCCAAAAAGAAAAAAAAATTGGTATTTTTTGTATTTTTTTGTGAAAAAAATTTTAGAAAAAAAATTTTCAGAAAATTAAGTATCCGATTCGAGATATCATTTGAAAACTATACTTTCAAATATAAGTACTTTCATGGAAATAAATGAGGTATTACATCCAAATTAAAAAAAAAAGGGGGGGTTTGAGATTTTTTGATAAAAAAATGTTTGAAAAAAAAATTAGGTCTTTATTCGATAATGGTTTTGAAATATCACTAGTTATAATATTTTCAGATATTAGTACTTTCATAGAATTAAATGAGGTATTACACCAAAAAAAAAAAAAATATTGCATTTTTTTTTATTTTTCTATTTTTTTAATTTTGACAAAAAAAATTTTGAAAAAATTAAGTATCAGATCCAAAAAATAACAATAAACAAAGTTCTTAAAACTAGTACTTCCATGGAAATAAATTAGGTACTAAGTCCAAAATGAAAAAAAAAATTTGTATTTTTTGTATTTTTTTGTGAAAAAAATTTTACAAAAAAAATTTTCAGAAAATTAAGTATCCGATTCGAGATATCGTGAAAAAACCATACTTTCAAATATAAGTACTTTCATGGAAATAAATGAGGTATTACATCCAAATTAAAAAAAAAAAAAAGTACCTCGAGCTTTTTTGGTGAAAAAATTTTTGAAAAAAAAATTAGGTCTTAATTCCATAATGTTTGTGAAATATCACCGATTACATACATACGTACACACACACACACACAGACTTTTTTTAAAAACCGGTTTTTTAGCTTCCTGGGGTCCCAAAACGTGCTTATATGCCAAAAAATAGAAAATTAAATTTTGACCTAACACAATGGTTCCTCTTTGAGGAACCAAAATAATATAACCCTATATACTTTTTTAAAATATCAATTTTCAACTAATGAAAAAAACATGTATTTAAATTTTTATTTAAAAAAAAAATAATTTAAATTTCGGCAATAGCCAATAAATAAACATTACTAATACTATGAATAATCATACATAAATACACAACGATTATTATTATGAGTCGGTATTAGTAACCAATCAGAACGCTTTTATTGCGATAACAATGTACCATAATGTACATAGCAAAAACTCCTTTGTAGAATTACTTCTATTTTTTTTTTCAAAAATGAATACAATCAAATAAAAAAGATCACCTATTAAAAAGAAAAAGAACCCACTTTTCTCCATATGAAAAATGTCTTTTTACATAAGGATTTTTTTTTCCCAGCTGTTTATTAGTATAAACTAATTGAAAGGTAAATTATGAGAAAAAAAATAATAATTTTTCAAAAATAAGAAATTTATTTCTTAACATCCAAAAAAAATTAAATGCTTCAAATTAGGTAAAATATTTCCACAAAGAATATATAATTGACAGCACTGATATTTTTCTGATAAATACGCTTAACTCAACTTTTGATTCTTTGCGAATTACATGTAAAACATTAAATTGATCTTGCTTTTAAATAAGTTATTATTCCTTTTTAGTAGTTGGATTGTGCACTAGCTTGAGCAGCAGATGCATAACCAGCAGCACTTTTAAGAGCAGCTGCGGCGGATGGTCCAGCAGATTGTGCTACGGCAGCTAATTGTTGTGTTGTTGATTGAGCAGCTGATTGAATTGCAGAGATTTGAGCTGCAGAAGCTCCTGCACTTTTAGCTTGGGCTGCTGCTGCGTTGAAGGCAGCAACTTGAGCAGCGAAGTTTCCGGCTGCTGCAGCTTCGGCAGCGGCGGCTCTGATGGCAGCAACAGCTTGAGGAGCAACACCGGCAGCAGATGCTTCTTGTGCTGCAGCTTGAGCAGCTTGAACTTGAGTTTGGCTTGCTGATGCAGCGCTGGCAGCTAAGGCTTTTACTGCGGCTGATTGTGCACCAGATGTTGCTTTCTGGGCTGCGGCAAAGATTTCAGATGATGGGGCAGTGAATGGTGAATATCCTTTTACAGCTGCAGCTTGGAAGGCTGCGACTTGTGCTGGACCTGCACCTTGAGCTTGGGCTTGGGCTGCTGCTTGGAAAAGAGCGCTAGTAACGGCGGCAGAAACTCCTGGAGCAGAGGCTTCGGCAGCTGCGGCTCTGAGAACTGCTGCTTGGCTTGGTGAAGCACCTGCAGCGAAAGCTGCTTGTACTGCGGCTTTTAAGGCTGCTGCATTAGCTGCGTTAGCTTGTTGGCTGCTAGCATACTAGAAATTAGTTCAAAAATTATTATTTATTAAGTTTATTAATAACTAATATTTATTCAGAAGTATTAAGTACTTACGCTGTTAAATTGGTTAGCAGCTGCAATGGCAACTACACCGGCGAAAAGGATGGCAGAAATAAATTTCATTTTGATGATTTATTTGGTTGTGCTAAAATAAAAATTAATTGCAATTAATTTACGGAACAGAATTTAAGAATTTAAGTTGAAATAGTTTTTTTGTTTTGAAATTAAATTAAAAGTTAGATTTTCTTTATGACTAGCAACTCTTTAAATTTAAAATATTAAGCTAAGTTTGATACTTACCAAAGCTTCGAAAAGAAACTGATGAATATTCGTAATTGAGTCTACCTTTTATACTTTAATGCTTTTAAATTTTTGCACAAAATAAATATTTGTTCCAAGTGAATAATAATTTTTTTAATAAATTAAAACATCACAAGTAAATTTCCACTTTATAATCTTTTTTTGTGTCTGAATATTTGCACGATATAAAATAATATTAAATGAGCGATTATAAAATTAAACTATTCTAAAAACTTAAACCTTCTGTAGTTATTTTTTAATAAATTACAGATGTTTACATATTTAAAAATTTAAATAAATAATAAAATATAAACAATGTATTATGCAAAAAGTGAATGCAATAAATTTATTTGTTCGAAATTTAATTTTTAAAGTATAAATATTTTAATAAATTCTACTTCGTTTGTCATTTACATATTTCCGTCTTTGTCAGAAAAACTGTACTATTACCCCTGGGGATCATCAAAAAATAATGTCCCAAATCTGTTAGTCTGACTTCGCTTCAGATGGTAATTCAAGGTCGCTCTTTCCACCACTGAGCGTGATTTTTTAACCATATATATTTATTAATAATAATTTTCCTAATAATAATGAATGAGTAACTTTCCAGTATTAGGTTTAAAAATATAAAAAAAATTAAAATTGTTTGTTAGTACGAGATATTAAATTTTTAAAAATTTAGGGTGATAAAAGCATGAGCTTCAAATCTTGGATCAAAATTATGCTTGGCTCATATTGGAGTTTATTCGATTCTAGAAGCATGTTGTTGGAAATTGTTGGCTAAATCTGGAAAATCTTCTTAATCATTCAATAAGGAACATAAATAATAAATAATTTTTCTTGTTTTTTGCATTTTTTATTATTGCAAATGTTTCTTCAGTCTTATTACTGACCTTTTCAAACTTATAATAATATTATTATTAAGATAAGATAAGATAATATAAGATAATATAAGATCAATAGAATGTACAACTTTTGTTTTACATATTTTTATTATAGGTACATTCTTTCCTTAAATTTTTTCTTATAAAATCAAAAATAATGTAATGTTTTCAATTTTTTTAATTTGCTAACAATTATTTATTTTTTTATTTTTTATTTATAGAATACTAATAATTATGTGGCAGAATTTTGATCCAAGATGAACAGATCTGAAATTTCAAGATGGCATTCCCCAAAGTCTTATTGTCAAAGCATTATCATCCATTACTCAACCCCTCACCAAATTATTTAATGCTTTTCTAAAATAAAGAGTATTTTCACTAGCTTGGAAGAGATCGCGTATTTTAGCACTTAAAAAAGTTTCCATACCATCGTCTACCAATAGCATTATTATGCTTTCTCTCAAAGGTCTTGGAGAAGCTGACTCATGATCAGATAGTTAGCTTCTTAAACAATTCAAATGTAATTGAAAAGTTTCAGGCCGGTTTCAGAAAAAACCACAGCACACAAACAGCTTTAATAAAACTTATAGATGATATTTGTATGGTAAAAGATAAGAAGCTGGCTACGCTGTTATTGCAATTCGACTTCTTTAAAGCCTTTGTTAATGTGTCTCCATCCAGGCTGCTGAAAAAAAATATTGGTTTCTCCAAATCTGCTCTTCAATGGCTCTGATCATTTCTCTGCAATCTATCCACTCGAAAACCTCTACATCCACTCCTCGTGATATCAATATAGGTGTTCCCCAAGGCTCTGTCTTAGCGCCACTCTTATTTTGGGTATATGTAAATGACCTTCAGATACATTTAAATGAAGAACACACATTCAGGTTACTTCATGCAGATGGCCTGAAGTTATATGTACAGGTCCCAACTAACCAGATTGAAAGGGGTATCCAACTTTTGACTGATTCAGCTCACAAAGTATCAGCATGGTCAGAATTCAATCGACTCTCCATTAATATTAAGAAGACTAAAGTCATATTTTTTGGAACAACTCATATGGTAGGATTATTTAACCAATTAAATATTTCCTTCATTGCAATAAATAACAATGGTGATTGGTACCATTTGAACAGTTACCAGTCTTGGTGTAATCCTAGATAGTACTCTGCCATGGAAACAGCATATAGAGTATGTTTCCTAGAAAGTTAACTAAGCTCTTTTTGGCCCAAAATTTATAAAATCATGCACATCTCAGTCGTTAAAAAAGAGTTTAGTTGAATCCCTGATACTTTCCCACCTTGATTACTGCACAGTAGTATATACTGATGCTAACCTTCAACTGCGCACACAACTACAACGTCTAGCAAATGCATCGATAAGGTACATCTACAATGTAAGGTGGAATGATCACATAACACCTTACAGAAAAAGACTAAAGTGGGTACTTACAGACACCCGTCGTGACTACTTTGCCATGTTAATCACGTTCAGGGTTGTATACATGAAGGAGCCCCCTGTTTAAAATAGAATATTTGTCTCTCGCGGTTCTCGTGTCTCAAGATTGACAATGGTCAAGCGCGCGTTATTATTCATTATTTCGTCTTTTACCGCCCCTTCGCTGACCAAAGCCAGTCTTGCGACACGAGGAACACATTAAACATCGTTCTTATTAATTGTTCTTTAATTAATTGTTTATAATGTCAAATCTTTAATTATGTGTTTTAATGCTATTATTTATTAAGTTAACGTGTCTTTCCCAATTATTTGGTGAATTTCACATTTTATCTAACTTATTTATCATCAATTATTTGTGTTAATATTTATTAAATAAAGATTATTATATAATATTTTTGTGTAGTGTCTCGTTAATTTACAAAATCATGTGAGAGAGGTAGCGTCAATAATCAGTATCATTATTATCTTTAATAAATTTACATTTTATTAGTTGTAGGAAAAGTGTTATAAGTTATTGTCACCTAATTATCCTAAACACGCCAATTATCAATGAACCAATTAACCAATATTTTTCACCCCCCTTCTACTCTCCCTTTTTAAACACTATCACTCGGATAAGAGTCCCTCCCAAAGAGAGGTCCTCCCCAAGATCTAGGATTCCCTCCAGCAGCAACTTACTCCGGGACTTTATCATTCTAAGTTCACTATGCCAAATATAATAATTATGCAGTAAAACAAGTAAAATAAATTGGGAATATAATCTTTTAGTCATTATTTAACAAATTATTTAAGTTTCATTAATGTGTGTATAAACACAATCATACTTTTCCTAAGCTTCAAAGATGATTTTCCATAAGAACAATGTTAAACTACCTACTCTTATTTCTTGATTAAATGATAATTATGCAGCAAAAGTTGTAAAAGAAAGTTTTTTTCATTTTTTAAAAACTTTATCATTATATTTTATAAGTTTCATTCATTTCTGCAATCATAACTTTTCACAGATGTAACATATTAAGTACAATTTTGGCCTTGTTTTTTTCGACTTGAGATCGTAATGCATTATTTACAAGCGAATTAGTTATTTGATTTTTACTATGAAAGAATCAACGATACAATTATTTTTCTACAAAATTTAAATATTTTTAAATTGTAATTTTTTTTAATAACTTTTTTATTCGAAACAATCCGGCCACACTTGGGAGCGAAAACGAAAACCAAAAACCGAAAAATCAAGCGGGAAATTCAAACTCTTTTTTTTTTTTATAAAAATTATTAAAATTTTTGAATCATTAGTTATTGTAATAATAGATAAATAAAATAAATAATATTTTTGAAATGTTAAACTAATTAATGAAATACTTCAAAATACTTTCTAACCTTCAAATAAGGTTTTATCCAACATCGTTAAAATACTTAGTTCCTTTTTTTTTCTTTGCATTAATAACATATACTTAAGAATATGTTGTTAATAATCTTAAAAGCCTACACAACTTGTCTGCATTTAATTAGATTAGGAGAATAATTATAAATAAATTTAAGAAACTTATCACTGATTACACTTGGCTCTCTCATGCATGCTGACTATATGATCATTAGCATACATTTCTTACGTGAATTTTTTATTTTGTTTTTTTTCACAATATTTATAATATCAGTTATAATTACTATTTTAATTTTTCTCAATAAAAAATGCCTTTACCATAAAATTTTATTAGTTTTTATAATATAAAAATAGAAGTTTGAATATCCGGCTGGACTTTTCGATTTTTTTTTTTTGTTTTCGTTCCCAAGTTTGGCCGGACTGTAATAAATTTAAAAAAGCATAACTCATAATTCGGCTTTTTGAAATTCAAATATGAGGGACTAAAAAATTACTTTTTTGTTTTATTTAGAATCCTTAATATTTTAATATTTTCAAAGGTACTATACTTTGGTTGCTATATAAATTCTTAAGATAGGTTTATAAATAACATTAATATAGAATTATTTTTATTTGTAAATTAATACACTTTTGGATTATTTACAATAATTATATTTATATAATAATTCTCTTAATATATTCTCAAACACCATATATAAAATATGAAAATAACAGCAATAAAAAAAAAATTTTATTAATAACTTTGGATTCATAAGAAACATTTCTAATATTATCCTTTAAATGATACTTAAAATATTTTTGAAGACGCTGAATAAGAATATGTAGGTTGCGACCCCGAAAACTTTCTCCGAATGCCATTTATGGGCATCTATCAGCCCGATTTTTGCAGTTTTTCATACATGGGTACTTTTTATAACTATATTTTAGGAACTGTATATTTTTTTATTGTTTCAAGCACAACACTTATTAGCTTTTTTTTTCAAATTTTTTTGTCTTTTTATGTTTTTCAAGGTCTAAATACCTAAAATTTTAAATAGTACTGCTACACTGTAAAAATAAATTCTACGTGTTATTCTAATGGGACTTTTTATTTATGCGAACGATTATAGGAAATTTTGAGTCTAATATTTAAATAGCTCTTGATTTAAAGCCATTAAATTTTCTCATACTTTGGGCATCTTATTAATTCATCAAAACATAGAACTGAACAAGATATATTTTTTTTTGTAAAGGCATTTTAAAAATTTAATAGTTTTAATTTTCATAATTAAAGTTTTTATATTAGTAATTTTAAGTTTTCCACCCCACGTAAAAAGATTAAGCTTAATTTTGGGTAAGCTTACTGAAGTAAGTTTATGGACTAACCTAAAAAGGCTTAATTTTAAAAATTAAGCTTACGGACTAACCTAAAAAGAGTTAATAAGACGGAATTTATAAAATTAATCTTTTTTAGGTTAGTTCGTAAGCTTACCCAAAATTAAGCTTAATCTTTTTACGTGAGACGGTTCATACATGAGTATTTAAGTAAGAAAAAAAATACAACAGTGCTTTCAAGTGCAAAAATGTAGACTGCGCGCCCAGAAAAGGTAAAAAGCTTAAAAAAAGCTAAAACCGAGGGACAAACTTATATGTGATGATAAGCTAAGAGAATTGCATGAAAATTTGTTTCGTTGATTAAAATGAGTTTTTTAGACCTAAATGCGTCATATGCATCCGACACAAAAATATAAATTCAAACATTAACCCGTTTGTTAATACTCAAAGTTTACAGTTAAGCAAAAGGACAGCGGACGGTGGCGAGATTTTGAGATTTTAAGTTACCGATATAAGTGTAGTACGTTGTGACTTTAAAAAAATATTATTTATCAACTTATTAAAGGAAAAAAAAGTGCAAGAGCGCTTTTATTTCGAATATAAGAGTGGGGGACCCTATGCATACCATTCCTACGAAAAGTACTCATAAATAAAAATGAAAAATAATAACTTATCCAATTTTATTCAAATATCTTGCTAGGTTCAACTTTATTTGTAAGAATCTGAGTTGTAATCATATAGGTAAATAAGCATTTTTAACAGAAATCAGGTTTTACATGAGCTAAACTTGTCTTTGACAATTGCTTGTATTTTTTTTCAAAAATTAAAAACAACCAAATAAAAAAATCACCTATTAAAAAGAAAAAGAACCCACTTTTCTCCATATGAAAAATGTATTTTTACATGAGGTTTTTTTATTCGCAGCTGTTTATTAGTATAAACTAATTGAAAGGTAAATAATAAGAAAAAAAGTAATAATTTTTCAAAAATAAGAAATTTATTTCTTAACATCCAAAAAAAATTAAATGCTTCAAATTAGTTAAAATATTTCCGCAAAGAATACATAATTGACAGCGCTGGTATTTTTCTGATAAATACGCTTAACTCAACTTTTGAGTCTTTGCGAATTACATGTAAAACATTAAATTGATCTTGCTTTTAAATAAGTTATTATTCCTTTTTAGTAGTTGGATTGTGCACTAGCTTGAGCAGCAGATGCATAACCAGCAGCACTTTTAAGAGCAGCTGCGGCGGATGGTCCAGCAGATTGTGCTACAGCAGCTAATTGTTGGGTTGCTGATTGAGCAGCTGATTGAATTGCAGAGATTTGAGCTGCAGAAGCTCCTGCACTTTTAGCTTGAGCTGCTGCTGCGTTGAAGGCAGCAACTTGAGCAGCGAAGTTTCCGGCTGCTGCAGCTTCGGCAGCGGCGGCTCTGATGGCAGCAACAGCTTGAGGAGCAACACCGGCAGCAGATGCTTTTTGTGCTGCAGCTTGAGCAGCTTGAACTTGAGTTTGGCTTGCTGATGCAGCGCTGGCAGCTAAGGCTTTTACTGCGGCTGACTGTGCACCAGATATTGCTTTCTGGGCTGCGGAAAAGATTTCAGATGATGGGGCAGTGAATGGTGCGTATCCTTTTACAGCTGCGGCTTGGAAGGCTGCAACTTGTGCTGGACCTGCACCTTGAGCTTGGGCTTGGGCTGCTGCTTGGAAAAGAGCGCTAGTAACGGCGGCAGAAACTCCTGGGGCAGAAGCTTCGGCAGCTGCGGCTCTGAGAACTGCTGCTTGGCTTGGTGAAGCACCTGCAGCGAATGCTGCTTGTACTGCGGCTTTTAAGGCTGCTGCATTAGCTGCGTTAGCTTGTTGGCTGCTAGCATACTAGAAATCAGTTTAAAAATTATTATTTAATAAGTTTATTAATAACTAGTATTTATTAAGAAGTATTTAGTACTTACGCTGTTAAATTGGTTGGCAGCTGCAATGGCAACTACACCGGCGAAAAGGATGGCAGAAATAAATTTCATTTTGATGATTTATTTGGTTGTGCTAAAATAAAAATTAATTGCAATTAATTTACGGAACAGAATTTAAGAATTTAAGTTGAAATAGTTTTTTTGTTTTGAAATTAAATTAAAAGTTAGATTTTCTTTATGACTAGCAACTCTTTAAATTTAAAATATTAAGCTAAGTTTGATACTTACCAAGGCTTCCAAAAGAAACTGATGGATATTCGTAATTGAGTCTACCTTTTATACTTTAACGCTTTTAAATTTTTTGCACAAAATAAATATTTGTTCCGAGCGAATAATAATTTTTTTAATAAATTAAAACATAACAAGTAAATTTCCACTTTTTTATCTTTCTTTAATGTCTGAATATTTGAACGATATAAGATAATATTAATTGAGCGATTATAAAATTAAACTTTTCTGGAAACTTAAAATTTATGTAATTATTTTTTAATAAATTACAGATGTTTACAAATTTACAATTTTAACAAACAAAAATTTATAAACAATATCAAGAAAATATTAAGATATTAAGAATTCTAAATAAAAGAAACTTAAAGTCCCTCATATATGAATTTTAATAAAAAGGCAAATTTTGTATTTTTTTTTTTTACTATATTACGGAAACAATATTTATTAAAAAAGATTACTTTTTAAAAATATTTAAATTTTGTAGAAAAATAAATGTCCTATTGTCGATTCCTTGAAAGTAAAACCCAAATAACTAATTCGTTTGTAAGTAATAAATCACGATTAAAATGCAATAGAATTGCGAAAATTCGTTTTGGAACCTCCCTTAATCTTTTTGAGCATCTATTTTTACGTTTTAATTAAAATATATTTCATTAATTATTGTTTTTAGACCCTTATGACCACTTAAGACCACCTTAAGAGCCAAAAAATTGATTATACATTTTCGAAAAATCAGTTTTTTTGAAATTAAAAAATTATACCTGCCATTAATTCTTTCAAATTGGACTAAAAAGGCAAAGAAAATTATTTTTTAACGATGTCAGTCTTGTCCTGGAGGGGAGGGCTCAACTCCACCCCTTCAAAACTCAAAAAAACGCGTTTCTTTGCCCCTACACAATTAAAATGCAATAGAATCGAAAAAATTTGTTTCTGAACCTTTCCTTATTTTTTCAAGCTTATGTTTTTACGCTTTAAATACATTAAATTTTTCGCTTTGTTTTTTTTAGACCCTTAAGAGCACTTTAAAACCGCTAAATACTCCCAAAACACGTTTTTTAAACATTTTTATGGAGTTTTTATAAAATTATTAAACTAACGAGACTGAAAATATAAGAAAATGTTTTACGAAGGATATTATAATAATTTTTGTACACATATGAAACATTTTTGAACCTTACATAACCTTAAAATTTTATTTCACCATGTTATTCTGCTTTTTGACCTTCCATTTTCACCACCAGAGCTATATACTCCAGTCAAAATACGGGTTTGCCTACACTTATGGTTGCAAGTACGAGATTTACTCTTGTATAGGTTTTTTGGGTCGCTGAACACGAAAATCGGAGTCATTTGGTAAAGAAAATTGCGCTTCACCCTTAAATTTGCAAAAACTACCCCCAAAAGGGGGTATTTTTGATATCCACCTTCTGAGTCAATAGATTTATCTGAGAATTTGTTTCCAAGGGTTTTTTGGATCGCTAATTAAGAATCTTGATGATATTTTAAGGTAACATTAATATCTAACCCCTAAATTAGCTAAAACTACTCCCGAAAAGGGGGTTTTCGCTATTTTCGCACTTTTTGCAACCAGATGAGGTCCACGAGGGTTTTTTGGGTGTTTTTTTTCTGTTCTTTTTTCCCAAAAAGGGGCGTTTTTGCTTTTTCTGCACAATTTGCGTCAAGATTAGGTCCAGAAGGGTTTTTTGGATCGCTGAAAACGAATTCAATGGATTTTTTAATGAAAAATTAATATTTCACCCTTATATTAGCTAAAACTACCCTCAAAAGGGGCGCTTTTGCTATATTCAAACTTTTTGCGTTCACGCTAGGTCCAAAGAACTTCCCAAATTGTTCAGAAACAGCAAAAACACCCCTTTTGGGGGTAGTTTTCGGTAATATAGAGGTTATATATTAATTATTTATAAAAAAATCTATGAAATTCAATTTTAGTGACCCAAAAAACCCTTATGGACCAAATCTGGCCGCAAAAAGTACTAAAATACCGAAAACACCCCTTTTCAGGGGTAGTTTTAGCTAATTTATGGGGTTAAATATTAATGTTACTTTAAAAAATCATCAAGATTCTTAATTAGCGACCCAAAAAACCCTTGCAAACCAATTCTCGGATAAATCTATTGACTCAGAAGGTGATGACATCCAAAATACCCCCTTTTGGAGGTAGTTTTTGCAAATTTAAAGGTGAAGCGCAATTTTCTTGACCAAATGACCCCAATTTTCGTGTTCAGCGACCCAAAAAACCTATTCTAGAGAAAATCTCGTAATCACAATCGTAAGTGTAGGCAAACCCGTATTTATACTGGAGTATATAGCTCTGGTGGTGAAAATGGAAGATCAAAAAGCAGAATGACATGGTTAAATATAATTTTAAGGTTATGTAAGGTTCAAAAATGTTCCATATGTGTACAAAAATTATTATAATATCCTTCGTAAAGCATTTCCTTATATTTTCAGAAAAATTATAAAAATACAAGTAAAAAGGCTCAGAGCTTCTCTAGGCTACATGATGTTAACACCAAAAAATGTAATTTTAGCTGAAGCGAAAGTTATGCTTATTAATATTATAGACAGCAGAATTTGAGCTCCAACTTCTTATCATTAGTTCTGTGCAATGAATCTTACCCTCTGCCTCCAATATTAGAAGAAATATCAGAGATAGATGATACTACTACAGGTAATCTTATTAGAATTTCTTCCCTCTTGGTAGAAACTCTCATCTACTATCAACTGACTTATTTACTTATGAATACGACTCTCTGCTGTTTTGTCCTAATGTTTATTTCAATGAAGGCTTAAAAATACAGAAAACTACAATCTGTAACAAAGCACACAGTGCGGCAAAATGGTCAAAAATCGCTCTCCCAAATACATTTTATTCTTTGGACTTACTCTTTGCAAATTACTCGTAAAAGGATACAGATTTGAGAGTTGCTGCAACATTTTCGAGTTTTAACTACTCTATTTTTTTCTTTACTTTAAACGCGTTTCAGATAAAAAACTTAAACTTGCAAAAAATTAAAAAAAATTTTTTTTAAATTATTTTTCTATTTTTAATGTTATATATAAGTACATATAGGAGAGTATGCATCTTGTTAATTTTTATTAATATACAAGAGAGGAAGTAAATTTTTTTGTAAAATGAAGCAGTAATTTGGGGCAAGTCAGATCAACTTAAAACTTTTTGCAATTTGTCAAGAAAGGTGTCAAATTCAGATAAGTAAATAACTTTGATTGGTTGCAATTTGTCCAAAATGTTGAAAAATTGGCCAAACTGTTTTTTTTTTGGAACAAAAATAAATAAATATTTAATATCTCGGGAAATATTAAATGAATTTTGGTGAAAATAAGTACTAGGGGGTTTTTTGGGTCACTGATTACGATTTTAATGTCAGAAATTTTTCAATCACCCTGTAAAATGTAAAAACTACCCTTTTTTAGGAGTTGTTTTTAAATATTTTGGAATTTTCGCTAAAATTGTCAAATGAATGCCATTTTTTTAGAAAAATTAATAATAAGATTTTTTTTTATTTTATTATGGACTGAAATTGAGATATAAGGATTAATAATAAGGGGGTTAAAACTACCACCAGAATAAGAAAGAATACAAAAAATATGACCTCCTTATTTTTTTGTATTTGGATCAATTTTTTGAAAATATTTTATCGTATATTTACTATTATCAAATTAATTACACCCCTCCCCAGAGGGGGGAGGTTGAAAACTACACCTAAATTTAAAAAAATGAAAAGAACGTTATTAAGTTTTTTTGTTGACCCTTTTCGTTTTACAGCCGAAAAAGTAACAATATTTGCAACCCTGGGGATGAAAAGTACCACAAAATGTAAAAATACCCTGCCAACTAGCTGGCACTAAGGTTCCTCAAACAATGAGCTAAATACTTCAATATGCCACAGATATCACCGATTACAACCATGCAATCATACATTCATTTCTATTAACTTTTAAAAGTTAAAAATTTATGTATTGAATTCAAGATAGTACTTTCATGGAATTAAATGAAGTTTTAAACCAAAAAAAAAAAAATACTGCAGTTTTTTTTCTGTTTTTTTAATTTTGAGAAAAAAATTTTGGAAAAATTCGGTATCAGATCCATAAGTTTATTACAAACGAACTGTCTAAACCTAGTCCTCTCATAGAAATAAATTAGGTACTACGTCTAAAAGAAAAAAAAAATTTGGTGTTTTTTGTATTTTTTTATGACAAAATTTTTGGGAAAATAGTTTTCAAAAAATTTAGTATCAGATTCGAGATATCGATCCGCCCTAGAAAGAAAGACTTACTTCGCGCTGCATTTTTATAGAGACTTACTCCAGATCGCGCGTTTATAAGAACTTACTTGATTTTACTCGTTAACAGAGACTTACTTCATTTCACGCGTTACTCGTTAATTTTCGAAATATCTCTTATGATCTCCGCTGATCTTTTTAGATCTCCGGAGATCACTTTTGATTTCTGGAGATCTCCGGAGATCTCCCAAAATCTCAAGTGATCGCAAATTTCAGGTGATTTCTTTAATTCTCTGGAGACCTCCGGAGATCTCCGGAAATCACTTTTGATCTCTGGAGATTACTGGAGATTAAAATAGATCTAAAGTGATTTCCAGAGATCACTGAGGTAAAAAAAAAAGTTAGAAAAATTTAGAAAGAATATTTAGAATCATTAAGCAAAGTTGTAAAATGATAAGCATAATAGATTTACCTTATTTTTTGGCTTTATTTAAATTTAAAAAATGCTACTATTAGTTATTTTACTAAAACCTCATGCAAAAATCAAAAAGTACAGCAATAACTTTACTAATTTTTATGATGAAAATAATTATTGGAATCGTCTCAATAAGAAATACAATTAGGTAAATGAGTAAAAAAAATTAGTTATTTGATCATTAATAATTTTAATAAATATTTATAATTTTAATTCAATATATTAATAGACATATTTTAAATTAGTCAACAATTTTTATAAACAAATAATTATAATTCATTTTTATAATAACAATAATTATTACCATGCTACGTATTTTATAATCTATTTATAAAATAAAAAAATAAATAATTTTTTACTAATCTGGCTAAATAATAATATAATACTAAATATTCAAATATTTTTTAAACAAATTTTTTTAATTACTTTCAACTAATATTTTTATTTGATTATATTTTTTTCACAATTTTCAAAATTTGTTCAACAGAAAAAGAATTGGGAAATTCAAACATCTGATTCTATAACTAAGGCGAAAAGTAATTAAATTGAAAAATTTAATTATAAATGCAGAGAAAAATAACAGAACTTACGAAAATAAGTAATATTTTTTACTTTTATAATATATGTAATATTCTATTTTTTATGATAATTTAGACTTGAAGAATAATATAATTTTTATGAATTAATTTAAGTAATTCATCGACCTTTTTGGGCTTAATTAAATAAAAAATATTTTATTTATTTATTTAGCAACATTTCGTTGGTATACCACCAACCTCGTCAGACATATAAACATTTAAATTTAAAGCAAAGAATATTTTATTCTTTACTGAGTACCAGTTCTTATAATTTAAAATTTAGCCAGATTAGTAAACAATTATTTATTTTTTTATTTTAAAAATAGATTATAAAATATAAAGTACCTATGATGGTAATAATTATTGTTATTATAAAAATGAATTATAATTATTTGTTTATAGAAATTGTTGACTAATTTAAAATATGTCTATTAATATATTGAATTAAAATTATAAATATTTATTAAAATTATTAATGATCAAATAACTCTAATTTTTTTTATTCATTTACCTAAATGTATTTCTTATTGAGACGATTCCAATAATTATTTTCATTATAAAAATTAGTAAAGTTATTGCTGTACTTTTTGATTTTTGTATGAGGTTTTAGTAAAATAACTAATAGTAGCATTTTTTAAATTTAAATAAAGCCAAAAAATAAGGCAAAACAATCAAGTTTATCGTTTTACAACTTTGCTTAATGATTCTAAATATTTTTTCTAAATTTTTCTAACTTTTTTTTTTACCTCAGTGATCTCTGGAGATTACTTTAGATCTATTTTAATCTCCAGTAATCTCCAGAGATCAAAAGTGATTTCCGGAGATCTCCAGAGAACTAAAGAAATCACCTGAAATTTGCGATTACTTGAGATTTCGGGAGATCTCCGGAGATCTCCAGAAATCAAAAGTGATCTCCGGAGACCTAAAAAGATCAGCGGAGATCATAAGAGATATTTCGAAAATTCGTCGGGTAATAAAGACCTACTTCGGAAGCACATTTTTATATTCTTAAAAAATATACGTACGTTCCTGTAAAAGTCGCGCGCCCCTCATGATATATACCCAAGATTTTATATTATTTTTAAAAAATTTTGAATTTTAATTAGATTTTTAATTATAAAACTAAAAACAATATTTAAAATAATATTATAATAATTAACAAGGGGAAACTTAACCGGAACATGTGGGACGCCAAATTACAATCTAAAGTTATTGATGACTACTGCTGTAATATGCTGAAAAATCACCCAAGATGCCCTCCGTTTATTCCAACACGCCTAGCCTTCAGGGTCTAGAAACGCTGGGCTCAGTGTTACTACAAGGTTATAAAATAAGATTTTTAGGCAATTTTCCAAATACTGCTGCCATCCTGAAATTAAACTGAAATACTTCCGATTAGTCTCATTTTTTTTGTATAAGTTTTACCTTTTATTCCCACAAAATACAAATTTTTATCACCGATTCTCTAATCGCTATATTCAATAAACCAAATGCCTATTTTCGGACCAAAAAGACCAATTTTAAATTGCTACCAAAATTGCAATTTTTAATAAAAATGGGTGTTTTAATTTTATATAAGCTCTAAGTTTCCAGAAATTTTGTACTTTTTTCTTTTCGATTGTTTATTTTGCAAATATGATAAGTTAAAGAAATAGTCTCAATTAGAGGCTTAAAAAAAATCATATTTTATCACTATCTTTGTGGAGTCATATCTCGGAAATGTTTAATTGAAGCAAAATAGAATAATTATTCTTTAAAGAATTTTTTAAAACTTGAAACTTGTACAAAACTTTTAACTCCATAAAACTCATTTTCATCAAAAATTACAATTTTAGCAGCAATTTGAAAGTTGATCATTTTGAGACAAAAACGGACATTTGTTTTATTGACTAGAGCAATAAGAGACTCAGACTTAAAAATTTGTATTTTAAGAGGAATTAGGTAACATTTATACAAAAAAAATTAGACCAATCGGAAGTATTTCGGTATAGAATTTCAGGATGACAGCGTTATTTAGAAAATAGTCATCAATAACTTTAGATTGTGATTTGGCGCCCCACATTATATTTTTTTATCATGAGGGGCACGCGACTTTCACACGAACGTACGTATATTTTTTACGAATATAAAAATGTGCTTCCGAAGTAGGTCTTTATTAACGCGTGAAATGAAGTAAGTCTCTGTTAACGAGTAAAATCGAGTAACGAGTAAGTTCTTATAAACGCGCGATCTGGAGTAAGTCTCTATAAAAATGCAGCGCGAAGTAAGTCCTTCTTTCTAGGGGGGATCAATATCGAGTAAAAACCATACTTTTAAATATAAGTACTTTCATAAAATTAAATGAGGTATTAAATCCAAATTAAAAAAAAAAAAAGGATTTTGAGATTTTTTGATGAAAAAATTTTTGGAACAAAAATTAGGTCTTAATTCGATAATGGTTATGAAGTTTCACCCGTTACAATAATTTCAGATATTAGTGCTTTCATGGAATTAAATGAGGTATTACACCAAAAAAAAAAAAAATATTGCAGGTTTTTCAATTTTTTTGTTTTTTTAATTTTGAGAAAAAATTTTTGAAAAAATTCGGTGTCAGATCCAAAAAATGACTATAAACAAACATTCTAAAACTAGTACTTTCATAGAAATAAATTAGGTATTACGTCCAAAGAGAAAAAATAATTTGTTATTTTTTGTATTTTTTCGTGAAAAAAATTTTGGGAAAAAAATTTTCAACAAATTAAGTATCAGATTCGAGATATCGAGTAAAAATCATACTTTCAAATATAAGTAATCAGGAAAAAATTTAGAAAATAAAAAAAAATTTTCAGTGAATTGATGCTTATTAATATCTTAAAAATTATATTAATAGATTTTTAAAATCAGTAAATTTATAAAAAGCCTTAAATAATTTGGTAACTAAAAAATAATAGAAATTTCTAGCTCTAATATCTCCGCCTGAAGTCAGTCAATTTTCAAAATTTGTTTTTAAAATTCTTATGGAAATGTAAATTGATTAATGGGTATCATAATCAAAAGTTCCAGAAGTTTCGGTTTCCAGAAATTTTAAATCGAAAAATACTATTTTTATCCACATGATACAACCTTAAATTTATGTGTTTATAAATATTCTGATATAAAAAATATTTTGAATACAATAATAATAATACAATAATAATCCATATTTTATTCAAATAGTATAATTTGAAAAAATGCGTAATAATATTTCCTAATGTCATTCCCTAAATAATATGATCTAGACTCTGAACAGAAGGTTAAACATGGATTTTTATGCTTAGAAATACATTTTTTTTTAATGATAAATGATTTTCATAAAAATGAACTTTAATAATGAATTTTCTATTTTTATTCAAATATATTACTAGGTTCGATTTTATTTGTAAGAATTAATCATAGGTAAATAAGCATTTTTAACAAAAATCAGGTTTTACATGAGCTAAACTTGTCTTTGACAATTGCTTGTATTTTTTTTCAAAAATCAAAAACAACCAAATAAAAATATCACCTATTAAAAAGAAAAAGAACCCACTTTTCTCCATATGAAAAATGTATTTTTACATGAGGTTTTTTTATTCGCAGCTGTTTATTAGTATAAACTAATTGAAAGGTAAATAATAAGAAAAAAAGTAATAATTTTTCAAAAATAAGAAATTTATTTCTTAACATCCAAAAAAAATTAAATGCTTTAATACAGGTAAAATATTTCCGCAAAGAATACATAATTGACAGCACTGGTATTTTTCTGATAAATGCGCTTAACCCAACTTTTGAGTCTTTGCGAATTACATTTAAAACATTAAATTGATCTTGCTTTTAAATAAGTTATTATTCCTTTTTAGTAGTTGGATTGTGCACTAGCTTGAGCAGCAGATGCATAACCAGCAGCACTTTTAAGAGCAGCTGCGGCGGATGGTCCAGCAGATTGTGCTACAGCAGCTAATTGTTGGGTTGCTGATTGAGCAGCTGATTGAATTGCAGAGATTTGAGCTGCAGAAGCTCCTGCACTTTTAGCTTGGGCTGCTGCTGCGTTGAAGGCAGCAACTTGAGCAGCGAAGTTTCCGGCTGCTGCAGCTTCGGCAGCGGCGGCTCTGATGGCAGCAACAGCTTGAGGAGCAACACCGGCAGCAGATGCTTTTTGTGCTGCAGCTTGAGCAGCTTGAAATTGAGTTTGGCTTGCTGATGCAGCGCTGGCAGCTAAGGCTTTTACTGCGGCTGACTGTGCACCAGATATTGCTTTCTGGGCTGCGGAAAAGATTTCAGATGATGGGGCAGTGAATGGTGCGTATCCTTTTACAGCTGCGGCTTGGAAGGCTGCAACTTGTGCTGGACCTGCACCTTGAGCTTGGGCTTGGGCTGCTGCTTGGAAAAGAGCGCTAGTAACGGCGGCAGAAACTCCTGGGGCAGAAGCTTCGGCAGCTGCGGCTCTGAGAACTGCTGCTTGGCTTGGTGAAGCACCTGCAGCGAATGCTGCTTGTACTGCGGCTTTTAAGGCTGCTGCATTAGCTGCGTTAGCTTGTTGGCTGCTAGCATACTAGAAATCAGTTTAAAAATTATTATTTAATAAGTTTATTAATAACTAGTATTTATTAAGAAGTATTTAGTACTTACGCTGTTAAATTGGTTGGCAGCTGCAATGGCAACTACACCGGCGAAAAGGATGGCAGAAATAAATTTCATTTTGATGATTTATTTGGTTGTGCTAAAATAAAAATTAATTGCAATTAATTTACGGAACAGAATTTAAGAATTTAAGTTGAAATAGTTTTTTTGTTTTGAAATTAAATTAAAAGTTAGATTTTCTTTATGACTAGCAACTCTTTAAATTTAAAATATTAAGCTAAGTTTGATACTTACCAAGGCTTCCAAAAGAAACTGATGGATATTCGTAATTGAGTCTACCTTTTATACTTTAACGCTTTTAAATTTTTTGCACAAAATAAATATTTGTTCCGAGCGAATAATAATTTTTTTAATAAATTAAAACATAACAAGTAAATTTCCACTTTTTTATCTTTCTTTAATGTCTGAATATTTGAACGATATAAGATAATATTAATTGAGCGATTATAAAATTAAACTTTTCTGGAAACTTAAAATTTATGTAATTATTTTTTAATAAATTACAGATGTTTACAAATTTACAATTTTAACAAACAAAAATTTATAAACAATATCAAGAAAATATTAAGATATTAAGAATTCTAAATAAAAGAAACTTAAAGTCCCTCATATATGAATTTTAATAAAAAGGCAAATTTTGTATTTTTTTTTTTTACTATATTACGGAAACAATATTTATTAAAAAAGATTACTTTTTAAAAATATTTAAATTTTGTAGAAAAATAAATGTCCTATTGTCGATTCCTTGAAAGTAAAACCCAAATAACTAATTCGTTTGTAAGTAATAAATTACGATTTCAAGGCGAAAAAAACATGGCCAAAATTGTACTTAAGAACTCTCTCCGCCACTAGATGTTTTTAAAGATTTTTTAACCATTCACGGAGAAAAATAACTGTTAAAAATAACCAAAATTGCTGGTTATGTTTACATTATAAAGTTTTGTTATTTTCTGTTCAAATATTTTGTAAATATAACCATGTTTTTTGTTAGAATTACAATATTCTGACTTCATATTTGTAAAATTTACAAATTTTTTTTGTAATTAAAACTAACCCCGTTTTACTAAAATTAACCTTGTAAAATATACAAAATATTTTTCTCCGTGTTCTAATTCTTATTTATTATACTTAGTTTAAATAGTTATTTATATGTGGATAGAATGTTTTAGTTATCTAATTCTATTCAATATAAACAATATATCATGTAAAAAGTGAATGCACTAAATTTTTTTTGAATGCAATCAATGCTATTTTGTTTGTCACCCACGTATCTGTATTTTTTGTAAGAATTTTTGTATGACTTTAAAAATAAATTGTATTCTTCTAATTTTAAAACAGCTTTTCAAAGTCAAAAGCTCAAAAACTAGTTCTGTAAGCGTTTTTTTTACAGCCCTACTGTGCAGGGTATGAATAGTAAATTTTTAATCAAGGGAGCAAAATAAAAGAATGGCCCAGATCGCACGTTAATTAGCATAGCGAGGCGAAGGCGAGGATGGTTAACTGCGATCTGGGGTATTGGTTCCTCATAGAGGAACCATTGTGATCGGTCAAATTTTTTTTTTTTGATTTTTTGGTATATAAGCACGTTTTGAGACCTCAGAAAGCTAAAAAACCGGTTTTTAAAAAAAGTCTGTATGTGTGTATGTGTGTGTGTACGTACGTACGTACGTACGTATGTAATCGCTGATATTTCACAAACATTATGGAATTAAGACCTAATTTTTTTTTCAAAAATTTTTTCACCAAAAAAGCTCGAGGTACTTTTTTTTTTTTTTAATTTGGATGTAATACCTCATTTATTTCCATGAAAGTACTTATATTTGAAAGTATGGTTTTTACTCGATATCTCGAATCTGAAACTTAATTTTCTGAAAATTTTTTTCCTAAAATTTTTTTCACAAAAAAATACAAAAAATACCAATCTTTTTTTTCTTTTTGGATGTAGTACCTAATTTATTTCCATGGAAGTACTAGTTTTAGAAATATCGTTTATTGTAATTTTTTGGACCTAATACTTAATTTTTTTTTAATTTTTTTGTCAAAATTTTTGTCGCCAAAAAATACAAAAACGCCAAAATTTTTTTTATTTTAGGACGTAATACTTAATTTTTTCCTATGAAAGTACGAATATCTAGAATTATCGTTTGTAAAGGATTTCTCCATCTGAAACATAATTTTTCGAAATTTTTTTAAAAAAATTTTTTACATAAAATAATTAAAAAAATAGCATAATTTTTTTTCTTTTTGGACGTAGTACCTCATTTTTTTCCATGAAAGTACTAATATGTAGAATTATCTTTTTAACTGGATATAAACAATCTGATACCTAATTTTTTTTCAAAATTTTCTTTTAAAATTTTTCACATAAAAAAGTTAAAAAAATATCTTTTTATTGATGTTTGAAAATTTTTTGGGTATCAGGAGAAAGTTTATCCACTTTCTTTATTAAATTTAGAATATTTGGCACAATTATTCTAATATTTTAATTTTTTATTAGGTAAAATAGAATATTGACAACATTTTGTTATTGCTAATGAGGAACCATAGTGCCTATTACTTGGCAGGGTATTTTTTTTTTGTTCCTATGGATGAAACGAAATTTTTCTTTCTCAGTCGGGTGAAAACGCGTTTTTTTTTATTTCGTTGCGGGGCGAAAAAAGTGTTTTCGGCTCGCTAGGAAGAAAACATTTTTTTGTATTTTACAAATATTTTTAATTTTAACTTTGCAAAACAACAAGTTTATAAAAAAATTACATAACTGTTTCTTAACTTTTTTAAATATAGGGGTAATTTATGAGGAACCACATATTTGATATTATATTAGTTTACCCTCCTCTTTTAACACCTTTAAGAATAACCTTTCCAAATATATCAATAGCTCTCCCCATCAGACTCTTAACCTAGTCTCCCATCTCTAAACTTACCAATACCAAAAACTCAAATTAATCTATCAACAAACCTCCACTTTCAAATCCATAATCCACATGCCCTTTTCCATTCTCCATACATAGATTAACTTACGAATTATCTAATTAATGAACTATATACTGTAAATCTAGCTTATCTTAAATTTAACAAATTATGTAATTTTACATTGTTTTGCTTTTAATTTTATTTTACGTTCTGTATATATAAATGATATAAAATGTATGATTCTCTGCCTTTGTATGTTTATACAATAAATTAAATATCAAATATCAAAAAAATATCAAAAACTATGCTTTTTGTAATAGTATTTGCATATTTTTACTTGCAAAGTCATTTTTTTTAGGAGTACTCTGTTTAAAAAATAAAAATAATTTTTTTATTCAATTATGCCATCAAATTATATAATTAGCTAAGCAATAAGACAATTTTAAATATACCTACTTGATTAAAAAAAGGAGTGAATAAAAATAAACTATCATCCCGTTTTTTCAATTTTTTTTGTTTTTTGGTAGTTGTCACATCCTGTAATTAGCCCTTATATTCACATTAGGGTTTATAACAAATAAATACCAATAGTTTCTTACCCTTTTTCTAAAAAATCCAATTCATTAGAAAATTTTTGATATTCTTCTAAAATATTTCAAAATAAAACCTTAAAAAGAGGTAGTTTCAGCTGATTTAAGAACGTTATTCTAATTTTAAACCACAGTGTCCTCCGGATTAGTATTCAGCATTTCAAAAAACCTGTAGCAGTTTACTTCATTATATGATTCCCTTTTTCAGATTCCCCCTTCCCCCGATTGCAGTAAGGTGTGTCCAAAAAGGAATATTTTTTATGTACTATTTTATGTTTTTGGAAATTTAGGGACATATCAAAAACCACATTGTTTATATGGGTTTATTCGTTGAGAAATTATCAGATGGAGCAAATATAATTTTTTCTTATCACTTTTAATTTGCAAAATTGCATGGCTCATCTACAAGGTCTTCTGTATTGATAACAAATTTTACATGAATTTTTAAAAATAATACAGGAAGAAATGGCTCATCTACAGATTTTTGTAGATATGGAGGTTTTCCTCCTGTATTGTACTCGCGCGACGCATGTATTTCTAAAAATAATACATGAGAAATGGATCATCTACATAGAATCGACAATGTGTTAAATGGCTCATGCGCATATGGAGGTTTTTCTCCTTTAACTTTCGCGTTTAGATACAATTTTTCGGCTTATCTGCGGCTTTCCATATAAGCGGTGAAAAAGAGCGAAAAAATTTTTCACCAATGAAAAGAGCGTGCCCGAATTAGTATAAAAACGTTTTTAATTTTTTTTAAAACTATTTAATAACATTATTAAATGAATCGCGTTTATTTAAATAACTCAAAATCGTTTTTGATCTGTAAAACAGTATGCTACACCATAACTTCTGAGGCTGGATGTTAAAGTCATTGTATGGTCTATAGCAGGTGTATGCAAATTAAATAAGGCCCTATACATATTTGCTTAACTATCTACATTAGAAAATATAGATCATATTAGTGATGTATAGTATACGATAGTATATGTACACAGAATGCAATACAGATTCCATTTGCATTGGCTTTGGAATGCAAATACACATGCATTCCTTTTGCACGCTTTCCATACGCGTTTTTTATTTTTCGTATATATAAATAATATAGATTAAGTTTATAGGGCATTCATAATATTATGAAAATTAAGTATTAGGTTACACGTTTAACCTATAGACCATACAACGACTTTAGCATCCAGCCCCTGTGGCAAACTAAATTTCGGTGGCTACAAATCCAAAATTTGAAAAATTTTTTATTGACATTTTATTTTCTAACTTTTTCAAGAATAAATTATGTATAAAAATTTGTATGCAATTATTTCAACTATATACTTTCTATTTAAGAACAATTTGAAATTCGCCAAATTCATTAGGACTCTCTATCCCCTTAAGAAAACTATAGCATTAATTAAATACAATATTCTATATGAATACGTCAATAGATTTTATGAATACATGATAAATCAGTCTTAATCATCTACAGCTGTTAAAATTTTGCATTCATTTTAAACAATTGACGTAATAATTAAAGAAAATATTAATAAATTTTAAAATATTTTTTTTTTAATATTGATCTTTAGCAACTTCGGGCATAAATTTTATTTATATCAAATGTTTATTGATGTATGTTATAAAATATTTAATTTGTTTCCATAGTAATATAAATATATTACCCTTGCAAAATATTTTTACTAGAAATATTTATTATTAGTAAATAACGACATTTCATAAAGTCATTAAAGATTCATAATTGCATTATTAAAAAAAAAGTAGCAATCTTTTAAAAAATGACGACTTTGCCCATTTTGGGGTGATTCAATTATTTTGGAATTCAAAAAATGTACATGCAGGAAAAAATTAGAAAATTATTCAAAAATGATTTTAACGTTCCTATTAGTAAATTATAATATTTAAAGAATCTATCAAACAATAATGGAACCACAATGTTTTTTTAAAAAATAATAAAATTTAGGCTAGATCTAATGACACGAAAAAAACAATTGTTTTTCGTGCCTTTACGAAAGTTCGTGCCTCTAATCTTCAATATTTTATCAAAAATTATATAAAAATGTATAAAATTTAAAAAATGCAAAGTGCAGAAAAAAAAAAATATAAATTATCTCGTAATTTAATTAGTTTCGGTTATAATTAATTTATTTTTTATATGACATAACCCTAATCTCGTGGAAGATTTTTTCGTGCCATTAGACTTTGCGTAAAAGGCTGCGTAAAATTTATATTTTCTTCATTTTCTTATTTTCTTTTGAAGAAAATAAATTTTATTATTTTTTTAAAAGTTAGAAAAATCAGTTTTACAATATGTAGTAATATGGATATTCTCAAAAACTTATAACGAGTTTGTGTAAACACAACCTAAATACTCAGAACATATATTTACTTCCAGCTGAGGGGTTTGTATAATGCAAAAGTTACTCAAAGTTACTCATCTAGTACATTTTTTTTTTAAATCCCCAAAGTTTCCTTGAAATTTCAAAACAAAACTCCCCTTAAGCCCCTAAGACCAGATTTTTCAAAACCCCTTAAATTGAAATTATTCTAAGTCTCATTTGACCCCCCCCCCCCTCCCTGAAACCGGACAAATTTGACTCTCATCCCTTTATTTTTCAAATTCTGAGGTACCCACTCTCTATAAACATGTTCCATGTTAATAATTTACATGACCCGTTATTTTTTATACCAAAAGGAAGAATAAACTTTCATTTATTCAATTATTGAAAACAATTTAAAAATAAAAGATAATTTTTTTTAATGTAAGACACTTTATTTAAAATAAAAAAGCTGATGCCATTTCAATATCTTATACAATTGAATTACATAGGTATATTTATAAAAAGTAATCAATTATTTTAAAGAACGAGTTCCTTGATATCATATTATAATATAGTATATCTAATGTATCGTTTACTTTTCATTCATTTTTTTTTTTTTTTTTTTTTTTGGCGATCAAGCCATAAACAATACTCTTTGCTATGTGAAACTTATAATTATTTACTAATTCTTTTTTTAAGTAATCAAGTTATAAAAATAAAGCACACAATACATAATATTAACAAAAATAGAAAATTTTATACAGTTTTTAAAAAGAAAATTATTGTCAAAATAAAATATATTTAAAAAATAATTCTATATAAAATAATGTGTTTGATGTAATGATATGATTTAAATTTTTAGAAATGACAAAGCTAAAATAAATCTATCATTTTTTTAAATATCCATAATTTTTATTCTAATCATCAGTAATTCTGCATAATTACTGCATAATTAACTGTTTTTTATTATCTTATAACATAAAACATAAGTGTAACAAAATTAAAGTTAATTGTTGTTTATTTGCCTCAATTTATTCATCTTAAGATTATGCGATTTAATTAGAAAATCAGTAATTACATGTAAAAAATTTTATTGCTTCAATTTTTGAACAAAAAAAATTTTAAACTGTGACAAATTTTTGTTATTACTATTTTAGCTAATTATTAACAAATAATTTCAAGAACTTATGTACCAACAGGCAGTTTCTGACGTGCTTGACAATCATTTTTTAGCCCTGCCTAGCGTAAAACTCGTGCGTAAAGAATTTGCAGTACTTGTTCTACGCTTAGGTAGACAAAAAATATTGTAAGCACTATGGGCGAAATATTTTAGACACTAGCGTGAACACGTAACTTAGTGCCAAAACTTTTGCGCCCTTGATACTTAATATACTATTATTATTTTTGCAAAAATTAATATAAAAAATATCAAAATTCGTACGTTAGAAATATTTTGATGAGCTTCAACTATACAAAGTTCATTTTTTAACAATTAGTTAATTGGCAATCCTTTCATTAAATTTCAAATATTTAATTTTTGCAACCATTAACCGCATAATTTAAGTATAATGTTTGTAATTAATAAATTGTAATTCCATTAATTTCCTAATTAAATGAAAAATTCATTGAGGCAATTTTTAATTTCTTTTTGTCCGATCAGCCATAATAGTATTTATTTACCAAATAGTTTCAATCGCTCACGAATTCTTTTTTACCTTGAGCAAGCTGGAGCAAAAAATTTACGCCCTTAGCGCATAATATACTATTTTAAGGGGGTTGCGTTATTTAAAGAATCAAAAAATTATTTCATAAATTGTCAGTGATCATAAAATTTGAATACGCAACCCCCTTAAAATATAATTTTAGATATTTGAAAAGCGTAATTACGTCCTTCGGGAAAATTTTTGTTAGAATATACATTAAGTTATAATCTTTTCCATATAATTCTACAATATATAGTTATATATAATTTAACCTATATGGCTATTTTTTAAAATCTATTTTTATAATTACATATAAATAATTTTTATAATAAATAATCTTTCTTTCTTTCTTAGCAGATCATTGACATATTAATAATTTTCTGTGTTATCACCTTTTTTCCTTTTTGTACATAAAGTCGTTTTTATATAAAAATTATAAGGCTAGTTCCACAAACCTCCGTAAGCGCAGAAACGGAACCGCAACGCAATGCGCACAGCTCGATTTTCGTTTGTGCACATGCGTATTGTGCTGTGCGCATTGCGTTGCGGCTCCGTTTCTGCGCTTACGGAGGTTTGTGGAACTAGCCTAAGGCTAAATCTACATAAACGCAAAATCGAACATCGCAAGACGCAACGCAATGCGCAGATATCAAAAATCATGTTGTGAGCATTGCGATGCACATTTACGGCGTTTGTAGATACCGCAGAAAAATGAGCCGCAACCGTTAAACCTCTTTGCCGTAAACGCAGCCGTAGTTCAATGCGCAGCAACCGAAAATCGTGTTTTGCGCATTGCCTTGCGGCTGCGCATTTCATTGCGACCCCTTTTTACGGTGTTTGTAGGGTCAACCTAATAAAATAAACCGCTAACATTATTTTCATTACGGCCTGGACGTTTTTATTTTTATAAATTAATTCTGATACTAACATAGCTTTTTTAAACCATGCAGTGCCGGATTTTCCATATTATGTAAAGTCAGCAGGCACGACTGACAAGCTTCTCCGAAAAATTTTAAAAACATTGCCTAAGGGCTCACGAAACCTAAATAGTAAATCCAGCACGGAGATCAAATATTTACTACATTGAATCCTTTTTATTACGAATAGTTTTTAATCATAAAATATTTGAAACTCCAAAAAATAGCCTTTTTGGCACTAAAATATTTTTAAAATAAAAAATTAATCCAGACTACTTTATGCAATGTAACCCATTTATTAAATAAAAATTTGCACAAAAAAACTCTTGCTAATTTTTTTCCGCAAATTATAGAATTAATAATGAGTTACAAAATTAGTTAATTTTTTTTTAATAGAATAATTATTATTGGACTTTCATTGCAGATAAAAATGGAAAGAGATTTAGAGCTTGTTAGCTATGCTTTATCTACATTTGGACAATATATAATTTTTTTCAAATTTGGCCTGGCAGTTATTTTAAAAAGTTTCTTGCATTGCCGATTATTTGATGAAGTTAGAGCTATTTGTCAATAAAATAAGATTCCCGAAATTATAGCTCACTTAGAACTTCAAAATACTAACACCCAGCACATGAAAATGACATTGCTTATTACGAGATCTTATTTTCGTATTAAATGATGCCTGATTTTACCCAGTAATCAAAAATCCAAGATAATTTTTAAAATAACTGTCAGGCTAATATATATATACTAATATATTTAAATTAAAATAATTAACCCGAAGGACTTAAATCTGTATTATAAAATTAACAGTAAAGCTTACGTAACGCTTTTCCAATATAACAATACTTTCCCATAATTACATATTTAATTAGGTTACATCAGAATTGTGCTTTATATGTTTAAAATCCGATATAAATTTAATTACAGGTACTTATAGAGATTAATATAGAGAGATGCACATTAAGGAAAATTTTCGCTTTTTAATTATTTTTCAAATTTATACTAAAATTAAATACCCAGGTACAATTTTATTATTTTTTTTTTATACTAGTAACTTTTATTAGTAAATGATAAAAATATTTTTTATCTGTATAATATAATATTTAATATTTTTATCCAATTTTATTTCACTCTTTCAATAAAATATAAATATACCATTTTTTTTTAGCTATATAATATTTGGAATTAACACTTATTAGAAGATTAAATTTTTTATTTTTTAGAATTTACTTATTTTTCAATAAATATTTTTTATACATTACATCACAAATATATAGTTTTATAAAATATAAAAACTTTTTATCGAAAATTTACTCTCCATGTGCATTTTTATTTATTTTTTTTTTTATAAATCAGAAATCTCAAATTGCGTGATGAAATATTTATAAAAAAATTCATATTGAAATATAATCTACAAAAAAAAATATATTTGAAATTGATATATTATCTGAAGCTTTTTTTTAGTTTATTATAAAGGTATATAAATCAAAATGAGTAATAAAAATTCATGGAAATTAAAACTTTTTTTTTTATGTATTTTAAAATAAATTAAAATACAAATATTTTATATTTTAATTTATTTAATATTTGCATTACGTTATTTATTATCTGATTTATCGTTTTAATTATATTAATTTTTTAAATATTTTGTTAGAGTAATGTACTATATAGAATTAATATATATATTTATTTAACATAGGCTTTTAGAAAATATTAGAAATTTTTATTATAAGTGCCTTTTATTAGGAAAAAAAGTGCATTTTGACGTTTTACTGTAATTAAATTTAATCACTTGGATATATGAGTAATTCTTTGTGAAACTTTACTCAAGGAAAGGTTAACCTCATAGACCAGACGTGGAGCCCCATTTCGTAGACAAATTTTATCCTTAATCGGTCGATGGAATTTTCCAACGGTTGTTTATTTTTTTTGGGTCACTGAACGCGAATATGAAACATTTTTACCGAAATTCGTGTTTTTTCATTCAAGTGCAAAAAACATACTTATTTCCTAGTTTAAAAATTGTATAACTTTTTAACTTAGAAAATAAGTATGTTTTTTGCGCTTAATTAAAAAAGCGCGATTTTCGGTAAAAACCGGTATCATATTCGTGTTCAGCGAGCCAAAAAACAAGTAGCCAATAAAAATGTTAAAAAACCCGCAAAATATATCCTCCTAATTCCTGTTGCAGGCATCTGGACCATATTCGGTAAAAACCAATATCAGATTTGTGTTCAGCGACCCAACAAATATAAATACTCTTTTGGGAAATTCCACTAACCCATTAAGGATAAAAATTGTCTATACGAAATGGGGCTTATGATCTATCTGGAATTTAAAAAAAACAGATTTGACTGGGTTTAGTATGTAAAAATATGATAACGTACTACTTTTTAAGGTTTCTGATACAAAGGTTTTGAAGTGGAAGCTGTTTTTCGATTTTTTTAATATTTTCAAAATTCTGAGCCAATTTTTTGACTTTACGCTCTAAATGTTGCTAAAAAAAAATTTTCCAGAATAGGGAGAATATATGTAAAATTCTCTGCCGACGACGAACATACCATAAGTTTGTCAAAATATCGATTAAAGCCAGAAAAGGGGAAAACTAAAACGAAATGCAGATTTCCCAAAAAGTGATTTTTTTTCTTCTAATTGGCTTTAAAATTTTTATTTTCTCATTAACTTTTTGTTGGTAAACAGTTTTACGGGATTTTTCGCGTTTTAAACAAAACTTTCTATTTTCAGAATTATCTTATTACCAGATAAAAATTCTGATTTGGTTTTCAGATTCCTCGGAAAATTTCGCTTGTTCTTGTCAGTTTTTCTCTCTCTCCGGCTTTTCTTGAAATTTTTCCAAAAACTGATGACAGAATTGATATCATTTTTCAGTACTATTTAAAGCGTAAAAAAACTAAAATCAAAAAGTTTTCAGATTTCGAAAATAGTTAAAAGCCAAAAACAGCTGCCTTTTCGAAATGTAAAATGTTAAAAAGTGGAAGGGTATCGAATCGGTTTTTTTTTAAATCCCAGACTTTCGCCTTTTTCTTAGTAAAGTTTCACTAAGAATTATAATCATATATATAATTTAATTTTTTTATTTTTATTTTTATCACTTTTAAGAATAACAAAGAATAAATTGATTATTAATCTTTCTAATATATTTCTACTTGTTATTTTTAACACTGTATATTTCAGGATTTATTTTAAATTGCTACCTAACATGGTTCCAAAATCGACAAATTTTATTTTTAGATTATTTTTGTAAAACCTAGATTATTAATAGCTTAAGCATATTATGTATTTCAAAAAATATTTCATAAAAACCAAACTTTTCAAGCTATTGTTGAAAAGTTTACATATCAGCCCCTAATAAATGTAAGGAAAAAATATTTTATGAGATAATCTCTAGAAATACAAAGTCATATTATTGAAAGACATGGCACCTAATCATGTTATTGCATACCAGCCTAAAATAACTCCTGTTTTTAATTTGACTGAGTAAAGAAAAAATGCCACTCTTTTCGTGTGCATGATAGTAGGGTTTTAGGGTGAACTGATTCAAATTTGAGTATGATCGGGTATATCCTAATAAAATTATGGCAAAATAACCAACATATTGCGAATTTCTCCATTTGCTTGAAAACAACCCCCTTGCTCATAGATGCATCTTAAATTTCTCCAGAGCTTATCAAAAAAGTGTAAAAGTTTTGAATTTACAGAGTATATAAAAAAATAAATTTTGGCGATTTTGAATCCATATATAAATTAACAATTCTAAAATAACATATATATATATATAATTTTAAAATATCATAGAATCAAAGCTGGATTATACAATAATATTTATTATAAATAATTTTCATATCTTCTTAATTGACTTACTAGATAATTGATAATGTTATAATTTATTTGCACAACAATTTTTTTTTATATTTAAAAGCCTTGCATACTTTTTATTTATTATTTAATTTTTTTTTTATATATAATTGTAGGTATTAAATTTAACAAATTTTTATATAAGTTTTCATATATATAAAAAACATTTTTCATATATTAAATGAGTAGGTGACAAGCATATTATTTGATGGGGTAAAAAATTTTTTAATGACTTGAAATATTATAGGACTGATATATTTAAAAGGCTTTTTTTTTAACCAGCTTTGACCTTGCACATTCCGTAAATATTTACTATATATAATTGAATATAAATTATATCATATTTTTGGAATATATCAAATGGTTTTATTTTTTTTTTTAGAAATATGGTTATAGGAAGAGTTCTATAAGTTTTTTTTTTTAACACGAATATATTTATATATATAATATATAATTATTATTTTAAAAATTATGGTGGATTAAAAAATTTAATAATATATTTAGTTTTTTAGAAATTATATTTGGAGAAAATTTAATATTCATATCGTCAAAAAATTTTTAATATCAAAACTATTTATTTTAAAATTAGAATTAAGTTTAGTTAAAGACAAGGGATGAGTTAATTAGAAGGAGCTGTAATGATAGTAACTGTTCCTAAAAATGGAGTAATTTTTCTTAGGGAACATTTTGCTCGTTTTAAATAAATCAGCATGCAATAAAAAAATATTTGTTATTAATTATATAATCTGTTTTATCTCTAAAGATAGGAATTTAGATCACAAATTTTAAAATTAATAATTTTTATTTCTAACTTAGGAAAGTTGTATAGAACATGGAGTATGAATAAAGTTTTTTAATGAAAAAATGATCCTTTAACATCCTGATTGACTTTTAACTGTAATAATAAAATAATAAAAAATTGCAATTTTTCATAAAACTTTTTTGACACTCTGAAGGTGCTCATTGTTACAGCTCTATCTAAACCAACCTTTGTCTTAATAGGAAAATGAGAATAGAATCATTAAAAATATTTTTTTACTTAAATATATAATTAGTTAAAAATATTTAATATTTTTCATTTATATTTAAATCGATGTAAAGACTAGAATTGATTGTTCTAAAAATAATTTAAGGGAAATAAATATATAATAATTCTGAATTTATTATTTAAGTACTAAAGCTCAATTACTTTAAAAATAATTTCAAAATATTTATCTGATTTGAAAATATAGTAATTTACACTTTTAAAAAATCAGATTTTAACAACAATATTGCTAGTTCCTACTAAAAATATATTAGGTATTACATATAGGCACTTTATAGTTTTAAGTATTCGAATTAATTATTGCAACAAGTAGGTATATTATATAACGATTAACATTTATTATATATAATAATTATTATATTGATTTTAAAAACAAGAAAACATATATAATAACAGACAACAATGTTTTCATTAAATATTTTTCTGTTTATGAAAATAATTTTAACAATTCTAAAAAACATAAGAAATATTCTGACTATATAATTATTTATATTAATATTGACTAATTGGATCTTTTTATTTAAATAAATTTTTGCCTATTTATACCTAGATATACCTTTAAATAACAGATTTATTTAATTTTTTTCTGTAATCCACCATAATTTTTAAAATATTATTTTATTTAACTATTTATATAATATAATTATATATTTTTTTATTGTAATAATACTGATATTTTTATTTAAATTATTAAAATTAATAAAATAAATTAATTATAATTAAAATTTGCATTATTTTTACTGCATTATCATACTTTTTTTGCACCTTTAATTAACAGTCAATATTAAATGATGAATTTTATATGTTGACTAATTTTTTTTAATGGATTTTTTATTTTATTTTACAAGGCACCTATTAAGTCGATGTGAAATGCATAATGCTTTTTAACTAACTTAAAATATTTATAGTAAATTAAGTAATAATCATTTTTTTATATATAAAAATAGAAAAACAAAAATTAATTAAATATATGAGAGATATATATTTAATGGACCCTTTTAGTTTTATATGGAAACTTAATAAAAAATATATAATTCAGAGATTTTTTTTAACTAAATAAAAAAAATACATATTTTCATTCATATGATAAAAGTTGATAAATGTGTGGTGCTCGTTTTAGTGTAAAACATGTATGAATTTTTGACTAGCTATTAAATAACGATTGATTATGAAATTTTACAAACGGATTTTTTCATTAACAATTAATTTTTTTTTTTATCGTTCAAAAAGTTTTAAAAATTCTTGTATTAGAACTAATAGGTTTGTATTACAAAAAAAACCTATTTTATTCTGAATAATTTTATGGTGTTGAAGACCTTAAAAATGTTGGATCAACAGCAGCAACTCTAGCTGTAATGAACGCATAAATACAAAATAATAAATTTTGTAATTGCGAACATTCTAATTCCTGAAAATGATAAATAATCATATTTATTAGTTAAATTTTTTAAAGAAAAGAATTTTAAAAATATTTTCTTACTTTGGTTTCAATAGCAATTGTATCATGCTCTTGAAAATGAAGTTTTAATTTACTTTTGCCATCGTCACTTGAACCCCTAAGTTGATGGAATTTGAATTTCCATTCGGGTTCATTTGATCCTTCAAATGTTAAAGAAAATCCTTGCGTCCAGTCTAAAACTAGACCTCCTGTCTTACCCTCAATTGTGACAGGGAATGTTTTACTCTAAAATATTAAAAATCAAATAATTAAAATTTGCTAAATTATAAAAAATATACTTGTATTGTCAGCAGCCAGAAAGTACATATTATCCAACTGCCTCGTGGCAGGCATGGCATGGCATGGTTTCTCGCCGCTGACGAAGAAAAATAGTTTATAACCCTTTATCATAAATAAAGAATATCCCAAGAATACCATCCTCATTGGATGATAATTTACGTGCATTCAGTGCATTCTTTACTTTTCTGGTCATTCGCGATAAGTTTATTTAATCCACTCTTTTTTTTTAAGGATACTACCAGTGTTGAAAAAATTTTTTTTTTTGGAGTCAGCAAAAAGCAACAAATAAATTTGATTGTATTCTCTTCAGTAAGAAGTTAACGAGGTTGTAAAAAAAGGACAGATTTTTAGCATTTTTTCTATAATTCTTTCAATTTTTTAGCCCTGTAAAGGCTATCTCCGGATTAGAATTATGATTTGGAACCCGAAACCAAACCTAAGCTAAATAGTAGCATCCAAAAAGTTATTAAAAAACTCACTGATTCCCGTTGGAACTAGATCTGTAGACTACGACAGGCCCCCAAAACCTAAAAAAAACCGTTTTTGGGATTTTTTAAAGATTTTATTTAATTTCTACGACCCATAAACAGATAATATTAATAATACTCTATCTACTCATAGGCTAAAAAACATTCATTTTTCAAAAAAAAAAAAATTTGGGAAAAAAAAAATCAAAAACGCCGTTTACCCGCGCTTTTAAACTGCTATAAAATTTTTACTTTTAACAGTGTAAAGGCATAGTTATTAAACTTATTTTTATCAATATCTGCCATTCTGCAGTCCCAAACGATAAAAAACAGTCGAATAACAATACCTTTTCATTTTGGCGCATTAATAATTTGGTTAACAAACATTTTATGGCAGTATTAAAAGAGCGGGTAAACGGTGGTAGAAGATTTTGAATTTTCGGGTATTAGAAAGTTGTTTCTCTTACAGGAGATCTTCTAAAAAATTTTAAATTTTAGTTTTTCACCCCATCAGAACTATAATAAAAAATTTAACGATAGTATATTTTTTTTAAGTTCAAAAAACCTATTTTCGAAAAATTCAAAATTATATTTTGGGGTCTTAAGAGCCCCCAAAAAATATTGTCTTAAAAACTGGTGTAATCTTAAGTTTACTAGTCTATGAATGGTAGCATATAGTTTGAGACAAAACAGTGTATAGATTGAGACAATTCGCGTGTTTAGTTTGAGACAATTCATGTGTATAGTTTGAGATCATTTTTAATTTTGTGTTTATAGATGAAAAATAAAATAAATAAAGTATATTATAATTTACATTCACATTTATTTATCATGTATCGTTACAGTAAATATTGATAATTTGAACACAATTTTTTTTTAATTATAAATATGCTCATAGTTCATTTATTTTTTTTGTCTTATTAAATTTAAAATAACTACCCATTTTTTCGATATAATTGTCTATAGACATGTCACCACGGTCATAGCGCAACCATATTTCGTTGTAATATTCTAATTTTCGACCCGTTTCGCGTCTCACATAATTATATGCTTATTTTTTTGAATTGCACGAAGCTTAGTGTCTGTTTCTATTTGCAAAGAAATTAATGTATCAATAACTTTGTATATGTTCGGATGTGGTGAAATAAAATTATCTTGGATATAATATCCGTTTTTCAGGACGTGAATGATATAGAGCTGTAAAAAGTACTTTGGAAATTATTTTTATTGGTAAATATAAATGTATGCCTTCCTCCTTCGTAACAAAACCTTTCTTTATCTTCTGTAACAATTGATTCTTTAACTTCTTTTAATTTGAATTGAGCTTCTTCATATGATTTTGGTACTTTTGGTACTATATTTTTATTTACAAATACTTGGAATACTTATCGATCTCAAACTATACATATTAAGTGATCTCAAAGTATACACTTTTTTTTTTAATTTTGTCTCAAACTATACATCCATTATTAATTTTAAATCCGCGTAATTGTCTTAAGCTAACTGCTACGCAATGAGCAGCGTATTATCTGTTTATGGATCGTAGAAAATAAATAAAATCTTTAAAAAACCCCCAAAAGACGGGTTTTTTAGGTTTTCGGAAGCCTGTCATGACCTAGAGGTCTAACTCCAACAGGAATTATTGAGTTTTTTGATAAGTTTTCGGATGTTACTACTTAGATTAGGCATGGTTTCAGTGGCCAAATCACTATACTTATCCGGAAATAGCCTTTATTTACAGAGTATTCCGAAATTCGGGCGCACGGGGCTGGGTGTTCCAAAAATCGTGCGCGCCGCGCTATTTACAAAACGTCATACGTAAGTAAAAATTTGATTTTTTCTGATTTTAATACGTAATAACCTGAAATAAAGGTGAAAATTGTTATTGTTTGTTAGTAAAAAGTTAAAATTATAAAAACTTTTGTCTTATTTTCATTTATAAATAACAAACAGTTACAAATAATTCTTTTTGATTCAGGTTAGTACGTACTAAAATCAAAGACGTAGTTAAAAACCACGTTAAAAACGGTACACCTTAGCGCCGTGCGCCTGCATTTCGGAATACTCTGTTAGTAAATTTATTTTTTTTTTATAAACTGATTCTAAGTTGCAGTAAGAGTAGTTCAAATTCAACTAGAAACGTTTAAAAATGCGTCAAATTTAATTCAAATGCGATAATCACTTTAAAACATCAAAACCTAGTCCCCTGTTTGTAATTTGATAAAGCCAAAACTTTATTAAGCTATTAAAAATTATGGAAATTATATTCCAAAAAGAATTAATTTTACATTCAAAAAAATATGTAAATCTGATAAATAGATTAAAAAATTACTTTTAAGTGATATATTGCTGAACAAACTGCTGTATGCCAAGCTGCCTCGATTCTTAAGAGTTCTTGCCTTGTTTCTACACTAAGATAACGTGGAGATTTACCAGGACTTTGGACCAAAAAACAATGTTGTCTTTCATCGACATTTTCCGATTCCCTCATAACCCGAAAGAGAGTTTGGTAGACTTTGAATGTCAAAGCACAACGTGACCAATCTCCGATATTGCACTAAAAGCGTAATGTTAATTATAGAAAAGGTTAACAAATATGAATACGCTTACACCGGGCTCATTTGAGTTGAAATTAAGTTAAAAGTTGTGTAAAAATAGTCAAATATCTTAAGATCTCAAAGTTAACTACCTTTTAGAAATACGCAAAATTTTGGTAAAATTCAAATTCAACTGAAATTCAACTCAACCGAACTCGGTGTAAACATATCCAACGTTTAAAAAATTTTATCTTTAAATAAATTAATTAACTTACTGGAGGAGTTTCAAAAAGTAATAAATCTGGACCCTTTAATGCTAAAAATCGTGGCCTATAACTTTGCCATAACTGGTTGCTGTTATTTACAGCTTCATTTATCCATCCCATATACTCAATTCGTTCACCAGCTCCAAAATTTCTATTATATAATTTCATCTGAAAAAGAGAATTAGCGTTATAAATTTTAAAATATTTTTGAAAAAAGCAATTATTTAATTAAAATAGTTTCCCGAACAAATTTTTTTTTTTTTTAGGTTGAATCGCATATTTTAAGTTTATTATTTTCACAAAACCTTCGAAGAATACCCGAATTTTCGTAACATAATAAATTTAATTATAAACTTTGTAATTGCTAACATTCTAAAAATAAATTATTAATAATCATTCTATAACTGTATGAAATTTCCAGAAGTATCTGAAATCATATTTAACATAAAAACCATTTTTTTAAAATATAAGCTTATATCTTAGAAACTCTTTTTTTGTGTAAATATGGATTATATAAAAAGAAAAATTTAAGATCCATTTGCAAGTTCTCCTGCATATTTTGAGGTATTTAAGCTCAAATAAAAAATGTAAATGATGATTTCCTCGCAAATGCGAATTCAAAATTAAATTTACATAAGAAAATATACTTTCTTTACCGTAATAAATTAGTATATTACAATTTATAGCAAGAAAAATAAAGAATATCATTCGCCTAAGAAGGTAATTTACGTGCGCTTTAGGTAATTCTTTTTTTATGGCTAAGCATCGTATGATATTTTTCTTTGTCAGTGGCAATATTTTAGAAAATTTTTTATGAAAAATATTTTTCTCTATATAAATAAGCGTTTAAAAGTAAAAATAAGCAAAAAAATGTTAAAAAAGAACGAAAACTTAAATAGATCTATAGAAAGCTAAAAATTGGCAGAAAGATTATTTCCAGTTGCAAAAAAAAATATTTTAGGTCTAAGTTTCTTGTGACCCTCCAGTCTAAACTAGCTCCAGCAGACGCGAAATCCCACGCGCAACAAACAACTTAATAATTAAAAATTACATTTTTTTTTTACTAATGTTTACTTCCAAAATACTCAAATATTTATATTCAAGTCCAACTAAACTCACCAGGCCAACATTTTTTTTTTTATTTTTTTTTTTTTTTGAATACTTCAGGTTTTGTTTAGCATTTTGAATTTTTCAAATTTACCGGAAATCAAGTTTGCCATTTGCTCAAATTTTCACATAATGTTAGCCTGGCCTATGTATTACTTTGCCTCAAAAAAAATTTTTTGAGAATTAACATTCAAATGAGTGCCCACAACCATTATTTTAGTCTGTAAACCAGGGGATGATAAAATTTTTTTTATCCAAATTAACGTATAAATTAATTTTTGGTATTTTTTTGGCGGTTTTACAAAAAAAAAAAATAGCTTACCTGTAAGTACGTTAGACTGGTAATGTTGTCTGAAATGTATTTCAACCACTGACTAAGAATAGCTGTATCATCACAGTGTATTACTCCAGTACGTGCACCATTTAATCCTCTAACTTCAAAAGCATTTCGTCTTAATTTATCAGTTCCAAAAATGTATCTAGTTACGTAAGCCATCATTAATGGAACTACAAAATATAAAATGGTAAAATTTATGTTAATTATTCAATAAATTAGTTATAATAAGTGGTAAAAATTTAAATAACCTGTTACTACATCGACCCATTTCATATTCAACGCCGGTGTTGAAGATGAATTAGAACTATTTCGACTATCATCTTTGCTTGGACTACTAGGCAGTTTGTCAGGTGACATCCAACCATCTTCGGTAGTTCCATTTGCAATATTATCTAATTTTTCTTCTTTTTCTTTTTCTTTAATGAAAAAAAAATAATTATTTTACATTAAAATCTGTACGTATTGGTAAATTAAACTAAAATTTTTTAAAGTAATTACTGTACCTCCTTTTTGTAAAAATGGTTTTGCTGCTCTATAATGCCTAACAGTTAAAACAACTAAGTCCCCTGCATTTCTAAGTATATTAACAGCATCGTCGTGATTACAAGCAGTTATGTATTCACCGTTAACTGAAAAAATATAATTATAATGTTATTTAAAAAATTTTTTTAATCAAATTAAATACTAATTGTTTTTTTTCTTAATAAAAAATTTACAAATTATTTGAATATTCTTTTCTTTTAACCGAGGGACTTATTACTATTAAAGAGTTAAATATTGCATTTATTGATTCTCTGTCGATTCCTCTGTCCACAAAAATTCATATTTCTATTCATACTTCTAAATTATTATACGTTTAATTTAGACAATTAGACTTTTATTCGTTCATACTTTTTAATTCATGCTGATATTCATTCATATTATTTTCCTTTCATTTCATTAGTAAAATGGAATTTTATCGGCTTCTTATTTTTTCATTCATACTTTTTGATTAATTCATCTGTTTACTTCATTCAATTATGAAAATTAAATTATTTTCTTTACATAAATTAAGATTCACGTATAAACATTAATTAAAGCGTTATTAATTGTTTATTTTAACATTGATAATAACTTAATCTAAATACGTCAATTTATTTGTTTAAATGTTTAACGCATTAACTTAATATTACACTAAAAAAAAATTCAGCTGTGTCAACAGATTTTTTTTTAAACTTTTTTTAAATAACTTAAAATTTTGAGAAAAAGAAAAAAACTTGTTATTTTTCTAAAACTAATTTTCTGAAGTTTACTAAAATGCAAGTGGCTGAATTAAATAAAATTTCTTTCTTTTTTCATTTTTCCTCAGGCTATGATTTTCAACAATTTAAATTAAAAAACTACTTTAAGAAACAAGCATATATGCTTGTATATGTTCCAATATAAAATATTTGAAAATTTTATTTATTACTATTAAAGTTGAAGGGGCGGGAGGCTCCGCTCCTCTGTTCGCGTTTACTTCTATTTCTGTTACTTAAAAAAATCATGTTTTACTGCTTTGTAATTAATTAATATGCAAACACAGAGTTTTTAGAGGAGCCTAGTTCTGTGCCCAGCGAGGTCTCCAGTAAATTTATAATTATTAATTACAGAAACATATTTGAAAAGATATTGAAGAGGCTATGTCCAATCCCGAAGATAATTTATTTCTTATGGTGTATTCCGCACGAACAGAATCTAGAATTTTTAGTATTAGTATTTTTTTTGTTCTATTTTAGTACTGTAGAGAGTTCAAGACCTATTATGAATCATGTTATTCGGATAATAAATTTCGTTTTATTAACTGGATGCGTGTAATTTTTTTAGTATTTTTTAATCCAGAGAATTTAAGGCCTCAAAATAAAAAATTAGCGAATAATTTTCAGGAGGGGCCTAATTATAGTCTTAACAGATTATAACGGAAGCAATAAAAAATTGAAAATAATACAGTCATTTTTAAATAAACAATCGTGAGTTTGTCTTGGATATGCAAAATCTAGTGTTTCAGAGGACCCTAGTTTTTAGTTCATGATAATCTTGATGATCTAATTTGTAAAAAAATTAATTTATGATACATCAATCAAGTTTTCGTGCATGTTTTTGTTTTCTAAATAATGAAGAATCTATTAAATTTGATTAAATTTTTCTCTACTTAGTTTTATCACAAATTATTGCCAAAAAATTTTACAATTTTTTAAAGAAGCATCTGTTTTGAATAAAAATTTAACTGAGTACGCATAAATTAGTGCCAAATCAAATAATACCAATTACGACACTAAAATTATATTATATTATATAATATTTAACTTTTCCATCAAATTTTCAAAAAATTTTTATTGATCACCCGCAGACTTTTTTTCTATATTTTGACACCAGTTCATTGGTTTGACCCTGATGATGAAACAAACGCACAAATAAATTTTTAAATATATTTAGCAATAAAATTATTAAATAATTAATAATAAAATCGATTAAAAATATTATTATTTACCTAATAATAATTAATAAATTTAAAAAAAATTGAATTAAAAAAAATTGTATTCTTTTTTTATTTATGTTGACCTCTGTTATCACTTGAAATTTGTAAAAGTTTATTGCATTTTCAAAATTAAATATTGTTGAATCTTCGTTTTATTTTTGAGAAGGCTATAGATTTTTTATTTTATTTGAAAGCAATTACTATAAGCAAAATCAATGTCATTGATTGACATCGTCCAATACACCAATTAATGTATGAACTAGTAATATATTGAGATTCCGAATTTAATCTCATCAATTCTAAAATAAAATATAAAATTTATTGCTTCAATATTGAAATATTAACAGGCTTTAAATTAAAGAAGAATCCAATAATTCAATAAAGTGTAGTCGTTATTTTTGTATAACCAAAAATAAAAAAACTAATCTACTTAAAATTCTCTCATACAATTCTTAATTAAAATATAGAACTCCTAGTTTTTAAATTTTAAGCTTTCAAATGTTAAAGTCAACCTAAAGAAATTTCTTATTCAAAATCATTTAATTTAACACTTTTTAGTTTTTAACTTATTTATTTATTAACCTTCTTTTTAAAACTTATTTATTTTAACAATCATGACGACTAGAAAGCTATACATATTTTTCCAACATTTAAAATAGAGTAATTAACCCTTAGCAACTTCTGGCAACCGCAAAACATTTGCATTTCGTAACTTTTACGTTTTTTTTTTTTTGCAATAAAGGCTGTTTCCGGATAAGTAAAGTTTTTTTTTCAAGAAAAAATGTTTTTTGGGCCATTAGGGTCCTTTTAACACCCCGAAATATAATTTTGAATTTTTTTAAAATTGGTTTTTTGAACATAAAAAAATATACTATCCTTAAATTTTTTTTATATATCTGGTAATGTATATATACCTGTAAGGTATACCAGTAAAAAATATATTTTTTAATGTTTTAGAAAATCTCCTAGAGGGGGCATCACTTTCTAATACCCGAAAATTCATATTCTTCTACCACCGTTTACCCGCGCTTTTAAAACAATTATTGGAAAGTGGTTCCTCTTCCAGAAGAATTTTTTTTCACCCTCCCAGAGCTATAGAAAAAAAATTAAGGTTGGTATTTTTTTTATTTTCAAGGAACCAATTTTTGAAAAATTTTAAATTATGTTTTGGGGCCTCAAGGAGCTCTGAAGACCCAAAAAATATTTTTCTTGAAAAATGGTGGAATATTAAGTTTTCTTTCATGTGATTAGAATTTCATCTGTTTATGCGTTGGACAGGGTGGCCACGGAACTGAAATTTTAAAATTCCCTGACTTTCCCTGACTTTCCAGACTATTTTTTTAAATTTTCCAGTACTTTTAATCCATAATACGGTTATTTAGGCTTTCGGGGGCTTGTCATGGTCTAATGGTCTAATCCCACCGGGAATCAATGAGTCTTTAAATTTTCGGATGCTTCTATTTAGTAAGGTTTGGTTATTATATATTAATTAACGATACTTATCCGGAAATAGCCTTCTTTTATAAAGTTAACATGCATGACCATAAAAAATTGAAAAATATGTACCAACGTAAATGCCAAAGAGTCTAATCACGGGAGAGGATAATTTTTGGAAACCGAGGTTCCACTTGTGCGAAATTCGTCACGCTCCCTTAATTAATTGCAAAAATCACCCCTTTTTAAAGGTGTTGCAATATTTACGAACCGTAACATACGATTTAGTCCACTATATAAGATTTTCAGTTTTTTCATAAGCTTAAGATGATAGTAATGAAATTTTTTAAAAGCAAAAATATTTATTAGTTAGTGTTAGTAGTGCAAAAATTGTGTCAAAATGGAATATTTAATTAAACAAGGTATTCTCGTGTCAAAATAAATTATTCCATTTTTATAACGGTTATTAAAAAATTTTTTAGTTATCTTATTATAATTATACTGTAATATAATACATGTAAATTTAATAGTTATAAAAAAAAAAACAACTTCTATCAGTTTTATAGCAATTTTACACCAACCAGACATGTATTAAAGCATGAACTTGACATTGAATATTTTTTATAACTTAACTGTCACGTCTAAGGTTACTTAATGAAACATTTTATTGTATGCAAAAAAGAGAAATCTATAACGTATTGAAAGCTGCCACTTTATTAAAACCTGTCATTTACCGCAGAAAATTTATGTCAATAGAAAGTTTTGTTAATATAATATTGCGTTAGAAAATAAAATTTCTAAAGAATACTTCAATGTATTTGAAATGTCAATACTCGATAAAAAGCATTATAAATTTACCAAATATAGGTTTTTACGTACCTTTGATAATTGCATCGCCAACAAAAAGTTGACCACATTGATCCGCTGCTTGGCCTGTATAAATTTTCGAAATCAGTACAGGTAATTTATGCTCTGCACCTCCTTTTATACTAAGACCTAAACCACCAACTTTTTGACGCGTTATTTGCACCATACGTTCTTTTGTGTCGGTTGGCATTCTATTACTTTTGGTCTAATTAAAATAAAATTTTTTTATTAGTTTTTTTATTTTCATTAGCTTTTATTTTTTAATTAACAAAAAATTTACCTCTAACTCTTCTTTTTGAAGTTTCATGACCTCTACAGTTAAATAAAGTCTCATTGGTACAGGTTTGATTTTTCCATCACTAACAGCTACCATACCAGTCCTCACCTGAAACAACCGAATCATTATTATTATTATAGTATATTGTAATCTATACGCATATATATTTTAATTATAATCAATGGCATGCATGATTTCATCGGATTTTAATTAATTTCTTTCACACTAATAAGTACCCTTTGATGTAAATAATTTTTTAAAATTCAAAAGGTTTAAATAAAAATATGTTTTTAAAAATAAAAGCTTTTTACATAGAAACTCCAAAAAATTGAAAATAAATTAAATTTAAAAATTAAAATTTTATTTAGCATTGCATTGCAATAGATTAACTTTGCATGATCAAAGTAAACTGAAATTTAGCAATTTTATTCAAATAGCGACAAAGATCACTAATGTAAATGCAAATGGATTTATGTAATCTGAAGCTTTATAATGAATTTTCATTTCTTGGGATTAAAATAACTGAACATTTGCTTATATTCTACTAAAATGCAAATTTTCAATTCAATTTTAAGAATTAAAATTTTTTATTAATTTTATCTATTTTCTTTATTTTCTTTATTGCTATAGAATTTTTAATTTTGTTGAAATATTTTTCTTTTAAATTTAAAATAGTTTTTTCTTTCATAATATTATTTTATTTTATGACGTAGGTATATTTCACATTTTTAGACATTTTCATGAATAATTGAGACCTTCAAAAAAATGTATTATACCATGGAAAATGACACATGATTTTGTGTTTCTTCTAAATAAAATTATAACTCGAAAATTATATTCCAGGTACAACATGAGATCATAATTTTTTTGATCTCTATAAATAAAATAAAATAAAGTTTTTTTTTTTTATTTAAATAAAAAAGCTGTTTTAAATTAGTCAAGAAAATAAATTAAAATTTTGAATTTTACTAAAACTAAACAGTATTATTTATCTACATAATAAACTAAGAAATAACTGCTAACTAATCACACAGAACCTAAAAAAAATTACTTTTCTTAAGTATTTACATCCAGTTTTACATTAACAATATTTTAATAAAACCAAAAATCTCAAGTCTGTAGCTCATAAAATCCTTTATGATTAATTTAGTAAATGAAACGTTTCTACGTCTAAATTTCATCCACACTATATTTGAAAATAATATATTTTTTTTAATTGTGAAATAGGTCAATACATATTTTTTTGAAAGACGTTATTATAATTATGCACATACCTATCCTGCCCTACTGTATTCATATTTCAACTTCGTTTACGTATATATGAAATTGATAAATGAATACTTAAGTCAAGTATCATTAAAAAATGTCTCTTTTAATTAGCACACTGTTTTTCTCTTTCAATAAATACCCAAATTTATACTTTATAAATTTACACAATGTTATTTTTATTATTTTCTTTTCATACCTTCTTGCATTTTTTCTTACCTTACTGAATGGACAAGTTTAAATACATAGACGCACAATACTCCAGTCAAATCACGGTTTTGGTTGTATTGTTAGTGGCCGCTACCAGATTTGGTCTTCTACAGGTTTTTTGAGTCACTGAATACAAAAATTGATGTCTTTTCAATTGAAACTTAACTCATCACCCTTAAATTAGCCAAAACTACCACTAAAAGGGGTGTTTTGGCTGCTTTCGCTCTAGTCCTGCAAGATTTGGCCTAATAGGGTTTTTTTGGGTCGCTGATCACAAAAATTGATGTCTTTTCAATTGAAACTTAATTTTTCACCCTTAAATTAACCAAAACTACTCCTAAAAGGGGTACTTTCGCTATATTCGATCTAACCTTCTAATCTAATACGGTCTGATAGGGCTTTTTAGGTCGCTGATCACAATAAACAGCCCTTAAAGGGTTTTTTTTGAAGCATAATTAAAATTTAGTTTCATGCAAAAAAAATTTTAATTTATAATTTATTTATACCTTTCAAACCTTTCAGGTGTAGTTTAGGCTAATTTAAGGGTGAAGAGTTACGTTTTAATTGAAAAGATATCAATTTTTGTGATCAACGACCCAAAAAAACAATAGTAGACCAAATCTTGGTGGGCTAAAGCGAATGTAGCGAAAATAGCGAAAGCACCCCTTTTAGGGTTAGTTTTGGCTAATTTAAGGGCGAAGTTTTGGATAATTTAAGAGTGATGAGTTAAGTTTTAATTGAAAAGACATCGATTTTTGTGGTTTTGGCTAATTTAAGGGTCAAGCCCCCATTTCTCATAGAAAAGACCCCGATTTTCGTGTTCAGCGACCCAAAAAACCTATAGTAGACCAAATCTGGTGGCGGCCACAAACAATACAACCCCCCCCCCCCCCAATCGTATTTTGACAAATTGATAAATTTTGATAAATTTTCAAATATATATAGTAGTAAAATAAGATATATAGAACATATTTTTGTTAATTTTTTCACAAAAAATCCCACTTGCGGCAAATGATTGTTTTTTAATGTTAAAACGATTGCAAATGAATTGAAATTCAATTTTTCAGTCTTATGAAGTTTTAATTGCAAAAAAATAATTTTAAAAACATTTTTTAAAAATTATTTTAACGTTTCAAGCCATTTGCAATCATTTAAATTAAAAAAAAAATCCGCTAGTGTCAAGCAATGCATGTTTAAAGTTCAGAAACAGGCTTTTTTCAATAAAATTTCAATCTTTTTTAAGACGAATTTGAGCAAAATCTTAAATTGACGATAACTTGGCTAAATTTCATCGTAAAAAGATAAGTTTGTTTTTCTTCTGGAGTGGTTTTTCCCTGGTAATTAGATTTTCTTATCTTTTTTTTTAAATTTTATTTACCTAAAAAGTTATTTTGAAAATTTGGGGTAGCTCAGATACGGAAAACACGTTTTTTGACATAAAAGTGAAAAAATCTTTTTGGCACCTATCGCCGATTTCTTGTTCACGATTTTTTTCGGTTTTCTGAAGGTTCAAACTATCTGAAAACACGGGTCATATCGATGTGCCCTCAAAAAAAAAAATACGATTCCAGACTCAAATTAAGTAGCACTTTTCAAATAATTGCTCATTTACACAAACACCAATATTTGTAAATATTTGTAAATATTTGTGTTTGTGTTTTATTGTCAGAATTCAAAAGTACTTTAGAAATTTGACCTTGTTACACGCAAAGAATTATATATTCTTTGGTACACGTGTACCTGTATAAATAATTATCAAATTCTTTATCAGTAATGAATAAAATCCTCGATAAAATCACATTCTTAGACGCAGTAAAGAATATTTCCACGCTGTCGAATGAGTGATAATCTTTACTGTGTCTAAGAATCTTCTATTTTTTTTCTAAATTTTATAACACAAAATATTAAATATTTTTTATGGCATGATAAAAACTTTATTATTTTTCTATTCAATAAATCTAATGTGCATAAGACATAAAATTTAAAAAAGCGAATAAAAAAAAACAATAAACATTATCAGAAAAAAACTAATTAAAAAAAGCAATATATTTCACTTTTTGCAAATTACATATGCTCTAAAAAGTATTATAAAAATTGTATTTTTACAAAAGAGTATATGAAACCTAGATAATAAGAAAGAAATGAGAATTTTGCAATTTGCAAAAAAATATCTTCTATAGTCTTAATCACTAACACCTAGATTTTTAGGAGAAATTGAGAACAAAAAATTACATACGAATGCATAAAACATGCAAATGTTTTAAAATTTTAGATTAATTTAAATTTTTATAAACTTTGAAATCAAATGATCCTTGTCACTATTTATATTTTTAAATTGAGGATCAATTAGTTTCGGGAATGGCTACACGGTTAGGTTGCTTTGCTTGAATACTCAAAAAAGTGTCCGCAATTCACTGGTCATTACTGTTTTTGACGCACATTAGTTTTCCAAATGCGGATTTTTTGAAAGAAGGCTCATAAATAAATTTTGCAGAAAAGTTCAATTCTGAATTTGTGAAATCAGAATACATCATTTTATTAATAGAAGAAATTCCGAAATTTATTTTATAAAACCTTGTATTTCATGTTTTTTTTTATTTTATAAATAATCATTTGGTATTTTATCAAATTTGCATTAGTATTTAGGATTTTTGATGTTTCTGTTTTTCAACCCTTAAAATTTTTATTATTCTGAAATTCTTATACATGATTTTCGGGGTTCGAAAAACTACCACGAATTGACAACGAAAATAATGACAAGTGATTGGTACCCAAGAAAAATGCTTGAACTGCTTGAAATTTCAAGCACAATAACCTAACCATGCATGGTAAAAAGTTATTCAGGAATAGACAAGACCAAAACTTACTACTTTTCGTATGCTAGTTTTTTTAGCCGTGAGTTCTGAAAAATTTTAGGAGCCCACAAAATTGGTCAATTTCCCACAAAAAAAACTACGTGACACCTCAAAAATTTAGGGGTGAAATATTAATGTTACCTTAAAAAATGATCAAGATTCTTAATTAGCGACTCAAAAAACCACTAGATACCAATTCTTGGATAAATCTATTTACTCAGAAGGTAATGACATCAAAAATACCCCCTTTTGGGGGCAGTTTTTGCAAATTTAAGGGTGATGCGCAATTTTCTTTGCCAAATGACCCCGATTTTCGTGTTCAGCGACCCAAAAAAACTATACTAGAGCAAATCTCGTATTCGCAACCGTAAGTGCAACCCCCCCCCCCGTATTTTTACTGGAGTAGTTAAAAAGAGGGTGAAAGTAAGAGATACGTGAGAATAGGACAATTAAATTTTGTACAAAGATATAGTCAATACCAAAAAATTCACTTTCGCATCCACATGGTGGGCTAATCTTTGGAAAATAAAAAGCGAAAGCTTGACGCCTTGATATAGTCTAGATTTATAGATTAGGCTAAAATATACAAACTTTATATTGGACATTTTACTCTTTAAAACTGTATTTTAAGATTGGTACTCTTTAATTAATATTATTTACCAAATTACTTGTTGATAAATATATAATCATGGAATTTATATAAAGCTTCTACTTAAAATTTTAATTTCGCGTATAAGTATTTTGTATGAGTTTTATAAATCGAAATCGGGAAACCGCAATTTTAATTTGCTAATGAAAACACGCGCAGCATTAAATTTGATATAGGAAAGAAAAAAGTATAATTCTATATCATTAATTTTACGACTATTGTTGATAAAAATGGATAAAAGAAAAGAAAATTGAAAATAAAAAATGTCTCATGAAAAAAATTCCTGAACAAATTTATTTTTAGGGTACGTTTTAGTGAAAATTTTTGAATCGAATTTGAATTCTCTATTTTGACTTGGAAATTAGTACTAAGGATTAAATCCGATACAAGCTAATGGAATTTGTAAGCTAATAGAATTTTTTCTTGCTCAAACGATTTCAAATGAAAATTTTTTTTAGGGTACCGTATCTCGAGATTTGCAAAATTTTTATGTATAATTATAGATTTTTTTTTTATTTTAATTGAAGTACCTAAAAAAAATGTATTTATATATACATTATTTTTATTTAATTAAGAAATAGAAATATGGTGCTTAAGTACCACCTGCAAAAAAACCGCTCACACGATTTCGTGAATTCATATATAATTCAAAACTAAAAAACAAAAATTCATATCAAAATGTACACTTGTAAAAAGGCACTGAACCAGTGGCAAGTAAATTGGATTTCAAGAGTATGAATTTTAAAAATGAATATTTTTTTTAAATAATTTTTTTCACTATCAGCTTTTCTCTTCAATTTTTAATATTTTTCTTTGCGACTGGAATAGTACCTTTTTATAAGTATGTATATTTTGATATGAATTTTTGTTTTTAACTTATTAATTATTCAAGAAAAACATAATTTTATATTTTTTATGTATTTTCTTGAATTTTATAGCATGTAATTCAATATTCAAGCAGTTTACTTGAATTTTCACGAGAATTTTCATTTTCAAAAAATAAATTCAAGCAGAGCAATCTGACAGTGAAATCATAAAGTTTTAAGTCATTTTGCTTAGTACAATGAAAACTTGCACAGGTTCCTTAATTTCTTATTGTTGATAAAAATGATTAGGATTATAAACTAAGAATATACACAAAAAATTTTTATTATAAGCTTTCTTTAAAAGGCTAATAAATATTTTTTTAGATAGATTATTATCCTAATAATCAATTAATCGCAGATTAATAATAAATTAAGATAAGTTGAACAATTCACCAGTCAAATTTTAATATTTTTTGTTTTGAATAATATTTTTATAAATTAGTAAATAAGTTAACAATTGTTGAAATATGACCTTGAATAATAAAAAAAATTTTAATTTAACTTGGCATTAAATTCAACATCGCAATTTTCTCAAAATTTACTTTCGAGTATAATTATATTATTTTTTATACACAAGCAGTTTTTAGAAAATAAAAATTTATTACTTGTAACTGAATTAAAAATAAATTAATTCTCTCCAATAATGGTATATTAACTTACAAAAAGATACAATTACAACGTGTATAAAAATACTTCAATTAAGCCATTAAAGCTTTTAATGAAATAGTGACTGTAGCTGTAAAACCTGTTTCATTAGAAGTATTTCTTAAAAAAATCTAAAAGAAATTTTTCCATCAGAATTTATAGGGTATAATTAAGATGACTAACTGGAGTAATAAAAACTACTGAAAAAACGATTTTATTTCCATAAAAGGGTTATAGTTTTGAACTTTTGAAACAAATGTATTTTTTATTTGAGGCTTATAAAACTTTTTTTCTATAAAAAATCAAGTTAATTGACGAAAATAGAATATAATTTTGATTTAAATTGTAAAAAGAAAATTATATTGTTTGAAATAAAAGATAAAAACTTTGAAAGCACTAAAAAATAAATATATTATGAATAAATTATATTTTAAATGGAACATGAAATACTGTAGTTGAATTTTTATTTCATAAAAGTATTATTATAATTATAACAAAAAGATTTTGGTTTTGCCTCAAAAAGATTTACCTTTTGGGACTAATAAAAAATAATTTTTATACCAAAATCTAGTATTTGCACAAAATTCTAACTAATTGATTCAAAAATTACTTTAATATTTTACATTTACATGAATTTCAAGTACTTTTCAAAATTTATTAGCTAAAATAAAATTACTAAATCAAAAAAAAAATAAAATTTTTTAAAAACCCAATGTCAATGAAGATCAATAAATCTAAAAATTATTATTTCCTGGTAAATAAAAAAATTTTATTAAGTAGTAATCAGTAAATAAAATTTACATTATATAATTATTTAATTATGCAAATGCACACCCACACACACATATACATACACATAGATATAGATAATATTATTGACATGAATTTTGTGGCATACTAAAATTAATCAAATAATATCAATTTTCTAAGGTTACAATGCAACATTGTACATTATGTTATCATCATATCCTCGATACAAATAATAATAATAATAATAACATAACAGTGTTCGATTAAATTTTAATTGCAATTGTTATTAAAATTCAATAAAACATTTTATCCCATTTCCATTTGATAATCAAAAAACATATAAGCCAAAAACAATAATACTTTTCTTATATCATGTTTCAATAAAAGTTCAAAGAACTCTAATTACATTGTACATATTTTATTAAAGTCAGTCTTCTCATTCATATATCATATATGCTTGATATTAGTACTTATGTACACGAATCAATTGTTATTAATTATCACGCTTAAATTTAGAACACGCGAAAAATAACACATGTATTATCATTATTATGAAAGAAAAAAAATTATTATTGTCATGTACATATTTTAGAATATGAAAAAAATTTTTTTAATGCCATACATATAATTTTTCGCGCATGCCATAAAACCTATACGCGATATATAGATATAATAAGTATGTTATAAAACCTTATAACGCCCATACAGTTTTATATGAGAAAAAAAAATGTACAAGCAAAAAAAATACACAGCATAATGATATCTCTTACATTTAATCATAGAGGGAATTAAATAGTCACGTTCATCCACTTTATTTAGAAAAAAATAAAATAACTACCCCTAATATAAATTATAAAATACCGTATTACAACCCTTTTTTTACCGCATTTTCAAATGTATAATACGTACTTTATTCTAGGAAATCTAGGTATTAAATAATATCAAGTGTATATATATATATATATTCCTTGGATATAAAGTACGTCGTTTATTGATCTCGAAAAAGGGTGAAATTTTTTTACTTACAAAAAATTAAATTTTAAGTAAAAATAATTGCTTTCTTTTAAAAATTAGGTAATTTACCTTGAGGTTCTGGTCAATCTTTTCCTCAATCGGCGTCGTCATCGTGACGGTCGAATTAACTCTCATAATTCGCTTCAAATTTCCGTATTTTTGTTCATCTGTATTGACCTGCTGCATACCCAACGAAGATGAATTTTATTATAATTTTTCCTCGACGTTCTTATTATCTTCAGATGTAACGCGGAATTAAACTTACCAGACATAATAACTTTATACATAATTTTATATAAATATTACTTTCTCACTCTTGATTATAATAAAGATTTTAAATACAAACTATCACATTTATTTCAATTCATTAACACAAATGTTGGAATGTTTTATTTTTGTTACTTTAATTCAGTAAAAAAGAAAAAAATGAGAAATAGACGTAAACTTGACTGAAATGTCGACCTCGCATGTTTCCTCCTCCATACTCTCACATGTACAACTAAAAGTTATAAATATATATGTATATAAATTTTCTCCCGCTTCCCACGCTGATTCCACTCTTCTGCTGCACTGTTTTGGGGCTCGTCGGTTGATGGTTGGCTCAGTGCTCTGCCGGCCAAGCTGCATACATATCTTATACACATTTGCTAAATGTTTGTGTGAATTTATACACTCACAAGAATATTTTATTTATAATCGATACAATTATATATACACTGTAATATGAAAAAGCTCAGATCATATATGAGCTTTCTTCTCACTACCAAAATTTTCGTCGATTTTTTTGAAGGATATTAAAAGTATTCAAAATTAACTAAAATCCCAAATACCTATTACATTACTATCCAGGGCCAGAAAATATTTAAAAGCTCTGATCATATGTGCTTTTTTCTTGCTATCAAAAATTTGTGGATTCTATTTTTTTTTTTTTTTTTTAAACAACACTAAACATTAAAACTAAAATACCAAATATTTCATCACGACTGAACACCAAAATCGGGGTTATTTCTATGCACAATTGGGGCTTGACCCTTAAATTAGCCAAAACTACCCCTGAAAGGAATTTTTTTTCAACTTTTGCTCTAGCCCTCCAATATTTGGTCTAATAAAGGTTTTTGGGGTCGCTGATCACGAATATTGAAGTTATAACTATGAAAAATTACCCCTTAACCCCTAAATTAGCCAAAACTACCCCTAAAAGAGGTGTTTTTGTCTTATAGGGGTAGTTTTAGCTAATTTAAGGATGAAGATTTACGTTTTAATTGAAAAGACATCGATTTTTGTGATCCTAAAGTGAAAGTAGCGAAAACACACCTTTTAGGGGTAGTTTTGGCCAATTTGAGGGTGAAGGGGTAATTTTTCATAGTTATAACTTCAATATTCGTGATCAGCGACCCCAAAAACCTTTATTAGACCAAATATTGGAGGGCTAGAGCAAAAGTTGAAAAAAAATTCCTTTCAGGGGTAGTTTTGGCTAATTTAAGGGTCAAGCCCCAATTGCGCATAGAAATAACCCCGATTTTTGTGTTCAGCGACCCAAAAAACCTATAGTAGACCAAATCTGGTAGCGGCCACAAACAATACCACCAAAACCGTGATTCGACTGGAGTATTATGACCCATGGCTAGAAAATATGAAAAAGCTCAAATCATATGTGAGCTTTTTTCTCGCTGCCAATAGTTTTTTGGGTTTTAAGTGTTTTTTTTTTGTTGAAGTGATAATAAAAATATTAATACTTACTAATATTATAAATACCTATTAAATTACCACCTATATGACTAGAAAATATTAAAAAGCTCAAATCATATTTATGTGCTTTTTTCTTACTAAAAAAATTTTTTTTGAGTTCTATTTTTTCAAATATTAGATTACGGCCCATGGTCAAAAAATATAAAAAAGCTCAGATCATAACAGGTGTGCTTTTTACTTCCTATCAAAGACTTTCTATAATAAATATTTTAATTAATGTATATTTTGTCTAAAATACTAAATATTTTATGGCCAGAAAAATAAAGAGTTGTTCAGGTCGCAGTTATTTAATTGCGATGGGTCGTGTAAGATTTTTCGTTGTCAAGAAACAAGAACTTTTTGACTGCTGATGAGAAAAAATTATTTCATTATTCATCTTATTTTATAAGGTTCTTTCATATGCTTGGAATTTTTCATTTTTTTTTAGTCGATTTTTAGTTAAGCTGCATGGCCTGGGTCCATTACTCCTCCTAGAAATACTATCCTCTTGGACTTCGATTGTTTTAAAATGTATTTTGCACCTCAAGAAATTTAATATTTTTTAAATTCTATATATTTTTTGCACTCTACAAACTTAATGCAAAAATAATATAAAGAAAATTCTATTGAACTCAATTCATTTTTAATGCGTATTTCATTCTTCTCAAACGTTTTCTCAAAATGCGAGACGTAGGAACTAAAAACCCCGAAATTTATAATAGTACATTTTTAGCCAAGGGAGCAAAAAAAAGATGAAAAAAAAGATGCCCAGATCGCACCTTTATGGTAAACTACGATCTGGGGTATATTCTTTTTTGGCTCCCATGGATAAAACGCAATTTTTCATTTCAGTGAGGAGAAAGCGCGTTCATTTCGATCCCGCTGGGGGTCGAAAAAAATGTTTTCGATCTGCTAATAAGAAAATTTGTGAAATTTCCCCTGGAATTTTTTGCAAAGCTCAAATGCCTGTAAGATTTTCTTTAAGTCACGTAAAATTGGCAAAATAATTAAAAAGTAAAATAGGTCTCGTAAAAAAAGTAGGTACGGAATAGATTTTTATTTAAATTAACTAAATTTTGGATATATAATGTTTTATTGTTCTAAGAAAAATGACTCTATTTTCTTATGGAAATTGGGTTTAGACCAAATTTCCTGAAAGGTGTTAAATAATTATTATTATATGGATATACTTTATTATACCTTAGCAAGTGTTGTTAGGGTCTAAATAAAATATCACTTTTAACACAGTGTATTGAATATTTTGATTAGAAAAAATTGGAGTTGATCTTTTCGGCACAACGATTTTTGGTGTAAAACAATTCCGCAAAACTTTTTTGTGTAGAATCATTGATCCCTTGCCTCTAAATATAGTAAAAGTTGGTTCAACCTAAAAAACTAAATTCATGGCTGTTAAATCTGAATAATTTATTCCACATATTGAGCTAACAATTTTTTGGATGTTTTGCCTCTGGCTAAATAATGTGAGGCTCGTCAGTACGTACACTATTTAGCCTTTTCGTAGATACCCATGAATAATAATTTTTGTATAAAACAAAAAACAAAAAATTTTTTTTTAATTCAGTACCACCTAATTTTTTATCATGGAACGTGTTTAAAGGGGGGGGGGGCTTGGAAATCCGAAAATCAAGAGGTGGAGGGGTCAAAAGTGTCCAATTTAAGGGGGAGGGGTCAAATGGGACTTGGAATAATGCTAGTTTAGAGAATGAGAACAATTTGGGATTAGAATCTAGTAAAAATGATGATTACAAATTATATAAATAGCAAATTGTATTTTAATGTTGCGTAACATTTATGCATTATACCCAGTACTCAGCTGTAGTAAAAATATTCCATGCATTTAAGTTGTGTTTACACGAACCAGTTGTAAGTTTTTTTTTTACATTGCATCAATTTAAAGACATAAGGGAAGATGAAAAAGTTAGAAAAAAAATTACTCTCATAATAATTTCTTACTCCTATTTTTTATTAAACTATTAAAATTTTCTTTAACCCCTTTCTAGACCTGATTAATTTTTTTGAATCTTGTGTGCTTTGACTATACTCTTTAACATAAAAAGCACATGGAATAAAAAAAATTTAGGTCTAAAAAAGGGCTTTAGTAACAATAATCAAATAGAATTCTTACATAATGCCAATAATAAAATGAGCTGCTTGCTCAAAAATTTATGAGGCATAATTAAATTTTATAATAGACTACCTAACATTTTTTTAATTAAAAATTTTTGAAAAAAAAATATATATCTTAAATACAATTGTATATTCTAATTGCAATTAGTGTTTCTCGTTTTTGCATGATTTACAACATTATTTTTAAAATATTTAAACATCTCAAATACAAAATATTTTGTCATTAAATTTATTATGTTAACTATAAATATAAAAATGTCAATTTAATAAAATCACATTTTCACAGAATCTTTAAATAAACATTTAAAAAAATAAAATTCATCTTTTTATTTCCTAGTTTGACTAATTTTTAGTATGTCAAATTAATCACTTATCATTTTTAGTTTTATTACATTTAAATTATCTCATTACATTTTAAATTGTAAGAACTTTTTTTTCAATCTGTAATTTTATAAATTAAAAAAATGACTAACATAATTATCACAACTTAAAAATTGTAATTTACCTAATTTTTAACAAGTATAAATTTTCTTCACATTTTATTTACTTTAAGTTCTTTTTCAATCTCCAATGATAAATTTAATTTGCTACCTATGTACATAATTTTCATATCTGAATTATTAAAAAACAATTATACCTGATAATCGTGCAATGGTAACTTTTGTAATAAAAAAATTATATTTCAATAAGAAAGTCACATTCGTACAAAAATTTTTTTCAATAAAATTCGTAATTTTAATTCTTAAGTTTTTTTTTTTGAAGCTCAATTATAGATACTTTTGCAAAATGGATAAAATTTACTCTAGTGTTTAAATTTAAACTCATCTTCTTGAAGCCTATTCTAAATTTTTCGTAAAAAAACTTATTCATGTATGTCACAGTCACTGCAACTGTTTTGATATTTTTAATTTAAGAATAATGATTTCAATTTATCTTCAAAAATTCCTGTTTAGTGTAATAATTTAAAAAACTGTTAAATAAATTTTGCAGGTACCAAATAATAAAAAAGTAATTAAAATTATAAGTTAAAATGAAGAAACATTTTTTTGAAGTTAGAATTAAATTCTTAAAAAATGAAGTTAAAATTTAAAATATTATTAATATTTTATTTTTTTTATTTATTAATATTAAGTAAAAATTTAAGATTGAGAATGATTTTTGCCCTTTTTGTCACAGTTGACAACATGTACGAATAAATATTTGATAGAAACTAGTGAAAAAATTGTCATTTTTATTATTAATAAATTCATATAATTTTATTTTTCAAAAAAATAAAATTTTAAATTTTTTAACTCTTAAAACTTCATTTTCTAGTTACATGGGACTATTTTTATCAGGAATTCTAAATTATAGCCTCACAATGTCAAATTTTCAAATTGTCAAATATTTAATGGATTTTTATGATCTGAAATTTGAATAATAATTTTTTTTTTTACTAGCTCTTACAGAACATGTATTAATCTTATTAAAATGCATACAAAATAAACTTATAATTATGTGACTTTTCTCAGCCTCATATAAAAATTTTTTCATCATTCATTTAAAAATGGACAATATAAAATGTGCATTATACTTCTTTAGTATTGAATAGAATAACTAGTCTGGAAAAGTTTGTCACAGTAATTTTACACTTACTAGTCATTTGAATACTTTCATATGTACAGCTAACTTGATTTAAACTTAATTTAAAATTATCTATGAATTAAAATAATAATTTTTTAAGAGAATCGTAAGATGCATTAATTACTCCCCAACTTATAAAAGACCTGATAAAATTTAAATGAACTCCTTTATAAAAACTTGCTACACTACGATTCCTAGCTATATAGACTTCTCGAACACAAACAAACAATTTCTGAAAATCACCTCCAATTTTTGATTGCATATGAATTTTAATAATATTCATTGGATAAAAGACTGTACTTGTGCATCCTCCAATTATTGCTCCACTAATAAAATTACCAACTATGGTATTTTCACTTCCCATAAATTGCTTTGTTTTTTCTCTTAATGTAAAGAACGATAAATTAGATAAACTATTTCTGCAAACAATTGGTACAAATCCTCGATAAAATTCAAGAAAACCATAATTTCTCCAAAGATACTTAAAAGCGTGAGGTGTGTTTTTAAATTTTTTATGATATCTCCAATCTTGAAGTAAAGTTTGAACTCTTTCTAAGGGCATTAGGACTGCTTCAGCGGTCCCTGCAAAATTTGCAGCAAAAGCTTCTGTTAAAGTTTTATTATCTGTAAAAACATGAAGCCTATAACGACATCCTTCATAAAAACTGAACATTATACTCATAGATAAAGTTTTTTGACAAAGTGGTGGTAAAATTCCTCGGTATAAAAGTTTTATGCCTTCTTGCTTTATTTGTCTTGCTGCTGATGATGCAGGTACACCTTCTAAAATCTATTTAAATGAAAATAAATAAATAATATTTTCTCTACAAATAAATTATTTTACCTGTCGAAATATAATTTTATTAATTGGATATGTAACAGCAACATTAATAACTGCTGATCCCAATCCACATAAAAATTCTCTTCCATCGTTAGAATTTAATTTAAGTATAGCTGCTGAATTAGCAGATACTTTTTCAGCATTTTTCAGCCCCTCATTAATTTTACTGCTGGATTTTTTAGTTTGCGTAAAGTTTTCTTCAGGTCTTTTCCAATTCATATTGATTGATATAAGAGACACAATAATTTTAAGCACTTAGATTTTCTAAAAAAATATCAAAATGTATTAGGATAATGATTTTATTGTCACAGTAAAAATATTACATAAGTTTTATTACCTTGATTTTTCAGATAACTTAGTTATTAAAACAATTGTTTTAATACATATAAGAATTATCCATTTTCTATCCTTTTTTAAATGAAATTTATTTAAAAATTAATTTTCCTATTCTCATTTTTTGTTTTATTGTTCTATAATCACAGAGTGATAATATAATTCTTTTATCACTAAAGGCATTAAATTTAAAATATTTTATTGACACCATATTTTCATAATATAACAATTATTTAATTAAAATGATAAAAAAGTGATAAATTCATTAGGTTATGTTGCTAATTTATAAAATTCTTTAAAGGTTACCAAACACTATACTATTATTAGATTTCAATTCAAGATCACAATTCACATCACATAATTTCACATTTAATATAAGATATATATATATATATATATATTATTATATGTATCTCGTTATGTATATATTGAATAATATGCAAAAATATTAATTTATATTTACAATAATCTAATGAACTGTACCTTTGGAAAATTTAAATTGATTAGCACCCTTATAAAACAATTTTTTATCAATAATTCCAAATAATATTCCAAGAGAGTAATAATTATAATTTTTGATTTCCAAAAAAAGTAAATTCTAGCTCTTTTGAACTTTAAAATATACCCTCTAAACTACCATCTATACTCTATAGCATAAACAGCATTCAGAATTTATTAATTAATTAACATATTATCTGACATTAATTATTGCTGAAACTGAACTATGGAAGTAAAGGAAGGAGAATCACACCACCTTGCACACCACCATTAGTCATTTTTTTAAACCAGCTGTTTCGAGAGTGCTTAGTATATTATCAAATATAGTTTCTGTTTAAAAAAAACCTTTGGATTTGATTCTTTTTTAAATACAGGTAACTTATAAATATTTTGTTTATTAACTTTAAAAATTAGCTAAAAATAGCTATAATTAGCTATACTATTAAAAATTTATGAGTAGATTTCCAATTCTCCATTCATGCTGTTTGTTTATTGAATATAACCTCATTTTTTGTAACCTAAACAGATGTTTATAAAAATGATTATTAAATTAATTTCTTATTCTAGATTTCTAGCACCAAAATGCGTCAATTAAAAGGTAAAACGAAAGAAACAAGTAAACAGAAAAAAGAACGTAAAAAGGAGTTCTTTGAAATGAAGCAAAGAATTTTCACTATCGTACTACCTACTGTAGTAACAATGTTTTTACTTATTGCAGCATATGTTTATTTTAAAACTCGTCCAAAATCAATTGAATATTAGTTTTCAGAAAGTATTACTATAAGTAAGAATATGTATTTCATTCCAGTGTAAGTTACTCTTTTATATTTTAAAGGTCGATTGATTAAAAATATGATTCAATATTCCTCTTTCATTAAAAAAAATCTATGAACAATATGTGCTATCAATAAAAATTTATATGTAATATGCAAAGCATCGGTGCTTGCTAAATTACATTCTTCATAATATTTGTTTAAAATTAAAATTACTAATTGATTTTAAGAATCAACATCTAGAACCAATTTATTTATTTAATTTTACTTTTCAGTAATTATGTATTTCTGTCATATTCGTCAAAACAGCTATGATAAATTTCTTGAATTCGCTTGAATAGCAATAAAAATAATTTAGTTGTAAGACCAATAAACTTCAATTTTCTGAATTTAAAGAAAATCATTTTTTACTTTATAAGTAAATGTATGATTTCGAAAATCATTGAAAAGAATATATGATATAAAACTATATTTTATTAATCTTGTTGAAGAAATGTGTATTATAGACTTAAGTTATAATAATTATTATAGCTTAATCATTTACTAACATTATTAAATACCTATAATAAAATTATGTAAATCAAAAAATCTTTTGATACAAGAAATATTTTTTAAAATTGTTAAAAGTATAAATGTATTAAATGTTTTATGCGAAAAATTTAATAAATGTTTATTTTTTTTAAATTATTTATATTTATGATATAAAAAATAATAAAAATATATTAAAAAAAAAAAAAAAAATCATTTTATAGGTTTTTTTTCCAATCCATTAAATTAATGTATGTCTGCATATTTTTACTCAGATATGGTTTAATTATTATTCAACCATTAAACCAATATCAAATTAAAAAACAAAATAAAACTACTTTACTGTAATTATGAAACTGGATAATAGAACTGGAATCAAGAAATTAATTTCATTTTATCTAAGTTTAAAATCAAAGTTTCAATTAAAAAATCGTTTTGATGAATAGAAAACACTGGGTATACGTTAATTCAAAGAGATATAGATTATATCCACAAATCTAATGTGAGTTTATAGTTATAAATTGAAAAGATTTATTATTGATCCAACAAGTTCGAAAAAAATTTTATTATAAATTTTATAATTAGACGTAACAAATATTAAAATTAAAGATTAAAGCAAACACGTGAACTTATAATTATCCTATACCTATGCTTTTAAATCTTGCGCTTCGTTATGTAAGTTGTAATGTATATGTATTAGTTATAATACATATATCGTATAAATATGTGTTGGTATTACATACTTGGTAACTTTTATTAAAATGTTAAAAGCGTTATTTTAACTTCATTATAAAATCAAGTAATTTCTAGATAGATAAAATTCGTAAACTTATTGCGTCCATATGCCCTATAATTTTTCCTTATAAAATAAATACTATGAGATTAATTTAAGTATAAAAATAGATAAATCATGCATGACACAGTTACATGAGAATATTTTAACGAACAGATTGATATTACAAACAAATCTGGCAATCATTAAAAGAAATTAAATAAATATTAAGTATGGGAATTTCCGGCAACGATCCAGCTGTAAGCACTTGACTTTCCACAAAAGATCAAGAAGGGAGGATTTTGGGGACAGCGCCAGATGCAATCAACTCAACGAGCGGCACTTCGTATCTAGCTTCCAAATAGTTTACATTAAAAATTGAATAAACAGTAACTTGCTTTTCAACATAAAATACGAAGTCTTCTTATTATATATAAATACCTAAAAACCTATCCCGTACATTATAGGGTTGTAGTTTTAATAACTAATCGCGAATTGAACCTACCCGCTCTTTATTAAATTACTAAAGAAAAAGACAGAAAATACGGAACATTACATTGGTGACAGTGTGGTTTTTTCGCCAACTCAGTGTATTGGATAAAATTTAAAGTGAAAAACATCATCAAACAAGATATTATTGACAATAATGTTAATTTATAAGAAATTAAAGACAGTGTTAAGTTATTTGAATGTTAAATTATATAAAAATGGGTGAAAAAGAAAAAATGAACAATTTGTTTATAAGAAGAGGACAGACAAGAAAAGAATAATGAAAAATTTTTGAGAAAATTCAAAGTACCAAACTGCTCTCTCCAAGGTTTTGGTCACGTTTTCCTTCGGAGCATCAGGACGAATGTCAGAGTGGGGTGATTTTGTTTTCCGTGGGCAAAGAAATGGACAAATTCACTAACAATAACGGTACATGTTAAAATAATATTTAAAAAAAAAAAAATAAATAAATAAATAAAATAAAATTCTCAGTAACTAAAATGTAAATAAATATTTTTTTTATATATTTTGTTATAACATATATATATGTAAATTTTTGTTTTTATATGTTTTTTTTTTTTTGTGAAATGACTATATGCTCGTAATTATTTTTTAATAAATCTAGATTATAATAAAAATATTTTTGAATTTATATATGAGAATACACTTCTATCATACGTAAAATACACATATTTTTTTGCAGACAAGATTGAAAAAAAGCATATAAAATATTTCATTGTAAAGATAAAATAATTATAAAAATTTACATAGTTAAATATACTATATAAGAGTATTTTTAATTTTTAATAGTATACACATGCGTTCATATTTTAATAAATAATCAAAAATTTTTTTGAGATTTTCAAATATCCCGCAGAGGATCGCATGTACACTGAAAAAAAAAATATATATATATAAAATAAAAATTTTTTTTTTTTTGGAAAAGGGAAATTCCATGAAAAACTTAATTTTAAAATTTTAAATGTTTAAATAATATTAAAGGATAAAAAAAAATTAAATCATATTATAAATTTTAAATTAAAAGTTTAAAATGTAGATTCGAGTATACTAATCAAATATTTTTCAGTGTACATACATTTGAAAATCTTACATAAAAATTACTTAATTCGTTGATAAATACACATATTGCACACACACAACATACATATATGAAAGGCGAGATTTTTTTTTTGTTATCCAAGTACAAATTTTAAAGTTTGAAAATATGAAATATTTTTTTTCTTGTTAAAATTGGTTGCACATGTTTGATCTACTTAGTATTTTTACTTGTTTATCGGAATGAATTTAATTTTTCAATTAAAAAAAAAAAAAAAAATAAAAAATAAAAATAAGTGATGCATTCAGAAAAGTATTAAGAAAAGAATAATAATAATAAACGTGAAAATAAAAAATTTAAATAATGAAGGCTTACATCCTCGGAAGCTGCAAAAGGTCCTAGTCTGCGCAGACAAGGCACCGGTTCCAGTATCCATGGAGGATGTACAAGCAGAATTATTTAACGAAAAAACTTTTAAGCTCAGTATTTACAGTAAAAATAGAGTCAAATTTAATATATTACCCCCACTAATGGCATAATCCCGCAGTAAAATTATACTGGGGACAATGTGCTTAAGGCTGCAGGAGTAAGCACTAATGACAGGTTGATGTCACTAGGTAAATGTGGCACGTATGATGGAATAGTGTCACCAAGCCGTAAGGCTAGGGACAAGGTGTTAGTCGATGGTAATATCGGCAACACAGGGATGACCATGGTAGACGTACCCAGGCATTCGGAAGTCATACCTTGTCATTCGTCATTGAGTGGGGATAAAACACTAATGACAGGTGGATGTCACTGGGTTAATATTCTAGTGACATGTATGACGGAATATTGTCACCAAGCCATAAGGCTAGGGACAAGGCGTTAGTCGGTGATAATATCGGCAACGCGGGAATGACCATGATAGATTATCTAGGCATTCGGAAGTCATACCCTGTCATTGAGTGGGATGAAGAAAAAAAAAATAAATAAATAAATAAATAAAGTATAAATATTTAATAAAATAAAGTTATACGACAAACATTATGTTAAAAAAAAAAAAAAAAAAAAAAAAAAAAAAAAAAAAAAAAAAAAAAAAAACTAAAATCTGATATTGCTCACTTATCAAAATCACGACTTCAGATATATCCCGTTTATCTTAGACAAAAGGCCCAAGTTTTCTCTAAAATGACCAGGAAAATTTTTTTATATGAATTGAACTAAAAATATTATCGCTTTATTAAAGTGAGATTGTTATTTTTTTTGATTGGCTAAAATTGGAGTTAAACGCAGAAATCTTAATTGAAGTTAATTATTTTTGGCAAATAAATAAATTTGAATCTTTTACAGGATTTTTTTAATAAAAGGGCTTCTCTTTTAAATTTTTTTTAAAAAATATAGACACACATACGCACACCTACAAACACAAAAAAAATATAAGAATAATAATAATAAAGCAATTTAATGTACATAGAAATATAAAATGACAAAAATATACCCTCTTATTCTGGTTCGTTATTATATTTATGTCAAGAAATTTGAATAAATTTGTTTTATGCATTAATATACTAATTAATGCATAAATTTTAAAAAGCAAAATCGAAATAAAAAATCGGATTGTTAAATTTAATAGTTGAATAAATGAGAAATTGACAAAGATATGTTTATTGTAAACAATGTTCCCAACGTTTCAAGTCTTTATAAAAAGGAAAATTTATAAAAAAATTTTTTTTTTTTTGGATGATTTTAAATATTAAAACGGTTCCATTGATTTTATGATCCAAAAATGCTAAAGAGCTATATATATATAAAATATAAATAATATAATTTGTATATTATAAACACAGGAGAATATATAAAATTTTTGTCATTTTAAATTTTTAAGCTGTGATTTATCGTATAAATTATGCAGTTTTATGATTTATTCAAATACATGTTATATATATTTAATTATTATATATTTAATTCAAATAAAATAATTTTATATTGTATTATTTTAAAATTAAAGTTGAATTAATTATTATGTAAACTAATGATATTTAGCTTCAATGTATAAACAAAGGTTTTAACACGTGTAAAAAGCATAGAATTTTTATGATTTGTATTATTAATTAACATATTGTAAGCCACATATTGCATACTTATGGTATCTTTGTATGAAAAAAAAAATAGTTAAAAAAAAAAAAATATATATATATATAATTATATATATATATATACTATATATATAAACTCAAATACCTTTCCCATTTCTTTTCAGGATTCATCAGAATTGGTAATTATTCACATGAAATTATTTATAATTTTGCATTCTTGATTTAAATTCCTAATTTTAAAAATTATGTATACCTATAATTATTTTTAAAACCTATCGGTAAATTTTGAAATAAATTAAGTTTTCTATCTGGCATGTAAATAATTACCAATCATAAGTTATTAAAGAAAATTTTAAATAATTATAAGAAAACTAATAATAATAATAATAGTTAATAGAATTTCATGTTATAAAAATTGTATAGAGAAATTAAAGGGTATTAAAAGTAATAAGAAAATATTTAGGTACCATAAAAATAAAATTTTTGCAGGATAATTTGTACAAATATTTCAAGATTCTTTTAAGTGAATTGTTATGTTAAAGTTTTTATAATTGAAAATTATAAAATAAAAAAAAAAAAATGTTTTTGACATTTTTTTTTTTGAATTAAGGAGGGAGGTGTAATGTATATGTATTAGTTATAATACATATATCGTATAAATATGTGTTGGTATTACATACTTGGTAACTTTTATTAAAATGTTAAAAGCGTTATTTTAACTTCATTATAAAATCAAGTAATTTCTAGATAGATAAAATTCGTAAACTTATTGCGTCCATATGCCCTATAATTTTTCCTTATAAAATAAATACTATGAGATTAATTTAAGTATAAAAATAGATAAATCATGCATGACACAGTTACATGAGAATATTTTAACGAACAGATTGATATTACAAACAAATCTGGCAATCATTAAAAGAAATTAAATAAATATTAAGTATGGGAATTTCCGGCAACGATCCAGCTGTAAGCACTTGACTTTCCACAAAAGATCAAGAAGGGAGGATTTTGGGGACAGCGCCAGATGCAATCAACTCAACGAGCGGCACTTCGTATCTAGCTTCCAAATAGTTTACATTAAAAATTGAATAAACAGTAACTTGCTTTTCAACATAAAATACGAAGTCTTCTTATTATATATAAATACCTAAAAACCTATCCCGTACATTATAGGGTTGTAGTTTTAATAACTAATCGCGAATTGAACCTACCCGCTCTTTATTAAATTACTAAAGAAAAAGACAGAAAATACGGAACATTACAAAGTTATGTTTCAAAAGATCATGTGATCAGTATGATATAGTCAGCATCCGCGAGGCATGGCGTCTGCTTCTCTTTCACTTGATTGTTGCTACTACAACAAAAATTAAATTTTATTTTTATGAAATAAAATCTTAGTGAAATTTTTATTATTTCAAAGACCTTAAAATAATTAGATATTAGGCTGAAAGTAAATTTAAATTTAGAAAAAAATATTTAGTAACCACAAAAAAAAACAATGATTGAATGCAGATATTGTAATGTTCCATCATAAAACCTCAAAGCAAAAAAAAACAAACATTTTACATATAAGGAAAATGTATTATAATTACAGTGTTAGTAATTTAGTTTTAAAAAACTTCCCTTTAAGCAGCATGTAAAAGAATAAAAATTTAATAAAAACTGCTAGGTAAATTTAAAATGTTTGAGCAATGGATTGATTAAAAATTAAAATGCCAAAAACCAGAAAAATTCATAAAATTTTCAATATTAAATTTGAAAGTGAAAAATAACAGAATAGGTATTATTTTATCTGATATTAGCTTTTTAAAATGAGGGTTTTTGAAATATACAAAAATTTACTAGTTCGATTTCCTTTGGGTATGCAGGCTGTGCAAGCTGGTAAATTATAAATTAATAATTATTATACATTATTTAAAAAAAATTATAATTTTATACTTCATAGGCACTTTAATGGGAATTGGTGATCAAATAGCTCAAAATTTTGTTGAAAAAAGGCCAATACAAAGCATAGACATTGTAAGAACAGCAAAGTTTATTTGCATAGGATTTTTCATTGCAGTAAGTTTAATTTTTAAAAATGTAAATACCTAATAACCAAAAATAAAATAAATATTTTTAAATCTTAGGGTCCTGCAACCAGAAAATGGTATGGAGTGCTTGATAATAAATTTGGGTCAAAGGGTATAAAAACTGCTTTAAAAAAAGTAGCTTTTGATCAGCTATTATTTGCTCCAACTTTTATATTTGTTTTATTAAGTGCAATAGGTATTCTTCAAGGAGCTTCTTTAAAGAATACTCAAAATAAAGTTAAAGATGAATATACTGATATTCTAATGAACAATTACAAAGTGTGTACTAATTAAAATAATCTAAGAAAATTAACTTTTACACAATGACATAAATTAATATTTCAGGTTTGGCCTCTAGTCCAAGTTGTAAATTTTTCGATAGTTCCTTTACAATATCAAGTTTTAGTTGTACAATTTGTAGCAATTTTATGGAACACTTACATTTCATACAGGACAAATAAGCAAAATTATACAGATAAGTAAACAAATATCTTTTTATTTTATAGTTATACAATTAATTCTCAACAATTATGTTCAATAATTATTTGAATAAATATATATAATAATGTTTAGCTATTTTCTACTTCATATAAAAAATTTCTGATTTTGCCTAAAAAATAAATACGGCATTTATGTATAAACATATGTATAAATATATATATAATATAGAAACATTTTATAGCGCATAGACTTATTTATAATTACAATATATTCGTTTATAAGAAATAAAAAAATATATTAATGCACATTTTGTTTCTTTTTTCAACTAATTTTCATCAATTTTAGGGTTTATTGATTTAAAGGACAATTTTCAGCTTTTACCATAGCAGCTGGAATTGTTTCAGTAGTTTTTGAAATCGTACATGGACCTAACAGTTCTGGACAAGAAATTTTATTATTTTCAATATCATTTATTTTTTTCAGTAAATCATAATTAATAATTTGCGATATTCTTGAATCTTTCCTGCAAATAGAAAGAAAAAAAAATAAAGAATCGATTTTATAAATAGGTAGTATATTACAACTTGTGACCAGAAAAAAAAAAAATAATAATCCAAATCTTATGCAAACGAGAGTAAATTGTGATTTGAGACATTTTTTTTATGGCCAAGGGTTGCATATACGATTTTTTTCTATAAATGGTGAAAAAAAACATGCTTTTATGCCACTGGTAAGAAAAAATTATTAATACATTGCAAAATATTTACTTATAGTCAGGATGTTGGAGCACCTCTTTCCTTAACCAAGCAGCAGTTGTTAATAGTTCTCCTGAAGCCCTTCTTTGAATTAACTTTAAATATCTTTGAACAGTACAATGTGTATCAGCGTCAGCGTCCATGCTAGCGAGATATGAGTTTACTAATGGAATTAAGCCAGGAAATATTCCTTCCTTAAAAAAATAAAAATAAAAATTAATGATTGATTATTAAAAAATATGAAACAAATAAATAAAAAATAACATACTTTTCCGTTCACAATTTCATTTATAGTGAATTCTGTATATTCTTCCTTATCCCCACTTTGTTTTGCATTGGATGTGATATCTTGTCGAAACCAAAATTTATTAACTTTTAAAGCATCCCTCTGTTGAGCTCTGGCCATATTTTCATCAACTTTACTAATAGGAATCAACAAATTTAGCTTGTAACTTAAAATTACTCTAGTTAAAAGAACTATAAAGCAAACTATAGCTGCATTTTCAAAATCAGTTATTTGGACTTCGCAAGGTCTGAATTCAACTCTCCATCCGATACTTGAATTTGAAGGTGGTGGCTTAAATCTCATTGTTTGCCAATTTGTTGATTGAATATTCTAAATAAAATGAAAATTAATATATTTTTAAATAAATAATTTTTATTTTAATTATACCTCAAAATGATCTGTATCTTCTTCATCATTTTGATGAACTTTTTCAGAAAATAAAGATACTGTATCTCTTATAAATAAATGAGCAACATGTTGGGCAAGCAAATGATCAATTCCATTATCTTTTAGCTTTTTATAAATTTCTTCATCATATGTTAATAGTACATCATTGTAATTAGCTCCTTGTTCGCTTAGATATGAATCAATAGAATCGTATCTAGATTTATGGATTCTGAATTTATTTGTTTTTAAAGGCTCTAATCCTCGTTCTTCTTCAGTACGGCAATCCACAGAACCAGAAATTATATTCCATCGACAATCAACATCCGAAACATATCCACGGTAAAATGGACTGGCAGCAGTTAAAGCCAGCTGTCGAACGTGAAATAAAGATTTTTCTGTAAAGTATGCATGAGATACATGTGCTAATTTACAATTTAATCCCAACCCAAAAAAAAAATGCAATCTATAGAATATTTATATTTACCATAATTGGACAAAGTGGAGTTAGTTGATCATATAAAGTTCTAGCTTCATCAATGTTACAAGCTTGAAATGTTAATTGCAAACAGCAACAACCCATTCCAAAACCCATTGCATCCATATAAATACAGTTTTTTTTAGCAGACTTTTTACTTGTACCATCATCACCATATTCATCTAAATTTTCTTCAAAAGGTAATTTAACATTTTCATCCAAGTAAACTGAAAGCATATTATATTATTTTTACTAATTTTTGTTTTTTAAGAATAAAATTAAAAATAAATCAAATATAATAAAAAATTAATCGAAAAAACTAAATGAGTAAACTTTTTGGAAATTTCCATGTCGGAAATTATAATTTTGAAACATGATTGGGCATACTTAACAAAATAAAAAAAATTTTAGAGGTAAATAGTTTGTTATAAAGTGATAAAAAAGATTTTAATAATTTACACAACTATTTAAACTTAGAGTATTCAAGCACTAATTTTAGGTTTCATAAATACCTACTTGGTATATTCATAGCAACTTTTTCTCCTCTTCGTTGTCGAATGTTTCTAGTTAATGTCTTGAATCTTGGATGGCCACCAAAAATAGCCTCATCTGGAAAAAATAAACTTCTAGATGCTCCCTCATTAGGAGTAGGAATAGCACTTGGGTGTGTAAAGTCTGTAGCACCTAATCTAAATAAATAAAATAATTTTTTTATGAATAACAAATAACAAAATATAAATATTTAAAAAATATTAAATTATAAAACCTTGGAAAATTTGTAAGAGACATTAAAACCTCTCCATCTTGTAATAGTTTTGCTGCCTCTTGTCTTCTGTGGGCCATATTTGCTTCTACAACATTAAAGTGAGCCAACAATCCTCCATATGGTTTTCCTGGTGTTCCTTCAATCATATAAGCTCCATATTCTGGTCGCCACAAAGACTTAACATTTCTAAAAAAAATTTTTTTTCAAATTATTTTAATCTTTATTTTTCATTTGCAAAACTCAATATAAATTACTGACAATCTCTAAAAGTTTTAATATTTTATCAGCCTTGAAATAAATAATACTTACTCAGGATCATTATGTTCCTTTTCCTGAAGAGCTGGTAAAAGTTGTTCAGCTCTCAAAGAAACCTTAGCCGTTTTTTGTTCATCATTAAATTTTACTATAATATATTCTACCTAAAACATAATTTATATTATTAATCAATCAAATATTTGTTTTCAGGTAAATAAATATATTTTTTCATTTATTACAGTTACTTGCTCATAAATCTATGATAAAGCTATTAAATCCATAAAAAATTTACGTAATAAAATGTAAATAAATAATAAAAATCAAGGTTTCATGATGTAACATTCATAACTATTATTTACTTTTAGTATTATAATGATTAAGCATTTATATATATTATTATTGTAATGATATATTTATATATGATTAATTGCAATGTAATTCTGACATCAGGAACTTATCACAGAAAAATTAATACAATCTAATAATGAGTAACTTTTATTTTAAATAAATTTTTATTTTGTTAATGAATTTTTTTTTAAACTATTTTTTAAGTTAACATAATTTTTGATTTAAACAAATACAGCTTACCTCATCGCCCCATTTTAAAACATCTCCTTGTCTGTCTCTTAATTTTTTATAAAGGTTAATAAATTGAATAACACCATGCTTTCTAACATGGTCAGCCAGTTTTTTCGTTTCTTCCCAACTTAGTGGACTTCCTTCAGATAATAATCCCATGATTTTTTATTAAAATTTCTTTTTCTTTTTTTAATAACTTTTATAAATTAAACAAACTTTTTCAGAATATTTTCAAGTTTTATTTGTTACCTCAAAACTTATAAATAAAAATGCATCGATATTTTCGATTTTTGTAAGCGCTGTGTTATATTTAAACAGTAAATAATTAATAAACAGAAAACGGAGTCCAGGCCTCGCGAAAAAGTAGCAAAATAAAATTTTATAGCAGAACACACCGAACAATATACTTTATTGTATATAATTTTTTATTGGTATTGTACCTATTTAATAAATATACAATGTAATAAATAATTAACAATCGTTGCTTATAATCACGATATGATTCAATCAGGTTTCAATTTATACTTAATATCTGATTTATTATTACAAATATAATAATTCATAAAATAGTTTTGCATGTGGAAACTTGGAAAGGAACACGCACGGAGAGTATAACCCCTCCATGTCGTATAAACACTGAAACGGTAAATCGTAAAATAAAGAGGGAGAGGATTCACAAAGAGCGCGAAATTTTCAAAAATGTTAATAACCACCTTCCAAACAACTTGCTTCCACAAATTTACTCCTACGTGCGATAAAAAATTTTTTTAATTCAAAATTTGCTTAATTTTGGAAGAATTAACGGCGTTTAGAAAGCAAACAATTTACACAAAAAATTAATTATATTCTGCTATATTAATATATTTTTACTCATTTAGCGTTTAAAAAATCTGGTTGCTTATATCCAGTGTTCTGACATTTTTGGTTACAAATTGTTGGTACAAAAATGGTACTTAAAAACCACTCTCAAAGGAAACAAATAATCCTTCCTAAATAATAAAATTCCTGATAATTCATACGAAAAATTTTGAATTATGTCTTAATATTCCATTAAAAATTAAAAAAAAACTAAGAAAATTATGGGACCAAATTTCAGTTTTTTTAACTTTTTACATTTAAGTAATAAGAATTTTAAAAAATTTGAATAATTGTTTTCAACAACGCATTATTTATGGACAAGGGCCGTAAAAAATGTACAATAGCCACGAAAGTACGATTTCTCGCTACTGTCGCAGAAAAATTTTATACAGCCCTTGTCCATAAATAAAGAATGACCCAAATCGCAGTTTACCATCCTTGGCCTAGCCTCGGAAGGTAATTTACGTGAAATTTGGGCCATTATTTACTTTTCTTGTTAGTGTCCAGAAAGTGCGTGTTTTCTGGCCGCTGCGCTATTCGAAAAAACGCATTTTCTCGACACTGAGCAAGAAAAATAATGTTTTGTCCTTGGCCACAAAAAAAGGATGCCCCAAATCGCAGTTTACCATCCTCGGTTTCGCCTCAGACGGTAATTTACGTGCGATTTGGGCCATTCTTTACTTTTGTGGCCATGGGTAAAAATATACTATTTCTGGAGACGAATCGTAAATATTTTCTTCGTCTGTGGCGAGAAAACACGGCTTTTGAGAAATATGTGCTTTTTGGCCTTAAACCAGAAATAGTATATTACGATCCCGTGTCCAGAAAAGTAAAGAATGGCCAAAATCGCACGTAAATTACCATCCGAAACGAAGCCGAGGTTGGTAAACTGCGATTTGGGTCATTCTTTATTTATGGACAATGGTCGTATACGATTTTTCTTTGTAAATGGCGAGAAATTTTTCTTTAAATGGATAACTGAATTACTTTTAAAATAATATTCAAGACTAAAAAAACTACTTTTTTTAAGTAAAATGCAATCAATTAATAAAAAATAATAAAGATGGTGGATTAAGGATATATTATATTTTTGATCTATTTAAAATAATTGGCAACAGTTATTAGTATTCATATTCCTGATACTTTATTTATAGATGTCAGAACATAGTAACAGATTATGTATTTTACTTTGATTTAAAGAAAATTTAATCAAAAAGACCAAAGCCCATATCTTCATCTTCAGATTCAGATTCTTCCTTCTTCTCTTCTTTCTTCTGTTCTTTAGGAGCTGCTGCAGCTGCAGCTGGTGCAGCTACTGTTAATGCAGCAAATTTGGATGGATCCTATACAAAAAATATAAATATAAGTGATATTATATATTAAATTAAGTTAAATTAAATATTTTGGTTAATTTAATAGTATTAAATTAACAACTTTTAATTAGTATATGAGCTACATATAATTTAAACAAAATATAATTTCAAAAAAGTACTTTTTATTTCATCTTTTTAAATTCTTATTTGAAAGAAAGTAAGTTTATTTATGGTATTTGTTATGATGTACCTACTATTTGATTAGAAAATTGCTTATTTAAAGAAAAAAAATTACACTTACTTTCAAATATTCTTTTATTGTAGTTGCCTCTTTAAATTCTACATCAGTAACAGCAGCAACTGCCAATAGATTCTTAAATCCATTAACGATACTGTGTGGAGCACTAGCAACTGTTGGATATCCAATTGATAAACATACAGAGGCTACATTTGCAACTCCAGCCATGAATTTTTCACGAAGATCTTCAGGTTTAATATCGAGAATTTCAGGAGCAAAAATAGTACCTGAATCATAAACTTGCTCAACAATTAAACCATAAGAAAATGGAGAGATGTTTAACATGTTCAATAATGTTGCTTCAGAAGCTCCTACTTTGTCACCTGGTTTTAAAATGTGAACATCATTCTAAAATTAAGATTTTTATTTGTCATTATTTAAGATCCTGGTTTAAAAAATTTATTATATGATTAGAACTTACAATGATTTCAATTGTTCCCTTTGAAATCTTAGTTGGGATACTCAAAGCTTGGAAGAAAGAAGTTTTTTCAGGACTTAAACCTGTATTTTGAGCTGGAATGATAACACTGCATGGTGCAAAAGCTCCTGCTCTTGCAGGGGCACGAACTTTATTTTCTAAAAGCTTATCTCTGACTTCTACAAGATCACCTCTTGTGAAGACAAAGCCAACATTACCACGAATGTGTGGTAATAATTTTTCTAATGCAGCATTACTTTCTACATGTCCACGAATAGCTTTTCTCATCATAGTGTTCTTTCCCATCAATACAATTGCTGATCCTCGTAATGACATACGAATCTGTTGCATCTGCTTGGAACCAACATTGTCTGCACCCACAATGAAGCATTTTGGATAATCGTCGAGTAATTGCTAAGTAAAATAATATTTATGAATCGCAATTTCATCAAATAACTCAATAACAATAATATTTAGAAATAAAAATTAACTTACAACCAATTTTTGAAAGTAATTTGACTTCCATGATGCTTTGTCCTCCCTACCCATCTTGATTGTGTGTAGGGATACCTACTGGAATTTTAAGGACTAAAAAAAAGAAAAAAAAGAAATTAATAATCTCAAAACTATGGTAATACAAATAATAAAATATTTTTAATTAAATTCAGACAGCATAAATGCATTTTTTTACAGCTAGTTGACGACCAGATGGGTTCAGCTATTTCTAGCTTCTGACCGTTTGACCAACTATTCAGATAAAAATTTTTCATCATAAAGGTTTCTTAATTATAAATAATAACTTTAATTAAGTATTAAAAAAAAATTAAGTAATTTTAAATTAAATAAATTTTTAAACAATTTCTAACACGTGGCTATATAACCTATTTATATTTAAATGACAAATTTAATCAAATACAAAAAAAAATTAATTAATACAGAACAATATAAGCTATTTTTATTTTTAGACCGTTTTCTTAAGAAATATTTTTTTAAATAAATATTAAAATATTTAAAAAAAAAAAGAAAATATCCAACTTACCTCGGCAAAAAACTAGACGTAAATGGTGGAAAAAGCCAATCCACGCCACGAGAATCGGTTAAAAGATGCTGGTAAAGTGACCTCTATTGGAAAAAAAGAAATTACTTATTACACGCTCATGGCCCACTGATGGTAATGATTTCCGGAAGTTCATCAAAAATTCAAATTTAAAAAATCATTTACTTATTTTTTTCAAACATCAGCTATTTTTTGTAATAGGTTTATGATAATAAACATATTACAAAATAATAATTATTTATATACAAATCTTAAAACATTAAAAAAAATGCTAAATTAATTAATAATTAAAACTTAAAAATTTTTACTTTAAATCTTTAATTTATTTTAGATAATTAAATTGTTTGACAAATTAAATGAATAAAACATTAATAAAAGCTTGCTGTATTTTCTTATTACAGTTTTAATTTTATAGAATATAAAAGTTTAAAATTAAATTTTAATTCTTAGAAGATTATTTGTAAAACTTATTTGATTAAAAATTTTTGTTATAAATTTTATACTTTCTAAGCTAAAATTTTATTAGTACATTCTGTTAAAGTCTTTAATGCAAAATCTATATCACATTTATTTAAATTAGATGAAATACAAATTCTTAAACTTGGTCTAGGACGATGCCTTTCAGCATAATCTAAATATGCAGGTGTTATGACAGCCAATTTATTTTCTAAACATTTATTAGATATTTTCTCAAGCAATATTTGTTCTTGCTCATAATCTAAAGTCTTTTTTAAATAAAGATGCTTTACAGGAGACTCTGGTAAGCTGGAGCACACTAAGAGTTCTATATTCCTTAAACCTTCATTAAATGTCAAACAATTTTCCCTTAGTAAATCAAACAATTGCACATTATTTTCCATAATATCTAGAGCTCTTACAGCAGCTGAAGTTAAGAGAGGTGGGAGAGAAGCTGAAAAACAGTAACCTAATCCTGATAATCTGTGATGTTCTATAACAAAAGATGTTCCAACACAAAATCCTCCAATTGACCCAAGCGCATATTCTAAGGATCCTGAAATAATTTTTTTAAATATAATTTTACAAGTATTAATAACATTAATAAAAATGTTATTACCCATAATCATATCAACTTCGTTTCTAGGAACATCAAAATATTCTGTAACACCTTTTCCTGTTGCACCAAGAGTACCAAAAGATATAGATTCATCAACAAATAAGCGTAATTTGTATTTTCTACAAAGAGTAACTAACTCTGGTAAGGGACAAATTTCCCCAGAATTCATGTATATACCTTCTACTACTAAAAATTTTCTGATTTTGTCAGCCTTTTTTGGATTTTTTTTATCTAATTCTGCTTGAGAAATCAACAGTTTTTCAAAATCTTGAACATCATTGTGCTTAAAAGATCTAATACTTGATCTAGAAGCATCTAGACCTTTTTGTATGGAAAAGTTAACTTTTTCATCAACAAAAATTATATCATGACGTTTGCAAAAAGCAGGAATAGCAGAAGCAATTGCACTGAAACCATAAGAGTAAACAACTGCTTCTTCCATACCCATAAATTGTGCTATGCGCTCCTCTAATTCTAAGTGAACATCAACTGTTCCATAAAATCCTCTTGGACCACAAGAACCTACTCCATATTTTCTTATTGTTGTAACTGCGGTATTTTCAATTTCAGTATTTTCAGAAAGTCCTAAATAATTATGTGTTCCTAAATTTAAACACTGATGCCCATTTATGGTTAAAAATTTACCAACTTTTGAAGTTATTTTTCTAGGGTTTAATGAGGAATGGTCTCGACTATTTTCTGTGACCAAAGGTTCTGGCCTCCATTGTTCTAATTTAGCCATAAGTAAATTAGAGTCAATTGATTTCTTAATTTTTTTTTTTTTTATTAACCATGTTGTTAAGAGAATAATTAAAACAAACAAAAATAAATGGCGTTGATGTATTTTATCAAAAATACTAGCAGGTTCCATAAAATTGGTCTCCATTTCAAAACAATCTATAAAGATAATAAAATATGTTTTACAATTACAAAACTAAATTATTAAAAATCTGTCAGTAAAGTAATTTAAATCTTGGAATTTTTAGAATCATGTGATTTTATTTATTAAAACTCTGTATACACTTCTTCATCACTAAATAAATATACGAATCTTTGTTTTGTAGTCTGCTATTTTATTTTATAATTTTTTATAGATATCTAATTATTAAAACACAATCTTTTGACTATTTTGAACTATTTATGACCATTTTTATTTTATTATTTTTTATAATAGTTTATAATTAATAATATTAAACTAAATTAACACTTAAATTCGAGCTTAAAATAACTGCATGTTAATTTTTAACTTTTACATTGTAGAATTGTATCATCTGATAAAGTTGAAGAAATCTAACTTGTTGACTGCAACTAAAAATGGTTTTTATTTAGGTATCATTTTAAATTTTAGAATTTTTCTTAAAATTTAAGAAGTTTTATGTCATAATTCTCCGTACATTTTATTAAACAATTATATAAATAATTAAAGTGCTTGAATATTAACTTTTGTAAATATTCAAATTCATCTTCTCATTTCATTCTGCAACAGACCATTCGTGGCGCATCCGGCAGACGCCCCAACACTACGCAGGAAAAACGAAATAATAAAGGAGATAACCGCATAGTCCGCGCGTCAGCTGTGTTATGTGCTTTGGATAGTGAAATTTTTTCTATTTTATTGTTTAGTGTGCATCAATCAATTACAAAATAAACATTTAAAAGTTTAAACAAATAAGTTAGAAAAACAATAATAACTGAAAAGAAAAAAGAATAAAAAACAAAGTGAGTAAATGGTATCAATTGTTTAAGAACCTATAGCTATACCTACTTATAAATTTACATTTTAATAATGCTCTAAAATTAAGAATCTCATTGTTTTAAATAATAGAAATATCAAATATGCAAAAAATTAGATGAAAATTAGCAATTTCGTCAAAAAACTCTTCTTCGTTTTTTTGCGACCCCTTTTTAACGCCCTTTCATCATAGTAAGTATACTTTACTATAAACAGTACTATAAGTACCGGCTAAATGCCATTGTACCTTTTTTTATACACAATTAACAGTGACTCTCTTCTAAAAAATATTTTTTTGTTGCAAAAATTATAAATTATCTATAAATTGTGAAGCCAAAAAAAATTAATCATAAAAAACTTGAGACTCCAAAATATACAAGAAAATGTATTTAAAGGTTATAAATTATTATGAAGATGCTAAGAAGTCATGTTTTTATGTGGATAAAATGATAAGTACACAAAGTAAAATTTAACTAGAAATTTCTCAACAACGTTTACGTGCAAAATGTTAAATTAATGATAACATTTTTTTTTTTCTTTAAATATTATTCTGTATAGGTATACAGTTAAATTGTTATTATATAATAATAACAAATCGTATTTGTTTAATTTTAACTCCATTTTTAGAAAATGAGTACATATTTAATTAAATTTACATCTTACTGTACTTCAGAGTTTATTTAATTTTACTTTATTTTATTTGTGAGTCATTTTTGCAATAAGGAACCCATACCTATAAAATAATGTATACGCTATGAGCAAGGCTGTGAATAAATGAAGCTAGTTCACGGGCATGAATTTTCTATAATATGTATAAAAAAAACAAGATGATCGCACTCACGCGATGATTTCACACAATATGATTCAAAATAGTATTGCAATTACGTTAGGTCTATGATTTTTCACCAATCTTAATATTACAGAATCGCAATCAAAATTACAAAACTTCTCTAATTTTGTTTGAGAAATTTAAAAATTATTTATCAAATTCTTATCTTTTTTATTGCTTTAATTTTAATCAGCAAAACATTTTTTTCGAACCTGATTCCGAGATGTATATTATTTAGTCATAAAATATAAAATTAATTTAAATAAAAAAAAAAGATTTATAATTTTTTTAGTATACAAAGGATTAAAGTATATAATAATCCAATAAATTGTAACATTTTGTTTAACTCTGCAAAAAATATTATATGAACTTCAAGCCTTGAAAGAAGGTCATTTTTTGACACAGATTTTCTAATGTTTCTTTAAAATACAGTAGGTCACTTGAGTTGCATTGAAATTTGAGAACAAGCAAAGGGTAACCCTTTTTTATTTATTTTGTGAAATTTGCTTGAGTAAACATATTTTTTTATAAAGCACTATTATTATATGACGCTTTATTTTTTTATAACTACTTAACTTGGCCCTGGAACCAAAAAAAAAAAAAATCTGTTTAAAAAATCTGTCTATATACTGAATATAATTCTTCCAATTTTTTAGCCATCTAGGTGCATAATTGTCCAAATTAGGCCCATTTGAGTTTTTTGGAATTTTTTTAGTTTTCTTAAACATTTTTTGGTAATAAACTTATAAAACTGACTAGATATACAAAAAAATAGTTTCAAGAGATTCGAAGATATCCCTATGCGAAATTCCCCACTGAATCCGATTTTTTAGTCAGTTTCAGCCTACATAAATTAATTTTATAAACAAAAATTCTTTTTTTTTCGTCCCAAAATATTTGAACATGCTAAATAGCTAATTTTGATTATCAATATTTTTGTCCAAAAATCTGAACTTTTTAAAATCAAAATATTTTCTTTTTAAGGAATCAATAGCCAAGGAAAAACTATCCCAGAATTATTTTTCTTGTTACGAGGAATATGAATGGATTAACACATTTTTTCAATTTTTTCAGAATTTTTCGAATAATTAGTGAGGAATTTTACATAGGGATATTTTTTGAAACTATTTTTTTGTATATTTAGTCAGATTTATAAGTTTATTACCAAAAAATGTTTAAGAAAACTGAAAAAATCCTAAAAAACTCAAATAGGCCTATTTTGGACATTTTGCACCTAGAGTACTAAAAAATTGGAGGAATTATATTCAATGTATACAAAAACATGTGAAAATTTTTGGGTGATCGCTGAAAATCATTTTACAAGCCTTATATATTTCAGATGTTTCTACCTCTGTTCTACCTAGGTATTTTATCAATAAGTAATTCTGAAACGTATAAAATAAATTATATCTGGCCTATATAATTATTGATAGACTTTTATTTATTTAGGAAAATATATTTTATGAGATACAAAAAAATCAAGATGCATTTTAACATAAAAAAGGTAATTACTTCTTTATCGCTAAAATCAAAAAATTAGGAATCTTGGGGTTCAATTATTGAAACGTTAAGATAATTATTTTCGCACATCTTAATCGTACACTGTAAATAAATGTAGAGTTTACTTTTAAAAATTACTATTAATCAGAGTAAAAATCGCTTCAAAGAATAGTATGAATTAGTGAAAATTCTCATAGATGCCACTTCAAATATTTTTACTAACGTTAAGGTTAATTTCTACTCTTCATTTATTCACAGTGTATATACCATCATTTTGACCTAAGATTTATCAAATATTTACCATTATAACTTACGCATAGATTAAAAACCCTGTTAAAACAAACCCTGTTAAGATGCAAGAAAAAGTAATACATGTATACAAAATTTGAAAAAAAGCAAAAAATAAAAACAGGTGCTCTAGCTTATAAATGTCAAAATATTGTTAAAAACCGATGCTAAATCCCTGTTTATATTAGTTTTGAGCTTAATTTAACTTGTCAATAAGAAAAATACCGTCAACAACCTCAGAAATAAAAATGTTCAAAAATCGGTAACCTCAGTTGCAAAAAAGGTAGTTTTCGACATTAAAGTGACATATACTGTTGACAAAGAGCGATGAAATTCAATAAATCTGATAAATAATTACTTAATGATTATGTTTCAAATTGTTTTAACGTACTTTATCGACTTTATTTTCATAAATTTAATAAAATACAAGTAACATTTTACCAAAAAACTCATTTTTTTAGGTACGTATTTTTGTGTATTTTGTAATATTTTGAGACTTATATTTTTATTGCAAATGAAACCTTCCAAAACAAACTAAATAAAAAATTATGTCGATAATAGCAATTCTTTAAAATATTTTTAATCACTATTATCTTATCTTTAATTAAAAAAATTTTTTTAAATATTTATTATTTTTTAACAAAAAATTTGAGTCAGAAAAAATTTCAAATTAAAATCGTATATCATCAAGAAAATTAAAAGAAAAAAAATTTATTTGTCCCTTTATGACTAATTTTTTGCTAAATATGATGATTTGAACATGATAAGTCTCATTTGATACCCCCCCTTAAATCGACCCCCCCCCCTTGATTTTCAAATTCTGAAGTACTTCCTCCCTATAAACATGTTCTATGTTAATAAGTCTTATAAGTCTCAAAAATTTAGTAGAAGAAGTTTCAGCTTTCCAAAAAATTTGTATTCGTCTCTTTTCTTTAACCCATTAGTGCCAGAGCGGAAAATTACGGAAATTAAACAAAAAAACTAAGATTTTTAACAGATGGAAGGCTAAAAATCTAAATCCCTATGTCGCTCCTATTATGAATAAAATGCGTGAAATGTCATGCTTAGTTCCAAATAAACCGTTATTTTTGACCGAGTTTTTGACTTCGTTTTCTATTCGGTTTATATACATTGGACTTGCTTTCTATATACCCGAGAAATAGGCGTGAAAAAGGGTAAGACGAGAACTTCGAGAAAACGACATCAATATTAATGTTACAAAATAATAATAAAAAGTTCATGAAATATCTTTTTTGGATTTTAACCCTCCGCGGTCTTCGACGTTTTTACAATACACGGCCAGTACACGGCGGTATTCGTGGGCCACGTACGACTTTGGCCAAATTTAAAGTTATACATCGGACTAAACTTTTTTTGAGTATTTAGTACAACTATTTAGCAATATATTCCTGAAGGTTTTGGCCAAAAATTTTTAAAGGGAAACCCAGGGGAAATTTTCAAACACTGCTAAACGTGGAAGATTGTCAAAATTTCGATTCGTCCTACGAAGACCGGGGAGAGTTAAATTAATATTTTGTATGCAAAAGTTTGACTACATACTCGAGTATTAATTACTCTTCAGGATTGTAAACGCAGTAAATGAGCAATAAATGGCTTTACTTACTTTTTTTACCATTAATATCTTTCTGAATCCTATGGGCAAAAAATAAACGCAGGATCATTATATAATAGATCGGTAATAAACGGCCCTTTTTAAAGATTTTCGCGCAATATTTGGGAGATTTTTTGCTATATAAGCTACCGTAGGCAGACCGTAGGTTAAAATTTTAATAGTTTTTGTGCATATAATTTGAAATTATATGAAAAAACAACTGAATTCTCACTGAGTACAATTGCGGCCTTTTTACTACCCGAATTTACAAAAAACAAAAACATACGCATCTAAAATTTTTTCATCTAGTTTCAAATTATGCAAAAATATTATAAAAATTCAGACCAATGCAAGCCCCTTATTTTAAAATCATTATGATTCAGGTTATGATTTGAAATTATTGTGAAAACATCCCTGAAATGGATGTTTTTGCAAATTCAAGACATTCCTGGGGGCTCTCATGAATTCGTTAACAGTAGCAGTAGACCAAATCAAAAAACACTTTCAGTAGACCAAATCTCCAAACGGCGGACAATGTTTATAGCACATAATCTTTTCTTTAAAAATGGCCAATATTCAGGACAATATAGTTACTGAACTCGTTATCGAGATGTCAATTTTTAAAATAAATATTTCTTTAAAGTATCTTTTATTTCTTTTCATTTTACTTCGTATTCAACCGTTTCAGACAAATAAAATTTCTAAATTTGAAAATCAATTAAAAATAAATATCAGCGAGGTAAAAAAATTTTCGGAAATTAAGTAAATAATGCGGCTTAATAACTTTTTGGTCTCGGAAATTTTAATCGTAATTTTAATCTGTTTTCAGATTATTCTAATTTTAATAGCAATTATGAATTGTTCCCATGAAAAAGAAGTATATATACCTTTAACCCTGTTTTGGCTTACAGTTACTACGACGAAGTAATTAATTATAAAAAATCGCTGTTCACCAGACTTAAAAGAAAGTAATTGAAGTAAAAAAAAAAAATTATTCAAAAAATTATTTTAAAATCAAACCAAAAATTTTTAATTTCAATGAGTCTTATAAAGACCTAGGTTGCCTAAAATTTTTCCATGAAGTGTTTGATAGAGCAAACCAATTTTTTTCAAAGAGACCCACCCACCTTGTTATATGTATAAGAGTTATGGATGATTAACATTATATCGGCTCCAAGAATATTTTTTCTAAAATTCTGGAATTGACCCAAGAACTAATAACAATTTGGTACTCGATTTAGTATATCATTTAATTCGCAATAAAGAATCTACAACACACTTAATTCATACAAAAATTTATATTATAATTGTAAGAAAACTTACTCCCTTGTATAAAAAAATTGTATCAATCAAATTTGTTTTATTTTATGATAGGATATTTAAAAAGTATGTTGGTATTTCGAAATCTCTGTAGTGCCAGTACATAAAACTTAACAATTCCCTTTTTTTGCTCTACTGATAGTGCATCCTTATTTTATTCCTAATAAATAAATAAATAAATAAATAAATAATGTTTTATTCAGTACAGGTTTCATTGAATTAATTTCTTTTTAGTTATATGTATGATTCTGCAGACAAATGTGTATATTATTAAAAAAGTATTATTATTATTTATACACCTGTTATAGAAATACCTATAAAGATAATAAAAAGATATATTTTTATACTATTGCGAATCTACCATGTGGATAATAACAACATTGCCTTATATTTTTGCCGTTATGTGAGCATTAACTATAACGGTTACTTCCAGACTATACCTAATCGATGTAAAAAAGTAGAGTATAAAACTTTATTTTTCATCGTTTTTCATTTTTTTTATTTTTCATTTTTTTTTATTTCGAACTCAATATTAAACTAATTCCAAACTAATTGTAGCATATAAATTAATACTTTTTATTTAATGCATTATTATTTATTTTTAATTAATCCACATTTTTTTTGCGTTTATGTCCTTACGATTATGGTTGAACCTCTTGTAATTACCCTTCTTGATTACTATTATCTCGTGTATTTAGTTGCACCCATTGAACACCGTCAACCATTTACAGCAAATCATAAACGTGGAAGTAAGTGTAAATTTTTGTGATATGAGCGCATATCTTACAGTAAAAACTGGATGGAATTTATTTTCGAGAATAATAATTGTGCTCGTTACTATATACAGAAAAATATGTATAAAATAGCGTCTCTTTTAGCGACTGCTTTTTAAACCCTTTCGTATTTGTTACCTACTAATGGACCCGAAATGGATCCGAGAATGGACCAGTATGAAAGACTTTCTTTTTTATTTTTTTTTAAATTAAATTATTTATTGTATAAATGTTATATAAAACTTTAAATAAAGTTAGATTTACCATAATTGCCTTGCACATAAAGTTAAATTTAAATATAAATAAAAAATAAAATTTAATAATAAACATAATAATATAAATATATGAATTCAAATAAAAGATTTAGTATATAAAGTTAAGTGTTTGTAAGTGTAAGGATGTGTAAAAAGAGGAAACAGTTTACAAAAAATTGGAAAAAGAAATTATATTGGAAGTTAAAGGTAGTTAAACGAAAAAATACCCGATTCTCGTGAATCAATTTCCAGTAAATATTTATGTAGATTAGCTTTAAAAGAACTAATGAAAGACGAGATTAGAATATTTTCGGAAATTGAGTTCCAAAAAGAAATCATATAAATGAGGAAAGAATTACTATAAAAAGGATTTTTTATAAGTTCTAGCTTATATATTTTGATTTTAGATTTTAAATAATTAGGTTTTCCATTTTGTAAGATACTATTGATATATGTGAAGCACAAAGATATTTAGCCTTTAGCTTGACTTTTAGCCAACCTAAATTTATCCTAGCAGGAAAGGTTCTAAGAGGATAGGATTTTATATCACAATCATATCGAACTGCCGGATTTTGCAACTTTTGTAAGCTCGCTCATTGATATTCAGAAAACTTACCTATGGGAAACATACAATAATCCAATAAAGATAAGAGCAGAAACTAATTGCTTACAAAAGTTTTTTGTAACTAAATTTTTAAAGTATCTTAATCTATAATAATCTATAGGGAATAATTTACTGTTTTGATAACGAAGTTAATATACGTATTCCATTTCATGTCCAAAGCAAAAAATATACCAAGGTTATTTACTGATTTTGAGAGTTTTACATTTACACCAACAAAGTAAAATGAGTTGTTATAGTTATAAAAATCGTTTACATTTTTTATAAAGAGAATTATTTTAGTTTTATCTCTATGTATGACAAAATTTTTTGAAGAGGACCAAACTGCAATTTCCTTAATATCATTTTATAATAAAGAGATACAAGGTCAAAATCCTTGTAAGAAATTTGAATATAAATTTGTAAATCATCAGCATAAAGAAGCCTTTTGGAGTAAACGATTATAGTACCCAAGTCATTTGAGTATATAAGGAAAAGAAGTGGGACCAATACCTAACCCTGTGGAACTACACTTATTATTTTTTTGATAGTAGAAAACTTATCATCATAGATCACTGATTGGGTTTTTTTAGAGAGATACTCAGAGAACCAACCTATGACGTTTGGAAACCAAAAGTGGAGAGTTTTTTTAACAGAATATCATGAGAGACCCTGTCGAAAGCATTTCTCTTAGTCTCAATCATGACTAAAATAGTTATTAAAACAAGGTGATGGCCACGACAAATGTCATCAATAAGATTTAATAAAGTGGACTAAGTACTATGGAGTTTTTGAAAGCCCTATTGAAAGCTGTCTAGCAAGTTTTGTTGATTTAAATAATCAAAAATTTGTTTATGTAAAATTTTTTCAAAGATTTTAGCTATAATACAAAGTAGTGATACTGGTGATAATCACCAAGAAAACTAGGATTTGGAACTTTAGCCGTAGGAAGAATATTACTATGATTCCAGGCTTTAGAAAACTTGTTCAATATAATTGATTTATTGAATAAGGCTAAAGAAACCCTAGAAAGAGCAGGAAGACATAGGGAAATTCCATCTGGACCTACAGATTTGGTTGAAAGCTGTTTAAAAGCCCAATCTAAGTCTTCCATTTTTATCCGTTTAAATTTAAAATTATTTAGCTTGATTGGGCTAGTGGGATTTTGAGTGGGAGAATCTGAAGGGAAAGCATTTTGTGTTTGAGACGGTACGAAAGGGGGCCTGGCGTACCTTCGATTCTTTTCCGTACACTGAAAAAAAATTACTGGCCACGCGCCTAGATTGCTAGTACAGGCGTAGGGCCTGTTTAGCGAGACCGGCGAGGGCCTCGAACGAACTGGCGTTTGGAGAGGGGGCCCCAGCATTTTCTCTTTGTATTTTTTATATGCCACGTGATCTAAACGTGTGAAACGCAAGTTTGTTCGAGGCCCGGAGCCCGTTCTCGTTGAACACGCTCTGCGCCTATAAAATTCTAGGCGCGTGGCCAGTAATTTTTTTTCAGTGTAATAAAAAATTACCGGATGCATTAGGATGGGTATTGGTTTAACACAATAACCAGACTTGAGTTAATATTTAATATAACAAAAATAAAGTCAATTTATTCTTCAGAAAAATATACTTTGTCTTACAATTAATATTTACAATGTTTTGTTGTGTATGTAGCAAAACTTATATAAAACAAACGTAATTAATTTAATTATTGACTTTCAAGAAAATGCAAAACGTTAATTATTTAGTTAAGTACTTTTGTAATTTCATTACAATATTTTAATCAAATCAAAAATTATATAAAATAAAATAATTTCATTAATTTACATAGAGTTTTCTGATACGGTGCAAACTTATATAATGCAAAATAAAATAAAAAATAATGAAGTTCTTATCCGCGGTTGGCGTACTAGTCAAAACGCGAATCAAAAAATAAAAAATAGAGAATTTTTAATATAAAAGAAATTGCTCAAATTAACTGTCGCACTTGGAGCACCTTCAAGTGAAATAAACGTATACGGGATTGTAAAAGACGGGAGCAACTCGCCGTCGAAGGACTATAGCTAAGCAAAAGGCTTCTGACGTCACGCGGTTAGTAACCAGACCCGCGTGACCATCTAGGGACACTAGACACTAATCGCAGTATAGTGCTTAATTAACCCGATCGTATTAAGAGAGCAACTCACATTAATGATGGTCAGGGTAACCGAGGAGCTTTACTAGAGGCAGCCTGCTTCTACTGATTAGGTCGAGCAACCGCTAGTGGCAGCGCCAGATTCCCTTAACTAAACTATAGGAAGTACAATGGGAGCATCTCGCCAATGTACGCCCGTTATACGAATACAGGTGGCAACCAACCTATATATTTTACTTGGAGCAACTCCAAGTGTAAAAGAGAACGAGAGCAGCTCACGTTACCTTAAGTGTGTCCGTTGTGCACCACAAGCGGAGAATGAATACTATTCTCGCGTTTTCAACCGGTATTTATAATCTTGAGCTTGTATCTACGCGCATGAGTTAATAAGAGAGGTTACTAATAAGAGATAGCAAATAATTCTTTGGAGTTTAATTTTATTTAAACGAAGACTAGTTTTGTATTAATTCCTAATTAATAAGTTTACTCACTAGTTTAACTTTAATAAAAAATAAGAAAATTATTCTCACTTTGTTTTTAGAACGAAATAATAAAAAAAAATCATATGACTATATTTATTTACAACTATCAGACTTAATTAGTAATATCACTTTTATTTTCAGTCTTGAAATATAATTTGTTTCTTCGGTAGGAACTTTGGATTCACAAATTCTTGGAAGTTTCTGTCTTCTTTCTTTTAGTTATTTCAGCAAGTTTACGTGGAGAAGTTTTTTTTCTTGTGGTAGGTTCACATGGAATTTCGGGAACCTTGAGTTTGTTTACTTTTACAACAGCTGACATAATTTTCGTTTTATCATTTTTTATTGTGATTTTGATGTTATCATCGATGGTAGGCATGTCGATGTTCTTTGTAGGTTTGGCTATGTCAGGAACAAATAGTTCGTCATCTGAAGCAATGTCGCTGACGTTGTCGAAAACGAACTGATTCCACTCATCTTTGTCTAAGGCCATTTCAGGTACAAAAGGTTTTTTCATTTTATCTTTGTGTTTACCTAATGGTATCAAATCGTCCTTATTGTGTTGAATTGGTTTCTTTTTTGTAGGAACTTTCTTTATTTCAATACTATTTACAAGGTTTCCTTCATCGAAGGATGGTTTTTTAGATTTTTTTACAAAGTTTCTTTAATTAGAGGAATGTTTGATTTTTATATCGCATTTGGGCATAGATCTAGTTGATTCATTCTTCTTTTTACTTATTGGATTATTCTTCGTTCTGGACTTCTTTTCTTTGGGTTCGACGAAGTACTTTGGATCGTTGAAAGCAACGAACTTGCCCAATGTGAATTCTTTTAAGTCGTTAGTGGACTTCTATTGGTAAGGTTTTTCCTCAGTGTCTTATGACCTTTGTTGGTCTGCCCCGTTTGCGCTTGACTTTTGCCTTGCTAGCTCTTGGAGCTTCTGGTGGTGACTTTGAGACCTCTCCCAGTCTCGTTTCCTCGACATGTTGGAAATATTGTTTTAGCAAGACACTGTTGAATATGCCACGATCTGTGGAAGTATTAAGATCGGTTAGAAGATATGTTGTAGGACCTATTTTCTTTTTTATAGTGTAAGGTCCTTCATAAATTGACATGAACTTAGCAATTTGTTTCAAAAGTGAGTTAGATACGTTCAACGCCTTGACTAGTACGAGATCGCCAACGCGGTATTTAATAGTATCGGTTTTACGTAACTTACTACTGCGGAGTTCGGCTTATTTTCGGATACTCTTACCGGCTAGAAAGACTCTTAAATCGTGTGCAGTTTCGCTTTTCTTAATATTGAAATATCTCTCCCAGAACCGCTGTGGTTCTTGGTTGAGGTGGAGATGTACTAGACAGTATTCCGTGATTTGGTGATACGTTTCGTTAAGACAATTTTGGATAATGGGAACCCAACGTGCCCATTCAGTAAGTTTATTCTTGATGAGACTCCTGAAGAACCGATTTATTTCTTTGTGGATTCGTTCTACTATGTTGCTGGAAGGATGTCGTACTGCCACAAAAGATGGTTGAACTCCAACTTTTCGTATTTCATTCACGAATTTTTCAGACGTAAATTGTGTACCATTATCCATTAGTAACCGTTTAGGTTTTCTGTATTTCGGAAAATAGTCATTCTTAAGGCAATTTAAAACCGCTGCACCGTTTTGTTTTTTCATTGGGTACAGAACGACATATTTTGAGAAGGCATCAATAGTTGTAAGTATATACTTTACGCCACCTGTTGAGGTGGGGAATGGACCAATAAAATCGATTGCTAACAATTGATTTTTATCAGTAATTATTATAGGTTGAGGATTAGTAGCACTTTTGATTTGTGAGTACTTGTTACGTTGGCATGAATCACATGCTTTTAGTACGTGAGAAATCTTCCTTTTAACTTTGCTGTACGAGAAAGCTTCTTTAAAAATCCGGAAACATCTGTATGTGCCAACGTGTCCGTAAATTTCGTGTATTTCAGTGATTAACGGAGTGATGATGCTTTTTGGAACGACAATTTTTTCGTCCTTATAAAGGATGTTGTCGGTGATTCTAAAACCTCTTCTTTTTTCGTTTTCTTCAGTGATGGCCCTCTTGATTCTTCTTATCTTGTCATCATGGTCTTGCCAAAAGGACATGTTAGTCATGTTTTCGATAATTTGGTTTGACGGGTCTCTAGCTAGTATTGAGGCTACTACTACGTCGTAATTGACGTTCTTGCTGAGAGACTGGTCACTTAAAAAGTAATTATTAAGTTGATCGGAAGTAAAGACAAATTTGTCTTTAATAGAAGATTTAGTGCGACCCAAGTGGTTAATTTCTTTCCAAAGTGTACTTAAGAACAGTTTGTGTTTACTTTCTCAGAGTAAAATATTGAGACTTGTAAGGATCTAGAATATCCCTAGTAAGGAAGCCTTTGTATTCTTATGTTTGCTACCAAATAATTCCGAATTACCTAGACATCTGATCACATAACTGTTAGACCCAAAAAAAATGCCAAAACAACTTTGAAATATCTAAGACCATTGAAGTTTTTTGATACATTGCTTTAGGATGGAGGAATATAATATGCCTAAGGCAAAAAACGTATCACTTTGCCTAACGATATAGTAATATATTCTGCCTAAGGCAACAGGAGTATTACTTTGTCTAAGCCAGAAGGAATCTAATCTGCCGAAGGCAAGAGGAAATATGCCTTGCCTAAGACAGGAGAAATGCCTTCCTCCTAAAGCCAGAGGAAAAAACGTTGGCTATAGCTGAAGGAATCTATACTGTCTAAAGCAAGAGGAGTTTTACTTTGTCTAAGGTAATTTGTCGGTACCATATTTTTCCAAGTCTAGTAGCCCCTCATGGTTTCTGCGTTTTTTTTATACTTTTGAACGCTTTAAAGCTCAAAATCCTCAAAATATCAAAAGTTCAAAGGCAACATTTAGGACATTAGGACAGTCGTCCAATCGGGCTTATTACAGATCAGTTTGTCAGACGCCACATCTATAAATTCAATGCAGATTTTGTTTTGTAATATATTTTTAATGAGCTGTAAGTCATAGCTTTTAATTCGGTGTGTCTTTGTAGTGTAGTTTTTTTTATTCTGATAAATGATTTAAAGTTTACTCTTGTTGATAAAGTTTTTTATAAGGTAGCTCTTTAGTGTGTGAGAGATGTTTTGTGTAGTACGTGTGTGCGTTGTTACCTATGAGGTACCCTGACTGCGTTATCTTAAAATGTCGGATTTTATCCCTTCAATGTTCAGATTCCTAGTCCTAAGCATTGGTGGTAAATAATTTCAAGAATTTAATCTTTTCAGAAAAAAATCTTCGAAATCTTAAAAGGATTCGAACCCGAGACCCTTAGGTTCCCGAGCCGAGACGCTACTAATAGAGCCATCCAATGCTCTTGCAGATTTTGTATTGGAACTAGAAGGTCAGTTCCAGCAAAATTAACAGAGTTTTTATAAGAGGGCCAACGATGTGATTCAGTAATTTGGAATCACGTGTGATTTATGAATCATGATTCAAAAATTTTTTTCGGGGAATAGCTTAAAATGACTGCAAAGAAAGCTATATATTAAGGCTTGAGTCTGCATCGTAATTTTTGTGTTGGAAATCGTTAACTAGATTTTCTAATATTGAATAAAATACAATCGCTGGAAATCGCTTAAAAAAGCTGCGTATGCAAAGAAAATATTTTCAAATATCTGAATCACTCTGAATCACTGTTTTTCTGCGGGAAATTGTTAACTAGATTTGATATTGTATAAAAATCTCTGGAAATCGATATAATGGCTGCAAATATTAATAAAAATTTTCAAATATCTCAATCACCCTGAATCATTCTGAATTACTCCCAATCATAGATATTTTTAAGTTTTACTAGAAAATCATTAATTTTGTATAAAAACATATCAAATTGGGTTAAAATGGATGAAAATAATCATTAAAATTGTTTAGGAATTTAGGGAAATAATCTAAAATAGTTAAGTATTAAAAAAAATAACTAAGAAGGTGTGAATCACTCTGAATCATAGTTTTTTTCATAGTTTTTTTAAAACTTTTACTAGAAATTCGTTAATTTTATTTTGTTTAAAAACTTTTTTAAATTGCTCAAAATGGATGAAAATAGAAAGAAAAATATTTTACTAGATCTGAATCACTCTGAATCACTTTGAATCACAGTTTTTCTGCGGGAAAGACTTTCTGATACTGTATAAAAATCTCTGGAAATCATTTATAGTGGCTGCAAATATTAAGAAGAATATTTTCAAACTCTGAATCATTGTGAATCGCTCTAAATCATAGTTTTTTTATCTTTTCCTAGAAATATGTTAATTTTAGGATCTCATTAATCGTTTAGGTCAATCAAATATGTAAAATCTCACATTTGTTTGGTAGCGTTATTAAATGAAAGACAACTTAAGAATCTCTATCCTTTAATGTAGGATGGTAATTATAAGCCCTAAAAGCCCATTGGTATAAAAGTTGGGTATCTGGAATGTTTTTCGAAATTTTTTTAAAACATAATTAACTGATTTCTACGTATTTGATATCATTTAGTTTTTCAAATGTACTGAACTCCTCTTGCTTGTTTAACCCGAGATTTTTTTTCAACTGTACAAGAATATAAAAATTTTTGAAACCATTTTTTGGAAATATTTAATTCAGCTGTTTAGAATTATTAAAATATTCAAATTTTTAATAAATTTTAAAAATACATAATTTTTTTTTACTTCTTATGTAAAGTACCCCTCATTTATTTATTACAACATTAAAGAGGCTATTAACTTTATAAATTTAAAAAAATTTTAAGTGCTTAATATAAAATCGATATTTGGCTGGAATTTTTGCTGAAAAAGAAAAAAAAAAGTAATTTTGAAAATTATTGAACTACTTGTAATTGGTGTCAATTGTAGGGTCAATTGCTCTTAAATACTCGTTATACATTCATATGTGGATAAAATACGGTAAAATAATTAATCAAGAGTGCATTATTTTCAATATACGTTTTATTAATTTTTAATAATTCAATGTAGGTCAGGAATATTAAAATTAATTTTGTAAAATATTTAAAACTTAATTAAATGAATATAAATTCTTTTTGTTTTAAAAACCCTACTCAAGCTCAACAGAAAATTATTAATAAATTTACAGTTGTAACAAGGATTAAATTAATTAAATTGAATGAATAATAAATAAATTCTTTATTCTTTTGAATAGTGTAACAATTTTCTCATAGCAACCCTTTTTTCAAATAAATGTAAAAAAAATATTTGCACCCTTGTCCTTTACACCTTTTTATCAGTTGTTTAGCCTCGTGTCTCAGTCTTTAAGTATTGAATAGCATTTTTTTTTATTAAAAAAATTCTGAAAAACCTGAAAAGAAAAATTGAGACAAAAGATACGTCACGAAAAGATGACGTAGTCATTTATACATTTTTTTCTATGATACTTTGACATAGAAGGGTATTAAAAAATCTTTTAAAGTGTTTTATCTTTTTTATTGTTGTTAATATAGTTATTTATACAGTATGTACGTGTAATAATAAAAATATATATAAAACTAATTTATATATATAAACTGTCAATTTTAATATTATCGTGTAAAAGTTTAAAAGTGCACAACCCGGGAAATAAACGTTAAAACGCAGTCGCAAACGCAGTCGCAGTTTATAGCATCTATGTAAAAGCTTTCTCTAGGATTTTCATTTCCCTCATCATCCCCTATACAGCTTCCCAACCATTAGGAAGCTATAAGGAAAATATCAAGAGTAAGAGAGAAAGAGGTAAAATTGTGTCAGGCGTGGCGTTGCATCCTTAGAAAACTTTTAACCGGGATTTATACTTTTATCAATTTATTTATTTTTAAAAATAAACATTTTTAATTAATAAAATAAAATTTTTTATATATTAAAAAATAATTTAAAAAATAAAATTATCATTTATATAAAAACAAGTAAAATAAGCTTGTTTTTGTTTTTAACCAGTTTGCATTTATTTTGCAAATAATGTATCAGACGCCTGAAGAAAATTTTTTACGAATAGTATTAACGCGCGCGCACAAAACATAGTAAATCTAAAATGTGAATGTATTTGTGTATTAAATTGTGCATGTACATTGCATACATGCAAAAATAAAAAAAAAAAATTTTTTTATCCTGATAGTGCGGGAGTGACTATATTTATCGAGATATCATAAACAGAAGAACAAAAGACAAAAATGTACATATTATCGATATTATCGAATAATATCGATTTTATATTTTTTTAATTAGTGATTATAAAATTAAAAAAAATGATTATTATGTAATATAACAACGAATTTTTCAATTTATTATTATGAAATACAGTGATAATTTTAATATTCGGATGCTGTTACTATAGCTTTAAAGCCTACACACCCCCGAAGAAAACTAACAAATAAAATCTAAAAAAAAGTAAATACTAACTGTACGAAGATAAATTTATATGAAAGTATATTATACATAAAATTATTTTAAAAAAATGCATATTAATTAATTATAATTAAATGTTATTTATGTGAATGTATGCATGTATTACTGTCTAAAAGAAAGAAAAAATATAAGGATGTATAATCTCTTGATGGCCGTGCAATTTAACGATCGATACGTATAAAGTGTGTTGATATTTGTTGAAAAATTATTATTATTATATATATATATAAATATTTATTTATACTGTTATTGCATTTATACAAGTACCTAAATAAGAAAAATAATTCTTTCTTACGACCTTTTTTAGATTTATTGTAAAAACTACTAGAAAATAAATATTGTAATAGTCAATAAGAATTTATTATTATATGTGTAAAGGAGGAAAAGTTTCCATTTGGCTCTAAAATATAAAATATTATTTATTTTTTAATTATATAAATTGTAAAAAATTTTAAATTGCACAAAATAATTAATATAAATTTTTTATCTCTTAAAACTAAAATACAATCAAATATAAAATTAGATAATTAATTGTTTTAAAAAATATACCTAAACAAGATGTTTAAATGTTGTGTATGTAATGGTAAATCCTCTAGAAGGACAAGTCAAGATGATGACGATGATGATTCTGATTCTGATGTTTCGTCATCGTCGCAAGATGATAATGACGAAGATGAGGAACGTGTTATTGAAGAAGATTTGACTAAAAAATTTCAAAATATATTGCCTGGACAAATTGAAAATCAAACGACTGTTGAACTTAATAGAGATTTAAAAAATAATGATGATAATAATGTTGCTAATAAAGAAGCTATTAAAGAGGAAGTTAGTAAAATATTAAATCGTGCTGTTAATATTGTGCAAGAAATTAAGAAAGGAGAGAGCGAAAGACTTGAAAAAATCAAAGAAGAATCTACAGAAGGAAGTACAACTGAAGAAAATTTGGTTACTGAAAATGGTATTGACGATTTAGTCGATAATATTGATGTTCAAGTTCAGGATATCGTTGCAGAAAACATCAAAGTTAAGACTCCAGAATTAACAAACGGACACGCTGATGACAACGAATTCGATGATTCGGCTGAAAATAACGAAGTTGCTGAAATTTTAGAAAAATCAATAACACGTTGCGAAGTAGTAGACGGGATTAAAAAAAATGAACCAGAAATAATTGCATTAACGGACAATCAAATAGAAGAACTGATTATTGAAGAGTTAAAATATGACGTTAGTGAGGAAACTGACAATGATCAAGAATTGAAAGAATTGCTCAATGATCCAGCAAGCGATCAAGAATTAAAAGACTTGATTCCGGATCCAATAAGCGATGAAGAACAAAATAAATTGCAAAGTCCAGAAATACCATTAGAAAATGACGACGAAAAGCCAAAACAAAATCAAGTTGAAATACTTGATGGTATCAGAAAATCAGAAATTCAAAAGACTGACGACTCTTCAACCTTAGACTTATCAAATATAGAACCAATTGAAGATGAAATAGTACGCGTTAGTTTTGATAATACAAAAACCGATGGACTTTTATTTATACCTCCGCCAGAAGAGACTGATTATGATAGACTTGAAGATTGTAATGTAGATTTAGATTTTCCTACACCACCACCAATTGATTTTGATGTATCGAGTGAGGGTTCGCGCTCAAGAGATACAAGCAGATCTGATGACAAAATGCAATCACCCGACTGTAAAAGTCTACCTAGTTTACCAAGTCCTCCATCGCCTATTTCCGACGCGGAAATTGAATCAAATAGAAGTAGTAGCGGAGAAAGAAGCCGCAAAAGATTATTAACATTTGAAACGCCAACAAATACTATATCTGATAGCAACGAGATTATTAGTGAAAGTAATTTAGATGATACTGAGGAATTCGAACCAAATATTTCTATGCCTCAAGCATTTGAAGAAATACCACCAAGACCAGGTACAATTTGTTCTTAAGTATTTTTCATTAATGACATTATATTATAATTGTCTTAATTAAATGAAGCATTGATTTAAAAAATCATTTGCACATACATATATTTAGAGCATGTGCTGTTAATGATTTAAAATTCTAGAGTAACAAATCGAGGCGAAGCTTCAATGTAAAGAATATAATCTAATGTAGAAAATAAATTATTTTTAATTGAACTTTAAAACTTTGTTTAAAATGTACTTATTTATTAGCTTATTCGAATTTAGTTCCGCCAGTTCCAAGGTGGCTATCTCAAGAGGATGATGAAGATGAAGAGGCATTAATGCCAGGAAATGGGTCAGAAATTTTTGGTGGTATGACAGAACCACCTGCTACACCAGTTGCTCGGGATGAACTTGCGTTACGGCGACATAGATTTTTCTCAGATTTATTGGAAGCTGCACGTACTTCAACTGAACACAGAGTTAAATTTGATCCATTGGGTCCGATTGTTCACACTGGTTAGGCATTTTTAAATTTAATTGTAATTAAAAAAAAAAAAAAAAATTTTTTGTTTGATTTTATCTCAAGATGCTTGTTTAGTTTTGTTTTCTCGATTTTCTTTTTAATCTTAGTAAGAATCAAAATGAGACTTTTAACCTTTAAGTAAATATCGATCCTGACCTAATTCTTATTGCAAACCACGTAAACTTTTTTTCAACTGTAAAAAATATAAAATTTTCTAAATAATTGAACCAATAAAAAGTATAATAGCGTAGGTATAGTTTGTAGCTTTAATCTAGCAAAAAAAAGTTTGGCAAAAATACAAACTTGTTTATAATTTGAAGCATTAGACGCTAGAACTGAGGCTATCGGGTTTTATAACACAACAACTCATCCTTATTGATATCATCAAAACATCATAAAATTTTATTAACAATAAATAATCCGGACGTGATTTTTTTTATCTCTGATATCGATTTTCTAATAAAATTTATTTTAATTAAGATTTGAAAAAATATAAATGTGAAAAAGTGTAAGATATGGAATATGGATAATAAAATATATATATAGGGTTGTCTCATGCGAATCTTCATCATGTCACTTTACATTGAACCCACGCTTTTTCCTATTAATAGAGTGTGCTCTCTTTAAAATTTTTTTTCTCGCGAATTATACTCGAGTCTATTATTTTTTGCTTCTTGTTAAAGATTAGAATTGTTTTATAAAATAACAGAAAATTAATTGACAATGTTTTTTTTACCATTTTATTGCGATGTCACGAAAAAAATATTCGTTTATTTGTAATAATTGCTTCAATTTTATAAAAATTGGTATTATTTTTTCAAAAATTTGAAAAACTACGAATATAATAATCTTTCTCTCTCTCCCTCAAGTATGCGTTTTATTTTTAATACTGGCCTTAAATATTCATTGCCAAAATAATTATACAATAATATTTATATATTTTTATTTTTTCATTAAAAACAGTTTTTATGATTTAACTAAAAAAAAATTTAATTTATAAAAAAATAATATTTTAAAATTCTATTACAGGCTGTGACGATCGTGAAGAACATTTTGAAGAATTAGTTAATCGTTTAGAAAGCGTAACAAAACGTTTAGAACAAGTATCAAATACAACACAAGTTGAAACACAAGAAATAGCCGTACAAACAAAATCACCATCACCAGAAAGATCAAATTCATTCGAAGATCAACCACAAGAAGAATCGTCACAATCTTCATCAAGTTCTAAAGATTCAACATCAACTGTTTCAGTAGCATCCGTTGTCGAAGTTGTTAAAGACATGTCGGTTTCAGGTTATAAAGAAATTGTTGATGGACCACTTAAGGATTACTTGCAGCTTAGTCAAAAAATTGGTGGTGATGTAGCTTCTCATAGTAAATTGGTCGAGTCAGCTTTTCAGTAAGTTTTTTTTTTTTTTTTTTAATTCATATCTTTCATCATTAATTTTACCCTATCCCCGTACCTTCGATTCTGAAGGTTTTTGTATTATTGTAAGCATTGTCTAAAGTATTCTTAGAATTGTTTAGTATAAAATTGGAAAAAGCATGTTGTACATATGCATCAGTATCGAAAAATAATAATTTTTTTTTTTTTGGGTCACATAATTTTATAAAAGTACAATTATTGTACAAAAACAATTTTGTAATACATTATTTTACAATTTTCATATTTGGCTGATAACCAATATACTGAAAAAAAAAATGTTTTTTATATATATAAAAATATTATAATAAAAATAAATAAAATAATTATTCAATAAAATTAAGGGTAAAAAAAAGTTGCCAAAATTTGATAGTAAAAAAATTAATTATAAAATATAGCAAAAAATTTATATATAAAAAAAAAAATGAAAATTTAATAATCTTATTTGGCTATAATCCAAAACTTGATATAAAAGAAAAAAAAAAGAATTTATAAATTAATAAAATCATAGTAATATTTATCAATTAATGAAAAACTATAATAAAAACTGTACTTTTTATTGTGAAAAAATAAATTTATTACAAAACTTATACTATTGATTCTGTAATAAATTTCATAATATCTATTTAATATTTAACACAACGATAATATTATTAGAAATAATACAATCAGTTAATAACTGAATATGAAATAAACACAATCTCTTTCTAACTAAATATAAAATTGTGATCATGTTTTAATATGCACTGTCATATAATTGAGATTAATAAATGAAAAGAAAAGAAAATAATTATTTGCCTTTTTTAACCTTTTGAAATTTATTATTTTCATTTTTTGCTGCTGTTTATATTTTAAAAAAAGCATGATTATTAATTTTTTTTAAATTTTTTTACCCTGTATAATTTTATAACTTTAATTAATAAAATAATACTTTAATCCCTAATATAAAAAATGTAAATAACATAAAGTCAGGTACTGCAGTCCTAAAACGATTATTATCATAAACGTATACTTAAGACATTATTAGCAACATTAAAAAACCTATACTGGTTTATTATTTATATGTATACTAAATTATTCAACGATCATGCAACATGCTGACCTACAAAAGCTTTAATTACTTTACGCCCCTAGTACTAAAGCTCATTACTTAATAATATTCCGTGTTACGGCATTCTATGGTTGTTCTGCTTGACTTTAGCTTGAATTTTTGCAAATTACATTTGAAAATACGAAAAAGTTCTCGCTTGATTTATGTCTAAAGATTCAAGCATTTAACCCCCCTGCACCGAATTTGATTAAGTTGACAAAGTAGTCTATATGCAGCTGCTTTGGTTGAATTTACCATTTTTGATTGAAAATTCAACCAATTACTTGATTATTTAACGGATTGGTTAAAAATTCAGCCAAAAACTGTAAAATTCAACCAAAAAGTGTAATATTCAACCAATTGGTTGAATTTTCAAAAGTGATTGAGTATAAAATTAGTGATTTTTTTATATACTACTTCATTTGGCTCTGAATCTGAGATATGACCAATTATAAAGATTATTGAATTTAATTTTAACCAATAATTTTTTAATTTAAACTACCCATGATGTGTATAATCAATAACTTTTTGAAAAATTAATTTTAAAAACAGTAATTTAAAATTTATGCTCCAGTCAACAAAGTACATTTTTTTTTCTTACAAAAAAAAAATGATTATGATTGCATAGGTATATAGTTGTAAATTTAAGTAAAAACATTATTTTATTATTATTATATTTAGCCATTTAGGATAATCTTTTTAATTAGTCATTCCTCAGCTTCAGAGCCAAATGAAGTAGTAAATAAAAAATCACTTATTTTAATATATTATAAAATTAATAAACTTTTAATGGACACAGATCATTTTTTACCGAGTATTAAAATTATATCATTTTTTTTTTGTATTTTAGCTTTTGGTTGAATTTTCAACTAATTTTGATTGCAAATTCAACCAATTGGTTGAATATTACACTTTTTGGTTGAATTTTAGTTTTTGGTGGAATTTACAACCAAAGCAGCTCTACCATTTAAACATGGCCCAATTTAATGTAGAAAATTGATTATTTGATAAAAACAAATTATCAGCTCTAAAAGAGAAATAAATTACTCGCAAAACAAAAGGCTGGTACAAAGTAGAGAACTCATTTGGAAACTAAACACATCAATTGTTCTTTTGAGTATAATCGATTATAATTGATTGATTGAAAAGTATGAAAAAATCAAAGAAATATTAGCATGATACTTATGATGCTGACCCTAAAAGAGTTAAGCAGAACAACCTGTTAGTGTGAACTCAACTGCTAAGAGAACACTGAAAAAGATGTATAATTATTATTATGAAATGGTTTATGATCATATTTTTACTATTGCATACGAGATTGCACACATATAAATATTACAATCGACCTGTTCATGTTAAAATATAATCACGACGATGATATAATAGTGCAAATATGATTATTATGACGATTATATATTTTTCTCAGTGTGATGAATACTTTAATTAAATTACTTTAAGTCCCTGAACAAAAATTATTCTTCATCCCTACATGGAAATTATTGTTAGCTCATTGAACCCCCCCCCCCAATCACTAAAATATTTATTTTTTGAACCTCCACGAACCTCCACCTTTCGTATATTAGCAGTCTTCATATCGGTCTTTACCTCGGTCTTTACTACCAAATACCTCTAAAAACATTACATATACTTTGTGGGCCTACCTGACTCTTCAATCATAATTTGTATCAGAATGGAATCCTGCTTCTGGTTGACGCATTTTTTTTATTCAAACGATTGCAAATGACCTGAAACGCCAAAAATCTTAAATCAGTGGATTACGATACATGGACAAAAAACCAGCAAAAAACATAAAAAATGGCCTAGTTTGCATTTAAATTACCATAATAAGCGGAGCCAAGTACCCCCCCCCCCCTGCACTTAAGTGTCTCAAATTGGGGCTCTCTATCATGCTGTAAGTTAGTTTTGGTTTGTACAGTCCTGCTATACCGTTAGGTACAAATTTAATAAATATAAATTATTCGAATTCTGTCTAGACAATATTATAAAAAATAAAATAATATGATATTATAATTAAAAATGCTTCGTCAGCATCATAATTCCAAGAAACCACAAGTGTAAGAAAGTTTATAATAAGACCTTACACGAATTACTCGAGGTGGGAATAAAGCCACCCCACTCAGACGTGAGACAAGCTAATTACCTATGATTGGAGGCACTGTTACTAAGGACACTAAATTTTCTGCGTTAAGCCAATTACGCGTGGGTCTCCTCTCCTCTATGTCTCCAAGCGTAAGCCTTTAAAAGCTCTCGTGGAAGCTCCTGACCAGTAGAGCTTGGGACCTTGTAGTCCCTTAGAGAGAATTGACTGACACTAGAACAGATAAACAATCGAATCAACAGACTAACTTGTACTCAGGATAATCTTTTTCTACCGCCAATTAAGAGATCTAAGCAGGGCAAATAATGTTTCAAGTCAATAAACCAGCAATTAATAATAATAAAAGGACTTAGTTATTTCGAAATCCTGTCACCAGTAAATGAGTTTGGCCAACAGGGTAAACCCGAATTCGAATATCCGTTTATTTAACATCAAACACTATACTGTATCCATCCTGACACCACATGGACTGGCCTTATTTAAGGTATTAATTATTTATATTAACCCTTTATATGCAAATACTAGCGGTAATTCGTATGTTGCACCGAAAGGTATACAGCGTGTCAGGCAACACGTAGTAAGTAGAAAAAATTGTTCGATAGCTATAGCCACTACATAGACAGCGCGTTAACTATAGTATAGTATAGCAATATATATTCTTTGAATATAGTTAACGCGCTATCTATATAGTGGCTATAGCTATCGAACAATTTTTTCTACTTACTACGTGTTGCCTGACACGCTGTATATAGTTGGTATACATAGTTGGTATGTATAGTTAGATGGTTTTTTATATACTGTGAAAATTCTGCCATATGGCTGAAGAAAAGCACTATCTTGATTTTATAGATTGGCCTTTTTTCAATATAAATATATTATTTGGGATCATTTTTTACTACACCAAGATCGAGACCAAGATGACAAACGTTTCTAAAAATTTTACTATCACGGTATTAAATACCTGGAGGGAAATTTCACAGTGTATATAGGTATTAAACTACCCTTAAAGTTTTGAGCAAATCGGGGACCCTAAAAAAACCGAGAAAAAAACTGAATTAATTTCCTCTTTCCATCTCCATTATACATACGCAAATTTACGTAGTTTGCCTGGTAGTCTGACTTGTTGTGTGATTGATATCGATTGGTATCTTGTAAACGTCTAATCAGCTTGATATTTAACCTTTCCTGTAAAAAATTTAAATTATTAAAATCAATCTCGAGATCAACCTTCTACTAAAAAAATTATCATAAGTGATAATATCATCAAATAACATCTTCATAACTAAGCTACCTCTTTCTCTTTCCGAGAATTATAACATCTTAAAGGACGCAGCTAGTCTCTAATCAACGACTAATCAACCACAAAAGAATCTACTTTCTATGCTGACTGGGATTTTAGATACTGTTAAGTTTAAGGTGCTCAATGTCCATAATAAATTTTAAATTAGCCTAATTTTTTTTTCAACTTAGAAAGGTATAAGGAATAAATAGGAACCACAATTATACTCTAAAAATAGGATGTTATGTCGGAAAATCATTTCTATTACTTTTCATTCATTTCTCATTCTATGTAATAGGCATTCACCCTATTCATAAAAAATTATTACTGCCTATTATATATTATTATTTATTATTATTTATTTCACCAGACTCAGCATAACGATGCTTATTCTAATTAAAAAAAAATTTTTTTTAATTATTAGTTTCTGTTTTTCACAAATTTATGATTTTTTATTATAAATATAAATATATATGTTAGCTGAAAAACTAGATTGAAATCATCAATTTTCGAATTAATTGGATGAGGAGAGAAATAAGCAAAATGTTTACTGTATCTTACCAAGAGAAAGAGTGAATTGATGCCGAAAAATGTTTTGTTTCAATCGTAATAATCTTGGTAATAATATTAACGGTAATAACACGCGGAATAAAGATGGGCAAATGTGTTTTTAAGGGTTTTTTTTTTCGTTTGGCGGAGAACAGTGTTATACATTATATTTGAGGGGAAAAATATATTTCAGGTTTTTCAAGGTCATTAACCCTCTTTTACATAGGATCTAATAAAGACAAAATATTCAAAAATACACTTTTTTTGACAGAAGAACTTTGCACAAATTTTTTTTATTTTTTTGGTAAGTGTAGGTTAATAAAAGAAAATTTTCCAGAAAAATGAATTTTTTAATGTTACATGCAACATTGTATTATTATTATTATTATTATTATTATTATTATTATTAAATATATTTGCCTTGTCAAAATACTACACTCTTTTACAAATAGTTATTTAATCAATATATTACAATAAGTAAAATAAATAAATACAATTGGTTAATAAAAATAGATTATAAAAATTTAAATAATTTAATATAAATTTACTTAAATAATTTGATGTAATTAATATAATATAATCGTTTAAATATAATTAATAAATAAATAATCCATTATCTATTAGCAACAATCAATAGTCAACAAAAATAATATATATAATAGTCAATTGAGCATAAAGTCAATTGAAAGTAGTCAATAAGGAAATACATATACATATCAAATATGATAGTGAAATCAGAAAATTAATTAGAGTCAATAAATTATATAAATTATGTAAATCAATCAGTAAACCATGTTTAAATATTTATTGTCTAGATTGTAGAAATACTGTCTAATGCTCTTAAATAAAGAATAGAAATGGAGGTCTCTTATACAGGGAGGAAGTTGGTTCCAAAATTGAGCATATTTAATTTGAAATGAATAAAGTCCCCAGTCATAAGAAGCAGTGGGGTTTTTCGATGTCTTTACGTGGGCTACAAGAAGGTCTCTCTTTGTTATAGGGGTTAAATAGGGATGTAAGGGATGAGCATCACCCTATACAAAATTAGAGAAGCAAAATAATCCATTCGAGTCACATTGCGTATCCAATTAAGCCATCTTCTAAATTTTTACAGCAATAATAAAAAAAAATTATGACTCATTTTTCTTACTTTTTTTACAAAAGTCTAATACACGAAAATGGCTGCCAAAAATCGAGATTTCGCTCGGGTGGCTAAAAATTAGGCTGGTGACTTATTTTTGGTAGTGCTTTCAAAGTTATTGTGTTCCTGCCTTTTTAGACCAAAAATATACTTTATTGATGTGTTTGAAAGTCTTAAGTTGATCACCTAGTTGTTTAGAGATATCAGAATAAACTACATTGCAGTAATCTAGGTATATAATATGAATACATTTTGTAAAATTTTTCATATTTTATATACTTTTACCTAAAAGAATAGAGGATGGCCAAAATATGCTAATTCAAATTTTATAAATTTTTTTTATTTGAATTACACTAACAAGGGGAGTTCAATACATTTGGAACACCGAATTACACCAAATGGTTATGGATGAGTTTGTTATGTTGAAAAAACATGCCGACTACCCTCCGTTCCTTCCAATGGGCCTTCTGAGCCTAGAAATGCAGGGCTCAATGTTATAAAATAGGATTTTTTGGTAATTTTCAAAGAAACGCCAAAACCTCACAAATTAACCAAAACTCTTCTATATGGTCTCATTTTTTTGGTTTAAGTATCACCTTTCATACGCCGTAAACCGCAATTTATTATCACTAATTTTCTTATCACTATAGCCAATTAACCAAACGGTCATTTTTAGCTAAAAATGACCAATTTTTAAAATGCTGCCAAATTTGTAATTTTTAACGAAAATGGGTTTTAAAGGTCTGAAAAAATTTGTACAAGCTTCAAGTTTCCATAAATTTTTTGCTCGTCTCATTTCCTTAAATCGTTTTTAAGAAATGGCTCTTCAAAGTTAGCATTAAAAATGAGATTTTTTAAAAAATCGTAAAATTGGGACTGTGACTTCAAATTATCATATCTGGTTAACAAATAATTGCAAAAGGTAAAGTCAAAAAGTTTTGGAAACTTAAAGCTTGTACAAATTTTTTCAGACCTATAAAACCCATTTTCGTCAGAAATTACAAATTTGGCAGCATTTTAAAAATTGGTCATTTTTAGCTAAAAATGACCGTTTGGTTAATTGGCTATAGTGATGAGAGAATTAGTGATAATAAATTGCGGTTTACGGCGTATGAAAGGTGATACATAAACCAAAAAAATGAGACCATATAGAAGAGTTTTGGTTAACTTGCGAGGTTTTGGCGTTTCTTTGAAAATTACCAAAAAATCCTATTTTATAACATTGAGCCCTGCGTTTCTAGGCCCAGAAGGCCCATTGGAAGGAACGGAGGGTAGTCGGCATGTTTTTTCAACATAACAAACTCATCCATAACCATTTGGTGTAATTCGGTGTTCCAAATGTATTGAACTCCCCTTGTAAATTTATAAAATTTAAATTAGCATATTAAGGCCATTTTGTAATTTTTCTGGTAAAAGGACATGTAAAGTTGAAAAATTTTTAAAGTAGAATCACAAATATTGCACATGTATGTGTAACACGAAAAAATTGAAAAAATATAGTTATTGATAGAGAATTAGCATATTTTGCTCAATTTTCATCGCAATAAAATGAAATAAAAACGGCAATTCGTTCAATTATGCAAGGATTGGATGCATTTACATAAGTTATTCTATATATAGGGGAATTTCCACATAAAAAGAACAATAAAAATGATATAAGTGCTTTTATTTAATAAAAAAAGGTTAAAAATTCGAAAAAATTAATTTTTGACAATCAACCACCAAACATTAAAAAAATTCATTTTTATGGAAAATTTTTTTTTATTAACCTGTTTCTAAAAAAGTAAAATTTTGTGCAAAGTCATTCTGTGAAAAAAAAAATCTGTAATTTTGAATACTTTGTCTTTATTAGATCCGATGTAAAAGAGGGTTGACCTTAAAAAACCTTAAATGTATTTTTCCTCTGAAATATAATACTGCTCTCCGCCAAATACTACAGTCAAAACACGGGTTTGCCTACACTTACGGTTGCGAATACGAGATTTACTCTATTATAGGTTTTTGGAGTCGCTGAACATGAAAATTGGGGTCATTTGGTAAAGAAAATTACGCTTCACCTTTAAATTTGCAAAAACTACCCCCAAAAGGGGGTATTTCTTATGTCATCGCGTTCTAAGTCAATAGATTTATTTATAGAATTGGTTTCCAAGGGTTTTTTGGGTCGCTTAATTAAGAATCTTGGTGATTTTTTAAGGTAACATTAATATTTAACCCCTAAATTAGCTTAAACTACCCCCTAAAAGGGGTGTTTTCGTTATTTTCGCACTTTTTGCGACCAGATTTGGTCCACAAGGGAGTTTTGGGTAGCTGAAAACGAATTTCATGGATTTTTTAATGAATAATTAATATATCACCTCTAAATTACCAAAAACTACCCCCAAAAGGGGCGTTTATGCTGTTTCTGCAATTTATGAGTCAATATTAGATCCACAAAGGTTTTTTGGGTCGCTGAACCATAAGTGCAACCCCCCCCCCCTTCGTATTTTGACTGGAGTAAAATGGCAAACAATTTAGTGGTGATGCGGTCAAGAAAGCACGTTTTTTAGCCATCCAAAAAAAAATATTTGGGCCATGAGAATCCGAATTTTTCGGTCAAAATGACACCACACTGTAAAAAGTAACTTTCTTAGATTTACAAAAAAAATAGAATTTTTCCGAAATATTAGTAAATTTTCAAAAAATTTTGTAAATATTCGATAAAAATCGTAAATTTACTAAATTTAGTATATTAACGAAAAATTCCAAAATTCTCGATTTTTTTTGTGAATTTACGAAAAAAGTTGTAAATTTACAACTGTTTTGTGAAAATTATCGAAAAAAAATTGTAAATTATCTATTTAGTAATTATGCGATTTTTTTCGAATAATTACTAATTTTTCGAAAATGTTCAAATTTTTTTGTTAATATAAGAAAGTTACTTTTCACAGTACACTATAAACTTTATTTAAAAATCTAGCTCTTAGGGAATTTTGCCCATTTTATCCCGGGATACCCTTTGTCGTAAAATTTTTATTTATTATCGTGAAACTTATAGGTGATTGTAGTTAAAAATTCATACGGTTGGTAAAACATGATTCTCGATGATTTTTGGTCAACTTTTAGACTTCTTTGTACATGACATTTCCTGGAATTTTAAACCCCTTAACGATTTGACTTTTTCAGAATTACTAAGAAAAGCGGTTCTTAAGGTGGTTCCGTCATGCCAGCGTGGAGGTCTCCTATATCTTCTGTATAAAATTGTAAGAGTTACCAACTCTAAATAAACAAAGTTTACTGTACATTATCATCGAGTTGCCGTCGTCTCTCATTTATTTCGTGCGTACTTACATAAAAAGTCGCGTTTATTATTATTTATTTACAAATAATTTTCTTAAATGGACCCAAAGCTATACTTTTTTTTATGTTAATAGTTAATTTAATACTTAAAGTAAATGAATATATAAATTTTTTAAAAATCTAATTTTTTTTTCATTTAGATATTTAAGAAAAACCACGTTTTTGAAGACATTTACATAAGAACCAATGTTAAATTTTTCAAATTTTTTTTTTTAATTTTAAAAAATTAAAATCCTGGTTATGTTTCAAATTATTAAATGTACATATTCCTCAAATTTTACGCAAAAATATTTAATTTTGGGAAAGTTGTATCATTTTTTCCTAATCACGGTTCCTCCTTAAAATGAAAATCTTGTCCAGAATTCAAATTTTGTCAAGTTGTTGGCTCTTCATAAAAATCAAATACCTTATTAATTAACTGGAGGATACTCCAGTCACGACGCAAAGGGGGGGAGGCCGAAATCACAGTTCGGGTCGCGAAATCTGAGGTCCAAAAACCCTTAATCATCAAAATTCCTGAAAAATTCTTAATATTTTTTATCATCTACCAAATCTTGAATATAAGGGGTAGATATAGGGGATACAAACTATCTCTGAATTAAGAATAAATTGAATAATCAGAACATACCTAATTCTTTTTTTTTATTTTTGAATCTATCTATTATTTCATATTGTTTTATAGCATTTTATTATCAAAGAATTTATTTCACCCTCCCTTTGTAGGGTGAAAACTACCCTCATTTCTTGAATTTTCAATTAAATCTTATATTAATCATTATGAAATCAAACTTTGTTTGTTATATATAAATGGATAAATTATGAAAATTGAAGATAGTTTGCTTATTTTTTTATTTTAATTAATATTTAACAACTTGACAAAGCTAGTAAATTGCTTCAGTGTTTAATATGTTTTTGAGGTGCATAAAATCATTTTTGGTGATTATTCGAAAAAGATTGATTGAAATCACTTAACCTTATCTGTGACCAAAATTTTTGTAATTCACTGAGTATATGTTCTAACAAGTAGAGGATACACTTTTATACATACAGACTAAACTGACTGGACCGACTGAACCGATGCACATACATTCGATGTAAGCATTAAAATGAACTGGATATCAAATTTCTTTTAAAATTAGACATTTTAAGATTTTTTTATTTTTGGGCCTCGCAAATTGATAAGACACGACTCATCTAAATATTTGTATACATGGTATGATTGTGCCAAAAAATTAAAATTTTCCTATCAATAACTGAATAAGAATTTTCTTGATTTCGTGATACCTTTTACATCTAATTAAAAAATTAAATATTTTTTATGCCATGCATATAAAAAAGTAGTCTTTTTTGCATAAAAGTTTTTAAAAATTTTATATAAATAATGATTTGTAAAGAACTTTTATTTCAAACACATTCTTTGTTGAATTTTTAAAAGTAAGTGTTCAACAAATGTAAAATTTTTTTATGGAAAAAAAGAATGTTTTATTATACTACTTAGTAAGCTTCAAGAAAATAAGTTTCCTTTACTTATTTGTTCATTTGTTAATTAATTAATTAACAGGTCAGTAATTAAATATAAATGCTACGCTGACTATGGTTATTTTATTTTTAATTATCATACGTTTGTAAGATAAATAAACCTTAACGAAACTGTAAATTGTAATATTTATTTTAACGAATATTTTTTTATTGGATTTTTTAAAAATATGATAATAACAGGGTTATGATAAATTCTTATTGTTCTTTTTTACAGAACCCAGTTACAATTTATCCAATTGGCTTCTACTCGGTCAGCTCCAAGTCAGAATGAGCAAGTGTCCTTACTGGGACCAACTTCGACGAAAATTCAAGGTGTACAAGAATTTCGTGAAAAACACAGAGGTTCTGCATTCTTTAATCATTTATCCGCAATCAGCGAAAGTATACCAGCTCTTGGTTGGGTAGCTGTTGCGCCAACTCCTGCTCCATATGTCAAGGAAATGAACGATGCTGGACAGTTTTATACCAATAGAGTCTTAAAGGACTGGAAAGAAAAGTAAATTAATTTTTTTTTGTTTATATAAAATAATCGAAATTTAAATAATAAATTTTTAATTTTCATCATAGAGACAAAACACATGTAGAGTGGTGCAAGGCTTGGGTAAAAACCCTTTCAGATTTACAACAGTATATCAGACAGCATCACACTACTGGGATGGTATGGGCGAAAGGAGGTGCTGCTGGTGTACCACCACCTCCCCCACCCTGCATGATGCCTTCGGTAGAACCAGTAGTAATCGGTGATGACAGAAGCGCTCTTTTTGCTGAAATTAATCAAGGAGAAAATATAACCAGAAGTAAAAATAACAGCGTTTAAGTATTTAAAAAATCATTAGTTGAACGAAAAAGAGAAACCTTTTGTCACTATTTAAAAAAAAAAATTCTGATAAAAGTTAACAAAATTTGTTTGTTACTATTTCACGAGCTATTTCATTGTTCAGTTAATGATCCTTCTTCATTTATCTAAATATTTTTTAATGTTATGTTTTTACTTTTATAGATTTAAAAAGAGTGACTTCAGATATGCAAACTCACAAAAACGCAGGCCTAAGAACAGGGCCAGCTCCATTCAAAGCTCCAGTAGTTAATAATGTAAAATCATCACCAAAAACAGTTCCTCCAGCAAATGCACCAATTGATAAACCTCCAGTTTTCATGCGTGATGGCAAGAAATGGCTTGTGGTAATTTATCTTGTACTTTTAAAATTTCAATTAAAAAAAAAGTAAATACTAAAGTTTTATATTTTTAATTCCATAAAGGAATATCATAAAGGAAACCAAAATTTGCGAATTGATGACGTAGAAATGAATAATGTCGTCTACATGTACCGTTGTCAAGACAGTACTTTAGTTATAAAAGGAAAAATTAACTCAGTTGTAATGGACTCTTGTAAAAAATCCTCTGTCGTCTTTGATTCAGTTGTATCAAGTGTTGAATTCGTCAACTGTCAAAGCGTTCAAATGCAGGTAAGGAAAAAAAATCTAAATGTAAAAAGTAAAAAATTTTTATTTATACAAAAAATACATAATTTATAAATAAAAATGCTATAAAATAAAGTTAATAATAATTGCAAAAAAAGTTGCGTTTATAAAAAAAAAACTAAATTCTAAAAACTGCGTATACTTTCAAAATCTCGATTTTTTAGTTGATTTTAGGATTTTCACTTATTATTTTCAGTAATGCTAGATATTCTCCCTCTGTCAATTCTTTGGGAACTTTAAATACTTTAAAATTATTCTCATTAGCTTTAAATTCATTTAAAAACTCGGGTAAATCCGCCACCATAATACTTGAATCTGCTTTGGACACATTTACACAAATGTTGCTTTCTAGTTTTTGCAAATTTATTGAACTGTTTTCTGAAGTTACTATACCCGATTGATTTTGAAAACTATTAGTATTTTGAGAATTGATTATTCCACATGAGTTTGGTGTCATTAAAACATTAAAATTTTGTTCTTTACTTAAAGTTCTAGTTTCTGCAGGTTCTTTATGCATAACATTTTTTGAATTTTGTATTTTTGAATAATCTGAAATTAATTTTGGGTACAGAACTTTAGTTGCGACCTGATTATTTTGTGACAAAACGTTCACATAAATTAGAGTACATTCTGAAAGATTAAAAAAATTCAAATTTACGTTTATATCATTAAATGTTTTGTAAATATTTTTTATTGTTTCTGCCCCTTCATTATTAATTTTAATATCTCCATAATATAATTTTTTATCAAATAGGTTATTATTTGGTTTTAATGTCAAAGGCCCTCTAATTGGACTGTACAAGCGTGTATCGTTATCATTTTTCATTAAAATATCACTGCTGCTTAATTTTGATATAAATGAATTTAGTGATTCATTAGGCAATCCTAGGGTTTTTGTAAATAATTCATCATCATTATTAGAACTAATTTTTAATTCTTTCTTGTATTCTTCAGAAAAATTTGAATCAGGTGTCATTGATGTTTCCAATGCATCATCTTTAGTTTCAGGGGACAATTTTCTTTTTCTGTCGAATCTATTTCTTTCTGATATTACCCATTTTCGGCAACTTGTTGAAGAACGAAATTTTTTGTTTGAATGTTCTAATTTTTTTTCAGCTGCTATTTCATTAGTATTATTGTCTAAATATATGTTATTGTCAATCATAGTATTATTATTGAATTGAGGAACAAAATTTTGCATTTTAAAACTATCGCGAGTTTGCAATTCATTTTTTGATTGCTGGAGATTCGAGTCATAAATTTCTGTTTGCTTATTTTCAGTTGTTTCATATATTAACGAGCTTAAAGGTTTAAAATCATTGTTAAATTTACTACCCTCTTTCAAAAATAGGGTATTAATATTTTCTACTGCATGCAGCCCTGATTGTCTCATTTTTTCTTCGTTAGATTGATTCGAATAGCATTTATTTTCAATAGGTCCTAAAATTATTTGATATTTATTAAAATTAAATTTTTCATTATTTATTTCAAAATTATTTAAAATTAGTTGATCCAAGTGAGAAGATAAAATTTCATTTTGACTTAATGAATTTTCGTAATTAATAGTTTTTTTTAATTTTTGTTCGCTGTTTTCATTTTCTAAATCATTTTGAAAATTATTTGAATTTTTTTCATTAAAGTTTTTTTCCAATAATAAATTTTTATGAGACTCAGAAAATAAATTTTTCTTTTGAGAATCTTCAAGTTTTCCAGATTCATCTTTTATATTTTGAACTTGGTGTTCAGAGTAAAATTGTTGAACAGGCAAATTTTTGTTCTCATTAGAGGAAACTTTATTTTCTGAATAATTTAATTTTTGCTTTGCAGGTAATTTACTGTCATCTTCAAATTCAATACTTTGATCATTTGAAGGTTTTTCTTCTATTAATAAATTTTTGTCTGTTACATTTTGGTCCCATTTATTATTTTCTAACAATACTTGAAAGCAATCTATGTTTGTGTTATAATAGAAATTATTTGTTTCGTCAGATAAATTAATAATATTTGATGCAAATTCAGTATTAAATTTATTTGAATTTTTTTTGTTGTAATCCAGAATATTGCCTTGTTTATCAAATGTAATCGTTGACATTGATTCAGGACAGTTAGTTTTTACAGGTTCTTCAATACTTGTCTCTGAAGAATTACAACTTACTAGTTCTTCTGAGATCATATCAAGTGAACCTGGTTGATAACCAGTTGAAAAATTATACCCCCAATTCTTAAAATTATTAGGAATTTCTTCATTATTCATCTCAAAATTTTGCCTGTTCTCTAATTTTTCTGTACTTTGACTCGAATATTGATTATTTTCATATGTAGGTTCAAAAAAAAAAGTACTTTTTTGGGATTCTTTAAAATTTTCTGTAGTTATTTGATTACTAGGATTCACATCGGGCTCCCCTTTTTCAATGAGTTCTTGCAGTGTAATATTTTCAGTTCTTTTTGAATCCTGTAAAATAATATTTACCTCTGAATGTTCATAATCTGTTTTTCCTGACCAAATACTTTCACCAATACTTATTTCATTCCCTGAAAAAGTCTTGCTAATATTGTCTTCAAAAATAGCCCGTTCATCAGAAAAACTACTAGATTGGTCTTCCTGAAAATCATCCAAATCTAAGTGATCATTGAGACTCTTCATAAACATTTCATCTTTTACAGAAATTTTTGCTAAACTTGATGATGCAGATGATATTAGTTCTCCATCCAGTTGATTTACGCAACCATTTGAAGATTGTAGATCTATAACAAAAGGTTCTTGCAATCTATCATTCCCATTAATTTCATTAATTTCATTTTCAGTTTTATTTTTTTCATTAATTTGATTTGGAACAAGTGACTTTGTTTCAGGTTCTAATTTTTGTATATTATTATTATTTGAAATTTCAAGGTGATTTAAAGATTGGTCAGTACCACCATTTACATTTTCTTCGATACTTAACGAGCAAACGTCCGAAAAAGAATCTTTCAAATTTGTCTGATTTTGGTATTTACTATACTAAAATTTTTAAATAACGTAAGAAAGAAAAAAAATTAACAATGCATTTATAGGTACCTCTTCTATTGAAGTATTAAATTCTGATTCTTGAGAAGTCTTTTTTTCTAAAAAATCAGAACTTTCCTCAATATTTTCTTGAAAAATCGAATTATCTTTAAAACCATTTTTGACATTATCTATCAGTCCCTCCTTTTGTTGATCAGATAAAATACTATTTAAATTTGAACTAAAAATAATTTAGTTAGTGTTCATAAAATTATAAACATTAAAATAATAAACTTCATTTTACGTTTTTGAATTGTCAAGAGAGGCATTTTTTAATATTTCACTCATGGCTTCTTCCTTTTCAAAATCAGTACCAGTGAAATTTGTCAAACCACAAGAAATAGGATCTCTTTTAACAGAATTATTATCAATAATTTGATCTACATTTTTACTGGATAAAATATTTTAAAATTATATTAATAAATAATAAAAATCTGGTTTGATTATTGCTATAAAATCAATTCTTACTCTTTTAAAAGATAATTCATCCAAGCAATATCTTCATTCAAGCAAGAAAATTCAGCATTATTTTCTAATTCTCTTTTTGAATCAGTAAATGGCCAGGTACCATATTGTGCTTTGTATGTTAAAATATTAGTTTTTAATTCTAAATCTTGAATTTTGTTATCGAGTTGTTTTAACTGTTCAGCATTTTTTTTCAATGCTTTGAAATATTGATTCTTCCAATAAAATAAAGAAATGATCAAAATAAATAATAATATTCCAGCAAGAATCTATTTTTATGAGAATATACATTTAATAATGGAATTAAATAAATCAAAATATGTAAATAGCAAATAATTTTATGCAGACCATCCATAATATCATTTCATTTTTTAAACCATCAACTACATCTGTAACTGCCTCAAACCAAATATATTTTGCAACAGCTATTGCACATTTTTTCCAATCCAAAGAATTGCATATAGGTAAAACTGTTTCTAATTGAACTGAATTTCCACCTAAATGCAATTATACCACAGATTAATGATTTAAAATTATGTTTTCTTAAAGTAAGTTACCTAGTCGCCAATGCATTTTGTAAGTACAATGAAATTTCTCTATTGACCAGATTGTGACAATTCCAATATTTCATATAAACTTGTAAAAAAAAAAATTATATCATTATAAGTTTGACTTTATAACCCTAAAACCTTCAAAAATTATGTATGCTCTTTAATTTGACATAATAAACAGATTTTATTTACTGATAACTTCACACATCATTGTAACTTGACTACTTTTTACGCATAATAAGAAGGCCTTATATTAAATAATGAGGATTTTTCACTAATACAAAATAATTCATGTTTTCAGGTGCTAGGAAAAGTTCCAACTATTTCTATTGATAAGACTGATGGTTGTCAAATGTATTTGAATGATGAGAGTTTAGGTGTAGAGCTCATTACTAGTAAATCTAGTGAAATGAATGTGATGGTTCCAGTAAGAAAAGGAGAAGATTATGTAAGTTACAAAAAATTAATTCCCAATTTTTATAAAATTTTTTTTATATTCAATATTTATGAAATATATTTTTTTAAATTTTTTAAGGTTGAACACCCAGTACCAGAACAATTCAAAACAGTTATAACTCCAAAAGGCTTGAGTACCATTGCAGTTGATTCACTTGGATAAATTAAAAATCGCAATTATTAGAAGAAAATATTTCAGTTTTAATTTAATAATTAAAAGCAAATGTAATCACTGATTTATTTTCTGTAAAATTAATGCTTAAATTTTCATGAAAAAATGAATAAATCATTTTCTAAGAAAAAAAAACCATGAAAATAATTAGAACATAAAAAGATTTTTACAGTCTTCTAATCAAAATTTCAAAAAATTATAAAATTTTATCATTTATAAATTAAAAGACGAATGTTTTAAAATAGAATTTAAGCTCTTGTAAAAAAAAATAGGATTTAAATTTAGATTCAAAAAAATGATATGCTTTAATTGAATATAAAGTGATGGGCGTGCTTTTGTATACAAATTTGTAATTTTTAGAAATTTACTTTATACAAAATCTCTTGAAATAGAAAAGAAATAAATTTTAAATAAACTTTAAAATGATTAAATCGAAATATTTTATACTTTAAACATTAAATAGAAATGTTATACACCTTAACCACTTACATTTTATACCTTTAATATTCATACCTACATTGTTAAAAAGACCTGGGTACCTAAAATACCTTATTTTTATTCCCGATTTCATAATCAAAAAATGTTTTCATGTAAGAAATCGGGAAGTCTTTTTAACAGTGCATCTAAAAATATAGTTAAAGAAATGAACTTTAATAGATAAATTGGGTCAAAGTATTAATTAATTTAGTGTGGGTTTCTTATTATTTATAATTGTTAAATAAGACTATGTTTGTTCTTTTCTAAACTAATAAAATTATACAAATATATTTTAATGAATTTTACATAATTGCTCAACAAATTTTTCTTGTTTTTTCTAAATTTCTTTATTGAGTATAATTACGAATAAAAAAAAAAACTAACGAAATAATGAGAAAAAAATATATATTTTTTTAAATAATTTAAAACTTTTTAAATATTTTGATTGTATGTTGTATTTAAAACTTATTTACTACTATAATGTACATCTTTTACAAATATTTATCAATAAGTATTCAATAAAAAGATAACATTTTCTTCATTTTTTTTTTTACATTTATAATCATATAATAATTATTATTTAAAGTCAAAAAAAAGGAAATAAAATATTATAAAATATTTATTATTGATTACTTTTACAGAGACCCTGAAAAATATATATTTATTTTAATTATAAATTTTTATATTTTATTTATTTTACTTAAATCTATAAATAAATAAACAAATAATTAAAACTGAATTTTTGTACCATTTCCAAAATCATTTTAAAATAAGAGACATAACAAATAAAACTTAAAAAAATTATGTAAGTTAATGTATATCACAGTAATTATTATTTATCGTTAGAAGACAAGACAAAAATTAATCTATTATTATATTAACATTTTGTGCCTTAATATTAATGTTTATAGATAATGAAAATTTTTTTTTTTTACTTTCTTCTTTACGTGAAATTTAGCAATTTTCACATGCATTATTTATAAATAACAAATTAATTACTCTTTTTAATTACACTTCCAATTTGGCAGTATAAATTATTTGAATTTTGATAGCATAATTTTATTTTGCTGATATTTTATTAATTTTTTACATCCAACAAATTTAAAGCAATATATACCAAATTTTTTAATTCAACATGCGAGATCATTGCAATTTCTTTGGCTCATTGTATTTATATTTACTTAATATTATAGGTAAATGAATGATTTTATAATACAAGAATGAATTTACAGAATGAATTTAAGTTACTAAATGCTGAATAAAAAATAGATATCTTTTTGTTATACATGCTCAGCATTAAAGTAGCTTGTTTGCATCATACAAAGTTTATCGATTGGATTATGCATCGATGAGTGAAGACTTTGAGAAAGATTTGGTAATTGTGGTATTAATCCAGATACGGAATGATGTGAACCATGTGATGTTCCATGATGACTACCATCAGCAACGCTACTTTCTCCATCGCCGATTTCGAAACCAGCTTCAGTACCATCAATTGATAAGTCACTACTGCAAAAACTTTCATTCGAATGGCCACCATAGGTGTCTAAAAATATTTTTAAAAAAAGTTTTTTAATTTACTATTATAGAAAAATAATTTGGTACACTGATTACATTTTTTTTTATTATTAAAAATATTAAGAGTGACAATTTTTTTTTTTGAATATTGATTTTTTTTATTGATATTTCAAAGCAATAAATTTTTGATACTTTTTTTTTCAGAAATATATGTCATATTATTGTTTGCTGTTTAATTATTACTCACATTTACTATGGTATATAATTAAGTAATTAAAAAAATAGTCAAAAATTTAAATTAAAAAAGTTATTTAAAAAATTTTCTCCTAAATTTTACTCAAAATTTATTTGAAATGTTTTACGAAATCACTTAATAAATAATAATAATTATTAAAACATACCTTCAGGTGAATATGGATTATTTGGATTTAAAGGTTGAGAGCCTAATGGGAAATTCGAAGATTCACCGTCTCCTAGTTTCAAATCACTCAAATAATGACCTGAAACTTTTTTTTTTAAATTATAATCATGCATTAAACTGACGTTGCGTATAAAATTTTCATAAAATCATACTGTTTAAAATATTCTACAATTAATTAAGTTTATTTCGGTAATTTAAAAATTTAGTAACAACTAGAACCCTTTTTAGACCAGATTAAAGTTTTAAAATCTGGCCTAAGAAGGGGCTTAACGTCAATAATTTTACGGTCGGTTTGTAAATTTATGAAAATTCGGATAAAATTAAATAGTTTTTATTATTACTTGGACTATCAGATTTCCTATCTTCTTTTGGCTCTTTTTCTGATTCAGTCTTTGCTTTTCGTTGTTGTTTTTTCATTTTCGCTCTTTGATTTTGAAACCAAACTTGAACTACTCGTACACTAAGGCCTGTTTCTTTAGCTAAAGCTTCGCGAACTTTTCTGCATGGTTTTGGTGAAACTTCGAATGAAGCTTTAAATTGCCGCCTTTGAACAGATGTAAGTATAGTTCTTGGTCTTTTTGGTCCTCTTCTTCCATCACGTCGGTTTTCATCCATAAGATCATCGTCTTTAAAAATAAAAGTTGCAAGTTATTTTAATTGTAATATATTTAAAGGTAAGTTAGTAGATGAAGTTTTTAGAATTTTGCTAAAGTTTTTGAATATTGTTTTAATTATTTTAATCTAACAAAATGTAAGCTTAACATTTACGAAGATACTAAAAACTTTATACAAAATTTGTTTAACTAATATACAACACGTACAGTATTTACAATGAGTAAAATTTTTCCCTGTAGATCAAAAACCTCAATATCTACAGTTCGCATAATATATACAAAGTTTTTTCTCTTGCGTTTTTCAATATATAAACTGCGTAGTTTGCATTCCGCGAGAGTATAACGACTAAGAACAAAATGCAAATCTTTAGATTTTATACAAATGGAACCTCCTATTGCAAATGAACATACTTCCTAAGGTTCTAAAACTGTTTTAGTCCCTATAAAAATATTTTACTTCTAAGACCCTTATGACTATAGTCCCTGATTACTCAAATTCGTTTTCGAAAAATTAGTAAATTTTCAAAAAATTTTGTAAATATTCGAAAAAAATGTAAATTTACTAAATTTAATATATTATCGAAAAATTGGAGAATTCTTGATTTTTTTTTGTGAATTCGCAAAAAAAATTGATAATTTTGAATTCTTTTCTCGAAAATTTACAAAAAATAGTTGTAAATTTATGAGAAATAGTTGTAAATTTACAACTTTTTTCGTAAATTCACAAAAAAAATTGAGAATTCTCTAATTTTTCGATAATATACTAAATTTAGTAAATTTACGATTTTTATCGAATATTTTCAAAAATTTTTTTAAATTCACTAATTTTTCGAAAAAATTCTATTTTTTTTTTTTATCTAAGAAAGTTACTTTTTACAGTGTAATTAGTAGATCTTTGGGGCCCAAACTATTTTTAAAAATAAGTTACAATATGTACGGAAGAAATATAATAAAAATAAAATTCAAGATTTTTCAGATTAGGTGCAATACGAATTTCATAAATTCATAAAAAACTAAATGTTAAAATTAAAACTTTGACACTACACAATAATTGCTCTATTTTTAAAAATATGTTTAAATATAATGGTTATCAAACTAACCTTGTGGACTATTGAGATACCCCAAATCACTTTCAAATTCTCTTCTACAGATTGGCTGTCCATTCCTAAGTACAAATTGTGATCCTTGAAGTAAAACTTGACCACACATATAACAATTAAAACATTCAGCATGAAAAACTTGATTTGTTATTTTGAAGACAAGATCTTTATTTCCAATAATTAGATAACATCTAGCACATTTAGCTCCATAAATTCTTATATAATCATCTTTACAATAGAATTTACAATCTTTGGTAAAACAAGTTTTTGAAAGTGGTCTCAAACATTCTGAACAAGCAAGACATTCCTCGTGATAATTACGCTCGTTTACACGTAACATGTAACGATCAACTATTATTAAACTGCAACTAGCACAGACTCTTTCTAAAAGATCTGTTTCTTGTTTTACTGTTATCGTTCCATCTGAAATAATAAAAAATTTATTTTTTATTCTCCACTGTTAATTAAGGCAATTAAGAAAAAAATTATGGTTTATGTATATTGTAACATTAAAATATTCATTATTTTAATTTTGGTACAAAATTTGAAAAAATTTTTGCACAGCTTACTCAAAATATATTATTTGGACATTAAAATTACAATCAAAATAATTAATTCAATTTGCAAACAGCAAAATTTAGGACAAGATTCTTAAAAATAAAAAAAATAAAAAATGTCTCCTTGTTTATTAATATTGTTAAAATTTTCATAATTACAAAGTGTAGCAAAACTTTATGTTATGATCCTATTAACTACATCTGGTTGTAAGAAGAGGACATTAATTAAATGAAATTTTTATCCATTAGGTTTCAAAATTAATAATATTCATGTTATATTTAATAAAAATATTATTTCAGTTTTAATTTTAATTATGTCTGATTAAATATGTATCTGTACTACTTAATCACTCACTTTTAAAAGGGGTAAGGTAACTTTTACAAAACTTATTTTCACTTTGATTTTTGAAACTTTTTGGACAAGGTTACCAATAAAATATTCAAGGAAGAATTATATTGCGTTGAGTAGGCGTTCTTTCCCCATTGTTTAGGGTTTAACTAATTTTGATAGATTAAAATAATGATTGTGGGCGAACATTTGGAAGTCAAATTTCAAATTTTTTTTCTCCGTAAACTCTCAGATAGGTCCACATTTTGGGAAAATTTTAACAAATTTAATTATGGCGAACTTGAATTCCGGCCAATTTGAAAAATGAAACCACTTAAAATAAAACCAGAAACTGTCTCCAATTATAAAAAAAAAATTTCTCGATAGCCCAGGTAAAAATAAAATGTTTTTTCGAACACGTGTATACATAAAAAGTGCATCAGGGTTAAGCTTTTTTAAAGCTCTAAAAAATAAAAATCTCAAAAAAAACCAATTTACTGTACTGCGGCCCGAAAGTACGTATTTTCTCGTCACAGTTACAGAAAAATTTTGTACAACCCTCGGCCATAATCAAAGAATGACTTAAATCGCAGTTTACCATCCTCGGCTTCGCCTCGGAAGGTTTACGTGCGATTTGGGCCATTCTTTATTTTTCTGACCTAGGACCGTAATATACTATTTCAAGCATTATAAATTTTTCGGAGATATAAAAAAATAGTATTTCATGAAACGAGTGATATAAAGTTGTGTAGTTACGCTAAATAAATAAAATTTTTAAAAGTTACTTGGCTGATTTAATCATATTTAAGTACTGCCACCAAAAGGCTCTTGTAAAGCAAATTTACAGTTCCATTAGCCATGTATTTGGTGACTTTAAAAGAGTTATAATTTAGGAAGTCCTATTATTTTGATAAATGCCACCCAATCCTACCCATTAATCTAGAGATTTTTTTAAAGTAGCTGCCCAAAGAAAATTTTTTTTATGGCTTCTATTTCATAAAACTGTTAAACTAAAAGATGTTTTATAGTTTCTTACTAAACAAATACTTTAAAAGTATCAAATACTAATTATTCACTGTATAAAAACTCAAAAGTACTAAAATAACAAGTAAAAAGAAACAGTAGATTCTTTTTAAAATAAAAAATCATAGGTTGAAGTACCTGACAAGACCATCTGTCGGTTCAAATACAGATATAAATATATTTATTTATAATATAACAAACTTCATAAACTAAAACACGGTGGGTGGTTTAAACTCAAGTGTTTGATATGATTTTGAAAGAGTTGAGTACAGTAAACAAAAAATTCCAGCTAATGTGCGTTTAATAATAACCACTTTTTTCCTTAATACAAACGAATGTAAGTTTCATAATCCCGTCATTTTTGATATCTCTTTCTTTTATTTTTTTTTATTTTCATTCTTTTATTATTACTTTTTTTTTGTTTACAGAAAACAGCGGTATATCATATAATATTAGACTAATAATCTTTTAAGTTTTTTTATTTTATTTATTTACAAGTTTCCAAATCATTGATTAATTTTTATAATATTTTATAATCTTTCTGAATTCTAAACGCTTGGTTAAAATAGTATATTCAAATGTAGAATAATAATTTTTGCTTTAAAATTGATTTTGAGTTACTTATCTCTTAGGGTAAAAATAAGAAATTTTTTAAGATACAGCTTAGTTGAGAGGGGGGGGGGGGCTCTGCCCCCCTGGCCTGTTCCTAGTAATCCATGGAAAAAAGTATTTTTCTATTCTAGTAAAGTTATTACACAATCGTTAATTTGTTTGTTGATCTACTGTCTTTTTACAATTAATATTTCCCTCAATTTTCCTAGAAAAGTTATCGGTGCGCATGGCCCCCTTGGTACATGCCCGGTATTTATTAAAAAAAATAATGTTCTATACTGCTAACAAAGTTCTCAAACAGCTTATTTTATCTGTGCCAAATCAATTAATTTTCTTGTACTTTTCCCAGATTTATATTTTTCCTGCATATTGCAAAAAAAATTTTTATCTCCGAAAAAGCTGTATAGTTTTTTAAAGATATGACCGTTTTGAATAAAAATTTAAGTGTTAGTGTAAAAATTAGTGCTAAAAAAATAATAAATAATACTATTTATAACACTAGCGAATAAAAAATTTTTTTTATCGTCTAATAATCTTGAAAAATATTTTATAACTTTTCGAGGATACGTCCGTTTTGAACTTGGTTTTGAATAAAAATTTAACTGAGTACTTATAAATGAGTGCCAAATCGAGTAATACCATTTACGACATTAAAATTTTATCATATTTTTTAGATATTTCTAAAATAGTGAAAGAAAATAGTGAAAATTGAATATTTCCAAAAGCACGATACCTGGTCGCAAAACTGTTGCCTATGTCAATTGTAGACTTTTTTTCTTTATTTTGACACTGATTTTATGTCAATTGGTTCAGCGGTTCTTGAGTCATTAGGGTACAGACATACAAATAAATTTTCAAATATATGTAATAGTATTAAGATTAATATAATTTTAAACTATTTAGGTCTAAAAAACTTTGGACTACATTTCGCCTAAACTATTGCTTACGTATCTTATGAATTCATTAAAAAAAAATTCAAACCGAGTTTTTATATACCAAGAATGGCCCGCACAAATTCAACTAAAACTGAAAATTGAGTAGGAATGTTTTTTTAAATTCAAAAAGCTTAAAATAACGCTCTTGAAATATTATTCCCTATACTCCAAATTCCTGGTTTTGTAAATTGATCAATTAGTTATATGTAACAATAACACAGTAAACTAACATTACATGCCCTACTGTTTAAATGAACGTCAAGGTACCCGCGCCGCGTTTCTACTAGTACCCGCGGAATATCGGGACTTAGAAAAATTTTTCAAAAAAATTTTTTTATTTTTTTTTTTATTTTAATACAATTTTCAACAAAAAAAACACACCCCCACCCGACCCCTCCCACCCCCGGCTTAATTCCAATACCCGGAAGGTATCGGGACTTGTAATGATTTTGTAAAAATACAAGTAATCAATGCTTACGACAAACGTTACTTTTATTATTTTACGAGAGTTATTGTTCAAAGTGTTCAAAACTAATCTTTATAATAAATAATTATTCTCACTCTAAGGATTCAAACCAAAAAAATTAATCACCTACAATAAAGCATTGTTTTATAATCTTAACACTTCTTTCCCCTTCTACTTTTTACCAGTACATAACTATAGTATTATTATTTTTTCTTTTTTACTTACACTAGGGGGCAGGCCCCCTGCGCGCTAAAGCGCGCCAACCCCCTCCAATTCAATTTTAAATGAGAAACAATTTAAACTTTAAACAAATATTTAATTAATAAAACAAATTGTCTATTTTATTTATACATAATCTTCATTTTTGAGTAGAAGCTAAATATTCAAATGTTTAAAAATGGCTATAATTGACGAATAAAAAAAAGTTATTTCTATAAAAGGAAAATAAAAAAGAAATTTATTTTTTTAAGTTACTTTTGCTCATTGGGGGGTTACTTTAACGCTCTTTTAAAATAAAATTATGTATGAATTAACCCTTGATATAACTGTATATTTTACCAATTATGCGATCACTGTCCCTCGGTGCTACGCACCTCGGGACCTGTACACATTCCCATTTGATGTATTATAACTTTACATCACTTATTTCATAAATGGATTCCTCATAAAATAACTAATTTTTTATTTAGCCAAAACGTGAAATGTATCAAAAATACTCCTTATTCAGGTAGGTTTTGCTGATTTAAGGGCGAAGCGCTCATTTCTTAAATAAATTACCCCGAAATTCGTGATCAGCGACACAAAAATTTATTGTAGACCAAATCTGGTAGTGACGAGTTTCTATACTATAACTTTTATTTTATTTTTATTAAACATAAGTTTTAAAAATTAATTTAATGATAACATTTTTATATATAAAACATTTAATTAAATATAAATAAACATTTAACATAAAAGTTACTTTTTATATTGTTATTTATAATATATAAATAATTTAATTTAAAAAAAATTTTTAAATGCGCGCCATTAAAAATAACAGAACAGTATAAGGTTTAATTTGTACACCGCAAGAGCGCGTTAGTATTAATTTCTAAACGAATAACAGCTGACGATTGACCAATCGGAATTAAGTGCCTCAAAATTCTTCTGACATTTCTCGATTTTAATAGAAGATTTGATTTTTTGTATCAATCATTTTAGTTTACTGTTTATCGCATTTATATCTTAAATTCAAATTACAAAGACTAATTACACCAGTCAAAAAATGAGAAGGGGGGGGGCGGTCGTAAAATTCCTTGAATCACTTTGAAATTTGCTCTACTATACGTTTTTCGAATCGCTGAACCTAAATCCTGGTTCAAAAAGACCTGAAATCGTAGGTATAATCCTTTAATTAGTAAAAACTACCCCCATTTTAGGGATTTTTTGCAATATTTCGTAAATAAGGCTATAATTATCTAAAAAATTGCATTTTTTAATGATAATATACAAATATTGGGATTATTTAAAATAATACCGAAATTGGGATAAGAGGGATAATTGAATGGGGTGCAAACTACCCCCAAATGAATAAAAATTATAAAAAACGGGAAAAAACTTGTAATGGTCAAAATCTTTAAAAGACTATTGGATAATAGATTCAATAATGAAAAAAAAACTTACATCATATTCTTTTCTAATTTTTATTAATTTGGGGGTTGTTATCGCCCTTATTTTATAGAAGTCAAAATCATTAAAATACCATTTAATAACAGATTTAGATTTTATGTATTAAAGTTTAAAAAAATTATCACTAGTTTTTTCATTTTTTCGTATTTTTGGGGTAGTTTTCACCCTCTGTAATTACCTCTTATACAATTATAAAAATTTCAGCGACCTAAAAAACAATTAATAAAGAAATTATCAAAGTTATTATATGTCACTTTCATTTAGTGCTTTTTGACTGGAGTAAGTGCTACTGTTTTTAGAAAAATACCTGCGATGACAAAGCCACAATCCTATTATATAATTTTAAAGATAACTTTTCTCAGTTCCGTGAAAAAAAAAACCCTATGATAATTAAACAGATGAACGTCAAGGTACCCGCGCCGCGTTTCTACTAGTACCCGCGGAATATCGGGACTTAGAAAAATTTTTCAAAAAAATTTTTTTATTTTTTTTTTTATTTTAATACAATTTTCAACAAAAAAAACACACCCCCACCCGACCCCTCCCACCCCCGGCTTAATTCCAATACCCGGAAGGTATCGGGACTTAGAAAAATTTTTCAAAAAAATTTTTTTTTTTTTTTTTTAAATTAAAATTAATTTTTATTAATTTTTAACGCAAAAAAAGCACAAAAAAGAACACCCGTCGGATTTTTAGTAGTACCCGCAAAAAATCAGGACTTAGAAAAATTAAGAGATTTCTTTACTTTATCTTTTATTTTTTCTTTTTGGTCAAGATATCAAAGTGCCGGGGTTATATTATATATATAGCCTGAAATATCATAAATACGTTAGAAAACATCCAGTATTAATGTAAGGGGCCAGCACCATAGAGTGTGGCCATTGCATAAGAAAATTAGACCATGCAGGTAACTTTAAAAAAATGAGATTTTACTCATTTTTCACAATATTTTTTGGGTCAAGATATGAAAGTGCAGGAGTTATCCATGGCTTAAAGAATCATGAATCTGTTAGAAAATATCCAGTATTAATCTTGTGAGCTGGCACCTTTGCGTAAAGCCGTGGGATCAAAAATTTGGGCCTTCTCGGTAAAATTAAAAAATTGAGATTTTTTAAATTTTTCTCAATTTTTTTTTGATCACGATAACAAAGTGCAGGGATTACACATGGCTTAAAAAATTAAAAATATGTTAGAAAATATCCAGTATTAATGTAGGGGACCAGCACCGTTGCGTCTGACCATAGCATAAGAAAATTAGACCATGCAGGTGACTAAAAAATTGAGATTTTTTTAATTTTTCTAAATTTTTTTTTTGGTTAAGATATCAAAGTGCAGAGGTCATATATTGCCGGAAATATCATAAATACGTTAGAAAGTATCCAGCATTAATTTGGGATACCAGTACCTTTGCGTGTGCCCATGTCGTAGAAAAATTGGACCATGTAGGTGACTGAAAAATTGAGATTTTTTAAATTTTACTCAATTTTTTTTTTGTTCAAGAAATCAAAGTGCAGGGGTTATATATGGCCCTAAATATTATAAATAAGTTAGAAAGTATCCAGTATTAATTTGGGAGACCAGGACCTTTGCGTGTGCCCATGGCATCAGAAAATTGGACCATGCCGGTGACTAAAATATTGAGATTTTTTTAATTTTTCTGAATTTTTTTTTTTGGTCAAAATATCAAAGTGCAGAGGTCATAATATATGGCCTTAAATATTATAAATACGTTAGAAAGTATCCAGTATTAATTTGGGCGACCAGTACCTTTGCGTCTGTCCATGGCGTAGAAAAATTGGACCATGCAGGTGACTAAAAAATTAAGCTTTTTATAATTTTTCTCAATTTTTTTTTGGGTCAAGATATCAAAGTGCAGGGGTTATATATAGCTTAAAATATTATAAATATGATAGAAAATATTCAACATCAATTTGGGAGACCAGTACCTTTGCGTGTGCCAATGGCATCAGAAAATTGGACTATGCAGGTGACTGAAAAATTGAGCTTTTTATAATTTTTCTCAATTTTTTTTTGGGTCAAGATATCAAAGTGCAGGGGTTATATATGGCTTAAAATATTATAAATATGATAGAAAATATTCAATATCAATTTCGTAGAACAGGACCCTTGCGTGTGCCCATGGCGTAGAAAAATTGGAATATGCAGGTGACTGAAAAATTGAGATTTTTTTAATTTTTCTCAATTTTTTTTTTGGTCAAGATATCAAAGTGCAGTGGTTATATACGGCCCAAAATATTATAAATACGTTAGAAAGTATCCAGTATTAATTTGGGAGACTAGTACCTTTGCGTGTGCCCATGGCATAGAAAAATTGGACCATGCAGGTGACTAAAAAATTGAGATTTTTTTAATTTTACTCAATTTTTATTTTTGTTCAAGAAATCAAAGTGCAGGGGTTATATATGGCTTAAAATATTATCAATATGATAGGAAATATTTAATATCCTTTTGGGAGAACAGGACCTTTGCGTGTGCCCATGGCATCAGAAAATTGGACCATGCCAGTGACTAAAAAATTGAGATTTTTTTAATTTTTCTGAATTTTTTTTTTTGTTCAACATATCAAAGTGCAGAGGTCATATATGGCCTGAAATATTATAAATACGTAAGAAAGTATCCAGTATTAATTTGGGAGACCAGTACCTTTGCGTGTTCCCATGGCGTAGAAAAATTGGACCATGCAGGTGACTGAAAAATTGAGATTTTTTTAATTTTACTCAATTTTTATTTTTGTTCAAGAAATCAAAGTGCAGGGGTTATATATGGCCCAAAATATTATAAATAAGTTAGAAAGTATCCAGTATTAATTTGGGAGACCAGTACCATTGCGTGTGCCCATGGCATCAGAAAATTGGACTATGCAGGTGACTGAAAAATTGAGCTTTTTATAATTTTTCTCAATTTTTTTTTGGGTCAAGATATCAAAGTGCAGGGGTTATATGTGGCTTAAAATATAAAAAATATGATAGAAAATATTTAATATCAATTTGGTAGAACAGTACCTTTGCGTGTGCCCATGGTGTAGAAAAATTGGACCATGCAGGTGACTGAAAAATTGAGATTTAAAAAATTTTTCTCAATTTAATTTTTTTTTGGGCCAAGATATCAAAAAGTAGGGGCTATATATGGCTTAAAATATAATAAATATGATAGAAAATATTTAATATCAATTTGGTAGAACAGTACCTTTGCGTGTGCCCATGGCGTAGAAAAATTGGACCATGCAGGTGACTGAAAAATTGAGATTTTTTAAATTTTTCTCAATTTTTTTTTGGGCCAAGATATCAAAAAGTAGGGGTTATATATGGCTTAAAATATAATAAATATGATAGAAAATATTTAATATCAATTTGGTAGAACAGTACCTTTGCGTGTGCCCATGGCATAGAAAAATTGGACCATGCAGGTGACTAAAAAATTAAGCTTTTTATAATTTTTCTCAATTTTTTTTTGGGTCAAGATATCAAAGTGCAGGGGTTATATATTGCCGGAAATATCATAAATACGTTAGAAAGTATCCAGCATTAATTTGGGATACCAGTACCTTTGCGTGTGCCCATGTCGTAGAAAAATTGGACCATGTAGGTGACTGAAAAATTGAGATTTTTTAAATTTTACTCAATTTTTTTTTTGTTCAAGAAATCAAAGTGCAGGGGTTATATATGGCCCTAAATATTATAAATAAGTTAGAAAGTATCCAGTATTATTTTGGGAGACCAGGACCTTTGCGTGTGCCCATGGCATCAGAAAATTGGACCATGCCGGTGACTAAAATATTGAGATTTTTTTAATTTTTCTGAATTTTTTTTTTTGGTCAAAATATCAAAGTGCAGAGGTCATAATATATGGCCTTAAATATTATAAATACGTTAGAAAGTATCCAGTATTAATTTGGGAGACCAGTACCTTTGCGTCTGTCCATGGCGTAGAAAAATTGGACCATGCAGGTGACTAAAAAATTAAGCTTTTTATAATTTTTCTCAATTTTTTTTTGGGTCAAGATATCAAAGTGCAGGGGTTATATATAGCTTAAAATATTATAAATATGATAGAAAATATTCAACATCAATTTGGGAGACCAGTACCTTTGCGTGTGCCAATGGCATCAGAAAATTAGACTATGCAGGTGACTGAAAAATTGAGCTTTTTATAATTTTTCTCAATTTTTTTTTGGGTCAAGATATCAAAGTGCAGGGGTTATATATGGCTTAAAATATTATAAATATGATAGAAAATATTCAATATCAATTTCGTAGAACAGGACCCTTGCGTGTGCCCATGGCGTAGAAAAATTGGAATATGCAGGTGACTGAAAAATTGAGATTTTTTTAATTTTTCTCAATTTTTTTTTTGGTCAAGATATCAAAGTGCAGTGGTTATATACGGCCCAAAATATTATAAATACGTTAGAAAGTATCCAGTATTAATTTGGGAGACTAGTACCTTTGCGTGTGCCCATGGCATAGAAAAATTGGACCATGCAGGTGACTAAAAAATTGAGATTTTTTTAATTTTACTCAATTTTTATTTTTGTTCAAGAAATCAAAGTGCAGGGGTTATATATGGCTTAAAATATTATCAATATGATAGGAAATATTTAATATCCTTTTGGGAGAACAGGACCTTTGCGTGTGCCCATGGCATCAGAAAATTGGACCATGCCAGTGACTAAAAAATTGAGATTTTTTTAATTTTTCTGAATTTTTTTTTTTGGTCAACATATCAAAGTGCAGAGGTCATATATGGCCTGAAATATTATAAATACGTAAGAAAGTATCCAGTATTAATTTGGGAGACCAGTACCTTTGCGTGTTCCCATGGCGTAGAAAATTTGGACCATGCAGGTGACTGAAAAATTGAGATTTTTTTAATTTTACTCAATTTTTATTTTTGTTCAAGAAATCAAAGTGCAGGGGTTATATATGGCCCAAAATATTATAAATAAGTTAGAAAGTATCCAGTATTAATTTGGGAGACCAGTACCATTGCGTGTGCCCATGGCATCAGAAAATTGGACTATGCAGGTGACTGAAAAATTGAGCTTTTTATAATTTTTCTCAATTTTTTTTTGGGTCAAGATATCAAAGTGCAGGGGTTATATATGGCTTAAAATATAAAAAATATGATAGAAAATATTTAATATCAATTTGGTAGAACAGTACCTTTGCGTGTGCCCATGGTGTAGAAAAATTGGACCATGCAGGTGACTGAAAAATTGAGATTTAAAAAATTTTTCTCAATTTAATTTTTTTTTGGGCCAAGATATCAAAAAGTAGGGGCTATATATGGCTTAAAATATAATAAATATGATAGAAAATATTTAATATCAATTTGGTAGAACAGTACCTTTGCGTGTGCCCATGGCGTAGAAAAATTGGACCATGCAGGTGACTGAAAAATTGAGATTTTTTAAATTTTTCTCAATTTTTTTTTGGGCCAAGATATCAAAGTGCAGGGGTTATATATGGCTTAAAATATAATAAATATGATAGAAAATATTTAATATCAATTTGGTAGAACAGTACCTTTGCGTGTGCCCATGGCGTAGAAAAATTGGACCATGCAGGTGACTGAAAAATTGAGATTTTTTAAATTTTTCTCAATTTTTTTTTGGGCCAAGATATCAAAAAGTAGGGGTTATATATGGCTTAAAATATAATAAATATGATAGAAAATATTTAATATCAATTTGGTAGAACAGTACCTTTGCGTGTGCCCATGGCATAGAAAAATTGGACCATGCAGGTGACTAAAAAATTAAGCTTTTTATAATTTTTCTCAATTTTTTTTTGGGTCAAGATATCAAAGTGCAGGGGTTATATATGGCTTAAAATATTATAAATATGATAGGAAATATTTAATATCCTTTTGGGAGAACAGGACCTTTGCGTGTGCCCATGGCATCAGAAAATTGGACCATGCCGGTGACTAAAAAATTGGGATTATTTAAATTTTATTCAATTTTTTTTTGGGTCAAGATATCAAAGTGCAGGGGTTATATAAGGCCTGAAATATTATAAATAAGTTAGAAAGTTTCCAGTATTAATTTGGGAGACCAGTACCTTTGCGTGTGCCCATGGCGTAGAAAAATTGGACCATGCAGGTGACTGAAAAATTGAGATTTTTCTATTTTTCTCAATTTTTTTTTTGGTCAAGAAATCAAAGTGCAGATATTAAATATGGTATAAAATATTATAAATATATTAGAAAATATTCAGTATTAATTTGGGGAACCAGCACCCTTGCGTGTGTGAAAAATTTTAAAAATCTCAATTTTTTAGTCACCTGCATGGTCCAATTTTCTGATGCCATGGGCATACGCAAAGGTCCTGTTCTACCAAATTGATATTGAATATATTCTATCATATTTGTAATATTTTGAGCCATGTATAGCCCCTGCACTTTGATATCTTGACCCAAAAAGAAATTGAGAAAAATTAAAAAAATCTCAATTTTTCAGTCACCTGCATGGTCCAATTTTTCTACGCCATGGGCACACGCACAGGTTCTGTTCTTCCAAATTGATATTGCATATTTCGTATCATATTTATAATATTTTAAGCCATATATAGCCTCTGCACTTTGATATCTTGACCCAAAATAAAATTGAGAAAAATTTAAAAAATCTCAATTTTTTAGTCACCCGCATGGTCCAATTTTCTGATGTCAATGGCACACGCAAAGTTACTGGTCCCCCAAATTAATACTGGATACTTTCTAACTTATTTATAATATTTTGGGCCATATATAACCCTTGCACTTTGATTTCTTGAACAAAAAAAAAATTGAGAAAAATTAAAAAAACCTCAATTTTTTAGTCACCTGCATGGTCCAAAATTTCTTCGCCATGGGCACACGCAAAGGTCCTGTTCTTCCAAATTGATATTGAATATTTCCTATCATATTTATGATATTTTAAGCCATATATAACCCCTGCCCTTTGATATCTTGACCCAAAAAAAAATTGAGAAAAATTTTAAAAATCTCAATTTTTTAGTCACCTGCATGGTCCAAAATTTCTTCGCCATGGGCACATGCAAAGGTCCTGTTCTTCCAAATTGATATTGAATATTTTCCGTCATATTTATGATATTTTAAGCCATATATAACCCCTACACTTTGATATCTTGACCCAAAAAAAAATTGAGAAAAATTAAAAAAATCTCAATTTTTCAGTCACCTGCTGGTCCAATTTTTCTACGCCATGGGTACACGCACAGGTTCTGTTCTTCCAAATTGATATTGCATATTTCGTATCATATTTATAATATTTTAAGCCATATATAGCCTCTGCACTTTGATATCTTGACCCAAAATAAAATTGAGAAAAATTTAAAAAATCTCAATTTTTTAGTCACCCGCATGGTCCAATTTTCTGATGCCATGGGCACACGCAAAGTTACTGGTCCCCCAATTTAATACTGGATACTTTCTTACTTATTTATAATATTTTGAGCCATATATAACCCTTGCACTTTGATTTCTTGAACAAAAAAAAATTGAGAAAAATTAAAAAAATCTCAATTTTTTAGTCACCTGCATGGTCCAAAATTTCTTCGCCATGGGCACACGCAAAGTTACTGGTCCCCCAAATTAATACTGGATACTTTCTAACTTATTTATAATATTTTGGGCCATATATAACCCTTGCACTTTGATTTCTTGAACAAAAAAAAATTGAGAAAAATTAAAAAAATCTCAATTTTTTAGTCACCTGCATGGTCCAAAATTTCTTCGCCATGGGCACACGCAAAGTTACTGGTCCCCCAAATTAATACTGGATACTTTCTAACTTATTTATAATATTTTGGGCCATATATAACCCTTGCACTTTGATTTCTTGAACAAAAAAAAATTGAGAAAAATAAAAAAAATCTCAATTTTTTAGTCACCTGCATGGTCCAAAATTTCTTCGCCATGGGCACACGCAAAGGTCCTGTTCTTCCAAATTGATATTGAATATTTCCTATCATATTTATAATATTTTAAGCCATATATAACCCCTGCACTTTGATATCTTGACCCAAAAAAAAATTGAGAAAAATTAAAAAAATCTCAATTTTTCAGTCACCTGCATGGTCCAATTTTTCTCCGCCATGGGCACACGCAAAGGTCCTGTTCTACCAAATTGATATTGAATATTTTCTATCATATTTATTATATTTTAAGCCATATATAACCCCTGCACTTTGATATCTTGACCCAAAAAAAAATTGAGAAAAATTTAAAAAATCTCAATTTTTTAGTCACCCGCATGGTCCAATTTTCTGATGCCATGGGCACACGCAAAGTTACTGGTCCCCCAAATTAATACTGGATACTTTCTAACTTATTTATAATATTTTGGGCCATATATAACCCTTGCACTTTGATTTCTTGAACAAAAAAAAAATTGAGAAAAATTAAAAAAATCTCAATTTTTTAGTCACCTGCATGGTCCAAAATTTCTTCGCCATGGGCACACGCAAAGTTCCTGTTCTTCCAAATTGATATTGAATATTTTCTATCATATTTATTATATTTTAAGCCATATATAACCCCTGCACTTTGATATCTTGACCCAAAAAAATATTGAGAAAAGTTAAAAAAATCTCAATTTTTCAGTCACCCGCATGGTCCAATTTTCTGATGCCATGGGCACATGCAAAGGTCCTGTTCTTCCAAATTGATATTGAATATTTCCCGTCATATTTATGATATTTTAAGCCATATATAACCCCTACACTTTGATATCTTGACCCAAAAAAAAATTGAGAAAAATTAAAAAAATCTCAATTTTTCAGTCACCTGCATGGTCCAATTTTTCTCCGCCATGGGCACACGCAAAGGTCCTGTTCTACCAAATTGATATTGAATATTTTCTATCATATTTATTATATTTTAAGCCATATATAACCCCTGCACTTTGATATCTTGACCCAAAAAAAAATTGAGAAAAATTTAAAAAATCTCAATTTTTTAGTCACCCGCATGGTCCAATTTTCTGATGCCATGGGCACACGCAAAGTTACTGGTCCCCCAAATTAATACTGGATACTTTCTAACTTATTTATAATATTTTGGGCCATATATAACCCTTGCACTTTGATTTCTTGAACAAAAAAAAAATTGAGAAAAATTAAAAAAATCTCAATTTTTTAGTCACCTGCATGGTCCAAAATTTCTTCGCCATGGGCACACGCAAAGTTCCTGTTCTTCCAAATTGATATTAAATATTTTCTATCATATTTATTATATTTTAAGCCATATATAACCCCTGCACTTTGATATCTTGACCCAAAAAAATATTGAGAAAAGTTAAAAAAATCTCAATTTTTCTCCAATTTTTCTACGCCATGGGCACACGCAAAGGTCCTGTTCTACCAAATTGATATTGAATATTTCCCATCATATTTATGATATTTTAAGCCATATATAATCCCTGCACTTTGATATCTTGACACAAAAAAAAATTGAGAAAAATTTAAAAAATCTCAATTTTTCAGTCACCTGCATGGTCCACAATTTCTTCGCCATGGGCACACGCAAAGGTCCTGTTCTTCCAAATTGATATTGAATATTTCCTATCATATTTATAATATTTTAAGCCATATATAACCCCTGCACTTTGATGTCTTGACCCAAAAAAAAATTGAGAAAAATTTTAAAAATCTCAATTTTTCAGTCACCCGCATGGTCCAATTTTCTGATGCCATGGGCACACGCAAAGTTACTGGTCCCCCAAATTAATACTGGATACTTTCTAACTTATTTATAATATTTTAGGCCATATATAACCCTTGCACTTTGATTTCTTGAACAAAAAAAATATTGAGAAAAATTAAAAAAATCTCAATTTTTCAGTTACCTGCATGGTCCAATTTTCTGATGCCATGGGCACACGCAAAGGTACTGGTCCCCCAAATTAATACTGGATACTTTTTAACGTATTTATGATATTTCAGGCCATATATGACCTCTGATATTTTCTAACAGATTCATGATTCTTTAAGCCATGGATAACTCCTGCACTTTCATATCTTGACCCAAAAAATATTGTGAAAAATGAGTAAAATCTCATTTTTTTAAAGTTACCTGCATGGTCTAATTTTCTTATGCAATGGCCACACTCTATGGTGCTGGCCCCTTACATTAATACTGGATGTTTTCTAACGTATTTATGATATTTCAGGCTATATATATAATATAACCCCGGCACTTTGATATCTTGACCAAAAAGAAAAAATAAAAGATAAAGTAAAGAAATCTCTTAATTTTTCTAAGTCCTGATTTTTTGCGGGTACTACTAAAAATCCGACGGGTGTTCTTTTTTGTGCTTTTTTTGCGTTAAAAATTAATAAAAATTAATTTTAATTTAAAAAAAAAAAAAAAAAAATTTTTTTGAAAAATTTTTCTAAGTCCCGATACCTTCCGGGTATTGGAATTAAGCCGGGGGTGGGAGGGGTCGGGTGGGGGTGTGTTTTTTTTGTTGAAAATTGTATTAAAATAAAAAAAAAAATAAAAAAATTTTTTTGAAAAATTTTTCTAAGTCCCGATATTCCGCGGGTACTAGTAGAAACGCGGCGCGGGTACCTTGACGTTCATCTGTTTAATTATCATAGGGTTTTTTTTTTCACGGAACTGAGAAAAGTTATCTTTAAAATTATATAATAGGATTGTGGCTTTGTCATCGCAGGTATTTTTCTAAAAACAGTAGCACTTACTCCAGTCAAAAAGCACTAAATGAAAGTGACATATAATAACTTTGATAATTTCTTTATTAATTGTTTTTTAGGTCGCTGAAATTTTTATAATTGTATAAGAGGTAATTACAGAGGGTGAAAACTACCCCAAAAATACGAAAAAATGAAAAAACTAGTGATAATTTTTTTAAACTTTAATACATAAAATCTAAATCTGTTATTAAATGGTATTTTAATGATTTTGACTTCTATAAAATAAGGGCGATAACAACCCCCAAATTAATAAAAATTAGAAAAGAATATGATGTAAGTTTTTTTTTCATTATTGAATCTATTATCCAATAGTCTTTTAAAGATTTTGACCATTACAAGTTTTTTCCCGTTTTTTATAATTTTTATTCATTTGGGGGTAGTTTGCACCCCATTCAATTATCCCTCTTATCCCAATTTCGGTATTATTTTAAATAATCCCAATATTTGTATATTATCATTAAAAAATGCAATTTTTTAGATAATTATAGCCTTATTTACGAAATATTGCAAAAAATCCCTAAAATGGGGGTAGTTTTTACTAATTAAAGGATTATACCTACGATTTCAGGTCTTTTTGAACCAGGATTTAGGTTCAGCGATTCGAAAAACGTATAGTAGAGCAAATTTCAAAGTGATTCAAGGAATTTTACGACCGCCCCCCCCCCTTCTCATTTTTTGACTGGTGTAATTAGTCTTTGTAATTTGAATTTAAGATATAAATGCGATAAACAGTAAACTAAAATGATTGATACAAAAAATCAAATCTTCTATTAAAATCGAGAAATGTCAGAAGAATTTTGAGGCACTTAATTCCGATTGGTCAATCGTCAGCTGTTATTCGTTTAGAAATTAATACTAACGCGCTCTTGCGGTGTACAAATTAAACCTTATACTGTTCTGTTATTTTTAATGGCGCGCATTTAAAAATTTTTTTTAAATTAAATTATTTATATATTATAAATAACAATATAAAAAGTAACTTTTATGTTAAATGTTTATTTATATTTAATTAAATGTTTTATATATAAAAATGTTATCATTAAATTAATTTTTAAAACTTATGTTTAATAAAAATAAAATAAAAGTTATAGTATAGAAACTCGTCACTACCAGATTTGGTCTACAATAAATTTTTGTGTCGCTGATCACGAATTTCGGGGTAATTTATTTAAGAAATGAGCGCTTCGCCCTTAAATCAGCAAAACCTACCTGAATAAGGAGTATTTTTGATACATTTCACGTTTTGGCTAAATAAAAAATTAGTTATTTTATGAGGAATCCATTTATGAAATAAGTGATGTAAAGTTATAATACATCAAATGGGAATGTGTACAGGTCCCGAGGTGCGTAGCACCGAGGGACAGTGATCGCATAATTGGTAAAATATACAGTTATATCAAGGGTTAATTCATACATAATTTTATTTTAAAAGAGCGTTAAAGTAACCCCCCAATGAGCAAAAGTAACTTAAAAAAATAAATTTCTTTTTTATTTTCCTTTTATAGAAATAACTTTTTTTTATTCGTCAATTATAGCCATTTTTAAACATTTGAATATTTAGCTTCTACTCAAAAATGAAGATTATGTATAAATAAAATAGACAATTTGTTTTATTAATTAAATATTTGTTTAAAGTTTAAATTGTTTCTCATTTAAAATTGAATTGGAGGGGGTTGGCGCGCTTTAGCGCGCAGGGGGCCTGCCCCCTAGTGTAAGTAAAAAAGAAAAAATAATAATACTATAGTTATGTACTGGTAAAAAGTAGAAGGGGAAAGAAGTGTTAAGATTATAAAACAATGCTTTATTGTAGGTGATTAATTTTTTTGGTTTGAATCCTTAGAGTGAGAATAATTATTTATTATAAAGATTAGTTTTGAACACTTTGAACAATAACTCTCGTAAAATAATAAAAGTAACGTTTGTCGTAAGCATTGATTACTTGTATTTTTACAAAATCAACGTACTACGAAGTAGCTTTATTTATAATAAGCAACAGACTCGGCAACAGATAAGTATAGTTTTGACCTAGTATGTAGACATTATTTGAATTCTATGTTTTGTGATATATTTTACGACCTGTATTTACATCAAAATCAAAAACAATGAACATCAACATTGTAGAAAGGTGCTCATTTTTTACTAGAAGAATATTTTAAATAATATCAATAAAATCACCTTTTGTTTTTAAAACAACTCTTTATAATTATGAATTTACACCAAAGTCAGGTCGATTACTGCCAAAGTAACTAATTATGAGAAAAACCTAAATTAATATTTAGGCCAGGTAATGAAACTAAGTAACAGGAATTTTTTTCAAAAAGGAAATTTCCATAAAAAGTTTAGTACCAAACGCCGATTTGCACATTGTCAGGTTAATTGTGCTTATGATTGATTGAAATTTTCAAGTAAATTTGTGCAGTAATCCAACAGTGTTTGCAGATAATATTAAATTAAAGCAAATAAATGAATTACTCAATAATTATAATAAAATTAAATATATTTGCTCAGAAACTCATTTCTAAATTGTACATCAGCAAATGCCAAAATTTATACATGGGCTCAGAGAAAAATATTATATAATTTAATTCATTAAAAAAATTTTAAATTTTTAAAACAAATGAACAGTATAGTAATTAAATATTAAATTTTACACGTGTTATAGTACACATTTTAAGGAGGCTCTTTAGCGCGCTGCTTCAACTATATTTATACTTATTTTAAACAAATATAAAATTTTAAGTTTTCGGTCATAAATACTAATATATTTCAAATATGGACAATTTAGATAACAAATCTACTCATGTTGAAAAGTATTCAATTTTAGGTTGAAATACCGTCAAAATTTTTCAAAAGGCCCTAAAAGTCGTAAATTGTTCCAATATTAATACTAAGAAAATTTTAACGTAATTTTTATAAACAAATAGATGTAAGAGCTATCGAAATTTTTTCTAGGGTCTAAATTTCCTAAATTTTAAATCTTTGCAATTTAAATCCAAAAATATACAATCTTTTAAAAATTTAAATAATCGATTCTGTTATTGGCAAGTTCAAATATAGCAGTTTCAAACAGATCTGGTTTCAAAATTTGCTACCTACACCAAAGAGCCTCCTTAATTTAACATAGAAAAGAATACTTCATTGCGCATAAATGCTTTCTTTTCATATATAATATTCTGAATTGTAAATATAGTTAATTAAACGTGAATATAATAAAATTCATGGATAGATTATTAGATAACATTAATACCTGTTTGCATATTTGATGAGTAATAACTTCTAATTTATAGTTTTGCATATCGCTGGTTATACCTACATCGACAATTTGTTGATTTTCATCGTTCCAACAATAAATGTTAGTTGCAAAATATTTAATTGTTTATTAAAATAGTAATGAAAGTATATAAAAATTTTATGCAAATTATAAAGGTTTCATGTTGGTAATAGCTATTTTCTAACTTGTTATGAAAAAGTTTAATTTGCTGAATGCTAGGTTTGTGGGCCCGAAGGACAGTAACTGCATTGGATTCAATAAAATTTATTATAACAAATTTAGAACAATATTTTGCATAAAAAGGGCAAAAAAGACGTCCCGCTCAGGTTGGTAAAGAATTTATTGTATGAGGCACTTGTTTTTTAAAATTAAATTTGCGAAGATGGAATTCAGAACGACAGAGAACGAAAACTTTAAAAGGGTAAAAATGTTGATTATATTTTTGATATATTTACCTTAAAAATAAAACATTCAAGTGAAAAATAAAAATAAACTGAAATATTTTTTTAAGGTTATGTATACTATCCTAATAAGCAACTCACCATTGATATTATTGTTAAGATTTTGGCGAAATGGTATTCCTGTACTTCTTAGTGGTAAGTTTTGTCCCACAAGACGCTCTAACATCTTATCAATATTTTCTTTAGCACAAAACCACTTCGTCGTTAAACACTGACTTTGTTCAACGTTCGAAGGTTCCACTTTTATCGTTTTATTTTCCACCGTCATGAATGGTTTTTCAACCGGTTCAAAAACCACAGGACTACATCCTCTTTGATCATTTCTGCGAAGCAGCTCTATTTTGACAGTTAAACACTAAAAAACTTCACAAAACTCAATGCACTATTAAACTATTTGAACTTAACTTTGAAACACAGATATAAAAATGCTGAACACTTTTTTGATGCATAGATATAATATAATATGATATCTTATTTCGCTTAAAAAATTACAAAAAGTAGTATTGCAGTTTGCATGTACGTATGTAGAGAATGTAATTAAACGTCTGCATCGGCGCAGAGATCAAAATAGACTCAAATATAGAAATAATAAAATTTAGAGATTCGAATCCCTCTATTGTGAAAATAAGGTAGAAAGAAGGCGGGGTTTTCGGATAATGTATACGTAACATTATACCTACTCTTGCTACATTGGCGAATTCTATTGGGTGTATATGGAGACGCCCTTTTCGTCTGAAATTGACGATGGCAGGGATTCAGAATGAGCATTTATATCTATACCGTGTTAAAGCCTATATCTGTATATTAGATTCTATTACCTAAGCGGCACTCAACTCAGAGAAATTTTCATTTTCATCCCTCCGGAGCAGTGTATGGAAGATCAATACTTGACGCAGACGTCGACGTAACAGTTATTTTCAAAAAAAAAAAGAGTAAATAAATAAATAAAAATAAAATTGAAACTGAAAAAAAAGGCTCGTAGATTTTATAGAAAATAATTGCAATTGTACAAAATGGAATTTTATAAGAATGTAGATAAATGCATACTAGTAATAAATCTATTTTTTGTTAACTTTTGAAAAAATGTAAAATGGAAAAAAAATCTTAACTTGATGAGATACCATAAAAATTAATTTAATAAAAATGCTTGGAGCAATATGTCTGCGTAATAAATTTTGAAAATGCTATTTATTTATTTGAGTTAAAAAATATATTTATGAGATAATTTCTTTGGAGATCCATCAAGATCAAATGCTGTTGCGTTTCTACAATAACAATTAATTTTAAAAAAGTTCAACAATAAAAAAATAAATAAAATTTTTTTTTCCTGACGGGTTTAAAACACTTTTCTAGCCCCACGGTACGATCGAAAAGAACGCATTTTTTCTCTCCGTTGAGAAAAAAATTTATTTTAGACCATCGGAGTAAAAAAAAATGCCTCAGATTGCAGTTTACCAATTAAATAACATGCGATCTTGCCCTTTCATTTTTTTCTCTCTTATTTGTCACAAACTTGAAAAATGATACGTTTTCCACCCATCAGATATGAATTACTTAGGCTTTTGATAAACAACAATATTTTAAATCAGGAGACAAAATATACAGAATTCATCCTTTGCATGCCACCAGCTCGTTAAGTTTGCTCGTGCATTCGAATACATCTAAAATATTAGCCTATATTTTGTCTCTTGATGAACAAGTACCAAATAATTGTGTAAAATAATAGGATTAAAGCACTATATAAATTAATGCACTTTAGATATGCACACGATAATTTACATTTGACAAATCAATAATAGAAACAGAGTTAGATCATTATAAACAAACATGTGAGCAAGGAAAGGGCTGGGGGGCTTTAGCCCTTTTTTTTAGCCAGAATTTTTTGGTTTAAATGTATTTTTTCAAAATTGGGGATAAAATACAGTTGTGAGTATGAAAATTTACATTAGAGCCCCCCCCCCTCCCTAACAAAAATCCTGGCTACATGCCTGTTTTAAAGAATGCTGAGCTTCATTAGAGCGTTATGGGATACCTTACGCCGGTGTAATCCGGAAAAAAAAATATATTTTATATATTTTTGCATGTAATTGTAAGGTAAATAGAAAAGAATAGTAGAATTGTATCTGTTTGCATAATACGTCTCTACATCAGACTCTATAATGCACTACTTAATAGTGTACAGTGTTGCATTCTACAATTTAATTTGTTATTCATTTTTTTTTTAACTCTTAACTGCTTTTATTTTAATCCATTTAGTTTTTTTTAATAAATAATTATTTTCCTTTAAATTTATTAATTTGTAGCCAAAGAAGTTTTTAAATACTATTTTATTTTAATGTTTTAAGAAGGAATTAATTTTGAAAGAAACTTAGAAACTGCAAAAAAAAAGTCTTGAATTTCGAAAACAAAATACTATTGAAATAGCTATTTATTAAACAAGGGATAAAATATTGGTTTTGGGTTTGCATGCAGTTGTATGCACGAGGGAGCGTAGCGAGCGATTTTATCCCGTGTTCTAAACAATAATTTTACATATAATGGGCAAAAAAGCCGTCTCCCTAGGGCAGAAAATAGTCTTTTTTTGCCCTAGATATGTAAATGGTTTTACATAAAATATGATATCAACAAACAAATTTTTAAGGTCCTGCGTTTAAAGTTTTTGAAACACTTGAGGTGAAAGTATATGTATACAGAATATTTTTATATATAAGAGACTGAATTTTTATAATTTTATTGAGAAAAAAAAAGAAGGAAAACTAAAAACTTTTCTTAAAATTCAAATTAAAAGAAACCGCAATTTTCATAACTTCTTAAAAGATCCATTTTTAATTGGCTACAGATTTTTTGTTTATTTCATAAATCTTTTTTCGACAAAATTTTGTGTATCCAGGATTTGCTTTCAAATTCCTCAAAGTTGCGAAAAACCAATTTAGATAATTTTTGCGACTAATTATTTTTTAAATATTTTAGAATGTTAACTAAATTTTTGTTCAGTTTAATTTAGAATTCCGAAAACGTTTTATACAATTATAGTGACTGTATATAAAGTTTGTATTTTCTTTGGCCAAAGTTATATTCGATGAAGAAAATTTAAAAAAAGCAAGTCTGTAAAGCCTAAAGTTTTTATTTTATACTGATTTTGATAGGATTTATAAAGCTTAATAATTTCTTTGTGCATTGAATAAAAGTTATACATATTGTCTCCGAAAAACTGAAAATTTTTATTAGTTGTCAAAATTTTTTATTAATCTAGTAAAACCCATAAAATAGAAATACACGAAAAATATTTAAAAAGTGTAAGGTCAAATTAAACATTTTTAGCTTTATTTTTAGTTAAATGCGTTTTTTTTACAAATTAGTTTAGTCCTAAAAAAGTTTTTTTTTTGTAAAAAACTAAGGTAACATGTTAAAAACTGTTTTTGATTATTATCATTTTTTAACAAAAAAAATAAATTTCTGTCAATAAAATTAATTTTTTTATTGGATAAACGAATAGCCAAGGAAAAAACACTCGATAATAATCCAAAACTTTTCTTTTTACGATAAAATTTAAGCGAGTTATGCATTTTTCAAGTTATAATGTCGTTTTAGAGCCTAAAATTGGAATTAGTATAAAATTGGTAGTTTTTGACAGTATCTTTACTTGTCCATAACTTGGTTAATTTTCATCGAAAATAGTAATTTTTTTTTTTATTTAGCACTACTTTTTCTCTGGCTATTCGATTCTGAAAGCAAAAAAGTCAATTATTTTAACCCCTTGCGGAAAATTAAATAAAGAAGTATTGAAAATGTGAAATTATTCTAAAACAGGCTAAAATCGACCTTAATGGCCGAAATCAAAATTTTTTTTCATACATTTCGATGGGATTTCGGTTGAAAAAAATTTTGAAAAAAAAATGGCGGCAAATGAGATATTGCGATTTTTCTTAAAACGCATTTTCCCATTTTCCGGAATTTCCCGGGGTTTTTCCGAAAAACTAATGGCAGAAATGGATTTACTGAAGGTTTTCCAACATATATACTCTTTCAGAATTTTTTTTCAAGCTTATATTTATGATTATTAACCATTTTCCCAAAAAGCACTAACGCTAGTCGAGAGCCGCCTAATGAGTTTGATTGGCCATAACTCGGGCTGTTTAAGACCTAGAAGGCTAAAAATTTCAGGATTTTCCTATCTTTATGTTATAAAAACATGGGAAAAATTTGAGGCCGATCCGTTGACCTGACCTGCCCACCATTGCTGTTTTGGCAAAGAAAGACTCTTAAGTATTCATTGTTTGTTACACAAGAGGGGGAATTGTTCCATGCTCTACCTTTCCGGTAGCACTCTAAAAAAAACCCGGATTCCATCACCGGATTTTCGGTTGCAGATACCGGAATTCCGATCAAGGCAGCCGGAATTTGTTTTTTTTTTTAAATGGTGGAAAACGACATAAAACTTAAATTAAGTAAAGAAAATATTTCGATTCCCATCATGACGCGTTGCTCACGTTCTAAATGGGTGAAACTCGTTTTTTTTTTTTAATTTTTTTCAGTGCAGTAGCTTTCAGTTGTTTCAAAGCAATCAGCTATAAACTGTTTTATTCAATTTGGCTTTACATCCTTTAGATTTTACTACTTTTACATTATACGTGTACTTATACTCAAAATTTTGCAAAGATTTTTTGACAGCGTTTTAATTGTGTTTAATTTTAACTCTATATTGAAAAAAAATCTTGTTGCAGCTACCAGAAACTTGATTGTAAACGGCTTGAAATCTCAAGTTACATGGGCCAAAAAACGTAAGTAAAAAAGACAGCGTTTAGAGGGAAGATACACAAGCATATTATAGACAAGAATATGATTTTATAATTACAATGCATACATAAATAACTTTATTTTTCAATTCGTGCCAAAAAATACCATTTGTGGAAACATTAAAAGTTTCTATCGTGCAATGGTATGAAGAGGTTAAACATTTCTTTTCTTAAATTAAAAAAAAATTATTTTATAAAAAGTTGCTCGAAATTTCATACCTATTATTATCCATTCAATAATTTTTTAATCAACTTTTAGATAAAAATGTTTATCGAATATATTTAAAATTACAACAGTTACATTTTTGTGACATATTTATAATTTTATTATTAAAAAAAAAGTAATTTCAAAAATTTTGTAAATAAAATTTATAAAAGATAGGTATTTAGCTATATAGTAAAAGAAAATCAAGAAGACTTATTTTAAAACAGGGTCAAAACTTTTTAAAGAAATACTTTGAAAACATGATTTTTTTATATTTAAGAAAACAGAAGTTTCTAGAAGAAAAAAGGCGGTAAAATTTTTTAGCAAGTTATCATGAGTTTTTTCAAAGGATGATGGCGAAAAATATCATTGAAAGAGAGGGAAAATAAGTTTAGAAAACTTCGAATTTCTGTTGAAAGTAAAAGAGATAGAATTTTAGGGGTGGATGTGAGGGCGGGAATCGTCCACGTATAGGTGGGATACTAACTTTATATATAGGCTTTGGAGGGAAGCTATATTTACTTTTTTTTTACATTTTTTTTTCTTATTGTAAAAATATTTTTGTCCACAAAAAAATATTACATTTATATGAAATACAATTTAAAAAGATAATTATTTTAGTCTAGTTAATTGAGCATAAATATTATAATTATCTAGTCAGGAAGATAATTTAAAAGGTACGTTGACCCAAAATGTAAATTAATGTTAATTGACCTCACAATAGCGGCCTTGATAAAATTAGGATTCTCATTTCTCTGTATTTATACGTTTTTCAGATACTCACTTATTTACATAAAAGTTTTACCTTTTAGAACATTAAAAGCTAATGAAAAATATAATTCATAGAATTATTTCATAGATGAGTACAATTTAAAGAATTCTTTTGTACGTATTTTGGTGCATAAAAGGGTTCATGTGTGAAACTGTATAAGCTTCGATGCATGTTTCTGTGTTAGTGAATCTATGTATTAGTTTCTGGTTGAATATACGTTTTCGAATACAACAAAGTAATATTGTCTTTTTGCACAGCGCAAAAGCTTTCTCTATGAGCTTTATGAAACTTTCAAAAAAAAAACAAAAATTAAAAAATAAATCCACGCGTATTATATAAAAATTTATTAATAAAAAAAATCTTATAAATTTTTGCAAAAAAATGTTAATGTTTATTCCAATATATAATTAAACTTTTCTTTTGTAACTATCGGCATATTTGAAAATGCTTTGGAACATAAATTCTGTTTTTCTAATAAATGAATTGTTTACTTGAAATTTCAGAAAAAAATTATTTGAGCTTCCGATGTAAAAAATCACCTAAAAAATATTATGCCTGAGAGTTTTACTTTTTGTTAAAATAGCTCTTAAGGGTGAAAATATGAAAAAATTGATAGAGAAGACTTTTTGTGAAAATGACCATTTTCAAAAGTAAAATTAAATTTTACAGATAAAATAATGCTTTCTTTACTGAGTTTTCCCTCAAAATAAAAATACGCTTTTCTTTTGCTATTTACTAAATTTTCGATATTAATATTTAGCTCAAAATTTTAAACTTAAATTTTTCTGTAGGGTGAATATGACGTATTTAGGTCCCAGAATTACATTCTGTTTCTCAAAATAAATTTTCACGTAGTCCTCTTAGCTTATCCTCATGTGCAATGATCGATTTCAGCTATTTTTAAGCTTCTCAGCTTTTAATAGTGCGCAGTCTATATTTATATACGCTTGGGGTCTTGCTTAATTTTTTTTATTACTTAATTACTCGTTTATGAATCACAGAAAATTTTAAATATTAAAACTTTATAACTATGAAAATTATAAATATTAAGTTTTTAAAATGCCAAAAAAAAAAAAAAATGACGCCACCAATGCAATATTTTACTTAATACACCTTATGTTTTGATGAAATAATAAAGTATCCAGAGTTTGAGAAAATTTGATAGCTTGAATACAGAGTGATTTCAATTATACACACAAAATGTCGCAACCGTACATGTAGAGAATGTACGCATAAATAAAAAAATCCCATAAGAATAACATGTAGAATTTATTTTTACAGCATTTTTGTAGCAGCACCATTGAAAATTTAAGTATTTGGACCTTGATAAACATATAAATATAAAAAAATTGAAAGAAAAAAGATAATAAGTGGTGTACCGTAAACAATAAAAAAATATACAGTACCCGTGAAAAATACCCATATAGAAAAAACGCATAAATCGGTCCGATAGATAAATGGCATTTGGAGAAATTTTTTGGGATCGGGACTCAAATATTCTTATTCTGCGGCCTTGAAAGCATATTATTTAGAAATATTAGTTACGAAATATGTCAAAATTGACTGAAAAATACAGTTTTTCGGTGTTAGGGCTGTTTTCTCGGTATTGGGGCGTAAAAATTTGAAATCAGTAGCCTATGAGTAGCCTTGAACAAAACTTTAAAAAAAAGTGCATGCATCCGAAACAACCAAAAACGAAAACAATTATGGTGTTATTTTCATTTTGTACAAACGATTTTGAGAAAAAAATTAGGTAACAGATCCAGAAAGTCGATTGAAAACGATATTCCTAGAATTATTAGTATTTTCACATAAAAAAAATAGGTAATACGTCCAAAAAAAAAAAAATCAAAATTTGACCTATGACAATGGTTCTTCTTTACGAATAGAGGAAAAATAAAGAATGGTCCATAGTGCACTTTAAATACTTAATGAGAACTGTAATTATGGACATTTTTGAATGTCCAAGGGTCGTATGTGGTTTTTTTTCATCAGTGGCAAAGAAAACACGTGTTTTCCAATCGCGGAAATTTGTTTCTCCTGCAAGAGTTTTTTTGTTAATCTTTGGAAATACAAGAAAAACTTGCTAACAATGACAGATATTATTATACTCGTTTACATTGTTAAATAATCAATTATAGCATAAAGTAAATGTGTTTACAAATACGTCCATTCGCGCTTTTCCATTGACGGAGTACGCGAAATACCGTGAAATTCATGCTTTTACCGCGGTGATTTTTGGGGGGATAGGCAATAAAAATACACTAGCTGTATCCATAATATTAGTATGAAAAGTCGACGTTTTAATAAGACAGAATAAGAGTTAAATATACGTGTATGAACACCGGCCACCCTCATTTTTTTGACAAATAAAAGTCCATATATATATCCATCTCTTTATACTTAAATACAATCCCTCGATGATACGGCTAGTTGGGCATTTAAGTTTGGTATGCCGCCGCATATTTTACGAATTCTCTATTCTCTTTTAAATGTTATGTAAGCCAGTAAATATTATACGTCAATCTTATACTTCAATATATAGAAATAAAGGGGAAAATTCAGTATGTACATGGTATCACGTGGTGAAAAACTAAAAGGGGGTATCCTACAGCAATGCGAATTATTTCATGGGGTGAAGAAACACGTGCGTTTGATTCTTAATAAATAAATATGCACGTATTCGATACTGTTTTTTTTTTTATATTTGTATAAATAGAAATACAAAATTTACCAATTTTTTAAATAAAAATTTGGCTTACATCCTGAATTAATTTTTATCGACTCTTTATCTTTATTGCTTTTTTAATTGATTATAATAGATCAGGGTAATGGTTGTTAACGATAAAGTGATACTACAGTGAAAAAAAAAATTCTCTTGCTGAAAATCTCGTAAAACGATTGCAAATGACTTGAAACTTAAAGAAAATTAAAAAAAAAATTTTTCCCGATTACTTGGGATATTTGTGTATCGGTATGATGAGATTTGAGAAATTTTTTGAAAAAAAAAAGAAAAATTGTTTTTTTTTTTTAATTTTCTTTACGTTTCAAGTCATTTGCAATTGTTTGCGAAGAAAAAAAAATTCCGCTAACCACAAGCGGAATTCCACTTGCCGTAAGCGGATTGTCCGATTGATACTAGTTACCGTCAAAGACGGGTAGAGCGAAGCTGATCATGTTAGAAAAAAGCAAGAAAAGAGTTTCAGTATTTTTTTAATTTTGGGATTCTAAAAATTTTGATTGGATTGAGTTCAATAATAATGTTTAAATAAGACGTAAAAAAATGTTATGCAAAGATAGAATTTTGAAGTATTGGCCAGAAAGGACACCAAAAATTCGCGCCTTATTTTTAACCTTGTTATTTGTTTGCTGAAAAGATTTCAACCAAACTTTTCATTGCAGCTTTGTTATTACGTGCTTTTTCCATAATTCATAAAAAAAAAATTCTCTGGACTCTAATACCCCTCAATTTACTCAATTACCAAATTAATATACACTCAAGTCAGAATGTGGTGTAAGGGTTTCCGAATTCGACAACCAAAATTAGAAAATCTTCTGTGGGTCTCGTATGACGCTGAATCCGAATTTGGGGTCCTACTGGGTTAGAAAAAAAGGAAAATACAGCAGAAACTTTCCAATTTATGGGTTTTTTTAGAATATTTTGGAACTAATTATCAAATTATTTATTTAGTTTTTATTATTAGAGCTAATTATTGGTGTTGAAAGCTATCTCCAGGATAAAATAAAATTGGAAAAATACAATGAGTTTTTTTCTTTATTTTTCTTATAATCTTGCATTTGAAAAAGTTTTATCTTATTTTAACTTTTATTTAATTCACTGACTCCTATACGGGGGCAAAAATGGAGAAAACTACCCCTAAATTTAACAAAAAATGAAAAAAACTTATAACTGGATCATGGAACATGATCACTTATAATAGTTTTAACGTATATTCCCTAATTATTATAAGTCCTAAGACTGAAATTACAATAAAACCTATAAAGTTTTCTAAGTTCTTGTTCTTATCAGGCCCTGACTCCCGCTTCAAATGAGTCCCTTGATCGGAAATATTCTAAGTCCATTTCACACCACCCCCCTTAAAAACGTCGTCAATATTTCAACCTCCCCTCCCCCCTTAAAACGTCAATACTCGGTGGTCCCAAACGGGACGTGAATTTTATTTTATTAGGTGAATCGCTATTTGTTGATGTAATCTTAGCTGCGATTGGTTCTAATTTTTTGCTATTAAAGTCATTTCTAAAAACTCGGATACCGTAATTTTTTTTTCGCTGATTTTCTCACTGTTATAGCAATTTAACCAAATGGTCATTTTCGGCCCAAAATGATTAATTTTTAAATTACCTCAAAAATTGCAGTTTTAGACAAAAATGGTTTTTATAGGTCTCAACAATTTTCTGAAAGCTTTTTTCTAAAAATTCTTTATTTGTCCTTCAGAATTATTTGTTTGCAAAATATTTTACCTTTTTAATTTTTTATTTTAAATTCTCTTCTTTACAGTCAGTAAATTGAATGCCCATTTTTGTCCCAAAATGATCAATTTTTCAATTTGCTGCAAAAATCGTAGTTTTAGCATTGAACATGTTTATAAGGAGGGGTAACCTGTTAATCTGAAAATCAAGTGGGGTCAAATATGCCTGATTTAAGGGGGAAGGTCCAATGGTACTTGGACAAATTTCAGTTTAGGCACTTAAAATAATCCGGGCTTAGAGACTTCTAATAATTCGAGTTGAAGGACTTAGAATGTTTTCGATTTAAAAATCTTAGAATAATACAGCTTTACAGAATCAAAATAATTTGGGCTTAGAATCTTAACATCTAGTAAAGGTGATTATTACAAATTATAAGAATAGCAATTTCATTTTAATGTTGCTTAGCATTTATGTATTATAACTAGTCCTTTTTAGAGGTTTAGTTTTCACGTCTTATAATTAGTCATTTAGCCCAATTAGAGCTTGTAATTATTGAATCCCAATATTTTCTTACCCTTTCTTCAAAAAAGGCAGTTAATTAGATAATTTTAGCTCTGCTTCCAAAATATTGCAAAAAAACCTTAAAATGGGGTAGTTTTTGCTAATTTTATGACCTCTACTTCTCAGCCTTTTTTGCACCCCAGATTAGGTATTTCAGAATCAAAGCATACCTATACTTTTGTATTCTAATTTTTTTGTTCTAGAAAAAATTAATCAATTTTTGAAAACAAAAAACTGAAATTATGACACCCCGAAATAAACTAGACATACTTAATTTAGATCTTAAATTTTTCGGTATTATGGCTCTGAAGGGGCATGTCGGGCTATTGAAGACCTGAAGTTTACCCGCGCTCTTAGTGTTTATAGTATACATGATTTTGAGCTTTGATAAATGTCTTCAATGTACCGACAAGCCTCTCTAGAATTAAAATACCGAAAATTTTAAAATATAATTAAGTACACTGTAAAAAGTAACTTTCTTAGATTTACAAAAAAAATAGAATTTTTTCGAAAAATTAGTAAATTTTCAAAAAATTTTGTAAATATTCGATAAAAATCGTAAATTTACTAAACTTAGTATATTCTCGAAAAATTTGAGGATTCTCGATTTCTTTTTGTGAATTTACGAAAAAAGTTGTAAATTCACAACTATTTTTCGTAAATTTACAACTATTTTTTTAAAATTTTCTAAAAAAAATTGTAAATTATCAATTTTCTTGCGAATTCACAAAAAAAATCGAGAATACTCGAATTTTTTGTTAATATACTAAATTTAGTAAATTTACGATTTTTTTCAAATATTTACAAATTTTTCGATTATTTACTAATTTTTCGAAAATGTTCTAATTTTTTTGATAATATAAGAAAGTTACTTTTTACAGTGTATGTTTTGGTCTTGGTTAAAAACCTAAGCTCTTCTGGGTTTTCATACTTTTAGTTTTTTTTCAAAAATTGGCCATTTTTGTGACCCATAACTTTTACTAGAACACGCAGTTAAAAAAATTAGGATACGAAAGTGTATGTATTTAGGTCTTGAATATCTCTATGCCAAAATTCAGCTGTAATACTCAAACTTAATACTTAAAAAACCGGTTTTTTTTTCAATGTAACCTTCGGAAGAATTAAAAACTTATTAGTTATTAGTTTCTAATCCATTTTTCAAACTGATTAATGTATAAAAATAAAAAAATTCAACGATAATGGAATTATACAAAGAATGCATATGGATGGAGTTACATATTCTTTGAACTAGGTTTAGTCTAAAAAAATAATGTTAATATTTAAAATTTTACGTGTCGATTTCTTTTTAAATACTAAATTAATTTTAAAACCAATATTTATGTAAAATTCAAATTAATAATTAATTTTTTAATTTTTTATTAAATAATAAAAAACGCAAAGAATTATAAAAAACCTAAGGCTTTTCAGGCACGATCACATATTTATTGAGTATTTTCTGTTTATTAACATTGATGGGATCCACACTCTCATCATTTGAAAACTATTATTTATTATCACACACCAAGGCAATATAAGCATGGAGAGGCATCGGAATGACCTGGGGACCAAATTCCTCATTAATTGGAAAATTTGAAGACTTTTTCGTTTTTTAACCTGATGAACTTTTAAGACACGATTTCATTTGTGTATTGCATACATAGGGTGATCGTGCCTAAAAAATAAGTTTCAATTAATTTAGTTATTTTCTGGTTATTTTAGATCATTAACCACATTTTGGATGTATTAAATTCAAAACCAATTCATTTTTCACCAGGCACGATTTTATCTATGTATTGCATACATAGGGTGATCGTGCCTAAAAATATAAGTATCATGTGTTATTTTGCAATTCTATGATATTTTGTCGCTGCAAAGTTTATACAAAAGCTATGAAATTTATTGCGCGGATAACATTTAGAAGGTTTTTCACCTGTATGAAGCAAAAGTACAAGAATAAACATGCCTTTAGAAATAGCAGATTGGGCCCAAAAACAATAGGGGTCATTAACTCGATAAAATAAACTCAGTTTTAAAAAATGAAAGCATTCCGTTCGATCGTTTTGGCTATATCGTGTCCGAAAGGTGTCGATTTTTGCATCCATTAAGGTAGAGCTTCGCTCTATAATAAAAATAATTTAAAATTAAAAAGAAAATCGATTAACACTGCGATCTTTATCCACTGAAAGTTATGAAAATACAAATAAAAGTCTTTGAAAAAATACTCAATTGGTGTTTTAAGTTTCAACAATATATTGTAATAAATAAATTTAATTATAATTTGAAAAGTTAATATTTTACAAATAAAGGGTTCCATAATAACTGGGCCTAATTTGAACTAAAGAATCTTGGAAATCGGCCTAAAATATTGTTTTCAAAAAATGCAACTATGAAAATATTTTATTATGAAAATCATAAAAATGCATGTTTTAGACCATTTATTTAAACCTGGCTTGAAATTTTCTTGTTTTTGTTTCTAAGCGCTTATTTTACTGTGAAAAATCGATTTTTAAAGTAATTGTAAATAGATCTGAATCAAGCAAGTATCTAGAAAATTTTTTTGAGAGGGGCCAAATTTCGGAGGGGGTTAGAACCTAATAATATTAAAATTGATGGTTTAAATTTCTTAAATATCAATCAAAATTTAATTGTTTCTTATTTTAAATTGTCTATAAGCAATAATTGTTTTAAAAAAATTTTGAAATTTTGAAATTAAGTTAAAAATTGTTGATGTTTAAAAAAAAAAAAATTCATTTCATCATTGGATACGCACCTGATCTGAACTAAATATTTTTAAATTTTGCAAGTTTGCATTAGCATTTTATTTTGGCATTAAATTTTTTTGTTTTATAAACTTTTGTAGCGAAAAAAAATGTACTGAATAATCTAATTACTAAATAAAATATTTGATTAGAAAAAAATACTTTTTAAAATACAACTTTTATAAGAAATTTTCAGATTTCTCACTTATCATGCGTGAACAAATGAAAATCTAATTTCCAGCTCGACTTCCTTAGAAAATATTCAAATAGAACGAAAATTTGGTCTTTCGAAGGATCGCGTAAAAATAATTCCAATAAATTTTCAACGTTGAATTTTCTATCTAAAGAATTTCACGTCAACTGCGCACAATATGGATTGAAGGGTCACGATAGTTGGTCCAATGTTTTTTTTCTCAGGTGCAACTAAAAATAAGCCGCTGCAATCAAATTTAGCTCTAGGTAGATCAAATTCTTAATTTTTGGCAGCCAATGATTTAGGTAAATAAAAATATTAAAATTTAATTATTTTAATTTATGTAGCTAAGTTTTGGAACATAAGGAAAAGATATAACGACAATATGTGAAATGTAACAAAAAAATTCTAGGAAAAATCTAGGAAAATTAATTTAACTATATAACTATATTATACTAGTAACTATATACTAGTTTTTATTTAACATGAAAAGAATAAAATTCCATTTCAATAAAGATTTGGAAAATTCAAAAAAATAAATTTTTCTTATTATAAAAATGTACAAAAATATTGCTTAAAAAAAGCATTAAGAATTTTAGTTAAAAGTTTAGTTAAAGTTTATTTTAAACAGTCAAAATATTGTTCATAACAATACTTTAAAGGAAACATGCTAACATAAATATATGAATGTACGTTGTTCAAAACTTCTCAAAGTAGAACGTTTTGTTTAGTAATTAAATATATAAAGTGCAAGGCAAAAACAACAAAGACCATATTAGCCTACTTGCTTTTAGATCTTCGTATATATTTGTAAACATGTGTGTAGCCATGAGTGAGCTGATTGGACATGTGGAATTTCAGCTTGCGTATTTTCACTGTAAGATCGATAGACCATGGATGCTTGAAATAATTTCACTATGTATATATGTCGCAGTCAGGTTGGTGGAATCAGTGACTTAATAAAATTACTATTACTAATTTGATAAAATTTTTCGATTTTGTAGAAAACGATTTTAAAAAATAGTATTCAATTTATAAAATCACCAAGGCCAGTTAGTAATTTTGATGAAAACCATTTCAAAAAAACTTATAACCGGTTTGTGTAAACGCAACCAAAATGCATGAAACATGTTTACTTCCAACTGAGGGCTAGGTATTGAGTCTGACCCTTCCCCACTCATTGTTTTAATTTAGGTCTGGCACCAATGACAGAAGTTAAAAATTAGTGTTGTTAACGGAAACTTCTGTAACTTTAGGTCCGGAATTTAAATCTGCCAATAAGAGAATGATAACAATTTCTTTAGAGTGGGGAAGGGTCGGACTCAATAATGCAAATGTTAGGGAGCATTCACACGAGAAAAATTTGTAACCCCAACCTTCGATATTTACCCCCTCTCGTTCCATTCTTGCATGCTTAAAATGAAATTATTCTAAGTCTCATTTGACCCCCCCCCCCCTTTAAATCGGGCAAATTTGACCCCATCTCCTTAAATCGGACAAATTTGACCCCAGCCCTTAAATCGCACAAATTTACCCCCCCCCACCCCTTAATTTTCAAATTCTGTGGTACCCCCTCCCTTTAAACATGTTGCATGTTAAAAATAATTTTCAACAAAATTACCATATTCCAGGGGTGGAATTTTTGTTTTTCACTGCGTGCACTAACCTTAATCTTGTTTTCCTATTCCCAGTATTTTTTAGTTTTCTGTCATACAGACGTAATATTTAAATAATTATTAACATGGAATATGTTTATAGGGAGGGGGTACTTCAGAACTTGAAAATTAAGAGGGGGGGGTCAAATTTGTCCTATTTAAGTGGGGTGGTCAAATATGTCCTATTTAAGGGGGGTGGTCAAATTTGTCCTATTTAAGGTGGGTGGTAAAATTTGTCCTATTTAAGGGGGGTGGTCAAATTTGTCCTATTTAAGGTGGGTGGTCAAATTTGTCCTATTTAAGGGGGGTGGTCAAATATGTCCTATTTAAGGGGGGTGGTCAAATTTGTCCTATTTAAGGTGGGTGGTAAAATTTGTCCTATTTAAGGGGGGTGGTCAAATTTGTCCTATTTAAGGTGGGTGGTCAAATTTGTCCTATTTAAGGGGGGTGGTCAAATATGTCCTATTTAAGGGGGGTGGTCAAATGACACTTAGAATAATTAGAAGACTTTGAAAAATCTGAGCTTAAGGACTTAAGATAATACAGGTTTATAGACTTAAAATAATATCGATTTAGGGACTTGGAATAATATTGATTAAGGGACTTAGAATAATTCAAGTTTAGGGAATCAAAACAGTTTGGGTTTAGAATCTTAACAGCTAGTGAGGTGATAATTACAAATTATGAAATTAGAAAATTGTATTGTAATGTTGAGTAACATTTGTATTATACCTAGTCCTCAGCTGGAAGTAAACATGTTCCATGCATTTAGGTTGTGTTTACACAAACCGGTTATAAGTTTTTAAATATATAGTTGGTATCACAGAAAATTATAAAATTCTAGAAAACAGAAAACAAAAATTAGATTAGTGCAAGCAAAAAAAAATTAGTTACTGTCCTTTATTAGATTTGATCTCTACAGGTTTTTTGGGTCGCTGATCACGAGTTTTGGGTTTCTGTCTATAAAAATTGGAGCTTCACTCTTAAATTTGCAAAAAAAATCCATAAAATGGACATTATAAATTCGGGTACATGAACACAAGACCTGAAATTCGTAATCAGCTACCCGAAAACTATATAGACCAAAAAAATACTCCTTTTTAGCGATAGTTTTTGCAAGGGTGTAACCCCAATTTCTCATAAAAAACCCCTTCATTGGTGATCAGTGAGCCATAAAAGTAGACCGAATCTGGTGACAGACAGTAACTAAATACCCTAAACCGCGATTTGACTGGAGTACTAATCGAAATTAGAAATTTTATAAAATTAGTAATTTTTTGGTATTTAGTTTCCGAATTATGATTAAAATTTTTTTGAATTTTATTCTTTAGTATCGTTGTAAATTAAGTAATTAAATTTCAAGAAAGTTACTAACCTGACAGCCTCGGTAATTTTGTAAAATTTCTAACTTCGACTAGTAATTTTGTCGAAAATTATTTTTTAAATAGTTTTCATCAAAGTTACTAAGTGGCTTTGGTGTTTTTAAACAATTACTAATTTCAATTGTTTTGTTAAATTTTATTTTTTAAAATCAGTTTCTACAAAATTAAAAATGTTACAAAATCGCTAGTAATTTTATAAAGCCACTAATTTCATTAAAGTGCCTGCGACATATATAATCCTCTTCATGACTGTGGATATAAATACATATTTCCTTTTTAATATTTTTTTTTTGCATCAAGTATTCTGGTTAAAAATTTTAAAAATTTTTAAATATTTTACTATATGAATAAATAAAATATGTATCAAATTTTTTAAATTTAATTACAGAAAAAATTTTCATTTCAAACCTACGGCTATAGAATGCTCTTAATTTTATCCATTTTTTTGATATTTATTAAAAACTCTTTGTATACCATTTTCACGATTTTGAATATTTTTCAATTATTTAAATATGTTTTGAGCAATTGATTAAGTTTCAAGCAAAACTAATACATTCGATTTAAAATCATAATTTTTTTATAAAGATGATTATATCCCACGTAAAAAGATTAAGCTTAATTTTGGGTAAGCTTACTGAAGTAAGCTTACGGACTAACCTAAAAAGGCTTAATTTTTAAAATTAAGCTTAATCTTTTTACGTGAGATCTTAAAATAATACGAGAATTTGCATTTAAAAAAATTTTTTATTAATATTTGGTCATATAACAACTAGAAAATTTGTAGACTAGCTGCTCGCTTAAACTGATGTCCAAGAGAGTGAAATTTCAAGCAATAATTTTTATACTGTTTAGAGTAGAAATATTTAGAGTAACTGCTTGTATAGCTGCTTTAATTTCCGAGAGATTGAAAATTCAAGCAATATATTTGTAAAAATTTACAATGTTTATGTTACCAAAAAAAATGTAATTCAAATATTTTCACAATTTTCCTTAGTGTAATTTAGAATACTATTGAATACTATTTTATTATGTTTATCACTTATTAAAACCAAATTCTAAATTAATTATTAATTGTATCCTATAACCAATAACATGCTATGACATAAAATTTATTTTAATTTTATTATCATTGATTAAAAAAGAATCTTCCAATAAAATCATAATTTTCTGGTTAATGTACTAAAAAACCTAATGGATTTATAATTTGACCATAATATATGAGCACGTGCATAACTTTAAAAAAATATATATTTACTTGTTCAAATTTAAATGAATGCATAACAAAAAAAATATTTTTATTTTTAAAATTTGTCATCAATAATCAAATTACGTCAAATTGTCCTCAACATTAGGAGGATGACAAAGCATGAAAAATGTATCTTAATGCAGGTGCAGTGTTGAGCAAGTAACACCCCTTCGATCCATTGATTTAAGAACCCCCTTGAACAATATGGTATGAAGCACAAATGCTTAGCGTGAAATCATTCCATATAATGTCACGCATTTTTTTTTTCTATTTAAATATTCGTATAGATTTATCATTATAATAAACGAGACAAACGAGTATAATTATATATATTATGGATTAAAGAGGTTAATCGTATGTATGTACAAGTCCTGCTAAGTATCAGAACAATTTGAAATATTTTTTATCTATTTAATCTTCTTAAGGCTTGAATTATTCATGTTAAAGAAGTAACCATATTGGGTGAACATATTTTTTTCGGAAAGTCAATAAATTTCTGATTTTTTTTTTCTAATTTTTGAAAAGTTATAATACAGTGTTAAGTCAGGATTTAAAAATAGTTTTTTACAAAATATTAGAGTTTTCGAGCAAAAAGCATAATAGTTTGGATATATGGACTCTACATGCCCTCAAAATTACTTTCTTCTTTAATGATTGTTTTAGGGGATCGTATAAAAAATATCAAAAATATATTTTTCTGGCTGTATTAATTACAAAATAAATGAAAATCATTTGCCTTATTATATTAAAAATAAAATTAATAAAATTTAATAAAATTATGATATTGAACTTGCAAAAAAAACATGGTTTAATTTTGATAATTATATCATATCCATTATTAATAAAATTTTATACTTGACTAAATATTTAACATAATGAAGAAACAATAAAAAATGTATTAAGGAAATCAATGTATACTGTTCAGGAAAAAAAAATTAATTCAGCACATGCTTCTTTACTATTATAATATGTACATATATATATTTGACATTCCTTCCTTTGATATTCAGAACGACCCTTTTCTTCGTGGCGTCATCATGAGACGACAATAGATATCTATGACATAAAATGCAATAACACGCTCTCTTTGACCCCTAAACAAAGTAAAATATAAAGTAAATCGGGGAGTACTATTGTATTTAATTAGGGTAAAAAAAAGACACGTGATTATATTATGTTTTATAGATAAATTTCAAAAGAATGCTTATCATTGTAAGAGTTCAACTTTTTTATTACGAATTAAACTTATTTTTTTTTTTTGTTACCTGATTCTTTTAGAGATACTTTTATGCTTTAAAAGACTTAGATTAAAGGAATTTTCTTTAAAGTGTACAAATTTAATTGAAATTTTATAAATTTTTTGTTTTAACAAAGAAAAACACTCTTTTAAAATTGTATTTAATTTTATATTAAAAATATTTAATCGATAAAATTCAATTTAATTTTTACTTTTCACATCATAAAATTATAAATTGTTATGCATAAAAAAAGGAAAATTCAAATGAACATTACATAACTATAACTTTCTTTTTAAATAGCAATTTTATAAATAAAAAATATCAATTAAAACTGAATGAAATTAGAATTAAAAAAAATCTTATAGAATTATTTCAGGTACGATCATTTAATATTTTGAAATGGATGATCCAATCCAGTTCAAACTGGAGATTTCACCACTAGGTCAGATAAAAAAACTTGAAACTAAACATTTTCATATTTATCCAGTAGTTTCGGAGATCAAGAGGATACAGATTCTCGAGCATATACGTAGCCACACACAGACATTAAATAGAAGCAGGTCAGAGACATCGAAAATACACGAGGACCAAATTTTTCCATGAATTAGACGTTTTGAGGACAATTCTATTTTTAACCTGACAAACTTATAAGGCACGATTTCATTTATGCATTTGGTACTTGGTATTGGTACCTTAAAACCAAATTTGATAGCAATAATTGTTTTCCAATGTAGGGATTATTATCTCAAGTTAATGGGGTGTTAGGTAAAATTTGATATCGGAAATGAAAATACCCGCTAGGTAAGAAATTTAGGCTAAAATATTCAATTTTTTTATTTATATCAAGTTTAAACCCTCACCCTTAATTTACACACCATTTTTTGGAACAGTCATAGTAACGTAAACTACTATTTTTTACGTTCAGTAATATTTTTAAATTTATAATAATAATAATAATTGTATTAACATTTTTTTTTTAAATTAACCTTAATTCAGTTGTTAATATCTCAATTTATGGAGGTAGTAGGTTAAAATGGAAATGATCGATTCCTATCAACAACTTGGGAAGAGATTTTCAGATCCAATATTATTTATTAGCCAGAAGTAATTTATCACCATGCTTTGAAATCATTACTTTAAACAAAAATATTTTTTTTGTAATTTACGATTGTCATCTAATACTAAATTACTTATGTAACTTATAATATCAACAATTGGTCTACTATAACTTATCAAATTTGAGAAAAACTCGATATGGGAAAAGTTTTTTATTTGCAATCTACATAACTACACTGTAAAAATAAACATAATATAAGATTTTTACGTCTGTGCTTTGAATTTAATTCTAAATAATTATATTGAAACGATCTTAACAGACAAGGTGTAAATAAAGTTAATCAATAGCTCCTTAATGAGGGTTGAAGGTTTCAACCGAAACGTCGAGCAAAAATCAAATAATTGATTAACTTTATTTACACCTTGTCTATTAAGCTCGTTTCAATATAATTATTTAGAATTAAATTCAAAGCACAGACGTAAAAATCTTATATTATTATTATCCAGCATTGATAGAAATTGCTGTTAAATTCATTTATCATCTGTATTTTATAATTTATATCAATTTTAATTAATATTTACATCAATAATGTTCCTATTTATTAAACAACAATATGGCTTAAATACCATGAAAAAAGTTAAGGAATTCGATGATGTTAATGCATCAATTAATAAAACAAATGCCAAAAAAGAATTTCTTCTATCATGTAGAAAAAATAACATCTTTAATAATAAAACACATGCAGCAACCAAAAATATAGAAAATCTGCACTTTCACAGTCAATCCATCAAAAAAAGAGCACATAAATTAAAAAATTCGTGCAATTACAATCTATTACTGTTATCATCATTGTAAATAATTTCTATATTAAAATTAAGGTATGTGAAAAATGAATAAATTATACAAAAACATTGTAAATATTAATTTATTATAATAAATTATAGCTCCTGAATGAGGGTTGAAGGTTTCAACCGAAACGTCGAGCAAAAATCAAATAATTGATTAACTTTATTCACACCTTGTCTGTTAAGATCGTTTCAATATAATTATTTAGTAAAAATAAACTTTCTTAAATTAACAAAAAAAATTGAATATTTTCGAAAAATTAGTAAATTTTCAAAAAAATTAGTAAATATTCGATAAAAATCGTAAATTTACTAAATTTAGTATATTACACAACTATTTTTTGTAAATTTTCGAAAAAAAATGGTAAATTATCAATTTTTCTTGCGAATTCACAAAAAAAAATCGAGAATACTCGAATTTTTCGATAATATATACTAAATTTAGTTAATTTACGATTTTTATCGAATATTTACAAATTTTTTTGAAAATTTACTAATTTTTCGTAAATTTTCTAATTTTGTCCTTAATATAAGAAAATTACTTTTTACAGTGTATATTTAGTCTTATAACTATTGTTATTTATGAATTAAGTGACAATTTTACTCTGATTATACATGAAATATGATTTTGAGTGGGTTAGCGTGCCTTAGCGTATACAGGCTGCATGCCCCTTTGTCTAATAAAGAAAGTGCTAATGAAAAGGGCAAACCTGATTTTTTTGACGATTTTTATTTTGGCCAAAATCGAAAGGATTAATATGGAAATTTATCAAATTTTTTTTTCTTCTCAAATTGTACTGAAACAGGTTTCATACAGTTAAAACTTTAATCTATATAATATGGTTCACTGGGTCAGAGAGCTCAAAAAATCTGATATAAATGGATTCATTGAATTTTAATATTTAAAAAATTTTTTGTGTATTATTCAATTTTTATTATCTTTTAAGATACTTACACACCAAAATATAAAGATTGTTTTTAATACTACTTTTTATTAAATTTTGATTTATAAATCTTTTCAAACTATTTAATTTCAATTTCAATCTTTTTGTTTTTGTTTTTGTAGGCAAAAGATTTTTTTCCAAAAAAAATTTTAATTACAATTTATTAAGGTTATGAGTGTGTATACTTGTTTATTTTTTCGAGTTTTGATGTAATTTCATAAAATAAATTTCTTATGATTATTATTAAAAATAATTTCAGAAAACTTTTTTCAATTTCTAAAAAATCAGGTCTATATTAAATATTAATGTATTTACTTAACAAAACTAATACCAAAAATTATGAATACAAAATAAAAGTTAAATTTTTAAAATATTGAAACTATATAATTATAAAATATTTGATAATTAACGAAGTTCATCTTCTTCGAAATTTGCAGCCATTTGATATTAAAATTGAAAAAATATGAAAAATCACTTTACGCTTATTTATTTAACTGAAAATAATTACGATTATTTATTTTAAGTAAAAGAAATTAAATTATTTTTTATCATAAATAACACTAATTTATATAAAAAATCTCGTAAAAAATTAAATTATATTTTATTACCACGCAAATTTGATAAACAAACTTTATAGTTAAAAATAAACAAGTAAATACTCATAACCTTATTTCAAAATATTTTTTTTGGATAAAAATCTTTTGCCTGCAAAACAAAAACAAAAAGATTAAAAATGAAATTAAATAGTTTTAAAAGATTTATTTTTAAATTTAATATTTTTAAAATATTAAAATCAAAATTTAATAAAAAGTAGTATTAAAAACAATCTTTACGTTTTGGTGTGTAATCATTAATAAAATTTTGTTTATTTATAATTATAATTAAATATTTAAATAAATATAATAAGTATAAGAAATACATTAAATCTTCATTTTATCCTAAAAATAACCTCATTCATTTTATCTAATCGTTCGATACATTGATGTAGTATCAGCGGTTCATTGTATAAAAATTTCTTAGACAATTTTAACGTTAATTTTTCGATTTGTTAGAATGTAAAAATATAAATTTAAAAAAAAGTTTTATAACACTTATATTTAAACATAAAAATTTTTTTTATGACTAATTATAATCGAAATTTTTTTTAAAAACATTTTTTTTTTAATTGCTATAGATAAAAGTAATTGTTAAATTTTAATAGTATGTAAATAAATTGCTTGGATATACCTGTATCTGGGTTTTTACAAATTTTTAAATTTAATTCAATAATTTAATAGTAACATTTTTATTTATTTTTAGAAATATTTTTATATACAAAAAATTAGGAACCGTATTCAAACCTCAATTTTCCATTTAGGCAATTTTTATGTCAACAGTATTTATGAAAATCGGGGTGAAAATGAGGAGCGTATTTGCTGAAATTAGAAAACATTAATATTTGATAATATTTATAGCTATAAATTTGGACAATTTTTATTTATTATTTTTCTTTTAATAGTGTCCAAATTTTCAGGAAAATAACAGACTCAAGTTAGCATCTAAATATTAGGGAGCAAAAATTGAAATATTACTAATAATAATAATTGAATTTTTTCGCTCATTTGTATTTTTAAATCTGAATAATTTATTTGATATATTGAGCTAACAATATTTTGGATTTTTCGTCTCTGGCTAAATAGTGTGAGGCTCGTCAGTATGTAAACTATTTAGCCTTTTGGTAGCTCACACTATTTAGCTGGAGGCGAAATATCCAAAAAATTGTTAGCTAATTTGTAAGAAAATTTGAAATATTAATTTTTTAATTTATTATAAACCGTAAAAATAATTTTAAATTTTAATGAAGAATGTTTAAACTAACAGAATATTGCATAATAGATGCGTCACACAACATATGAAAACTCATTCGAGTATTTCGTCATCCTATTATAAAATTTCGACCTCAATTTCGCTATCCAGGACAGAAGAAAAATTTATTTTGGGAGATGAAAACGGATCTGGTTTTTTGGCCTAAGGTGCGTAACATCGAGGGACAATAATCAATATTTGAATTCAGATGCAATATTTAATATTAAATATTTTTTTCTTGAAAATAAAAAAAATAATCGTGTATTAAAATTATGGAAAAAGTTCATTATTTGCAATCTACATCTTACTGTATAACTATTTTTAGTAATGAATTGAGCCAGCCTTACAGCGTCTAAATATGAAACATGATTTAAGGGGGTTGACGCGCTTCAACGCGCAGGGGAGTGTTCCGGGGGCTTGTCCCTTGTAATTTAAAAAAATCACTTATTAAAATATATAAAATTTATTATCAAATTGTAATTTAAAATTAAACACAAAATACGTATATTAGCCCTGCCGTTAAAAAAGCGGCTTTGATTTGTTTACAAGGTGAAATTATAATAGACGTACGCAAAATAAAATCTATCACAAAAATTAATAAATTTTGCCAAAAATGATCTCTACTTTTAGTGGCATTAACCATACTTTATTTGGTAAATGATAATTAATTTTTTGAAAATTCTTTTTGGCATCAAAAAATACATAAATACCAATTTTTTTTAATCTTTTTGGACGCAGCACCTAATTTTTTTCTAGAAAGTATTAATTTTAGAAATAGAGTTGTTACTTGATTTCTTGGATCTGATGGTTAGTCATTTGAACATTTTTTCCTCAAAATTTCCCCCTTTAAGATATTCAAAAAAAATTAATTTTATTTTTTTTTTTTTTTTGGACGTAGTACCTAATTTATTCCCTGAAAGTACTAATTCCTAGAAATATCGTTTTTACTCGATACCTTGAATCTAATAAATAATTTTTTGAAAATTTTAAATTTAAAATAAAAATTATACAATTTTTTTTTCTTTGTTTTTATGTGAAAAAATCATTTTTAGATTATTTTTAGTTTTTCTTATTACATTATAATTATAAACCTCAATTTCCTGTATATTAGTGCTTCTAAGTTTAGTAACTTAACTTAGTCGCGCACCCTACCGGGTGCCGTAATACTTTGTTAGGTAAAGTAGACCATTAAGACCATTTTATTATTGCTAATGAGGGGACATAGTGCCAATTATTTGGCAGCATTTTTTATTAAGTGTTACCTAATTTCAATCACTATTCGAGAATTTTTTTTCAAACATTTTTTTCCATCTGTTAGGCTAATTAGTATACTATTTTGATATCGATTTTGACAGATAAGAAAAACTTAAAGTTGGTTTGTGTGATAGAAGCAAACTTCCGGTCCTTTAAGAAACAATGTATAAATAGCTGAACTTCAAAATTGATCAAAATTTGGAAATATTTTATTTTTTTAACGAAAGTTCATGAATCTTTTTCAATCATCGAAATTTAAAAAAAAATTTCTGTAATTGTCAAACTAATATATAACTATATATAAAGTTCACAGAAAAATCATAAAATAATAAAATGTTAATTAAGAAGTGTATGAATCAGATAAAAGTTTTTTTTTATTTTCTTGCGTAATACTTATTTAATCAATGTTTGCAAAAAATTTTAAATTATTAAATTACATATTTTTTATGTTTTATCATTAATGTAAAGAAATTTTATTATTAGATGTCCGGGGTTGCTACATAATTATAAGCTTCAAAAAATTTATATCAGTATTCAGTGTAATCTTAAACATTAAAAGTTAAAAAGTATAATAATCATAATTAAAAATGTTTAAAATTTTTTTATTCTATTGTTTAATTACTTCAGTTATGATAACCGGATCTATAGGATATTGCTTGCCAGAATATGCTCAAGTATGTTGATATTTATTTATAAATTTTTAATATTTTTTTCTGGTCTGCTGCCAGAAAGCATGTATTTCCCCAGACGTGTTTTCTCGCCTCAGACATAGAAAAATTTTATACGGCCCTTGCCCATAAATAAAGAATGCCCAAATCGCAGTTTACCATCTTTGGCTTCGCCTCGGATGATAATTTACGTGCGATTTGGGCCATTCTTTACTTTTCTGGGCTCGAGTCGTAAATATACTATTTGCTTGAAATTTAAAAAAAATTTAACTTTCGTGATGCTAACCACGTTTGACATATCAATACCAATTTAGCTTTAAAATAAAATTCACTGACTCACAATATTTTTTTCGTCACCGAGACGTAGAACGAGTGTAGAAAATTACGCGATAATTTTTAAGCCAAAAAATAAAAATTTTATTACATTTTATTTTAATAAATAATTTGCCCTCCTGGACGTAAAACTCTTACAAGGTATTATCTGCTCTCCTTCTACGCCTAGGTAGGCAAAAAATATAGTAAGCACCATTGGCGAAAAACTAGAGACATTAGCATGAAGACATAACAATGTCAGATTGTCAAGCTTGAAATTTGTTAGAAAGTAAATTCTTAGATTTTAAAAATTCAGACACAACAACCACCCAGCTTCGCAAAGCGCTTGTGCTAGTAGTACTCTAGTACCAAACTTTTGCGCCCTTGATACTTATCAAAATATTAAATGAGATTTAAAAGTATTTAACAATAACTGTTTTTTTTTTAAATTTTAGTGCTTAGGGTCATCAAATTCATGCTGTGCTCCAAGTAAATGCGTCATCTTAAGACGCCCTGATGGTATAATAAAGTCATTCTGTCAGATCCCACGCTTTTATACTAGAAGATATAGGTAAAGTGAAGAAACGAGGATGAAAAAAATCCATTGGTTTATTTTAATAAATTTTCAAAATTGAAGTTTACTTCTGCAGCAAAAGTAAATTTTAGAGGGTTGAATCACAAGTTGAATCAAAAAAGGAATCAAAGGATATAAAAAAGAGCTGGTTACGGAGCAGAAAAAGATTCTTGAACTCGAAATACTGTGATAAAGAAGAACGATACAGTAATTTACCGAAGATTAAGAATTTATATTAATTGATATTTTTATTATTTCAAGTTATATTTTTGGTTCCTCAAACAGAAGCCATTGTAACCAGTCAAATTTTCATTTGTTTTTTTCTTTTTTAAGCATGATATGTAAACCCCCACTTTCGGAGTTATACACCTCTTTTGAAAGCAGATAAATAAATAAATTGCTTCTTTCATTATTTATTTGGTACTAACATGAAAAATTATTATTTTGGAAAAGTGTTTTAAGTACCTACATTAATTGTATTTTTTTTCTTTGAGATAATAAAAAATTTTATTGTGTTATGAATTAAGATTGTTTTTACTTTATTTAGGTCAATAGAAGTTCTCTAGAAAATTTTCCTATTTTTTTAAGTTTTATACTTTTTTACTTATTAATTGCCTATAATTAGTCTGCTATTTTGTGCAGGAGACTAAAAAATTCATAAAATACCCTATTAGTACAAAAATTTTAGATATTTTGTAAAACGAAATCTATTTCATTCACGCATTTTATTCAATGAATTAAAATAACTGAAAAATGACGATAAGCTGAAAAATGACCACGCTGTTTATTAAATACAATTTTGTTAGAATGATAAAAATCAAATTACTAATAACTATACTAATTTAGAGAAAACTGTCTGTTACTGACTACATACATTTAATTATAGGCTCGTTGCAGCCTGGAATTCGGTCCATTGCGAATCCTAGAAAAAGCATTAAGATGGTTTAAAAACTAAAAGAAATGTTTATATTCTGATATGACTCAGATAAAACTCCCAAGAGCCAAAAAATTCCAAGCCAAAAGTTCCAAGAATCATTAATTTCAGGACAAAGATTCCAAAGCCAAAAGCTCAAAAAAAAAATTTATAAAAACTTATATTGTATATGTATACAAAATAGCTTTAATTTCTAAAGTCAAATTATTCTAAGTTCCTAACCCACCAAATATATAGGCACTTGTAGAGAAAATTTTTGGCTCCATAAAAAATAATGTTATTTTCAAGTGCTCAGGGACAACATATAGCAGTGATTAAATAAGCTACCATTTTAAGCATCTTATTTTTATGATAAATGGCAATTTATTTCACTCGATAATTGAAAATTCAAGTAACTTTTTTCAAAAAACTACCAGATTTATATCTATAAGATAAAATTCTCTCAGCCCGGTCGTTAAAGTTAGCGCATTAATTGGTTAAAGTCAATTTTAACTAAACCCGAAAATAATAAATGGAAGAAAAGAATTTTAAGGCATTGATGTAGTCCTGTCGCCAGCAATGCTATTTAATGCCATAAAATCCTAAAATAGCATAAAAGTTCCATGGAAAAAAATAGGTGGTATTTATGTTTTTTGTCCCGCTAAACACGAATCCGGGGTCTATTTTGCGAAATTCGTGGTCAATTTTGCGAAATAGACTCCGGATTCGTGTCTAGTGGGTCAAAAAAAATAAATACCACCCATTTTTTCCAGAAACTTTTATGACTTTTTATGGCATTAAATAGCATTGCTGGCGTAATAGCACTGCTGAGTTTAACGGATATATATGCATTTAAATGTAAAATATACACTGTAAAAAGTAACTTTCTTATATTAACAAAAAAATTAAAACATTTTCGAAAAATTAGTAAACTTTCGAAAAAATTTGTAAATATTCGAAAAAAATCGTATATTTGCTAAACTTAGTATATTAACAAAAAATTAGAGTATTCTCAATTTTTTTTGTGAATTTGAAAGAAAAATCGATAAATTACAATTTTTTTTCGAAAATTTTCAAAAAATAGGTAAATTTACGAAAAATAGTTGTGAATTTACAACTTTTTTCGTAAATTCACAAAAAAAAATCGAGAGAATTTTTCGATAATATACTAAATTTAGTAAATTTACGATTTTTATCGAATATTTACAAATTTTTTTGAAAATTTACTAATTTTTCGATAACATTATATTTTTTTTGTAAATCTAACAAAGTTACTTTTTACAGTGTAGTCTTAAAGTTTTTAGACACACACGCAAACATTCTATTATTTTATTTTTATCAACGTATAATTATATCAGCATCACATTATGAAACTGTGATGTAAATTCTTCGTAGCTTCAAGATTTTAGCGACCAGCTGTAAATTTTAAATTTTAATTATTAAATTATTAATTTTTATAATGCTAAAAAAACTTTGCTTTTAAAATCAATTATGCCATTACTTGTAAGCATTGTTAGTCAGTTCTTGCATATAATATTCCCATAAAATTAATGTTTATTTGCAAAAACATAATTTTAATTGTATTGGAAATAAAAACCGTTTTGGATGTTTCTAGAAAAAAAAAAAAAAAAATTGGGAAAACATTTTGGAATTCGGAAATAACAGTCTTTAAAACTTTTGCGTTGGAACTTTTGTTACCCAACCTTTTAATTCATTCGTAATCTGCAGTCGCAAAGGATATCAAAATATATGCAAATATGCTCAATCAAATCAAGAGTAAAGGTAAGTTATCAAAATTTAATATATGTATATACAGCTACTTCAAAGACTGATTTTCCACATGCTTAAGCTTGCGCGTTAAAGGCACGTGGCGTCACGTGAACGCAACGGGTAACAATAAATTCAACTGTTAAATATATAATATGTAATAGATAGGGTCAAACTGGACAGATAAAAAAAATATTGAGTATATCTTTATTCACTTTACTTACTATGCTAAAAAATTTACTATTCATTTTGTACATACGCATGTAACACCACGGGTTGTCATCATGGGAAATGGTAAATGTTTTTTCTCCAAGTAAGGTTCAAAGCAAAAGCGCACCTTATTTTTTTATATAAGGATGTTACATTTGATACAGATAATACTTAAATAATAATATTGACCAACCCACCCTTTTAAATTTTAATCGTTATCATTTGACTAAATCGCTTTGAAATTAGTTTATTGGTTGTTACACTAAATTTAGAAACTGCAGGATGTTATAAATCCTTTCTCACGCATAAATCATTTACAGTTTATCTTCTTTTTTTCATTAAGTATTATTTTCATAATTAATTAGCTAATAAGCTAATAAGCCTTTTTAGAGAATTTATTAATTTTTGATGCAAAAATAATACCAAAAAAGTTAGTTAAAAGTTATATAATAAAAAAAAAATGTCTTTTTACTATGAAACTTTTCTTACCAGTTGCAAAACGTTGCGGTATATACAGTCAAACGGAAATGATATTATTAAAAATAGGTTTTTAATTAATAGCAAAATTTTATGATATTGAAGATCATTGAGTTTGAAATAGATGGTGTAAAATAAACCTGAATTGAAAGTTTTGGTTCCCTGGTAAAAGTATGTAACAAAAGCATAAGTATTTCTGAAATTTTTGGCAGATTTTGGCTAGAATCGTGAGTAAGTTAAAAAACTTTTTGAGAAATTTTACTTTAGTCCAGACAAAATTTCTAAAACTCTGTAAAATTGGTTCCTCATTGAAGAAACAAAAAAACATTATAATAAAAAATTAAATTTTTTAAAATTTGTTTTAAAAGTGGAACTAGTAAATATTCCCGAGAAATCCAAAAATTCAGTAAAAATTTAATTGAAGTATTCATAATGAATTTGAATATCCAAGTCACCTTAATTAAAATGAGATATTTTTACCTTTGTTATATCCGTCTTGAGAGTGACTTCGTTTATAAATATTTTACACTACGCGTTTCAGAATTGAAAATTCTATCATCAGGTGTATTATTTGTCAGATGTTAAAAAATAAATATAATGATTAAAGTTTCTAAAAACTAATTATTTTTTAATTTTAATTTTAAGTTCTTCTTCTTTGATTTCTTCTTATATACACTATATTGCACTTTTTATCACTATTATTTTTCATATTTTAAACTGATTTTATTTATTTTATTTTACTTTAATTTTAGAAATTTTTATTTTAAATTTTGTTATTTACCGGACGAGATCTCGTTATATACTGTTTAAAATTTTTATTATTACATTTTATTATTAAAGTTTATTTATTATTGTATCATATAGAGAATTTGATTTGAACTGTAATTTGTCATTTAACAGGGTTGTATCGTTGTTTTACAGTGCCTTTTATATTTCGTATTCTTCTAATGTATTCATATAATTTCCTTTTTTGTCATAAAAATGTATAGGTGTTAAGAAATCATCAAAATTTTTATTTTTATATTCGTGATTGGTTGTTATCAGATGTTTTGCAAAATTTGATTGTATTATTGTGTTCTTTTTGATGGTTTTTGGTGGTAAATGCTCAGTATACCTGGTGTAAAAATCTCTAGCTGTTTGTCCTATATATATTGAGCCACATTCACATACAATTTTATATATACCTGCTTTTTTTGTTATTGTCTCTATATTATTGTCTTTTGGGTGTAATATCCTTTCTATTTTGTTGTCAGTACTGAAACTAATTGTTATACCGTGCTTCTTGAATGCATGAAATAATATATTAGACAAATAGTTTCCAAATGTGGCCGATGTGTATTTAATTTCATTAATTTGTTCTGCTTTGTTTTTATCACTTAGCTTATTTTTAATAGCAATTTTCTTACGATGTCTAGTTATTAGTTTGTCTATATTGGAACTATTATATCCGTTTCTTACTGCAATGTGTTTAATTATATTAACTTCATCATTAAAATCTGTTTCCGTCATTGGTATTGTTAAGAGCCTGTAAACGAAACTATTATATGCTGCCATTTTTTGTGAATATGGATGATGTGAATTTATATGTATAGTTGAGTCTGTTGTGGTTGGTTTTCTATAAATTTTGAAAATTAAATTGTTTTCTTTTGATTTTCTAATATTTAAATCTAAAAAGTTAATGGAATCTTCTTTTTCTAGTTCTAATGTGAATTGTATATTTTTATTCTTTTTATTTAAAAAGGTTTTGAAGTTTTCTAATTGTCTGTTAGTTCCATTGTAAATTAAAAAGATATCATCTACATATCTAGTATAAAAAATGATGTTATTTTGATGTATATTATTTTTATTGAATATATAGGTATTTTCGAAGTGATTCATATATATTTCTGCTAAAAAACACGATATAGGTGATCCCATAGCTAAGCCATCTTTTTGATAAAAATATTTTTTTAAAATTATAACATATAATATATATAAAATTATAATCTTAAAGATTATAAAAATATATCTTTGTATCTGAAATAGTTTTGTTTTAATAAAATATTTAAAAGGTTGATTATTTCATATATCTGATTTTTCTCAATTCTTTTGTGCTTATTAAGATTGTTTTCTATGATTTTAATTGTTTCTTGAATTGGGGCCATTGTGTATAAATTAACTATGTCTAAAGATGCCAATTTATATGCATGATTTATTTTAATATTCTTTATTTTATTTACGAAGGCTGTATTATTATTTATGGCATTGTCTCTTTCTAGCACAATATGTGTTTTAAGTAGGATACATAATCTTTTAGCTACTTTATAACTTGCCGCCTTTTTATGATTAATTGTTGGTCTAATAGGTATACCTTCTTTATGGACCTTCATCAAACCTTTAATTTTAGGAGCTTTTGGTTTTGTTTTTTTGAGAAAAAATCTTTCTTTGTCATTGAATAAATGTTTACTATTATTTATTGCATTGTTCACATCTTTAGAATAGAAAATTTAATGGAATTTTTATCCAATGACATAAAATCGGGTTCCAGAAATTCTAACCACAATCTGTTCATATTCAAAAAATTCTGTTGGTAATTTGTTATTTTTTTTTACCAGGGTATACAAAAAAAGTAAAAAGAACTAATTATTTTAATTAAAAAAGAATGATTTTATTGTTTAAAATTGAATAATTTTTATAATTATAAACAAATGAACATGTGCTCAGAAATTGCAACTTTATTTCTGGAAGGAAGTCAAAAAGGACAAGAATATTGTCAAGATGAAAACTTCACTATACCTTTATCGTGGAGTTAATATAGGATCAAACCGAGGGCTCCTATTAAAAATAGCTAAATATTTTTGTCTCTTATTAAAACCTCGCGTTGTTTTCTAGGGTCTTGTTAAAAGATCGCTATGTTTTTATTGCTTATTAAAAGCTAGCTATGTGCTATATTATTAATATACTTATAGCTAGCTTTTAATAAGCAATAAAAAAAGCGATCTTTTAACAAGACCCTAAAAAACAACGCGAGGTTTTAATAAGACACACAAATATTTAGCTATTTTTAAGTAAGACATTAAAAAACATCGCTAGCTTTTAATAGGAGCCCTCGAAACATAAGAATTAAATGTGGATACCCTTAGAAAATAAAAACTACTTTTTTCACAAAATTTTTGTTACAGCTTAGGCGGTTTCTTATTACTTCAAAAATAGGAGTTTTCATTACACGTTTTTTTTAAACTACACTGAAAAAAAAAATCCGTTTGCCACAAGCGGAAATATTTCGTTTACAGTTTGGGGAATTCCACTTGCAGTTTGAGGGATGCTTTTTGTGGCTAGCGGAATTGTTTTTCTTGCTCAGGCGACTGCAAATGCTTTGAAACGTTAAGAAATTCAACAGATTTTTTTTTCTTTTTAAAAAAATTTGTACTTCCTGCGCTAACATCCTAATTTTTTTTTTTTTTTTTTTTTTTCAGACTATAAAATAATTGGTCCAGAATATTGTTTTTTTCATTAAAAATACTCAAATGCTTGAATTTGTTAATTGGCTGTTAATAGGTAAAAATATCACCTATAAGGTAATTAGGGCCGTTCTTTTCATTTCTGAAATCCATTTTTATGAAAAACTTTAGAAAATGTGGTATCATCCCCTAAATTTGGGGTAAATTTAATACAATTTTTAGACATTATTTAAATTGATCCTGTGCATACAAAAAAGATCTCAATATTAAAATATACCAATTTTTTATCGCCAATCCCTTAAACCAAGTAAGGAAGTAGATTTTTAGAGCAAAAGAAAAACTGGATATTTTTTACCAAAATTATCATCCAGTAGCCATTTTTGCCTGGTTTTTTCATTTCTAGAGTCTGTTTTTGCATACAAACAGAATTAAACAGTGACAAAATTAATTGCATAATAGAATAAATATAACAAGTATTAAAAATTCTGATTAAACAGAAAATGAATTTTGTTTGTTTCATATATATTTGCAATAAATAAAATTACTTTTTTCCCGCATTATTTGAAAAGTGTTTCCCAGGCTTTAATAAAAAGATATTCTTTTTCCACAAATTATCAATTGCCTATAAATGATTATTTGATTGTAAGCGTATGTTTATACAAAATCTATAGGATGTTTACAGTTCTTTAGCCTGCGGCAATGATTCAGTCTATTTACAACGAATTGATAAAAACCTGCGCAAAGGGGTCAATATCGTTTTATACTATAAATAGTAATATAAATTTATGTATACGTCGAGTCAGAAATCCAAAAGTGATGCCAGCTTAAATATGCTTTAGGCTCTATGTAAAGGGAGAAAATCCAACGTTATATTATGAGAGTTTATAGCAAATAAAAGACAGAGAGAAGTCAGAAGGGCGCAAGGCATATAAGCTTATAGTATTGACAGAGGTCACGTGGCGTTTATAGACTAGTCAAAATCCTTCTGTTCATATATACGTTAATATATATAAATGTACCATACAGAGGACCATGGGAAAACGACTTTGTAAACATCAGCTTTTTGCAAAAAAATACAAATTTTGGACGTTGTAAAAATATTTTCAATCACATCAATATATGAAAAAAAAATTCATGATTTTAAATCTTTGGGTATTATAGAGATTCCAGAAAATTCATATTTTATTCAATGAGTAAAAAAACGTGTCCTTTATAAAACTATACAAACAATATCCAATTGATTTGATTGCTCAGATTTTTTTCAATGGCTATAAATGTATTTTATTGTTTTTTTTCTTTTTTATTAGAAAAACCTAATTTTATAAGTCTTCTAATAAACTTTTTTTTAATGACTTTTTAGTTTGTAATTCTTATATTGCATAAACTTGAATACAATGTCCGTTTTTCCTGAAAGTGGCCCACTTCTGTAATCACTAATGAAAAATAATCAATGAAAAATATATAATTTAAAATTACCTAATGTGGGTTACTTTTAATAAAAACGAGTATTATATTCATATTCAGTAACCACTAAACATGTAACAAATAGATGAAAGAGTCGAAAAAACTGAAAAAAATTTTTCAATAACAAATATAGTCTATTCTGAGCAACTGAACCAAATTCAGTAAAAACAGATATCATAATCATATTTTACATATCTAGGGCAAAAAAAGCCTATTTTCTGCCCTAGGGAGACGGCTTTTTTCCCATTATATGTAAAACTATTGTTTAGAACACGGGAAAAAATATGGGGTTCGACTTTTGCATGCTGTCTGCACTCGCTCGCTACGCTCCCTCGTGCATACAACTGCATGCAAAGCCAAAACCAATATTTTATCCCTTGTTTAGTAAATAGCTATAACGCTCTCATAAACTAACAAGGTTTTGAACTTTCTATGTACTTATTAAAAAAGAAATTTGGTCTCACCTGCTCTATTAAACCTCAGAAATCTGACGGATTATCCAGGGGACCTCAATATTTATTAAAATACTTAAAATTTATAGAGATCAATCAGTTCCTATAAATGAAGGTAAAAAATCCATATTAATTCAATCAGTATTTTTAAATATAACTTATAAGCTAAAAATAAAAACATAAGAAAAAAACGCTGCCAAACTATTAGCACTAAGATTCCTCAACAAAATGTTTTTAATGATCTAGTTTATCTATAAAATATAATGTTATAAGAAAAACTAAAAATGATCGTTTCCTTGATAATGTCAGTTTAACATATCATTGAAAAAATTAGGTTTTTTTACATAAAAACAAAGAAAATTTTTCTACACCAGTACATAATAAACTAGAATTTTTTCGAAAAATTAGTAAATTTTCAAAAAATTTTATAAATATTCGATAAAATCGTAAATTTACCAAATTTAGTACATTATCGAAAAATTCAAGAATTCTCGATTTTTTTTGTGATTTTACGAAAAAAGTTGTAAATTCACAACTATTTTGCGGAAACTTACAACTATTTTTTGTAAATTTTCGAAAAAAATTGTAAATTATCTATTTTTCTTACGAATTCACAAAAAAATCGAGAATACTCGAATTTTTCGATAATATACTAAATTTAGTAAATATACAATTTTTTTCGAATGTTTACAAATTTTTTCGACAATTTACTAATTTTTCGAAAATGTTCTAATTTTTTTGTTAATATAAGAAAAGTACTTTTTACAGTGTACGTCCAAAAAAAAAATATTGCTGTTTTTTTTTACTTTTTAATGCAAAAAATTTGGAGTAAAAAAATTTTCAAAAAATTACGTATCAGATCCCAAAATTGACTATAAACGATATTTTTAAAACGATTACTCCCATAGAAAAAAAATTAGATGCTGGGTCCAAAAAGAAAATAAAATGGTATTTTTGTACTTTTTGGTGAAAAAAATTTTGAGAAAAAAATTTTCAAAAAATTAATAATAAGATTCAACATATCGAGTAAAAAGAATATTTCTATATCAGTGCTTTCATGGAAAAAAAATCAGGTATTACATCCAAATAAAAAAAAAAGTACCTCGAGATTTTTTGGTAAAAAAAATTAGGTCTATATGCCTTAATGTTTGTGAAATATCACCAGTTAAATTCATACACACACGCATACACCGACATGCAAAGACTTTTTTAAAAACCTTTTTTAGCTTCCCGAGGTCTCAAAACGTACTTGTATGCTAAAAAAAAAAGAAACCAAAATTTAACCTAAAAAAATTAGGAAACAACTGAAAAGAAAATTTATCTCAATAAACTTGGGTAAATTAAGAAAATAACAATTTTTAGATGTAAATTTTAAAGACATAAGAAAACAAAGCGACACGAATGGATTAAAAATAACAGCAGGTTTAACACTAATTAGAATTCATTAAAATAAATTTTTTCTTTTCTTTGTTTTATAATCCAATGGTATTATGTTAAAATTTAAAGTGAATATAATATTATAATATAGAAATATTTTTTAAATTAAAATTATTACTCAAACTAAATATTAAAATATGAGTAAATTAAAAATTATGATAAATTGTTTGTGGTCAAAAAGTAAAATAACGTATAATTAAAAAATATTTTTCATTCATTTCATGACAAAAATTGTTTTAAAATAATAAAACAATATTCATATTAAATAATTTAAAATTTATTTCAAACTTTTTTATATACCCATCATAGCTGAATAAATTAAAATTTGACTCATATGTGAAAATTAAACCTCAAAAACTTTTCCATACATCAACATATTATTAAAAACTATTTAAATAACCCAAGTTTTGTGTATATAAAATGATTTATTAATGAATTCATTGTTATATCAAACGTATTCATAAATATAAATATAAATGTCAGTAGTATAACTAAATGACGGTCAGCCACGAAATGGCACGCGAGCTAATATTTGGTGCCAAGAGAGTCATTAACTAATACGAAAATTCATGACTCATTTCTTTTTCTATATTGAAATATAAAGTTTAATTTATATAGAAATGCATACATGTATGTCAAACATAAGATTATAGAATAAATTTAAAGTCACGTGCGACAAAAACCAAAGATCTATTATGAAGCTCAATTTCTTTTTTTTTTCTCTCGGGATGTTTAAAGCTGTGAATTCAATGATTATGTTTGCTGAACCAAATATTAACTGTATATGCACGATTATCTACTAGTGGGTTCTGGATATTACTCTATTTTTCGTTCTTAGGATACAATTAGTAATCCCTGCCACGTGACTTATTGCTACACGTGCCACATGTAAGTAAACGCGCGCGAACGATTTCAATCGCTGTAGGATACCACCCACGAAACTATATGTAGGTATAAAAGAAGTAAATATAGTTTGCCTTTAAATTTTTTTTCCTAAACACCCTTTATTCTTATACGTAGAGATAAAAAATTGACGATTTAGCAAGAGGCATTCTTTTATACATTTATGTACATAATTTTTCATTAAGTTCACGCCTAAAACTATCTTACAAAGAACTATGGGATTACAACTTTATTTTTAGTGTTAATATAGCAATAAAATATCTAATGCTCTATACTTGTATTAAAAAACAAAATTTTTAGGTATCAATGGAGTTTCAAACTGCTGGTATCATTTTCAAATTGATTCTATACTATTTTTTTCCGAAACTAAAAATAAAGCTCTCCTCCAATTTTAAGTTTTTAATTTTTATTAATCTTTTTCTAATAAATTATTTATAAAATTACTATTTTAATAATTGGGCTTTTTTCCCTGGCTAGTTGATTCTGCAAGAAACAAATTAATTTTAAATTATGAAATCGAGAAAAATTGATCATTTGAGAAACGGGATTTTTTCTACTAAAAAATAAGGTCAATGAGAAAAACTAATTTCATCATCTGATTGCTAGTGATAAAATTATAACCGAATTTCGTATAAGACAAATTAGGGAGCGGGGGGGTCAATCAATTTCTTACTATTTCTTACGATGGGGATATTTGAATCTTACATAAAGAATCAGTATAAGAAAATTTTTTTTATTGTTCATAAAAATATTTTTATCAAAAAATATTTCTCATGTTTCAAATTTAAAATTTATAATGTAATCTTGGAAGGGAGAAGGATATTTGAATTTCTAAATCTAAGTCTCAGGGGGGGGAGGGACAAATCTTACGATATCTTACAGCGGGGTACGAGGGGGTAAAAAAATCTTTAAAAATGTCTTACGTAATTTATGAACGGCCCCTAAACCGCCCTAAACACAACCTAAATGCCTGGATAATGTTTACCGCATCTAAGCTTTGGATACAATACATAAATATCACGCAATTACCATATGCAATATGTTATTTTTATAATTTTTAATTATGACTTTAAATTTTAAGACTCTAAACCAAAATTATTCCAATTCCCTAATCTCGGATTATTATAAGTCCATTTGCGCGAATTATTTTAACATTGAGAGTGTCAACCGTTTGAGAAGCCGAATTGCTTATGACTTTCAGAACTGTTTGTGGTCGTTGAAAAAACATCCCCAAAACCCCCAGTTTATCTGAATGAATCTCCTGAGCCTATAAAATTAGACTCCCATGTTAAAAGGTGTTTTAGGCTAAGAGTCAACTAAATACCTTCTGGTTGATCTTATTTTTTGTGTGTGAATTTCAGCTTTTAATCCCTGCAAACCGAATTTTTTATCTAATTTGTAAATTGCGCTGCCAAAATAGACATTTTTTACTAAAATGGGGTTTATAGTTCTCAAAAATATTTTACTCGCTCCTTTTGTAACAGTTGTTTTCGTGATATGGCTCTATAAAGGTGGTGTTCAAAATTAGCGTTTATTAAAAAATTTTAAAGCGGAACTCTGACTTTAAATTTTAATATCTCTCAAATAAATGACCCAAATCAGACGAGTAAAAAAATTTTTTAAACTAGCAGCTTTTAAAAAACTTTTGAGACCTAGAAAATCCATTTTAGTCAAAAATTACAGTTTTAGCAGCAATTTAAAAATTGGTGATTTTTAGCCAAATATATTCATTTGGTTTACTGACTATTACGGTAAAAAAATTACTGATAAAAAAATACGATTTATGGTTGGTTTATGGGGATTAAAAGCTAACTTTTACACACAAAAAATGAGACTAACCGGATGGTATTTTTGCTTGACTACCAAGGTAGCAGTGTCATTTAGAATATAGCTTTAAAAACTATATCTTATTGCATAGACCCTGCTAGGGGGTCTATAATTTCTATGCAGGAGGCCCATTCAGGTAAATTGATGGTATGGGGGATATTCTTTTAAGTACCAGAAACTGGCCTGAAATTTAGATGCAAAGCGGATTCCCAAACAGTTGACACTTTCCTTCCGGGTCTGGTATGCAAGAATATTATTTCATATCACTTTTTAAGGTTCTAAATTCAAAGATTTCAAAATGGCATCTGTTATTCTATTTAAAATTTTTAAGTAAAATATTTTTATTTTTTTATTCATAAAGCCAAAAAATAATTTTTTCCTATAGAGGGTATCCATTCTGCCATTATCGACCTGCCAAACACTGTAAAATAAAATAAAAATAAAACAAACAAATTATTCATTGAGGGGTAAACCGCGCATTTTAATATTTATTTATTTGCGTATTAATAATAAAATTAAAATTAATAATTCATTAATTATTCATGTAATCGTTAGTTAATTTAAGCACTTTATTATAAATATTTTATGTCTTCTATCATCTTTATTGTATTGTATTTGATTATAGACAAAATAATAGTTTCCCCCACTACGAACCTTTTATTATTTTATTTTTATTTTGTTTTACAATGTGGAAGATCTGTCAGTTTTTTGGAGAAACCTCGTGAAAAGCTGGGAAAGCGAAAATAAGTGACAAGAACTTTTAATGTGAATTTCTCAAAAAGCAATACTTTTTTCCTCCTATAAACTATTTTTGGCAGTTTTTGATTTCAGGACAGATATTAAAACTATACAACGCTTACACCAATACATTGACGTGCAGCCGAACGGAACATCATCTACACTGACACAACATTTAAACATTGGTTAGTTTACATCAGTGTTGACCACGTGTTGACATCACATACTTAACCAGTTCACAATTGAAGTAAAAGAAAAGAAGAAAATAAGAAATATTTTACAGAATAAAAGTTATTTGAAGTTAATGACTGTTTGTTAATGAGTATTTAATAAATATAAATAATTCAGAATAACAGTAAGTGATTTGTAATATATTTTTATATCTTAAATTATTATAAATATCTTTTGCGATAAAATTAAAGGTACGACAATTTATTACCAACTGTATTTGTTTATTTTATAGTTACTTAAAATGACGGCAGGCGCCGTCATTCAAAGTATCAAAATAAGAATCATCCCTTGGGTATATAAGCATTCCGAAGAAGCATGACTCACCTTCATTATCCATCCTTATATATTTATTGCATAATCATTAAAAACAGAATTTCACAATAATTGTAAAGTCCTTGATCAAAAAATTTATTTATTTTTATTAATAAATATTCTATACATATTTTATTGAATTTAAAGTTATTGTTTATTTTATTTCCCTTTTATTAATTATTTTATTAAAAAATGTCTAACGACGACAGTTTAAATGAGTTTTCTCCCAAAAGTAAAGAAAATTTCATAATAAATAAGGAAAACCCTAAATTGAAAAAGATATTATAATATTTAGAGATAATTTAATTTTGTTTAAAAAGAAAAAATTTAGCAGTGAAAAAGTCCTATACAGATACATTTCACGAACCAAAAAAAAAAGAGTACTGGAGGGGGGGGGGGGGCAATGTGTACTTTATACATTTGTGACTTGTGTCAATATTGACTTGTGTAAAAATTCAATATTTATATGTTTTATAGGTTTTAAAAATTTTGTATTAAAAAATTTAGACTTATTTAAGAAAAATTATGCAATTAAATAAGAAAAAAGAGTAGTCAGGTGAGGGGGGGGGGGGGGGGGGCAATGTGCAATTTTAATATGTGCATGTTATGCACAATGGAAATATTTTAATTTAAATAAAAAATAGGACATTCCTATATCTCAGACAGATTTTAAAGTGCTGCGTTTATTATTTTTATCCGGATAGTATAGATACCTGGACAAGATTTTTACATTAATAAAAAAAAATGTGCCAATAAATACACCCTACTAATGTAGTCTAAAAATTACATTATATTTATAATTTGTAGATTATATTAGGGGGGTTAAATTGTATTTAGTGGCACATTTTTTTTGGACTATAACAATTGAGGGCTAATAAAAGTAACAATTGACTTAATTATGATATAATTGTAAGGGGGTCCAGGGGGCGAAGCCTCTGGTGGGGGTACGGGGGCAAAGCCCCCGCTAATAAAAGTAACAATTTACATAATTAATAATTATAAAATAATTGTGTGGGGGTCTAGGGGGCGAAGACCCTGGTGGGGGTACGGGGGCGAAGCCCCCGCTAGTAAAAGTAACAATTGACTTAATTATGATATAATTGTAAGGGGGTCCAGGGGGCGTAGCCCCTGGTGGGGGTACGGGGGCGAAGCCCCCGCTAGTAAAAGTAACAATTTACATAATTAAAATATAATTGCGAGGGGGTCCAGGGGGCGAAGCCCCTGGTGGGGGTACGGGGGCAAAGCCCCCGTTAATAAAAATAACCAGTTACATATGTAATATAATTGTGAACCATAACAACTAAGGGGGTCCAGGGGGCGGAGCCCCCGGTGGGGGTTCGGGGGGAAAGCCCCCGCTTATAAAATCTAATTGTGAACCATACTAATCAAGGCTAATGAAATCTACAATTTACATATAATGTCTAATTTATTGGTAAATTTATTGGTTAATAATTTATTAAAATGTTAATTTAATATAATTTAAAAAAATTATTAAAATCAATCAAAAAAAAGAAATTTGTCGAAATAAAGATTGTCGAAAGATTCTCAATAATATCTATTTTAAAAAGAAATTTTTATTTTAAAATAAGTTTTTGATTTGAAAATAAACGCGCGCATATGGATACGATAACTCGCCGTTGCGCGGCGAGACGCACCGTAGCAGACACCGTATAATAATAGTCAGCACATTAAACACCCTGTTAAAATCTGTTTGAGATATACTTTTTTATGGAGCTATATTTTAATATGACATTTTTAAATTTCTTATTTAATTAGTTTTTATATAAGAATTGCAGTTTATAAAATCACCCAAAATCAATTTAAAAAAAACGTCTAAATTAACCTTGTCGTACGCATTAAAAAAAGTTGTTAAAATCGGATGATTTTTATTAATTTTTTTTATGTTGGTATTTCAATTGTCGTACCTCTAGTTTTAACCTATCTTTTGTAAGTCAATAAATTAAATTAGAGGTTATGTACTTTGTAATTTGTATTTGTAATTTTTAAAAAACAAAAGCTTTTACGTGCAGTGAGAATAATTCTCGGAATAATTCTATGTAAAAGTATAGTAATATAATTGTGGCTCAAGTTGTATTTGTAAATTTTTATTCTTTTGAAATCTGAAAAAATGTAAACAACATTTAATCAAAAAATTTGTAGTTCGTAAATAGATCGAGTATTCTGTATTTGCATGGGTGCTAGAGAAATCGATAGTCCATGCTTGTATTTTCACGCTAATTTCTAATATTATCCTCGAATAATATTATTACTCTAGTCAATATACGGTTTAGGTTTTCAATTTTCCGGCCATCATCAGACTTGAAACTAACTCTAGATATTTTTGATTTATTCAAAATGACCATATTTGGTCCGTATGAGTTTTCTCACGAACTTCAGGGTCCTGCCTATTTAAAATTGGCACGTATTTACACAAATGAGTTATAAGTTTTATATTGGTTGTATTTTACACAAATACATTATAAGTTTTTTTTCATTTAAAATGCACTAGTTTCCAATATAGGAAATTTCTAAGGAACCACATAAAATAACCTAAAATTATTTTTAAAACAATTTTAACTCATTAACGCCGACGCGGAGAGTTTTGGAAATAGTAAAAAATAACACTTTCCTTTGCAGGTAAATGGCTAAAAAATTTTTTATCAAAACCCATCATTAGTTTCGACCTATAGCTCTTGTATATGCTCAAAAAACAGAGCAGAATAATATCGATTTAGGGACTTAGAATAGTTCAGGTTCAGGGACTTAGATAAATTTTAATTTAGGGACCTAGTGTAATACGCGTTAAGGGAATCAGAATAGTTTGAGTTTAGAATCTTAACATCTAATAATATAAGGTGATAATTACAAACTATAAAAACAGCAAATTTTATTGTAATGTAGCGTTTTTTGCATTATACGCACCCTGAATTTGTTATATAGTCAACATATTCCATGCACTTGATTATAAGTTATTAAGTTCTGATACCTAAATTTAGTTAATAAATTATATTTATTTATTATTTGATTAATATTTTTCGGGAAAATTATTTAAAATAAAAAAAAAATACAGAAGTTAGTATTGTCTGACAATAGCCAAAATTGCACTGACAGCTAATACTCTTAAACAGTTAAAAAGTATTTATCATCACACGTTACGTGTCCGACTTGTAAAATTGTTCGACTAACGACAAAATTTTTACACTCGTGTCCAAAAACTGCCGAAACAAAGTAGTTTTTTGTAATGCAAATACTATTTTTGCACAAGCATAAATCGTGAAATTTACTGATGAAAAAAAAAGTTATTTATAAAATTTCATTTTGATATATTAATTAATTTTTATTATATAATCAGTTTAAAGTTTTCATCCGAAAAAATTGTTCCATGACCCCCCATTTTACCTTATTTAAATATAAGTTTTTTAATATTTAGATGTATAGACTAGTTTCAAAACCTACGTTTTGTTTATATTGTATAATATTTATTAAATTATTAAAATATATTTTTTTTTGCCTGGGTGGGGGGAGACAAGCTCCGGAGCACCCGACTTAATTTAAAAGCCCCTAGCGCTCCACCTGTTAAATTCCCCGTTGGTCCATCCTGGTCCCTTAAGTAAGAGCCCTGGATGTCCCGGTATTGTGTTATGTTTGTTTTCCCGTGGATGGTGCTCGCGGTTAGTGTCCCAAAAGTGATAAACTGCAGATATCTTGCCTCTATAGGGAAGTCCAGACCTGGTTCCATGCTAGCATGATCCCAGAGTCACCCTTCCTTCGAGGGTCCAAATAACTGCATGTATTAAAATATATTAATAAAAATATTTTTAATTTTATTTTTATTTTTTTATTTTACTTCCAGGTCTAAAATTAATCAATTCTTTGAAAGCTATCCACTTGTTTTGTATTGTTTCTCATTTATTTATAAATTAGAAGTATATTTATTTGATAAAGGTATAATTCAAACAACCAAAGATATCTTATTTTGGTTTTATCTTTCTTTAAGTTAATTTTTATTTTATAGATATTTTTTTATTACAGTTTGGATAATTCAGAATTAATTAAAAATGAGCTTTGATAAAGAATTCCCGGATATTGACAAAAATATTATAAAAGCGTCTGAATTCCAGTGGTCTAAGATTACTGTTATAAAGGATACATGTGAATTTGTGTTCAGAATTGAAAACTTTAGTATTTTAAATAAAAAGAACGAGGAATTCATAAAAAGTCCTGAATTTACAATGAATAAAAACAAAAATATAAAGTGGTGTTTAAGAATATACCCTGATGGGGAAAGTAAGGAAGATATAAACTGTTTAAGTTTATTTTTAAATCGATGCTTCGATTCACCACCAAATTTAAAAGTTTCATGTATATTTTCTTTGATTGGTAAAGATAACAAAGCCTTAGAAAATTTTTCGTTCATAGTTACATTTGACGAGGAAATAAGTTATTATGGATATCCAAAAATTTTAACTGCAGAAGAGATGGCAAAGAAAAATGTTTATTTACCTAATGACAGTTTTACTGTTATTTGTACAGTTGAAACTGAATTAGAAATTAGTACAAAAACAAAAAAATTTGAAGTACCAGTACAAGCTATTAAAGAAAATATGCATTCAAATTCTTCTACAACGAATGCAGATATTAACTTTGAGAATTACGAAAAAATGTTTGAAAATGAGGTTTATAGTGACGTAACATTTATCGTCGAAGGTAAAGAAATAAAAGCTCATAAATGTTTACTTATAGAATCCAGTCCAGTATTGTCTTCAATCCTACGAAAAGATGATAAAAATGTTACAACTGATTCAATTGTTGTATCTGATGTTTCTTACGAAATAATGAAAGAAATGTTGCGTTTTATTTACACAAAAAAAATTTTTCATCTCGATGACATAGCACATGAATTAATTTTTGCAGCTGATAAATATTCAATAAAGGATTTAAAAAATATTTGTGAGAAAGTCTTATGTAAAAATACAAATGTAAGTAACGTCCTTAAAATGATAGTAATTGCCGATATAAATGGAGCAAAAGAACTAAAAAATTTAGCATTAGAAATTATCATTAATAACAAAAAACAATTGGGTTCAACGCCAGAATACAAAGAAATGCTTGAAGCGCGTCCAAATTTAATGGAAGACATATTTTGGTCAATGGTAAATATACACCTTAAACAATTTTTTAAAATTAAACTTATAATTTGATTTTGTTTTTTTGCAGACTTTAAAAAATGAATAAATTTAAATATCATGTACTTCATAATTATAAGGCTACTGAAAGTTGCAACATACTCTTAAAAAAATACAAATGTAATCATTGAAGCAATATTAGAAAAAAAAAAATAAAAAAAAATCAATCTTATTTTAAGAATATAAACGTAAAAATAAAATTATAAAAATGAAAGATTAAAAGCTTAATATATGCGTAACACTTGGTCAAAGATGACGACATCATAGCATAAAATTTGAGGGGATCTCAGCTTTTCTGAAAGCAACTGCGACACCTTGTATTTTGTATCATATTTTAGTTCCTTTTATATAACAACAGATTGTTTCAATGAACATTCGTTAATATTTTTTACAGCATCACATGTGCCATTTTTTTCATGTCTTATAAGCTTCAAACTTAAAAGAAGTGTTTTGTTTTTTTTTCTTATATTTTTGTAATTTCATACATTTTAAATAACAATAAAAAATGTTTAATATACTTTTAAAAAAAAATTAAAACTTTATTTTATTTGAAACTAACAAGTCCTACCACAAAATACTGTGGTCCTACTAGTAGAATTTTTAATCTATATATTTTTGAGAAATTGGCATTTAAAAAATAAAACGTATCGTAAGCCGCAACCTTAGAGGAAAATATTTTTCACATTAATATGACTTATTTACTGGAAAAATAAGAAAAACTAGTCTTTTTTAATGTCCAAAAAATTAAAAATTAAAAATAAAATTAAAAATCGAGAACTGATCCTATGGGAGCTAAAAACTTGCATGGAGTCTGATTTTTTATCGCAGAAAAAAACAATACTGAAGTAATTTGAATTTCTATATAATAATTAATTTTAGATTAAAAATGCCCACATAAGAAATTAAAGCAATTTTTTTGCTACTTTTAAATTACTTCAAATTAAATTAATATAAAATTTTAATAATATACTCAACAATTTCAGGTCGGTAATAGGTAGTGATGATTGGGCTATAGAAAAAACGTATGAAAATCAACATTTTTTTTGAACTTTCTATACTTTAAAAATCATTTCTAATCGTTTGACCCACATGGAAATTTTTCATGCTGAATTTTTTTTTCCGTCGATTAAGTTCATTTTTAGACTTTATTATTTTTGAATAAAATTGAACGAGATATAATTTAAAAAAATAAAATTACGTATTCATGAAGAATTTACGAAATTTTAATAAACTTTTTAACTGATAAATTTATTCATGAAATCCATAGAAGCAAAATAATTTTTGCTGTTTACTAATAAAATTTTTATTTACAATATTTTCATGAAATTGATATAAAAATTTGAGTAATAAAAAAATATTATATTACGATCCTAGGGCAGAAAAATAAAGAATGACCCAAATCGCAAGTAAATTACCTTTAGTAAACTGCGATTTGACTCATTCTTTGTTTATGACCGAGGGTCGTATAAAATTTTTCTGCGACTGTGGTGAGAAAACACGTCTTTGCCGCACGGGCAGCGTGCAGGAAATACATACTTTCGGCCCACAGTACAGAAAATATGCATTTTAATAATACTGTACTTCATGATTAATTAATTAATTTTAACTTTTATTAAAATTAATTTTAATTTTGTGGTATACCCAAGTCACTTTTAAAAATTATTTAAAAAAGGGAAATTAATTTAAATTTAAATTAAATTTTTTACCTATTTTCCGTCTAGCGACTTCGTTATTTGTCATTTACGACATGTTTCGGAACTTATGTTCCATCATCAGGTTTCCAAATTATTTGAAATGTTATTAGGATGTTGTCAAAATTAATAAAATTATATTTGTGCACTATTTTTTATTATTCGATGTAATTATTATCACTATCACTTATTTTTATTATTACATTACATTTTATTTGCGAGGTGCGCACCGTGAATGTAATGTAATGTAAATGTAATAATAAAAATAAGTGATAGTGATAATAATTACATCGAATAATAAAAAATAGTGCACAAATATAATTTTATTAATTTTGACAACATCCTAATAACATTTCAAATAATTTGGAAACCTGATGATGGAACATAAGTTCCGAAACATGTCGTAAATGACAAATAACGAAGTCGCTAGACGGAAAATAGGTAAAAAATTTAATTTAAATTTAAATTAATTTCCCTTTTTTAAATAATACTGTACTGTTTTAACCTCACCGTACGCTACACAGTATTCGAGCAATATGGCCTCCTTCTTTAGTTACCGTGCTGTAAAGTATTGGTTGGAAAATTAAGGTATTTAGATGGTTGAAAAAGACAGAGCTTAATGAAATAGGAAAATTATTAAAATTTAAACATTTGAAAACTTAAATAAACTTTATTTTACCCCTCTTATAGCATTAACTTTTTTTTAATTAAGCAATAAAAATCCAAGCTTTAACATTGATTTTATGGGAGCAATACTTTAGAGCTTTAAAAATATATAAAAATGATTTCACAAGAGATTAAAATGAGCAGAAAATGATAAATAAACAAAGATTAAATTGCCAATTTGTTTTCCCCACCTTACAGATTTCAATTTTAAATAAATAAATAAAAAATATGAATAAATAACCTGAAATTATACTAATTCATATATGATTTTACATATGTATGCAGCGTCGATAATTTAGAATATATGATAAAAAGAATTGTTTAACCATAAATCCAGGGTAAAACTCAACAAAACTCAAATCTTAGTTTTTTTTCATAAAATTGAAATTGGTTTCTTCAGCATTAAAACGAGAAATGTTTTTTTTAGAATAAAAAATAATTACAAAAGGAAATAACTCATTAACGAGAGTTTTGGAAGTGAGCAAAAATAAATATATTCCCTTATAGATAAGTGACTAAAATGTTCATTTTCATAGTAAAATTTCACGCTCTTTCAGAATCTGACATTAGTTTTCACCTAAAACCCTTAAAAATACCCTAAAAACGGGGGTAAAAGGGGTAGGTCTGGGATTATTAGGAAATTTTTGGAAAAATCAATGAAAAAACTTATAACCGGTTTGTGTAAACACAACCTAAATGCATGGAACATGTTTACTTCCAAATGAGGACTAGATATAATACAAATGTTACTCAACATTACAATACAATTTTCTATTGTTATAATTTGTAATTATCACCTTACTAGTTGTTAAGATTCTAAACCCAAACTATTTTGATTCCCTAAACCTGAATTATTATATGTCCCTGAACCTGAATTATTCCAAGTCCCTAAATCGATATTATTCTAAGTCCATAAACCTTTATTATCCTAAGTCCTTAAGCCCAGATTTTTCAAAGTCTTTTAAAAGTATTTTATTTATTTATATAATATACTTACCTAATTATTCTAAGTCTTATTTGACCCCCCCCCCCCCTTAAATAGGACAAATTTGCCCCCACCCTTAAAAAATACAAATTTGACCCCCCCCTTAAAAAGGACAAATTTGACCCCCCCCCCTTAATTTTCAAGTTCTGAAGTACCCTCTCCCTATAAACAGGTTCCATGTTAAAAGTATCCAATTTTATTGAAAAATGTTTGAAAATTATATTTTTTATGTAAATTTAAGTAAACTTCGTATACATTGAGGTCTCATTCATTTTGGCCCTATTTACAACCCTTAAAAGTTGTATAAGGGTGGTACTCCAGTCTAAATAAGGGTTTGTTTGTATTATCATTGGTGAATGTCAGATTTGCTCTACTATAGGTTTTTTGGGTCGCTGAACACGAAAATTGTGTCATTTGGCAGAAAAATTTGGGCTTCGCCCTTAAATTTGCAAAAACTACCCCCAAAAAGAGGTTTTTTTACCTATTCGCTTTTGAGCGCTCAGATTTGCACCATACGAGTTTTTTGGGTTCCTGATCAAGAATTTCGACTTTCTTTTTCATAAATAATTAAAATTTCACCCCTAAATTGGCTAAAAATACCCCCGAAAAGATGGTATTTTTGCGATTATCGTACTTTTAGATCCAGGATATGCCCATACAGGTTTTTTGGGTCGCTAATCAAGAATTTCGACTCCTTTTTCATAAATATTCAATATTTCACTCTCAAAATAGCTAAAACTACCCCTAAATGGGGTGTTTTTGTTATTTTCGTTACCTTTAAAAAATGTATTTTGAGGCTTGTACTGAAATTTTATATGAAAAAGGGTTTAGGGGGGCTGACAGCAACTTCACGGGTAAGTGTCAACCACAAGAACAGTAATTGGCCGCTGAAAGGTGAAACAGGCTAAACTAAAAAAAAAATTAATTTTTGATAATGGTGTTCTGTCAGTGGCAACTGCAGGTGTAATTATTAGCACACGAAAATAAAATAGCTCTTTGTTTGAAAACTGCTTTATATTTTGTGCCCACTCTCTATTATCTGCCCACGAAAATAAAATAGCCCTTTATTTGAAAACTGCTCTATATTTTACAAAAATTATTACTGAGAGGAAGACTATATCATTATGCGTTAGTGGATTCAGGAGTACTAACTAACTCAAAATCCCCAGTTGTACTACGTGCTTATTTTTTTAGAGTTGATAATGAATATACTATTTCGTATTTCATGTTTTTAAACATTTATTCTACAATGATCCGGTAAAATCTTGTTGTCTGGTAAAACAGGCCCACCAATTAATTTTGATAACTATAAATCATAGCTATTTTTTAAACAAGGAACAAAATATTGGTTCCGCATTCATAATAATTAATATTTGATGAAGATTGTATCACAAAAATTAGTTTTTCAACCTTCGCAGTGGTAACTAGAAGTAGTTTTTAAAAAATTTTAAAGAAATATGAGCGATTAATTCAAACTAATACAAATTAAAGAGATCAATTTTTTTGTTCCAGTAGGATATCTGAGAGTAAAAGTTGTTACCAATTTCAAATTTGATTTTACTTTTGAAAAAAAGAAACCTTATTTAGGGTGAAAAATAGCGGTGAAGGAGATGAAATGAGTAAATAATAAATATTATTAAAAGACAAATATGAATAAAATGCATTTTTGAACCAAAATTATACGTTTTCAAATATTTTCAATATTTTCACTAAAAAAAAGTTCATCAAATTCTTTTAACATTATTATATATTGCATTCGAGTATCATTTTTAATTTATGGCCGCGGTTTCAGATGTGAAAATTTCCGCGCGGATGGATACCTACCGCACGAGATTTAAAACAGGACGAAAAATAATAGGAAACGCGTCAGGTCTGGAATCAGTCAAATAAAAAATTAAAGCCGTATTTTGTTGGCTAGTCTAAAATTAATACTTTTTCTCGCCCTGAATAGGCGGATTTCCTTTACGAACGGTGCTCAGCAATTTTTTGGGGTTTCTTTTAATCGCATTCATCTGTGAGAGCTAATTATTTAGTAAATATTTTTGAATAATTAAAAATTTAAGTAAAAAAAATATTATTCTCAATTATTAAATATGAAAGTTTATTTTTTTAAACTCTTATTAAAATATTTAAATGCTGTATTATAATATTCAAAAAATTATTCTGATAACTTTTTCTATAACTGAAAAATTTAATAAATGGATGGAAATGAGTCAGTCATTTAATATTCTTTAAGTTAACTATTAAAGTTTACATCTACTGAAATAAAAAGCATTTACAGTTTCATTTTTAAAGTAAAAAACATGTACTCTTAACTGTATAGGTATAGAAGGAAAAAAATATAACTAAACGATTATTCTACTTTGTATAATTTCTTCTTTTTATTTTATTTTCTCCCTTTTTCAAAAGAATCTTTCAATATTTTCTTTTTTATCGCGCATATTCTATACGTTCAAGCAAACTGACAAAAATCGTAAATACGTATAAGGGAAACCTTCCTAAAACCGTGCATTTTATGCAATATTTTCCAATTAAGTAATATTTTTTCAAATATACATATTTTTTTAATGTTTACATGAAAGTTCAAAGTTCGATTTTACTCGAGATTTGATCCAAAAAATAAATTTTTGGGGCTTTGACCGATTTTGAAAATAATAATAAATTTGGCCTGTAAACAGGATCTTCTTTTCGCAATGTCTAAAGAATCTTATGGCTTTGATGAAAATTAAGGCGTCATTGCATACCTTACCAAAATGTATTTCAAAGCCTGATCCTAAAGTAGCTCTTTAGGAATTGGCAGAAAAAGTAAATAACAAAGATTTGAGGAACATCAACATAAACACAAGCATAATTGTATATGTAATCACTCATATTTTCTTATGCATTAGAGTAATTGGATATTGTACATTAACAGGGTGAGATTTGGGTCTTAATATCAATATAAGTATTGATAACTGGCAATACAGATCCCAAGAATAATTGCGGTTATACATTTATGTGCAAACTATTTAAAGTCCTATAAAAATTGAAACTTATCACGAATTTAAAACTTCAAAAATTATTGTAGAAATAATCAAAAAAATCAATCAGTACAAAGTAAGTTTCCTTATTTCAGAAATAAAATTCTTTGGATACACCTATATATTATAGTGAAAACCTTCTCAAGAATAGTTTTCCTTTAATATCTCTTCTTTAGGTTTAACTCTGTATTTTCATATATAGTTTTACAGTAAATGTGAACATACATATTGAGAGAGATAGCTGGATATATAGTATTATAGCTTGGAGGTTTTCCACCCCAGTGCAACATTTCAGAGAAACAGAGGTGGATCCAGTATAACGTTGGAAGGGGTAGTTTTATTAAAACTTCGTCAAAGGGAGGAAGAGGCGAGGAGAAATATTACAGAGGGGTTGTTTCACGGTAGGACACGATATGAGAAAGACGAATAATATATATATATATATACATAAAATGGTACAATACCACCCTTAAGATCTTGACTAAGCGAAAGTATGTTGAATAAAAATCTTTAGGAATTTTCTTCATCCCTAAAATATCTATATATAGATCCCTTTATTTTCTTCTTTCTTTTTATTTTATTGTAAAAAAATAGTTTATACATTTTTATAACCCTATATAAATTGTTTATAAAATTCTGTATATCTTGCAAGCAGTGTGAAAGTCTATAAATTAAAAGAAAAATAAAAAACTTCAAATCGCAGAAGATTTTCCAAATAAGTGCTTCTTGGCAAAATACTAAATAATAATTTTAATTTTCAGTTATTCCAGAATTTTAAATATAAAAAAAATGCTTTCTGCTTATTTTACGATTAAAACGGATGAAAAATGCAAAATAATTGCTTTTTTATTCGAAAGCTTTCAAAAGGTAAGAAATATATTCTAAAATAAAAATATATAAGCAAATTCCTAAGGCGCAAAAACCTCACAATGGTTACTGATGTTTTCTGATTTCACTAAAATATATTGTAAAAAGTTGAGTCAAATTTACAATACAATGTATTTAAAAAATTAAAGAATGCTATGTAAGATTTATATCTGTATGATAGAATATTTATTAATTTAATTCTACAGCTTGAAAATAAATTATAAGTATAATAAGTCAAAAATTACGTATTGCATAAACTCGAAAAAATTGGTAACTTTTGACCAATAAATGTGTAAAAATGAAAAATATTTGGGCTATACAATCATTAATGAAGTTTTATTTGCTTGGAAAAATATATTTTATGAGCTAAAAAAAAAAGACAAGATATTTAACATAGAAAAGTATAACATTAAAATAATTATTTTCAGGCATATTAATGGTATCTAACAATCAATTTGGACTAAAAATGATCAATATTTACAATTATAACTTGTACATAGATTAAAAACAGCCTAAAATGCAAGAAACAAAATTTGAAAAAAGCAAAAAATAAAAACAGATTTTCCAGCTTATAAATATCAAAATATTGTTAAAAACCGATACTAAATACTTGTTTATATTAATTTTGAACTTGTTTTAACTTGTCAAAAAGGAAAATCCCGAAAAATACTGTGAGAAACCCCTGAAATAAAAATTTTTAAAAATATCGTTAGGAAAAAAGGCAGTTTTTAACATAAAAGTGGAAAAATCTTTTAGGGACCTATCGCCGATTTCTTGTTTACGATTTTTTTCGATTTTCTGAAAAATAATATTATTTTCTAAAAAATAATACCTCAAATACTCTTAATATCGTTATAGTCAATAAACCAAATGCTCATTTTTAGCCTAAAATTTTTAAATTGCTGCTAAAATTGTAATTTTTTATGAAAATTCGTTTTTTAGCTCTCAAAAATTTTCTATAAGTATAAAGTTTTCAAAAATTTTTTACTCGTCTCTTTCAAAACATCGTTTTTCAAAGATAATGATAAAAATTGACTTTTTTTAAAAAATTCTTAAATTGGGACTCTGAATTTAAATTATCATATCTGGCAAAAAAATAAACCAAAAAACAAGAGTAAGGAATTCTTCGAAGTTTAAAGCTTGTAAAAAATTTTTGAGACCTATAAAACTTATTTTTATGAAAAATTAAAATTTTGGCGACAATTTAAAAATTATTTAGTTTTTTAGCTTAAAATACGCAATAGGGTTGTTGCATGGTATTCAGATTAATAGATATTCTAAAAATATATTAAAAAATATTTAATACGCATTTTTTTATCTTTCATTATAATTAAAAATAACAGAGTTATTAGCATCTAAAAAACTGTGGTAGGGGTAGCTGACGTCATATAGTGAAAAACGCTCCTATCTAACTCTAAAAATTTAAAGGTATGACCTCAGCTGTCCCCTCCAACGATTTTCAATTGCTACTAACTCCATTTTTTTTAATTATTATGAAAAATAAAAAAATATGTATCAAATATTTTAATGCCAGCTACAGAAAATTTTTTCACAGATAGACCTCAATATTCGTGATCAGTGACCCAAAAAATTTATAACCGGTTTTTGTAACTAAACAACCAATGAGCATGGAACATGTTCACTCATAACAGTAATAAATCCGAAAACAGAAATTACAGTGAATCCTGAAGTATAAATTATCCTAAGTCCATAAACTTAAAGTATTCTAAGTTCTTGTTCTTATTAGGGGTTGTTAGTTACGAATTTGGGGGTTTCAACATCATAAAATTGATTAAACACCCTTAAATTTGCAAATCAACCCTTATTTTTGCAAACTTTATATTCAAGCCTTTTCAAACGACCGGATAATGTTTTCATAGGTTTTTGGGGTCGTTGGCTATGATTTTGTGGCATCCAAGGCTTTAGAGTAATTTAAACGACCCTTAATTTGTAAATTTACCTTTATTTTTGCAAAAATATCAATATAAGCCTTTCACATTTCATAACTACTGAGGACTGAAAGATTGCCACCTTTTCATTCTTTTCGGGAAGCTATATTTAAATCAAATATTAAATTTAATATATAAACAGAATGTAAATGTTATTGCAATTAATAAATAAAAATTTTAAAGTTTATAAAGGAATTTTTTTTCATGCTATTACTATATTATATTTACTTTTTATTAATACTAGAAACAACTGCGCTTCGCGCAGAGAATGACTGCTTTTTATTCATTATCAAACAATTATTTATTAAAAATATTTTAACACTCCGTGGTGCAGGTGTAACGATATCGTTCCTCTACTTTTTACGACATAGCTGTATCTCAGACATGCGCAATAGGCCATGGTTGGTGACCCTTCCTAAAAAAACTTGGGACCATTTTATGAACACCTACCAAGGTGCATCAGTTTTGGTTTAGCCGTTTTTTCGTACTGCGGGTGCAAAGTTGGCCTATGTACGATATCGTTACTGCTGCACCAGGACGTAACTTTTTTTACTATTTTAATTTTTCAACAACCTTAATTTTTTTTTGCAAATTTTTTTTTAATTACTTACTAAAAGGTTAAACTTTATCCCCAAATAACTTTTTTGGACAATAAGTGCCCCTAGGGGGGGTGAATAACCCAAAAAACCTTAAATTTAAAAAAATTTTTGTATTCGAAAAAAGGCAATTTTCATATTGCAAAATAATTATGGTTTTTGGAACGGAGCCAAATTTTGGCATTTTTTTTTTTAAAGTAGTATATATAAACCTTGAAACCCTATAATATTTTTTCTTAAAAACAATTTGGGCCAGGGATATGGCCTTTGGACCAAAGATTTAAAAAATGCTCGTTTTCCGCTGTTCTGAAATTTTTTGCGCAAAGCTGAGTAGACATTTTGGCCAAAACAGTTTTTTTCCTACAACTGAAATGTTTATCTAAAACCTTTAAAAAAAATTTTGGCCAAAAATTATTTTTAAAGGAGCCAAAAATTGGCATTGTCGATATCGTTACACCTGCACCTGCGCGTAGGCAAAAACACAGCTGCACCACGGAGGGTTAAATTATTATTTGAAAACAGATAAAATATTGTAAATGATAAATTCTAATTTAATAAATGACCCTAATTTTTGCGGTGACATTTAATTATTATGTTTAATAATTTTATTTACCTAGTAAAAATTATAAAACTAATAGTCTAGGCGCCAGCCATACTAATCACGCCCAAAAATTAAGAAATTAAATTTCTTTTTCTGAAGATAAAAATAGGTGGTATTTATGTTTTTTGACCCGCTGAATACGAATCCGGGGTCCGTTTTGCGAATTTCGTGGTCAATTTTTCGTTATTAACAAATTATTGCAAAATTGGCCATTAATTTGTTAATAACAAAAAATTGACAACGAAATTCGCAAAACGGACCCCGAATTCGTGTTCAGCGGGTTGAAAAACATAAATCCCACCTATTTTTATCCTCGGAAAAAGAAATTTAATTTTTGGGCGTGATTAGTATGGCTGGCGCCTGTATTATAATTAATTTTTGTCCGAAAAATAAGTTATAATTGTTTGAAATTGGATTCTTTTAAATGAACTTTTGCACAAAAAAACAAATTTAATCGTTTAAACCATTTGAACTAAAAATTGGTATAGAAACTTATCATTAGTTGTACTTTTGAGAAAAAATAGTTTAAACCCATTTCTGAGACCCTTCAATTCAACTTGGGCCCAATTGGCGTGGAATCTCTCATATAGTTGTTTTTAATTTATTTTTTTGCTATTTATATTTAAAAACTTACAACTGGTTTGTGTTCTCACACTACCAACGATCATGGAACATGTTCTCTTACAACAGTTTTAACGTATACTCCCTAATTATTATAAGTCCTAAAACAAAAATTACAATAAATCCCGAAATATAAATTAGCCTTAATCCATAAACCTAAAGTATTCTAAGGCCTTGTTCTTATAAGAGCCTGATCAGGCTCTGACTCCCACTTCAAATTATTCTAAGTCCCTAAATCGAAAATTTTCTAAGTCCATTTCACCCCTCTCCCTAAAAACATCAATATTTCGACCCCTCCTGCCGAGCCGGACTTTTTCAAATACTTCATCCAATGAACATGTTCCATGCTAATAAATTGTTGTGATAAAAGTGTATAAGAGTAGTTAAACGAAATTAGTATATTCAGAAAAATAGCTTTCTCCAGTAAATAAAATTTATTTGATCAGTAAAAGAGCTACTTCACAGTGATCAGAAAAGTCTATTAAGGATAATTAATTTTTATTCTAAGAATTTTAATATTATCACAAAAAAATAGTCATTTTCACTCTTTGGTACTGATTATTAATTTTAGCTAGTTATATGTATCTTTAAAAAGCTACATTTACTTGTTTTATCATTCATGAAACTGCCTTTCTGCTTTTACCCTACAGGTGTTTATGAACCACCAAATTTTAGTCTTAGTTTAAAAATCTATTTTTATTCATTTAGCTTTCATGAATCTCTTAAACAATCACCTATTTTTTTCCATTGCCTAACATGCGCATTGCCCATTATTTTCGGTATAAAACACAGGGTTCAATTATTCGATGCTTGTTTCACACCGCCATGGAAAGTTAAATAGACCTATATTTTTTTACGCGTTTAATAAATAGACATTTTTGGCTTTTTCAGAATTTCTATCCAACAAAAATAATTTTTTCTGTACAGTAGCCACGAAAGTAAATTTCTTGCTGCTGACGCAGAAAAATTTTATACAGCCATTGTCATAAATAAAGAATGACTCAAATCGCAGCTTACCATCCTCGACTTCGCCTCGGAAGGTAATTTACGTGCGCTTTGGGCCATCCTTTACTTTTCTGGATATGAGCCGTAAAAAACATCTAATTTTACAACCGGATATCTATTTAGGTCTTTTTTCTTTCCACAATTTATCTACATTTTTGTAGGTATAATCTATCTTATCAAATTTTAGAGGTTGACCCCCAAAAATTTTTGAATAAAAATAACTCAAACATGCTCAAGTAAAAAATATTCTAAACCGCGAAATAATTTACTGGTTCCTGGAAAGAGTAAACAAATTTTTATTAATGATTTGTTTATATGTAAGTGCATTTTGAGACGCTCAGATGCTAAAAAACCGATTTTTAAAAAAGTCCGTATTGTGTGTATTTTTGGGGACCTTGGTACAATTAAAACAAAATTTTAGCCTTATAAAAAGTACGAAAGCTACCCTTTTTTTATTCCTAATTTTTTTTATTAAAGCTTTAGATTCCAAAAATTTTATTATTACTCGGTTTTTCTTATCCGATACCTAAAATTTTGAAAATTTTAGACTTATCTTTTTTATAGACAAAAAATACAAAAATAATATCCCTTTCTTTTTCTACGAGAGTTCTAATTTTAGGAAATTTGTTAAAATCATAGAAGTTAAGGTTAAAAAATTACTTATTTTTTCTTTTTGTTCGTGGAATACATTTTAAACCAATTAAGCTATTGAAAGATAAATAATTAATTAATTATTGAAAGATAAATAATTAATTAATTATTTATCTTTCGAGTATCATAACCTATAGTACCAGTAACTTGGTGACTTATTAATTCTATTTAAAAACGGTTTTTTTAAGTGCCCTATAAATAAACATAGGTACCTAATTTAATTTTTATATTTTAAACAAACTATTTTATTTGGTAGGTATAATAAATTTAGAAGGATCTGATTTTTTCGCTTTTTTTAATTAACCGCACATTTTTTAAAACATTCAAAAATAATTTTTGGTATTTATACTAAAACAAATATGACTAAAAATTTTGAGGTTTTATATTTAAAATTTTGTTTTTATCACAATATTCATGCTATAACCTAACTCCATAAAATTATAAATAAATTTTCAAATTTAAAATAAAAACATTTGAGCAATACATTTTTATTAACCAATCAGGAGAGGTTTTTAGCTATAACAATGTACATAGTTACTGTATCGAAGACATGTACTTTTTAGGATAGGATTTTTTAAGTTTGGTACCCCAAATTCACAGCCATCAACTCAAAAAGAGTATGAAAGAAAGTTTTTTCCGTTTGAAAAGGATTGTATACATAATTTTGAAAAAAAGGGCGAATTTGCAAATTTAAAGGTGTTAAACCAACTTTATGAAGTTAAAACCCCCAAATTCGTAATTAACGATCCCAAAAACCTATAATATCATGACCCTGCCGTTTGAAAAGGCTTGGATAAAAAGTTTGCAAAATAAGGGTGTTTAATCAATTTTATGATGTTAAAACCCCCAAATTTGTAATTAACGACCCCAAAAACCTATATGAAAACATTATCTGGCCGTTTGAAAAGGCTTGGATATAAAGTTTGTAAAAATAAGGGTTGATTTGCAAATTTCAGGGTGTCTAATCAATTTTATAATGTTGAAACCCCCAAATTTGTAATTAACAACCCCAAAAACCTATGAAAACATTATCCTGCCAATTGAAAAGGCTTGGATATAAAGTTTGCAAAAATAAGGGTTGATTTGCAAATTTAAGGGTGCTTAATCAATTTTACACACTTGGGACCCTCAAATTCGTTATTAGTGAGCCTAAAAACCTATTATAATCTGCTTAAATTGTTATTAATAACTCCTGTTAAAAATATTGTTAAAATACCCCTTAAGAGGGTGAATTTGCAAATTTAAGGGTGTTCCGCCCTTAGACGGACTTCGGGACCTCGAAATTCGTGATCAGCGACCCAAAAAACATATAGGGGAACAAACCTCGTTAGTGGGGAAAAAATCAACCGCAATCCCGTGATTTGACTGGAGTAAACATGTTTCATGTTAAAACTTCCGTATATCAAATTTCAAAAGGCTAGAGTGAGTACAGCGAAAATGCCATCCAATTTCTCATAGAAAAGACACCTCATTTTCGTGATCAACGACTAAAAAAACCTGCGTATTAGACCAAATCTGGTGGTGGCCAAAAACAATACACCCCCCCCCTTGGTATTTTGACTGGAGTATTAGACCATAAAAACTAAAAATGTGTATTTTTTGTTCTTAAATATACTTGATTTAGTAAATTATGATTAAAATACAAGTAAAAAACTATCAATACATCATTTAAAATAATTTCAATTTATAAGAACTGAATGAAATTCATAAAATGGCTTTTAGTCCAATTTAAATTTTGAATTGAATTTGCTATAAAAATTCCAAATCTATGAATTTTTAAAAAAACTCAATTATACACCAGTCAAATCGCGGAGGGGGGATGTATTTTCACTGGCCAACATGAAATTTGCTCTACTATATGTTTTTTGGGACGCTGATCACGAAAATCGGGATCTTTTCTGGGAGATATTTTCGGAACACCCTTAAATTTGCATAAACTACCCCCAAAGAGGATTTTTTTTTTATATATTAGCAAATTAAGTTTCTAGATTTAGCCAAGAATTGGTCTAAGAGTATTTTTTGGGTCGCTGATCAAGAATTCGGGGGAATTTTTTGTGAATAATTAATAATAAAGGAGTGTCTGCTATAAATTAACCCCTTTTAGGGGTTGTTTTTGCTAATTGAAGGGTGAAATATTAATTATTCACAAAAAATTCCGCCAAATTCTTGATTAGCGACCCAAAGAAATCGTATGAACTTAATTTGGGAGCTCAAAGTGCAAAAATAGCAAAAACCTTTTAGGGGTTGTTTTTACTTATTTAAGGGTTACATTAACTATTCATAAAAAATTCCCCCAAATTCTTGACTAGCGGTCCAAAAAACCCATAAGGAACTAATCTGATCTCACAAAAGTGCGAAAATAGTAAAAATACACCCTTTTAAGGTTGAAATATTAATTACTCATAAAAAATTACCTCAAATTCTTGATCAGTGACCCGAAAAACCCTCTTTAACCAATTCTTGGCTAAATCTAGAAACTCGGTTTGCTAATGTATAAAAAAAACCCTTTTTGGCGGTAGTTTTTGCAAATTTAAGGGTTTTCCGAAAATATATCCTGGAAAACACCCCGATTTTCGTGATCAGCGACCCAAAAAACATATAGTAGAGTAAATCTCATGTTGGTCAGTGAAAATACACCCTTAACCATGATTTGACTGGAGTTTAGGGCTTTTCTGAGTCTTTAATCATTAAAAATTTGTATATTTTTTGGAGGTTTTTCATTAGTGGGGGCCTGCAGGCTAGTGCCTAGAGCGCCGCCTAATCGGTGATTCGGCTCTGCATGGTTTGTTCAAATACAACCAAAATGAATAGAACACGTTTGTTAAAGCTAAATACTGTATATGCCCCAGTCACTTTGGTGAAATTTGCGACTTTATAAAACTACTCTAGTGATTTTATAAAATTTTTAGATTTTGTAGAAAACGATGTTAAGAAATGAAATTCAAGAAAATTCAGCTAATCGAAATTAGCAATTTTATAAAATCATCAAAGTCGCTTAGTAACTTTATAAAAACGATTTAAAAAAATAATTTTTAACAAATTTGCTAGGCAAATATTATAAATTTTTTTGAATTACCGAGGCTTTTTAGAGACTTTGTTGACATTTAGTAATTTTTTTGACAACGACACTAAAATATAATTTTGAAAAAAAATTTAAATCATAGTTTGGAAACAAAATTTCAAAATAGTTACTATATAAACATCCTCGGTAATTTAACTCCATTCAAATCGTTGAATTTAGGTAATGGCCGTCGCCAGATTTGGTCTATTTTTTTGGATAGGTGATTACGAATATCGGGGGTTTTTTATGATAAATTGGAGCTACACACTTAAATTTCCAAAAAATTTCTGTCCAAGGTCGGGTAATCAGTCTGTAAATTTTATAATTCGTAACGAAAATTATTTAAACCTAAATTATTCCTCAAGTCCCAGAATCCAGATTGTTCTAAGTCCCTAAATAGAAATTATTATAAGTTTCTAAACCTGGATTATTCTTAAGTCCTTAAGCTCGAATTATTTTAAGTTCGAAAACTCAAATTCTAAATGCACAAATCAAAATTATAAAATCCATAAATCGAAATCAGACATTAGATAGAAGCAAGTGACTTTAAATTAATAAGAAATGTAAACACTGGAATTATAACTTAATATGTTTCTAAACTTTTTAATACTTACACACGAAAAATTCGTTCTTGGTCAGTTAACAGTTTTTTCAATTTTCTTAAAGTTTCAATCTTTAACGAAAATATACGATATTTACGACAATTTTTTAAAAATTTCATAAATTATGAAAATAATTAAAATACATTATTTCTTAAAAAGTATTTTAAAAAAATAAAATTATTTGTTTACCAAATAGAGGTTATCCGTCACATTGTAACAAAATTTATCCAATTTTAAGTTGCAAAAATAAATTTCTGACAAATTTATATGATAGTAGATTATGAAAAGAAGATTATGAAAATACAAATGAAAAATTATAGATATTTAGTTTAGAATGTCGTATTTTTTTTTTGCTACTTGATAACTACTCATATATAAACTGTGGAAAACTTAAAGTTTGGATAATAAAAGGTTTAAGAGGCGACCGGAGTTTGCGTAACTGACGCGTCACAAGTACAGTTTTTTGTATTAATAAAAAAATTGGATAATTATTTTTAAAAAAACGCTTCGTACCGAGCTGTAACATACGATTACCTAAAATTTGAGGCAAAAAAAAATTTATTTTATAAAAAACTGAAAGCTCAGCATGGGTTATAATTGCTAACCCATGTTGAGCTTTCAGTTTTTTATAAAATAAATTTTTTTTTGCCTCAAATTTTAGGTAATCGTATGTTACAGCTCGGTACGAAGCGTTTTTTTAAAAATAATTATCCAATTTTTTTATTAATACAAAAAACCGAGAAAAACTGTACTTGTTTTTAATTTTAAAATTTTAAAACGCTCATAAAAAATAAAAATGACTCTAGTCCGAGTAGTTTTCTCAAAGTGTATGCAATATTTTACTTAATACATCTTGATCAGTAACAAGTTTTGATGAAAAATTAAGGTATTTAAGACATAATTTAAGATAAAAAAATAAAATTCGTTTAGAGATAATAAATTAAATTAAACTTTTTTTTAATTTAGATATCTAATGAGAAAGAATCGCTGAAAAAATATGAGGCAAATATTTGAATATTTGAATTTAAAAAATGTTTTAAAAATTATAATAAAATTTTATTTTTATAGCAAAGTTTAAAAGGTAAAATTATTGAAATACTTAATTTTTCCATAAAAAAATAAATAATAATAAATAAAAATATTTTTTTTAAAAAGAATTTTATTACAATAGTTTAAGTGTATTATTACAATATACAATAATAAAGAAAAAAACATACTTATAATAAAACATATTTATATTAATTAATAATTATTTTATTTTTACAAACATTTTTTTTTTAATTTGCTTATTATTTTTAACGAAATAAATATATATATTACAATTTTTTATTGTAATTTTTTATATTTTTTATTATTAAAATGTTTACACAGTATTGAATTGATACTATTAAGGATATAATGGGCGCGATTCACTATAGTCATGATTGTCATTGCCCTTCCGGGGCAGTTTTCCCTCGAATTTTCCGAATCTCGAAAATTAAGTATATACAAACTTTATAATGCAAAAAAATTATCTATTCAAAGTTTTGATAATTTTAATAACTCAAAAGTATCCTTAAATGAATAATAAAATGAGTTTTTCTCATCTATTAATTTTAAATTGTCAGAAATCTTAATATCTTTTACGACTCGATTTGCACGTTTAAAAAAAATTGTTAATGTTATGTGAGGCCTTTTAGAAACAATTCTATTAGCAAATTTAAAGAACTCATTTGATATTGATGAACAATAAAAAATATTCAGATACTGCAAGTTTACAGAATTTTCAACGATTTTACATAAGTAATTTTGTTTTATATTAACACTATAATAACAGCTGAGTGTTACCAAATTTGGCATGAGACTGAACCCTTCGCCTGTTATATGCACTCCAGTAAATAAAAAATGTTTTAACTTTGGTAATTTACTTACTTCTCTGAGACCTTCATCTGTCACACTGTAACAACACTCAACATTAACATGCACTAAATTTAACATAAACTTACTGACAGCTGATAAAAACTCGTCTGTTACTAATTGATTTGATCTAATACTTAAAATTTTCAAATTTTTTAATTGTAATATATAATTTGGACTGATAGACGATTTATTCCAATATAATTTTTCCAAGTGAGATTGTTTTGAAATAGCTTCTAAGCATTGACTCATTGATGGAGAATCACAAGAGAAGTTTAATTTGATTGAACATAAGTTTTTTAACCGATATAATATACTAATTAAATGAGAGTATTCAATAAAATTGCAGTTTAACAATTTTATAGCCTTGATATACTCATCTTTCAAATTTAACAAACATATTCCTGTCATGTTTGTATTTTTTAAACTTAGTTTCTGAAGCTTTGAGACAGCAAAAAGTTTAGCTAGTTCGTGTTCATAGCTCTTCTTGTTTAAGTCTAAACTTAATTCTGTGATATTAAAACAAACACCTGAAATTAAACTCAAAAAAGTTTTACTTCCCATGGAATTATCCAAGTTTACACTCAATGTTTTCAAATTTTTTAAATTCATTAAATAATTTTCTGGATTTTCAAAATTAATTGATTCTTTTATTGTGAGAGCATTTATGGAATCTGTTGAGAAGCTTTTCAAAAGATTATCACTTATAAAAATATTATTTAGATTTATAATTTGCAATTTTTTATTTTTTGAACATAAGGTAATTAACTTGTTTTCAAAATCAGAATTGCAACTAATTGCATCAATTTTGTATTCTTTAATTTCTGCTAAGTTTAACTGTGAAATATTATTACAAACATCAACCATGTTATTAATTTGAGAAGTAAGAATTATCTTTGGTGCTTTAAGATTAATTTTTTCTAAATTAGGACATTTCGCCAAGCAACTGAGATCAAAATTTTCTTCATAAAGCTTATTATTAGAATATTCAAAATCATTATAATAGATCAATTCAATACTTTTTATATAATTGTTGCATCTTGATAACACTTTTTGAAGAATGTGATCATTACACTTGGTTACTGCTTGTTCTGGACCGAAAATACATTTTCCCCAAGTTTCCACGGATAAATTTAATTTTTTAAAATCACTCCAGGAATTTTTGGCTACATCTTCCCATTGTTTACAAACGCGTTCTATTTTCACTCTCTCTGATACAGAGAGAAAAGAAAAAATATATGCAAGATTATCATATCCAAGTCTCTGAATATTTGGTTCCGGCATCTTCTTACTTTATAGGCGCGCTAAAAAAAAAAGATATATAGGCACTAATTAAAGAAAAGAGAATAATTTTGAATATAAACTATATATTTATATTAATCTTTCAGAGCTTAATTCACTTAATTAAGATAATAATTTTAATTTAATTACTTTGAAGGTTTTCGGCTTTTTATATTTGAGCCCATCTGTTATAGAAATTTTTTTATACTTTCCGTACTGTCAAATAATAACAATAAAAATGAACAAAAATTTACTTGCACAGGGTGATTTATTGAATAATGTAGTTAAAATTTAATTAAGTTTATGTAAAAAAATAAAGTGTTTGATAATGAAATTTAGACGTTAGACTGCGATGGTTGCTAAATTTTGAATATTTGTATTAAAAATCTTGAGTATTCCGAAATTCGTGCGCACGGCGCTAAGGTGTTTCTTTTTAAATTTGTTCTCGACACGACTATTACGACTAAACCTAAGTTTCGTCAAAGGTTTAATTTTGAATTTTGATACAAAAAAACTGCTCTCAGATAGAGTATTCCGAAATAAATTCGTGCGCTAAGGTGTTTCAAAAATCGTCCGCACCGAGCGAGATATTACACTAACTCAAGTTTAAAATATAAAATAAATTAACACATATTTATCTCAAATAATAAGTCTTATACTTTCAATTTGCCTAAGAAAAAATATAACAATAAATTAAGAAAGAATTTCTAATATTTTTAGTTTTTACGTCCAGGATGTATCAAAAATGGAAATAAAACCTCTGACCAAACTAAGGTTTAGTCGTAATAGTCGTGCCGAGAATAAATTTAAAAAGGAACAAGGAGCCCAATAAAAGATATAATTATTCCCGTTCCCATCAATGCAATCAAGTCAAAGGGCAAAAGTGTCTTTTCCTCTTTCCAAGTTGAGAATTCAATAAAATTTTGTCTATTTATTTAGATTTATTTAAAGATACTTATTCTTTATTAACTAATAATTTTTTAAAATACTGGAAATAGTATATTTACCTAAATAAATTTAAGCGAATAAAATGAGGAATGAAAATAAACCAGAAATAAACAGACAACCAGAGTAGCAGCAACACAAATATACATACCCACTCCGCATCAACCTAGGAATTTTGGCGGACGAAACTGGAAATAGCATCAATTTCTCTATTAGAAACTGGAAATTACTATCTTTCCATTTTTAAAACTAGAAACGAATAGATTTCTGTTTTACAATATGGAAACGACTAAATTCCTAGGTTTAAAACTAGAAATTAAATGTTCGATAAGAAAAGCGAATAAATTCCTTGAATCAAAACTAGAAACAACTCGTTTCCATATTGTCAAACAGAAATTTATTCATTTCTAGTTTTCAAACTAGGAATCAGATATTAAAAAATAAAGTTAAAATAATTCCTTGAATCAAAACTAGAAATAAGTCGTTTCTGTTTTATAAAACATAAATTTATTGATTTATAGTTTTAAAACTAGGAACCAGATATTAAAAATAAGATTTTAATAATTTTGAACTTTTTTGGATGTCTTTACGGGGGTTTTTGGGTACCCTAAACTCAAATTTGATCATAAAAATTAAAAAATCAAAATAATTGACCCTGAAACCGCAAAATTCGGTAAAAAATATTAATTTTAAAACTTTAAAAATTTTTTTTAGCTGTTACATGACTTTCGGGGTAACAAGTTATAATGATCCCGAATTCCTAAGCGAAAATCGAATTAATAGACCCCTAAACCATAAAATTTGGTAAAAATATTATTTTGCACAATTATGATGTATTATTTTTGACTTCGGTACTTAGGGTCATAGAACGTGCTAACTCCGAATTTCTCGGCCAAATTTTGAAATAATGGATCCAAAAACCGTAAAATTCGGTAAAAATATATTTATTATAAATAATATTTGTTAATTATTTTAGACTGCGGTAGTTGGGGATTTAGATTCAACTGAATTCAAATTTCTCAAGCTAGTGATCAAATTTTAATAACGGACTTAGAAATCGCAAAATTCGGTAAAAATAATATTATCTGAAAAAGTTTTGATCAATCTTTTCTTGACTAAGGTACGAATGAAGAACCCAAAATTCTTAGACAAATTACCAAATCCTAAATCATTTATCTAAAAACCGTGAAATTCGGTAAAAATATTATTTTGCAAAATTTTAATGGATTATTTTTGACTGCGATACTTAGGGTCTTAGAACATGCTAACACCGAAATCTTCGGCCAAATTTTGGAATAATAGATCCCGAAACCGTAAAATTCGGTAAAAATATTATTTTGTAAAATTATAATGGCGTATTTCTTACTTCGGTACTTGGGGTCATAGAACATGCTAACGCCGAATTTCTCGGCCTACTTTTAAAATAATGAATCCCGAAACCGTAAAATTAAATTGGGCAAAACTTCCTCTAAAAAAGGCATTTTCGCTGTATTTACTTTAAGCCTTTTAAATTTGGTATACGGGGGTTTTTTGGGTCGCTAATTACGAAAATCTGGGTCTTTTCTATGTATAATTGCGACTTGGCCCTTAAATTGTGAAAAACTGCCCGTAAAAAGGGCATTTTCGCTGTATTTACTTTAAGCCTTTTAAATTTGGTATACGGGGGTTTTTTGGGTCGCTAATTACGAAAATCAGGGTCTTTTCTATGTATAATTGCGACTTGGCCCTTAAATTGTGAAAAACTGCCCGTAAAAAGGGCATTTTCGCTGTATTTGTTTGAAGCCTTTGAAATTTGGTATGTGGGGTTTTTTTGGTCGCTATTTACGAAAATCAGGATCTTTTCTATGTGAAATTGCGGCTTGGCCCTTAAATTGGGCCAAACTGTCCCTAAAAAAGGCATTATCGCTGTATTTACTTTAAGCCTTTGAAATTTGGTATATGGAGGTTTTATTGGTCTCTAATCACGAAAATCGGGGTCTTTTCTACGAGAAATTGCGGGTTAGCCCTTAATTTTGGCAAAACTACCCGTAAACAGGGCATTTTCGCTGTATTTACTTTAAGCCTTTGAAATTTGGTATGGCACCATCTACAAAAGCCGCAAAAGGGGGGCGCAACCGCAAGCGTAAATGCGACGCAATTCGCAGAGACCGAAAATGGTCTCGTGTATTTTTATCACTGATTTTCTCAGCTATCGTCAATGAACCTACTGGTAATTTTTTACCCTAAATGACCAATTTTCAAATTTTTATAAACTGCTGCCAAAACTGTAATTTTGGACGATATTGAGTTTTATCGGCCTTAAAAACTTCCTAAAAGTTTCAAGTTTCCAAAAATTGGTTACTCGTCTCTTTTCTTTGAACAGTTTTTAAGATATAACGGGTTATTTACTCAAAAGTGGCATCCCACTTTTTCGAAACTTCTGTGACACTTCTGTGAAGTCGCGGGCCGCACGTAACAGACACTTCTGTACACTTCTACGCACTTTTTTCTGGCTGAGAAGAGGGGCGCGGACAGTGGTTCTCAGAGTTTTGTAATAATATTTTTAAAAAAACTAATAATTATTTTTCAAAAAAAGAAACATAAAATCGTATTCAAATTATATTTTTATTAAATATATATAATTTAAAAATAATTTTTAAAAAACAATTAAACTGAATATGTCCGGAAATATCTGTGAAACCACCTCGAAACCACCTCTACGTAATAACCGAATGAAAAAGGATGCATCGACCTGAAACCTTTTGCAATCTCTTCATAAACATGTCAAGAAAAAAACGCCGGAAGGAAAATACGTTAAAATGAAGGAGGGAATTTTCGCCCCATTTTTCACCATTATTTATCCCGCAAGTGTAAAAAATTATTATTTTTTAATTCTGAGGAATACAATAGGCTTTTTGGGTCTTAAAATTCAAATATGATGTCAGAAATGCTATTTGATGCCTTTTCGGGGGTGATTTTGGCCTTTTTAAACCCCTTTTACCCCAAATCATGTATCTCATTAAATGCACTGTTCTTTCCAAATTTAAAATATCTTCAAGGGTTTTTGGGATCACTAAATTCAATAATGATGCCAGAAAGGCTACTTGATGCCTTTCCGGGGGTGATTTTTGCCTTTATTAAAATTAATACTACGCTTCATTAAATAAAAAGTTATATATTCTATTAATAATAAATTCAACCTCAAATTTCGAAATTCAAAATAGCGGAAACATTGACCAAAACCTAACGAATTAGTCTATCTCTGTAGGAAAAAATCGACACGTCTAGCATTACACTATCGTAACCTAAGGAAGTAGGCTATAATAAAAAACGGCAAGTCAAGCCTTACAGGAGCGTAACCTAAGGAAGTAGGCTATAATAAAAAACGACACTTCAAGCCTTACAGTATCGTAACCTAAGGAAGTAGGCTATAATAAAATAATGACACGTCAAGCCTTACAGTAGCGTAACCTAAGGAAGTAGGCTATAATAAAATAACAACACGTCAAGCCTTACAGTAGCGTAACCTAAGGAAGAAGGCTATAATAAAAAACGACACGTCAAGCCTTATAGTAGCGTAACCTAAGGAAGTAGGCTATAATAAAAAACGACACTTCAAGCCTTACAGTATCGTAACCTAAGGAAGTAGGCTATAATAAAATAATGACACGTCAAGCCTTACAGTAGCGTAACCTAAGGAAGAAGGCTATAATAAAAAACGACACGTCAAGCCTTATAGTAGCGTAACCTAAGGAAGTAGGCTATAATAAAATAATGACATGTCAAGCTTAACAGTAGCGTAACCTATGGAAGTAGGCTAGAATAAAATACGACACGTCAAACCTTACAGTAGCGTAAACTAAGGAAATAGGCTATAATAAAATAACAACACGTCAAGCCTTACAGTAGCGTAACCTAAGGAAGTAGGCTATAATAAAAAACGACACTTCAAGCCTTACAGTATCGTAACCTAAGGAAGTAGGCTATAATAAAATAATGACACGTCAAGCCTTACAGTAGCGTAACCTAAGGAAGTAGGCTATAATAAAAAACGACAAGTCAAGCCTTACAGTAGCGTAACCTAAGGAAGTAGGCTATAATAAAAAACGACACTTCAAGCCTTACAGTATCGTAACCTAAGGAAGTAGGCTATAATAAAATAATGACACGTCAAGCCTTACAGTAGCGTAACCTAAGGAAGTAGGCTATAATAAAAAACGACACGTCAAGCCTTACAGTAGCGTAACCTAAGGAAATAGGCTATAATAAAATAACAACACGTCAAGCCTTACAGTAGCGTAAGTAGGCTATAATAAAAAACTTATGACCGGTTTGTGTAACTACACAACCAACGAGCATGGAACATGTTCACTAATAACTAACACTGATAATAAGTATCTATTCTGTTCATAATATCAATATTTATATCCAAAAGCTTTCTGCACTAAAGTTCTTTAGAGACTTCTGCACCAATGGTCCCTAAGTACTTCTGCACCAAAGGTCTTTAGGGACTTCTGCACCATAGGTCCCTAGGTACTTCTGAACCAATGCTCCCTAGGTACTTCTGCACCAAAGGTCTTTAGAGACTTCTGCACCCTAGGTACTTCTGCACCAAAGGTCTTTAGGGACTTCTGCACCATAGGTCCCTAGGTACTTCTACACCAATGCTTCCTAAGTACTTCTGCACCAAAGGTCTTTAGAGACTTCTGCACCCTAGGTACTTCTGCACCAAAGGTCTTTAGGGACTTCTGCACCATAGGTCCCTAGGTACTTCTACACCAATGCTCCCTAAATACTTCTGCACCAAAGGTCCCTAAATCGAAAATATTCTAAGTCCCATTTGACCCCCCCCCCCCTTAAAAAGGACAAATTTGACCCCCCCCCCTTAAAAAGGACATATTTGACCCCCCCCCCCTTTAAAAAGGACAAATTTGACCCCCCCCCCTTAATTTTCCAGTTTTGAAGTACCCCCTCCCTATAAACATGTTCCATGTTAAAACGACAAATCAAGCCTTACAGTAGTGTAACCTAAGGAAGTAGGCTATAATAAAAAACGACACTTCAAGCCTTACAGTAGCGTAACCTAAGGAAGTAGGCTATAATAAAAAAGCGACAAGTCAAGCCTTACACCTCGCCTTAAAACGCCAACACAACGTAAAATTTGGAGACAAATATATTTTCAATAAATAAGTATCAGGTCAGTTTTTTCTAGTTTTTTTTTGGTGACAAATACTTTAATAAGAATTTTTGCAAATCATTAATTATCAGATCCAACAAATCTATTAAAACCGAGTATTCTAAAATTATTACTTTCATTGAAAAGTATTAGGTATTACGTCCAAAAATAATAAAAATTTAGGTATTTTTTATAATTTTTGAAAGCATTAAATTAAGACAAAAATTTCGCTCACACACACACACAAGAAGTACACCAATATAACCTCATGCAATGGTATAGTCAGGGTGGTCACGGAATTGAAGTTTTATTTTAAGTAAAAACAAACATCATATTCGTGTTTAGTGACCCAAAAAATATAAGTAACCGATAATAATTTAAATAAACCCGAAATTACAACTAGAGCTGAAGATTGATTTATTTTTTTATTTCATCAGACTTACACTTATCTCAAGGGTTATTTTTTATGAGAGAAAATTATATTTAAGGTGGCATAACTAATTAATTAAATTTTATTAATTATTTTTTGGATATGCGAATATTTAGAAGTTATTATTAATAATAATGCATTTTCTTATATAATGAGTGTAGTATAAACAAAATTTTTTAAATAAGTAGCGTACTTAAACATTTTATTAAAAGCGGCCCGCAACTCCCATAAGAACTTAAAAATTTTGAGTTGCTCATTTCTTTCTTAATTAACCGGGAACTTGGGTATTGTTTGGGATCAATAGATTTGTTTTTTAATTATCTTCATCTCCAGTAAATGTTAGTTTATATTATTCGTTTTTCATAAACTCCGTGAGCCACCTAAAGTGCCTCATAATTATCGTACTAATTAATAAGGCTTGAGGTGTCATTATTTTATTATAGTCTACTTCCTTAGGTTACGTTACTGTAAGGCTTGACGTGTTGTTATTTTATTATAGCCTACTTCCTTAGGTTACGCTACTGTAAATTTTGACGTGTCGTATTTTATTATAGCCTGTTTCCTTAGGTTACGCTACTGTAAGGCTTGACGAGTCATTATTTTATTGTAGCCTATTTCCTTAGGTTACGCTACTGTAAGGCTTGAAGTGTCATTTTTTATTATAGCCTACTTCCTTAGGTTACGCTACTGTAAGGCTTGACGTGTTGTTATTTTATTATAGTCTACTTCCTTAGGTTACGCTACTGTAAGGCTTGACGTGTTGTTATTTTATTATAGCCTACTTCCTTAGGTTACGCTACTGTAAGGCTTGACGTGTTGTTATTTTATTATAGTCTACTTCCTTAGGTTACGCTACTGTAAGGCTTGACGTGTTGTTATTTTATTATAGCCTACTTCCTTAGGTTACGCTACTGTAAGGCTTGACGTGTTGTTATTTTATTATAGTCTACTTCCTTAAGTTACGCTACTGTAAGGCTTGACGTGTCGTTTTTTTATTATAGCCTACTTCCTTAGGTTACGATAGTGTAATGCTAGACGTGTCGATTTTTTCCTACAGAGATAGACTAATTCGTTAGGTTTTGGTCAATGTTTCCGCTATTTTGAATTTCGAAATTTGAGGTTGAATTTATTATTAATAGAATATATAACTTTTTATTTAATGAAGCGTAGTATTAATTTTAATGAAGGCAAAAATCACCCCCGGAAAGGCATCAAGTAGCCTTTCTGGCATCATTATTGAATTTTGTGATCCCAAAAACCCTTGAAGATATTTTAAATTTGGAAAGAACAGTGCATTTAATGAAATATATGATTTGGGGTAAAAGGGGTTTAAAAAGGCCAAAATCACCCCCGAAAAGGCATCAAATAGCATTTCTGACATCATATTTGAATTTTAAGAGCCAAAAAGCCTATTGCATTCCTCAGAATTAAAAAATAATAATTTTTTACACTTGCGGGATAAATAATGGGGAAAAATGGGGCGAAAATTCCCTCCTTCATTTTAACGTATTTTCCTTCCGGCGTTTTTTTCTTGACATGTTTATGAAGAGATTGCAAAAGTTTTCAGGTCGATGCATCCTTTTTCAATCGGTTATTACGTAGAGGTGGTTTCACAGATATTTTCGGACATATTCAGTTTAATTGTTTTTTAAAAATTATTTTTAAATTATATATATTTAATAAAAATATAATTTGAATACGATTTTATGTTTCTTTTTTTGAAAAATAATTATTAGTTTCTTTAAAAATATTATTACAAAACTCTGAGAACCACTGTCCGCGCCCCTCTTCTCAGCCAGGAAAAAGTGCGTAGAAGTGTACAGAAGTTTCTGTTACGTGCGGCCCGCGACTTCACAGAAGTGTCACAGAAGTTTCGAAAAAGTGGGATGCCACTCTTGAGTAAATAACCCGTTATATCTTAAAAACTGTTCAAAGAAAAGAGACGAGTAACCAATTTTTGAAAACTTGAAACTTTTAGGAAGTTTTTAAGGCCGATAAAACTCAATATCGTCCAAAATTACAGTTTTGGCAGCAGTTTATAAAAATTTAAAAATTGGTCATTTAGGGTAAAAAGTTACCAGTAGGTTCATTGACGATAGCTGAGAAAATCAGTGATAAAAATACACGGCTTACGTCCGTAAATAAACCCTCGCATAGGCCCCATCTACAAAAGTCGCAAAAGGGGGGCCTAACCGCAAACAGGACCGCAAAGGCAAGTGCGGCGCAATGCGCAGAGACCATTTTCGGTCTCTGCGAATTGCGTCGCATTTACGCTTGCGGTTGCGCCCCCTTTTGCGGCTTTTGTAGATGGTGCCATACCAAATTTTAAAGGCTTAAAGTAAATACAGCGAAAATGCCCTGTTTACGGGTAGTTTTGCCAAAATTAAGGGCTAACCCGCAATTTCTCGTAGAAAAGACCCCGATTTTCGTGATTAGAGACCTATAAAACCCCCATATACCAAATTTCAAAGGCTTAAAGTAAATACAGCGATAATGCCTTTTTTAGGGACAGTTTGGCCCAATTTAAGGGCCAAGCCGCAATTTCACATAGAAAAGATCCCGATTTTCGTAAATAGCGACCAAAAAAACCCCACGTACCAAATTTCAAAGGCTTACAGTAAAAATAGCGTAAATGCCCTTTTTAGGGGCAGTTTTGCCCAATTTAAGGGCCAAGCCGCAATTTCTCGTAGATAAGACCCCGCTTTTCGTAATTAGCTACCAAAAAAACCCACATATACCAAATTTCAAAGGCTCAAAACAACTACAGCGAAAATGCCCTTTTTACCGGCAGTTTTTCCCAATTTAAGGGCCAAGTCGCAATTATACATAGAAAAGATCCTAATTTTCGTGATTAACGACCGAAAAAACCCCCATATACCAAATTTCAAAGGCTTAAAGTAAATACAGCGATAATGCCCAATTTAGGGGCAGTTTTGACCAATTTAAGGGTCCAGCCGCAATTATACATAGAAAAGACCCAGATTTTCGTAATTAGCGACCCAAAAAACCCCCGTATACCAAATTTAAAAGGCTTAAAGTAAATACAGCGAAAATGCCTTTATTAGAGGAAGTTTTGCCCAATTTAATTTTACGGTTTCGGGATTCAATATTTTAAAAGTAGGCCGAGAAATTCGGCGTTAGCATGTTCTATGACCCCAAGTACCGAAGTAAGAAATACGCCATTATAATTTTACAAAATAATATTTTTACCGAATTTTACGGTTTCGGGGATCTATTATTCCAAAATTTGGCCGAAGATTTCGGTGTTAGCATGTTCTAAGACCCTAAGTATCGCAGTCAAAAATAATCCATTAAAATTTTGCAAAATAATATTTTTACCGAATTTCACGGTTTCTAGATAAATGATTTAGGATTTGGTAATTTGTCTAAGAATTTTGGGTTCTTCATTCGTACCTTAGTCAAGAAAAAATTGATCAAAACATTTTCAGATAATATTATTTTTACCGAATTTTGCGATTTCTAAGTCCGTTATTAAAATTTGATCACTAGCTTGAGAAATTTGATTTCAGTTGAATCTAAATCCCCAACTACCGCAGTCTAAAATAATTAACAAATATTATTTAAAATAAATATATTTTTACCGAATTTTACGGTTTTTGGATCCATTATTTCAAAATTTGGCCGAGAAATTCGGATTTTCGCTTAGGAATTCGGGATCATTATAATTTGTTACCCCGAAAGTCATGTAACAGCTAAAAAAAATTTTTAAAGTTTTAAAATTAATATTTTTTACCGAATTTTGCGGTTTCAGGGTCAATTATTTTGATTTTTTAATTTTTATGATTAAATTTGAGTTTAGGGTATCCAAAAACCCCCGTAAAGACATCCAAAAAAGTTCAAAATTATTAAAATCTTATTTTTAATATCTGGTTCCTAGTTTTAAAACTATAAATCAATAAATTTATGTTTTATAAAACAGAAACGATTTATTTCTAGTTTTGATTCAAGGAATTATTTTAACCTTAGTTTTTAATATCTGATTCCTAGTTTGAAAACTAGAAATGAATAAATTTCTGTTTTACAATATGGAAACGAGTTGTTTCTAGTTTTGATTCAAGGAATTTATTCGCTTTTCTTATCGAACATTTAATTTCTAGTTTTAAACCTAGGAATTTAGTCGTTTCCATATTGTAAAACAGAAATCTATTCGTTTCTAGTTTTAAAAATGGAAAGATAGTAATTTCCAGTTTCTAATAGAGAAATTGATGCTATTTCCAGTTTCGTCCGCCAAAATTCCTAGGTTGATGCGGAGTGGGTATACTTCAAGTTTCAATTTTTGTTTTTCACTGCGCGCTTGTTTTCCATTATCTAGTATTTTGTGGTTTTCTGTCATACCGACGTAATGTTATTTAAATGGAGTTGGTATGACAGAAAACTATAGAATACTAGAAAGCGAGAATATCGCACGGTATTTGAGTTTTTAAAAAATTTTTTCGCTGCTTTATCGACTTTCCCAGCTGTTTTATCGACAAAAATGATACACTGATAAAATCACCTCCCTAGAAGACATATTTTACCCCATACAGGTGGCGCTACTTGCTGGTTGCAGTTTGTTGTGTTAGTGAAATTCTTCAATGCGTGTGATTGTAAATTTGTAATTCAAACGGTTTTTATCGACGCTTAAACGCCATGTTATTTTGAATTCTTTCGTCTGTTGTTGACACGTTATATCTATATGTAAATATAAATTCAAATTTAAAAATAAAGTGTAAATTAGTGAGCCAATGTCGTGTATAACATAGCATTAAAAGTTTAAACGATGTAATAATGTTTTTTTAAATTAATAATTTATTTTTACTATCTTATAAATTTAAATATAATTATATTGTTTTTTGACTAACAAACTGCTTCTCATATGTTATATTTACATTTTCAAATTCTCACTAAAATTCTAAAATATAATTCTTTGTAGGGATTTACAAAAAGAAAGCCTTTCACAAGAGCCATCATCACAAGAGCCATTATCACAAGAGCCTAAACAAGAATCTTCTCAAGAATTATCACAAGAAACAAAACAAGAGTCCAAACAAGAAAGCACTTCTAGGCAATCTTCAGTAAGTAAACCCACATGTTCATTTTTTATATTTATGCATTTTAACTATTAAAATTATCTTATACAATGCAGATACTAAAGCCTACAAAACAGAGGGTTCCCTTGCAATGTGTGGCTGCAAATCCTTCGTCTACTGAAAGTTCGCCAACAATAAAAATTAAGAGGCGTGTTAGCTTTGCAAAAAATAGACACATAAGGTAAATTAAAATAATTTTATTATAATTTAGATTTATTTTAAGCTAAACATTTTTTCTTAGGGAATTCGTTAATTCAGCAGAGCAAGGAACAGTTTGGGATAATACATATGAAGAAAATGATTTAAGCAGTACAAAAAGTAGTAATAATGAGCAATCGTTAGTTATTAGTGTGCCATGTGATGAAAAAGAGAATTTTCCTGCTCAACTTTTTATGCAAAATAATGATCTCGATAATTTAGAAATTGAAGAAAATTATGTACAAGATCTGAATTATGAAAAAGAAAAAACTGTGTTTTGTAACGATAGTATGGAAATAACATGTACACCTAGTGAATTAATTATTCCTTATGATAGTCAAAATACTTCACAAGATACTATTTGTCAAGATGATACTATGGATATAACAGATAATTTACCTGTAACAATAAATACCAAATCAAGTCAAGAAAATGTTGATAAAGAAAATATTTTAAATGAATCTTTGGACATTACACCAGTTACTTCAGATTTGCTAGCCATGGGTTTTCCAAATCAACAAGCAAATCAAATTAGTGATCGTGAGCAATCAAAGTATTTGAATTTGGAGCCAATGGAATTTACTAGCGTACTTCCGAGTTCAACTTGGATAAGATCAGAAAATGCAAATAAGTGCAATAAAACAGAAATTTTCAACAATAATTCAATGGAATCTACAGAAATAATACAAAAAGTGCCAATTCAGTGTAAAAAACAAGAATATAGTAAGACAGAAGAAATAAAACAAAATTTAATTGAAACGGAGAACGATAAAACTAGATTTTTTAATGATCAAACAATGGAATTTACAAATTATAAACCAAAAATTTTACAGAATTGTTTTAATAACAAAGCTGAATCAGCTCTAAACTCAAAACGAGAAAAAGAAATAAGTGATCAATTTTGTATGGATGCTGATGATAGAACTAAATTATATGATAAAACTATGGAATTCACATCATTTGTGCCTAAATTAAATATGAATTTTAACAAAAAATCTAAAATGGATCAAAATTTACTAATAAATAATATTAATAATGAACAAACTGAGTTCCTAAATAGGTCCATGGAGTTTACATCTTATGTGCCAAAAATTATAGAAAAACAAGTTTACAAAGATTTTAGCGAAAATAATGAAAGTGATAATAAGACTGAATACATTAATAAATCTATGGAATTCACAAATTACTTGCCGCAATCTCAAATACATAAAAAAAAATTATTGGAATCTAATTCCTGTAATACAAAAAGTGATTTCTTAAATAAATCAATGGAACTCACTAATTTTATTCCAAGATCATCAATAATAAGTAAAATACCAACTGAAAGAAATTATGGTAATCAAAAAGAAAATGAAACTGCAATCAATGCTAAAATTAATATTAAAGAAAATTTAAAAAATTTTAATGTGAATATGGAACTCAAATTGCTCCAAGCACAACAATCTGAAAAAAATGAAATTGAAAATGAAAAGAGTGAATTAATTTTAAATACATCTAATGATCCTGACAATAAGACTAAGAAGATAAACATAAGTATGGAATTAACATCTTTTGTTCCACAAAGTTTTTCTAATAAAAATGTTGAATTTAATAAAATGAAACAGTATAAAGATAATGATAATGATGATAGAACTAAATATTTAAATATGAGTATGGAACTTACATCATACGCATCAACAAATTTAAGGAAAAATGAAGCAAAATCTTTACGTATTTCACCATATAATAAAACTAAATTATTGAATAATTCTATGGAACTTACAAATGTTGTTTCCGCTTATTCTAAGATAAAAAATGTAAATAATACTGTAACAGGAAATCAAGTTCTATATCCAGAGGATAAAACTGAAATTTTTAATAAATCAATGGAATTCACATCTGCAGTACCTCAAAAAATTCAGCATCAATTTAACCATAAACAAAACTTAGTTTCTTGGGACCAAAAAATAGATAATGAAACAAGAGGTAGGTTTGAAGCGCCTCAATGTAAAAGCTTGCAGATTTATCAGGAAGAAGAAAGAACGGAATTTTTTAATAACAAATCCATGGAGTTTACAGCAATAGTTCCCCAGACTTGCAAAAATAATATAGAAAATTTTGGCATTAATTATAAAGAATCAAATAAAAAATCTTTTGAGCATTATGCATGTGGTAATGTTTGCAATGAATATGATGCAGATGAAGAAACTCTTCAAGATTCAAATAATTGGCATTATGATAAGACTTTGAAAAATAATGAAGAAAATACAAATAATACAGGTGATTTTTATACTAGGCAGTCATGTTTAACTGAAAGTGTTAGTGAACAGAACAATATCAAAAATAAAAGTAAAAATATAAATTCAAGTACAGATTTTAATAATGAACAAATCAAAAGTCCATCGGATCAAATAACAGTTAACTTATTAGAATCTCAATTTGAAATACAAAAAAGAAAAAGTCTTGATGATTATCAAAAAGAAAAAAGTACAGATTTTTTTAATAACAAATCCATGGAATTTATATCAGCTCCTCAATCTTTTAGGTGTTTACCTAATACCAGTGGTTTAAATTTTAATGAATCAATTTTGGATAATTTAACAAGAGAAATAATTAGAGATTCAGAAAAAACCTTAAATAATGTAATTTTAAACCAAACTGAAGTTTTGTCTAATAATAATTTGCTGAATGATAATGAAGATGATAGAATTAAAACAACCCGAATTCCAAACAATTTTTATACTAGTGCTACAACTTCGAATGAAAATATTTGTGGCAAAAACAATGAACAAGATGTAAATGAGAATACAAAGCCTATAAGCAGTGAAATTAGTAACGAAAATTTGAATCCAATTTCAAATACAGATTCAAATCTAGATTCAAATGATGATCCAAATCAAGATCCAGAGAATAATGAAACTGATAATTTTGATGAAAACTTTGATTCTGATTCAGATAAAGAAAATTGCGATCCTGGTTTTTCAAGTATGAATAATAGCATGAGATGTCTTTTCCCTAATAATGAAAATGAAGATATTGAAGACATTGAGCCTCCGTCTATTATGGTTGATGATGAGGATGATGAGGATATTGAGGATGTTGATGTAGATGAAGATGAAGATTTTAAATCATCATTTCAATTATTAGAAGATCCAGAAAGTAGCAATGATGAAGAATCTCAGTCTACTTCAAATCAGGATCATACCTTTGAATTACTGCAAATTAAAAAAGATGAATTCATTCATTGTTCACCTAATAAAAAATCAAGAAATCATTCTGCAATATCATTTAATAATGAAACAGAAAAAATGATCAAAGATAATACTTATGATGAAACTTGTAATTTGAGTACAAACAATTCAGAATTTTCATTAAAATTGCAAGAAAAAAGTAGTTTTCTAAAAGAAAAAAGTATATTAAACGAAACCGATGTCACCAACCCTTTCACAGTACTAGAAGAAAGACTGAAAACTACTGAGATAAGGTAAGTAAATAAATTTTTTTAAAATTTTTAATTGACAATATAAATAATATATTTATTCTGTTTTAGTCATAATTGTATTTGGTCATTAAAAACTATAGACAAAAATAAAATTATTTTTGAGTTCATTTCAAAAAGTTTTTTGGTAATTATAAAACTTAATGAATTTGAAAAAGAGTGCTCAAAAGATATAGAAAAAATCCAAATAGTATCAAGACTTAAAAGTAAGTTTTTACAATTTTTAAAAAATTTGAATTTTTTGTTTAAACATGTTGAAATTAATTTATATTTACAGATGAATCAAAAAATATTCTTTTGAAAATAGTTCATAAACAATTAATAATAAAATTAGATTCCAACAAACTAATGGACTCATATAAAATGTATGAAGATGTGCCTTTACTATTAGAACATATTTCAAATGAAGTTATATTTGAAATGAATATAATGTTTGATTTAGAAAAATTAAAAGCTTTAAATTTAATGGATATTAATGAAGATAGGTAAATTAATTTTAAATTATTCTTGGATATTAAAAAAGATATTTGCAATCTTAAAATTTAAATTAAATTTTCAGAATATCGTTTTATGTGGCATCTACAAAAGGCACAATAATTTTACATGTTGTAATTAATTTAAGACTTTTTAATGAAATAAAAGCAAGTGACATTGAAGTAGCTTGTATTTTAGGAAATATCAGGTAAACAGTCTCACTAAACATATTTTTTTAAGTTAAAATTTTCAGCTTATTTAAAAATTCAAAATTTCTGATTTTTCAGGATAAATAACATACAACAGTTAATAAGTAACATAAAAAAAGATGAAAAATTAATAAGTAGGTATTTAAGTGACATTAAAGACTTATTAGCAGTAATGGAAGAAACTAATTGTCATAAAAAATATTAAAAGATAATTTTAAAAAAAGAAGAAATTTTGAGGTGCAATAAGCATTGAATTTTTTAAAAAATTTTGAATTTTGCTTTGAGCAAATATGTAAATAAGTTAATGTAGTTATAAATTTATATATATATATATTATTGTGTAAAAAGAAAGAGGTATATAGTTAGTATTAGTTTAAAAAAAGTGTCATATTTTTTACAAAAAAATATTTTATTAAATAATATTAATGTGTAATAAATATTTATTTACAAATTTATACATCAATTTTTATAAAAAAAACGAATAAAATTTATGATAAAATTAATTAAATTCTTTTTATTCATAATTTTATTCTTCTTCATCATAACCGTAAACTTCTGATTCACTACTACTTTTATCATCATATTCAGTTTCATTTTTCATTCGAGCTTTGTATTTTGCATATTTATAACCATATATATCAACATCTTTTTCATCAACGCAATAAGCAAAATCTTCATCATCGCTTGACAGTTGATTGTTATCATCAAGATTCATATTCATAACAGCATTTTGAATATCATCTTCATCAATAGAATCATCTGCATGATCTGATTCATCTGGATAATCATTTTTGAAATTAGATTCTGAATTGGAGTCTTCAGAATCATCCGGAAATTGAAATTCAGGTAAATTATCTCCATAATCTTCAAATACTAATTCTTCTGCAGGCTGAACTGATAGCAATTCTTCTATATTTAAATGGCTTATTGTTTGTGTGTAATATAAATCATATACATACTCTTCTTCCTGATAAAAACAAATAATTGATTTATTAATAGTAAAATTTATACACAGAAAAAAATAAATTTTCTTACCTTTTTTTTAGAATCATTATTGGCATCTGAACATGATTTTAAATCTTCTACATCTACGATATTTACTATATTGTCATTGGATGCTTCACTAGATTCATGTAATGAACGAAATGAGCTTACTATTTTGTAGCGATTCTCAGAGGAATCATTCTTTGTCTTTTCTCTATTTTTTTTTGTAAGATCTACAACATGATGTTTATAATTTGTTTTCAGTTCTTCTTTACTTATACTTTTTGTTATTCGTTCAATCACGTTTTCTTCCTAAAATCATAATTTCAATGGAGTCAAAGATATGATTTCCAATTAGAGAAAAATAGTAACTTAAAAAACATACCTGATTTTCAACTGTACCTGCAAACTTTATAATTGCAGTAACTGGTGAGACTTCATTTTCATCTTTGATCTTTTGACGTTTGCATGCTATTAAAAGTGCATCTGATGGTTCATGTTCTTTTTTTCTTTTCACACGTAAAATTGCAGCCATATTTTAATTCTATGATATTAATTTGGATCTAACGAATAATTTTCATATAAAAATTAATGAATCAATCATCTTAAACATAAAATATTTACTATTATTTATTCCAAAATTTGAAGTCAAATGTTATTTTTATTCATACACACAATACGTCTCAAGTCGTAATTTTAGTGTTGTTGTCACGGTTGTTGTTGTGACTCTACAGTCTACACCGGTCCTCAAAAGAGTAGGGGAAAAAACTTATTTTCTATCAGATGGCGTTGTACTAATTCTTAAAAAAGGTGGTCAATTCAAATAAAAATAAGCTTGTAACTTATAATCATACGCTGTTTGCGAGTGCTGTACGAGAGGCAGTTTTCAATAATTACAATTTTAACACTCCAGTCCTTGGAGCCCCATGGGTAATTGCAATTCTCTCCTGGGTTTCAAGGTAGGCTAGTATGAAAAAAACACTACCTTTATCTATAATTCAGTTGTATGGGCCTTTATCTGAACAAAGAATCAGATTTTTTCACCAAATGATTTCTGATTGATCTTATTTTTTTGAGGAGTAAGAGTCTATTTTAAACCCCATAAACCGAAACTTTTTATCATTGATTTTTTCACGGTAGATTCGTCGGATTTTCGGTATCAGCCTATGTATAAACCAAATCCTTTTTTTTACGCTCTTCTTGGGACTACTTCTCTACTTAGTTTTTAAAAAAAGTACTTACAGGTATGTTTTTATGTATGTGTGTATTAGAGTGTTTCTTATTTTTTATTCTTCCAGATTTTTTTACTCCCCAATTTTTTTTTTGAATATGTTGGTCATAAAAACCTCCCCAGCTTCAAGGATTTTGATTTACGATTTTAAAAACCCACGCCCCGAGCATTCGAAGTCTTCCATTTAAATAACATGGGAATTTTGATTTTTCAGCTACATTACAAATAAAAAAACAATGTATTTTAAATGGTTAAATCGCCATAGGTGGTGTTCGGTTTGGATCACTGATCATGAATTTCGTGGTCTTGCCTACTAAAAATCGGCACTTCGCCCTTAAATTACTAAAAACTACCTCTAGGGGTATTTTTGATATATTTCACGTTTTTGAAAATTTATGAGTGAAGTGCCAATCTTCGGTAGACAGAACCCCGAAATTCGTAATCAGCGACCTAAGCGAAAAAAAAGAAAGCGCAAAAAAAAAATAATACCCTTTTTAGGAATAGTTTTCTTTAATTTAAGAGTGAGATTTCAACTAGGACCCAAAACCAAAAAATATGGATTTTCAGGGATAAGTTTGGGGTCTTGACCTAAAAATTTTAAATCAGGTTATTGAATAAATTTGCATAGCACATAATTGCACATACTTTAGTGAAAGCATTCTAAATTCTGTATTTTATTTTAAAATTTTATTTATTTGGTTCCTCGAAGAAGAACCATTGTGATAGGTCAAATTTCGATTTTTGATTTTTTGGCATATAAGCATGTTTTGAGACCCCAGGAAGCTAAAAATCCGGTTTTTAAAAGAAGTCTGTATTTGTGTGTGTGTGTGTGTGTGTGTGTGTGTATTTATGTAATTGGCGATATTTCACAAACATTATGGAGTTAAGACCTAATTTTTTTTTTTTTTAATTTTTTTATCAAAAAAACTCGAGGTACTTTTTTTTTATTTTTGATCTGATACCGAATTTTTTCAAAAATTTTTTCTCAAAATTAAAAAAATTAAAAAAACTGCAATATTTTTTTTTTTTTTTTTATGTAACACCTCATTTAATTCCATGAAAGTACTAATATTTGAAAATTTTGCAATCGGTGGTATTTAACAACCATTATGGAATTAAGATCTAATTTTTTTTTCAAAAATTTTTTCATCAAAAAATTTCAAACTACTTTTTTTTTTTTTTAATTTGGATGTAATACCTCATTTATTTCCATGAAAGTACTTATATTTGAAAGTACGATTTTTACTCGATATCTCGAATCTGATAATTAATTTTTTGAAAATTTTTTTCTCAAAATTTTAATCACCAAAAAATACAAAAAAAACTTTATTTTTTTTTAATAATGAGTAAACAGTATAAATACTGTTTTACGTTCCAATTAATTAAAATTAATTTGATAAGTTTATTATGAATAATAAAACGATCTACATGGAACTAAAAATATATAACTTTTTTCATTATTGTTATCTGTGTTTCTGAGGACTGAGCCTCCCTCTGTCACACAAAATAATTATTGAAAAAAAGTTAGATGGTGTAAAAATTTATTTTTTGATGTTAAAAATGTTTAAAAAAATGATTAAAAAAATGAAAAATCTGATTGTCCATTTCGACTCTGCAAGAAAACAGGGTGAGTCTCGTCAGTGTAAAACCCTGTTTTCTGCTTTTTACATATGAACAAACAAAAAAAATTTTAAAATTTTTGAAAATTTTACAAAAAATATTTTTAAAAAAGGAAGACTTACATTTTTTTAATCACGCCAGGAAGAGAACAAAAAGTAGAATGAACATATCAAGAAGAGATATTCTCTTCTCCCACGCACACACTCAAAAATCCAACAGCTGGCATTAAAAAAATGTGTCATCAAAACTACTAAAAGGAAACTAAGTATAAAAAGTTAAAAATATATAAAAATATAAAAAATTTTTTTCAAAAAATATTTTGAAAATTTTGTCGAAATAGAATTTTTCTATTTTTTAAAAATTTATGTCTAGTTGGTAACAGACAATTATTTATTTTGGTAGGCATTTTTTAGATCAATTGCCAATTAATAATAATGAGTAAACAGTATAAATACTGTTTTACGTTCCAATTAATTACAATTAATTTGATAAGTTTATTATGAATAATAAAACGATCTACATGGAACTAAAAATATATAACTTTTTTCATTATTGTTATCTGTGTTTCTGATGAAAAAGCAGAAAACAGGGTTTTACACTGACGAGACTCACCCTGTTTTCTTGCAGAGTCGAAATGGACAATCAGATTTTTCATTTTTTTAATCATTTTTTTAAACATTTTTAACATCAAAAAATAAATTTTTACACCATCTAACTTTTTTTCAATAATTATTCTATGTGACAAAGGGAGGCTCAGTCCTCAGAAACACAGATAACAATAATGAAAAAAGTTATATATTTTTAGTTCCATGTAGATCGTTTTATTATTCATAATAAACTTATCAAATTAATTTTATTTTTTTTTATTTTTGGATGTAGTACCTAATTGATTTCTATGAGAGTACTAGTTTTAGAAATATCGTTTATAGTAATTTTTTGGACCTGAAACTTAATTATTTCAAAATTTTTTCCCCAAAATTAAAAAAACAAAAAAATTAAAAAATCTGTAATATTTTTTTTTTTTTTTAGTGTAATACTTCCTTTAATTCCATGAAAGTACTAATATTTGAAAATTTTGCAATCGGTGGTATTTAACAACCATTATGGAATTAAGATCTAATTTTTTTTTTCAAAAATTTTTTCATCAAGAGATTTCAAAATACTTTTTTTTTTTTTTAATTTGGATGTAATACCTCATTTATTTCCATAAAAGTACTGATATTTGAAAGTATGGTTTTTACTGGATATCTCAAATCTGATAATTAATTTTTTGAAAATTTTTATCCCAAAATTTTTTTCACACAAAAATACAAAGAATACCAAATTTTTTTTTGTTCGGACGTAGTACCTAATTAATTTCTATGAGAGTACTGGTTTTAGAAAGCTTATTCATAGTAATTTTTTGGATCTGATACCGAATTTTTTCAAAATTTTTTTTTCAATATTAATAAAACAAAAAAATTAAAAAATCTATAATATTGTTTTTTTTTTTAAGTGTATAATACCTAGTTTATTGAAAATTTTTTTCTAAAAATTTGTTAAATAAAAAACATTAAATCACAGTAACATTTTTTTTCTTTTAAAATACGGTATTTAACTTTTTTTTATGAAATACTGATATCTCAAATTATAATTTTTATTAGATAAAATAGACCATTATAAATATTTTGCTATTGTTAATGAGGAACCATAGTGCCAATCACTTGGCAGCGTTTTTTTTTTTTTTTGAACTTAGTACCTCATTTTTTTCCATTAAAGTACTGATACCTAGAAATATAGTTTTTGCTCTATAACTTGAACCATATAATTTATTTTTTTAAATTTTTTTCTCAAAATTTTTGTCACCAAAAAATACAAAAAATACCAATTTTCTTTTTCTTTATGGACGCAGTACTTAATTATTTTCTGTGGAAGTACTAGTTTTATAAATATCGTTTATAGTAATTTTCTGGATCTGATACTTACTTGTTTGAAAAATTTTTTTCTTCAAATTTTTGTCGCCAAAAAATACAAAAAACGCCAAATCTTTTTTTATTTTAGGACGTAGTACTTAATTTCTTCCTATGAAAGTGCGAATATCTAGAATTATCGTTTGTAAAGAATTTTTCCACCTGATACATTATTTTTACGAAATTTTTTTCTTCAAAATTTTTTACATAAAATAATTAAAAAAATTATTATTATTATTATTATTCAGTTTATTTGTCGTAACAAAATTAGTACACTCTTTTACAATAATTTAGTAAATAAATTAATACAATATATATGGGTGGTTCCAGTACTTTTCATACAGATTAGGGCGCACTCATGTCACAAATTGAGCTCAAATTTTAGGGTATAGTTTGGGGTAATAAAAAAGTCCCTCAGCCAAATTTTTAGCCCTCTAGCACTTCATGGGACTGAAATATGGCCGTTTAGGTCCAAAAATAGCCTGATTTGGCCAATTTTCAAAATTACGCCATTTCTTTGAATTCACTTCAAATTTCATCCTATTGGTTGCATTTGAACGGGTAAAAGGTCTGCTTTATGTGAAAAAATTTTTAGCTGATTTCAAGGCGTCAATTTTTTTTGGCATTGATAAACGTAAAATGTATTTTATTAAAAATCTGATTTTTAAAATAGTAAAATAGTTAAGATCAACTCTAAAATACTTCTGCTTGGTTGCATTTTTTTTCGTCTACTCAAGACCTTTCAAATTCAACCCTAAAATTTAAAATCGATGGATTTAAACCGGAGATATTTTGATTTTAGTGGCGGCTGTTTTTGAAAAATGCGTTTTTTTGACATTTTTCGCCACCTGGCATTTTTTTCTAAGTGCTTAAAAATGTCTGAAACTTTCAAGAAAATAAGTTCAATATATGTACTAGGATAAATCACTAAAAAAAAAAAGTGCGTCAAAAATGTTCTTCCTGAAGTATGTTGAAGTTTAGGTGACAAAATGATCCCGTACCAATTTTCAGCTCTTTTGAGAACGATTTAGGGGTCGCACAAACCCAGGGTAGCTCTCAAGTGGTTGGCTAATACCGACAATTAGTGCGAACCACAAAAATTTTTTTCAAAATACGTTTTCTATGCTTCCTAATGTTTTCGGTGTCGCTAAACTCGATAATGAGGTCCTCAGAGTCCGAAAATACCTTAATCACCCTTACACACCGAAAACACCTCTTTTTTACCAAAAATTTTTGGATTTTATAGCGAAAATCGTATATATTCGAAATATGTGGATTATAAATTACAATTGATGACTTAAAAATGTCGAAAAAATACCGAAAACTCCTTCCGTTTATTCCAACGCGCCTTCTTAGCCGAGAAACGCAGGGCTGAATTCTATAACAATGTTATAAGATAGGGTTTTTAGGCAATTTTCCAAATACTATCTTTTGGTCTCATTTTTTTCGTATAAGTTCTACCTTTCAAATGCCGTAAACCGCAATTTTTCATCACCGATTTTCTCATCGCTATAGTTAGTAAATCAAATGTCCATTTTTTGCCAAAAATGACCAAATTTAAAATTGATGCTAAAGTTGTAATTTTTGAAAATAAGTCTTATAGGTCTCCAACATTTTGTACTAGTCTCAAGTTTTGAAAAATTTTTCACTCGTCCATTTTGCTTTATACCTTTTCGAGATATGACTCGACAAAGATGGTCATAAAATATGATTTTTTTTAAAAAAACCTTAAATTAAGACTCTTTTTTTAAATTATCATATCTGCTAAACAAACAATTGAAAAGGAAGGAGTAAACATTTTTTCAAAACTTAGAGCTTAATTGAAATTTTTCAGACCTTTAAGACTCATTTTCATCAAAAATCAAAATTTTAACAGCAATTTTAAAATTGGTCATTTTTGGCAAAAAATGGACATTAGATTTTCTAACTATAGCGATAAGAGAATCGGTGATGAAAAATTGCGGTTTACGGCGTTTGAAAGGTAGAACTTATACGAAAAAAATGAGACCAAACGATAGTATTTTGGTAGAATTGCAATAAGACAGCGTTATTTGGAAAATTGCCTAAAAACCCTATCTTATAACATTGTTATAAAATTGAGCCCTGCGTTTCTCGGCCAAGAAGGCGCGTTGGAATAAACGGAAGGAGTTTTCGGTATTTTTTCAACATTTTTAAGTCATTAATTGTAATTTATAATCCACATATTTCGAATATATACGATTTTCATATGATATGGATATGAAAAAAATATGGAACCCATATGGGGGTCATTTAGGGCCATATTTCATATCATGTTAATATGAAATCCAAATTTGACCATTTTTTTTCTCCATATTAATATGAGTGCCATAATATGGATTCCATATTTATAAGGAAAAAAAATTACCATAATATGGGTTCTATATATGAAAAAATATGGAATATTGATATGGAAAAAAAAATTTATTTCTGTCATATTTGCCCAACTCTGTTTATAACATTGAACCCCCGCGTTGAACTAACAAGGAGTTTAAATATTATATCATCCAAAAACTTTAATGTTTTCAAATTTTAATTTTCAAACAATTAAATACGCATAGTCACGCATTTTATTGGAGACGCGTAAATTAATGGACTGAAAATCTTTGAAAAATATCTAGTTTATGTATGAGTCATTCTAGATACCGTGTCACGGCCTTGCCAGGTCAGGTCTCCCGATTGGGCTGATTTTTTCACCACTTTTTATGTATACAAAATATGTTTCATGTGAAATTTTTAGCCATCAAGCTTTTTAGATTTCTTCGGTTTTTTCAAAAAAAAAATTTTTTTTTTTTTTAATTTTTAAAATTGACTAGATGATTAAAAAAAATAGTACCCAGAAATAAAAGGTTGTGAGTCAGTTTTGTCAGTTTTTTGAAATTTAGCCCCTGGGTGGCTCAAATTACTTTCTTACGCTTAGAGCGGGAGATTTTGAACTGCCCAAATTCAACAATTTTTATAAAACTCTAACCTTGATAGAATTGGTCTAAATACTATATACTTTGATGTGGTATGTGTCGCTGGGTGGTTATATGCCCCAAATATATTTAAAAAGCGTGAGAAACATAATAATGGCTTTTTTAAACCAAATTTCAATGCGAGTTTCAACGATAAAATCACATTTTTTAAGTGCCTTATAGTATTTTTTAATTATATTCGTACTCAAATGACTTTTTTATGCTTTTTATACAAATATTTGATATTTTTCAAAGATGTCAAAAGATTTTGTAAATTATACCCTACTTTAGGGGTTGATACCTCCTTACCTAGGGGTTGTAGGTGAAAATGGACCGAGTTTTTTGGAATTTTCACTGTGTCGCACCAGGTCTAGAGGTCTAAAACCTTTTGGAAAAATTGTGTTTTTATGTTAGAAAAAATAATTTGAAATAAAATTTTGTGCAGCTCCCTTCCCAATATTTAATTCTGTAATATAATTGATTTTTGAAATTTTTGAATTTAATTTTTGGTGGTCTAAAGTGGTCGTAGGGGTCCCAAAAATTTTTTGGTGAAAAATATATACAATGGGACCACTGTGGCCAATTTTCAAGGTTTTTGGCAATGTCGTTCCAAAGAAAAAAAATGATAAACAAAAGAACAGGTTTTTGGACAGTTTTTTTGCCATTTTGTGCCGGGGAGGGGTAGATGGACAAACGGGCCACGTTTACAACATTTTTTTTACCTCCAAAAACTTTTAAAACAGTTAGTTTGAAAATCCAAGAACAGGGGCATCCCGAAATACCCTTTCCCAAAATCTTTTTTATCCATTGCAAAAAATTTTAAAAATAATAAAGTTATAAAAAATTTTTTAATATTTCCCAAAAATTTATTAAAATTAAAAACTTTTTTTTTATTTTTTCAAAATTTTTTCTTATTTTCGAAAATTGATTTTATTAATTTTAAGAATAATTTTTTTTCAATGAAATATGATGAGCCACCGATTTCAAGCCATGTAAATTTCCTCCTATTTCCTTCAGATTTTCATATCTAGATTTACAATATTATATATAGATATATGTTTCCAATCGTTTTTGGGCAGGTATTCTTGCCTTTTTTATCTTTATTTATCCAAGATTTAATTGGCGTAACATTTTCTCAGTGGATGCTTGTTCTTTTTTTAAATTTGGAAACAATTTAAAATATGTTGCGTTATAACCAATAGTTTTCTTTATAAATGAAAAACCTTTTTTTCTGCAGTTCCAATAAGTTGATTTTCTACTGTCTAAGTGATAATAATATAAAAACCCATGAAGATATCTTGTACTTCCATTTATAATAATTTCTTCAGTTAAATCACTCATTATTAAAATTTTAAAGCCCGATATTTTGTAAATAATAATTGAATATAGTATCCAAAATTTTAACAATTTGAAAAACCGAAAAATTTAACCTGGAGAAAAATGGGTGTCTTTAGGGGGGGGGGGGTTGAAAAAAGACGTGGTGGCGGGGTGAAATGGACTTAGAATATTTTCGATTTAGGGACTTAGAATAATTTGAAGTTGGAGTCTGGGCCTGGTCAGAGATAATTAATCTGATAAGAACAAGAACTTAGAATACTTTAGGTTTACAGCCTTGAGATAATTTATATTTTGTAATTTATCGTAATTTTGGTTTTAAGACTTATAATAATTAGGGATCGTAAGTTAAAACTGTTATAAGTGAACGTGTTCCATGAACGTTGGTTGTGTGAAAACATTAATGTGCTGTATATATAAAAAAAAAATATCGTTTTTACTCGATATCTCGAAGCTGATGTTTAATTTTTTGAAAAATTAGCCTCGAAATTTTTGCCACCAAAAAATACAAAAGCACCAAATTTTTTGTCTAATTTTATGAAAAATTTCTTTTTATATAAAATAATTAAAAAAACGCCATTATTTTTTTTCTTTTCAGACGTAGCACCTAATTTTTTTCTATGTAAGTACTAGTTTAAAAAATACATTTTTACTCGATTTTATTAAAAAATTTTTTGCATTAGAAATTAAAAAAAACACCATTAATTTTTTTTTCTTTTTGGACATAGTACCTAATTTTTTTTAATGGACAATGACATCACGTAAAAGATAATTTTTAGTTTTTTTAAATATTAATTAATATACTTTATTAGATGAAATAGACCATTAAGAATATTTTCTTATTAGTACTTGAGAAACCGTTGGCAGCGTTTTTTCTTTAGTGATTCTAACATAAATTATATTATAGAGGATTGTTCACTGGTCACAAAATAACACTTTTAAGGACCATAACTATATGAAAAAATATAAAAATTGCTGAAATACTAATTTTACACAAAACATTTTGAAAAAATCCAAATCTCATTGGGAATATATTCCAAATTATCTAGAATATTTGTTTCATTTGAATGATCGACATTTGTCGAATTTAAGTTGGACATAATTTTGTTTTTATGATATAAAGTTTAAATTTAAAAGCAGCAGTCCTGAAGCAGTCCGAAATAAAAAAATAAAGATTATTTGGCACTGGAAAACTTGAACTAGAAAAACTTGGAAAATTACGTAAATCTGTCAATTTAAATTACAAAAAAAACTTGATTATTGAAGTTATCGCCCATTTTATTTTTCTTGGTTATTTTAAAAAATTTTTAGCAACCTTATTGGACAAGATTAAATGAAATTCAAGACTAACCTTATTTATATATTCAATAAAAAAAAGATTTAAATAGTTCTGAGGTGTTTTTTTCTTATCTATTCATTGCTATATGAAGAAAATTAGTTTTATTGACAAAAATTCATTTTTTTTTCCATAAACTATTGTAACAGGTTAAAAGGCTAATTTTGATTATCGCAGTTTTATTGCATCTAATTAAATTAAAAATTATTTTCTTTTTTTTGACCTTTGGGGAGTAAGTAATAACTTTGACACGAATCACATTGACACGAATATCAAGAAGTCAGATCTCAACAATTTTTTGCATTAAACTCACCCAAGAGATAATTTGAGCAGTGTTGGATCCACAAACTATTATTATTAGGAGAGACAATTAAGTAAAAATTTGCAAGCTTTTCTATAAAACTTTTTAAAATTAAACAAAATTTTATTCAAAAATATGTACATTTAAAATTAAAAATAAAAGCAATTTTAAAATCAAAACCAATAGTACATTACACCTGATGACGAGAAAAATAATGGTGCGTAAATTATCACCGAGGCGAAGTTGAGGATGGTAAATTGCGATTCAGCATTCTTTTGTACTGCCAAGGGTCACATATTATTTTTCTACGTCAATAGCAGGAAAACACTCGGGAAAACACGTGTTTCCAAAAAAACTTCCTTTCTCGCCGCTTACGAGAAAAAAATATTTGTTAGTCTATGTTTTTAAAAATCAAAAAATGCGAAAAAACCAATTTTTAACTCATGCAAAATTTTAAGAGAATTTGATATTTTCCATTAATTCTTGAGAAAATGAAAATACAAGACCTAAAATAGGCTAATGAGAAAAATTTAATTTTTAACAGGACTTGTGCACATTATATATAGATCTCTTAATTTTTTGAGCATCATACCAATTTTTTGGTCAGATTTTTACAAGTTAAGTGATGAGAAACTTAGAATTTGGAAGTAGTCAAAATAATAAAAAAAAATTGAGTTACTCATTTTTTAAATTTTTATAAAATTACAAATCCAAGACCTCCATTAAAATGTTTTTAAAAAAATTTTTTTTTTGATGATTTTTAGCTCTGGTGAAACTATCTGGATTTTCATCAAAAAAATTTTTTTTAATGATTTTCAGCTCTGGTGAAACTATCTGGATTTTCATCGAGAATATATTATTTTCTGTGTAAATTAAATACATGTGCTTGAAAATGTGCATCAGTTTAAAAATTTTTTGCAATGTGCATAAATGCAACTAACAATGAGCGCCACTTACGCCGGGAGTTGAAATAAATATAGAGAGGGGTTGTTTGGTTAGTGAGAATGTGAGCTTGTTTAGTTGGTCGCCGACAGCGGCCCTGAGACGAGCAGTCGTGTGTTCGCGTCGCTCTCTCTATTATCTTAACTTTATAGATTATTTTTCGCCTTATTTATCATATTTGGAGGCAAAAACGAATCTCATGGTTTCAATTTAACATAAAAAAATTTGAATCGATACATAAAAAGACCATTAATCTTATGAAATCTATAAAAAAGAAGTGCAAATAATAAAGCAACAAAGGATTTTTATTAAAATCAAAGTGGTGTTTTTTATAAAGTGCTATTAATTTTTTAAATTATAAGTTTTATTTTTAAATGAATAATTTTTAAGTTTTAATTGATAATTTGGACTAGTGAAATATTTTGAATAGAATAATATTTTTATCATGTTGTTGATAATTTGGTGATGGCTAAAGCAGCTGATTTAAAAGGATGTCCCGGCGTAAACAGAGTAACCCGAAGCCGCTTAAACGTGAGTAAATGCCCAATAAAATTTCATTGATAATTTAGCATGCACTTTAGTCATAAAACTTATTCAATTAAAAAAATTTATTTTCGTTCAATTTTTTAGATTTTATTATAAAAAAAATATTAATTTAGTGCCCTCTCAAAATGAGATCATTTGCAAAAATAAAAATTTTTTTATGCAAAAATTTTTTTTACATTGATTTCAATCTGAAATAAACAACAGGTAATGTAATGTGTTATTAAAAAAATAGTATAAAGCTATTTTTTGCAAACTTTATACTAAATTCTAATCAGCTGACTTCTCAGATGTTTATAAATATAAAAAGCAAAATATTGCGACTAGAACGTCACGTGGGTTGCGTGCACGCGTGCAAATTATTATGTACACGGGAAAAAATGAATTTTTTTAAAATATATGAGGCCAATGATCTTTAATCTAAAAATGATTTTTTTTTGTTGAAAATTAATAATGTTGTAATTATTATAAGTTGGACAATTTATACATTTAAAGACAAGTTAATCCAAAGTGCATAATAAACGTATAAAGGATGATAAAAAAGTAAAACATTTTAAAGACTAAAAGCGATAACAAAAAAAAAAAAAAAAAAAAAGTTGTAAGCAAACACAGGCATTATTATTAGCGTGAGATAAGGTTTTAGTATGTATATGTGCAAAATTGTATACGTAAAAAGTTTTTTTTTTATTTAAGCTGTACCAAGAGACCAGGTAGACTATAATGTACTACTCTTAATATTAGTAAGAGCGAGAGAGAGATAGAATAAGTCGTAGCTGATTAAAATCAGTTTTGGATATTTTGCGAATATATATTTGTGTATGCGAGTATGCATATTATGCGGTAGAAAATCGTTTCCAAATCTTTACGATCGGTGCATTGTGAGGAATATTTACGTATGTGTGCAATGCAGCGATATGAATTTTTCTTTTCTTATCTTTTTTATTTTCATTTATTTTTAAATGCATATATAATATTTTTTATTTATTTCTTGTTATATTATTCAAAAATATTGTTTTCCAATTTGTATTAAATTTTTTTTTTGTATACTCGATTTTGTAAAATAAGAAAAAAAAATTAAGATAAAATAAAAATGATAAAAAAGAATTTTAATCCGCGAGTTAATTAACGGATTATCGTTGCACGCCCGAGAAAGTTCTGAATACTGATAAGGATAACGATTTTATATACTGATGTATGTTATATATATATATATGCATAGAAAACTTTAATGTTTAATTATATCTATTGTAAATATATATAATTATTATTATTATTTGTTTTTTTAATTATTTAAGTAAATCTATGCTACTGTTAAATTAACAAATAATTAATTATCGCGCTAATTGTTTTTTTATAGCAATTACTTTGCATGAATAACATTAAAGTTTTCAATGTAATTTTCATCGCCTATTTAAATTTTAAAAATTTTATTTTATGCTTAAACTACTGAATATTTGCAAACAGTTTTTAAAAATTTAAGTTATTTATTTGATATTTTAATGACGAATTTAAATCCTAATTTTTTTGCCTTTAATATTTTAATTTCATAAAAGAATTCCTGAGGTTTTGATGGTACTTGTATCATAAGAAAATTTTTTTATTTATCAGTAATAATTACTAATGTAACTAAAATATACTGCTGTGGAAATAAAATACCAAATTTTTCGTCAGCATATCAAATTGACGTCCAATATTAGAATATTCACCGATAAATGATCTCGTAAATGACAACCCGGTCAATTTTTAATGTAAAAAATTGTGGGAATCCTTAAAATAATTCCGTCATACGCTATCGCAAAATATTCTAATAGATGCTATATTATTTGATTTACGAAAAACATTTGCACATCTTTTTATTAATTTTTGTGATCTGTAAAAATGCTAAGTTTTGCATCAAGTCTCGTTACTAGTATTTCCAAAAATATTTTAAAAATGTTCTAATGAAAATCGACTTATACACTTCAATTTTTGCATTAATGAGTAAAAAAACGAAAAAAAATGATTTTGCAATTTTTATAATCATTTTTATCTAAATTGTTATTTGAAATCTCTAAAAAATAATATTTTTTGCGAAATTCTTACTATAACATAAATTTACTTTCGTTAAATTCAAAAAATTTAGAAAATTCAATAATTTTAATGATAAATCCTATTGAGCTTGTTGAAATTTCAAGTTACAGTCTGAATTTATAATTTAAAAATTATGCTTGCAAGTACCTAATTTCCTTTTTATACGGTAAGGAGTATGGGGATATCATATTGTACTCCTTATCTTACAAGTGTCAAAAAAAAATTTCAAAAATCTCCTCCTCCTACAAAAAAGCACTGAAAACATATTTGGATAACATAAATGTATAATCTGAACCCTATCTACAGAGACGTGTCGTCTCGGTCCGTTTCACAGACTGGCACTCTAATGTAGTCTTTTAAGAGAAAGTTTATCATATTCGAGAAGTTCGAGAGATTCGATTCGATCAGCGGCGGTACTTTTAAAAAAATTGTATAATAAACTTAAGGTGACTGCCTAGGAGAAGTATAATATGAATAGAGAGATAATAATAATAATAACGATTAATAGTAGAAAGGGATAGAAAAAACTCCAATTTGACTGTGTAATAATGTAATCTTTAATGAAATGAATGAGATCTTACAACAACAAAAACATTCACATGTAAAAATGACGCAAGTTTGCTATACGCGTGCTTGTATTTTGGCCTTTGTTTTTAGGTGTAAAAATTTTTCACTGCTAAAGTTTTAAGATCTGAAAAACTTTACGCAAGTTTTAAATATTTAAAAAATATATTTTATTTAAATTTGCTGTATTGAAAATTACCAATTATTGTCTGAAGTGAATTGACCCTTAAATTAATCCAACTTACAATTATCAAAAATTATTTGTAAAAACTTGCCAGGCCGCCAAGTAAAAAAAAGTTGAAAATTTGAAAATTAATTTGCAAAATTTGCAAAATAAAGCATTTTTCATGAATAATTAACGGCCTGACAAGTTTTTTTAAATAATTATTGATAATTGTAAGTTGGATTAATTTAAGGGTCAATTCACTTCAGATAATAATTGGTAATTTTCAATACAGCAAATTTAAATAAAATATATTTTTTAAATATTTAAAACTTGCGTAAAGTTTTTCAGATCTTAAAACTTTAGCAGTGAAAAATTTTTACACCTAAAAACAAAGGCCAAAATACAAGCACGCGTATAGCAAACTTGCGTCATTTTTACATGTTTAATATTACAAGAATAATTATTTCTCATAAGTTTCGTTAAGGTGATAAAAAAAATAAATAAAGAAAAAAACAAGCTATATACATAAATGATTTTAATCAAAATGAGGCTTATATTATAAACAGGTATATGGTATAATATTTATAATATTCTGAGATTGATCGGTAAACTAAGATATCGTGGATAACAGTGCACCATGCTGTGAAGTTATAAGTTAGTCGGTATAGGTGTATTGGGGCTTGGCAATTACCCCCTGTTGAGAACAACCGTCAAATTAATAAACGATCATTTTATACATATATTTAAGAAAGCGAAATTGCCTATGAAATGGCTCATTCAATCTAATCTTTTTATTTTTTTTAATAAAATAATAATATACATGTGTTTAATTTCTTCACACCTCATCAGATTTATTCTTGACAACATTTATAAATATATGACTTGTTTTTTTAATCCTTTTTTATGTGTGGTTTTTTCTCTCTGATTTTTAAGTATATACAACGAAATTAAGTGTAATGAAAAGTTGAAAAATCAGTTTTTCATTGGAATACAAATATTTATTATGTAGATTACAAATAATTTTTGAAGTAAAATATTTAAAAGGTTAAAAGAAACTGAAAAATATGCGGCAAACTTGATAAATTTTTATATGAATAACATGAGGCTTAATTTGTGAAATTATTTTAAACAATACCATTGCTAAAACCGAAAAATTCTACTTCCCGGAACCAGAACTCTAATTGCTAATACCGGAAATTTGATGGCGATAGCTAGAATTTTTGATTTTGAATTTTTGATTTTGGTTAAATTTTTGTGAATGAAGTAAAAAATGAAGTTCACGCAACTGAATTTTTTCAGCATAAGTCACTGAACTTGGCAATTGTTAAATATATGTTTTTAAAATAAATATATAAGAGTTTATAGTTATAGTTTATAGTTTATTTTATTTCAAGGTGTAAAATACATACAAATCATGGTGAAAACACCACAACCCCAAAGAGACTTTCGTCTGTACTTGGGCCTTAAGTCAAAAGTTTACATATCTAATGCAATTGTATATAAAAATTATTAAAATTACAATAAGAAAAGATACAATTAGTTAACAATATAAGTATTTAATATAAATTTTTATAAAAATAGGTATTCAATAATACTTTTCAATTAATGAAATAATAGTAATTTAGGATAATACATAAATTTAATATAAAACGATAATTTGAGACTATTATATGATTACATTATGTAGATTTTGAAGCCATTTTTTAAAATGATAAGACCAGCTTACACTAATATGATCAGTAGTATTCTTAAGTTTAGAGAAATAAAGAAACTATTCTATTACTTTGTTGATAAACCTGCTAATTTAAAGTTAAAGAAAAACTGACAGTTGTCAACTAGGATTTTTTTTAAATAGAAACTTTGATTTTTACTTTATATCACACTGGGGCCTACATTGGGTTAAATAATTTTTCATTAAGTTTTGGTAATATTTTTAAAAATTGAAAACAAGAAATATATTGTTAATGAAATTAATAAAAATTCAAAATTTTATCAATTAAGGCAAAAGTACTATAAGTAAATACCTTGATTAAAGGTAATAATGGTTGTTATTTACTATAGTTTTAGAAAGTTCTTTATTACTCAATTTCTCGAAATACCTGATTTTCTGGATTTAATACCCAAATTTGTTCAAAAATCAATTTTGTCAAAAATTGTCAAAAATATTACTATTCTTTTTTTTAATGTAATAACTAATTGTTTTTTATTGATGTAATTCAAGTTCAAAGAAATATTTTCCTTTTTTTTAAAGAATCTCGGTACCAATGTTTTCGCAGCATTTTTCTTTTTATGGATTCCGTTTAGTCGGGTTGTATTCGTGATATAGGGAAAAAAAGTGCGACGAAAGTAAAATTATCCTTTGGAAATTTACAAAACAAAGTAGTTAACAACTTCTGTTATAATATTTCGAATTCTAATTTTGATCTTTCATATGCATGTTCATGTTCCTTTCATCAGTTAATCAGAATCCAGTTTACGTTGTTGGATTTTTCTTCAATTAAATACCCGAAATTATCAGCAGAAAAATAAAAAATTTTGAAAATATTCATAATGCAAAATGCAGAAAAATAAAAATTTCCGTAGGAATTGCTAGTGCAAGAAGTATAGCTGATATTCACTGCATATAGTGAGATATAAGTTGGTACATATTTGCACCATATCAGTAAGCATCGTTTCATTCTTGCTTTATTTATTATGTTGACTTTTTCAAGTCCACAAAAACATACACACTAAAACTAATAATAATATTGGTGCAAAATAAGAAAAAAAGCAAAGCTGCCCCCAGTGAATTATAAATCCATATGCTGATGCATATACCTTTTATACTGATACATATAGGCCTTATCTTAAAGTCCACACAAGCCGAACGTATATGAACGAGAAAATCTTAAGTATATTTACGTTGTTATTACATATTGTGGAAAAGCGCAAAGGAAAAAGAACAATCATATTATAGAGATCTCGCCTAGTTAGTAGCCTTAAAATACATACTTACACATTATAAATATATGAATCAAGAAAATATAAGTTTTGTACCAAGATAGAGGAAGGGAAGAAGCCGCGTGGCGAAAGCAAGATTCGAAGAATAAGAAGAAAAGGAATAAGGAGCAAAAGGGAGAGGAAAAGATGAAGTAAAGGAGGCGGCAATTTCTTCTGTTGAACGCTTTCCGAAGGGCGAACCTACAAATTGCTACACAGCATTGTGGTGTCACTCCGAACTTACCGCGACACAGTCCTGGCATCATTGGAATGGTGTTTGTATACACATATGCATTCTATGTGTGCATTTTATACTCTTATACTACTTGAATCTGCCTTTTTTTTCCTTTTTTTCTTCTGCATAAATGTAAGTTCAGCGATAACCTCTTTTTTTCATCGTTTTCATACACTGATCTCCAAGTCCAATAAGCCGCAGCATGACTTTTTTCTTATTATTTTGTAAACGCGTGTGGTATGTATCGTTTTATAATGAAAACTGATCTCAACAATAAATATTCTTCTTTATTCCTCAGGATTGTCATCGACGTTATATAAAATATTTATAATCTCTATAACTTTTTTACGTGATTAAAACATTGCCATTGTTTTCTTTTAAAAAATTTTCACAAATGAAAATACTTTATATCATGATAGTTTGGTAGCTTCTTTGCTCGATATCTTGAAGAGACCCTAAAAAAAAATTATTCCCTGAGAATTCTTTTATTACGTTGTTTGAGTATAATTGCACTTTATCATTTCTTTCTATTAGAATCAAAAGGTTTAGATGTTACCTTCCAAGTCATATTCACAACAACGTTATTTTTTTAACAGTTATCAATGTCAAAAGTAGTATTCTTCGTTGTCTAAAGAGTTAACTTTGATGAAATTAAAATTATATCAAAAAAGTCATTTTTAGAAGTTATATATGTAAAATGCAGCGTTCCTTATATTTTGGTTCTATATTATTTACTCCAATAACGCAATTAACACAATTTAGAATCTTATAGTTTTGGGGCTGGCTATGGCAATAAGAGAATGGCAGCTGATTTTTGCACAAAGTTATTCAAGACTAAAACATACCCACTTTCATATGCTAGTTTTTTTAGGTACAGGTTCTGGAATAAGGTTGAAGTCCACAAAGTTGACCCATTTTTGCAACAAAAAAAAAAAAAAAACTAAATGTATGACAATCTGGAAAAGCCTAGATTTTAAGATTAGGCCAAAACATATTAAGTTTATGCTCAAAATTTTTCCGTATTTTGGTTCTGGAGGGGTGTGTCGGACTATTGAAGACCCGCCGTTTACCCGCGCTTTTATTTTATAGTATATATGATTTTAAGCGCGGGTGAACGGCGCGACGGGCCTTTAGTCCTCTGGAACCAAAATATCGAAAAATATCAAATATAAACTTATTGTTAGTATGTTTTGGCCTAATATAAAACTCTTAAGGTATCTAGGAGGATATCATACTTTTGGTTTTTTTTTCCAAAAATTCGCTAACTTTGCAGACCCATAACTTTTTTCAGAGCCTGGATCAAAAAAATTTTTCCACAAAATATTGTAATCTTGTTTTTATTTTTTTTATTAATTTTGAAATTTGGCTCACATAAGCCATCGAGCTTACTGGTAAAATAAGTAAAAAAAAAAAATAAATAAAAAAAAAAGATGAGTATGTTTTGGTCTTGACTATCCCTATGCGAAAATTCAGCCAACATATTCACAAGCTCTTTTTACCATTATTAGTCCAAAAATATTATGAGTTTTTATTTAGCTTATTAGATAAAGGGATTCAGAATTGTTTGCAGCTCACACGTTTCTTTGAAATATTCCCCATTCGTATCACTGAGATATAATTGAACTTTCTACAACGCCTTTAAATACTTTATACCTCGCTTAGACTAATTCAAGTTCAATTTTAAATCCCTCTCAGGAAACACCTTTTTTATAATAACTCATCTATGGTTTAAAACAGGCCTGTCCACTCTCACGTATTTTTGGGTAAACGCTACAATATATTTTCTGGTTAGCGGCCACTGATGCAGAAAAATCGTATTAGTCCCTGGGCCATAACAAAAGAATGCCCCAAATCGCAATTTACCAGCGATTTGGGCCATTCTTTATTTTTCTGGCCATGGGTCCTAATATACTATTAAATACAAATGTGTGAGATCTTACGCAAAATGCGAGAAATTTTTGAATTTTGGTTGATATGCATGGGTTTATATCCTCCTGTTTACTATTTAACTTCTAAAACAAAAAAGCTCCTCCTTCTGTTTTGTGATTATAACATTTATAATTATTTATTACAATAATTTATAGAAATCTTAAAAATCCCAAATTAGCAAAATATTATCTTGTACAACTTTCATTAAATTTGTTAATTTCTGGTAACTAATATTTTCAAGCAGTTTTTCCAGGTTTATAAACTCACGGTTGATAAACTATTAATTCTAAAAACAAATAAATTTTTAGTGCAATTTTTTAAAATGAATAGAAATTAAATAAGTGAAGATTGATAAACGTAAAAAAATCTTATTTTTCGATTAGGTTTCCATATAAGAATAAATGCAATCTTATTTATTCTGTGCCACATCTTAAGTTTTTATTACTCTGGAGTTGTTACCAATGTTAAAATTACCAAACAAGGTAATGATCCTAAAACTGAATAAAAACTTTAAAAGGTCAACTAAAATACCGTAAAACAAATTTGTTAGTTCAAATTAAGTGATGATGATACGATTTAAAATCAATTGAAATGAATTTATTTAAAATTAAAACTGTTTTTGTGAAAATGATTATAAAAATACTTAAGCAGAAACTGTGGGATTATTTAAAAGCGCGAGATAACACATGTATATGTGTAAGTTTAAAACGATTTTCTGTATCTTTGTATTAATTGTTGTAAATTAAAACAAGGAGAATGAGAAAAATCGAAAAGACAAAGTTAGAAGATCGTATAGACACGTGTGGTTGATCAGCTTTTACAATACTATATCAGTATGCATGTGAGTAAAAAGGCGCTGTTTTTACCGTTTGTATGTATATTATATGTGAAACACTCGAAGAGCACGATCGAGATATCCTATCGGTTCGGCATTTCGAGTGAATATTAGCGTAATGAGCTGATACCGGTAGATATGAGATTTTTAACTCTTTTATACAAACCAGTCGTCGATTCGTGGGTCCAAAAGCGCGTTTTCCATTTCTATGTTTCTCTTTATAGTACAATGCTTGTGATTTTTAACCTTATCGTCACGCTAAAATCGTGACTTTGACATAAATTGCTCTTTTGTTCTTAATGTTAAACATTTACTTTATTTTATTTTTTTTTATTTAATTATTATAATTTGTAATCACAGTTATCGAAACTCTTAACTTGGAAAAATAAAAATATCGTCAAATACACGTTCGTTTTAGAAATTTTTTTTTACTTATTTTTGCATATTATTTCGTATAAACAATTAATCAGCGTAATTAGGGTTGTAAGCTTGTGGATAGTCCGAGGGTTGGTCTCATTTTCTTCTTTTTCAAGCCCTGTAGACCATAATTCTTTATCACTAATATTCTTATTGTGATAGTCCAATGACCAAATTTTTAATTGCTGTAAAAAATTTTAATTTTTGATCAAATATCACGATATCTCGAGCATATCTGTATCGAGTAAAACAAAAGGAGCGAGTAAAGAATTTTCGCATACTTAAACCTTCAATCAATAAAAAATCGACTGTATTTGGCATAGTGTACAACTTTCGATAAACGAATATATTCGAATATAAGGAGCGATATTTTGAAGGTGGCCAGAGAATCCCTATATATTTTATATATACATGGATACCTTTTTTTCTAGTTCCTAAGAATAAACGGGGGATACTTGGGATGTTTTTTCAACAAATTTGTTTTTACTGGACTCCCTTTCTCAGTGAGTTAAAATTTTTGGGGAAATCTGTAGACTAAATTTACCAAAAGTACAAAAATTGATCACTCAGAATAAATTTGGAATAAATCAAAAACATTTTAATTTTAATTAAATTTTAAAATAATTTGTAATAATATTTACATAACTTTGTTTAAAGTAAATAAGATAAAAATTAATTTTAAAGATATAAAAGAGAAGAAAAAAAAAAGTTATTGATAATAATAAAAGCAATAACATGTAATATAAATCATAAATATTAATAAATTTGTTTATTAATAGTTCACCTATTTGTAAAAAAAAAAACTTTTTGTAACTGATATCTCCATAAAAAATTTATTTATTTTTTTCCATATAAACTTGATTTCTATTCTTTCAATCATAAATTTATAAGAGTTTGATGGTTTTAGATAAATGTAACATCTGCATATAAGCAGGAGATAAGAAGCTTACCAGTTTATTTTTTTTATACCCAGACTTCTTCTTCTCTTTCTTTCTCGAAGGTCAACGAAAGTTCAAATTCTTTGATAAACTTATGGATAAATAAAAAAATAAAATATAAGAATCTTTCTCAGCGATCTTCTTAATCAGTAAATACATCTTATTTTCTTTCTTAACATAAATACACACATATACTCATATACAATATTTTTAAAGATTAAATTCTTTCATGTATTTTATAAAAAAAAAGTTTTGATCATTTTTTTATAATTTTTTTTTTTGTTTATCAAAAAATATAGTCACTTTTTAGAGAAAATTTTTTTGCAATTGTTTATTGAATATAAAAATAAAATTATAGAAAAACGTCATATACTTTTTGGTAATTTGATAATTAAGATAACAGGGAAAATTCATTCAATGAACATAATATTTTAAAAGAAATATACATTAGATAAGGAACACAAATTATTAAAACTTAATAATAATTCTTTTTTTTTGAAATCACAAAAAATAGAACACTCTTTCAATATAATACAAAATATATATAAACATGATTAGATACTTCAATTTGGTTAGTTAACAATGAAGTCAATAGGTATGTATGTCAATGAATAAGTCAAATGAGAATCAATTAATTATATTCAGTCAAATTTAGTTAATTTTGTGCTTTCTACTATTGATCAGTTATGTCTAGTCTGTAAATGTATTGTCTTATTGCCTTCTTAAATTGTGAATATGAAGGTAAATCCCGTATACAGGAAGGAATTTTGTTCCAATAGTTGGCATATTTAACTTGGAATAAATTAAGCCCTCAATCTGTGGTTACAGTTATGGGATCTAAATCTATTCGGGGACCACGAGTGGTATAGTCTGATTTGTAAAATAGAGATAAGAGGAATGGGGGCTCTTTCATATGTGTATCTGATGCAACAGTTGGGAAGTATTTGCCATTGGGCTACTAGTTCTTTAGAAATATCAGAGTATATAACATTGTAATAATCTGAATGTGGAATGGCAAGGGCTTCAACTAGTCTCTTACGAAGTGGTTGAGAGTTGCAAGCTCTAATGGTCTTAAGACAGTAGAGAACTCTATTTACTTTCTTAGTTACTCGGAGAACACGGGGTTTCCATAAAAGTGTACTGTCATATATAACGCAAAACTAGTCACTTCATTAACAAAAGGAACATTATCTCCACACGAGCTAACCTCAATACTCGGTATATTTAGGTTTTTAAATTGCTTTATAGTGTAAGTGGAACCAAAAACTATTGTTTGAGTCTTTTTGGTATTTAGTGATATATCATTGGTTTTTGCCCATTTGGCAACTATTTTAGCAGACTGTGAGAGATAGAAAATACCATTTGAAATTTCACTAGAAGGGATTTGCACATAGATCTGCAAGTCATCAGCATATAACAATCTAAAAATGCGATTATCTAACAAGCGGTCTTTTAGGTAATTCATATATATGCAAAAAAGAAGAGGTCCAGGAACAGATCCCTGAGGTACTCTAATATTTACATCAATGAAAGAAGATATTGATGATTTGGTCTATACACATAAAGATCAAACTCTGAGATATGACCAAAACCATTTTAGAGATGACTTTTGAAATTCAGCATCCTTTAATTTTTTAAGTAATTTTGGTGGAGATATATTATCAAAGGCCTTCGAGAAGTCAAACTGCAGTAACAGTGTATTCTACTTATTTTCTTTACCAATTTGAATATCGTCTACAAGTTTTGTTAAGTGAACTTATTTTTTTTGTAAATATTTTTCCGCCACAAGTATGTGTGTGTCCGTGTATGGTATGTGTGTGTTTTACCGCCAAATTCTAGTCACCCCCTTTTTTGTAGAATAAGGAAGGGAGAGCTTAAAAAGGCAGTCAGCGTAAGACCTCCAATAAAGACACTTCATTAAATTAAACTCGTTTTATTTAATTACATATCACAATAATTCTACTGTCAGACATTTTATATTATAAAGGGTTATGGGCCCAGCACGCTTCCACTGCGCCACTCTGCTCTTTGGGTACTATGGTATTTTCGGGATCCCGTTTGAAAGGGATCCAAAACCTTTGATTTATTTAAAAAGTAGACTACTTGATCATGAGCTAGCTTCTCAAGGACTTTTGACAAAAAGCACAATAATGCTATAGGACGAAAATCGTTGTTGGTGATGGTACTGGTACTTTTTTAAAGGCTAGAATGCGAGATTTTTTCCAAGCAGATGGGAAAATATCCTTTAATAATGAAGCATTGAACAGTTTAGTGAGATGGAAAACAATAGATGTAAGCGCTTTTACAATGATACTTGAAGGATGTCAACACCTCCTTTGGACTATGAGTTAAAATGAGAAACTGCCAGTATAACATCATTTTCGGAGACTCTTTTAAAAACAAAAACATCTGGAGGAGCATTGTTTACAATATTTATGGACTCCAGCGGATCTTGCATATTGATATTGCAAACGCATAACAATAAAAAGGCACTAGCATGCTTTCTTATTAATTAGCATCAATTGATAGAAAATTGCACCCTTTATTGATAAATTGCACGAATGCAAAAAAAAGTGGGACAAGCTAGAAAGCTTATATGGCGCCACAAATGAGGATGCAAAAACAAGCGCATGTGAAAATTTCTATGCATATAAAATGAAAAATGGCATAGCAATGTCAACCTAAATTGAAGAATTTGAGCAAATTGTGAAAAGGCTGGAAAACGCAGGTGATAAGCCACCTGAGGACGCCATAAAATCTAAGTTGATAAATTGTTTGCCGCCGAAATTTTCAACTTTCCGTATGGCGTGGGAATCGGCTCCAGCAGCTGAACAATTAAAAGACACCCTAATAGCTAGATTAATTAGGGAAGATAGGCGCCTTGTGAAATCAGAGGAAGAAACCTCTTCAGATCTGGCATTACAAGTAAGACAGATAAATTTAAATAAAGACGGGAATAATAAGGCTCCCGCCAAGAAAAACTACAAGGCCGAACGCGAGAAAAAGATAAGTGAGTTAAAAAAGAGGACTAAATGCCCGTTATGTAAGCAGAAGGGGCATTGGGTACGAGAATGTCCGGAAAAACCCGAAGATGAGCAAGCAGATGATGCACAAAAAGTGCAGGTGATTATCAGTAGTCATCTGCATATGTATGTGATTATATGTCTATGTATTCAAAACAGCTTGACTGCTACACAGCAAATGATTGGGTTGCTGACTCCGGTGCAACAGCACACATAACATCAAGTAAGAATTATTTTTCTAGCTTAAAACCTCTTAATTTCAAGCATGAGGTAGAAATAGCTAATAAAGTGATTATTGAGGCTGCTGGCATTGGTACAATTACTATTGAAGAAAATTTAAATGGCAAAATAATACGGCGACAATTAAGAGACGTTTTATATGTACCTGACTTAAAGCGTAACCTCTTTTCAGTCGGCAGATTGACTGATCAGAATTTTTCATTTCATGCTTATAAAAAGCAATGCGAAATTCGCGACGTAAAAATTAGTCAAGCTGGCTATGTAAGAATGTTGAATGAATTAGGTCTTAAGGTGTTAGGATAGTAATACGCCATTTTGTTGGTATTTTTTTTCGATTTCTGAATTATCGACGCTACATACATATGTAAAATCGTATATGTATTATTTATATGTATTATTTCGAAGGTTATTCACATACTTTTTATTTAATTATTTAATAATTATGCAATGAAACAAGTAAAACAAATTGGAAATATAATCTTTAAGCTTTTATTTACCATACATTTAAGTTTCATTAATCTGTGTTATTGCATTCATACTTTTCAAAAGCTCCAAAGATGATTTACCATAAGAGCAATGTTAAACTACCTACACCTTTTTCTTGATTAAATAATAATTAGGCAACCAAAGTTGTAAAAGAAAGTTTATTTCATTTTTTAAAGACTTTATCTTTATACTTTATAAGTTTCATTCATTTCTGTTATCATAAATTTTTACTATCCTAACACCTTAAGCAAAAATGTGTACCTATATTTGTAGATATTAATCAAGCTGCAATTAAATTGGCAAATAGCAATGAATACCATAAGTGCACTAAACATATAGATGTACGGTATCATTACATTCGCGAAATAGTTAAAAGAAAAGAATTTGATGTTTCTCACGTTAATACGAAATACCAAATAGCTGATATTTTAACAAAGCCATTGACAAAATTGCCTTTTGTCAATTTAAGTCGAATGTTAAATATTTTTGAATTTTAAGTAGATCAAAAATAAGTGGGAGTGTTGAATTTTGTATATTATACATGCTATGTATTGTATATTATTTTAGATCTACATAACAGCTCTTTGAAAATCATATGCTTTATACATAAAGTAATAACAATAAGGAGTCGTTGTTTCTTTTATTGACTTTTCTAGCATCTGCTGATCCTTTCTAGCTTCCTGCCTCTCCCCCGCATGAGACAGGCCCAGAGACATTATGCTAATGTCTTTTTGGGCATTAGTATTTAAGAAGCTTGACTCTAATATAGTCGCATCTATATTCTGTATAACATAATTATTTTACACTTTATATTAATAATAAATCCTGTTTTATGTACATAATCTAGTTTTATTTATTTAGCATAATATTCAGCAGCTATTTTAGAAAAAAGCAAGTTCAGCCCATCAGGTAGGAAACCATGAAGAGCATCACTAGCTTTGGGGATTGATCCCAGCAACTTCGTCTGCTACCAAAATTTTTCGTTTTCATCAAGAGTACTACCTACGCAATTATGCATATAAGCACAGCGGGCTATCTCTGATTTTTCTTCATACGAATTTGTCAAAGCCAGAAATTCATTGAGAAGATTGCGAGATCCTGTCCTGGTATAACGTCTGCTAGTTGCGTCTCGTTTTGGCCTGAGTAGTTTTAGTTCAGAGTTTATCCAGGGATGACTATACTTTGCGCTTGTTTAATGTCTTTTCAGGAGCAAGTTTGTCCATAGCATTATGGATGTTGTCAGTTAGTGTAGAGCCTTTGTTCAATACTGTAGTTTTATTCAGTAATTAGAAAAACTGACCAGTCTAGGCTTTTTAAGTGGGAGTTGAGGTCATGTGCTGTTATTTTGTTAAATGGCCTATATGTCAGTTCGATGTCTGGAGGTGTCGGATAAAACAGGTAAATAGTTACAGAAATGATTTGTGTCTACTGGGGAAAGTAGGTAATGTACGATTATAGCTTTTTGCTGTGTCACAGTTGTCAATAAAAATGGTGTCTATTCAAGTGTCATTAAATTGAAAAAAGTACCTCACCTGTGGGGTAAATTTGAAATATTTTCGCAAAATTCATAAATAATAGAAATATTTGACCTCTTGAACTTATGCGCATGCACAATACTCCGAAATTCGAACAGCTATTTTTTGGTAATATTTTAAATATATGTATACCAAATTCACCTCTTATAAGAGGTTTTATTTCCATAAAATAAGGACGTTTGATGCGTTTTACATTCACGGAACCTTTAAATTCATATAGTAAGCAGCCCCAAAAAACTATATTGTTGACTAAATCATGTTAAGGCTTATGAATACTGCAAAAACATCTTTGAAAAGAATTAAGAAAAGGTTTTTAGTAATTAAAGGGTATTTGGAAAATTTCGAGAGTGAATTCTGATTTTTGTTATCACCCTTTTGCAAAAACCCTTTGAAGACTTTTTCTCACCTTGATTGCCAAAAACAACCACAGAACAATGCTTTGACTGTAGTATTATTATAAATTCTCGATAAAAAAATAAAGAAAACAAAACCAGCGTCTGTTTTTTGTCAAGTACAGTGCAGAATCAAATATGCTCAAGGATTTCATGAGTGCGAAAGACTAATAAAAATAAAAATTAGCATTAATTTGTAATGATATTAATAAAGTCTATTAATTAAGTAAAAATTAATCTTACATGAATAATTACAAATAACCGTTGCTTAATAGAAAAAGATTCAAAAAAAAGGTTTAAAAAAAAAGAAAGATAATAGATAGATAAAGTGTAAGCAGTCACGTTCAAGTTGATAAAAGTGTAAGCAGTATATATAGACATGCATATAAAGGCTTGAAACAGTCAGATGAGATGCTTCTAAAGATACAAACTCATTTATATATATATAACATACACTTATGCAAGAATCGGGTTTATCTACCGCGGTCCGGGAAGATAAGCCTGGCGCCCTAGCCATTTTCGGGCAGACTCGCTTGAAATTCCAGAAAGATAATATACAAAATTAAAGACCTAACCGCATATATATTTAAACGAATGACCAATATGCAGAAGCCTGCACTTTCTTTTTTACTCAAAAATGTGTAGGAAGTATTTTTTAAGTGTCATTTGATATGACTACAAATTTTTATTACTTTTCATTCTTTTACTTTACTTTGATTAGATATAATTTAAAGCTTTTCTATAAATATATTTATTTATTTTTCATTCAATTAAATCATTTGTTTGTTTTATTTTATTCATTTAAAAGCGAGCCACTGTTTCTACGTGTATCTAAGAATTAACTTTTAGAAATAAGAATTTTTTTTTTCCTCGTTATTATTATAATTATTTTTTGGGTTTTTCATATCTTTAACCGTAAATAATAGATTTCTTGTACTCTCAATCTCTAAATATCATTTTCTGATTAATGGTTTCTCTCTACTTTTATTTTTTTTTTATCGATAACATAAATAGTAAGAAGCAAAGATTGAGAAAAAAAAAATGTATAAGATTTTTTTTCTTCTTTTTTTAAGAGATGACTTGAAATTTTCAAAAGATAAGCAACAGAGAATACACTTAAAACAAAATTTTTAAGATAAAAAAAAATGACAAACGTTTATAATTTATGTATTATTAATTTATTTTTTTATATGATATTAAAAATTTTCAAAGAATAAACATGAAAAAGAATATTTAAAACCAAGTTGCTCTATATCAAATTTTTAATATAAAAAGCTGATCAAAATCTTTTTATCATGAGATTATATTATTTCGAAAAAAAGTATACTAAAGCCATTATAAAGAAAAGGATCTAAGGGGGTTGTTGCGTACATACATGAAAGATATAATCAGAGGAGAAAAGTCAGTAATAGGATATGAAAGTTTTTGTATGTGTGTGTGGGGTAAAATTTTCTTATCAGTTGAGCCTTGGGAGAGAGACTATATCAGGCATCTCATCGTCTGGCTGCTTGCTTCTATAACTTCTATGTGTGTATTATAAAAAGTATTTTTTGTCTTTTTTGTATTCCTCATCATTCACGTGACTGCTTGCATTTTAAAGTTATAACTATTAAATTTCTTTTTTGCTTTCTATATACCTTTTTTTATGATTTATAACGATGTTGAGTTAATCAAATAACTAATTATGAATATTTAAGTTGTGTGTTTTAAAAATGAAAATTATGAAATTATTTTTAAAGCAAACTAAACTAATTAAAACTCCCCTTTTACGTGTAGTGTAATCTGATTTTTTAAAAATGACTAGTATATTTTATTAATTTTAGCACTACCAATAATTCAAAACAAACCTAAATTTTAATTCTTAAATTTTAGGACTGTAATATGTGAAACAAGAATCCTTGAGAATTCCGTTATTTAAATAGAGCTTTTAGGTACAGCTTATTTTTAGGATTCTACAAATATTAATAAAGGAAGGGTAAAATACTAAAAAGGAATATTTTTGTACTAATATACCCTCCACAGTCAACTGCGTTTGAATCTTACTTGAATTGCTTGAATTTTTAAATCGTACAAATAAAAAATTTAATAAATAATTAATAAATAATTAATTTTGGTTATTTAAAGAGTGAGAAAATATTCAATTATACTTGTTTTGCCAGTAAATAATAATTTAAGTTGTATCAAAACATTATAAAATTCCTTGAAAGCTTAGCTTTTGCTTTTTATCACTATATGTTATAAAGATGGAATTCTGTTGTTAATTATCTTAGCTTGAATTTCTTATGAATAATTTATTATTATTTTACACTGTAAAAAGTAACTTTCTTAGATTTATAAAAAAAATAGAATTTTTTCGAAAAATTAGTGAATTTTCAAAAATTTTTGTAAATATTCAAAAAAAATCGTAAAATTACTAATTACTAATATTAACAAAAAATTCGAGAATTCTCGATTTTTTTTGTGATTTTACGAAAAAAGTTGTAAATTCACAACTATTTTTCGAAAATTTACAAATATTTTTTGTAAATTTTCGAAAAAAAATTGTAAATTATCAATTTTTTTTACGAATTCACAAAAAAAAATCGAGAATACTCGAATTTTTTGTTAATATACTAAATTTAGTAATTATACGATTTTTTCGAATATTTACAAATTTTTTCGACAATTTACTAATTTTTCGAAAATACTCTAATTTTTTTGTTAATATAAGAAAGTTACTGTTTACAGTGTACTTATTTGAACTTTTCGCTCAACAAATATTCTTTAAATTAACCATTTAACAATTATTTTAAGTTTTCCATTCCAATTTCCCATTTCCAAAATTTCAGACCTTGACCTAAAATCTATAGACTTTAAAATATCAAATTACTGCAAGTGACTGCTAGTAACCGCCCCAAAAATCGAATTTACCCAATAAAAAAGTAATATAAATTTTTTAAATTGCAATTCTGCAATATTTTATTAAATAAATAAAAAATTATTATTATTATTGAATTGGTTATCTTGTCATCTGTACGACATAAAAGTGATATGCTATCTCAACGATATCCTGAAAGCTGCATCGAGTACCCGCATATACTAAATATTCATGCAACAACGAATAAATTTATAAAATTTTAAGAAAAAAATGTGTGGGTATTTATTTTAATAAATTTATTCTTACAAGTTTTTACTCATGCATGAGGTGTCATTTTAATATAATTTTATAAATTATTAAATCAATAATAACTAAAGAAATGTTTAATTTTTTTTAGAGAAAATAAATAACAGTTCGGAGAATTTTAAGATGGAAATTTTATTTTGCTATCTTGTTAAATTTGATAAAAAAATCAAGTGATTAAAAAAAATTGAATAATAATAAGAGAAATTGAAATATTTTTTAAGTTATTCAGTATAAGATATCAAAAGCCGACACATCATTCTTGATATCTACTATCAGTTAAATTTTACATTAATCAAGTCTAAAGATGATTTCTTCATTTTTTTTCTTTTTTTAATCTTGTTTATTATATTTTTAAGATTATGTAACATAATTTATAAAGAAATTTTAATTATTAGAAAGTTTGTGTAGGCTTTGGATAATTTTTTTGAATATTTCAATGCAATAACTGTTTTTACTATATTATTTTTTTTGAGCTAACACATTTTATTAAATTATTAGAGAAAATAGTAATGAATATTCCATATTCAAAGTAACTCATTTTTTCATAAAAAATAATTACTTTGTAAGTTTTATAAAATAAGGTGAATTTTATTATTTTATTAAGGTACTTCAGCTCTATTACCTAGGAAAATATCATAAAAACAAATAATTGAAAATTTCAAATCTTTAGACACTAGTGCATTAAAATAAATATAAACATCATTTAATTTTTAAAAATAAATGAAAAAAAGCTAATTAGGACAAAATTTGTATAGTTCAAACTTATCGTTAAAAATAAGCCCTAAAAATTTGACATGAAAAACCACACAACCCTTAATTGTTCAGGTACTGTTACAAGCACCTTAAATTCAGTAAATTTTCAAACAAATCTCATATTGACAATTATTCATAAGTAACTAAAACGGATGTCCATAATATTTTTAGAATTCAATATCTTCTGAACACACAACACACATCATCATCGTCATTTAAATATTAAGAGTCAATGTGTGTATACTTTGATTATATCAAATATTGTCGATTTGCTTGGTGATTCGAGCTTTATATATACTAAACTATATATTAGTCAACAGGTGGTTGAAATTCTCTGCTCTACGTATATCTACCTATTTAGTTTCAATTTCTCTTCTATTCTAATGAAAAAAATTTTTTTGTTTCATAAAAATTATTTCACTTACGTCAATTAAATTAATAATAAATATTACTTAATTAAGATTAAATAAATTCAGACAAAAAAAATAATTTATTATTAGATATGAATAAAAAAAAAAATAAAATCACGTCTTACTGATTTTTTAGGAATACGTGAGAAAAATTATTCTTTTTTTTTCGTAAAGACGTAAAATATTTATCTAAACTTTGATAATTAAAAAAAAAAAATATGATAAATATCTCTTTATGTGTATATGCAAATAAGAAAGTCCAATGACTTGATATTTACGAATTTTTATATATCACAATATGCGCAGTTCTATACTAAAGATCATCAGTAAAAGTTTATCGTTAAAAAATGTTGATAAAATACATTAAAAATATTATAATATCAATATTAATAATTCTTGATTATTAAAATATTTCTTTTTTTTTTTTTTTTTTTCAGAACGTGAATATATTTGAAGGAATAATATAATATTAAAATTGATATAGTTCAATCACTTCGATGATTCACTATTATAAAGTCACGTATATAACATTTTTATTTATCCAATAAACATTTTTTTGATTTTGCTTTCATTTTAATTTTCATTTTAATTTGTTAATCTATGAGCTTCTTTAATTAATTTTGAAACCTGCAAACTCTTTCGGTAAATAATTTACATGGATTATTCATCAAAATTCTTCCGGAACTATTTTTCTCTGCTTACTATAATTTTCCTTTTTTTGCACTATAGTATTACCTCTTTTCTTTTTAGCCACCAAATTAAAGCTAATACTACATTTAATTTCATCGTTAAAATGATTCTGGTCATACTTAGGTGGTGGACTATTATGCGTTTCGTCTAAAACATCGACTTCTGATTTTTGTGAAACAAATATAGGAGTGCCTCAGGGTTCTGTCCTGGGGACTCTTTTGTTTTCTATATGGCTCAATTTCATTTTTTTTGAAAAAATATCTTACAAAAACTAAAAATAAATAATTCCTTTTTTAAAGTCCGAACAAGGCTTTTTAGACTTTTTTCACCAATATTATTCATTGTTGCATAAAAATCACCATAACGAACCTTTTACATCAATTTATTACGTTTTTTCATATAATTATAAGGTAAAAACAGCTTAAAACCATTAAAAACCAAAATCGTTACATACGGCCTTAATACATGAATTTTTCTAGGTTTTATGTATTTTAGAGAACAATATCATATATTTTTAAAGAATTCTTACTAAAAAAACGAGTTTTGGAGGTAAATTTTAAAAATATTTAATAATTTTAACAAAAATGAGGAACGGTAAAGGCAGGAACGGTAAAGGCTTTTTTATAGAAAAATCAAAATAATTCGTAGACAAATGAACAAAAAAACTTTTCCGTTTGGAAAGTAAAGTATTTTTATGACTGAAACTTGCTAAGTTTTTAATATTTTAATTACAAAGCTTCTTAATAGGAGATCTAGGGGGGTACGGTAAAGGCTTTTGTTTTTGTCCCTTCGTTATTTCTGAACTTAAACCCATTTTGTTTTCCTATTTAACAATCATTTTAAGTGCTCTTGGTGTGAGAATTTTTTGTTTATGTATTTAAGTTGTCATTTATGCGGTTAAAATGTTTTAAAAATGTTTTTACGAAGAGAAATCAAATTTAATATAATTAAATTACGTTTTTCATAAAATATTTGTAAAATCGTGTGACACACCTTCTCACCATTGTAATAATTAGTAAAACTAAGTTTAAATTTTTTCTATATGGAAAAAGTTGAACCTTATGATATAGCAATTAAGCCCAAAACAAAAATTTTTGAAAATTAATCGATAGGTGTGAGTGACAGACACTCAAAGTATAGGAATCTCCTTTGTGACAGGGAACGGTAAAGGCTTTTTTGCTATATTTTTATGTTTTATAGTAGTTAAAACATTAAATTATGTTGATTTTTATGGTGTACCATCAAAAACTAATTGAAATTAAAAATTTAAAAAAAAAAAATTTTTAAATCAATGCATCTGTTAGTCGGAAACATGTTGTACGTCATTATTGCAAAAAAAATGATAATGAGCCATATACTATTTGAATGATCTCAAAGATCAATTAGATTTGCAAAGCATATTTAGACTGCTTTATGCAGATGACCTGCATATGTATATGTTTAAGTACCAGCAAACCAAATTGAACAAGGTATTGTTCAGCTCTCTGACATGCGAAAATTGTAGCATCTTGGGCGGAAATGAACTACCTGCCATTAAATATAAAAAATTTATAACCGGTTTGTGTAACTACACAACCAACGAGCATGGAACATGTTCACTTATAAGACGGATAATAAAGTATCTATTGTGTTCATAATATAAATATTTATATGCAAATATTTATATTTAGATTTTTATTATAGAAATCATGCTGCTTAGACATCAAAATGAACCAAATTAATTAAATTTTCAAATTATTATAGTTTTTTAAATAATATGAATTTATTTTTTATTAATTTTTACAATGAATTCCCTAGGTACTTCTGCACCAAAGGTCTTTAGGGACTTCTGCACCAAAGGTCCCTAGGTACTTCTGCACCATAGGTCTCTAGGTACTTCTGCACCAAAAGTCCCTGAATCGAAAATATTCTAAGTCCATTTCACCCCCCCTCCTAAAAACGTCACTTTTTCACCCCCCCCCCTGCCGAGCCGGACTTTTTCAAATATCCCATTCAATGAACATGTTCCATATTAAAATCCCACATATTTGGTTCCTCACACACAATAAAACTTTTTAAGCTTGACATCTCCAATATAACCATCAACTCAAATTGTGATTGTTTTTCATTCACTGATAAAGTGACTAGCCTAGGTGCGGTCTCAGATAGTACTCTTTCTTGGCAACCCCAAGTTCACCATGTCGATAAAAAAGTCAACAGAGTACTTTATGCGGTCTTAGAATCATTAGACCTTGCACCTCTCAAAATCTGTGCAAACGACCATGGTTACATAACATCATCGGCAAAAAATGAAAATCAACAAATTAACTTTACTATCAAGTTGCAATCAGGTTGCAAAGCTTAAATTTTGTATAAATTAGTATTATTATCAAGTTTTAAGCAATTTGTTTGAATAGGTACGTATGGTTACTGAATTTTCGTGTATAACGGAAAAACTTTAGAGGTGCAGTTTTGAAACTGGAGTTCCCCTTCAATTACAATTCTATGAACATTATTATTTTGAAAATTTTTGGCTTTTACTTAAAAAAGATAGGAATAATACAAAATTAACAATTACAATTAAAAAAATAATGACTTGAAATGACGTATTTTCATGGAATCGTAGAACCAGAGAAATTTTCGATTAATAAATGTACCTGTGGATCTTTCAAATCTGTTGGGTAATAGCATAACCCTAGTTTGAATCTACAGGCAATCGACTCGAATATTACTAATTTAAGCAAATTCTAGCAGGGTAGCCTAATAGTGTCAAAATTTAAAATTACGTCTACTTAATGCTTTTTACTTTAAGAAATACGCTCTTAAAAATGAAGGTGATAATTTTAAAATCTTGTTGTTTCATTTTTAATGATTCATTACAAATAAAACCAATTGTTTTGATTTCATAAATCTACAAACATCAATTATGTTATGAAGTAATAAAATAAATATAAACAAATAACATTTTTAATTTGTACTGAATTACATACGTACTTAAAATTGAATTAACCTTATTAAATCTTTAATGCATTTGCATTATCTTCTTCTATATATATAAAACTGATGGTTTTAATTATTTTCAATTATACACTTACAAAATCACTTGTAGATTTGAATATCAGAATGTGATTGCCTTGTCGAGAAGAAATTTAAATTTCAGTTAATTTTTGGTTCCTCATATAGGAACCATTGTGATAGGTGAAATTTTGATTTTCGATTTTTTGGCATATAAGCACGTTTTGAGACCCCAGAAAGCTAAAAAACCGGTTTTTAAAAAAAGTCTGTATGCGCGTGTGTTAGTGTGTGTGTAACCGGTGATATTTCACAAACATTGTGGAATTAAGACCTAATTTTTTTTTCAAAAACTTTATTATCAAAAAATCTAAAACTGCTTTTTTTTTTAATTTGGATGTAATATTTCATTTATTTCCTTTCATGTAAAAAGTAACTTTCTTAAATTTACAAAAAAAATAGAATTTTTTCGAAAAATTAGTGAATTTTCAAAAATTTTTGTAAATATTCGATAAAAATTGTAAATTTACTAAATTTAGTATATTATTGAAAAATTCGAAAATCCTCGATTTTTTTTTGTGATTTTCCGAAAAAAGTTGTAAATTCACAATTATTTTTCGGAAATTTACAACTATTTTTAATTTTTCGAAAATGTTCTAATTTTTTTGTTAATATAAGAAAAGTTACTTTTTACAGTGTACTTATATTTGAAATAATGGTTTTTACTCGATATCTCGAATCTGGTTATTAATTTTTGAAAATTTTTTTCCCAAAATTTTGTCTCAAAAAAATACAAAGAACGCCAATTTTTTTTTCACTTTGGACGTAGTACTTAATTTATTTCTATATGAAAGTATATACTAGTTTTAGAAAGTTTGTTTATAGTCATTTTTTGGATCTGTAACTTGATTTTTAGAATTTTTTTTTTTTTAAATGTTTGACATAAAAAATAAAAATAATAGTAATATTTATTTTCTTTTTGGACGTAGTACTTAATTTTTTTCTATGAAAGTACTAATATCTAGAATTATCGTTTTTACTTGGTAAAATAGACCATTAAGAATATTTTGTTATTGTTAATGAAGAAACCATAGTACCAATTACTTGGCAGCGTTTTTTAGTTTATAAAGGGAAAAACATTGTTTTATGAAAGTCAGCTAGCAGATTTAAAAAATTTTGGGAATCCTTATCTCTTATTTTTATTAAAGTCTACACTCAGACTACATGCCAAAATTGTTTAATATGCAGCTGTAAATAATATTTTTCTACCAGGTACGTTTTATATATGACAAATAATTAAAATAAAAAATAAATTATATTTTGCAACGATCTACTACCCGCAGTTTTTTGTCTTGCAAATTAATTCAAAAAAACATCTTGCGATACATAAACCTAAAAATCGTTAAAATAATAATTATTATTATTATAACTTTTAAATAAATAAAGTTTGCAAAAAAAAGAAAAAAGGAAAAAGTAAAAATAAAAATCGATAAAATACAATAACAACAATAGAATTATGTTGATATGTGTATGTGAAAAGGCTTATCGGTATTTAAGCCTCTAGCCGCTATCACCAGTCTACATACGGGTCGCTAATGTCGTATCTTATCATATTTACCTCTCTTTTCTTTTTTTTAATTCTCTTTCTCTTTTTTACCTTTTTTAGTTTTTCGTTATCTTTTCTCTATTTTTGACTTTTACACGTGTGTGTGTAAGCACTGATAACAAAATGAAAAATTTAAAAATGCATTTACTGATTATTTCTTGTAATTGGCTGTTAAAATAAAAAGTAATAAAAATATTAGTTATTAAAAAATGAATAATATATTATATCTCTCTCCCTCTCTCTCTCTCTCTCTATATAATATATCTTTTGTACCTTTTATAAAAGATAATGAAGTTACTCCCTGACACAATTCTTATCTAGTTTCCGCCTCGTTAAAGAATACACACCGGCTATATGACGATAGAATACTCTTTCTCTTCTAACCTTGTCATTGGTCGTTATATTTCCGTAATCTCTAACCAACGAACGCATCACATTACTTATATATACTGTATTATCAAAAATTTAATCTCTTTTATTTCTCTTTCTTATCTATCAGCAAGAGAGATATTAAAATAACGATTCAATTTTTTGAATTTTTAATAAACATTTTTAATGCTCAGATTGTAAAAACAGAGTTTTATTCTTACGGAGAGAATTGTGTTAACCCGCGTGTTATTTCCTTTATTGTTTAAAAAAATAAGATTATCTTGTTAATATACCACCATTTTTTTCTTTTTTCTTAATAATATGAACAATCGAGTTGTAATCCTGTGCTCAAATAACGGGCTTTATTACACGTTTTTTTTTATATACGTTTTTGCTGTTATCAAATTTAGCTAATCTTAAATTATCCTTTCATAATTTTTTGATACAAAAGTACCTTGTTTTCAGAATATTGAAATTAGAAAGTTAAGAAAACATCAAAATTTTATTTTTTTAACGAGAATCCTAGTTCTTCATTTGCCTTAAATGCACCAAGCTATTAGATTTTTTTATCCTTGACTTTAAATGATTGGGGTTTTATTGGGAATAAATTATATATTATCTAATTAAGATGAAAACTAAAAAATATACACCAACCTTCGAAACTTTATTAAGGGGTTTATTATTTTATCTGATTTTATAAAGTAGGTGTTAATTTATAAGCGACCAATTTCTTTCCCACCTCTTTTTTTTCTTACCTCATTCTGTTTTTTGGTTCTTTTAATAAAGAACAGAGTATATTCAATTTTTTGTTTCAATTTCGTTGCTTTTCGTGTTTTATAAAATGTTTAACATCTCATGGAAAAATTTACGTTTTTCACATTAAAAAAAAATTTTCTACACCAGTACATGATCTTCTTTTACTATCGTGTAGTTGGTGTTATTATATCTTCAAGACATAATTACACCGGCTATAACAAAAATGAAAAAATTTTTACCATTTTTAAATGATGGAAAATATATTGATGTGAGAATGATATTTCTAAAACTATATGTCTAAAAAAATGCAAAATTTTCAAAAATTTACCTATCAGATTCAAAAAATTGACTATAACCGATATTTCTAAAACTATTACTCTCATAGAAAAAAATTAGGTACTACGTCCATAAAGAAAAAGAAGTTTGATTTTTTGAATTTTTTGGTGACAAATATTTGGAAAAAAAATTTTCAAAAATTAGTATTTGAAAATTTTTTATTTCAGATATTAGTATTTTCGTGAAAAAAATGAGGTATTACATCTAAATTAAAAAAAAAGTATTTTCCAATTTTTTAATAAAAAAATTTGTGAAAAAATATTTGGTCTTAGTATCATAATAAAAATAAAAATAATATTTTATTGACCAGAATTGGAACTGAACTTAATTTTTTATTCTTTCAAATTATTTAAAATAAAGAAATATCACCGATTACACACATACATTTATACGTACGTACTTACGTACATACACACACACCAACGGACTTTTTTTAAAAACCAGTTTTTTAGCTTCCTAGGATCTTAAGAGGTGCTTATATGCCAAAAAATCAGAAATCAAAATTTCACCTATCATAACGGTTCCTCTATGAGGAGCCATAATAATAAAATTTTCATATAAAATCCTAAAGCCAGGGAAATTTCCATTTCAAAAGCTGGGTAATTGCTCACCCCTAGTTTATTTTGAGAAAAATTTTTGTGCAGTCACTGAGACCCATGAAAAGTTTTGTACCTAAGAATCTTGAGAATTTTCCGTGCAAAATCGATAAAATTGTCTTAAACCCCGTGATTTTTAATAAACTCTGAGGATATAAATAAGTGCTTGCATAAAGAAGACATTAATTTGTCAAGATAATAAACACATACCATTTACTTACTTTTTCCCATATAATACATGATCGATGAATTTTAAGATAAATATATATAAAATCAATTCCATATTTAAAAAAAATATAATGATTTAATCATACATGAATATAAATAAATTAATCATCGTTATTAAAACAAATTATGAACGTGCAGGCTCTATAGTATGTGATTTACCTGAACCTGACATATTAGATATTTTCTGATGATAATATATGAATGGTGAAAAATCATTATTTAGTATGCAACTATGATGCATTTTAATGACGTCAAAATTATATCTTAAAAGTTGATGAGAGCATGTGGCGCCAGCGATTAATCGAGATCGTATATTTATATTCTTGTTAGGATTTACAGCTTAGAATTCTTTATCTAATAGCAAATAAGACACAAAAATGTTTTGACACAAAAGCATAACTTAAAGAAAATAAAAAGAACGATAACACTGAAATATTAATTAATAACTGTTTGCTAAAAGATCTGATATTTATAGATATTTTAAATGAGTGCGGACATTTCCTTGGCGACATATTGATGACACTTTGTAGATATTATACTACTTTATAAAAATCAGTACTTGTTTCTAATTCCTTGAGAATTTTATAAAAATTTTTTAAAAATTGATCCCTAGGGTAATTAAATTTTTGCCTACTTTGCCACATTCTGTATCTACAATTAAGCTTGGACATCCAAAGATGTACATTTTGTTGCCTTATTTTTTAAGCCTATTGATCTATCAGCAAGTGTCCAATTTGTATTCGATAAGTATGAAACTGTTTTACTGATCAAAATTTCCACTAAAATTATAAAACATATCCAAAAATTTGTTTTACCCAACTTTGTTAAAAGTTTGTCAGTCTGCATGCAAAAAAAATAAAAATTTTGATGTTTTAACGTCAATTATTTTAGTTTTACAAAATATAAATATAAATAGAAAATTAAACTGTCATAAAAAAAAAATATAAATCAAGTAATAGAGAGGTCTAAAAAAGTTGTGGTAGAATATAAATAAGAGTACAAAAAAAGGTAGAATATTGAAGTCTATAAAAAAAAAACAATAGGTTAAACTGAACGTATTTTTTTTAGCAAATATATTATCTCTTGGATGAAATTTGAAATGCATAGAATATAAAATCCATATATACTTGTGTGTCCAAAGCTTGAATTCTCCAGTTTACATATACACATAAGGGATAAATAAAGAGGGAAAATTCGATTAACACTGTCATATAACGATAAGGCATCTTTCCTGTGCTTTCTTCGAAGCTTTTGCTTTTCAAAGTTCTATATATATTTGAGATACTATGTATGTAGAAAGAGAAAATAGAGAATTTCTGCTTCTCGCTTGATGAAGTAAATAGCGAATTCATTCAAGATTATATATGCATTGTGTATGCATCAGGAGGGTTAAAAAAATATTTAATTGTTTTTTTTTTTTTTAAATCTAAATTAAATCACACATAAAGCAGAAATTAAAAAAATATATAATATTTTCTATATGTATCTTCTCCTTGTGTTTTACAAAGATATTATACAAGGGATGAATTTTCTAGATCCTCATAACTTCATTTCCGCGTCTTAGAGTTAAATCCCCGGTATAAAATAGGAAATGAAAACAATGAGATACAACGGTCATCCGTTATTATACGTGCCTTTTAAAACACACAACACACATATTTATACCCTTCTTAAGTATTTTCATGCCACGCGCGTTCTCTAGTCTAATATCATTTTAAATGTATATTATAATAAAACTATGTATATACCTTGTTATACATTTGCAAATTCCGAAACGGATATGAGATCATCGTTCAAATAGCAAATTTTATATGAAAAAAATCCTCTCTCTCTCTTCATTTTTATTATTGCCATTATTACCGCTTTTCTTTTCGTTTATTATCTTCTTAATATTTTCTTTTTTGGTATATGTTAATGCTCGCGTTAATTGAAAAAATAAATTTTAAATACGGGTATGCAGGCGAAAAAATTATTGGAATTTAAATTGCTTTCTTTTAAATGTATTTTCTCATACAGGGTGCAATATTGCAATTTACAACCCTTATTTTCTGACAACCTTTTTTTCTAACAAAAAAAAATCAAATTTTTTTAATAATTTTCACTCCATGTGACGAGAGTGTCAGCGTGAGCATAATTGAGATAATACCGAGCTTTTATTTCTGTTATCCTACAGCCCTATGAAACTTGAATAATCAAACCCTTTTTACTTAAAATTCTATTTTATTATAGTAAAATATAATTTTCATAATGTTTTTGAAGAGTGAATTTATGTTTTCATCGATAAATTCAACTCTCTCATAATCAATATATGTATAATATGAAATTTTCATTTATAAAAGGGTTAATGAATACTTGTTGCGTAGGCGATTATCAGTGGGTATTATGCAATTATATTGTTTGAATATATTTTTCTTTTTCTAAAATAGATTTTTTAAATATAAATGAATGTGATAACAAAAAATTATTAAAAATATAATATCTACTGATACTATTTTTTGATTACTTGTGTATTATGTTTATGTATCATTTGATTGGACCAATAAATTTTGACTTTGACGCAACTCTAAAAAATAAAAATAATTGATTGGCGTTTAAAGTTTTCAGTTTTGTACTTGTACATTTAGTGTAAGTTTGGTCCCCTATTCTGTAGTCATTTTTTTTCGCTGTTGTAGGCTCATAAAGTTTTTTGAAAATAGGAATTTTTGCAATTGCCCATAATAACACATTACTAAAAAATGAAAACTAATAACTTAAAATAGGTTTAGTCAAATGAGACATTTTAAGTAAAAACAGACATTATACTTGTATTTAGGGACCCAAAAATATCAGCAAAAAAACTTACAACTGGTTTGTGTATTAACACAGCCAACGAACATGGAACATGTTCACTTATGCAAATTTTATTTTGCACTCCCTAATTGTTATAAGCCCCAGAATCAAAACTATTTTAAGTCCCTAAATTTAAAATATTTTAAGTCCATTTGCCCCCCCCCCCTCCTCTAAAACGAGACTTTTTCACCCCCCCCCTGAATTTAGGGCCCTTTTTAAATACCCCTCTCTATGAACATGTTCCATGTTAAAACTAACTACGAAGTAGAGATTCAAGCCTATAAAAATGTTGTTTAATTGTTTGGAATTTAAAAAATAACACAAAATTTTCCGGCTCGAAGGACCAAAATTTATGGACGGTTGATTGACACAATATATTAAATTGAATATTTTTAAAGGCAATTGGTAAATTACTTTATAAAGCGATTTATAGTAAAAAAAAAAAAATTTATAATGCGTATAAAAATTATTTAAAACATAGGAATAATAACTTATTTCAGGATTTATAGTTAAGTTTTGAAGCCAAAAAGAAAGCTATGCAGCCAAAAAGAAAGTTGAGCTAAATTTCTTGATTTTAAAATATTTAAAATAAACAATTTTTAATTTTGAATTCTAAATTTACTGATACTTATTATTAGCAAAATTTGGCATATTTTTTTTAAAAAAATGTTAACCAATGATTCTGCAAATTTAAAACACGAAATAAAATTTTAAGAGCAATAATACTAATGCTTAAAGTTAAATGATAAATACTTCATTACTCGGTTTTCTTTCCTATTAAGAATTCATACTTGTCAAAATAGTAGTTCGTTTTGAATATTCTTCTCTCTATTATTGTTTGTACTATTTTAAGTCTTCATTTCAGTAAATTCAAGTTAGGATATACAGAAAACACGTTGATAAATCAGAAAAGATTGTCTCGCGTTAATAAAGTAAGTTTTATGTAACTTTGTAAAATAAAACACCCCGCGAAATAACGGTTGTTACGTGCTCTGTGTTTTTGATTTCATAATTTCCGCCATTCATGAGTGCATAACGCGTTATAAGGGCACACACATACACTATTAAGAGAATCTTTTGATATATTTTTGGTAAACGAATCTAAAAGAGAAGACAGATGATGACAGTAAAAAAGATTGAAACGATGAGAATCTGTTTATATATTTCTTGTTATAAATTTATAGTGTATCATACATTTTTTAAAGTGACGTCGTCAAAAAAAAAAAAAAATATTTTTTTATCATTTATTATAAATAAAAAAGTCCAAAAACTCGTTTACATGACTGATTGATAATGTAATGTAGTTTCATTTTTCAATGAAAAAATATATAACTTTAACTTGCAGTCGATATCATTTTTTACTTCCTTATTATATTTTTGATAGACCAGTATTATCACACATATTTCTAAAACATATTGTTATCACGTGACTTTTAAGAAATAACTTTCATTTCCTTAAATTTAATATTTAACTATCAAAATTGCATTAAATTTTAGCCATTTTTCAAAAAAAAGACCCTTCATTCAAACATTATATCTTTTTTTTTATTGAACCGTACACGTTTTCCGCCTAAGAAAAAAAAAATTAAACAAAAACATTGGACGATTGAATAGAAACAGAAGAAGAAAAAAAAATACTGTCACTGAATTGAAAAAGCTCTTTTGCATCGTGTACGTTGCAGAGGGTAAATAAAACATTGTTTTAAAAATGTCGGCAAACAAGTTGATTATAGAAAATCGAAGGAATAAAAGGCATATATATAAATATATATTTCTCTCCTGTAAATAAATGTATAGATTTCCTTGGCTTATCTCTAACTGTCGGTGCTTTTTAGTTTTTGACGCGCATTTCCCACGTTTTACAATAATGTACATGTGATATGGAAGCGCATTGTATTTAAACCTTTATAATATCTATAAATATATATAAGTATGTGTGTTTTACTGCATTATAATAAAATGAATTGCAATGAAAAGAGCATTTTTATATACTAACACACATGGATTCGTGCGTAATATTGTGTTTAAATTGTATTGGTCAGATACTTTTATTCTGCATTTCTGAATGTTACTCAGAATCCCTTATTTTTTTTCTTTTGTATTAAAATGAATATTTAATTTTTACTTTTTTTATTTCAAAATAAAATTTATAAACTATTAAAAAAAAAAAAAATACATTTTTCAAGGATAATATCAATTTCCTCCTTTTTGTAAATCCGCTTAAAATTTCAACTCTTTTCATTGCTTAATAAAAGCTTTCGTGTAACGCATACATTCTCATTTTTTATCAGAGGTATGATCAAAGTCATAGATTGACTTTATATTAAAAAACCGTCCGAATAAAAAAAAAAAGAAAAAGCTAGGGTACTTATTTCTGTATCGGTAAAAAGAGTCAAAGATAAGGGTGAAAATGTTGCGATACGGTAGTTAACCCTTGCGCGAGAATGAATATAAATATATCGAAAGGGGTTGTTATTTCTTGCTTATATATTACGTACTTTAACCTTATATATATATTTATTCTATTTAAAATTAAACCTTCTTAAACGCCAATTGTTTTATGACCCGTGCGCTGAAAATACCTTTCTATATATTATATTTATGGTACCTTGAATTGAATTATGTATTTATCTTAAAAATTTGTAGCCTTTTTTTTTAAATTTGAAATTAAAGATAAAAAAAGGACTTTTAATAACATTTTTATTCATGAAATAACAAGGCTCAAACAAATTATTGAATCTATTAACCAATTTGAGAAACAATTTTGTAATATTGAAATCTTGAAAATTATATTTATATTAGCTTGAACTGCAAGCTTATTTTTTCAATTCTGGAGAAGATGTAAATACCATCTGTTCAATCTTAATTCCCCATGTATCATAAAATTAGAGTACCATAAGCTTGGCAAATATAAATTAAATCGCATATCAAAGAATTTAAATGGTTATAAAATTAATGAAATCAGTAAAATTGCAGTAAAGATAAGTGACTAAAACCTGTAGCTATAAAATACTCAAAGAAGGTTTCTTCAATGCTAATTTACTTAAATTTCGTATTGAATTTTATTATGAGTGTGCGGTTACCCGAAATTTCGGGTTTTTCATTTCGAGTTGGGTCGAATTTAGGGTAAGAAAGCTTTCGATTCAAAGTTGCAACCACAGAACTTTTTCGGCAATTTCGGGGCTTAACACGAAGTCTGACAAAACAAACCGAAAAAATTCCATAGAAACATCAACTAAGTAATAGATATTAATCTAAATATTTTTGAGACATTTGAAACTTTTTTTCATCGAATATAGCAATTTTGGCAGCAATTTAAAAATTGGTTATTTTGGAGAGAAAATGGGCATTTGGTTTATAGATTGTATGGGGCTTGAAAGGGGATGCTTACAACAAAAAAATCAGATCAACGAGAAATGTTTTAATTAGAGAGTTTATGGTTTGGTTCGCAGTAAATTAAAAGAGTATCTAATTTTAGGGATGTTTTGGTATTTTTCACAAACTATTTTATACGTCTTTGGAGCTGCTAACAAAGTAATTGTGAGGTTTTGTAGTTGAAAATGTACATAATATCTTTAAATAGTTAAAAAACACCTTATTACTATTTTACACTGATATTACAATCCTGTTAATTATAATCAACATTAAAAATTCGTATAATCAGATACAAAAAACAAAAAAAAAAAGTAAATTTATCAAGATAAAAAAAAAATTTAAACTAATTTATAAATAATTATTTTTGTGTATAAATAATTTAAATATGTGACATGATTTATTGAAAAAGAAAAAAATCAATGTACATAAAATATATTTGCATTGAAAGAAGTTAGTTCTTTGATTTGTACATAGTTTGATTGACAGAATCGTAAGTGTCTATACATATAAATATGCAGATTCGTTTACTTTCATCAAAGACACCGCATTAAAGAAAAAAGAAAATTTTCAATGTCTTTTAAAAAAGTAAAAAAAATTTTTTGATAATAAATATACCGGCTAGAAACTAATCGTTTTCTGATTTACGTACATCCGTATTGACGCATACCGCGAGATTTATCGCACCCAGTCGTGTTTGTTTTCTTTCAAACGTTATAATGTTTTATATGTACGTATTATCTCTGACTATATTCAAGTGTAAATGATCATTTAATATAAAATTTATTTTCTCTTTTTTTATTTTTTTTATTATTTATTATGACAACTGTATAATTAATAATTATTGTCTGTGTAAGTAAATTCATAAATTTTAATTTTATTGTAATTTAATATCAATTTATTATAAAATAATATTGTTATTTTGCAATTCTTCTTATATTAATTAAAATATTGCTATACTTGAGAATTTATTGACTGCATGCATGATTGTTTTATTTATTTGCTTTTTGAAATTTGAGTTTTAAAATTTTTTACTATATTAATTAGTCAGACTTTTTTCTCTTTTTGAAAATTTATTTGTTTTAAAGTTATCATCTAGAATCATTTAGGAAATCCAATCTTCTTTAGTTTTTAAAGTAACTTCAAAAGAGAAACATCATCAAAAACTATCGAGAAGTCAAACTGAACAGTGTGGCTAGCCTCTTGTCTTTACGCACACTAATATTATCAGTAAGTTTTAATAAAGCTGATTGCAAACTGTGAAACTTATGGAATCCTGTTTGATATAAATCTAGAATCTTAGACTTGGGCAAGAAGCTGGTTACCTGATCATGAGCAAGCTTCTCTAGGACATTCAATAAGATGCACAATAGGGCTACTGGACGGAAATCTTAGGATGAGGATGATACAGAGACTTTCTTAATTGCACTAATGCATGAGTTTTTCCGTGCTGATAGAAAAATCCCTTTGAAAGAGAGGCATTGAATAGTTTGTTTATATAGGGGGCTTTAATTAATAAAGCTTTTGCAATTATGCTTTGAGGAATACAGACTTCAGCAATTTTAGACCAAAATAATTTAAATTAATTAGTCTACATTTCGTCTTTACATAGAGGCCTATTGAGAACATTAACATAAATCAAAGTGCATTATATTTAATGTTTTTTTGGGGCTGTTCTTTTACTTCAGAGGATTCCAAGTGGAATTATATTTTTATAATTACTTCATGCCATAAAATTTTTATTTTTTTTATTAACTACTTTATTTATTTTTACTATCGACATACATAATTACATTTGAAAAAAAAAACTAAATTAAAACAAGTAAAATTAAAAAAAAAGACACACACCATTTAACAGTGGCCTTAATAAATTTTTTACAGGTAATAACAGTATATTTTCAGTAGAAACAAATCGAGATCGTTATATCTTTTTTCTTCGAATGTTTGTATGAAAAAAAAGGAAGAAAACAAGCATATATAAAAGAAAGCTCAAGGAACATATAAAGTTGTAGGAGGGAGAAAATGAAAATAATCGTCCCGCGAAAAAAAAAAATAAAATATAAAGAGAGCAATCGTAATAGAAAGAGCGAGATAGATTATATACTTTGGACAATCAGATTAACGCAATCTAATTAACGCTACTTTTAATGGCGTTCATTAGCACATGCCTTCATCTCATCCCTCTATATATTTTTTTTGGTCCCTTCGAATTCGTCTCTTTTTTTCACCTTTATATTACATGGCAATGTTGCTCTCACTCGATACTCTTATCTTGTACCTTTTTTTTTTATTTTTTACCATATAAGCCAACAACATTGCTTGGCATTTCGATGACTATCGTCTTAACACGAATTTCAGTCACTTGGAATTATTTACGATCTTTGAATAATAAAAAGCGTAGAAATTAAATTGTAAGAATTTTTTTTTAATCGTTTATGTTTATAAAATAAACTTATTATACACTGCTCTGAAAGTGCAAATTAAAAAGTCTATACACAGGGATTTTTTTTACCTTGGTAGCAATTGTTATATATGTACCCTTCGTTTTTACAGATGAATCAAAATTTTATTATTGCATGTCCCACTGTAATTTTTCATTCATGTTATTAAATTGCTTTTAATTATTTTGTAAAGGTCAAAAGCACAATTATATAGTTGTAAATTTAATACTAATAAAGAATTAAATGTTTAACTGGTCATTTACCTTTTTCCTCTTGACCTAACATAATTTTAGATTTAAAATATTAATTAACCCTTAATAAATTTTGGTAGTCTTTTTAAGACAGTAGAGTAAATGAAATTTAGTAGACATTTTGGTTCTCCAATTCTTTTTAAATTTTTTATTATTTGATCTTCGTGATTTTTTTGAATCTTAAACTATCCAAATTGATATTTTTTTGCCAAGGAAAGTAAATTTATGAATTTCGAAAATTAAATTTTGTATTAATTTTGTAGTAAATTAACAAATTTGAAGAAAAAAAATAAGTTGATTTTATTCCAAGATATTTTATTATTATATTATAAAGCTTACATTAGAGCATTAGGTTAATTTAAATAACAGAGCTTGCAGTGGTTAAAGAATTGTCCAGATTAAGCTTCTGGTTCTGGGATTTCAGGAATTAATACAAATTAATCAACAGGTTATGCTAGTACCGATTATTTAAAATGGATTTAATTCAAATTTAAACAAACTTTTTAATACAGCAGTTTATGAATTTGTAGTTTTCTATTAATTGACCAGTACTGGGTAAAGGGATCTAAAATAATTAACTTATTTTTTTGGTGAAAATATAATGTTGTTTATTATCTAAATTAATATTAAATTAATTATGGGTGATTAATTGAACAAAATTAATAATAATTTATAATACAGGTCTGAATTTTCAACAAAATTCCTTTACTCACATACCTATGTTTTAGAAAGGTACATAACAAAACAAAAATTGCAGTAGTGAAAAAATTTTATAAATTGAATGATGAATTCTGGCCACATCTTCATCCTATAAGTTGTACCATATGGGTACAAAATAATTCTCACGTTTACCTGTACTCAAGAAACGTAAATTTCACTTTATGCCGAAAAAATTTAGTTTCAACCCTGTTTTAATAATAAGCTTAATGAAGTTTGTTAAGTTAGCAGCTTTGGATAAAAAATTGCATTTACCTGATCTTTTTCACATGATAAAATATATGTAGTATTATGGAGCTTTTAATTGCTGTAATTTTTTAAATTAATTAGAAATTTAAACTTTATAACATAAATTATGTAAATTATACACTGATGGCAATAAATTTCTTTTGTATGGAATAAGTTGCTATTGTTAAAAAAATAGTAATATTAAGAATATTATAAAATCATTCTTTTTGTCAATTTACCGACATTTTGCAAAATGCACAAAGACGGAGATCCTTCAGTGGGAGATTTGTGTTATATATAGCATCGTGATGCGTGACATTGTATGGATATAAAGGTGATTTCTTGCTCAAGATATAAAGCACTTTTGCGTTTTTCTTTCTTTTTTTTTTTAACTGACTCGTTGCATTTGAAATAATCTTAGGTTACTGACATTTTCGTGCATGTTTTATATATAAAAAAAAAAAAATAAATATTTATGTAGATTTTATAAGATATAATAAAATTATTTTTTTCTTTAAACAAAAATGAATTTTTATACTAACTTATATTTTATTAGCATGTGAATGAATTTTTATTCCCCATTTTATACATATAAAAAAATTTTAATAAAAGTTCCCGCATTTTTATATTTGTATAATCCTTTTGTTATATCTTTGTGATCAAAAATTCTTTTTGCAAACTTATTTTTTCAGATTTTTACTTTCAGATTTTTACTAAAAATTTACTTTCTTGTGAGCAAATTTATAAATTATTTTTTCCCAATTTTTGACATATATTTTTTAAAATTCGAGCACCGCAGTATGGTGGGAATTTAAAAAAAGAAATTTTAACCAAAAAAAACCCTGCAAAATTATTGAGATTAAGGTTTCGCAATGACAAATATTCATATGAGTTAAAAATTTTTACCAATACCAGTATCGCATTTCAGAAATAAAGTGACACTAAATGTTTTAAAGCTAAAGCTTCCAAGCAAAAAATTAGGTTTTACGTCAATAAAAAAGTGAATAGAGTATTGTATTTTTTGGCGGAAAAAACTTGAATACAAAAGGTACAAGATATTGAGAAATAATGAATTTCTAAAAACTAGGACTTCTGTGGGAAAAATTATTAGTTTTTGTATATTTTAACGGCAAAAATTATGAAATAAAAATTTTCACAAATTTAGGTATCAGATCCGAGAAATAGAGTTAAAAGGATGTTTCTAGTATCTTTAAATAAAAAAATTTGGTTCAATAAATGAGAAATCGACTTTTCCAGAGCAAAGATGTTTATTATAAAAAATTAATATAAAAATTCAAAACAAAAAAATTAGTTAATTTTCAAAACTTATAATAATTAATAATAAATAATTAATTAGTAATTAATAATTAAATAATTATAATTAATTTTCACAATTTTGAAAAAATTAGTTATCAGATACAAAAAATCAAGTAAAACCAGTACTTCTAAAATGAATACATCCATATAAAATAATTAGGTACGACGTCCAAAAAAAAAAAAATTTTTGATATATTTTTATTTTTTGATGGTTAAAATTTGGAGAAAAAAATTTTCAAAAAATTTATTGTCAGATTTGAGATATCAAGTAAAAACGATATATCTAGATATTAGTACTCTCAAATAAATAATTTAGGTACCTACTACGTCCAGAAAGAAAAAAATTATGCTGTCTTTTGTATATTTTGGTGGCAAAAATTTCTTGACAAAAATTAATTATTAAATTCGAGATATTGAGTAAAATTCTGGTAAAATTGTAATACAAAAAATAAATGGACCCATAATTTCTGGCAAAATATAGTGAATTAATGTTTTATATTTAAAAGATGCACATAAAACATAGTAGTAATAGGAGAAAAGCTCGTGTTTACATTAGCAATCATTAAAACTATGTATACATAGTAACTCAGTTCATAAAGCATATAAACTATGTACAAGTTGACGGCCTTGACACAACTGATATCGATGACAAACGTGATCGATTTCGAATGACAGTATATAAAATATTTAATAATCATTTTTAAATAACTAATACACACATATTTAATAAAACGAAGCTTTTTAAATATATAAATTTGATTAAATTTATGATTACATTTATTAATGTTCAAGTTTACTATTAATATATTACTCTTATCCTGGATAACAAATAATCATATTTATTGCCTACGTTTGTTCTCCTTTTTATTTTCATCTTAACGTACCAATATTAATTAAAAGTAAAATGCATAAATTTTTATTTTTTATATTAAAAAAAAACCTAAAAAGAGTATTTATATGTATAGTACTACTACACCTTTAACAAAATACATTGAATATAAAAACAGGAAGAGCAAATAAAGTTTATGTACCGGTACTTTTCAGTTATGTATAAAACTACCATATCGTCGTCATACTAAAAATCCCGTCATCATGTCGTCGTTTATATCAGTTGCATATCTTCACACTATTCTTTTCTCCTTTTTTTTTTTTTTTTGTAACAAAGTACTTCATACACCTTATCTTCTTCTTTTTTTTTTACTTTGCTGCCGTTGTTGCTCAAGCCTTGTTTTGTTCTATATAAATTTCTAGTGCACGCATACTTTTTATACGTTAATTCCATTTTATTATCTAAATACATGTGTGTTTGTTTATACAATGAAATATTAAATCCATTCGTCCTGAATTTTATAAAGTATATTAATAAAATGACAGGATGTGTGGAGGTGATGATGCTATTATCTTTTGGATGTTTGTATCTTTAGTTATCATTGTTTTCGAATATACGAATCAATAAATCACATGCAAACATTTTATTTTATAAGTATAAATTTTGATATTAAAAGTATGAATCAAAATTAAGTGCTACAAAAAATTTTACAACAGTTTGATTTAATTTGATTTTCAATCTTGCGACAAAGAGTAGAAAACAAAAGAGCATAAAGATATGTGCACTGTAAAAAGTAACTTTCTTAGATTTACAAAAAAAAATAGAATTTTTTTAAAAAATTAGCGAATTTTCAAAAAATTTTGTAAATATTCGATAAAAATCGAAAATTTACTAAATTTAGTATATTATCGAAAAATTCAAGAATACTCGATTTTTTTTTGTGATTTTACGAAAAAAGTTGTAAATTCATCTATTTTTCGGAAATTTTCAAGAAAAAATTGTAAATAATCAATTTTTTTTGCGAATTCATAAAAAATAATCAAGAATTCTCGAATTTTTTGTTAATATACTAAATTTAGTAAATATACGATTTTTTTCGAAAGAATTTACTAATTTTTCGAAAATTATACTCTAATTTTTTTGTTAATATAAGAAACTTACTTTTTACTGTGTACTTATTAGTAGAATAAATAAGTGAAACTTTTGGTACTCTGGGTTCATTTTTGTCCTAATCAAAAGGTAACTATCAAACTTTTTTGAATAGATCCCCTGAAGGAGAGGGGTATACATTTTTAAAAAAAATAAACCCCTAACCAAGTACAGACTTCTTTAAAACTTATTTTCGAAAAGAAATATTTTGCAAATAAATTCTGATTTCTAGATTCACCAAATTTCTGAAGGCCATAACTGATTAAAGATGTATTTTTTTAAAAACTGTATACCCACCTGATACCCACCCTTTCATCTCTAATTTAAATGCATAGACTTTTCTTTTACTGTTTCTTTTAGCTCTTATGTATAGATTTGTCGATTAAATCTATTACAATATTAAACCAAAAGTTGTAATAAAAAAATTTACATTTTTGTAAAAAATTCTCTATTCCTCAGCCCAAAAAACTTCTGATCCTAATATTTAATAATTGATTTTTCTTGCTGGAAAAAAATGCATCAATTTCAAAAGTGAATAAAGGAAAAAAAATAATTTTTTTTTGAAAGTTATCTTCATAGTTACTACACAGTCAGGTGCTTTCGCGAGCCGTTAGCGTTTTCATGCGTGCAAAGCATGTTAAATGAAGCTTTCCACGCTAACATATAAATACATGTATGCATATGACAAAAACACATGTAAAACAAAGTTATAAGTATATATGTTGAAAATTTGTGGGTTATAAGTATGTGTAAAGGAAGAGGATGAGTTTTAACGATGGCGCAAGGGATTCAATATCTATTCGCACGTCATTACCCCATACTGAAATCTTTTAAAAGATTTCTATATATATTGCATATCTCAAACAAATGGTAAACTTAACTTCTTTCAACTAAAAGTTAAACAAAACTTACTTATATACAGAGATAGGTTCTAGTTGATTTTCAAACTTAATGCTATTGTTATTATTGGTTATTTCAATTGATTGCTCCTATATTTTCATAGATAAATGTAAATTAAAGTATTTTGAAGGCGTTGGGATTATCATAAAATAGATTCATTTCCTAATACAAAGAGGTAAAAATTTACAAAATTTTAAAACAATTCAAAGGTATTGAACATTTTTTGTGATTTACATTGAAATAGAGTCTTGGCAATGAAAATGCTATGCCCTGTGAATTATCAGCGTTAAATTGAACCACTACATTATTAAATCGCATCAACTAATTGTATATAGCTTTAATTTTTGAAAATTATTTTCAGGTTTACTTATATTATATTTAAAATCATATGAGTCCGTCGGAGCAATAAGCCGACATAAACTTTAAAATATTTAAAGTATTTTTTTTAAAGATCAGGTACGTACTTCGCGCCGGGTGGCAAACGGGATCCTTTCTTATGCGTATAACAAGGCGGGGGGCACTTAGGTACCCGAATTTATGCACTTCAATGTGTTTTTATTCATATTTTGTTAAAAAAAAAAAGTAAAAAAAAAAATTTTATGTCGGCTTATTGCTCCGACGGACTCATATATGCTTGGAATATATAAATTTTTCCTATTTATATATTATATATTATGCACTAGAGTGTATTTTATGTTATTTTATTTTTTGTGATTTCATTGTTCACTGGGCAAAAATTAGATGTTTTTAACATAAAAAATTACCCTTTCTAAGGGTTTTGCTTGATTCTATAGGAAAACTGTAGAAAGTACTAAGCAACTTGATTTTCCCATATTATTTAAATAGGAATATTGGGTAATTTCGTCAAAATTTGGAATAATTTCATAGTCGTTCAAAATAAACCCTACGTGAATTCTTTCCTTTTCCATCCTTATTTATGATTCTTTCATTTTGAAGGAGAAAAATTCTTTTAAAAAAATGTTTACTATTTTATTTTTAAGCTAGATTACCTGAAATTTTTAAATTGTAAGGCATAAATGGGGCTCAATTAATTGAAAAATAGATTGGAAAAAATCATGGATACAAAAGAAGTAAAAAAGTATTAAGAAAATATAAAATTGTAATTTTTTTTCTATTCAACATAAAATAAACCGCCTCCTACACGCATGTAACCTAATTATTTTTACACACACACATAAACATATAATATCTTACAGTTTTTCTAATTCTTTTTTATACTTTATTCATATATTTTTCTACATATCTTTTTTTTTTTAAAAAAAGTATACTTTATCAGTTTTTATCATAACGTCCGGTCTCTATAGCTTATCTATGCAAATCATATTGCTAATTATATTTAATTAGATTCGACTCTCTCGTGTTCATTTTTTTTATGTATACCCACACAATTTTTAATTCATATAGAAAATTATTTCATATATGGTCTTATAAACTTTATATAATAAACTTTTTTTTTTATAATAATAAATGCGCGTGTATGATATTCGCGTTATGCGCTGCTACCATCAGTTTAGATCATCTCGTTTATACGTTTATATTATACTAATATCAAAAAATACTGTATTTTTATAAAGGAGCAATGTGAAGAAGCTTAGTTTAAAGGGGAAAAAAAATTCCCTTATCGTAAAAAAAAACACGTAATTTCTTAGTGTGTGCGAAGAAACACATGTTGATTAATACAAGAATACATGTTGTAAATATGCTGAGTTATTATTAATAAGTATGATTTTTTTTTATATAATAATAACATCTGACACGATATCCATAATTAATAATTTTAAGAATTTTTTTTATTATGCATAAAAGTTACAGAAGGTACAATTAAAATATTACAAAAAATAACATTTTTAACTGATTACTTGCAGACAATTAAAAAAGTTGTATTATGAATTTAAATTACTTTTATTTATCGTTTAAAAGTTTAAACGTGTAAATGTAAAGTATAAGTAACACATAGTTTCGTAGAAACTAATATTCCCGAAGCTCATCTTTTATTGCGACATGATTTAAGCGACAAACATTCTATAGGAAAAATGGTTTAAGGTTGGATTCGGGGCCTTCTGACTGCCCAAAAAACGCCGAAGTTGAAAGTTGATCTAGAGACTTAAAATTAAGAACAGTGTTTATTTTTAGCTAAAAATAGCATGAATTTGCAGCATTTTTTTCTTACTCTAAGTGAGTTTTGGGGATTTTCATGAGGCTTTTTTAGAGTTTAATAAAAATTTAGGAGCTGAAAGTACAAAGTATAATTTTCAATTTATGCCATTGCACATCACTTTCTGGAGAACCCCTACCTAAACCCTGATCCCACTCTTAAAACTTGGTAAACTTTTTCCCTGTTTGCCTGAAATGCTTGAGGTCCGAATAAAATTTTGACAAAAAATGAGCTTCATGTATCTTAAAATCTCCTTAATTTTAATCTTATAACCTGTACTAAAAGTGTTATAAAATCCAGAAGAGCCGAAAAAAATTTAAACATCCAAACTCAGAATATTGCTCATTAATATTGTTATTATTATTATTATTATTGAATAAATTAATTTTAAAAAACAGTTTGATAATAAAAAAAAAGTAAACAACAATAAAAGAATTTCACTGCATACAATATTCGATAACGTCACCCGCATCGTTTTTTAACGATATCTTGGATTCTTATTGTTTGCTCCTTTTTTTTATCATACTTTTTTTTTAGTTTAAAGTTACTTGAAAAAAAAGTACTCGAGATTTGATAGTGATATAATAAAAACTTTCCATTAATAATTTATTTGTCTTTAGGAATTATTTACTTGAAATTTTTTGTTAATAAAATTTGCATTTAAATACTTCATTTAAATACTGCATTTCACTTCAAATTTTAGGAATTTTTAAAACAATGTATTTTTTAAACCATATTCTGAGAAAAGAAAAAGATCTCAGTGATATTAAAATTAATTTGTAGTTTTTGTTTGTGTTTCATGAATGAAACGTACAGATGTCGCTTTTGCGCGAAAGAGAAATGACTTTTATATCTTATATAAGCAGCTATTAAAATTTGATTCTTTATACGTGATGATCTACAATATGTATATACTCTATAATACATGCTCTTCTATTATATAATATGTTAATTAAACTATTGGAATGTTTACTAGATGTATTATTTTCACAAAATTATTCTTGTGGGTTCATTTTTTTTATTTCATCAGTGTATGAAAATAGAATCAAATTTATATTTGTAATACATATATACATATACTAGGGGCCTCCGCCCCCTGCGCGCTCCGCGCGCCAACCCCCGTAAAAGGTAAAGAGTAATGTCATGTTCATTGATCAGTGTTTACATTTTTATTTTATTAAATAATATATAAATTTTGCTTATAAATTTATAAATTTTAATAACGAGGGTCCGCCCCGTGCGTGGTTCGCGTGGATTGTATTGTTAATGCTAATGTTAATAAATAAGAAACAAATTATAAATTTAGTATATTTATTATTTATTCTAAAGCTAGGTAAAATTTTTTTCAAATTATTGTTTTCGATATATATTCCAGTCAATTTACAAGGGGGGAGGGTGTATAACTCCTAGCCACCACTAGATTTGGCCTATGACAGGTTTTTTTGGTCACTGAATCCGAATTTCGGAAAATCGCTCATGGAAAATGCTCTTAAATTAGCAAAAAACAGCCCTAAAAGATGGTGTGAACCCCGCATTTTTTATAAAAAATGACTTGAAATTTTGATGACCCATAAATACCTACACCATGGCAAAATTAAGACTCATATGGTTGTTTTTTTGTTAATTTAAGGGCGATGTGCACATTTCCCATGGACTATTTGCCAAAATTTTGATTCAGTGACCCAAAAAACCTATAATAGAACAAATCTGGTGGTGGCCAGGAATTATACGCCGAAACCCGTAAATTGACTAGAGTAATAGTTGGATTTGAGTAATATAACTTTAAAATCCTAAAACCCAACGAATAAAACAAATAATATAAAATTACAAAGTCTTGACGAATTTTTATCTGTACATAAGAATCAAAATTCCAACTGAAAACTATCAACAGACATCAATTTAGTTACCAAACTGCCTTTGTTTGTTAGCTGTTAAAAAAAAAAAGAAAAAATTTTTTTAAATACATACATAGCAATATATCTTTTGTAAGTTTTATCAGAGGCTTTTATAGGTAACGTTCTCTTTTACTATTCCAAAACGGATAAGAGATGAATGACCGAGTTTACGGTGCAATCTTACTTGCAATATATATATATACACTAACTTTGCACGTTTACAAAATCATTTTATATGTTTTTATTCTTTATTTGTTATCTTGAAAATATATTATTTTCCTTTAAAAATAAATTTTTTTTTCTATATAATAATAGCATTTGCATCTTGTTATAATGTATGACTAAGATTTTATAAATAGAAAATTTGATGAACAATCATTTCAGTTGGAACGTAATAAATTTTAAAAATTACTTAATTTTAATTTCAATTTTAGCGAATTAAAAAGGTTAATGCATCTATTTTTGAATTAATTTGGTCATAAATACAAATTTAATACAAGTAAATAATGAATACTTGCACATAGAAAATTATCCTATTTTTTTTGCAGAGTGTAACATTCGCTTTCGCTATCACAAACCTTGGTTCTCGAGCAATGCGCGCCGGCGCCTTTATCGTTTTACAACAGAAAGGCGCACATCAGTCAACTGGTATCTCCTCACGGTTGATTTCCCGTGGTCTTTCCTTGTTTTCTCCCCTTTTTTTCAGTATATATGGAAAATATATACATCAGTATTAGCTATACACTATATATATTGAAAATCTGGAACGAAGGGTATAACATAAAAGCTGGACTGGGATCCCTGTGCTTTTCATACTAGGTTCTATTCTAAACGTCAAATTCTTCTTTTTTTTCAATCTGTTTTATGCTGCAGCTATAAATGCAAGATAGGAGGACTTTGTCTTTTTTTTTAAATATACTGCAAAGTCTCTCTGATGCTGCCAACTAGTATATGCAGATGGATGTATATATTTGTTATTATCTTTACTTCTGCGGTACATGCAGAGATTTTGTAAAATTTTTTTTTCTCGATTTTGTAAATTCATTTTGACGTTATCTCATATTTTTTTGATATTGAAAAAAAAAATTGTTATTGATAGCTTTACTTGAAATGGAGTTTTCTATATTCAACAAGTTTGTTAAACTCTATTTAAGCAATTAAAACAAGTTTGAGTTATTTAGCTAAAAGGTCCGGAAATGACCAATGTCTAGATTTTAGATTCATTTGACCGTGAATTTCCTTCTAAATATAAATACATTTAAATTAATACAAAATCATCTACGTGGTCCAACTAAAATATCTACTAGTATAATAAATTTTTAATATCCACTGGAACATAAAATAATTTAAAATAAAATTTTATCTATTTTATACAACCCCAATTTATTTAAAATTTTAGTACAATAATTTAACTAAAAACGAGAAAGTTAAAAATAGTAAAAGTATTTTAAATAAAAATAGACTTTTTTATCGTTATCGTAAAACGTATAGTCGAAATGACGATCGTGATAAAACAACTCACCACTATGCTTTTTTTTTTATCAGTTTTAATATATACTCGTTAACTTGCTTTTATTTATAAACACACACATACATTTACCAATAATTTTAGATTTTTTCTTTGTATTAGTACAGTAGGCGTAGAAGTGATTTTTTCTTCTTTTTTTTTGATAAAATTGACCGTTTTAAGCAAATTGTTATTCAAAAATGAAATTTTAAATCAAATAATAATAACAATTTAAATTATCTCATTGAGTTAATTAAAAAAGTAAACAATGCTTATCGTATACTCGTCTCTTGGCATGTCCACTTTTGTTTGAACAAAAACGATTGTCATCTGTAAAAGTAAGTCAGAATATATTTACAAGAAAAGAAGTACTTGATAGATAACAATAAACATTAAAAATACACTTAAAAAAAATAATAAAATTAACGCGTGCCAAGTTAGTACTGATTAAAAATAATTATAATTTATTTTTTGTAAAAATAAATAAATTATTTTTATTGATAATTCTTAATGAGATCAATATAAATTTTAAAACAATTCATGCATAAACGTACAAAGTTTATAAAAGTCACTTTTGTCACATACGATCAAAAGAGAACACTTTGATAATGATCTGACGTCTTTTGAATTTGGGACATGAGAGAATAAACCGGTGAGTTGATCGTCAATTTGATAAAAATTCGCGGCAAACATTCCTTTTTAAAGCTTGCACGTCGTGTCACCTTCGACAAAAAAAACAAAAAACAAAAATAAAGGGAGCAATACCAGAAATAAGAGTAAAAAATATACAAAAAAACTAAAAAAAAAAAAAAAATTCGAAGGGGGTCGGCCCGCCGCATCACGAAATTCGAACCAACGATATATAAATATACATACTTTGGAAAGACTTTAAAGGTACTTTTTTTTAAACTTATCTTTTCGAATCGATCTGCTCGAATTACCTGTTCTTCGGCGCGATCCTATCGCACCTTGCTTGTATTTACGCAAGATCCATATATGTTTTTATATGCGCATTTGCCTTTTTTTTTAATAGAGATTTATACCTATACATAAAAAAAAAGAGAAAAATATTCGTGTGTACATAATATTGGAATTTTCAATAATATAAATTTTAAATTAATTGTGAAAGGCTGTAAATAAGCAATTAATTTTGACATTGTTAAATAATTAATTTTATATAATTTATTATTTTTTATACATACGTGATTAAAAAGGATTATAAATTGATGATAAAATTTTATATTATAAATAATTTACTTAACAAGTCAGATTTTTTTTCCCTTCAGATGTTAATGGTGATCGAATTTGTTTGCGAAATCAATCATATTTTAATAAGTCAAAACATGCTAAAATGTAATACCTGGTCAAAAAATAAAAGACTTTAAAGACTTTAAAGCAACATAATTTTTGGGATTTGTCTGGATAAATTCTGGCCTGAGTGTCTGAGACCTGCTTTTTTGTGGTCACCAATGATTACTCAATTTTTAGAAGAAATTTTATTTAACCCATTCACTTCCAATTAAGACATTAAATCCACTTAAATATTTTTTATTGAAAAAAAACTTATTTTGGACTAAAAATGTCACCTAGAATGTAATTGGGGCTGGACTTTTCATAATAAAGTTCGTTTTTACGTACAAGTACCTACAAGAAATGTGCTATTATCACTTAAATATGGGGTAAATTTTATATGATTTTTAGACGTTATTTAAATTAATATAATGGACACAGAAAAGATCTCAAGGTACAAAAAACTCAATTTGAAACTGCCAGGAACACAAACAAAATTAATTCATACCAATTTATTATTTTTAAACCCTTAAATGGGGTTAGGGGTTGATTTAGCACAAAAGAAATACGAATATTTTGGGTTAAAATTGTCATCTATTAGGTATTTTTGCATACTATTTTCATTTCTGAAGTCTGATTTGAGCGATTTAAGCCATTTAAGCCAACACTCGAGCCAACATAAAACAAGATTTTAATCTTTTGAACATCGGGTAAATTTTAAATAATTATATTTTTTTTTCGATAAAAATTCATTCCATATTTAGGAGATGAAATCTTATTTTCTAAAGGTTGTAAGTAAAAATGATCTTTAGAAATGAAAAAAGCATCCCCAATTATCTACTAGGTAATATTTTTAGCCCAAAATAATGATCTTTTATTAAAAAGCATTCAAATGGCTTGACTGTATCGATTGGATGGTAATGGATTAAGTTTCTTTTTTTGGAAAATTTTAGTTATTTCTGATATGCTGTACAAAAATAAAGAAAAAAAAAAACAAATAAATTTGATAAAATTAAAAATTGAAATGATAAAATAAATGGCCAAATTCCATAATTATATAGAATTATACAGCTTTTTAAAAATATTTAAATGTTAGATCTTAAAAAAGGACTTTAGCATGATATCCCTTTGGGTTCTAGAGATCAGGTATTCAGTTATTTTTATGATTCATTTTTTAACTAAGAATAGATGATTGTAAATGATTTTGAATGTCTTATATCAAGTTCTTAAAACGAATAAATTATAAATATTTGTTTTAAAAAAATGGTATAAATTAATATTCCTCCCCAATGTTTTTAATAAGTTCAATCAACCGACTTTTAATTTCACGAAAATTTTTGTCTAAAAAGATTGACTTAGTGACCAAAAACAACCATTTATACTAAAATCTAACTAGTTTACAAAATTTGGTCACCAAAAGATTCTCCTTATCCAATATGAAGTTAAATAGCAAATAAAACTCAACCGATGTTGGTTTTATTATTTACCTAAACCCCTTAAAATATTTTTCCACAACTTTAATTACTCAACAGATAACCCCTTAATAAAGGAAATATAAAAAATTAATTAATTAAAATAAACTAATTTTGTTATAATTTTTTAAATCTAAAACGCAGATAATCATTTAAAAATTTAAAAAAAAAAAAGCAATATATTTTAGTAAAAAAAGGACAATAAAGTAAATTCATTTTAACATAAAAAAAAGTAAAAGAAAAGAAAGATATACTGGAAAGTACAAAAATGGGGGTGGGAGTATAATACAGCCAAAAAAAAGAGAGAAAAATTCCGATAAGGTTTTACGAGTTTACGGATACGATATAATACGTACGGGTATAAATAGTATATATGGGAGGAAATAGCCTTTTTTTAATACCATTATTTTTCTCTTGTTCTCCTACATACATTTAACCAACATCGATGTATATAAAATACACAAAGTTTGATAATTTTTACTTTAACCGATCTAACCTCAGCTTTCACACGTTTTCTAATTTTTCCTCAACCGATAATCTTTTTTTTTTTTCGGTGTATTACATTAAATATATTTATTTATGTATGTACTGGTAAACTACACGTTTTAATTTAATGATCTTATGTAAACAAAAAATATGATAAAAATTTTGATATTATTGTAGGGAACACAACGATGAAGGGGTCAGAGATGAGATAACGAAAGAATTGCGTATCTGTGTATAAAATTTTGTTAACAAAATAAAATGATGGCTGCTTTTTTTTTCTTCTTTATCATTATCATAATATAAAATGATAACACTTGGACGCCCCCCAGATCAGTTGATAATACACGTTTTATCATCATCATGCACATCCATCGGTCATCGCTTTTTTTTTAAAAGATATACAAAATAAAGCTAAAATGATAAGCTTTGTGCCTTTTTTGTTCATTATTTATAAATTATCTCAATAAAGTCAACGATTTTTTTTTTAATAAACATACGTGAGAAATAAATTTAAAAAATAAAATTATTTTTTGTATTTTATTGTGTAACTCAAATTCGTTGAGGTAATACTTGCATTGAAAAAGATCGGAGAAATTCTTTTATTTTATTTTTACTTTTATTTTTTGGGAGAGATTGTCAGCGGTTAGATTGAAAAGAAGTCAGAGGACCGATTGACGAGCGATCGATGAAACTTATATTATCGAAACACGTAAAATAAGAACTAATGCAAAAAATAAAGGAAAACAGCAAAAAATTCTTTTTTATGTTCTTAACTGTTAAATAATTTAAAATTAATTTTTTTTAAATTATTAATATTTTATGTTGTTTTAAAGCAAACACTGGTGTGGATAAAACGAGCCACTTGAAATCAAGTTTTTTCAATCAAGTGCCTTAATTTTCATAGAATTTGGAATTTAACAATTTATTAGGTCTGAAAAGTTATAAGTATATTAGTTTTATAGTAAATTTTAATCCGCATCCCTTCAAAAAATAAATTAAGTGTTAAAAATTTAAAAACAAGTTATTTTAGACTTAAATATCAGATGCATCAAATTTTCAACTCTAAATTCCGATTATTTGAAGAACTTCCTCTCTAATTCATTTAATTAACATAGAATATCTTCATGGGAATATTATCGTAGAAACCCCAGACATAAGTTTTTGCAGAAAATAGGTTAGATGGAACTTACATACGATAATTTGGATTTCGGTGATTGTTACGATGAGTATTAAGGTAATCTTATCATCTCCTTTGTAATCGCTTTTCAGGATATTATTAAAAGAATATGAATTCAAAAAAATTACATTTTTACTAATATTAGCCTCGTAGATCATTCAATATTGAAGAATTCGGAAAACATCATTAATTTCAAATATCCAACTCCATAGTTTTTAAAAATTTATTAGGTTAATTGTACGGTCACAGAACCAAAAATTTACTATAGTTCTGGTAATAATTACTATATTTTTTAGGCGGCAAATTTAAAAATCATTAAGTTCATAATGTTATATAAATACATTCAGTAAGCCTTTCGATAATGTAATAAATAATAAGGTAACCAAAAAAGAAAAAAGAAAGGATTATTATTAATTATATACCATAAATCTTAAAAACTAATTAGTAAAGACAAATTAATTAATACATATTTAAAATCAAATAAAAAATATTCAGGGCGTAAATTTATTTATGTATAAACATAGTAATCAAGCTTAAATAATATTATAAAAGGAAAAAGTAAAAAAAAATAAAACAGTTAATAAAATTCATATATACATCCGACATTATTATAATAACAAACCAGCGGAACGAATGAGAGAAGTGCGAAGAAACAAGAATGTTAGCACGTGGCTAATATAAAGTATAAAATTATATTGCAAAAACAGAGAGCTTATGAGAGTTAAAAAAAAAAGGAATGATATTATAAAGCGAACCCACCAATTTCTACGGCTTGTTGCTGAATAATCGATTGGTTTACAACATTATATATAAAAGGGTATAACAGAGATAGAAAGTATTTATATATAGGTATATATATTATATATATAGAGGCGTTTCCCATACTAGCAACAGGTGTGATGAGGGAAAAATAAAAACCTAAAGGCATCGCTCGCACACGATGATGACTCTGCGCGCCAATTTCGACGGTACGTGGAATCTTGGCCGCCGGGGATTCCCCTTCTTATGTCTGAATTGCTTCATTTTTGATAAAATTGAAATTATTATAATAATTATGTAAACTTTTAGTCATAAGGTTTCTATATTTATTGATTATCATGTTATTCGTGTTCATGATTAACCTTAAATTACATGAGCTCTTCTTCATTATTATAATTAGATTAATTTTAAAATATATAAAAATAACTTTATTATTGAGTATGTAAATGTCATGTTTTATTAGTAAATAATTTATTTACTATATGAGATAGAAAATTATCTATACATATTAAATGATTCTTTTATTTTTATTTATATAAATTAAATAATTATTATTTAAATGTATATTATAATTTTTTTTTATATCATACTGCACTGTAGCTTATTTTGCTTGAATAAATTAAAAATTAATATATTAACGAATAAAATTACAACATATATGTATCATGATATACATAAACTTAATAGAAAATTTATATATGGGCTAATGCGGCAATGTTTAAGAGGTAAAATTGTTTTTGTTAAAGTTTTCTAAATTTTGTGGAAATATTTTGTGAAATCGGCGATAGGTGCCAAAAAGATTTTTCCACTGTTATGTCAAAAACTGCCTTTTTTCGTAACTGATCTACACGATTTTTGAAATTTTTTATTTCCGGGGTTTTTCACGTATTTTTCGGATTTGACAGATTAAAACAAGTTCAAAACTAATACAAACATGGATAGACTCCATTTTTGTTGACAACTATGACACTATTTTATGTTCTTCTCGTTTCTTACTAACTTTCCCAAGTAGACATGAAATAATATCTGTCACTATTGACTTATTTTACCCTAATCTTGTTGGCAGCTCTTGCTGCTATAAACCTCTTAATACCATAACTTCTCATGACAAAAATTTACACTTGGATAAATGAAACAGGTCGGCCTATTTAATAAAAGAAGATGCTTTTATTATTGATCATGATCTTAGTACCCTAACAAATAACTTATAGGATGCCATTAAAACACTTGCCCCTAGTAAAACATTAAACATTTGTAAATCCAATTATCCGTGGATTAATACCGATCTTCATGCATTACGTTTAAAACGTGATGCTACAAGAAAACGTTATGGAAGGACAGGTTCTCGGGAGCTTCTTAATGAATTCTTAACTTTGGCTAAATAATTTTGAGGAGAAATCCAAGGTAGTTAGCTATGTATATATGCACAATCGTATATGTAGTATTCTTGATTTAAAGAAGAATTTTTGGAAGGAGATGAGCATGTGGGATTGACTCCTAAGGTAAATGATGCTCTTCATGGCGTTCTACCTAGAGCGAAGAGCTCAATTTATGTTTTAGTAATATCTCAATACCTCCCACAGAAGATCTTTCCATACCTTCTAATATAGTAGATAATACTACTCTAGACGGTTTTGTTTTGAAGAAAGTATCAGTAAACGATATGGTATGTGACCGGCTTTTAACGAAGGGAAATTATTAGCCAAAAGATGCTTACCTTGAATTTTATTTATAAGGAAAAAGGGAGAAATTTTAAATAATTAATTGTAGATTTATATTTATTAATTTTAATTTTTAATTAAATAAAATGCTCGTTGAGCGCCTCGATATTTTATAGCAAATATCGAAACTATACCAATATATACAAAGAAAACGTTATTTACAAAAAATACTTAGATTCTAAGAAAAGCCGGAATACAAATATTAAGGGGAAAATTATAAGAGCATGGGAAATCTAGGGCATCTTTCCGCACAAACAATTGTATTTACTAAATATTACAAAAATAAACCGTACAATTAAACTGTAATTAAATAAATAGAAATACAAAAAATAACCTAACTAAAACCCCGAGAGCACACGTACGCAAATAATCTTGATGTATTTACCTTAAAATATTCTTGTCGATGAGCTTCGGAGAACAATAAAATGAACCTTAATTCTTTCTTGATATTCTTCAATTGTACAAATTATTAAAATCCGAAATTTTATATTCGAATTTCACACAAATTACTTTATTAGTATAAATTACGAGAAGCGACTGCGTGCTTCCGTAATGTTATTGGAATAATAATCACCATATAAGAAATAGAAAATTAATATTTTTAATATTAATTATTCTTATCACAAATCACTGATTTTATGTGAAAATGAACTCAAATTAGGCCAAGTTATTAATTATTAATAAACAAACCAAACAAAAAGTCTAAGATTTAATTAATGAGATGAAAGAGATGCACGTCTGCACTCTGTGATGGCTACCATCAGTCTGCCACGCCGCGCAAACGCTTCTCTTTTGCTCCGTTCGAGTATCGATCTCTGATTGGTCTGAGATCACAGTCGAGTCGGGGCAGAGCGGCAAAAATTTAAATATAAATAATTTAAAATTTGTATATAAAAATGTCACAGGTTTTCACCCTGTGACAGATACTAGCAATCTCACATTTCAAGTCACACAAAGCATTCTAGCAAAAGCTTTACCAACTACAGCTTTTCACTTAACGCTACTATTCATGCATCATTATTGCCGGGAATATTTCGAACAGCCTGGAAAAACTCATGTATAACTGCAATTAAAAAATTTCAAGTGCCTTCATCAACATCTGATTTTCGCAGATTTTCGTCCTGTGGCATTACTATGCTTCTTGTCAAAAGTCCTTGAGAGGCTTGTTCATTATCAGATAGTTCTCTTTTTAAATAAATCCAAGATTTTAGATCCGTTTTAGACGGGTTTATAACTTAGGCATTTTTGAATGTACCCTTGTTTACTTTTACCCATTGATTTTAAGGCCATCGTGTTAATTTTCATTGAAAATTTCGGTACTCTTACATTCTGACTCCATCATAAAAAACATTAGTGATAGTAAATTGCCCAAAATAATAAATTAATATAACAATTTTAGTGCGGAAAAGAACTTAAAACCTTTCTATACCTTTATTAAACTCCCCTTCCCTTAGTAATAAAAAATATTATTCTAATATTTAAATAAAAAAAAATTGCAATGTTTTTCTTTTTATTGAGACATTGTCCCTAAATACCTTTGTCCCTGGACCGGCCATTTATCAAGTTCTATTTTTAACCATTAATTGTGATGTCTTAAGACTGCAATTTTATTTTTTGTAGGGACTTTCCTCTCAGAATCCAGGTTCAGAATGCATTTAAACCAAAATTAAGATAGAAAAATGGGATAGAACAAAAATTTCTGTATTCTAAACTTATTTAGAATAACCCATATATTAATGTAGTTTAAATTTCAATGCAATAATGTTTATGCAAATTGGAAAAATTAATTAAAATTTTAATTTCCATATATTTGACAATCTACATAATACCGTATAGGAGCCAATTTTCGAACGTATTGAATTTCGAACAAATACACACAAAATAGCGTTTATATAAAAAAGTATGCATAATTTATCTAAAACCGAGTTTTATTATGAAACTATAAACCCTAAAGAACTGATTTTTACCTTACCGATGTTAAAAAACAATTTAAATTAATAAAAAAAATAAGAAAAATGTTCTCTTGTACATCCTTACGAGATTTTTCTCATCGTTTTCACCAAATCTCGTGTGTTATTAAAATCGAGTTTTAGGGATACCTACTCTATGCCGAACACTAAAAATGCTTTTAATTACGTTGTGGTGCTTTAATAAATGAAGGGAAAGGGTTATATTCACTTATTTATTGCAAATTTATTTTAAATAGGTATATCGATAATCGAATCCGAACTTTTTTAAACGTATGGGTATTTTCGATATTTTGAATTTAATTACACTTTTTTTAATTTAAACGATATTTATTTAATAATAATACACTAAATTTGTCATAATTACATTATTTATACTATCTTTTATAATATTTAATAGAATATTTTATAAACTAACACACATAAACACAATTTAAAGTACTTATATACTTATGTATCACTTTGTTTATAACACAATAAATCCTCGTAAATGCTTTGATTTTAATAAAAATTACGTAAAAACACTTTAAAATTGGAAAAAAATCTTTATTTTAATATTAAAAATGTATAAAAATTATATTCTAACACTTGTTTCACAAAATTAATGCTTTTTTTACTTTTAAATACACAAATAAATAAAGAGTTAAACAAATGCGTGTTGTTGATAAAAATTTCGCGCGCGAACGTTATTGAAACGGCGGGTTGCGTAAACAGGGGGTCTATTTTGTTTCCTTGAGTTTTAAAAACATTATAATTATCAACTATTATCTTTCGTTAATTAAAATTAAAAAGCAAATTTTAACAAATAAATGTTTAAAATACATGATTATACAAGTGTGTAGTTCATCTGTTGTTTACTATATTTTACTCTTATTATAGGTATTTTATATTAAAAAAACAAGAAAAAAGAAGTGAAAAGGGAGTTAAGAAATAGGTATAGTTATACCTATAAGAATTCTATTAAAACTCGCGCGATTTAAACTTAGTTTTAACGATTTTCAAATTATCGAAAATTAATTCGATTAAAATGATACTATTATCAAAAATAGAATTTGCATTATCGAAATTACCTTACCTTGCACACTTGTAATAAATGTAAATTATTAATTACCCATCAATAAATTTGATATTTTTTTAATTGGAATAATAAAATATAGGATTTCCCTGATCAAATGCAACAATATTTAACTCGAATTATTAATTTTAAAGTATATTTTTCAATAAATAAAGATACAGCTAGGTATAAGAAAGTGACTTATGATCGAAAACTGGCTCCTATACGGTATACAGAAACACAAATATTTTTTCAATATAATTTCACGATCAATAAATTATAAATCGTAAATTTTATTATAAACGAAGACAGAAAAAATTAAATGAAAAATATAATTTTTTATTAATTTATATATTAAATGTATAAAATGAAAATGTAAATATAAAAGGAAGATAAATATTGATTGCATGTTTGAATAAAATGTAATACAAATTACTCTATTACTTTTTTTCAGATATTATCAATTTATATTTGTGACACCATCTCTACATCTATTACATTATTATTATATGCTTGTTTTTTTTATAAATTAAATTCATATATATAATTTGACGAGACTAATTTATCAAATTATTTTAAATAATAAATTAATATTATATATTAATATTATTAAAAGAATTTTTCATAATATATTAAAATGCTAAATATTCGTCCCACTCATAATTTTGACACCTTTATTACACACTTTTCTATCTCTATAATCACTATTAATAAGCATATATATATATATATATATTTTGTCTTCCATTGAGTTTTTTTTTCCTTATAATATAACGGTATGCACCAAGTGCAGATTACGATTTGTCGTTAGCCTTGCGATAAACTTTATATGTTGCAACTGATATATATGTCTTTTTTAATCTTTTGCTTTTTTTTATACTTTATAAGTAATATATAATATCAAAATGACTGGACTTTTAATTTATTTATTTATTATTATTATTATTATTTTCTTTTTTATAATGCGTATAAAAAGTAAACATAAAAAAATTATCGTTAAATGGATATATTTACAATTTTAAATTTATTATAAATATAACATTTTTTCTTTAAACTCTCGTTTTATTAACGAGTTTTGAGTAATTTATTAAATTTTATAACGCCAATAAAAAAAGGATTCGTTTTATGCAAAATTTTTAAATTTATTGCTTTTTTGGAAAGTGATGCAAGTAAATATTATAAGAAAGGTAAAATTTTAAGTTTAATGGACTTAACTGTTTTAAGTAAATTATATAATGGAATGTTTCTGAACTATACAAAATTTTACATCAGCCGTATAGGTTAAAATCATTAAATTTTATACAAAAAAAATAAAACCCCTAAAAATAGGGAGCATCAACTACTTGGGTCCCAAATTGTCTCAAAACTTTTTGAGTTGCTTTGAGTAGTCACATAATGGAAAAAAATTTCGTTACTCACCTAAATATACCATTTTGATGTAGGATGCTTAGTCTCAATATTAAAACATTTTCTGATAACACAACTGTTCAATTTTGATAGGTTTTTTTGATTTTATAAATCTTTTTGATATTTCATATATTTAAATTAATCTTGGGAAATTAGTTTTTCATTTATTCTTTACATGCATTAAAAATTTAATAGTATTGTTCTGTTTACATGTAGGTTGAAAATAGTACATCTAAATAAACATAGTTTTAGAAATAGAAAGAGAGAAAAAGGAAATACAATTATATTTGTTCATTCATATTGTTAACAATCGACAAACTCGACTACGCAATTAACAAAAGTATAGAATAAAATATATGTGTTGTCTGTGAGAATGAATAGTTATCGTAAATGTACTATTGGCCTTATACAATATCAAACCGATTTTACAATGGACCATTCGACACATCCTTTAACTATATTATTTACAGATACAATTTTCCTCTTAATTATCTTTGTACTTGTGATGAAATTATATAATATCTATATTATTATTATATGTTTAAAATCGATTACTTTTACAAAAAATTAAAATTTTAAAATAAAAAAAATTTAATTTATTTGAAAAAAAAGAGTTTTTGAAAATGATTATATAATAAATAATATAATACTTGATAGAAAATATATTATAAAAGATTTAGGTATTTTGTTCGAACCAAGCTTAAATTTCCAGAGTCATATTGATTTCATAGTTGCGTAGGTTACAAAAACAATAAATTTTTTGAAAAGATACACGGCTGATTTTCGGTCCCCTGAGGCTTTTAGGAGAATCTATTTTTCGTATGTCTAATGCTGGTATAATGTATGGATCCCAAAGTTGGGGTTCATTAAATGGCGGGCAATTGAAACAACTGGAAGCACTAAATCATAAATTTCTTAGATTTGCTGCTTGGGTCGCTAATGTCGTACACTGATCATGATTATACTGGTGTGGCGGCAAAATTGGATATCTCTACAATCACTAGTGCTTTGAAAAGAATTGATCTAATTTATTTAAGTAAAATAGTTAATAACTTTATCGATAGTTTTTTACATCTTCCTCAGCGTAGCCTAAGATCAGTTGGGTATGTTTTCAAAATGCCGTATCATATGAATCCTTTTTCAAATAAGTCTATTACTATTCACGTTTGTAATCCATACAATGATAATAAAGATTCGTTTGATATTTTTAGTGATTCAATACATACAGTTAGAGGATTAACTTGCAAGTTACTCGATTTTGGTTAAGATATTGATATATTATTATATATAGTTAAATAAATACTTGTATTGCTCTAAAGATCAATTAAAAAATCTTAATTAATACTAAAATTCTAAAAATTTTTATAAAAATTGTTTTGTTTATGAAACTAATTTCATTTTTACTATATATTTCTCTTTTTTTTTTACTTTTAATTATTCTGCTAGTTATTATATTGTATTTCTTATTATGCTTTTTGTTTAATATTGTAATTATAGGATCATTGATCCTGTTGAAATAAATAAATAAATAAATAAATAAATAATTTTAAAGTTTTTTAAGCATTGCTTTCATTAATTTTGTTCGAAATAATCTATTATTATATAGAAAAATCTTGAGCGAAAATTAAAATCCGAAAGAAATTCGGGCGAAATTTGGTGTACTAAACTTAAATTTCGAATTTCAGCATACGATTTCAGATTTTCTATACACCCTTATTTAGAGAAGGATAAATGCATTTTTGTAGTGCCTTCTTTGGAAAAAATTGATGCCTTGTCTCTTATTAAATTTGGTCCAAATTCAAGAAATTTCTATTTGAAACATGTTTATCTCCCATTAGTAAAGTACTAGACATTTTAATTTAAATTTTTTGCAATATTTATGCAAAACAAGACATGTAATTATCCTGTAATTCAATAACTCAAAAAATAAATTTCTGTAGGATCAATTTCACTAATTGTTATTAAAGAAACATTTGTCAAGCATTTAATATCTTGATTTTTATATTAAAATGCAATAAACATAGAAATTAATAAATTTATGATAGTAATAAAAATAAAAAATTGACAAAAATTGGTAAATAACAATTGTTGAGAAAACAATGAAATAATCTATTAAATTTATTAACTAATATTTATAATCATAAAAAACAAGTATATCAATCGATAATAATAAGATTTTTCGTAATGATTCTTATTGTTATATTCTTGAAAAAAAAAAAAGTATGAAAATTTCTATATATAAGAAAGACGTCATAATAATTTTTCCAACCTACGCTAAGATATAAATAAAATCATCTTTTTTAAACGTTTATAATAACGCACAATACCCTCGAGGTTGTATGCGTTTCGATGGCATATCTCTTTTACTCGTTAGAAATTATGCAACCAAAGATTTATTAGTAATGATTATGCACGAGTTGTAGGACTCGCCTAAAGGCCTTTTATTATATATACTCTCTCTCTAAAAGATATAAATCCGATCTATATAATATAATTTCATGTATATTTCGATTGACGGATACTCTCTGGTATTTAGAATCGATTACATACATAGATTACTCAGATGCAGTACAATCATCTCCATGTAGAGAAAATTTCGCGTTTGCATTTTAGTGTCAATCGATATAATGTACCTACTCTGTGTTTGATCAATGATTACAACCTTATCTTTGCTTATCATTTCTCTATATTCATTCTACTTACACTGCACAATCATCTCGATTTTGCAGAATCTGCATTTATATATAATAATAATAATATATGATTTTGAAATTTACATAAATAAAAATTATTTGATTCATAAAAATAATTAATTTTTTAATTTTTTTTTCTGTTTTAGGTAAGTTGCATTTACTTCAGCGATATTTAATAAAGAAGAAATGAAATGCAGGTGTTTTGTGCGTTTTAAATTAGTAGGTCGTATGCATATGTAAAGATTTAAAAGAGGTATTTATCTACTTGTTTATTATGAAATTGTTTTAATAAACTAGTGAATTTTTCTTGAGATTCATATATATATATATTAGCCTGGTAGTTTATTTGAAAATAGCCTGAATATAGCCCAGAAAACTTCCTCTAGGCTGCAATCTGAAACACTTAAGAAAAAAAATGGTCATAAAAAATATTTACATGGAGAACTTTTCCTCTTAGAAGGAAACTTTTATAAAAAAATTGACTAATATGTATGAAGAGTTTGTGATACCTCGAACAAATCCCTAGAAAGGGAAAAACTTTATGTAAATAGGCCAAAAAGGCTCCATAGCAAAATAGACAAGAAAAAAATGATAAACTTCCTTAAAATCTTCTGAACTATAGTACCATTTGGTAAAGATGGTCTCATTGATGTGAATTCTGCAATTCATTGTTGCAGAGGTTCAGTTCATTACAGTTAGCCATCATTTTCCAGTATAATCTTTATTATCTATGGCATTTATATACGTTATTATTAATTTGAATATTTTAGGTAACTATCAATTAGGGGTGTGCGGTTACCCAACCCGAAGCTTCGAGTTGATTCGGGTTGATCTTCGGGTATATACCCGAAAAGTTTTAAAGGTCCGAAAGTACAGTTTTGAACCGGAAATTTCCCTAGCTTTACGATTCTATGAAAATATTATTCAAAATTTTTCGTCAATTTCAGCTAATAATTCATTATAGGTCGTTATTTTTTTCATTATTATAGCTAATTTTTTACCATTTCACCTTTTTTTTAAGTATAAACTAAAAATTTTCAAAATAAAAATATTCATAGAATCATAATGCAAGGAATGTTTCTGATTCAAGACTGTACTTGCAGACTTCTTAAAATCTTCGGGTATACCCAAAAGTCAACCCAACCCGGAAAAGATCAAACTTTCGAGTCAGGTAACCGTACACCCCTGCTATCAATGTATAGCCTCAAAAGCTTCATTGTTCTAATTTTGTTTTAAATGTTCAACACCCTATTTTTATCCACCTTTGTTTTTGGTTTTCATATTTAAACATCCAAGCTAATATACACATGCATAAATCCTTTAAATAAAGAATTAATAAACAATTTCTGAGATACCAAGGAGATATAAATCAAAGTTAAGTGGTTTTATATTCATATAGATTTAGATCATTTTATAAAATATATAAATTATATACACACAATCATAAAATTATATTATAATTATAAATGCGTACATGTATATGTTCTTTGTTTACATATATACGTATTGTCACTGATTAATTTTCATTATTATATTTTCTATAAAAAAATAATCTTTTTATTATATTTATGTGTTAACTGTAAAATTCCAATTAGCCTCTTGTATAAAAAAAATACTTTGATTTATTAAACTGACGATTGTTAGCTATTAATTTATGTGTTGGGTAACGCAGCTTGATTTGTTTGATAATTCAACAATGGTTTTTCCAAAAAAGTACTTAAAAATAAGCTCCTTCGTCGATTTTTAGTTCCCTAGGTCCGCTTCTCAATTTTTAACTGTCATTTTTATTTTTTTATTGATTTTAAAAAATTGAGCTAATTTTCGAAAACTATTTAAGACAATTTAAGTTAGGGGTGTGCGGTTACCCGACCCGAAGCTTCGGGCGGTCTTGGATTTTTTCGGGTTGGATCGGGTTATACCCAAAAAGCTTCAGGAGTCTGAAGGTACAGTTTTTAGGTGGGAAAATTCCCTGGCATTACGATCCTATCATCCTTTTTGCAAAAAATTTCCATTCACTCTTAAAAATGAAAATAAAGGGTCAAAAAATGACTTGCTAAAAAAAAAGAATAATTTTTATTAACTTTAAATTATTATTTATATTTTTTATGTAAATAAAATAAATAAATAAACAAATTTGCATTTTTTTAACTTTAATACACTGTAAAAAGTATAACTTCCTTATACTAACAAAAAAATTAAAACATTTTTGAAAAATTAGTGTAATATTCTAAAAAAATCGTAAATTTACTAAATTTAGTATATTAACAAAAACTTCGAGTATTCTCGATTCTTTTTGTGAATTCGCAAAAAAAATTGATAATTTAGAATTTTTTTTCGAAAATTTACAAAAAATAATTGTAAATTTACGATAAATAGTTGTAAATTTATAACTTTTTTCATAAATTCACAAAAAAAAATCGAGGATTCTCGAATTTTTCGATAATATACTAAATTTTGTAAATTTACGATTTTTATCGAATATTTACAAATTTTTTTGAAAATTTACTAATTTTTCGAAAACATTCTATTTTTATTGTTAATCTAAGGAAGTTACTTTTTACAGTGTACTTAGTATGCTATTTTTTTAATGATAAAAAATAATAAAACCTATTCCCAAATTAATGCAGAAATTTAATAATAAAAAATAAAACTATTCGTATTAAAACATCTTAAAAATCTATTTTTTTGAGTTTTAAAACTTAATTTACTTTAAAAAACTGTAGGTTCAGCAAGTAGTATTTCCATAAAAAATACGTCAAAAAATGCGTTTTTTGAATTTTTTTTAGCAAGTCATTTTTTGACCCTTTATTCTCATTTCTAAGAGTGAATGGAAAATTTTGCGAGAAATTTTCGCAAAAAGGATGATAGAATCGTAATACCAGGGAAATTTCCCACCTAAAAACTGTACTTTCAGACCCCTGAAGCTTTTCGGGTATAACCGAAGACTGACCCGACCCGACCCGAAAAAAATAAGATCGGTCTTTCGGGCGGGTACCCGAATATTCGGATAACCGCACACCCCTAATTTAAGTAATAACTAAACAGAAAAATAATTATTTCTAAAATAAATTTATTAACCTTTTAAACAATTAAAATGTCTAAAAGGAGTGTTTGCTTATACTTGTATGAAATATAGTACTTAAAGCTTTTAAGGTGGACAAATTGCATCATTTAATTAATTTCTCGAGCCGGACGCCTTAATCCAACTCGAAGGCTTTATTACCCTTATTACCTTTTTAAGTGTATATACAATACACATATTCAAAGCCTATGGGCTTTCTCGCGTTCCTTCGAATATTATACACAGTCTTGTTATTGGTCTTATCAGTTCCGAGTATCTAAATTCATAAATAATTAAGCTCTTGAGAAAGAGTAAAAGAGACGGATAGTGAGAGTAAGAGCAAGAGTTACGATGACGTGAGCACGGGATGTACTTGTTGATGATAAAGATGAAGGGGTGGAGGTAAAGTTTCAAAGTGTGTTTCCTTATGAATTTAACAATGTGTATCTTTCAAGAGGTTATATGCATTTATAATAATGCATATACAAACTGAGCTGTTATCTGGAAATTTTTTAAACTTATTGTTCCGATTTTATATTAAAATTATAAAAAAAAGTATGTATGAATATTTAAGTAGCGGTTAAAATTAAATAAATTTCAATCAGGGTTTCAATTAAAAACACTTTTGTTTCCTTTGTTTTAGGTTAGTATAAGTTTATTAAAATATTTTTTTACAAAATTATTTATTTTTTTACATTTTTTAGAACTTTTTGCTACTTTTTCTTGTTTTTTTTTTGTATTTATTTATTTTTTTGTTGAAATTGGCTTATTTTGCAAGTTCAAAAAATTTAAAACATCATTCTAAGCATTTGGTTTTTTATACTACAAAAAGTATTATTAATTTTATTGTGTTAGTAACATCTTAAATCCAAAAATTTTTCTACCATTCAAAAATATAGCCACTTTCAACAAATTCGAAATTAAGCTAAATATCTTCTCGAGTATCCCCGAAAACTGCGATATTGTCGTACTTCGCGCTGTATACTTGGTAAATCATCTAAAGCAGCTAATCGGCAATACAAATTTTCGGTCGGTCGGCTCGGCTTAACGTAATAGTATCTCGTGTAACTAAATTTTCGTAACTGATTATCCAATTTTGCTATTTGACTTAATAAACCTTCAGTTGGTTGTACATTCCTATTTGCTCGAACTCTTCGGATAGCATCTTCAGCTGTCATGCCTCGTTTGATCATTAAATATGCAATTGCGCAAGCTGCGCTTCGAGAAACTCCTTGTACACAATGTACAAAAACTTTGCCTAATTATGGATAAAAAATTGATTAGTAATTAGTTTTTATAACATGAAGGTTACTTTGGCGGCGAGATCTAGCGGCGAGAAATACGGAAGGACGTTAACACCCAGTGAGAATATACAATATAGGCAAAATATGCTTTTCTAACTTATAAATTAATAATAATTAAAATATATTGTTATATAACAAAAACAAAAAATAAAAACAATTAAAACTAAAAAAATGGGAACTAAAATTATAAATACTTATAAGCACTACACAAAAATATTTATAGACAAAATATACATCTTGGAGTTAATTCTCCAATTTGGAAAGAGGTGCCGCAATGAGCCTAAGTAGGCATCATTGTTGTACATTCCTTAGTCTGTAAAAAAATTTTTAGCTAAATCGTATGTCAGAGATGGGAGATATTGGCCCCAATCCGAGCCTTATCTACAGCCCGTGTATGCTTAGCGGACATAGATAATTAAGCGAATTCTCAAATTTGGGAAGAGGTGCCGCAATGAGCCTAAGTAGACATCATTGTTGTACATTCCTAAGTCTGTAAAAAATTTTTTAGCCAAATCCTATGTCAGAGATGGGAGATATTGGCCTCAGACCGAGCCTTATCTACAGCCCGTGTATGCTTAGCGGACATAGATAATTAAGCGAATTCTCAAATTTGGGAGGAGGTGCCGCAATGAGCCTAAGTAGGCATCATTGTTGTACATTCCTAAGTCTGTAAAAAAATTTTTAGCCAAATCCTATGTCAGAGATGGGAGATATTGGCCTCAGACCGAGCCTTATCTACAGCCCGTGTATGCTTAGCGGACATAGATAATTTAGCGAATTCTTAAATTTGGGAAGAGGTGCCGCAATGAGCCTAAGTATGCATCATTTTTGTACATTCCTAAGTCTGTAAACAATTTTTTAGCCAAATCCTATGTCAGAGATGGGAGATATTGGCCTCAGACCGAGCCTTATCTACAGCCCGTGTATATGCTTAGCGGACAAAAATAATTTAGCGAATTCTCAAATTTGGGAAGAGGTGCCGCAATGAGCCTAAGTAGGAATCATTGTTGTACATTCCTAAGTCTATAAAAAATTTTTTAGCCAAATCCTATGTCAGAGATGGGAGATATTAGTCCCAGACTGAGTTATCTATAGCTCGTGTATATGCTTAGCGGACATTTAGCTAAAAATTTTTTTACAGACTTCGGAATGTCCAAAAATGATGCTTACTTAGGCTCATTGCGGCACCTCTTCCCAAATTTGAGAATTCGCTTAATTATCTATGTCCGCTAAGCATACACGGGCTGTAGATAAGGCTCGGATTGGGGCCAATATCTCCCATCTCTGACATACGATTTAGCTAAAAATTTTTTTACAGACTTAGGAATGTCCAAAAATGATGTCTACTTAGGCTCATTGCGGCACCTCTTCTTAAATTTGAGAATTCGCTTAATTATCTTTGTCCGCTAAGCATACACGGGCTGTAGATAAGGCTCGGATTGGGGCCAATATCTCCCATCTCTGACATACGATTCAGCTAAAAATTTTTTTACAGACTTAGGAATGTCCAAAAATGATGCCTACTTAGGCTCATTGCGGCACCTCTTCCCAAATTTGAGAATTCGCTTAATTATCTTTGTCCGCTAAGCATGCTCGGGCTGTAGATAAGGCTCGGTCTGAGGCTAATATCTCCCATCTCTGACATAGGATTTAGCTAAAAAATTTTTTTCGGGCTTCGGACAGTCTAAAAATGATGCCTACTTAGGCTCATTGCGGCACCTCTTCCCAAATTTGAGAATTCGCTTAATTATCTATGTCCGCTAAGCATACACGGGCTGTAGATAAGGCTCGGTCTGTGGCCAATATCTCCCATCTCGGACATAGGATTTAGCTAAAAATTTTTTTACAGCCTTAGGAATGTCCAAAAATGATGCCTACTTAGGCTCATTGCGGCACCTCTTCTTAAATTTGAGAATTCGCTTAATTATCTATGTCCGCTAAGCATACACGGGCTGTAGATAAGGCTCGGATTGGGGCCAATATCTCCCATCTCTGACATACGATTTAGCTAAAAATTTTTTTACAGACTTAGGAATGTCCAAAAATGATGCCTACTTAGGCTCATTGCGGCACCTCTTCCCAAATTTGAGAATTCGCTTAATTATCTTTGTCCGCTAAGCATACACGGGCTGTAGATAAGGCTCGGATTGGGGCCAATATCTCCCATCTCTGACATACGATTTAGCTAAAAATTTTTTTACAGACTTAGGAATGTCCAAAAATGATGTCTACTTAGGCTCATTGCGGCACCTCTTCTTAAATTTGAGAATTCGCTTAATTATCTTTGTCCGCTAAGCATACACGGGCTGTAGATAAGGCTCGGATTGGGGCCAATATCTCCCATCTCTGACATACGATTCAGCTAAAAATTTTTTTACAGACTTAGGAATGTCCAAAAATGATGCCTACTTAGGCTCATTGCGGCACCTCTTCCCAAATTTGAGAATTCGCTTAATTATCTTTGTCCGCTAAGCATGCTCGGGCTGTAGATAAGGCTCGGTCTGAGGCTAATATCTCCCATCTCTGACATAGGATTTAGCTAAAAAATTTTTTTCGGGCTTAGGACAGTCTAAAAATGATGCCTACTTAGGCTCATTGCGGCACCTCTTCCCAAATTTGAGAATTCGCTTAATTATCTTTGTCCGCTAAGCATGCTCGGGCTGTAGATAAGGCTCGGTCTGAGGCTAATATCTCCCATCTCTGACATAGGATTTAGCTAAAAAATTTTTTTCGGGCTTAGGACAGTCTAAAAATGATGCCTACTTAGGCTCATTGCGGCACCTCTTCCCAAATTTGAGAATTCGCTTAATTATCTATGTCCGCTAAGCATACACGGGCTGTAGATAAGGCTCGGTCTGTGGCCAATATCTCCCATCTCGGACATAGGATTCGGCTAAAAATTTTTTTACAGCCTTAGGAATGTCCAAAAATGATGCTTACTTAGGCTCATTGCGGCACCTCTTCCCAAATTTGAGAATTCGCTTAATTATCTATGTCCGCTAAGCATACACGGGCTGTAGATAAGGCTCGGATTGGGGCCAATATCTCCCATCTCTGACATACGATTTAGCTAAAAATTTTTTTACAGACTTAGGAATGTACAACAATGATGCCTACTTAGGCTCATTGCGGCACCTTTTACTAAATTCATATTGAGTATTTCACTGGACGCGTATAGTCTTCCGTACGTTTCGCCGCTAGATCTCGCCGCCACCAAAAATATTATTGCTTACCTCCTAAAGCAACACCTTCTTCGATAAAATCAGATGCAAGATAAAAATTTTTGTTATCAGGAGTTATCAAATCAGTTAATGGTATTCCAAGGTATTTTATTCCTGTGTCTTTATAAAAGGCCTTGTTGGTATCAACAATACCGAAATGTCTTCCTTCAGCAGCATTCAAAACATGAGTAACACCAAGTCTTTGAAGAAAACCTTTATTTCTTGCAGTAATACTAAATTAAAATAAAAATTTTTTTTTTAATTTTCTATCTATTTCATTTTTAAAAGAAAAAATATTTGAATCAAAATTACTTACCCATTACCAACTATAACACCTGGATAAACTTCGTCACAATCGATATTTTTGTTGTGGTGTGATGGATGTCGATTGTACTTTGTTCTTGAAGCTTTGCAAACATTTACTAACTGTTGAGTTGTTGTTTTTCCACCTGTCAGAGGTTTACGAAGATCCTAAACACAAAAAAAAACATTTAATAATTATTATATTTTTCAAAATAATTTATTTAATCTATATCTAATAGGGGTGTGCGGGCACCCAACTTTTCGGGTCGTGTTGGATTTAATTTGGATTAAATCGAGATGTTTCAAAGCTTTGTAGTTACAATTTAGAATTGTTTAAGGTTTTATTAGCGTAAACGAAAAATTTATTTTTAACCATTGAAAGAAATGTAAAGCCAAGGAAATTTCCAATTCAAAACTGTTCCTGCAGACCCCTGAAGTATTTCGGATTTATTCGAAACCCGCCAGAAAAAAGACCAAACTATCGCGTAACCGAAAATTCGGGTAAGGTCACACCCCTAATATCTAAAAATATTGTCTTCGACCAGAAATATTTTGGAATACATAAAAGTGTACCCCAATTTTATAAAACATGTGCATTTATATTATTTACAAGACCCAGTTAAACAAAGAAAAATATTTTTTAAGATACCCAGGCATAAAAATAAAATTTTTTCTATATTTTGAAAAAAATTAATTAAAATTTATTGAAAAAAAGTTTTATACCAAATCTGTATAAACTTAAAATTGCGAATTATAAGCTAGACATTTTATTAATTACTAAAAATTTTCACTATAGAAACATTTTTTCTGGTTTCTAAGTTTTAATTAATTTATGCATTATATTGATTTAGAATAATATAACAAAGGCTATTGTTGTAACGGATACAATTTTTGTAATAAATTCATGAATTAAAACTTTCAATAAGAGTGGAAAATTAATAAGTTTAATAATTTACCGAGTAATTTACTTATTTTAACTTTTTAACTGAATAATAATTGTTAACTAAAAAAAGAACATTCGCTTAGTTTCAATTATTGATGAGAAAACAGTAGAAAGACTGTTTTTCGTTCCAAATAATTAAATTATTTGATGAGTTTATTATAAAATAATAAACACTATCTCAATGGAACTATAGAAGTACAATTTTTTCATTATCATTATCTGTGTTTCTGAGGACTAAGCCTCCCTTTGACACACAGAATACTTATTGAAAAAAATTGTATAATGTTAAAGTTTAGTTATTTGATGTTATAATAATGAAAAAATTATACTCATATAGTTTCATTGAAATCAATTATTATTTTATAATAAATTCATGAAATAAAAAGAAGGAATATTAATTTGAATTTTATCTCCATTACTCTCTGAAGTTATTACAAAAAATTTTTTCCATTTATGAGTAAAATATCTATAAAACTACATTAACTAAAAAACTCATAACTCCTACTTCAAATGCACTAAGACTAAAAATTAATCGTTTATAAAATACAAATGTAGGCTAACCAAAGACACTTTATCACCCAATTATTATTTTCAATAAAATAATCGTATAAGAAAAACAATCACTGATATCATTTTCTTTTATTTTAATTTTATGTTCCTTATTTTTTTTAATCAAAATTTCTTGTAAATATTTAGCAAATTAATTTCTGATTCAATGAATAAATTTTTTCACAAAAAAAAGAAACTTTACGTTCAAGTATAAACACCACATTCAGTATTATATGAAAAAGTGCATTAACAAAATTATAAATGCACTTGTTAGTATACAAAAATTTAATAACTGTAAGACCAACACCACAAATAGAAATTTTGAAGAAAAAAAAGAAAATTGTAAAAAAAATTTCAACTTACAACAAAATACTTTCTATAGAATTCCATAATTGCAAAAAATAATACTCTAGAAATATAACAATAAACTTTTTCTATATAACAGAATATTTATAATTCAAGTTCGAGGACAATTTATATATAAATTGTGCGTTGCACTTCTTAAGCAGTCACGATTAATACTGAGATAAATAACAAAGGTACTCCCAAGTTTAATTCTTCATTGACGTAAAATAATCATCAAAACTTTAAAATTATTATTATTATTATTGTGCTGGTCATATTAAAAAATTAATTTATTTATAAATCTAATACGTAAAGTATATATTACAATACTTAATTAATTTATATTTGTTAAATGTTTGACGTGAATATTAATTTTTTGATTACTTAATAATCAGGATTTTTTTTTTAATAAAATACAAAACCAAAATTTTATTCAAATTTCAGTTTTACAAATTTTTAATAAAACACAATAGAACGAGCTTACGTTTATTGATTATCTGCTATTTCAACAATAGATATTTTAATAAATTTATCATTTTTTATGCAATAGCAATAGTAAATATAATTTGATGAATTTAAAATCAACCCTATCTGCGTAAATTCGATTTTATTGCAATAAATTTTATTTTTTTTTACTTAAATTTTGACAGATTTATTTATTAAGTGCCAAAATTTGATTTAAGTCAAATTAATTTGCAATCACGTGAATAAATTTGCATGGTCGTTATTTTGGAAAAAATATTCTTCATTTTTATTAACCAGCAAAATTAATTTCCATTTATAAAAAAAAATTTATTGTTAAAAATTAAACTGTACCTATTTAGGTCTTAAATTTTAAGAAATTCCCCAAGGGCAAGGATTTAATGGCAGTATTTGATGTACTTTTACGAAAGTCTAATTTACAGAAGGAAAAATTCTGCAAATTTTTTATTCGTCAACATTAACCACTATTATAATTTATTATTAAATGTTAATGCTCCAGGGTTGTATCTCATCAAGGCTCAGATTCTGAACGTTGCTTTTACAGCAGACTTTTCAATACATTATTAGAATAAATAGAAAGAAGGTACACCACTGCTTATTCCTTAATAAGACACTACCCCGAGGAATTTGGTTTATGGATCTTGGTTTTGTCATGACTCAACAAACTGGAACTTGAAGAAAGTTTAATTACCGTGGATAAATATATTAATAGGCAGCATGATACACAACAAAACCGATGAAAACACAATAATTCACATGAGAAATTAGAATTTCGTTAGATATTAACAAAGTTTTTGACAATTAAAGAAGTATTGGTGCCCACTGGTCCCTCTTTGTGCAATATCCAATTTGATACTCTTCTTAAGAAATTCAATGAATTTCAAATAAAATATATGAGGAGTTCCAAGAATATTTTGAGTCAATTTATCAAAGTAAGTCAAAAATACAAAAATCGATGCTAAAAATCAAAGGTCAAACCTAGAAAACTATTAATAGGCTCAGCATTCTTTTTACTTGTACTTTTTGAAAAAAATTAGTTTTAATTGATTTCTGTGAACCTTCAGCTCAACTTGGACCCAGTTGAGATGGAACTCCTCATATGCAGTTTATGCAGATGCTCTTATTGTCATAGTTATGGATGCACAATCCTTGAAAATAATAACCAAGCAATTTTTTACCTGACCTCAAAAGATTGGTGCAAATTCGCTACTCTTCAGGTTTTTGAATCAAAAATGGAAGCTATTTATTTTAAAATGGTTAATAGTAAAGTTAACTGAGGTTTATCTGAGATAAGGAAAAATGAACAATTTAAATAAACTAAATAAAATTCCATTATAATAAAATCAACAATTCGTCAAATACCTGGAGGTAAATTTTGATGCTGGCCAAGGAATAAATACCCTCTGTGCCAAACTTAAAGTTCGAATATTAAAAATTTTTAATAACTTACATCCAATGTCTGGAACCATCACAAGGTGTGCTTTAGATAAGCGGATAAAATAGAATTTTTCGGAAGGGTAAAATGCTGCACAGGGATAAAATATTTTAAATTAATTTCTTACAAAGAATATCATAGAAACTGGAGTTAAAGTGGAAAAGGTGTGTTAGTTGCTTAATATCTAAAGATGTAAAAAAAAAGAAGTAATAAGACCTGGTTTCAAAATAGTCACAATCTTTTGCAGCTTTTATTAAAATCTGGTCATGGAAAGAATAGAAAATGTCTCTATAAGCAAAAAAATGCTGATGCGGAGACGTGTGAATGTGAACGAGGAGTAGATAACCCAACACATCTAATTTTTGAGGGTCTAAAATAAGTATCCATCAAAATATCTTGAATATTTTATAGCTGCTGGCAACGCATAAATTGAATACAATTCGAAGGTTTTTCACCAAATATTCAATCGAATTTTTAATGGTATTCTAAAATAGTTGCAAAAAATTTTTTTAAAGAATATTTCGTTGTCATAGGGGATCAGGTCATTTTGAATAACAATTCACATTGGAAAATATTTTCTTTAATGTTTCCAAAGATTCACTAAAAAACTAATGAAAATCGTTGTTACGTAATTTCCGATATTAACAAAAAAGTTAACAATCTATTGATTTCTATTAAATTTTTACCAATTATCTCAATTGATTGTTAAATTTTTTTAGTTTTAGGAAATACGTAATACTCTTAATTAAATTTAATTTAAGACTAATTTAATTTTAATTAAAGTTATTTTTATTACTTTTTTATATTTAACTTTTGTCTTTATCCAAAAATTAACTTAACATTAATTTAAAAATGATAAATTCATTAATTTAAAAATAATTTTTTTATGCTTGACTTTGCCCAGTCCTGGTCATTACAAAAGAAGAATTCATAAGATTTTACATAAATTTTTTTTTGGAAAATAGCTTATCATAGCATCAAAAATCTAAATATCGATTTTTAAATAAAAATACGTGAACAATTTTTTGAAAAATTATTGGTTTTTTTGTAATCTATCAACACCGGACAGACGCTTGGTTTTTTGCTACAAAGCAGGGTGAAAACGAATTTTTATTTATTTAAAGATGGTTACATAATCTAAAAGTCATGATCTTTTCAGGTTCTGAAGTCAAATTTTCAGTATTATTGGCCATTATTTAAATATGACTGCAATAAGGAGAAAATCCAAGTGACTGTGAAATGGTCGTGGCGGGGCAAATGGGTTTTGGAAAATTTAAGGTTTAAAGAAAAATAAAAAGTTTCATTTTTTATGTTAGTTTTATTATTTTTTTTTTTTACATTTTTTACAATTTTTTTTACAAAGTATTAATAAGTTAATACATTATCACATTTTTTTGTTTTTTTGTTTGTTTAAATTTTTTCTAAAAAAATTTACATAGTGGTCACTCAAGGCAGTTTCCCAAAAATCATTAAACACTAATTACAAAATAAATAAAAAAAAATTAAATTAATAGTTGTTAAAATATTATTAATAAATTAAGTTTAAAATAAATAATTTTAAAAAAAAGTGACCACTTTCGTTTTTACTTAATTTAAAGTCGGAAAATTCGTTCTCTACGAATTTCATTTTCGAGATCATTTAATTGACGAAGCATATCATCACTTGGTTCGAATTGTCTGTAAACGCGTACTCGACGAACAGCATCATCAAGAGACATTCCTCGTTTGAACATCAAATAAGATAATAAACAAGCTGGGCTTTTGGTTAATCCATCATCACAATGTAAAAATACTTTTCCTCCTGATGTGAGTGCGTCGTCGATGAAATCGGAAGCAATATGGAAATATCTGGGATCGGTGCTGGTGTATTGATAGATTGGTAATCCAAGATATCTGACTGTTGTGTTAGAGTAGTTAGTATTATGAGTTTCGACACGTCTGTAATAACGTCCTTCTGATGCGTTAATAACATGAGTTATTCCAAGATTGTGCAAATAATCCAAATTTTTTGAGACGAGACTGCGAAATTTAACAAAAAATTTATGTTAGTTTCTTTACCATTATTTTTTATAATAAAACTTTAAAATTTATCTACCTGTTACCGATGTACACTCCTGGTAAAACTAAACTGCAGTCAACTGCTTGGCTGCTTGATGATGAACTTTTTAGGGAATAGCTACGAGAGCTTGAAGATGATACATGACGTTGATACCTTGTGCTGCTGGATTTTAAAGAGCTTGATAATCTGCTTGAGCTTTCGACAGCTGGGGTAGTTTCCTAAAATTTAAAAAATTTATTAGCAATAGATCGTAAAAATATTTTGAACTTTAAATACTTTGATTCTAGTTTTAAATTGTTAAGAGTTTAATATTTACTTACAATAATATATTTTCTGTAGAGTTCCATGATGTCTGGTTTAGTTTAGGTTACTAAATTCGATGAAAAATTAAATAAAACTTTGTGATTTTTATTTAGTGTCTTGTAAGTAAGTTTTAATAAGTTCGAAGTTACTTTGTATCGTTCGTTTGTTCAACTGATGCTTCTGTGAGTTAAGCTTCGTATATAAATAGAGCAGGAGTTGGAAAAAAATTAAATTCAATGCATAAATTAATAATTTAATATGCGGAATCATAATTTAACAAAGTGCATTATAAATAATATTTTGGTCATTTTTTAAAAGACACGTGATAATTATTCAAAGTAATACCCATTATTTTATTCAAATTTATTAACTTTTTTATATTTATTATTAATTAAACAATAATAGTCTCAAATGTTTTTATTGTCAGACAATAATGATTTTAATAAATTATAATAATTCTTTAAAAAATAATTTACAAAAAAATGATCGATTTTCTGCGTAATATTCGGTGACATAAAAGAATTATGTAATAATTTACCGTTTTGTTAAATTAATTATTTAATCAAATTTTTTGCTCTAATTTCCGTATTTTTGAAAAAAAATATTTAAATATTTTTATTTTTATTATGATTTATTCAATTTTATATGTTTAATAAAAATACATAATAAAATTCCATATTATTGTGCGTTTGATGGCTCGTGTATGCGTAGGCGAGTCTGACATGAGAATTCATTTTTCATTATATTACTATTTTAGATACACAAAGTTAATATTTAATAAAATCACACACTCACACAAACAAATGTTAACGTAAAATTTTAATAGACATTCAATAAAAAAGACTTTTTTTATTGTCTTAAATAAAAATAATTTAATAAAGTTTTTGTGTACCTAGAATTGTAATTTAAAATTCACCTGCGTTTATATTACTTTTAATAGACGTTGTTTTGCAATATATGGATTTTGATTGAAGATTTATTTTTATTTAAAATGCTAATTTTTTTTTATTTTATTTTATATTTTACATAATTGTCGCAAGAAAATCACTGAACTTGTATTTTATTTAATGATAAAAATGCTAATTTTTGTTAGACTAATAAACATAGGATTATATTATTTTCTAGCTTAGAAATATTTAGCCCACTCTTTTTTTGAATTACTAAATTTTTTAAAATTTTCTTTCAGCTTTGAAACTCAAATTTTTTTTAATGTACTTCTTAAAGATATTATTTTCAAGCTAATTATTATTAATGTTATCATCTTTGCAGTTAAGCATTTTTGCACGCATACTTCAGGTAAAAAATTTACTCCAAAATATCATTGATAAAGCATTTCCTACACATCTCACTAATTTCTTTAATATTTCCTTCAAGAATGGTCTCTATTCATAAGCCTGAAAATTATCCTGCATAATAGAATAATGTTAACAAAAATCTTGGCCTTAAAATATCAACTGATGTAAATATGATGTTATTATTATTTCTCATGAAGATGTTAAACTTAATTAATTTTTTGTTAAATATTTTACTGGCAGAGGATCTATGTATATTGTTGTTTTTTGTCATATTAAGACAATTAATTAATATCACAACCCTATGTATGGGAAAAAGAATGTATATCGAAAGTGCACAAGTACTTTTGTTAAATCAAGAAGTATACAAGGTAGTATACATGTATATAAGGTAGTAGAAAATACCAAAACGTTACTGGTTTTAATAAAGAAGTTTAGTAATACACTGAAGTATTGGAAAGAACAAGGAAATCTCTAAAACCAGGTCAGGATCCATATTTACTCACTTTATCTCACGCTACAATACCTTCCATATATTTTTCGCCTAAACTTCATAAAATAGATAACATTGAAAATTTACAACCAATCATCTCTGTCAGACTAGTAAATTCAAACTACAATAGTTATTCCAATATTGTAGCTACAACATTATTATAACATACTTCCATGTATTCCCAAACCAAATTCAAACGTAAAAAACAGTTTTGATTTAATTAATAAAATTAAAGGCAAAAAAGTTCCGTATGACTACAAATACTTTCTCTTGAGAAAGAAAAATTCTTTATTCACAAATTTGCCCTTGGATTCAGTAATAAGCAGTCTTGATAAAAGATATCAATTATCACACAATAAATGTAAAATGCCTTATGAATACATCAAATTATAGAAGCCATCAAACAACAGAAACTGCACTTTCAATCACGTAATATATAAACAGCTATGAGGTACTCCAATGGGTTCAGCTATATATATCATCACTTCTGGCGGATTTAGTGATGGAAGATCTTAGGATCGAATGTATAAATAAACTTGATTACACACCTCTATTTTACTATAGATACGTGGATGGTGTTATTTTAGCTATTCCTCTAAATAAAATTGATTACACATTGAGCATCTTTAATAGCTAACACAAGAAAGTACAATTCACTATTGAACTAGAAGAAGATGACCAAATCAATTTCTTGGATATAAAAATAATAAAAGATAAAGACAACAACATCATCACTAACTGGTACCAAAAGAAAACCTTTTCAGGCATAATCTTGAAATTTGATTCAAACCACCCTACGCACGCCAAAAGATTGTTATGATTTACAACCTTGTAGATAGAGCTTTGAACCTTTCTGACAAAAAATTCCACAAAGACAAAATCAGATTAGTCTAAAATATACTCATTGCCAACAATTATCCACAGTCTTTCATATATAAGTATATCAGCAAAAGGAAAAATTTATTACAACATTGTGATTTTAACATTAATTATATTAGAAAACCTAAAAACAACCAACATAAGAATAAAATTTTTATCAAAATACTATAGAAATGTGGAATCTATAATAAAATCAATTTCACTATATTATATTCTGCTTTTGAAGTTTTGGATAACGAAGAATACTAAACAATACCTCTTTTAAATAAGGATTTAAGCAAGTTTATAATTAAAGGTAAAATAAATCATAAACATAATAAAACAGGAATAGTTTACAAAATCACATGTAAAGTTTGTCATAGTGTATATATTGGTGAGACAAATAGATCACTTTTTATGAGGTTAAATGAACCTAAAAGGGATAAAAAATAAGTAATTGCTACACATTGCTATAAAAATAATCAGTTTTGATTTTAAAAATTTGTACATAGTTGATGAAGAAAAGGGTTGGACAAAAAGAATAATTTCTGAAAGCATCCACATCCACCCGTATAATCCTACCATCAATGTAAAAGAATCATTTGATTATGAAGTGTCTTTTAGAAAACTTTTGAAATTATGCAAAGTAGATCAGTTGGTCAGAAATCTGTAGGACTTTGAGATCAAATGGATTTATTTAGCGGCATTATTAATACTTCTTTGCATTTGTTTGGAAAAGTGTTAGATTTAATGGACAGATTAAAAATATGAATGAGTATAGAAATTAAGATACTTAAACCTGTAGATCTCGTTTTAACTGGAAGACTGTCAATACCCACTTTGGTTGAGGTAATATAAGATACATCTGATTCAATTTCTTTAGCAGAAATTTTAAAAAACTTGAACTCATTTTCCAATTCAAACAGGGCTGGAAAACAAATAATTTTACTAAACAAATTATTTTTTGCTAGCCGTTACCTTCTATACCTAAAACTTAATGAATCTCAAACTATACCACAAATCTTCATTTTTTATAAAATAAACAAAAACTTATTTGATTTTAATCTATATAAATATAAACAAGAAGAAATAAAAAAAAAGTGCTGGAAAGAAATTAAAAAAAACTGACGTAGTTCCACATGCATCATAATTAAAGATTGTTGTGATACATCTGTCTTTGCCTTATAAAAATAAAAGTATATATAAAAAAAAAAAGTAAAGAAAAAGATTATTATCTATAAATTGGATCTACATCATGAAATGTTACCATAAAATTAATTAGCGTTAGCTTATTTATACGAAGATGTATATATATATGTGCTTTTTTGAGTTTATAATAATAAATTATTATTATATAAGATTAATTTTAATGATAAATTATTATCATTATTAATATAAATAAATAATTATTACTTTTTTCTTTCAATAAAAATAATTAACCATAATTTTTTTTTTTACAGAAATCGACTAATTAAGATAATTATTAGATGCTGTTAAAATTATTTACTGCCTTTTTTATAAATATTCATTACTATTTACATTGCAACATTGATTAATTATTAATAATTGTTGAACACTTATAGATAAACAGTGCAATTTAATTATCATTAAAAAAAGATTAGGTGAAATTTAATGTTTACATGCTCCAAATGTAGTGAATAAGTTGCAGTTCTTTTTTTTAATGCGGGTAGTGCTAAATGCCTGACGTATAACTAGTGACCGATGTTATTATAGGTAATGTGGTGCTTTTCTGCATTATTTTTGAAATCATTTTACTTGAAGAAAAATGGGGCATTTATGATCTTCAAAACTACTCTGTACCTAAATAGCCTTTATTCCACCTGCTGCAGGTCTATCTATCAGTTCATTTTTTTCTTTTTCCTTGTGATTTTATTTTACATTATTTCGCACCTGCAACGTGACATGTAATCAGTCAGTTTTTCCTTGTAAATTTTCTTTATGTCTAAGATACTCCAGTCTAAATACGGGGGAGGGGGGTTGTATTTCTACTCGCGAACATGAGATTTGCTTTACTATATGTTTTTTGGTATACTATATTTTGCTTTACTATATATTTTTCTGGGCTTCACCCCTAAATTTGCAAAAAAGTACCCCAAAGTGGGGTACTTTTTACATAGTTGCACTTTGAGCGCTCAGATTTGGGTTTTTTGGGTCGCTGATCAAGAATTTCGACTTCTTTTTCATAAATAATTAAAATTTCACCCCTAAATTGGCTAAAATTACCCCCGAAAAGGGGGTGTTTTTGCTATTTGGGCACTTTGAGCAACCAGGATATGTCCATATAGGTTTTTTGGGTCGCTAATCAAGAATTTCTACTTACTTTTCATAAATATTCAATATTTCACCCTTAAATTAGCTAAAACTACCCCTTGAAAGGGTGTTTTTGCTATTTTCGCACTTTGTGCATCCAGGATATGTATATATAGGTTTTGTGGGTCTTTAATCAAGAATTTCGACTCCTTTTTCATAAATATTCAATATTTCACTCATAAAAAGGCTAAAACTACTCCTAAAAGGTGTGTTTTTGCTATTTTCACACTTTGAGCATCCCGATTATTAACCAAACCTCTATTTTGACTGGAGTAAGATGCATCTGAGTAGCTGTTTATTCAATTTTGTTGGTTTTTGCACGTCTTGTAGCTCAACTTGTAAATGCAGACCTATTCTCTAATGTTAAACCGAGCATCAAATGAAAATTAAAAAAACTATTATCATTAATAAATATACGCTTTTAAATAATATTGATTAAAGAAAGATTCATAAATTAAAATAAAAAATTTTATCTCATTCTCAAAGACATTAAATGTCATGAAAAAAATTTGACTTTAAATTATCTTTATAATAGCTCATATAGATAACTTTCTAAAATTAATTCCATTGGGACATCACTAAAAAAAGCTTTTATAAAAAATCTTCATATAATCATCAAAATATATCTGTTAATAATGATATTTTTCTCTCCCTTTTAAAATTACAACATAACTACTTATTCTTCTTTAATTACTAAAAAAAAAATAAGAGAATTAAAGATATCGAAATAAAAGAAAGACAAGGATCATCTGTATGTTTATTGGTAGATTTCGCCGCATATGTATTAAAACTTGCATACACATATAAAAAGCCCGCCAGGGTTTCTTTCTTGGTTTGCTTATCTACAGCATGCAAGACGAATCTTAAAGATTGAGTTATCGTTGCACGAGATCATTTTTCCCTCATACACACGCACATATATATATATGTATATGTGTACAAATATTGCGGATTAGATCAATCGCACGCGGACCTCGTTGTATATACAACTCCCTTTTACATTTTGTGCAATAAGTAAATTGCGTTGCATTTCTTTTTTATACCTTAGAAAATTCCAAAGTACTTTTTTTTTTATTTATTTTAAATTTTTATTTAAATTTCCTTATTTTTTTTATGGCCATAAATACAATATTATCACTATTAAGAACATTATTTTTAGAAAAAAAATTTTCTATACAAATATTGGCAATAACAAGTTTATTTTAATAGACTTTTAAAATAGGAAAATATGAGAAAAATGATAAAAAAAAAAATATTTATATTACATTGAATATTTGAATGTCCCCGAAAGTCAACGGCAATGGTAATACACAGACACAGTCATATATATATATATATACACATACACACACATATATAGCCGAGATAAAACATTGATAGCGAGATCAATGAAGTTGATAAGTAAAGTTATTACCGGATAGAAAGAGAAAGAGAATACAAGTCGTTCGGTTTGCCCGTTGCTTTTATTATTATATATATATATATATATATAGAAAGAGAGAGAGAGAGACTCTCACGCGCCAACTATGACTGTTTGCGATAAGCAGAAACAGTTATCAAGAAATGGAAATGACTGATAAGAGTTAATGTAGCGCCCAGTAAAAAAGGGGGCTATTTATATATATATATATGGTGCTGACGAATGAAGGAAAGAATTTATTTATTATTTATTTTCTCACTTTTTTTTATGTATATATAAAATTTTTTGCATTAATTTATGATAAGTTTATGTTACGTATGAATTTTATCGAATTATTACTTGATTTGAAAATTTGATAAGAAAATTTTTTAATGTTAAATTTTGTATGAGTTTATATTCAAATTTATGTTTGTAAGTAACTTTCTTATTTTTTATCAATTAATATATGCTTAAAAATTAAAATTTATTGTTTCATTCAAAATGGATTTTTAATTAATTATTTTTATACTTTTATCTGTAGTAAAATATGATAAGACTTTTTAATATAGGTGAGACTAAAACAACTTGAGTGCAGGGATATAAACTCACGTTATTTTTATCCTGTTTGATAATTTAATAAATTTGGCAGTATTTTGTTTTATTTTAAAACTTTTTATTAGGTATGAGCTTTTTTGGTTCTTCATAAAGGAATGTTTGTTATATAAGTGAAATTTCGATTTTTTTGCTTATTAGTATGTTTTGTGACCCTTGTGACGATGCTAAAAAATTGATGTTCACGTCGCGCCTGTATGTGTGTACGCGTGTATGGGTGTGTATGTGTATATGGGTGTCAACCGAAAATTTCTTTTTCTCAAAAATGTTTGAAAATATACAGAACTACTTTTTTTTTAGATTGTATAATAATACCCCGTATAATATCTAATTTTCTTATTTGGAGGTACTAGTTTTGAGAAATTTGGAGATATCCTAGATCCGATACCTAAATTAGTAAAAAATTTCGAAATAAAAATATAAGGCAAGCCTGATATTTGTTTTATATTTGAACGTAATACCTCATATTTTAAAGTAGATGAAATAGTTTTCGAAAATTCCTTATATAACTCGATTTCCGGATCCAAAACTTTTAGTTCGTGAATATTTTTGTCCCAAAAGTTTTGCCATCAAATAATAAAAAAATGCTATATTTTTTTTATTTTTGGAAATGTAATAACTAATAGTGTTTTTCATTTATTTAGTTCTAGTTTAAGGAAATATTTTCCTATTACACTGTAAAAAGTAACTTCCTTATATTAACAAAAAAATTAGAAAATTTTCGAAAAAATTTGTAAATACTTGAAAAAAATCGTATTATTATTGAAAAATTCAAGAATTCTCGATTTTTTTTTGTGAATTCGCAAGAAAAATTGATAATTTACAATTTTTTTTCAAAAATTTATAAAAAATAGTCGTAAATTTACGAAAAATAATTGTGAATTTGCAACTTTTTTCGTAAATTCACAAAAAAAATCGAGGATTCTCAAATTTTTCGATAATATACTAAATTTAGTAAATTTACGATTTTTATCGAATATTTACAAATTTTTTTGAAAATTTACTAATTTTTCGAAAATTTTCTAATTTTTTTGTTAATATAAGAAAGTTACTTTTTACAGTGTATTTAAGGAACTAAGGTACAATGTTTTGGCAGCGTTTTTTTAATTTTGTACAAAACTTTTCTCAAGCTTTTTTTTAAAAAACAATTAAAATTTTCCAGTTACAAACCAGTCTCTTTTTTTCGTAATACTTTTTTACATTAAAAAAAGTAATTTTTTATTTAAATTCGCGCCTACATTTAAATATAAATGAAGTTTCATATAAAAAAAAACAAAGCATAAAAACGGGCGAGGACTTATGTTAATATAAATCTAGAAAGTTGAAATAAGCTTGAGGCCAGTAATACTGGACTTGAATAATCATCAGATGTTATCAAAACGTATAGTAAGATTTCTTATCATACTTATGTATTTTACTTGGATAAAACATACTTTTTTTTACAAACTAACTATTGCTGCATACACCATCATGATTCTGACCATTTCTATTAACGTAGAAGTAAAAAATGAAAAATATAATCATAATAATAAGTAAATGTCTTTTTCTACATATAAAATACCGAGTATGTGGATAGTTGGACCACTCTTGTATGTACTCTCGATATATGTTAGATTTGCTTGAAAAAACATTTTTCTTTTACTGTCGCGTCCAAGTATAAAGATCTAAATCTTTTTCGTTCTTTTTTCCAAGACTCACTCAAAGGTATTAATGAGGCTAGGGCTATTTTACCTTCTTTCTTTCTTTTTTTTTTTTGCTACAACGATATCTTCATGTCTTTTTGAAATCACTAATTTATCTGATTTTTTGTTATAACTTTAAATAAAATATTTTATACATGTGTTTTTCTTTTTACTTTTTTTTAACTATAGGTGCTAGTTCACCAACTTTTTTGTTGTGATAGTTGAAAAAATTGTACCTCCAATCTTACTGGATGGGACTCCTGGGCCTAGAAATTAAACCCTCTAGCAGGATTCTATCCTATAAGATAGGGTTTTTAAAGGTTTACTGTAGAAAATTACGACCTATGAAACCCATTTTCGTCAAAAATTATAATTTTGGTAGCAACTTAAAAATTGATCATTTTGGACCGAAAATGACTATTTGGTTAATTGGCTATAACGATGAGAGAATTAATAATAAAAAATTGCATTTAGGGGTCTTGAAAGGTAACAATGACAACAAAAAAAATAAAATAAAAGAAAACTTAGTTTTTTGATTAATTTGTGAGGATGCAGTCTGATATTGAAAATTATCACCAAAAAAACCCTATCTTTTAGCATAAAAATCTCTTCTAGGTTTTTAGCTAATCTAGGAACTTAAATTTGAAGCTCCTGAAGAACCTTTTTCATATAATTTCTACTATCCTGAAGACAGTTTTTTTACGTACACTGTAAGAGTAACTCCTGAAAATTTATAAATAAAATACTTTTTTTTACAAAACTTTGTGCAGTTACAATTATTTTCATGAATTCACGAAACTAGTCTATAATTTTCGAGTTTTTCAATAAATCGTAAAAATTTAGTATTTTTCATAAGAAAAACTATTTTTTTTGTACATTTACAGGATTTACTTCTAACAGTGTATATATTATGAGGTTATAGAAATCATTTGCGAGACTATCTTAAAATCAAATTGTCATTAAAAAATATTTGAACTATAATCTTAAAATTATTCAGTAGCAAAAAAATAGAATTTTAAAACTTGTAAGACAAAATAAAAGTAATTAAAATCGAAAAAAAAACATAAAATTAAAAACAGAATATAATATGAAGTCTTTATTTTGTGAAAAAAATTAGTGTGCTAAAATAAATTATTGATTATCATTTTATATATGGATAAATGTCAATTCATGTGTGTGGGATAAAGTAATTCTCGTTTGGTCAGTTCTATATATATAATAAAATGTGTCAGAAGTCGTTGAAGCAAGTTTTCAACTCTTCTGTGTGTTCCTATAATCGTCGAAGCACGAAAAATATAATCTTTGTGCAACTTGATGTAACGAATATGATATCAAAATTCAGTCCAACTATTTTGACGTATTCGTCTTTCTCAATTCTCTTTTTCTTTTTTTTTATTTCTCTCGTACAAATCTTATGATGTTTATTAAAAATTTATACAATACATTCTATCTCTCTCCTTTGTATATTGATTTATCTATATTTTAAATCACCACGAATTTCCTTTTTATATCCATGATTTTATCTAAATAAAAGTTCCAACATCATAAAAAAGAGAAAGAAAATAATTTTTATTTTATTCGTTTATGTAACGTGAGAGATTTGTAATATTTTATTATTTTCTATTTTATGTTTTTCTATTCTTCACATTTTATTTATAACGATTTAATTATTTTATATAGTATTTAAAAATTAAATTTAATCGCATCAGATGATAAGTGAATTAAGTAGTATAACCTCTTATAAAAGAGACGTTTTCAGTCACCAAATTAGATGAACCTTTTAGACGAAAAACTTTTGGAATAGAACTTTATCCACTTTCTTTTGTTCTTAATATACTATGAATTCCATCAAAGGTACCCACCCTACCAATTTGTTCCATTTTAATAATTCGATATTATGCATGGGTAAAATAATGGGTACTCGTATTGTAAGAATAATAAGCTCACATAATATAATAATAGACGTAAATATAGAACAAAGCAAACATTAAATTTGCTTATACTAAAATAAAACAAATTTTTGACAAAAATAATGAGCGGTAAATGAGAAAAGTCAGAGAAAATGCAATATTTTCAAAAGTTTACATAAATTAGAAAAGATAATTTAGAAAATTTTGTGATAAGTAATAATATGTAGGACAAATGAACAAGAAATACATTTTTGGTACACTGCATATTTGATATGTGTGAGTATGTGTGTTATCTTTACAAACTATAATAATAAAGGAGTAAAAGAACAATCCTGGAAAGTAAGATAACTGAATAAAACATATATGTGTGAGTTAAACTTTTAGACTTTTGACGAGTTTTGATACGATAGCCCTGTTTTAAATGTCATCAACTCTATTCACACATTTTAAGTTCATGAACTAGATTTTACTTTTTGTTTAAAAAAACTTAGATATCTGTTACGTAAAGCAATTAAATTGTAAGAAAAATGATCTGTGATATAATAAAACACAATTATTTATATCGAAACAAATGAAAGTAACGCCAAGTGCAAGCTATAAAGAAATAAATGGCTAAAGCAAAAAAAAAAAAAAGGAAAAATGCAACAACAACAACTTTAGCATTTGACGACGAAATTGAATAATTCATGAACGGTGTTTCCTCATATATAAATTGTATAGCCGTCTTTTTCTTGGAATGTACTTTATAGTATGCGGTATAGGACACACAGGAAAACGCATTCTGATAAAGATCTTTTCTCCTCGTCGCGATCTTCCATACATATTATTATTATAACTCTTGTGTGCAAAATACAGAAGCTCTTCTTTTTTTTTTTTTTTTTATTTATTATTATTATAAAATATGTACGATTTACTTTTTTCTTTTATACTTAGAAGGAAACCGACTTCTCTTTATATGTTTAATCATAAACTAATCAGTAAAACTTTGTAATTTTTTATTCTCTATTATGGGGCTATTAAAATTATGTAAACTTGTATCAAATTTTAGCATCGTCAATTTTTTTTATTAGATATGCATTTATTTGTAATCAATTCAAATTAAGCTACGTATTATTTTTATGCTAAATTTTAATGGTCATTGAAAATTTATGTTTATTGAATGTACATGTTTTTATTATTTAATTTTTAACTTGTATTGGGTTTTGGTAAGTTATTGAACTTAATTTGTCTAAATTACCTTATTAGTAAAAATTCTGTTTATTTTATGTTATATTATTGAAAAATTTATGGGACCCAATTTTCTTTCACTGAATGAAAATTTTGGAATATTTTGACTCGGTTTTTAAATTCTATTACAACCCACGAAATTTTATATATAAATGAAAATTTTATTACATTCCACTTTTACCCAAATTTTAGATACTCATAAAACTATAAAATTTATAAATATTTTTTACAAAATGTTATTTTTTTTTATCCAATTTTACAGAAATGGTGAACTGATTAAAAAGGGAGAAATTTCCTGAGTATTTCAAAAATTGAGTTAGAATTTTCTAAACTTTTCATCCAGTGACAAAAAAGTGGGTCCTAAAAATTTTTACCAAAATGAGAACAATTAATTTAACTTCGATGAAGTCTGTTCAAGTTTTTCTTAGAGTTTACTTAATAGAGTTTACTTAATTTTCATTTGCTTTAAAAGAATATTCCATTTGAGACGAATAGAAAATAGTTTCGAGCTCAAAATTTAGGTTATTTTTTTTAAGATAAAAATAATCGTTTGGGGCAAAAGGATTATTTTCGCTTTACAGAAGTAAGAGATTCTTTTACTTGGGTCCCAAATTTTAAATTGTAGAGTTCTGATGAAAATAATCGACGAAATTATTGAAAACGAAAAATATTTTAAAAAAGAAAATTTCTAGTAAGTATAGTAAAGGTGCTGTACTCTTTTTTAGCTCCTGTAGAACAGGAATTCGCAAAAACAAATTTAAAACTCTTATATAGTATACCAAATCATTAAAAGCTCACAGAAGCCTAATTATTGACATCTATGTAATTTCTTCTACGTTTATATTTACAAAGATTTATTAATCAATGTAATTAAATAATTAATTTATTTTTTTCATAATTAGTCTTAAATAACCGAGGGAGGTTGCAATCATTACGAGTAGTGGAGCATTTTTAACAGTACATATTTATTTATAAGCTCATATCTTACTTTAGTAATCATTACATATATGTATTTTAAAATACATGCACGCATTCACGCAAGCATTAACGCGCACGCAAACACATATATAACCAAGTACACACCTTTTAAATTATTATATTACCTTAAAAAAGTTTATATATTTTTATAAAAGATTTTATTTATTATTGAGACCTTAAGTTAATATATTTTAGTATATCTACTTTGTTTATAAAATAAAAGCTTACAAAAAAGCTCATAATTTAATCTGTTTTATTAAAAATTTATTAATTAACAGAATTTTTTTTTCAAAGAGATATTTTATCATTTGTTGTTTAGATATTATATAATGATGGTCTTGTTTGAGAACAATGACGTTGCTTGAATGGTAATTTGTTAGAGCATGGTTATTGTATGAGTGTGTGGGTGTATTTTTGTGTGTGTGTATAAGCTAAAAACGAGACGATATACGATGCAAAAAAAGATAAAATTAAAAAAAAAAAAAAAATGAAGGAGTATACAGATCTTACGGATATGGTAGAAGCGATAAGAGTCTAGGAAATCGTATTATTTGCGTGAGTGTTGTGTATTTGTATGTGTTATAAGGCGAGGCCAGGTTATATTTTCTAATCATCGAATGAAATCTAATCTCATTTAGGAATCAAAAACCATCCCCACATTTATCCTCCCCCTTTTTCCCTCCCTGTTTTATACATTTTGCTTATCGTACCATAAAAATCTTTGATTTTTCTTTCTCTCTCATACCAGTAGGTTATCCTCGAGCTTTCAGTAATATACTTTTTGTCCTACTTTTATATATATAAACTTTATATATGTATGTGTAAATAAAAAGTATCCTCTTTGATTTTAGAGGAGATAAAACTGAAAGTGTATCAAAGATCCTAGACTAGATAGACTATATATTATGGTATGCCTGTTTCAAGATTTAATGAAATTTATTTTTATTATGTATCCTTCCTTTTCTTCTTCAAATTTATAATAGCACTTGCATCGTCGATTAAATTTTTCGGATTCTTTTAATAAAATGGTTATTTTAATTTTTGGCATGTAATAATAAAAAGCTAAAAATACATTTTTTTAACAAAACTATAAAACCTTGAATGTGAATTGCGGCGCCACTGTGTGGAAGAGTAAGATAACGGAACGTTATCGGGTAGTGCGAATACAAAGTTATAATATATATATATATATATATAACATTCGCGAACTCGACCCCGCTTGAGCTTATCAATGATCGTTTCTCTTTTCGTTTCTTTTTTTCAACTCCCACCCTTTATCTTCCTCTCTTTCTCTGTTTTTCATTCTTTCTCTCTTTACTGGTGCACTATCGCGATGTCGGCGCTCAACCGATGCTATCGCTTAACTAGCTCCAGCTACTGATTCTATCTTTCCAAGAGAGAGCGGTGGTGCGAGGGGAAAGATATACTAAAAACGTACCCACGCCTGATATTTTCAGGAACGAAATCATTGATTATAGAACCCTGGACATAAATTGGTTTTTATTTATTATACAATTTTTTTTTGAATATTTATTTCAAATAAAAAATTTTTTTTTAGACAAATTATCTTAGATATTTATTTGGTGTTATGATTTTTTAATTAACTTTAGTATATGCAACTTTTATTCTTGGAGCTAAAATATCATTCATTTATGAATTCAATATTGATTTTGATCTAAAAAATATACAGTATTCAATTTTAGCCCTGATTTAGCTATGCCCAAAAACATAAATCCTTGAAAAACTATTACCAGTAAAGAAAGAATCTACAAAATAGGGTTTCACACATGCACTATAAGAATTTCCCTCATTAAAAAGAATAATATAGACATACAGCAGTTTCTAAGTTAAATTTTGGCCCCACAGTTTGGGAGGTGATGGCATCACTGAAAATATCTAAAAATATCGAACCCATTTTCAAGAAATGAATTATATTTTAAAATCTGCCCATTCTGTGACTTAGTATAAAGCAACAGGTGAATTATGAATTTAAACCTTTTTTTTAGAATTTTAATGACTATAATTTTAGGTGCAATAATTATGTTTTTTGAAAACCTGGATTTTCGAGTAGCTTTTTTGAAATTTCTTAGAAACAAACTTAAAATTTTATAATGAATTACATTTGTATTACAAAGCTTCTTTAAATATATTTAAATTATTATTTTTACATGCAAGCAAGTCACTGATAATGCAAGCTTAATGAACAAGAATTTTTTTCAAAATACATTTCTTTTGACAATTATTATTATATTTATATTTGAAACGTAAATACATTTAGAAAGGAAGTAACCAAAATAATACCGATGATAGATGAATTTAAAAAGCTTATCTCAAACATTTTTTCTTTTTTTTTCAAATAAACTCAGATTTTTTTTCAGAAAAAAGCAGTATAATATAAATATAAGTATAAAATATGAGATATCAAACCCTTTTTTGTATAAAACCATTTAAATAATATAACCTTTAAATATGAGTATGCATAATTTTTTTTTCTTTTTTCTACACTCACTTTATCAATTTTTAAATGACAAGTCCAAAAAATATAATAACAAATCTAGATATTATATAAATCCAATTCGATTTTTCATCGTAAAGCTTTATTTCGACTAAAAACTTTAAATGTATACAATTTTTATACCCCTTGATCTAAATAAAGATACTCACACATATAGGAAAAAAAAAAGAAAAGTCAAAGAGTAACCCGAGGGATACAGAGTTTTGCGTGTAGTTTTTAAAATTGGAAGGGGAAAAAGTGTAAAAAATCCTATGGTAGTTCTCTGGAGGTGCCACCGCGTATATAAAGCTTATCAGTTAGCCCGAGAGAGGCAAGGGAAAAAAGACTCATTTTTATACCGTCAAAAAATTGTGTTATCTTACTCGCGCGAGTCTCTCGCATACCACCCGAGGGCGGAATTAACTCCACTTTTGCTTCTGATATCCAATATTATATATATATCTTTCTCTCTGTTCTCATCGTACTAAAAGGTCCAACATTAAATTCTCTGGGCTTTTCTTTCACAGGGATGACTCGCAAGCTCACTTCTCTCTTTTTTTTTCCAACATTTATTATATTGTCTGACGGTTGTCTAAAAAAAAGATAAATTAAAAAAAAAAATTGACTTATCATATGCGTAAGCTTCTTTTGAAAACGATGTGTGCTGTGGTCATAATTAGTGCATGAAGTGATTTGGAAATTTTGATTTAAATACTTTATTTACTTCTGACTGCATCCCAACCTGGTAAAAATTACATATAAAAGCAAAAAAAAAGTTATTTAAATTCATCATTTATAAACTCAAGAAAAAAAAAATTATAAATTAGAAAAAAAGAAAAATCTCACTTAGTTTTCTTATGATCCTTGTTCAATTTGTCATTCTTATATGAGGGACTTTTTTTTCAAAGTATTTAAAAAGTTTTAAGTAAGCCAAAAAGCCCTCTAGGTATTTTTATATTTTATAATACTTAGAAAAAAAAAAGTTAATTCGTCCTTGTCCTTTTTTTTCTATTCTCCACATATATCTAAGTAATATACTTGACTTGATGGTTTTATATAAAATGTGTATATAAAATAAAACAAAAAGAAAAAGTTTTTCTTTATACATGTTATATCTTGTATAAGTACTTTTTTTTATAATCATTTTTTATAATTTATCTTTATAATAAACCAAGGAAATATATTATGATGACTTTGAATGAGAGTCTTTGAATTTGTATTTTCGAAAAGTCTGGATATTTCGTTTTACTGGTTTGAATTTTTAATTTTTAATGCAAATTAATTGGTACATGAAATCATGTGTCGTGATTGTAAACTGAATTTCTGAAAAATTCTTTACCTTTTAAGTAAACTTTTACAATTAAAAATTACAGGAATCAAAATCTTTTTCGAAATATAGTCTTTTGTATCAATTTAATACAAAAAAGACAATTTTTTCATAGGAAAATTTAAACTTCATAAAACAAAATATTCTTCATTTATTAAAATCCATGACTCTTTTTTTTCATGATTATGGGTTCTTCTCGACTCCCATCTCTTTAGTTCACCTCCTAACTATCCTGAATATCATTTGAATTTCCTTTAGATAGGTTACTTTCGTGTTACTACAAAAAAAAATCTATGTACTGAATTATTTTGGTGCAAATATTTATATAACTCTATTTTTGTACTCTTCTTTTTTACATGCCTTTTATAAGTTAATAAAAAGAAGCTTAATTTTATAAATGATCTTAAAACTACAATGTTTTTGGTTTTTACTTTGTTAAAAAGTTTTTTATGACTCGTAAAGTAATTAAATTACTTATGGCGCACTAAATATTTTCCAAAACTACTGAAAATACATCTACTCTAGAAAATATTTTTTTATCGATTATTAACGTTATTCAGTGTAAAAATGTACAAGTAAAAATTAGAATCCAAATATCATAAAAAGCAATAGTCTTTTTTCAAAGGAAGATTAGTTCTTTTAAAGAATATACGATTTAATAAAAGGATAAACATCAATTTTTTAAAATAAATTCAGTTGTAAGCCATTATCGAATTAAATCTTCCACGAATTTGCAAAAGTTAAATATAAAATAGATAAAAAAAAACAATGAGTAAAGTAAAAATAAAAAAAAATGTTTTTTAGTTATTATTGCAACGATAGACCGGATATGAAATTGAGATAAGTCAATATTATCCAACATAGCAAGTTTTCAAATCACGAAGAATGAATTGATCACCTAGTTATATATTGTTTATTATTATAAAGATTATTATTGCTTTCTTTCAATTGATTTTCATCTCCCTGTAATAATAATTTATATTTATAATATGATAGACATAAGTACGTTTCTATTGATTATTACTGTTATTTTTTTTTAACTCCATTATTTTTTAGTATTATTGATAGAAATCTTTGCTTAAGAAATATACTTTCAAATTATATTTAATATATATATTTTTTTTTTCTGGAAATTTAATTAATTTTTTGTATCTTTTTTTTGTTTCAGGTGAGTAACGAATTCTGGTGTATTTGGAATATTTTATACAACTATTGGTAGAACTACAATGAATTTATGAGAATTCAGTTATGAAATTAAACGTCAAAGAAGTATTTCGTAAGAATAAAATTTTAGCATAATGATTTTCAAAATGTTGAGTTGTAGAAATAAATTTTCAATCTCGAAACATCTTTAAAGAATTTCAAAAATTTTTTAAAACAATTTTGGTTTACTGAAAGAATCTGTTAACCTAGTACTTCTAAGCATTGCCACTAATTAGTTAGACAGTTATTATAAAAAAATTCTTTGATTTTTAATTATCGGATAAAATTAGTTAGAATTTATAAAAAAATAAGTTTTCCAAAACTCTAGCTCATTTATTCACTCAAAAGTTTTGCTACCGAGCAAAGAAAAATTAAGACAAAAATAATACTGCTTTTAATATAACCAGATCCTTTTCCAACATTTATTTTACTGTAAAATTTATAAATTATGAACACAAAACATTGATACATAAGATTAAATAAAATTTTCACATTCTAATAAAAATTTGTTATTTTTCTTGATCCTATTGATCGTTTCTGTAATTGCTTTTAATTAAGCGATTATATTTTTTATAAAAATATTTTTAAAAAAAATCTGGTGACGTAAAATATCCTATGTGAATGTTTTTCATTATATTTAATAAGATTTTCCACGCTAAAAATCTAAATACAATCGCATTCATATAACATATTTGATATAAATCTAAAGGATGGAAAAAGGATGTCTCTTATATAAATAAGCAAAGAGAAAAATAAGATATAATATTTGTTTAAAAAAGATAGAAATAACCGAGATGGCCGCCAAGTCATAAAGAGGCTAAAGGCCTTTTAAGGGACACATAATAATATATAATAGATAATGTTGCAATTCCAACAAATTTAATATACATCGATTATACAATATACACGCATGTAGCAGTGAAGTAAATATATTTCTGCAATTATATCTCTTCTATATCTTGTGAAATTTTTAACGTCCGTAAATTATACATGGGTGTATCCATTACTTTTCATACAAAAGTGGGCGCACGCATGTCACCGATTGGGCTCAAATTTTTAGATTATGTTTGAGGTTATAAAAAACTCACCTAGCCAAATTTTTAGCCCTCTAGAACAATATGGGGCCAAGTTATGACCTCCAAAAGGTCCAAAAAATGACCTATTTTAGCCTATTTTCAAAATTTCGCCATTCCCTTATTTTTCAGTCAAATTACTTCCGGTTGGTCGCATTTTTTTGGTATAAGCTTCAGAATTCACTTTAAAAAATTTATAGACACTTTTATCACGTAGATTTTATTTGGCGATAAAAAATGTTAGATGACTGAAACGAAAAAAAACAGGAATTTCAAATTGGTGCCAAATCTGGAAATCTTTATATAACTACTTTCGGTTAGTCGCAAAATTTTGTACTACTCAAGACCTTTCGAATGCGACCTACAAAATTAAAAACAGCTTATTTTATCCGGAGTTATGCGTATTTTAGTTTGATCGTTTTTCGGAAATTTTGATTTTTTTGCATTTTCAAATTACTATAACTTTTTTCTATCATAACCAAAATGGCCAAAAATTTCAGAGAATATTCTTCAAACATTAATAAATAATCTCTGAAATTTTGGTGGATGATATTGGCTTCCATCCGTTTTTATACATTCCCAAAAAAGCCTTATTCTTCACGTATTTTGTGTATTAAAGTGGACCTATTTTTGGACTTTGTGGAAAAACTTTGCTCCCCGGGTTTTTTTGTGAAGTTTTGGTCGTAAAAAGTTCCCAGTTCCAAGGATTTTGCTTTTGCGTTGCAAAAACACGTGCTTGTAAGCACCTCAATTTTCCCATTTAAATAACATAGGAATTTTGACTTTTCAGCTTTCTAATTTTTTACAAAGCTTGCAGAATGTTTTAAAAAGCTACTAATCGATGGAAAGTACTATTTAAATATATAAAAAATGATACCCAACCTCAAGTAGCCAAAAAAATATTTTTAAAACGATTTTACCGGTAATAAACGAAAAAAAAGTACTCCATGGCTTCATGTAATTAAATGGAGTACTTTTTTTTGGCCATTTTGGTTATGATAGAAAAAAGTTATAGTAATTTGAAAATGCAAAAAAATCAAAATTTCCGAAAAACGATCAAACTTAAATACGCATAACTCCGGATAAAATAAGCCTTTTTTAATTTTGTAGGTCGCATTCGAAAGGTCTTGAGTAGTACAAAATTTTGCGACTAACCGGAAGTAGTTATATAAAGATTTCCAGATTTGGCACCAATTTGAAATTCCTGTTTTTTTTCGTTTCAGTCATCTAACATTTTTTATCGCCAAATAAAATCTACATAATAAAAGTGTCTATAAATTTTTTTGGTAAATTCTGAAGCTTATACCAAAAAAATGCGACCAACCGGAAGTAATTTGACTGAAAAATAAGGGAATGGCGAAATTTTGAAAATAGGCTAAAATAGGTCATTTTTTGGACCTTTTGGAGGTCATAACTTGGCCCCATATTGTTCTAGAGGGCTAAAAATTTGGCTAGGTGAGTTTTCTATAACCTCAAACATAATCTAAAAATTTGAGCCCAATCGGTGACATGCGTGCGCCCACTTTTGTATGAAAAGTAATGGATACACCCACATATAAACGAGCATATGAGTATTAGCCTGGGAGTTATTCTCAAAACTTACTTTAATTCTTTATTTCTTCGTTATATTTGGCGTGATTTACTGAAAAAATGAGCTCTTCGAAATTGTAACTCATTTGCTGCGAACACATTAATGTTTTTTTATAAAGAAAATTTTTAATGTTGTCTTAGAAAAACCCTTATTTTTAGACACCTAGGTCTGTCAAAAAACGCCTAGTTTTGCCTTGTAATAGAAAATTATAGGAAATAGTAGCAGTGCCCATACGATGTAGGGTGAACTTTTGACTAACTAAACATAATTGCAAATTGAGAGAACTACTTATGTAAGCATGCCCACTAAGTCATATGTTAAGAGACTTGGTGATCTTAATTTTCCTAGGCTGGTTAGTTAAAAATCACCCAGGTAAAAATTTTCTAACAGGATAAAAATTAGAATATCCTTAATTACACCCCCCACAAAAATTAAAAATATTCTAATTCCTAATCGATTTGTAATGAAACCTGATCCGAACTGGAGGTAAAAATTTTCGATCTAAAATTTTACTTTATAGGATTGGAAATTTAATTGGGTTATAAGTATACAGAAACAAATTTTTTTATGTACCTATCCCAAGTAAATTTGACTATTTAAAAAGTTTTTAAAATTACTTTTATATATCTAGGGCAAAAAAACTTATTTATGGCCCTAACAAGACGATTATTTTTCCATTATATACAAAACTACACTGTAAAAAGTAACTTTCTTATATTAACAAAAAAATTAGAACATTTTCGAAAAATTAGTATATATTCCAAAAAATTTGTAAATATTCGAAAAAAATAGTAAATTTACTAAATTTAGTATATTAACAAAAAATTCGAGTATTCTCGATTTTTTTTGTGAATTCGTAAAAAAAATTGATAATTTACCATTTTTTTTTCGAAAATTTACAAAAAATAGTTGTAAATTTCCGAAAAATAGTTGTGAATTTACAACTTTTTTCGAAAATTCACAATAAAAATCGAGAATTGTCGAATTTTTCGATAATATACTAAATTTAGTAAATTTACGATTTATTTCGAATATTTACAAATTTTTTTGAAAATTTACTAATTTTTCGAAAATTTTCTAATTTTTTTGTTAATATAAGGAAGTTACTTTTTACAGTGTATGATTTAAATTGTCTGCACTCGCTTGTGTATATATAACTGCATGAAAAATCAAAACCAATATTGTGTCCTTAAGAATAACTATTATTTAAAAAAATGAAACAGTTAAACAATATTTAAAAAACAAAAATTAAGATTTTATATTTCAAATTACGTTGTATAACTGAGAAAATGTTTTTTTTTTATATTTCAAAATAAATTTCCTATCCTAAATAGAAAATTTAAAAATACTAGCAGTAAGTCATTGAGCCAGGTTTCTTTCCTATTTATTTCAAATAGTTTCAATTTAATTGATCAAAATTTAAATTCCAAAACGAGTTTTGTCCTACCACACAAGGAGTGCTCGTAGATATTAAGTATTTAATTTTTTTCAACCTCAATCTTTCCATAAAAACATCATTTAATTTTTAGTGTAAGTCTTTCACCTTTCATACAGGTACTTGCAATCATATTAAAAAAAAAAAATTCTGCATCCAAAATCTTGAAAACGTCATCAATATCTTCTTCTAACTTATATGCACTGCATATGTCTTTACAATATAAAAGTAGCATCAAAATCAAATTCAAGTAAACCCAAGTTTCTCATTATATACTCAACAGAACATGGATCTATCGTTCATCATTCAATCGTATCCCCCGAATAAAAAAAAAGCCTTGCAAAGATTTTCCTTTTCTCTATCTACATGTTCATTGTAAGTATGTATTGCTTAGCACGTGCCACTTGGTGAAGATTACTAATCGAGAATGAAAAAAAAATTGAATATTTGTATTACGTATAAAATTCATTTTTCTATATGCGATAACCTTTTTTTCTTTATTTTTTCTTGAGAGTTTGCATAATACATATCGTGTACGGTTAAAAGTATGAGCAAATTTTAAGTATACATCATAAAGTACCAAATTGATGAAATTGGTACTTGTGTGAAAGGGTAGTAAAATGTGTATCATTTGAAATAATCATGCATATATTAAAATATTATAAAAGAATAAGTGTAAGTTTCAAGAAAAGAGCTTGCCATATCATGAAGTTTCTCAAATTTTTTTCTTCTTTTAAGTTCTTAGGATTTAAGATATGGCACGTTCTTTTCCTTCATTTTTCTCTTATTTTTATTATTTTTATACATTCAATTTTCTATTGTTTCATTGATGACGATATTAGCTTTCTGTTATTATATTATTTCTGATATTTACTTGAAAAAATTTTTTATCGTTATTCAAATTATATTATTTAATTAATGTATTATTTTTTTCTTATCTGGTGAATTACTAATAATCAAGAAATAATTAGGTTATTCAATAAGAATCAATACTTTCAGCTAGAGAAAAATAACGAATAGTTGTATTAATAAAAATTATTCCTGGGAATTTCGTGACACAATCATAGTTAATACCAAGATTTTAAACTTTCTTATTAGCATTCATAAATCATTTGCTTGCAAACAACCTGGGCAATTTATTGAAAAAATAAAGCAAATAATTGTTAGTTCAGAAATCAAATATTTTTATTTAATATTGTTTCTAATTGTTGTTACAACGATTGATAATATTTTTTTGAAATCACTGATTACTGAATAAGAATAATTAGGTCCTTGTCCGAAAACTTTAAAAAAACTAAACGAACTAAATTAATATTTTTGGATTCTCAGGGTACCTCGAAAAAGTGTGTCGAAAAATTCACTATCAGTAGCCTTGCAAAACTTTAGAAAAAAAGTGAATACATCTAATATACATGGCTCCTGGACGGTTCGATAAAAAATAAATAAGTAATTTTACTCAATTTTAGTTTTACGAAAAAATCAAAATTTTCAATGTTTTTATGAATTCACAACTGCTTTTGGTAAAATTAATCATTCTTTTTCATAAATTCACGAAACAAATTGAGAAGTTAAAATAATATAATCGCAAAATTTTCGATTCTTTTGTAAATTTACTGAAATAGTAAAATTAAAATTTTTTTCGAAAATTCACTAATTTTTGTAAATAGGCTATATCAATACTTTTGCACATAGAAGTTAGTTTTAAAATAACTTTTAACAATAATGATCGGCTTTCTAGATCTCAAACTACCCTGAAAAATTAAAGAATACTGGAAAAGTTTCATAGCTCGAACAAATTAAGGCTGAAAAACTGTAAATTTTCGAAGAATTTTTATTTTTTGTATTGAAAAATATGATATTTTATAAACTACAGAATACTTATGTAAAAAGATTCCCTAACAAGTAGACCTATTTTTCACATTTTTTACCTTACACGAATAGCTCGATAGTTCTCAAGCATTAACAAACATTAAATTTCATATATTTCGTCACTTTATAAATAAAATCCTTTATCAAATTCACAGTAAATAATACATAAACGTTAAAATAACTTTTCATCGAGAAATAAACGAAAGGTTGCTTCTTCTTCTCTAATATACTCGAGTTCTTCTATATATCTGAGACGCGTTGTTATATTACTTTTATTTCCGATGAAACGCGTGACTCGAATCATAAAACTTTTTTGTTTTATACCATCAATATCCTCTAACTTATAATAATATGCATTAATTTACTCTTTAACATCATCATAACACCCTTTTTTCTCTCATTTATTAAAACTGGAAATTAAATTATTCTTATCTTGATATTCAAAAACGATTTCTTATAGTATCTTCCTAACTCTTTTTTTTTTTGATATTGTTAAAAAAGTGTAGGGTTAAAATATTGTTTTATTCTTCATTATTTGATAAGAAATCAAATTATTGGATTTGATTAAATGATACCAATATTACGGATGATACATGATTTCATTGTTTAAATCTTAATCTTTATAATTAAATCGTTAAATTTGTTTCTCGCTTAGAAAATAATTTTAGCGATAAAAAAATATTATTTATCGATATTTCATTGCTATTATTGATAGATTTTTTATTGAAAAAAAAAGTACACAACTGTGCCATACTGATAAGGAAAAATCATCAAAAATAAAAATCTTTTACAGTTATTTATTCTTATAAAGAATATTTATTCGTTCTCGTTTTTACACGTCAAGTATTATATGACTATCCCATTCTGAGATGCACGACATTTGGTTAAAAAATAAAAATAGTCATACGCTATCGTTTTTCCACACGACTGGACGATGACGACTTTCGTTGACAACAAGAGACCAAGATGGTGAGAGATTTTTAGTTTTCATTTTTTTTTTGCTTCTTTTCTTTCTTCTTTTTTTTTATAAACGTGCGGTTTGACCTGACCGGAACTTTGTAACCAGAAAAATAATCTATTATATTAAACTTGTACTTGTCAAGAATACTTTTTTAAATTTTAATTTATTTTTTTTTTATGGTAAATAAATATTTTATCTAATTTTAAAATTAAGGATTTTGAAAATTAAAATTTTATTGATTTTTAGATCACATTTGATTTTCCAAAAGTACATTGTAAGACTTTAGATCTTCGTATTTTTTGAATTATGAAGTTTAAATCCTGAATATTATGAGCTATCGATTAGCTGTCAAAATTTGATTAAAAACTATACGAATCTTATAAAAAATTTTCTTAAACCGTCTATTTTGACAATTTTCAACTTGAAAAATTAAAAAAACTTAATAAAAATTGAAAATTATCAAACCAAATTTTGGCTTGTAAAGATTCCTGTAAAGGTAATATGAAAAAAATCTTGAATTTAACCTTAAACTAACACCAAGTTAATGATTTTAAAAACTGTTGCAGTTACGTATGATGAAACCAATAAAACTGCTCGTAAAATACAAAAATTTTCCTTAAAAAATAGCCATCTTAATTTAATGACTCATCTTATAAAAATATTACAAGAATTTTTTATAAGGATCAAACAACATAATAAAATAAACGAGTAAATAAAAATTGGTAATAAGACATGATAATATAACCGGTAAAAATAAAAAATGCACATAACGATAAGAATTAATATTACATTATTCGAATGCAAAATTTTCAAATCTCTTAAGTACACCCACAAACAAAAAATATATACAATAAAGCATAACAACTTTCCTCTTCTTCCAATTGATAAGATCTCTCCAGTTTTCAGTAACCTTATCAAAAACTAAAAAAAAAAACTTCTTTTAAGTTATACATAATCGCATCTAAAGTGCAGCTGACTTTTATATGCAAAATTTGTAGATAAAAAAATACATATATAAATAAAATATCCTAAAAATAGTTTTAGATATATCTCTATCTTTTTTCAACTACGTCAGAAAAGAAAAAAAAAATTCTGAAATATGAGAGATATATTAAAACTATGGACCAAACTCTCCCCTACCCCCTTTTTTTTACACAATAATGCATTAGTGCTAATCTCCGGTCTTTAGTCCTGGTTTTTTTTTATCTTTATATTATATGTATGAGTGTATAAAACGATAGAACAATGATTCAAAAAGAGACTAAAAGAATTTCAAGAAATCGTATTAACGTCAATTCTGATAAGCTCATACAAAAAAAGGCAAAAAAATAAAAATATCGTTTTTTGATAATTTTTTTAATTTATTTTTTTTTTCAGCTAATCTATTAACATTAAAATTCTGTTTTTTTAAAATGCAACTTTAACATATCGTGGTATCTAATCGGTTGATGATGATGATCCGTTATTATTATTTTCAATATTTGACGTTTTGAAATCTCATTAGTAATCGTTATAAAATATGTAAAAACGAGTTTTTGGTCAAAATTATAAACGTTTTATTTTTTTTAAAGTAAATATAAAACACGTATTTTATTTTTGTTAAGTTACTCGATAACGATTCATTAAATAATAACAACAACGATAAAAAATCATAATTATCTTTATTTTTATTACAAATTTTGCAATAATCAGGTTATTATTATCTTTATTATTGTTTTTTATGCATAAGCAAAAAAATTTTGCGTCACAATACTAAAAAGTGGAATTTCTTGTTAATATTGCAGATGTCAACCCAAGTAAAAAGATTAAGCTTACCAGTAAGCATATTTTTAGCCACTAATTTGATATTAAAGGTTTTATACATTTTGTCGATGGCCAAAATTGGCAAAAAATTGGCAGATTCTGATAAAAAATTTACGAATTAATTCTAATTTATGGTACTTTAGTTTTTGGAGTCAGTGATTAAAATCCTGAAATAAAAATTTCAGTATTCCGAATAATATACTTGAAACAATTTCCGCCCTAGCGATGGCCATATTTGGACAATTTGTTCACTGTTTGCGCAAAACATTTATTTAACAAGTTAGTAAATGTTGAATAATTAAAATAAAGTTTTAATAAAAGAAATACACTGTAAAAAGTAACTTTCTTATATTAACAAAAAAATTAGATTTTCGAAAAATTAATAAATTTTCGAAAAAATTTGTAAATATTCGAAAAAAATCGTATATTTACTAAATTTAGTATATTGACAAAAAATTTGAGTATTTCCGATTTTTTTTGTAAATTCACGAGAAAAATTGATAATTTACAATTTTTTTTTGAAAATTTTCGTTGTAAATTTACGAAAAATGGTTGTGAATTTATAAAAAATAAGTAGTATTCGATATATCACCCATATTTAGTTTAATATTATAACGATTTTGTAGCATTGACCAGTACTGGTCAATTAATGCTACAAAATCGTTATAATTATAAAAAATAGTTGTGAATTTACAACTTTTTTCGTAAATTCACAAAAAAAAATCGAGAATTCTCGAATTTTTCGAGAATTTACTAAATTTAGTAAATTTACGATTTTTATCGAATATTTACAAAATTTTTTGAAAATTTACTAATTTTTCGAAAAAATTCTATTTTTTTTGTAAATCTAAGAAAGTTACTTTTTACAGTGTAATATTATAAAAAAAATTTGCGCTTGCCCTTACGCCAAGCTAGATCAAAAGGGATCAAGGGAGGCACAGCTCCCCCCGTAGGGGTATAGAAGCAAGCCTTCCACAATGACAAACTGGATATACTCTACTTACCACCCAATAGTACTAGCACTTAAATTTATTCTAAGGGTAATCTGGATTAAAGGAGGTGGAAGAGAGCGCAACCCCCGTGGAAAGTCGGGGACAAAGTTCCCGCAATAAAAAACTGGACAACTATACTTACTTTCTAATAGAGCAATCGTGCCTATACCCCAATATTAAGATGGGCCTAAGGGCTCTGCTCTCCGAGGAAGTTTGGAGACAAAGGTGGAAACATTTTTATCCAATTAAAATTTTAGGGCATTTTTTATTGCTTCTTAGTAATATTTTGGATCTGACTGCATCTCGAATTTTGTGCATTATGGCTATTTCAATGCAAAATTATGTTAAAGAAATTAAAATCATATGAGCATATTCATAATATGTCTAATCCAAATAAAGTATGAAAATATTGCATTGAAACATTTTTTTGTAAATTTAATTTCAAATATAATTTTTATCATAACTAAGTACTTTTTAGAATAAATTGAAAAATTAATTTAAAAAAATCAATTTTATGAATTTATTGACAAGTAATATTTTAATGTGTCAAAATAAAATAATCGATAAAATCTTAATCATTATTTTTGAGGGGTTTTTTTTCTAGAGTTTTAACTATAATAAACTTTTATTCATCCCATCGGTATATTTGTCATTCTCTTAATAAAAAAAAAAAAAAAAAAAAAAAAAAAAAAACGAAAATGTAAAAACAAATGAAAATCACTTTTTTTGTATGTATAGAGAAAAATGCAGGACAGGCGACAGTTAGTTTATTGAAATTTTTTTATTGGTTTGATGCGAAAATAGTCAATTTATAGCAGTTTGTCAAAAAGATAAGGTATATTGCACTTGGTTAGTTATATAGATTTGATGAGTGAGAGTGTTTTAGAGGATAAATTTTTTTTTTTTTTTTTTTTTACTTTATTTTATGATTCCGTTTTTCTTTTACAAGTATTTTGTATAAATGCTATTTTAATAGAATGTCAATCAAATATTTTATATATTTCTTATTGAGAAATTCGTCTTTTTTTTTATGAGAATAAAAAACTTTCGGATTGATCTGTTTTTTATTTGATTTTTTTTTTTGTGACTTTTGATTAAATTAAATTGAGAAATGACATTTTTAAATGAAAGACAGATCTTTTTTTTATAAGAAGTGATTTTTAAATTTATTGATCATTATTTCGTCTTTGAAATCCAAATAATTTGATGAATTAATAAATCTGTGCTTTTCTCCTTTTATCAAGTTTGAAGAATCTTATCACTTAATTAAAAAAATTGTTTTCAACCAATTCTGGAAAAACGCTTATCAGTGAAAACAGATATCGTATCTCCTATAGCCTCGATTTCTCAGGATAATAATTGTTTCAGAAGCATTTCTTTTCCTGTCAAAGTAAATAAAGTCTTGACCGGTAACATAAAGCTAGTAATGACAAGAAAACCCTTTTAAATAAACATGTATTATAAAATTATATTATAGCCATAAAATGTGGGCGGTCTTTCAATATACAATATCATACTTAAATTCTATTGTCTTTAAGAACCGGAAATTTTTAGCAAAAGGTAAATTTTACCACTTGACATAAACCATAAATGATAACTTCCTTTTCCTTTTTTTATTTCAAATCGACACCCTTAACGTACAAGCGTGTTACACATTTGATTTATTGTAAAAAATATCGAAGAAGTAGTGTCCTAAGTGCACGAAACTTTCTTATACAAAAAAAAAATAGCAATATAAGATCTTATTAACAGACGAATAGCGTTGTAGATCTACCCCTTTTTTAAAAAAACCGGAAGTGGACATGTTAAAGATGCCACACGTGTTATAAAGCTATTAACATTTAGTAGATATAATGTGGTGACACGTGGGAGGCGTTTTATGTAGGGTTCAATGTATATGCGATACGCTTCTCACCTGTTGTTGCATCCCATGAACACGTGTCCCGGATAACGCAGTCGCCTTTCTTCGCTTTATTGTTAGTACTACATGCAGTTAATGGAATATGTATTGTTTCGATTAAATCATTCTTATGTCTTATTTTAAAAGGGTTGAAATTTTTCGCATTAACTGTTATGCGCGGTTTAGGTATCTTTAACCATTTGTGCAAATATTTTTATTCCTACGCATCAATGGTATTTGGATATTTTAAAATAACTTTGAACAATTTATAAAACCAACATGTTCATATTATCTGTAAGTTAATTGCATTTTTGTCTTATTTTAGACTTGTAATATTGATAAAAGTTTCAAACTTAAAACAAAAAGCTCAACACGAAAATTACTTGTCAGTGGACACTAAAAATAGGAGATGTAAAAATAAATACCAAATCAAATAAAACCATTTGCCATGATAAAATTCAACCAAATTTTAAAGTTATTTCAATTTTAGTCCAAAATTAAAAAAAAAAATTATTATTACTATAAAAAGAAATTTTGAAAAAAAGAAAAAGAAAATTGTAAAAAAATTACAAAAAAATACTTTCAAAAAAATTATTATTAAAATTATACTTTTATTGAAAAAAAAGCAAATATTAAAGTTAATGTTAAAAATTCAATTTCACACATCCAAACATGACAGAAAATTTTGCATAAAAAAATTTTAATTATTTTTAATTATTTTTATTAAAATTTGTATTATAATTGTTTAAACATTTTAAAACTCACCGATTGTCTGATTGTAACCAAAATTATTAATGACTTTATCTGGTTCAGACCTCAAAAACTACGTTTCATTTCATAATTGCAATTTAAAAATAAAAATACTTTTTAATATAGCAATTGAAATTCCATTCACGTGCGGTGTAATCTTAACTTACGTTATCTTAATTTTTCTCAAGAGGACCGAATTTTTTAAAAGCATATTTGTAAATAAACAAGAGAAAAGCATGCAAAATTATCAATAGGGATACAAGACTTTGAAAATTAAATTTTAGTTTTTACATAAAAATCAAGCAAAATAAACAATTACACGACTTTGATCCTGCATTACTAAAACTGGATATTAATCAATTCTCTAACACGATAAGATTAAGCATTAATTTTAAAAATAAATCGTAAAAACACTTTAAATATTTAAAAAGTTTTGTTTTTGAATAAAATCAATAACGTAATATTTGCAATATAATATAGATTTAAAAATGATTCAACTATACATACATTCTCAAAAAAGATAAGAAAAATACAGGTTTTTCTATAGAAGAAGCACAGAGAGTATATGTTATGGTGTTATCTTATCTTACGGAAATGTTTTTTGGCATCCTCTTTCTGTTTCGGTCTCTCTCTTTTTTAGAAAGGATCACTGTCCAAGAATGAATACTTTTAAAAATACTAAAAGTTTTTCTAAAAACTAGCAGTTAATGCAAAATTATATGTAATAGAAAGATTTGAGTAGAAAAATAGATAAAAAAAATGAAAAGAATGAAAAATTAATGCTACGTCCAGGGGAATATTTTGAATGTGACAAATATCATATCACTTAATCAACGTTAAAACTTTGGTAAATTATAGCAAAATTATATGTATAAAAACCACAAGCTAAAACTCGACGTTATACTGATTAGGAATGTCAGGGACATTTAGTTAGATCTGAGAAGAGTCTGGTGTACATAGTGGTCATTTATATCTTTAATATATTATATGGCTGCAGTTATTACACGATGTAAGAGTGTGTATAGAGGAAATGTTGCTCGAATGAGATAGCCCAGAGTTCGTTGGTCATTTCTCACATTTGTATAATCTCTCTACCTAAATGTAGATTTTCTCTATTTTTCGTAGAAAAGGGAATAAGTTATAATGTATGTGGTAAAAGGGAGAAATGAAATGAATATACATACCTGCATTCTTATATTTATTCCTACCATTTAGTATCACTGCTTTTGACGTATGATATATTTGTTTAATCCTATATACTTAATAAGTCACTTTTTTTTCTTTTTCCCTTTTACTTTTTTTTTCGGATAAAATTATCTGAATTAACATTTTATTATGTTTTTTTGATTTATGTGCTTGTTTATTTTATCTCTTTTGTATTTAATTTAGTCTTTTAATACATTTTACAAATATAATATTTCATAATTTATTTTTGGGTGGCTTAAGTTTTTCAAAATTTCAAGTTATTTAAATAAAATTGTGGTTTTTATTAAAATTCAGTTTTGTAAATAAACAAAATTTTAGATATTTTAATAGTCAGGATCAAAATTGACCAATTATTAATCTTCTCAAGCAAAAATGTAACACATGGGATTTCCAAAGCCCTTCAAGGAAGTTCAGTGGTCCTGCCAACTAAAAATCAGTACTTCACCCTTAAATTATCAAAACTACCTTTAAAAGAAGTATTTTTGATGTATTTTACGTAGTGTCCAAATCTGGACATCGAAAGCGCAAAAATAGCAAAAATACCCCTCTTAGGAGTAGTTTTTGCAAATTTAAGGGTGTACCCCAATCTCTGCCGAAGCATACAAATGCTCATGACGACCAGTAATTAGACATTCTAAACCGCGAATTAACGGGAGAAAAGCGCGTAAACCTAAAGTATTCTATATTCTTGCTCTTATCAGTTCCTGATCAAGTCCTGACTCCCATTTCAAATTATTGTAAGTCCCTAAATCGAAAATATTCTAAATCCACCCCCCCCCCCTGAAAAGGATACTTTTTCACCCCCCCCCTACTGAAAGGGGCTTTTCCGGGTACCCTTGCCTATGAACATGTTTCATGTTAAAAACCTACAAAGAATTAAGGTTAAATGAAATTCAGGAAAATGGAAAAAAAATTAAGTACAATGAAGAATATAATATATTCCAAAAGTACGATGATGGGTTTTCTTCCTGGATGATAGTTTAGTATCATGCTCAAGCAAACTATCATCCAGAAAGAAACCCCATCATCGTACTTTATATTCTTCATAGTACTTAATTTTTTTTCCAATTTCATTTTATGTGGACGTTAACATTTTAAGGCAGCCGTCGTAATATAACTGAACTTTTTCGTGAAAAAAATTTCAGGTATATTAACATGGAATCAAATTTTCTTTATATACTCCAGTCAAAATATGCACTGTAAAAAGTAACTTCCTTATATTAACAAAAAAATTAGAAAATTTTCGAAAAATTAATAAATTTTCAAAAAAATTTGTAAATATACAAATCTCGAAAATTTACAAAAAATAGTTGTGAATTTCCGAAAAATAGTTGTGAATTTACAACTTCTTTAGTAAATTCACAAAAAAAAATCGAGAATTCTCGAATTTTTCGATAATATACTAAATTTATTAAATTTACGATTTTTTACGAATATTTACAAATTTTTTTGAAAATTTACTAATTTTTCGAAAATTTTCTAATTTTTTCTTTTTACAGTGTGGGTTTGGTTATATACTTTCTGACCACCACCATATTTGGTGGCTTCACCCTTAAATTAGCCAAAAATACACCTAAAATAAGGCATTTTCGTTACCTTACTAGCCCTCTAAAATTTGTTATGCGACGGTTTCTTGGGTCGCTGATTACGAATATTGAGGTATTAACATGGAACATATTCATTGGTAAGGGTATTTGAAAAAGTTTGGCTCGGCAGGGGGGCGGGGTGAAAAATTGACGTTTTTAAGGGAGGGGGGTGAAAAAGTGACGTTTTTAGGGGGGGGGGTGAAATGTACTTAAAATATTTTCGATTCAGGGACTTACAATAATTTAAAGTGGGAGTTAGGGCCTGGACAGGCTCTGATAACAACAACAACTTAGAATACTTTGAGTTTATGGACTTAGGATAGTATATATTTCAGGATTTATTGTAATTTCGGTTTTTGGATTTATTACTGTTATGAGTGAACATATTCCATGCTCGTTGGTTGTGTAGTTACACAAACCGGTTATAAATTTTTTTTATGAAATATTAGACCTCCACCCTTAAATTAGCCAAAACTACTCCTAAAAAGAGAATTTTTGCTGCATTCAGTAACCCTCTAAAATTTGGTCCAATGAGGTTTTTTTGGGTCACTAATCACTATTATTGAGGTATTTTCTTTGAAAAATTGGAGCATCACCCTACAATTAGCCAAAACTACCCCTAAAAAGGGAATTTTTACTAAATTTACTCTAGCCTGAATGAATTTGAATTTTGGTATACGGGGGGTTTTTTCTGTTTAAATTTTGCTTAAATTTCAAGCAATTATTTTATAAAATTTTTATTATATATGCTTTTTGCACAAGATCTTATAAGAATAAAAACAGTTGAAAGGTTTAAAATAATTAAAAAGATTTCAAAATAAAAAGTTATCTTAGTAAACAATAGCAGAAACTAGAAATATCTTGAGGGAGATAACAAAAAAGTGGGTATCTCGAAATATTATTTTTATTAAACGCAATTTGCGGTAAAAGATTCTTTGAAAATAATTCTTTATTTTTAGTAAAATATATGAGAATAGTAAACAAATTTTTGATATAAAAAACCCTATATTATTATAAAAATAGATTAGATATATTTTTCAAACAAAAAAGAAATGTGTTTTATTACTTTATTTACTATGTCGCTGTTATTTAAGCTAAAAAAATTTTATTATATGATTTTTAGATAAAAATATTAAAAAACAGATAACTAAAGTTATAAAAATTTCTAAATACAGACCACCTAAAAGAATGACAGTCTTTGTATTATAAAAATAAAGAGAGAGAGAAGACGAAAAAATAAGATTTTAATCTAATATTGTAGACCGCGAGAACGTATTTCTGTATGTATAAGTTTTCCGGTCGCTAGGGTAAAAAAATAAAAAGATAAGTCCTAAAGGCTAGATTCTATCCAAGACTTTATATCGCAAAAAGATAAAGGATATATAAATTATAAAAGAGTTTCATACCGCTTAATACATAAAGGAATCTAAAGAGATAATATTGATTGTAAAACAAATGGGAAAATTATAAAAAAAAATAAATATTGATTATTGTGATAGGATTTTTTTTTAAATTTATAATTTAAGTGCTGAGAAAAAAATAACGATTATGTAATTTTATGATTTGCAATTTATTATTTTTCTTTTTAGTTTTAACAGCTGGAGTATTCAAAATTAAATCAAATAAGCCAGCTGAAATTTGAGATAACAGATAGTTATTTTTCTCGATAGCAATACTTTGTTCAATGGAATAACAAACACAGCACAAATCTTTTTTTGAAAATTAAAATTATTAGTGTATAGATCCTAGTACTTATTACTGATAAGATAAAAAAAGGTTGGATCTACCAAATCTTGATCTCACTTGATAAAACATTTTCTAACATTGAAAAAATACTTCCAATTCCCCTAGAAACTACTGGTTAGTCTCATTCTGTAAATAACAATTTTTATCAATATAATACTCTTTTTGAACTCAACAGAACACATACTATAATTTTGACTAAAAATAGGGAAATGGTTCAATGACTATCAAAGTGATAGAATTATTGATAAAAAAAATTCTAAGAATGGATTTTCGATATCTGATTTCCCACAAAGCTAAGACAGTAAAAAATATTTCAAAAAACTTGAATTCCCAAGATTAATGACAAAAATCTAAGATAAAGGTAACTTTCTGAGAGTGAAGAATAATTTTCATTTTTACTCTTTTTGACGTCTTATGTTTGATAAGAAACTATATCATTTGTAGTCCCATTTTTAACTCCACAAATTCAATTTTGCTAGGATTTTTTTATAAAGATTAATAGTATATTGAAGCAACTTATTTTACTTACTTTGTAAAATAATTTATGACATAAAAATAAAACATACGTGAAAGTAAAAATTGCTTTTAATTTTAATCAGAATTAATAACAATAACTTATTTTCTCTAATTAATTAATAAATAAAAAAAAAAAAACATGTTACAAATAATATTGCGTGCGTATTTTATCTAGAGTACAATTTCGAGAGATTAAAAAATAAAAATTTTCAATTAGAAAATTTTCAATTTGTTAAAAAAATACGTAAACAAAATTAAAATATCCCTGTACGGTAAAAACAAATTACATAATAAAATTTAATGCTTTAAAATGAATTTGCAATTTAATTTTCATATTTGAATGATCTAAATCAAACATTATATGCTCGTAATAGATCATTATCAGATATTACAAAATCGTAAGTCACATACATAAATAAAAAAAATTTTTTTCATTCATTAATTATTAAATTAATACAATGAATTGTAATATAAGAGTCGTAAAATATCGTATGAATATTAAATTCTCATAATGATAAAAATGATAAATTTATTTAATCATACTTAAAGTTTAAAAAAAAAATTTAATAAAAAATAATACAAATAAATGTTTATAGAAAAGAGAAATTGAACGTGGAAAAGCGCAAATAGATAAAAAAAAAGCATCCTTACGTGTTTTACGATCGTTTTTATCATTCAATCTCCATTAGTCATGGTGCCCGTTCTAACACGTTTATTTTTACACATTACACCCATACAATGAAATATATCTTTTTTTTTATAATATCTTCGTTTTTTTTTTCTTTTTTTTTTCTTCTTATCATTATCTTTTTTGAACCTATCGAACTTTTAATTTCGCATTATCATCTTTTTATCTTTGCTGAAAAAATTCATTCAAACGATGAAAATCGTTTTTATTAAATTTATTATTCTGCTTTTTTTTGACGTTTTTTATTAAAATCGTGATTTGGCTGGTCGAAAAATCGAGGATCTTTGAATTACCTAAATACACCTCTTTTACACCTGGTATCCACATAACTAAGAAGCAATAGAACCTATTCAGTGATATCAGTTTTGGCATCCTAGATATAACATATTATAGGCCCTAATTATTATAAGTCCCAGAACCAAACTTATAAAAGTCCCTAAATTGAAATTATCCTAAGTTCATAAACCTAAAGTATTCTAGGGTCCCTAGAAGTCTCTGAATCGAAAAACCCCCTAAAAACGTAACTTTTTGCCCCCCTCACCTACTGAAAAAGACTTTTTCGGGTACTCCATGTTAAAAATTTTTGAGTAAAAGTTTTATGGTTGAAGGAGCAATTTGATGGAGGAGCGATTTGAGTATCCAGGAAACTAACTTTAAGCAGAATTTTGATAAATTTCTAGTTACAATGATTAAAGTTCAATTCTTTCTACTCTAGTATCCCAAGAATATAGTAAACATATATACTCCATGCACACTGATAGTGTGTGATTGTAGTGTTTCTTGTGTTGCTTGCTTAGTAACCTATTATCCAAAAGGAGTGGAATCCCTCAATTATATTTATCGGGAAGTCAGGTATTTATCCAGAAAATTATTTCGGAAAGGGCCAGAACCAAATAATATTAAAATTGATGGTTTAAATTTTTTTAAAATCAATCAAAATTTAATTTTTTCTGTTTTAAATTGTTTAATTGTTTATAAGCAATAAAAAATAAAAAAATTTTTAAATTAAGGTGAAAAATATTACTATTTTTTTAAAAAATTTTCATTTTGGGTGGCTCCTTTAGCCCCCCCCCCCCTCCAATATATCAAAAAAGATAATATTAAATAAAAATCATGCATGATAAATTAAATAATTAATTTATTAATTAAATTATCAATATTGTTGTTGTTTCTATCGCCCATAATTTTTTTAATATATATATCTATTATTTTATTAATTAATTTATTAATTAATTACTAAATTATTAACGCTTTTAATGGTGGGTAGAAGATAGAGAAAATTATGACATAATGTATTACAAGGGGTATTATATATTATTATAATATATTATTACTCTGTTGCCTAAAAATTGGAAAAATTTGCGTTACGTTTTTTTTTAACGATCTTAAAGTCGCACTAGAAACTGGAATTTTTTTTTGTAACAGAAAATATTTGTGTTGATCCGGAGCAATTTGAAAAGGCTTATTATTTTCTACAAGTTAAGAATGAAGAACTGCCAAATAATGAATTTGATTTTTTTTATTTAAGATAATTATTGCATTTATAATAAATAAAGCCAAAGTGTAGATGAGTCCCTAACCCGATCGAAGATCGGCCTCCCTGGTACTAAGAATGTATGAGACTTAAGTTTAACCCAATATCAAAAAATTTAGTTAAACATAGTTGAATTACTCTACAGTACATACATATAATTAAATGTTCTTTTCTATTAATAAATGTCACAAAAAACACGCCTCTCTTTTATTATATTTGATGTTAAATAATTATAAAACAGAGTGAGTAAGATTAAACAAAACAGAGAGAAAGAGAAAATAAATATATAACATGATAACAGGTTGTTTCTAAAAGCCAGGACGTTAAACATTTGTTATTACAGTTTAGTTCAGTGATAGTAAGACTCTCTTACAGTATGTACACAACAATATTTTCAATTAATTAATAAAACATTTTTTTATTATCGTGTCTGTGTTTTTTTAAGATGTGCAAAATAATTGTTTTATAATATGAGTGTCATTTATTGGAACCATAGACTTAAAATTCATAATCTAATCACAACGACTGTCATAAAATCAAGTTAGTAAAAAAAATTTAATTGTTTAAAGAAAAAAACAAAACAAACAAATTATAACAATGTGTGTATGATTTTTAACGTGACTTATAAAAAAAAAATTCATATTTTTTTATCATGATTTTATATCATTCATCAGATAAATTTTTTTTTTTTTATATAAAACACATGGTTACTAATTAACTATACTGCACATAAGGAAAATTATTATTATTATTATTTATTTATTTAGTTATACAATATAAAAATTTTTTATATCTATGAGATTGATCGTTATAAAAAAAAAATTGTTAATTTTTTACAATAAATTTGTGTGTAGCATAAAAATAATTAAAATACCTACTTTTGTTTATATTCTGCACCACTCCCATAAATAAAAATTAAACTTGGCATATTAATTTTTTTTGTCGTCGTCTTAATAAATATAAAAAAAAAAGGCGTTAATGGGAAGAAGTTCATTAAGATTTAATGATAAAATCAAAATTAAAAAATAAAAAAAGAGTTTCTTATCTTAAAATTTTACTCTTTACTTTCGCATGACATCATTTCCGTTTGATGAAATATTTTTTTATTCTTTGGGTTCTCTTGTCTTGGTCAGTGTCTTGTGTTGAAGAAAATTATAGTAGGATACGTATGTGTGTGTGGGTTTTTTTTAATCAGTGTTTTGTTATTTTTTTAAGACTTTTTAAAAATGAAAATTCTCGTATTTGAATAGCCTGAAAAGAAATTTCTTTTTCTTTGAAGTTTATTTGTTTATTAGAATGAAATATTTCATTTATTTAAGATCTGGAGTATCTTAATATATGGGGCACCGTATTTTTACCATTATTTTTTAAACTTCTAAAAAAGATTTATTTCAATAATTTAAAAACATTGTCATTGAAATTTGAATAAACTACATTGTTTTAAAAAACTTAACATAACAAATCAAAAATATAATTCATATATGTATAACATAAAAGTAAGTCATCAGATAGAGATAAAATAATTTATTAAAAAAACAATGATAATATTTTGGATAGATAATAAGCGATAAGTAATATTGATTAATTTTTTCTCGATAATAATAATAAAATTTATCATTTAAAATCAAATACTTTGATTAAAATCGATGAAAAATAAAATACTTAAAAAGCTCGAATTACATATGAACGTAAGTAGTAGTGGTAAAATATCTAGAGTAAAGATTACATATATTTGATAAAAATCTTGGTTTTATATTATATTGACATTCCTATGGGAAGCTAAAAGATCAGTACATATGAAATAGTTAAATGATATCATCGTCTAGACAACAAACAATTAACTATAAATTTTTCTATTTATAAATATTGATGAATTACTTCATTTTTGATTGCAACTTTAATCTCTAAAAAGAGTTAGTAATAATTGTGCTATATGCGAAAAAAGGAGTCAGCTGTAAAAGGGGATCGTTAAATATAGATAAAAAAACAACAACAATTTTTATATAACACAAGGGAGGTACACTGGGGTGCTGACTTAACCAACAAGCAAATTAACACGTAGGAGGTTCTGATCTTTTAGTAAGATATTAAATATATATTTTTTTTTATATTATACTTATAAAAATAAGTTAAAACCATACGAGAGGCGTGCAAATATACGATGAATCGATCGATTCAATCGAGATCGATCATTTTTATTCAAAATTATTGTAAACGAGTTTTTAATCCTTTTTTATGTTTTTTAAATGTATATAGAAAGTATATCATGTTTTAATAAACTTATACGCAGATTTTTTCAGTTTTAAATGTTTATTTAGTTTTATAAATATTTATGCACTTTGTATATGGGCTAATCCAAATATTTTCTACTTAACAAATTTCATAATTCATAATTTTTTACTTTTGAAAGTTTTGTCGTACTTTAGCAGAGTAATAATAATATATGAAAATGCCATAAAAAAATGGGCATTAGGATAATAAGAATAGGAAAAATAACCAAAATCAAAAATTATATGATATTTAAAAAATTTTTTTTCGGGATTTGTACATTGTTTTCAGGAAATAAAACATCGAAAAATCGGATCTAGGAAAAGGTCCGAAAATCATCTTCTGAATATGTATGTATTGTCTAATTTTGACAAATCGATTAAATGCATTTAAAGTAAAATATTCAACACTAGAAGCTTTTGCTAAAAACTTATATTCAGAAAATCTCGTTAAACCATAAATACCTGACTTGACCCATATATAAAGTACAAGTTTATCAATAATTAATAATTTATGAATTTCCTTAAAAAAAAAATATCTGACCTAAATAATAATTTAATAATATTAAAAAATTCATAAAATTATGAATAACTGATAAAATTCATTAATTATGCTAAATAAGTTGATTTTAAACTCTATGTATGTATAGTAGATCTGTCAGATTTATTTATCTGCATTACTTTATATATATTACCATTTCATTTCTCTTATAAGCATATCTCTAATATGTTGATAAAGATCGTAATTTATTTATTTATTTTTATTTTTTTTTTTTTACGTTACGTATAAGTCTAATATAAATAAAACGATGTCCTTAAAGATAAATAACATTTTTATATAGTTTTTATCAAATTGACTTTTAATCTTCATCGGTTAAAATATCTAGTATTTAATAATATTCACAAGACCTCGACGAAAAAATTTTATATTATATAAATGATCTGAAAGATAAACTAAAGGATTAGGATCGAATAACTTTTAATTATTTAAGTATCGAATTCCGTTAAATTACATACATCCGGATTAAAAGTATTAAAGAATTATCATTATTATTTATACAAATCTGAAGTTAATTTTTATTTTATTTATTTTTAAGAATCGTCAAAAATGCAATTTCAGTATAAAAAAATTAATTTTTATTTTTTAGATTATAGATTTAACGGATTTAAAACATGTTTTTTGTGTTAACATAACTAATTAGCATAAAAGATGTTGACCTAAACACTTTTAACTTATACAAAATTATTTTATAAATTTAGTTATTTTAAATGATGCTCTCAAATATCTCGAAAACAAAGTAAATTAACGAAAAATATTTCCTATAAAAGTTGTTAAGTTTGTAGGGTGGCATTAGATTTGGGTCTTATAGGGCCCTACCAGGTCAAGCAGGATCCAACTTGAATTTTAAATGGAAAGCATACTTTTTTATTTCAAGATTCTGCAGCAAATTTTAGGTCCAAGGGTAAAAATTAGCGACTTTCACCCCTTCTTTACCCTTTTGACTCCTTTCATTTGCAAAAAGGTGAGTTGCTGTGTAAAATAGACACCAGAATTATGCACGAAGCTCTCTATTATATTGATTTTCGTAAACTAATTAATTAAAAAAAATTTTTGAATTTCACCCTCTGCTTAACCCCCTTCAACCTCTATTTATGGTTAAAAACAGGGTTTTAGTTAAAAATGAACTCTAGGCTCGTGTTTACCATCATCAAAAACCCATGAGTCAATAATCTTGAGTCAATAAAACCGCTAATTCAACCCCTTTTTTACCCTGTTTAAGCCTCTACATTATAAGAAAAAGAGTTAGTAGTAAAAACAATTATAAAATTTATATTCTGAATCGTTTTGTGCAGTCGTGCAAAAGCAAAGAAAATTTTTTGATTTCGTATTTTTTTTTTAACCCTCTATATAGCGGTAATCACCCCGTAAAAACTTAAAATTGAAAAATTATGGTCAGTCCACATGCACATTTTAACTCTATGAAGAGGTCTAGGTAATAAAAGGAGTAAATTATAAGTCCAAAACAAATTTTAAAAAAGCCAAAAATTCATGTTTACCCCTATTATTAACCCTTTTTAGAGGGGTTGTACGTAAAAGCTGGTGTTAAAATTGGATAAAGCAATCATTTTTACCCCTAGAAAACTTCTTAGAATAAAAAAAAAGGTTTCGTAACAGTTTGGTAATCAAAAGTCCAGTTATGTACGATTGGTACTTAATGGGTTAAAAAAAGAAGGCAAGCAGTATGCAAGAAAACGGAAAACTAGGAAAGAAGTACCATAAAATTACTATCGACATAAAAATATTCATAAAGTTGTAAAATTTTTATAAAAATAATAATTATCACGGGAATATATTGGTTAAATGTAAATCCTGTAGAAGCCTATATAAAAAAAAATTTGCAAAACCGATTACTTTACCTAACTAAAGATAAAAAATACCATTTTATACGAAAATTATCAATTTCATCTAAAATTAAATTTTAAACAAAATACTAATTAAAAAATAATATATAAATTAAAAAATAAAATAAAAGCAACTTGTTGCAATCGCAGCAACAAAACATATTGCCAATATTCCCTCGATAAACGATTGAAAAAATTTGAAAAAAAATAAAATCAAGCAAGATATAACACATGTTAAATACAAATAGCTACAAACTCGATGAAGCGTATATTGAAAATAATGAAAGTGACGTCACAGAATAATTCAAAGAGAAAATCAAAAGTTTCATCATTATTGTAGAAAATGTTTTATCCAAACAGGCACGCGCCTGTTAGCCTGTAGAGCCATCAGAAGAGAAAATATATATCGTTGATCTAGAGCCAACAACAATTAGCCGAGGGTCAGAGTTCGATCGGATGGATGGGCGTGCTGCCTGAATATAGAATATGTATATCCAATATGATGAACTCGAGTAAGCAAATGATGTAAAGTTTGTCTGTTTTTACTATCTCATATTCATCAAAAATCGTGTAGAAAAAAATGAATGAAAAAGAGAATAAGCTAACATACATCCATATATACCCCCCCTGAGGTTATAAATATTGAGACTGGTTCATCATACATACATTTATGCTTTTACATCGATGAGGTAAGGGAATAAATGTTGTATCACCTGGTAATCTCGATTTACTTTTCTTCGAGCCTCCCACGCGATGCGTGATACTTAAAATAAAAAAAAATTATCAAGAAATGATCCTTTATAATATAAAGTATGTATGTATTGTAATACAAAGACGATCTTTTACCAAAGGTTAAACTTGTTAGATATTATATGATGGGTTGAACTTCTTTCATGTTTTTATAAATTAAATTGAGAGTCATAAAAAAAATCTGTTTATTGAAAGAAACAATTTTTATTATCAATTTGCATAACATTTTTATGCAAATTATTTATTTTTTTTTTTACATTTAATGGAAGAATTCATCAATATTTATGGGCTACTTTTGGCCTCGCAGCTTGGTTTTAATACCGATTTCTACCGTTTGTAAAATTTCTAATAAAAAAATTTTTTATAAGGGTGAGAAGTATATACTCATAGTTTGTCGTACTTACAGAAACTGATCTAAGTCAATTTTAACATGGCACATGTTCTTAGGGAAAGATATCTGAAAAAGACCTTCAACATAAAGAATTGGGAGTCAAATGGGCTAAGAATATTTTCGATTTAAGGACTTAAAATTTTGGTTTACGAACAATTTCAGTACGTAGACTATTACATATACCCAAGAAAGCCTCTGTTAGTATATATCTCGCTTCACTTTTTGTTTTCAATATTCTAAATAAATTTCTTTTGAAAAACCGTTATATAAAATGATTAAAACAAGAAAATTTTTCTGATTTAGTGAACATTTGAAGCTAAGTGATACATCAAAGATATAATTCTAAATCTAGAAAACTAATTTGAACGAATTAATGTTTTATCAATTAATTAAAACTTAACTAATCGAAATATGGTAAAATATTTCGTCACTTTTCTTTAAAAACCATTTACCCTTTGCACATTTTAAATAAGTTATTTGGTACAACTTAATTAATTATTATACACATATCTGATTCGTTAGTAAAATACTGCATGCATTATACTTATCATTAAGAAATTTAATAAAAAAAGGACAAAACAAAAAATTAACAGAGGATTAATAATAAGATATTACAAAGATTAATATATATTGTTTGTATAAGAGTAAATATAATAATAGGTTGTCGAGTTTCGATACCCACATTATATCAGTAGGAGGGCATCTTTCAATGTTTCTCATCCTTTTTTTTTTTCTTTTTTTATATAAAATATTATATTTTCATATATAACATCAGTTTTGTTGACAATCTATCTGTGTAAATACTTTATTTTCATATAATATTTTATCTTTATAAATTTTAAAAACATATAAAAAAGTATTATTAAGTTAAATGAGCTTTTTTCGAATGATAAATAATTTAATTAAAGCTTTTTATGAGAAATAAGTAAGTGAAAAAAGCATTGAATTAAGTAAATTTTCATGTTTTGAAGTTCACACGCAAAACCTGCTAGGTTACTTCATCAGAATTTTGCTTGAATTGTTGAATTTCAAAGCAAATAGATTGTGAGCACGCCATTACAGTTATACTATGAGAACGTATCATGGTCGCCACGAGAGTCTATTTACATCGATCTCTGGACCTAAATCTCGTAGAGGATAATGAGTTTGAAGGAATATAGACTATTATAATAACTAAACAGATTATATTTATTTATTTATTTATTTATTTAAACCATCAAAAAAATTACATATTGTACAAGTATATACATTATATTAGATAATATAAAGGTTGACAAATATAAATTTCCCTGAGTCAACAAAGTTGACTGTGCGGGAGATGGTGTGCTAAAAATCGTCAAAAGACTTGAACTAAAATTAATATAAGAATAAAGTAATGTAACAAATATAAAAACATTTAGAATAAACTAAAATTGTCAAGAAATTATGTAACATACAAATAAATAACAATATAATAAAATCAAAGCACATGATACTAACAGCAATATAAATAAAGGTTTTAATAAAAGTTTAAAAATAAAAATGACATTAACAGAAGTTCGACTTTTTTAGGAGACTTTGAAGTAAAATATATTTTAAATTTTTTAATGATATTTTACATTATAATTTTTTACTTCAACAGGAAGAACATTGAATAGCTTTAAGGAAGTTATAGAAGGGCTTTTTTTATGTAAAGTTTTTTTAATGACAGGTAAAGGTAAATAATTGTTTTTTGATCTTGTTAAGTAAGCATCGTATTTAACCTTCAATTCATCAAAATAATATGATAGCGAATTTAATTGAAAGAGCTGTGTTATATTTAACATTAGGAAACTTTTAGGTTTTATGATCTTTTTGATTTTGTTTTGATAAATTTGGAGTACTTTTAAAGTATTTTTAAAAGCACAACCCCAGACTGAAATAGCATAAGAGAAGACACCCATGAAAAGTGCATGGTACATTATTTTTAAAATCTATTCATTAATATGATTTAATTTAAAAAATATAAAAACAAGATATTTTATTCTATTAAGAACATAATTTACATGCACATCCCATTTAAGATGTTCATCCAAGTAAATTCCTATGTATTTACAAGATTTGGTTCTGAGTAAGTTATAATTAGAGAAAGCTAGAGTAAAGTCATCATCCGGTACACTTCTTTTGTTGCATCCAAAAGTAATGAATGTTGACTTATTTAAATTCAGAGTCAACTTATTAGATATAAACCAGTTATTAATTAATAAAAGGTATTCAACCATACTTTTTTTTAGCATTGAGCCAACTATCTTCTACGCTGAAAACAGCAGTATGGTCAGCATACGAGTAGATATGAGGAGTCAAGAGAAGCAAATCATTGATATAAATTAAAAATAAGAAGGGTCCTAAAATTGACCCTTGAGAAACACCTATATTAATAGTAATATATTCACTTAATGATTGCCTAACTCTAACAGCATGCTGACGATCCTGTAAGTAGTTTTTGATGATTGTCAAAGGTATTCCTCTAACTCCTTACTTTTCAAGTTTTTTTAATAAGATATCGTGATTAACAGTATCAAAAGCCTTTGAGAGGTCTAGGAAAGTACCGATAACTGCATTACTCTCATTCAATCCATTGTAAATAAGATCGGTTACTTTATAAAGAGCTTATTTGGTTCCCAGGCCTTTCAAAAACCCGAACTGCTTATCCGATATAATACGTTTATTTTTAAAAAAGGAATCTAATCTTATAAAAATTATGAATATTTGTTATATAACTATTTATTGTAAATTGTATAATGCAAGTGCGTATAATCATATAGCAATAATGTGCCCTAGCTCCTTTAAGGATCCAAGATAAACTGTCTAGCATATTACGCTATGAATTTTGTTATACATGATATGAGCAAAGGGAGCAAAGCGTTGGCTAAAAGGTAAGGGAGTAAAATTATAATATTCAAGAAGAAAAAACACAAGGACGTTGCAAAAGAGCAAATTACAAATTAACACATTTGTTAATAAGAAAAATTATAACCATCTTATGCCAAAAGAACAAAGACCAACGCTAAGCACCGCAAAGCTAGGGAAGCGTGGCAATGCCATGCCGAAGACTACGCACGGCTGAGATCGCCAGTGTTCAGGAGCAACTGCAAAGCAAAGTTAAGTCAAGCCAAAGGCTACGCACGCCGAGGCTTGCCCGATTCATGGAGCAAACGCAAATGTTAAATTCCCTTAATTTAACAGTGTGAAAGGTGGGCCTCTGGAGTTATTAGAGAACTATGTAACACGTAGGAAGAAAGAGTGAAATTAAAGAATTTACTGAGTGATTCAGATATGTGTCAATTAGTATACCCCAAGGTTCAATACTTGGACCTCTGCTGTTTATTCTTTACATTAATTTACTTGCTTCTTAAGGACTGTATTTTTTCTTCTGCAGATGATACTGCAATTGTAAGTAGTGACGAAAATTGGACAAATACATAAAAAAATGTCTGAATATCGTAAAATTTTCGTGACTAAATCAAAATTATCTATCTCTAAATAAGGAAAAATCAGTTTTATTGGCGAATGGTTCCTATACAAATAGTATACCTAAAAACATAAATGTTTACATTGAGGATTATAAATTAAACACAGTAGAAAAATTTAAGTACTTAGGTGTAACTTTTGACCCACATGTAAAGTAGAATTACCACATAGACTCTATAATAAAAAAAACTCATTACTTGTAATTTGTGCTTAGTAAAATTCCACTTTATGTAAATAAAAATATATTAATGCAAATCTATTATGCTCTTTTTCAAAATATTGCATTTTATGGTATTGAAGCTTGGAGTGGTGCCTATAATAATGTCTTAAAATCATTGAGCAGTATACAGAATAAATTATTAAAAATCATTAATGTTGATCATAATAATATCCTATCAATTAAAAAAGCTTTTATACTAAATTCAATTTTAATTCAATATGATAAACTTAAAACAGATTTCTTGAATAGCACTAGTATAACCAGGAATAAAAATAAATATTTAAAAATTAACAAAACCATTGGCTCTAAGAACCATAAATATGTAGCTATTAAACATTTCACCCTACTTCTCATCCAATTAAAAACCTTAAACTCAAATAAAAAAGTAATTAAAAATAAAACCACCTATACTTATATATAAATAAAACAATTTATCCTATCTTCGAAATTCTGAAAATAATTTCTGAATTACATTTCATGAAACCAAAATTTTTAATTTTGGTTCCTCAAAGAGGAACCATTGTGTTAGGTCAAAATTTGATTTTCTATTTTTTGGCATATAAGCACGTTTTGGGACCCCAGGAAGCTAAAAAACCTGTTTTTAAAAAAAGTCTGTATGTGTGTGTGTGTGTGTGTGTGTGTGTGTGTGTGTACGTATGTATGTAATCGGTGATATTTCACAAATATTATGGAATAAAGACCTAATTTTTTTTTCAAAAATTATTTCACCAAAAAAGCTCGACGTACTTTTTTTTTTTTTGATTTGGATGTAATACCTCATTTATTTCCATGAAAGTACTTATATTTGAAAGTATGGTTTTTACATGATATCTCGAATCGGATACTTAATTTTATGAAAATTTTTTTTCAAAAATTTTTTTCACAAAAAAATACAACAAATACTAATTTTTTTTTTCTTTTTGGACGTAGTACCTAATTTATTTCCATGGAAGTACTAGTTTTAAGAACCTTGTTTATTGTTATTTTTTGGATCTGATACTTAATTTTTTCAAAATTTTTTTTGTCAAAATTAAAAAAATAGAAAAATAAAAAAAAATGCATTTTTTTTTTTTTTTGGTGTAATACCTCATTTAATTCTATGAAAGTACTAATATCTGAAAATATTGTAACTAGTGATATTTCAAAACCATTATCCAATTAAGACCTAATTTTTTTTTCAAACATTTTTTTATCAAAAAATCTCAAACCCCCCATTTTTTTTTTTAATTTGGATGTAATACCTCATTTATTTCCACGAAAGTACTTATATTTGAAAGTATGGTTTTTACTCTATATCGCGAATCTGATACTTAATTTTTTGAAAATTTTTTTTCCAAAATTTTTTTCACGAAAAAATACAAAAAACACCAATTTTTTTTTTCTTTTTGGACGTAATGCCTAATTTATTTCTATGAAAGTACTAGATTTAGAAAGTTTGTTTATAGTCATTTTTTGGATCTGATACCGAATTTTTTCAAAAATTTTTTCTAAAAATTAAAAAAACAAAAAATTTAAAAAACCTGCAATATTTTTTTTTTTTTTTTTTGGTGTAATACCTCATTTAATTCCATGAAAGTACAAAAATCTGAAATTTTGCAACCGGTGATATTTCACAACCGTTACGAAATTAAGACCTAATTTTTTTTTCAAAAATTTTTTCACCAAAAAAGCTCTAGGTACTTTTTTTTTTTTATTTGGATGTAATACCTCATTTATCTCCACGAAAGTACTTATATTTGAAAATGTAGTTTTTACTCGATATCTCGGATCTGATACTTAATTTTTTGAAAATTTTTTTCCCAAAATTTTCGTCACAAAAAAATAAAAAAAACACTAAATTTTTTTTCTCTTTGGACGTAGTACCTAATTTATTTCTATGAGAGTACTAGTTTTAGAAAGATAGTATATAGTAATTTTTTGGATCTGATACTGAATATTTTCAAAAATTTTTTCTCATAATTAAAAAAACAAAAAAATTTTAAAAACTGCAATATTTTTTTTTGTTTCTGGATGTAATACTTCATTTAGTTCCATGAAAGTACTTATATTTGAAAATATGGTTTTCACTCGATATCTCGAATCTGATAATTAATTTTTTGAAAATTTGTTTCAAAATTTTTAATCAATAAAAAAAACTTTTAAAAGTTAATAGAAATGTATGTGTGATTGCATGCTTGTAATCGGTGATACCTGTGGCATATTGAAGTATTAAGCTCATTGTTTGAGGAACCTTAGTGCCAGCTAGTTGGCAGGGTATTTTCTATTAGCATTGAGCAAACTATAACTAGATATATTAAAATATATCAATGTTATCATACATAAACATTTTGTAAATAATTACCATGATTAATGGTATATAACTGCTATTTTAAGTTGACTTAATTAAATTAATTATTTTTTCTTAAATTTTTATATGTCAAAAAAGATTTTTCTGAAAAAGTTAATGTGCTAACAATAAATATCAAGTAAAAATATTAATTTTCAGAAAAGGAAAAAATTTTCAGATTTACGACTATAATTAAAAAAGTTATCTTTGAATTTCCAGCATTATAAAAAAAGTACAAATTATAAACATATCTTTGATTTATGTTTAAACATAATTGATAAAAATATTTAAATATGAAAAAATTTAAAAATTTGAAAAAAGAGAAAAAGATATAAATTGATGAAATAAAAAAGAGAAAAGAAAAGGAAAGACACAGCACTTTTTCTTATCTGGTAATAACGACTGCTCGGTTATTAATCGGTCTTCGCCACAGAGTAAAGATATGACCGCAACCACCTACCTATATATAAATATACAGCCCTTTTTATCATCTTTCTCTCTTTTTATGCATATAATATTATCATCAGACAGTTCTTTTATAAACTAGAGAAAGAGAAAATATTAAAGTGAAAGATAGAAAATATGAATGTATATATGTATATTATCTATCTATATGGCCATTTCCGTATCAGTCTAAAAGATACCGGTAAAATCGGTAAATGCATGCAACGAACTGGCAACGAGACGACGACTTTCGACGTAGAGATCTAGCTATATGGTTAGAAGCGGGGGCGCCATCGATGATTTATTATTTTTATCTTTTAGTTGGAAAAGCTCTGCTGTTATATACACATATATACAAAGTGACTTTAATGCTAAGAGACACATATAGGGAAAGGAAGTCATAATGTTTTTATGTATTACCTGTATAAAAACTCAATTTTTTTCTTTTCGCTTTAATTAATAATCAGAAAATCATTATAAAAAATTGTGTGAAAAAATAAGATATTCTTAAAGACATTAGAATTTTTTTCTAAGATAATGCAGTACTATAAATATATCAAATGAAAAAATCTTATAATATATTCTTTTAAAACTAACGATCTTTCAATGAAAATCTCATTCTTATATAACTTCTCTTTATGTTGATTACTAAGAAATTACGTTTAAAAGACAAAAAAAAAGGAAGTATATATTAAATCTTTCTTCTTTAGGTGCTTATAATGCTTTGATAAAAAATAAAAGATTACACTTAATAGTAAAAAAATTTTTATTTAATACGGGTAAAGATGAAAAACGAACTATATACTTGACTGTGTCATCGATTTCTACTCTCTACGATTTATTGCGATTCTTTAACAGTATCTTCATAAAAAAAAAAATTAATATGTATTAAAAACCAATTTTTTTTATTTTTTATCTGCCTCTTTTGTTAAAGATTTATGAATAACTAGAGTTGTCTATATCTTAAGGTTAAAAAAGCCAATTCAGAGCCAAAATATGTCTCAGCTCATACAAAATCCATCCTTCTATTTATACTTGAGATCACCGAATATTTTTTACACCATACAAATTTTGCTTCCAGAATATGCTATATAAATTCTATAACTTTAGGATAACATTATAAAATAATTATAAAAAATTGCATTATGGTATTTTGTAAACCGAAGAATGTATAATAGTGTAAAGGTTGCATGCACAAAAAGAATTTTAATTATATATTTATAATACATCACGGCGGAAAACTTTAAATAGCAGGAATAGAACAATAAATCAAATATACATTTTTAGTCAAAAATAACCAATTTAAAAAATTTTTCCAAAATTACAACTTTTGAATGAAACGGATTTTATAGGTCTAAAAAACTTTCTACATGTAGAGTACTTGCAAGCTCTAAGTATCCAAAATTTCTTTACCCTTTTTGCCGTTGTAGTTTTCGATATATGTTCGGATATATGGCTCTTTAAAAATAGTGATGAAGTATAATTTTTTTAAAGTACCTTAAATTGAGACTTTAGCTTAAAATTATCGTATCTTGAAAGAAAATAAGTGAAAAGTGATGAGTAAAAAATGTTTGTTGTTTTGGAGCATTTAAAAAATTAAAATCTGTTCTTGTAATTTTGGCAACAATTTAAAAATTGGTTATTTTAGATAAGAAATGGGCATTTGGTTTATTGATTGGAAGATATTTTAGAAGTGTTGTCAAAGAAGCCAGTTGATCACATTTGCAAGCATACGCTATAGTTTGAAAAGCTAATAAATCAATCAAGAATTATATTATAGGGGCCGGCCTATGCCAATTTAATTTAAAATATCAAAATTGGAAACTTAAAACTTGCAAAAAATAAAATTGGTGCAGCCTAGTATATATACATTTACACAGATATAGAAAATTGAATTTATTGAGATTAAGCTATTCAGATATCATAAGTAAAACTACTACCAAAGGATATTAGATGCCTTATATATACACATATAGATTTCTCCTTTTCTATTTAAGCTCCTATGAATTTCCTTCGTGTTTATATTATATTTATACTTGAACATTTATTATAAGATTGTCTTATTGATTTATTCTCTTAATAATAATACTCAATCGAATGAACACGTCCCGAGCACGAATCGACGGAGATCAAACGTAGATTTTTTAAAAACTGATAAGTTTAAATATTTTTAAAGTATTATGGTACGATGATGAATAAGCGATCCTCAGAAAATCGTCCGTTTTTAATACGAAAATATATACTAAAGATATTTAAACATATTTTTTTGTAAACTTCATCAAATTAGATAAAAAATATATAAACAAATCAGAATTTATGCTTTATTACAGTTTTATTAAGAAAGAAAAACCATACTTTCGGTGTTCTTGAAAAACACATTATGCTCCGAAACGAAGATTGAATAAGTATTTTGTAAATAATTAAAAGGGCTTGAAATAAGTTTCGAGTTTTTAGTAGTAATTAACATTACATATCAAATATTTTTACGTAGATTAAATAAAGCATTTAAATTTGGTTTTCTGACTAAAATAAATAAACAAACAGAACTCAATAAGATATTACATGGACATTCTTACGGTGAAATTTTTATTGTAAAAAATGAATATCCGGAGCGTTGCTAAATCGAAGTCTCAACTACGAAAAGGTATTCATAAAGTATCTATAAAATACATTTTATAAGAACGTTTAAAGTTCAGAAGAAGATTAAAATAAATAAACAAACAGAACTCAATAAAACATTACAATGCTATTCTTACGGTGAAATTTTTATTATGAAATATGAGTATCCGAGCGATGCTAAATCAAAGTCTTTACTACGAAAATGTGTTCATAAAGTATCTATAAAATACATATTCTAAGAACGTTTAAAGTTGACGGGAAGATATTGGCTGTATTTGAAATGATTTCGAAAAGATGTTTGCTGAGTATTCTCAACTTATTAATATACAGTTATTTTTGTCTTTGAAACGCACCTTCGACCGTTAGAAAATAAAAGCTCGAAAAAGTACTCTTTAAGTATTCGTTTGACTCGTCTATGATGAACAAACGGTAGGTGAATATTTGCGTTCAATCAAATTAAAAATGTTATTCGCAGCAAATAAAAGTCTGAAAACGTATTTTAAAAATATTTTAAAAGTAAAGAATCTAACATTGAGTGGACCTATAAATTTAATAATACTTTTATTAAAATTATACCCGTTTCAATATTTGAATGGTATTCTAAGCTTATTAAGAAAAAGTTATCTTTATCTCTGAAACGCACCTTCGACCGTTCGAAAATAAACTCTCGAAAAAGTACTCTAAAAGTATTCTTTTAACTCGGCTTTTATCAGAAACCGCTGGGTAGATCTTTGCGTTCAATCTAATTAAAACTGATATTCGCAGCAAATAAATGTCTGAAAAAGTGTTTTAAAAATATTTTTAAAGTATAAAATCTATCTTCGAGTGGATCTATAAATTTATTAATATTTTTATTAAAATAATAACCGTTTCAATGTTCGAATGGTATTTAAAACTTATTAAGAAAAAGTTATCTTTATCTCTGAAACGCACCTTCGACCGTTCGAAAATAAACGCTCGAAAAAGTACTCTTTAAGTATTCTTTTAACTCGGCTTTTATCAGAAACCGCTGGGTAGATCTTTGCGTTCAATCAAATTAAAAATAATATTCGCAGCAAATAAACGATTGAAAACGTGTTTTTAAAACATTTTTAAAGTATAAAATCTATCTTTGAGTGGACCTATAAATTTAATAATATTTTTATTAAAATAAAATCCGTTTTAATATTCGAATGGTATTTAAAACTTATTAAGATAAAGTTATTTTTGTCTTTGAAACGCACCTTAGACCGTTAGAAAATAAAGGCACGAAAAAGTACTCTTTAAGTATTCGTTTGACTCGTCTATGATCAGCAAACGTTAGGTAAATATTTGCGTTCAATCAAATTAAAAATGATATTCGCAACAAATAAACGTTTGAAAACGTGTTTTTAAAACATTTTTAAAGTAATAATTCTATCTTTCAGATTATCTAATTTTAATGATATTTTTATTAAAATAAAATCCGTTTTAATATTCGAATGGTATTCTAAAGTTATTAAGATAAAGTTATTTTTGTCTTTGAAACGCACCTTCGACCGTTAGAAAATAAACGTTTGAAAAAGTACTCTTTAAGTATTCTTTTAACTCGGCTTTTATCAGAAACGGCTTGGTAGAACTTTGCGTTCAATCGAATTAAAACTGATATTCGCAGCAAATAAAAGTCAGAAAAAGTGTTTTAAAAACATTTTTAAAGTATAAAATCTATCTTTGAGTGGACCTATAAATTTAATAATATTTTTATTAAAATAATACCCGTTTTAATGTTCGAATGGTATTCTTTTTTACAATGGTAAATTTTCGCTTGGATTGAATATAATAAGAATATAATTAAAATAATCTTTCGGATGATTTTTACGAACTTCAACCATAAACGGAATTAGAAACGTAAGTAAAAATGCTTTTTAAATAATTTTAGGATGGTCCGTTCTTACTTGGAAAGAATACCATTAAAATATTTCTACAATGTTTGACGCTACTCTTGAATAAATAGCTTTAAAATATATTGACTGTGCAGATATACAGTGAAATTTGTTAGTTTCTATCGAATATTCATTAAACGTTTTTACAATGTTTAATTTTTGCTAAGTAAAAATGCTTTTAAAACAATTTTACGATCATAAATTATGGATTATATAGTCAAAAAAATAATATAAGTCCACGAAAAGATCCTGCCTTTATCAAAGAAAAAATTTATTATAAACTCAAGATGTCTTCATAGCTCAGTGGATTAAATCATTCGTTCATCACGCAGAAAATTCGGGTTCGAATCCAGGTAATAAAAAAAATAAATTAAAAAAAAAAAAAACTTATAAAAATAGCATTATTAATATCAAGATTGATATACTTTTATAGAAGAAGATACTAAAAAAAAAAAAATTTTTTAATATTTTTATAATACTTATATTACCATAACAATATCTTTTCGTAGTTATATAATCTACTAAGTGTAGTATTTTTATTTACTAGAAACATATTTTAGTGAACATAATTTAAAGTTTTATGAATCTCCGAAAAAATATTGATTTTAAGTACTAAAAAAATCTCCGTTTTCTTGGTGCATTTTTCCCGAGAAATATTGCATAAATACATTTTCAGAGGAAATACTGAGATTATACGATCTACGAGCTTCGTATGAGAATACTTTTAAAATATTCTTACGATTGCCGATTCTTGCTCGGGACAAAACTAACTTTATTATATCTCGAAAATATACATTATAGATTTCAGTTAGTTTCATTGTTTTAATACTTTTTATCAGTTTTTATTAAAATATATTTAGAAATTATTTAAATTGTAATTATTTCTTTATGATATTTGTATCTTATTTTGTTATATGTGAATTTAGAATAAAATTGGGTAAATAGCATACTTTGAAAAACTTCCCCAAATACATTAACTTCAACATAATCTACGAATTTACCTATCCCTAACATTTGGTCCTTCGAGACAAATAAAGATTTTCATACTATTTCTTATAAAAATTGCTTAGCTGAGCTTTTATTTTTAAACCAGGACATAAAATTACCTAAAATAAGTGATTTCCATACTAAGAAATAGATGATTCTGGAAGAAATAGAGCATTTTTAAAAATTTTATATTTTTTTCGTAAAAAGTCAAGTAAAAAGTGGTTAACCTACAAATCCTTAATATTGAATCAAACCTAAACCGTAACATATACAAATGTTTCTATTAATAAAATACTATCATTAAATCCTTCAGAAAATTACAACAAAGTATATAAGTCAATCCTTAACGTTCTTATCTATTTTAGCCAGCCAATGTCCAACAACTTAACCCTTTCATCATACAAAGTATTATAATCAGAGATTTACATTAGACCATATCCTGAAATATTTTATTAATGAATTCTATTGACAGTAATATAAATTATATGATATAGGGTTAGATTCTTATGCATAATTATCACATAATTATACGATTTAACAATAAACTCATTATTTTATCATTAAATCAATTTGATTTTATATGAAATTTGGTAAAGAGTAAATGAGTATAATGCTGGTTGTGTCAAAAGGTCTAGAAAGGAATTCGAGAGATTAGAAAATTATTATTTTATGAAAAGGGCGAAAATCAAAGTCTAAATTGACAATAATCTATATATTTTACAAATAGTAAAATGACTTAGCATATACCGAAATGAGATTTCTTTCTTTTATTATAGGTGTAGTGTAGGTATGCAGAGATATTTGGTAGAAGAGAGTGTAAAAGATTACCATGGTATAGATATTATCATATATATATATGCGTCGTATTAGAGGAAGTTATAAATCGCCTGAAATCTAAAATTGATCTTTTCTATATGTATATCAGGCATATTCCTCTTCTTCTTCTTTTTTTATTCCCTATCTAATATAATATTTTTGACCGGTTCTATAAATGAAATATATTTTAAATATTTAGGAACATAGATATTTTATTTACTTGTTATCAGTAATACAAACTCTTCTTTTATATATATATATATATCTGCTGACATTTGAACACCAATATTAAATCCATTATCGTACTTTTCGCGAATTTAAATATAATTTTTAGTATATAGGAAGAGATGAGTTCTCTCGCGAAGAGAGATGTATCGATTATGGCGCGTCTGCGAATTTGAGATAAGCTCGATCCGGCTCTATACAGTATTATATATATATATATATATATATTTAACTTCAAAAAGAGATATAGAGACATTTGTCAGTCTTGAGAGGGTATAAGAGAGACGAACCAGGCTGCTTGTACATAGCTTTTGAATGCTCGTTTTTGCGCGGAGATTTTCGTGGATCGAAAGATAACTGGAGGATCAACCATTTCCTCTGAATTATGAAAGAAAAGTTTGTCCTGTTATTAAAACCTTATTCTATTAATACGTACTATATATGAATTTTTTTTTTTGATTTTTAATGTATAGATAAAAATATGTATAGAAAAAAAGTCTAGACATAATATAATTGGTACATGATATTGAAATTAAAAAAATTTTTAGCTTTCCATTCATTAACAATTTAGATTTTAAGTAAAAAATTTAAAGATATGATGATACTGAGGAATAATTATTTGAATTACCATAATTTTTCTATGTAAATTGATCGATAAGAAGATTTGAAGATATAATGGTTACAGGATTCGAAAAGTCCCAAAAACTGACTCTTAAAAACGGTTTTCTAATAAAAATTTCACTTCTCTTAAGGTGCTGAATTTTACCAAGGCTGAATTTTATACTAATTTTCACGATGCTTCAAGTTTCAGTGACCATAACCCAGGCATTTTTAAAAATATTTTTGTAGTTTACATAAGTATAATATTGAGTACTTATTCTTAGTGTTTAAATTTCAAATAATTTATTTCCTCTTTTCCCATTCTGAAATTAATAAACTATAACTGCTGGTTTGAATTTAAGTAACAAAAATTATCCTGAATATAATTTGAAATTTGGATTAGCAAAAAAATGTTTGCCTAATAAAAATAATTGAATAAAAATTCATTTTACACATTAAAATGTAATAAACACGTATTAAATGATCAATTACTATACTTATACTCAATAATTATGTAAATTTCTTTGATTATTGGCATTGTAAGTATTGATTAAGATAATATCGTATTATAAACTAATATTTAATGTTTTTGTGATCAAAACTACTTTTATATTTTATAAAAGATGCCTTTAGGTAATATTCTGTCTTTAACATATTATTAAATGAATTTACGGTGTATCGCAGTAGCATTATATTATCCTTTTAAAATAACTACATCTTCTAAAGACCACATATTTAATTTAATTTATTTTTTATATTCTTTTAATTACTCAATATTATTGAATACTATAATTTTTAATAAATTTTTAAAAAGAAAATTTCATTATATTTAGAAAGTCAATCGGTACCAAATTGTTAGGGACCAGCTTGTTATGTTCAAAAAACATACTGCATATTTTGCTTATTTTAATGGTATTTCTGGGCTTAAATTCACCTGAATCAATCCTCTTAAAAGTTTATACTTTGAGAGAGATTCGGTGTACACTTTGAGATAGGCAAACCCTAAAGCCTAAATGTGATTTGAAAAAGATTCTTGGGTTATCTGCCCATTAATAACATCACCTAGCAAATTAATAAAAAATTTTCCGATTGATCTAGTTCTTTTTTGGTCAAAAATAAGCAATTTTTAAAATAGTAACAAAATTCAAATTTTTCATTAAAATAGGTTTTTAAATTCTTAAGTATTTGACTGAAGTTTTAAGTTAAAAAAAAAAATTTTATGCATTTTTCTTCATTTATCTGCTAAGTGTTCAAATTTGACTTAAAAAACTCTCAAATTGAATCTCTAACTTCACTTACGATTCAAGGAAAAGAAACAAATTAAAACTATTTTTTGACACCAGTGTTTTAACAACAATCGTAATTTTGATTATTATGAAAAAATGGGAGATTGGAGTATTGACCAGAATGATTGAACAATTAAAGTGATAAAAAATTGCAATTTACGAGGCTTGAAAGCATACCTGGACCTAATATTTTTTGGTTAGATTGCAAGGTGGTGGCATTATTTTTATTAAGAAATTTTTTTTAAACTAAATTGATAGTTTTAGGCCTAGAAATCCCACTGAAATAGGGGAAATGTATTTGAATTTAATTTTTAACATGGAACATGTTTATAAGGAAGGAATATCTCAGAACTTGAAAATTAAGGGTAGGGGGTCAAATTTGTACGGTTTAAAGGGGGAGGGGGATTAAATGAGACTTAGAATAATATCACTTTAGGGACTTTGAAAAATCTAGGCTTAGGGACTTAGAATAATATCGACTTAGACACTTAGAATAATTCAGGTTTAAGAACTTAGAATAGTTCAAGTTTAGGGATTTACATAGAATAATCCGGGGTTAGGGAACAATTTTGATTTAGAGACCTAGAATAATATAGTTTGGGTTTAGAAAATTGTATTGTAACGTTGCGTAACATGTATGTATTTATTTTTTTAAATCATACGTACACTGTAAAAAGTAACTATTATTAACAAAAAAATTAGAACATTTTCTAAAAATCAGTAAATTTTCGAAAAAATTTGTAAATATTCGAAAAAATTCGTATAATTACTAAATTTAATATATTAACAAATAATTCGAGTATTCTCGATTTTTTTTTGTGAATTCACAAGAATAATTGATAATTTACAATTTTTTTTTGAAAATTTACAAAATATAGTTGTACTTTTTCGTAAAATCACAAAAAAAATCGAGAATTCTCGAATTTTTCGCTAATGTACTAAATTTAGTAAATTTACGATTTTTATCGAATATTTACAAAATTTTTTGAAAATTCGCTAATTTTTCGAAAAAATTCTATTTTTTTTTTTTTGTAAATCTAAGAAAGTTACTTTTTACAGTGTATATTCAGGCACGTATCCAGATCGGTGATATTTGACAACAATTATGGTATTAAGAACTTTTTTTTTTTTTAATTTGGATGTAATGTCTCATTTTTTTCTATAAAAGTGCTAATTTCTAGAAATGTTGTTTTTACTTGATAACCGGATCTGATAAATTTTTACCATTTAATTTTTACCCTAAAAAAAAAAAAAAACTAATATTTTTTTCCTTTTTGGACGTAGTATCTAATAATTTCATATGGAAGTACCAATTTTAGAAACATCGTTTTAACTCACTTTCTCAGATCTTGTACCTAATTTTTTTACATTTTTTTTCTCAAAACTTTTTAAACTATAATTTTTTTATTTGTTTATTACAAATCACAAAAATTTTTTTTCTACGAGAATCCTATAGTATCAGAAAATTTTTTATGACTTGTATTTTATACCTAATTTTATGAAAAATTTTTTTCATCTCAAAAAATAATAAAAACGAGATTATTTGTTTTTATTTTGGAAATAATTTTTACTTTTTTTACTTAATTTTTTCTCAGGAGAATTTTAGTTTTATGAGATTCAGTTTTTCTTGATTTCTCGATTTCTTGTTCTTTTTGAATAAATAGTTACTCCATTCTCTTTTTTTGTTAACGTAATGTCTAATTTTTTTTCGTCAATTTGAGCTAATAAAAAAAAAAAAAAAAATTTAAGTTGGCAGAAGAAGCGCGCTTCAGAAATAAATCTCAAATATCTCAAAATTTTCTGCACCAATATTTAAAATATCGCTCATACTGTAAATCAATTTAAATAACATATTTTAACCAAAATCTATAAAATAGTTGCCTTGATTTAGTTGCAACGAATTTAATATTGCGAATTGATTTACAAGTGCATTTAGAAGGAAGATGTCGTCGTCTTTTAAAAAAAGGGAAAGAGGTGGATATATCTTGAAACAAGCTGATTCTCATTGGAATTCGATTGGCCGGCACGGTACCAGTTACGTCCAATCATTCTCAACGACCTCCTCCATACTAAAAATCTAAAGATCGAATCTCTCTTTTTCTCTCTTATTTTTTCAACTTCTCTCTTATTTTCCCTTTATTGTATCACGACCTTTTCATTCATAGATCACTTGAATATTTATTCACAGTCAATATAAATTTTTATTCCTCTCAAAATTGATTATTAATTTGGTCTAACTGAAATTTTTTTAAATTAATTATAAAACAATGAGTAGGAGACATGCTAAAAGAATTTAAAGCTTATAAAAATAAGAAGAAAAAAAATTACGGAATCACGCGAATCGCATTCCGTACTTGTTTTTTATACAAGATTCTTCAAAAGATCATCTTATGCACATATATATAAATGAATGGTTGCTTGAACAAATACGATTCATTATCGTAAAACTGATTTTTTTTTTAATAAAAGTATATTTATTTATTTAAGGAAACAATTTATTTATACAAGGATTTATCGAGATAAATTGAGTTCATTGGCTTAAAAAATAAAAAAATACATTTTTTTTTTATAATCTTAAAATAATATTTTATATATAAGTTTTCATAAATCCATATTATATAAATAAGAAAAAAGTTTACGATAATGTAGTTGGATATAATACACAGAAAGGAGAGAGCTTTCTAAAATTCTTAATGAATATAAATATTTTATTATTATATGGGATAAACATAACTTTTAAAATTCAAGAAACACATAAAGTGCGAAAATGTAACTGATTACTAAAAAATAATTATGTATTTATATATGTTTTTATCGTATGCTTTATAATGACAACATATTAGCATATATATTAGACTGGCTTTTATTTTTTAAATATTTTTAAAATATTTTTTAAATTAAAATTTTAGGCATTTTAGCCTCTAAATATAAATGCAAATTTCAGCCATATTAAGGGTAAGAAATTTGACAACCTACTTTTAGTTCCTAAATTGAAATTATTCTAAATCCCATTTGATACTTATCCCCTTGATTGGGACCATTTAAACTCTAACCTCTTGATTTTTAGGCTCTCTAGGCTAGTTCTTCCTAAAAACATGTTCCATGATAATAATAACTCTAATAGACACCAGACTTAATTTAAAAAATTTTGAGTTCTGTATTATACTCAAGACACCATGTTAGGTGCATTATAAAAATTTAAATGGAATAAAGTATAGACCCACCTCAGTTTTTGAAATTTGCATAAACTTTCCGATGGAATTAAATGAAATTTGAGTAATTAACAATATTTACCTAAAATAAGGAAAAAAATTACAGTAAGACTAAGTCCTAAAAAATATTCCTGATTGAACAAATGTTTGGTACCCCTTTAAGGTTTTTGAAGGAGTTGATCTCAATTTCGAAATCAAATTTTGAAAATTGGTGCCTTTGATTAACATAGACAAGTTTTTAAATAAAAATATACAATATTGGGTGATTGGTATTTCATGGTCATACCCAGGCATTGTTGAAATATAACCAAGCTTTTAAAATAACGCCCTGGCCAATATGTATCTATATGAATTAAGTCATAAAATAAGAAGAAAAAGTATATAAAGGTAGAAATCGAGAAAAGATAAGAGCAAAGGCTTCGAGTAAATTTGCTGCCATTAGCATCAGTCCAAAAAATAAAGAAGGTGCGAGATATTAAATTAGCAATCGACTGAGCGCGCACGCTTTTTCTCCCTCTCTCATTTTACATCGCATTTCTTCTTTTACCTTCCAGTTTTATGCGCTAATTTACATATTACTCATGAGCTTCTCCATTAATCCGCGAATATAAAACATCTTTATTTATTTCTTGCTTTTTTTTAAGTCCAATGAACTGCATGTGTTCTTTAACGCTTTTAAACAAAATTTTTATCTGCGATATTCAAAAAAGATCGAATATATTCTTGTATTGCACGCAATTCATTTTTTTTTCTCTTATGAAATTTTTTATACTGGAGTCACAGGTAGTTATTATGTATGTGACATTTGTCTTTCAATAAAATACACTGCAAGAAAATTTTGACGAAATTTTTTAAAATTGGAAAATTCAAATTTTTCTGTAATTTATATGGGTAGATTTAAATGAAGTGAGGGCGATTTGTATCGGCAGGGCCTTCAAAACTGCCTCAAAGTGTTTTTTTCTGAAAGTACTGCCAAAAATAAGTCACCAGCCCAATTTTTAGCCTCCCAGAGCAAAATCTCGATTTTTGGCAGCCATTTTTGTGTTTTGGACTTTTGTAAATAAAGAAAGAAAAATGAGTCATAATTTTTTTTATTATTGCTGTAAAAAACTTACATTAGCATGAAAAATTTTTTCCTTTTAGGTCCGGATAGGAAATTTCCCTGGCGCTCCGATTCCGGGGTCAAAAAGGCTGTTTTTTTTTCAAAAGTCGATCTTTCAAATGCCTATTAGTGAAAAATCTTCTAACCAGGCTTAAAATTTTCCTTAAACCTTATATTTTTTGGAGAAAAAAATTTTTCGATGGGACACTGCTTTTTGGGAGCTCTAGATAAAAAAATAGCAGCTTTCATACAATCATTTTTTACAAATTTTAAATTTTCCGCCAAGTCACGTGACCAATCAAAAATCTGACAAAAAATTTGGATTCCGCGGGAAATTTTACTGAAGGATATATCTTTTCATGTTTTTAAGAGCGTTTATGTTAAAGCAGCGAAATTTTAAATTAAAAGATTAAAATATATCTCATTTTTTAAGGAATTTTTTTATTTTTTAAATTATACCAATTTATTCAAAATTAATCAGAAAATTCTGTATTATTTCACTGTACAAATCGCCCTCACTTCATTTAAATCTACCCTTATAAGATTTCGAAAAAACACCAAGAAATTTTTTTGATACTGCAAAATTTTTTATTTTATTCGAAAATGAATTTTTTTGTTGTTGTAAAATTTAGATTTTTTAATTAACTAACCCGATTCTGCCTCTTAAATAGTAAAATTACCAATAAAATTTACTACATTAACTCATTAACGCCGACGCAACGCGGAGAGTTTTGGTAATGGTAAAAAATAACACTTTCCCTTGCAGGTACATGGCTAAAAAATTTTTCATCAAAACCCATCATTAGTTTTGACCTACAGCTCTTGTATGTGCTCAAAAAACTGGGCTAAAAGGTGTAAAACGGGCAATACCAATCGAAGTTATTGCTATTTTACCATTTCCAAAACCGCGTCGGCGTTAATGAGTTAATAAAATTTATGATTTCGTCGAAATCTTTTTTACAGTCATATAATTCTATGTTTTCCAGCTATGTTCACAGTGTATATGTGTTTTAAATATTGGATTTAAATGCCTTGTTAATGAGATTAACATACTCAGTTCTTACCACACTGAAATTTAAATTATTTTGTTCATCTTCCTTTTAGGTGTATAAATCAATATAATATATTTATTCGAGTTTTTAATGCTAATATTTATTTATTTATAATGTAAGATTGTTCCCATTTGTAAGTACTTGCATTTTATAATCGCATTTATTCGCATACAAATAGCTATAGATTGTTCCATTTTTCTTTTTTTTTTAAATGTGGCTTAATATGTTATAATTAATAGTATCGATAAAACTAGTACGTGTTAATGCGAGTTACCCTGTATGTTTAACAAAAAAGGAACTGTGGGTGAGTCAAATGTTATAGTTATAGATTCTCAATTATCGCAGGTGAAATTAATTTAAGCTGTCCTTCTGTCAACCCTTTTAAGTACTCACAACAGTTTGCCCCACTCCTAACAACTACGAAAGATTGATAAGTCAATTTAATATTTATGCAAGCCTAAATTCAATTGTTAAGCTAATTAATCTTAGAACTATTTATTGTCAAAGGCAGGGACGAGCAAAAAAAGACCCAGGAAATTAAAATCCACATAAATTATTCAATTTTTTTATTTATACATTCGATAATCTTCCTATTTTATCTATAATATACACCTACACTGTTTGTCAGTTAAATTCCTGTTTCGTTTTTTTAATTAATTATATAAAACCGATGGTATAGTCTAAAAAAATTCATATCAGTTAAACGATATCTCATTTTAGTCTTTATCTTTGTGTTTTTTTTTTTTTTTGTAAATTTCTGCATATTTACTGGACTTTTAAAAGATTATATAAAAATACATTGGTTTTAAAATATATATAGAGAAATGTATCTTTAATCACGCAAAAATTTAAATTAATTATTCAAAAGGGGCCATCCTTTAAAAATATACATTAAATATATAGATGAAAAATTTATCTCGCTGTGATTTCAATTTCATGTTTTTAATTGGCTTTTTGGATATAAAATTTATTGATTTTTGATTTAAATTTATATTTATTTATTTTTTCATAAAAAGATAATAAACTATTTTTTTTTTTTTTGTTATATTTTTTATCAGTTTTAAAATAAGTAAATAAAAAATTTTTTTATATCATCAAAATAAAAGAAAAAAAAATAACAATAAAAATTTGTTTTTTTTTATTATTTTATGGTCGATTGAATTTTATTATGTGTTTTAGAAAAGAACAAATTGAAATATAAAGATTTAGTTAAATAAAAAATAAACATTCAGAAGCAAGATAATAAAAATGTACATTTATAACAGTTGAAGAGATAGATCAAGAAAAAATTTTTGGTCTATACATTTTGTTACCTATAATAATGCTATGGTTGTGTAAATTAAAGTCTGCTGGGGGTAAGATAGGTATAGCTCTCCAAAACGTTATCAGACAGGTCCAGCAATATTACAATATAATATTTCAACTTGCGTTTTCTCTCTCTCCCTCTCTCTCTCTCTCTCTCTCTCTCTCTTTCCTAAAATACCATTATTATTCCTGAATATCTGGTTATTATATTTGAAATTTATTATTGTATTTCTTGTTGAAATATATCTCACTTAACTAAAGAATTGTAATTACTCTTAACTAGACTACTGATAAGGCCTATAAATTTTATCATTCATAGCTATTTATGTTTAGTTGAAGTTTTCAACTTTTAAATCAATCTGGATTTTAAGGCTTAGAATAATTTGGGATTAGCTTTAACTCACAAGGTGAGTGTCAACTGTTTGGAAAGATGATTTGTTTCTGACTTTCAGGACGAGTTGTGTTAGTTGAAAATCTCCTGGGTCTAGATATTAGAACCCCTATCAAGACTCTATACTATAAGGTTTTTAGTGTAAAACAAATTTTTTATCATTACCATTACAGTTAGTAAATCAAAAGACTATTTTTAACCAAAAATGACCAATTTTTTAATGGCTGCTAATATTGTAATTTTTGCTAAAATGACTAATATTTCACAACTATTATGATATTAAGACCTGCACTCAGCGACTATTGGTATTGTGGCAGCACCAATAGTCGCTGAGTGTGGTTTTTTTTCTAAACTTTTTTATCAAAAAATCTTAACTTCTTTTTTATTATTTAATTTGGATGCGATACCTCATTTTTTTCCATAAAAGTACTAATATCAAAGTATCATTTTCACTTGATCTCCCAAATCCGATAATTAATTTTTGAAATTTTTGGCTCAAAATTTTTGTCATAAAAAAATACAAAAAACATCAAATTTTTTTTCTCTTTGGACGCAGTACCTAATTTTTTTTCTATATGAGAGTACTAGTTTTAAAAATATCATTTATAGTCAATTTTTGGATCTGATACGTACTATTTTGAAAATTTTTTTTACAAAATTTTTTTCACCAAAAAATCTCTATATACTTTTCTTTTTTTTAATTTGGAGGTAATACCTCATTTTTTTCCAGAAAAATCGAATACTATAAGACAAAAAAATTTTGTGTTAAATCCACAGAATGTTATAATTTTTCAAAAAATGTATAAACAAAGTATAACTAATGAGATATTTTATAGAACATAAAAGAAAATCGGTACCTTTTTTCACGTTAAAAGTTGCGAAAAGAAATCGTTTGAGGTGCTGATATATATTATATTATAAAGTGTACATATACAATTTATTCTTATCGGTATATCCAGGTCCTTCGACAGTATGCGGCTCTCAACTCCTCATTAGCTTGCTTTCTCATCAATCACTCGTTTGCGTATATATAGGAGTTTTTTATAAATGTTTTTTATCCTTATTATTATACTATCTTATTCTCTTTTTTTAATTTCAAAAGTTTCTTACGTTGCAATTAAATACTTCTTTTGGAATTCTAACACATGTATATCTTAATTGTTATTCTTTTAAAAATTTTACTCTTCTATTTAGGCATATGCCTAAAACAATAAGTACATAAATCAATGATCAATGCTGTTAGTTGAACCAAACATAAATTCCTTAAGTAAGATATAAGTCTTCTAAAATTTGTGGAATTATACATATTATTGCAATACACCTGAAGTTTTCTAAATTAGATAAATAAAATTGACAAAGGTTATTTCCAGAGATTTGGCTTTCACAACTAAATTTAACTTAAATTGTCCCATTTAAAAAATTGTCAAAAAATTTGCTGACTCTCATATGAATTAGACCTTTAGGCCTAGATAGGCATCGGGGGGAGAATCTTGAAAAAATTGAAGAAGACATTTACGCTTTATTTAACTTCTCAGACTCATGAGCAGATGAAATTCTGATACAATTTTCTTATTTGACTTATCATCAATTTTCAAGAAAAAATTTTTTTCATACCTTTCAGACCTCATTTTTTGTATTGTAAAAAATAGCAGTTTTCAAGCTTTTCAATAGTCCTGGTTTTGGAAATACTTTTTGTTAATTTTTTAAACAAGTCCTCATTGAGAGAACTTCTTTTCAATTTCTAAACACCTAAAACCGTTTTAAACAGCAAAATAGTTGTTTTAAACAGTTAATTGTAGAAATTAGTAGTTATTAAACTAATTTTAATCAACAGTCAATATCCTACAGTTTTAATATGATTTTACCCCCGCGCTTAATTTATTCGCATAAGGCAAAAATATTCTTAAACCGCGGGTAAACGGCAGTACAAGTTTTTAGGTTTTCAAATATGAGAAAGTGATTTCCCCCCCTCCTGGAAAATGTTCAAAAAAATAAAAAATATTCAAATCCATCAGAACAATTAAAAAAATTAGATTGTATTCTAAATTAAATTTAAACTAAAGAATAAAGGTTAAATCAAACAGAATCTTAATACAAGCAATAAAAAAGCATTTAAACTATTTGTAAAGGTATCTGTTGTACATTACAGTAAAAACACTTAATAAAATTGTCAAGATATTTGTTTTAAAAAAAATCCTTAATTATTAATTGTTAGAAATACCAATAAATCTGAAAATAATTTTTATCCGTATAAAACAATATATATTTACTCTTTGATCTTACTAAAATTTGTATAATAATTGCATTTTCCTTTTGTTTCAGGTAAGTAGTATACAACACAGCAACATATACCAACATAGTAAATTATCTCGAAGAAGAATCTTTGGGTCGACTTTGGGTTCAAACATATAATAGCACATCGTATGGAAAAAGATCGTAAGAGATAAATAAGTTTGTACAAATAATCGTGGGCCTGTGTAATAATAAGCGCAAGCACACACACACACATATTAAAATTTATATATATATAGTAAAAATAATCGTTGAGATTCAATCGGTTTTCTTGTACACACACAAAAACTTTCTTTCATACCTTTTTTTTTATTTTTTACAAGATTAACCAAAAGATAGAAACAAGAGAATATGGAGGTTGCACCAATTGCAAAAAGCATCTTTCTTTTCTTATATTTATTTTTAATTTTTGATAAAAGATATATATTCTGTTAAAAAAAAAAAATTCCATTTTATTATTATTATTATAAAATAAAACGACTAATTGCAAGGTTGATCGATATCATTTTTACACAATAGAAAATGTTTGTTATGATAAATTGATAGTATAACGTGTCTATACCTAACGACAAAGCAATAAATTTTATTCTTTTAGGGAATTATTTTTCGAAAGCTTGTATCATTTTGTAATAACATATATATATATAACTATATTACTTCACTTAATCTTCAAGCCTTTCATTCTTTCTCTCTGTCTCGAGCAAGCCCGATATTGTTTAACTTGGTTATCTGGCTAGATGCACTCCATACTCTATATATAGGTACTCTCTTGGGTGTAAGATAACGTTTTATACTCTGGCTGTCTCTTTTCTAAGGTGTCTTTTAATACTAGTCAGAGAAAGAGAGAAATAGAGAAAGATTGAAGAAAGGAGCTGCTGCAACCAGCTGATAAGGAACCTTTACCACTCAAACTGATAAGGGACCGACCAGGCTTTCCTATATATGTATAAACACTCTATCTTGCTCAGTTTCCTTGCGTAGAAAATCTTCTTTTTGCTTATGTACTGTCGAGGGAAAACCTATATAAGACTTTCGCGGTTTTATATAGAAACTTGTGATAAAGGTATTTTTATTCATTTATCATAATTAGCATTTTTTTTGCTTACAATCTTCTTTTTTGGTAAATGTACATAATTTTTCCTTATCAATAAAACATATAAAATTTCTTCTTTTTTTTTTATGCATATTATAATAAATAAAAATACTAAATGTAAGAGGGATAAAGGGTATAAATAAATATAAGTGACTGTTTGGCAAGGATGCAATACAAGAGATAGATATTTATATATAAGTTAATGCTAAAGCTTCCAGGAATCAGTATTTATTGTGACGCTATGAGATAAGGTATATATACTTTCGGTGCAACGAGCTGAATCTTTTTTTTTTTTCTTATTTTGCGAATTATGGTTTTCAGTATGAAGATTTCCGTATTTCAAGAAATTTTATCTACGTCCACCCAGTCCGCAAAATCTTTCACTTCACCGCCTCAATATATATTTATATTCTTATCAATTTTTCAATTTTTTTTTTTTGTTCAACCAAAAGTTTTTGTATTATTATTTGAATAATTATTTTTAATGTGGTTATTGATTCAGATTGATTTTTTTTTTTTTAAATTAATATTTGTGTTTTATTTTTAGTTAGAAACTTTTTGGTCAAAGAAAATTCGAACGTTTCTGGATTTTAAATATTTTATAATCAATGCCACTAGTAACTTATGAATGTAAAGATTTTTTTACCAAAAAAGTTTCAAACAAGATTTTACAAAATGGCAAAAATGTACAAAATAACGCAAATACTAACCGGAAGATTACTGAAAGTTCAATTAAGTTGTTTTTAAGGGAATAATTTTGCTTTTTTGAAAAAACTTGAATTTTACCAGGACCCCCTTCTTTTAGACAAAATCAATGTTATCCGATTTTTTATGTTTACCAATACTTGGATTATATTATTTTCGAAAATATATATCACAAATAGACTTCATTCTGTATAATCGTTTCTATTTTTAAAATTGTCATTTAAAAACGTGTTAGATATTATTATTAATGAAAACAATTATTCTTTTCATTATTGACGATTAGGATAATAGATTCTTAAAAATAATAAAAATTTTTTCGCATTAATTAACTTTACCTAATGTTCCAGATTTTAATTCAATATAACAGAAAATTTGTTGGCAAAATATTATCTTCTTGCATAAAAAATCAGCCTATTTATGAAAAATATTCAATGTTACGAAAAAAAAACTTGGAAAGCATTTACAAAAAAACGAAAAAAATTGAAAATATTTATGAAAAAAAAAATTAATTCCGAAAGCTTATCACTATAAATATATGTATAATTTATATATAAAATATATTTTTGTTGATTATTTTATTTAAAAAATATCAGTTTAATAAATCAAGCAAAAAGTATTAATTTTTTTCTTTTTTAAAATGCATATATTTATAATATGATTTGAGGATTTTTTTTCCAGATAAATTTATATCACCAATGTAACTATTTATATACTTAAGTATTATAAAATCCGATAATAAAATTCTATTCATTTTTATATTTTATTACAAATATGGAATTAATATTTAAACATACATTTATACATGGAGGGGTTCAGGTAAATTCAAAAAATTCATTACTTTATTTGCAGTACAAGTTTTTTCTAAGAAATTTAAGTCCCAAAAAATCCAAAAAATAATTTTATACATTATTCATCGAAAGTTTATCTAAATTCAATACATATTTCAACTAATTTTTCCAATCTTAAAAAATTATCTGGGCTAATATTTCCCCATTTTACTCCCTAATAGATCCAGGGATAAATCAGTTATGTAACTTTAAAAATTTCAGAAATAATCAACATTTTATTGATACTATAATATAACCTAATTTTTAGGTAAGTTTTGCAGATTTTTGCAAAATTTTTATCTTTTACTTTAATTACAGAACACGAATTTGATATACGATTTTCCTTAAAATGTCCAAATTGATCAAAACAAGCTATTGCAGATTATTTTTTTGTGGTTTAATAGATATTTTGAAATACGAAATAGGGGTACGTACGCCTACAGTATTGTTAACCTTGATAATGAAGTCTGAAAGTCTTCGAAACGTGGGAAATTTATTGGATAAAATATTTCTTAGCTCAAAAATCAAGTATTTTCATTCAATTTTAAATAATATTTAAATTTGAATGTTGAAAACCTAATAAAATTTTTCGAAAAACCTGAACTATCCCATATACACATAAAACCAAAAATAAAAAAAATTGATGCAAATATATAACATATATAAAGTGTCTATCAACTCATCGTCGTTTTGCATAAATATATAAATTTTTTAACATAAAAAAAACAGGATACTTCAAACTTTTCGTCAGCAGTCATATTAAATGTAAATGCACATAATAAATATAATATATTATAAAAAAAGCCAGTGAGAAAAACGTGAGGATAAGAGCGATGCATAATTTTTTTTTTTATGATTTTATTAAAAAAATTTTAGAGTCAAGAGTTCATAGCATATTATAAATAACTTAAAGAATTTATATTCTCAGCAAGGTTTTCATATTTTGACATTAAATTTTTATGAATAATAAATGATTGTAAAATTTTCAAAGGCACGAAAAGCTCGTAATGAATTAAATAAAGTTTAAGTTTTCTTTATGAAAAAAAAACAAAAGCATAAAAGTTAGGAATAATAATGAATTTATAAAGGCGTAAAGAAAAAGGTGTAAATGTTGCAATGTGTTTTTCTATAATAAAATAGAATTAATATATAAAGGGGCGTTAACGTTTTTCTCTGGCAAATATAATACAAACTAAAAAATCTTGGCAGTAATAAATAATAAAACAAGTCGCTTAAGGGCTACTGAAGAGATATTTATTGTGTATAACACATGTTATGTATATAATATTTTATTTAATTTTTCTTTTTTATTATCTTTCATTTAATATACGGACATAAAATAACTCTTTACCTTTACATATTATTTAATTAATGAATACATAACTTGTTTATGTACTATCGAGAAATTCAATTATCTTTAATATGTTTCATTTATTTTCAACACTGTAATATTAGCATTTTCTTTAAATATTATTCGGATTTTCCAATTTTCATTTTTTATAGCTTTATAAAATTTTCTTATTTTCAAAATAATATAAATGCTAGCAATGCTATTAAAATGGTGAATTTTAATTTTTCCATCATTAATACTCTCTAAATCGAAAAGTGTAAATTTTCCTTGAAATTTACACCTTTACACCTTATAAGTAGTAAATTTTAAATATACACTCTATAAGTAGTAAATTTTTATGTTTACACCTTTCGCGTATGGTGTAATTTTAAATTTACTACTTATAAAGTGTAATTTAAAATTTACACTTAACTCGATGTTTTTTAAAGTCTAACCCCAAAATTTTAAAATGCACAATACTGACTTTGTAGGTGACAATAACATTTAAATATTATTTTTGAAGCCAATTTATTTATTTAAAAATTTTATCATCGTTAATTTATAAAACGACTGGAATGTCTTATAATACATAAAAAGTTTTTAAATATTATTATTATAGACAGTGTTAATTTTATTAGGAATATAATTATGAGTTTGTTAGAGGTAAGTTGAAATTTTTATAAAAATTTATAAAAATAATATAAATAATAATAATTTAAAAGATTCTTCTAATAAATTGTAAAAATAAGAATCTTCATCTTCATTTTCTTTGCTCTGATTCTCTGTTGATTTGACCTATTTTTATAGTTAACATTTTAAAACTACATCCAGGATAACAAATCTTTTAAATCAAATATTGTTGCAGTAAATTTAAATCAATTAAAATCCGTAAATAATATATTTAAGAACTCTAAATTTAACTTTATCAATTTTGAATTGACTTTCAAGTATAAGTTTGAGGTTATATTATTTTTATAAATTTTTATAAAAATTTCAACTTACCTCTAACAAATTCATAATTATATTCCTAATAAAATTAACACTAAAATGTTTAAAAATAATTAAAGCTAAAATGTTGTTGTTACCTACAAAGTCAGTATAGTGCATTTTAAAATTTTGGGGTTAGACTTTAAAAAACATCGAGTAAAGTGTAAATTTTAAATTACACTTTATAAGTAGTAAATTTAAAATTACACCATACGCGAAAGGTGTAAACATAAAAATTTACTACTTATAGAGTGTATATTTAAAATTTACTACTTATAAGGTGTAAAGGTGTAAATTTCAAGGAAAATTTACACTTTTCGATTTAGAGAGTACTCATTTGCTGCATATTTTTTTAAGTCCATCATATTTTTTGCCATAAAAATCTGGGCCGAAATTTCGATTTTTGGCCATTCTTTATTAAAAGGACACGGAAAAAAAATCTGTTTGCCACAAACGGAATTCCGCTTCTGACTAGCAGAAATTCTTTTTCTTGCTCAAACGATTGCAAATAATTTGAAAAGTAAAGAAAATTGACATTTTTTTTTAAATTTCTTTTACGTTTCAACCTCGAATGGAAATTCGCTGGTGAGAGCCGAAAGAATTTTTCTTGTGGCGATTCCTATACATAATTCATAATGAAATCATTCGCTTAATTCAAATTTGACTTTAACTTTTCAAAACTTTGCTTCTTTCTGAATTTACTATTTTCTCCCAAATTGACCTAATACCGCTATAAATATATAATGCCTCCAATCTTATTCATATCCTTTAAAAGATTTGATTTTCCAAGCGACTTTCCTTACAATACATTTTAGGTAAAATAATAATTGTCCTAAACCCCTATGCTTTTAACATTGAGTCGGTAAGACAGAGTTCATTTTAAAAAATGTCACCAATCTATTTCTAATAAAATTTGTGGCTTTATATTCATTCATTCCCTTAAAAAATCATTCTTTATAGCCTAAAATATTTTTTTTTGTTTTTTCTACAGCTCAAAAAAGAAAGCCGGCGTTTAAGAAATGTTTACCGACACATTTGGGTTTAGGATAGCCTTAAATATGCACGGTAGAATTGGTTTGGTTGAAAATTCATCCAAAAGCTAAAATACAAAATAAAAATGATGTAATTATAATACAGAGTAAAAAAATGATATGTGCCTCCATTAAAAGTGAATTAATTAATATTATAATAGATTATACAACTAGTGATTTTTTATGTATTATTACTTTATTTGGCTAAAATGCTGAGGAATGACTAATTAAATTAAAATGGAATATAAAATTTCAAGTTTTTCAAAACACAAACTCTTGTTTAATTTCTTCGACTTGTAAACAGATAATGCTCTGCTTATAGGATGAAAAACTTAATATTTCACTACTTTTAAAGAAAAAAATTTTTTTGGGCCTTTGGCACTCCTATAAAACTAATTTAAAATTTTTTATGACAAATATAGATTTTAATGAGTTTGAGAATCTGGTCGGAAGTAAAACAGTCCCTAATAAATAAAGAATTCAAAAAAATGTTAAAAAATTTAATGTGTAATTATCCTTTAAGCAATAATAACGTACATGCGAAAAATGTTGAAATATAAAGTAAAAAAAAAAGTTAAAAGAAAGTATAAATTGGTTAAATGAATTAGTCAAACACTTAAGAGCTCTTAATAGCCATATATATAATATATTATGGACGTAAACCAACCATGAACTTAAATATACAAGCAAGTTCTTTTTCCTCGAGCAATTACCACCTTCGCTGACGCGCATATATTAAGTCGCTAACCCCAAGGATTGCACATGTGTCTCTTTAACGCTTCTATACTTTTTTTATTTTCTTATCGTGATTTATCCAACATTTTTTTTTCTTACTCCCTCTTTGATTATTTTTTAACGTCTCGTTACATTTTGAAGCGAAGAAATCTCGAATAATAATTGAATATTTTTGTTTTAAGTCAATATAATAAATATAAATTTTACAACAAACAAGATAAAAGATAAAGGAGCAATTAAAAAGTGATAATTATAATATAAATAATCGAGAGTTTATGTTCCGGAAGGAGACGTCTTTTAAAGATTGTTATCTTTGAAATTTTTAGAGATGAGACTTGTCCACTTCATGTGCTCAATGAATAATTATTGATTATAAATCCGGAATTCCTTACTTTTTTTTAATATTATTTTTGTATCTTCATATATGACAACATGAAAAACTGGTTTCTTTTTTTTTTTTTTTTTTTTTTTTTTTTTGACAATTTTTTTAAAGTTTTATCATAATAAATATATATTTATATATAGAAAGAATCCAAAATAAATGTTATATATTGGTTCATTGTGCTTTTCTTGTATGTGTAAATATAAAAATTTATCTTTTCAATCGTAATATACGAAGAGTACCTAATGCATTATACCTTACAATCGGTGCTTATCATTCGTAAAAAAAAAATAAACGTTTTCAAATTTTTCTTACTAAGTGATAATACACAATTTACTTGTTTTTTTTTTTAATAGTTTTATCGTAGCTACTTTATCAATTTTTTTATTTTTTTAAATATTTTTTTGTGCAATAGTAAGTGAATATACTTTTTTAAAATACGTCAGCAAATTGTTAATTTTTTAATATAATTGAAATCATACTCAACTCAGTATGACTAAAAAGCCTGTTTTTCACTTAATTTTTTTGGGTTTTATGTTTATTTTACTTGCTAGAATAGTTTTGTCCTAAAGTTAAGAACATTTCGTTTTTCAGGGGCTTCATTTTTTAAAATATTTACTCATATATGATACATAGTCTGATCACAATTGAAATTTTTATAATAATTTTTTTATAAACTTTATGCCGAAAATTTTACATTCCGAAAAATTCGTACCAAAATACTAGTAGTTCTTAAAAGCCCAAAAAAGCCTAAAGATGCTTTGAATGTAAAAAGTAACTTTCTTAGATTTACAAAAAAAATAGAATTTTTTCGAAAAATTAGTGAATTTTCAAAATATTTTGTAAATATTCGATAAAAATCGTAAATTTAAGTACCTACATTATCGGAAAATTCGAGAATCCTCAACTCACACAACTATTTTTCGGAAATTTACAACTACTTTTTGTAAATTTTCAAAAAAAAATTGTAAATTATAAATTTTTCTTGCGAATTCACAAAAAAAAATCTCGAATAAGAATACTCGAATTTTTTGTTCATATACTAAATTTAATAAATACATATACGATTTTTTTCGAATATTTACAAATTTTTTCGAAAATGTTCTAATTTTTTTATTAATATAAGAAAGTTACTTTTTACAGTGTATAATAAACGAATTTAAGACTTAAAAATATTTGTCCTACAAAAATCTTAAATATTAATACCCACCTTCCCCTAAATCCAAAAAAGTCATTAACAGTTATGATCACAAAAAGACTTTGGGTTTCAAAGGCTCGCTAACATAGCCCAGGAATTTAAAATTTAAAAAAAAATTTGTCATAAATATCTAATTTTGTAAAAATACGTTCAAATATAACTAGAAAATGTATCCTCAAAACCATTTAAAATTTGAAGTTTTTTTTGCTTAATCGATTGTGCTAATAATCGAGTAAATATGAAGCTTTTAAGGTGAATCACAGCGATATATTCAGTATCTTGAATATTAAATTTTTTTATATGTAAAAAAAATAAATACTTAATGGAAACAAATAGGAATATTATATTTTTATAAATATAAAATCATACAAGCAGATAAAAGCCTTTTAGAATGCTTATACTTTTGTCCAAATAAGTCTTTGAATAAACGATTGTTTTGTCGAACCGTTAGATTATGTGTTTTTTGATAAATCCTTATAGAAAGTCTAAAAGGTAACGAGAGCATAATAAATATCTGTACGGTTGGGAGAGGACGAGTTGGATGATCAGATAAAATTGGCAGGACCGGCCCCTGGTTGAAGCAGATCTTTTATGATAAAAGAATTTAATAACCTGCCAAAGAGGGGGAGGTGAAACTAAAAGATCCAAAAGATCACAATGTATAACGAGACGAGAGAATTTCTCTGTCCTGGGATTTAGATAAGAGAGTGAGAGAGACAAGAAATTTTCAAAGGATTCTGTAGATCATTCGGGGAATTAAGGATATGCAATAATATTGAAAGAGAGATATTGATCTTTAATTAGGCACGCAAGCTTGGATATACTTATAACACACTCTTTCGGATTAGATAACTAAAGAAATCTCTGACGTCTTGTGTAAAAAATTTTAATATCTTTTAAATGATACAATATAGTTCATGATTAAAATTAAATTTATAAATAAGGAACCTTAGACAAATCAAGATGAAAATTTTTTTAACCCATATGTTTCCAATCAATTCGTTTAATAAAGAAACTGATAAAAATTACAAAGATTCACATTGACTTTTTAATTAATATTTAACAATAAATTAATGATATAATCGAAAGCATTCACTGGCGCCCTTAAATATTGTTGGTGCAATTATGACGTACGCATTTAATAAGTGCAAGACAAATGACTCAGAATTTAAAATATTAATCGTTTCTCAAGAATTTCAATGGACTCTTCAAAATTTATATGATAAAATATGATTAAATTCATACAATAAAATATCATTGTATATGAAGCAAAAACTATTACCAGACAGTGTCCAGACAAAAAATATTTTTAATACTTGTATTCAATCGTACGTCGACCTGCCCAACGACCTTTAAACGAACGAGATTGATTAACAAAAAATTTATTTATCAACGATTTTTTATTTGTTTTTATAAAAAAAATTATCTTAATTACTTTGGCTTGTTTATTTTACTTGATGATAATTAAACCTGTTTATTCTAACAATTAAGTGCTAAAATTTTTCTATTTAACGTTACTGAAAAAATGCTAAAATTGGTTAAATATTTTCCACCCCTAACTGAAATAGCGACTTCTGAAAAGTTAGTCTGTCAGAATTTAGAATGAATGTGAAAATTTTCAGTCCGGATCTAGCCTGAATTTTGCTTGAAATTTTGAAAACTATATATATTAACCAACAAAAAGTTTTCCACAGAAATGTTTACAAAAACAACATGAAATAAAAATTTACCAGTATTTTTATTTGACATAAGACTCTTGTAAGCTAAAATTTTCAATATATCATTTTTTGAATATTAATTAACATGATTCGTAAGTTTAAATAGCTAATAAATCTAGAAATCAACTATTTTAGCTAAATTATTTTCGTTAAATTTTGAAAATCTGATTCAAATCATGTAAACTTTTTTCAATGGATAGCCAGTAGTATAAAGATGCCTGTAAAAGAAATATTAACCAGAAATAATAGATCGCGGCTTCAGAACTGAAAATTGTTCACAAACTCATTCAAACTTACTTTATATTACATGCAGGCTTTATTATTAACGTTATTTACATTAATGTAGAAACGTAGAGATGAATTTAATGATGAGATCTAAATTAAGTTTGTCAAAAGATTCTTTATACATTACAGCATACATAAATATAATTGAGAGGAAACGAGCATACGTGCAAAGATCGCGACAATGTTATTTTATTCGCGTGCAAGTTAGTCAGATTTAAGTTAACTGATTCTCAGCAGGCTATTTTATACATCTGTCTATATAAAAAGGTCCTTGTATGTTATAAAGGCTTACTTTATAACAAGATTCTCTTCCTCTCATTTTCACCTTTGCTTCTTTATTATATTGACTTTTAAAAGAGAGGTTAGTTCAATAATTGAGCTATCACTTTTGACAATCAGACAGTGTCTCAGTTTTCATTATTTTATCCTGAGCTTTTATGCTTTTATTACTTTTTAGCGTGGAATAATACATATTTTATTGTTACACTGCAAAATTGTTATGTTTGAATAATTAAACGGTCCTATGCATTATTTTTTAATTTATTGAATCTATAAATCAACTTTTTAGAGGTTTGAGCCCTTTTTTTCAAGATTTAAAATACATATATTTTGTATTATTAAACTAGTAATTTTTCTTTTAAAAACTAAATTCAAGGAGAAATTTATGTGACTTATTTTTGTATCTAATTCTGAAGTTCCGCAATCTAATAAAGTTACTTCCTTAATTAATTCAAAGTTATTTTCAGGTAGCTAATTATTAATTATTACCCTGGGTAGTATATTGTAAAAATCATTCAAGAAAACAAATATAAGCTCGTTTTGAGACCACACGAAGCTAAAAAACCGGTTCTTAAAAAAAGTCTGTATGTGTGTGTGTGTGTGTGATATTTATTCAACTAGGATATTTAAACAAGATATTTAATTAATTTTTTGGCTACGCATCTGATATTCATCGGATGACTAAAAACGCATAATATCACTTCAAAAATTTTTTTTTACATATGGCCTGAATTTTTCTAATCAATAACCAAAATAACTCTAAAAGATTTAAATTTCAAGCAAAGAAACCTAACTGTGTAGTAATACAAAAGCACTAGCTTTTTAATAAGTCAGAATGTCACAGAATGGATAAACTATTACTTTAAACACAGGGCAATTTTTTAACCCTAATATCTTTTGTAAAGGTTTGGCATTAAATTTTGATATCTCTACGTAAAAAATTTTTTTTTTTTTTTTTTTTTTTTTTTTTTTTTTTTCTAATACAACTAAAATGAACATCCTTAGAATTTTTAGTAATTAAATCTGAAGTTTGACTTCTACAATAATAACTTAAATAAGTTCAAAATTTCATAAAAAATTTTCACAAAAACAGCGTACCTAAAACTACTTAAAAACAATAATTAATCCACAAAAAAATTAACTTTAATTTAGTTCTCTCTGGATTAGACTGAAAAAAATATTTTATGCATAAAATGTATAAGCGATTGAAACTTTAGCTTGATTACTAAATATACATGTAAAGAGTCATTCCAAGAAATTCTTCCCTGATTGAAAATAAGATCCCATTATTCATGCATCCGATTCAACGCTCTTACGACTTGTTAGCCAACAAAATTACAATCATGTAAGGTGCAAAACATCTTCATATATATTTTTATATAAAGCTTGATAAAGGTACACACTTAACATGAAATGGTTATTAAGGCCAACAATATTTTTCTTATTAAGTGTAGATATCTTTTTGTTGAACTAAAAAATTTAAACATTTTATAATACATATGAACCTTAATAAAGTATTTCACTTATAAAAAACACTATTTTTAACCAGATTGATTTATTGTTGAATCTAATACTTCAAAACATAATTCAAGCAAAAATATAATTTGATTTAAAAAATTGCAATTATTTCTATTCTCAAAAAATTTATAGGTAAATTTTTAAATAAGGTTTGTTTTTGATGATTTAACTCTCTGCAGACCTTTTCTGAAAGCTGATAGAGCGTAGAAGGGGATGATAGGAAGTTTGCCTCATTCTAATTTTATCAAATTAAACCTTTTAAAAGTGGTGCTAATTGTCTTAAAAGCCTAAAAAAACTATTTATTAATTACTCATATCATCCAACCATAAGAATATTAATCCGTTTCTCTAATATGCTTGGTGGTGAGAATCTCGGTTTATAGGGTTTTGAATCTCAAAGTTTAGGTTTTCCAAAAATAAAGTTTTGGAAATTGCCAAGGTCGGTATTTTAATTAATAATTACCTTTCTTGAAAATATTTAAAAACTTCTTAGTCATATATTTGCATAATAATATAAAATATATACATTCAAAAACTCCTCTTCTACACTGTAAAAAGTAACTTTCTTATATTAACCAAAAAATTATAACATTTTCGAAAAATTAGTAAATTTTCGAAAAAAATCGTATAATTACTAAATTTAGTATATTAACAAAAAATTCGAGTATTCTCTATTTTTTTTTGTGAATTTGCAAGAAAAATTGATAATTTACAATTTTTTTTCGAAAATTTTCAAAAAATAGTGGTGAATTTACAACTTTTTACGTAAAATCACAAAAAAAAAATTGAGAATTCTCGAATTTTTCGATAATATACTAAATTTAGTAAATTTACGATTTTTATCGAATATTTACAAAATTTTTTGAAAATTCACTAATTTTTCGAAAAAATTCTATTTTTTTTGTAAATCTAAGAAAGTTACTTTTTACAGTGTACCCTACATCAAAAGTTACCAAAAAGCTAAATAATACATAAGTTTTTAGTTTGCAAACCATATCTATATCGTTTTGACCACGTAAGTGGTAATCGATTAAACAATAATTTATCGTAGGCTTTAAATACTGTAGAAAAATTTTAATTTAATTAAAATTTAATCAAGAAAAATACTGATAAACCTACCAAGAAAATACTAAATTTCAGAAGATAAGTACTCGACTGTATAATTATAAACTCATTTTTAAAAAAACTGAATAACTCGAAAAAGTAGATTTTTTTTTTGACTCTGCTATCATATAATATATGTAATGCAAATATTTGAATACCTAAAATTTTCTTGAGTTACTAACAGTAAGCTTTTAAAAATCGGTAGCTTTCTTTTTACTGATAAGGCGTAATTACTCGTAAAATTTCACACAATAAGACATAAATATGACGTAAAAAGTCCAAGGTTCGTTAATATCAGTTAAGTGTATGCATAAATTTATAAAAGCAACATTTGGTTAATGTACATTGCACGTATATAATAACAACATTAAATTTGCAAAAGAGACTTATTGAACTTGAGCTCTTACTTAAGGGCGGCTTCGTCTTGGTTGAGTTAGTTACTTCGGTCTCATGATCATCAGTATATTGGCCTTCTTATTTTAACATTAGCATATCTTTTGATATAGTGTAAGTGTGTATGTGGGTGAGAATAAATACGTGTATCTGTTTAAAGGGTCGTGCCCTCCCTGAATTTCTTTATTTCAATATATAACGTATAAGTCAATCTTTAGTTGCTATCTTCAATATATGAAATACTGTAATGTGATGATGTTACCATCGCGTGTGTTACTACTGGACGACCGTCACGATCAGGATCCTATTTGCATAGCGACCAGATGAAGCTATGCATTCATTTTACTCTGACTTGTTCTTCTTTTACCTTTTTACTTTTTTATTTTTTTTTTTTTTTTTTTGTTATCATCTTCTTCTTGTTGGTTCTTGATCTTATGGCCATATAAATGTGTATGTGTGAATAAGTTATTTTGATTCTTTTTATTATTTCATCGACATCGCACTTGTGGTGATAAAGTGGTATGCGCTCCTGTTTTTTTCTGCTACTGATTCCTCTTCTTTCATTTCGTTTTATTTTTTTGCAGATGCTTGATTCTCTCGCGTAAGGTTAATTTTAAGTCTTAATATAGTTTTTTTTTATATATAAATAGTCATCGTAATGATCGATATATAAATAAGTTGCAAGAAATTAACATGATGCTTGCATTAAGCAGTGCATATCTATTTAAATGCATGAAAATAATGCAGTAGTTACTAGTACAGAATAAACGCAGTAAAAGTTCTAAGAAATTTCTTATCAGCTTGGAAATATGTTAATAGCGGTCTTGTTACTAACACCCCCTTTTTAAGTTGCCCCTTTTATGAAATTGTTATACCGTATAGTCATCCATAAATAAAGTATAAACACTGTAAAGATATATCAAAGCTTATAAACTTTTTATAAACATTAAGAGCTTTAATAATAACAAGTTTAAATAAAGTCTGATAACATTTTGAATTATAAACATAGTTACATATGCTCCTTCTGTAATATACGACTGAAATTAGTTAAAATTTGGCAGTTTTGAGAAGGTGTGGTTTCGGAAATATGAAAAAATGTATTGAAATATGTTTTTGAAAGTTTTATTCCAATGCCAAAAGCTTAAGTCCTTTGTAAATTATATGTTTATTTCCATCTTTTAAATATTTCAGAAAGTGTAACAAAAACTTATATACGAAAAGTAGTTTTTTTTATTTTAGGTACGATCTTTCATTCATTTCATAGGTGTTTCATAGGCTTTGTCCCTAAATTCTAAGCACTTCTCCAAATATATCAATTTTATATAAATATTAATTATTAAAATAAGTTGAGAAGTTGATAAAGTCAACAAAATGATAAAATTATTATTGGTTATTCCAACTTTTTTTAAAATACTTGAGAATTTGTCGAGAATTTGAGATAAAAAAATATAGATAATTTCATGTCAATTCAGACAATTGAAATTTAGTAAATTATTAGATTAAATTTTTTTATACACTCTGAGGATTCTTGATTTGTTATAGGTATAATTTAGATTTTTTGTTTTTTTTGCATATCAGCACATTTGGTAAATTTTTCTCAGGTTCTAAAATGTAACCCAAAAATATAAATATTCTATTTTAAAAAATTGAATGCTTGCAAAATAAAGAACAAATTTTTTTTTTAATTTGCATGTAATACACAATTTTTTTCTTAGAAAGTTTTAGTTTTTAGAAATTCGTTAATTCTCTGATTTTTCAGATCTGATACCTTTGTAACAAAATTTTGCCTTATTAGGAAATTAACTAGGGATTGAAAAAAAATATAAAATTTTTCTAAAAATTTCCCAGATTTGATTATTTACTAAATTAATTTACCCTGTAAAATCTGAAGAATTTTGGCCGCTTAGTTTTTGGATTTTGTACAGAATCTAATAAAAAACAGAAAGTTTTATAACTCGACTTCTAAATATACGATTTCAAAAAAATTATTTTACAAATACAAGTTGACAAAATTAAACTGGAGACAATTATTGTCTATTATAGACAGCTTAACTTTTATTTAATTAGAAAAAATTCAAAAAATCTTTAAGTATGGTAACTTATGTTATAATTATAAGGAGCACAGATATATTTTTGGAGAGTTGTTAGTTTCTTTGTCACGAAACTCATAATATTTCCTCACTATTTTAAATCTCTAGCCAACGTTAAAACTTTTGGCGTACTTTTTTTCTTTTTGGACGTAATACCTAATTTTTTTTCGTGGGAGTTTGTTAACGCTTAATTTTTCGGGTCTGAAATGTAAAATACAAATTTTTTTCTCGAAAGCTTTTTCGTCAAAAAATAAAAAAAGCATTTTTTTTCTTTTTGGACTTAATACCTAATTTTTTTCCATGGAAGTACAAATAGGAAACTTATTGTTACTAATTAAGATCGGGATACATAAAGTAAAAAATTGTTAAAAACACTTTTTTCTTTTGCATTTATTTATTTTTCATTAATTGTTAGCTATTTTAAGGCTGAATAATATAAAAAAAATGAATCAAGTGTGGAACAATAAATCAAGTAAAAATAAGTTGAATCTTCTTGAATGCATTATTTATTTATTAACATATGTTTATAAAACATAAAACAAGACAAGAGATGACTACTTATTTAGCAAAGCGAGTAATCCTGTTGTTAGGGGCTAAGATGAGAGGTCAGAAATAAGATCGAAGTATTGCGATATATTACATGTACATTGGGAATAAGACGAGTTAAATAAGAATTAGGTATAGGTATATAGAATATTGAATTTTTTTTTCCACGAGAGATCTTATGCTCCTTGCGGGCTTGAGTTTGTTTCCTGCAGTATCGAAACTACGTATCTTTTATTCTTGGGATTTGAGAACTCGTCTTGCTGTTGTTGTTGTTGTTATAATAAGAAGTATATATAAAATAAAATAAATAAAAAAAAGGGCTCTAGGCAATTAAAAAACTTTCAACCTCCCTCGCGCGCGCCCTTTTATCGATTATATTAAATCAAACTTGTGATTTTCTCTTTTAGTTTATTTATTTTTTTCTTGCATATATACATGCATAAGATGAAACTTTGAAAAATTAGATACATGTTCTTTATATATTTATAATAAAGATGTTCTATACGCAGATTACTTTATTAGCGTATAGCATGTTTCTTATAACTGTATAGGTATATTAAAATTATAGACATGTTTATTTTGCAAAATCGACGAAATTTTCTTAGTTGCTAATTTTGATTCATAACAACAAATTTGAAAACTCTTCAATGAATTTTTTTAAGGAAATCTTGTTTTTAAAATTTGCCAATAGCCCCTTTTTTGAGAATTTGAGTGGAAGAAATTTGAATATTTGTTTTTTATAGAAATGGACCTAAAAAATAAAAGTAATGCAAGAAAATAATATATGTACACTGTAAAAAGTAACTTTCTTAAATTAACAAAAAATTAGAACATTTTCGAAAAATTAGTAAATTTTCGAAAAAATTTGTAAATATTCGAAAAAAATCGTGTATTTACTAAATTTAGTATATTAACAAAAACTTCCAGTATTCTCGATTTTTTTTGTGAATTCGCAAGAAAAATTGATAATTACCATTTTTTTTTCGAAAATTTTCAAAAAATAGTCGTAAATTTCTGAAAAATAGTTGTGAATTTACAATTTTTTTGATAAATTCACAATATACTAAATTTAGTAAATTTACGATTTTTATCGAATTTTTAAAAAAAATTTTTTGAAAATTTACTAATTTTTTGAAAAAATTCTATTTTTTTTCTTTAATCTTAGAAAGTTACTTTTTACAGTGTATACATGTAAAAAACCTTTCATAATTTTTAGAGTTTATGATTTTTATACAAGCTTGCACTGTTAAAAAATGCTGTCAAAAAGTTGGCACTGAAGTTCCTCAAAAAATAAGAAAATATTTCCTTGAACTAGGACTACATCAATTAATAAGAATTAGTTAGTATATCGAAAAATAAAAAATTAATTTAGCATTTTTAAAAATTCTTTGATGGCATAAATTTTGTAACAAATTTTGTTACAATTTTAGGCATCGATTCCAGACAATCGAGTAATGACGAAGAAATTCCTTGATAAAAAAATTAGGTATTACGTTCAAAAAGAAAAAAAAATACAGAGTTACCTTTTATTTTTCTGGAAAAAATTTTGGTATCAGAATCAGGAAATCGAGTAAAAGCTTGACCTTATTTTAACATGGAACATGTTTATAGACATGGTGGGGGGTATTTTAAGCATGTCATTTTAAGGGGTGGGGGTCATTAAATAATTTCGAGGTAAGGACTTAGAACAAGACTTAGAATAATTTTTATTTAGGGACTTAGAATAATTTCGATAAATGAGTATAGAATGATAAGGATTGTTAGGAGCTTAAAATTAATTTTTTTTTTTGGCTAGGCTTGAAGATTCAAAATATAAGTTTAAACATTTTCCACGTTCGTTAATTGTGAGGTTCACAAACCGGTTGTAAACTTTTATGATCATAAAAATTTTAAAACAAAATTTTTTTCCATATTTAGGTAGCGAATCATGATATGTTAAAACTATAAGTACTGTATTTTTAGGTAAACAATTTATTGAAACAAAAAATTATTAGTATACATTCTACAATGGAAAAAATTCCTTATTACACACACACCCGCGCACAAATACAGACGTGATCTAAAAATCGGTTTTTTAGCATCTGGGAGTCACAAAACATGCTAATATGCAAAAAAACCAAAAATCTCAAATTTACCATTAACGAAGGTTTCTCTATGAGGAACCGAAAAAAAATTCGATTTCAAATAAGCCTTTTTTTACAAACTAACATTTTTCTATGATGGAACAGAAAGATTTTGTTTTTATTAGGAGGGGCAGGGGGGTTACGTTTTAGGGGGAGTGGGGGGATGAAAAGTGTAGTTTTTAGGGACTTAAAATAATTTGAAGTGGGAGTCAGAGCCTTAGAATACTTTAGACTTATGGACTTAGTATAAATTATATTTCGGGATTTATTATAATTTCGGTTTTAGGACTTATAATTATTAGGGAGTACTACGTTAAAACTGTTATAAGCGAACATGTTCCATTATCATTAATTGTGTGAAAACTAATATACGTTTAACTGGTTTGTCAATTATAAGCCTGATATTTAAAAAAAAATGCTTGGATTTTTACCAAAAATCTTATGATTCTCAAAATAACAGCTCACTCAATCACTCTGAAATAGCGTCACGAAATACTTACATGAGCTCATATGGAACAAATTTTTAGTCTCATAAGAACCTATCAATATTTAGAAGTGATTAAATAAATTATATATTTGCAGATCTTGAGCGGCACCTTATTTCCCCATAATATAATCTGAAATACAACTTTTTAAAATTACTATCAGGCTTGTGTTTATGTAAATCGATAATCTTATAAAATATTTTCTGTTGGAAATTGCGCAATAAATTTACGTATATGATAAATAAAAATCACAAAATATCTGTTTCATAATTTTTTTCGGAAAAAAGTTTTTTTTAGTATAACGCAAAAATTGCATAGTTGTAATTTTTTTTATAAGGGATTTCAAGTTATTTTATTTGGCTAAAATTTTTTTGTTTTTTCTTGGCACATTCATCAGCTTTATATTAAGAAATTTAAAAAATGTCAAAAAAATTTTTTGTATAATTTTATTATATATTTTTTTTAAGTATTAAAACTTTATATGAATGTGTGTGCAATCATTAGATTGAAAAGGAAAGATCTTTAAAATCACATATATATAAATTTATCTCGTGGTTTCAATCAAGTAGAAGGGATTTAGTATACATGTATATCCCAAAGAGATAAGGAATCTATATACAGAATGAATTAAAATTGTTGTGTATAAATGTATATAAATGGAAGAAGCGATAAGAAGTAGAGAGAAGAGAGGGCACGAGGGGGGAAAACAGGAGTCTCCTTCTTTCACATATACGCACATTAGTTTTTGGTTTTAGTTGAGCTTAGGCTTTTTAACCGTAATGTAACTCAAAGCTAGAGAAGAAATTCAATTCTCTGTCGCTTGTATATTTCAGAATAAAATGGTTTTATTTGAGTGTAAGACTATTGGGTTTAAATGTGAGCTTGAACTCATGAAATTATTTTTAACCAAATTTTTAAATCTTATCAAAAAATAATTTGCAAACTTTCTATTATCTCAGGGGAAGACGAAGAATGGAGTGATTCAGAAAAGGCACCATCAGTTGGCAGTGGTTTAGATGGGGCAGGGTCAGCTGTTTCAAGTCCTTCAGCACCGAATGCTGAAGAAGAGTCACAACTTACACTTCCACCACCACCAAGACTTAATGCAATTTCCACAAATTCTGATGATGTTAAATTAAAACTCACAATACTTTCGGATGATTCTAAAAAACGTTTGGCCAGTATTACCGAAGATATTGAGGTAATGAATACATTCATTTTAATATTATAAATTTTTTAGAAAAATGTACATTGTGGTGTGTTATTAACAGAATTTGTTAGAAAGACGTTTGCAATCCCTGAAATGTTAAATATTTTTAAAACTTTGGAATTTTCTTTAATTTTTATTTTTTGGCATAATTTGATTCTCTATATTATCTCGTCGTAGCATAAAATAGTTTTGAACAATAAAATTTTGCTATCTCATGAATTCGTAACATGTTTTCGGGCCAAATTTGTTTGTTACTTCGCCCTTGAATTAAAATAAAAAAACTAAATTATTTTTTTTTACATATTAATTCGCTGTTTAAACTACTTAAATTACAAAAAAATTTATTCAAAATTTAAATTGTGTCTGTTACATAAAAACTAAAATACTTATACGTAACCTATGTACTATTATTTTGCCTTGAATTTAATATATATCAAAAATAAAGATCTTAAAAGATTTTTAAATGATAAATATTATAAGAAAAAAAAAATAATTATAATAAATAAAAAAACTTATTATTATGCAGATTGAGGGTATACAATCTTACTTGAAATCATGATATTTCAAAATGATATTTTTAATTTATAGATTATAATCAATATATATAAATTATTAATAAATCTCTTATACAGATATTAGCTGGTGCAGGTTTTGTAAAAAAATTTTTTTCTACTATTAATCTTGCATCTAATTTTTTGGGTATTTTGTATACCTTCTAATAGTCTGCAAACAAAATTCTGATCTATGCGGGTACTAATGGCAAAATTGACTTGAATTTTGAATATTTTTTAATCATAAGTCAAAGAGTTGAAATATCTTTGCCAAAATTTATCGGGAACCAAACTATTATACTAAAAAATTTATATAAAATATGTAACTTTAGCAATCTTAGTAAATTTCGTAATAAATTTAAACAGTACTGATACGTGAGTTTTTATATAAGACTAAAATGTCGCACCATAAGAGTTAATGTATTTGTCCGTAGTATTCGGAATTTTTCTTTTATTTAAGGAGTCTTATTTTTTTATACAGTGTAAATAATAAGACATAAAGAATCTTTTAGTTTTGTGAAATTTTAGTAAAATTATAACATTGATTTCAGAATGGAAAATGTACACGCGATCGACAAACTCCTTCAAGACCAGAATCTGTTCAAGACTTGAGTCCCAAATCAATACGATTAGATGCTGATGAAGATTCAAACAATGTAATAATTTGCAAAGAAGAAGAGGCCGCTGGTCGTGCCTCTGTTTCATCATCAGGTTCATCTGGGCCAACCAGACGTCGAGAACAAAGACGCGATTCTGTAGAATTAAGACGTTCAGAAGAACCAGATGCAAAAAGGCCACATTTAGAAGAGGAGGCGGCACCAAGACTGAGACTAAACGCTAGTCTAGCAACAGATCCGGCCCTCAGACCTCAAGCTGTTGCTGCACTCACACTTAAACCTGATGGTTTATCGCCTCCTCTAGCTGCTGGTTTACAAAATGGTATAAATAAAAAAAATAACATTTTAATTTAATTCGATTATTACTGCGTCTATCATCGAAAACAACTTTATTTTACATTAATCTAAATAGAGCTTCTTTTTTTACTTTTTGTGGAATATCTGAAATACCTGCTCTAAACTACGCGAAAAACTATAATTTATCTGCAAATATAACAAAAAAAAATCTTTGACCACTACGGTGGTCATTTTAAATAACAAGAATATAAAAATTTAAATTTAATTTTCAGCAATAACATCAGGTCGGTTATTCGTATTATCAGCTGATGGAAAGGATTCAATAAATAGAGAATCTTCAATAGCAGCAAATAGGCCAACTGCTCTCGTATGTCCACCATGTGGAATCCGTTTTAGCTCTGCCAGTACTCTTGAGGCTCACCGCACATTTTATTGTGCTCATCGTCCTCGAATAGAAAGTGAAGCTGATAACAATGACGATGATGAAGAAAGGATTGGCGGAAAGTATGAATCAAGAAAAGCATATGCATGTCCACATTGTTCATACAGTGCAGACAAAAAAGTTTCTCTTAATCGGCATATGCGAATGCATGCAACTTCACCTCTTACTCCTATGCCAGCCCAAGCTCCAAATACTCCGATTCATGTGAATTCGCAACAAATTCCAGCACAGCCGGCTCCAATCCAAACAAATAACACGGCAGCTAATGGTTCTATCAATGAAGAAGCAGAACGATATTGCCGGAATTGCGACATCAGGTAAATTATTTATTTATAAAACATTGTACTTTAAAATTTTTTAAAATTAAAATTGTTCTAAGTCTCTTACAGTATGTATTTATATAGAATGTGGTTCTCAAAATTAAATCATTCCTAATCACTACTGTATAAATGCTGCTAACAATAATTTAAAAGTGATTAAATGATCTGTAATTTTGGGAATCTTTTATTTTTTTTTTTTTGGTAAATCGACACTATTTTGGACAAGTAATAAAAAATAACAATTTTTTTTTTGCTCATTTCATATACATTATAAAAATTCTTATCAGGGTAATTATTATCCTAAACAATATATTTACTGCTAAATTTATTTCGCAGCTTTTCGGGCTTTTATATAAAATATATTGACTATTGAATAGTAGTTACTATCAATAAATACTCGGACAAGAATTTTTACAGTGATACAAAATTGTTTTTACTTCATTTTTGCCCCATGCTCAGGGTTATACAATGATAACAATTATTCAATTACAGGTTTAGTTCACTTAAAACGTTCAGGGCTCACAAGACACATTATTGTAGTACACGCCACGTCGTAAAAGATATACCGCCACCTATTCCCTCGTCTTCCTCGGCTTCATTAAAAGCTTCTCCTCCAACAAGCTCCAGTCCAGGTGAATCTCCGCCTCCGATAGCAGCAAATCAACAGAATCAACCTCAACCCTGCTTAGCACTGCCAACAAATCCTATTCTGATAGTACCATATTCTCTTTTTCGCGGAGCAAGCGTTTTATCAACACCAGCATTACCTGCTCCTGACACTCCGTGTTTTCTATTGCCAAATGGATCATTGCAACCAATGACTCGAGGCTTACCATCATCTGTAGGAACAAATAATATTTCTAATAATTCAACAACAGAGAATGTATTAAGGGCAGTTAATAAGACTCCATACCATTCACAATCCACTACTCCCGTAACTGCATGTCCGTCAAGTCCTTCTCCTGGAGCTCCATTAGATCTTAGTATAAGGCGTTCACCCAACAGACAAGAAGAAAAAGAAAATAGAGAATCACCTGCGACGCCTACATCAGCAAGCCCTAAGTCTCGAAGTAGTTGTAGTCCACGAACAAGATCATTACCTGGAACAATAGCGCCTGAAAGGTTATCAGTTGTTCCTGCTGTTGCATCCGCAGAATTAGCATTAAGGTTCGGAGAACTACCACCCCCACCTGTACCAGGAGTTTTGGTCAAACAAGGTGTATCAAGGTAATTTTCATAATTGAATTAACGTATTAAAACTTTAAATTAGAGTCTGGTTTTAACATCATACCATGAAAAAATTTTTTCCGTTTAAGTTTAGATAAGAAATTTCCCGTAGAATTTGATTCCCCCCTGAATAATTTGATTTTAACAGCAAGTACGCGAGAAATCTCAAAATTAAGATTTTTCCTCGGATTTTTCATGCTAACTTAAATTCTTCAAAATTCTTTTCCCTTTTAAATTGTCTCGAAATATTTGTTTTTTTATTTATATGTATATTTAAATTTAAAAAAATTTCCAATTGCATCTTAAATTTAAAAGGACTGGATTAAAAAATGGAAGCTTCAAAAATTACCAGTTTTTCATGTTTTCAAATTACGCCAAGTCACATGATCAGAATGAAAAACTAACTTCAGATTTGGATAACTCAGAAAATTTTATATGGGGGTGAAATTTTGTGTGTCTTTTAAAATACATTTGTATGAATGCCTAAATTTGAAAATAAAAATGTCATAATATTTATGATGCAATTTCACCTTATTCGAGTTGAAAATATGCTAAATTACGACTTTATACTTCAAAATTTTGCCATTATTACATATATCTTTTAAAAGGAACCCAGAATTCCATCCCTATGTGAAATTTCCGAGGGAATTCAGAGTTCTTTAAAAAAAATTTGTAACCAGAAGTAAGCTATACCTATTATTTTGTCGTCGCCGTAAATAAGAAACCCGGTTTGTTATTTTAAATTCAAATAAAACTGCAAAATAACATTATATTTTAAACATTATAAGTTTCATAGCATTGATTTTTTATTTTAAAACTTTTTTTTCAGATGCAAAGAATGCAATATTGTTTTTTGCAGACACGAAAATTTTGTGGCTCATAAAAAACATTATTGTCAGGCACGAGAAAGCTCTACATCAAGTCCACCTCCATCAGAAACGCCATCTCCTCCCCTCGTTCAATTGATATGTGCTGCATGTGGAATTAAATTTGCTTCAATGGATAATTTAGTAGCTCATCAAGCATTTTATTGCCCTAAAAGACCAGAATCTCAAGATCATCATTCCAAGTGTCCAAAATGCAAGGTATTATTTTAATGAAAATTAATATGAAAAAATTAAACTTTTCTTAATTATTGCTTCAAAAAGTATTTTTCTAATTAATATCAATATTTTTTAGTCTGTGATTGAAACTGGTGTAGCTCATACTTGTACCAGTAGTCAAACAGGTGGATGGAGATGTCCAGTTTGTGGCGCCGTTAGTCCGACAGCTGGAGCTGCCCAAAGACACATGGATGCTCATCAAGGAGTTAAAGCTTTCAGATGTACGATTTGTCGATATAAAGGAAATACATTAAGAGGAATGAGAACACACATTAGGATGCATTTTGAAAAGCGAGGAGCAGATCTGCAGGTACATTTAACCCGAAATTCATTAATTTTTTATCGAGTATAAAAATTAAATTATTAAAATATTTTTAATTAATTTATAGGAAGAAAATTATATCACGTGCGTACTCGAAGATGACACGACAGCTCCAACTCCTGAACCTGTAGCAGCTACGACCCCAGAGGAAATCCCTTCAGAAAATCAAGTAAATGGTAAAACGGACATCAGAAAAAATAGTCCAATACCTCCACCAGGTGCTCATACACCATCACCAACCAATACACCAACACAAAACAAAGTTAAACAAGAAAAAGAAGACAGCCCTCCACCTGAAGAAAGTTTTGATGCGACAAAACCGGGCCCTCGTTATTGTCGTTCATGTGACATTAGTTTTAATTATTTGAGCACTTTTATAGCCCATAAAAAATATTATTGTTCCAGTCATGCAGGTGAAGCAAGTAATAACAATAATAACAATAGTAATAACAATAATAATTCAAGTGGACATCCAGCAACACCGACACCACCAAGTGCTCGAAGTGAAGCCTCTGTACTTTAAGTCTAATTTTAGTATTTTCTTATTGTTCTTTTACGCAAACACATAGTAAACGATAAAATCGTTACTTTTTTTTGTTTTTTAATGCAGTCTTGCAAGGGCTACTGTTATTAAAAATGTAAACTTCCTGTTGCCAGTTTTTACATATAATTTAATTATTATCATATTATACTTACAATACGTATGGTGTGTGTAATAATTTAAAAATTGCAATGTGTGATTTTCTGTTAACCCAGGGAATGATTTGAACATTATTAAAGTTCAAATTCATGACTACGTGTAAATATGGCATTATATATTAATTAAGAAAAAAAGATGTAATTTAAAAAAAAAAAATAACGTTAAAAACGTTGAAAATTCATCAGCCAATGGAAAACCTAATAAATTAATAGTTATTAATACTGTTATGTTATATTGTATATAGAAAATTTATGAATGTATTGTAATAAGCATATTACATTGTAAGATAAAATAATTATAGGTATGAATGTATGCGATTATTAAAAAAAAAGTCTGTTTTAAAAATAATTAAGAATGATCATGATCTCTATTTCATTAAAAAAACGATTTAATGTATGATAGTCCTTTATTGTATAATTTTAAAAAAGAAATGAAGAATTTTATTTTATTTTATTTACAAAAAAATCAATTTTTTTAAATGTATTTTTTTGTAAATTAAAATATTTTATATATATATTTATATATATATTGTATTTAGATAGCAAAATTTTGTATTAAAAAAATATTAGGTATACATAATTTTTATATGTAAAATTAATAATTTTTCTAGATCTGCAAGAAAAAAAATTTTTATGTTTCAAAGAATCTCTTATTTTTTTTTTATTCTGATTTTTATTTATTGAAAATTTATGTAAATTATTTATTATTTTTAAATAATTGTATTTTTCTTTGATTTATTTATAACATTTTTTTAAAAATAAAACGTGATGTATTATTACAATTTATAAAAAATGCATCTATTTTTTCATTACTTGTGTTAAATTTTGAATAATTATCAAACCGAAAAATTTAACAGTCCTTTCTTTTGGCGCAGAATATTATTTTATGGTATAAAAATAAACCAAGAAGCGTTTAAATTCTAGCATACAAAAAAACTACCAAATAGTGCGCTAGAAAGACTTCCGCTAAAATAAAAGTCTCTGTACCTAACTGTAAAATTGGGCACTTTGCCACAAATTCAAAAGTATTTGGACATAGCATACTTTTTGACTTTTCCAATCTGAATTTTCAATGGAGCTCTCAATAGCACTCTTTTTGGCTCATTTTAAGTACGCTCAAAGTGGACCACCCCTTGGAAGTAACTTATTAATAAATAAAGAAAAATACATTTATTTAAAAGTATTTACCAATTATAACTGTATAATCTCATACTTTCAAGGAGATCAGTCCTGAATTGTGATTAATCAAATTTCTCCATACTAATTTGACCTAAAAATCAAAAACTTCAATATCTGCATGTTGCAGAAATGCGTTATTTAATTTATTTGTATTAAAAATATAAAATCCATAAATTGCAAACAGGACTTTATTTGTTAGTAATTAAAAAAATTTTTTTTAAAAAGGGTCTGATTACTAAAGTAATTTTGTACAATAATGTGAAATAAATGTTTATCAAAATGTATATTAATAAAAAAAATCAAAATAATCATAAACTATATAAGTATCAATCAGTTTTTTACAAAATTGTATAAAAAGAAAATATGTACCACTTCATATAATGTATCAAATTAACTGTTTCCATTTCCATTAATAAAAATATTGAAATAAATAATAATTAAATAATAAATTGTATTATATTTTTTATTTTACATATAGAAATCCTTGTTAAAAATTTTTTCCATATTATGGGTATAATTTATGGTGATGGGACGTAAACTTGCAATCATTTATGGACATTTTTATCCATCTATAGTTGACGTTTGACTATCATTTTTTTTTTTTAATTTTTTTTTTCGTTGTATAAAATCATCATTTATACCTCTCCAAAACCAATATTAGCCAGATTAAATTTTACCTATATATGTTCATTGTCTATAGGCAGGATACCTACAGGCATTGAAAATATTTGGCCAAAAATGTTTTTTAAATTATAGCTCATAAAGTTTAAAATTGTCTAAATCGCGAAAATAAAAGCTATTAGATCTTTACGATTTATCCATATATTTTAATTTTATTTAGACAAAGACCCTATAGCCACTGAAATTATTAGCATTAAATTTTATTTTAATTTAACTCATAATTTTAAAAAATCATCTGAAACTTGAAAATGAAAGCAATTAGATTATAAGATTTTACGCACATATTTTGATTTTTTTGACTGGGACTCTAGAGGCATCGAAATTATTAGCAAAAAGTTGTGGAATTACAACCCAGTGCTGGGCCCCCTTAGGGGGGAGGGGGAAAAACAACTTAAAAATTAAAAGAAATTTAAAAAAAGTTTCAAATAAAATTTGTAGCTGAGACAATTGCTACAAAAATAGTCTTTAGTAATTTTTCGTTTAAAGTTTCGTTAAAATTATTAAAGTTAAGAAATTGTAAAAAAAATGGTGGTAAAACGTCAACCCGATGGTCATAATATGGCCATAAACCCAACCAATACCATAAATTATGGACATATTATTTTACACAGAGAACCTAAATAATCTCAAATTTTCACCCATAGCTGAAAAACTTCTACTTTTTTAGATTCATTTTCGATCAGAACATAATAATAAAAGATGTTTTATTTTAAAAAATTTATTTTTATTTTGCTTAGACAAATTTTCCGTCAAATTGAATTTAAATTAATGTAATAATTTTGCTTAAATTTAAGCAATTTTAGCAATATTTAAACAAAAATTAAGTTATCAGTGAAACGAAAATTATGTAAGAATTAAAATTATATTTTATTTAATTAAATATACTTAAATTTATAATTATTTTTACAGTTAAATTTAACAAAAAGTAATAAGTCTATGTAATATTAACCAATATATATTATAATTATAAATAAATAAATAATGACTAAAAAATAATTTAATACAAAATTTCATTTTAATAATTGTTAAAGTGGTAATGTATAGGCACTGATAACTTGCCAAGTTTCTTCATCCGAAGAAGAGTTATAATCATATTCATAAAAATCATCTTCTGAATTCTGACACTTCAGGTAACAACATTCGTTTTCATCATCACTTATCTCATCGATGTCATCAAATAAATTTTTATCAGTATTATTAATATTTAAAATTTTATCATTTTCTTCACATTTTGGCACTTTTGTAATCCAAGATCTATCAGACCAAAAAGTTTCATCTGTTTCAAAAATATCCTGAAAATTTCCAAAAATTATTATTTTTGTAATTTTTAATTAAACAATTTTTATTTTAATAATATTATAAATTATTTTTATCAATTTTTTCTAATCACCTCAACGTTAAAAGATGATTCTTCCTTATCCAAAAACATTGCTGATTCTAACATATTAAATGACTTGAATCGTTTTAAAAAAAAGTCTCGATTTTGTCTTGAATTTTCTTTACGTTCTTGTCGAACTTTATCAACCACATATTTGACGTTATGCTTTTTGCAATAGTATTTGCATTTTTTTACTTGCTCGTCATTTTTTTCAGGAGTACTCTGTTTAAAAAATAAAAATAATTATTTTATTTTTTTATGCTATCCATTAATTTATTAAGTTATAGTTAAATAAAACTCCAGTCAAAACACAGGGTTGGGTTGTATTGTTTCTGACCACCACCAGATTTGGTCTAATATATGTTTTTTGGGTCGCTGATCACGAAAATCAGGTTCTTTTCTATGAGAAATTGGGGCTCCATCCTTAAATTGGCCAAAACTATCCCTAAAAAGGGCATTTTGCTATACACATACTCGAGCCTTTTGAAATTTGGTATAAGGAAGTTTTTAGGTCGCTGATCACGAATATTGAGGTACTTTTTATGAGAAATTAGATCTCTGCCCTTGAATTATCTAAAGCTGCCCTTAAAAAGGACATTTTCGCCGTATTCACTCTAAGCCTTTGAATTTTGGTATACGGAGGTTTTTTGGATCTCTGATCACGAATATTGAGGTCTCATCTATGCAAAAATTTTCTTTCACCCTTAAATTAGCCAAAACTACCACTGAAAAGGTTAAAAATTATTATTAGATAATTAATATTGTAAATAAATAATTCATTAATTTTTATGTAAAAAGATTTTTTATTCTGGATTACTTATTAAAACAATAAAGCGAAAACGCTCTTTTTAGGGGTAGCTTTGGCTAATATAAGGATGATAATCCAATTCTTCATAAAAAAATATGTGATCAGCGACCAAAAAAAACCTCTGAACACCAAATTTCAAAGGGCTAGAGCGAATGTAGCAAAAATCTACAAAAATGACCTTTTTAGGGCCGGTAGCTTTGGCTAATTTAAGGGTGAAGGTCTAATTTTTCATAAGAAATACCTTACTATTCGTGATCAACGACCCAAAAAACCTATACTAGACCAAATCTGGTGGTGACCAGAAACTATACAACCAAACCCGTATTTTGACTGGAGTATAATTATAGTTAATACAGATAAGACTATAATTTAACAAGAGAAGCTCACTAATTAAATAAAACTAATAGGTTATATACTACTTAATTTTTATACAAGTACAGATAGTAAATTCTAGATTTGGTTATACCTTTTACTAGAGCCTTATCACACTTTTGTGGTTGATTTTAACAACTAACAAGGTGAGACCGCTACTTTTAGGAAACCAAATTACAATTTCTATTTATGGATGATTTTAATAAGTTAAAAAAACCGATACCCCCTGCTATATCCAAATGATCTTTTAGGTTTAGAAACGAAGGGCTGAATGTTATTAAATAGGAATTTTTGAACATTTTCAATATAACGCCGCAACAGAGGCGGATCTAAAGTAAAATCGACCCAAAGTTTCAAGTGTTTGAGAAATCGATTTGCTTCTATAAGTTTCAGGATAGGTTTTAGTAATTCAAAAGACATCCTCTATCTGTTTATCCGAATAAGCCTCCGCACACTGATTCAGAAAAAAAAGCGGCAAAAAATTAGCTTCAAGCGAGCTTTTAATGAATTTTTATGCGGTTTGCGGCATTCAGTTCCTAAAAATGTGTATTTACCGAAAATAATGACAAGAATTTCTGATTATTTGAATTTTCACCCCTTAAATACTTAAAACTACCCCTAAAAAAAGAGTTTTTTTATAACATTCATTTTTTGCAAAGTTTAGTTGCCAATCACTTTTATAACTTTTATAAACATTAAAAATTGTGAATTTTCATGAATTTAAAGTAGAAGAAAAAAAACTGCCTCTATTAAATCCAAAGTACCTCTGAAACTACCCTTAAAATTCTAAGGTTTATTTGAATGTGCAACTCAATTTCTTTGAGTAGTTTCAGAGGTACTTTGGGTTTTAATAGGGGCAGTTTTTATTCTTCTACTTTAAATTCATGAAAATTCACAATTTTTAATGTTTATAAAAGTTATAAAACTAATTTTTGCAAAAAATGAATGTTGTAAAAAAACTCTTTTTTTAGGGGTAGTTTTAAGTACTTAAGGGGTAAAAATTCAAATAATCAGAAATTCTTGTCATACTTTTCGGTAAATACACATTTTTAGGAACTGAATGCCGCAAACCGCATCAATATTCATTAAAAACTTGCTTGAAGCTAATTTTTTGCCGCTTTTTTTTTCTGAATCAGTGTACTCTGGTGCCTAGAAATGGTGTAGACTTCTACGTTAACTTCTAAACAACGCGCAACCTTGTAACTTAACCGAATACCTTCGGGTTATTCTCAATTTTTTGTTCTAATAATTTTTTTTAAACCCCGTAAATTGCAAATTTTTATCACTTATTGTTTCTTCTTAATACTCATTAAATTTGAATGTCACGCCGTTTTTCATCAGCCATTTTGAATTTTGAGTAAGAAATTTTCCCGTGATCATAACATATTCAATGCTTTTGTTAAATTTTTTTTTTAATTAATACTATGCATTTTAAATGCATCCATGGGCTAAAATATAGATAATTTTAAATTACTAATCACGTTACAGAGAGCTTGTGTTATAATAAATTAATTACATTTTTATTGGTATTGAAAAATGTTCATCATTTACATTGAAATAAAATTCGAATAAAGTGTACAAACAGCGAAAATGCACTATTTTGCATAAAAGTGCATTTTTGATCATGTTCGTTGAACCAATTTTCAAGTTGCCGCGTCATGATTTTTGGATTTAACATCCCTCATATGTGCTTTCCACAGGAACAGTAAACATAGTATCCCCCCTACTACTTATACCCCGCTCAGGGAAGTTACCAATCGTGGTTTCACTTAATAGTATATTACGACCCATGGCCAGAAAAATCAAGAATGGCCCAAATCGCACGTAAATTACCTTCCGAGGCGAAGCCGACTCGCGCAAAAAAAACCATCCTGGTTTACCAGGATGGTTTACCATCTGGTTTTTCAGATGGTTAACCAGATGGTATACTAGATGGTTAACCACCAGGTATTTAAAAAAATAATAATAAGATCCCAGGATGAAAATGCACCTTGCAGGTAGAAGCGGATACCCTGGGGGTATAATTTTCAATTTTTCGACCCAAAATATTTTCTGATTTTCCAAGATGGCGGACCATAAAATTTAAAAATATCAATTTTTAACTTCAAAAGGGGGTTTTTGAGGGTGAGAAAAGTGAATTTAGGGTGGAAAATATTCAATTTTTCGACCCAACATATTTTTCGATTTTCCAAGATGGCGGACTATAAAATTTAAAAGTATCAACTTTTAACTTTACAAGGGGGTTTTTGAGGGTGAGAAGAGTGAATTTAGGGTGGAAAATATTCAATTTTTCGACCCAACATATTTTCCGATTTTCCAAGATGGCGGACAATAAAATTTAAAAGTATCAACTTTTATCTTTACAAGGGGTTTTTGAGGGTGAGAAAAATGAATTTAGGGTGGAAAATATTCAATTTTTCGACCCAACATATTTTCCGATTTTCCAAGATCGCGGACCATAAAAAAAAATATCAATTTTTAACTTCACAAGGGAATTTTTGAGGGTGAGAAAAGTGAATTTAGGGTGGAAAATATTCAATTTTTCGACCCAACATATTTTCCGATTTTCCAAGATGGCGGACAATAAAATTTAAAAGTATCAACTTTTAACTTTACAAGGGGGTTTTTGAGGGTGAGAAGAGTGAATTTAGGGTGGAAAATATTCAATTTTTCATTTATAAGTATCATAATTTCATATATTAACATTTATAAACTTAAAATTTTAACTTAAGAGTGTATAAGCTGGTTAACAGTCAAAATGTTTAAAAAAAAGTTACTTTAAAAGTAACTTACTTTCTTGAAAGAAGTAAAAACTTTGATAAATATTTAATAATTATAATAACTATTTTTGTACCTTCAAATTAAAAATAAAACTTTGAAATAACATTATAAATATTATTAAGAAATTAAATAAATTTTCCAAGTCTCAAAACATTGAAAATTCATTATTCTTGACCTAAAAGACATCCTTGTAAAGTAAAAGGGTAATTTTTGTTGTCCCCCATCTTGGAAAAACGGAAAATATGTTGGGTCGAAAAATTGAAGATTTTCCATCCAAAATTTATATTTCTTGTCCTAAAAAACCCCCCAAAACCCCCCTGTAAAGTCAAAAGTTGATACTTTTAAGTTTTATTGTCCGCCATCTTGGAAAATCGGAAAATATGTTGGGTCGAAAAATTGAATATTTTCCACCCTAAATTCACTCTTCTCACCCTCAAAAACCCTCTTGTAAAGTTAAAAGTTGATACTTTTAAGTTTTATTGTCCGCCATCTTGGAAAATCGGAAAATATGTTGGGTCGAAAAATTGAATATTTTCCACCCTAAATTCACTCTTCTCACCCTCAAAAACCCCCTTGTAAAATTAATAGTTGATATTTTTAAATTTTATTGTCCGCCATCTTGGAAGATCGGAAAATATGTTGGGTCGAAAAATTGAATATTTTCCACCCTAAATTCACTTTTCTCACCCTCAAAAACCCCCTTGTGAAGTTAAAAGTTGATGTTTTTAAAATTTTATGGTCCGCCATCTTGGAAAATCGGAAAATATTTGGGGTCGAAAAATTGAAAATTATACCCCCAGGGTATCCGCTTCTACCTGCAAGGTGCATTTTCATCCTGGGATCTTATTACTTTTTTTTTAAATACCTGGTGGTTAACCATCTGGTAAACCGGGATGGTTTTTTTTATGGCCCAGGGTCGTATATGATTTTTCTGCATCAGTGGCGGGAAAACACGTCTTTGCCGGACGCGCAGCGGTCGGGAAATACGTGGTTTCTGGCCGCTGACCAGAAAAATGGAAAACTTAAAATTTTGATTATAAAAGGTTTAACAAAGAAAATTTTTAAATTTAAATTTTTAAAACGCTCATACAAAATAAAAGTGTCAAAAACGTCAAGGTTTGTTTTCTCAAAGTGTTGATGAAAAAATAAGATAGCCAAAGTAAGAAAAAATTTGGTGGCTTCATTCAAGAGCTATTTAAATATTAGTCGCGAACGTCCACATAAATAAAAAATCCCATAAGAACGACTCGTAGGATTTATTTTTACGTTTGTAGCAGTACCATTGTAAATTTTAGGTTATTTGGACCTTGAAAAACAAAACTACAAAAAAATTTGAAAAAAAGGTAATAATCGTTGTGCCTTAAACAATAAAAAAAAAAAAGTTACCGAGAAAAGCACCCATATACTTTTGGCTATAGATCTAATGACACGAAAAAAACAATTGTTTTTCGTGCCTTTACGAAAGTTCGCGTCTCTAATCTTCAATATTTTATCAAAAATTATATAAAAATGTATAAAATTTAAAAAATGCAAAGTGCAGAAAAAAAAAATATATAAATTATCTCGTAATTTAATTAGTTTCGGTTAAAATTAATTTATTTTTTATATGACATAACCCTAATCTCGTGGAAGATTTTTTCGTGCCATTAGACTTTGCGTATACTTTTTATCAAATAAAATTTTCTTGTTAGTGTCCAGAAAGTGCGTGTTTTCTGGCCGCTGCGCTATTCGAAAAAACGTATTTTCTCGACACTGAGCAAGAAAAATTATGTTTTGTCCTTGGCCACAAAAAAAGGATGCCCCAAATCGCAGTTTACCATCCTCGGCTTCGCCTCGGACGGTAATTTACGTGCGATTTGGGCCATTCTTTACTTTTGTGGCCATGGGTAAAAATATACTATTTATGGACATGTTACTATACAAAAATCTTATTTTTTTCTATTTTTAATGACCTAAAATAATATAGTAGGTATATATATATAGGTAACATTAATGGTTATGATACTAACCGTATTGGGTTTAGTGATATCAGGTGATATTGCCCTCAAAGAAAATTTTTCTTTATAATACTTTTGATCAACAGGTAATAATTCTTTCGTTTTTTCAGCTAATAATCCTTCTGTTTTTTCTATTCTTCGTCTTTTCCTTACATGTTCAATATTATACTCATTTGATTCGTTTAAAATTTCATTTTCTAAATTATCGCTGTTCGTTTTAATTGTTGTAAACATTGTCAAAGTGTTGTTGATTTCAAATGTTTTCTGTTTCACAAATGAACTTTTTATTTTTTTTTTACTTGATATAGTTGACAGAGTAATTTTATTATTTAAATGAATTTTATTGTTTTATACTTTTAATTATAATTAAACGTTTAACCGCGACTTTAACCATCCAAACTTCGACGCATAATGCACACTCTTGAGCTGCGCATTGTATGATATTTACCTATACCAAGGCTACCGCTAAAATTTAAATTTAACCACGAAGTGGATAAAATTATCATTTTATAAAATTTGTGTTCAAAAAAATATTTAATGTATCACCTAATTAATTGAATTTTAAAATATCAATTTTATTTTTTCTTAGTCCAGTTTGAGTCCAAATTGATGGAATAATTTTAAATGCGACGCATATAGAGTCAATCACACAACAAGGATAAAAAAAATTTGATTTAAAAAATAAATTTATTTTTTATAAAAATTTTAGGTAAGGATATAAAACAAGTCAATTATTTTTTTTTTCCAAAAATACTTTTTTTATTTTTTAATGTTTCACAAATATTACTTGGTGATAGTTCTACTGAATTTTGTTTGAATTACATAAACAGTTTATAAAAAATTAAATATAACTTTACATGACTCAACAAGAATGTTTATTATAACAAAAATGAACTCAAAAATGTAACAATAAAAATAAATTCTGTTTTTTGATTTTGTCAAAATTAGTAGTCGAAAAAATTTTTTACTCTAAAAAATTCCTCTTTTCACATTAAAATATATTTACACTAGTTTGTTATGTATATTAATGATTTTACTATGTATTACTGATTTTTGTTGCAACAAAATAAACGATATTATTATTATAATTATTATTAAAATGCATTTTAAGTATTTTTTTAATCATTAAATTAATATTTTTTGAAAAAATATAGTAAGACAAAAAAAATTATACCCATTTGATTCTTCTAAAGACCAAAACTAAAAATTATTATGAATATTTTTCAAATAATCAATTTTATCTTGTTCTTTATTCTTTATAAGAATAAAGAATATCTTGTATCATCAATAAAAATATAAAATTTAAGTAACTAAAAAAAATTATTTAATTAGTTAATGTATAGAAACATTATCATAAAAAATATGCTCTGCAAATATAAGTCTTTTGCTTTTATACTTTAATCAAACATAAAATATTCATGTAATTAGTAAGTTTTTTCACATGTGCAATAATTATTTTAAAGTTTTGATAGCTTATAATACTTTAATCTTTGAATAATTATTTAATCATAAATTTTAACAAGTTTTTGGAATTGATAATTGAATCCCATATAAATTATCCATTAAGGCTGTCAATGTTCCAATAAACAAGCACATTAAAGCATTTGGTTTTGAAAAATTCAATTTTTTTAATGTTTTCATATCATCTGCTAAGGTTTGAATTTCTGTTATATTGTAAGAATAATCAACATTCAAACAATTATTTTGAATTTTTGCCCATTTTGTAAGTAATTTAATAATAACTTTATTTTCCATCTCCACTGGCTAAAAATGTGTTATGAAAATTTTTAATTTTTATTGTTATAATAAATGGCATTACTTTAAAAATTCATTTTTGAAACTTACATTTTCTAAGCTTGATAAAAGAGGCCAATTATTTAAGCAAGCTTCACATTCACATGGCAAATTAAATTTATCTTTATGATTAACTTGTCTTTCATACTTAGTTTTGTAGAAAAAAAATCCAAATAAACTAATGGTTATCTAAAAATTGTTGATTTATTTTTAGTAAAATTTATTGATTTTATATACTTATTTTCAGATACTTACTATCGAAGATTTTTTTATCGGTTCAATACAATAATAAATCAATTTATTATCTTCAGTAAATAGAAAACTAACATTAGGACTGCAAGAGTGCTTAAAGAAGCAGTTGATGGGTACCATGCAAATTCCTCTGACTTTTTCTGTAGTTTTATCAAAATCTGATTTTAATAAATGTTTATCAGACATTTCACCAACCTGTAATTAAACAATATATAACTAAATCAATTGAATAAAAAAAGGTTAATACACACTTTTGTATTTGAAACTTACAGCTAAACAATATTTCTTAATAACTAGAGACACTTTTAACAAAAGTGCAGTAATGAATAAAACATTTTCATTTTTTAAAAAGTTATTTAAATTTCCATAAATATAATGAGTGCCAAATATTTTTGTAAACTTGGCCATTATCGATGTTGCTATTAAGCAATCTTTGCTTAAATAATTAATATATTCTGGCTCATAATCAATATGCAAACTGTAAAAGATTTCTATGTCCTCAGAAAATACTTTTTTTCTTGTATCCTCAATATTTTTATCTGAAAAAGTTAACAATTTAAGAATTTTAGTACCAAAAAATTCAAGAAATGTATAAAAAAAATTTTTAACTTGATAGACATTCGCCAACAGCTTCCAACTTGTCTTTTAACTTCAAAACACCTCCAGCTTTTCTAATGCTCATAATAATTATTCTTAATCCAAGTCTACTATAATAGTTTACTGTATTTTCAAAAGGAATCAAAGGAAAAATAATACATTCAATTTCATGATAAAGTTCCCAAGCTTTCTTTTTACAAAAATCCGAGCAGTAAACTGATAATGAACAAGCATGGCAAGGAACACTAGTCCAAGAAAAAGACAAACAATGATGACAAAAAATATAAGCTTCTTTGCAACTTATTGTTGTCATATTTAATCGTTGTGCACAAATTATTTCTCCTGGTTTTAAATCATGAGTTGCTTTTAAACACCATTCGTTATCTGTATTTTCCATTTCTATTCCATTTAAACCAATACCATCGAGGTAATTTTTATTTAATTTTTTTGAAACGGCAATTTTTCCTTCTCTATATACAGTTTTTGTTTTATTTAACAAAGTTATTAATTCTTCTTTATTAACAGTTTCTAATTTTATAACTTCATTAAATAAAATTTTAGTTTCGCTCAAAATTTTCTTTTTTTCTTTTTTGTTTAAAGCAACCAGACACTTGACATATCTACACAATATTTTAAACTTTAAAATGTTACATTTTGTTATATTTAAAGCTTGCTTAATATCAATAATACTTTCATCAAATTTTTTCATATGCATTAAAATTGATGACCTTTTTGAATATGCTAAAGCAAGTTCTTCAGTTTTGAACGGAGCACTTGCAATACATTGCGTATATAATTTCCATATTTGTTTATGATCTTCATCCGTATGATTAATTTTTTTATACAAACTATTTCCTTGTTTACGATAAAAATTAAAATCTTTTAACGATTTAGTTGGTAAATCTGGATTACTTCGCTCTATTATATCCTCAATCATATTCTGAACTTCAGGTTCATTAAATTTTTGCAAAATAAATTTCATTTCTAACTCCATGTCTGGTGTTTCTAATTAATAATAGAAGTCGGAATCCTTATGAATAAGTTTTATGACATAGCAGATGATATACCAAAACATAAGCTTGAAACTAGTAAACAGACATACCTACCTATATGATATTTATAAAAGTATTCAATAATATAAACAGATTTTAAGTACCATCTTATTGCAATATATATTTTTCACCAACTGATTCAAAGTTCATGTGAAATTTTTAATAAATATTTATTATATTTAGTATACTAAAACAAAAATGAAAATAAAAATCTTTGTTATTATTTAACAGTCTTGCCTTTTGTTTTGTTAGGTGTGTGGTATTTTTCAAGGGGTTTTGTTTAATCACGTGTTTTAATTTTTTATTCATCAACCAATCAGCAATCAGCATGTAAAAAAAAGCCGCTATAAATTTAAAAGAATTTTTACTTAAAAAATAATTTTTATTTTAATAAAACAAAAATCAATTGACTTTTTTCTGGTAGTTATCATTAATATTTTAAGAAAACCCAAAATAAATTCTGAAATTTTTGCAAAAAGTAATGCCCAAGAATAATCATATAAGTACTCATATTTTTTCAGTTACTGCTTCCAATAGTATAAATAAAATACTGAATTTTTAAAGAAATAAAAAAAAAACCATTTATTGAACAAAAAATATAATGCAGTAATATTTAAAATTAATAAATAATTATGTAATAAAAAAAAAAATATAAGTAAATATATTTAAGTAAGTAAATCATACAAGATTATTTATTTTCACAATCCTTCGCAATCATTTGAGTTATTCGGACCTAAAAATTTTAAAATCAAGTTATATTTTATTGATTGGTATATATAATGAAGCTGAAAAATGTAAAAATCTTACCGGCGTAACAAATGAATTTGCAACAGAATCATGCGAACCACTGGATTTTTCAGGGATTGAAGGAAGAAGTTTATCAATTTCAATTTTTAAATTAGGATTTTCTTTTAAAATTTTGTTAGTGGCTGCATGTGCTACTAAATGTACTGATTCAGCATCAATATAATTATCATCTGTCCACAAAGGACACCTATGTAAACATATAAATTATATGTAGTTAAAAAATTTTGAATAAATTAAAAAAAACTTACAATTCATAATTAGAGCCTCCTTGGGCATTAAAATGCTCATAATCTACGTTTTTAGCATCACAAAGATAACACATTTTTGCTGAGCATGAACAAACAATCATATTGCATTGATTTGATGCTTCCTTTATAAATTTTTTATCACAATTATAACATTTCCTAACAATCGCTTCTGTCATCTTTTCTTCAATCAAAAGTCTACTCTTATCTATCTTTTCCAATTCATCACACTGGTAAGGTATGTGACTTATTTTTTTGCATTTCCTAAAAATAAAAAGGAAATGAAATTTTTTTAATAAAGTAGTATAATGAGAAACTTTATATATACCTGCAACTTTCTTTCATACAATCAGAACACTTGAAAATATTATCTTCTTTGGACAGAATATAAGAAAATCCACAGAATGGACATGATTCTAAACCTTCAATTTTTGCATTTTTAAGTTCATGAATTTGATGATTTTTAAACAGTATTTCAAATGTTTTAGGATTCAATGCTTTTTTAAGCATATCAAAGGAAAATAAACTATCACATGAAAAACATGGAATACTGTACATCCCATTATTAATATTTATATCTGTTCCTTTTCTCAAGCAGTCGAAACAAAATTTATGATCCTTATCACAAATGCAAATTTCTTCAGGCAAACATTCTTTTGAAAAACAACTCTGACATTCGATTAATTTTTCTTCTTGCTATACTTGAAAAAATTTACCTTAATATTAAATAAATTTTAATATAATACTCAAAATTTATATACCTTATACTTGGAAAACAACATTTCTCTTTCTTGCTTTTTTACATCATAATAGCTTTTTATTTTTTCTTTATTTACAATAAAACTCATTTCTTGCAATAATGAAACATCAATAATATCATCTAATAAATTAATATTTACAATATTAATATTAAATTCCTTATTCTCAATTTTAAAATTATGCAAATTGTTTACTGTTTGTGTTAAATTAAAATTCTGTGATTCGTACTTTTCAGAAATCATTCTTTCCTGTGTAAAAGACATCCAATAATGTAAAATTATGAATTTGTTTTAAAATAATAACTTTTACCTCACAATCTGGAAATAAACTTTTTAAAAACTGATAGCCAATCTGGCTAAACTTACAAAATCTATTTTCACCTTCAAACTCTTTAAATGGGTCATAGACTATTTCTAAATATTGAATGACATTGAAATTATTGAAATAAATTTTCAACAAATTTTCATTTTTAGTTTTATTTAAACTTTGAATTTTTGTAACATATGTCTTATTTTGTAAATTTATATCTATAAATTCTAAAATTTTTTCTTCATCATTATTATTTTCTATGAAATTCTTTATATATGATGGTTCAGCATCCGGAAATATGCTTTTTAAAGAAACACACTTTTGTTCGATGCTCATAGCGTTAAAGTCCACCCTTAATTCAGTTTCTTCCATTTCTTCATTTTGATTATTATTATTCTCTCCTTCCAATAGAAAAAGATCAATCAATAAATCAAGCATAAAATTTTGATGATTCTGACAATAGCGTCTTAAAAATTTAAAGCAAACTTTTTTTATGCAAGAATGTTCCACATTAGTAAAAATGGCTTGTATTCTATGCCTAACTTCATCAAAGCGGTGTTTTTCATTTAATCGAAGCAAATTATCACAAAAATCCAGCTGTGATAGATTTACATCCATTTTTAAATAAAAGTACAAAGGTTTTAGTGAATATGTTCTTATACTGTGTAGAATCCAATTAAAATGTACTATTAATATTTGATCATCTGTTTCTAAAGTTAAAGAAAAATTTTAATAATAAATACGAACCAAAACTTAGCCTTTTTTTGTATTATTTACCTATAATATCATCGAAGGCATTTTCTTCAAACTTTGAGACTAGAATAATTCTCAATTTGTTGACTGATGATTTTAATTCTTGAATGGTTGATACAATTGTTCCACCATTTGTAGAAATTATACTCTGAAAATGTTGTAAATAAAAGAAAATCATTAAGTACTGAATATTTGATATTCATATTAAATTTAAAATATTTTATACATTTAAATCATTTAGAGAAGAACTGTCTCTATCTTCAAATAGAGCATCAAAATCAGGAGTCATTCCCAAAAAAAAAATGAAATTTGAAAACAAATTGTATTCTCCTAAACGAGAATTTCTTGATATGTATTGTTTCAGACAAGGATCTTTCACTTCATAATTTTCTTCATCCAACAATTCGTTATTATTATTAATACAATCTAAAATCCATTGGTATGATATAATAAATTTTTTATTAGCGATTCCCAATATATATTTTGCATTTTCATAGCAACCATTGTAATCTTCAAAATTGTTTTGCACAATAATATGTGTAACATTTGTGTTAAATTCTTCTTCATAATTAAAATTTAAATTATTAGTAAAATCTTTAACTATTTCTATTTGATTATCTTCTAAATTACAAACAGTTATAAAGCATTTTCTTGACATTTTCTAGAAACATAAAAAGAAATTTTTTTAATTTGAAAAAAAATTAAATGTACGTTTGCTCAGAAAAAATATTTAATATATCCAAATATCGATTTAAATAATTTATTGCTTATATCGAGGCTTATATATTTTAATGTTGTTTTAATTGTAAATCATATACGAAAAACGATGTAATATTCTAATTAATAAAAATGTAAAATACATAGCTACTCTGTCCTCAAAGAGATATGTATCAAAAACCTCATCATCTGAATTTTTCAGACAGACATTTTATTCAATAAGAGAATTTTGATTTGTTATTATAGCTCTTAATTATATCTGTTACTTATAAAAAAGGATTCAGAATACCTGAATTTTCAATATGTAATATATTACATACCAATATTATAAATAATTTTTTCTTTTAATGAAAAATTTTATGCCACACTGAATGCGTCGTACTTCACTTTCCAAAACTAACGTTCTTTTCACTTTGTTTCGGCTTATTGTTTTTCTTTTGTTTAAAATGGCGGTTTACAAGTTATTATATTATTGTTGGAAATTATTAAGAGACAAAACAAATGCGACGATCGGTCCTGTATATTTTACAATTCTATACATATCAAATCTGTGTACAAACTGATAAGGTAGTTCTATTAATATAATAAGAATATAACTCAATAACAACAAAAATTTAATTGGCAAAACAGATCTTTTGTTCAAAAATTTCTTGACTTTTCCCAATTTTTATTTTTCCTCTTTATATAGATACTTATAGCCAAAGATGTTTTATATATATAACGACTTACATATTTTATATTTTATTAATTTCCGATAATTCTTAGGAAAGTTAATTTTGATAAATGTATAAATTTAGTTTTCTAAAATAACATCAGACAATCAGCTGAAAAAGGATCTATCTGCAAAATTTGAAAACAAATAGCGCCGAATGCGCGCATACTTCAGCAAGTCCAGAAGCAAGTCATATGCAGCCATGGATACACAAAGTTGTGTATCCATGTATGCAGCGCCGCGGGGATTTTTCACAACGCATGTTATCAACGCAGTTATCGCAATATATTTTATTGATATCAAATATTTGATGATCCATTTTATTTGATGGTTCTTCATAGATATTTGCAATTCGTAAACAAATAATAATGGAAACATGGAAAGAATGCTCGAGTCTTATTATAGCAGCTCATAATAATATCAATTCTCCTGAAATGCATGCAAGAACAAGAGATCAATTTGTATAATTTTTTTTTTTTAATTTCTTACAAATATTCTATTGGAATAACAATTATATAATTATACTTTAAATGTTTTAGAATTTTTATGATTATAAATTTTTACTTCTAAAACGCAATCAAAATTCAAATATTTTACCAGGTGCATATGTTTTTCCTGGTGGATCCATTGAACTTGAAGACTCAAGCATTAAATGGTATGATCTTTTTCATTTATTTGGTATAAATAAAGAGAATTTTAAAAACTTGAGTTTAAATGAAATAGATAAACCTTTTATATTTCAATCAAAAGACGGTTCCTTACCTCGTGAAATATCTTTAAGAATATCTGCCATAAGAGAAACTTTTGAAGAATGTGGTATTTTAATTTGTAAAAAATTATTTGTACCTTATTCCAATTTTAAATGGGCAGAATATTATCAATGTAAATATAAATATTCATAATTGAGAAAAGTTGGCACCAATTTTTCATTAATTTTTAGTGTCACAAAAGGAATTGGAATTTTGGCAAGCCAAAGTTCATTCTAATGCAAGCGAGTTTTTTAACATGTGCATGGAATTGCATTGTTATCCAAATTTGTGGGCCTTAAGCGAATGGAGCAATTGGTTAACTCCTACAACATTTCCTTCAGTAAGACGTTTTAACGTTATATTCTTCATTACTCTTATGCCAAGTATACCTTTCACTAAATATGAAAAAATAGAAATGGAAGATTTAATAGTAACCATTTAAAAGTGTAATTTTTAAATTCAAATTTAATATTTATTATAACAAAAAAAAATTTTTTTTTTAGTGGACTACACCAAAAATTTTAAATTCAGAAAATTTTTTGCCTCCACCTCAACAATATGAAATTTCAAGATTAGAGAAATTCTTAAATATTAAAGATTTATACAACCATCTTTGTAGACCTAACAAATCTAGAATATTAACAAAATTACCAGTAAGGTTATCATATTTTTAAAATTTCATTTAATTTATAAATATTAATAATTTTTATTATAATTTGTAGGTGATAGTAGAATTGTCTGATGGAATAGTTCAATTGTTACCAGGAGACATAATGTACCCAAAAAAAATTGATTTAGAGAAGCAACAAGTGATCAATGAATCTTCAAAAAGTATTGAAGATTTCAGAAATGAAAGTAACATTTTAAATAGGATAGAGTGGTTTAATAATGATTTTACAAAAATTTCTCTTAAGAAATCGTCAGATTTTGAAAGTTTTAATTTAAAAAACAAATTATGAGTTTTCAACATAATTTTAATTTAATAATTTAACAATCAAATCAATAATAATTTATATTAATTTTTTTAATTTATTAATAGTAATTATATTATTAATTGTTGTGATTTTCTACTATAAAAAGTTTACAAATAAAATTAACTGTTAAGACAAAATTTAGAGCAATAATAAAGTCTTTAACTTTTATATAGGTATAAACTTAAGAATTTTTAATTTCCTCGTTAAGTTTTTGAATTTTAACCGGAAGTAATTTAACAAAATCTTTACATATACTTAATTCAACCGCCATTAAATTTTGAGCGTCAGGATTTTTTTCACAATAATTAACTAAAAATTTATAAGAATTAAGACTTTCTTTAACATTTTCTAATTGCAATTTTTTATCATATGTTATGAATTTATTATATAGTCTTCCAAGATGAAAATACGAACACAAAACTGGTTTAACTAAATTTTCCGGAATTTTGTTTTCCAAAATATTTACAGAATGAAGAAAACTCTTAAAATTTAAAATAGCTGATTTGGTTAAATTATTTATTTTATTTAAGACATTAGGAGACGGCCGTTCATCGGTGGCTTTTAACTTGTCAATCTTAATATCTAAAATTTCTGAATACGTTTCTCCCAATTCTATCCAAATTTCTTGAAAAACAGCTAAGTAATATTTTTCATTCAATTGACTTTTAACTGCTTCTAATAAATCAATTCGCCTTTTGTGCATTTTAGCTTGACGATCTTCATTTTCTTCAAAAAAGGCGAGATTTTTGAATGCTTGAGATGTATCTTGAATTATTTGTACATAATCTGAAGCATGTTCACTTAGAGTGTAATATGACTTTGCATCATCTAACCATTTTTGCACATTTAAAAATACTTTTCTAGCATCATTAAAATCCAACAAGTATTCATCAGTGACGCTATTACTAATATTAGAAGCAATCATTCTAAATTTTAAATTCTCTAGTTGATTCAAGTTTATTTCTGAATTTTTTTCATCTTCTTTAGATTTTTGATCTTTTTCATCATTAGTTCCACTTTGCATCAATCTATCTCTAGACATACTCAAAAGCAGTATACCATACTTTGCCCAGCATCTAGAAACATCAGCACTTCTGTGCTTAAAGTTTTCCCATTTAGCAGCAATTTCTTCAGTTTCACCTTTTTCACTAGTTTCTAATTTTAATGCATCTTCGTATTTTCCAAGTATGTATGTAGCCGCTGATAAATGGTGTCTTGCTTGAGTAAAGCACTCTTTTTCCATAAAAAATTGTGACAAAGTAGCAGCATTTAACGCCCAGTCTATACTATCAAAATCTTGTTGTTCTAATTGCCTTTCCAGCGTCATGTGACAGTATATTGCAGATTTCAAGAAATATTCTAAACTTCCATATATTTGTGCTAGATAATACAAAGTGAGTGTGTGCAATTTTTCAAGAATAATATCGGATGGTGGGTCATTTGTATCTATAACTCCTAGTAATTCTGCCATGCTAACTGGAGAACAGTCTGTATTAATTTCTTTGAAAGTTTTATAAATTATTTCTGCATTTTCCAAATAATTTTTAGCTTTTATTGCTTCATCACGTTTAGACCATAAAATACCCAATTGATTAAGAGTACTAATTAAAGTCAATATGGTTTTGGGCTGAATATTATCTAATCCTAGAATATCCAGACAGTTTAAAAGATGTTCTTCTCCAGTTGATAATTCTTCAGTGTCAATTGCTATTATACCTAGGTTAAAATAAATTACTCCAAGTATCAAACTAGTTTCAGGCTCATTTTGCTTTGAATTGTCAACTGAACTATGCAATAGATTTAGCATATTTTTTAAGATATCACGAGCTGCATATTTACTTTTATATGGTTCATTATCAGGATCATTACTTTCGTTTAGCAAACTTTTTACTGATAAATATTTTTCTTTTAGTTCGGTTTTTATAGCTTCACTTGGGTATGTCATGTTTCTAATTCAATTAATTCTAAATTTATTTAAATAAAATTATTCTAATTTCTTGTGCACTCTTTTATTCTTTTATATTTATTGATGTTATTTTTAAGGTTATAAACACTTTTTTTGCGCTAAATTCAAATAATATACAACGCACGTGTGACGTGCGGTACACGAACGAGACAATAATTGAATAATATTTATTGCAATAATAACACGCTATAATAATGTAATACAAAAGTATATGTATATTTATAAATAATATATTTACAAAAAATAATTTAATATTAATTAGAAAATCTCAAAAGACTTGACTGTTATAATTCCTACATATTTCTTTAATTACGCATTATAGGTTTATTTATTAATCATTTATATTTTATTATTCATTTCCAGAGTTCTTACTTTTGAGAGAATAAATTATTCAAATGAAAAATTATTTAAAAGTTTTCCTGAACTCACTGCGTTTTATGAAATTCGATTAAATAAAAATATAATTTTCAGAAACTGAAAATGAGTTTTATATCTTATTTAAACGAAGAAGTAAAATTACTTGATGGTGGATTTTCTACCCAACTTGCTTATCATGTTGGTGCTAAAATTGATGGAGACCCTTTATGGACAAGCCATTTTCTTTCTTCAGATCCAGATGCAGTTTATAAAACCCATTTAGATTATTTAAGGGTTGGATCAAACATTATTGAAACAGATACGTACCAAGCCTCGGTTCCTGGTTTCGTTAAATACTTGAATGTTTCTGAGAAAGAGGCAATAAATTTAATAAAATTAGCTGTTGATTTAGCAAAAAAAGCTGTGAATAAGTATAAAGAAGAAATACTAAATTCATCTGCTAAAGTTTTAAATTCAGAACCTCTTATTGCTGGATCAGTAGGCCCTTATGCAGCTTCTCTCCATGACTGTTCCGAGTACACTGGTGCTTCTTATAACAGCAAAGTAACTAAAGATTTTCTAATTGAATGGCATAGACCTAGAGTAGAGACTCTTATCAAATCTGGAGTTGATTTACTTGCTTTTGAGACAATACCTTGTGCTTTAGAAGCAGAAGCATTACTTTCTTTGCTTTCAGAATTTTCTAGTAAGAATAAAAATTATTTAAAACTTCAAAATTTTATTATTTTTTATTTATTTCTTTTTACAGATACCAAGGCTTGGTTATCATTTTCATGTAGAGATGAAAAATGTATTGCAGATGGTAGCAGTTTTAAAGAAACAGCATTAAAATCCTATAATTCTGCAAAATCTGGACAACTAATAGCTATTGGAGTAAACTGTTTACCACCTCGATTAGTAACGCCATTATTAAAAAGTATAAGTTCTGAAAAAAACAATGAATTTATACCCTTGATAGTCTACCCTAACAGTGGAGAAAAATATTCTAGCAAAGTAGGCACTTGGAAAATTGATAATGATTTTCATCCTCCTGAAGAATTTGTTAAAGACTGGCTTGATCTTGGGGTAAGTTACATTGGTGGTTGTTGTCGAACAGATTCAAAAGAAATTGAAAGAATTGGGAATGAAATTCAAAAATGGAAAAAAAATGAATGTTAATGAATTTTATTTGATAAAAATTTATTTCATCTTTTCTATTTTTAAATAAAAATAAAACTGAAAAAAAAAAATTATAATAAACTTTAGCACTAAACTTCTACTATTTTACAATAAATAATTACTCTTAAACAAAATAATTTACTTTAATGTTTATAAATAAATAATTATAAATATAATTGACAATGAGTTTTAATTTATTCTTCTGTGCTTATGTTTTATTTTTTTAAAAAAGGAAATATTTTTTATTATTTTATAAAGTTCAAGCTTGTTCTAAGCTTGATTTTACTGAGAAATTAATATAAGGTGAACCAGGACAACATTCTTCCTTAATTTTTTCTGATTCTTCTGCATATTTTATTTCAAGTTCTTCCAACTGCAAAAAAAAAAATAATTTTTATTTATCAAATACTTACTTTTATTATTTTTAAATAATAAATTTGATTCAGCTTCTTACATCAAGGGTAGTTCTAAGGTACTCGCTACCTCGATTTAGTATGTCCATTTCGCTAAATTCTAATGTTATATTAAAAGCATCTACTCCTGTATTAATGACTTTTTCTTTAGTTGCTTGAACAAAGGGCATTACCTTTTTCATATATTTTTTTAAATCATCTTTATTTCCTAATTCATTGGCTATAATTTTATTTTCAGGTAGTTTGTTTTCATTATTCTGTTTTTAAAAAAGACAAAAAGAGAAAAAGTTAGTAAAATTAAAATTCCTGTTTCTTAAATATGGTAAGTTTTGACTTTCCATGCAGTTGAATGTAGACAAAATGGAAAGTTAAAACCTATACTTTTCCCTTTTGTTTTAACGTATGGTTACATGTATTCATCAAAAGTAAAAACAATGATGGTAGAAAATAGCTCTAATTGTTTAAACGAATCATAATGAAATAAATACTTACTATGTACAATTCTTTCATACTTTGAAGAATGGAACTTTGCCAAGAAGGGTACGTTTTAGCAACATAAATAGTTCCCACATTAGGCTTTTCCGAATTTTCTGTTACTACATTTTTATTCTTCTTTTGTTTAGCAGTTTTTTGATTTATCAATCGTACTCTAAATGAATGAGCAGCATCCATAAGGTATTGTGAGGATTTTATTAAAATTTCATCAATAGGGCCAACAATAGGCCATCTAGCATGTAATATACTAGTTTCCTAGAATTTTTTACAAAATAACATTTTTATTCAAATAATATTTACATTTTTAAAAAAAAATAAAATTTTACCTTCCCAATTAATTTCCATACATACTCCGAAACGTGTGGACAAATCGGAGAAAGAAGAATAGTTTGGATTTCGATGTATCTTATAATAAGACTCCAATTTATACCTTCCAATATACTTAATTGTAAGTACTTATCTCTAGCTGATTGAAATTCAAAAAATCCTGTTCTAAGAGCTTCTTTATAAAGCATTCGCTCATAATTTTCACCGGTTTCTTTAATTTTTAAGTTAATTTCACTGTAATGGTGATAAATTTTTATTATTTCTGATACATAAAATAATTTAACATAAATAAAAGTAACACATAATTTTTTTCATCATTTATAACAAGTACGCTAATATTTTCTTTAAAATATTTTTTTTTAATTTCTAACTATATATTTTAACAATTAATATTATTTTATAATTTTTTGCTTTTTAATTGCTATTTTTTTGTACCCAAGAAATTCTTTTTCTGGTCAGTGGCCTGAAAACACTTACTTCCGGGCCACTGCGGGTCTGGTAGAGACGTGTTTTCTCGCTACTGTCGCAGAAAAATCCTATAACCCTGGGCTAGGGCCATAAAAAAATGTCCTAAATCGCAGATTACCGGCTTCACCTGGGATGGTAATTTATGAGCGGTTTGGGTCATTCTTTATTTTTCATTATCATGGGTTACAATGTATATAAATCAATGTAATAAAATATTAAGAAGTTTGAAGCATATTCAGTTTTGAATAATATATATTATTTAGAGTAAAATTGCAAAATAGTTATTATATTCCTTAACTAATGATGATTTGAATTACTGCAATTTTGATAAAAGAACTAAAACTAAAAATTACCTTGAAAATACTTTATCATTAAATGTACTAGGTTCATCCTGGCGAAACATATTTTTAGTAGCTAAAACTTCTTTAACCCATTCTATATAATTATATAATCTGAGAATTCCAGCATCTGCCATAGTCTCAACAAAATTAGCATCTTCTATTGAATCTCCTGAATCTGCTAAGCAAAGACGCATGCCATCTGCAGAAAATTTTCTTACAGCTTCAGAAAGGGTTAAAAAGTTGCCTTCTGATTTTGACATCTACAAATTTAAAAAAATTTTAAATAATTTTATTTATAAACAAAATTATAAAAGTAAAATTACTTTAGCAGAATTTAAAAGTAAATGGCCATTAGCTCGAATTCCTTTTGGCCATAATTCTGGTTCATTTGGCCATATAGCAGTATGATTATAAATAAAGAAAGTTAAGTGATTTTGTACAAGATCTTTTCCAGATACTCGGAGATCTACTGGATACCAATATTGAAATTCTTTTTTCATTAAATATAATGACTCTTTGGGTATTTTGCAAGTATCTTCAGAAGGTAATTTAGCATCCTTAAAAAATATATAATCCCATACATCTGAGGTCATTTGTTCAGGTCTAAAATGAAAATATTCAAAATTTTTTCATAAGAAAGAACAAAAGTTTTTAATACTCACTTTATGTTTAAAGCGTTTGCTTTATCTCCTTTAAAAGAATTGCCCTGTAATAAATGCGCTACTGTATAGTATGCCATATAAATAGTAGAATCAGATAATGATTCAATTAACCACTGGTCATCCCATGGTAACTTGCTGCCTAAAATTAAGTTGTAAATTTTTTTATAAAATGTTAATTTCTTTAATTTAATAAAAATTAATACCTACCAAGACCATAAGTTCTTGAACAAGCGTATTCATGAAGCCAATCCAGGCAAGCTTCAAAATTTTTCCTTACTTCGTTGTGAAAAGTATCAAGATTATTTAATGCTTGCTCTGTTAAATTTCTCCATTCTGTCTCACCGTAGTCCAAGTACCATTGGTTACATAATGCTACTACGCATTCATCTCCTGAGCGAGAAATAATTGTTTTTTCAGGTTCATAATAATTTACAGCTTCTTTATTTGCAATTAACATTTCTTTTAATTGTTTTTTGACATCTTGAACTTTCTTTCCTTTGAATTCGCCAACTAATAAAATACCATCATAAAATCCTTTAAGGTAAACCATTTCTTTGGCTTCAAGTAATTTTACACGATCATTTTGTGATTGAATTTTTAGTTTCTCATAAACTGTTACTGCTGATAAATTTCCAAAATCAGGTACTTCAATTATAGGAATCTTAAAAAACAAAAAAATAAATAAAATTAATATTAATTTACAAATTGTTTAAAAATAAAGTCTCACATACAGGGTCATAAGGTAAAACCATTTCATCCTTAAGGCCATATTTTTCTCTAAAAGGTTGTTTTTTTTTTAAATCTACAAGTGCTGCATAATCATCAGGGGAATCACTTGGTACAGATGTTACAATACCTGTACCTTTATCTTCTTTTATTGTTAACATAGGCAGTGTATAAATTATTTTATTAGAAGTTAACGGCGCTTTAATAGATACTCCAAGAATATCCTAAAATATTTTCAATTTAAGTAATTAAATAAAATTTTTCTATAAGCATAAAATAAAATTACCAATCCAACTAAATTAGCAACTAAATTAACAGTATTATCTTTATCTGTAATGCCTTGATAAGACATATTTCTTGCTGCTCTTTCAGTTGATATGAAGACTTCATTTTCACAAGTTTTAAATGCTATATATTTAATATCAGGATGAACCCAGCAATTTGTTTGACCATACATGGTTTCTGGTCTAAGTGTTGCAGCCACCAAGTAAATAGGCTCTTCGATATTCCTAAAAATATTTTACTTTCTACTACTTACAATTTAAAAGATTTCAATGTCAAGACTAAATTATTTTACTTTAATTTTTCTGGATATGGCTTCAACATTTGCATTTTTATTAAGCAGTACTCTTGGGGTCCAACTCCTTCTCCTGTAGATCGATCGTGATCCATGCATGGCTGACCATCTTTTGGAGAATAAATTGTATATCTCTTGCCATATTTAACTTTATTTCTACTTTTTAAATGATTAAATTGCCAACGAACGAACGAATCAAAAAATGGATTAACATCTGTAGTTATAAAAGTACGTCTCCAATCCACCTACACATCATATTCATTTGAAATATTGAATTTATATAAAAAGCAAAATTAAACTTACATGTAAACCAATTGATTTTAAATCTTGTACAGCTAATGGAGGGAAATAATCAAGCCAATAAGAACAGTCAGCAAATTTTGGGATTTCATCATCTTTTAAGTCCAAGCTTTGCATTATCTGCCATTGATATTTTGCTGATCCAGCTTTGGCAACTGCTTTGCTCTAGAGTATATAATAATTAAATATATACAAATTAAATACATAAAATCTTTTTTCTTTCAATACCTTTTTGCCTTTACTTTTATCTTTTACAACAACATCGTCAACATTTTGTTCTTTAATAACTGCATTGTCATTATCTGGAAATACTGGTGGATTACCATAAAGTTCAATTTCACGTTTTAATTTATCTGCACATGCTTTGATAGGCATTCCTGTGCAATGAAATCCAAATGGAAATAATACTTTTTTGCCCAACAAGCGATTATATCTAACAGCAAACTAAAATATAAAATAATTAGTTAAAAAAGATTTATCCATAAAATCTTTTAAAAATACGTACTTCACATTTTGATAGAGAGAAAGTATGACCCAAGTGAAGCCTTCCATTCATATAGGGAAAAGGAAAAGTTGCTAAAAATTTTTCTTCCGGATTTTTTTTTGGTTCAGTTGGAGCATCATGCTCGTAAATTTTTTGAATTTCCCAATTTTTTTGAACTTCTTGTTCAATTTTTTGTAAAAATTCAACTTTAAATGTTCCTTTTCTCTCATTATTTGCAACTGTCTGTAACTTTAAATTTCAAGAAATTGTAATTAATAATTTAATTTGTAAGAAAAATTTTAAAGTTAATTTTAATTAATTTTAATAATTGAAGAATTTATCCAGTTACCATTTTATTTAAAATTTTTTAATACAAAAGAATATATTCTTAATTGTTAACCCGTTAACGCAGCTGTGATTAACACGTGTACATTTAGCCGCGCACCTTGAGTACCAACTTATTATATATATAGCACACCGTGCAGCGTGCTAAAGCATATCAATGTCCATACTCCATATAAATATCCTGATGTGTAAATGATGTACAAATATAGAGACGTTATTTTTGCAAATAATTTTACATCATTAAAATTTTGAAAAATAAAATTTTTATTATCAATCATAAGATAAATATAAAAATTCCATCATTTATTTTATTACTTAAAAATGTTTTAATTTTAATTTAATTTAATTATATAGGTTTAATTAAAAAGAAAATACATATATTTTTTTTGAAAAATTTTATTTTACATTTTCTCAACAGGCTTTATACCAAGTAATGAAAAACATTGTTCCATCATCATAGCAGTAACTTCAGTTAATAAGATTCTTCCAACATTAACTTTCACAATTTCTCCTAATTTATTTTTTTCAACGCAATAACAGCTATCATAAAATTCAGTAAATGCACAAGATATTTCGTAACAAAATTCACAAAGAGTATGTAAACATAAGTCTTTTGTTATTTTAAAAATTATATCTGGAAATTTAACTAATACTTTGGCCAACTTCCATTCTTTTTCGTGCTCTAAAGACAAAGAACTGTTTTCAATGGCACTTTTCAATTGATCTTGAGTAAAATTTGCTGTTCTAGCTATTGAACGAATTCTAGTTAAGCTATATAAGAGATAAACTGCCGTATTTCCCTTGTCGTCAAGCATTTTATCAAATGAAAAGATATATTCATTATTTCTATTATGAGAGAGATCCGAATATTTAATACAACCATATGCCACAGCTTCTTTTGCAGCATCAAATTCTTCTTTACTCAAAACTTTATGTCTTTCTTTTTCTTTTAATTTCTGCTCCGCTCTCCTTAATCCTAATAGAAAATAATGTGAATAATATATTTGACATAATATTAAATATTAACTTTTTTTAAAGTTTACCTTCATCCAATAAATCACTAAGTCTCACTGTATCTCCAGATCTTGTTTTAAATTTCTTTTTATCTTCTCCAAGGACAACTCCAAATGGTACATGGTCAAATCTATGCCTACTCGTTAAAATTTTTGCTCTCTTGGCACAACTTTCTAAAGATGCAAAGTGAACTGATTGTCCACCATCAACAACGTATATTACCTGAAGAAAATTATTTTTTAATCAATTTAAAAATTCAAAAAATTCAATATAATTCTTAGTAAAAATTAAAAATTTTTTAAAATAATTTTGGAAATAGCATTAAAAGTAATTGCACTTTTTACTTACTTACTTACATACTTACTTACTATTTATAATTTTCACAATTTATACAATAATTTATACAAATTTATAGATAGTTATGAAAAGCGCATTATTTTGAATAAAGGCTGCTTTAGATAAAAGGAATTCAATCATTTAAATTTTTACTTTATAATAAAAATTAAACAAACCCATTCTGCTTTTTCTACTTCAATTCTGTGTTTCAAAGAAGTCAAATCTGAAGTATCATAAGTGAATCCACCATCTGTTTTAACAATCGTTAAAGGAATTCCATCTCGATTTTCTCCCCACATAATCTTTCGGCCTTCATCTTCTTCTAGCAAATTTTTTTCTTCAAGCTCTTTTACCAAATCTTCCATTAGATTTTGGTAAAAAGATTCTCCTCTTTCCACAATTGTGACATCCAGACGTTTGTAAATATTTTCAAATGCTAAAAAAATTAAATATAATTAAATAAATCTAAATTTTAATTAAATTTAAAAATATAAAATTTACCTTCTCTGGATACATCACAAATTAACTTCCAGCCTTGAATAATACTAGGTTCAAATGCTTGAAGTTTAACCACACAAGCATAAGCTCTCTTTTTGAATTCTTCATCATTATCGAATCTGACTTTAGATTCTTTGTAAAAGCTCTGAAATAAATATTATATTACAATGTTATGTTTATTATATTAAAAATTTTTGTATTCAATTAACCTGTAAATCAGAAATTGGTGGAGATTCTGATAAGTAATTTGGATATTTATCTTGCAGATGAGCCACTAACATTCCAAATTGAGTACCCCAATCTCCTATATGATTTAAACGCAAAACATCGTGACCCAAATACTCTAACAAACGACTGATACTTTCTCCAATTACAGTAGATCTCAAATGACCTACATGCATTTCCTTTGCTACATTAGGACTTGACATATCAACAACTATTCTTCGTTTAGTAACAGGTGGTGGTAAAACATGTCCAATTTTTAAAACATTTGTAAGAATTGAATGTACAAAATCTCGCTTCAAGAATATATTTACAAAACCAGCTCCAGCCACTTGAAGCTTTTCAATAAGCGGAGAACTTGGAATTTTTGATACTATATTATTGGCAACAGTTAAGGGATTTTCTTTTTTTCCTAAAATATAATTTGTATTTTTATACATTATTTTCAGTTTGATAGTGTATTAAAAAATTGCTTTGTGATCTCATCTATTAGGAGTCAAGATTATTTTAGAATGTTTGGTCTTAAAACTTAAAAATGATCTAGTAAGTTTAAATTTTGAGAATCTTTTTTTGGTACATGCACTTAATTATGCCAAATCATTTTAAATCAAAGCAACTTTTTAAAATAAAAAACTGTGAGCATTAGATTTTATTAGTGAAGTTTTTATAAATAAGATTTACCAATTTTACTAAGTAATTTAGAAATAGGCATTGCACTGTTACATTGGTAATCGCTAAATTTTCCACTAGAAGTTATTATAATTTGAGCATCAGGTAAATCTGGATATGCATCTTGAATTGCTTTTTCAAACAAGCAATATAAGCTATCATGAATGCTAATCATATGTTTTTTGGTATCAAAGTCTGTTGCCATTATAGTTCGATTTAAGCGTCGATTTGTAAGAGTCTACAAATAAAATATTTCCTGAAAATATAAGGCTTGCATTGTATGTTTTTTAATCCAAAATAAAATTCAAATTCAAATGATCTCTCTTATTGTAGAATTTTATTACTTTTTGACTTGCAATAAAAGCCCTTTTTACGCATAAGCAAATATCATAATTTATGATAAACAAGTCTGCTAAATACTTCTTATTGTTTATGCTGGTTGTACCAAAAAATGTTTAGCAGGCATACTTATCACAAAAAATAATTAGAAAGGGTTGAAACCAGAAATATATTCAAATCAAACGAAAAAAACTGAATACCTATTTTAATTTTTAATTTATAGCAATTAGCAACATATTTTCCCTGTACTTACTCTCTTTAAAACGTTAATTTGCATTTTTAATTTTTCATTTTCTTTTTTTAAATTATCTGATTCCCCAGTAGTATCGTCATTAGTACTGTTGCTCGTATTACTGTTTACAGCAGCTATCAAGGAATTAATTTGCTTTTTTAAATTTTCGATTTCTTTTTCCTGTAAAATAAATTTGAAACTTTATAACCTATGAATAGATCATGAAATAATGTAAAATTAAAAAAAAAAAAATTATTTACTGCAGCGGCAGATTGCTGTTCTAACAATTGAATTTTATTTGTCATCTTTGAATTATTAAATTAACAATACAGAGTATTAATAAAACGAATTTGCATGAAGTAAAAACACGTGCTCTTCAGAAAGAAAAACGCTCTGTTGAAAGAAAGATTAAAGGTACGATTTCACTGATCACGCTAAAGCATTTTGCGTGAGCATTTTTTTTTTTTTTTGGTAACTATGTAACTACTTTATCGGCTTTAGTGACAATATTGTAACTAGAGACATAATTTAAATTTATTTTTATGTAAATAATAAAATATATAGACATAAAGCAAATAATAAAAAATATTTATTTAGAAGAATTAATATATATATATACTGTAAAATTTGGAACTTATATTGTTTAAAAAAAATTGTTTTTTTTGCTCTGGATTTTATGATACAAAATTTGTTTAATAAAAATAGATTTTTTATTGTCTGATATTCTCAATATGATAATAACATTATACTTAAAACATATAAGTAAAATTAATAAATTAATTAATTATATCATTTGATCGGAAACTGTGGGTTAATTTTTTTTTTCCTACTGATTGATCAATTACAAAAACCACTTTTTCTTACAATAATGAGTAAATATTTGCAGATGGAGACTTGTAACACCAATAATAATATGCTAAAAATAAAAAAAATAACCAATTTAATTGCCATTTATTTATTAGGAGTTCAGATCATTTTTAGTAATTGAGAAAATATTTATTTACTGTATAAAATACTATGATTTTTCAGCTCAAGTATGCAGTATTTTTAAAATGTTTTTTAGATACTGTATAACATAATTTTAATAACTATTTTAAACTATAAAACATTTTTTAATATAAATTTTGACACCAGAAAGATTAACCCTTTGGTCGACTAATTTAGCAGTTAACGTGACAGTTAATAAATCTGACAACATTATGTATGGGTATATTCATTACTTTTCATACAAAAATGTGCGCACCTATGACTTCGATCGGGCTCAAATTTTCAGGGGTGATTTGAACTAATAAAAAACTCAGCCAGCCAAAATTTCAGCCATTTCGCAGGACGGGTTCCCGTGATACAAGCTCTAAAAGGTCCCAAAATAGCTGTTTTTGGCCAATTTTCAAAAATTTACTGGGCTTCAAGGATTGATCCAAAAAACATCCGGCTGGTCTCATTTTTTTCCTTGAACTTTTTAACTTTTAACTTTTAACTTTTAACCTTTTAACTTTTACCAAAAAAATTTTCAAAAAGTTTCAAGGAGTTGATTTTTACTGGCATTGATTAACGTAAGATTCATTTTATCGAAAAAAGCTGATTTTTGAACTTAAATTGTGACTCAGCATCATTAGCTTAAGGCTTCCAATTGGTCTCGTTAAAAGCGTCTAGCAAAAACCTTTCAAATGAGCTTAAAAATGGTTATCAGGGACCGGAGATATTATAAGCAATTAAAAGTTTGCTGTTTCCGAAAATATCGTTTTTTTAACCACTTTAATCGTCTGCAAAATTTTTCTCTGCGCATTTTAAGGGATGAAAATTTCAGGAAAGCTTCTTTTAATATCAAAAAAAATTCCAATTTTTCTTCTTCAATGTTCGAATAGACAGGGAAATGAGCTAATTTAAAAAAAAAATTTTTATTTTTGACTGACAAATAAACAAGTTATTATCATTTTAAGATTTTTAAAAAAATTTTCCAAAAATCCCAGTTTTTTTTTTTAAATCGTCGAATATTTTCCTGGCTCTTTGAATATTTACAACAAAAAAACTTTTTATATGCAAAAATTATTTTTTTGGGCCAAAAACTACCCTAATACATTGACAAACTAAAGTAAGTTCTAAAGTAATTTGCCAAAAAAAAAATAGTTTTTGCATATAAAAAGTTTTTTTGTTGCCAATATTCAAATAGCCAGGAAAAAATTCGACGCGATTTTAAAAAACTAAATTTTTATTTATATGGTTGATTTTACAATTACATTATTATTTTTTTGTGTTTAAGTACATTTAATTATTTTACTTACTTTTTTGCAAACAATTTCTCAATACCGATAAATATAATTTTATTTTTTAATTATCAAAATAGAAAATTTTAAATTACATCGAGAAAGGACACTTTGTTGCAACCATGGTTTCACGCGCGAAGCAAAAATTGTATGATTAAACGAACTTGTAAGTGAAGTTCGATCATAATTATACGTAGAGCCTCGTTCGAAGAGATTACAAATGTAGTTACCTACTTTTCATGCTAGATGTCACGACTTTTTAGAGGAAATTCAAAAAATTTCATACCGCTTCCTATACTTTGTACCTGCTTCCACCGTTCGTGCGCGCTCATCATCAGATTGTTTAGAGGAGAAAAGATTCCTATTTTTAACTGCAATAAATTGTCAGATTACAATTTGGGCTGGGAAATTAATTAATTAATTAAATTGTTGGGCGGGAAAATTGTAATCTCTTCGAACGAGGCTCTACGTATAATTATGATCGAACTTCACTTACAAGTTCGTTTAATCATACAATTATACTTCAAGCCTCGTTCTCGAGATTACAAATGTAGATATTCAGAGAAGACAATTTATTGTAGTATCTATATACCTATCCAAAATTAAATAAAGAAATTGGGAAAACCAATAGGCTATAAGCCTCTCAGTATTTTACTGATCCATTTCATTAAATTATGAAGAACTAAATATGTAGAACCATTCCAAAGACTATCTTAATATAGCATAGCCTCTGACCATTCAATTTTAATTGGTTTTTAAGGTAGAAAAAAATGTATCAGAGAATTTTTTATTCATTAGTAATAGCGTATTGTTTGACAAGGCCTTTAACAGCAAATCTCCATAAATCCTTCTGCTTTTATGAATTTGTAAACAATTTTTTCCATACTCATCCAGTTTTATAAACATTTAAAAGACAATCATTTAAAAATAAAGATATTCTGGATAATTAAACAACAGGAAACATTTTTAATTTTGATCTACTATTTCATTATATGACTGTCTAAATTCTTGAATTTACCCCCATCACAATAGGCATGTTTTGCCTAAGTGCCTGGTATGTAATATGTTGATCATTTATCATAACAAATTTGATAAATAAGACAGTTCTGAGCAACCAAATTGCAAGTTATCGAACAGTGTAACCAATCTTTTGGTTTTTTTATTAAGTTTACCTAAATTAGATATATATAAAAATATTATTTTAAATAGATTATAAGTTCTATCAAAAATAAGGATTAATACACTGTGATCCCTATAGTATCTCAATTATAATGAATCAATTAAGTATAATTGTTCTAAAAAAGGATATTGTTGTAAACCATTGTATAAGTTAATTTGTATACAAGTATAAAAATTAAGCTTATAGGTTGATATTTGGGTAATTCCTTTTTTTACAAAAAAATTCCTTTCTATATATTTTTTTTTTTTTTTTTTTTTTCAAATAATAATAAAAAAATTGAGATCTTGGCATCTCTCTATAATATTCAATGAATTATAAAATTATTATGGTTAAAAAATGTATGTAATAGTAACAATAATAACAGTAAAAAAAAACGCTGCCAAGTGATTGGCACTATGGTTCCTCATTAACAATAGCAAAATATTTATAATGGTCTATTTTATCTAATAAAAATTATAATTTGAGATATCAATATTTCATAAAAAAAAGTTAAATACCGTATTTTAAAAGAAAAAAAATGTTGCTGTGATTTAATGTTTTTTATTTAACAAATTTTTAGAAAAAAATTTCAATAAACTAGGTATTACAGATTTTAAAAAAAACAATACTACAGATTTTTTAATTTTTTTGTTTTATTAATATTGAGAAAAAAATTTTGAAAAAATTCGGTATCAGATCCAAAAAATTACTATGAATAAGCTTTCTAAAACTAGTACTCTCATAGAAATTAATTAGGTACTACGTCCGAACAAAAAAAAATTTTGGTATTCTTTGTATTTTTTTGTGAAAAAAATTTTCAAAAAATTAATTATCAGATTTGAGATATCGAGTAAAAATCGTACTTTCAAATATAAGTACTTTCATGGAAATAAATGAGGTATTACATCCAAATTAAAAAAAAAAAAAAGTAGTTTGAGATTTTTTGATGAAAAAATTTTTGAAAAAAAAATTAGATCTTAATTCCATAATGGTGGTTAAATACCACCGATTGCAACATTTTCAAATATTAGTACTTTCATGGAATTAAAGGAAGTATTACACTAAAAAAAAAAAATATTACAGATTTTTTAATTTTTTTGTTTTTTTAATTTTGAGAAAAAAATTTTGAAAAAATTAAGTTTCAGGTCCAAAAAATTACTATAAACGATATTTCTAAAACTAGCACTCTCATAGAAATCAATTAGGTACTACATCCAAAAATAAAAAAAAATTAAGTTTTTTTTGTATTTTTTGGTGAAAAAAATTTTGGGAAAAAAATTTTTAAAAAATTAGTTATCAGATTTGAGATATCGAGTAAAAATCGTACTTTCAAATATAAGTACTTTCATGGAAATAAATGAGGTATTACATCCAAATTAAAAAAAAAAAAAAGTAGTTTGAGATTTTTTGATGAAAAAATTTTTGAAAAAAAAATTAGATCTTAATTCCATAATGGTTGTTAAATACCACCGATTGCAACATTTTCAAATATTAGTACTTTCATAGAAAAAAACTAAGTATTACGTCCTAAAATAAAAAAAATTTTGGCATTTTTTGTATTTTTTGGCAACAAAAATTTTGAGAAAAAAATTTGGAAAAAATTAGGTATCAGGTCCAAAAAAATGCTATAAACCATAGTTCTAAAACTAGTACTCTCAAAGAAATAAATTAGGTACTACGTCCAAAAAGAAAAAAAAAATTAGTGTTTTTTGTATTTTTTTGTGAAAAAAATTTTGAGCAAAAAATTTTCAAAAAATTGGTTATCAGATTCGAGATATCGAGTAAAAATCGTACTTTCAAATATAGGTACTTTCGTGGAAATAAATGAGGTATTACATCCAAATTAAAAAAAAAAAAAAGTAGTTTGAGATTTTTTGATAAAAAAATTTTTGAAAAAAAAATTAGGTCTTAATTCCATAATGGTTGTGAAATTTCACCGGTTACATACATACACACACACACACACACACACACACACACACACACACACACATACAGACTTTTTTTAAAAATCGGTTTTTTAGCTTCCTGGGGTCCCAAAACGAGCTTATATGCCAAAAAATCAAAAATCAAAATTTCATCTATCACAAAGGTTCCTCCATGAGGAACCAAAAATAATAAATTACTATTTAGTAGGTGAAAAAAGTTTTCATGTAAAAAGAGACTTTTTCATATATTAATATTGTCATATTAAATAGTCATTGGTGATGCAGCAGAAGTATTCTAACGATAGATAGTAGCAAATATTCTTTGATAGTAGATAGTATTGCTGCATTTATATAAAAAGGTAAAGATAGAATTCCCACAGAATTCACCCTCATCAAAGGAACTGTCAGTATAGTTAATAAAATAGAATAAGAGGCAATTTAGATATCATCTCTTGTATAGCAAAAGATAGTTTAATAGAATGCATGTGGCTTGTTTTATGCATCTATTTTAATAATACCAGACCTGGTCAATATTTGAACCTGCAGTACTTATCTAAGTATATGCAACAATTTTACAAAAAATTAGTAATCTAATAGATGACAAGGATTCTTATAGTATCTTGTGATAGAATTGATAATTTTATAATTAGAAATTATGTGAAATTTAATGATACCATTGGTTATAGATTTTTAATGTAATTTCTTTTTGAAATTATTAGAAAACCTAAATGCACAAAAAATAAAATGTCATTATCTTTAAGATTTTAACTTCTTGAACATAGATAAATTGAATTTATTCATTTTTCTAGAGAGAATTTAGAATAGGGGAATATTTGCCTTATTAAGGAATTAGATCACCTTACTCTTAATTAATAATTTTTGTTCATAAATTTTGAACACCATTTTAAATTTTTAATTTGGCCACCTAAGATTTTGCAAATATTAGTTTAATTAAGCTTATATTAGAAAATTGATTCTATTTTCTTAAACCATATTTAGGTTGGATATCCTACCTTAGGTTAGGTCCATTTCTTAGTTAGGTTAGGTTGGTTTTGACTAGGTTAGGTTGGCTCTTGCTTAGGTTATAGGTTAAGATTTAATTAAACCATGGGTTAGGCTCATTGATATATGGTTAGGCTACAGTAGGTTGTTAAATTAATTTATTAATTAAATTAAGTTAAATAATTGAATTATGCCTTGTGATCTAGACCCCAAGAAAAAAATTTTCAGTTAAGTGACTGGTCGAGAAAACGCATCTTTATATTTTAAAATGCATTTTCCTAAACATTAAAATTATAGTCAATTTTGTTACTTTATTATTATACGTTTGGAATTATTATATAGATTTAATTATTAAATACTGCTACATATAGCAAAAAAAGGAGATTGGTAAATCAATCAAAGAACAATGGGGACCGTATGCCCAGTGCGCCTGCTTATTTTAAGAATGGCAATCATCAAATATAGAATACTTAAAGTATATCTAGGTTTTTTTTTTTTTTTTTTTTTAAATACACTTTAATATATTTAGTGCTTTAATTAATTTTTGTCAATAGAAAATTTTTAAAATTTAAAAGTTAACAATTTTGTTTTGGCAGTCATACCTACCAGATATCCCATCTTGTTCAGAGTAAGTTACGTACCCTCCCCAATGGTACTTTATTAGTTCCTTCGATTCATAAGATTTTAAATTTATATTTAATTAAGCAAATGTCTTAGAATGAAATGACTTAAGAACAACAATCATATTCAACTCCAGCGAGGACAGCAAAATGTCTTATATTGTTCAGGTCTTACACTTAATGTGTATACCCAAACATTGGTATTATTTTACAATGACTAATAGGAGTAAAAAACAAAAATAATAATAAGGGATTGAATTGATTTATAATTGATCATAGGAAAAGATTACTTGTGTTATCTTTAGGAAAAAAACTTACCTTAGTTCTTTAAATAGAAAAAATGCCCCGCAAACTTAGCTTATGAAGTAATATTATCCTATTAAGTTAGGAAGGAAAGAGAGGGGTTACCTCGTCTTTTTAGATAAACTTCCCATGTGGGTGCACTCTCCAAAGATTTATTCTTTGGTCTCTTTCTGTCTGTATTTCTGAAATACCATATAGACAACAATATAGGATTTAGTCCCTAAATTCTATACTTCATTATCACTTGGATGTAGTGACCCAAAACAATAAAAAGTTATGTTTGAAAAGGTTCTCCGGTTTTCAATTGAGAAAGAAATTTCTTCTACTTAGAATATTTAATTTTTATCGGTGTATTTGTATAAAAACATGCATGTATAACTGGATACATGTAATATTGTTTTGATACTAAATATGTAGAAATATGTATCAAACTACAAAGTTTATTTATATGTAATTTTTTATTATATATAATGCATACAGAAAATTATTCTATATTCAAAACAGATATGTTGCATTATAACATATTCATGGTTACTGAAATGGCTGTTGAACTATATATCAAAATCCTGTAAATAGGCCTAAGTCTAGATTTTACAGGTAACTTATGGAGAAATTTAACATATAAATGTATCATACTACGAACATGTCAATGGTTACTTTAGTAAATCCATGATGTTAGATAGATATAGGAAAAGGACTATATCTAATTTGTTATCCTGTGAGGAGACAAAGGTCTAGACTGTACATGTAATGTATAAGTATTAATTTGTACATACAGACTACAAGATAAGAAAAACAAATTATAAATATTTAATTTGTACGTATACATGTATCATATTATAAACATATCGATGGCTGCCTTTATGCAAATCCATCATGTTTGATAGATATAGAACTATATATCTAGTTTAATTATTCGGCAACTAGACATAAGTCTAGGTTTTTCAGGCATATTATGTATCGTATAAGCATACAGATGGTTACTTTTGTAAAGCCATCATATTTGAAAGATATAGAACTATATATCTGGTATATTATTCTGCAACTAGACATAAGTCTAGATTTTGCAGGCATATTATATGTATCATATAAACATATCGATGGTTACTCATGTAAAGCCATCATGTTTGAAAGATATAGAACTATATATCTGTTTATTTTAAACATGGAGAAAGAATACAAATATATTTATTGTATAATTTCTGATACATAAATGTATTTGTCTATAAAAATATCGTAGAACTATACGATATATACTTTTATAGACAGATTTATACCAATTTTGGTAATAATAAAGAATTCAAACAGTCTGAATTCACTTGAATTCCGAGAAAATCGGTCAAGTTATACTCGCCTCAAATATTTATCAATAAGTGAGGTTAACGAGTTTTCAGTTAAAATAAGTGTAAAAACACCCTTTAACTTTCATTAACAACAGGTTTTATTTTTCTTTTAAAATAAAAGATAGTTTTTTACCATTATTATTTCTGAGGACCTAAAATTGTTGTTGACGTCCTTCCCTCGTGTCCGAGTACATCTTCTTTAATTGCATTCCATATTTTTCACTATTTCGCATATAATTAAGATTTTTTGGGATGCCTAAATTCTAAATTTTTTATTCTTTAAAAATTATAATGGAATATGGATAATTTAATTTTAATAATTAATAAAATACAATAAAAATTAGCAAGGGTTAGAAAAGCACGTGTGACACCTTCGCACGACAAAATAGATCTGATGATGAGCGCGCACGAACGGTGGAAGCAGGTACAAAGTATAGGAAGCGGTATGAAATTTTTTGAATTTCCTCTAAAAAGTCGTGACATCTAGCATGAAAAGTAGGTAACTACATTTGTAATCTCGAGAACGAGGCTTGAAGTATAAGTTCAAATATTTTAACTTTTTTACCGAGTCGATAAAGCAGTATATTACTAGAATAAAAAATGCTCACGCAAAATGCTTTAGCGTGATCAGTGAAATCGTACCTTAATTTTTCGCGTTTTTTTACCACGGTATTTTTTTTCTTCAAAATTGACACGGTAAAAAAAAGGCGGTTTCACATTTCTCAGTTTAAACAATTAAAAATTAAAGTCACTGAATTTGAAAAGCACTTTCATTAAAAATATTAGGTATTGAGTCTGACCCTTCCCCACTCCTTGTTTAAATTTAGGTCCGGCACCAATGACAGAAGTTAAAAATTAGCGCTGTTAACGGAAATTTCTGTAACTTTAGGTCCGGAATTTAAATCTGCCAATGAGAGAACGATAAAAATTTCTTTAGAGTGGGGAAGGGTCGGACTCAATATCTTGTTAAAAATAATTGATGAATAGTTATAAAGTTAAAACAAAAATTTGAAAATTTCTTGGTAAGTAGTCAAAAATATGAATTGGATACATATATTTATTTTTTGAGTACGTTTTTACTTTGTTACTTTTTTGTCTTCACTAAGTTTAACTGAATTCAATTTTCAAGTTAATTGACCAATACCTACTTAATCTTTATTCAACAAAAAAATTTTAAATTAAAAAAAAATGCTACTTTTATATCCTTGTGCTCTCTTATTCTATCTGATTCAATCTTAAAGAAAATAAATAATTAAAACTTTCAAAAATTTAGGAATTCAGGTAGTTATAAAAATTAAAATAAATGTATACATTTTTAACAATATATTTTTTTTTTTATTTCAAATATTCACACAAATTTAAAGAAATACATACGTTTACATTCTTTCTTATTACATATTCGTATTTACATATACAATTATTAAACTATTTTATTCATATAGTAAAAAATATTAAACTGAAATTATAATAGTATAACAATATTTTTCTTGTCAGCGGCCAGAAAGCACGTATTTCCCGGCCGCAGCGCGATTTGGAGGTATACGTATCACGATGCTATACTGACAAAAAATTATTTTTTATCCTTGGCGGTGAAAAAAGAATGCTACCCCAAATCAAAGCTCCGTGCGATCTGAGCCATTCTTTCCTTTTTTGGCCTAGGATAAAAATAAACTATTTATTGGAAAAATTTTAATATCCCCCTCACCTTACATTTTTTATAAAAATTCAAACTAAAAACACTTAATTATATTTTGGTTATACAAAAAAAAAAAAATTCACTTGCGGACAGAAAAAAAGGATTGTTAAGCCTTTTAAATATTTTTTTCTTTACATTTACTGAATTTTATTTATCGAACTTTTTTTATTTATTAATTTAAGAATGGTTTGATGTTATTAAATAATATAAGGATTTCAAATATTTTTACTACTTTAAAAAAAAAGTTTTTTCATTTTTAAAAATATTTCTGGTATGTATAGGACTATATTGTATTTACAAAAAAGTATTAATTAAAAAATACTGATCTATATATTTTCTTGACATGAAAAAATTAGCCTATTTTTGTTTTACTAGTTTGGGTATAAGCCACTTTTCATGATTTTTATGAAATTTATTTTTTTAATATCCTCACATTATTCTTGTATCATAATTTGGGACGTATTTAAATTTATACTAACATGAAAAAGGTAAACAAATTTTTTTTTTTTTTTTAATATTTTACATGGTTTTTTAATTTAAGTTAGATGTAAAACCAAAATATTAGTTAGATAGATATGCTCCAAACTATTCAAATTTTCTTGTTAAAAAATTACTATTATGAGGAATAATTAATAAATATGAAATTTTATGATTTAAGATTATCTTCAAAATTTTAAATTTTAGAGCCAAAATATTTCTGTTTTTGCAAAATAAATTTTTTAAGTTTTTTAACTGTTAAAATTGAAGTATTTACTTTTATTAAGTTTTTATTAAAACTATACGTAATTGTTTTAATTAAAATTAAATACTAAGCAAACTTACTTAAAAACTGTTTTATATAGTTATGTCCATTATCAATGATTTTCAACTACTTAACTTTCAAAAATTAATTCTTTCGATTAAAAAAATTATTCCTCTTAGATAATTCTTTTCTAGTGGAAAATTTTATTTGGTTAAAAATATTTAATTTATATAAATTGGCATCTTTGTCATATAAAATTTTTAATTGGTGTGTTTCCATGCACAAAATAGTTTGTGGCTAAAATTGAATATTATTTAATATAATTTTTATTTTTTTACAAATACGTTTTAACATGAATGCAATTCATTCATATTCAAAGTACTTTAAATGGTTTCACATGACCCACCAAACTTAATATTTTAATTAAATTATAGTTACTGATTTTTCAGTAATCATATGAAACTGATTATCTAAATTATTAAACATTTAGCATTAAATTAAATTTTTCACCATTCAGCATCACCATTAGCTTTTTGGAAAACAAAATCTTTACCACTTAAATTCATAATACCATCTTTTAAATAAAATTTCCATTTGTTTCTGCTTCTAGTTATCTGTAAAATACAAGACAAATTAGTCATAAAGAGATTTAAAAGTAATTAAATTATCGTGTTCATTATTCTTACTTTATCATACTGGCACACAACTACATTATCTGTTTCAAATAAATCTGTAGGATCATCATCAGAAACATCATCTTCAGAATTTAAAGGTTCCTATGTAAAATTTAAATTGTTAAACTATAAGTTAAAATTATAAAAATTATGTGATTTTATAGTTAACCTCTTCTCTAGCAGAAGCTTCATCATTTTCATCTTCTTCTTTATCATCCAAATCATCATCATCATCTTCGTTATCTTCATCTTCATCTTCATCATCATCATCATCTGATGTTTCTTCATTTGCTCCATCCATTTGAGCAACGTTACCTTGATGCTAAATTATTATATGAAAATAAGAAATAAGTTAAAAACTTTTGTCTCAATAATATGAAAAGTAAAAAATTTATTACTTGTCCTTGAATTATTTGTTGTGAAACCATACTATTTGGTTGCTGTGATACTACTTGAACAGGGTGAGGAATTGGTACAGGTGTAAATCCTGGATGTCCTTCAAAGGTTGAGTTAATATGTTGCTGCAGCAGCGATGTTGCAAATGGAACAGGTAATCCAATTGCTGCAGAAATAATTGGTCCAGCAAAAATAGTGTGCAATTGATTGCCTTGAATTGCCGAAGCAGGTACATGAACTGTTATTAAACGCTCTGGTAAGTTTTGATGCGCAGGTAACTTAATTTGTATTGAAACTTGACGATCTATAATTGGTGCAGGAGCATTGATGACTTGTTGTTGAGGAACTGCTTGCTGAACAAGATGCTGCATTTGTTGTAATTGTTGTTGTTGTAAGGGTATTCCTTGCCCCTGTTGTAAGGAATGTTGTTGAGGTATTTGTTGAATCTGTTGTGTTGGAGGAGGTTGCATTTGAGCTGTTGTAGTTTGCATTTGCTGAGTAGTAGGGTGCATTTGTTGAGGCAAAGACTGCATTTGATTTATCACTTGCTGAGACGGTACTTGTTGAATATGCTGTTGAGTTTTAATCTGCTCTTGAAGTTGCTGTTGTTGCTGTTGAGCTGTAGCTGCTGCAGCAGCCGCTGCTGCCGCGGCATTTGCATTTCCTGTAAAAATTTTCTCATTAATAAAAAATAATTATAATATAATATTGTAAAAATATATATTTAATGTTGAATAATATCTTACTCTTTGAACTTCCTTTAGACGATGGATTTTTGTAAGTATTTATCTGTGGCGGTTGTGGTTCAGGTGGATCTGGATTTAATTCTACTGCTTTACTTGCCATTAACTTGGTTTCCCATATTTGTTTAAGTTCTTGGAGAACTTGTTCGTCAACACCTTCATCAATGAAAGAATCACGAACCCCATTTATCACATCTTCTATCACCGTATTGTATAGCTTCAGCTAAAATAAATAAAATACTTTAGTAACAAATAGATTAAGATGTTTTGCAATAATTATGAAATTAAATCAAAAACGTCAATTTGTTATATACTTTATTTGAACTTTATTTTAAATGAAATTTCATAAAGGTTAAAAAATATTTTCACATTACTCAATTTTATATAATGTCCAAAATTTTAGAAAATAAGCTAACATAATAAAATTCATTGATTGAATGATTTTTATTGACTATTTTTAGAATATTTAAAACAATATATAGCTATAATATAAAAATAAATTATCACTTACCACGCTTGTTTGACTGAGGGCCATATTGCCGAAATGACGATATGTTTCTGGGTGACTCAAGTTGTAGATAAAAGATAAATTTTTAATTTATAATATTTATGTAATATATTGATTAGCTGCAAAAAAAGAAAAAGTTTTCTGAGTAAAAAGAATTAGCGAATTTTCCTTATAAATTTCGGCCTTCCTCGTGTTTTTCTATGGGCGGCCATGGAGAAATACGCGTTTTACCTCCGCCGCGTCTCTCCTCGCACTTCTAGCGTGTCACGAGCTCTCTTTTATACCTTTAAGAGGGACCTCCCCTTCATCTGAAACAGAGCACATGCGCATTTTAAAATGTATTTTGCCAACCTTACAATGTTTACAAAATTACCCGCTTATTCCAAAATTGGTATTTAAAAAAAAAATTATTCCCCGAAGTTTTTTTTTAAAACCAATGGCAAAACTAAATTCAGGGGGATATTTTATGCACATTATTGTTGAAAATTATTTTTTAGCAATAGAAAATTTTGTTCAGTTTATAACATACATATGAGCAATTATTTTAAAAGTGCTACTTAATTTGAGCCTGGAATCGTATTTTTTTTTTTGAGGGCACATCGATATGACCCGTGTTTTCAGTTAGTTTGAACCTTCAGAAAACCAAAAAAAATCGTGAACAAGAAATCGGCGATAGGTGCCAAAAAGATTTTTTCACTTTTATGTCAAAAACCGTGTTTTTCGTATCTGAGCTACCCCAAATTTTCAAAATAACTTTTTAGGTAAATAAAATTTTAAAAAATAGATAAAAAAATCTGATTGCCAGGGAAAAACCACTCCAGAAGAAAAAAAAACTTATCTTTTTACGATGAAATTTAGCCAAGTTATCGTCAATCTAAGATTTTGCTCAAATTCGTCTTAAAAAAGATTGAAATTTTATTGAAAAAAGCCTGTTTCTGAACTTTAAACATGCATTACTCGCTTGATTTTCATCGTAAAATAATAATTTTTTTTTTTTAAATCGATTAATTTTTCCCTACAAATTCATTTATGGAGAAAAAAAAATCATTTTTATTGACCGAATTTCAATTTTTAGGTCAAAAGCCTTTGAAAACTGTAAGTAGCAAAATTTACTTAACACAGTTTTTGACCTAAAAATTGAAATTTGGTCAATAAAACTGATTTCTTTCTTGAAGAAATGAATACTCAGGAAAAAATTAGTTGATTTAAAAAAAAAATTATTATTTTACGATGAAAATCAAGCGAGTAATGCATGTTTAAAGTTCAGAAACAGGCTTTTTTCAATAAAATTTCAATCTTTGAGCAAAATCTTAGATTGACGATAACTTGGCTAAATTTCATCGTAAAAAGATAAGTTTTTTTTTCTTCTGGAGTGGTTTTTCCCTGGCAATCAGATTTTTTTATCTATTTTTTAAAATTTTATTTACCTAAAAAGTTATTTTGAAAATTTGGGGTAGCTCAGATACGAACAACACGGTTTTTGATATAGAAGTGAAAAAATCTTTTTGGCACCTATCGCTGATTTCTTGTTCACAATTTTTTTCGGTTTTCTGAAGGTCCAAACTACCTGAAAACATGGGTCATATCGATGTGCCCTCAAAAAATTACGATTTCAGGCTCAAATTAAGTAGTACTTTTAAAATAATTGCTCATATAGGTATTAAAAATTTTGCAAATCTTGGAATCCAGAATGTGCCCAAATTATATGTCTTTTATACTTTTACTGAACGCAATACGTTCGGTTTTTTGTTTCAACTTCCGTTTCAACCAATAGACAGAGATCTATATTAATCTCTGGTTTAGGCCTTATTTTCACTAATGGATATATAAATTACTCATTAATAATTATTGTAAAAGAGCATTCCTCCGTTAATTGATTCTAAACGTTTAAGAATAAAATCAAATTTTCTTATTGTAATAGAATTTTCTAAAAAAGTTCAATTTAATTTAACAATTTTATTTAATTTTTAAAATCTAAAATTAATATTTTTGGGATTACTTGGAAAGGACTGGCGAAGACCACTTTATATTGGAAACATTTTGTTTCAGGGGCAAAAAAAATAGGGGATAAACTTTTTTGAATTTATTAACTTACCTATACACATACATTCAATAATATAGCCCATAACATTCAATATAATTTTATGAACAAAATTTCTCATCCACAAATTAGACATTTTTAAGACTTTCCATTTTTTTCCTGAAAAACTTATGAGAAACGATTTTATCCATATATTTGTATAAGCAGCGGAAAAACGATGAAAAAACTATTAAAACATGAGTCTCGTTTGGCCATTTTTGCGTATATCTTTCATTCATTAAATATAACGGGTCAAGGGATCTGTATAAATGCAAAAAACTCATTGGGCTCAAGTTTCAAAATATATTTGAATCAAACTTTAGTATTTTGGAAATGTTTTTTTTTTATTTGGATCTTTATTTTTCGGGTAAACCTTTAAAACCAAATTTCCTTTAAATTTTTTACACTTACATATAATTATAGGTATATGAGCAATTATTTTAAAAGTGCTACTTAATTTGAGCCTGGAATCGTAATTTTTTTTTTTGAGGGAACATCGATATGACCCGTGTTTTCAGATAGTTTGAACCTTCAGAAAACCGAAAAAAATCGTGAACAAGAAATCGGCGATAGGTGCCAAAAAGATTTTTTCACTTTTATGTCAAAAACCGTGTTTTTCGTATCTGAGCTACCCCAAATTTTTAAAATAACTTTTTAGGTAAATAAAATTTAAAAAAATAGATAAAAAAATCTGATTGCTAGGGAAAAACCACTCCAGAAGAAAAAAAAACTTATCTTATTACGATGAAATTTAGCCAAGTTATCGTCAATTTAAGATTTTGCTCAAATTCGGCTAAAAAAAGATTGAAATTTTATTAAAAAAAGCCTGTTTCTGAACTTTAAACATGCATTACGCGCTTGATTTTCATCGTAAAATAATAATTTTTTTTTTTAAATCGATTAATTTTTTCCTAGCAATTCATTTCTTAAAGAAAAAAATCATTTTTATTGACCAAATTCCAATTTTTAGGTCAAAAGTTTTTGAAAACTGTAAGTAGCAAGATTTACTTAACACAGTTTTTGATTTAAAAATTAAAATTTTGTTAATAAAAATGATTTTTTTCTTTAAGAAATGAATTGCCAGGAAAAAATTAATCGATTTTAAAAAAAAAATTATTATTTTACGATGAAAATCAAGCGAGTAATGCATGTTTAAAGTTCAGAAACAGGCTTTTTTCAATAAAATTTCAATCTTTTTTAAGACGAATTTGAGCAAAATCTTAAATTGGCGATAACTTGGCTAAATTTCATCGTAAAAAGATAAGTTTTTTTTTCTTCTGGAGTGGTTTTTCCCTGGTAATCAGATTTTTTTATTTATTTTTTAAAATTTTATTTACCTAAAAAGTTATTTTAAAAATTTGGGGTAGCTCAGATACGAAAAACACGGTTTTTGACATAAAAGTGAAAAAATCTTTTTGGCACCTATCGCCGATTTCTTGTTCACGATTTTTTTCGGTTTTCTGAAGGTTCAAACTACCTAAAAACACGGGTCATATCGATGTGCCCTCAAAAAAAAAAATTACGATTCCAGGCTCAAATTAAGTAGCACTTTTAAAATAATTGCTCATATGCAAAAAAAATGGTTGATACTTAAAACATTTTTTTTTCAAAGATTATAATCATAATATTAATAGCAGATTTTTTTACAGAATAATATTATATACATAATAGGTACTTAAATAAATATTCATATAGCTCTTAAATATTTAACAATGAATAAAGTATCAGGCCTGTAAAGTATTAACAATAAATATTACAAAGAAATTTAAATATACAGCTATATATAATTATATTACATTTATAACATTTAATACTTGCATACTTTTTAATATGCAATTAATTTCATTTCTCTGGTGGCGTTTCTAAGGTGAATGATAATTCAGGCTGCGTCCAAATATACCCAGTTCGAGTAATACTACAATGAGCATCATAGTACTTACCAGGTGCACGACAATAAGACCATCTTGGACAACGACACCGAAATTTACTATGAAATTCTTCCTTGCAAACTTCGTTCCACCAACAAGTTCTCTGCGAAAGGAATATAAAAATTTTTAAATCATTAATAAGTAACTACTAATAAGGGATTCCTTTTTTAAATTTGCTATATTTTAAAAAAAGTCAGTATTTAAATTAAATCATTTAAAAAATATTAGTACAGAGAAGACTAAATTCGTCAAATGGTTGTCATATCAAATTTTAATAATTTCAAAACTGAGTAACTGACAGTAAGAGGGATTCAGCAATATACATGATATTAACTCGGATATTCCCTGGTCTATAAAACTACTGAAGTTAGATTTCTCAATTTTTCGAAAATGATTTTGAAATAATTTTAAATAAATACAGAGAAATTATAAAGAACACTCTAAAAGTTAAGCTAACGGGAATTTGTAATTTGTAATTTCTATCTTAAAAAACTTCTACAAAATATTATATTCTTGATTGTATTTACTTTGCTTATTTTGATTACATTAAAAATTGAAAAGATCTTTTCTAACGATTTACTATCGGATAGTAACTGTGTCAAATCACAATTCTGCGCTTGTTTTTGATAACCAAAATGAGAAAAAGTACTAAAATTTTTTTGGACCTGTGATTCCGAAATTCAAGGTTTTGCTGATTCGAAATTTGTCTAACACCCTTAAATTAACAAAAATGAGCCCTCTAATTAAGGGCATTGTTACAATATTTGCTAATTGTAATGAGATTTGGTCAATTATTTAGGTTTTTAGAGCTGCTAAATTCGAATATAAAGGTCCTAAAAATGACAACCTTAATTCGGGAAAAATATCCCTAATTGTGACTTTTGTTTATTCACAAATTCGCACAAATCATTAAAAAAATTTTGGTACTGAGTACAGTTTTTTTAGAGGGTAATTTATAATGATAGGCATTATCATAAAATAATTTTAAGATTATATTTTGATTTATTTATTTTTTTATTACCTCAGCTAAATATCCTCTCACACTTTGATCGCTATAATTACGCTTTTCTATAACGTGACGTGATGCACAATGTGTCATTATTATGCAGAATAATAGAATAAATAGTATCGACAGTTTTATTTGTGCCTGTGGAATAATGGAAAAATAAATTAATTGATTTGAAATTAATTGAAAAAAAAAAGAAATATTTTACTAAAATAATTTAAAAATAATTTAATAATAATTTTTTTTTAATTAACTTTTTTATGCATTTATAAAGGATGAAATAAAATGCACATATGATAAAGGATGCAATTAAGAATATTAGGATGAATTAATATCTCATATTCCGAAAGATAATTACACTGCAAAAAATTTTCTTTCACGAAATTTCATTCATATATGCTGAAGAAGTAAGAGAATTTAGATAATTCGAACAAAATGAAACAGTGCGCTATTTTTTGCAGTGTAATATACTGAATTATCACCTGTAGCACTAACACAGGTCACGTTAATGAGTAAATACATTACTTAAGGGTTGCATTATATACACAGTAAATACTAACTGCATACAAATATTTTAATGAAAACAATACAGGTTTGAGAGCAACAGCTGATAATTCATCCCTTGGGACATGATAATAAAATTAACGAATAAATTGTATAAAAATTGATAAAAAATTTTTTTTTTAATAATGTAAGAAAAAAAAATTTTTTAATGTAAAAAAATTAATAAATTAATATTTTTAACTTACATTAGACAGCATTTAGAAAGATTATATTTTTATTATTTTTATATATTTAAATTTTCCAGTTTTTTTCATTTATGTTTTATTAAAGAAAATTGAATATTTTTTTAAAAAAATATTTCATATAATATTTTATGCGTATAATAAAAAAAAAAATTAAGTTGTTCCAAGAAAATTTTTTAAGGAAGAAAAAAATATTACAACTTTTGCAGTGAATGTTTTCTATTGTACTGATAATGAATTGTGCAGTGAAAAAGTGGAAAACTTTTTTACGGTCAGACATGCGCTTTGATACGTAACAAAGGTCTATAATCTAAAATACCCATACCCTATGAACTTTTAGCTCATATTTGTATACCTCTATGTATAACTTGATTGCATTTTTATTATATATGAATTTCACAATCTCGTTCAAGATTATTATTATGCTTCTATATATTTTTTTATAAGTAATGGAAAAATTCTTCGGTCTTTAAAACCTTTGTGGGCTCAAAAAATAATTCCTAAATGTTCAAAACCTCTTTAAAATTTATTATTTTTTAGTTATTTTTCTGATAACGCCATAAATACTTCGTTTTTTACCAAATTATTTTATCTTGGTTGATTTTCTTTTTGGAAACTTTTATGGATGCTCTAAAATCAAATTTGTAAAAAGTTTGTGTTTGCAATATCCCAAATTAGATATATGCGGCTTTACTTTAAAACAAAATTAAATTTTCTTTGATTATTAATAAGACTTTGATTGTTTCTCGGATTGTTTAAAACCGATAAGGGGTTTTTTTTTGGAAAACTGTTATAATATATTTAATTTTTAAAAGTAATTTCTACTCAACATTTATTTCCAGTCTAATTATTGCGGCTTTTTTAAAAAATAAATTAACATGAAACATGGTCATAGGGAGGGGTATAAGCAAAAGGCCCCAAATTCAGCTGGGGGAGGGGGTGTGAAAAATAAACGTTTTTAAGTTTGGGGTGAAAATTTGGCGTTTTTAGGGGGGGGGAGGATCAAATGCAATATTTTCGATGTAGTAACTTATGAAATAATTCGGATATAGGAATTTAAAATAATTTAGGTTTAAACTTAGAATATTTAGATTTATGGAGTTAGGATATGGGTCAATATTTGTGAACTGTATATGACTTTGCATGGGTGGGTCTCGAAATGTACTCCAAAGTATGTTTGGTCGAAAGTATATATAAAAAAAATAATTTTCCCCAATTTTTAGCTTTTTAGATCCAATCCTCTATTTTTTACAGCGATTTTTGTTTTTTTCAATTTTTTGAAATTTTTAATTTTTGAGAAATTAATGTTCATTAATTTTTCTCGCAAACGCGCACTTTACAATAAAATTTTTTTTCCTTATAGTACCCCATAGGAAATTTCCCGTAGAATTCGATTCTGGGGTCCAAATTTTTTTTCGAACTGCACATGCGCGAGAAAATCAACTTTCTTGCTTTGCCTTTTCTAGCTTATATGCCTCAGCTGCAGACAGCTCAATTTTCATCCTGTTGGTCTCAAATTGTAGGTTTTTTCATATACTTTCAGCATATGAAATCATTTTTTTGGGTAAATTTATTTTAAAAGCACTAAAATTGAAAAATAGCGATTTTAAAAAAATCATTTTTCACAAATTTTGAATTTTCCGCCAAGTCACGTGACCAAATGAAAATCTGACTGAAAATTCGGATTTAGCGGAAAATTTTACATAAGGACACTAATTTTCGTCTTATTTCATTAAATAGTTTCTAAGATATCCCATTTTAAAGATAAAGATTAAAATTGACTTTTTTTAAAAAACCCTAAAAATGGGACTCTGACTTGAATTATCATATCTGTTAAACAAATAATTATAAAAAGACGAGTAAAAATTTTTTGGAAACTAAGGGCTTGTAAAAAATTTTTGAGACCTATAGAACTCGTTTCTTTTAAAAATTAGAATTTTGGCAGCAATTTAAAAATTGGTCATTTTTGGGTAAGAATAGGGATTTGGTTTATTGACTATCGGCATGAGAGATTTACCGACAAATAATTGCAGTGTACGGTAACTGAATGGTGACACTTATACCAAAAAAATGAGACCAATTGGAAGTATTTTGGTTAACTGGCAAGTTTGCAGCTTTGTATTAAAGATTACAAAAAAATCCTATTTGATAACATTGTGGTATTTTGTAGTTATTTAGTATTTTGCTATTTCTTTTATTTCTATAGCGTTACGGAAACATCCAAAACTTTTTCCAAAAAGAAGGTTTTTTGTAAAATTTCTCGAGGAATCCGAAAATTTCGTCAAAATTTTCATTAGGTAACTACACAATTCGGAAAATTGAAAATAAGATAGAATAGCTACAAAATACAACAATGTTATAAAATAGGATTTTTTTTCATAATCTTTAATACAAAGCTGCAACCTCGCCAGCTAACCAAAATACTTCCAATTGGTCTTATTTTTTCGGTATACATATCAACATTTATTTACCGTACACCACATTTATTTGTTGTTAATTCTATCATGGCGATAGTCAATAAACCAAATCCCTATTCTTACCCAAAAATGACCAATTTTTAAATTGCTGCCAAAATTCTAATTTTTAAAAGAAACGAGTTCTATAGGTCTCAAAAATTTTTTACAAGCCCTTAGTTTCCAAAAAATTTTTACTCGTCTTTTTATAATTATTTGTTTAACAGATATGATAATTCAAGTCAGAGTCCCATTTTTAGGGTTTTTTAAAAAAAGTCAATTTTAATCTTTATCTTTAAAATGGGATATCTTAGAAACTATTTAATGAAATAAGACGAAAATTAGTGTCCTTATGTAAAATTTTTCGCTAAATCCGAATTTTCAGTCAGATTTTCATTTGGTCACGTGACTTGGCGGAAAATTCAAAATTTGTGAAAAATGATTTTTTTAAAATCGCTATTTTTCAATTTTAGTGCTTTTAAAATAAATTTACCCAAAAAAATGATTTCATATGCTGAAAGTATATGAAAAAACCTACAATTTGAGACCAACAGGATGAAAATTGAGCTGTCTGCAGCTGAGGCATATAAGCTAGAAAAGGCAAAGCAAGAAAGTTGATTTTCTCGCGCATGCGCAGTTCAAAAAAAAATTTGGACCCCAGAATCGAATTCTACGGGAAATTTCCTATGGGGTACTTTAAGGAAAAAAAATTTTATTGTAAAGTGCGCGTTTGCGAGAAAAATTAATGAACATAAATTTCTCAAAAATTAAAAATTTCAAAAAATTGAAAAAAACAAAAATCGCTGTAAAAAATAGAGGATTGGATCTAAAAAGCTAAAAATTGGAGAAAATTATTTTTTTTATATATACTTTCGACCAAACATACTTTGGAGTACATTCTGAGACTCGAAAATCCAAACTGTATACACTTCACAAATATTGACCCATATATATTATATAATTTCAAGAATACATGTTCCATGTTCATTGGTTGTATTAAATATACCCTTATAATATCACGAACATCATGAAAAAGCGTGAAAAAGGTAAGTAATAAAAATTTTTTTTCATTTTCTTATAGGTATATTTAAATTTTCCGCTCTTAAAAAGAAAGAGTGTTTTTGGTGGATAAACAAATTTACCGTGTTAAAAACCGATCAATGTATTTTAATTTTTTCTCAACCATCTGCCATCGTAAGGAATTAATTTTCTGAAAAACTATATTTCCAAATACGTTGAAACTCAGTAACTAGAATCAGTCAATCATGTCGATTAAAGTGTTTGATTAATTTTGTTTAATATTGTACCAAAATAAAATAATTATCAGAAAACTAGGCGTACGAGTAAAGGACGGGTGTAAATCGAGGAACGATTTTCTTACGGGTGTTCCTGGCATACACTGTTGCAAAATGGCCAGAATAGGCTAGGTAGCTTATATATGGGCGCTTTTCACGGAAACTGAATATTTTTTTATTGTGTTTATGGCACATCACTTATTATCTTTTTTTTTAATTTTTTTTGTAGTTTTACGATTTTCAAAGTTACAAAATTTTCTCATAATTTGGGTAGATTATTTTTTCACCAAAACACGTTACAAGTTGCATTACCTAATATTGCATAAATTTTGAGAAAATGACCTGGACATTTTTGACATTTTTATTTTGTGAGCATTTTAAAAATTAAAAATTGAAAATTTTCGTTTATAAACTCTTTAATTATCAAAATTTTAAGTTTTCTATGGTTCATATATTATAAGTAGTTAAGTAGGAAAAAAGACGACAGAGCTTTTAAGTGCATAAATATAGACTGCGCACTATGAAGATGGTGAGAATCTTAAAATTAGCTAAAACCGAGGGACAGACTTTTCGTTCAAAAAAATGAATTTTCGGGACTTAAATACGGTATATGTATATACCTAAGAGAAAAATTTACAGAGGCGGGTCTAGAAAATATTTTGGGGGGTTCATTTGGAATCAAATTACATTAAATTTGCTAAAAATAGGTCCTTAAAATTTTTTTTTTGGCGGGGGGGTCAAACTGGTGGGGGTCAATTGACCCCTTTGACCCACCCCCCTGAGTCCGCCACTGTAAAATTCAAATTTTAAGTCGTTAATACTCAAAATTTGTATACCTAGTTAAGCAAAAAGGACAGTGGTCATGAATGTACATATAGGCTCAAAATTCGTTAAGTCACCAATATATACTATGTGTTTCAGATCAACAAGATTCTCTATAACCAATCATATTTATAACTAGATAATCTGTCTCTCTCTTACTCGTTATTTTACTAACTTATGATTGGCTTTCCAAAAAGGATATCTTGTTGATCTAAAACAGACTGTATATATGGTTAAAATGTTTTTTTTTATTGATCAAAAATTTTGGAACAAATTTTCAAAAATTTCGAGTTATAGAGTAAAAATCATACTTAGTTTCGAATATAAGACTTTCATGGAAATAAATGAGGTATTACCTCCAAATCAGAAAAAAAATTTTAATTTTAATTCTAAAATGGTTGTGAAATATCACCGCAATTATAATTCGAAATTTGATTCCACTTTATAAAATTTTGTATAAATTTTCGATCACTTGATTTTAAATATTTGTCCAACTCTTATAATTTCCGGAAGTCAAAATATCTGTAATTACTAAATTTTTGAATGATTGCCAGTTTTAACACCTCCGGGGAATATTGAAAAATAAGCAACAAGCTAATACATATAAATTTATATATAAATTCGTAAGATATGTGCGTGCAGGGGCCGGATGCTAAAGCTATTTTCTATTAATTGTATAAGCAATGTATAAAATTTTATGAAAGAATTATACACGAAGCATTCGTTTATACACATGCATGTATTACCAATAGTTTGCGAATACATTCGCGTGGTTATATGTATACATATCTCCAATCAAAGAAGATATTACGTATGAATACTTTTATATATTCGGCGTATATATAATATTATAAAGCTAATAATAAATCTATACCTTTATCTTTATGTACAAGTGTATACAGAAAATAATATATATATAATATATATTTATTAAAAAATAGAAAAAATGTTTTAATATATTTATTATTTAAAAAAAAAAGAATTAAAGGGTAAAAAACAATTAATTCTTTTAATAAATCTCTTTACCAAAAAATTGGAAAAAATTTTGCTAATAAATAATGACGAAGCCTAGCAGCATCTTTATATATCTTTCTGATCTTTTATTACTTTTTTTAATGCATACAATTTCTTTACTTTCCAAATAAAAAAATTAAATAATAAATAAATAATTTATTTAATTATGTACATAGAATGTACAAAGTCTTAACAGTAACTTAATTATGTGATAATCCAAATAATATTGTAAATATGTACATTAAACTTTATTTTACACCAATTTCTTTTAATTTGTTTCATTAAAATGCTATCAAAAAAAAAATTTATTAAAGACGATTTGACAATTAATTTTTATTATAAAAAAAATTAAGTTTTGGGAACAAAAAGAACAAACCTATAGTTAATCAGTTGCTAAAAATAATTTAAAAATTTTGACTTTGGCAAATACAAACACTATTAATTTTCTGTAAAAGTCTGATTGGCTTTTTTTTTTTAATTAAATTCAGACTCAAAAATGTTATCTAAAATTTGTTAATTTTTGGAAAATATAAAGAATTTTAAATGGTAATTAGTAGAAGACTCTCAAAAATAAAAACAAAAAATAATAATTTTAATGTTAATAAAGGATTAGAAATATGAAACTCAAATTTTATTGCAAAAGCAAAATGTTTATTATAATGCAGAATAAAACATTTTTTTACAGAAAAGTTTAATGGGTTTTCAACCCTTAACATTATAACATTTAAAATGCACATACATTTAATTAAAGTAACGTGTGAATATATATAATGTATGTGAATATATATATGATAAAATGTATAAAATTTTTTACAAAATTTATACTTATAAAGTGAGTAACGACTATTTATAAAATTACTTATCGTTACATAAACAAATGAAATATTAATTAATTATAATAAAATTTAAGTACTATGTCTCTATTTACTTCTAATTACATTGTAGTTAACATAAAACATTTGGACGTAAGAATCTTCTTAACTTTTTTCAATATTGAGGAATTCGACAAGAGTATCTAGGTTTGTAGCATCAGTCAATGGCTGATTATCAGTCTCGATGCTTTCCAAAGGAGGATCTGGCAGTGAAGTTGTGGTATCTAGCAATGTTGATGTTTCGGCATTTACAAAAAGAACAGCAGGAGTCGGAGTTGGAGGAGTTTTCAGAGCTTCTGCAATTTTTTTCAAGCCTTCATTCAAGACTTGCTCTTGTTTCTCTAATCCCTCTTTCAGAATATTATTTCTCGTTGACTCATTATCAGCTATCTCCTTTAAAATATTATTTTGGACTTTTATCTGCTCCAAAAATATTTTCATTGTAGAGTCAGATTTCTCTATCGATATTGACCCACTGTAGTTACTTATTTTGTCGTCTTCTTTGTCATTGTCTTCTAAAATTAAAAAAATTATCATTATTAGAAAAATAAATTTATTATACATGCAAATAAAATGTACCTTCTGTTTTGCTGGACAAGTCCAATGGGCTGTAGTCCTCAATCTTACTATCTTCACCTAAGTCTGTAAAAGTTTTTATGAATTTTATAAATAAATAATTAAATTTGTTTATAAGTCTATTTATATAGTCACATAATATCCAAAAGATAAATAATTTGTGCTCTTAAAATGTTTTTTTGCCACATAACTTTAAAAATATGATGATAGTAAATAAAGCGAAGACATTGTTTTAGTTTAAATTTGTAAAAATAAATAATTTACTTAAACAATTTTCTTTATAAATAAAATTAAATGTTAAAAATAGTTTATTAGTGGAATCGAATCATCTAAGTATCATTTGAGACATAGTTCATTAAAATTTATTATACTTTAGGTATGTAATGTGGTAGCGTCTCAAGAAATTATGGATTCTAAAAGCTCGAACTTAGTAAGAATTTTGTAATTATTTAATTATCAGTATATTTATGATACTTGCATGATTTGATTTTCACTGGATAGCTATTTTTAACTTTTAATTTGATTTATAACGCAAATTTATTCACTGCTTATACTTAAAAAAATGTTTTTATGTCACGTGACTATGTAAATAGTCTTATTGAATAATGAAAAATACCATTTTTTTGCTGAACTTCTTCGCTAGGTGAGACTAAAGTGACTGGGGTAATTTCTTTATTAGTCTCCACAGGTTCAGAATTTTCTTGAGCTTTTTTTAATCTTGGATTAAAAACATTTCGCTTTAAGTTTCCATTATTTTTAATGACATCTTCAGAAGAAATTTGCAAGACAGGTTCATAATTTTCTGTAATTTTTGTAAATCTTGGGTTCGATAAATTCTTTTTAGACTTTTCATAACTTGTACTGGCAGAATCATTAGGAACTTGTGTTTTTAATCTACTTTGTGAACTTTTTGAAATTTTGCTTGACAGAAAAGAATTTGTAGCGAGTGATTGTTGATCTGGCTTTAAATTGTTATTTCTAGGTTGATGAGTTTTAGTTACATTATTGACTTTACTAGTAAAATCTTCAAGGATGGTGCGTGGTTTCTTATATTTTTTGTAATTTATTTCTTCTTTTTTATGTTGAGATGAACTTTGATCAATTTCTTTTATATTTCTTTTGTTTCCAGATTGAGGTTTAGAACATGAATTATTGAAAATTTTAGAAAGCTGAATGTGATCTGTAGTATGTAGGCTATTTTGAGATGAAATATATTGAGAATTCGAATGTCTTGTAGTTTGTTCTTGGGAATGTGAAGAGGCATTCGAGGAATCACTATCAGAGATTTCATAACTTGGAACTCCATTGGATATTTTTTTTTGGTATCTTTGAAATCTGACATCTTCAGCACCATCATCATAGTCATCATTTGAGTTGCTGTTCATACCAGCATCATAGCCATTTAGATCATCACCATCACTCAAATCAGAATTATCAGATTTGTTATCATGATCAGACTCATGGCGAATGCTAACATCTTCATCATAATTATTATTTTTTTTGTACTTATTATTATTTGAAGTAGTTTTATATATGTACTGATTAGAAGTACAATAATTTTTATCTGCAAATGATTTCCATAATATTATTCAAATTAATTTTGATTTTTTAAGAAAAGAACAAAATTTTTACCTTGCTCGCAGTTATTCTTCTTATTTTTTTTATGAATTACATTATTTTCATTATTATTTTTACCTCCAATCAAGTTTGCGACTAACTGTTCATTCTTCGATAACTGAACTTTATTGCTTATATTCCCTTTTGTACGTAGAAAGTATTCCCAAAATTTCTGCAAACAATAATAATTATATTTATTACAAAATAAGAATACATGATAATTTAAATCAATAAAATACTGGAGAAGGCAGATTTTTCATAATATTAATATTAAATAATATAAATAAATAAAACAAAAAACTTATTTATATACATACATCAAACCATTCTGACGCTGTTTTTCTTGGTGGGCCCAACTCATTCACTACCAGAGCCAAGGTTTCCCAATCCTCTTTCTGATCATCAAACCTATTTTGATTCTTTTGAAAACTTACCAGCATACCTGGATGCACGTCTATAAATTTGAGCATTTTTCTAAACTGTTCAGACCTGACCCTACAAAAAAACAATACACATTTTACAAAAACTTTTTAATAAAATAAAAGAAATAAATAAATTTCAAATTTCAAATTTACTTTGGCTCTGGCATTTTCAGTTTATAAAATAAATTTACTATATAAATTAATTTTATAAAATATATTTTATTTCAAAGCAAAGTAAACGACAGTGTACAAGCGACTTGACTGCTTGTATCAAACTAAAATAAGTTAAAACAAACACAAGTTATGACCGGCAAGACTTTTCTTATGGCGCGCTTTTTTTATCGGTACACTCGTAGAGAAATTGTTTCTCGGATTGCGCTCGACCTTTACTCGTACGCCTAGTTTTTTACAATATTAAAAAAAATTAATAAAGCACCTTTAACCGAAATGCAATAATAAATAATAAATATTAAAAATTAAAAGCACCTTTAATCAAAATACAAGAATAAATAATAAATATTAAAAAACTATATACGAGAAGGTCGAGCGCAATCCGAGAAACAATTTCCTTACGGGATATGCGCGATACATTACATAACGAAGCAGCCGACAAAAACAATTGTGCTACCATTGTGTGCCAATTGTGTGCTACTGTGTTTTTAAACACAAGCAAAAAAACCGGTTTACAAAATAAAATTACGCATATTTTGTAATTTTTAGTAAAAATAAAAATTGAACATATACACAAATTTTAACGAGTAATTCAATAGAGTTTTCAATTTCGTACTTAAAATTATCAACATAAATTTAATTTTATCTACTTTTTTTTATTGGTAAGTATAGAAATAAATAATAATGAAATAATTAAATAATAAATAAATATAAGGAATAAATTAAAATGGTTCTTAAAAAAATACTCACTCTTTTTTTGATTTCATTACTTTTTTAGGTTCATCAAAACCATACTCAAAGCATTTTGTCTCTTCAATACAAAATCCATTGAAAATACCGCAGATTCTGTCATCGAACTCATCCAAAGGGTCAGGTTTTGAGTTGTTACCAGTTTTTTTTAATTTATAATTGTATGTTGACAGAGCAGTCCTAGCATCGTTTTTCATTTTTTTCCATTCCTAAATAAGACGAATCATAAGGTAATTTTATTTTCATTAAAAATTAATTACTTTAAATAATTAATATAACTACATTTTTCCATTTTTCAGGTGTTTTTTTAACTCCGCCATGTATCCCATTTAAATCTTTTGCTAAGCTTCTCCACATAAGTTTAAAAGTGTGCAATCCTTGACCACCTAACTTGTCTATTTCTTCTTTTGCAAAAAAAAGGTGATCTCCCATATACCCTATGAGAAAATCTTTCTGCTCGTCAGTTACTGGTGGACCTTTTGGTAGACCCATGATCCTGTAAAATAAGTGAAATTAAAAAACCTTATAAAAAATGGCTTTTAATGAAAGAATTCATGAAATCAGAAGAAAAAAAACCGAAGAAAGTAGAATAAGGAGACACTTAAGGGACTTAAGTGATCCCTTCAGATTAGCTCAAGATTCTTTTATTGAATTGTACCGAATACCACAGTATTTATGTTTCAAATTAATAGATGACCTGAAAGAAAATTTACCAAGACCTAAAAATAAGCGTAGGATACCAGCATACATCCAAGTTTTGATTACGTTAAGGTTTTATGCTACAGGTGGTTACCAAAGAGCTATAGGACTTGAATATCATCATCCAGTTGAGCAAAGTACTTGTAGTCGAATTATTCGTAATGTGACAAAGTGCATTTGTAAAATGGCTAAAAAGTTTATAAGGTTTCCAAGTACACCAGCCTGGCGAAGAAAAGTGTCTTCCAAGTATGAAAATAAGTTGCAAAATAAGAAATTTTCATTAAATAATTATTTTACTTAATATAGGTTCAGAAAAGTTATAAAATTTCCTGGTGTATTGGGTCTCATGGATTGTATAAAAGTATGCATGATAAGGCCAACAGAAGATGAGGAAGCTTACTACAACTACGCAGGGTATCATGGATTCAATGTCCAAATGGTGACTTTAAATTAATGATAGCTTTCAATTAATGCATTCATTTTTAATTATTTAATAATTGTAATGTAGATATGCGATGCTGATTATGTGATAACAAATCTTCGAATCGTACCAGCAGCAAATAACGATCAATACATTTGGCGTTACAGCAGTGCTAAATCATTTATGGAGACCATGCGTCTAGATAGAAATATAACAGAACGAGAAGGAAAATATTTTATAGTTGGTAAGTTAAAAAAAAAAAAGTTAATAAAAACATCCTTATGCTAACTTGTCTTGCAGCGGATTCTGGTTATTCTCCAACTCCTGTACTACTAACAAAAGTTCGGAACCCAGTAATTGGATCAGCTGAAGATGACTATAATAAGGCACTATGTAGTGCAAGGTCTCAAATTGAATGTTCCTTTGGAATTTTGACAAACGTTTGGCGACATGTTAAAAGACAGAGAAAACTAAATTATGTTCCAGAGACAGTAAAAAATTTTATTACAGCAGCAGTAGTTCTACACAACTATCGTCTCTTAAAAGGGTAAATGATAAACAAACATAGTAACTTTCACATTTTACATTTTGAATTTATTATTTCATATTTTTGTAGTGAACCACCATCTCATGAATCTGATCTGACCATAAATTATAATACTAATCAAAGTCAATTTACTTATAAAGAAGGATTAAGACAAAGGTACGACATTATTAGAACATTTTTTTTAAAATAAAAATGAAGAAATCTTATGCAAATGTTAATGAAAAGTGATAAGTCGCAATATTATTTTTACATTCAAGTTTATAAATTAATATTTTTATGCATAGTTCAATAAAATTCTTTGAAACAATTTAACTCTGCTCTAATTATTTACTATTATTATTAATAAAATAAAAACCTACCTTTTTGAGTACAATTCACAATTAAATATTTAAATTCAGGAACAACCTTTATTTATTTTACAATAAAATAATTCACATAGCACTAAAATTTTTAAAAAGAACGTCATAATTTGGACTCCGAAAGCATTTTGTGAGGTTAAAAAATTTTTATACTTATTTTTAAATATATAATTATATATATATACAATATATACAATATTATTATTTTCCATATACAGAAATATATATCAATATTTATATGTATGTAAGAGCGCAATCTATATGTATAACTTTATATTATGAATCGTATAACTCATAACTATTCTATTCATATTTTATATACTCAAGCTATAGACAATTTTTATTCTTTCTTTATTCGTGAGCTATAACCGAACTATAAAGCTCGTATAACCGAGTTATAACTATTAGCATCCGGCCCCAGTACTACACGGATAGGTTTATGTAAATTTCTTGTATTATATAGTCGTTAAGTTACGTGCTCTTTGAACTAATAAATTTTCAAGTTTTTTAAAAATGCGGCAGAGTATGTTTTTATCTGGCTATATGTATTTTTCTTATATTTTGTACTTTAATGGAATTAAGGTATTGCACTAAAAAAAAAAAATATTCCAGTTTTTTTAATTTTTAGAAAAAAATTTTGAAAAAATTCGGTATCAGATCCAAAAAATTACTATAAACGAACTTTCTAAAACTAGTATATGGCTCATTTTCATTTTTTTTGCAAAAATAGATTTAAAAAAAATATTATAAAAATCTTATTTTAGTGCTGTAATTTTTAGAAAACATAAAGTAAAAGTTTTTTTTATCAGAGGAACAACTTGTTATTGTCATAAAAACTAAGTAAAATTAAAAAATTTTTATTATTGTGCTTTTAACCGATTATTTCTTGAGGTATAAAAAAGTATTTTTATGCTTTTGTGAATAAATACGTAATTTCTGGTCATATTTTAAACTAAAATAGCATCTAAAACATTAATTTAAGGTTAAATAGCTGTTGGTACATCTAAAATTAAGTGAAATACAAACTTTAAAAAAAGGAAATAAAAATCCATGCACTTATTTTGCTTAAAACACCAAGTTCTTAATAGGAACGGTAAAGGCTTTTTAGGGGAACGGTAAAGGCTTTTTTGTCATATTTTAGCCACAAATTTTTTTTTCAACTTAAAATTATGTTAATTTTTATGGTGTATGGTCAACAACTTTTTGAAATACAAACTTTAAGAGAAAAAAATTTGTAAATTCTTACTTCAATCGGTAGATACGACCACGTGACACAATTTTTGCAAAAAAAATGAAAATGAGCGATATACTTTCATATAGAAATAAATTAGGTCCTACGTCCAAAAAGAAAAAAATATTTGGTGTTTTTTGTATTTTTTTGTGACGAAAATTTTGGGAAAAAAAATTTCAAAAAATTAATTATCAGATTCGAGATATCGAGTAAAAACCATACTTTCAAATATAAGTACTTTCGTGGAAATAAATGAGGTATTACATCCAAATTAAAAAAAAAATGTACCTCAAGATTTTTTGGTAAAAAAATGTTTGAAAAAAAATTAGGTCTTAAGGACGTATCTCAGTGGATTGAAAGAGAGAGAGGTCTTTTCGGACCTCTTTCTTTCTCTCGCGAGTTTTGTATAAGAAATCGCAAAATGTTTTTGTTTATATTTATGTAAATAAACATCTAGGAGCTCTGAAATTTTTTCTACGAGTTTTTATAATAATAAATTATATTTTAACCAAATATTATCAAAATCTGTTCTGTAAATTTTTTACAATACGTACTTATTAAATCACGTGCATATTTCACGTAAGAGATTTTAAGAGCTCCAAACAAAAAATTTACAGAACAGATTTTGATAATATTTGGTTAAAATATAATTTATTATTATAAAAACTCGTAGAAAAAATTTCAGAGCTCCTAGATGTTTATTTACATAAATATAAACAAAAACATTTTGCGATTTCTTATACAAAACTCGCGAGAGAAAGAAAGAGGTCCGAAAAGACCTCTCTCTCTTTCAATCCACTGAGATACGTCCTTAAAATGTTTGTGAAATATCACCGATTACATACATATACACACACACACACACACACACACAGACTTTTTTAAAAACCGGTTTTTTTAGCTTCCTGAGGTCTCAAAACGTGCTTATATGCCAAAAAATCAAAAACCAAAATTTGACCCAAAAGTTCAAAAGAGCTTATTCGTTTCGGATATAAGTGGGAGGGACACTATATATTCCTGTGAAAAGCACTCATTATTTTATTTTGGTACAATATTTAAAAAAATTGATTAAGCACTTTCAATCGAAATGATTGACTGATTCTAATTAATGATTTTCAACGTATTTAGAAATATAGTTTTTAAGAAAATTGATTTCTCACGAGGGTTGAGAACGAAGTTAATTTTCTGAAAAACTATATTTCCAAATACCTTGAAAATCAGTAAATAGAATCAGTCAATCATTTCCATTAAAAGTGCTTAATCAATTTTTTTTAATATTGTACCAAAATAAAATAATTGCCAGAAAACTAGATAGGCGTACGAGTAAAGATCGAGCGTAATCCGAGAAACGATTTCCCTGCAGGGCAGGGAAAGCCAGCAAGATATAGGTATAGAGAATTTATTTTTACGTTTGTAGCTGTATTATTGAAAATTTTATGTATTTGTATCTTGAAAAGCATAAAACTACAAAAAAATTTGAATAAAAGGTAATAATTGTTTTGACTGTCGTAAACAATAAAAAAATATACAGTTATCGTGAAAAGAACCCATATACTTATAATTGCAAAAAAATATAAATACCATGTGTGCAGGTTTGCTGCTTATTAACATGTGATAAAACGTAATGTTTATTCAAGATTAAAGATAAAGTAAAAATGATAAATGTTTTAATAAAGAATTCCTTTAATTCTACTAAAAGTTTTAGAAAAATTTATGAACATTTTTTGCAGAACTCATACTGTGTACGAAATATGGCATCGGAAGTAGAAAAAGCTCAAGCGGCATTACCGGGTGGAGATACAATTTTTGGCAAGATTTTGCGTCAAGAAATTCCAGCTAAATTTATTTATGAAGATGACAAGGTAATTAATTTTAAAATTTATTTACACATTGACAATAGACTCTTATTTTTTATACCTTAACCAATAAAAATAATAAAGGTTATCTGTGCTTACTTTTGTGATTATGATTTTAGTGTGTTGCCTTTCATGACATAAATGCTCAAGCTCCAATCCATTTTTTGGTGATCCCTCGTAAGCCAATTCCACAATTGTCTAAATCAGAAGATGAAGATGAAAATTTATTAGGGCATTTGATGAATGTTGCTCGTAAAGTTGCAAAGCAAGAAGGTTTGAATAATGGGTTTCGATTAGTTATAAATGATGGAAAAGATGGTGCCCAATCTGTTTATCATTTACATTTACATGTTCTTGGAGGAAGACAAATGGAATGGCCACCTGGATAATAACAAATTGAAATAAAAATATTTTTTAATTTTACTTTTGAAAAAATAAATTTTTATTCACAAAATATATACTTCAATTTTAAACTTCTTATTTATAAAAATATAAATTTTTGCCATTTTTTAAAACTATTTAACTTGCACATTTAATTGGTTTTTCATAAACTTCATAAACAAATTGAATATTATTTTCTTCTTGTACTTCTTCAGGTACATTTGGATCTCTGAAAGATTGAATATTAATTTACAATAAATTACCATAATTAATTTAAATTTATAATTACTTTACTAAAACCAAATCGTTGGCAAGTTCAGGAAAAAAAGTATCGCAATCAAAATTTTTCTTTACTCTTGTTAAATATAATCGGTAGAAATATGGTGATTCCATTGAAGCCTTAAACATTTAAATTGTTCTTGAATATAAAATATTTTTTAAAAAGCGGTTATTTATTTAACGGAAAAAATTAAACCTTATAAACAGAACTTCCTCCTATGACCCACACTTGCTCTACTTGTTCTTTCAAAGGTGATTTACATATTAGGTCTACAGCATTTTCAATACTCTTGCAAACTATTGCTTCATTACCAAGATCGCTATTTGAAGTATAATTTTTTTTAAGTTCTAAACATTGAAGCTAATTTATAATTCAATATGTATAAAACTTACAGAGATTGAGAAGATAATACCATGTTGATTCTATCTTTAAGCGGTCTAAATTTTTTGGGAATACATTCCCAGGTGCGTCTACCCATAAGAACTACATTTTTTTTACTATTGTCTTTTGTATTTGATGTCATTTTTGTAAAAAACGCCATTTCTTTCCTGAAAAATTATCATTTAATTATTTTACAAATTAAGGGTTTATACAATAAAAATTTAATGAATTATTGACCTTAGACGCCAAGGCAAATCACCATTAATTCCAATACCCATGTTCTCGCATGCAGCAGCAATCAAATTTAATTTTACTTGCATTTTTAGATTAATAAAATTTTATCAAATGTTTATAAAATTTAAATTTAAAAAGATTTTATAATAAAGAAACGAGCTGGTCTGCTTATCATCAGAAACACGCCTTAGTATTTTTAATTGTTAACTTTGTTTTTGACTTTCCTTTGAAAGTCCTTTCTCCACTGATTAAAAAAAATTAATACACGTGTGCTTTGACTGTAGCATTTAATATAGTCAAAGCACACGCGTATTAATTTTTTTTAAGTGAGTGGAGAAAGGGCTTAACTTTTAAAATAGTTGTAAAAACTCATCAAAGCACAAAATTTTTAATGAAATAAAACATATATCTCTATAGAGAGATAAAATTTATAATATTATCTTTAAATTGATAAGCTATACATTAATTTATATTATACTATTTATTATTATCGATTTTAGTTTCAATTTATTCATTTATAAAGATAATAAATAATAAATCTTTACTTTTGTGGACTGTGGAGCTAACGAATTATTACCCGCCAATAACGGAAATCTTTTGAGCAGAAGATGAAACATGAAGAGCGCAGATGCAAAAAAAGAAAAGGATGCGATATGCGATGCACATTTTAACCTAGCAAAACCTGAATTTAATATAAAAGTATAATAGGTATAAAATTAATAAATAAAAATTACTTTTATATTTTTGTAAATAGCTATTAGCTAAAGATTTATTTCATATGTCTTATATTTAAATAACTTTCTGCTTTTCAGTTGATAAACAATATTTTGATTGTGAATTACACTAAAAATGGAAAATTTTATTCTTAAACTGAGAAGAGTTTGGATGCAGCAGGATGGTATAACATTGGCTAGCTTATTATCACTTCGTCATAATCCTTACCCTCAAGCTTATCATCAAGATATTTGTGCAGTTGTAGAAAAGCATTTACCATCCCCATTCGATGATTTAATTTTAAACCATATAAAAACTGTTATATCAATGTCATCAGGTGATTTAACAATTACTTATTCTTATCAAAATATGTCAGTTCAAATATTAGTGAAAATTTTACAAATGCAAAAAGAAGAAAATTGGATGCTTCCTGTTATGAACACAATGTGTCTTGAATTAAGGCTATTAGCAATGAAAATTGAAATGTCCAGATTGAATAAAAATGTTAAACCTGGTGAAACTTTAGAAAAATGTGCTGAAAGTTTAATGAGTTGTTTTCGAATTTGTGCTGCTGATAATCGCAGTTCAGAAGATGATACAAAACGTTGGGGAATGTTATATCTTGTTAATCAGTTATTAAAAGTTTACTTTAAAATAAATAAATTGCATCTATGTAAACCACTCATAAGAGCCATTGAATCGTCTGCTTACAAAGATCAGTTTGCTTTAGCTCAACAAATTACTTATAAATTTTTTGTTGGCAGAAAAGCAATGTTTGATAGCGATTATAAAGCTGCAGATGAATACTTTACATTTGCTTTCCAACATTGTCATAAAAGGTCTAGAAAAAATAAGCGATTAATTCTAACTTATTTGGTACCAGTTAAGATGCTGTTGGGTTATATGCCCAAACAGAGTCTTTTAAAAAAATATAACCTCATGGAATTTTGGGAATTAATTGAAGCAGTAAAAGGAGGAAACGTGAAAAATTTAGATATGGTTATGTCTAGGCATGAAACATTTTTAATAAATGCAGGTATTTTTTTGATAGTTGAAAAACTTAAATTAATAGCGTACAGAAATTTATTCAAGAAGGTATATCTTGTACTTAATAATCATCAAATAGATGTTGAAAGCCTTCATGTTGCATTGCAAATGTATGGTAGAGATGATATAGATATTGATGAAACTGAATGTATAGTAGCAAATTTAATATACGATGGTAAAATCAAAGGATATATATCACGGCAACACAAAAAATTGGTTATTTCTAAGCAGAATCCGTTTCCTCGATTGTCAACATTATTGTAAATAATTTTTTTTCAATACATTACTAATGCTTATTTAAATAATGAGTTGTGTATGTAGAAATTTTTTGATATCTACACGTGTAATTAAAATTAATGAATATTCAGTTTTTTTTTTTTAAATATTTTTTTTATTTTAATTATAGCTTTAATTTAATTTATAGCTCTTTGCATTGGAATTATTCAAAAATCTAATGTATTCTATAAAGCATTAATTTTTTTTATAGCTTTTACGTAAGCAAAATTAACTTATGTATATGATCTCTTTTTGCTGAAAACATAAATAAAGAATGATCAACTACTTTTTTAATTGTATATAAATTCTGAAAATAAATCAAACTTGAAAAATGATAGACATTAAAATAAAATTTTATTTTTAACTCTTTACAATTAAATTCTATTAAGAAATAAACATAATTACATGCAATATTAAATTAACACATTTATAACTTTTTTTTAAAATTGCCATTCAAAAATATAAAATAAAAAATATTTAAGTCTTGTACAATAATTTTGAACTTTCTTTTTAAATGCAATAGATCTGGTTATTGATTAAAATAGCAGCTTATGCTGGAATAATGTCTGTCTTATTATTTTTGGTTACTAATTGTAACAGACTTCCATTCTTTGGTCTTCCCTCGTTATGCGCCCATTTCCAAAATAAGCTAAAAAACAAAATAAATTTAAATAATTAATTTAAATAAGTTAAATATTATTTACTTTGCAACTTCTTCTAATGGGGTCCATGTACTAGTATCAGCATCTTTCATCCATTTTCGATTCATAGGAGTATCTAGAGTGACTGGTAAAATACTGACTACTAAAGAATTTTTTGGGAGCCCGCTATTTTCTACAGCTAATGATTTAGTTAATTGATGTACTGCTGCTTTAGCCATACCATAACCAATCATACCTAAAATAATTAATGGTGAAGAATATTCATATTTTATTTTTATATTTAGCTAAAACAAAAATACCAGGTGTTCCTTCAAGAGCAGCCTTAGCTCCAGTTAAAGAAAGAAATCCTCCCTCCTTTAAATAGCTAGCTGCAATTTTCCCTGCTATTACAGAACTCCATACACTCTGTTTCCACATCAAATCGCTATTTTTAACAAAGTCCTTACTTGCTGCATTTCCACCAGCCCAGCCACCAGCAACACAAATCATTCCATCAAGTTTGTTATCCCCAAGAATTTCCTTTACTTGTGACAGTATAGTTTCCTCCTAAAATAAATTTTATGAAAGAAATTAGGAATAGTAAAAATATTATTCCGATTTTCTGTTATAAAATTAAAAAAAAATTTTAAATTTACCTGCTCTAACCAGTTTTGCTCTGATTTTACAATAATGTTTGCGTCAGCTTGTTCATTTTGTTTCATATCTATCGATCCAACCCACTTGAATTAAATATATTAATTAGCATTAAGAAATTCACAATATTCTTCATGTTAGAAAGTACACTTGTAATTTAAAATAATTATAAATGTCCTTGAATCTATTTGTAATAAATAAATCTTGTTTGATATATATGAATATTTGCACAAATAATCAAGAATTATGTTAAAAAAAAAATTAAATTAATAAATTGTTAATAAATTTAAGACACCCTAAATTATTTTTCTTGTAAATTATTCATAAATAATGAATTAAACTACAGATGTGGTAAATTTAAATATTGAAAATACATAGGTACCTATTATTACAATATGTAAACTATAAAGCAACAAGTGTTAAAAACTTTAATTGGTTACATGCTTACCCAGTTTTTATTTTTAAAAAGATCAATACAAGCATTTCCTAATGCTCCTTTACCTCCATAAACAAATACTCTTCCTAATGAGCTTGACATTTTTATTTTATTTTAATAAAAAAGTTTAGACTTAAAACCAAAAAAAATACTGAAATGTTCACAGCTACAATAAAATGATAAAAATTGAAGGTTTCACGAAATAAAAAAATGATTATTCAAATTTAAACCACACGTGTCCTTGAATAAGTGAGATAAATATTTTATTTATAATGATAAAAAACGCGTATCTAACAAACCAATTTATGATTTTTCTTATTTATACTAGAAAAAAAAATTAATTTTCTCCCTCCATATGGGAAGGGGTATACGGTAGGTACACACTTATAATTCTCCTTCCATAAAAACTGAATAATAAAAACTATACTCTTATTTCTTTTGGAAATTTAGATCGCGCCTGCGTTTAATTCTTGATTTTTTACCAAACTTTGAAGATTATTTTTTTTAAATCACGGTAAAATTTTTAAGTAATATTAATTTTTTCTTTGGGCATTTAATTTTTTTAAAATAAATTAATAATAAATCATTTAATTTACCATTTGGAAAACCTTTTATTGCTTCTAAATTAAAATAAACAGAGTAATAAAAAACATATTTGAACAACTTGTTTATATTAGCTTGATTTTTATTTTTACTTAACATGAATTCTAAAATGATTTAACAATAATTAATTACATATTCCCAAATGTACAATAAATTAATGCTTGTACAATGTATTTGTAAATTGGCAGTTATAAAATATGTCGAAATATGACATTAAATTATCTGAAAAAACAAAAACGCTATGAAAATTTATTAAAATTCTTTTAAATAATTTATTGCATAATATTTAATCTAATGCAGCAGCTCCGGAAATAATTTCAATTAACTCTCTTGTAATTACGGCTTGTCGAGTTCTGTTAAATGTTAATGTAAGTTTATCAATCATTTCTCCTGCGTTCTTACTGGCGTTATCCATAGATGTCATCCGGCTAGACTGTTCGCTGCAGGCACCTTCTTTCATTGAATAAAATATTAAAGATGCTAAAGAAAATTCAAGATAGCTTTGAATAACATCATCATCCAGTGAATCGTAAACAGATAATTTTGGAGCACTTAAAACTGAATTTCTATCATATAAGGGTAAGTTGTCAACAACATATGAAACTACCGATCTAAACTTATTGTATACTATTCTTCCTGATCCATATGAATACCTGTCAAAAAATGTTCAACTTAACAAAGTTTTTATTATAATAAAATTATTTTTTTCCTGATATTTACCCGCTGTTCATGATTTCAATGGCAATTTTAGCTCCATCATTAAAAGTAGGAGGTTTACGGCCAAGATCTGATGCCACAAAAAGAATATTGTTTGCGAACATGCGCTGAAGAATAGCTTTAGATTTTTCACCAACGCAAATAATTTTTGTATTTTCACGTTCAGCTGGATTTGCTAACAAGGCATCCCTTATATTTCTGGCAACACCAGTGTGTACAGCCCCACAAAGACCTCTATCACTTGTTATAGCAACTACAAGTCTTTTAGGTTGATCTTCAGGAGCTGCTATTTCAGCTTGTTCGTAAAATATTTTAGTTCCTTGTCCAAGTGGCCGTGCTTGTCGTAAATCTCTTTCTGCTCGGTTATATTTAGCTGCTGATACCATTTTCATGGATTGAGTAATTTTTTTAATATTAGTAACTGACTTAAGTCGAATGGAGATGGCTTTAAGGGTAGCCATTCCTCGTTGTTGATTTTGTAGCTGCTGCTGCTGCTGAACAGCAGCTACTAACAAATTTTTTCCTTGTCGAAGCATGATTATTTATATAATTGTTCCTAAAAATAAGAATTTAAATACAATAAGCAATTTTATATAATATTTAAAAATTTAAATTACATTTTAAAATTTATTATTTCACAAACTGTTCTAAATAGAGAGATTGTGAAACTAAGAAATCTAAAAAAAGTTTATACAAAAACTTAATTAGGCTAAATTATTTCATTTTAGTAGAACATGCAAAGCAAAAAGAAAAATTCTTTTTCAGTTTTGTATAATTGAAGTTATATTGTTATTGTATTGAAGATAAACAATAAAAAAAAGTTTAAAATTTTTGATAGCAGGTATGCACCAAAAAAATTAATATTGTAATTGCTTTTATGTAATAGTTATAAAAAATATGGAGGTGTAGACATCGTTAAAGTAAATAAAACTTTTGAGAAAGAAAATTGTTATTTATAAAAAAAATTTTAAGTAGCAAACAATTGTTAATTTTATAAATAAAACAATAATAATTTATTGAAAATAAACTTACCGCAAACCTAATACGAGTCGTGAAGAACTCGTAGACAGCCAGCCAGGAACTTCACCTTGCACCCTGTTTCGTCTGCGTGTATAAATTGTGACTTGTGAGGCTATCGGTAGAGTAGATATTATTAAAATATTCGCCGACTGAGCAGGTAGTCCACACTTTCGAGTTTCGCGCCACCAGGGCTGTTAGTGATTACGAGATTTTTATAAATTAGCTGAAATCTAGTAACTTAACCAACTTCAAGCAAGTGCATAATCAAGCGCGCCAGACCCCAAAGCATAATAAATTTAAATATATATCAGCGATTTTTAATAATTAATAACGCGTTGAACGAGACTATTTATAATTTCAATTATTTATGCAAAATAAATAATTAAAATTTGTTAAAATATAATTATCATGCACTTGCCTGAAGTTGGTTACGTTACTAGATTGTAGTAAAATTACTAGGATTTTATAAAATCTCGTAATCACTAACACCCCTGCGCGCCACTCAAGTCGGACTTGCCTCTTACAAAAAAAAAAAAACAATTTAATAAATAACATAAAAAACTAAAATTGTATGCTTTAACTTCAATTAAATAGAAGAAAAATAATTTTTTATTTTATTTAATAAAATAAAATATTATGTTCAATATATTATACCTTACGTTTTTAAAAATGTTCTGTATAATTAATGTTGCTACAATTTAAAATTTGCATTTTTTGCAAATTTTAGTTCTGGTTAACTTATAATTAAATATTTACTTTCGTTTTCATTCCATGTGAAATAAATATTGTTAAAGAGAAATAAATCTGCTATTCAAGCAAATAAAAATTAACCAAAATGCCTTGTGAAATGATAACATTGCAGTTGGGCCAATGTGGAAATCAAAGTGAGTGAATCAAAATTAATTACTTCAAATTTTCAAGTAAAATAAATTTATCATTTTTATTTTATAAAATTTTAAGTTGGCTTTGAGTTTTGGAAACGCTTATGCGCTGAACATGGCATTAGTCCTGAAGGGATTTTGGAGGATTATGCAACAGAAGGAATGGATAGAAAAGATGTATTTTTCTACCAGTCTGATGATGAACACTATATCCCCAGAGCAGTATTGTTAGATTTAGAACCAAGAGTTATTCACTCAATTATGAGTTCACCTTATTCTAAAGTATTTATTTATAAAATATAAATTATGAAAATTTTTGGGACATAAAGAAATTTTTTGAATTTTAGTTGTACAATCCTGAAAATATTTACTTATCTAAGCATGGAGGTGGTGCTGGAAATAATTGGGCTTCTGGCTACCATCAAGGAGAAAAATTACAAGAAGAAATATTTGATATTTTGGATAGAGAAGCAGATGGTAGTGACAGTTTAGAGGTATTTAAATTATAGCGCAAATATATATGTCATTAAATATTTATTTATTAATCTGCTTATTAGGGTTTTGTATTATGTCATTCCATTGCTGGAGGTACAGGATCTGGTATGGGTTCATTTATGCTAGAGTCATTAGCAGATAGGTTTCCTAAAAAGTTAATTGAAACTTATAGTGTGTTTCCAAATCAAGATGAAATAAGGTATTTTAATTTTTATGGATTTCATTTTTGGTCAACTAATAAGTTATTTTAATCTTTTAGTGATGTTGTTGTACAGCCATATAATTCATTATTAACTTTAAAAAGACTAACTCAATGTGCTGATTGTGTTGTTGTTTTGGATAATACTGCTTTGAATAGAATAGCTTCCGATAGACTTCATATTCAAAATCCTAGTTTCACACAAATTAATAAGTTAGTATCTACAATAATGTCTGTCAGTACAACAACATTAAGGTAATAAAAAATTTTAATTATCCTTTGTAAAATATATTTTGCTCATTTAATATATTTTGTAGGTATCCATCTTATATGAACAATGATTTGGTTGGTTTAATAGCTCCTCTAATTCCAACACCTCGTCTTCATTTTCTCATGACAGGTTATACCCCACTTTCAACTGATCAAGAAGGTGCATCAGTTCGTAAAACTTCTGTTTTGGATGTAATGAGACGCTTATTACAACCAAAAAATATGATGGTTTCAACAGCATTGGATAGGAATGCAGCTCATTGTTATATTTCTATTTTAAATATTATTCAAGTAAATTTTTGATTTAATGAAAAAAAAATGGGGCAATATTTTTAACGAACTAATTAATTTACTAGGGAGAAGTTGATCCAACTCAAGTACATAAATCGTTGCAAAGAATACGAGAAAGAAAACTTGCACAATTTATTCCTTGGGGTCCTGCTAGTATTCAAGTTGCTCTTTCGAGGAAATCACCATATATTCAAAGTGCTCATCGGGTTTCTGGACTAATGTTGGCTAATCATACAAATATATCATCAGTAAGTTTAAATAATTGTTTTAAATTTGACAATTTAAATGAGTGATTATTTTTATTTTCTAGCTGTTTGACCGAGCATTGCAACAATATGATAAGCTTCGTAAACGTGAGGCTTTCTTAGAACAGTTTAGAAAAGAAAAAATGTTTGAAGATAATCTTGATGAATTAGATCATTCAAGAGAAGTTGTTGATTATTTAGTTAAAGAATATCAAGCTGCTACCAGAAGTGATTATTTAACATGGAGTCCAAGTAAAGCAGATTAAATTTAAGGGCCATTTAAATTAATTATATAATTTTGATTGTCTCACTCATAATTCATCAGTATTGATAATAAAAAAATATTAATTTCTTAAAATTTAATTTATCAAAGATAAATCATAACAAATTATTTATATGTTTAAATAAAATTTTCTAACTTTTATTATTATTTGTGTCTTTTTCTTTTAATTTACATATGTACAAAAATTGAACATTCAATGATATATTACTATACCGCTATTCTTGCAAATTCTGGAGGCAATGTTGCAATAGTAATAAATCCTGTGTGACCAGGAGTTGAAAGTGGGTGCAAAACTGTTGAAAGTTTTACTGGTTCTTTAAACTTTTCACTGTTTGACTGTAATTAGAAAATAATTAAATTAGTATAAGAATTAATCAAAATAAAATAAATCCAACCTTATCAAGATCTGACAAATTTAAAACTGCTAAAGTTTTCTGTTGAACTGTTAATTCTCTTTGTAAACATTCAAATGTTTCTATTCCAATAAATCCTGAAGAAGCTAATTTTGTGCAAGTTCTTTGAACTTGCTCAATGCAAGGGGAAAATGAACACAGCTTTCCTCCTAATTAATATACTCATAAATATATCATAATTTTAAATACTTTTTGAAAAATAAAATTTTTAATTTACCTTGCTTCTTTATTGACTTTACTGCAAAATCAATTGTTAACCAAGGATGAGGTAAATCTAAAAATACAGCATCAACTTTATGCTCAAGTTCATTTCCAAATCCTTCCATACAAACGTCTCTGAAAGAAACAGTAACAAATTCATCAATACCATGGCTTTTAAATTCATCTTTAGCTAAAGAGACTCGTTGTTCATGAAAATCAAAGGAATATAAGTGTCCACTTGGCTGAATAGCTCTAACTAATGCATGTGATAGTGACCCACTTCCAGTTCCTGAAATTTAAAAATGACTAGTCTTTAAAAATATATTAAATTTTATAAAAACTAACTTATTAATGAATATACTTACCCGTTTCAATAACAACACTACCAGGAACTAGATCTAATAAATATATTATCATACTAATGTCTGGAGTGTAAATAATTTGTGTTCGATGAGGAAGTGTTAATGTCCATAATTCTGGAGTTGGTTGTAAAACATAAGCCCATCCTTTTGACAAATAAACCTTGGATCCATATTTATGACCAACAAGTGATATTACTTTTAAAGCTCCATATGTCGTTTGAAAAACATTATCTACTAAATCTCCTTTTTTACTTTTTATTTTTTCTTTGACTTCTATTGAGTGCATATTATTTGGATTTATGTATAAAATTACTGTATCATTTTGTTCAATGAATTCTTTATTATTTTTAAAACTCATTGTAATACTGATTTTAATTTAAAATTGTTAAGATTCAATAATTAAAGTTATAATAAATAACAAAAAATAAATTGAATTAAATAAATAAACATGCGTATTCAAAACCGATTTGAAATTCAAGGTTTGTCGGGTATGTAGGAAATGATAAAAAATAATAATATTGAATTTTTGTTGACTCCGAAAATTTATAGACATCTTCTTCCATTTTCAGCATATTGCATTCAATAAAAAAAGAGAGTAAATAAATACATATATAATTATATATTGAGATTAAATTATAATTCAAAGGGGTGGATTAAAAAGTAAATTTATAAATTTTATATCAACTAATAAAAATGGCAAGTAAAATATAAAATATTTATTTCAGTTAAATTTATAAATTTAATTTGTTCTTTGAGTACTTAAACCTGTTACTAAATTATTCAATTTTATTAAAAAATATTCTATTGCATTAAAAAATAATCTACTATATTGGGACACTTTATTTTTTTATTTTTACATAATTTTGCCTAACTGTTTTTTGAATAATTTTTTCAGATTCGTTTTATTCTTATTCAAAATAGGGCAGGAAAAACAAGGTTAGCAAAGTGGTATATGAATTTTGATGACGATGAAAAACAAAAGCTGATTGAAGAAGTGCATGCTGTTGTAACAGTTAGAGATGCTAAACACACAAATTTTGTTGAAGTAAGTTTGTTTATTACAGTTGATTAAAAATATTACAAACATTTTATTTGAACATTTTAGTTTCGTAACTTCAAAATAGTCTACAGACGTTATGCTGGATTATATTTTTGCATATGTGTTGATGTAAATGATAATAATTTGTGTTACTTGGAAGGAATTCATAATTTTGTGGAGGTTTTAAATGAGTATTTCCATAACGTATGCGAATTAGATTTAGTATTTAATTTTTACAAGGTAAGAAGTGTATATTAAAACACCTTTGATTGTCGTTATTAAAATTCTATTACTCCTAGGTCTATACAGTAGTTGATGAAATGTTCTTAGCTGGGGAAATAAGGGAAACTAGTCAAACCAAAGTATTGAAGCAACTTCTCATGTTAAATTCATTAGAATAGATATTGAAATATATTATATATAAAGCATTGTAAATGTTATTATTACTAAATTCATCACAGTCATTCCATGATTTTAATGGTTTATAAAAATAATTATTTAATTATATAAGCATAAAATGATGTTAAAAAAGTATTATATTTATGAGTTTACATGATATGAATAGGTATCAAAAAAAAAAAAAATTAAGTGGTTATATCTGTGTATATATATTTTTTTTTTAAATAAAATATTCCACATTTTTAAAATTAACTTTATTTTGAATCACATGTGTTGTAGTCACTATAACTTGATGGTCGTAACTAATACTATTATATATTTTTGTGAAACTGGTTTAGGGCCCTAAATGAAACTACTTTAGAATTCTAATTTTAGCACCTTCCTTAGTGTACAGGTTTAAGAACTGCAGTTTTCAAAAATATACAAGGGGCGCAATTGTCACCAACTGTCACCAAGCTACATTTTTAGGACTTGTTATACAAACCTGTTCAATAATCTACCCATGGGTTATTTCACTCAACTGCAAAGGGCCCTTTGTCCTGATATATGAGCCTTAATTCATGGGTTTTTGTGGTGCACCACCTGTAGCTTTTTTTCGAACGGTTTTTGAAACGATTTTGAAATACTTCTAATCTAAATCATTTATTTATAAATAATAAACCATTTTTATGTTAATTTTATCCTATGCTATTTCAAATTGTAATTAACATTTAGAAATTCGTATAATTAACATTAAGATCAGCGAAATTTCAAAACCAGTCGGTAAACCGTTCAAAAACTACTACGAATGGAACCAGCCTTTGAAACGATTTTGAAAAAATACTGCTAACTATAACAAAAATAACCACATAGCTTTATACTCCCTGAAACAGAGAGTTTACTCCATCGAGATATAGTGGTTTAATCCCTGAATAAATAATATGGGTAGATTTAAATGAAGCAGGAAATGAAGTGTGTAAGAAATGTATAATTTGGTCTTCAAAACTGCTCCAAGGTTTTTTTTTGCTGAAAGCCTTCCAGAGCAAAATCTCGATTTTTGGTAGTCATTTTTGTGTTTTAGACTCTTATAAAAAAAATAAGAAATAAATGAGAGATAATTTTTCTTATTTTTTCTGTTGAAAACCCATGGGTTATTTCACTCAAAAAATTGAAAAAATTTTTCCTTTTAGTACCAGATAGAAAATTTCTCTGGCTATTCGATTCCAGGGTCAAAATTTTTTTTTGAGCAGTGCATGCGCGAGAAATCGCTAATATAGGCTGTTTTTTTTTCAAAAGTCGGTTTCTCAAAATGCCTACTATTGAAAGATCTTCTAACCAGGCTTAAATTTTTTCTATATAATTTTTGGCGAAAAAAAATTTCGATGGGACATTGTTTTTAGAGAGCTCTAGATCAAAAAATAGCAGCTTTCAAAAGTTCATTTTTTACAAATTTCGAATCTCCCGCCAAGTCAAGTGACCAATAAAAAATCTGACCAAAAATTTGGATTCTACGGGAAATTTTACATAAGGATATTCTTTTCATATGTTTTTAAGAGCTTTTATGTTAAAACAGCGAAATAATAAAGAATTTTCTGATTAATTTTGATTAATTTAGTATAATTTAAAAAATAAAAAAATTCCTTTAAAAAATGAGATATTTTAATCTTTCAATTTAAAATTTCACTGCTTTAACACATAACTCTTAAAAACGCTCTTGAAAACAGAAAAAGTTATTACATCCTTATGTATAAAATTTTCTGCGGAATCCAAATTTTTGGTTAGATTTTTAATTGGTCACGTGACTTGGCGAGAAATTCGAAATTTATAAATGACCCGAATAGAATCAGGCCGTATCTGGGCCGGATCAGCCCATACTTCAGATTCTATTCGGAGAGCTTTTGGAAGCTGCTACTTTTTGATCTAGAGCTATTTAAAAGCAATGCAAAAGTCGAGATTTCGCTCTGGGAGGATGAAAATTGAGTTGGTGATTTATTTTTTGTAGTAGTTTCAGAAAAAAAATACTTTGGGAAAGTTTTGAAGTTTTGACCCGACCATACATTTCATACACACTTCATTTAAAACTACCCATATAATAATTATATATAATTTGGCTTATTTTGCAAATGCATGTTAATAATTAGGCCTCAAGGGTTAATATAAATAAGAGTAATCATTGACCCTTTAAACCAAAATAACCCCCCCTCCCCCCATGAACAACTCTGCTCCGATCTTAAAAAAATAATTTAATAAGACTTGTGCTGTATTTTTTATGTGATAGGGGTTCGGGGGGGGGGGGGGCAGCAACTCTGCCAGATAAGTGTCAGCCCTTCAGAGCGAAAATCATTTTATTAAAGATCGGGTAGATTTGCTCATATGGGGGTAATTTTCGCTCCAACGCGTCGCGTGATGGTTGACACTTACCCGCGGAGTTGCTATTATCCCTCCTGAAACCATTATCTTATAAAAAATCCAGCACAAGTCTTATTAAATTATTTTTTTAAGATCGGAGAAGATATGCTCATGGGGGGGGGGGCAGTTTTGTTTTAAGGGTAAATATTTACACTTATTTATATTCTCTGATATTTATTTCAACCCCCAAGGCCTAATTTTTAAAATATATTTGAAAAATAAGATAATTTTTATTTTATTTTATTAAGGGATTTATAATGATAACTTTCTAATTAAGGGAGTAGTACTACGTGGTTATTTTTGTTAGAGAATCTAAATTATTTATTTATTAATTATATAAAATATTTATGTATTGTTATTTTACCCTATATTATTAAAAAAAATTTTTTTAATGGGTAATCCTATGGATAAATAGCACAAAATTATGGTCAAGGTCTTAAAAGTAAAAAAGCAAGATTTTTTTTGTTAAAAAATGTTAAAATTCGAGTTAAAATTGATGGTTCCCCAAATCTGAAGGTTTTTTATTAAATTTTAATGCCAGTTTAAAGTTGTTTGTATGTGCAGGTTCGATTTTCTTCTACTTAGGCTTAAATTCCCTGTTTTATAATGTATTTTTCAAAAAAAAAATTCATAGAAGTCACTAATCTGAAAGTTTCAGATCAAAAGATGATATTTTTTAAATTATTTTTTTTTTATTTTCAATAGTTTAATTATTTTTAAGAAGTTTAAAATGGTGAAAACTTGTTTGAAATCGCATAAACTAATTTAAAGTGCTTAAATGTAAGTTTTTTGAATAGATATTAGTACCGGCTTTTAGCTTTTTTCATTATGATGTCAAATCCGCTAAAACGTACGTAAAACTTTTATTTTTGATTTAGTCTTGGCCAAGAGCATATACAAAAAAAATAAAAGAAAACTCAAATAAACGTGAAAAATACTATTTTAAAAGAGGCGGAGAAGACTTAAAAGGATAAAAGAAAGAGAGTGTTTGAGTGCATAGAAAAAAGAGAGGGAGTTTATATAATAAGGTATATCAGAGTGAAATTTGCAAAAGTTTACAGCATTGCAGATTTGCATGGCGGAACGCCCCTGTCCGTATTATATCGGGAGGAGCTTTATCCTACGTAAGTATTTGAAAGTAAATCCAATCCGTTGTGCATTTATTACACGAGACGCATAAGTACACATTTGAGACTTATCTTTTTATAATATTCCATATATTTATCTATTTGATCATAAATAAAACATGTTATATACATGTGCACATGCATTTATAAAGAATACTTCAAAAGCACTGACACGCGACTGGTTTTGGCGACATATAGGCATATAGTCATTCTTATAAATGAGTGTACAGCGAACTTGAAAAGCTAAAAATTAAAGGAAAAAGAAGTTTAAAATCGTTTGAATTTGATTTGACATTTTCATTTTTTAAAATGGAACAGCGCGTTGACGTTAAAATAAATCTTGCAAGGTATATAATTAATTGATTAGGACGCATTTCGCACTTTATATGCAATTTCTATTTATTATTAACTTTATTTTATATGCGCTTAATACTTTTACAGTTACTTACATGCACAATCAAAACTTTTCGTTTCCGTTAAATTTAATGCATACTCTTTTTATTTTATTTTTTATTTGCATTTTTAATTTATTTTATTATTATAAATAAAAAATTTAATTTACTAAACTAATAAAAAAATTAATTTTTATGCATTACGATCCAATAAGCTGAATTTTTAATATGTTTCAGATTTCATAATTCTGAACAAAAGTCTCCATGGGCACAAACAAATAAGTCTCAATTTTTGCTGATATGGAGCTTGAAAGCTCCTTCGAAGCAAGATTGTTTAAAACCTTTTTAAAAATTATTTTTTTTTATTTTAATTATTTTTTTCCGATGTCAAATTAACGAGATTATTGTCAATCAGCTGTCAAAAATCTAAAATATCGTAAAAAACTTTAAATTTTAGCTGGATTTAACATTTTTGAGATCATTGATTTCGAATCTAATGTCAGATCAACAAAATTTGTAATTAACAGCTGTCAATCTTGTAAATCTGACATCAGATCAAAATCAGCAGTCTGAAAAACATAAAGCTATACGTTGAAAATAAAAGAAGATGTTTTTTAAAAAGTTTTTAAAGTAATCTTGGGCCGAGAATCTTGCTATGGTATAGAGCTTTCAAGCTTTAAATTGACGGAAACTCAATTTCCTATATTTTTGAGTCTTATCAAAGAATAATCTTCGGTCTTATTACCCGCATGTATTTCGATGTGGCAAGTTTGGATGTGGCATGTTCGCAAGGCGAACACGAGATTTGCTCTACTATAGGTATTTTGGGTCGCTGAACACGAAAATCGGGGTCATTTCGTAAAGAAATGGGGGCTTCACCCTTAAATTTTTGCAAAAACTACCCCCAAAAAGGAGTTTTTTTTTACATATTCGCACTTTGAGCGCTCAGATTTGCACCATACAGGTTTTTTGGGTCGCTGATCAAGAATTTCAAATTCTTTTTCATACAAGATAAATATTTCACCCTTAAAATAACTAAAACTACCTTTAAAAAAGGTGTTTTTGTTATTTTCGCACTTTGAGCGTCCAGGATATGCTCATATAGGTTTTTTGGGTCGCTATTTAAGAATTTAGTCTTCTTTTTTGTGGTGAAATATTGATTATTTAAGAAAAAGAAGTCGGAATTCTTGATTAGCGACCCAAAAAACCTATATGAGCATATCCTGGATGCTAAAAGTACGAAAATATCAAAAACACCCCCTTTTTTTGGGGGTAGTTTGAACCAATTTTGGGGTAAATGTTTAATTATTTATGAAAAATAAGTCAAAATTCTTGATTAGCGACCCAAAAAACTTATACTACTTATACTACTTACTTGAGCGCTCAGATTTGCACCATACGGGTTTTTTGGGTCCTTGATCAAGAATTTCGACTTTTTATTTCACCCTTAAACTACCCCTAAAAGGAAAGTTTTTGCTATTTTCATACTTTTAGAACCCAGAATATGCCTATATAAGTATTTTTGGGTCGCTAACCAAGAATTTCGACTTCTTTTTCTTAAATAATCAATATTTCACCACAAAAAAGAAGACGACATTCGTAAATAGCGACCCAAAAAACCTATATGGGCATATCCTGGACGCTCAAAGTGCGAAAATAACAAAAAAACTTTTTTTGGAGGTAGTTTTAGTTATTTTAAGGGTGAAATATTTATCTTGTATGAAGAAGAATTTAATATTCTTGATCAGCGACCCAAAAAACCTGTATGGTGCAAATCTGAGCGCTCAAAGTGCGAATATGTAAAAAAAACCTTTTTGGGGGTAGTTTTTGCAAATTTAAGGGTGAAGCTCCCATTTTTTTTACGAAATGACCCCGATTTTCGTGTTCAGCGACCCAAGAAACCTATAGTAGAGCAATGAAGTAAGCATGTTACATGCATTTTGGTTATGTTTACACAAATCGATCGAAGTATTTTTGCCGAATTCGAAAAATATTTGAAAATAAAGACGATTAAAATTTGCTGAACTCTGATATGTCCAAAATTTTAGTATTTTTTTTTATTTCTGTAATAGAGATAAGAATCTATAAAAATATTCTCATAAGTTTTGAATAATTTATAAATTTTTCTTATCTTTGAGCTAATTTTCATATTTTTAAATTAATGGCTGTTAATTTATATTATGTTGACTTGATTTTTTTTCTTTTTTGAAATTATTATATTACATAATTTATATCAAAATATAAGTTTACAAATATTTAACGTATATCAAATTTTTAAAATTAAATTTTTCCCTCCCTACTTGAAATTCAATGTTTATGATAATAACATTATGTGTCATGTTTAGAATTTAAAAAGATAAAACCCAAATAATTTGGAATCATATATTTTTTGGATTTAATAAAGCAGTTGTTGTTAAAAGTTTTTAACCAGGCCAAAATATATATTCATTGATCAATTGAAAGAATTTTGCAACAGTGACTAAAATGTCAAAAGAAAGTTATAAAATAAAAAACTTTATTTTGAAGCATTTGATAGTATATTACCCACATATCATACTTTGTTAAGAAATCTAACAGATATATTAATATAGGTATTTCATAGTTCGTAAGTTTTTCCATTTTTTGAAAAAATTTTTTGTTTGCTTCAAACGTTTAAACTAATAATTCTCTTGAAACAAAGCAAATTTATTTGAACGTAGTAATTTTTTTCTCAGTGTACAGGATTCCCTATGAATAAGCCGCCTGAGCCTTGAAATATTAGGATCCATGTTGGTCTTCTTAGGGTTTTTTTTTTAATTTTCCACCTAATTTTTTAATGAAGACCAATGAAAATTGATGACGTTTTTTGAATATTAGGGAGGTACTAATAGGGACAAAAAGACGCAGTTTACGGTAGATGCAGATCCTGTATGTATATAATTATTTTTAAGGTGGATTTACCAGTAAATGACCGGTTAAAATCTAATACATGACCACTTGGTTTCTTTAAAAATACACGGTATTTTCCATTGAATGGAACCCGGTTATTCACTGGTGAATTTGTCCAATTTTGAAATTTTTTAATTTCATTTCATTTCTTTGGAATAGGAATTAAGTTTCCATATCTCTTCATAATGCTAATACTTTAAAAACTTAAACTCTAAGAACTTCAATAAATTAACTTGCATATAAATATAAACTGATATAGTATTTGACATTGCTAAGTAAATAAAACTTAAAATATCGTAATCACAAACGCCTCTTCCGTTATTCTGGAATAAGAATATATCTTGATCTTGAAATATCAACTAACCCATATTATGTATAAGAAAATTTTACACTTGCAATTTTTTTTTTTGCTTTATTTAATTTATTGATTTTTTGATATTTTTGATAAGTATTCATATTTTACAGTTTGAAAAAAAAATCATGACTTTAAATTATGGTATATAAAAAAAAAAATTTATTATTCTAATAATTCTTTATTTTAGACAACCACTCCTCATAAAACATTACTTTTCTTTTCTTCGCTGATTCTGAAATGTATAACATAAGTTTTTTGTAAAAATATATATCATAAAAAAAAAGAATTAGAATTGCATGGGAATATAACAAATATATAAAATTGTATGAATTTTGTAAGAAAAATAGAGAAGCAAAGTAAAAAGCAGATAAAACCGCTGGGGCGGCTTCTGTGATGCACTAAAAAGATTTACGTTTATTTTGTTAGGATAATTAATTTGAGAATATTTTTTTTATTTTTTAGTCATTCTTATGTCTCGATGACTTATTTTTTTTAACTTATATTTTTAGGGTTCTTTCATCCCTTTCATCTGTGAGCTTTTTTGTCTTAGGTGTTAATGTGAATTTTTTACGGAACCGGAAGGCTTTCTGTATGAGTAGGCAAATGAACTCATTAATCAAACTCAGTGGGTTTCTTTTTAAAAAATTATTTACTAGAATGAAGCGAAGTACAATTTTTCTTTCGTATTTTTACAAAATATGCTATTTCATCAAAGAATTTTACAGTTATTGTGCGCCAAGTGGACCGCCCTTGCAAAATTTACATATGAAACTTCATTATCCACAATTTTTTTAGCTATGTAGCTGCAAAACTATTCAAATAAGATACTAGCTGAAGTATTCCACTTGTGATCAGCGGAATTCCGCTTGAGGCTAGTATAGATTTTGTTTTCTTGCTCGAACGATTTATTCCTGTCGCCAGCAATGCTATTTAATGCCCTAAAATCCTAAAATACCATAAAAGCTCCATGGAAAAAAATGGGTGGTATTTATGTTTAGCGTGTCAAAAAACATAAATGCCCCCCATTTTTTTCCATGGAGCTTTTATGGCATTTTAGGGCATTAAATAGCATTGCTGACGACAGGACTAATTACAAATGATTTGAAACGTAAAGAAAATTTAAAAAAAACTTTTCTTTTACTTAAAAAATTTTTTTTTTCATTTTTTAACTGCGCGCATATTTTAAATTAATGAAATTTTTTTCAACTTTTTTTACGTTTCAGATCATTTACAATCAGTTTGATCAAGACAAAAAATTCCGCTAACAACAAAGTGGAATTCCACTTGTCGCTAACGAATTCATTTTTCAGTCTATAAAATTTATAAAAGCGACTATGTATTTTATAGCCAAAAAATAATTCTTTAAAATTAATGTTACCAAAGCTTTTTAAAAGCATACTTTTATAATGTTAAATTTTGGCTGATTTTTTTTTTCAAGGGAATCTTGTGAATCTTGTATCAGTCATGGAGTATTTGCGGACCTTAAACACCCGCCAATTTCCATGACCGTCCAGTTGTACAAGTACAACCGGAAGACTGCCGGCGACCGCAGGCGCAGGTTTTGCCCCAAATTCTTACTGAATAAACACACTAAAAACCCCCCTGCGCTTGTTTGTCCCAAACCGAACTCCCTTTTGAGGTATACTAAACTCCCCTTTCAGGTATAACTTCAGTTTGGGACGCGCAGCCTAGGCAACTGGCCGCTGCCGCTGTGCGGCCAAGGAAATCGCAATTATTTTTTTGCCACGGGCATCAGTCGTAAAATTTTATTTTTTAGCGAAAATCAAATTGATTATTTAAGTCAGATTTGGTAAAATATAAATTAAGATATTTTTTAACTTTAGGTCTGAAAAATAAAGTAAAAATTAAAAAAAAAGTCAGGGAAATTCGCTAATTTTTGGGCTGGAAAGTCAGGGATTTTGAGTTTAAAAAAATAGTGGCAACCCTGAAAAAGCCACTGCATATGAAAGCATTTTAAAAAACTTATAACCGGTTTGTGTAAACACAACCTAAATGCATGGAACATGTTTACTTTCAAATGAGGACTAGATATAATACAAATGCTACTCAACATTACAATACAATTTTCTAATTTTATAATTTGTAATTATCAACATACTAGTTGTTAAGATTCTAAACCCAAACTATTTTGATTCCCTAAACCTGAATTATTATAAGTCCCTGAACCTGAATTATTCCAAGTCCCTAAATCGATATTATTCTAAGTCCATAAACCTGTATTATCCTAAGTCCTTAAGCCCAGATTTTTCAAAGTCTTTTAAAAGTATTTTATTTATTTATATATACTTCCCTAATTATTCTAAGTCTTATTTGACCCCCCCCTTAAATAGGACAAATTTGACCCCCCCCCCTTAATTTTCAAGTTCTGAAGTACCCCCTCCCTATAAACATGTTCCATGTTAATAATAATTTAAAATCTAGATTCTTGTAGTGAAGCATACCCTATTAAAAAAACATTATTTTTTTAATGAATTATTCATAAAATTAAGAATTTGTCATGCTTTCCTTACTTAAAAAATTATGTCCATAAACCTGAAATGTCCTAATACCCTAATCCAAATTATTCATAGTATTTGACCCTCCCCCTCAAAACGCCCCCTTTTGACTTCTTCCCCCTGAATTTGGGGTCTTTCGTAATAATTTTAGAATAAAATCTAAATCAAAAATTTTAATCTATAGATAGAAATGATTACAGCTAGTATTTATAAAACGTATTTAACTATAAAAATATTCCGGGTAAAAATTAATCAAATTTCTATACATATATCATTTTTTTTATATAAAAAATAAATGGGGTTTTCTGCCTTATAATAGATAATACTACAGTGTAGATAGTGTTTTAAATTTTATGTGTATATCTGTATCAGGAAGATACTGATTGAAGCTTGGGAATAAAATATTATATAACTGATTATACATTTAGTTGTACCATTTCTTATGTTATAAGAATAATTTAACAAATTTTAATAATTTACTGGGGGTGAAAATGGGTTTCAAAGCTCAAAAATTCTGGGTAGGTAAAATAAACCTCAAGATAAAATATTTTATGAATAAAATTGGAAATTAGGAATAGAGTATAATTCTGTTGCAAAAGTTGATCTCCAGGGATGGAAATGGATTCTAGGGTTACAAAATAGATCATAAACGAATAGCATAGGCTCTTATAGTATTTCTTTATCATTCTATATTTATAAAGTTAAATATTATTAAGTCCATACTTCTAGCAATTTTTATTTTTATGGGCACTCTGAAGTCTTTATGTTCTGTCTAAAAGATGATTGAAATGATATCTATGTTTTAAAAATTTTACAGTCTTTGAAATATCGATAACATATCCTTGCTAAGATTTGTTTAAGTCAATCAAATTGTAGGGCAGAGAAATGGTTCAAAGAGTTACGAAAAAATTTCTCTTTGAAAACCAAACACCGTAATCATATTTCAAAGAACTTATACCGCATTTATAATGTGCATGCTGCACATATTATATGAGATGTCTGGTAGTATGTCAAATATGAGTACATATGAAGGAGACGACGAATCGTAAATTAATGAAACTTTCCGTTTATAAACTCCCGAAGTTTTGCATTCTATATGTTCAATAAAGTATAAGCTTTTATGCAAATATTGCCACATTGGTGATACTGATCAATTTTATTATTTGTATATTTATTTTATTATTTAGAATTTTATTTTAGTCCTAGGGAGTCTCAACTGTTTGGGAATCCGATTTGCATAGAAGTTTCAGGACAGGTTCTGGTAATTAAAAAAATATCCCCCATAAAAGGGATCTACGCTATAAGATAGGGTTTTTAGGCTATATTCTAAATGACGCTGCTTTCTGCTACCTTGTCAACCAAATACTTTCCGGTTACACTTATTTTTTGTGTGTAAATGTCAGCCTTGAATCCCCGTAAACCGCATTTTTTAATCAGTAATTTTTTTTATCGTTACAGTCAGTAAACCATAATTGGACAAAAATGGCCAATTTTTAAATTGCTGCCAAATTTTAATTTTTTACTAACATGGGTTTTATAGATCTCAAAAATTTTGTAATAATTCTTAGTTTTCGAAAATGCACTCGTCTGTTTTCAATCATTTGTTTGTGAGATATGAAAATAGTCAGAATTCCGTTTTAAGATTCTTTAATAAATGCTAATTTTAAACACTATATTTATAGAGCCATATCACAAAAATAATTGGAGTAAAAGAAACTAGTCAAAAACTTTTAAAAACTAGGAGCTTGCATAAAAATTTAGAGCTCTTTAGAATCCATTTTAGTAAAAAATTAGGTACATTTTTGACAGCAATTTAAAAATTGCCCATTTTTGGCCAAATATAATCATTATTGAGCATACGTTACTTTCTTAAAGTTTTAGGGAGTTATGAAATTGGGATAACTTTGTGTTTTTTGTATTTCATTTTTACAAAACATTTCAAAATATGTAATCATTGCAATTTTTATGAAAATTAAAAAAAAAAAATTATTTATTTTTAGCCGGATAGTCCAAAATTTATTTATTTTTTCTACTTATTTCAGTATTAAGTTTAGATTAAATTCATCAATTCTGCAGCTTCGAAATTATTATGTAAAAAAAGTTTTTGTTTTTGTTAAATATATGTTCAAATTATTCTATAATTTGTCTCATGTTTTAATATAGTTTATCACGTGGTTTTGTATCAATAGCGATAAGAATGAACCTTTAATATGAACCTTTTTTGGGTAGAAAGCTGAACATCTTTAATGCACACGAAGAAAAGACAATTTAATAAATATACTGACAAAAATTACAAATACTAAAAATTGTAAATTTACTACAGCGTATTTTTAAAGCGTTAGGTTGCTTTGCTTGAATTGCTTTTAAAATAATAAACAAATATTTATAAAAAAAATAAAAAAGACATTTTATTTTACATCACTGTAATTATTATAATACATAATTTTGTTTCATAATTTAAGATAAAATTAATAATAATAATGATAATAATAATATTAATAATTACAAACAATATTATTCAATAACTTTTTTTTTACATAACAATTTTAATGGACAGTAACTGAAATTTTTGAAATTTTAAATAAAAATTGTATTGTAAATGAAAAAGTATTGAATTTCAAAAAAATTTTCTAAGTTATAAAGCAAATGCTTGAATTTCAATAAAAATTTCAATAATTACAATAAAACGATCCAATTTTGATGAAAATTAAATGAATTAATCAAAATTAAAAAATTGTTTTGTAAATAATAATTGTTTTATTTCGCTTTTGTCCTAAAAAATTTTTTATTTAATATTTTTATACTTAAAAATAAATATCATATAAGTATGTACAAACTGTTTCTTAAATTTTTAGTTATAATATATCTTAAAATATAAATAAGGCACCACATTATAAAATGGAAAATTACAAGCAATTTGTAAAATCATAAAAAAATTTGCTATTACTTAATTTTTGCTCATGATTTCAAAAAATTGTTTGTAAATTTCAATAATATTTATGAAAAAATTTTTTTAGAGTATTTATATTAGATTCATATAAAGGAAAATGGAAGTATTTGATTCATCTGTTGCGATGGTTACTAATTGATTCCATTATCCAACTATGTAAAGAAGTAAAATCTGGGAATAATTTACATGGGGTAATATTTTACTATGACTAATATTACAAAAAAAGATTCTTATTTTACGAGTATGTGTTTCTTGAAAATTCCATTTACACAGCAAATTAATTAAAGGCATTTAATTTTAGGAACATTAGTTGCAATTTGTAAAACTATCATCACCAGCAGAAGTTATTTGCATAGAAGGCGCACCCGCTGAAATAGATGTATTTCCTTGATGTGGATGATGATGATGATGGTGATGATGATGATATAAAGCTGAAGCATAATATTGCTGATACCTGTGATGATTATGAAGATGATGACTTGGCATATGATTGTGTTGATGGCACTCATTTGGTTGATTTGATCTCTCCATTGCTCCTGAATCTACATGATCTGTGTTTCCTGTTGATGGTGTTAATCGCTGGTGTATATCTGGGTGACGAAGACTCTCAGGTACTAGACCTGGTATAGCACCTGATAAGATATCGTGAACTGTATGAGAACTTGGCCAATGCATAGATTGATGCGCTGCATTTGAAGCATTTAAAGGTGGCGATGGAGTAACACTTTGCTGCTTACAATTTGAAGGAGTCGAAGAAACATTTAATGGTGCTATAAGAACAATATAATTTTAATTTTAGTAAAAAATAAGAGTTATGCATAATAATAAAATTAAAAAAATAAAATTATTTTTGAATAAAATTTTTTTTTTTTAGAACTGACGTGCTTCTGTCCTACTGGGAACAAAATATTTTTTCTGGACAGCAGCCTCGAAAGTACGATTTCCTGGCCACTGCGCGGCCGAGGAAATCGAAATTCCTCGCTACTGCCACAGAAAAATTTTATACAGCCCTTGTCCATAAATAAAGAATGCCCCAAATCGCAGTTTACCATTCTCGGCTTCGCCTCAGAAGGTAATTTACGTGCGATTTAGGCCATTCTTTACTTTTCTGGACACAAGCCGTAAATATACTATAGATTTAAAATAGGATAACGTATTGATATTCAGTAAATCAGATAAGGTTTGTCTACAATCTACAATCTACAAGCGTGTTTTGGCGAGAAATATGAATTTTGTAAAAATTAATTTATTAGGTGTTTATATTTTTGAAACTAGCCCTTTAAATCCTAAAAAAACCATTGATATTTTGGTCTAGTAGACATTATGAAAAATGCTAAATTTTAGGACTAACTAGTGAGGGCGATTTGTATGGTCGGGTCTTCAAAACTGCCCCAAAGTGTTTTTTTCTGAAAGTACTATAAAAAATAAGTCACCAGCCCAAATTTTATCCTCCCAGAGCGAAATTTCGATTTTTGGCAGGCATTTTTGTGTTTTGGACTTTTGTAAAAAAAGTAAGAAAAATGAGTCATAATTTTTTTTATTATTGCTGTAAAAAACTTACATTAGCATAAAAAATTTTTTCATTTTCGTTCTGGATAGGAAATTTCCCTGGCTATCCGATTCCGGGGTAAAATTTTTTTTTTTGAGTAGCGCATGCGCGAGGAATCGTTAAGATAGACTGTTTTTTTTTCAAAAGTCGATTTCTCAAATGCCTATTAGTGAAAAATCTTCTAACCAGGCTTAAAATTTTCCTTAAACCTTATATTTATTGGCAAAAAAAAAATTTCGATGGGACACGGCTTTTTGGGAGCTCTAGATAAAAAAATAGCAGCTTTCAAAAGATCATTTTTTACGAATTTAAAATTTCCTGCCAAGTCACGTGACTAATCAAAAATCTGACCAAAAATTTGGATTCCGCGGGAAATTTTACTGAAGGATATATTTTTTCATGTTTTTAAATTACCAAAAAACAAAAATGCATAAAAATACAAAAACTCAAATATTTTATTATACCTTGTTGATGGTGATGATGATGACTAGCTGTTGGATGATAAGCCGAAGGTGAATAAGGTACTGGGCAAAGTGCTGCCCCAGCCGCAGCCACAGCTGCTGCAGCATAAAGATGATGGTGATGATGATGAGAAGGATGATGTGGGTGATGATGGATAGCCGCAGCTGCAGCAGCGGCTGCTGCTGCAACTGCACCAACTTTGTTTCTTAGGATTCTTGATATGCTAGATACTGATGGTACGTTATATTTGTCACAAACACCATCGGATAATAATCTATCTCTGATTTCCCAAGCAAAGATACCTGGATCTTTCAGTTTTAACTGTTTTATGTATTGAACAACTTTTGGTGTGGTAACTCTGGGTTTACTACCGCCTATCGCTCCCGGCAAAATGCTTCCTGTTTCATGATATCTTGCTAAAATTTTGCTAACGCAACCGTGGCTAACGCGAAGTTGTCTTGATATATCACAAGGTCTGATACCTAATCGTGCTAATTCAACTATTCTTAAACGAACTGCATTTGGTAAAGGTCTTCCGTTTACAAAAACTCCACCAAGTTGGTTCATTTCCCCATACTGAGGCTGATGATGTTGTTGCGATTGAAGTTGTGAATTCGGAACACCAACAGAATTGACAGTACTTTCTAAAAAAGTTTAAAAAAGTAAATTATAAATTTGTTCCAAGTCATAATTAAGTAATTAAAAAAAATATATAATTTAAATTTGACCTGAAAACCTATTTATAAAAGGTCAGTGCAGTAAAATTTTGAAAATTTTAGCGAAATTTATTTTTGAAAAATAGCGTTATTTAAAATTGTTTTTTTTAAATAATTTTAAAAATTTGTCAATTTTAATGCAATTAAATGTTATATAAATATAATAAATTAGTAAAGAAAAAAAAAATAAAAATAATTTAATGTGCAATAGAGCTTTGCATTATTGCCAAGAAAAGTAATAAATTATTAAGGAATAAATTTTATAACGAATAAACAAAAGTTTCTTTGTAATATAACTGCTAATACAAAAGTATAATTCGGGCAAAACAATTTTTCATCGCTTTGTCACGCTTCACCTTATTCAACGATAATAAACTATTTTATTTAAATGTGTTTGTTTGTGTGTGTATGCAAAAATCTTTTTTAATACTACTAAGAAATTGTTTTCTTAAAACACACAGATCTAAAACATTCTACAATACTAGCACCGTGACCTACCAAAAACGAAAAAATAAAGTCTATACGGTATGACCATTTATTAGGTAGAAATTGAATTTATTTGTCTTCTTTGCCTTATACCGCATAGTAAATCGGGCTTTCAGGCTATGCAAAGTAATTTTTTAAAAATATATACATTTTTGTCATATTTAGCGGTATATTTTTTACCCTTATTTTATTTATAAATAAAATTTTGACCAACAAAGTATAAAATTTAATGTCATCTTTAATTTATTAGAGATTAAAAATAAATAAAAATTTACTTTTAAATTTATTATCTTCAAAATAAGTCATGTTTTTCAATTAATGTTTTGCTAAAATCTTTAGACGTCTGATGATGATTCTTTTTTAAGTATATTGAAGTTTACTCAACTGTGAAATGAAATAAACGTATATAATAACTGAACGTAGTGCAAAAATTTTCTTTTTATTAAATTTCTGTTTATAGACGAGAACTTAATGGTTCATTTGTTTTTAAATAATGTTTTTATGTGACAGGTACATTTATATTGTACAGTGTATTTTTGCCAACTTAAATTAAAATGGGAAGAATACCTAGAGGTTTTGAGGTATTTACAGAAAATTTCTGTTAAAAATATACAAAATGTTTCAAATCTTAAAATGTTAATTATTGCTTTGGTGATACAACTTTTGTTTGTTCTGCGATTCTTAAGAACTTTGGGCAACCCGAAAAAATCATATTCAGGGGTAGTTTTATGAGCGGTTAAGAGCCCAACGCGAATTTGAATATAACAATTTGATGGTTTATTTTCTATCAAACAATAACATATAATGTGCAAACAATAATATTTAATTGTTTTAAAAATTATACTATTTTTAGAGCTAAAAAATTATTGCTAATTATTAGCTTTTCATAAAAATATTTCAAGTATAAAATGTCAGAGAGACTTAGCTAATATTGCCGAGGTACCAAAATTCAATAAATTTTAATATCTCAGAAAAAAATTGTTTAAGTATTATATATAAAATATGTTGAGGGCTTTAAAATATTTTTGATTAACTCATAAATGAAAAAAAAACCATTTAAACTTGCAAAAGCGGCAAGGCATAAGGAGATTGCATACTCGAAGTTTCTAAGAAATACGGACCCGTCGGAGACTTTTTTAAAGCTTTTTTCACTTCTTTCGCAAACTTATTTCTCAATAAAAGTACAAATAACCGAGGAAATATCTTTTTATATTTGTAACACAGAGATGAACGTTTTGTATGAATGTTAGTATTTAATTTTCTTTTTTTTTATCATTTTTTATTTCTTCAAGTTACGAACATATATAATAAAAATTTTGCTGAAAGCTTGCACTGTTTTGATCTTTTTTTAAAAATATTTTATTTACGAAAAATACTTCCACTAGTCTAAAAGTCAATTTAAACAAATGTTTTATCGGTTTTACGGATTTTCAATCCCAAGGGGTGTTCTTACCGATACTGGAGGGTAGTTTATGGCTTCCTTACAGATTAAAAATAGTTTGTATAAGGATACTTAATTTTGCTTCATTAAAGCACCTGTTATTTCAAATTTTTACAAAAAATTAGTTTTTGGACTCCAGGGGGTGTCCTAATTTATACAAGGGGTGGTTTAAGGGATCACCAGGATTCAGAAAAAGATTGCTTATATTTTTTAAATTTTCCCACACCAAAACACCAAAGGATATGCAATAATTTAAATTTTTTACTAAAAATCAGTTTCTGAACCCTTGGGGGTATTGTAACCGATACTAGGGGTGTTTTAGGGGTTCACCGGGGTTAGAAAAAAATTTGCATAAATATTTTTAGTTTTCCTACAAAAAAAACCCAAGAATTTACATTAGTTTTAAATTTTTACTAGAAATCAGTTTTTAACCCCCAGGGGGTCTAGTTACGGTTACTAGGGGTGCTTTAAGGGCTGATATGAAGTTCGAAAAAAGTTCGCATAAATATTTTCAGTTTTTTTGCACAAAAATATCTAACAATATGCACTATGATTTTAAATTTTTATACAAAACCTATTTTTAACCCCCCCATGAGCATACAGGGGAGAGGGGGGGTAACTGGACAGTAAAATCGAATTTCTGATGGCAAATATACCCTCAAAAGTGAAAGTGGAAGCCTGTGCGCTGTAAAGTGGCGATAACTCGGCGCTACATTTACAAAGTGAGAGGAGTGGTAAATAACAATTTACAGAGGGGCGCGCAGCCATATTTTTTTTTTCAAAGTGGAGCGAGCAATTCCTTACAATTTACAAAATTGAGACCATGCGTATTACCACTTTAAAAGCGCAAATCATCCTTAAAGTAAGCTTTGGGAAATTGGAGTTTTTTGATGTTTACACTTTATTAATTTTGTTTTTTTAGCCGCACGTGCGAAAAAATTTTTTGGTGATTGGAGTCAGAAAAAAAGTGCTAAAAAATTTCAAACTTTATATGACGTTAATGTTTTATTAATTGTGACTGAGAAAAACGTTTTTATGAATGAAAATTTTCATTTTTTAACCCCAGCATATTTTGCAATTTCTCGAGATTGCGCACAGTGTGGCAAAATTGACAAAGTCGCTCATGGGTTAAGTTTTTGAGCTATCAACTTGAAACCTGTTTTGAACGACTTTAAAATAAGCCTGCTTTCGTGTCATACTGCGGATTTTTCATATTTTTTTATTTTTAATTAATCTATTCACTAAAAATGCATTTTATGCGAGATCCAAAAATATGCAAAAATTATGATTTAATATTTTTTGACTTAAAAATTTTTTTTAATTTTTATGTATATAATGCAGAATGAACACAAAAAAATTTCCCGTTTGTTTTAGAGTGCAAAAAATATAGGAAGTGAAAATTTCGATAAACGAATAGGTTGAGTTGAGGTAGTGTAAATAGGCTTTTTGTCCATTTTGCCACACTGTGTGGCGGATCAAAAAAACAGAAAAAAAGAATTTTGTACATTACCTGGGGATTTTCAAGGTCGAGAAAAACGTTTTTATATGAATGATAATTTTCTTTTTTTCACCCCAGCATATTTTCTAATTTTCTAAAATGAACTATCAAAAAGCAGAAAATATAACCTCAAAAACTCCCGAATATGTAAAAAGCTCTTTTTCTGCTTTTTGATACTCAAAAATGAAAATTTTCATTCATAAAAACGTTTTTCTTAGTCACAATTAATAAAACATTAATGTCATATAAAGTTTGAAATTTTTTAGCACTTTTTTTCCGACTCCAATCACCAAAAAATTTTTTCGCACGTGCGGCTAAAAAAACAAAATTAATAAAGTGTAAACATCAAAAAACTCCAATTTCCCAAAGCTTACTTTAAGGATGATTTGCGCTTTTAAAGTGGTAATACGCATGGTCTCAATTTTGTAAATTGTAAGAAATTGCTCGCTCCACTTTGAAAAAAAAAATATGGCTGCGCGCCCCTCTGTAAATTGTTATTTACCACTCCTCTCACTTTGTAAATGTAGCGCCGAGTTATCGCCACTTTACAGCGCACAGGCTTCCACTTTCACTTTTGAGGGTAGATTTATAACACTAAAAATCGTATAGTCAGTCAGGTCTACCTTTTGGGTTTCAATTTTTTTTTGTGGGCCTTTGCTAAAATGTTCTTATACGTAAAAAATATTATTTTTGACGTTTAAAATAATTTATAATCAAATATGCACATAACGGCCCTTACTGCCCTGCTTCCAAGAGAAAGTGGGTATTTATAAACTAAATAAAATACTAAATATTTTGTGCACTGGTTACTAGATATCAACCGCTATTTTGGGGTAAATTTTTAAAAATTCTTGATGAAACATAATATATTCTTACACGTAAAAATATTATTTTAAAATTTTTAGATACTTGCGGGAAGCGGATTTTTTTTTTCTTTGCAAACAATTGCAAAGACTTGAAACGTAAAGAAAATTAAAAATAAACATTTTTTCTTTTCTATTTCCAAAATTTTCTCAAATTTCATCATACCGATATACGCATACCCCAAGTAAGCGGAAAAATTTTTTTTTAGTGAAGGAGAAAATTTCGTATTTTTCCCATGAAATAAGAAATTTTTCATTGAAAAAAAATGGCAATAGCTATTATATTTCAAATTAAAACTCAATAACTTAAGTACTGAATATATTATTTATAAATGAAAGATTTATAGCATACAAAAATGCTTATTAAAATGTACATAATTATTTTAAACTGCAAACATTCACGAAGTAATCAATTAGGCAAAATTTGTATACACTTTATATAATTATGTAAACTCAAATAATTAGTTTAACTTATAGTGCACTAAAATTTCTAAAATTTTAAAGCTTTATGATAATTATTTCTGTTAAAAATTTTCGAAAAAAAAAAACTTAAGAAATTTTTGTAATTATAAATATTTATATTTATAGTTTTTAATTTTAAGAGAAGATTTTTTATTTTATTTCTCGTTGCTATTTAAAGTTTTTTATTTCAAAAGTGGAGGAGACTCGCAAGATTTGAAATGATTAAATCCCCTAGCAAAAAAAATTAATTAACAGTTTTAGAGACACTTAAATAACTATTGTTACAGATAAGATCAATCAAAAGACAAAAATTTGCGAATTATGAAAATAAACGATTTTTATGCAGTTTTTTTTTGTTGTTGCTTAAATGAGCTTTTGTTTTTAATAAAACTTGTAAAAACATAATTTTTCTTTTTTTTTTTTTTTGAAATAAAAAATAGACTTATTTTTTATAAAAAGTTCTTCTTGAAGCTAAAACATATGTATTACAAGCTCGTAAACCAACAAGTCATGTCGGAACTCTTTGATCTAAGTCATTCATCACCCCTCGCGAGAAAAAGTCTTATAATATGAGTAAATGACTTCTTATATTCCCTCATTTCGTGTTATAAATATTTTTTATATAAGTATAAATAAAAATGTGTAAGACAAAATAATTGTTTATTTATAAATATATTAATTATACTATAGCGTATAAAATAAATATTTGTACTTCGAGTGTCAAAATAAGCCCATAGCCTTCAGAGTTCATTAAAAGTTTAAAAAACGACTAATAATAATATTTTTAATAAGCATTTTTTGGTTTTGGCACATTTGATGTTTTTGTGTTATTTAATTATGTTTATTTATTCGAACAGAACATTAATATCATTGTGTCGTTTAATTGCGTTAAGGTAAAACCATCTTTATGGTTTAACATCAATTTTAATTAGTGAATTTTTTAATCTACAGAGATAATTAAATAACGACAAAAAATTAAAAAAAAATTGAATTTCATTGAAATTGAATTTTAAAAAAAATGATAATTAAATTATTTGATTATATAATATCATTTAAGAAATTTTAAATTGCTTATTACTTATTATGTTTAAAATAAAACAAGTGATTACAGGAATTACATTTAACATATCATGTCGATTTTAATAAATCATTGATTTATTTAATTAGCTCTCCAGATCGATAAATTCATTAATTATAATATTCTTAAAAAATTATTAGCGATAGAGTCATAAATAAAACATGTACATCAATGTACCAACATTAGAGTGGACCTAAAATTAATGTTTTAAGAAAAACTTTCATCTTAGGGTTTTTTCGTGAACTTTTGGCCATAAAAAGTCCCCAGCTCCAAGGATTTTGCTTTTGCTTTTCAAAAACGCGTGCCTGTAAACACCTTAATTTTCTCATTTAAATAACATGGGAATTTTGACTTTTCAGTTTTATAATTTTTTACAAAGCTTGCAGAATGTTTTGAAAAGCTGCTAATCAATAGAAAATACTATTTAAATATATAAAAAATGTAGCTAATCTCAAGTAGGCAAAAAAAATATTTTTAAAGTGATTTTACAGTTAATAAACGTAAAAAAATGCTCCATTTAAATTATATCAAACCATATTATTTTAATGGGGATTTTATTTACGTTTATTAACTGTAAAATCACTTTAAAAATATTTTTTTTGCCTACTTGAGATTAGCTACATTTTTTATATATTTAAATAGTACTTTTCATCGATTAGTAGCTTTTCAAAACATTTTGCAAGTTTTGAAAAAAATTAGGAAGCTGAAAAGTCAAAATCCCCATGTTGTTTAAATGGGAAAATTGAGGTGCTTATTGGCACGTGTTTTTGAAAAGCAAAAGCAAAATCCTTGGAGCTGGGGACTTTTTATAACCAAGTTCATGAAAAAATCCGGGGAGCAAAGTTTTTCTTAAAACTTCAATTTTAGGTCCACTCTAACCAACATCCATCGTAAATGTTGAACTTGGATTTCAAAATTACAAAAACTTATAACCGGTTTGTGTAAACACAACCTAAATGCATGAAACATGTTTACTTCCAGCTGAGGATTAGGTATAATGCAAATGTTACTCAGCATTACAATAGATTTTTCTAATTTTATAATTTGTATTTATCGATAATCACCTTACTAGATGTTAAGATTCTAAACACAAACTATTTTGATTCCCTAAACAGGTATTATTTTAGGTCCCTAAATCAAAATTATTCCAAGTCCCTAAATCGGTATCATTCTAAGTCCACAAACCTTATTTAAAAAAGGGAAATTAATTTAAATTTAAATTAAATTTTTTACCTATTTTCCGTCTAGTGACTTCGTTATTTGTCATTTACGACATGTTTCGGAACTTATGTTCCATCATCAGGTTTCCAAATTATTTGAAATGTTATTAGGATGTTGTCAAAATTAATAAAATTATATTTGTGCACTATTTTTTATTATTCGATGTAATTATTATCACTATCACTTATTTTTATTATTACATTACATTTTATTTGCGAGGTGCGCACCGTTGTAATGCCGATTGTACACACTGTAATAATAAAAATAAGTGATAGTGATAATAATTACATCGAATAATAAAAAATAGTGCACAAATATAATTTTATTAATTTTGACAACATCCTAATAACATTTCAAATAATTTGGAAACCTGATGATGGAACATAAGTTCCGAAACATGTCGTAAATGACAAATAACGAAGTCACTAGACGGAAAATAGGTAAAAAATTTAATTTAAATTTAAATTAATTTCCCTTTTTTAAATAATTTTTAAAAGTGACTTGGGTATACCACAAAATTAAAATTAATTTTAATAAAAGTTAAAATTAATTAATTAATCATGAATTCCACAAACCTAAATTATTCCAAGTCCCGAAATCAACATTATTCTAAGTCCATAAACCTGTACTATCCTAAGTTTCTAAGCCCAGATTTTTCAAAGTCCCTAAATTTAAATTAGTTTCAGTCTCATTTGACCTGCCCCCTTAAATCGGAAAAATTTGTCCCCCCTCCTTAAACCGGAAAAATTTGACCCCCCCCTCCATTAAATAGGACAAATTTGATCCCCCGCCCTCTTAATTTTCAAGTTCTAAAGTACCCCCTTCCTATAAACATGTTCCATGTTAAAATGCTTGGTAAGTAAATTAATAAAAAAAAATTGCTTATATTAGGTTAGATTAATGTATCTAAAAGTAGATAATTTACAATATAAACAATGATATTTTTCACTTCTATCAGAGAATAGTTTATCTCTGCTTCTATACACTCGTTACTAAAACACTTTTACAATTGTTTTATTCTACACTGCCGCAAACGGTTTCCTTGCACCACGATAGTCAATAAACCAAATGGCTATTTTTGGCCCAAAATTATCAATTTTTAAATAATTGATAAATGTCAGTTATTGAGATAAATTCGTTTTGTTAATCCTAAAAATATTTCACAAGCTTCAAGTTTTTGGAAATTATTTACCCATCTTCTATCATTGAATTTTTTTTGAGTTAAAACTCAATAAAAATAGGTAAAAAATTAACTTCTTTTAATAATCCTTTTATTGAGACTCTATTTATTAATTATCCAGGTATTTTGAGCCGCTGAATCAAAATCTGGGGTCAAAAACTATTTTTTAGGGATGTACCTCTGTTAGTTTCATCCTTACAACCCTTAAAATACCATTTTTTAATGAATTTTACCCATGTATTTTGGGCCGTTGAATCTAAATCTGGGATAAAAAAAATTTTTTTTGGACGTAAACCTTTATTTTTAGGTGATTTGGTCTCCTGAATCTAAACGATTAATCTAAGCAATTTAAAAATTGGTCATTTCGGACCAAAAATGGGCATTTGCTTTATTGACTATAGCAATGAGAGAATATATAATAAAGCATTGCGGCTGACGGGAATTAAAAGGTGGTATACTTATACGGAAAATATGAGACCAACCGGAAGTTTTTTGGTTGAAATGCAATGAAACAGCGTCATTTTGAAAATAGTCTAAAAATCCTATTTTATAAAATTGAGCCCTGCGTTTCTAATCCCAGAAGGCGCGTTGGAATTAACGGAGGGTATCTTGGGTGTTTTTTCAACATATTAAAGTCATCCATAAGTATAGATTGTAATTTGGCGACCCAAATCTTCCGGTCTCCCCTCTTTAGTTACCCAAAATACATCGATAAAAATTGAAAATGTTTGTTTACAAAAAATAAATTTTATTTATTAGAATGTTTAAAAAATGTCTATTTCTCTGGCCTTAATTAGGCCACCCAGTGATTTCGCCTTGGGCCCCGCAAACTTTAGAGCTACCCCTGGCAGGAATACAGATCAAATTTTTTTCCTCGCAAAATATATGTAAGTTAATATCTATACCTATAATAAACATCATTTTTATATTTTGAAGAAAAATATATTATAAATATTTAATCAGTCCCTTGTCAAAGATATATGTTGTATTTTTAGATACATTTTAAAGTTCAGTAGCTCTTTTAAATTTACAAATATTTTTTTTTTATGTTTGCCAACAACAAATATAACCAATTAATACTAATGAATTTAATATCTATTATATTCATTTTGTTTTGCGGAAGTTCATTCAATGATGAAATTTGATTTTTTCTTTTTTATTTTCGTTTTAAACATCTGCTATGTTATGTTATTTATGTCATGCAAAAAGTTAAAATTATAGTTGAAAATTTTAAAGTAGTTTAAAGTAAAGGCATCTATAGTATGATTTATTGATAAAAAGGCTACTGTGGTTTTTAATTTTACACTATTCTCGCGTTTTTCTAGTTAGATTTATCAGAGAGTCTGTTATTCCCTTATAGGAGGTGTTTATGGCTTATACCCTCGGAAATTTTTTTTTTCAGTGAAATATATGAAACTTAGGAAAATTTTAATTAAAAAAAATTTTTTTTAGTGGGAAACTTTTTTGCTATTTTCAAACCTATTTCTTTTTTTTTTAAACGTTTTCTAGAGCTTTTTTACAAAATTTTCAAAAATAGTGGCTAAGGAGAGCAGTTTTACCAAAAAACTTTATAGCAGCTTAACACCCTTACAAATTTACAGAACACCTTCAGATTCGGGAAATCATCTATTTTTAAGTTTTATGCCATTTATCCATAGAATTACCCTAAGCTGAATGCGTAATTAGCTTGAACGACAAAATTTCGCGTGTTATTATAAAATCATCGCCCATTAAAAATTTTAATAAGCCCGTTTTGTAAATACATAGTCGTTAGGGTCGTTCAAAAAATACGTAGCACCAATTTTACGAAATAAGTCATCCTTGCATGGTAATGTAACAATGCGTGAAATTTCGAATACCCCAACATGCGTGAAGAAATTTTCATAAAAAACCGCACCATTTCGCTTAGGGACTTTCTACAATTGAGCGATTGACGCGTACTGTGAAGCATTTGTAGTGTTACCTCTCTTTTGAACGCCCCTTAGATTGAATTCAGCCTAGAATGAGAATTAAATCAATATTGATTAATTCAGTTTTGTTTTGTATTTAATATGAACCTCAATAGACTAATGATAATCAATTTTGCAACAAATCACATACCCAAAAAAACTTATAACAGTATTAACATAATATTTGTAATTAAATGAAATTATAACATATACCAAAATGTTTCATATAAAAGTTTTAGGTTTGGAAAGACTTAATTTTGGGTCCTGCTGAATTTCATGGGCCATATTTGGCTTTTTTAAAGCTCAAAAAAGATATTTATAGTAGGTAATAACATTTTTATTCTAAGTTTGTTGTGGTGGAAGACTGTTAGTGATTATTTGTGTGTCCTACAGATCTTAATGGACCAAAATTGGCTTTTTTTAAAGCACAAAATGAACAAAATGATTATTTTAATGTTTACTAATATTTTAAAGTTTTTTGTGGGGGTAAACTTTTGGTTATTATTTGAGATATTGGGTACTGCAGGACTTTATGGGCCTCCTAGTTCCAAATTATGCTTTCAAAAAGCTCAATACGAACAAAGAAATTTTCCTAATCTCTTAGGCTAATTCAAAAATTGGGAAAACACCCCTTTTAAGGGTAGTTTTGGCTAATTTAAGGGTGAAAAGTTGAGTTTTAATTCAAATGGCATCGATTTTTGTGATCAGCGACCCAAAAAACACTAATCTTGGAGGGCTAGAGCGAATGTATCAAAAACACCCCTTTTAGGGGTATTTTCGGCCAATTTATGGGTGAAGGGGTAAATTTTAATAGTTATAACTTCAATATTCGTGATCAACGACCCAAAAAACCCTTATTAGACCAAATCTTGGAGGGCTAGAGCGAAAGTTGCAAAAATACCCCGTTTAGGTGTAGTTTTGGCTAATTTAAAGGTCAAGCCCCAATTTTTCATAGATAAGACCCCGATTTTCGTGTTCAACGACCCAAAAAACCTATAGTAGACCAAATCTGGTGGCGGCCACAAACAATATAACCCCCCCCCCCCCCTCGTATTTTGACTGGATTATAGTGTTTACTCGCATTTTTATTCTTAGTTTAAATTAGTGAGAGAATATTGCTTATTTAATATGATTTTGGGACCTACAGGTCTTTTGAGCGGGCCACCCTTTTGAGCCCTTTTAAATTATTTGGGTATTTTTAAAGCTCAATATGTATATAATATTGGTTCCTCATAGAAGGTTCAGAATGTATGTACTTATGTATGTATGCATTAGGGCGACCCACGAAAAAAAAAAAGTACATTTTTTTCGGGTCTCACGTCAAAAACTTAAAATATACATGCCACAGACCACAAAAATCCAAACCTGAAGTTTTAAAAATTAATATTAAGCTAGCACACTTCGGTTTTGTAATTTTTGCAGATATTTCTATTTTTTAATTTTTTTTATTTACCAGCATTTTCTGTAGACTAAAACGAGCTTTTAATTTTAATATTTCTATAAAGATTCTATAGTAAAATTTCCCGTAGAATACGAAAATATTACTTAGAAATAGCTTTGAATTGAATAAGATGCGCTATAAGGTAAAATACGTGATGGCTCTGAAAAAAAATCTACAAAACTTTATTTCTATTATGTAACCAGACTATTCTTAGTTAAGAATCGAAATTTTCTTCAGAAAAACTTTAGTAATTTTTCCCGCAGAATCGATTAAACCATGTACGTTTCAATCCGACCAGCCGTTTCCGAGGTATAGACAAAAATAATGGGTTGATCACGTAAAAAATCATATAATTTTTATTTTGTGCATCTTAAAAGGCAACTTTTAGTTTCAAAATCAAAATTTTCATCTGTGGAACTTGAGTAATTTTTTTCGCTGAATCGATTGACACCATGCACGTTTCAATCCAACAAGCCGTTTCCGAGCTATAGCTAAAAATAACTGGTGGCTTACGAAAAAAATCATACAATTTCTACTTTATTTATCTTAAAAGACAACTTTTGGTTTAAAAATCGAAATTTTCCTGTATCGAACTTCAGTAATTTTTTCCGCTGAATCGATTGAGACCATGCACGTTTCAATCTAACAAGCCTTCTCCAAGTTATAGCTAAAAATAACTGGTGGCTCACGTAAAAAATCATAAAATTTCTTATTCATTTAAATTAAAAAATAAATTTTGGTTTAAAATTCAAAATTTTTTTGGAGAAACGTTAATAATTTTCCTGCGAAATTTATTGAGATCAAGTACGTGTTGATCTGGCTAGCTAATTTAGCAATCGCCCAAAATAATGAGTGTTTTTCGGATTAAATGTGAATAAAATTTGTAATTTTTAAAGTAAAATTTGAATTTGCAAACAAATTATCAAATTTTTTTATAGTAGTCCTTAAATTACTTTTTCTGTTAAATGATTAAAGAAAAAACAACTAAAAAAGAGATAACGGACTAGAAAATATATATTTTCAAATCTGAAAAATTAAGGCGAATCATTCAAAAATGATTTTTTAATATAAGGATTCAAAATATTTTTATAATAAGATAAAAGACGATCTGTGAATAAAAAATATTATTGTTAATAGTTAACCAGAAAATCATAAGTTTTTTTTTTACTAATCGAAAAATTATAATTTTACTTTTACGCGTAAATATTGTTTGTTTATTTCTTAACCTTAAAAATAAGCTAAATATTTATGGGTTAAAATATATCAAATAATACATTTGTAAAATTCACGCTTAAGAAGATAATTAATATATTTTTAAAAAAATTTAAGTTTTTCGTTATTATTAATAATTTTAAAAATTTAAATACATAAGAAAAAAGTTAGTTAATTATCATTATTTTTAATCTTATATTTTTCAATAATTTTGACTAGATTTAACCTGGTTTTTTAGAAAAAAAAATCCAAGAAGTTTGTTTGAAAGTTTTACGCTTTACACAGGTGTAAATGTTTACTCATTTTTGTACGTACTTTTATACGCATTTTTTTACTCATTTTTTCACTCATTTTTTTACGTATTTTTTTACTCATTTTTTTACGTATTTTTGTACGCATTCATTTCGTCACGCATTATTTTATTAAAAATCTAATTACTTTTATTTTAAAAAGTAATTAAGAATGTAATTGTGCCATAATTATTAAAATTTTGGTTATCAAGATAAATTTACAATTTTTAAAGCATCCTTAAAACTTTTCAGGACTTGTAAAATTTTTTTTCACCAACTTTTCTTTTCTTTTTTTTTTAAGTTCTAAAACCTTTCACTGGAGAAATTTTGTTCTTGATTTTAAAGTTTTTTAAAAATTATGTAAAATAACTATTATTATTATTATAAAAAATTTTGGGTATCAAGGAATTGGGTCAAATAAGGAGTACAATTAAATTAATAAAAAACAACCATTTTTTATTAAAAAAAATCAATACAATTTTATGTCTTGATGCAATTCCAAATATTTTTTGTTAATTTTTGCTGGCAAAAATAAATACAATCAAACTAACAAATCAATTATTTACAGTTGATAGGTTGAGTTTTGTCCAAACTCCTTCAAACCTGTAAATCACAGAAAAAATTTATTCAAAGTTCTACACTGAAAAAAAAATGAAAATAATCTTATTAATATTTTTCTTGCCGATTCAAAAATAAGTTTTATTTTGTCTTACAAAGATAAATTATGTGCAGCATTACCCGTAAAATTTAAGAATTTATGCGCTGTATCGGACATTTTTTACTTTTACAGCCCAAGATTTATGGGATGCTGCAGCTGAATATACGAATACGAAATCTGTTTGCGCCAAAAATGCACCAGTTGCCCACAATAGGAATTTCGTGGTTATCTTTACTGGCTTTTTTAAACATTTTTATCTGCTAATTTTGTTTTTTGGGTTCCTTAACCCTATTATGGTATCTGATTTTATTAACAATTCTTTGCTTGTACAACCAAAAAAAGACTAAGAATCCAAAATAATTAACCTTTGGTTTTTTTTGCGACTGAACCGTTTTGGGTAAAAATAGGTTCCATACTGGAGTTTAAAGACTCAAAATACATAAAAAACGTAACAGATAATTAAACGCCAGCAAAGAATAATATCAAAATTCCTATTGCGGGCAATAGGAATTTTGGGTAAAAACACCATTTTGGGTAAAAACAGATTTCAAAATCATAAAACCGGAAATCAATCAATCAATCAATTTTGAAGATAGTAAAAAAGATTAATTAAACTTGGAAAAAGTACTTGCTCAAAATTATCTTAATAAAAATAATCAATATGAACATTTTGCACAATTTTTGCAGCATTCTAAAGAATATTTCAAGTCCAATGGCAGCATTCAGCATTTTTTAACCAAAGGCTTTATCGAACTCAGTTTCGGAAAGAACTTTTATTGCTCATAAAAAATTTACAAATTATAAGAAGGCATTAAAACTTTGCAAGTAGCTTATATTTACCATTGTCAGCAAGATTCAACAATGATATAGCATATTTATACAGCGAGTATATATTTCTCAATACCAGTTTGAATTAAAAGTTTTCAAAGCGCTTGAGTTTTTAAATCCAACCTAAGATATAGAAAAGTATCTTTTCTTTTCCTAACTTGCTGTGTTATTGTTGCATCTTACTCACAATAGTTTATATAAGCTTCCTGAACATTTTAAAGCCTGCTTATTATTTGTAAGTTTTTATACCAATATTGGATGCAGACTTTGCACATAAAAAAAACTAGGGGCTGCCATTGGAATAATTGATATAGATATCAATTATCTTACTTGTTTTGATTTTTAATAATTACATTTTTTGTACTTGCCTTTGTCACTTCCTAATATCAAATTGGTCTTCAGGATGAAGAAATAAACATTAGACATCCTTGGAATCTTGATGCCAATGACTCGAGCACGAATGGGTCTCTTGGGATGCTTACGTACCTAAAAAAAATATTCAAATATTTTCACAGCAAAGTGCATAACATTATATTTATAAAAATTAATTAATTGCATTACCTATTATACTTTTTTTGGAAAATATGAGCTGCTGTATATTGCAAATTGCTACTACACTAAATCCATATAACCTGTAAAAAAAAATAAACATTTCAAAAAGAATCAAGTTCTTGTATCAAACTAATTTATTTTTTAATTATGACATGAGTACTTATCTGACTTTAATTATGATGTTTTATAACTCCGTAAACTCTTTTCCATCAAATATTTTCAATATTTAAGTACTGACAATTGTTGTTGCGGTTGCCATAACCTGCCGGCCGCCATATGTGCATAAATTGCATGATTCATGCCATGTGACTTTGGCGGGTAAACAACAACAACAATTGTCAAAAGAATTAAAAATCATGGTTTAAAAATACATAGTAAAGAATTTACGGAATTATTAAACATCATAAAAAATCAGATAAGTATAATAAAAATAATTAAATTAAATTAGTTTAATACAAGAACTTGATTCTTTTTGAAATGTTTATTTTTTTTTATAGGTTATATGGTAATAGTCTATTAGCAATCTGCAATAATATACAGCAGCTCATATTTAAAAAAAAAAGTTTAACAGGTAATGCAATTAATTAATTTTTAAAAATATAATGTTATGCACTTTGCTGTGAAAATATTTGAATATTTTTTTTAGGTACGTAAGCATCCCATGAGACCCATTCTTTCTCGAGTCTTTGGCATCAAGATTCCAAGTATGTCTTATGTTTATTTATTCATTTTGGAGACCTATTTTATATTAGGAAGTGACAAAGGCAAGTAAAAAAATTTTAATTATTTAAAATCAAAGTAAGATAATTGATATCGATATCAATGATCCCAATGACAGCCCCTAGCTTTTTTTATGTTCAAATTAAGTCTGCATCCAATATTGGTATAAAAACTTACAAATAATAAGCAGGCTTTAAAATGTTCAGGAAGCTTATATAAACTATTGTGAGTAAGATGCAACAATAACACAGCAAGTTAGGAAAAGAAAAGATACTTTTCTATATCTTAGGTTGGATTTAAAAACTCAAGCGCTTTGAAAACTTTTAATTCAAACTGGTATTGAGAAATATATACTCGCTGTATAAATTTGCTATATTATTGTTGAATCCTGCTGACAATGGTAAATATAAGCTACTTGCAAAGTTTAAATGCCTTCTAATAATGTGTAAAATTTTTATGAATAATATAAGTTCTTTCCGAAACTGAGTTCGATAAAGACTTTGGTTAAAAAATGCTGAATGCTGCCATTGGACTTGAAACATTTTTTAGAATGCTATAAAAATTGTGCAAAATGTTCATATTAATTATTTTTATTAAGATAATTGAACTAGTACTTTTTGCAAGTTTAATTAATCTTTTTTACTATCTTCAAAATTGAAGAGTTAAAAAAAGTTTTGATATTGCGTTAAATAAGTACTTGCTTTGTATATCCTCTCCTTCGCAATGATGAATTCTGCTTGCTATAGTTAACATGAACATCTTGAAAATTTTTTTTGGGCATTTGCAACAATATTTCATGTCCAATGGCAGCCTTCAGCTTTTTTTATATGCAAAGTCTGCATCCAACTCGTTGGTTGTCACCAAAATCGATGAAGTTTTTGACTAAACAATCTATAGATTCAAATTAAATTTTGCTGTATCCTTGTTGCCATGCGAAATCTAAAGATTTCCGCAAATTAATACTAGTATAATTTTGCAAAAAAAGGGTACTTCTTTATATAAACATGTTGCATGTTATAATTTGGACTTAACACATTAAATGTTCAGAGACATCGTCGTTACAAAAAAATCCACTAGTGGATTCCCGCTTAGTTGCAAGTGAAATTTCACTCATAGCTAGCGGATTTTTTTTATCTCGTTAAACGATTGCTAATTACTTAAAACGTATAAAGAAAATTAAAAAAAAATATCTATTTGTTCTACAACAAGGGAAAAAAAATAGGATTTGGCTTTCAATGTAGTTGTATGCACGAGTGAGCGTAGTGAACGAGTGCAGACAGTATTGAAAGTAAAATTTCCTACATTTTTTACCGTGTTCAACACATAGTTTTTCATTAAAAGCGAAAAAAAGATTGCCCGAAAGTAAGTAAGTAGATCTTTTTTGCAGCGTGTAATGAAAAAATATTTTTCAACTTTTTTGGGATGTGTTTGTATCGGTATAATGAGAAATTTTTTTTTTTAATTCTAAAAAAGAATTCCGCTTGCCACCAGCGGAATTCTGTTTGCCATTAATGGATTTTTTTTCAGTGTAGAACTTTGAATAAATTTTTTCTGTGATTTACAGGTTTGAAGGAGTTTGGACAAAACTCAACTGTATGTAAAAATCAACTGTAAAGGATCAAAGCTGAGATGTCTTAATGTATGTGCTTTCTTGAAAGCCATTAATTTGATTTGTTAGTTTGATTGTATTTATTTTTGCCAGCAAAAATTAACAAAAAATATTTGGAATTGCATCAAGACATAAAATTGTATTGATTTTTTTTAATAAAAAATGGTTGTTTTTTATTAATTTAATTGTACTCCTTATTTGACCCAATTCCTTGATACCCAAAATTTTTTATAATAATAATAATAGTTATTTTACATAATTTTTAAAAAACTTTAAAATCAAGAACAAAATTTCTCCAGTGAAAGGTTTTAGAACTTAAAAAAAAAAGAAAAGAAAAGTTGGTGAAAAAAAATTTTACAAGTCCTGAAAAGTTTTAAGGATGCTTTAAAAATTGTAAATTTATCTTGATAACCAAAATTTTAATAATTATGGCACAATTACATTCTTAATTACTTTTTAAAATAAAAGTAATTAGATTTTTAATAAAATAATGCGTGACGAAATGAATGCGTACAAAAATACGTAAAAAAATGAGTAAAAAAATACGTAAAAAAATGAGTGAAAAAATGAGTAAAAAAATGCGTATAAAAGTACGTACAAAAATGAGTAAACATTTACACCTGTGTAGCAATGTGGAATCTTGTTTCAAAAAAATTTTAAAGAAATTACAATTCATTTTTATAAGTTATTTAAGAAGTTAACGCATACTCTTTTCTTTATGTTAATTAATTTAGTATAAATACAAAAAAAGTGATTAAATAAACAGAGGTAAATAAAAGCAAATAAATAATTTTAGTTTTTTTGGAGATAATTTATGCATTACAATATTTTTTTTATTTTTTTTAGAATTTCTATAAGTTTAGCATGGAAACCATGAAAATTTGGCTTCTTGGAAAATGTTTTCCAGCTTTTAAGTCACAAAATTTACCCTCTAATCGCGATGTTTTGCTTTTATTTTTTTATTATTATCAAGAACAAAAAAATACTATTCGTGAAGGTAGTACGCATGTTGCAAATGAACTTATTGATTTGTGGAGCAAAAAAGGTATTATTACCAGACAAAAATATCATGTTATTGATCAAGTAGAAAAACTTTTTTTTAAGTGGAAAACGCTTCAAAAATTAAAAAATAGAGAAACCAAAACAGAATTAGATAAAAGATCAGAATTTATAAAAATGACTTCAAATTTATGCGTTATATCTCACGCAGATGCTATTAATTTAGTAGAAGTTAAAGTGTAATTAATTTTTTTGAAAAAATCAAAAGAACCAGTATCAAGGAGAAAAAAAATTGCTGAAAAACCTAGTGGACAAAGAAAAAATTTAGCAAGAATAAAAAGAGTAAAATTTGATAGTATTAATGATTTTAATGTTAATGATTCTGCTATTGATTCAGATACTAATATTTCTGATAAAAATGATTCGTTTGATAATGATTCAGATTGCGGATTATCTAATTATTTAAAAAAAACACTTAATATAGGAGATCAAAAATAAATAAAGTTTCTTATATTAATGATCCAAAAGTGGTTGCTACGTTAGATAGATGTAAAGTTAGCAATGCTGAGGCAGCAATGGTCTCTTCTGCATTTTTGTCTGTATCGAATAAAAAATTAGCTAATTTAACTGTAAGCAAAAGTAGTTTTCAACGAACTAGAGCTAAAGTAAGAACGTAAATTTCTGAGCAAATTCATAAAATGATTTCAAAGCATACACCGTACATTGGGACGGTAAACTCATGCATGATTTAGATTGCAATTCAAAAGTTGATAGACTTCCTGTTTTAGTAACTAATGAAACTGAAGAAAAACTACTTCATGTATTTAAACTGAAGGATGGTACAGGTTCAACTATGTCTAAATCTATTTATTTTGCTCTTTGTGATCATAAACTTGATAAACAAGTTTTGGGAATGTGTTACGATACTACTGCTTCTAATACTGGAGTTAAAAAAGGAGCCTGTGTTTTATTAGAAAATTTGCTAGGAAGAGATTCATTAAACTTAAGCTGTCGCAAACATATATTTGAAATTTTGCTAGAAGCCGAATTTAATGGTCACTTCCAAGAAACAAAAACTAGCCCAGATATTCCTTTTTTTTAAAAATTCCAAGATACTTGGAATGCACTTGATAAAAATAATTTTGAAACCGCAGAAAATGACCAATATATTATGAGTTTCATTGGGCTTGAGAAAAATAATATTTTATCATTTATTGATGGAATGTTAAAATTAAAAAAGCAACCAAGAGACGACTATGAGGAGTTACTTAAGCTAACTCAGTTAGTCCTTGGTGGGTCAAATAATAATAAATTTCGTAAGCCAGGGGCCATGCATCGTGCTCGATGGATGTCTCGAGCTATATATATTTTAAAAATTTACCTATTTCGCTCTCAACTGCAATTAAGTAAAAAAGAACTTGAAGCGATAAAAAATTTAGTTGTTTTTATTATTTTAATATATATAAAAGCATGGTTTGAGGCATCTTTATTAATTAATTCTCCTTTAAATCTATTAAAATTCCTCTAAATTTATTAAAAAAACTCAACAAATTAAAAAATATAAAATCATCTATTGGATCTTATGCCCTACAAAAGTTCGCTTTGCAGAGAGAAAATCATTTAGACTACTTGTCTCCAGAGCTAGTTTGCGTTTCCTTGTTGGATAAAAGGATAAAAATAACTGATAAAAAATTAATTGCAAAAAAAATTAACAAAGTTCAAAATAATCAAGATTTAAATAAAATAAGAAATGACAGGAAATTAAAAGCATCAAATACATTAAATGACAAATTTGACAAAATAAAATTACATTATTTTATAACTGAAGAGAGCTGGAATTTTTTTAAAATAATAAATATAAATCCTAGTTTTTTAAAAATAACTGATCCCAATGAATGGGATAAAAATGAAGACTTTTTACTTTTTGAAAAAATCGTAAAGAATCTTAAAGTGACTAATGACGCAGCAGAGCGTGCTGTTGCTCAAGTATAGTTATTAAATGGACAAATGACAAAAGATGAAAAGCAGTTCCAGAGTATACTGAAAAATTCAGCCCAGAATCGGAAAGATGTCAATTGTAAAGTTAAATCTATAGAAGAGTATTTTGAAAATAAAAATTAATCTATATAATTACATCAGATAAAATTTTTTTTTTTAATACTATTATTTATTATAAAAATTGAAGAGTTTATAACTTGTTATTAATATTTTAAAAATATATATAATCAAATAATAATAAAATATAAAATCATTAATGTTTTAACAGATTTATGTTTTGTTGAATATGATGCATTTAATTAAAAATTATTTTAATTTTCAAAATAAAGTATTTATAAAAAACTATAGTAAAAAATTAATATTTATTTATATAAATTTATTTACCTAATTAAATAATTTATCTTGATTTTTTGTATTTAATTTTAATTATTTTAGCCTAAAAATTTTTTTAAGTTGCTACGTTAAAAAAATTTGATAATTTAGATGACTCATTTCTTACATTAAAAAATACGAATCGTATTATTTTTTTATGTGATACACCCTTTATTTTTAATTATAGCTCAAAAACTGTTTATTGAATCAACGCATACTTGGTTTAATTAATTCAGCAGGAAAAATTACATGTTTTTATCCTAAAAATACTATGATTAAACTAAAAGATGTCTTTTACAAATTTTATTTACATTTAATCCGAAAAACACTCATTATTTTGGGCGATTACTAAATTAGCTAGCCAGATCAACACGTACTTGATCTCAATAAATTTCGCAGGAAAATTATTAACATTTCTCCAAAAAAATTTTGGATTTTAAACCAAAATTTATTTTTTAATTTAAATAAATAAGAAATTTTATGATTTTTTACGTGAGCCACCAGTTATTTTTAGCTATAACTCGAAGACGGCTTTTTAGATTGAAACGTGCATGGTCCCAATCGATTCAGCGGAAAAAATTACTGAAGTTCGATACAGGAAAATTTCGATTTTTTAAACCAAAAGTTTTCTTTTAAGATAAATAAAGTAGAAATTGTATGATTTTTTTCGTAAGCCATCAGTTATTATTAGCTATAGCTCGGAAACGGCTTGTTGGATTGAAACGTGCATGGTGTCAATCGATTCAGCGAAAAAAATTACTCAAGTTCCACAGATGAAAAATTTTGATTTTGAAACTAAAAGTTGCCTTTTAAGATGCACAAAATAAAAATTTTATGATTTTTTACGTGATCCACCCATTATTTTTGTCTATACCTCGGAAATAGCTGGTCGGATTGAAACGTACATGGTCTCAATCGATTCTGCGGGAAAAATTACTACAGTTTGTCTGAAGAGAATTTCGATCCTTGACTAAGAATAGTCTGGTTACATAAAAGAAATAAAGTTTTGTAGATTTTTTTTCGGAGCCATCACGTATTTTACCTTATAGCGCATCTTATTTAATTCAAAGCTATTTCTAAGTAATATTTTCGTATTCTACGGGAAATTTTACTATAGAATCTTTATAGAAATATTAAAATTAAAAGCTCGTTTTAGTCTACAGAAAATGCTGGTAAATAAAAAAAATTAAAAAATTGAAATATCTGCAAAAATTAAAAAACCGAAGTGTGCTAGCTTAATATTAATTTTTAAAACTTCAGGTTTGGATTTTTGTGGTCTGTGGCATGTATATTTTAAGTTTTTGACGTGAGACCCGAAAAAAATGTACTTTTTTTTTTCGTGGGTCGCCCCCCTAGTATGCATGTACTCACGTAAAAAGATTAAGCTTAATTTTGGGTAAGCTTACTTCAGTAATGTTTGCCTGTATGCATTTCCACTGATATTTTACAACCTGTATGACATTAAGACTTAATTTTTTATTCAAAATTTTTTTCAAAAAATCTCGAGGTACTTTTTTTTTTTAATTTGGATTACCTCATTTTTTCCCATGAAAGTACTAATATCTAGAAGTATCGCTTTTACTCGATACCTAGAATCTTATAATTAATTTTTTGAAAATTGTTTTCTCAAAATTTCCATCACCAATAATTAGAAAAAATACCAAAATTTTTTTTCTTTTTGGACGTAGTACCTAATTTTTTTCTATAGGAGTACTAGTTTTAGAAGTATCTTTTATAGAAATTGATATCTACATTTTTAGTCTAAATCTAAATTAAAGTGAAAGTGGGCTTTAAAAATATAAAGATTTAAGCGCAAAAATATTCATTTTTCATTTAATTTACCTATAAATTTTTTTTTATAGTTTACGTAATAAGGGAGGCTAGTCATGGCATATACATACTGGATATTTTTAAATCAATTGAGTATCAACTGATGACTTGGTCTTTAAATGGGTTCTTTCCCCCCTAAAATAATAATTTTTGATTTTTACCAGACATTTAACAGTTTTTTGGTAATTTTTTAATCACGCATTTGGGTTTCTTTTCAGTGTGCTACACCTCGCCCTTAATCTTTACCTAATTCTAAGGGTGTTTCTAATTTTTATTTGCTAATTTTTTTATGTATATAATTTTCAAAAGAAATTCAAACGAAAATAGTTTTTGAATATCATTACGGCATAAGAATTTGGGGCCTTGCACATTAAAATTTATTATCAATAAGAAGAGCATTACTGGTTGCTAAAAGGGGGTGAATTTTGCGGTCACTCTGTGTGTAAAATTTTCTACCGTCAAGAAATGAAAAAACTCTTTTTTTTTCTTCTGAGACGTAATACTACATTTTTTTCCCATGGGACTTGAAATTATACCGTCTGACTAAACAGATTTTATTGCAATACTAAAAATTTATTAATTTTTCTAAATTATATTTTTCTTGGAAAATATTAAATACTAAACATTAAAAAAAAATTTTTTTTGTTTAAAAAAATTGTTATTGTAGAAGAACTGATTTGCGATCCTATTGGCAGAATTTTATTCTAATAGGTTGTTTCAAAATAATCTATTTTTTTATTTCAATCACATCTGTCCTGTTGTAAGATTTTTAAACTCATCATTATCTAAATCTCAGAACTTGCAGTTTTTCACGCATTAGAGAGATAACATTGGTATTAAAAACAGAGCATTAATAGCTCAGTCGGTAGCGATTTTTTCTGAGAAGATTAAATTCTGAAATTATTTCTATCATTGCTCTATAGGACTGAGGCTTCCGCATAATGTTTAAAAAAATGGCATTATGTAGATAACGTCCAAAGTGCTTTTGGAGCACTTAAAGAAGACCCGGGGTATGGGAGAGGTAGCGTACCTTCTGGACCATAGGCGCATTGCTAATTACACATATAACTACACAAAACATTAACTTGTACACACTAAAGAGTAAACTTTATCAAAAATCAAATATCAAAAGAGAAAACTTTGTAAAAAAAATCATTTATCAATTAACAAAGGAATCAAAGTAAACTTCAGCGATAATGCGAAGTCGTTTTATATCTCTCAAAAATACCCTACATTGGTATTAAAAAGATATAAAATCTCACAAAGATTGAAACATGAAACAAATTTTTCTTTCTTTATGATTTTTGAATTAGGAACCATAAAAACCACCAGTTAAAAATAAACTTTTATATCAAAGTGGCGCGTTTTGTTTGTGAAATAGATTTTCAAATACACTGAAAAAAAATTCCGGTTGCCGCAACCGGAATTTTTCCGGTTGCGGCAACCGGATTATTCCAGTTGCGGCAACCGGAATATCCGGTTGCGGCAGCCGGAATTCCAGTTGCGGCAACCGGAATTTCCAGTTGCGGCAGCCGGAATTCCAGTTGCGGCAACCGGAATTCCAGTTGCGGTAACCGGAATTCCGGTTGCGGCAACCGGAATTCCAGCTTTAAAAATAAATTTTTTTTTTACGTCAAAGACTTAATATAAAACAATTCTATCTGTAAAAATAGATGTTTTAAGAAGAATAAATATAATTTTTTATACTTTTTAAAAGTTATTAATTAATTATTAATGTTAATAATATTTATTACGCATTATTTCTTTAAACTAATATATTTGACTATTTTTATTTAAATCTGATTGTTAGCAAATATTGTATAGATAAATCCTACTTAATCCACCTTAAAAACATCAGAAATTTTATAATTTAAATTATACAGGGTCTTCTAAATTTCCATGGAATTTTTAATTTGAATAATTTTTTTCTGTAAATAAGTTTAATATTTAATATTTAAGTCTTGAGCCACACTAAAATATATTATTTGAACACAGAAAATTGTTTAAAACCTTGTGATAGCCCAGAAATAAGTTAAACTAACCTATTTCCTATTTCCCCTAAAAGACCTATTAAATGATACTGAACTTTTGAGTATTTTTAAGCAATTTTTTCTGAGACAAAAACAAATTTTGAGAAAATCAAATATTTTAAGAAACTTTATGGTTCAGAAAAAGATACTCATAATAACTCTTAAATCCTGTATTTTCAATAGGAAAATTCGGGAGTCTCAGCGAAAATACGTCAGTTTAAATTAACTAAAGATACTAACTAAAGGTCTGAATCAATTTTTAATGTTGAAATAATATATTTTACTTTGGTTCAAGAGAGGTTCAAGATTTAAATATAATAAATTTAAATTAGTCAGGAAAAAAATAGTTATTTTGGCATTCTTAAAAGCTAATTTATACGATTGATAATATTTTTGATGTAAAAAATGTAAAAAAAGGATTAAAAGTAGTAAAAACTAGTGGAAAATGTTTAATTATGATAGAATGGAAGATTATTACAATGACAACTTTATGGATCGAATGATTTTCCCAAGATTTGTACTTCTTTCAGAATTTATTTTAGGTATTTTCAGCAATTTATTATTTTACTTAATATAATAATTTGACTAATTTTAATTTATTAAAAGATTTTATTTTATTCTTATTTAAATATTAAATTAATTAATTGACTATGTGAAAACAAGAGTAAAAAATATATTTTTGCTCAGACAAAATAAATGCTATAATAATAATAATAATAGTGTCAATATACTATTATAATTTTAAAAATTTTTTAGTCAAATAATAGCTTAAATAAATAATGTGTAATAAACAATATAAATTTAAACAACTTTTATACAAAATTTAAATTATTCTTCTTGAAACATCTATTTTTATGGATAGAATTGTTTTATATTATGTCTTTTACGTAAAAAAAAATCCATTTTTCAAAGCTGGAATTCCGGTTGCCGCAACCGGAATTCCGGTTACCGCAACTGGAATTCCGGTTACCGCAACTGGAATTCCGGTTGCCGCAACTGGAAAATCCGGTTGCCGCAACTGGAATTCCGGTTGCCGCAACTGGAAAATCCGGTTGCCGCAACCGGAATATCCGGTTGCCGCAACGGGAAAAATTCCGGTTGCCGCAGCCGGAATTCCGGTTGCGGCAACCGGAATTTTTTTTCAGTGTAATTGAGTTACAGTGCATAAAACTGAAATACTGAAAATTTTAAGTCCTAAAATGGTTGTTAGGTTACAAATTCTATGTAAATGAAAGTTGCTGCTAAATAATAAGTGGTTAATTTTGCCCACTCCTGCGCTAATGGGTTAAATCTATAATTAAACGGATATTTAGTTTATAAATAATAGATATTTTTTAAACAAGGGACAAAATATTGGTGTTGACTTTGCATACAGTTGTATACATGAGCGAGCGGAGAGAGTTAGTGCAGACAGTTATATGCAAGAGTTAAACTCCATATTTTGTCCCGTGATTTAAAACATAGTTTTGCATATAATGGGCAAAAAGTTCGTCTCTCTAGAGCCAAATAAAAACCACAAATTTTTTAGTAAAATTTACTAATTTTTTGCTTAAATTTACCAATATTTGTTAATTTATATTTACTAAATTGGTTGAAATTCATTTTACTAAACTTTTCTTTGCATACATAATATTCTAAGGCTTGAAATTTTAAGTAAGTAGTAAAATTTTTAAGATTTGTGCTTAAAATTTTTTGATGGACAAGTAAATTAAAGTTTTTGGCGTGTTTATAGCTTATTATTTTTTTGATTAATAAGCAAATCTAAGATATCTTACTCTATGCTATAAAAATTGCAAGCAGAGAATTATTTTAACTCAGAATAAACAAAATTTGCTACGGATACATTAAGGTTTAATTTTGCGACACAGAATATGCCATGCATAGGCCAATTAACTTTTATGTTTTTAAGTTCTGTACACCTAAAAAACTGCCTATTTTAATCTTTTATTCTTGAGACCTAAAAGAACACTTTATTGCTCAATAGAAATTACGGGCATTTAGCAAAACAATTAAATTTTTCAACAAACTAAATTTGCTGGCAAATACTTAAGAACACCTATTTGAACATTTTTGTAAAAATTTTCTTTGATGACTCTAATAATAAAGTAAAACTGTGTAAGTAATTAAAAATTTGATTTTTACCTAGTAAGATAGAATCCATTAGAATAAATCAGAGATCTTCCGACGGTCTGCTGATAATTTCTTGAAATGTTTTTTATTTTATAACTTTTCTGTTAAAAATAACAGTTAATTTAAAATTTTTTTTATTTCATGTCACTAAAAAATTTATTTTTTTGCATTAAAACTAACATATTTTTTTGCTTGTATAAACAAATTGCAATTGTCAATAACTAAATTATTAATTCACAATACTGTAAAACTTTCATACAACATGAAACTCATTTATTTGTATTTTATTATACTTGAATTGAAAATTTGATAAAAAATAATCAAATATAATAAATAAGCATATTATCACAAAATGCATAAATTCAATAAATCTTTATAAAGTGTTAATTGTTTATGCATTTACAACTGATTGAATTACTAAGTTCAATAAACCGTGAAAGAATTAAAAAAATATAATAAAATTGAAAATAATTTGATTAATAAAAGAAATAATAAAGATAAAGAAGAAAAGCAGCAGTTGAAGCTGGTTTGCTATGCTTTGCCTCACTAACTAAGACGACAGATTTACCCGAGCAGAAATAAGAAATCTTATACGAGTATGCGCCACTGTTAATGTTTCCTTTTTCCTATAATAATATTTTGCATACATGTGTCTTTTATTCATATTCTCTTTCTATTTGTAATATTTACTTTTTTCATTTCTTTGCACGCGCCAGACCACAAAACACTCGGCATAAAAAATTTTTTTTTTATTGCCCATATATATCTGCGATATACCTATAAAATATCAAAGCGAGATTTTTTTTTGTATGTGGGAAGAATAAATATTTTTTATATACTGTGATTTTCCAGCAATAGACTTTATTATTACGGTTTTTAATTAGAAACTTAGAGTAAATTGGGCGTGGGTTACAGCTGCAAAAAAAAAGTATTTTACAATTTTTTTTTTTCAAGTTCAAGTTAATTTTAAAAGTCATCATTATTTGATGCTTAAAATTAAAAAAACTGTTCTTTTACATATACAATAAACACTAGCCTGACATTTTTTTTCTTAATTGCTTGCATTTTCGATTACTGGGTGAAAAAAGTTGTCATTTAGCAAAAAAAATTAGATTCCCAAAATGGTAGCTCATTTAATTACTCCTATTTTTTCGGTGCCGTAATAAAGAAAAAAATTTATTTTCAAGTGCTCAGTAGCACAACTTGGGAAAAATTATACGAGCTATCATTTTGCGGGCTTTATTTTTTTGGTGAATTGCAACTAATTGTTGATCTATATTCTCACTTACTAACTAAAAATCTCAATAACTTTTTAAAATAAGTTCCTGGCTAATAAACACATTACAATTTTTTTTTATCTTACACATGAATTGATCAGGTATATAACCAAAAAAAAAAAAATAATAATTTTTTCTGGAAATAACTATTTGCTAAGCTAAACATTTAAGTTAAGTATTTGCTTTGATCCCTTTTTTTTATACTATTTTTTCAATACAAAAAGTAGGTATTTTAAAACCTTAAAAACTTATTTTAAACGTAAAAAAAAAATTATTTTTAAGAATTTTTATATCGCTAAAAATAATAAATACAAGGAAAAATAATAAAAAAAGATAAATATAAAAAAGGTCAGAAATATTATATTCTCACAAAAATTCAAATTATCAAAAATTTTATAAGTGATAAATAACCACAAACAAATAAAAATGAGATTTATAAAATTTTTAAATCATTATCAGATTTTTTTTATAAATTCTTTAAAAGTAAGTACACTGTAAAAAGTAAATTTTCGAAAACATCGTAATCCTACATTAACAAAAAATTTAAGTATTATCGATTTTTTAAAAATATTTTTTTGTAATTTACGAAAAATAGTTTTGAATTCACAAATGTTTTCGTAAATTCAAAAAAAGTCGAGAATTTTGCGATAATATACTAATAAATTTCGAAAATTTATTATGTTTATCAAATATTTACAATTTTGTTTAAAAATTTACTAATTTTTCGAAAACATTCTATTTTTTTTAAATCTAAGGAAGTCACTTTTTACAGTGTACATATATCACAATTATTGACGTAATGAAAAAATCATTCTTATTACATTTGATAATTATTTTGGCCAATGGATTAAATAGTACGCAAAAAGATATAATCGCTGGTTTAATGAGTAACGTTTTAAATCAAATGTACGAAAATGCCAAAATTCAAAAGTTGCTATCTTTGGAAGGCATGTACAAACATCTAACATATCTTTAAAATATTTTTTTTTAAATCTTAAAAAATATTTTGGTTTTTTTTTTAGATAATTGTTAAATCTATAATTTTAAAAGTTTTTTTTTAATTAACTCCGTCTAATTAAATAAATTCTCAAAATAGCTATTTCTTTATACTACGGTTTCCTCAATAGTAGGTGTGTCTGCTTTAACAGAGGGCGGTTCTACGTCGGTGCAGACGATTGAAGTTCTTTACGTGCCGTGAGAGATGACTCTGATATAAGCTACAGTTGCATTATCCACGCCTCTCTGCCCTTCGCTTGCGAATAGCGATCGCGCGAATCAATTATAGGAGGAACGGACAGGTGAATTTTTTATTTTAAATTTGTTAAAATATCATGATTTCTGTCTATTTTGTTGTCCAAGCGTCTCTGCAAATGGAATTTTAAAAAGTTTAAAAATGGAATAGTTTGTTGCTACTGAAAAATTTTTTTTATAAATTCCTTATTATATACTTTTAATAATTAACGTCAGACTTTTGCCAGTTTTAATTATCTTGAATTGTATTTATTAAACTTTTTATCTAAATTATCATCATTCCAACATATAATTATCATATTCCTATATAGTACTTAGCTAAGATGATAATATCTACAGACGAGTGGTTTACGGGCAAATGAGGAGAAAAATAGGCTGTACTGAAAATTTTTGCACATTTTTTTCTTGGACACTATTTTTCTCTTAATTTGATAATTAAAACAAAAAATTAATAATATGGACAATTTTCTAAAAAATTATTCCTTAGTATATAACCCAGGCGAAACATCATGGGAAGGTGAAGAAACCTAGCTGAAACCTATAGAAAACTTTAGTTGCTTGGTATCATGTCTAATGGAAGTAATCCTAACTTGATATAAACAAATTGATTACCAATTTAATAAGCATATTTACGGATCGTGTCCAGAAAAGTAAAGAATAGCCGAAATCACACGGAAATTACTTCCCGAAAACAGTAAACTTCGGTTTGGGGCTTGCTTTATTTATGGACAAGGGCCGTATACAATCTTTCTAGGTCGGTGGCGAAAGAACACGTCTTTCTCGGACTCTGCGTCCGGAAAATACATGCTTTCGGGCTAGTGAGGAGAAAAGGAATTTTTTTCTTGGAAATATGATTTTAACGTTCGTAATTTTTATAAATAATTAATTATTATTGGTAAATGGTCTATTCACGAATGAAAGATGTTAGCTGAAAAATATTCATTATATTTACATAGAAAATATGTGAGTATTTAAAGGTATACCACATTTAGTAATATATAATAAAATGAATATTTTTCAGCTAACATCTTTTGTTCATGAATAGACCATTTACCAATAATGAATTTTTTTCTATTTTATTCCCAAAATTACTCGAAAACTACAAAGCATAGAAAAATTTTATTTGGGAATATGTTTAACATAGCTTAAAAGATTTTCAAGTAAATTAATTCAATCTATCAAAAATTATAAACATTTTTCAAAAAACCTTTACCTTGGAAACTTTACAGGAAAAAAATTCCCGCAACTGCATGATGATACTTGAAAAATTTTTAAAAAAAGAAAGAAAAACAATTTTTTTTACATTTCAATGCGGCGAACGGATTTTTTTCCCGTTTAATATTCTATATTCCTATATGCACTACCGGACATTAATTTGTAATTTAAAGAATTGTTGCATTGGTTTCTATTATTGCATCATTTTTATATTTTCGTAAATTTCAGATAATATTTCGAAGGAAAAAAAGTTTCTTGGATGAAAAACGATATAAGCCAAAATTTTCTTAATTATTTTTTCACAGTTATGACATTTTTTTTAAAAGAAATAATAAATAAAGTTTTTGATCTGAAAACGAACTCACTGAATGAACACTTAAAAAATTTAAACTTTGCTTTAAAAAAATAATACAAGTAGTTCCAGATTTTTCTGGTAACCTAAGGTGTTTATTGGATCTAACATAGCTTACATCTGCTAATATACAATGACATACCGAAATAAATGGAAAGTAGAACTATTTGAAACAAGTGTAAAAATTCAAAATAAAAATTTTGCGCACAAAAATTTTCCGATTTTACGGTGGTATTTTCGTTTTACTTATTAATAGCACTTCATTAGAAGAATTCATTTTTCCAACTATTTACAACATAATATAAACTATATGTGTAAAGTGTCTTTGATTCGTATAATCTATGCCCGCAATCCCTCAATAACTATTTATTACTGTTACGCTTATAGCATTATAAAAAACAAGATTAAAAAAAAGTAAAATTATCTGAACTAACGCCCAAAGTATGATAAGATTTGAAAAAAAAAAAAATAATTTTATCAACTACCACTAACATAAAAATTTAAGAAAAAAAAATTTCTTTCTCATGATTAAGATCCTTAGCATGCAAAAACAAATTTTTTTAAAACTAATTTATTATCAAAAAAATTATAATAAACAGACAAAAAATTATTTTACAATTAGCTGACATCATAAGCGTTCACTTTTTTGTTTACTGTAAAGAGTAATTTTTGCTTTTAGTTGTGTTAAAATTTGCAAAAATTATTGTTCATTAATCATTTAGTCGCTGAGAAGTTCATTTTTTTATACGATTTACAAGCCCGAGGCATCTTTCATTTAAGTTCGTAAAAATAACTAATAACTGGTTTGTGTATTCACACAACTTATGAGCGTGGAAGATGTTCACTTAGGTATAATAGTCTTAGCATCCTCTTTGTTACATAATTATACTCTCTAATTATTACTATTGATAATATATTACGCACTACTACTACTACCACTATACTACTTACTGACTCGAAAGGGAAGGCGATCCTTGAAATGGTGTCGAGGCTGGGCCTCATTGTGCTGAATGTGGGTGCTATTAGCACAACCTTCAGAAGGCCTAGTTACGCCCAAACAATACCTGATGTGTCCTTAGCAACTGAAGGCTTAAGCACAAGGATAAAAAAATGGCACATTATTGAAATCTTCACGGCAAGCGATCACCAGTATATCTCGTTCGAAATACAGTCACAGTGACAACTCCATTGAGGGTTGTATTGGCCCAAACAAAGAGGCTAGAATTTTAATAAATTAAATAGGGAACGATTTATAAAAGTTTTAACGATAGGATAACGGGCAATTTTGGAGAAACCCTGCAAAGTAGGATAAATAAACAGGAAAACTGGTTTTCGAAGTAATGACGCTGTTAAAGAAAACCTGTAACGATTCATACCCCGAAAAATGTTTAATGAAAAAAATCCATCTGTGTACTGGCGGCATCTAGAAATTTTGGAGCCACAAGACGCAAGAAAGGGCAACTACCAGGGCCAAATACCGCGCAGAAGCCAATAAACTGATGCATTTTCACAATGAAGTTAAACGCTCCTTTGAGGCATGCAATCAGCGTTAGCAGGATTCGCTGTGAAAGGAAACTATGCATAGAAGTCGATAATGTACCTTGGGGACTGGGTTTGAAGATCGTTACAATAGAAGCTGAGGGGCTTCATGGCTGGCTCGTTAATGGATGAAGAAGAAGCAAAGAGAATGGTTGACACCCTGTTTCCGACATACCCGACAAGATTGGGCCAAGAGAATGACATCAATATTGACGATATTCCGGACTTCACAGAGGAGGAACTGTTTAGGAACTGTTTGCCACCGTGGACTTCCATAGAAATAGGAAAGCTCTCGGCATAGACGACATACCAGCCGAGATTATTAAAATAGCAGCACATAAGTGCTCGGCGCTGATGCTTAGGATGTATAATACCTGCATTCAGACAGACGTATTTAAAAGACAATGGAAAGTAGCTCTTCTAGCCAAACTTCTAGCCCGTATTAGCAAGGGAAAGGGTAATCCAACACTCCCATCGTACTGGCGACCGCTAGGGCTTCTGAACACGGCAGGAAAAGGCTTTGAAAAGATTATACAGCCTCTGGTTTTAAATGGGTAACCATTGTTCCCGTAAAATTACTTTTATGGTACCCAGGATGTTAAAAATGCTTTTAATTCGGCAAAGTAGATAGAGTTCCTGCAACCACTAAATGACTTCGCAGTATCAAAATATTTAATGCGGATAATGAAGAGCTAACTGAGTGACCGGATATTCTTGTACGACATCCTTCAAGGAAAGAGGAGAAGAAACGTGACAGCTGGAACAGCTCAAGGTTCAATATTAGGACCTGATTTATGGAACATCTCCTACGATGGTATCCAGCTTGACTGGAGCTTGCGGATGGCTGTTTTCTATTTGGTTACGCTGAAGATATTGACTTGTGATCGTCGCCAGAAACGTGTAACAGGCGCAGAACAGCTTAAGAGGCTTCATCTTAAAAACAAGCTTATGGATGAAAGAGCAAGTATTTAGTCTAGCATCTGCAAAGACAGAAATCGTGATGTTCACGAGAAAACGATTAAGCACTGATATCTCAATACGAATGGAAGAGGATACCATCATCCAAGCGAAGAGATTCTTAAAATATCTGGGTATTACTTTGGATATGAAGCCCTGAGCAGGCTGATAGCAAACCTGAACAGTTCTAAGGCTAGCAAGAGGAAGTTACTAATGTCCGTAGCCAACTCCAAAATGTGTACGAGACAGAAACCTGGACGGCAGCGCTAAACACGGCCGTTTATGCGAAAGGCATGATAAGAGTACAGATGCAACGTTTTTTAAGGGTTGTCTGCGCATACAGGACTGTCTGAAGCGGCAGTTCTTGTGATCGCTGGAATTATCCCAATTAAGCTCCTCACCAAAGAACGCAGACTCATATACGACAGCAAAAACGAGGGTAACACTGACCAGATAAAAGCGGGCATAAGGAGGGATACGATGCTAGAGTGATAGGCACTCTGAGAAGACCGCAGATAGACCAAGGATCTCATTAAAGAGATTGCGCCTTGGATCCAAATAGAACATGGGGAAGTGAAATACTTTATAACGTAGTTCCTTGGTGGACACTGGCTTTCCCAGTCTTATTTCTTTATGATAGGCAAAGTCGGAAATCATGAATGTATGTTTTGTGCCGGTGAATGCGATGATGCATAAAACCACGTTTTTTTTACTGCGATCTCTGGGTGACTAAAAAGATAGCACTAGAAGCAAATTAGGCGACATCACACCTAACAATATCATGGGAAATATTCTTCAAAATATGGAGCGCATAGAATACGTAGAAGGTATTCTGTGAACTAAGAAGCTATTGGCTGCACTCTAATTAGGAGCCATGTGCAAGAGCGGTTGAGGTAAGTGGTTCTTGCACACGGCACCAAAGAGGGAACAACGCAGGATGTACAAAGATATTTTAATTTATTTATTTATTTAACTATATATTTATTTATCATTTTCGACGACTAGATGGAACTTACAGTATACAGGCGAGCCTAATATTTATTTTATTTTAATTTTATTTTCAAACTTTAATTTAAAATTTTTTTTTAGCTAAAATTGGTTCCTCATAGAGGAACCTTTGTGATAGATGAAATTTTGATTTTTGATTTTTTGGCATATAAGCACGTTTTGGAACCTCAGGAAGCTAAAAAACCGGTTTTTAAAAAAAGTCTGCATGTGTGTGTGTGTGTGTGTGTGTGTATGTATGTAACCGGTGAAATTTCACAACCATTATGGAATTAAGACCTAATTTTTTTTCAAAAATTTTTTCATCAAAAAATCTCAAACTACTTTTTTTTTTTTTTAATTTGGATGTAATACCTCATTTATTTCCACGAAAGTACTTATATTTGAAAGTACGATTTTTACTCGATATCTCGAATCTGATAACTAATTTTTTGAAAATTTTTTTCTCAAAATTTTTTTCACCAAAAAATACAAAAAATACCAATTTCTTCTTTAATTTTGGACGTAGTACCTAATTGATTTCTATGAGAGTGCTAGTTTTAGAAATATCGTTTATAGTAATTTTTTGGACCTGAAACTTAATTTTTTCAAAATATTTTTCTCAAAATTAAAAAAACAAAAAAATTAAAAAATCTGTAATATTTTTTTTTTTTTTTTTAGTGTAATACTTCCTTTAATTCCATGAAAGTACAAATATTTGAAAATTTTGCAATCGGTGGTATTTAACAACCATTATGGAATTAAGATCTAATTTTTTTTTCAAAAATTTTTTCATCAAAAAATATCAAACTACTTTTTTTTTTTTTTAATTTGGATGTAATACCTCATTTATTTCCATGAAAGTACTTATATTTGAAAGTACGATTTTTACTCGATATCTCGAATCTGATAACTAATTTTTTGAAAATTTTTTTCTCCAAATTTTTTTCACCAAAAAATACAAAAAAAACTTTATTTTTTTTTATTTTTGGATGTAGTACCTAATTGATTTCTATGAGAGTACTAGTTTTAGAAATATCGTTTATAGTAATTTTTTGGACCTGAAACTTAATTATTTCAAAATTTTTTTCTCAAAATTAATAAAACAAAAAAATTAAAAAATCTGTAATATTTTTTTTTTCTTTTAGTGTAATGCTTCCTTTAAGGCCACTGTTTCTTTATTGGGATTTTTTTTTTCATTTTTTTTTTATTTCATTATCTTATGTTAAAGCATTTCAAGAATCTAAAAAACAAATTTCAAGCAAAAAAAAAAATATGTTTTTTAGATATTTCGATTTTTATGGGTCGTAGTCATATGAAAACATACGCATTTAAAAACTTTAAACGCGTTTTTCTCAAAACTACTTTTTTGAAATCGGTTCCCACGCTAGCTCAAAAACTAATTGAGCTATCGACATGAATCTTGTTTCATTTTTTTCGTTATTGCAATACCTAGTATGTGAACCAACAATATCAGCTTTTTATGCATCAGAAATATTTTTATTGTCCGTTTTAGGCGCATTTTTTAACGTCAAAAGCTGCATTTTTCGTTTTTGGTTCACCAAATGGTCAATTTTTTGTATTTTTTGCTGAATGTTGGTTCACATACAAGAGGAAACCATAAAGATTAATATGCCTTTTTATTTTTTTGTTTTGATGCCTACAATAGGCGCTATGATGGGAACCGTTTTTCAATTTTTTTTTCGAGCCTCTACTTTCACGCCATCTACAAACTGTAAAAAAAAAGCATATGAAACAAAAATTTTTTTATGTCATCTAGAATAGTTTTGTAATTATTTAAAAATAAATTTGTAAACTTTTATAATAAAACAGCTGAGAAAAAAAATGTTGAAAATCCTTTGAAAATCGTCACAAAAAAGAGACAGTGGCCTTAATTCCATGAAAGTACTAATATTTGAAAATTTTGCAATCGGTGGTATTTAGCAACCATTATGGAATTAAGATTTAATTTTTTTTTTCAAAAATTTTTTCATCAAGAGATTTCAAAATACTTTTTTTTTTTTTAATTTAGGTGTATTACCTCATCTATTCCCATAAAAGTACTTATATTTGAAAGTATGGTTTTTACTCGATATCTCAAATCTGATAATTAATTTTTTGAAAATTTTTTTCCCAAAATTTTTTTCACAAAAAAATACAAAGAATACCAAATTTTTTTTTTGTTCGGACGTAGTACCTAATTAATTTCTATGAGAGTACTAGTTTTAGAAAGCTTATTCATAGTAATTTTTTGGATCTGATACCGAATTTTTTCAAAATTTTTTTCTCAATATTAATAAAACAAAGAAATTAAAAAATCTGTAATATTGTTTTTTTTTTAAGTGTAATACCTAGTTTATTGAATAGGTCCCTAGGTACTTCTGCACCAAAGGTCTTTAGGGACTTCTGAACCGTAGATCCCTAGGTACTTCTGCACCAATGGTCCCTAGGTACTTCTGCACCAAAGGTCTTTAGGGACTTCTGCACCATAGGTCCCTAAGTACTTCTGCACCAAAGGTCTTTAGAGACTTCTGCACCCTAGGTACTTCTGCACCAAAGGTCTTTAGGGATTTCTGCACCAATGCTCACTATGTATTTCTGCACCAAAGGTCCCTAAATCGAAAATATTCTAAGTCCCATTTGACCCCCCCCCTTAAAAAGGACAAATTTGACCCCCCCCCTTAAAAAGGACATATTTGACCCCCCCCCCCCCCTTAAAAAGGACAAATTTGACCCCCCCCCCCCCTTAATTTTCCAGTTCTGAAGTACCCCCTCCCTATAAACATGTTCCATGTTAATATTTTGCTACTGATAATGAGGAACCATAGTGCCAATCACTTGGCAGCGTTTTTTTAGCTGTTTAAGCTAATTTCAAATGGAAGACAGCAAAGCCTCTAAATGGAAGAAAAATTAAAGGATCTTTAATAAGTAAGGATACATGGCCTTAAATCAATCCGAAGTAATGTGATAAACGGTTCCGGGCTAACTTGTGTAAGACATGAAGGGAGTGGAGTCTTGGACTGGAGGCAAGGTATTATTCTACACAACTCGTTCGATCGCTGAACAGTATGCGTGATGCAATTCTCCAGTTCCTACGCAAAACAAACAAAAAATACTATACTACTGCTATTAATACTACTGTTACTAGAAATATTCTAGAGCCTTTAAGGGTCAATTTCATGTATCACATTTTTACCAGATTCTAGGGGCACTAACGTTGAAATAAGTAATTATGACTCAAAATCTATTAAAATGCTGCTTGAGTAGGATCTAGGAAACTGGATCAATTTTTGCAACTCTTGTGTCCCCAGAATCTAGTAAAAATATGCTCGATAAAATCGAAAATATAACATTTTAGGGTCCCTAGAAATAAATCGAAAATATGCAAAATCTACTCCCCCGTCTTAAAACGTCAACATTTTGCCACTCCTTCTGAGAGGGACTTTTTCGGATACCCTTCTCTATGAACTTGTTACATGTTAAAAAAATTGTACTTCGTGCAAACATAGAAAACTTAATTTAGCTGAAGCTGACATACGCTGTTCGCAGAATGAGCTTACAAATCTTTCAATGATTATTCAAGTAAGCGCAAAAAATTAATAAAAAAATGTTTTCTATGAATTGGTTTAGTTTGATAAAGGAGCATGTAATGCCCATAGTTTAACTCTACTTATAATAGTTCAAAAATATCTTTGATATCCATATTTGATTCAATTTTGCATAGATATTGCTAATTAACTTTCATTAATATAATAAATTTTCATTAATAAAACAGAGTATAATGCGCTAACGATGCACACAATTTAAGAAAATTAAAAATATGGGGACATTGCGTTCATAACGAAGCAAATGTTTTAGCAGTTGTTTTCGGAATTTCTATAGTTTTACAACCAATGAATTAAATAATTTAAGATCTTAGCTGTTCCTTTTGGAATTCGCTTGATTGCTTAAATTGTAAAGCCTTTGCTTTTTACTTGAATTCTAAAGGATAATTTTACATTAATTTCAATTTTAAATTATATGCTTGAAACTTCAAGCGAATTTTAAATGGAGCAATCCTTGGTAAACAAAAATTGCAAAAAAGTAACCGAATTTCTGGGATTTGGGCAGATTTTCAGTATAATTTCTAGTAGGTACCCACTGTCTATGAAAATTTTTGAAAAATTCTGCTCGATTTTCGGATTTTGGCAAGGTTTTTATTTTTGTTCGACACATCGATGATTCTACACAAAAAAGTTTTGCGGAATAATTCTACACCAAAAATCGTTGTGCCGAATAGTTCAACATAAATTTTTTTTAGTCAAAATTTTTACAAAATAATAAATTTCTTTTTTTGTCCAGTCTTTAAGAAATATTTTAAAATCTATCTGCAAAAGGAATTTTTCATAAGTCGAAAAACCCAAAAGTTGAGTGAGAATTTTTCAAAATTTTTTTCTGGATAGAAAAAACTATAATAAATTCTGCCCAGATCCTAGAAATTTTTTTGTCTTTTAGTTATTTTTTTTACCAGGGCTCTGAATATTACTTTTTTGCCCTCCCGGGCGTAAAACTCGTGTGTAAAGAATTTTCTGAACTCGTTCTACGCCTAGGTGGGCAAAAAATAGTGTAAGCACCATGGGCGAAATACTTTAGACACGAGCGTGAACACATATCAGCTAGTGCTCACGCTAGTGCCGAAACTTTTACGCCCTTGATACTTAATATACTATCTTTACTAGCGGGCAATAATGATTATATTCCAATTTTGAGAGGCCGTCAATATTGCCCATTGTTAAGAAAAAAACATTCATAACCCCACCTAAAAATATTTATTTTTACCAAATACGATAACAGGAACTCGGTGCTACACGCCGACTACCTTTAAATCTCCACATTTGGCAAAATTAACATCCGTACGAGCTGTTTAAGAATGTACCATTATACAATAAAATAACATATATGTTTTATACCTATAGGTTTTATCCCTGTTCATAATATGATGATTAATTCATTAATAATTTATAAAAATTTCCAATTTTCCTAATTGTATAAAAATATTTTTTAATTTAAGCTTGCATGACTTAAATTTTTTTTTGATATTCCATGTATAGTTATTAAGCAAGCAAAGATTAAAACTGATATTTTTTATAAAACTGCAGGCAATAGTCTATTGTAAAAAAAATAATTCCAGAAAATCTTTCTCAACCCATTTATCTGTTCTTGAAATACAATTCCTAGTGTCATAGTTATTGCAAGATAACAAAAAAAAACTTAACAACTTAAACTGTATATTGACAAGAGTACCCTCCCCTCCTATAATGGAGACCTTTTCCAATTTTCCATTTTCATATTTAAAATAAATACTTATGAATCGCGCATATATGTTTATATACCAAAATAGATAAATCTGCGAATGTATGATATTGAGATTATATAAATAATTATATAAAAATATAAATGTATTATAGTTTCTTTAAAATATAACATATATCCAGTATTCACGAATTTGAGTAGGCATAAAATCTCTTAGCAAATAACAAGACGTGCAGTCGAGAAGCTTTCCAGTTAGTAAACTATATGCACATTGCTTTTTATTAGGCGCAAAATGTCGTCGGTTACAATCATACACAAATATGAACATTAAATATATATGTGCATTTTTACTAATACTCACATAATTTATATATTTAGAAAGTTGGGCTCTTGGCCAAAAAATTCTTTGCTTCGCCATGTGAAACGGCCTTTACTCATTTCATACCTAATATCCCATAAAAATTACATATTCCTTTTTCAAACTTAATCCGAAATCGACATTTCAATTAACGATTAATCAACATTCATAAAAAAATTTATATTATTTTCTTCTTAATTGTAATTTGGGTGCAATGGTGAAAAAGTCATTCATATTGCTATATATTTACGTTATTTAAAAATTTATCTTTCGCTGAATGGCACAGTTTACATGCTCGATCGACAGTATAATTACATATTATTGACTTAAGAAATTTTTTTATTACCATGTATAGTTTAGTAGAAAATTTTACACAAAAAAACACAAAATTTGTCCAGGCTAGTAGTCATTTTCCTGATTGCGAAATATTTAGGAAGGAGGGGGCGTAAATTAAAACTTCTAAGGTCTTGTTTTCTCATGCCATCCATACTCAAATTGACACCTCATGAAATATGTATTTGTTAATCATGCAGTTTATTTAGCAAAAATAAATATCTGAGCTTTTTTATGATTAATTTAAGGTTATTATGATAAGAGCTGTATATTAAAAGAAAATTAAATTTAAATATTATAATTATAAATTTTGGCTTGATTCATAAGTTTAAATTTGACAACATCAAAAGATTTATAAGCAGAAAAATAAAACAAAAATTTCTCAGTTTAAACAGGATGATTTTTGCTAGTAAATGAGCTGAAAATTTCACGAGATTTAAATACACTATATAAAACTACTTTCAAAAACTTTTTAAAAGCGGATGCTCTATCACAAAAATTTTATTTTATGTCAAATATTGGTATAATTTATTGTTTTATTTTAAAATTATGAAGACCTTAAATTAAAATATATGACAGTAGAAAATTATTTTATTAAAAATATCCTTTCTTTAATTTTAAAAAAACAAAAAACAATTTTTTTAAACTTTAATTATTTTTAATTTTTAAACAGAAAATAAAACATCTAGTAATTAATGAAATTTGATGAAATTAATTTTTATTGTATAAATTAAATTTTGATTTTATGCATATTCAAAAATTAACGTACATATAAATTAAATTAGATATTTGGCAAAGATTTAAAGAAAGAAGATAATGCAAACCAAATGATATAATGTTTAATAATCAAAAGCAGTCATGTGAAGCTAAGCAAAATAGTATAATCATAAACCGTGCCAAATTGAAATATTTAATTTTATAAAAGTATCTAGTACCTACTTCTGATGATGCTTTCTTTCTATCAAAATTACAAGTTTATATTATTTGCTTCTGCAAATAATTAGAATTTTTTTATTATTTAGAAAAGTTAATATATTATAGATTATTGAACATTCTAATTTTAATAGAAAAAGAAAACGAAATTTATCAGCTAAAAATTTTTTTTACTCCTGTTCTGTTATTCGTATACCTACTGTAGTATAATAATTTTACGTTAGGGTTCCTATTTAAGGTAGTTTAAAAAAATTTTTATTACCCTGCCCTGCATTTCTAAACCCAAGAGGTCTGTATTGAAATAAAATACAGGTACCAAGGACGATTTTCTTAACATGATTTATAGATTTTATCTATAATATAAGGGATTCCAATTTGGCGTAAAAATGTAGTGGCCTCTCCTTGTAGAGCTTAATGTTTTATTAAACTTGTGTTATCTGCATTTAATTCGAATCTAACAGTGACATGCTTTTGAAAAATATAATTATGTAAAATTTTGTTTTTCATGTGCACAAATAAGCTCTTATTTATCTGTATTTTTTAATTTATTAACAAGGACGAATCCAGAAATGGTTTCTAATATAGAGGAACCATTGTGATAGGTGAAATTTTGATTTTTCTGCATATAAACAGCGATATATCACAACCATTATGGTATTAAGACCTCAAACTTTTTTTTTTATTTGGATGTAATACCTCATTTATTTCTATGAAAGTACTTATATTTGACTAATGGATTTTACTCGATATCTCGCATCTGTTAATTAATTTTTTTAAAATTTTTTTCCCAAAATTTTTTTCACAAAAAAATACAAAAAACACCAAATTTTTTTTTCTTTTTGGACGTAGTACCTAATTTATTTCTATGGGAGTACTAGTTTTAGGAACCTCGTTTATAGTAATTTTCTGGATCTGATACTTAATTTTTTGAAAAATTTTTTCTGAAAATTAAAAAAAAAAAGTAAAAAAAACTGCAATATTTTCTTTTTTTTTAGTGTAATACCTCATCTAATTCAATGAAAATACTAATATCTAAATATGATTTTTACTCGATATTTCAAATCGGATTATACTTAATTTAAAAAAAATTTTTTTCTCAACATTTTTCCCATAATAAAAAAAAAAAACAGCAACATTTTTTTTCTTTTTGGATGTAGTACCTAATTTTTCCAATGAAAGTACCAATATTTGAAAATATGGTTATCACTCGATATGTCCAATCTGACACTTAATTTTTTGAACTTTTTTTTTCTCAAAACATTTTACATAAAAAAATAAAAAAAATAGCAATATTTATTTTCTTTTGGGACGTAGCACTTAATTTTCTTCTCTAAAAGTATACTTATATGTAGAATTATCGTTTTTACTAGGTAAAATAGACCATTAAGAACATTTTGTTATTGTTAATGAGGAAGAATTACTTGGCAGAGTTTTTTGAAAATTTTTTGCACTAAAAAATGAATAGTTAAGTTGCTCAATAGGACCGTTCGTAGGTCCTGTGTGAATAAAAGTATGCAACATTTATGTTTTTTGGTTTCCTGAATTGATTTCGACGTCTACTTTTACCTACATTGCCAAATTGGGCACAATTTGAGGGCTGAAGATAACAATTTATTAAAAAGGGACCAAAGAAATTATATGATTTGACCTGCCAAATCCGAATTTTCTATTTTTAAAGTCATCAGATTAATTGTTTAAACAATTTTTAGTATAGTGTATCCAATTTTGCAATAATTTGTTAATAACAATTAAGTTTTCACGTTTTGGTGAAAATGGACCACGAATTCGGTTTCAGGAGACCAAAAAACATGCGTATACCAGCCAATTTTATCTTCGCAAGATGTGTGTCTAAAAACGATCCTATTAGAAGGTAGGACATATCGCCAAAATTTTTTTTATTTTATGACGCAGTACCAAATTTTTTTATTTGGAAGTATTAATTTTAGAAATATCTTTTTTTACCTTATTTATAATTTTTTACCTTATTTATTATTTATAATTTTTTTTGATCCCAAAAAGTTCTCTAACTGAGAAACTACTGTACTTTTTAATTTCAGACTAAGCATTGGCATTTCAGAGTTAATTCACAGAAAAAATCGGTTCTGCATTTCTTGGTCCATACCATTTTCTTTTTTCTTCAGAGTATTAATTAAAGTTAATTTGTCTAATTTTAATATTTTAATAAATTTTTATTTCTTGGATTCAAAAACCCGAAGCTTGTACAAAATTTTTGAGACCCCTAAATCTCATTTTCATTAAAAATTACAATTTTGGCAGCAAGATTTCGAAAAAACCCTATTTTATCACATTAAGCCTTGCTTTTTTAAGCCCAGAAGGTACGTTGGAATGAAAGAAGGATACTTATCTTTGGTGTTTTTTCAACATATTAAAGTCATTCATAACTATAGATCATTTTCCAGTCTTTCCTTTTGAGTAAAAAATGAAAGTAATTTAAGTTACACCCAGTAGGTTGCAGGAGGGTGGTTGTTATTTTGGGGATTAACGGTTAAATTTTATAAAGTTCAAAGGATTTTTTAAATTTACAAAAAAAGTATTCAACACTTTAAGTCAAAATTTATATATTTATAAAACATATCATTTTGCTCACAACTTTACACTAAGGATTATTAATTTAAGCAAAAAAAGAAATAAATAAATAAAGATTTCATAAGTAAAATTAAATTTAATATTTTAGTAATATTTTTAAAATTATAAATGAAATTAAAATTATAATCAAGATTATCATTAATTCTTTATAACTAATGAATACACAAAATTTACAATAAATTATAAATTCATTATAAATAGCATTACATCAAAATAATTATTAATCTTAGCAACATAGAACTGAAACCACAGAATCTAGTTATTTTCTTATTAAACTTTTAAAAAATTTCTTGTAATAAATGTATTTGTGTTAAGGTAAGAGATGCAAAATAAAGCAATTTTTTAAAATCACAAATACAATACACTCAGATTTAATATTTTTTGATTTTTCTTCAGTCCACAGTCTTACTAAGTTCATTAATATTTACAATAAAAAATTCAACAATTTATTTAATCATTAACACTATCATAATTGTTGTCATTTTCAATTATAGAATTGTTTATATGAGCACTATCTGCACTATAACTTAAATGTTCACTTTTATCTTCTTTGTCTACTTCTGGAGAATCAGGAAGATTTATTTCAGATAAATCTCCATTTTTATGTGGATTAGGATCACGATTTTCTTCACTTTCTTCTTCTTCTCTGGATCTTTCTTCTTGATTTTCTGAAATTGATAAATTTTTCTCTAATGCATTTTTATCTAAACCAATAGAGGATTCTATTGCCTCAAATTCTTTATGTAATGCACGTTCTCTTCTATCAATTTCAGCTGAAAAATTAATAACATTAAATTTTTATTTATAGTAGGAATAGAGAATTATTAATTTAATAAATTCAAACCTTTTAATGCTTTTGAAGATTCTTGTAATAAACTGTCAGTTTTTGGAGTACTTTTTTTGGGTAAATAATATATTGCTGGTTTTGCATTTGTTTTAATATAATTTAGCAACGGTATTTGTGCAGCTCTCCATTCTTGATATTGTTTACTCCTGGAAAGTTTTGTTTCAAGAGCTTTAACATGAGCAATTTGTTGCTTTTTTGATAAGAATAACTGTTGCCTTTCTTTTATCATTTCTTCCCTTTCCTTTCTTTTTGCCTCATCAACTTTGGCTTCAATTTTAGCTTTTTTATCTTCCTACAAAATGGCAGAACAGAAAAATATTAATAAATTTTTAGTGTTTATAAAACATAAATTCATTAGAATAAAAATTTCAACAAATGCCACAAAACTTTGAATAAAGCAAAAAAACTGAAAAATTTTATGAATAATTGGATAATTTTTAATAAGCTGAAAGAATTTTCTTACTTTTGCTTTTAATTTTGTCTCTTCTTGACAAAATTTCTGTAAAGTACCTATCAATGCACCAAACATTCTTTTATTTCTTTGACGTGATCTTTCATCCACATTTTCTCTTCTAAGAACTTCTTGCCGAGAAGGTACTTCACGAGGAGTAGCTATAACTCTTGAAGATACTGCTGGCTACATAAAAAAAAATTAAATAAAAAATTAAATTTTTTTTTTTTTTAAATCAAAGAGTAAAAGCATTTTTTCATGGTAAAATCAGAACAATGAACTCATAAAAGAAGGGAAATTATTGAGTTTTAAACTTAAAAAGCAACTTTTAAAGATTTAAACATCAAATTAGATTACCACAATGGGATAAAATGGTATGAAATAGCTATTTAAATACATTCTTATTAGTATAATATTATACCTTGAATGAGTTGTCATCTTCATCTCCACTATCATCAAGTGTAGGTACTCTTGCACTTAATCTGCTAAATACAGTTTTTGGTTCTGCATTTCCTGGTCCGTGCCATCTTCTCTTAGCTCCTGGATTATTGCTAGAATACTCAATTATTTGTCTGCGTCGATCTTCTTGGAGTGGTCGTTTTTGAGGAACTCTGAAAATAAAGAATGAATTGTTAGGTTATGTTCACATATTTATAAAATAAAAATTGTTGATAAAAAATGCAAATAAAAGATGTAAAATGTAATATTAATACCTTGGTTGTAGAGAATTTTCATTTTCACCTTCTGGAACATCACGTCCCAGTATTTTCCTTATATTTTTTTCAAGACCTCGAAGATCATCTTTGGCGGCCTCCAATTGGGCTGATAAATTATCGGCTCCCCAAAATTCTTTCATATTTAGTTTTAATTGTATTTTCACTTAATATATCAATATCATTGGTTTCTTTAAAATTAATTTATTAAACAAACTATTTATATAATAATATAATAAATTAAATTTATGAAAAGGTAAATTTAATTTTTTTACACTGCCATCCTGGAGTTTATTTGCTTTATATATCCAGTATCAGTTTATATTTTAAGTTTTTGTTGTAAATATAGAAATCTAGGTAACCTACTATCACGGTGTTTTAAAATTTTTTAAAGGCGCGGCAATTTGTTGTGCAAGAAAGTTTCTCATGATACTAAAAAAAAACTCTTAAATATATTACTCGATTTTTAATCTTTTTGCAACTGACTGTTTAGAATTATCTTTGTTTTTATATATTTCCTCAAATGCGTTACAAATAACTACTGCTTTACTTAAAAAACCTTTATTTTCGCTACTGTTGATGAAAAAATATGTATTTTATATCAATGTTTAAACAGAGATTAATTCTCTGGTTTAAATCACGGGAAAAAATATTTCTGGTTTGACCTCACCAGCTGTACAGATCCGATAATAAGCATGTTGAAATCTCCAATCTGCATCTCTTTTTGAAATTTAACAGAGATTAACGTTTTTAATCCTCCTAGACAAATAAAATATGAATAATGTCTGGTATTATTATTCAAGACTCTTTTTACTTAGAACAACATTTTTAAACGGGATATTAACAATATCGTTTGCTGTTTTATCAACAATTGATTAACCGGAAATTAACTACATAGGGATTTACCTATCGTAGAACAAAGAGGCATGTTTAACTTCCGCAAATGGAGGCAAATTCAAATAACCATTAAAATGCATTATGATATTGAATTTTTAAATGTTTGATATTTTTAAGTAATAGTAATATAATTGATTAACTAAATAATTAAGGAGAGGTAGTAAATAAAAAAATTTAAAACGTTTTATTTAAAGATCGTCAATAAACGTCATTTATTAAATTATTCTTTTATATTGCTTTGTAATAATCTTAAGCACACATTTTTTATCACAGCAAAGTATCACCATTCTTTTTTTTCAAAGAATGGACTTATTCTAAATAAAACGTACTTTTAAAAATGTATTTTATATTTTTGCCTCTAAAATCATTCTAAAAGTAACAAATTTTTGTTTTTATCAAAATATTAATGTAATAATTTATTTATTTAAAAAAAGTCAACAAAACAGTAGAAGAAAAAAAAAATTTTTTTAAATATTTACAAATTTTTAAAATACTATATAATATATTATGATAGTATACTTGAAAATGGCAATAAAATAAAAATTTATTAGAAATACTTAAGGAAGACTTTTGCGTATTCCTATAATAAATAATTTGTAAATTCTCTTACTTAATTATGTAAAGAATGAAATAATCGTAGTCTATGCATGTTTACTAAAAAAAAAATAAATAGTCTTTTTAAAATTAATAATTTTTAATTATTGTTTTAATTTTATTCAATAATAATACATTTGATAAATTAAAAAAAAAAAAATAAAACAACAAAAATAAAAGCATAAACTTGCATTGACTTTTACATATATTTTGTTTTTGAAATTATATTAAGAATTTACATCTTACGAATAAAGAAAAAAAACTTAAAAATATAAAGGCATATATTACATACTGAAAAAAAAAAACAGAATTAATTTATAAGGTCCTTTGGTTTTACAATAAAAACTAAAATTTATACAGGCTTTACTTCCATCAGACCATTAACTAACTTATTTATAATATCGCAACTGTACAAAATGTACATTTTTATAAATTATTTACATATATATTTTTAAATTAGCATCACATTTTTATTATTTCACAGATAATTTTTTTTTTTTTTTATTGAACTCTGTGGACCCATATACAAATGTTAGTTGATGGTCTGTTAAATGATTTAATAATTTCTAGTAACTATATCATGAAAATAAAATTAGTATTTTTAAAATGCACCAAACTACTTAGTTATATATTAGAGAAAAATTTGTTCAACCACTTATGTTACTAGTAAAATAAATATTAAATACATATATATACATTTCGTATATATACATATTTTACATTTATTTTATGCAATAAACAGTCTCTGACGGGTGTATAAATATAAGAAATAATTATTAAATATTTATATTTTTTTTAAAAATATAAATCATGTTATTGAATCTTCGTAATAATAGAGATCATTTGACTAATTTTAAATAATTAAGTTTATCGGTCAATTTACAAAAAAAAAAAACGCCATATATTTACATATAATGATAAAAACAGTCATTATTTTACAATTTTTTTTAAACTTAAAGTACATTTACTTATCAATGTAAGAATCTATAATAATATAATATAAAATAATTTTTTTTTTTCAAATTAAAATAGAACCTTTACTTTCTATCTTAAGATATGTGCGTTTTTTTTAAATTAAAATGGATCGATTTACTTTATTAATTCATTTTATACACAGGCTTAAAAAATAATCAAAATAACTATAATATCGAAATAACCAATTTGCATTCATCATTCTTAAAAGTTCATTTAGACATTTGTCCATTAAAACTTTCACTGCATACATAAGCGTAGTTGTTGCATTGACGTTGTTGAAAGACGTTGTAATATTTTTAACAAAATCTTTTGAGCTTTTTACACTTTTTTGTTTCAATTTATTTTCACCAAATACCATTAACTTTATTTTCACCAACACTGTCAGTGCTGCTATTAATACTTGATACTGAACAATTTTGTCTTCGATTTGATTTTTCTCGACATTCATGATAAGATGCTGGCACAGGTGATGATCCAGTACTGTTACTTTTATGGTTACAACTACAATCTGTTGCATTACTGGAACTATCACTATCGCTTTCACTATCTATACTAGACATTGGGCTTCCATGTCTTTGCTTCAGAAGTTCATTATCTCTTCTTAATTGTTCATTCTGTTGTATTAATTCATCAATGCGTTGCTGATAAATTTTCACTTTTTTAATAGATTCTCCATCCATGCTTTTGATTCCTGATTCACGGTCTTCTTGCTGACTTGCATTTCTATTTCTCAGTCGCTTGGTCAAGGAGTCAACTTTTGCTTCTAGCTGAATGTATTCTTGTATTAATTCAGATTTTGAAAGTGCTCCTAATCTTTCGGCATGAAGATCTTCATAAGCAGTAGAAAATTCCTTGGTTAAAAACTCTTCTTCATCTTCAGGTGAAGAATAAAAATAATCTTCTTCAGAATCTACGCTAAAACTAGAGTCTCGAGTTCGAGGAGGTGCAACAGGTTTTGAAAAAGCAGTTGGTAAAACATTATTAGTTGAATCATCGATCTTTTGGTCAAGATCTGGCAGATCATTATGATCCTCCATCAAAAACTGAGTTGTGTTATAAGGCGCTGGAATTTGTCGACCAGTTTTTGAAGGTCGTCCAGTTGCTCTACACCTAAGTCTTTGTTGATAGTACTGTTGCTTTGAATATGGTTTACCTTTTCGATGTTTTGGTTTTCCTCGTCGAGTTTTTCGCTTTTTTGCTGCTATGTCGTTACCATCTTCCATTGATATCATACCATCATGGTCACCACTGCCACTACCGCCACTTAAATTGAATTTGGCACGAGTTTTAACAAATGGTTTCGAATGCTAAAAATAGATATTTTAGATTATTAATTTTGTTAAAAATATATTTAATTTACTTTAAAAATAATATTGTTCAATAGTTAAGCATTATCATTTATTTTTAATTAAAAAATAATTACTTAATATCGTATGAAAGTTATACAGTATTAATTAGTCTATTTAAATATTCAAAAAATAAATTAAATGCAAGAATTCAAAAACGAATTTCTGTTATTTGATAAAATGAAACTAATTATACCTATCTAATATTATTTATAAAAACATACCTATTTTCAAATTTAAACATTGTATAATTTTATTTCATTCTTTAAGTCAGAAAAAGTTTAATAATTATTATTCATTTATAATTAAAAAAATTACTTTAAAAGATCATTTACTAAAATATTTGCAAAATATATTTATAATAATTTCACTGAAAAATATTTGAATTCAAAAATGTAGAAAATAAAACTTACATCCTTTTTATCTTCTTTAACCGCACGAGGGGAATCAGATTCGGTATGTTTACCGGCAGATCGCGCATAGGCATTATCATTTTTCCGTGTTACCGTCGTCGATCCTGAAACGGCCATCGCCCTTAATTGTGCATCAACTAAGGCAGCAGTAGGTTGTTCCCTAATTTCCCCTGTTATCGTAGTTTCCATCTCGTCTCCTTTATCATTGTTGACATTCTTCTCATAGTTAACTGTCGTAGGCCCCTCAACTTTTTTTTCATCTTCTTCCATATTGGTTATGTTTGTTAAGATCCCTCTGGTAGCGTAAGTACGAACATTCATATCACGCTTTTATATACTACACTATTTGCATGAATGTGTGAGTATGCACTCACACAAACTTATTTTTAATAACTATTGCGACAACACAGTACGTCTCTTTAGAAGCTCTAACTTTAAATGTCTGTCTTTCCTTCTTCTCGCTCTAACGCGCCGTTCAGACCCCCACTTATCCTCTCTGCCCCCTCCAGCAAATATTGAAATTTTACTAAAATTTGTACTTGTTGCTATGCGTCCGGCAGGTGGCGCAATCCTTGACTTCTCCGTGGTGATGGTGGCGTAGACAAAATCGGTGAACCTCCTGGAGTGGGGTCGCTCTTCGATGAGGATCCCTGCGTACTTGTAGATGTAGAATTTATAAATATGTATGCGTGTTATTAAACACACAAATAAGGCGCACCAAGAAATGTTTTATGAAGAAGTGAGAAAGGTATATGATGCACCGGCAAGTTTCAAAACACGACTACGGGTCGCAAATGTAGAGAAACGTTTCACAGTACAAACAGCTCTACAAGCTCTTTATAAATCGGCCATCTTTGATTTAGTTATATTAAAATAAGAGTAAATGAGATACGAAATTTCGACTTTCCTTTTCTAGCTCAATAAAATATAAATATTATTTAAAGCTGATATAATTAAGAGAGATGTGCAAAAGCAAGGATTCGTATACTTGTAGATATTAAAATAAACGAATTTTAAAGTTTTTTATTATACTTTTAGTTTTTTATTGTTTTTATTGTCGTATGCAATATTTAATATTTTCAAATTTTGCATTTAGTACTTATAAATATATAAATTTGGGATATGCAAATGCGTAGATAACAATTAAATTATTATATATTTAATAATACTTTGTTTATAACTTTTTTTAACGAAAATCTGTATACCTATACCTATAGGTATATTTCTACGATCTATTTTAATATTTTGCTAGAATTTAAATTTGAATGATATATTTATAAATCCTTCAAAATATTAATTTTTTCAAGAAAATAATTTAGTTTAAAATTTTGCTTAATTTTGAGACAAACAAAAGAACAGAATAACATTAATGTATGAATAGAAGAAAAAAACTTATATTAATTTAACTGCTGTATTTTACACATACCAATACCATATAGACCTATATGGGTCTTTTTCACAGTAATACGTTTCGTTTGTATTAAAAACGTTTAAGAGCCGTTTTCGCTTTAGATAATTGAAAGCATTTCAGAGCTTTGTAATTGCCGAAATTTTCTATGGGAAAACTAGTAAAATTTGGCTAATCTTAGTGATATCTCAGAGCCACAAAGCAATTAAATAGTACATTTTAACCAAGGGAGCAAAAAAAAGAATGGCCCAGATCGTACGTTAATTAGCATTCAAGGCGAAAAAAATTTTTTTTTTTCGACCATACAATAATTTTGATTTTAGTTCTATTACTTCGCTGTCGTCTCTAATTTTGGATATTTGATAATTTTTTTTAATTAAATAATTATTTATAGATTATTGTTCGTTCTAGTTTTAATGTAATATTTTATTAAAGATTTTTCATTTTAAGTACAATTTAAAGTATTAAATTTCCAATTATGGCCGCCGTTAATTTTTACCGTTTAGTATTGTATATGTTTCTATTCACGATGGTTTCTATATATACATTTGGAAAGTTAAGATTATTGTTTTATATTGTTAATTAACCTATTATTGAAAAAACAAAGATATTTAGTTGTTATTATAAAATTTGATTAAATTAATGCTAATGGCTAACTAATAAAAATAATTATGATAATTATAAAAAAAAAATAAAATATAGATTCGACACCAAAAAAAAAAAATTCTCTTGCAGCAAACGTATTTTTTTCAAATTATCATTTTTTCAAGTTTTATCAATCCACAATTGGGATTACAGAATTGTGGCTTCTGTTAAAAATCAGTTTAGGTAATAACTATGTTTTTGCATTTTTGGCATAACAATAAACTGTTTAAAATAAAAATTTCATAGCAGTAAAAAAGCGCGGTTAAACGGCAGTAGAAGATTTTGAATTTTTGGGTATTATAAAATGGTTCCCCTCCAGGATATTTTCAAAAAATTGAAAAATAAGGTTTTCCAACTAATACAGGCACCAGCCATACTAATCTCGCCCAAAAATTAAATTTCTTTTTCCGAGGATAAAAATAGATGGTATTCATGTTTTTCGATCCGCTGAACACGGATTCGGGGTCCGTTTTGCGAATTTCATGGTCAATTTTTTGATATTAACAAATTATTGCAAAATTGGCCAATAATTTTATAATAACAAAAAATTGACCACGAAATTTGCAAAACGGACCCCGGATTCGTGTTCAGCGGGTCAAAAAACATAAATACCACCTATTTTTATCATCGGAAAAAGATATTTGATTTTTTAATTTTTGGGCTCGATTAGTATGGCTGGCGCATAGACTAAATCTCTCAGGACTATAAAAAAAATTCAAGGATGGTATATTTTTTTGGAAAACCGATTTTCAGAAAATTCAAAATTATATGTCAGGGTCTTAAGGAGGCCCTGAGGGCCAAAAAAAAAATTTATTTTGAAAAGTGGTGAAATGATAAGTTTTCCAGCTTATGAGCAGGATTATTACAGGTTGGAAAAATTAAATAAAATCCAAAAATGCCCCGAAAAACGGTTTTTTAGGTTTTCGGGGTCCTGTCGTGGCTTAGAAGTTTAATTCCAACGAGAATTTTTGAGTTTTTTGATAAATTTTTGTATGCTACTACTTAGGTTAGATTTGGTATATAGAAAATAATAAAAATCGATTTTTCTCATGTAGTGGGCAAAATTGACTACATTCCAATTTTGAGAGGTCATTATTACTTCTCTTTGTAAAGAAAGAGCAGACTTAAACTCGTTTTAGAAATGTTTATTATGCATCAAATGCGACAATAGCCATTTCGGTGCTACGCTCCTTTGGCAATTATTTTCCAAAATAAATTCTTATAAGACTTTCAAAAATGTACTATTATTATATAACATGATTTTTAGGCTTTGTTAATTGAATTGAGTTACTGGAATCCGGTTTTCGGGTAAAGAATGAAAACTTCGGAAAATTATTACTCAATTTTCGAATTCCTCGAGAAATTATTATACTCAAGTCCCCCTTTTTGGCAAACTTTAGATAATACTAAAATGTTGTATTATTAAAAACTCTTGTTAAATTCAAATAACTATCAAAGATAAACAAAAAAAAAATTCAATAATATATTTATTATGTCTACTTTTCATGATAATTAATAAAGCGCTGATACACATAAGGAGATATAGCAAAGAAAATAATAGCACCTATAACATGTATATAAAATTCGCAACAAAGGTAAAGAGCCAAGAAGCAGAAGAAATTTTGATTTGTGTATATGCATACAACTCTGTCTATATGCATAAAACCAGTTTTTCACATACAATCGTACATGACTGCTTGCATATACTGCACATTTATTTTTACTTTAAGCGAATATATGGATTGAACCAACTAATTCTAATAAAGGAATTTTTTATTTATTCTGGAGTTCAGTTACTGGGTTTATGATTTTGTTAAAATTAGAATTAAAAGTAAAATTTACACTTTCGAAAAAAGAGTTTTTTGCTAAGAAATTTGATCGTATTAATTTTACATCTATGCACATTTGAAACCTAAGCCTACTTGAATATTATTATCTTAATTAGTTCTGTTGAAATAATCTGGATTAGGCCGTGTATAAATTATATAAATATTTATTATTATTTCTATTATATATGTGATAAGACTACATTTTTTTATTTAGGCACGTATGTTTTTACAATTTATGTAATATTTATGTTAAACATTTTTTTGTCCATTATTTTTTATTTGTCAATAATAATAGCACCAATTTTTAGGGCTTTGTATTTTCTATAATTATCGACTACTTAGCACTAATAATAATTAATGCAAGAGTATAAATTTTTATCTATATATATTTTTTACTTTATATTCTGTAATCTATATTATCTTCTTCAAGCTGCCTTATTTACTTCCCTAGAATCAACCGAATTAAATTATCTAAATTAAAAATTTTTTCCAAAATATAAAATTTTCTCGCACCACGAGCGAATTCCGCTAGCCGCTTGATTTCTCCTTTGAGGCAAAAGAACTTTTTTAATAGTTTAGCTCAACCATGATAGCATTGGTAAAAAACTAAAAAATATTTATGAAGAAAAATATCTGATTCGATTTTCGTATAGAAACAAAAATTCAGATGACATTTTTACTCCATCACGCTTCGCCTGTGCGACTGAATAACATTTCTCTTATTCCTCTTCAACTACTTAAAACCTCTGAGTTTCCCTAATCTATTATCATGTTCCATGCTAGAGCATTATTGTTTCTTTTAGTCATTAAAAAGTTATAGTCGCTATAGTACTGTTGCCCCTTGACACGGGCGGGTCACCTATTTCGTAAAACAAAGAACATATAATTCAAAAAGCTTCTACTGAAATTAATAACTATTTTGCATAACTGAACTCAGTTATAAGCTTTTTTCCTTCAAATTTTAGCAGGATGTAGGGATAAAATACATTTAACTCGAATGTTCCATTTTATTACTTTTAGGGTCAGTTAAGAGTATCATAATTAAAATTGGCTGTTTTACTAAAAATTTGCCTATTTTTTTTGTAAAAGGTCTAGTTTGACAAAGCCTAATTTCCGTTACATGCAATACTTTAAAGTATTTAATCAAAGATTAAAACTATTTTAACTAGATTTTGATAATACCTTTTTCAAATTAGGGCTTGTATGGGTCAGTTTAATATTTTTTTTTGGACAATCCAAAACTACATGAAAAAATACACTCAATTTTGTATGCTTTTGAGGCATGTGGAAATGATTTTCTACGTATATGAAGCAAAAACGCGGGTAAAACGACAAAAAACCTTTTTTACAGTAATTCTTCACTTATATTTATGATTTCTTTCTGGAATTCTATTCCTGAAAATATTCGTTTTTCATCTTTAATTGGTTGTTTTAAAGAGAACTTACATAAGTATTTATTGGAGATTGACCTATTTATATAATATTTAATAAATTATTTTTAAAATCTTTTTATTATTTTTGTTAAATCTGTTTATTTTTTTTCCTTAAATGTCAGTTTAAATAAAAAAATTAATTTTTAATAAATTTATATTACATTAGTTATTTTTCATTAAATATTTTCTTTTTCTTATTTATATTAAAATTTTTTATTATATCATGTGCGATGCAATTATTATGTAAATCACTTAACTACTAAAATTTTTTGTATAATACTTATACAATAAACTTTTTAATAATAAAAAAAAAACGTCAGTAATTTTTTAATCTACATTTTGTCAATAACAACAAATTACGTTCACTGTTAAGGGCGCTCTGTCCACCACTGGGTGTTTTTTGCGCAGTATATTTATAACTAAAATATTTTAACCATATATTTATTTATAATAATTTTTTAATGAAAGAATCAATGCTTTTCAGTATTTAGTACAAGAATATAAAAAAAAAATTAAAAATGTTTATGTTAAATTTTTGAAATTTTTGGGTTATAAAAGCCTGAGTTCCCAGATCTGGGCTACTTAGATCAAAATTCTGCTTGGCTCATATTGAAGATCATTCAATTTTAGGTGGAGGTATCGTGGGAAATTTTTCGCTAAACCTCTTCAGTAATGAGTTACAGCTAATTGTTTATAAAAAAAAGTTAAAAATTCTTTACAATTTTTAAACAAATAGGTATAACTTATTACTGCAAAGGTTTAGCGAAAAATTTCCCACGATACCTCCACCTAAAATTGAATGATCTTCAATATGAGCCAAGCAGAATTTTGATCCAAGTAGTCCAGATCTGGGAACTCAGGCTTTTATGACCCAAAAATTTCAAAAATTTAACAGGTCGTATTTGTTTAAACAAATAAACATTTTTAATTTTTTTTTTTATATTCTTGTACTAAATACTGAAAAGTATTGATTCTTTCATTAAAAATTTATTATAAATAAATATATGGTTAAAATATTTTAGTTACAAATATACACGGAGAAAAATATTTTGTATATTTTACAAGGTTAATTTTAGTAAAACGGGGTTAGTTTTAATTACAAAAAAAATTTGTAAATTTTACAAATATGAAGTCAGAATATTGTAATTCTAACTATAAACATGGTTATATTTACAAAATATTTGAACAGAAAATAACAAAACTTTATAATGTAAACATAACCAGCAATTTTGGTTATTTTTAACAGTTATTTTTCTCCGTGTACTGCGCAAAAAAAACCCAGTGGTGGACAGAACGCCCTTAAAATTACTTTATATTATGAAACTATACGATTTTTTTTAATAAGTTAACATTCAATTTAACCAAAGATTCGTATTTTTAAAAGTTCATTTATTCAAGTAATTGCAAATTATAAAAAAAATTATCAAAATTTGAACCTATGCAAGTCTTCTATTTCAAAAATTTCTCTCTTTCACACTGAAAGTCAAAAGTACAAAAATCAGATTTCGCAATTTTTGCGAATGCGTTTAATTTTGTGTACTTTAAATTTCTTTGCAGCACAGAAAATAATGCGTAAGTTAAAAAAAAGATGGAAGATACGTCCCCATCATATTGTATAATTTTGACGTGATTCATATATAATTTATGATTTTGTAAAAGGTTTCATTGAAGCCTTATTCGCATATTATGCATATTTTTAATTTTTTTTAATTATTCCCATAATATTGTAACAATATTTTTTAAGCCATATTTTTAAATTATTAAATAAAGTAGTTGATATTTTTATTAACGAATCTAGGCAGTTTTTTAATTTAAGTAAAGCAAAACTGTACAGAAATTTTGTGAACGTTTGCCTTGATTGCTAAACTTTTCAATACTATTATTATTGTAGGATTGGGCTTAATATTTTCAAATAATTAGCAATACTTTTTATTTAGATTAAAATATAAAACACAGGAAAAATTGTTGATACAACAAAATTGAATTTAAAGACTACATTTTTAACATAACTGCTTTAAAAGCTACAAATATAATACTACACGCAACTGACTACAGGCCATACACAACTGAACTCCCATGGCCAAAATCCTGCAGCTTTTATACTTGCTAGATCGTTCTATTCTCAAATTTTCTAGCTACTTATTATTCATTATTTCTATAAAACCAACGACAATAAGACCTAGAAACTTTCATATATGGATGATTAGAAGAGCCTCCATACTTTCATACATTAAAATATCATACGATAGACACTACTAAAAATGAACAATATGACTCCGGAAACATCTTGACTCAACGCACAAATACTTCTAAAAAGATTCTCATACAACATAAAAATACAATACAAGTTAAAAAAATCTCACATGTATATAATCAAAACAGTTAAAAATCAATAATTAATTAATAATTATCTTCATGCTGATGCGAATCCTACATTAATATTCGGTATAATTAATTTTTTATTTGTGGAGTCTTTGTAAACAAATTTGTCAAAAAATTTATTTTATTAATTTTTATTTTAGTTTTTTTAAAATTAAATAAACTTAAGGAAAGATAAAACAAAAAATACTTAAAAATATCTGTAGGCATAATATTGCTGATTAAAAAGCATATGTAATAATCGTTATCAAATACATGTACTTATTTTCTTCAACACGCTGCAGAATGTTTCGTCGTTTTTAAAGCTGGCGTCGTTTTAAAAAAACATACACGGAGAATTCTATTAAAAAGTTGTTACATTTTTCTGTAAGGGTGTGAAAAATCAATATTTATATTGTATGATTGTAAAAATAGGTTAAAGTTTTAAAGTTACCAAATTGTTTCATATTAGTCTGGTTTACTTTGTGAACCCCTCCAAAAATTCTACGAAAATGAATGAATTTAGTTGAAACCTAGTCGAATCTTCTCAGACCTAAGGAAAAAGTTTCGTAAAAAAAATTCACAATTTTTAAATGGGGCAAAAAACACCCTCAATTCCTCCTCCATTGACAAAAAAAATTAAAAATTACTTAGTAGGTATTTTTGGCGGTTAAAACGAACCTGACGTCAAAAACTTAGTTAGAGGGGTATAACACCCTTATTTTCACCCCTAAAATTTAATATTTCTCAAAAACTGTTTTTATTGAATCTAGTAGGTATTTTGGGCTGCTAAATCAGAATCTGATCTCAAAAACCAGGATAGAGGGGTGTATTACTCTTATTTTCAAACTGCCAGAAAATCACTGTGGTACGAGTGCCGGAGACAAATTTTTTTTTTAACTTTCGACTTTTGGTAGAAATTCATCGCTTCTTTTAATTATTTTTGGTTCCTCAATGAGGAACCTTTGTGATTGGGTCAAATTTTGATTTTTGATTTTTTGGCATATAAGCACGTTTTGGGACCTCAGGAAGCTAAAAAACCGGTTTTTAAAAAAAGTATATGTGTGTGTGTGTGTATTTAACCGGTGAAATTTCACAACCATTATGGAATTAAAACCTAATTATTTTTTAAAAAATTTTTTCATCAAAAAATCTCAAACTATTTTTTTTTTTTTTTTAATTTGGAGGTAATACCTCATTTATTTCCAGGAAAGTACTTATATTTGAAAGTATGATTTTTACTCGATATCTCGAATCTGATAATTAATTTTTTGAAAATTATTTTCCCAAAATTTTTTTCACAAAAAAATACAAAAACACTAATTTTTTTTTCTTTTTGGACGTAGTACGTAATTTATTTCTTTGAGAGTACTAGTTTTAAAAAGTTCGTTTATTGAATTTTTGGGATCTGATTCTGAATTCTTTCAATTTTTTTTTCTCAAAATTAAAAAAACAAAAAAATTAAAATAACTACAATATATTTTTTTTTTTTTGGGTGTAATACCTAATTTAATTCCATTAAAGTACTAATATCTGAAAATATTGTAACTGGTGATATTTCACAACCATTATCGAATTAAGACCTAATTTTTTTTTCCAAGAATTTTTTCAAAATTTTTTCTGTTCAAGCTTTTGCAAATTTAGTTTTTATAGGCTTTTTCATATAGATGAACATTATTTAGGTATATATACGCAATAAAATATTCTTGGAGGTCAGTTTCTTCTCTTTCTGCACACTAGTATTATAAGTATCGTATAAATGTGTATATATACATTTTTTTTTTAAATTATTTTCTTTCTTTTTTGCTTTTTTCATTCTTAAGTTGTTTTGGTCCATTGAAATTAAGAACACGTATATATATAAACTGAAAAAATTTAGTTGATGCTATACTTTAAGTTATACTAAAAATTTTTGGGCAAATAAATACAATACTATTTAATTTGCGAAGTTTTTATTTTTTTTTTTTTTTTTGATAAGGAGTAATTAGTTTTTAATAAAATTTTTGTTTTTTATAATTTTCAATTTTAATTATTATATATAGATTTATATTATTCTATGTAATGTGAATCAGCGTCCCAAAAAATTTCAAAATCTTTTCAGCTATGGGTTTATGAATATTAAAAATTCGAATATTTATAGTCTCGAAATGAATTTAATTGTGCAAAAAGGCATTACTTGGGTATTATAAAAATCTAAGGCTCGAATTTCTGTATAAATTACTGAGAGCAAAATAAGAAGAGGAAAATAAATTAAAACTATATTTTAATTGTTTATTACATTGAATCCAATTAAATTTTAATTAGACGATCAAATGATTCAAATCATATTTTTTTATAGATTATAATTAATTATAATTATTATATTATTATTAACATAACTTTTAAACAATTAAAAATAAAAAACAATTAAATTCTGATTCTTACTAAACAAATTTAAAATATAAATTAGCCGCATCCGAAAAAAATTTCTAGATGCATGCATGTTATAGTGAATTATTATTTATATCCTGGTTTGTGCATTTTATTCCTCCCAATTTTGAGTAAATCAAAATAAATAATACTTCCGAACTGTTAAAATAAATTTTTTACATAGATATACCCCGGCTTTTTTTATAAAAAAATTATGAAATTGCTTCAACGTGCTTCTCGATCTTCCCATTTTTGGTATAAGGATATGAAATAAACATTTTAAAAATTTATATAAAATAATTCTTACTATTTATGAATAAAATACAATTCTATTAAACTGATTTTACTTTGTAATTAACTTTATTTTTATCAACAAAATGTATACTATAAAATAAAAATGTACATAAACACAGGAAATTGATATGCATAATTATAGTATGCATGTTTTACAATAGGAAACAAAAATATATATTATGAAATTTTTCTTTAAATCATGTTTTATTATGGCTATTTGAGCTAATTTTTTTATTTCTTAATGTTTATAAAAAGGAATTGAAAATTAAAGTCTCAAGCTAAATTAATTATACCAGACTTTTTCATTGCTTTTAGATATTTCGTTGACAAATAAGCGAGCTAATTCATTTTTGACAGCTGTATTTAATCACAGTGGCTTAGATAAATACACGAAAAAAAATCCGTTTGTGGCTAGAGCAATTTTTTTTTCATGCTTAGACGATTTTTCAAGATAGGCGTTCAGTGGTAAAATGACCCAAAAAAAAATTCTTTAAACAAGAAAACTAAATTTTTTTTTTTCAATTTTCTTTATGTTTTAAGTCACTTGTAATCTTTTGAACAAAAAATAGTATTTTCGACACGTGTCTAGAAACGTAAATATTGTCCCATTCCGAGGAAAAGCCGAGTTTTTTTGCAGTGTATTTTTTGGGGTTTTCACAGTTTTTTGAGAATAACGCCGCTAAATTATGGAAAGTATTAAACCTTATTTTTTTTAGTAATGATTGAATTTTCGGCAATAAAAATCTGTAGCTGTGAGTCTAAAAAAGGGATCTAATATTTCCAAGAATCATCTAGAGGCATAAAATTATTCAATTGCCTAAAATATTTTAGCATTACAGGAAACATATTATAAATTTAATTTTATATTTTTTCAATTTATTAAATATAAACTAGCAGCTTTTACAAAATTATATAAAACTCATAACACTTTGTGATGATAATATAAAACAAATTTTGCAATACATATACATATACAAAGACACTGTCTATCAAAATCGAAATTTAGTGGTAGTAAAATTTATGATAAAATTTATATTAAAGTTTATATCAATTTTATATGTATGTATAAATAACCACTCTCCTTTATTTTCCCCACTTTTTTCCGGTATACTGCAGTATTACAATACAGGGTATATCAGAGCAGGATGAGAATTTTTGTTCGAAGAATAAATCAACAGAATTAATCAGAAAATTTTCTGAACCACCCTGTATGTACTCATCTCTTTCTTTTTTATTGGTATTTTTTATCCTTTATTTATTGCAATTTTATGAAGTTGGTATATTTAACATTTAGTTTTCTGCATCAGGTGGCTTTTCTATAATGCAAACACATAATATACAGTTTACGTTTGTGAATGTTTGTTAATGCTCTTTTATTTCGTATATATGACAATTTAATTTATTTCGAAATAATATTTTATAAATCCGTACACAATGTTGATAATATTTTAATTTGGATTAAATATTCATTTGTTTTTAATGAAATATATAGATCAATGAATGAGTTGAAATTTATATGTATTTATTAAGTAATATTTATTAATTAAATAGGATATGAATTGATTTTATGTTAATATGTGGTATTCTTTTAATAACCAGTTTTTCAGTTTATAAAAAAATTTATTTTCTCGAAAGTTAAAGATGTTCTCAAAAGCAAATATTTTTTATTTGGCATTAAAAATAATTGCTTGGACATACAAAAGATGGTAAAAAACTCTGGGTTTTGGCTCCCTGGGGATGTCTTTATAAAGCAAGGGGATGAGGATTAAAACTAAATGAAAGAGATTTAATCTTTTGGTTTAAATCCCTAGCAAGTACACTGGGTCGCTTTTTTTATTTCCGGAGCCCGTTGTTACTTAAAACCCCTACGAAATAAGATATCTACCCCTAAAGTGAGGTAAATTTTCAAACTTTAGATTTTCGTCCGAAAATCTTAACTTTAGGTACTTCAGTTTATTCGGGTTATATCCCTATTTCTAGGTGTTTTAATTAAAAATGGATTATGAAAATGAAAATAGGTATCTAAAATATTCACCGGAAGAGATTTTTAGGTCAAAATTTTCAGTTTTTTTAGATCAATACAGTTCGTTTCCCTGGTCAAATGTATCCACTCCATCAAAAGGGGTTGATATATTCGTTTTGTAGAGGTTATAGGTAAGAGGGGCTCTAGAAAGAAAAAGAGCGTCCCAAATTACGCGTAGGTGAGATTTTTAGTCCAAAATATTTAATCTTTCGTTTAGTTGTAAAACTCGCCCCCTAACTTACTAAGACACCCCAAGGGAGAATTATAAGAGCAATGCCTGCATATTCGATTTTTTTTTTGAGTCCTATTAATTATTTTCAATGCAAAATAAAAACTTTTTAACGCTTAGGAACATCTTATATTTCTTTAACATTTATTTGAAAATTCATCCCACTCTAGGGGATGATATTTCAGTCAGCAGAGGTTGTAGGTAAAAATGTACACCGGAAATGAAAAAAGCGACCCAAATGACTTATTAAGTGAGTTTGTTGGTCAAAAATGTTAAATTTTTCATTTATTTATAAAACTCATCCCCTTGCTTACTAAAGACACCCACAGGGAGGGTCGTAAGGACATATACACAGGTATTTAATTTTTTTCCCATCTCTTGGGAGTCCTAGCAATTATTTCCTATGCCAAATAAAAACTTTTAAGGGTCCAATTTAAAAGGAGTGTGGTAAAATGGGACTTAAAATACTTTTTATTTTAGGAATTATAAGATTAGGAACAAAAAACTTCTATTAAAAGTAATAATTTCTAGACTGGCAGTTATTTTAAAAAATTACTTGGATTTTCGATTATCGGGTAAAAAAAGTTGCCATTTAGCAAAAAAAATAAGATTTCCAAAATTACAGCTCATTTAATCACTCTTAACTGTAGTCACCAAGTATATGGGCTCTTATAGAGAAAATTTGGGGTCCCTTAAAATCCCTTGTATTTGGTGAAAACATTTAAGAGTAATTAAATAAGCTCTAATTTTGGGAATCTTATTTTTTTGATAACTGGCAACTTTTTTCACCCAGTATTCGATAAGCGATTATAGGATTAGTATTATCCAAGTGACTTTTTAAAAAACTTCCAAGCTAATAATAATTACGAAATATAAAACTACAGCAAATCTGGTTTCTGAACTACTGTAATGTTTTATTGTACCTAGCATTTTTTTCTTGGTTACCAAGTGTTCTATACATTTTAAACCTCCCACCCCCCTATTCAAAATGGATTCATTGTTCAAAAATCGAATAGTTAATCAAGGGTAATTAAGAAATTTGAGAACATCATCAATAAGAAAAAAATTTTATGCAAAATAAAAATCTTATTTTTTTTATTATTTAATTATATGAATAAACGAAAAAAAAAACATGTTAACAAATTTTGATAAGGCATATACATTATTGCATTCATTATAGATTAAGATTAATAAAATAAAAATTAAGTATTGAGTATTAAGTATTGAATTAAAAAAAATCATATTTTTGCAAAACAATTCGAGTATTTCAATTATCAGACAGTATATATTAAATTCTATCACATCGCTTTTGGCTATCAATATTAATTTAGTTTTTATTAAAATTTATAATAGACAACACGGTATAACTATAGTAATAAATTATATATACATATATGTATATGGGCACGTCCAAGATAGAACGACCAGCCGAAAAATAAAAAATAAAAATAAAATTTTTTTTGTGTCACTTTTTACCTGGGATTTGTGAAACCACTCCTATTTTACACTTCCTGATGCATAATTTTGAGATACAGCTGCTCCAAAGTTGGATTTTTTCAATTTTTTGATTTCAGCTGCCCAGTTCAAACTGAAATAACTGGACTATGAAAAAATTTTTTTTTTTATTTTAGGGCACTCTCGGTTCCATTGTTACGGTTTGAACTTTTCAAATTGACCGGAAGTTCCCATAATTATTTTGCTTAAATTTTCTCAGAATTTTGCTCTACGTATCAGTTTGTCCTAAAAAATTTTGGATATGTGATACTCAAATGAGCGCCCACAATCATTATTTTAGTCTGCCAAAATTAGCCAAAATATAAGAATATTTAATATTTACATTCAGATGCAATATTTAATATTTTTTTCTTGAGATAAATTTTGAATATAAAAATATTAATGGTTCATGAAAGTTATGGAAAAATTTCATTATTTGCAATCTACATCGTACTGTATAACTGTTTTTAATATTGAATTGAGTCAGTTTTACTGCGATTAAACATGAAACATGATTTGACTGGGTTGGTCCCTTCAGAGGCTTGCCCCCTAGTACCCCTAAAAAGAGGTTGCGAATGCACATTTAATGCTCCTGAATTTTTTTCAAAATTTATTTTTAACCTCTGGGCCTTTCTAAATTCGTATTTAGCGACTAAAAAATGTATAGATATTTTTTGTGAATTTTGCGAGCCTATCCCTAAAAAGTGGGTGCCTCGCAGATTTAAGGGTATTGCACTCTAAGAAAATCCTCGGTACCTAAAAATTATATAGTAAAGAAAATCTTTAAATGGTGAGTAATATTAACCTTTAAAACTCGCATTTTGATTGAAGTATTATAATATACCCCTGAGTATTCATTTTAGCTGCGACAACATAGAGTTAATTATCATTAAGAATTAACATCCTATTTTGAAGCTCAAAGGTTTATTTAAAAAAAAATAAAAGAAAATAGAATAATTATTTTAGAAAAATAGTTTTACGTTCTATTTTATATGCAGATAGTTTTCAAAGTATATGCTTGAATTTTTAACTTGAGCCAAATTTATGAATTTTAATATTCCATATTCAATAAATTCATATAACGTTTTTCTTTTTTATAAACGACTTGAAAATAAAGTTTCTAGATGGTTTAACCAGCAAATAAAAAAAAAAAAAAAATAACTTATTTAGGTCAAAACTGTTGGGTTGATTTATAAGAAAATTGCAGTTACTTTATATTATTTATACTTTTCTTGAAATTGATGTCTATATCATTTACAGATCGTTTACTACTTTTTTTATGTATTTCTTTTTATTTTCTTTTTTAATGAGAAATTCTTCTATTTAAAAGTTTCAATTAAAGTATAATAGATTGAATAAAAACTGTATTCAGAAATTTCTAAGTAGAAAACTATTTTATAAATATTATAATAAATTCCCTCTTCTTTATATTCATAACTTTTGAAGATAAAACTTGGAAAAATCAATCTGCGTTTCAAAAAAAAAAAAAAAAATATTTAGTAGATAAACTTGTGCATAAGTAAGTTTAAAATATAATAACTTATATAATATTAAAAAGCTTTTTTTAATAAGCTATAAAAGTATAAAAAATTATAATTGATAGTAACATTTTTATTAGATAATATTTTATAATGAGATGCATTGATTGTGTACAAGAATTTCTATTGAAATTTCATTAAATACGAATGCTTGCAACTTTTGATTATATTAAATTTTATTTATATGGGTTATTGGCAAAAAAAAAAGAAACACTAATAAGTTTTAGAGTTTAAGAATTTTTCTTATTAAAAAGAAGACTGGTTTTTTTCAAAATTTGTCATTTAATATGAAAAACGAAGAGTAAGAAATTATTTCTTTTGTTTCAAATTTCGTATGCCTACCAATGAGGGGTAAAATTATTGTTATTTTTAGGCATTAAAAAAATTAAATTATTTCAAAGATACTTTTTAAAGACAATTCCATGCCATTAAATTTTATTAAAATTTTTTTTACAATTTAAAAAATTTTTTAATTAATGGTAAATAATTTAAAAAAAAAGTGGTTTTGAATGAAAAAAAGTGTCCATAATTTTGCCTCGAGAGGGGCTCGAACCCTCGACTAAATGGTATCTATAAATTATTTCAATAAAAATTCCAAAATCAGACTTATTTTATAAACATTAATTTATACTCCACTCTTATTAGCAATTTGACCCTAAAAATATCTTGTCAGGCCAAACTTTTACTAACGTGCAAAAGTGAAAATCTATTGGTGTTATTCCACTTGAATTTAACTCAACATACTGAATCTAATAAATTTAAATGAACAAGCAACTTATTTTTGAAAAACAGCCATATATACGAATGCAATAAATATTATGCAACAAAGTAACATAAATAAGTAAAACATGAAAGATTTATAAATTAATAAAAAATTTTTATTTAATTATTTTTTTATTTCTTTTTAAATTTTATTTCAATAAATTTCATTTATAAATGAAATAGTTAATAAAATTGTAATTATAAAAAAAGTTACAAATTTTTAGAAGATGAAAAAAAAATTGTAAAAAGGAAAAAAATAGAAAAATATTAATTTCTTAAAACATTATAAATGTACCAATAATGAAATAAAAACTTGAAACAGAAAGATGAAAATAATTTTTTTTTTTATATAATTTAAAAAAAAAAAGAAAAAAAATTTTGTAATGTAAAAGCCATTAATTAAATAAAAAATATCATGTTGCATTTTAGTAAAATGCATGTAAATGTTAGTATTGTGTGTAACAGTGTAACTGGAAATCAATACAAGTATATGAAAATGTATAGAACATGCGCGTTTATATCCTCACACATACACACTAAATCATATATATTTATTGATAACTTTTTTTTTTTAATTATCTGATTAATTATTTGTTTAAAATAAAATAATGTTAACAATTTTTAGATATATACAGAACTCTAAATAGTTTAAGTTAATCAATTATTCGCAATTTTATATATAGTCACTATTACCAATACAAGCATAAACTTATGCATGTATAATAACTTTTCATTTACTTGTTTTATTTATTGAAAATTTTAAAGCTTTCATTAATATTTTTTAATTAAACGTGAAAAGAATAAATAAATTTAATTCATTAATTCAGTAGTCAATTTTATGCTAACATTTTTTAATTGTGTTTTAAAAAATTATCCACCCAAATACAATCGCACCTCATAATTTTATGATTAAAAGTTAAACAAAATTCCTAAAATTGAGTAGTTAGAAAAAATTCATATTCCCTTAACTCATTTTGAAGCCCTGATTATTTTGGTATTTGAAATTTGACAAGGGGAATCTAGAATTTTTGGGGAACAATATGAAACTAAATAGATAGGAATCGGCTTAAAATGTTGAAAAAACATCCCGATTACACTACGTTTATTCTAACAAGCCTTCTGATGGGTCTATAGAACTAAGGGGCTCAATTGAGGGCTCAACGTTATATGGCTAGGATTATTGGACTATAATACATATAACAAGGTATAACTAGTATACTAAAATCTTTTTATACAGACATTGTCAGGTTTGTCAACTTCAATTTTGCTAGGATTTAAAATATAAATTAGAAATTCTAGAGCAACCTGACAGTAAAATTAGGAGCCTATTTTTTGGAAAAATATGATCAATTCCTAAATTCCTGCCAAAGTCAGAATTGTTGAGATACATTTTTATAGGCTTCAATTTTAACATAATTTTAGCATAATGCGCTCTATAAATCTTTAATTCTAGTTACCGAGATATCATCATTCAAAGTTCACGTTGTTCAAATAATTTCAATGCTTGAAAAAGTTTTTAAAGTTTTTTTTTTCAGATGGTCTTGTTTTGTTTTCTTTGTTTTTAGTAGTATAGAAACTTTTAAAAGATATTTAAAAAAATTTTACCACTAACTTGTTTTTATTTCAGTTTTTCTAATTTTTAAAATGACGCAACCATTTGCCCCACAAAATGTTTTAAATGTCATTGTTTCCGGCTGCAAAAAAGGCTGCTGCAAACAATGTGGCTGTAGAAGAAGTGGCTTAGAATGTTCACCGAGCTGTATCAATTGTTACGGCAGCAACTGCACCAACATTGTTGCAACTGCAGATGAAAGTGACGAGGATGAAGCGGCTGAAGAAGACGGCCAATTTCATATAATTTCTGACGAGTCTGAAGAAGATGACGAAGATTGTTAAATAAATTATTATTTTAAAAAATTAAATTTTATACATCTTACTCACGCAAAAATTATGTAAATAAAATTTGTTCTGAACATATTTTTTACAGTTATTAAGGAAAAGTAAAACTTATGCTCATTAAATCTTTAAAAATGAAAACTATATTAACACTTCCCAACAAATATTTCAATGAGTATAAGTATTTTATTTTCTCTTAACAATATGAGTTATTATTAATATTAAAAATATTATATAAAAATACCCAAAAATTAACCTGAAGTTGCCTATTGTGGCCAACTTATTCATTTTCCGTAAAACCCGATATCATATTCGTGTTCAGTGACCCAAGAAACCTACTAGAGGTCGTTGAAATTACAAAAAAAAGGATCTATTTAAAAATACCGAAAAATTAACCTAAAGTTGCCTATTGTGGGCAGCTGAATCATTTTCCGTAAAACCCGATATCATATTCGTGTTCAGTGACCCAAAAAACCTACTAGGAATCGTTAAAATTACAAAAAAAGGATCTATTCTAAAAATACCCAAAAATTAACCTAAAGTTGCCTATTGTGGGCAGCTGAAGCATTTTCGGTACAAACCGACATCATATTCGTGTTCAGTGACCCAAAAAACCTACTAGGAATCGTTAAAATTACAAAAAAAAAGGATCTATTCTAAAAATACCGAAAAATTAATCTAAAGTTTCCTATTGTGGGCAGCTGAATCATTTTCGGTAAAAACCGACATCATATTCGTGTTCAGTGACACAAAAAACCTACTAGGGGTCGTTAAATTTACGAAAAAAGATCAATTTAAATTTTAGGACTTAAGGGGGGGGGGAATTGGGGGTAATTTCACCCAATTTTCAAAAGCCCAACTTTATTTGAAGTCCATTCTGTTCTTTAGGGCTATCTGAAGAGATTCCCATAGGTTTCATCGTAAATCAGCCATGGTCGTGGTTTTAATTTTTGAATTACGGAATAGACCCGACTATAAGTATAAGAACTACTAAAAAGTGATTGAAAAATTTTAGACTATATATTTCCTGCAAATTTTCCATTCAATTCATAATTTTTTTCTTTTTCAAGAAGTAAAAAATTCAATTAAGGATTACTAATTACATTTTTTGTTTAGTGAGTAGTTGTGGTGTGCGGTTACCCAAAAGTTACGTCGGGTACCCGAAATTTCGGTCTCTTTTGTTAAATTTTTGCACATAAGATTTCATGTAAACCTTTAAACTTCCCGGAAAAGGTCTGCACTTGCATTTTTGAATTGAACGCTTCCAGATACCCCCAAAGTTCGACCCAACTCGAAGCAAAAAAGCCGAAATTTCGGGTACTCGACCCGACCCGACTTTCGATAATTTTAGAAAATCTTTTATTTATAAACCAAGATTTTTTTTAATTTTTGATAATTAAAATTTTCTTTTCCTTAACCGTTTTTTCTTTATTGATAAATTCATCAAAGTTTTTCATATTAAAGTTCCTAATAATATTTTGGATACAATCTGTATAAGGTATTAACATGGAACATGTTTACAGGGAGGGGGTACTTCAGAACTTGAAAATTAAGGCGGGGGGGGGGTCAAATTTGTTCTATTTAAGGAGGGTAGTCAAAGTTGTCCTATGTAAAGGTGGGGGGTTGAATTTGTCCTATTTAAGGGGGGTGGTCAAATTTGTCCTCTTTAAGGGGGGTGTTCAAATTTGTACTTTTAAAGGGGGTGGTCAAAGTTGTCCTATATAAGGGGGGGGGGGGGAATGAGACTTAGAATAATTAGGAGACTTTGAAATATCTGGGCTTAAGGATTTGGAATCATTCAAGTTTAGGGACTTGGAATAATATCGATTTAGGGACTTGGAATAATTCAGGTTTAGGAACTTGGAATAATATCGATTTAGGGACCTAGAATAATACGCGTTTAGGGAATCAAAATAGTTTGGGTTTAGAATAGTAAAGTTGATAATTACAAATTATAAAATTAGAAAATTGTATTGTATAATGTTGAGTAACATTTGTATTATACCTAGTCCTCAGCTGGAAATAAAAACATGTTCCATGCATTTAGGTTGTGTTTACACAAACCGGTTATAAGTTTTTTTTATTAGATTTGGTTACAGTATTGTTCGTTGTTTAACTTATGAAATGGAATTTGAAATCATTGTATAAAAAAACTGTATTTTTTTTTTATATTGTTTAAAGACACTGTATTTTGTAATACTCATATCTAATATTCTGTAAAGCATAATAATCTTCTTATAAAGATTCAATTGCTCAAATAAAAAAATAAAAAAATAACATTTTTTTTTAATCATTTGTTTCCTATTAAACCTTTATTTGCACACGTTTTTCTAACACAGAGCTTTTAGTAAAGATTGATTATTTTATTTTTTTATATATTTTCATTCTATATGTAATCTTTACTATATTATTTTAATTAAAAACTCTATTCTCATTATTATTTTGTAAAATAATTCACAGGATTAATTGCGATTATGAGATTCGATTAATTTACTATTTATAATACACCTTCGCTAAGCTATGGATGAAAGATTATTTGCTTGTTTGCTTGTTGCTGGTGTGCTTGATGTATTTGGAGGGGACCATGGTTTTTGGACATTGAATCCTCATTGAAGCAGTTCATAAGCTGTGAATGTTGAATAGCTTGGTGCAATTTTCCGAACTCGTAGGCTTGCAGAGATTGACGTTGAAATTCCTGGCCAGTAGAAGTCACCTGATCACAATGTACTCGTATTGGAATAAATGTGAGTGCATTTTTTTAACATGGATCATGTTTATTGGATGTTTATTAGGTATTTGAATAAGTTTGGCTCGGCAGAAAAGGGGGGGGGGGGTGAAATATTGACGTTTTAGGGGGGAGTGAAAAGTGACGTATTTAGGGGGGGAGGTGAAATGGATTTAGAATATTTTCGATTTTGGGATTTAGAATAATTTGAAGTGGGAGTCTGATTAGACCCTGAAAAGAACGAGAACTTAGAATACTTTAGGTTTATGGACTTTGGGTAATTTATTTTTCGGAATTTATTGTAATTTTAATTTTTAGATTTATTACTATATGAGTGAACATGGTCCATGATCGTTGGTTGTGTGAACACAAAACCAGTTATAAGTTTTTTTGTTGTAAATTTGTGTATGTATATGTATTTATATCCTAATGTAGCTGAGGATTTTAAATTGCGAATTGGGACATCCTGTTTAAATCATGGATAATGGTTTCATACAATTTTTTTGTCAGTGGTGAAAAAAATGTTTTATGCTTTCAGGTCGCTGACAAGAAAGTTACATTATAAATATCGCATCATAGGCCATTTCGAGATAAATTATGACTTTATTAAGTATAAATTTTTCGACATCGTATAATAATATTTTAATTAAAAGAACATACCTAATTATAATTTTAAATTTTCAAACATATATTTAAAACGGAATTATAGCATATAAAAATGACCCAGTATTATAAAAACTAATCGATTCACACGTACATTTTTTTATTATTATTATAAAAAAATAAAAATATAACAATACTTTCATAATCATATTAAAAGAAAAAAAAAAAATATTATAATATAAAATAAACACGCAATAGTTAAATATACACTGTAAACAATTTTTCGGCAATCATTAACTAATAAATGTCAAGTATAATACTGAGCCTAAAACTTTTTACAGTGTACATTAAAAAAATTTTTTTTTTTAATAAATTGACATATTTTTTAATAACATAATATAAATTTGCAATAATTAAGTAAAAAAAAAAGTATGTAAATGTAAATATGGTTTTATTTATTTGAGAGACATACGCAAAAAAGATAGAAATAAAAGTGCAAGAAGAAGAGAGAAAGGAAATTGATATTATCTTAATAAACAAACATGCAAATAAAAATAAAAAAGTAGACTTTCATTTTTTCCTTTTTTTGCATACACACACACACATATTTATCATAATTCTTCTCTTGCATAAAAAATGCAAAAAAAAATCCTGATAACCATGAAGCGTACAATATAATAAAATTTTGCAAAATAAATTAATAACTAATTTTATCATTATCCTGTTAAAAAAAAAAATGTATATCACTTATATAATTAAATTGTTTGTATGTGTATGTAGATTATCACTAAACATAGTGTCAGATTTTTTATTACAAAATTATTTAAGTAAATTATTTGTAAATTCCTTTCTCTTTATTATTATTATTATTTTTATTAATATAAAAAAAAAATGTTAATAATATTTGACTTAGATATCATGTAATATGTAACTGCACCGGTTAGTCTTACAGCACGTGTCCTTTGACAATATTTTATTTATGGTATTTATAAGGCCAGTGTCGTGATCCTGTGTTATAATTTTAATTTGTATATATTTTTTATTTTACATTATTTTTTTAGCAAAGTGTCAGATTTAATGATTGTTAAAGTGTTAATATTTTTCATTTTTTTTGTTAATTTTGAGTGGGTCATAAGTAGAAGGTAAACTAGGTCAACGAAAATAAATACCTTTAGTTTTTTAGTTATGCGAAAAAAACTTTTAAATTAGAAAATTTTAATTAATTCAACGGATTTATTAATACATTTTTAATAATTTATTATAATTTTTAATAAACTGTATAAAAACTTTTATAATAATAAAAAATTAATGATGTGTATAGTTAAAATTGCAAAATATTAAATTGTTGCAGTAATTGTTTTTTTAAATTTGTTTAATAAATCAGCTTATTAAAATAAAAATACTGATAATATAATGAAGCTTCTGAATTATTAAATCGGTATTTATTTTTTCTTATTATGCGATATTTATTGGTTCCTCAAAGAGGAACCATTTTTTATACAAGTAACTCTTTTACTTCGGTCAAAATGCGGAGTTTAGGGTTGATATTTCCTACTGAATAGGGAATTTTTCCACCATACATTTTTCAGATCACTGATTTCAAAGGCTGTTTTTGGATAAGTATAGTGATTTGGTCCATGTAAACAAACCTAATCTGAGTAGCAGCATCCAGAAATTTATCAAAAAATTTATAACCAGTTTGTTTAAACGCAACCTATAAATTCATGGAGCATGTTTACTATAGTAAAGTTCTTAATTTATTGGTCATTTACTGGTGAATCTATCCTATAAATATTGCACCAAGAAATATCACTTGCTTTTTTTGCAAACAGAGTTTGGTTTTAACCTCGGTTTTAACCAAACTAAGTGGTTAGTTACCTCTGATTTAACATTGTTAACGTTTATTTGCAAATCTTATCCAAAACAAAAAATTTTTTTGAAATCTTATATTTAGAAATCGATTGAGTTATAATACTTTTCTATTTACCATTAGAGCCGTTATAATTTTAATTTTATTTAATTAATTTCAAGCATTTAAAACAAATTAAATTAATATTATTTTAAGTCTCATTTGACCCCCCCCCCCTTAAACCAGACAAATTTGACCCTCCCCCCTAAATTTTCAAGTTCTTGAGGTATTCCCTCCCTATAAACAATAAACATGTTAAAAACTCACTGTATCCCGTTGGAATTAGATAAGCCCCCAAAAACCTAAAGAAACGGGTTTTTTGTGTGGGATTTTTAGATTTTGTTTAATTTCTACGACCCATAAACAAATAATTGTCTGCTCATAGGCTAGAAAACTCAAAATTTTACTATTTATCACGAAATTTTGTTTTTGTTTTTGGTTCTTCAGGGCACCTACAAGACCCCGAAATATAATTTTAAATTTATCAAAATTCGGTTTTTTGAAAATAACAAATATGCCATCCTAATTTCATCCTAATTTTTTTTTTACAGTCCTTTTGGGGTAAAAAATTATATTTTTTAGGAGATCACTTTCTAATATCTCAAAATCGTACACCGCCGTTTACTCACGCTTTTTCAACTGGTATGAAATGAATTTTAATTTTAAAGTTTATTATTTTTTGTTTTTGTTGACGATTAATAGAAATAATTAAAAGTTAATATTTAATTTTAAACATTTTATTCCGAGCCTTATTTTTTCAAAAAGTAAAACTATGCGTAAAGCGCGGATAAACGGCAATAACAGAATAGAACTATTTGTACTACAGAACAGCGGATATTGATAAAAATCAGTTTAACGCCTGAAATTAAATAACGCCTTGGACTTTCAAGCAATATTTATAAAAAAATGAGTTTTTGGTTCTCATAGCCTTTTGCGATACATATTAACTTATTGGGCTAATTCAAAGGTACTTCATTAACTTTTAGCACCCACGACTACAAAATTTCTGATTAGTAACAACAAAACCGTATTGTACCCCAAACCAGGCTAAATCTAAAGTTGCTACATTCTTTCTGAACCCTCGGAAGCCCTAAGTTTGTAATTAGCGCCCTAAAACGTATGGTAAAAAATTAAAAAGTTAAAAAATTAATTTGTGAATAATGTTTAATACGGTTTAAAGTGAGTTCTATGACCATTTGATCATCCGGCAACTCGAATCCTCAGCAATACTGGATAATTGGAATTCTGCTGTGTACTGATTTAGGGACACTGGGTTTACTTAGAATAGCATCTATTAAAGGTAATAACTACAGATTTTAGCAGATCTGGTTACTAAATCATGAACAGTAAAATTTTTTTAATGATTATTTTAAGCATGAGTTAACTTGTTCCAGGCATTTCGGTTGCGTTTAGCACAAACTACTTATAAAGAAAATGTATAACTCAATTAAAACTTTTATAAACAATAATAAATCAATAACTGCTTTTTATTGTTTTAAAAAAAAGTAAAGCGTGCAGTAAAAAAAAAAAAAATATAAATTGAAAATACTTATTCAAGTTAAGAGAAAGAAAAGGTATTTTATTAGAATATAACTTGAACAAATTCAATATGCACTCATTACTAAAATAATATTTATTTAATAAACTTGATTTTTCATTTTATTGAAAATGATTTTTTTAATAAAAAGAAGCACTAAAAGTTATTACCTTCAACTATGAAAAATAGAAAGCATATTTTTATACTACAGGATTTTAAAATTCATGCATTTTTTCATTTAATATATAAATTAAATAAATATTCAAAGTTATCATCATATCGAGTTTCATTTAGATTATGCTCTTCTATATACAAACCGTTCCCGCCCATTCCCCCGAATACCAATCCCCGAATGGACATTTTCCCGATACCTTTTTCCCCGATGACCATTCCCCCAAATTTACAAAGTTGACATTTCCCCGAAAAACCGTTTACCCGAAACTTTTTCCCCCGAAACATCCATTTACCCGAAACCTTTTCCCCGAATTAAAAAAGTAATTATTTCCCCGAATTTTCGTAAAAAAATTATTTAAATACAGTTTTTTAGATTACAATTTCATAATTTTTCGTGAAATCTTCGGGGATATCCCCAAGATCGTCTATGGATATTGGATTTACAGGAAGATTTTTACGCCTAACTCTTCTTATAGATTATTTTAAATTTTCCCTTTCTGGTAGATGGCATAAAACTCTTGCTGAGACATTTGCAAATTCATCTAAGAAAAAAAAATAAGGTTAAATAATTTCTTAATATAAATAATTTGATAAAATAAAAAAAAAATTTAGTCACATAAACCTTGTAAAATTGCAGATGGAGGCAGATTTGCTTCTTCTGCTTTACGTTTAACAGAAAATTTAATTTCTTCAGCACGAACTTCATCATTATCAGGTGCGTGAGATGGTTGATGATCTGTTTCCTTGCCACCCTTTTTTTTGGTTAACACTCCGTTAATTTTTTGCGTTACCATTCTTGCGCTGCATTCTTTATTCCGCACTCTTTTACAATCCCAATGTTGTTTTCCATTGCTACCATCACGCGACCATACATATAAAAAACCATTTACCGCAACTCTTCTAGCATTAATAATTTTTATTTCATTTGCCATATTTTAAACTCTTGATTAATTTAATTTATTGTTTTTAATTAATATTATTTATTATTACTAAAAATTTTTTTTTAATCAAAAAATTTTATAACTATATTACAACAAATTTGGAATCCAATTTTAATCTAACGAACGTAAATAATTTGGTTATAAACAACTGATATTTTTTTGTTTTTTAGAGCTAAATAAATAAAACATATACACTGAAAGCAATTTTTAAAATTTAAATTTTTTTTTTTTAAATTGGGTTTCGGGGAAAAAAATATTCGGGTAAATTGGGTTTCGGGGAAAAAAATAGTCGGGTAAATGGCTTTCGGGAAAAAAAATATTCGGGTAAATAGATTTCGGGAAAAAAGACTTTCGGGGTATAGGTTTCGGGGAAAACGACTTCGGGAAAAAGGGTTTCGGGGAAATGTCCATTCGGGGATTGGTATTCGGGGAAATGGTAGGGAATCTATACAAACATTTTCTACATTCAAGATTCACAAAATTTATCCGATTATTACCACTCCGGTCAGTTTTTTCGGGCTAAACTTTTATAAAAAATTAAGAGTAATAAAGGTTCCCGGACCGAAAATTTTTGAATTATTTAGTTTGTTGGTCATTTTTGGCGTATGATCTTTCAGAAAAGGTCTACTCTAACAAAATTAATTACGTAGTGCAACTGAGCATTAAGTAATAAAATAACAAATACAAGTTGAAAATTAGGCCACGGTGATACAAATAAAGTCATAAAGTGATCATTGATCCAAAGTTTATTTTATTTTGTTACAAACACAAACTGCCTAAAAGTTTACAAAAATTATAATTGTTATTCATTAGCGGAATTAGGAATTTTAACTCTAGCTACCTCGTTTGCCCTTAAGTGAGGTATCTCATCAATTGTACATATTGTCAAAACAACTTACTAAATAAATTAGTGCAAGAAGTGCAATCAAATAAAATTATAAATACAATTTTTATTTATGATGAACATTAGCATTTGAAGGGTATTTTTGCCCTGAGGACTGACTGTTATCCCCGGAGTTACCTTTGGCTTCTGAACCATTTATCATTATGTAAAAATCCAGCACAAGCTTCAAAAAAATTTTTTTAAAGCTCGGTCAGATTTGCATAAATGAGGGCAATTTTCACCCTAGGGCTGATTCTTGTCTTTGGAGTTACCGTTGGTCCACCTGAACCCATTTTTATTTGAAAAATCCAGCACAAGTCTCAAAAATCCTTTTTTTTTAAATATCGGACAGATTAGTTCATTCGGGGGTAAATGGTTTTTGATGATTCTACCCTCCGTATACCTCTTTTGAAAGTTCGTATTCAAAAAATGACAAAAAAATTAAATAATCTATATAAGTTTTTATTACTAATTTATAATTTTTTTATAGAATTTTAACCCAAGAAAATTCAAGTGGCAAATTTTGGCTGCGCTAGCGGTATTCGGTTAATTAATTGGTATCCTAATAATTTTCTTCCGGTTTAAAAGACTGATGCAAGTCTAATTTACAAAAAGTTAAGACTAAAATTTGGATTCAGAGCGATTTGAATTGGTTGTACAAGAGGAAGTTTTTCTATACAGAAATCAAATATAAAAAAAGTTTTCCAGAAATAAAAAATAGGTTTAGAATGGGTTATAAAGTAACATTTATTAAACCATTTTTAGAGTTTATAAGGGTAAAAGTTAATGAAAAAATTAAATAAATAATTTAAGTCTAATAATAAATTTTTATTTAAGTTTTCAGTATTTAATTTTATTTTATAAGCAAATTTCGTTTAAAAATAGGATTTATTGGAAAAGTTATTAAAAATTTAAATCTTTTTATTATTTTTAAACTTATCTAATGGAATTAATTAATTACTTTTATTAGTTAATTACTTTTGTTGAAATACAGCTAAAACATTTTTTAATAATTTAAATAATGCAAAAGAGGATAAAAATGTTGAATAGAAATAAAATTTTCCAAATGCAAAATACGTTTTACTTTGGATGGGTCGCAATTTTATCATTTTGTACATGGACTAAAGCACAAGATTTCAATTTCAATGAAGGTAAGAAATTTTTTTATTTATATAAATTAAAATTATTTTTTTCTATCGTTTTCAACAAATTATAAATACTAGGGGTGTGCGGTTACCCGAAAGTCGGCTCCGGTGGTACCCAAAATTTCGGGTTTTTTGCTTCGAGTTGGGCTAAATTGGGGTTACTCATGGAAACTTTTGATTCAAAAATGCAATTGCAGACCTTTTCCGGGAAGTTTCTAGCTTTACACAAAATTTAACCAGCAAAAATTTGCCATAAACACCGAATAATCGGGTACCCGACTCAACTTTAGGGTAACTGCACACCCCTAATAAATACATAAACGAATAAGCCAGAATTTTTTATTGCGCAGTATAATAAATTCATAAAAAGAAAGAAAAGGAAGATAAAACTTGAAAACTTAAAATATTATTATTATTATATCTTTATTTGCAATCACAAAAAATTATACAGTGTCAACATACAGTAAGAAGGTAAAATAAAAAAAATAGAAAAAATTAACAATATATTAATAGTAAACAAGATTCAAAAGTAAATAAAAGTCAATAAGCATAATCAGGACAATCAATATATCAGTCAATATAATATAAACTAGTAAAATAAATTATTTAATTAAATAAATTAATAAAGTCAAATGGATGACTCGCCCAGCTGCTCGACAGCTACCTGAAGTCATTTTTGAGCAAGTAAATTTTGATGCTCTTTTTAAAGCGAGAGTACGTAGGGAAATCACGAATGCAAGGAGGGATGGAATTCCAAAACTGAGCATAGTGCGTTTGAAATGAATTAAGGCCCCAATTAGTTGTCGGGGATGGAATAAGGTCCTTTCTAGGACCATGGGTTGGTCTGTCTGTAATGAAAGGATTGAACAATGAAGAGAGGAGTGGGGGTTCTTTCATCTGAACAATCCTGTACATGATTAAGGATGCGAAGTAGTCTACGCGGTTTGTATTGGACATCCAATTTAATTTCTTTCTGAATGGTGTTATGCTTTCAGAACGACGAATGCCATATATGTACCTAATACATGTATTAGACAGCCTTTGGAGCTGTGCATTTAGTTTGTTGGAAACATCAGTATAAACTACATTGCAGTAGTCGAGGTGGGGTAGGACTAATGATTCGATAAGGCGTTTGCGAAGGGATAAAGAGGTACAGGGTCTGATGATTTTGAGTCCATATAACGCTCTGTTGACTTTTTTGGTAACCTCTTTTACTCGGGGGCACCATGACAATGTGTTGTCTAATACCACTCCAAGATTGTTAATTTCGTTTAGAAATGGAACACGGTCACCCTTGTTACTGACAATAATGTCGGGTATGTCCAAATCCTTAAATAATTTGAGTGTAAAACGGGATCCGAATATTATGGCCTGGGTTTTCTTTGTGTTCAATGATAGACAATTTTCCTCTGCCCATGCAACCACCTTTTTCGCTGAATCTGAAAGGCAGGAGATACCAAGCTCAATATCCTCGGCCGGTGTCTGGACATAAATTTGTAAATCATCCGCATATAATAGCCTAAAAATGTTGTGCTCACTAAGATGTTTACTAATATCGTTCATATAAATGCAAAATAGGAGGGGTCCGAGGACAGATCCTTGAGGAACCCCTATATTTATGCTACGATACTCAGAGGAGGATGTTTTAGATGAGACACACAGAGATCTATCGCAAAGATATGACCAGAACCAGTGCAAAGAGGACCTTGAGAATCCACTGCATTTCAGTTTTTGAAGTAGTTTCGAGGGAGAGACATTGTCGAATGCCTTTGAGAAATCGAACGACAATAACAGGGTGGCCAACTTCTTGTCTTTGCTTATACGAATATCGTCAGTAAGCTTAATGAGGGCAGTTTGAGTATTGTGAAACTTACGAAAACTAGTTTGATAACTGTCTAAAATTTTTGACTTAGACAGGAAGCTGACCACTTGATCATGTGCCAACTTCTCAAGGACCTTTGATAGAAAACACAACAATGCTATTGGACGGAAATCAGATGGACTAGAGGGGACAGAAACATTTTTGAGCGCAATAATTCGAGCTTTTTTCCAGGCTGAGGGGAAAATGCCCTTTGCAAGTGAGGCATTGAATAATTTCATGAGATATGGAGCTATTGATGGAAGTGCTTTGGCAATGATACTCTGGGGTATAGTATACCGTCCTCGCCTTTGGCCTGTGATTTGAAGTGAGAAACAGCTAGTATGACGTCATTGATAGTTACCGGGTTAAAAGAGAAGCCTTCTGGGGAGGAATTATTAATAAGGTCAATGGATACTGAGGGATCTTCTGTACTAGAAAAAGAGATATTGGAGAAGTAAGTACTCATTTCATCAGGAAGAAAACCATGCAATGAGTCATTAATTTTAGGTATTAATCCAAGACCCCTCATGTCTCTCCAGAAGTTTCTATTCGCATCGAGTGAACTACATATGCGATTGTGCATATAGGCGCAACGAGCCATTTCTGATTGTTCCTCATGAGAGCGAGAGAGAGAGTAGTTCATCCAAAAGATGTCGAGAGCCAGTTCTGCAGTATCGTCTGTCAGTAGCGTCTAGTTTGGATTTTAGTAGGCGTAGCTCTGTGTTTATCCACGGATATTTGGTCTTACGAGGGTTAATGGTCTTATCCGGGGCAAGGGTATCAATTGCACTTTGGATGTTGGAAGTTAGGGATGTGAGTCCTGATTCAATGTCAAAGTCGTCGCACAGTGTGCCGAATCAATCAAAAATCTACTGACTCCGTAAAATTTTATTTTTTCACCCATTTATTTTTTTAAATGCTTCGTATACTATCCTACTCTTATGAAAACCTGCTACTTTTTCAAATTTTTACAACTAAAATTCACCCCTTATACATTGGTGTATACGCAAAAATTATATTCACAGGGTTACTAAGTTTATCTGCAATTAAAAAAACCTTGTTTATGGACACTATTGCCTTTTTCCTGACTCAAAGAGTGAAAATTTTTAAAAAGTAGCAGGTTTCCATAAAAGTAGGATAGTATACGAAGGATTTAAAAAAATAAGTGGGTGAAAAAATTAAATTCTAAGAAGTCAGCAGATTTTTGATTAAATCGGCACACTGTGCGTCGTCAGGGAGTGAAAAATTTGTCAAAAATTTGTGAAAAATATTAATTGTTGCTGTGACAATTTTGTGCCCATTTGGATAAGGAGAGGACAGACAATCAGAGAATGTAATGCTGTCGCAATTGTCAACAAAGATGGTATCTATCCACGAGTCACTATGGTTAGTATGATGAGTGGACTTAGTATGGACTAGTTTAAGTGACAGGCCATTCATTAAGTTTTTTAAGAATTTTGTGTCCGATTCATTGGGTTTTAGCATGTTTGCATTCCAGTCACCCATTATTATCCTGTGGCTAAAGTCAGCATTATGTGAATGGAGTAATTTAAAAAGATTTCTATCAGACCTTATGGGAACGTCAGGGGGGCGATACACCAAAGCTACCAGTGTAGGAGTGGATTTACCTTCCCATACCGAACAGATGATGTATTCAGGCTTTTTGGGCTTACCTTTTTGTTGAGTTACAGAGGAGCTTAATAATTTGGCCTTTAAATTTTCCTTTACGTATAATAGGACACCACAACCTTGTGAATTACGGTCTTGCCGTAGGATACTGTAGCCAGGAATATCAACAATGAAATCATGCACCTGCATACCCAGCCTAGTTTCTGCGATACCAAATATAAGGTATGAGTCATTATCCGTAAGATATTCACGGAGGGCCCAAATATGCTTTTTTAGGGAGTTAGCATTCAAAAAGCCAACCTTCAGACCGGAGGTTTTAATAGAGTGGGCAGTAGATTGAGTACCTAGTCATGAATTATTATGATGTTGGTTGCCTAAGATTTGAGAAGGCAAGTTTATGGTACTAGTATGAGGAAGTGCATCTTGTGGAGGATGTACGGTTTTATGGGAGTTGATGATGGTTGTTAGGTCAGAGATGGATTCGACTGCAAATGACCTCGCGCCCTCCCTCCATCTGACCAGAAATTGACCAGAGCAGTACCAGACGAATTTAAATCCGAGACTTTTAGCTGTATCTTTTATCGATATGTACTTAACACGTTCGTTGGTTGAGAGTACCTCATTAACAAATATTTTCCTGTCTGGCAGTGCGCTAGCAACCTCTGAATTCAAGAGTGATAAGTCAATATTTCCAGTTGTGAGATAATTATATGATTTTTTGGCACGCATAATGCTAAGAACTAGATCGTGACTTATCAAAGATATAATGAAGGAAGGGAACCTGGCCTCAGTTGCATGAGGATTATTTGACTTAACTATTCGAACACCAGTGATATCAGTTCGACTGAGAGAAGGGAGTAGCACTTTTAGTATAAAAAAAGAAACGTAGTGCAAATTTGATTCATTATTGATATCCATAAAGCCTGGAATAAAAATTTCCCTTCTCTCAATCGGTACTTCATCAGTGGGCTGCTGAATCATGGCAGATATAAATATAAAATTTTTATATTCATCACAAGCTTTTTTTAAATTTTGTATGTTGTATGTAATGTTTATTGCACTCATTTTTACATATTATAATAAATCGTAAACAAAATTATATATAATACGTACTCTAAAACGTACTGAAAGATCTTTTGTTTTTGAAAAATTTAATTCAATAAAAGAAAGCATTTTTCAGACGTAAAATTTTTTTTATATAAATATAAAGTCAACCTACCAGTCTGGTCCAAATGTGAGAGGGGAGGGACTGAAATTTCCAAACTATGCTAAAATTTTGTCCTTTATCTTTTTTGGTTCGCTAAATCCGGACTCGGGGTTCAAAAACCCAGGAAATAAGTTTACAGCAATATTTTGTAAAAAAGTTAATATGATCAGATTATATCTCACTTCTTCAAAAGTAGTTAAGAAAATATTGTGGTTTTTTAATTATGTAAAGTAACTGGAGTATTGGACTTATTCAAGGGGTTAAAATTATTAGGCAGGCATCCCATAAGAATTAGGGTGACTTTTTTGAAACCACTCGGACGGCTTCAAATTTACTAATTGCCACCGAGATTCCAACTAATTGCCAACGAAATTGTAGATTTTTGGCCAAGGCTCCATTGTATGAATGGAAAACCTGTTGGTTTCGGAAAGTCACCTGGGTGACCCTCTTGAAATCAGGCTAAACTTTCACACTATATTTTACGAAGCTTCCTGATAATATACCCAAAGTTTAGCCTGTGCCCCATTGTCCTGAGGGGGGATACAGCCCCCCAAAATTTAAGTCACCTAGGTGACCCAAATACAATCAGACCAAATTTTGCACACGTTTTCTTTTCACCATAATAAACGTATATTACAAATATGGCCTATGCAAATCTGTCCGAAGGGGTGATCTCTACAGTATATGAGGGAGTTTTTGGGCCAAAATAGCAAAAACACTCGCTAATTTCTATATCATTTAAGAATAAAAGAGAGAAATTATAGGAAAAACAAAATAGTGGCTTTTGCTAATTTAAGGGTAAATCGCGCAATTTCGATAAAAAATGACCTAAAATTTGGATTCAGCGAGCCAAAAAACTTGTATTATAGAAAAATTAAGGCTCATAGTGAAAATATTACAAAAAACACCCCCCCATAAATTTTTTTTGTTAATTTAAGGACGATGCACTCATTTTTCATGATAAATTTTCCGAAATTTGGATTCAGTGACCTGAATACCTAAACTAGACCAAATTTGTTAGTGGCCAGGAATTATACACCTAAGCCCATAAATTGGCTGGTGTAAAAATAAAATTTTTAATTTTTTGAAAAAGTCTGAGTGAAAATGAAATTACTTAAATAACTAATGCTTTGAAACAAGAATAAGGTAAATTAATTTCTTAAATTTTCTTAAATACAAAACGGTAATCAAATTAAAGCATACTAGTGAAAACGTTGAAAATTCATTTAAGAAAATAATGCTGGGATATTTGTCAATGTTTCAGTTGTATTAAGGCGCCTCTTACAAACGCATATACTGCCAGAATAAAATAAATATATATTATATAGGTATAAGTAGTTTAAAGATAAGAAAAGAAATAAGGAAAAACTATAAATAAATATATAGAAAGAATGTATTATATGCCATGCGGGAGAGTTTAATACTTTTTTGAACATTTACCTTTGCATGCTGTGAATTTTCTTTTGTTTTTCAAATAGAAAACAACTTTTTTTTTTCTTTTTTTTTTTATTACGAAAAGAAAAATATTTATAGAATAATATAATTATTTTATATATACTTTTTTTACACGAATAAATCGATCAATGTTTAGCAAATAAAAAAATTTATCCTCGTTTCAAGTAAATAAAGAAAGTATTTTTATGAAAACTAAAAATATGTAGAATAAGATTTTTTTAATAGTAGAGGAAATTATTACATACCCTACCCGATTTCCACCGCCAATTAAAAGTGACCAAATTTTTGTGAAAATCGCTTCAGTACTACCTTAACTAAAAAGTTATGCTTTCAAAACCTTTTGGACGAACCCCGTTTTTGGGTTAGTTTGCCCCTTTTTGGGGGTAAAAAATAATTGTTTTTAAGAAATTAGAATCGATTAATTTTTGCATTTTAAAAAGAAAAGGTGAATATGAAATTTTTAATTAAATGTACCGCTTTCAAGTTACAGCCCTCAAAACTTCGATTTTTTTTATTTTAATATTTTAATACGAGTATGGCGTGAAGTATTTACGCCATACTCTGAGTATTAAAATCAAAAAAATCAAAGTTTTGAGGGCTGTAACTTGAAAGGGGTACATTTAATTAAAAATTTCATATTCACCTTTTCTTTTTAAAATGCAAAAATTAATCGATTTTAATTTCTTAAAAACAATTTTTTTTTTTACCCCCAAAAAGGGGCAAATTAACCCAAAAAGGGGTCTGTCCAAAAAAATTTGAAAGCATAACTTTTTAGTTAAGGTAGTACTGAAGCGATTTCCACAAAAATTTGGTCACTTTTAATTGGCGGTAGAAATCGGCTAATTACCTCATTTTGATGTAATAATTTCCTCTACTATAACATATTTCAGAGATTAGGTACTCCACTAGAAAATAAATTCATGGAAGGATCAAGGTGGGTGTAGAAAGAAAGTTTTCAATTTTAAGGGTGTTTTTTTTCACCTAGAAATTTTGAATGAAATAAAATATTTTCTAAAAGTCCTGTAATAAAAAAGTTTTTAACTACAAAAGAAGCTGGTTTTTGGTTGGAATGTTTCTTAGAACCAATTTTGGAATTTCCTGGTGATAATTTACTTGGTGGTTTTTGGTTTAAGGAGGAAATAGTCTAGGGGGGTGCAAATAGTTACCATTCCCAGTGAAATTATTACAGTAAAACTTTTTTTTGAATAAATTTGAATTTGACTTGAATCAAATAATATATATGGAATATAATATATATGATAATATGCAATAAAAGAACATCTTTGATTTAAAAAAATAAAAGACAGTCATTAAGGTATTAGGATAGTGATACGCCATTTTGTTGGTATTTTTTTTCGATTTCTGAATTATCGGCGCTACATACATATGTAAAATCGTATATGTATTAGTATAATACTAGGTTATTTACATACTTTTTATTTAATTATTTAATAATTATGCAATGAAACAAGTAAAACAAATTGGAAATATAATCTTTGAGCTTTTATTTACCATATTATTTAAGTTTCATTAATCTGTGTAATCGCAATCATACTTTTCCCAAGCTCCAAAGATGATTTTCCATAAGAGCAATGTTAAACTACCTACACTTTTTTCTTGATTAAATAATAATTAGGCAGCCAAAGTTGTAAAAGAAAGTTTATTTCATTTTTTAAAGACTTTATCTTTATATTTTATAAGTTTCATTCAATTCTGTTATCAAAAATTTTCACTATCCTAATACCTTAATCAAAATCATCTATAATTTTTTTCTCAAATGTATGCAATGAGTTCTTTTTGTTTGTTTTAATTTATTTTCTTCTCGTAAAAAAAGCGCATGAAAATAAAACACGAATAGGCTTTGGAACAACTAATTATTCATTGGAAGCATATTCTTTCAGGTTACTCTTATCTTGTTTAACAGACATACAGCAAGAGGTATATAGAGAGACGTTCAATAAACTAATAGTGATATCGCTTGAGCATGCGGTTTGTCTAGTTTTTTGGTGCTTTAGATTTTGAATTGTTTTTAGAAAAAGATAAGCTCAGACCATAAAAAAATATAATATTTTATTATACAATATACGATTATTTTGTAAAAATATATCTTGAGAAAAATTTCAACAATAAATCAAATAAATTTTTGGCACTAGAACAATTTCCTTTTCTATTACTATATTTTTGAACATTTAATTTTATGAAGTCACTTTTAGAGTTTAAAATTTAAAAAAAGAAAAATGAAAAAATTTTTTTTACATGTGATAAAAGTTTTATATCTACAAATATTTATAATAAAAATATAATATTTTTTTTGAATCGAGACATATTTTAAAAAATATTTATTTACTTGAACACAAGTACTAGATGTAGTTTTTTTCTTTGTCTAACTTATGCACGACCTAAATAAAAAAATTATTATACTTAAGTTATAAAAAAACAATTTTTTTTTTACCAAAGTGAGAAAAACACTCTCTCTTGAGAGTAATTTAAAATTTATTGTTTTATAGAATTTTTTTAAATTTTCAAAAAATATTTATTATTTATGGGCTTTTTATAACTTTGTGTTGGTTGCATATGAATTATACACTAACAGAGTTTTACTGAATTGCATGAAATTTTAAGCCAATTTATTTAAAAGTGTCTGATTGAATTTTATTTGAAAATTAAAGCCTTTCGGACAAAATTCAAGTAGAATAACCTGACAGTGGATTCATTAATATTTAGACAGAATATATATATTTATTATAATATAATATAGATTGAATCGCACCACATAAGTTTACCAAATCAAAAAATGGAATGTTTCTAAAATTTAGAAAAATTAGAAAAATGTCTAAATCGTTGAGAAATTTCGCCCTCGGGTCATATTGATGCCTATATCGAATAGTGTAGGTAGTATGTTCGAAAAGGTGTACCCCCTGTTTCTCTAATCCTATTTGTTAAGTCGAAAATCTCCTAAAACCAAATTTTTTAAAGTTGCATGGTTTTCACTTGGAATTGATTTCATCCAGAAGTTGCAGAGAAATTATGAAAAAAAAATTTTAGATATCACATATTTAAAGGCGAAATCCTGAAAATGGAACTATTTAAAAAAAAATTAATAATCGGTTTGTGTAACTACACAACCAACGAGCACTCATAACAGTAATAAATCCAAAAACTGAAATTACAATAAATTCCAAAATATTAATTATCTTAAGTCCATAAACTTAAAGTATTCTAAGTTCTTGTTCTTATCAGGGCCTGAGCATGACTCCCACTTCAAATTATACTTAGTCTCTAAATCGAAAATATTCAAAGTCCATTTCACCCCCCCCCCCCCCCCCTAACCGAGCCAGACTTTTTCAAATACCCCATCCTATGAACATGTTTCATGTTAAATCGTATTCTGCCTAAAGTAAAAAAAATACTAGCAGAGCAATTTTTAATATAAATCCTTTTCTTTCTTTTTTAAAAATTCAATTATAATTTAATTTCCTTTTTTTTCGAATAAAAGTTGAAAAATAGAAAACAGAATAATATATTCAATAAAAATATTATTTTCTATTATATTTTCAATATTTTAAAGATATTATATGACATATATAATAATATCGAATATTAAATAAAAATATTCATGAAAAATATTACTTTATATAATATTTATTATATTTCATTTTTTATTTGTTATTGGAAAAATTTAATAAGAATTTTTTCAATGAAAATAAAATTTTGCTATAAAGATTTGCAAATAAAATAGCTTTTTAAATTCATATTCGAAATACACTGTCAAAAATCATTTTTTAGGATTTTAAAAAATTTGCAATTGAATAAAATTTAAAAAATTTTTTTCAAAAATACCGAAAATGCAGCAGAGAATACTTTTGCAGTTAAGGAATTGAATAAAATAAAATCTAGAAGCAAAATACCTATTTCTATTTTCTAACCATAAAAATACTGTACAGGCGATTTTTACTAATCATAAAAAATAAGTAAATTTAAAAATTTTTTAAATTTTAATTTATTTAGCTTTCGCTTATTAGGAAATAAAATTTGCTTTATATTCAGCAGTTAAATAGTTAAGAAGATTCCCTTTTGGGGAAATTCCAAGGCAAATTCAAAAAAAAAATTTTGATAAAAATCTCCCTGCCGTCTCGATTTAAAGGGAAACGCGTGACCCCTTTTTACCGTTAGTACCGTTGATAAATAGAAATTATAACAAGTGGTATTAAAGCCCTACGGCTGGGGAAACCCAATAAAAATTATGAATATAATATATGCACAAGATAACTGACATTAAATATTTTTGGTTTAACCCATTAGTACCAGTACGACAATTTCACAGTCCTATGGTTTTTCTCCTTATAGTAGCCATATTTAAATACTAGCCAATGATATTGAAAATCTGAAAGAGCGTGTATTTTTGTTTATGTGACCATCTTTAAATGCATAGAAAATCATTTTAACATGGAACATGTTCATTGGATGGGGTATTTGAAAAAGTTTGGCTCGGCGAGGGGGGGGGGGGAATGGACTTAGAATATTTTCGATTTATGGACTTGAATGATTTGGAGCCCTGATAAGAACAAGAAGGTAGAATACTTAAGTTTATGGACTTAGGATAATTTATATTTCAGGATTTATTGTAATTTCGGTTTTTGGATTTATTACTGTTATGAGTGAACATGTTCCATGCTCGTTGGTTGTGTAGTTACACAAACCGGTTATAAATTTTTCACTCTGTTTTAGAGAAAAAACCAAACCACTGCCAAATGTCCGCGCCGGCGCGAATCGGTTCTTATGTTTTGGGACTGGAAAATCAGTTTAAATGTAGATTTTTTATGTATATGGATTTCCACAAATACTCATTTTAAGTTGAGCATTAACTTCTATCAACTCTCTTTCTTCATTTGTGAAAAATCTTAAATGTGCACATTTATTATAGCTATATTTAATAAATATAATTATCTGTACATTATCTAAATATTAGCAAATAGCAAAAAATAAAAACATTTTTTTAGGTAAAACCTGTATATTTATGTGTGTTCGTGTGTATATTTATATGATTTTGTAAGAGAAAAATAAATAATGGAATTTTTGTCTTCTTTGAAATAATAATGATATACAGATAATTATGTTTTGTTACATAGCAGCACGTAAACAAGTCAAGAACCTCTTAAGATATTTTTCTATCTTATTTTAACTCATTAACTTTTTGGTATTTAAAAATATAAGCTTATTTTTTTCTCTTCAAATTTATTTCTGATATATATGTGAATTTATGTGATCTAAACAATATACTAATACTATCAAAGAATCTACTCTCTATATTAGCTTGGATGTTATTTTTGAATGTTAACTTTCTTCAGCGGTTTGCGGATTATCAACTGTCAGAAACTTCCATTAATCAGAATGTATAAAAAAAGAAAATTTTCTATTTGGTTTAAAACTCAATACTGAACCTAACTTTTTTTAGTTTTCAAAAACTTTTTTCTGCAGGTGAAAGAAAGATTTTTGAATATGTAAATTACTTTCCAACTTACCGGAAAACACATATTTTCATGAGGCAAATATTTTCTTCCAAAAACCTAGAGCAAACAATGCCTTAATTTACAAGATATTAATAACTAGCAAGATAATATACATTTAGCTTATTATAAACTAGGAATATTGCCAACTGGCAAACGTTATAAAACACTAGATAAAGAAAGAGAATAAATAAGCGAAAATTGATTGATAACTATTATCATAGATAACTGACCTACTATTTTTAGTTACGGATAATTACTTCAATTATCTTTTAAATATTTTATTAAAAGGAAAAATTTATCTTAATTATCATAATTTTCTTTAATAAACATTTTTATTAATTTTTTTTGTTAGTTACTTGAAAAAACATTTTTTTTTTCAAATATTGGCTAAAAATATTTTAATCGCTTCGTTCAATATTGATTTTTATAAAAAATGTTCAAAAATATAAAATCAAACGAAAGAGAATCTCGCTTTAAAAACATTATTTTAGTCGTTTGGCAAGCATATAAACTAACGTTTGCGACCTATAGGGTAAGAGATAAAAAATATAATAGAAAACTTTTTTTTACACCTTTGAGTATCAGATTTTAGCTATAATCTATACCTGCTCGAAGCTGTACAATTTATATACAAAACTTTAAATTTTCCCTGTATACGAGGGATTGACCATGAATTGCGTAGTAACATAAGAACCGGATTTCGTCCCCTAGTCCATTCATATATTATACGGACTGTAAATTTTGCAACATTATTTTTCCCTTCATCCCCTATTCCCATAATCATTAAAAACAAAGTAGAGTAAAATAAAAATTATAACTAAAATACGCATTATTTTAATTTATATCATTACAAAATTAAGATTTATATAAATGTAAATTTAAGCCAAAAATTAAGCCTGTTGTATAATATTTTTTAAATAGCGATCAGAATAAATCATATTAATCTTGACATCAGATTTTAAATCAATTTGACCACATAATTAAAACTTAAATATTCATTAATCTGGTACTTATTTTGAAAATTTGATTTCTCCTGTATGAAATTAGGTGCTATTAAATTTCTTGGGTAACTGAATCCGAATTTGGGGTCCAAAGTAGCTAGAAATTAAGGAAACGCCCTTAAGTCAATCAAAACTGAATGGGGTACTAAAGTTTTTAAAAAAAGTTCTAATTTAAAAAAAATTCAAAAATATTTTTTGCCCTAAATTTAGTTTCCATAACATATTTTCAGTTTTTCCCTGTTTTTTTTTTGTATAACTCCACCAAAAATTTATAAAAACTTGGATGGTATCTGCCAACTTATTAAAAGTTGACTGTATTAATATTTGATAAAAATTTTTATAATTAAACTTAACATCACCTGGATGTGGTTGCGGAATCCTTCGCATGCATCATTTGTTCTAGAACGATGTTCTAAAATTGATTCATATAACAATTATTTTACTTTTGGGAGCATCTTCACTTTGACCTTCAAAAGAGTCATAGACGAGGAAGTTTTCTTTAGATAAAGTTTTACGAAATGTTTCAAGAACTTCCTTTAAATCTTCGATACTAAGAGGGTTAGATGGTAAATTTTTTAATCTTTCTCTTCGATTTGTTGTCTTATATTTTCGCGATCTGATAATTTTGCTAATATCTTAATATCAACATCTTGTTATCGTCTTAAAATCTAAGCAGGAGGGGCATCAGGATGCTCAATTGTTTCTCGGAAAAAAATTATTTGGATCTTTTGGATTTGGAAAAATAAAGTTTTGGAACTTTTTGTATTGGAAAAAAGATTCCTTAGAACTTTTGAATTGTAACTATTTTTTTTTTGAACTGTTTTCACATTACCGTAAAAACTACCCATTTATAAGGGTTTTTTTGAAATATTTTGGAATAGGAAATTGTCTCGGCTACAACTTTTATTTGAAATTTTATTTTGCTTATTTTTTGAGTTATTTGCAAAAAACCGTTTTGCCCCAACTTTAGCTCCCTCTAGGGGGCCCAGCACTGGGTTGGAATATCTGATTTTATTTGCCCTTTCAAATTAGTCCAAAACCAGCACATTCCACAACTTTTTTTTTATGGAGGAATTTTGTCCATGTCGAGACCTTTATTTAATGTCGATTTAATGGTTTATTTATTTAGTTAGAAATTTAGATACATAGCTCAATTATAACGTAAAATTTGTATAATATACTTCAGGGACTGGGTGTAATATGTAAATAAAATTAATGATTGTTTTCTGATAAAATGTAAAATATACAACATGTATATTATCGATAAATATTTACTACTGCTTCAAAAGTTTTCTATATAAATTGGGTCAATTAAATTGATTATAAAGTGATTATTAATTACCATTTTAATAAATAAAAAAATTTTTTTTTTGTAAACATAAAAGAATTTATTGATAAATAAAATACGAATAGAATAACGTACATAATAAAAAAAAAGTTTTCATTAAAAAATATCTCTGTGAGAAAATTTATTGAGCTGCCGTCGGGCGAATAAAATTTTATGGATAGTATTATATATTGTATCTGAAAAAAAATTTTTTTTTTCAAAGTCTATGACAGATTTTCATATATGAGTTATTGATTTTCTTTCATCAAGGAAAAAAAATTCAACTTATATGTTTACTAATTTTTTTTTTTTTTTTGAATTTTAAATTACGTTAATGACGTTTTATTTGCAAATTTACTATTTATTCAATAATGTAACAGCGAATTCGACATGTCAAAATTACAAAAAAAGTAAAAAAGAATTTAAATAAATTGATTTTTTTTTTATTTTTAACAGAATTATAATAGATAAAAAATATTGAATTGTTATTTAAAATAAAATTGATAAAAATTCAATTTTGTTATTTCATACAATGAAAGCTGTAATTTACAAAATATACGTAATGGAAAACTGACAAGTTGACGCATGCCAATTTGGGTCGGAAAGAATTTACAAAACTACATATTAAAAGATCAATACTAGCGGAATATCTTGTATCTTGTAACTTTTTACATACACTGTTAGATTGGTATTTTTGGAATTTCAAGCAAATATTTCGTAATATTTTTCCTCATTTTTTTATTTTTAAGCAGATTACTTACTTGCAAAAAAAGAACTTGCGAAAAATGAAATTATTAGAATACATCACATCAGCATTTACATTGAATTCACTATCAGGTACTAGGATTGAATTTTACGTGAATTCTTTGAATTTTCATAGTAAAATTTTCATAACATTTTCCAGCTTATGATCTGATTTTTTTTTTAATTAAGGTGGATGTAATAAAAGTATTTGACAAAACAATTTTTCTGGCATTTTTAAAACCGATAATTTGCAAGTATCCCATCTCGTTATTCCAGGCGTTATTCAAATATTCATTTTTCTAGGCATTGATGTTAAAGCTGCAGATATTCCACTAGATTTATTAAAGAATAAATTATTTTTTATACATTGTTTTAAAGGACCATCAATAAGGTGCAAAAAGGGTATCGGACCATTTTTTCTAATCCACTTTTCCTTATTTTTAATTTTTTAAATAATTTTTGTAAGCATACAAATATATGAATCGTCAACTTCATGTGTGAATGTGCACCAGGTATGCGCCAAATAAGTTGCTGTACTAACAATGAGTCTGGGAGGGTTTATTAGGTTAAAAAAATATCCTTGCTACCTATAACCTGATTAAATGGGCCAAGGTAAGGGAGGACTTCATATTGTAAGATAGTTTTGGTCATGGACGCTAGATAAAAGGACTCCGAGTATAATATAATTGCAGGTTAGAAAATTGAAGACAATTTGAAATTAATATTACAAATTGTATTTTTGCCTTAGATAAAAAATTTTTAGTGCATGAAGTTTGAAATTTAATTTTTTATGGTTATCAAATTAAATAATGTCGATATTAATTATTGAAGATGAATAATTGAGCCAGACCCTATTTTACAGGTATAAAAATTTGATTTAGCCTTTTTACTTTTTGAACACGGTGCTTAGGGTCCTTTTATTTAGTGTCCATGGTTTTGGTTATCATTTAAATAATAATGCTATTTTATTATGTCGTCCAATAACTTCTGGTGGGTCTTAATTTTTTCGTCTTTTTAAGTACCCTTAAGCTTTAGTAAATTATTATTTTGCGAATTTTCTCAATTATGTAAAAAATGTAAAATACACACGATAAAGTTATTTATGTCTTTATTTTTATAATATTTTTTATTAACGAAATTCAATATTATGAATAATTTAGTTTTGATTATAGTAATAACTTTTTGGTAATCAGAGAGTATTAATTTTGCGTAAAATAGTTTCATGGAAACTATTATGTTGGGTCATATCTAGTCTTACAGTGGAAAGTACTACACAGGAGATTATATTAAATTCAAAACTAGTGAAATCGCTTTAGAAGCTTTTCAAAAGTATTGTTAGCAAATAAACGCTATATGTTTAAAAAAGGGTGAAAAAACTCCCATTTTATTAAATACGGATTTTTTTTTTGAAGGCTTCTAGTATTTTTAGCCTCTGACCCAATTCTGTTGCCAGAAATAAAGTTACAAAGGGGTAAATTTACTCCCCCTTGAATCCCTTCTATTCCAAAAATAAACAATTTTATTAAAATAGTTTATTTCTTTATGTTGGGGTTTTATCATTGTATTTATAATTAATAATTTAATATATATTTTTTTTAATTTCCATCTCCATGCAGACAAACTTGATTTGTCTCTGGAGATTACGAGATGATTTATATATTTTGTATTTTATATGTATAATCTACATGCATTGTATCTTATTAATGTATACAACACAAAATGAATATCTACGATATATATAAAACAATCATTCAGGTGATAAAGGCCCAGGACCCCATTGCTTTGGATTTTTGGTCCGGGTAACAAATCTTATGTCATTATAGTTATAACGAGGTCCAAAACTACCATTTTCACAATATAAAAAAAAATACAAATCAGAAAAAAAAACATATTTTTTATACAAAATTTTCGTATCGGTAGCCGATGGAATTATAAGGGTGGTTATCTTACTATCTAAATAAGCTTGGTTTGATAAAATTAAGTCTTTGGCCATAGGGCAAAGTTTTATTAAATTTCTTTAAAATTCAAGCAATATATTTTAACAGTGTATTATTGTAATCAAAGCTATAGTGTTGAAAACCCTGATTCCCTAAATAGTTTTCTGTTTAGAAAACTAGTTCTGAACAAATTTGTTAAAATTCAAATTACTAAAGTTACTGTATGACAAAAGTTGATTTTAGACTGTTTGAATTTTCCAATATAGACCTTAAGGAGTTAAACATATTCATTATTTTAAGTCTTTTTATTTTCTAAGTGACAGCCTTTTTTATAACGTTAAATAAATTCATATCAGAACATTAGGCCTTTATTGGAAAATATTCATAGGGAGGGGTATTTGTAAAAGGTTACAAATTCATAGAAGGGGGGGGGGTGAGAGATTGACGTTTTGAAGGGAGGGAAGCCAAAAATGGACGTTTTTAGGGTAGTGAATGAAAAGATGACGATTTTAAGAGGGGAGGGGTAAAAAAGCTTATAAGAAAAACTTATAATGAATATTTTCGATTTAGAGACATGGAATAATTTTAATTTAAGGATTTGTTATATTTCCGGTTCTAGAATTAGGAGTATAAGTTAAAACTGTTACAGGGGCGGATTCCAATTTTTAAGTCAAGTTATTTTGATTTTGAGATTGACCTATAGAAGAGTACTATACTAAAAAAAACTACACAACAAACCTTACACCAATATAACCTACGAAATGTGGATATAAAGCTTGTGGCTTTTTTATTTTAAAAATTTCTTCATTAGGTTATGTGCGTGTAAGGCTTCTCATGTCATTTTTATTTTATTAATCTCTTTCTTTGGTTATTTGGGTGTAAGGTATGTCATATCATTTTTTTTTTATTACAGAGAACTTCCTTAGGGGTTATGTGGGTGAAAGGCTGATGGTGTAGCATTTTTATTCTAGGCTTTTGATGATTTTACTAGTTTTTTTGCAGTTTATTAGTTAGTTGATGTTGAGTTAAATATGGCTTTAGCCCCCCCTTCCCCAAACCTCAGATCTGAATTCAACCCTGGCTGTTAGAAGTGAACATGTTCCATGCTCGTTGGTTGATATGTTAAACACAATAACCAGTTATAAATTTTTACTTTTAGAACACATAAGCAAAATCGCAAATAAAAAATCTTTAGTAAAAAAAAAGTATAAAAAATAATAAATTTTGTTTATTTTTTTGTTTCAGTAATAACAATAGCGCAGCTAGCAAATGCCAGTGCAATGATATTTAACAACAATATTAATAATAATAATATTAATAGTAATAATAATAATAGTACAGCAGAGTTAACAAAAAAAAGAATAATTTGCCCGAAAGAGCCATTAGGAGCTATAGCTCGTATTATTAGTATAAATTGTGAAAAAAGTATCGAATGTCAATTTCTTGGAGTAGATTATCGATGTTGTAATAAGATTTGTAGAAATGGAATTGAACCACCAATACTTGAACCACCTCACAAAGGTTAGTATTATTATTGAATACGTGTTAGCTTTATATATTATCCTTGAAGTTATTTTATAAATTAGCCTGTTTTTGAAAATTCGAAAATTAATTTTAAATGGCACACTGGGGAAAAATTTTCGTATTAGAGTAATAATTATACTCAATTACAGTTTTCAAACTTTGGGTGAGTGTGAATTTTTACCCCATTTTTTGCTGAATTTAAGTTCCACGCTTCGGGGCAATAACTTGATCCTATATAAATTAGGCTATTAAGGGCATTAAGACCAATTGTTTGCACCAAAAAATCAAATTAGAATATAGTCTTTTCGAGTAAAAATAAGAATCAAGCTAATATACAATATAAAAAAAATGAAATAAAAATAATATTATTTAAGTTATTAAATAAATATCTTTATTTTGTTGAAAGAATTAAATGTTTTTATACCAATCGATACCACAATATTAAATAGATAATGTAAACGTGACCTTAATAAAGCAGAAATAAATTTATTATTAATTTCTATCAAAAATATAGTTTTAAACATATAATAAAATTAATAAAAATTTATTTTAAACATTCAATAATTTAATAAAAAATGATTTTTTTAAAAAATTTTTTTGTTAAAAAAAAAGTCACGTCGCATGACCTTTTTATAAATTTATTTATAAAACTGTGTATATCTTGTTGCTGCAGCATAAGAAATTCTGAGAGCTTTTTTAAATCTATATATAATATTTATCCACGTGTATAAGTACAAACTTTTACTAATACAAAAACAAACATATTATAAAAAAAAGTAAAAAATATCGATCGAATTTAAAAAAAAAAAAAAAATGACAAAAAAAAACTTAAATATTATACTACCCTACTAATTCCTTTTTATACGTAGGTACGTGATATAAATGTATATTTTAGATTTATTTATTTTTTTCTTTTTAAATGTAAATAGTTGTTTTAAAGAGACATGAGCTTTTTTGTATCGATTTTTTTTTGTATGTATGAAAAAATTCTAGTTGTATTTATATGTACATCTTCATATTTTTTTTTAAAATATGTTTGCATTAAAAAATAAGTCCTTAAAAAAGCTTGATGGCATATCTTTATATACTAATATGGGGATGATATTTTAGCAAATCTGATGTTATAAATTATATGTATAATACTGTTATATGGGCATGTTTTTTAATTTTTTTGGTATAACTAAAAAGAAGCTTTTAAATTTTATTAAAATAGTGCATAAAGTTGTAAAATATTTAAAAAAACCGGTTTGTGTAAACACAACCTAAGTGCATGGAATATGTTTACTTCCAGCTGAGGACTAGGTATAATACAAATGTTACTCAAAATTACAATACAGTTTTCTAATTTTATAATTTGTAATTATTACCTTACTAGACATTCAGATTCTAAACCCAAACTATTTTGATTCCCTAAACCTGAATTATTCTAAGTCCCTTAATCGATATTATTCCAAGTCCCTAAATCGATATTATTTTAAGTCCATAAACCTGTTTTATCCTTAAACTCAGATTTTTCAAAGTCTCCTAATTATTCTAAGTTTCGTTGGACCCCCCCTTAAATAGGACAAATTTGACCCCCCCCCCCTTAAATAGGACATATTTGACCACCCCCTTAATTTTCAAGTTCTGAAGTACCCCCTCCCTATAAACATGTTCCATGTTAAAATGTAAGATTAGTGGTTCCAACCCAGGCGTTAGATGGCAACAATCTCTCGCAAGATTCGGTTTATATATATATTAAGGTACAATAAGAAGTGATAGAGTGAAATTTTCATATGTGAGCCATCACTCAAACATATCTGATGATGCCCTAGGGTGTTGATAGAACGAACCGACTATGAGGAAAGGCGTTCCTCTTTTTCAATGAATCCTACAAAAATATATAAATAATTTAGGATTTCCAAAAATATTCTATTAAGCAGGTTGAATTTCTAAAAAATACATCCAAAAATGCCAGAAAAATAATAAAATTAATACTTTGACTTATAAAATTGCCCTTTGCCAAAATTTCGATGCATCCTCTTTTGTCAGAAAATCTTGAACTTTTATACTTTCATAAATTAAGTAGATTTCCATAAAATAAAAATTAAAATAATTTAACCAGTTGTAAATTTCTTTTAACTGCTTTTTTTATTAAATGTATTTTTTTATTTATTAAAATTTGCTTGCAACATAATATATCACTCCCTGATTTATTATATCCAATGGTATTAAATGGATTTCTCAGATAAGTACATGCAGTAGCTCTACTGCATTGGTATGCTTGATCAAATGTCATATGCAAGTATGCTCTATACCTATATATACCTATTATATTACATCTATTGAATACAATGTGGTAAATACAAAGAGTGTGAGAGAGAGAATAAATTGATATATGTTATCATCTCTCTAAAGATTTTCATATTATAACCCAGTTTGTTATATTGTTAAAGGATGTATGATATAATAACTTTATGCATTATAAAAGAGATTGAACTCTAATATATAATACACGTGTTTCTAATATATTACTGTATTATAACCTCGAGAAATATATTAATTTAGATATTGATGCAAAAATAAAGATGGAAATTTCTAAACGTGCATGTATGTCATTTATTGAAGCTGTGAAGGGTGAAAGTGACCTCCTGAAGGTTACAATGTTACACATGTTGTATATATTATAAAGTGCATTATAGAGTTTTTAAAATTTTTCTGTAATACGCTACCGTTTTTCAGATTATAATTTATCAAAAAATCTTAAATCGTTTGGTCCATATTCACCTGGTAGTCAAGGGGACAAAAATGCTAAATGGATCCAAAAATTTTACATGGCGAGTAAAATGAATCCACTTAAAAAGGATTCTATTTTTAAGATTTTAGCCAGTTTCCAGAAATTATAACTATATTGAGCCAAAAATACGCGAACAATTCGCGAAAATCTGAAATTCGGAAAAAATATTACTGGTTGAATTAAATTTTAGTATCCCACTAAAATTTCGAAATCGCTGAACACGATACTAAATCAAATTTTTTAATTAATTTAAAGGCTTTAACGATGATTAACCGAACAAATGAAATCAATTTTTGATTTATTTAACTCAACACTGATAGGTGTACGAATTAATCGTCTCTTTTTTTTATTAAACCTAACATGTAGTATTTTTTATCTCAAATAAAAAATTTTTTCTGCTTTTGTTTAAGATCAGCAGTTCAATCTAACATCTTTCTATAAATTAAAAATTTAATTTCTTGAAAATTAAAATTTTAAAAAATTAATATTTGATATAATGATTTGAAAAAATCGTTAACTAAATACTACATGTTAGGTTTAATAAAAAAAAGAGACGATTAATTCGTACACCTATCAGTGTTGAGTTAAATAAATCAAAAATTGATTTCATTTGTTCGGTTAATCATCGTTAAAGCCTTTAAATTAATTAATTTCATCAATTCGAACGATAAATTCATAAAAAATAATTACAAATTTTTTAAATTCAACAGTAATTTAGGTTTTTTTTAGAAATAATTTGTTTAAAGTTGATACAGTCTATTGGGTAATAGATCACGATTTCGTTGAAATATTTATTTGATTAATAAAATTTGTAAATCTATGTTGAAATGTTTGAAATCGTTTAAAATACCAATTTCGAGTTTAGAAACTAGAAATCCGCTATTTTGGATTCGGCTCAATCAGTGATATTTTTGAAAAATGCTCATGTTGGGTAAAATGGGCGAAGCCTTCAAAACTGGTTTCATTGACCAAAAAAATACATAGAACTGACTAAGATGAATTCACTAAAATATATTTGTTTACACATTAGAAATATATTTTCTACTTTCTACAACAAAAGATTTACTGATTTTTCCAGATTTTTCGAAATAATTAAAACAATAACTTATTGAACAAAAATTGATCAAAGATTCTTTTTGAGTTACAACACCTGATATCCATATGATTAAAACCATCCTTAGTATTCAATACAAATGAAAGCAGAAAAATAAAAGATAAAAAAAAAATTATTTTTGATCTTTTAAACAAAAACAAATAAATTAGATAAGAAACACAAAAGAGAAACAATATTTCAAAATAATGAAATTTTTTTTGTATATAATTCAAAGACTTAGATATTAAAATTTTAGCACAAGAAAATTAAAGTCTATTGTTCTGATGTATTATTCATATATTCAAACTTACACATACACACACATATATATAATAATTTAGCAAATATACTCTTAAGAATTAAACTATTGTTATACACCTTTGTTATGATTTAATAAAATGCAAATGAAGAATTTACTTTAATAATTTTGATAGAGTCTAATTAAAAATGTAGTTTATAGGTACATAAAAATGCATTTCAAATATTCTCACGTATTATTCAGATACGACTATCTGCTATAAATTTGATATTTTTTATTCTTCATAAATAATTCACTTTATAAATAAATAAATATTTATAACAACTTCCGTATAAATTTTCCAATACAAATAATCTCGTTTTTTTTATTCTATAATTTAGTTATTCAAACCTTTCGTTATTATATTTTTTTTAATCGATTTACTATAAATCTTTTTTTATGCATATATATAACTTTTCTTGATATTTATATGATATTTTTGCATTGCGCAATTTGATTTAAAGGACACAATTGTTTTATTTTATGTTTGATACAATGCAATGCTTGACGCATTTTTATTTTTTTCTAGTGGAACTAAAAATTTATATATGCAACAAAAAAATTTTTTATAATTCTTAAAATGAAACTTGCAATGAAATAATGTTTTGGAAATATTATATTTTATTTTTAATTTTTAAACAATATCCTGCATATGTGAATTAAGTTTTTTTTTTTAGATACTATATTTATAATGTTCTACTTTTTAATTTTTTTTTTTTGAATTTTATAAATACCAGTAACGATTCATGGATAGAAAAAGTCTTTTTGTCAAAAGTATAACAAAGAAATTTACGCATCCATATACTTGAGAGTAATATGAGCCATTTGTAATTTTTTTTGCAAATAAAATGTAGTCTCTCTATATACCTTCTTCTGAACCGTTAAAAGTGCACTGAATAGAAAAATCATGTATAACCCTGTTCAAAAAATAAGAATACCTTATGAATAATGGTCATATAAATTTTTTTTAAACTATATGAAATCTTTACTATTGTTTTACATAAATAAAAGTTATTAAAATGTAAATTAGCTTCAATTAATTTATAATCAAGATGATTTCGGTATATTTCGGTCTTTAAAGACTTGTTAATTAACAAGTGTGGAACATGTTGACCTATTAGTAACTAACAGTTGTGACTAATATCTTGATTTATTGAATTAATAATTTAATTATAAATTTGGAACTACGATTTTTTTATCTTTATACAGAATATTATTATGATGGATTTCAAATCCTTTTCTTGCTTTTAATTTATTTTTAATAGTTAATTTAATTTTAGATAAATTTGGATCTTAATCCTGGAGTAAGGCGATATTTTTCAGCTTTATTATATTATTTCATTTAATGGATCTTTTGCCAAAATTGATGCTACGAGAGTGTAGTAATTAATTTCTTTATTTATAGTATCATCGCCGTAAATGATACGGCTAAATAGATCAGCAATTATGTTTTTTTTTACCAGCAATAAAAAATTTAGCAAGCAAGAAATTTTTCGTTTATTTTTGCTATAATTATTACCTACACTGTAAAAAGTAACTTTCTTAGATTTACAAAAAAAAATAGAATTTTTTCGAAAAATTAGTGAATTTTTAAAATATTTTGTAAATATTCGATAAAAATCGTAAATTTACTAAATTTAGTAAATTATCGAAAAATTCGAGAATTCTCGATTTTTTTTTGTAATTTTACGAAAAAAGTTGTAAATTCACAACTATTTTGCGGAAATTTACAACTATTTTTTGTAAATTTTCGAAAAAAAATTGTAAATTATCAATTTTTCTTGCGAATTCACAAAAAAAAAATCGACAATACTCGAATTTTTTGCTAATATACTAAATTTAGTAAATATAGGATTTTTTTCGAATATTTACAAATTTTTTCGAGAATTTACCAATTTTTTGAAAATGTTCTAATTTTTTTGTTAATATAAGAGTATTTCTTTGCCAAAATAGCAATGGTTGCCAGGGGGGTCTTCGGATCGGCCTCAAATTTGTGTTTTTATAACACTAAGACAGGAAAATCCTGAAATTTTCAGCCCTCTAGGCTATGTTATGCCCAATCAAACTCCTTGGGTGGCTCTCAATCAGCGTTGGTGCATTTTGGAAAAATGATAAAAAATTATATAAAACAGCTTGAAAAAATATTCTGAAAGAGTATTATATGTTGGAAAATCTTCAGTAAATCCATTTTTGCCATTAGTTTTTCGGAAAAACCGCGGAAAACTCCGGAAAATAGAAAAACGTGTTTTTGGAAAAACCGAAATAACTCTTTTGCCGCCATTTTTTTTTTTTAATTTTTTTTTGAAAATTTTCTTCAACCGAAATCCCATCGAACTAGCCATAAAATATTTTCTGTTTCGGCCAATAAGGATCGATTTTAGTCTGTTTTAGATTATTTTTAGATTTTTAATACTTACATATGTAATAAACCATAAAGGGTTACATAAATTAATTTTTTTCTTTCAGAATCAAATAGCCAGGGAAAAAGTAGTTGAAAAAAAAATTGCTATTTTCGATGAGAATTAACCGAGTTATGGTCAAGTAAAGATATTGTCACATTCATATAAGGTCAAAATCTGATTTTTCAAATTTTCTTTTGTTCAAAAGTATGAACAAGACATTTCACCTAGCTATATATTGATATTTTTTCTGCTAATTAATAATAATCCATTAAATAATTTATAAGTATCTACATTCTACAGTTTATAACAAACATCATTGATAATTTTTGAATAGATTTTCTTTGTAAAATATTGTTGCCTATATTGAATATAATGCAAGGTGTTAAATGAATTATAATGAGAAATTTAGTATTAAAATAAATTAATATTATTTGCACATATTGTGAATATAATTTAATACTATAGTGATAAATGAATGACCTCGTTTATAGATTTATGTTTAATATTTATATGGATCGTTTTAAACGAAACCTACCAAAACGGGAATTTTTATTTATGGCTTCTATTTTGATAAAATCAATTTAGGTGCATTGTTTTTGGAAAATTTATTTTTCATGAGAAGATATATTAGGAATCAATTAAAAAATTTACTAATAAATAATACCAGTTTTGTTTCAAAGTGTCTGTCATATGGAAAATGAATATTTTTACATAGATCTAATTTTTGTGTCCATTTTTAAATATCTTCTTATTTATTGTAATTAATTTTATTGAGACAAATAATATAGTTAGTTAAAGCTCTTTTTTTGTAGAAAAAAATAGCTATTTGTTAATCAAGGGATAAAATTTATAAGTTTTGAACTTGAGATTATGAAAACGTCCTTGGGAATGCCATGGCGGTTAGACACTTTTATATTAGATGGACATAAAGCAATATGACCGTCATTAACAACTATCAACGCTAATTCCAAGTAAAATCCGTGTAGAATTTTCATTTGCCACATCGTTTGGTGGTTTGACGTAAAGTTTTTTATCAACAGCAATAAAAATGAATGTCTGTCGGGTTGAAAAATGATCACTCTTCCTTTATTTCACTTGCGAGAAAATAAATTTATTATGAGTATTTATGAATTTACGTATATATTATGTTAATAAAGTTATACAATAAAAAGTTTTATAATTATATAAGTTTTTTTTAGTTTTTAAACAACTTATTATTTTTTATTTAATAATAATTTTTAAGAAAAGTAAATTTATAATAATAGGTATATGTACTTTTTAAAGTATAAACATAAAATAAAAGTTTTTTATAGTTTCTATGACATATATAAAAAATAAGTATACTTACTAAAAAAAACTTTTCATAAAATTTTAAATATAAAAAGTTTTAAAGTTTCTTAATAAATAAAATGTATCTTTATGAATACAGAGAAAAAATTTTCTTCCATTATTACCGATAATTATTATTACCCATAATTATTATAAAAATGAGGCAATTAAGTCTGAAAAAGCTTATTTGTCAAACAAAACATTTGGGAAAGAATTAATTGTAAAATTAAGTTTATTTGTATTTCAATATGGAATTTATAGGGAGAGGGATACTTTGGGAGTCGGAAAATCAAAGACGGGGGGAGGTCAAATTTGTTTTATTTAAGGAAGTGCAAATGGGACTTAGAATAATTTTGATTTAAGGAATCAGCAGGCAGAAGGGGTCACACTTTAAAAAATAAATTAAAATAATTGGGATTTTTTAGGATTAATATTTTATTTTTTAATTAAGTTATTAATTTTTTTATTTTTTATTTAAATAAGTTGCTTTAAGTGTAAGCATTATAATTATATTTTTAAATAATTTTATCATGATTCTCATTAATTGAGATTAACTTGAAAATGAAAATATAATTTTCGAAACACATTGTTTGTAAAATTGATTTAAAAATTGTAAATAGAAGGATAATAAATATAAAATTTATTTTATAATAATCACTGTCATAATAATTACATTAATTTTTTATCATTAGTTTTTCCATATTTTCGAGTGTGTTTTCAGGATTTAAAAAGTGTTTAAAAAGTGTGTTCACACAACCAGCAAGCATTGAACATGTTCTCTTATAATAATTTTAAGATCCTCGTTGTAACATATAATCCCTGATTATTACTATTAATAATGATGTTCCGTTCTACTACTACTACTAATACTACTGCTAATACTACAAGAAATATTCTAGGATCCCTAAAAGTCTCTAAATCTAGTATTCTAGGGTCCCTAAAAATCAATAAATCAAAAATAATCTAAGTCCATGCATTTGCCCCCACCCCTCCGACTGAGAAGGACGTTTTTGAGTACTCCTCTCTATGAACATGTTCCAGGTTTGAAAAAAAAAAAATGTAGGAATGACTTTATCGGAAAGTTTTTAAAAGGACTTTTACCTGAAAAAAGTTTTTAAATGTTTTTTTGGAGTTTTTTTTAATGACAAGAGAAATTGAGAAATGCCAAAAAGTTTTCAGTCATAATTTATGCAAATTTAGTTCTAGGTGGCAAAAAGGCTATTGACGAATAAGCAGTAGTAGTGGTTTGGCCTCATTAGAAAGGAAATCAATTTTTCCCTAAAAACTTTACCGCCGTTTACCCGCGCTTTTAAAATGCAAATATAGAGGAAAAGAATGCGCGGGTAAACGGCGGTAAAAACTTTGGCTGAGTAGGACTGCAAGATGGTGACTGTTGATAAAAATCCATTTAACGCAGGTAAAGTTTTTTTGGAAAAAGTTATTTCCATTTTAATGAGTTCCTAAATGCATAATGAGTAAGGTTTTTTGGGAACTTTTTGGATGGCACTATTTAGGCTAAGTTTGGCTGAGAATTTGACTATTTTGATTAATAAAAATTTGCAAGATTTTTTAATTTGTATAAATAATTTCATACTTTTAGATAAAAAACGTATTATTATTAGAATGTTTGCATTAAATTTTTTTTACATTATAACGTAATTACTATTAAAAAATAAAAAAATTTTAGTCACACAAAACAAAAAGTATAAAAATAATGAATAAAATAAATTTGAAGAAAGCGTATATATTAAACACGTATATAGTTACTACATATATCCAAAAAGATTATAATTTATAATAAAGAAGGATAGAATATAAAAAATACGCAAAAAAACAAGTCTGCATGAAAAGTGACTGAACATATTACTCACACACACATGAAAACTATTTTTTGTAGTGAAAAGGGTAAATAAAGAAAAAGAGAGAAAAAGAAGTAGAATAAAGCGACAGCTTAGAGTAACAAAGAAGAACGGAGGTTTTTTTTGCAGTAAATTATTCTTGTATTTATATTGTAATGCTTCTTCTATACCACAACTAAAAAAATAAAAAAATTCATTTTTTATGCTCTCCTGATTTAAAAAAATTCTTCTTATTATTGTATTTATACTATTTATTATCATTATAGATTTATTTTATTACTAAATTTTATTCATCTTAAATTCTTTTGCTTTTTAAATAGAGCTGCATTGCAAATAATTTTACAGCCGATTAAACACTTTAACTCTTTTCAGATACATGCTGAAAGAATTTGCACTAAAATATTTAAAGCTCCTTGAAATATATATCTACTATTTTTCTCATATTTTTACTAAATTTCGCAATTTATATTTACAAATCTCATATTATCTTAAATTTATTATCGATAATATTTTTTTCAATTCGCAAGACGTTATAATTCTTAATAAATCCTCTCATTTTTTTATACGTGCATCATTTATGTTACAATTACTCGATTAATAAAAATATTATTTTTTTTTCTCTATATTTATAAAAAAAAACTTTTTATATAAAAAAAATGAACATCTGTTCATGAAAAGATATACACAATAAGGTATATCGTACGTGTATATGTGCAAATACACATATTAAAAAAAATGTGAGTATTACATTATTACAGGGTATATTTGAAGTTATTTATTTATTGACAAGAAAATAAAGAGGGAAGAAAAATAATAAGAAAGTTTTCTGATACGCATTTTTAGATTGAATAAATGAAAAAAATAAATAATAATAATCGATATTGCGTTTTTAATATTTATTTCAAATTATAACTACGGACGTTTTCTTATAAAAATTAACAAAGTTTTGGTATATTGGTTATATTTTTGCAATTTAATTCTACTAGTTTTTCTTTTTGTTCAGAAATATTTCAATAATATATTAGAATCTCTATTGACCTGATACATTTTAACAGGCTAAACTTAAAAATTTTCTATCGATACTGGCTATATTTGGTTTGTTGACCAACCCAAAAAGAAAATTAGCGATGAAAAATTGCAGTTTATGGGGCTTGAAAAAAAAATACACCAATCAGAATTGTATCGGAATATTATCAAGGCGTCAGCATTATATGAAAGATAATCCAAAAATCCCTGATCCCTGCTTAACTTATAACATTGAACCTTGCATTGATAATAATTTCAGTAAGCCCAATACAATAAAAGGGGGGTATTCGAGATGTTTCTTCGACATGTTTAACTCAGCATGACTATAGGTTGTAATTTGGTTCCATAAAAATAGTTCCCTTAACAATAGATTAAAGATTGGGTGTCCACCAATTTTACGAATAAAATAGAATACAGTAGTGTCATGTAGGATTGGATACAGTAGAGGAAATCATTTCAGACCTTCCATTTTACCACCAAAACTTAATTTTTGCATTTTTAAACGAAAAGCTTAAGATGAATTTTTTGATTAAAAGTTCCAGCTCTTAAAAATTTAATTACTTTTAACATTTCATTCAAAAAAATCGTAGAGGGGGGGGGGGGCAAAATTTAACAATATTAATCATTGTAGTTCAAATTTGTTTAGTAAGAATCAAAACTTAACCGCTTCTTATTTTAAATCATTTAGAAATAATATTTGTTATTATTAATAACAATTATAAATTTTTAAGATTATAAAGCAAAAAATTATGCTATTTTTACTAAAAAATTTCATTTAGAATACGTGCCCCCCCCCCCATTGAATACGTGCCTGTACATCAATATTCGCAATTTTAGAATTCATTATCAATATTATTGAATTTACATTTATGAATATCATTTTGTGGTGAATACTCACAAATTATTTCCAAAAATATGGTATAAATTTTTATCAGAGTATAGCAAAGAACGCAATTTTAATACAGAAAAACTAATTTAAAAAAAAAAAAAAACTGCTTGCTAAAAATTTAATCTGTATATTTCGCAATAAAAATTATAAAAACACATAATTAGTTTATTTCCAATAAAAAAAGTAATACAAAATATCGTAATAATACATTTGATTGCAAAAAGAAATTTTTCAGCCTTTTTTTTTGTTATTAATTTTATTTTACGATTATTTTTATCGTTGCAATTATCTTGTGTATGTGTAAAATTAAAACAGTTACAGGGGCGTAGCCAGGGGGGGGGCGAAGGGGGCGATCGCCCCCTCCAAAGGCCTGGGGCGCCAAATATATAAGGGCGCAAAATACGTATTTGCGATACTTGCGTTTAATTTATTATGAAAAATATTTTAAATATTATAAAACTTTGATATCTTTTTATAATCAGGGTCCAAGATTTAGGAAGATTAACAAAAAAAAAAAAATTATTTTAGATGGTATATTATGATCCCACAAAAAAAATTTAATGTCTAGTAAATAGAAATTGTTTCAAAATTTTTTTTTTAATTTTTTTTGTCATATGGCGGGTGTTTGAAGAAATATAGTGAAATTTATATGTGCTTGTTCTCAGAAATAGATTTTTTGATATGTTGTGAAGTAATAAAATTTTAGTTGAAATTGACCAGAAAAGGGATATATACATTGGTTCATATATTAACAGTAGTATTATTTTAATTGCTTTATCTTATAAACATTTTTTTTAGCATTAAAAAATAAATTTATGAGTTTAGGACGCAGCTGTGATTTTTAAGTTAGATTTTTTTTTCGTGATCTTGGAAGTATATTGTTTGGATTTATTTAAAAAAAGTGTGCCTATAAGCATCTCAATTTTCCCATTTAAATAATATGGGAATTTTTACTTTTCAGCTTTCTAATTTTTTACAAAGCTTGCAAAATGTTTTGAAAAGCTGCTAATCGATGGAAAGTAGTATTTAAATATATAAAAAACGTTACCCAACCTTAAGCAGCCAAAAAAATATTTTTAAATCGATTTTATGGGTAATAAACGTAAAAAAAATCCCCATTAATATAACATAGCTTCATGTAATTTAAATGGAGCATTTTTTTACGTTTATTACCGGTAAAGCCGCTTTAGAAATATTTTTTTTAGCTACTTGAGGTTAGGTATCGTTTTTTATATGTTTAAATAGTACTTTCCATCGAATACCAGCTTTTCAAAACATTCTGCAAGCGCTGTAAAAAATTAGAAAGCTGGAAAGTCAAAATTCCCATGTTATTTAAATGGGAAAATTGAGGTGCTTACAGGCATGCTTTTTTGAAAAGTAAAAGCAAAATCCTTGGAGCTGGGGACTTTTTAGGACCAAAAGTTCACGAAAAAACCCCGGAAGCCAAGTTTTTCTTAAAACTGCAATTTTAGGTCCACTCTAATGTACATATATACTATACACCATTGAATAAAGGCTAAATTAAGGGCAAACTTGGACAAAAATCCTCCAGAAATGAACAATATTGTGGAATGTGTTGGTTTTGGGCTAATTTGAAAAAAATTTTAGGGCGCCGTAAGCCTATTTTTGGGGCGCCTGACTAAAAATTTTAAATCGCCCCCTCCAAAACCAATTTCTGGCTACGCCCCTGAGTTAATATACATATTCTTTTAAAGGCAAATTAAAAATATAATTTCGTCGAATTAGATTAGAAATTTTTTTTATTCACAAATCTTGTAATCAAAGAAAGTACTATAAGTTTGTAACTGGTAATTAAGACGTTAACAATATTCAACGTAATTTTTTTTACATTTTATTTTATTTTTTTTTTTTTTTTTTGACAGGCTATAATTAAAGTTTTGATTTGGCGTGGAAATGTTCTATAACGTGTGTATTATTATCTTTGCATATTTAAAACTATTAAAATGTGTTATTTAAATAATCTAAGGTTTTGTGAGAATTCTTAGATAAAAAACAGTTTTTTTCATAAATTTTTAAAAGATTTTGAGTGAATGAGAAAAAAAATTTTTCAGAATTTAGTTTTGCTTAAATTATATATAAATGGAGAACTAATTTGGCTCATGAATGTTTGAAATTGTGGATCCATATTTTGAGATAGCATTAAAAATTTGTGTGAAAAATAAAATATTTTTTTAAAGGCTGGGAATAAAATGTGCTACTTTGATAATGTAGCTTATTATTAAAAGATTAATTATTATCTTTTTTGTACCTCAGATTCAATAATAAAATTTATACTCAAAAAAGTAGTTTTTTAAATACTAATTTAAAATTATTTTGTATTAAAAAACAATAATTTTTATTAAATTAAATCAAACTATGCTAGTCATGATACAAACTGAATCTAGGTAAAATAAAATGAGAATTGATTTTTTTATTTGCTGTTAGTACAATTTTATTCTCTTGTCCATTTATAGATATTCATACCATTATATTATTGTAATATTCTTATAAGCAGGTAGTTAAAAATAAGATTAAATATGTAGTTTTTTTATTTTAACATCAAGTGGCTTCATTTATTTCTAAGTCTGTTTAATACCATAGTATTATACATTGAAATAAGAAAATCGTGTCAGAACTGTAAAGGAAATGCACGAATGCATGCGAGTTTCTTTAATGTTTTTTGATGCTCGTTTCTGTTGACTTTATATTTTTTCTATCTTTTTAATAAATATAATGTTGTTTGTTTGAAATTTTTTCTTTCTCTTTTTGTGTATTTTTTCATTCTTTTTACAATTATGTGTATGAATGAAAAAAAAAACATTAAAAAAGTTAAAGAAAAACAAACATACTGTAAAATTATATATAAACTAAGAAATTTTGTCCAACGTGTAGTTGCAAAAATTTATATGTTATAGTGTAGTATGAATATCTTTTAAATTTATGTGGTACAAATAATTAGATACTATATAAACAAATATTCTTTTAATAAAATATCCCCAATAGAAATTTAAGAAGGAATTTGGACTTTATTATAACTTGCTGATCAGTGAGACTGATCAGTGAGACTGATCAATGACTGATCAACAACTGATCAGTCATGAAAAAACTTTTTCAGGGAGTAAGAGATACTCATAACTGATTTATTAATATATAATTTATGATATTTTAATCAACCCCCTATAATATTTTTTCCCTTCTGTCTAAGTAAAATAAATTTTTAAATCCCGTATATAAGGAAGGTCAGACTTAGTAATTTAGTATTTTTGGTGAAGTTTTCAAGGAATCGCACAAGTCCTTAACTTGGAGGTTTTTTGGAATAAAGGAACAAATTTAAATTACACCTGTCTCTCATTTTCTTATGATGCTAATTATTGTTAATGCAACTTATCATCAATAGTACATTACGATCCCGCTACGCGTCCGGAAAAGTCGTGTTTTCTCGACGCAGACACAAAAAAATGTTATACGACCCTTGTCCATAAATAAAGAATGCCCAAAATCGCAGTTTACCATGCAGTTTACCAATTTACGTGCGATTTGGGCCATTCTTTACTTTTCTGGACTCGAGCCGTAAATATACTATTTTCCGGTCGCGCAGCGGTCAGGAAATACGTGCTTTCTGGCCGCTGACAAGAAAACTTGTTTTTCAATATCACAAATTTAAATAACGGATTTAAAACAAAGTTACTTAATTAATTAATCTATATTGACCTATTACATGGTCGAAGTGAAAATTAGACTTTATGTAAGTTTCAAACCTATTTTAATAAGACATTGAACCAAAACAAACAACATTAAGAAATAGTATATTTACGGCTCAAATTACGGCTCGTGTTCAGAAAAGTAAAGAATGGCCCAAATCGCACACAAAATAAGGCCTAATACCTTCCGAGGCGAAGCCGAGGATGGTAAACTGTGATTTGGGGCATTTCTGCGACAGTAGCGAGAAAATTTACTTTTGTAGCTACTGTACAGAAAAAATAATTACTACGCATTAGGTCATAATGTGAAGTAAGCCTTAAGGCTAACTATGGTCAAATTTTTTAACTGTTTTATTTTCTTAATTCTGCTTGTTTTGTCCCTATGCCCTAATTAAAGTAGGAACTAATAACCTCGTGTCAACGTAGTTTTTAATCCGCCCATAAACTTCTATGTTTCCAAAAAAATGAACATTTGCTGAATTTACCTTAGTGTGAAATTATTTTATTTTATGTTGTATTTATTTATTTAAAAAAATTTAATTAAAAACTTAATTAAGAATAAATATTTTTTCCTGAAAATTACATTTTTTTTTTAATTTCATGCAATAGAAATAATTTGTAATTACAAATAATCAGTCAGAAAATAAAAATATTTTTATAATTAAACATAAAATTAATTATAATTCTAATGTTACCTCATTTTCCCTCGAGCTTTAAATATACATTAAAAAAAATTCTCTCTGCAAATATTGATTTTTTCTTTATGTAGTATTATAAGCACTCATACTAAACTTATAAAATCGTTCTAAAAAGTTTTTTTTTTATTATTTTTAAAACTTTGTAATTTTCAGGATTTCAGGATTTAATCGAGATTAACATTAAACATAGATAGTATTAAAAAACATTATTCAATGATTGATTTTCTCATTTTAAAAAAATCTGTAATACTATTAAGTTTAGATTAAATTTTATTTCATTGTTATTTTAAATTTTATTTTTCTAACAAAAAAAATTTTTTTTTATACGATAGATCAGAATTTATTCGAATAAAAAAAACTTTGATTTATGTTACTAGTTTTATAAATATAAAATTTTTTGCATCTCTATTTTTATCATGAATAGTTGTCCACGTAGAAATGATACTAATGAGCTTCAGAGTTTACTTTTTGTTTATTGTTATGCAAAAAAATTCATGATATTAATTCTATTTTATGTTCACTAATTTATATCTAATTTTGGTATCATTTATAGATGTCTTGGCAGAGTATCAAAATATGCATTAATACGATTTTATTTAATTTTAATTACACGAAAGCATATCGACTTTTTTGGGGTCGTTAAAATTTTATTATTGGGGTACCCTAATACCCCATTCAACACTATGTCACATTTTTGTCGCGACAAAAGTATGCAGACCAATCGCAGACCAAATTTAGCCTTTTTCAGACTTTCTTATGCTATTTTGCAGCTAACCTATAAAAAGAAAAAATTTTTTTTGCTATTTTTTGAAAGGAAAAATTTATTTGGCCTTTTTTTACAGAAGTTTTTCTACAAAATGAACCATATTTAGTAGGTCCATTGAAAAATTTTAATAGATTCGCAGGTAAATTTTGCAGTCAATACCTTTTTTTTGTGATTTCTTTGATAAAACCAGAAACACTCAAAAACAACAAAAAATACGTCTTTCAGAATTTTTGGCAGTCTCTTGAAAATCAGGTTTTTTTGGAACTAAGATTTCAAAAATTTTAAGCAAAACTTGATGTCCTAATAATTTGCAATAAAATTAATATAAATATTATCTTATTTACTGAAGCCAGTAAGGCATATTTAACTTTTTTTTTTAAACAAAAGCATAATTGCTTATTAGTATCTCGAGGTTACATGACATAAATACAATAAGTATCAAAACATTTGAAGTATAGAAGGAAAAAAAAATAATTTATTATTTTTAAAAAGATATAAAAAATTTCAAACAATGAAGTATAAAAAAAGTCAATGAATTTTACTGAGATTAACAATTTTATCTTTTTACTGCGATTAATAATTAAAAATACAAAAAAATTATCTTTCTTGTTTTTACAAATTTTTAATTATATGGAGAGACAAAAAAAGTTTTGAGAATTAAAAAAAAATTATCAAGATAGAATAAATAAAATAACAAGTAAATTTTGCTGAACCAAGTTTTAATGTATCCCAGTGATGGATCGAGACATCCTTTATCAGGAGTGGGCGCAATTTAGTAAAAATTTGCAAGGTTTTATATACAACTTTTAAAATTAGTGTATTAAATTTTATTTAATAACATGCAAATTTTTGGTTTCAGGAGGAGGCGATTGTCCCCTTCGCCCCCGCTGATATATTATAAGAAAAAAATAAAGAGAAAATCTCAAGTAAACAAAAAAGAAACTAACTAATACCTATATTAGGTATTTTGTGCAAAAAAATTGATTCTTTTATAAAAACTATTTATTTTTAGCTTTAGTTATGGAATTAGGTATTAACAATAAATAATAGTATCAATTAAGACTATAAATGTGTAGGATCTTTTTTTGAAGCATAAATGATAATTAATCGTTAATTGATGTATAATGAAAAAAGATAGATATATACATACATTCATTATTAGTTATTAAATAACATGTATTCATTATATTAATTATTATTATTATTATGATATTAAAATATCAATATATGAGCATTTTCATAGCTTTTTTTAAAATTGAAAAATTAGAATTTAATATTTTTTAAGCCAACGAGCAAAAAGAGCTTTTAAGCTCAGGCTCAAATATTGGTGCAAAAAAAAAAATAAATATCTAGAACATAATTTAAAATTTTTTTTAAATATTCTTTACTGATTTTAGTAATCGCGCATTTCTGATCAATAAGGGTTAGATATGAAAAAAGTAAATCTTTTATTTTTGAAGCTTTTTAAAAAAGTTTTAAAAATGTCCATATATATATATATACTTTTTAGAATATAAATATAATATATAAATATGTTTATTTTAAGCATTAAAATGGTCTAACTGCACGCGAAGTTATATGTTTGCATAGTGCAATATATTTCTGTGATGCAAAAAGAAAAAGAGATAGTGGTTTTTCTAAGTATGTATTTGTACCTCTTGTAATTTACTAATCAAAGTAACAGTACTTTTTGTTAAATTATGCATGATATATAGATCATTTTTATTATTATATTTAAATTATTATTTATCTTTATTTTTTACTTTGTACTACTAAGCATTATTTTCAAAATATAATAATAATTCAGGGTCAAAAAAAAAACATAATTATAGGTATATCGTATTTATTTTTCCTGTTCATTTTAATACAATCTTCAATAGAAGTATCTAACGTGCTTTTTTTGTTCTTAAAAAACAAAATTTTTTGGTTTAAATTTTATAATTATTTCAAACTTGGTATCTTCATTATCCAAAAAACCCATTAAAGATTAAAATAGTCCTTTTTTGCAACCAATATGGTATTTGGACCTAATTTCTTTTTTCAAAAATTTTTTCACCAAAAAATCTACTTTTAAAGTTACTTTAATTTGGATGTAATACCTCATTTATTTCCACGAAAGTACTTATATTTGAAAGTACGATTTTTACTCGATATCTCCAATCTGCAAAATTAATTTTTTGATAATTTTTTTCTCAAAATTTTTGCCATCAAAAAATACAAAAAATACCAAATTTTTTTTTTTTTTTTTGGGCGCAGACCTAATTTATTTCTATGGGAGTACTAGTTTTAGGAATATCGTTTATAGTAATTTTTTGGACCTGATACTTAATTCTTTGAAAATTTTTTCAAGCATGTCATTTGGGGGGGGGGGTCAAATGTGCCATATTTGGTGGGGGTCAAATGGACTTAAAATAATTTCGATTCAAGCCCGAATAGAATCTGAAGTATGGGCCGATCCGGGCCAGATCTGTGCCAGATCAGGCCGTATCTAGGCCGGATCAGCCCATACTTTCGATTCTATTCGGGAGGGCTTCGACTATTTTTGATTTAGTGACTTAAAATAATTTAGATAAAGAATTATAGAATTATATAAGGATTTTAGGAGCTAAAAATTATTTTTTTTGTGCTAAAAATTATAAAGGCTTGAAGATTCAAAATATAAATTTTAACATGTTCCATGTTCGTTGGTTGTGGGTTCACAAATCGGTTATAAGTTTTTTATTCTGAAAATTCGCTGAAATAATTAGTCAAAAATAAAAATTACAAGCTTCTTTTGTTAAATTTCCTCCCTATTTTTTAGCTTGAAGATTGTTAAAAAGTATATAATTCTTTTTAATAAATGTACCCATTAGCGTAAAATATTGTACACAGATAGACCAATACAACTCAACATTTCAAACGTTAAATTTATTTTCCAATATGCATACATTTTTATATTTTATGATTTTTTTTTTATTTATCAATACATATGACAGAATTTTTCTCTTTTCAATAAATTATTAATACAGCATATAATAATGAAAAAAAGTATAAGAAAAAATCATAAAATTTTAAATTACACTTTTACACTGCATAGTCTTTCAATGCAAATATAACAATTGTATGTACGAGCTTTTTCTCACCTACAATTTTTATTACCTTTTTTTTTATTCGTTTTTCCATTTTCTATGTAATTTTTTTTATATATTTTTTAAAGTGTAATAAAAGTTGTAGTAGTCTTTTTTTTTCTTTTGAATTTTCCTATATGTAGAGTTTCTGTGTATTTATTTTCCGATGTATTATCGATGTTCTGTAATACAGCAGAAAATAACAAAAAGCATAAATATACTTGCTGACTTTATTCTTTATGAAGTTGATATACGTATGTTTTAGTTTTTTATACATTATTTAAATAAAAGTATATATAAAATAAAATAAAATTTTATAAATTATGCATAAATAAATTATGCATTCTTATGTTCGAAATCTAAAAAGATATCATTCATTTCATAATGTGTAAACGTAATTTAAAGACAAACAGAAAATTTAATTTCATTGATTTTATTTACAAAACAAATCCACTAGTGCGTCAGCTTGAAATAAGAAAATTTATGTCTATTTCGTGATACAAACTTATGTCCAAATTCTATATTGGGTGTATGATAGACTCCAAACAAGAATTATACTCGTACATATTATATTTTTATTATAAAAAGCTATTTCTATGCAGATAAATATTCTTTTGTTGAAATAAAATTTTTAAATATTTTATATAACTTTGAAATTTCAAGAATTTACCAGAGAGTTATTTTCAAAAAGCTTTTTATATTAAATTTTTTTCTAACTATTTTCTATTTGCCTATTATATTCAAATAATATATTTTTTCAAATATAACAGTTTTTGATTTTGTTAGAATATTTAGCACAAAAGTTTATTTATTTTGTAGTTTTAATTTAAATTAAAAAATCCTTTATTCTTAATCCTTTATGAGAGGCAAATATCCCTTTGTAAATAATAGTATATCATGAAGCGGGCAATTAAAAATGTTTATTTTGGCGAATTTTTTTTTTTTACTAAGGGCAATAATGACGGCGTCTCAAAATCGGAACATAGTAATTATTGCCCGCTAGTAGAGATGTATTTTTAAATTCACCTAGAAAATTTTTTTTTACCAAATACAATTTCAGAACCCAAACTACACGTCTATCGCCGCGCATTTGGCAAAATAAACTTTTTTAAGAACCACGCTTACACCGGCGGATTCAGGAGCCTAATTCCCATTATACGTTAAAAATATACGCAAAACATATAATGTGAATTCGGTTCCAGCGGGGGGGGGGGGCGAAAGGAGATATTCCTGAACATGTTTTTTCTTAAATTTTTGTACAACATTAAAAAATGTAATACACACTTGCAAATTTTTACTGATTTCCACCTTTGAGAAAGTTTCTGGATCCATCACTGTCCGCTTAAGAATCTACTATTCTTAAATCAAGAACTTACCCGAACAGGAATAAAGATCCAGACAGCATCCGGGGCAAGTGTCGGCCAAAAATGTTCGTATCCAGGCCGCATCCTGCCTGGAATTTTCCAAAACTTCATTTATGCTCTAGTACAAGGTATTTGCCATTTTAAAAGATTTAAGCAAATCGAGAAGCCCATATAGAGTAAGCGAAAATTTATTAACTACATAGCCAGACACGTATCCGAAGGGAGGGGGCCAAGGGGGCCATGGACCTCCCCGAAATGAAAAATTTTTGAAAAAATAACAGCATTTTTTAACTTAATTTCTAAATTTTTTAATTTTTTATTAACAATTATTGCTTATATATAAACAGTTAAAAATAAGAAACAATTAAATTTTTTATCGATATTTAAGAAATTTAAACCATCAATTTTAATTTTATTAGGTTCTGGCCCCCCCTGAAATTTTTTGGCCCCTCCCGAAAAAATTTTCTGGTTACGTGCCTGATAGTATATACTGATTTAATGATTATTGAATTAAATAACATAAAGTAAGTTTAAAAATATTTTACTACAGTCGAAAAACAATTTATTCTACAAAAAATAAAAAGAAAATAAACCTTTAGAAAATCCCTACTGAATTAAATTTCTTGAATAAATTATAAAATTTTACTAATTCTAAGTATAATAAAATTAAGTTTAAACAGATTATGCTGCAAATAAATTTTTTTTTTAAATCCTATCAGATTATTTGCTTTCAACTTTCTTCTAACGAATTGATCTCGTTTACCAAATAATTAAAGCTATTTGAGTTAGTAAATATGTTAGAAATAAAGTTTGTCGTCGACGTAATTTAAACGAAGTTTGCATAATTTCAACTCATATCAAGTACAACTTAAAAAAATAATATCACATGAAATTAAAATGTTAAGTTAAAGAATAATAATAAAGATAAATTTTCATTGATAATTAATTTAACAAGGAATAATATTGTCCAGAAGGTCCGTGATCGTGGTAGATTAAGATTATTATTATTATTATTATTATTATTCTCTTTATTTGCCTGGCAAAATATGGTACACTCTTTTACATATAAGTAGTAAATCAATTAAAATATAATATATACAATACAAAATAAATAAATAGAAAATATAATTTATAGTTTATAAAAAATAAAGTATTTGTTAAATATATCAATAGCACAAAGCATTAAACTTAATAAGTCAGAATATTCCGTCAATAAAATAATATAAAATTGGATGATTTGTGTTAAATATCATCGGTCTTGTATAAATAATGCCTTATACTTCTCTTAAACCGTGAATATGAATGAATGTCACGTATGCAGGGAGGGATGTTATTCCAGAAGTGGGCATATTTAATTTGGAATGAATTAATACCCCAGTCAGTTCCAAGATTCTTGATTAGCGACCCGAAAAACGTATATGGGCGTATTCTGGACGCTCAAAAAGCGAAAATAACAAAAATACCCCTTTTTTGGGGATAGTATCTGTCAATTTAGGGATGAAATTTTAATTTTTCATAAAAAATAGTTGAAGTTCCTTACCTAATTACTAACTCAAAAAACCCATATGCTTCAAATCTGAGCTCTCAAAGTGCGAATATGTAAAAAACCCCTTTTTGCGGGTAGTTTTTGCAAATTTAAGGGTGAAGCCCCAATTTCTCTGCCAAATGACAACGATTTTCGTGTTCAGCGATCCAAAAAACGTTACCATTCTTGCTAGAAATATCTTTTATCTTAAGGGAACATTTTAGAATAATGCTTGTCTTTAAAATTAAACCATCTAAGCTTCTTCATGGAACATGAATTTCAACATCTATTCCATTCTGTAATGAAGCAGAATAAATATAATCCTTTTTCTATAAATCGTCAGAAAAGTTTATCATTTTGTTTCGCAATATTTAACAAAACTATATCTAAATTTTAAAAGAATCGAAATTTTTACTTCACTCGCATTTGTCTGCTTAAGTAAGCATATCAAGTGAATAACTCGAAATAAATCTTAAATTGTTAGATTGATCCATTAGAATATTCAAGTAAAACGATTTCAAATAAACGTTTTCAGAATATGCAATCTCTGCTTTGAAACTTTCTTTGACAAATTTACATAAGCACACATAACTTACATGGAATATGTTTAATGAATTGAATGCTTATCTATTAAAAACATATAAACCTCCTCATTTAAGTACTTTCTAAATCCGGATTTGTCCTTAAGAGGTATTCACCATTTGTTTTTTAAAATAATTAATGCATTTTTAATTTTTATGGACTCAGAATTTTTTTTTTCAATAACTAAATTAAGTAGTAAAAGTTTCGTTTTTAAAAATTAAATGACAATGACAGGGATTAAACTCTTCGGGGTATCACATTTACACCTGAATTATTAGATTTTTTTTGCAAAAAATTCTTATTCTCCAGATTTCCATAAACAATCTCGTACAGTCTGCTAAAAGGAAAGGGGGGGGGGCACATTTTATCTGCTTTCTTGGCCTTCCTATATTCAAGGGTAAATCAAGAATTTATCGAATTCATGTTTAATGTTTAGACTTTTTTGAATCGAATTCAACTTCAAACTGGAAAATGGATTCCCTAGAATGCTCTAGATTTATCAAATTAAATTTTAGATTATTAGAAGTTTAAAAAATTTTTTTTAGAAACTTTGTCCTGAAATCCTGTTCATAGCTTTTCCGATTGAATCAACCTGAAAATATTCAACAACTTTGAACATTTCACATAAATTATCACTTATTTTTTAATGGGGAGTTAGCCTGAGATCCTTGGCGACAACTTCTCTAAAAAATTTTCATCTGTAGATAATGCATGATAAATTAAAAAACAAATAAATTAAGTCAAAAATACATAAAAATCTAAACATTTTTATAATTCTACACTAATTTGCTAATTTGGAATGTGAATTCAGAGTTTTTAAATTTAAGATTTTACCTAATAATTTAATTTTAATTTGATTAAATTACAACCTTCCTCGATAACCAAAAAAAAAAAAATAATACTATTTAAATAGCAATTTGGAAAAAAAAAATGTATATAAATAGCAAGATAAATAGTTTCTTGAACAAACATAATCAGATTATTTAGATTTTCTTTAAGAGCATGCTATATACATTCAATGTGACCTTCAATACATCTCTCTTTAAAAATCAATGTGCAAAATGAGAGAAAAAAAAGGAAATATATATATAGTATGTAGTATTATATTATAGTATAGCGCAAGTATACTATATTATGCACTTTTCATACGTTGGTATATCAAAGAATATATTGGTTGTATATTCCCCTTCACTAAAAATTCATCAGTTTAAAAAAGAAGCCAAGTGTTTAAAAAAAAATGGTATTATTTCTCTTAGATGAACGTTTTATAATTTCTCGCAGATTTTTTTGATAGAAAGTCTTTTTTAATAGAATATTTATTTACTAACAAGGAGAGAACGCCACATTTGGAGACACCAAATCTCTTTGAAATGTGCTTCGTGTTTTGAGTGTATTGTTAAATAAGCCAGAAGGGGCTTTTTACTCCTTCTATGCTATGTAATGGAACAAAATATATTCAAGGCTCAATGATGGGTTTTATATTGGTCTTGTTTTCTAATCTTTGATTTTCCATTTAATCTCAGTTTCTTCATTTCATTGCTTATGATGAGCTTTAAGATCGACAGGCTTTAATGAAATGTGGTATGTAAGGGGTTTTAGAGCCTATAATTTTCTAATTCTAGGACTTTTGGGATTTAATCAAATGTAAAAAATAGAATTGCTTTATAAATTATCCTCTATAAGTTGTTTGAGATTATTGAAAAATTTGATTAATTATTGATTTTAAGCTTTAAAAAAAGTGAAGAAAAAAACTGCAATAAGTACTGAAGTATTACATATTATGAGGTATATATAGCTTATATATTATAAGCTCATTCAATAAAAAGCAAACTTTTAGGCAAAAAAAACAGACAGCAATAAAACTTTTTTTTTAATTTAGACTTTAAGGAGAATTTTTTTTCGTGACATGTTTAGCCAGTTGTCAAGAAAAAAAAAATTCATAATCTCTTGTTGCATAAGCTAGATGAGTCTTTTTAGATATTACCTTATTTTTTGTTACTTTGACTTTCTATATTTCTAATTATTTTCAAGAACATTATCATGAAAATTACTAAATAAATAAAACTGATAATTAAAGTCTAGACAGTTCGTAACTTCTTTGCAAGAAAGGCATTTTTATTTTAATCGAATCATGCTGCTGGTTATTATATGCATCAAAATGTAATTGTTTTATTTGTAAAATTAGCAAAAAAGTGTAAGTTGGAAAATAATTTAAAAAAATTATTCGCTCAGACTATGACGTTTCCCGAGTAACACTATCGTGTAAAATAACACAATATAGTTATAATATCTCGTATTCCCGTTATGACTAAAAACGTAAAAGCATTAAAAAAATCTAAAAAATCAGCAAAAATATAAATAAATTTATATAATAAGAAAAAGGCGTTAAAAATAGGTAAAATAAATTTTTACACAAGTCTCGAGTAAAAGTATTTGTGCATTTTCACTAAAATTTTACTTTGTAAATTGAATAATAATAATAATAATAATCATAATACGTACCTTCAACGTATACTATTATTGTGGAATAAGATAAATTTTAGAAAGAGGAAGTTATTGATGTCAGTGCTCTTTTAGGTATATAAGAGAACTTTCTTCGCTCGTTTACCGTCGGAAAATTTACTCTTTTCTATACACAATACTCTTTTAATAAATTATTATGTTTTTTTTCTTCAAGAAAGAGAAAGATTTTATGGATTTTAGTTACTAGAGGGTTCAAAAAGTAAGAGAAAATTAGTCAAAAAAAATGTAATATAAAAATGAGTGATTTATGGTATACTTGATAATTATTTTATTTTTTTATAAATTAGGTCATTTTAGAGAAAATTTTTAAAAGGAAGTTTTTTATAATTACATAAGTGCTTTTATAAATATTTTTTTTTATGAAGAAAATTTATAAAACAACAAAATAAAAAAAAGATGTGTGGGTCTTTATTGTAAGTCATTGAAGTATTTAAAAAATAACAAAAGACAATTAATTATTATTTTAATTATCAATGCATAAAATAATATTTGAGATCTCGAAGTATCTGAATCATACCTCGAATCATAATTAACAATTTTTTTTTAAAGAAAAATGTTTTGGGGGCAATTTTTGGAGATTTTAATTTTATTTTAAGTTTTGAAGCTAAATTTTCAATTTTTCGTTTAAATTATCATTAGCATTGTTTGTTAGAAACTTTAAAACGAAAAATTTTAATTTAAAAAAAAGGTCATTATTAAACATACCCAAATTAGAAAAGTTTGCATAAAATTTGTCAAGTTTTTTCTGATAAAATATAAAATAAAAAATGTATTTTTTCATAATACCTAAAAAGTTTTTTAAATGATACTTAATATTATGGTATAAAATTACATGTTAAAAATAAAAAAATATTGCAATTTTTATTAAGTTACGTGATTTATTACAATATATTTCATGACCTTTAAAGCAAAATATATTGTTTTTAGTAAACACGTAGTATTTTAATTTATTTGAATGCTAATTTCTGTATATTAAAATATAAATTAATTCATTCTGGACTTGATAATTTTTCAACAAAAAAACATTTTTTTCATTATTAAAATAAATTTCATTCCTAAATTATCCATATAAGTACAATAAAATTGCTATTGCAAAACACACATGCATCATAAATAATTGATTTAAAAAAAATGTTTGATAAACCGCTTTTACTTTTTGGCAAGCATCATTAGTTTTTTTAAAAAAGATTTATTTTATAAAATTTAAGAATCTTTTGTACTTATTTGGCAACAATAAAATTAACTCTAAAATTCATCTTTTATTTCCTTTTCAAGGTAAAGTTGATTTTTTTTTCAATATAAATTTTTTTAATACAGTACACAAATTTGCTTTTTTTTTCTTTCTTTTTTTAGAAAAAGACGGATTTGTAAGTTATTCGGGCGTTAATTTACACGTACATTTATAAGTATATATGTATATGCATTATAAGCTCGACCAAGTTTCGCCAGTTAATGCATATTTTTCTTGTTAGTTTTCTACACGGTTTTCTATACACACAAAACTTTTGCGCAGGTTTTTTTTATACATAATATATTAGAAAGAGATAGAATTATGCATCTTCTTTTACTACTACTTCTACTTTTATGATTATTATTTTTTAAACAAAAATTACCTTCATTTTTTTAACTACGTACCATTAGAAAAAAAAAGTTCTTAAAAATTTTGCCTAATTATGTATTATTAAATTTTTATTGATAGTTATTTGAAGAAAAAAAATTTTCATTAAATTATCAATTTTTTTGCAAGGAATTTCCTAGCATACAGCTAGAAGTATTTAATTTAGAGATTTGATTTTAAATATTGTATGAAAATTAAACTTTTTTGTAGGTTTCAATATTAATTAGTAAATGAAGAAATAATAAAAAATATATCTCAATTTTTTCACGATGAATTCATGTTAATGCTGCCATCTACAGATTTTAGTTGAAAAGAAAATCACTTTTACCTTTGCAGTACCCTTCAATGACCCATCAAGATACATTTTTTTTAAATAATCAAATTTTATCGAATAATTAATTATTAACCAAGGCTGAACAAAACGTAGCATTTGATATTTAGCAGCTTTAATTTTCATGGAATTTTTAATTTACCAGTCATTAAAGATCAAAAAACTTGTTATTAATTCAGTTTTATATTGCCATTTCATCCTATAAAAACTCTTAAGAAAACGTGTATTAAGGGTTGAACATCCAAAACCAAACAATTTTAGGTCTAGTTAGCCGTCAAAACCTACCTTGTTTAATGTATATAAAAGTTCAATATATTTAAAAACTATTTAATTATCATTTTTTATTGGGGGATTAAATTATCGTATTTTACCTAAGGGCTAAAAACCCAATAAAACAGGGGTTTAAAAATTTTATTTGGAAATGCTAAATTTTTAAAGGGTTAAATAGCCCTGGGAATAATTTTTTTACATTACCCTCTGGCCTAATTTTTTATATTATCAAGTGGCACGTTTTGTCCACCCGGCTCTAATGGGTTCAAATTATAATGCTGAAAAATAGGAAATTCGTATATTACGTAATCTTTAGAAAAAGAATCACTAAGAATTGCTAATTCTGACAGTAAGTGATTATTTATTTAAAATCATAATCAAGATTATTTCAAAAATTTGTTAGGCACCTTAATACTTTAAAGAAACTTGATCAATTTTTTTGATAACAGTAACCAAATTTATTAACTAGTCTGTTAATCAGTAAATTTATGAATAATATCATTATGTTAAAAAAATTAGAACAAATTTTCATTTCTCATAAAAAAAATTGTTTAGGCTTTTGTATTTATACTAATTTCATCATATATTCACAAGAAAATTTACAACTTTACTATTAGTGCCTTTTAATACTGTAAAAAAGTATTGGTAATTACCTATCATTAATTTTTTAATTAGCTTAATTAATTTAATTTAATTGACTTTTAATTAAATACAAATGTAAAAAACATTTAATTTTTAATTAAGGAAATTAATAATGCAGAAAAATTTTTCTTCTGCGATTCCTTTGCTTTATTTAAGCCTTTTATGTAATTCAATTTAATAAAGAAAAAAAGCATTAAATAAATAAATTTTTTAGGCATTGTCTGTTGCAGAGATTTTACATTTTTAGCAAATGAATTTGATATGTTTTATATTATGACATTATCGAAGAATATATATACTAACGTAGTATATATATTATTTGATATTAAATATACAAATATAAATTAAGTTAAAAGTTTTATTTTAAATAAGCTTATGTTTTTAAGCGATAATATATTTCATAGCAATTAAAATATACTTTAAGTAGTTTTTTTAAAATTTTTTTAATTAAAAATAATTTTCTAGATGTTTTAGGATTAAGGGTAAAATGTTCCTCAAATCCACTTCCCGAACGATTGGCTATAAAACGATGTTCAAAAGATGAGGACTGTGAAGGAGGAAGTCGCATATGTTGTCCTGACAAATCCAATCGGAAACTCTACTGCCGAACTGCTGTTCCGATTTGGTCAGAATCAGCAAAACAGCAAAATTTAGGTAAATATTAGTTATTTAAAAGTAGGATTCTACAGTTCTAGTAGATGGAAATTAAATATTAATATCAATCATAGGATTAAATTTATTGGGATATGTTCAGTGCCAAGAAGCTCCTCCTCCGTTATTGGATATATTTTTAAAATCATGTGATAGAACTATTGATTGTTTGCCAAATTTATGTTGTCAAGAAGGAGATAGAAAAGTTTGTCGGCCACCAAAAAAATCTATTATAGGTTTAATAAGTCAGGCGACGCAAGTAAGTAATATTAAAAAAAAATTGAGTACGTACCTGTTAATTTAATGTATTTTATTTTTTTGTTTGTTTAGAGATTAGCAATAAAAAATTAAGAAAATTGACAAGACCAACAGAGGATAATTTAAGTATAATTAAAAAAAATAAATGCAATTTTTAATTTTTTTTTGAAGTTTTTTTTACTGATTTATTATCATATACAGATGAAACATTCTTAATTTTTAATTTTCATATAAAAAAACTTTTGTACAGTTGAATGTAAGATCTGTTTATTTTATAAAATCAGAGTAATTTTTTTTTTTATTAAGCGTTTAATCCAACTGAAAGAATAAAAAATATTTTTTTTGTATTGTGATTGTCAAACTTGATGTATAGATATAAATTTTGTAATTTTATGATTGTAATAAATAAAAATATTAAAACTAAGTATATTCTTACCTTCTTAAAGCCTATATCATTAGCGTACTCCCTGAAGCACTGACGACAAAGGTTGAGACCATATTTACGAATAATACCATGTCTGTTGGCACATGCTCGGCTGTAATACAATAATTAGTAATTAATTATAAATATAAATAAAAATTTTTACAGACAAAATTTATTCTAAATCTTAAATAATTTTGATTTCATTGAACTAGCTACTTAAAATCTTGGTCTAGCTAAATACATGTGCTTTTTTTGAGGTTATGATTTAAAAAACAATGTTTTCTGGAATAAAATTAATAAAAAAGTTTTCTACAAATTTTTAAAATGCAAAATATTATTAAAATATTTAATCTATGATTTTATTTAATTTTATAATACATTATTTATGTTTATTAATGTGTTTGACAACAAAGAAAATGCTTTCTAGTAGTAAATTAGACGAGTCAAAAGCTAATGAAAGTAAAGTTTTAATAACTTTTATACACTTTATTTAAATTAAAAACAAAATTTTTACTAACCAGGATCTGGATCCTTGACCATATTTTCTTGGATGAGAGTACCAAATATTTTGGAAACCCATTTTTTAATTTATTTTTTAGTTTTGAGCTGACTTGTCAAGAGAACCGACACATAAAGAAAGAAGGAAGCTTCTGTGTTTAACAGCTGCTGCGCTTGTGCAGTACTTTTTCCTAGAGACCCTAAATTTTTTTACCAACTAGTACCAACCAATCATAAAGAAGGAAAAAAGGAAATAGTTTTTTCAATTGTACCAACTTAAATTTAAAATCTATTTTTTAAATTTATTTAAATTTATTAATAAAAAATTGTTTGTATAATTTTATGATAAATTCGCTTAAGTTAAAATTTATAGTTTGTATGTACATTATTTTTCATTAAATTTTGAAGAAAAAAAATTCACTTTTAAAATAAAAAATTCTAGTTTTAAAAATAAATATAGATTGTTTTCGGATTTTTTCGCAAATGAAATAAAGAGAGTCAGTTTGAACAGCTACTTTTTAAGAGACAAAATATTAAAGGGTCAAATAGCATGCAAAAAGCAGAACTCCATATTTTGCTTCGTGATTTAATACATAGTTTTACACATAATGGGCAAAACAGTCGTTTCCCTACTAGGTAAAAAATAGGCTTTTACTGTCCTAGATAAGTTATAGTACATTTTTAACCAAGGGAGCAAAAAAAATGGCCCTGATCGAAAATTAAGTAGCATCCGAGGCGAAGCCTCAGGCGAAGCTGGTGTAAAGGATGAGGTTTGAGGATGGTAAACTGAGATCTGGGATATTCTTTTTTTCTCCTGGTTGGACGGAAAAAACACAATTTTTCTTTCTCAATAGAGAGAAAACGCGTTTTCTTCGACCCCATTTCGGGTCCAAACCGCTAGTAAGAAAAATTTATTTTATTCCACCTACATTTTTTTTGCCGTTACTTATATTATAATGTATTATAGGAATTTTAAATAATCTAATTGTCCATTTAAGTACCACATGTGTGTATGTACATACCTTTTTGGTTTCATGATTTTATGAAAAATATTTTTAAGTATAATAAGTACATTGAAAAAAAATCCACTTGCCGCAACCACAATTTTTCTGTTTGTCGTTATTCTGTTTGTCGCAAGAAAATTTCCGTTTTTGGTAATTTTTTTCCAAAAAATCGCACTTGCGGCAAACGATTTTTTAAATTAATGAGTTGAAATATCTATTTGTTCAACAAGGGAAAAAAATAGGATTTGGCTAAATTTCCTAAATTTTTTCCCGTGTTCAACACATAGTTTTTAATTAAAAGCGAAAAAAAGATCGCCCGAAAGTAAGAAAGTAGATCTTTTTTGCAGCGTATAATGAAAATAAATTTTTCAGACTTATGAAGTTTCAATACATTTGCAATCGTTTAAACAAAAAAAAATATATCCGCACTAGTGGCAAGCGGAATTCTGCTAGCGGCAAACGGAATTCCACTAGTGGCAAACAGAAATCCGCTTGCATCAAGCGGAATTTCGTTAGCAGAAAATTGCGTCTAGCAGATTTTTTTCAGTGTATATATCGTAACTGATATTTTTGCGTAATTTATTTTTTTTTACTCTTTTTTTTAAAAGTAGTTCTAAAGAATTGAAGAAAAACGATGAATTATTGAATACTGCATATGTATTAATTGCAATGTAGTATTTTTATAAAAGTTGACGTTAAAAAAAGAGGTACCACACCAGGATATACTGGGTACCATACAACAGGTGAATAAACAGGTTTTATAAGTAAAACTATTGTGTATTATAATAGGTATATGTGGTAGCGAAGGCATGTAAAAAATAAAGAAAATAGCGGGGATGATCTTAACGAGGAAAAGGAACGGTTTTTTATATATAGACACGTCGCCAAAGGTAAATCTATTTATGATTATAAAACGAAACAATTGAACGATTTTCATCACGTTTTTTATTTTTTATAGAATATTATTTTTTTAATACCTATATGGATCAACATCGAAGTTCGTTAAAAATATGAAGGATATACAAAGTAAAAATACCGGGAAACAGGTAAATTACAAAATTTTTTTTCATATTATAACAATTTCACTTTGTAAAACTTTTATTTTATTTGCAGAAAGAGAAAGGGATAGGAGATGCTATACTTAATATAAAAGTAAAATCATTAGTCAAAAGTTTATTTTATTTAATAATTATTCCACTTGTAGTTTATGGTACATTTTATTTATTTGTTCATTATTATTCGCAATTTATTAAAATTCAAATTAAAGAAATCATTATACCTGAAAAGAGGCCTATATTTTGGGTTTATGCTAAAGATCCAAGTAAAGGATATTTAAAACATGTTTATGCAGTTTTAGATCGCATTGGTTTTAAAGAAGGAAGTAATAATTCTGATTGGGATTTATTATGGGCTCATGATTATCCATTTAGAGTCTTGCATTCAAATTTAGCAAATTTAAAAAGTCATCAAAAAGTTAATCATTTTCCTGGTTGTGGTTTTATAACAAATAAGGTAGATTTATCAATAACTGAAGGAAAATATATTCCAACAGCTTTCAAAATTCCTGAAAATAAAGAATCTTTATTACTGTACATAAAAGATTACCCCGAAAAAATTTTTATTCAAAAATCAAATTCTCATCGAGGAATCAAAATTAAAAATGTAGCAAATCTTAACTTGACTGCTGTTGGATCATTTGTTCAAGAATTCATAGAAAACCCTTTTCTTGTAGATGGTTATAAATTTGATATTGGTATCTATACTGTGATAACGTCGATTGATCCTTTGAGATTGTATGTTTATAAAGGGGATGTATTGTTTCGTTTTTGTCCAATTAAATATTATCCGTTTGATCCAGAGATTGTTGATAAGTATGTTGTTGGAGATGATTATTTACCCATTTGGAAAGTACCTTCTTTAAAGCATTATTATACCAAACTTGGATTTTCTATGAAAGATTCTTTTGATGCATACGTAAAAGGTTTAGGAAAAGATCCTTATAAAATGTGGAATGAAGTGTATGATTCAATTAAGGATTTGGTCTTAAAAAAAGAATCTCAAATACGTGAAATTGCAAAAAAATTTAAACATCACAGAAACTTTTTTGAATTAGTGAGATTTGATTTCACTATTGATGAAAATCTCAATGTTTTTATGATGGAAGCAAATATGTCCCCAAATTTGTCTTCTGCTCATTACCCTCCTAATCAACTTTTGTATGAACAGGTCTTATACAACTTGTTTTCTCTGATAGGAATTGGTCAGAGAGTACAGAAAGATTCTTTAAGGATAAGGTATTTATCTTTCTAAATACAAAATTTCAATTAACATTTAATACAAAATTTCAATTAAAACATTTATAATCAATTTAGGAGTATTGAAGAAAAAGAAATGATAGTTGCTGATAAAAATTTAGTCGTTTTACCAGAAATGTGTTCAGATTGTGATGATTGTTTCCGAGTTGAATGTCTCTTATGCCGTCCATGTTTTACCGATGAAATGAAATTGACTTTGGAGCAAACTTATTGGGAACATCACAATAAAATGGATTATCTAAGAATTTTTCCACCACCAATTGTAAGTCTGCATAACACATTGACTGCTAAATTTAAATTAAATATCTTAAATTTTTTCTTTTATAGAATCAAAATATGACACTGAAGGATTATTCTTTAAAAAATCAACTATTAATTCGTTGGTTTCAAGGAAAATGCGAAATAGACTCATCGTGGTGTGAATAATATAAGTGATAAGTTATAATGTGCCATAAAATTCCTTTACAAAAATTACTTTTTAGTACATTTTATTTATTCGATTTGTAAAAATAAGTACAATATTTTCTTAAAAGTAAGACATTATATTTGTATATATATATTAAATGAAAGTTGCTCTGCTGTAATATACTCGTTTGTATATAAATTTTATACATGTACAGCTGAAATGAAATTCTAATAAACTTGTAGAAAATTGATCAAAAATATATAAATTACTTGATAAATTATATAAATGTTATTTATATAAAAAAAAAAATAAATGTATATATATATGTTATATAAAATTTTTTAAATAAAGTTCTTGATAAAATCAACAAAAATAAATAAAATTATAATATCCTAATGTCATAAATTAAATTTTTTTTTCTTTGTTACTTTTTTAGTTTCTGGAGCATTAGGATTTGTACCTTTATAAAAGTTTTTGAGTAATTGCATTGCCTTATCACTTTTTACATTACCTATTACATTAATATTATGCGAATATATTTTAGACACTTGATAAACACTCTTGCATCCACCGAATCTATCATTGGCACAGCCATATATAATACTATGTATTTGCAATTCATAAAGAGCTGAAGCACACATTATACAAGGTTCTACTGTTACAATAACATCAATATTCTTAAAAATTTCACGATAATCAAAATTATTTAATTTGCAAAACTTTAATACTTCGTCAATACAATTTAATTCAGCATGACGTGTAGCATTAAGAGTTTCATTTACAGTATTATTGCCATTTGCTATAATTTTATTATTATAGACAAATAAACAGCCTACAGGAACTTCACCGTTTTTTAAGGACTCTTCAGCTTTTTCCAAAGCAGCGTCCATCCAGATTTCAGTATTCATAATAAAAAATCTTTTTAATTAAAAAATTATAATCTTATATATAGTAACTTGATTATAAAAACTTTAAATATAGCTTATAACTTAGTTATAGAAATATTGCAGTAAATTATATTCTTCTAGCTTTTGAAATGCTTTTTCATTCCAATTTTCATTTCCAACTGATCTAGGACTCGGATGTGGAATGCATAAGATCTAAATATTTGATAATATAAATTTTAATAATTATTTTTTTAATTAAAAAATAAATTTTAAGGCAATTTACTTTAATTGGAAGACCAGTCATTTTAATAATTGCATGTGCTTTTCTTTCTGAAAATCTTCCTATGCCCACTACTATTTCAACTTTTAGTAATTTAAGCACAGAAATTAATGTTTCGTCACAAGCAGAATATAATAAATATTGTTCAGGTCCCTGAAAAATGAATAATAAGCCTTAGTAAAATTTTATTTAATAATAAATTAAATGTTATTGCCTTTAATTCAGCAGGAGTGATGTTACGACCTCCAGCATCCATCAAAGCAATCGGACAATAATTGTATAAAAAAGCATATTTAAAAAATTTTTCTGGATCATCATTGCAAATTTCTTGGAATAAATTCCAAAATCTTCTTCCACTTATTTCGCTACGTTTGCAATTAAATCCAGTTATTAATCTATCAGCTTGTTCTCTAATTGGCTTGCCTACTTTTGCATTTATTTTTAACCAATTTTTTACAATATTTACTTCACCAAAAGGTACTCCGGTTTGAGACATACCCCATGGACCAGGATTCATGCCAAGAAATAAAAGTTTTTTTGGTGAACGACAATATTTTGTTACATACATTGCATGAGATTGAAATGCATATTCTATGGGATTATATACATATTCTATTGGATAATTAAAGCTAATATATCTCAATTTATGTGAAAGTTCACATTCAAGGGACAAGAGTTTATCTGAGATACTAATAACTTGAGCCGGAACTTTAAAAACAAAAAGATCCTTTTTATCTTGCTTAGATTTTAATGTTTCATTGGTATTCTCTTCATTTTTAAAATCTTTTTTTAGACTTAAATCTAATGGAATTTCATTGCATTCTATTTTTGCTCTTTTTATTTCCATTTTTATTACAATTCACATTTATAAGTATAGTTTATAGATTAAAAATAATTACTTTTGTTTGGGTGTATAATTAGTTGATACACAATAAGATGGTGTAAAGAAGAATGCTATCATGTAAATGGACTGACAACAAACAAAAGATATTTTTTATGGAAATATAATTCAACTTATGGCGAGATCGCTACTTTATTTTAAAATTTAAATATTAGTATTTCGCAAAGAAATTTTTAAAATAATTATTTTACTGAATATAAATTAAGGCGTTATCCCATTATCAATCAATCAAAACATGAAACACTGTATATACGTACAGACTATAATAAAATTCGACCATTTTCCAAACCCTAACTTAAACTTATTTTTATTGACGAATAAGTAAACAAAATATATACTTACTTACAACTTACAATAATAAATCGCGTATATCTCACTGATGTATACCCCATTCATATATACTTAGTGCCATCAAAGGTATATTTAAGTACTAAAAAAAATTTTTGAAACCATTGGATTTTTATCACCAAATTGTATGAAAAGTTCTTGTTTAATTCAATAAATACTTAATTATCAATATGAATTTTCAATGGTTTAATTTTAATAATTTAAAATAGAGCACACAGTTTTTAATTAGAATAAACACTTTTTATAGATAAATAAAATAAAAATAACATCCAAGACACCAAAGATTACACGTGTTAACTGTTACTGTCGAACATTCACTGCGACTGCGCTGACTCCAAAATATTGTTTCAAGTTTAGGTTAGGGTAGTTAAAAAATCCTTACCGGTTGATCATTGTCTGCATGCAAATCAATTGTGAAGTTTTAATTGTTATATTATTAGCAATTATATAGTTTAATTAATTGTATTTGAAGATTTTTTACGTATTTTTGTATATAAAAGTGAAAAAAGTGAGTTACACTGAAAAAGCAAAAGTAAAATGTGCATTACTAAAGAATTTAGTTTATAAAAAGGCTGTTAACTAAGATCAAAATTAGTGAATTAATTTATTAATTTTTTGTGATATTTTAATTAATTAGTAAACATGGAAATTCAACAATTAGCAAAAACCAACAATCCAGCTCCAACAGTAGAACAAATTAATGCTGATAGAATCACACAGGTAAAATATTAAAGAGTCTCAATATTCAATAAGATGATTTTAACTTATTGAACCAATAAAAATATTTTAAAAAAATAATTTTGTTTTATTAATATAGTCTATTATTAATAACACTTTTTTTAACAACTTTAATGAATAATCAAAGAAAATTTTTTTTTTTTTAACTAAAAATAATAATAAATTTAAATAAACAAAACTAAAATTCCTGATAAATTTGTAGCTACATTTTTGCATTTTATTATTCTGTTAAAGCTTGCAAATAAATACTGGGCTCCACATACAGCTGATTCTCATTTACCTTTTAATCCACAAGTAATTGATGACATATATGTTGAAGAAATATGTGTTTCCAAATTTTCAATTCGCAGGATAATGATGCTTGAATTTAGTCAATACTTAGAAAAATATCTCTGGCCAAACTATTCTGTAGAAAAAGCAAATAGAGCACATACTATGTCAATTGTTGTTATGGTTAATGAGAAATTTCGAGAAAGAGTTCAAGTATGGGAAGCATTTGAAAAATTGCCAGAACAGTTCCCTAATTTTTTCAAAAAAGTTTTAGAAGCTTGTTTAGAAGATAGTATTCAAGATTATGATTTAAGAGAACAAACTTCCTTGATTGTATTTTTAAATCATTGTTTTAATTCAATGGAAGTAGTTCTGGTTAGAGAACAAGTTAGAGTACTTGTATCCTTGCCTATGTGGATATCTCTGCAACAAGGCAGGAGAGATTTAGAATTTAAGAAATTTCCAAAATGGAGAAAACTTTTTAAAGCTATGCTTAAAAAAGACAAACCTGAAGATAAGGAAAAATTAGATTGGGAGCGTAAGGTTTTACACAGACTGATGGTCAAATTTATGACAATTTTAGAAACTATTCCTTTAGAAGGTAATATTTGAATAACATATTTATAAACCAAAAAAAAAAAAATTTATAAATAATTCTTTTTATTTAGGACCACTTCTTCCTGACAAAGTTCATTATTGTGAAAGATTTTTGGAATTAATGATTGACTTAGAGGCTTTATTACCTACAAGACGCTTTTTTAATACTGTTATGGATGATTGTCATTTAGTAGTAAGGTGCCAATTATCAAATTTATTAAAACGAAAAGAAGGTGGATTATTTGGACAAGTAAGTTTATATTTTAAAAAATTTTAGAATATATTTTATTTTTAAATTAACAAGCAATATAAAAAAATTTTAAATCTATGCCAAATATACATACAAAATGTAGTTTATAAATAAGACTTAAAAATTAAATATACATATACATTAAGTAATAAAAGCTTTTATTTGTAATTAGAATATTTTACAAATGATGATAAAAATTAAAGTACTTATTAGTCATGCTTAAAATTTGCTGAGAATCAGTCATTATTAATATACATAAAATTTTTGAGCTATTCATTTTCTGAATTAGTAACCTGCATTAATAGCTGTCATTTCTTCTCCCCAATCTAATCCTTCAGGGTGTTCAGCAAAAGTGCAACAATTACACGTTTTACCCAATAAAAATAAAACTCTTTTTTGTCCAAATACACAAACATAAAGCATTAATATTCCTTGCAGCGAATTAACAATTATATGAAAATATAAAAAGCCATCATAATTTAAGTGAGTAAATATTAATGATAACCAACCAAGGCACATTAGTCCATATATTAATACAAACATTCTAAAACTGTATTTCATTTTATGATGAATTCTTCCATAATCACTCATTCTTTTCATTCTTTTTTCCGTTGACATTATAAAACTTAAGTCTACAGCTATTGTAAATGCAATTGAAATCAATAAAACAGATAATCCTAACCAACCTAAGGTTTCTTGAGCTTCAAAAGAAGTACCACCTACTTTTGGTTTATTTGTTTCTAAAGTAAAATGTGCAAACAATGCTGTTGCTGCAATTGCTATCGTTGAACCCCAAACATATGTTGAATAACAGCAGTATTTTCTTGTATCTGTAACTCTTAAAAATACATTTCTTGAACGGAACGTTATCCAAACGTAGTATCCTAAGGCATTGAGCCACAAAAATGCAGCAAGCAGAGATATGTACATGACTGAATCTATAAAAAAAATTTTATATTAATATTTTTATTTTTTATTAAGTAAAATAATATATATTTGCCAAATTTTACCTGCAATCATAAAATTTATGTGATTTCCAAATTCAGTAAATATTCTAACTAGTGAGGCAACTTGATTTACAATAAGGCACAAACTCATGCTGGTTAAAATATTTCCAACAAGATCTCTTAATTGAGGTAAAATAAAATAAACTACAGAAATTATTATATAGCAAATAATTGAAAAAATGTGAAAAACTGGATTAATAGCTTTTTTTATTAAAAAATCAGTATTTTCCCATTTAACTTTAATCTCAGGAACACAAATCATTGCATAAGTAGCTACAAGTTTGTCTCTACTGAGTATAGCTTTATCTACACAGTAGTGTCCAAATGGATAGTCATAATGAATTGACTTGGCTTGAATATCTTCAGGATCCAAGAATTCCAATCCATACATTTCTCTTGCTCTTTGAACTTCGTCAATTTGATCAGATATATAATGCCTAAGCTTACCAGATGGTAAAAGTACCAGTTTGTCAGCTCCATTTTCATAATAATAAACATCCCATTGTTTTTCATGGTTTTGACACCTAGGTAGTCCAATTTTTAATGTATAATTATTTATTATCACTGGTTTTGCTCCTTCATAGGTGTCTTCTGCTTCAAATTCTGGCTTCCAAAGTTGTGTTTCATTTGTATATTTTATAGAAGTACAAACATTATCGAATAATACATCAGTAGTTTCACAGCACTTTGCAATTTTGATAAATGAACTTTCATTTTCATAATCTTTTTTAGTGTCAAAACGAGACAAAGGATAAATATCTCTCGTGCTTGAGAGTGCACTGCCAAATAACAGCAGTAATAGCAAAGTTTTTAAAATCATTGTAAACAAGTTTTCTTGATTTGTTTGTCATTCGAATATTTGTATTCTATTGAATTACAACAATATTATTACCTAGGTATTGCAATCGATGATTCATTTGTGGCGTCTTGTCTTTATTCCCCTTACAAAGTTTCAGATTTCAATTTTTTGTACCACATTACATAAACTTCATAAATGTATGTTTTTTTACACACACACCTGGTGATTTCAGCTAACAACAGTTAATTACAGGTATTTTTTGTTTTTATATTTTTTTATCACTGAATATCTGTTTTTTATATAGTTGTTTATAACGCAACGAGAAAGGAATGAAAATCTATTCTAAGAATGAATGTAGTAGTAGTATATTTATTTTAAATGTGCATAAAATATTATTTTATTGACAGGAGGGACGCGAATGCCTCGTGCCTTTTTCGTTGATATGAAATGCGTTGCTGCTTTGGTAGCTTATTATTATACTTTCTCTCACTTCATTTTCCATCTCCCTTCCATATAAAATTATAATACCATACGACCTCGAAAGTAAAGTTACAATGTTACATCAAATCCAGCTTGATGCCCCCCTTCAAGGAATGCCGGTTTTATTTGCTTGTATTAGAACTAACATCGTATACGTGTAAATTAAAACATAAACATTTTTTATCAAATTTATGGATTTTATTAATTCTTATCTAAATTCTTATCAACACCTGCACAACCATTGCCTATAAATATTTTTTGACTAAATAAAAAAAAAACAATTAGATTAACTTAAAATTTGCATAAATAAATTTTTTAATTTTTTTGCAAGATTCTTTTTCATTGATTTTATAAAGATGAATGAATCTAAAATGAATTGATATCAATAATATGAAATTATAATTGAATGAAAAGTTAAACGTTTAAATAACATAAACGTGGGTATCTCGCATTGCAGTTAATTCCAATTATTACTTGAGCGAATTGTCTTTAATTTGTATAAACATCACTGCACATTAAATTTGATAAAGCTAATTTAATTTTAATGAAAGAAAATTATTTTGAATCTTGTTGCTTTTTTATCTTTTGATAAGTGTAAATTGTAGATTTTTAAATATGATTTTCTGTTATATAATACTATTAATCGTGAGAATAAAATAATATCTGCACAATAGTCAATTATTATAATTTTACAATAAACTCTTTGAGCAGATTAGAATCTTTAGCATCGTTAGGTATAAACATTTAGATGCAATTATTTAATAATCATGATACTGTTTATTTTTTATTGCAAACAAAATTAAAGAATCAATTTTTTCATTAAATAAATTTTACCACCCTAAATGTGGCTTTAAAAATCTTTTTCTTGATTAAAATTTAGAAACAAATTTATGGATTTTGGTAAAATTTGAATTCTTTAGGATACAATTTCCCAAGCATTTTTTGCTGCGCTTGAAATTTCAATAAAAACGTAAAATATTAAAAATTTTCTTTTAATTTCCAGCAAAAAATTACTTGCTGATTTTTACTACAAAATTAACTTTAAGACCTTAAATAATTAAATTAGATATAATTTGAAAATTCTAAAAATAATAAAAATTTCTGAGCTTATATTTTTGAAATTGAGGTTTTGCTTGAAATTTCAAGCGCAGCAAGTTATCCGTGTAGTAAAGAAAAATTAAAAATAAGTCTTGCAAGCATACAATTAAGTTTATTAAAAAATAAAAAGTACAAAAAATAAATAATATCGATTTTTTGTTATTTTATTATTTATGTACAATATTCAAGGCTAATATTTATGATAAATACTACATAGAACGCCTAATAAATATGTTGATTAGAGTCGATAAAAAAGAAATATTATAATTAGGTACTATAATATATTTTTATAACCTTTTTTTTTTTAATAATTTATTTTTCATTTTATTAAAAAAATTTTAAAATTAAATGAAAGTTTTGATTTATTTCGTGCATTGAAAAACTTGCTAGCTTGCGGTGTAAGCTTGGAAATTTAGTCAAATGTTGACTTAAGAATTTTCATATAAGTAATCATTATTATGTGAAACTTTTAATATGCTGAAAACGCACGTAAAGTACTCGAATAGTTTTGATCACTTCTACTACAAATCATCAATTTATATTAAGCCTCACAATTTTCAAAGTTTTATTATAAAATATTTATAAATAATTTATTAAATCAAGACCCTTTCATAAATAATTAAAAAAGAGGATACTGAAATTATAAAATTCACTCCTTTGAAATAAAAAAAAATTGTTTATTTTTGAAAAATTAGTAAATATTTGAAAAAATTTGTTTAAATATTTGATAAAAATTTTAATTTTAGGAAAAATCTAAACAGTTTGATTTATTCTTGTGAAATTGCGAAAAAAATTGAGTCCAAAACCAGTTTTTGTAAATTTACAATTAATTTTCGTGAATTCGTCAGAAAAAATTGAGAATTTACAGGAGTTATTTTAACCAGACTTTAAACATTTGTAATTTGCTTTATGCTAAAATAGCATAATTTACAAATAACGTATAAAAAGTTTTAAGTTATATAAATCATAATTGATAATTTATTGATCAAAAATAAATTATCAATTAGGGGCGTTCAAAAAATGGACGTAACACGAATTTTATGAAAAAACCCATCCATGCGTGGCAAAATAACACTATTTTTAGTAACTTTAATCTTGTTTCAATAGGACCGTAAAATTTTTGCTTAACCCTGCGGGCGTGTTTTGCGTTACGTATTTTTTGAATACCCCTTAGTTGTTTTATATCAAAATTTTGGGCAACTATATAATATTTTTTAATCGCAGTCTGTACACTTCTATACCATAATTTGTTAATTTATATTACGTATATAATCAAGGAAATTAAAACTTCATAATTTTTAAATATTGCTTGATTGAACTAACTCGTATTTTAATGTTTAAATTAGGCTTTTGATATTGCTGAGTATATTTTAAATCTACATTGAAAAAAAATCCGGTTCTGGAAGACGGAATTTTTTTTTTTTGGTTCAAAAATTATTTTTCGATTTTTTTTTTCAATTCCTAGCATGCCGTAGTGCTCGCATTTTAAAAGACTAATAATTATTTTTATTTTAATTTCTTTTACGTTTTAAGACGTTTATAATCGTTTGAAACAAAATGCCGTCACAACGGTAACCGTAATTTTTTTTTTCTATGTTGGTAAGTTTCCACAGATTTTACTATCAGTGAATATCAAATTAATAAAAATTAATCGAAAATTAGTCTAATTATTAAGTTTTTCAATGCATAAAATAAAAAAAAAATTTCCTGCAATATTTCTTACTTTCAGACAGTCAACATAATCTGTAATTATATTTATTAATATAAAAAATGACATTTACACAAATCTATCATAAAAAAATCGTAAAAATTATTAAACGCATAAACGCATTTAAATAAAAATTTTTCTTACATAAAATAGGTATCTTGGATTTTGTAAAAGCCTCTATAAGTTTATATAATATTATTGTTAATAAAAAATAAATATAGCAAAATATATATAAAAAAAAAAAATGAATACAATGAACGTAATTACAACTCGTGATATAATAAAATTCGATAAAATTAATTAAAATGAAATGATTTGGTGAAATGAGATATTTGAGATTACGAAATATTTTCTATATAAAACACAGACATAATCTTGATAGACTAGTAAAAATATTACACTCGAAGTTTTTTATTTAATATATAAGTTACGCCATACAATGTATTATGATGACTGAGAAAATTCAAGTTCTTCCGGCATCGGAGGTTCACAATTTTCTTCGTCCACATAAGCATTCCATAATTTTGGAAATGATATACCGCATGGCTTTCTAATTGCTAAATATTTTTTAACTCTTCTTCTCCCGATAACTAGTACAAGGAATATTATGAAACCTTGTAATAAATTCATTATGTCTGCCAATATCCTGTAATTCAAAATAGTATTGTAATTTATAGCTTTAAAAATTATTATTTATCATTTCTTTTATCCAGTATAGGTATAATAAAACTTTTATTTACTTTTACTGCTATGATAAATTATACTTTTATTACTAAATGTTATCTAATAGTAACAAAACATTTTTTTAGAGAAAATTTTTAAGTGCATTTTATTATGTGATTATTTGGTTTGGATTAAATAAAATAACTATTATTACTAGCATTGGATTCAAACTTTCTGTTGATATCAATTTAAATTCTTCCACATTTTTATGATTTTGTTAAATAAATTAAATATTTGCACTGTAAAAAATCATGATTGGGTATTTTAGTATTGAATATTTCTGTACTTCTATTTCGTGATTTTTTTTATTTTTTGCTTAATAATTGTAAAAAGTTTAAGGAATAAAAATTAACAGTTTTGGGCTAAAGCTTTGCAAAAAAGTCCCTTTAATGCTTTTTACGACCGTAAGTTGTTTCTTGAAAACAACTGGTTTCACTGGTCACAACAGTCGTCTCGACAGTCGTTGTTTATCCGAATCAATTAACCAATAAAATGAGTTACCCTGAAATGAATCACCCCTTGGGGGTAAAAACTACCCCTAAACCCAAAAGAAATGAACAAAATATCAGTATATTTCATTTTTCAAGTTTTTCATTTTAAAACCGAAAAATACCAACGACTACAGTCCAAAACCATATTTAAACCTCCTCCCAAGGGTTGAAAACTACCCCTAACCCCGAAAAAAAAAAGTATCAGAAAATTTTATTTCTCAAGCTTTTAGTTTTATAACCGAAAGAATACCAACAACTTCAGTCCGAAAATTTGCTTAACCAACCCCCTTCCTCAGGGGTTGAAAACTACCCTTCAACCCAAAAAAATTAAAAAAACTGGGAAAAAAATAATTTTCAATTATACCCATATATGTTTCTAAATTCTCAATACGTTTTTGTATACAAATATTCAAAAATTTTTTTACGTCAATTATTTAAAAAAATTATTAGTATCTTTTTAATAATTATTTAAAATGTTAAACATTTTATTTTACTGATTGAAATATTTGTATTTAGGGGTAGTTTTGAACCCCTGTGGGAGAGGGGTGGTGAAACAATTTTTTGGACTGTTGCGACATATATATATATATACCATAGGCTATTTTTTATAGTGTAAACTTAAGTAAAAATTTCATAATTTACCCAAAAATTTATAAATTAATTAAATAAATCTTACCACCAGTGAAAATTTTTATCGATTTCGGTTCCAGGAGAAAATGCAAACGATAAGACTTCAAAAATCCAAGTTATTCCCATAATTAGCACCAGTTTTAAGTACAAAATAAATTTGCACCTAAAAACTTTTAATTTGTTTCCATTTATATTTCGATACTCAAACCACAGTTTCCAACATGTTAAACTTAGGTAAATAATGTTTAAAACTAATAAGACACTCATTGGTCCGTAAAAGAATCCCCAAGCTTCTTTAATACCTACATTAAAATATTTCATTAATAACATAGTTCACTAAATTTAATAACAATAACAATATTTGTCATTTCTTACCATTAAACCAACAAGAAATTTCCCCAAATCTTGGCTTCAAAGGAACTTCTTCGATGTGTGGTATTATCAAAGTAACGGCTAAAAAAATTAGGGGTATCCCCCATCCAAATATACAAAATATAATGAATAGTATCTTGTTTGGTATTAAAAAGTGCCGAAACCTGTTAAGAATGATTTTTTTGTTTTTACAATTTAGATAATTTAAAATTTATTCTTTTGATTTTTTCAATTGACTCACCAAACAGATCTCCAAATATTAAATGATATGATGTTCAACCAGAAGAAAGCACATAGATAAGCATAGTACATTAAACTTGCTGAAAAATAAAAAAAAAAGAAAATAAAGTTTAAATGTACTGATTTCATAAATATTAGCTTTTAAATCGCTGTAGTGGGTAATGTTTTGAATAAATGTCTGAAGTAATCAAAATTTATTGCATGCAAAATAGATAAAGCTTACTTTGTAAAAAGTAACTTTCTTATATTAACAAAAAAATTAGAAAATTTTCGAAAAATTAGTAATTTTTCAAAAAAATTTGTAAATATTCGAAAAAAATCGTATATTTACTGAATTTAGAATCTTAACAAAAAATTTGAGTATTCTCTATTTTTTTTGTGAATTCTCAAGAAAAATTGATAATTTACAATTTTTTTTGAAAATTTTCAAAAAATAGTTCTAAATTTACGAAAAATCGTTGTAAATTTACAACTTTTTTCATAAAATCACAAAAAAAAATCGAGAATTCTCAAATTTTTCGATAATATACTAAATTTAGTGAATTTACGATTTTTATCGAATATTTACAAAAATTTTTGAAAATTCACTAATTTTTCGAAAAAATTCTATTTTTTTTGTAAATCTAAGAAAGTTACTTTTTACAGTGTAGGTAATGTACTTCAGTAAAAAGATTCAATAGTAGTTAACGTTTTAATTTATTTTGCTAATATCAAATATTTTAAAAAATTTTTATATAAATATTTTATGTAAAACTTACCTAACAAAAGGCAAATGGCTCCGTCCAAAGGCGGTGCAGTGACTTGTTGAAGTCCTAATACAAAATAAGCAACCATGAAAGATGCGGTAGCTGATATTATAGCTTTGTCTTGAATATCTCTCATTTCCGAAAGAATCACATAAATGAATAAAGTCAGTCCAAAGAAAAAACTAGATATTATACTAAGAACACCAAATATTATATTTTTCCAATTTATTCCAAAAAGGATTTCTGAATTTATGTCTAGACATATTAAAGCAGAATGTTCTAAGTCTTCTTGGGCAATAGCAAGACAATAACTGAAAAAAATTTAACATTTGAGTAATAAATATATTTTATCCATGGTCCACATGGATTTTTTAAGTCGCTGATCACAAATTTTGGGGTCCTACATACTAAAAATTTGCGTTTCACCCTTAGTAATCCCTTTTTGATATATTTTATGTTTTTGCAAATTTAAGGGTGAAGCGCCAATTTTTAGCAGGTAGGACCTCGAAACACGTCATCAGCCACCCAAAAAACTCATGTGGACCAAATCTGAGCATTGAAAGCGCAAAAATAGCAAAAAAAAAACCTCTTAGGGGTAGTTTTTGCTAAGGGTGAAATATTAATTTTAAAAAAAGTTTCCGAAGTGGTAAACGACCCAAAAAACCAATATGGACCAAATCTGGAGACTTAAAGTTCGAATACATCAAAAATACCTCTTTTAGGGGTAGTTTTTACAAATTTAAGAGTGAAACTCCAATTTCTTATAGAAAAGATCCACAAATTTGTGATCAGCGATCCAAAAAAACTGTAGCAGACCAAGTCTAGTCGTGGCCATAATAAACTATACAACCCCCCCCCCCCCTCCATGATTTGACTGGAGTATAGAGTCATGGAATTATTATTGATGCTCGATATTACAAAAAAAAAAAAAAAAAAACAAGCAAAAAAGTAATTAAATCGTATTTACTTTTCTGGTGATATTAAATTTGAACTCGTAAGTCCATCTAAATTGTTGTTAAAATTTATCCAAGTTCCATTTTTCATATTCACAAGACGAAAATCGTATTCAGGTTCCAATCTTGGTTGTATTTCATAAAAACCATTAGGGCAAAATAAATTGACATTTTTTCCATTTGTGCAATTTCGGGTATCGCGAATCCATTTTTCGTCTCCTATGCAACATTGTGTAGGTGATGCTTCTGATAAATTCACTAAACTTAAGACTAATACTCCAATGGTACCTGCAGAATAATAATAGATTGTATTAGCATTCATTTTAAAAAATTTATTAAATAATTTATTTATATATTTTTTTTATGTATGTATATTTTAGATAATGCGCGGCAGAGCTGCTTTAAGTTAAAAATTCAATTAAAGACTAAAATTTAAAATAAAAATGATGTAATTATATTGGGTATAAAAATGATTAGTGCATCCATCAAAAGTTAATTGTTTTTTTAGTCAATTTATAATATATAATGATTAGTAATAACTTTCTTATGTATTAGTACTTAATTTGGCTTGGAAGCTGATTATTAATTTAAATGTGCACTTCATTAGTTTAAATTAAAAAATTATTGATCTGAATTAAATTGAGTAATCTTTTTAATTAGTCATTCCTCAGCTTCAGAGCCAAATGAAGTAATACATAAAAAAATCACTAATTATAATATATTATAAAATTAATTAACGTTTGATGGATGCACTGATCATGTTTTTACTCTGTATTATAATTACATCATTTTTATTTTGTATTTTAACTTTTGTTTGAATTTTTATTGTTTTTTGGTTGAATTTCCAACCATAAATTGTAAAATTCAACCAAAGCAGCTCTTACAGCTCTGCCGTGCGCTCTAAGAAACAAAAATGCAAAATTCGATTGTTATGTGAATTTTTGAGTTACTGCATGCACAAGTCAAAAAACCTTAAATAGATTATCTAGCTCGTGCATAATATAATAGAATATGCACTGATTGTGAGCCTTAGGTCAAGATCTTTATTGATCTCAGACCAGGGTGGCCACATTTCTGGAATTCTGGAAAGTCACTGACTTTATCTAGGCTGGTAAACTTTCGCTAGGGATGAGGTTTTTGCCATATAGCCTTTCTTTTTGATGTAACCAAATTTCAAATATAAATTTTTATTCAAAAAAATATAACTAATTGCAGCTTTAACTAGGGGTAGTCGCATATTGAATGGTACCTGAATTTTTTTGATTCTCCCTATGTGATGTTCAAAAACAGCGTAAAGCTAATTTGATTTTAAATGGCTATAAATTTAATTTAAAAAAAGAAAAATATTTTGAAAAAGAATCTAAATTAAATTAACTGCTTATTAAGGTGGCGCACGGTATTAGGTCCGTATATTTTAGGGTGACATCAGAGGGGGGCATAACTAATTGATTAAATTTTATTATTTATTTTGTAGATTTGTGAATATTTAAAAGTTATTATTAATAATAATGCATTTTCGTATATAATGAGTGCGTTGTAAACAAAATTTTTAAAATACAAAACATTTTATTGAACGGGGCCCGCGACTAAAATTATGTGTTTATAATTTGATCGGCAACTATTGTATTTTTTTCTTGGAAAAGTTTCTATTTTTGTCAAATAACACGTGTGTACAATTTTATCTAAAAAGATTCGTTATTGAATTAGTACGAAGTAAAACAATATCAACTCCCATAAGAACGCGGTGTTAACCTTAAAAATGTTCAGTTACTTATTTCTTTCTTAATTGATCGGGAACTTGAGTATTTTTTGGGATCAATGGATTTGTTTTTCAATTATCTTCATCTCCAGTAAATTTTACTTCATATTATTCGTTTTTCATAAACTCCGTGAGCCACCTTAATTATACTTTTATTCTATTTATAGTGAAAGAAATTTATATCTCTTACTTAAATATTTAACAAAAATTTAAAATTAAATTATATAAATTTAATTGACGTAAATGTTTAACCACAAAGTACGTATATTAATCTCATAATCAGTTTTGTGAAATATAAAAAATCATGCAAATAAAAATAGATTAAATAATATGACAGGTTTACATAATTCTTTTTTTATATATTATCAAAAATTCGAATCAATCTTATTCAATTCTAAATTTATTATCGTTGTTATTTTTATTTTTTATTTTTCTTTTAAATAATTAATTGATATTTATTTTTTGATTTCAAATTTGAACTCTGACCATTGTTATAAAAATGAGATGTTTTATAAATAATTTTGTGATATTTATTTTTCTACTTGGAAAATCCCATATTGAATACGTATTAAAGAAAAAATAATTTTTCTTTTGTTTCTTGCGTCATTAAAATTGATAAAAAAATGTGTATTTTTGTAACAAAAAACAGAAGAAACTATTTATCTTGTTATAACGTAATATATCAATCATTTTATTGTTTATTGTTGCTTTTAAACAAATTCCAAATTATTTAGTTCAGATCTCGGTTCAGATATAAGACTTGAAAAAATTAAAAACAAATTAAAAACAAATAATTATTATATATGCATCTTAATTTTTTGTTGACTTTGTTTTTAATAATTTATGGTACCTACGTTTGACCTGAACTAGGCGTGTGCCTTAGATAACCAAATTGAATGTCAAATTATCAATGAATAATTTATCCATATTTATTTGACGATTGTAAACCAGAAAAGACATGATGCGAGACATGATATATTTATTTGGATCATCGGCTATTACTATATAAACTACGCAAGCTTGTTTTCGATTGAATCGAATGGATATTTTTGAATGAATTCATCATCAATATTTTTGAAAACTATTAATAACTATACTCGTGAAAAAAATCTTATGATTAATAACAAGTTTATTGTACTCAACTAAATATTTGATTATTGTCAAAAATTGAACCATTGACTCGAAGGGGGGAGTTTTTTAGTGTGGGTATTCGAACTAGGTATTATATTCTAAAGATCAAGTTCGTTGATTGAAAGTTAATAAACTTACAACACAAATTTTAGCATAAAACATTTTTATAGAAATACCACAGACTCTAGGATGATCAGTTATCAAAGGGACGGGCGGTGGGGCTAAAACTTAGAGGCTTCAGGTTAAGGGATTTAGAATAATTTTGCACTCAAAGGTTACTTTAGGAAGTACATGTATGTTTTTAATATTCAAGTAGTCAGTAAACATGTTTGCCGCGAGCTATTTTTGAACATAATATGCTAATTTTTTTGTTCTATTAAAATTGTTTTGTACTTGAAATAATTCGAAACTTAAAAAGTTAATTACCAAAATTTACAAACAACCAGACTTGATTACGTTTCCTTAAAACAGGTTTTAATTTTAGAAACTATATAAACGTAGTATAAATAAGATTAAAAATAGCATTGTTTTTTATTTTCTAAACTATTATGCCTAATTTTTATACTATATTTGTTTGGTTTATCGTGAGTTAATTATAAAAAAAATAAAATAAATATTGATTATTTGATATGGAATTTCAAAAAACCTGTATTATTGAAGCCAAATAAAAGTTATTTTATATTAAAAACGTATGACACATGTAATTTTACGATAAAGCGCAAATAAAACGTTATAAGAGGCATGAGACATTTTATTTTATTGATTTTTTTATTTATACAAAGATAAAATGTATTTTTTCTGTAAAATTTACTCATAGAAATACTTAAAGATTCCTTGACTTAAAACTTTAAGAAACAATAAAATACACATTTTTGAAATGGATAAAGCATTTTTAAATAAGAGCACTGTCAATATTTGAATATTTCTTGAAAATATGCCAGCTAAATTCAAATAATTTGCTCAAAATTCACAATCTGACAGTGAAAATTATATGAAATCTTATATAAACTACAATAACCTCACGGGTATGTATAACTAGAAGTGCATCTTAAAGAGCAAAGAGCCATAAAGTACATTTGTTGTATAGATGAATATAGCAAATAATTTAACTATTATACACTCCGGCACCCGTGAGAGACTACGCTGTGACACGCGGTTCACGATGACCTGTCAGATTCTTGCCGACTAAAACTCATGAAACTCTATTTTCAGATATAACTTCAGTTTAGGATGCACAGCCTAAGCGACAAACATGCCTCAATTTCCATCGAATGGAAGTCACTTCGTGAATTTCTACGCTTTCGTAAATTAGTTTTCGCTCCCAGGTGAGCAAATAAATGGGAATTACGCCTAAAAATACTTGGATCGCCTTCAGGCATACCGTTTAGTAAACGCTAGTAATCCTCAATTCATTCCGTCTTTATACAGCACTTATCTACTGCCTGTACTTTTTCTTTTTGGCGGTTTCCGCCTTCTGACCTCAGATCCTACAGCACTTCAGAATTAACCACTGACATCAGGAGCTTTTGCTTTCCCAATCTAAGCCCCCCCCCCTCCCTATGCCAAAGTTTGTCCATGAGCCTCAAAAAAGAGGTCACAACCGTGGCACATCACCTTTCACATCACTTATGAACGAATAAGCACCGTAGTTCAGATTGCTATCGAATGCGACCTCGGAATAATGAAACCGTATGAAGATTCCCACCGTCGTCGAAGTTATTATGGATCAAAGTAGGAACCCTTCAGAGGCTCAGCAAGACAATCTCCATTGTCTGAATCATAGGCTAGAGATCGCGTCCTCCCACCCAGAGGTTGACCTGTCTCGTGGCATGGTTAAACCTCTCCTGGACCATTTCGTTTTTTCTAACTGTTTAGCTAGAGAGCTATATAATCTACCTATCCGATCAGTTAGGCTCTTTCCAGAAAATGCGTAGTAGGCTATCGTAAAAGACATTATACAGGTCTAGTCTTAGAAACTTGTGCTACATCCGCGTTTAATTCCTTCTTTCGCCTGACCTCAATCGTATTGTATAATAGGTTCGGATGCCGGAGATAATCTTTGAGGACTTTTCCTAGATACATCGGAATCTAGAAATCCTGATCTATAAAGTGGAAGATTTTTTCCACCTATGTCTAAATTGATGGCATTCTTGAAATCTAACGTCACCAATAAATACTCTTGGTGGACTCGGTGAAAATCATAAAACAAACTTATTATGAGCGTTTTAAACTTATAACTTGGTGCATAATGTACGATTATTAACTAGGCTAAGTATCTAGGTGACTATTTATTGTTTCCTGTGCTATGACTATTTATGACGGGAAATATATTATTTTAAAGGAAACAAAAATTTTGTGTAAATCATTATTTTAAAAATAATACAAGATTTTAGCGCCTATACTAAATAAATTAATATGAATATAAAAACGACCAAAACATAAAATTATAGTTAATATCTATTTGTTCAACAAGGGAAAAAAATAGGATTTGTCTTACAATGCAGTTGGATAGTAAGCGTTGAAAGTAAAATTTCCTACAATTTTTCCCGTGTTCAACACATAGTTTTTCATTAAAAGCGAAAAAAAGATCGCCCGAAAGTAAGAAAGTAGATCTTTTTTGCAGCGTATAATGAAAAATATATATTTGCTATCTCAGATAATCCTAATATAAGCAAAATACTGGAATTCTTGGCTTATATAATAGTAAAAATGCTTTTCTTTTGCGAGAAAAAAAAACCTTCAATAAGTTATTAATGAATAAGTTTTACTTGTATGTGCGAAGCACAATATTATACTATAATTTAATATTACATTGACCATTCATTGACCCAATGTAAAAAACTAAATCTGAGAAAACTTATTCCTCCAAATAATATTGTGTAAAACTAAAAATAGTATTGTTATCCAACTCAATAAATATAATTAAAGATTTTAGAGATCTCTAGAGATAAAAAGTGATCTGCGGAGATCTAAAGAGATCTATCGAAAATTCGTCGGGATAAATATAAAAATGACCAAATTTTTTTTTCTCGCAAAAGAAAAGTATTTTCACTATTATATAAGCCAATAATTCTAGCACTTGTCTTATATTGCATGTAACTAATATGGTTTTTTCAAATTTTACCATTAAAAATCTTATAATAAATGTAAAAATTACTAAACATATTTTAAAATAATTAAAAATAAAAACATTAATATTAAATACGTATAGAACAGGCTAGGAAACGTAATATGTATATAAAATATATCTTAAATATGTAAACTAAATTATGTATTTATGTCTAAAATTTTATCAATAAAGAAACTTTAAAAAGTAAAGTAAAAGTAAAATGTACTTGGCTTATATTAGAATTATCTAAGATAGCAAGGTAGTCTTCTTTCTGACGATGTCTCAGCTACCTTGTGAAGACGAAATAGTCCTACATTAACAATATATATAGTTTAACTGTAATTGTCTGTTGGTTGTTTTTATATTTATTTTATTTTAAAATTTTGAAAATAGTAATTCCGAGAGTAATTCGTTAAAGAATGTATTATCACTCGTATTAGCGTGAAACGGTAACAAGAAACGCGCGTATTTTGATTCCTTAATATAGTTTTGCGGTTATATTTATCCGCCTATTGACATGAAACATGTTCACAAGGTGGAGTATTTGGGAAATGCCATTTACCTTGAAGGAAGAGTTGTGAACATTTGGCTATGTTAGAGTTGGAGGGGTTAATGGACTTTTTAATAAAGGGAAAGATTTTTTTTAGACAGTTATGAAGCAGTTACTTTTGGGACAATCATTGTTATAAGCAATTATAAGTGAACATGTTCATAGCCATGTCTGTCCAAAAACTGTTTTAATATTTTTTTTTTGTATTTAATTTTTCGTACACGATGAAAAATTTTGAAAAAATTACACTAAGCTCTGTAAAAACAATTTTTTTTGCATCACAAAAAATTTTGATGATCTTAAAAAATTTTTTATTATAATAGTAAAAGAATTAAACTACTGCATATTTGAGTTCATTGGAGTTTTAAAGAGTTAAGTTTAGTTTATTAATGTATAATATTTCATTTATGCAGGCATTAATTTATTTTTATATTCAGCAATTGTTGTAATCTTCTTAGGAATCAAATTACTTATCAGAGATAATAAATTGACATGATTAATAATAATCAGTTAAATATGAATTAAAACATATTAAGATTATTAAAACAAATGTAATTAGAATTAATTGATGTGAATTATATGGACTAAATATATTCTATTGTTATAATTATTATATTATTTATGTTAAAGCTTTGTCCCAGTTGTTTTTAGTTTTTTTTATGACAGTGTTAATTTTTCTTATTTATTAACCTAAAGCTTAATAATTTTGTAATTTATATGTTTGGTAGTTGTGTTAAAAATTCAAGGAATGTTATTTGGCGGTGTTACAGATGGTTTTTATGAGAAGAATAAGATTCTTTGTTTTTACTCCTTTGCACAAAAAAAAGATAGAGGCATGAATAAAAAAAATTAGGTTTTTATAGACTTTTATCACAACTTGAAGATTTTCAAATTATAAACTTAAAAAAAGGTAGTTTCGGTTCATTAATTTTCCATCTGCCGTTGGTTAATTGTCGTCGCCGTAGGTCTAATTTTAAAAACAAGAAAATAATACTAAAAAAAAAATAAATAAAACCAAACGGAAGTCATTAAGACTGTTTGAGAGAAAAATTATTTAATAATTAGTCTGAAAAATTATGAGGTTGAAATTTAAGTTTTTTTAAATTAGAGCAGACTTTTTTTTGATTATTTTCATTAAGCAAAATTTAAAAAAAATAAAAAAATCAAGCTAATTATAAAGAATCATACGATTAAATTTTCAAATAAATTTATATTACTCACAAAAAACCTGGAAGATTTTAGGTAAAAAATACATTTTTGTCATTTTATTCTAAAATAACTGAAACGTTTTTTATCATTTTACATTTAAAAATTTCACAATAATTAAATTAATTGTTTAAAATATTTTTATTATATCCCACTGTCCACTCCTACAGAACTCGAATCAACATTTTATAGAAAAAATTTAAATTATTTATTTAAATATATTTAATCAAGACTTGAAGATAATAGAAAAATTTCAAGGGCACAAGAATAACAATAATAATTTTAATTAAAGAACCAAAACTTATACTAAATTCACTGTTTATACACTACATTTTGATATAAATAAATAATATTAGTTAGTTGTTAAACACTCAAGATACTGAATGAAACTGACAGTAAAAGAGTAGCGTGTTTTAATTTTAAACTATATAAATATGAATGTTTATATAAATGAATTGAAAGATATTTCTTTTTTTTCGCGGCTTCTACTCCCACCATTTGTATTTTTATTTTTATCTTTTGCATTTTTATATTATGCAGTTGTAAACATTGTTGCATAAAAAAATAAATTAGATTTATTTAATTGAGAATATTTATGCTAATTTATACATTCTATGATTTTTTTTTTAAATTAAAATTTTTTTAGTATGATTTGCTCATTTTTTGAATAATATACACTGGAAAAAAAAATTTCCAAAATAATATTTATTTTACTCTGATAATTGTTTATTTGGTTAGTCATATTTTTTGTTTTTTCACATATTGTTTTATTTTCCTTAGATATTTTATAAAATTCCATTGAAAATACAAAAGGCTAAATTTTCATTGACTACTAAAATATCACTTTTTAATTGGGCTAAGAAAATAAATTTTCTATAATATTGCAATAATTAAAATTTTAGTTTATAGAGTATAAATAAAATCATAAATAATTTTTTAAATTACCTGCACCGAAATAACTTGTTTTTTGCTATAAGTTAAGCAAAATTCAAGGATATATTTTTTATTATTATTAATTTTTTTTGCTTTTTTTTCGAAAATATTTTAAAGAAAGCGTCATTTTTAAATTAAAAAATTTAAAAAAAAAAGATGCCACAATGTCTATATTTAATATTTTACTAATATGCACTATTTGTAGGGGAGATTCGGGCGACTAGAGCACCACACAGTTGACATGTTTTTGGTTAAAAATTTTTTAAATTTAGAAATGTATGAATCCTATTCTCGTTAACGAAGATATTAATAATTTTTTATTAATGAAGATTTATTTTACTCTGAATCTTCACAGTGTAGGTCGGAATTCTATTTAGTAGTCACCCTTTTAATTGATATTTCAAGACTTTTATTACACTCGAAAATGATAAACCAAAAATTTTGTCTCCAGAACATTTTTTGGGTCGCTGATCTCGAATATTCGGGCCCTGTACGTAAAAATTTCTAAAAACTTGTAAATATTGAAAAATCGCTCGTAATAAGAGCGGTATTTTTTTTACTAATTTAAGGGTTCTTTGACAATTTTTACACTAAGGATCCTGGAATTAGCGATCCATAAAAAATACCGAAGATTAAATCTTGTTATGATTTATGAATATTGCAAAAACAATCTTAAACAGGGGTGTTTTTTGCTAACTTAAGGGTGTTAGACAAACATCGCAGAATAATTACTTCCATTTTTGGATCCAGCAACCTAAAAAACCCTAAGAAGATCTTTCTTCATCTTGATTGCCTAAACACCTCCACCCCCTCTTCCGTGAACAAATGTAATAAATAAAACTTTTAAAAATTGTTCCAAAATACCCTGTATTCCCCTACGTCATTATATCTAACATTTTTTTTCCAATTTTAAAGTTAAAGAAATCATTTTATTAATTATTACAAAACATTTATAATTTATTTTTTTAAAAAGCATAATAACAAATTAGCGTAAAATAATAATAATAATAATAAAATTTACAAGAAATCTGTTTTATGTTATAAAATGCATTTTTTTATTTATATTAAATATTTAATTAATCGTACATTATGTACTTAACGTTACACTCGTACATTAATTTATTAATTTGTTTATTTATTTTTTTTCTCCAGTTTCAATTTAATTAAAAAAATATGCATTAAATTATAATTTATTTTTTTATTAACTTTCAATAAATGTAAGAAACAACAAGATAACATAAACAATAACTCGAATGATGATATTTAAAAAAAGTATATTAGAAAAAATACAGTCAGCATTTTTTTTGTTGTTAAATACCATAGACAATTAAACTATAAAATTCTTTAGGTTTAAGTAAACTATTAAAATTCTTATAATTTCTTATAAATTGATAAAATAATTTTTAAACAAAAAAACTAAATGAAATACAATTTAAATTACAGTTATTAGAAATGTTGAAATTTTATGCAAGATTTGAAATAAGCGAACAAACAGGAGATCCATTGACTGATCATGATATGACAGAACTTCATTATGCTAAAATAACTTCTTTACAGAAAGCAATTTTTGTTAAATTTCACGATGATCTGCGTGATTTTGCACTTGCTAATGTTGCCAGTGTTGATACTCGAGATACTTTAAATAAACACTTTGGTTCTCTTCAGTGAGTATACGTAGAAATTTTTTTTTTTTTTTCTATTTAAACTTTTTATTTCATATGTTTTATTTTAAATTTTTTATTTCTAGGCAAGACAAATTACGGTTAATTGCAAGTTATTTAAATTTGGTGCCGCCTACTGAACGAGAGAATGAAGAAAATTGGTTCAGATTAGATGTAGATTTTCTTCGGGAATTATTGGTAAAATTTTTCAAAAGTTCAAAATATTTTTTTCTGGACAGTAGCCAGAAAGCACGTATTTCCCGGGAAGTGCGCGTCCGGCAAAGACGTGTTTTCTCGCTACTGACGCAGAAAAATCATATACGACTCTCAGCCATGAAAAAGAATGACCAAATCGCAGTTTACCATCCTCGTTTGGACCATTCTCTATTTTTTTGGCCATGTGTCGTAATGTACTATTTAATATTTTACTTTTCCTTTTTAATGTTCATTTTTATTTCTTAGATTTCAAGGCACGAAAGAAGAATTTCACAATTAGAAGAATTAAATGAAATGCCATTGTATCCAACTGAAGAAGTTATTTGGAATGAAAGTATTGTACCAACTGAATATTTCTCTGGAGAAGGCTGTCTTGCATTGCCAAAATTAAATTTACAGTTCTTAACGCTTCACGATTACCTTTTAAGAAACTTCAACCTCTTTCGTCTAGAATCAACATGTACGTATGCAATATTCAAATTAAAAATTTACAAATTTTTAATTATATTATATGATCGAATTATTATATCACTGCTCTGACATAAACAATTGCTATCTTATAATATGAAACATCTGAGATAAAAAATTCTAGATCCTAATTTTTTATAAATAAATGGGATTTTAAACTAAAAAAAAAAAATTAGTTGAGGTAAACAGAAATTCTTAATATGCATATTTTTTTTTATTTAAACTGCTGCTGATTGCATAAAAACTTCGGAAAAACTTTTTTTTCATGGCCCTTTTATTTTAAATTTTAAAGAACCACGGCGCCGGATAACTGGTGAAAATTATTTTTTTTAAATTTTTTTTTACATTTTACGAAATTTGCAACCATTTAATCAATAACAAAAAAAACAAATAGCAAACACTTATTCAGAATCATTATTTTCATTCTTTTACAATTTTTGAAATATTGTGCTACCCTGTAGTATACTAGAAAGTTTATTATTTCCAAAAGTAACTGCAGAGAACACTGGCTCGAAAAAGAAAATTAAAATCGTAAAACTAATCGTAAAACTAACTAATCCATGGATAGTTTACCATAGCGTTCCGAATCGCAAATAAAAATTACGAAAAAGATTTCGGAAACATTTTAAAACTGTTTTGGAAATGATCCCTCATAATATAATTAATTTGCAGGCTCATTGAAGGTCATGTGTAACTTATTTAAAATAATGGCAACTTTCATTTTTTTTTAATTAAAGAATGTTTTGTTTATTTATCCAAAAATTTATTATTAATTATGTTTTTCTCTTTTTTAGATGAAATAAGACAAGATATTGAAGATGCTGTTAGTCGTTTATGTCCCTGGTAATTATTTCTTTGCTTTAACAGATAAATTATTTTTAAAAATAACTACTTATACGTAAGATAAATTATCGCGTAACAGATTAAGGAATAATATTTTAGATTTTTAAAATCAACTAATTGGACAGTTTATTTTTCTGTCTTTCTCTTGATTTAAGTGAAAGTTTGAAATTAGTAAATTTATACTTTATATTTAAATTCAGAAGGGCAGATTAGTCTAATGTGATATCAGAGTAAACGGATTCTAGATTTAAAAAATTTTCAAAGAAGCATTTTAGAACTTATTTGTGCACATAAATAATAATAGCTATTAGGAAATCTAAGACTTGAATAATAGGAACTTACTTGTGAGGTAAAAATCATTACCAATATTTAAATATTCGCAGGCAAACAGAAGATGGGGGAGTTTATTTTGGTGGTTGGGCTCGAATGGCTCAGCCTATTACTCAGTTTGCCGTTGTCGAAGTTGCTAAACCAAATTTAGGTGAAAATAGGCCATCTAGAGTTCGTGCCGATGTTTCAATTACTCTAAACGTAAGAAAGGAAATTAAATCTGAATGGGAGAATCTAAGAAAACACGATGTTTGTTTTTTAATTACAGTCAAGCCTCCAAACCCAATAGGTAAGTTATAAATTTTTGTCTTTTTTTTGTATTATAAACAAGATTAGCGCTTTTTGCTTAGCTTCGATAATTAGTATATTAATTATTTAAATAATTATATTTAAGATAACCTATATAGTAGGGTGTTTCTTATTTCCCAAACTGCTCGTAGAGAAAAATACTGGCTCGAATATGATACTTCAGGTCATAAAACTATCATCTAAAAAAAAATTTTTTATAATCAATTTGATGTAGTGTGCCGATTTGCAAATAAAAATCGGTAAAAACCAGGAAAAAGGTTTTAAAAGCGTTTTAGAAAGCTTTTAGAAACCTTCCTAAAAACTTTTTAGTACTAAAATGTTCTAAAAGCTTATTAGTAACAAAATATCAGAAAAAACTGTAAATTATAACATATTTTATTATATTTGAACTTTATTTAAAATTTACAGTCGTATAAAAAGCAAATATCCACGCCAATTGCAATTTGACTGTTTTGTTCATTGATTTTTTATAAAAATGTATATTTCTTATTTTAGTGACGAGTCAATAAAAAACGGCTTCTGTAAACGGTCAAAATACCTAAAAATAACATCTTATGTTATAATTTATAATTTTAAATTTATTATGTTACTAATAAGCTTTTGAAACATTTTAGTAGTAAAAAGTTTTTGGGAAGGTTTCTAAAACGTTTTTAAAACCTTTTCCTGGTTTTTACCGATTTTCATTTGCAAATCGACACACTACATCAAGTTGTTTATAAAATTTTTTTTTTTAGATAATAGTTTTATGACCTGAAGTATCATATTCAAGCCAGTATTTTTCTCTACGGGCAGTTTGGGAAATAAGAAACACCCTACTATATAGGTCTCAATTTTATATTTTTTTTAACCCTGAAGAAATATAGTTTTAAAGTATAGTTTTCGCCATTTTCTCAAAAATTGTTTTTCCTTTAGCAAATGATTATATTTTAGCCCGCACCCCATCAAGTTGAATTTGATTTTGACCAGGTAATAATATAATGAAAACAATACCTGAACCTGCTACAGTAATTCAATTGAAATTTGAAATTTCTGAAAGTTTTTTACGAATTTTTCGTTGTAGATTTGAAGTATTTAAGACTGTCTAAAAATATTTCTTTATAGGTATAGGATTCATAATGTTACTGCTCAATATAATTAAAAATATTTTTAAAAAGAAACATTTTTCATTGAAAATTTAAAATATTGAAAAAACCTTACATAAATAAAAAATTTTGCCAATTTGTCTACATGTGAAACGTAGACTTAATAAAAACCAGAATAAAAACTCTTTTGGCTTGTAATTTGCGTTATTCTTTAAAATGTTTAAAGAACCATAAATATAAGCATAAATATTTGTATTTATGTTATTTTGCTGTTCCTTAAAAAGTTGGTTTTTTTATCTAATTTCGTGGCAGATTTTTTCCAAGCAGCACTTTTTTTTGTAAGTTGACGTATGGGAGTAAGCCCAAACTACAAAAACTGCATACACTCGTGTAGTCCTTTGCGCGGCTTCAGCCGAATTAGTTAGAAGTACTTATATTTATTTTTTATATTTTTTTGGTAGGTAGTTCGTTGTTACTTCTAAATCATTTTGTTAAGATAATTTTTCATTGCACAAAAGGTTTTAAATGCTTAAGGAAATTGCAATAACAATTTTTTTCCACAGGTACCAAATTTAATCATAAACTAGATTTTATTTCACAAGTTGGTTTAACAACAGTCCGTGGATGTGAAGTTGAAGGTATGCTTGATTCTAATGGTCGTGTAATTGAAGATGGCCCAGAACCTCGACCAATGATACCAGGAGACACAAGAACCTATAGAGTATGGCTTGATTGTAACCAGTATCGTAATGACATGGATATTGCAAGTCATGGTGGTGAAGATGTTTATGAAACTTTCAGTATTATAATGAGAAGAAAACCAAAAGAAAATAATTTCAAAGCAGTTTTAGAAACAATTAGAGAACTTATGAATACGGAATGCGTTGTTCCTGATTGGTTGCATAACATTATTCTTGGATACGGCGATCCTGGTGCTGCACATTATTCTAAGTAATATAATTAATTTTGAAGAATATGTATGCCTATAAATATTTTATTTTTAAATTTTATATCTAACCATATTATTCTCAGAATGCAAGATGAAATAGCAACTATGGATTTCAATGATACTTTCCTGGACATAAATCATTTAAAAGACTGCTTCCCAGACTACCAAATACAGTGTACAACTGAAGACTCAGAAAAAATTGTTAGGCCGTTTAAGTTGACATTTGAAGATGTTATTTGTAAGCAAAATAATGAACCAGAACGTAAAATTATTACCGTTGAGCCGCACGTACTTCCAAGTCGTGGCCCATTCGTAGAAAACGAACCAAAAAAGTAAAAATACATTTAAAATCTATTTTCTTTATTTTTAATTTATTTTTGGAAAAAGATAATAACAATATTTTTATATTTTTAGGAATCAAATTCCATTTACACCTACTCAAGTAGAAGCAATCAGGGCTGGAATGCAACCAGGTTTAACATTAGTAGTTGGTCCTCCCGGTACCGGTAAAACGGATGTAGCTGTTCAAATTATTTCCAATCTTTATCACAACTTTCCAAATCAAAGAACCCTTATAGTCACACATTCTAATCAAGCTCTTAACCAGTTGTTTGAAAAAATTATGGCTCTGGACATTGATGAAAGGCATTTATTACGTTTAGGGCATGGTGAAGAAGCATTAGAAACTGAAAAAGACTTCAGTAGATATGGTAGAGTAAATTATGTTTTAGCCGAGCGTTTAGATCTTTTGACAGAAGTACAAAGGTTGCAGGTATATATATATTTATTATTAAAAAACCATTTAAGAACCATTAATATTTCTGTATTTAAACAAAATAAATTTTTCCAGGAATCACTTGAAGTCCAAGGTGATGTAGCATATACGTGTGAAACTGCGGGCTACTTTTTTATATATCAAATAAGTACAAGGTGGGACCGTTTCCAGTCCAGAATAAAACAAAGAAGTGGTGGATCTGACAATCCTCCTGCATCAATTGTTGATGAAGAATTCCCGTTCCATAAATTTTTTGACAATGCACCTCAACCATTATTTAAAAAAGAAGATTATGAGGAAGATCTGGCTGTTGCTGAAAGTTGCTACAGGTTTGAATTTCGTATACAATAAGGAAACTATTTATTATCCTTATAATTTTTTAAATAATGCATTATTATCTAGGTATATCGAAAAAATATTCACTCAGTTGGAAGAATTTCGAGCGTTTGAGTTACTAAGATCAGGTCTTGACAGGTCAAAGTATCTTCTAGTAAAAGAAGCAAAAATAATTGCCATGACCTGTACACATGCTGCATTGAAAAGAAGAGAACTAGTTGACATGGGTTTCAAATATGATAACATTCTAATGGAAGAATCAGCACAAATTTTAGAGATTGAAACTTTTATACCTCTCTTACTTCAAAACCCTCAAGATGGCTACAATCGGTTGAAACGTTGGATTATGATAGGAGATCACCATCAGTTACCTCCAGTAATAAAAAATATGGCTTTTCAAAAATATTCAAACATGGAGCAATCACTTTTTTCAAGATTTGTCAGATTAGGCGTTCCAACTGTCGATTTAGACGGCCAAGGTCGTTCTAGACCTAGTATTTGTAATTTATATAATTGGCGCTATAAGAAATTAGGAAACCTGCGCCATGTAGAACGCGATCCAGAGTATTTGGTAGCTAATGCTGGATTTTTGAATGATTTCCAATTAATTAATGTTGAAGATTTTAATGGAGTAGGAGAGAGTGAGCCTAGTGCTTATTTTTACCAAAATTTAGCAGAAGCTGAATATTGCGTAGCTGTATTCATGTATATGAGACTACTTGGTTACCCTGCCGAAAAAATTAGTATTTTGACAACTTACAATGGGCAAAAACATCTAATTCGAGATGTGATAAATATAAGGTACTTATTACTTTATTAAAATGATTTCAATCAGCAGAAGTATCGTTTTATTGTTTTTAAAAAAGTTGCTTTGTATTTTGTGGATAAATCTCGGGTCAAATGCTACTTTTAAGTATTTTAAAGATAATTAATATATTTTGTTACACTTTATAGAATTCTTTAAATTAAAAAAATATACATATTTTCGCGATTTTATTATAAATTTACATTTCATTAAAATAAATTGTAAAATTGAATTACTTATTAAATTTTCTGTGGAGATTCATTTTATGAAGCATTTGGTAGAAAGTTTTAGCAAAACTAATGGTAAAATCGGGTAAAATACTTACAGGATTTAAAGTTTACATCTAAAAAGTTATCAAAAAACTCAATGATTTCCGTTGGAATTAGACCTCTAGGCCACGACAGGCTTTCAAAAACTAAAAAAAAAAACTTTAGAAAATCTGCCGGAGGTAGGTAGAGCCATTTTCTAATACTCAAAAATTTTAAATCTTCTACCGCCTTTACCGTACGGGCGATTATCGTGCCAAAAATGTAAAGGCATACTTATTAAACTAATTTTTATCAATAGCCATTATTTTTCAGTCCCAAGACCCAATCATCCTTTTCTGTTACCGTCGTTTATCCGCTCCTTGTGTATTTAAAAAGCAAAAATATGCGTAAACCGCGGATAAACGGCGGAATGATGGCTGTTGTTAAAAATTAGTTTATTAACAAAAATAAACTGTTTAGCACAGAAATTGTATGGTAATTTTTAAAGCGTGGGTAAACGACGGTAAAAGATTTAGAATTTCCGGGTATTAGAAAGTGGTTCAACCTCCAGCAGATTTTCTAAAATATTAAAAAATAACGTTTATCAACCCACTACCACTATAAAGAAATAATAAAGGATGGTAAATTCTTTTTATGTTCAAAAAACCGATTTTCGAAAAATTCAAAATTATATTTCGGGGCCCTAAGCCCTAAAAAAAAAAAAATTCTTGAAAAGTAGTGGAAATTTAAGTTTTCTAGCTTATGAGTAGATTAAGATCTGTTTTTGGGTCGGAGAAATGAAACAAAATCTAAAAAAATAAGAAAGGGCCTTTCCTGGCTTAGAGGTCCACGGGAATCTGTGAGTTTTTTTAAACTTTTTGGATGCTTCTATTTAGCTTAGGTTTGGTTTCGGGGGCCAAATCACCATAATTATCTGGAAATAGCCTATTAACATTTAAGAATACAAACGAATGAATTTTTAGGTGTGCAAATAATCCAATAATTGGACGTCCACATAAAGTAACCACAGTGGATAAATATCAAGGTCAACAAAACGATTATATTCTCTTATCACTTGTAAAAACTCGAGCTGTTGGTCATTTAAGAGACGCCAGGCGTTTAATTGTAGCTATGTCAAGAGCCCGGTTAGGCTTATACGTGTTTGCTAGAGTATCATTATTTAAAAATTGTTTTGAACTTACACCAGCATTTGATCAGTTAATGCGTCGACCATCTAAACTATTATTAGTGCCTGATGAAGTTTACCCAGCAACAAGGCTGAATGATGAAGAGCCTTCAACACCTACAATGGAAATAGTTGACATGCCACACATGGCTAAATTTGTTTATAATTTTTACATGGAAAAACTTAATATTAAGGTAAATTTTCAAATAATTAATTTTAATTAAAAATGTAATAATTTTGTTTAAATCTTTTTTTAATATTTCTAACAGGATACATATGAAAATTCGTGGCAACATTTGCATAAAATGACAGAACAAACAAGTCCAGAAAGACATGTTCCTGTACATCCAGGAGCAGATGACGACTCAGATGATGAAGAAGAAGAAACTAAAGTTGAAAATAAAATTGAAGTTCAAGAAAAAGAATCCGAAGATGTAGAAATGAAACAAACTGAAACTATAATACAGCCAATAGAAAATTTAGTTGATGAACCTATGGATGAAAAAGAATAAATTTTACTATATGTAACTTAAATTGTAATATAATGTGTAAAATATATTAGCTATAAGTTTAATATGTACAAATATTTTTTTATAAAAAGTATAATATTATTTAAATAATAGACTTAAAATCACGAAGTTTTTTTATTTCACCTGAATCATCAAAGCAAATTCACTGAATAGGCCATTGAATATAGATCTCCACTTGGACAAAAATCCTCCAGAAATGAAAAGTTGTGGAATGTGTTGGTTTTGGGCTAATTTGAAAGGGGAAACAAAATCGGACATTCCAACCCAGTGCTGAGCCCCCAAGGGGGGGGGGGCAAAAGCTAGGGCAAAACGGTTTTTTGCAAATAACTCAAAAAGTAAGCAAAATATAAAAAGTTTCAAATAAAAGTTTTAGCTGAGAAAATTTCCGATGAATATGGTCCTTAGGATTTTTTCAGTCGGATGCACTGAGATCGAGCTATGAGCGGTCAAAGTTTAGACCTCTTTTTTACCAAATTTTCAAAAATCGATATTTCACGAAAAAAAACGCGATATCGATGAGTTTTTTTGATTTTTTGGTAGTCAAAAAAGTCAGATATGGGTATGTAAGGTTTTTTACATATAATAGTATGTTTGTGGATGCAAAATTTTTCATATATATGTTTCAGCACCCCCACAAATAGACGTTGCAACCCCTAGAACGTGCATTATTTTTTTGTTCTTTTTTGCGTTTTCGGCTAAAAAATCTTATAAATATGAGCAAATAGTATGGAATTACTTATTAAAGATCCATACTATGTATTCAAATCAAAATATGCACATATTTCAATGTAATTTAGCCTGTAAATGCATTTTAATTCCAAAAAACGAGAATCATTTTTTTCAAAAAAATTAAAAAATTGCGTTTTTTGGATTTATATGTTTTATACGCCTGGAAAATTATGTTCTTTCATATTTTTATAATATTTCAACTAATTTCAAGATTTTTGATACATAATAGTACTGTAGCTTGAGTCAAAAATCGTTTTTTGGCCAAAAAATGCTATAAATTTTAAAATTATAGATAAAATCGTTTTTATAAAAATTTATTATACACTTATACTAATAAATACAAATTTTTTCCAATTTCTCAATACACATGCATAAATACATTCACACACGTTAACCCTTCCATATTCAGTAAGTTCTTATGCGTATATGATACGCAGTATTTACAGAAGTATTTACAAAATTTTATATTAGCTAATTCCTCCAGTCAAAATACGGGTTTGGTCGTATTAACAATGGCGAAAACCAGATTTACTCTAATATAGGTTTTTGGGTCGCTGAACACAAAAATCGGGGTCATTAGGCAGAGAAATTGGTGCTTCACCCTTAAATTTGCAAAAACTACCCCCAAAAAGGGTTTTTTTTTACATATTCGCACTTTGAGCGCTCTCAGATTTGCAGCATACGGGTTTTTGGGTCACTGATCAAGAATTTTGACTTCTTTTTTATAAATAATTAAAAATTTACACCTAATTGACTAAAACTACCCCCAAAAAGGGGGTGTTTTTGCTATTTGCGTACTTTTAGTATCCAGGATTTTCCCATATAGGTTTTATGGATAGCTAGTCAAGAATTTCGACTGTTGAGAATTTGGTAAAAAAGGTATAAACTTTGACTGCTTATGAGCAATTATTTTAAAAGTGATATTTAATTCGAGCCTGGAATCGTAAATTTTTTTTTTTTAGGGCACATCGATATGACCCGTGTTTTCGGGTAGTTTGAATCTTCAAAAAACCGAAAAAAATCGTGAACAAGAAATCGGCGATAGGTGCCAAAAAGATTTTTTCACTTTTATGTCAAAAAACGTGTTTTTCGTATCTGAGCTACCCTAAATTTTTAAAATAACTTTTTAGGTAAAAAAAATTTTTTAAAATAGATAAGAAAATCTGATTGCCAGAGAAAAACCACTCAAAAAGAAAAAAAAACTTATCTTTTTACGATGAAATTTAGCCAAGTTATCGACAATTTAAGATTTTGCTCAAATTCGTCTTAAAAAAGATTAAAATTTTATTGAAAAAAGCCTGTTTCTGAACCTTAAACATGCATTATTCGCTTGATTTTCATCGTAAAATAATAATTTTTTTTTTAAAATCGATTAATTTTTTCCTGGCAATTCATTTCTTTAAGAAAAAAATTATTTTTATTGACAAAATTTTAATTTTTAGGTCAAAAGCCTTTGAAAACTGTAAGTAGCAAGATTTACTTAACACAGTTTTTGATCTAAAAATTAAAATTTTGTCAATAAAAATAATTTTTTTCTTAAAGAAATGAATTGCCAGGAAAAAATTAATCAATTTAAAAAAAAAAATTATTATTTTACGATGAAAATCAAGCGAATAATGCATGTTTAAGGTTCAGAAACAGGCTTTTTTCAATAAAATTTCTATCTTTTTTAAGACGAATTTGAGCAAAATCTTAAATTGACGATAACTTGGCTAAATTTCATCGGAAAAAGAAAAGTTTTTTTTTCTTCTGGAGTGGTTTTTCCCTGGCAATCAGATTTTTTAATCTATTTTTTAAAATTTTATTTACCTAAAAAGTTATTTTAAAATTTTGGGGTAGCTCAGATACGAAAAATGCGGTTTTTGACATAAAAGTGAAAAAATCTTTTTGGCACCTATCACCGATTTCTTGTTCACGATTTTTTTCGGTTTCCTGAAGGTTCAAACTACCCGAAAACACGGGTCATATCGATGTACCTTCAAATTTTTTTTTTCAGTTTCTTGTCCAAGTTAAGTAGTAAAAAAAAAAATAATGCGTCATATACGGGCAATTACGCCCTTTTAATAGAATTCAGAATAATAATATGACCAAATTTATCTATTAGCAATGCCAAGTCCAAGCTATCGAACGCCTTTCTCAAGTCAATGAATATTGACAATATTATTAATTTTAATTTAATTTTGAATTTTTTTATTTTAAAGTAAAGACCGATAAATAAAATTTATCGTATTTATTTTAGTGGTATTATTTTTATTTTATAATACAAAAAATTTTGAGAAAAGCATTGATCTATATATATAAAATAATTAATTATAACATTTATTTTTTTCTAAGAAATATTTTTTCGTTATTTCCAATAACGAATAATTAATTTTAACATTTATTTTTTTCTAAGAAATATTTTATCATTATTATCAATAGGAAAGTTTTAAAAAAATTAATTTTAGACTATAAATACCTATTATTATAGAAATTTAATCGTTACAATTTGATAAAATTTGTATATAAAGCATCAAAGCTTTATTTCTATTTTATTTTGAGTAAGAAAACTACAGTTAATATTAATAATGTTTGTTAACAAAATTTTCTTTGCTGCCTTGATAATTTCATTGTGTACCTTCGTCAACACTCTTCATCAATTCTCTCGAGAAATTTCTATTATACCAAAGGTAATTGTCTTTGTGATTATTAAATAATACAATTAATTGAACTTTGGGCATTTTTAAAATATTAAATATCAAATAATTATTTTTTATTTAGGGAAGATTAGAAATTACTGTCGAGGGATCTGATAAATACAATGTTTATACGCATCAACATAAAATGTGTATGGACGATTCTAGTTTAATATGTGATGAGAAAAAACAATGCAATCTACAGTGGACTGCCAAAACATATCATTTCCGAGTTACTCCAGTACATAATAATCAAGAAGGTTTTAGCTGTTGCCGTAGTATAGAAATTAAAAGCAATTTACAAAGAAGAGCAGTTTTTAAATTATATGTATCAGATATTCCATTAGAAAATAGATGTGATCTTAATGTTTCTTAGTGATGGCATATATTAGGAATGTAAAAGGATACAAGCCCGTATATCATTATAATAAATAAATTATTTAATGAGTATGCTAAAAATCCATAATTATGGTTGATTATTACTAGCTGATTAGCTATCATGTAATTTTTTGAGAAATAAATATATTTTTTATTTTATATAATATTTTTTCCAATTATAGTCTTAAGTCTGTGAGTTTCAAATAATACATTTACGTCTTATTTGAATTTGATAAAAGTAAAAATTCGTTTAAATTTTTAATACGTGTAATTTTTAAGTAGCAGCCTTTAAAAATAGGTAGAACGAAGCGAACTATCTGATGTACGCATACATTTTAAACATGACTTTAGAAGTATTTAATTGTAACCAAAATTTATACAGTTCATCAAAGCAATGGCAACAGCTTCAGTTTTAAATATGAAAACTATTTCATCAGAGGAACCAATGTAGTAGGTAAAGTTTTCATTTTTTTGCATATAAGCATGTTTTGATTTCTTTGGAAGCTAAAAACCGTGTACGTGTGCGAATGCGTGTACGACGTACACGTTCACTATACAATTGTATAGATGTAAGTGTACCATTTTTTTTATTTAAATTCGATGTAATATCTAAATTTTTTAAATTGAAATAGTTTTAGGAAATCCCTTTTACTTAAAATTTTATTTACTTAACAAGTTATTTTGAAAATTTGGGGTAGCTCAGATACGAAAAACACGGTTTCTGACATAAAATTGAAAAAATCTTTTTGGCACCTATCACCGATTTCTTGTTCACGATTTTTTTTGGTTTTCTGAAGGTTCAAACTACCCGAAAACACGGGTCATATCGATGTGCCATCAAAAAAAAAATTTACGATTCCAGGCTCGAATTAAGTATCACTTTTAAAATAATTGCTCTTATAGCTCGGTCCCAGTGCGTCCGACTGGAAAATTTCTCAGGACCAATTTCATCGGAAATTTTCCCAGCTACAACTTTTTATTTGAAACTTTTTTGTATTTTGCTTACTTTTTGAGTAATTTGCAAAAAACCGTTTTGCCCCAGTTTTCGCCCCCCCTGGGGGAGCCCAGCACTGGGTTGGAATGTCCGATTTTGTTTCCCCTTTTAAATTAGCTCAAAATCAGCACATTCCACAACTTTTCTTTTCTACAGGTTTTTTGTCCAAGTTTGCCCTTAATTTAGCCTTTATTCAGTGGTGTAGAAAGGGTAAAAAATAATTAACATTTTATTTAAAAAATTCTAAAATCCTGGGATCTGAAAAAAATTTATTGGGTTGTAAAACCTTAAACAGAATTATGATATCATCATAATAACATAACTCTTTTTAAAGTTTTAGATTCATAGAATCAGAAATAAAAACCGTTTGTTGATCAAAATTTTTTTTTAAATTGGAACTGAAATTTCTATTTACATTCTAAATAAATTAAAAAATAATTTTCATCAATAAAAGGTATGTGAAATTATTAACATTTTTTTGGATCCTCAAAGGTTACAAAGGTTCCTAACAGGTCAAATTTCGATTTTCGATTTATTTTCATATTTGCATGTTATGTGATCATCTAGTATGATCTAGTAGATGCAAAAAAACCGATGTGTGTAGATGGACGTAGTTCTGGTTCAAGGCAATATTTTCCTATTTTTTGAGGAACTTCATCAGTGCGAATGGTTTGGCAGGATTTTATTGATTGCACTGATGATTATCAAATAGTTAAACGGCTTATTTACCTTGCATATTCGGAAGCGAAATAATTGGCTGTAAATTTTTGAAAATAAAATTACTCTGTATTATATATATTTTAATTTCTTCATCAAATTCTTCATTTTTGGTTTTTATTTTTATAATGATACACATTTACAAAAAACTATTTATAAATCTCACTATTAAATACATTTGCTTAGAAAAACATAAGTTCAAACTTATTATGTAATTAATTTATATGTTGTAAACTATTAATTTGGAATTTAATTATATATTTTTTTAAACTAGAATGGCACGAAATTTCTAAACATAATGAAAAAAAAAATGATTTTTTTTAAATATTTGGTTCAAAAATTTGAAGATAAATCTTCATCTTCGTCATCTTCTCGGCCTAAAAGCTCATCACTGTCAGAATGATCAGTGGCGATATAACTTGCAGCAAATCCACCCTTTGACATTGTGTCGTCAGTTTGAAATCTTACAAGGAGTACTTCACTGATTGAAATAATATCAGATGTATTCTGGAAATAAAATTTAAAAATTGATCGTTAATTTTTTTGTGCAATTATTCGCATTAATCTTGCAAAATTCTTATAATAAATTTTTCTAAAACAAAGTCTAAAACATTTTCTTAAAATTCTAATTTCCTATAACTAAAAAATTATTTTTTCCGAATTTATAACTTTTTTTTTATCCAATTTAAGGAGAGGGGTCAAATGTGTCCGATTTAAGGGGAGGGGTCAAATGTATCTGAATTAAGGGGAGAGATCAAATGGGACTTAAAATAATTTCGATTTAGGGACTTGAAATAATTCAAGTCTAGGGACTTGAGAATAATCCACGTTAAGGGACTTTTAATAACTTGTGTTAAGGGACGTAGAATATTTTCGATTTAAGGACAAAAATGATTTGGGATTCAAATTATAAAAATAGCGAATTGTATTGTAACGTTTCGTAACATTTGCATTATACCTATCCCTCAGCCGTGGGTAAACTTGTTTTTATCTTTTATATTTTTTTATTTTTAAAAAATACTTACAGGATTGCCACAGAATTTTCCATACGTAGGACTTGATGAATCGTAACCTGCAAATACTTCTACGTAGTCATAATTGCATTCCACTTCATCTTCTACGTCAAATGACATAAATTGCAAACGTATGTTTTTTCCAACTGGAGCTTCAATATTCCAATCACAATCCATATTGTGATCATAATCCTGGTTACCAAATTTTGCATGTGAGTAAAAATACTTCTCGGTTTCAGTTGCAATTAAGTGACCTCCGCAAGCTTGAAAAATATTTTTATTGCTTTTTAATGGTAACTTTTTTTTTTTACTTATTAAGTTCTTTGAACACTGATTTCAAATGAAAAATATTCTAATACATACTTAAAATTACGGTTGCTTTTTCATTTGCAAATATGCGACAAAAGAAATTTTAGGCCAAATTTCATTTAAATATAATTAATTTTTATAAAATATATTCAATTAGTGTAAATACCTGTTGAATGATCTGCTAAGAATCCTTGTTTTCTAACAGTTTCATCACTTTTGAACACCATAAGCATTTCGTTTCCAGTAGAAGAGATCGGGTACGGCTCTTTACTACCGCAGAAACGTCCAAGAATGTGACTTTCAGGAGAATCTCCATCATAAATGACAATATGGTCATATACACATTCTTGATGAGGTTCCATGTCAAAAATTCTAAAATTCTACAAAAAGATAACAAAGCAATTTTTTAGAAATGAGCTTTATTGGTCTTCGCGTTAGATTGAGCTCTAAGCTTAGTTTATATCACGGAGGAATAGATTTAAAAAAACTCACGGGTCACATGCGGATCAAAAATCAAAAAATTAATGACTTTGACTTTGCATTCATTCTACCTCGAGATATATTTATGGGCAAATGTGTTTTTCTAATTTTTCTAATTTAATAGTAATTTCCTTTACACGTTTAAAAATATTACCCTGAAAAAAATCTGGTTGTCACTAGCGGAATTCCGGTTAACGCAGCCGGAATCTTTTTCTTTTAAATGGTTGTAAATGACATAAAAACCTAAAGAAAAGAAGAAAAAAAAAATTTTCTTTTTGGTAACAATTTTTTTTTAATTCCCACCATGCCGTGCTCGTATTTTAAATGAGTGAAAAAAAAATACAAAATAATTCTATAAAATACAAAATGTTTATCATATTTTTTTCGTTTGTCAAATCAATTCCAAATTAATTTTCTGATGAAAATAAGTTTACGTTAGTTATTTGTAGTATATTTTATAGGAAAAAATAATAAAAATATAAAGAATGAGCAAAATATTTATACCAATTTTATTCTATGTCCAGGAGTAGTTGTAAAATGCCAAACACAATCCTTTTTTTCAGGATATAAGTCTGGATAATTTGGAGAAGTGATTTGCCCCGAAGGTTTCGTAATTTCATATTTACAGCCGCCTTCTTTACAATTTCGTCCATTATCGTCCAGAGTAAATCCATTATAACAAGAACAGTGATATGATCCGATTGTATTTTTGCATTCATGTTGACAACCACCATTATTTATAGCACATTCATCCATGTCCGTGAAAAAAATTGCAGCAAATCCAGACTTTTGCATGCTGAAAATGAAATATAACAATAATTTAAACATTGATGAAGAGTTCATAAAAATTATTTTGAATATATGCACTTCACGGGTGTCTTTAAATGGCTCAATTAAATATCTTCTTTGTTTTGCATAATATATGATAAAAAAAATGAAGCAGGGGTTTTGTTGTTCTTTTACTGAGTCTTTTTAGCCAAAAAATGCATGGACACTTGTAATAAATTTTTTGATTTTTTTTTCAGATTTTTATCAAACTATCGCAAAAATTAAAAATTAATTAAAAAATCATAGCATAATGTCACAACCAGCCCCAGGGAAATTTTAGTCAAATAGTATTTGTTGAAAAGATTTTTAAAGTTATGTATAAGTTTTTTAATTTTTTTAAAGAAAAACCTAAAGTAAAAATGACGTACAAAAAATTTCTATTCACTTTTTCGAAAAAAAACACTCAGCCAATGTAAAAATTTGTTGATTAAATTTCCATTCAAAACCCTATTTTATATTTTTTGTACGTGCAAAAAAAATATATATACTGTCTTTAAAAACACCCTTGAAATGAGAATATGTTATTTATATTTAAGCTAAACTTGAGCTTTAGTAAAATTTTATTATGGTAAGATTTGTATTTTGATATACCTGTTATCAGAAGAGAATATAATTTTCAGAGAATTTTCTTCGGATGTAATTAGTGGTGGTGTTTTACCACCACAATATGTGCCATGCTTTTTAAGAATATTTTCTGCAAGCTTACTAGAAACTTCAACATAATCATAATCGCATGGTTGCCCGTGGACATTGTTACCCTCAAGATCAAAGTGAGTAAAGTTAACCGTTATACGATATTGTATTGGTGCTACGATCTCCCAAACACAGTGCTTATTGTTTGGATAAGTTTCTGGAAAAGATGGGCTGGTTAATGTACCGTTAGTTGCATCAAATACACCGCCGCAAGCATCTGTAACAAAAAAGAATTTATACTTTGACACATTTTCTAGATACGTAAACTTTGTGTACATAAAAAATCTTATATATATATAAAATAATATATATAAAATCTTTATGTATTAATGCATAGAGTTTTCTTGAAAATTACAAAGGAAAATTCACAAAGAAAAAAACTTTTCCTCGAAATCAATACAAATTTTAAAATTATACAAAAATATATAATAAAATTATACGTATAATCTTCTTACTGATCCAGATTCATAATTTTATTTTCAATGTATTTTTTAATAATTTTCAAAATAATAATAATGAAAATTTGTTATGATTGAAATTTCTAAAAAAATATGATAATGCGCAAAAACATTAAAAAAAATTTAGGGAAATTCCAAAAAATAAATAATATGCGTAAAATGTCTGGGACACGTTATAAAAACAAGCTAGAAAGCTCAAAAGATAAAGAAAAATATAATTAATTATGAAAAAAAAATGTAAAATTGTAAAAATTCGGATAGGAAAGATAATATTTGTATTTTTTCTTAGGTGTCTAATACCATTTTATACTGAAAAAAAAAATTTTATTTAGAGAAATTTTTCTTTTCATATAACAATTTTAAAAGATTACCTTCACAGTGTTTTCCATCAGAATGAAGTTCAAATCCAGGTTTACAAGAACACTCGTAACCACCTAAAGTATTTGTACAATTATGTTCACATCCATGATCAGTCAAAGAACATTCATCAAATTCTGTAAAATTTAAAATAAAAAAAATTTTTTTAATGAGTTTTAGTGCTTAAAATTTTTTAAACATATAAGTAGTATATGAGCTATTCCTTTTGAAATTGAACACCCTCTCTGCGCTCTACTTCCACCCTTGCCATTGATGGTATCAAATAAACGAGAAAAGGATATAGTTTTTTAAGCTAAGTGTCCCTTATATTTTTTTACTTTTCTACTTTTCACGTTCATCATACAGTTATGAGTTCAACATCAAGAATCAATATAATTGAAATAAAAATCAATCTTTATCAAGTATTTAAAATTTACTAATTCTAAAATGTTTTTCTACTTGGAACAAAAAGAATAAGATCAGATAAGTGCTGATTCATTTATTTCTTAAAATGTTTTGCGGATTATCAAAGTTTTCGAACAATGTGAACTTAACTGCTGATATTTTGGAAACTATTCACAAAAAAAACTAAAATTCTCTTTTTCCCTCCTCAATTTCAAAAACAATTGCTCTTATAAGTTTTGTTTAATTTTTTTACCTTTCATAAAAGTAGCTGAGAAACCTGCTTTTTGAACAGAACCATCGCTCACAAATTTAACACGTAATTTGTTACCCGTTGAACGTACATCTGGTGGTAATTTATAACCACAATAAAGTCCGACTAATGGAGATTCAGGCCCATGCCCATCTCGAACTTCAACGTAGTCATAAACACAATTATCATGACTTTCGACTTCAAATGATTGAAATTTAAGTGCTACTTGATAATCTTGAGGAACTGATAATTTCCAAATACATTCCTTACTCGATTGATATTCATCTGGGTAATTTGGTGACTCTAAATGACCAATACTATCAATATCAACTTCACCTCCACAAACTGCTTCATATTCTGCTGTAAATCCAGCATGGCCACTTTGACGATTTGACGTTACATAAGTTACTAGCATTCGACTACCAGTTGATACAATTGGTTCATTTATTTTACCACTCCCGCAAAACCTACCTATTAATTTATACATAAAGTCATATTAATCGCTCAAAAAATATAGGAATAACATGGGTCAGAACACACTTAAAATCTAAAATCAAACATTTTTGATTTTGGTTCCTAAAACAATAATATTTTAACATGAAAAATGTTTATAGGCTGGGACACGGGTGTCTTTAAATGGTTATGAATCTTTTGACCTCGCATATGAAAAAAAGTAATTCAAGTTTTAAGTACACTTTTTACGAGTTTTTCAGAACACTAAACGTTAAATTTTAACATAGTTGGGCAGTTTTTGTGCAAATGCGAATAGAACTTTTTTGAAAGTAATTTTTGGGTTTTAGTTTCTCGATGTCACAAGACTCAATATAAATAGTTAATTTTTAATAAATTTGCCTAGCAAATTTGTAAGTCGTAAAAATAAAAATTGATGTCATAAATCAGGTGCCAGGGAAATTTGAGTCTTGAAAATGGTATTTAAAAGTGTTTTTAAGCATTCCAGGTTCTTAAATATTAAAAATTGAAACAATTGAGAATTACCTTGTTTACAGAGTATATTATTTTTGGTATTTTTTAGTTTATAATTTCTCAAAATCTAGAATACATAAAAATACTTTTAAGTACTATTTTTTACACTCAAATTTCCTTGGCTATTTAATTATGACATCAATTTTTATTTTTGGGACTTCCCAATTTTTTACCAACTTTTGCGAAACATGCAAATTTATTAAAAATGAACTATTTTATATCAAAGCGAGGGAAATTTTAGACCTTAATTCAGTACTTCAAAGTCATTTTAGGTATTAAGAGTCTTGAGATATCAAAGTTAATATTTTTTACATGTTGCAAGAAAGCTTTTTGAAGGACAAATGCTGTTTACGCAGAAAAAAAAGTTAAATTGTTTGAAATTAGTTAGATTACCCCTTTACTTATTATTCACATTAAAAAAAAAAATCATGCTTACGAGCAATTTCTGTAAAATTATGTCTTATTATTGTAATGCAATTTCGTATAATAGTTTATTTTAACTGCATTTACTAAAAACAAAAATTAAATTTAAAAAAAAAAAGAAGTTTCATCCTTTTATTTTACATTAAATTGTATTATATCTTTAGGAGAATATAAATTCAGGATAATTATGTTCTTGAAACTTAAATTATACAGCAATTTAAACTAAAGAAGCATTTACTCCATACAATCATATATGTATTATAATAGTTGGCAGTAACTTACCAAGAACAGGGCTTTTATGCCAATAGCCATCGCGAATCTCAAGATAATCATTACGGCAAAAATCACTTTTATAAGTATCTAAGAAAGTAATATTAAGGACAATACGTTCTCCATGAGTGGCTGTTATTCGCCATTCACATTTCTCGGCCTCCCCTGAGGGTGAACTGTTTGGATGACTCGGTGAACCGAAACTACCACTGTTTTCTTGAAACGTTCTTCCGCATTCTAATAACAAAATTGAAAGTCGTCTGAATATTAATAAATCATTTTTTTTAAAGTTAATACTAAAGTTTTAAAGTATCAATAATTAGAATGCTTTTACTCATTTCATTTTCGAGACTTGTATGAATTTTAATTTTATTCAACCCTTCAAAATTTATTGCTTTTTTAAACTTTTTATATTATAATATTTTTTAACGAATAAAAAAGGTCGAAAGAAAAAATTCAACAGCCAGATTAGATATATAATTATACTTACTATAGCATTTATACAATAGATTTGTTTGAGCTATATCCCCTTCACTTAATCGTATCCTTTGACCTATTTCTGGACGTTTTTTACCATGCATTTCCATTGGAAGAATTGTATCTAAGTATGTGCCTTTAGAAAATGTATTTTTTGCATAATGCATTATAGAATCATAATCGTAAGGTAATCCTAAAGAATTAACTTCATCTTCTGTCAGCTTATTGAAATTATATTCTTGACCTAAAAGTTTTTTATTTTTATACCTTTTTATCATTTTTTTCTTCTAAATAGTAAACTTTTAAAAAAATTACCCTGAATTTTACAAAAATTTTAAAGAAATTATTATAACGAAAGTAAAATTTAGGGCAGTTTTTTTCTAGAATATGTGAATCTTTCTTACCATTCATTATGTTATCACGAATAATTTGTACGTGTCTATCACGATCTGGACGTGTATGTTCATGCCAAAAACCGACAACATGGCCAAGTTCATGAACAACGATTCCAAATTTATCACAATTTTTTCCTATACTTATTGCTTGTGGCCCATTTCCACGTTTTCCAACAAAAGAACAACATCTGAAATAAATTTAATTTCATACTATTTTTTTAACTTGCACACTTTAAAAAAAAAATTATTTTGTTGATGAGTATTAAAAAAGTTTAATTTTAGAATTTTTCTTAATTTTTAAATCAAAAATTCAAATTAAAAAAAACACGATTAAGTGAAAACTTTGATGAATATTAAAATAAATTAAAGATTTGAATTAATAAATAATAATTAAAAAAAATAATAAAATTGTATATCACTTGATAATAAAAATGGTTGATGAGCCGATTTTTACCCGCAGGGTCTCTCAGTAAAGACGATATAATTTGGATGTTCTCTCGGTACTCTTTCAACAAATTTAACACACGTAAAGTTTTCCCAGTGTCTCATTGCTTGTTTAAATAATGCTTTATGTGCTCCAGAAAAATTAGCATCGATTTCATATGGTATAACACCATAATCCCATACGCGTTCTTTGCGAGCAGTTGCTGCACGTCTTGTTCTTTTGCCATGATGAAAATCTTCAAATATTATTGATGTATCTTGAAAACTTTTCAATTTTTTATCATACTCATCGTTTAAGTTTTCTAAACTACTACTACTACTACTACTACTACCACTACTGCTATCTAAATTACTACTACTGCCATGATGATGACGTGTTGAAAGTTTTCTTCCATATCGATGTCTATGGGTTTCTGAACTTCTGAAAATTAAATATTTTATTAATATTTTACAAATTTATCTTTTAATTGTTGCTTATTTAAAATATAATACATCAGGATGCTTTTCTTTTAAAGTATATAATCTATAACTTTAATATCCTGTTGTAGTTGAGATTTATAGGGGTTTATCACATTAAAAAAAAATTTAATTGCATAAAACATTTATTTACCCAATAAAATTGCGCATGCATAACAGTTATTAAATATTCATAGGCAATTATATATTGCCATCGAGTAATCCTTATAAAGAAGATAACAACCATTAAATATTATAAAAATTTCAAAATATTAGTCCGCAGCATTTAAAAAAGTGCTAAAGCTTTTTTTAGTTTAAAGCTCTTTTTTATTTCATTAAAATTCTTTCATGATTTTTGAAATACTTTAAAAATTCTTTAGTACGTTGGTTGAGTTTTTTTTTTTAAGTTTACTTTCTATGCGCTAAATGCCTTTTCACGTTTTATTCAATATTTGTTTCAAGCAGATAGTAAAGAATAAAATAATGAAAATACATCCCCGCGCACCAAAAATTTTTATTACAAGTGTTTTTCGTACTAATTTTTGTGTAATTATTTCCTGAACAATTTTGTATTGCATCGGCCAAATGTGCGACAAAGTTCGGACTACGTATGAAAATGGTACAAGAATTTTATTTATTTTTTTTAAATATTTAAAAAAAAATATTACTCGACCAGGTTTTGAATCTAAGAATTTCTGAATAATTATTATAGGGTATGGAATAAGTGTGTCCAAAATTCATATTTGAAATTTATGACATAAATGGCTGTAAAATTTTTTATTAATTTATTTAAACCTGAAGACCCTAAATCGAAATTATTCTAAGTCTCAATTGACCCCCCCCCCCCCCCTTTAATTTTCGGATTCCCAGGTACTCCTCCCTATATAAGCACGTTTCATGTTAAAAACTGCAGATAACTTCACTAAAATTCTTCTTGAATTTTTAATTTAAATATAACTCAAATAGATATTTTTTAGTAGTCAGACATATCGATTTCTGATATCAGCTTCTATTTTTAAAATAATAAAAAATTTATTGGAAAATATGTATATGGTATATGTCTTTAGCTAGTATCTATTTGTTTTTCTCCTTTTCAATAAAGAAAAAGTAAATAAATATTATTAAAAAAAGTATAAAATAATTAAAAATTTATTTATTCATTAAATTTTTTATTTTTAATTTATTAACAAAATAAGATTGTAAAAGTTTATAAAATTTTATTAAAAAATAATAAACTTTAAATAATTACGATGTTATTAAAATAAAAATAATTAAAAATAAACTTTACAGCATAGGCGAACTTTTAAATACGATTTTTTATTTTTAATTATATTATCAAACAGTTAAATTACTATTTTTTTTATTAACTTTGTCATAAACTTTTACTTTGATAAGTATATACATGTTTTTTGATTACTATAACTAAATTATTTAATCTCTAATTAAGTAAAAAACGAGCTTTTATTATATGCTTAAATCCTTTATAATGAAAACTTACTTTGTCAATTTACTATCCTTAAAATAGGATGTAAAAAAAATGTTTTAATTTTCTATTACGATTATTAAATTTTTTGCTTATTTTGAATTATTTTTATTTAAAAATCTCTGATTTAGATCTTATATACTCTTGACAAATTTATTTTTTCTGATAGTAAGCTTTTCTCTTTATATACTTTATAGTTTAATTTATAAGAGATCATGCTATGGGATTATAAGATTATATTGAGTTTTATGCAAAGAAAACTGTAGATTCATTTTTTGGTATCTTGCACAAAATCTACAGATACGTAATATTAACTTTATTTATATATTATTTTCATTTTATCATAACTAAAAGTTATTTTGTAGTACTGAAATAAATTTTTTGTCAAACCACTAACTTCAGATTATATATCTTGTAATTTCCTTAATTTTAATATGTAATCTACTTTTAAATATTATGTGGTGTTTGTAATTACTGCAGGTAATATGGGGGGGGGGGGGGAAGAGGGATATTTCAAGTTTTCTCCATAAATAGTATTAAAATAGGAGAGGGATCAAATGGGATGTATAATAATACGGGTTTAGAGAATCATAGTTATTTTTCATTTAGAATTTTAATATCTATAATTAAGGTGATAATTACAATTTATAAAAATAGCAAATTGTATTGTAATGTTATTGCATAACGTTATTGCATTATACTTAGCCCTCAGCTGTAAGTAAACATTTCCCATGTATTTAGACTGTGTTTACACAAACCGGTTATTACTTTTTATTTTAATGCTTTCAAAAAAATGTTGACGAGGGTATTTTACCACCTTTACTAGCCGAGAGGTCAGCTCGCCGCTAGAGGGCTTTAGTTAGGGGGTGATAAAGTTATTTTCTAAACGCCCTCTAGCGTCGAACGTCCCAGATTTAGATTTGGAATCAGTGGGTCATAAACTATAAACTGCTTGGTGTTCATCAATTAAAAAGGTTTACTACAGATTGAAAATGTTCAGGTGATTTAAGTTTTTATTTGGGTACGATTCGTGTATAAATTATGGCACAACAAAAAATCGCAGTCTTAATAAACATATAGTAAGTACAGAAAAACCAGCAAAAGGAACCTTAAGATTAATGGAAAGTACAGTAGGTAAAGAAAAATATCAGAAAGCAGCCGGCTGAAAAGCCCTTAGAAGAACCAAAGAAACCGAAGCATAAACGCAGGTTTAGAAGAAGAAAGGGATCCTTTCCGAATAACCCTGCGGCAGGGAAAATCTACGAGGAAGAGCTTCTAAAAATAAAGAGGAACGTTAGACTCGAGGAATCTGGAATGAAAGTCCATTGAATCAGGAAAACACAGAATGGTAGTATCCTCATTGAGTTGGGTGCTATTGGGACCATCAAAAACTAGAAGACTCGGTAACGTTGGTGACGGACCCTGAATCAAGAGTGCGTGACATGATTTCCACGCAGAAACTAGCCAAAATCTGGATGGGATCACGAGTGAAACTAAAATCAGGGGCGATGTAGCTAATGAAATAGAAATGAAAAATTGAGACTTATTTTCAGTCCATTTTTAGAACCAAAGGGGCAATGAGCCACTTGGCGGTGGTGGAGTTTCTCGAACCCGACATCATGTGCCAAGCTAGGAAAGAGTAAATCCAAATTTACTGTATGAAAAATTGTATTGTATTGTATTGTTATTTATTTGCTCTTTTACAAAATTTTATACATAAATAATATGATAGCATAATAAAACATGATACACTCTATTAAAATTTTTATCAATAAATAACTAAAAAATAAAATACCTTGCCATTTAGCTGGCACTAAGGTTCCTCAAACAATGAGCTTAATAATACATTAATATGCCACTGATATCACCCATTACAACCCTGCGATCATACATACTCTCTTAATTCCATGTTAGTTGTGAAATATCACCGGTTACAATATTTTCAGATATTAGTACTTTCATGGAATTAAATGAGGTATTATATCAAAAAAAAAAAAATATTGCAGTTATTTTAATTTTTTTGTTTTTTTAATTTTAAGAGAAAAATTTTATTAAAATTCGGTATCATATCCACAGAATTACTATAAATGAACTTTCTAAAACTAGTACTCTCATAGAAATAAATTAGGTACTACGTCCAAAAAGAAAAAAATATATGGTGTTTTTTGTATTTTTTTGTAACAAAAATTTTGGAACAAATTTTTAAAAAATTAATTATCAGATTCGAGTTAATAAAATTTTATTCTCGTCTGCTTCATATGTTGCATAATCACGTGATCGTTCGAAAAATAAAATGGCGATTACATTGATTCTGAGGGTGAAGTACACGAAGACTCGCGGTAAATTACATGAATATTTAGGGGCCATCTGTTCATGAATTTGAGAGGTAAATTGACTCTGAGACTGCAATAATAACTGTTTCCGTGTAAGACTATCCCGACCTAATCTTCGGGAGCAAAGTACAGCCGCAGTTGAAATGGACGAAAAAGCCGCTTTCAAGCTGGTTAATAAAGGTATCATAATGCTGGATCTCAGTAACTGTAGAATAAGGTTATATGCAACCCCACTCAGGTGTTTCAGATGTATGGGATATGGTCACATAGCCTCCAAATGCGAAGAAACAGACTGAAGCAAATTATGCTTTAAGTGTGGAATGAAAAACCACAAAGCAGATGTTTGCAGAGGTAAGTTACAATGCTTCCTCTGTATCTCCACCAAACTGAAAGGTAAGGAACTAAAACACTTTTCGGGCTCCAAAAAGTGCCCAGAGTTCAGAAAAGCGACATCATTATGATAAGGGTTGCCCAAGGGAATATGCGTAAAAGCTGGATTGCAAATCAGCTTCTGTACCAAATACAGAGAGAGGTTATAGCAGACCTATGGCTCATAAGTGAGCAGTACCCTAACAGGCACTCGAATCCAAGCTCCTGGTTTGATGATGAACTTGGAACAGCAGCTATCTGGATTTCGAATCCTGGAGGATTTCCAGTCGAAGAATCGGGAAGGGGTAGAGGTTTCATTTGGGTTAGGAGTAAGAGTTACCTATGTAAGCTGCTACCTAACGCCGAAGGGGCCTGCTCAGAATTATTCTGCGAAGCTTAATGATTTGGAGGACTTTGCCAGAGAGATAGGTGACAATCTGATCATTGCAGGTGACTTTAACGCCAAGGCAGTTGACTGGGGCATGCCCTACACTGACTCAAAAGGGAGGGAGACCCTTGAAATGGTGTCGAGGCTGGGTATTGTTGTGTTGAATGTAGGTGATAGCACCACCTTTAGAAGGGCTGGTTACACCGAAACAATACCCGACGCGTCCTTTGCAACTGAAGGACTGAGCACGAGGGTAACAAGTTGGAAGGTAATGGACATCTACAACGCGAGTGACCACTAGTACATATCTTTTGAAATTCAGCCACAGAGATCACCTGGCCCAAACCAAGAGGTTGGAACCTTAACAAGTTGAATAGAGAGCGATTTATACAGGTTTTAATGAGGGGACAAAGGGCAATCAATCCTAGATAAGCCCCGCAGAGTAGGATGTAAGGAAGACGCGGAGGAACTAGTTTCCGAAGTAATGACGTTGCTGAAGAAAGCTTGTGACGATTCCATGCCTCGAAAAAGGTATAATGGGAAAATTTCACCTGTTTACTGGTGGAATGCGGAGATTGCGGAGTTCCGCAGACAGAGCCACAAGACAAGAAGGAGGGCAACCAGGGCTAGATCCCGCGCGGAAGCTGGTGAACTGATGACAGCTTACAAGGAAGTATAGCGCTGCTTGAGGCATGCAATCAATACTAGCAAGATTCGCTGTGAAAGACAGCTTTGCGCCGATGTTGACAGGAACCCTTGGGGTCTTGGTTTCAAGATCGTTAAAAAGAAGCTGAGGGGCTTTATGGCCGGATCTTTCATGGATGAGGAAGAGGCAAAGACAGTCGTCGATGCTCTCTTTCCGATGCACCCGACAAGACTGGACGAGGAGGTTGACGTGAATGTAGACGATATTCCAGACTTCACAAGAGAGGAACTGTTTGTCGCCGTAGACTCTCTTAGGAATAAGAAATCTCCCGGCCCAGACGGCATACCAGCCGAGATTATCAAGATAGCGACACACGAGTTTCCGGTGCTGATGCTGAAGATGTATGTATATAGTATACTAGGGGCTCCGCCCCCTGCGCGCTACGCGCGCCAACCCCCGCAGAGTGATTGAAGTATTGCGATAGTATATTTTTATAAACACTTGTAAGGAGTACCACAGTGTAGTAAAAAAAAAAAGTGGCCAAAAATCGGCTTCAAAAATCGGTATTAAAATATGCACATAAATGATAAATAAACCTAAAAAAAGTGTATTAGTATAATTTTAGATGGTTGTATGTAGTATAAAGAGGTGTTAGTCAAAGTTAATAGTTAATCAGAGTAGAAATTTGATTTTTCTATTTTTACTTATATTTTAAACTTAAACAAAGTATAAAAAATATAGATTATATAAAAATATAAATAAAACAACTTTATAATAATTGGTTAAATATAGAAAAAACCGCATTGGCCCAAAAGGTCCACATTGGCCCAAAAGGACCACTTTGGCCCAATAGGTTCACTTTGGCCCAAAAGGACCACTGTGGCCCAAAAGGACCAGATTGGCCCAAAAGGACCACATTGGCCGAAAAGGTCCATTTTGGCCCAAAAGGACCACATTGGCCCAAAAGGTCCATTTTGGCCTAAAAGGACCACATTGGCCCAAAAGGACCACATTGGCCCAAAAGGTCCATTTTGGCACAAAAGGTCCAATTAGGCCCAAAAGGTCCATTTTGTCACAAAAGGTCCATTTTGGCACAAAAGGTCCATTGGCACAAAAGGTCCATTGGCACAAAAGGTCCATTTTGGCACAAAAGGTCCATTTTGGCACAAAAGGTCCATTGGCACAAAAGGTCCATTGGCACAAAAGGTCCATTTTGGCACAAAAGGTCCATTGGCACAAAAGGTCCATTGGCACAAAAGGTCCATTGGCACAAAAGGTCCATTTTGGCACAAAAGGTCCATTGGCACAAAAGGTCCATTGGCACAAAAGGTCCATTTTGGCACAAAAGGTCCATTGGCACAAAAAGCTCATGCGACAGCGGCGGCAGCGGCGGCGGCGGTTATAACTTTATAATATATAGAGATATCTACTACCGTTGCTCATGGTTGCGCACGGTACCAAAGCCGGACGTACAAAGATACCTATTTATTTATTTATTTAATTATTTATCTATTTATTTATCTGTTTTTGACGACTAGAAGGAAGTGATAGCATACAGGAGGGCCTAATATTTATTTTATTTTAATTTTATTCTTATAACTTTAAGATTAATTGTTTCAGCTTTTAGGCCAATTTTATTTTGGGACAGAGACATTGAAGTCTCTAAAATGGAAGAAGAAATGAAAGGTTCTTCATTAAGTGAAGATACATGGCCTTGAGTCAACCCGAAGTAATGTGATAAACGGTTCCGGGCTGATTTTCATAAGGTATGAAGGGAGTAGAATTTTAGTGGGTATGGCACGGTATTGCCGAGTCCCACATAACCGAACAGTACGGGCTGTTGGTATGCGTAATGCATTTCTCCGCTTCCTACGCAAAAAAACCGCCTATAAGGGATGCATTAAAAAGCTTGACAAGATGTGGGCCAAGGGAGGGAGATTTTTCAATAATTTTTTTAGGTATGGCATCAGAGCCGGTAGCCTAAGATGAGAAGTGAGTTACAGCAAGAATCACATCATTTAAGGCAACCTCTGTGAAGGTAAAGCCACTACTGGATGCTGAATAAATTACTTTGAAAGCTTCATCAATATTCTCTGTCAAAGAAGTAGAGACTCAGAGAAGTAGAGAAAAATAGAGTTCGGCTTTGCGAAAATGGCACGCTGTTTCAAGTGTCTGGGCTGTGAACATAATCAATATGCCTGCAAAGGCCCAGACAGAAGAAAAACCTGCTTCAAGTGCGGCGCGGATGGCGGATGGTCATAAAATAACTGCATGCCAGAAAGAAACACCTGAGTGTTTTCTTTGCAAGTATAGGGACGACATGTGCTCTATAGAGCACTATGCTGGGGAGGGGAAATGCTCCAGCTACTGTCAGGCTCTGGCTGTGCCAGGAAAAAGTGTCACCGGAATCGATTCAAGGGAACATGAATAATGCCAGAGCCACTGGTCGTTTGTTACAACAGATTGCTCGCAAGACGTATACAAGCATCCTCTTGTTAAAAGAGCCGTCTCTTAGCATGCGTCAGCAGCACTGGCATTCCGATGACTCAGGCATCTTAGTGATATGGCTCCAAGGCAGGACCCAAGCGTCCCTGAATCGATAAGTGAAAAGAAATTGCCACGTTTGGGCTACATGCGGGGCTACATCTCTCCCCAAACGATCTGGCTGAGGCGTTCGCTGCAAAATTGGTCAACATCAAAGAAACAATCCGAAGTCCCTGGTAGCGTTATCATTGCCAGAGACTTCAATGCTAGGGCCTTGGAATGGGGCACGACCAATCAAAGGGGGCAAATATTAATTGAAATGGCCAGTAGAAGATGGCTACTTCACAACAGAAAGTACGTCTAGGAGGATCGGTAACTGGAGGGTGGTGTATAATTTTGGATATATTTATAACATTTATAGGTCAACATGTCCCATGCTCGTTGGTTGTATTAACACCTAAACAAGTTATAAGTTTTTCTCAAAATAATAAGCCTTTATAAATCTATTTTATTCAAATGTATACTGGACTACCCAGTACCAAATAAAAAATTAGTATAGGCAAAATTCGTTAAAAGCCCATCGACTTTTTAATTTTTTTATTTCAAAAAAAAAGCTTGTTTTTATAAATATATCATATATTCTAAAATGCTTTAAATTTGCATTTAAAATGTTTAATCAATGTAATATGTTTCGCATAATAAAGTGTGTTTGTACTTGATCTACATTTGATTAAAAAAAAAGAGAAAAAAGAAAAAAATTAATTTAATAAAATGTTTTAAGATTTTTAAAAATGTAAAGTACATACCTAAAACGAAATTTTTATAAAATATAAAAGTAAATCTAAAAGAAAATGATCTGTGTTTAAGATAATAAATTATATGAACGTGAAGTAACAAGGCGTGAAGAGATATCATTAGTATATTTTTTTTAATACTTTAATAACTTAAATTTATTAGTAGCTAATATATTTAAGTTAAAAAAAAGAAAAAAGAAATTAAAAAAATTCCAGGAAAATGTCAGAAACAGAGTAAGTACTTTAGAATTCGCAGAAATAAGAGTAGATTAATGAACATTATAGTTATTTTACAGTTTAAATGTAACCTCCTCCTATACTAAAAAGATTTTGATTCTTAAATATAGTCCCACTTGACCATAGTACAATACAATTTAATTCTCTGTTCTTGAACAGTATAATTTAAATAGTGAAATATGAGACTATAATTACGTATAATTATACTCTAATTTATGTATCAATTTTATTTGTTTTTTAAATTTAATTATTTTAATTTTTTTTTTTTCGTAATTAAAAAAAATATTATAAAAAGATTTCTTTTATTCTTAGTAAAAAATGAAGTAATTTACTTTAATGACTTCTGCTTTTGAAATATTTAAAAACAAAAAACAAGCCTTCTTTTTGAAGTATAGAGATAAATATTAGTTTCCTGCTCTGTTAAATATGTTGCATTTAAATGTTATATTTGCTAAAGCTTTACAATTTAATAATTTTCATTTTTGAAACGTTAAATTCATATTTAACTTTAAAGTTTCTTTTTTATAATTAATCTTTTTATTAATATTTATAATACTTTTTTACACATTATTTTTAGCTTCTGAATTCTATAAAGGGTTTTAAATTTTAATTAATTTTTAGTTTATTCATTCATTATTCATCTATTAAAGGATTTGAAAAAATAATTAGCTGATTATGTAAAAAATCAATACAAGATATAATAAGTATAATGAATTATATGAATCTTATAAAAGCTTTTTTACTTTTCTTTCAGACTCTTTTTTTTTTGTAAAAATTAATTACCACTATATAAATATTATGCAAGATAATAATTACTCATTTTTTTAAAATTTTTTATTCCGTTTATGTAATATCGGTTAAATTCTAGGTTAATTATTAGAATTGAATAAATTAGGTTAACATGGATTTGAGGCTTGCGGTCAATTCAATCTATATATTATTAGCTTATGAATAAAGTTCAAGGGTTTTTGTAAATAAAAACATTGTCACAGGATATTTCAAACATAATGAATTAATAGATATAAATTATTATTTTCATGGTTAAATGACAAATATTTTTTCAAATATACTCGAAGGAAATTTTTTTAGACATAGCAATGTGTATAGCTAAGCATTGGCAATGTTAAATCCTCAAATTAACTTTAGCAGATCTTAAACATTTTTGTTACTTACTTTCGTCGATGATGTCTTCGTTTTCGAGTTTGAGGTTCTCCATTAAGAAAATCGTTATCAAAATGCACTTTTTTTGAAATGTCGTCTATTGAGATATTAATATCTGTTGACTTTGACGTTGTGATTTCTTTACTGTTATAAAAAACCGTAGTACTTAAAGTTTCTGAACTTAATGAATTTGATGATTTTAAATTTTTTTCTAAACGACTGGCAGTTTTTTTAGCTGGTTTTGGCGGAAAATTTTCATTTAAGCTGAAATGAATTTAGCAAACTACATAACTTTTTTCTTAATCTTTACATTTTTATTAGATTGTAAATATTCAAAAAATTACCGGAATTCAAAACCATAATCCTTAATTTCTGGATTTGTGTCATCTTGTTTAATTATGCTATCTTCAAAACTGTACTGATTTTTGTCTGTTAATGAATCATGCTTCAGTTTTTCAGCAATTTTCTTTTCTTTCTGTACATTTTTCTTGTGCTTTTCGTCCGTTTCACTTTTAAATTGTAAAACCTCTGAAATTTGTTATTTAAAATATTTTAAAATATTCGAGTAAACAAAAAACATCGTGCATCTAAATGTAGAAGTTTTACAAAATGTCAGGGTCTTTATTAATCGCGTAGAATAAGGACTTATTTTGTCTTAGGAGCCATCGACATACTTTTATCAAATATTTGTAATAGCTTTGTCAAGTAATACTTTGTAAAGTTTATATGGAATGGAATTTTATCATGAAATTGTGTTAGAATTAAGTTAAACGCTGCAAAATTTTCAGTTCGATGATGCGGGTTTTCCGAGGTTTTTAGAGCATACCGCACTTAGAAAATTATATAATTGTCACAATGATATTATATTATCATATTTCTATGATTATTCATATAATCATCTTGATGATCTTATTTTCGCATGACAATTATATCTACACTGAAAAAAACCAGGTTGCCGTAACAAGAATTTTTTTTAATTTTTCTTTACGTTTCAATACGTTTGCAATCGTTTAAAACAACTACTTCGGTATATTTTTTTAATTTTCCGCAAACACACTTTCGTTATCAATCATCGAACCTAATCTTGTCAAAAAGCGTATGTTAAGAAATACCGAGCACTCGCCAATCATTATTCTTACTCTGTATTATATTATCAGTCCTTATATACTTAATGTAGCGTATTTTTGATACTTGCGAGAGAAAAAGCCATAACATCTAGCGATAGAAAATTAAAACAATATACCGCGCAAAATTCAAATTCAACAAATTAGGATTCGCTGCAAGAGCTTACAGAACAATTGTAGAAATTCGTTTATTGCAACAATAAATTAGATAAATTTCTCAGTGGGGGGCAAAATTTTTGAGTTAGGATACTCAAAATTCTACATGGGCTTAGATGGTACTTTAATCAGGAATACTCCAGTCAAATCGCGGTTTAGGGTGTATTTTCACTGGCCAACATGAGATTTGCTCTACTATATGCTTTTTGGGTCGCTGATCACGAAAATCGGGGTTAATTGCGGGAGATATTTTCGGAACAACCTTAAATTTGCAAAAACTACCCCCAAAAAGGGTTTTTTTTATATATTAGCAATCTGAGTTTCTACATTTAGCCAAGAATTGGTCTGAGGGGGTTTTTTGGGTCGCTAAACAAGAATTTGAGGTATTTTTTTGTGAATAATTAATACTTCACCCTTAAATAAGCAAAAATTACCCCTAAAATGGGGTGTTTTTGCTATTTTCGCACTTTGAGCGACTAGATTAGGTCCATATGGGGTTTTTGGGTCACTAATCAAGAGTTTGGGTGAATTTTTTATAGATAAATAATATTTCACCCTTAAATTAGCAGAAACAAACCCTAACAATTATTTTTACATAAATTTTATGAATACTTTATTTACAATAGTTTGGATATAAATAAAAAATTAAAGTTACAGTTAAGTAAAAAAAAAACTCCCATTGTTTGAGAGCATTTTAGTTATGTAAGTGTGTAACATTTATTTTTCCTCAAAATTCCTAAAAAAAATGTTTTTGCAAATTTAAGGGTGAAATATTGATTACCAACAAAAAATTCCTCCAAATTCTTGATCAGCGACCCAAAAACCCTTAAGGACTTAGTTTGATCGCTCAAAGGGCGGAAATAGCAAAAACACCCTATTTTGGGGTTGTTTCTGCTAATTTAAGGGTGAAATAATAATTATTTAGAAAAAATTCCCCCAAATTCTTGATCATCGACTCAAAAAACCCGTAAGGACTTAATTTGGTCGCTCAAAGTGCGCAAATAGCAAAAACACCCCATTTAGGGGTTGTTTCTGCTAATTTAAGGGTGAAATAATAATTATTTATAAAAAATTCACCCAAATTCTTGATTAGCGACCCAAAAAACCCATATGGACCTAATCTAGTCGCTCAAAGTGCAAAAATAGCAAAAACACCCCCTTTTAGGGGTAATTTTTGCTAATTTAAGGGTGAAATATTAATTATTCACAAAAAACTACCTCAAATTCTTGTTCAGCGACCCAAAAAATCTCCTAAGACCAATTCTTGGCTAAATCTAGAAACTCAGTTTGCTAATATATCAAAAAAACCTCTTTTTGGGGGTAGTTTTTGCAAATTTAAGGGTGTTCCGAAAATATCTCCCGGAAATAACCCCGATTTTCGTGATCAGCGACCCAAAAAACATATAGTAGAGCAAATCTCATGTTGGCCAGTGAAAATACACCCCCCCCCCGTGATTTGACTGGAGTAGAATATGAAGTGTTTAAGATTAAAGGATATTATATCAAACTATTAGTATCATACTGTGTTTTAATATTATTAGCCCATATTAGATTTTGGATCTATTTACAAAAACACTAAAATTTTGTACGATAATCGACTAAAAAAAAAATATTAGACCTTTACTATACCAGCACATAATCATCTTTTATCAGGCACGTATCCAAAAGGGAAGCCAAGGGGTCATGGCCCCTTCCAAAATGAAAATTTTTGGTAAAAATAGGAATATTTTTAGCCCTATTTTCCAAAATTTTGAATTGTTTATTAACAAATATAACTTTCAAACAATTTAAAATAAAAAACGCTTAAATTTTGATTCTTACTGAACAAATTTAAACCATAATTATTAGTATTATTTGGTTCTACCCCCTCCCCTCCGAAATTTTTTTGCCTCCTTTGAAAAAAATTTTTGGATACGTGACTGTTTATGATTATCACGTCTGCTAGACATTTTTTAGTGCAGCCGGTGTAATTATGTCTGTAAGTTATAATTACGCCAGCTATAGCAAGAAATATCTATCAGACATAATAAAAGTTGATTACGTCCTAGTGTAAAAAGGGCCTTACTATTTGATCGCTTTATTCAAAATATATGGCCAAAATCTTTACCAAAAATAATTTTGTGATGCGACATTATATAAATAAGTAAAACTTACAAAATAAACAGTTGTTTCACCTTTTAAGTGTCATTTATTATAATAAAAATATTTTAATATATTATCCATGGCCAGAAAAATAAAAAATGGCTCAAATCGCACGAAAATAAACTGCGATTTGGCACATTTTTTTATGGCCAAAGGTCGTATACGATTTTTGTAATCACTATCCAGAAAAATTATATTTCAATTTTTCCGAAAAACTTAATTCTCGACTTTGTTTTTATTTAAATAATAACATCAAATATAGTAAATATCTTTGACTACATGCTCTAGTTAGATTTATGATTACATAAAGATATAATGTAAGAATTTTATTGACATGCAACCGAGCAATATTTGCTTGTCAACTAAATTCTGATTTTTATTATAAAAGTCAAAATTACGTTTTTTTAACATTTGAAAAGTTAAGAGGAATTTGAAACTGTTTATTATACTTTAACTTTAAAAGCTTTATAAGTATTTACGACTTGCATATAATGCAACGTTCGCTAAGGGAATTGTCATGAGTATAAATGTGAAAAAAGCTTCTGAAAGGATTAAGGTAACCACGCAAAATATTTTTTTTGTTTTCTTTTTTCATCTGCTTTAAATAAAATTTCAGTCTGTCAGAATTTAATGTATAAGGCACCTAATATACAACAGATTTAGGTTACAATTTTTTGTATGGTTATTTTATTTTTTGAAAATTTTAAATTTCTAAAAATTCTTTGGAACTAAAGCTTTTAAAAAATATTTTTTTATATGTTGATTTTTACCGTGAAGTGCTTGTAATAAAGACACTACGTTATTAACCGTTTTTAAAAAATTTTTTACTGTGTAAACACATCGAACTTTTTAACTTCGCGTGCGCTTTTTAAAATATTCTAAGAAATGAAAAAAAATTTAGGGGAAACTCATTTATTTTGAGATTTTTGCCTGTACGTAACATCATATAAATAAAAATATAAAAACAAAATAAATACCAGTTAAACCTTCTTCTTCAACTTGAAGACCTTCTTTTAAAACTTCATCCCTGTATTTTTCAAGCTCATCAAAATAACTTTTGTGTAATTCTTGCTGTCTCCACTCTGTTTCATATTGAATATTTGGTAAAGCAATATCACCAAGAAAACCACCTTTATAACCAACATTATTATTATATTAATTAAAATCTAAATTTAAAAAATTAAAGCATACAAAAATATCTTGATAATAGAAAAAAAAAACTTTTATTTATAGGTGTGATTTTTTATTAACTAATATTGTATTCAACGTAATATACGATTTTCTTAACTTCTGAAGCATGGAAGTTGTAATATAAATCTCTGATAAAATACACGCTAGAATTTAATTTTTACAAGGTAGAATTTTTCTTTTATTATTTTTACAAGTGATGTAAATAGTTTCACTTAAAAATTAAATTTCTTTTTATTTTCGTTGATTAAAGTTAATTATATGTTAAAATAAAAATTACTGTTCTATAAAGACAATAGAAGCAGTGAAATTTTTTAATTAAAAAGCTTTGTCATTTGGACAAATTTTAAAATAATTTTTCAAAAACAATAACATTTATTTATTCTTAAATTTTATGCTGGTTTTATGTTTTTCAACTTTCAACAAATAATAGACAGTTAATTAATCATTTTTATTTATTTTGAAATTAAAAAAATTTCTCTACATATTTTGACCTAATAACAGTTTTATTCTTTATTATTTATGATTATTTTATATAAACAATACAACAATAAACTTATCGATGTTTTGGTCTAATCAAAGCATCATTAGTTGGACTATTAAATTAAGGTGCTAAAAACAATTTTTTAATTATAATAATTGTGTAAAATTACAGGGTATTACGTACTTTGAGAAATTTCAGATTCAGAAATTTTTCGGGTACAAATTTTGAGGATGAAATCTCGAGATATAAATTAACTATTAATAAATGTGCCAATCACATGGTGCCTTTTTGATATTACTTGGCGCACATGCACATTTGGAGGGGGACATTAGATGTGGATTTTTAGGGCCTCATTAGGCCCAGCAGGACCCAACTTAGGAATTTTAAATAGAAAGTATACTTTTTTATTTCAAATTCAGATTCTGCAGCAAATTTTAGGTCCAGATACGATTTTGGCTAAATAAAATATTAGGCCCATTTTTTAAACCCAAAAAAGCTTTTATACGGCTCTCAGCTTTTCAAAACTATGATTGTGACCTAAGAGGCCCATTAAGGTCAGTAGGATCCAAAATGTCAAATAATTAAAGTTTACCCTTACAAAAATCTTTATATAAAAATGTTAGTAACATTTAAATAATCTTTTTGTTCGTATTGAGCTTTAAAAAAAAACCAATTTAGGCCCATTAGGTCTGTAGGACCCAAAAACTTAAATAATCACCGAAAGTCTTCCCCACAAAAAAAATACAATAAAAATGGTAGTAACTACCAAAACATCTTTTTTCTTTATTGAGATCCGTATAAAAGCTTTTATGGGTTTAAAAAATGGGACTAATATTTTTTTTTAGCCAAAATCGTATCTGGACCTGAAATTTGCTGCAAAATCTGAATTTGAAATAAAAAAGTATAATTTCTATTTAAAATTCCTAAGTTATGGGGTCCAATTTGGCTCTAAAATCCAAATATACTACCCCCTCAATCAGATGGCCACCTCCAAACCTATAAACTTTTATATGGATCATTTGTCGTTATTTGCTTTGTTTACGTGATATTTGAGTGCATAGTTTAAAATGACGTACACTGTGTATACTACAAGCTTTAAATTCGGAAAAATTATTGAAAATGAAGATATTGGTTGAATATTCAACCAATGCAGTATTACCATGTATAAAACAAGATTATTTTCCTACCAATTTTAGACAATCTACGTCCTTTTACATTACTCATAATGTTTAGACAGCAGGGGGCGACACACATTAAAAAAGAATTGTCCGTATACATATAACTTGACGCCCTTGTTGCATAATCTACTACGTTATTAAACAATTGTTAATACACATAACATATCGCAAAGAAATAATACTCAATTGTTATAAAAATAATAATAATTTATTTAATTACTCATGCACTAAAAAATAAATTCACTGACCACAAAGAAAGTATTATATATAATAATAGGTAATACGAAGCGTTCTTCATTTAATATAATATTTATCCAACTATACATTAGATTAATATTTTTTTTTTGTCACGCTTTCATTTTTACGTTATTAATTTTTACAAATTATTCTCTTACATTTTGTTTATAAGTTAAACTATTTTTCTTCACATTGATCTAATTAAAATATACAATAATAAATTAATCATAACAATTGCACATGATTGATTAATATTCTTATCTATTCAAATATTTATTATGACTTTCATTACTACACTATGCAGATTAATAATTAGTGATCTATTAATATTGTTAAAGCGAAGAAATAATTTATGATTTATGTGGATTATTAATAAAACATAGTTTTTAATATTCTTTTTTTTTAAATGTTTAAAATAACATGTTGCATTAATCAATTGTTTTTATTCAAAGAAAATATCAAACAGAAATATCACATCTGTGTAGAAATAAGAATTTTTTTTTTTTCAGTTAAAAAAAACCTGGAATTTCTCATATTTCTATATAGTAATCACTCTTTTCTATTAAAAAGAGGAAATAGTTCTGTGATCATTTCCTCGACGATGTTCTCTCAGGATGACAATCAAAAGCTATAAATCTTACTAAATGTTACAAACTATATATATAAATAGGTTGTACTTTTATTTTTAAGAAAAAACTATAATTTTAAATTAACGTGTACCTTAATAACATGAAATACTGTTAACGAGTTTTTTTTTACAGTAGTATATTTCTATTAACATTTTTGGTATGTACTAAAAAATGTTAGTTATTTCTTGAATTTTTTTTTTTTTTTTTTTTTTTGCTGCATACGTACACTGTTTATCTTTTTATTAACTTAATTTATTTTTAATGTCATTTTAAACAAGTTTTTTTTGTATATTAATACTGCTGAACTTGTAATTTAATTGTGCTTTATTGAGTTGGTCATTTTGGGATACATATGGGTATGTTTTGACATTTTTTAGATTTTGTGAAAAATTTTAATTGGCTGATACTTAAAATTTGCTGTTTTGGGTTGAAAATATATTTTGGAATATTCTAAAAAATTTTTGCAAATTGAATTTTGAAATTAAAAATATTAATTATTATGTATGAATTATTGATTGAAATTTAAAAATTTATTATTATTAACTTTTTTCATATTTCATGCCAGACTGAACATCTTCTTTAAAAATGTTATTAAAAATGCAAGTAAACAATGAAAACAATAACAATAATAACAATGATATTTTCTTTATTTAACAAAAGAATATTGTGATTTATGATACATATTAGAAAATTTCAATCATATTTTTTTTTACATTTTCTTTTACAAGTCTTTATTTATGAGAAGAAATCGTTCATTCATTATTAATACAAAACTTTTACAAAAATACAGAAAGTGATTTATTTTTAGATTTAAAGAAATGTTATTATCAATGAAAATTGACAAAAAAAAAATTTTAATAAATTAGATTTTATTTTCAATTACTTTTTAAATGAGCTACTGCACGTAATATTTTACAGGAACAAGGTATGGCAAAGGTGTAGTCGATGAAATAGGAGGAAATTTACAAAGGAAGTATGCAATCTTTTCATTGCCAATGAATAATAATGTTTTTTTTTTTCTATTAAAGTCATTAGTGTAATTAGTAAAATAAAAATGTAATCAAATTTTTTGTTTTCAATAACTTTAAAAAATATTTAAAAAAATAGTTTACCTTGAAAATTAAAAGTAATTTAGAAAATTTACCTTGCCCTATTAATTATTTATTTTTATTATTTTTTTTTTAAATGCATCAATTGCAAGAATGGAATTTTACACCTGATATTTTTAGTTGTAAATTTTTTGTTTGTATTTTTGAATATATTAAGGACAAAAAAATATTTTTTGCGAAAATTGGATTTTGGTTTTAGGCAAATTTAGTTTTTCTACCAGTTTCAGAAACCGCTTTTTTAATTAGTAGATAATTTTACTTGAAATTAGTGTTCAAAGTATATGCAAATTTCTTTAACCCCCTTGCTGTATTTGTCTTTTATAAATGACAAGTTACTTTTTTGATATTTTAGAATATGTCAGATTCTATAAAGTGTCAATATAACTTTTGATTCTAAAAATTCCCAAGATAAATCTACAGTTTACCGTTTTTCAAAATTTTCTACAGTTTGCAAATTTACAGTTTACAATTATAGAGGTACTTTTAGCAGTGCAACTGTGTGCACTAGTAAGCATATCGTATGTACAAATCATATGGTTTTCCAACAAAAGGGAAAACAGTAATCATTGAGGGTATATAGAAAATAGATCATTGTAATTAAAGATATTTTTCATTATACGCTAGACAATGATCTATTTTCTGCTCTCAGTTGATCATTGTTTTCGTTTTTCATGAAAAATTATACTTATTATTTATTTTACTCGATGTCTTGAACTTATATATACAACTACATGAAAAGTAAATTCTATTCTATTTTCCTTGTTTAAAAAATCTGTATGAATTAGGCAGTTGTTTTCGCTCTAGATTAAAAATCATGAGACGTAATTGCGAGACTTAATACAGGGACTAGGTTCGGCCCTTTTCCACTCCTGCATGGCACCGTGTTTAAATTTAGGTCCAGCACCAATGACAGAAGTTCAAAATTGGCGTTATTAGAGGAAATTTCTGCAACTATAGTTCCGGAATTGGTTCAATTTTGTTCACCCTGTCTGCAAAACCAAAATCTAGATTTTATCCCTTGGTTAATTTTATTCTATTCAGGAAATAATATTTTAGACCAAATCATTTAAGCTTTTAATTCAACTCAGGTCCCATAAATATACTTTACAAATTTTACAAGCTAAAATACTTTCAAATAAGTTATTTTTGTTATTTATTATATCAGCAGAGTATGAATAAATTAGGCTTTATTTTGCATTAAAAATTAAAAATTTAATAAAAATTTATTCTATCTAATATCCACAGCATATGCTAAAAGAGATTATTTATAGTGTATTAATATTATAATACGGTCTAATAAAGTACTAAATTTTTCTGCATTATTCTGTACACTCGAGTGAAAATTATAAAATTATGATAATTAAAATCTACTAAATTTATTAATAAAATATGATAGGATAAAAATGAGTAAAGGATATTTGATTTTATATAACATTGAATAAAATAAAAATTAAAACTCATTAAAATTTTTATGAAACGATTCAAAAAATAAATGGGTATTATTCAGTTTTTCTTTAATTACACGCAATATTCACTTTTCCTGTCCTCCTTTCCTTTTTTTTTAATTATATTAAACACAAAGGAAAAATGATTTTCTCTTTAAGAAAAAAAAAATCCTAATTTAATTTTTATGTACTTGAAAGATATTTAACAAAAGGGTTTGATAATTGAAGACAAACGAATCTTTTATTTTAATGAAATACCTTAAGGGTTTGGTATGTGAATTATTATAAAAGACAAGGTCAACTTGTTAAGATTCTCTTGTGGTATTAAAATAATGAATCCCCTATACAAATTGATAATAATAGCTAGTTGATACTAAAAAAAAATTTCTTTATTTTTCTCTAATTTTTATTTTGTATAATAAAGACTTTTTTTTATTCAGAAAATTTATCAAACGTTTTTTTTTAGACTATAAAAAAAGGTATATAATAAAAATTTATTTGTAAGTGACCTTGCTCTATATATTTATACTAGCTGCCTCCGGCTCGCTTCGCTCGCCCCGGCAGCCACCATGGGGGCTGCGCCCCCCTGGACCCCTGCGGCTTTATTTTTCAAAAAATATGTTGTTTTAGGTTACTCTATATTTTGTAAAATAATCTTTTTTTACCCAAAGTATTATCTAAAATTTACTAAATCATAAAAATTACGGGCATCTGAACCCAGACAGATAATTAGTAATCAGCAATACAAAGCTTAGCTACCCTTCCATAGGATCCACAAGTGTATATATAATAACTTATAAATATATATAAATATATGAATTTGAAATACAAATTTTATGCTAAAAAATATATGTAACTCTGGAAATATCAAACCGATTTGCTTGAAAATTTAGGTGGACACGTAAATAACAATTCTAAATCATATAAAAACTTTTCTGATTACAAAAAAATTTCAATTTTTTAAGTTAATTACGATTTTTTGAAAATTTACGAAAACATCAAAAATAATCATTGAAAAAACGTTTTTTTGGCGACAAAAATTTTCTTTCGCATCAATCTAAATCCTATAAAACCTATGGCACTCCTGAAATATTTTCTCGTTTTTTGCTGCAAACCGCGTCTTTCTAGCTAACTTCGTCTAGGCGTGATCATCAAACTTAAAAAATTCTCTAACGCTATTAGTAGGATTAGTCCAAAACTTTTTAAATTTTTGAAAAATTATTGTAAATTTTTACAGATCCAACCGATTCACTCAAAAATTTAGGTGCAATCGTAAAAAATATTCCCAAATGGAATGAAAGACTTTGCCACAGTAAAATTTTTCCTTAGTTCTCAGATTTTTAGGTTTTTTTTTTAAAATTGCATAAAAATTTTTTTCTTGGAAATTCAGTTTTTTCAACATACAAAATTTTTGTTCCAATTAATTGAAATGAAACCAAGCCTATGTTTTGACCGGTAATTTTTGCCGTCTTTTGCCGTAAACCCGATATTTCTAGCTTTTATTGTGGTCTAGTTTATCGCGTTCGGGCATACATACATAATGGTGATTTGGCCCAGAAAACATAAAATATGATCATTTTTTTGAACAATCGTTTTTTTGGCGACAAAAATTTTCTTTCGCATCAATCCAAATCCTGTATAGCCTATGACACTCCTGCAATTTTTTCGCGTTTTTTGCCGCAAACCGCGTCTCTCTAGCTATTATCGTCTAGGCGTGATTATCAAACTAAAAAAATTCTCTATCGGCATATATATATATATAGATTAGTATTTATAAAAAAAAATTTATTTACACTTGACTAACCCTTTGAATTTTTTTTTTTTATTTAATGGTAATAAAGATTTATTTTAGGGAGATTTAAAATAACCACATGATTGCTGTGCATTAAATTCTTTTGTTATACACTATAATGAGTGTACATTAACTTGGTAGTTAAAAAAAAATCTACTTAAATATTTTCGATTACTGGATAAAATTAGGCGGAATTTAATCAAATGATAAGATTCCCAAAATAATTGCTCAGTTAAATGATTTCGCACTAGTAAGTATAATTTCCGCCTAATGTAAAATTACGAGGTATCAAAAATTTAATTAAATTCGCTCAAAAACTTTGATAATGTAGCTCAATTTTTTGATAGTAGAATTTCATAATTATAAGGATATACATATAGTAAATGCTAATTTTCAAGTTTTGGACCCTGAAATACAATTTTAAGTAAAATTTTCTATAATTACCTAAGAGGAAAATCTGCTTTACCGCAAAATAAACATTGACAGTAAAAATAAGCAAATTTTGAGCAAATTCAAAAACAGGGTCAATAATACTAAAATGGCTGCCAAAAATCGTAAATTTTATCTAGAAAGCTAAAACTGTGTGTAAGGACTTATTTTTGTCAAGCAATTGCACTTTTGGAAAAAAATTTTTTGAACCGATTTCCAAAACCTTTCAGTTTAACTTAGGCCTAAGTAACTTAAGTCTAACTAACTGGTTAGAATCCCTTAGATACAATAAAATTAAGAACTAACTTCTCAGAGACATTTATTATTGAGTAAAGTGAAGTATAATTTCCAGATGTGAACTTGAAAAAATAAATTTTTTAAAATATGTATATTTAAAAAAAAATACATATCGGATTCCAACAGTGAAAACTGAGATTATTAAAAATGGGCAAAAGGACTCAATATCAGTTCTAATTTCTAAGAAAAATAATTTGCATGAAACCCTCCATATATTATGTATATTAACATAACACAAAAAAAAATAAATTGAAATTTAAAAAAAGTAATGCATAAAAAGAATAGAAAATAAAAATGAATGAATTTTTATGAAAATGAACTCCTGAAAATAGGCACAAAAGTTATAAACTTGCAATAAGTTAAACAAAAGATTTGGTATATAGAAGAAGGAAAATTTATTAGAAGTTGTGTCTTTTATATATATAACAGATAAACTTTAACCTTTAATATATATACGTAGTTTTGCATTAAAATAATTCTTGTGGTTTTGAAAATTTGATGCATGCATAGTGTACTTTATAGTAGTTTAAAAAAGTTATACACCATACGCTTAAATTATTCATACAAAACAGTATGCGTAAATTCGCTAAAAGTAAAAAAAATTAAATAACGGTACATTATAATTGTTGACAATACACAAAAGTGTTATAAATAAAAAAAAAAGGTGTCATATCGTGAGTTTTAAAATAAATGTTAGATTATCCTTTGTAAGTTCTTTATAATATATAGAAAAAAAGATGTGTCTATATGATCGAACACGTCAAGCTTTTTTTCTTTCACCCTCTTTTATATATATTTTGCACGTGTGTGCTGCTTTCCTATTTCGATTTTTCTTCTATTCATATATATCGCTCTCTTATGTATTTATATAAAAATGTATTATATAAAAAATAGATTTCAAATGTACTGTTATACATTATGTAATAGAACTTTTAGGGATCGAAATTTATATATATGAGGCATTCTTTGATAATTTTTCAATATTTTCAATGATACTTTAACTGAATTTTCAGTTGTAAGTCATATTCGAGGTATTCAATTTCAAAATTTAATTATATTTTCATTTTTCAAATTTTGCTTTCTGCATAAAATGTAATTATGTAAGCTAAAAATCAGTAAAAATTATATTTATTGATAAAAGGACTTTATAAAAATATAGAAAATATTGTAAAGTTGATTAGTATATTGTTAAACTCTACGATTATTTTGAGACCATAACAGGTTGAGAAACCAAATCTTAAAGCTTCAGAAGTAATTTGTAGTAAAATTTTAATAGCTTAAGTCCCTAAAGAAAATAGATAATATTTGATGGTTAAAAGGGTTCTTCTGAAGGGTATATTGGGTAAATATTATACTAATATATTAGTAATTTTTTTTCTAATATCAAGATATTCTTATAACATTAAATATTACCTGCTTTACAAATATCAATATCTAAATCACCAGATATTTTGTTTGGAAATTTAACATTTAAAAGCTCGTTAATACTAAATCGTTGATTGATATTTGATTTTTTTGTATCAACAATAACAAAATAAATTAATAAAACGATGAAATATTGAAATTTCATCCTGATGAAATATTACGATATCTTGGTACCGTTGATATATCGTATTTTATTCTTATCATAACATCAATCTTTCTAAACATTCGTAATAATTATTTTTTTCTCTCTCTTTTTTCTTTTTGATCTAACAGATTCTGCAAATTAAAAAAAGATATCATTATTATTAAACAGCGAGCTTTTTATAAATACATTCTTTATTTGAAAAAAAATGTATCATCTATGCTTTACTTTGATATAAGATAAATTTAATACAGTTTAGCGTGTTTGATGTTTATAAATACATAATACGTTAGCTTCTATATGGAATATTTCATCATAAATGCGGCTAATTTTATAATTAGCTACATATTTTCAATATACTCAATGGGAGTTTGTATTTAATGTTTAAGAGCGATTCTGAGTAAAATCAGCAAAACTATTCAGGTTTGGATTGTTCGATCAGGCTACAGAATTTCTTTTATAATTTTTTACTCCAAATACTTCATTCCCCCAGTTTTTGGTTCTTAATAATGAGATTTAAACTGGGCAAATTAAAAAAATGTGTTTTTAAAGCTTTTTTTAGCTATCTGTTCATCTTTCCTATTTATATCTCACCGAAGCTGGAAATATTCAAAAATTATTAGAAAAATTTATGGGGTTTTAAGAAGAGTTTTCCGCCATAAACTTTAATTTTAGAGCGAATTTTCAAAGTCAATTGTGAAAGAACTAAAAAGATATTTCTTTTTTTATATTTTTACATAAGCATCAAGCATCACAAAAAATTTTTAATTCCAGTTGAGAAAAGGCCACTGATAGCGTTACAAAAAGTCACCTAAAAAAATAGAACCGAAAAAAAATTTTTTTAAACCCTTAAAATTTCAGGCTACAATTAATCAAAAAATATTATTTTGAGATTGAAATTTTAAAATAAGGCTCTGAATTTATATCAGAAAATAATTTTAAAAAAAAGAAATCATAATCCATTGAGTAGTTTTTCCGCAATCCAAACCGCTAACTTCAAAGATAGTGTCTTGAGATAATCGTGTTTAAAGTTTTAACATGCTATTTTGTTGCGGCGCGTTCAGACCATACTATTAATTTTAATAAAAAATTTTTAAAGGCTAGAGGCTAGAAAACCCCTCTTAAAAAATTTTCTCGGGTACGTATTGCCACCATCAGTTTCGGTAAATTTCTACAGGAAAACTCGGATCATTGAATTATTTACATGCTTTTTTCCAAAGCTGCCAACAATTTAAACCCTTTTCAAAATGTAAGATAAAATCCCGAATTAAAATTTTTTAAAATAAATATTCATTATTTTAATTTTTTTTTAAACTTGTGCGATTTGGACCAAAATAACAAATTTAGCCACCCAAAGACAAAATTTGAAAAGCTCATGTAATTTTACCAGATATATGTTATTTTTTATACTCTTCTAATTTGTTTTTTTCATAGATTATTACAACCTTTTATTAGTTTTCGGGATTTAAAAAGCAGATAGTAGATCTTTTTTGATGTGGAATTCAAAAATAATAAGGAAAAAGAAGTTTTTCAAAATCATAAAAATAAAAAATGAGGGTCCAAATTTTTGGCAGCTATGAGAAAACAGCATGTGAATAATTCAATTTTCCAACTTTTCCTGTAGGGGTTCTTCAAAACTGATGTTGACTATTGGATTCCTGAGAAAATTTCACTAACATTCCTCTTAATATTCTGATAATTTTTGAACGTTTCTAGCAGCAGTAAAGTAGAAAACTAGAAAGGGCAACTAAGAAAAGCTGAAAATGTACTTTTTTTAAAAATTTCGCCCAGAGTTTGATTTCAATATTAGGAGAATAACCATCTTGAGTAAGAAATTTATATAAGAAATTCTTCAGCCAGATGTAACGATCCAACCATAAAGTTTTTGCCTATTTCACAAAAAATCGCTCATAATTAAGGAAATTAAAAATTAAAAATTCTACTTTTTCACGTAAATCTAAGATAATTTACAAATCAAATAAGGACAATTTATGAATTTTTAAAATATAATATCAAAAATTAAATATAGTCGTATCCTATGTAAGGATATATTATACTCTAAATTTACTTTGAATCAAGCAAAACATTCTAAATTTAATTATCAGAGTCAAGAGGGTACAAATTTTATATGATTACAAGACCTATATTTTATTTTTGATGTTATTTTAAAAAACCAGATTTAATTTTAATATTAATTATTTTAAGTCTAATTTATTGAATTCGAAATATTTTATTATAAATTTAATCGTACATTCTGTTAGTAAGTTATTTGGAAATTATGAAATTGAATATGTAGATTGAATAATCCAATTTGCAACATCTACCATGTATATTAAGCTGTCAAATAAAAAAATAATTTATTTAGTATTTAACGCTCTGGGTGACAAAAAATATCATTTTCTAAAAAAGTAAAATTCCAAAAATATGAGAATAGTAAGCAATTTCTAAATGTTGGCAATATTCGATAAATAAATAACTATAAAAACCCATGTAATTATTGAATCTATTTAGAAGTGATTAATACTTCTATATTTTTGGAATTTTTACTTTATTACAAAATGGATTTTTTCCCCTCAAGTTTTGAAAAACAATGAAACTTTTTTTTTTAAGTGACAGGCTAATATATAAAAATATATATTTATTAACAAAAAAAAAAATTAATAATAGCTAATAAATATTTTAAGGAAAATTATATAATAATATTAAGTAACGTTTGTCTTCATAAATGTCAAAATAAATTTATTAATATTATTTATTTGATAAATATTATTTATCAAAAAATGGAAATTATATTTTTGTTGTTAAATGATTTTATGTAACTTTTTTATATAAAAATTTTTTTTCTTTTTATTATATTATAGTGAATGTCTCGTTAAACATTTATTTTGGTAAACTTTGTAACAAGTGTATGTAGTAAAGAATGAAATAAAAAAATCAGAACAAAAACGTGAGAAGTTATCTTAAACTATATATCAAGTTCGTTGTACCGAAATTGTATAAGAAGTAAGTGAATATTAGCCTGGACGTTAGTTTAAAAAAATTTATTTGTTTTTGTAGTATCAAATCCAAAAAAAAAGTATTTTAGAATATCAAAAAAAATCAATTTTAAATCTGAACATTTAAAACTGTACAGTATTACGAACTAAAGTTTTCTAAAATTTATTTTTTTGGTTATAACCAAATGGATTACCGTTGGTACTCAGTAGGGGTGTACGGTTACCCAACTTTTTGGTTCAGATCGGGTTTGGGGTTTCAAAAAAGTTTAAAAGGTCTAAAGGTACGGTTTTGAATCAGAAATTCACTTAGGTTTAGGAAATTTTTTTTTTTTTAATTTTTCGTTGATTATAGGTAATAATTTATTATTTTTTTTTGAAAATGTTTGTTATTTCTTACTATTTCGCCTCTTTCTTAAACGACAACGAAAAATGTATGTAAAAATATAATATTCATAGAATTGCAAAGTAAGGTAAACGATTAAAAACCGCACCTGTAGATCTCTGAAACATTCCAGGTTTCAAAACCCGACCCAATTTTAAAAACAGATAAAACTCTTAGGTCGGGTACCCAAAAATTTAGGTAACCACACATTCCTAGTATTACCCCAGTCAAAGCACAGTGGGGGGAGGGCTTGTTTTTGGCAACTAAGATAAGAAAAGCTCTACTTAGGGTTATTTTTATCGCTAATTCCGAAAATCGAGGTTTTGCTCGTGCGAAATTTGTGTAACACCCTTAAATTAGCAAAAGTATCCCTCATTCAGTATATTTTTGAAATATTCACAAACTAGTACCTTTTTTGGGTCGCTGATCTTTAATTTCGCTTAATGTGAAAAATTTGTCTAGCACCCTTAAATTAGCAAAAAACGCTTCTTTTTATCTGTTATTTTTCAACATTCGCACATTTCGAGAATTTTTGACATGCAAGACCTTAAAGTTCGAGATCAGCGACCCAGAAAACGTAATGGAAGCAAAATTTTTTTATGATTTGTGATTACAGAAAAATTACCCCTCATATGGGGTGTTTTTCCTGGTTTAAGGTTGGTTGATAAATTTTTCATGTCTGGGACTTTTATATTTGTAATTAGAAGTTCCAAAAATCTTATTATAATTTGTGAATATTGCAAAAACACCCTTAATGAAAAATAATTTTTGTTAATTTAAGGGTGTGAGAGAAATCTCGATTTTCGGAATCAGAGACCCGAGAAACTTTAAGCAGGCATTTTCTGATTCTTGAACTTAAGCCCAGTCTAATGTGTAAAACAAAGTATAAATTCATTACATTATCATCAAAAAAGTTGTAAATTTTTAATAGAGAAGTCCACATTACTATCCCAATTTTTTTTTAAGATTTTTAAATCCTTCATTATTATCCTATTTGATAAATAAATTAATTTCAAATTTAAAAATTTCTTCTGCAAAATATACCACGACATAAAAACGTAATAAAAATTTTATAAAATTGAATTTGTCATTCAAGAAAAAAATGTCAATAACTTGATGTTTTGACTCAATCGTTCAAAGTAAGGCTTCACATACTAAATACGCTGAGACACATATGAAGTCATCTCATTTGAGAGAATAATTTCCACACAAAAAATGTATAAACGGATTTTTTTATTATGTAATTCAAAACGACCATTCATTCGTTTATTATGATACAATATTACTTTTGGATTAATCGCGAGTTATGATGTGTAATTGCTTATCTTTGAATGATAATAATAAAAAATTAGTATCTTAAAACAGTTTAAATTTCCGTTTTCACATTCGAAGAAATATATATAACAGTGTCAGCCTGAAACCGATTTTAAGCAGTTATTTTAAAACTTCAGATGAGCAAAATTTTTGTTAATTAAATGTTTGCAACTTTTTTTTCGATAAAAATGAATATTTTTTCTCATATATAATAAAAAATACAAACCTCATCTATAAAATCAAATGAAAAGAATATCCGAAGGCCATTCACCCTTTGTTCATTTTATTTATTTTGATCGATTGGCGAACATTCAAAATCATTTGTTCAACGTACTCCAGGCTATTATCTGCCTGAATATTATTTTTTGTCAACATTAAATTCTTTTTTACTAATACTTGAGTTATTTAGTACAATTTCTGTAAAATATTATTTGATGTAAATGACATAATATTATTATAAGCATTAAACTAGATTACTCTGGATGATTTAAATCAAGGACTAAATGGACTTTGGTTTATATAGTGGTTTTAGAGATATTTACTGAACCTGATTAATTAGTTAGATACGTTAGAGATATTAATGCCAATATTGTAATCTCGAATTCACCATATATGTACGTTCATATATATTTCAAAAGCTTTTCTATTTTAATTTATAAAGATATTATTCTATCGTATCAAGGATTTAATCAGTATTTACCCTCAAGGTTACTAATTTAAACCCTTTCATCGATAGTTACAAGCATGGGGATTTTATTTTTCAATTATAAAAAATAATTTTTTATTTTCATTAACGTCAATATTTTATTTAACACTTTTATTCTATCGAAATATATATAAATAACGGCTTTTACAGTTCGCAGAAAACCAAGAGTGACATAAAAATTTCAATTATCCGATATTCAATTATCTAAAAATGTTATTAATGTTTTAAATAGATTTTTACAGTACAAAAAAACAAAAACTTTGACTAAATATTCAAAATTTAATAACTGAATTTTATTTTATTTTTAAAATATCTAATCAATAATTATTTATATTAAATTTTTAATTTAAAAAAAAATATTGACATTTTTTTTGACTAATTTATTTTTGGTTTAACAATCTTATTATGAATTAAATTTTTAATTAAGAAATTTTCTAATTTTAAGCATCCATACCGTTTCTATTTACTCAGCAGTTTATAATAAATTAAAAGAGACAATTTTTCATGCTCTCTTTCATAAATTAAAAAAAAAAAACAGAAAAAAAATGGTATAATCTATTCAATTATAATGATAACACTATAATTAATCATTTCACAGTAAAATAATAATAAAAAATTAAAAAAATAAAAATTTAAAAAAACATCACATTTTTTTTTTCACTAACTATAACACATTTTCTGGTACTTTTTTATTTTAGAACTAATTATTTAAAAAAAAACTAAATTAAATATTTATAAAACAATATGTAAATAAAATGTACAATTTAATTTACAGCGAAAATTTTAAATTCGCGGTTATATTTTTAAAAAAATAGCACTTGTTTATATGTGGACACAATTTCGCGCGAAAATTTAATTTTATTTAAATAATGAATATTAAAGAAACATTATTTATAAGAATTTTGTTTACAAGCATTTTTTGCGTGCCGTGGATCGGCGTAGACTGACGCTAAAGAGGAAGAAACTTTCGAGGTGGTAAACCGATCGTATATAGCGAGCAGCACGCGCTTATGGAGATCAACTCTCTCATCATTACTCTCTCATCCGCGACCCCAAGATGTGGTAGAAAATACATTTTTCTCTTGCCTTCTTTATTTATGTCACTGCTTCTATTGAGAGAGCTTTTATATATACATATATATATATACATTATATATATATGGGTTGATACAAGTGATTTCATCAAAGTAAAAATTCAACAACAAAAAATATTTTATTGATGAATTTTTCAGTTTTTGGATTTTTACTATATAATAGAAATTACAGTTCTACATGATTTCTTGATTTGTATAGAGCTTCGAAAAAGCTCAGGTATTTAAGGCCATTTTTCGTATTATTTATAGCAGTTTAAATTTTTGAAATCAAGTGAAAATTGAGCTTGCTATAAATTATTTAATTTGCTCAAATTTGTCTAGAAAATTGATAGACATTATATTTTTGATACCCCAAAAATTATTTCAATGCGACTTCTAAGTCTTGGCCTACAATTATTAAAATTATTAAAATCTGTGGTGGATTTAGGTTTTCAGACGTATGTTATATGCACCAAAATCTAAAAAGGTTTTTTGAGCATCTTTTTCTGATAGCTTTGTTTGTGGGGAGGGGGATGTAATCCTTGCTTACTACGTCTACATGATAAATCCAGCACTGGTTATTTTGGTTTCACAAAAGCAACTGGAAAGCAAGTTATTTGAATATCTTTTGGTATCTAATTAAAATTAAGGCAGGCTAAAGCATTTAATTGAATGTTGATTGTAAACCAAAATAGTAATTCTTTTAAATTTATTTTAAAGCGAGCTATTTGAATGTTGGAAGAAAAATGATCAAAATATACGGCTAATCATTGCAGACAAACTTATTTTTAGTTAAGCTAAAAAAATCCAAACAATATACCAAATATATAGTCAAAAAAACAAAAAAAAATTAAGCAATTTGAATCAAAAATAAAACTTTTATAGGTTTTTTTAATAAAAAAATCTAGCTCCATGTTTTGTCGTTGAAAGTTAAGTGCACTCTTCCATACACAACTTGGATCATACCAACTTTCTCCTTATGTTATTCGCGTGTATAATTTCTATTTTCTCGCTAAGAGTGTTTGGTATAGAACTGAAAAGTCAATGTTGGTAATATTCAAATATTTTTATACGTGTTTGCATGTGCATGACGTAGTGGACTGAGCCGAAGCAAACCAGAGCTCTGTATAGATAACTGAGGATGGAGGAAAGTAGTCATTTTTACGGGATAACTTTGACTGGTAAGAATTAAGGTTTTAAGTGTCTAAAGGAAAAATCGCGCACTGGGAAGAAAACGTGTATCCACACTGTGCTAGTTTTTTGCGATATTCTTTTTTTCCACATTCATAATATTCGGCTAAGTACGCTGAATAATAAAATAATTATAAAATTAATTAATATCACCCAGGAGCAAGCCTTTTTTTGTGTTGTATCTACGGACGATACATGTACATTAATTATAATATGATCATATGGTCTATAGAAATAATACATTAGTTTTGAGATAAATGGTGCTCAAAGCTTCATAATCAAAAAACGCTACAAATCATAAGTGACGGATCTAGTGGAGGGGTGGGGAAGATCCGATGGGAAGATTGATTAAATTTTAAATTTTTTTGACATTTTTGGACCCCCTCGCCATCCTTCCAGATATTTTATCTGTTTCTGACCCTAATTTTTGTGTTATTTGGAGAAAAAATGGCGTAAACTCAAAATTATTATTGAATTAAGATAATGAAAAGATTATAAGATTCAAAAAAAATTTTTACACGAGAAAAATATGGGATTCGCCCATATATAATTATATATCAACACAAAGCACACTTGGGGCGCGCGCATTTAACTTTATGCTCTGTTAATATATAATCATATATTGTACATTAAGTCATATAAACTATTTTATTTTATTATAAATTATCTTATTTTGTTTTTTATTAAGTATAAAAATTAAAATCATTAATTACAATGTTTATAGCATGCTGATTAAGTAATACATATGTGCATATATATATATATATGCATATTTATGATAAATTAATAAATTTTGCTCTAGCAAAATTTTACACTTAAAAATATTTTTATTATTTTACAAATGAAATAAATAAATTACTATCGCATGTCATGCATATCAGAAAATTTTCAAAAATTCAGATTGTAGAAAGCTTATAAGCCATGGGTTTTTCTTGCTTTATCTTTTTTCTATTATTTGATTTATATTGTTTGATTCAATAAAAACATCATATTTTAGCAGATATAAAAAGTCCAAACATCCTAAGTTTTTTATTAAAATAAAATGCATACTCGTCGACACGAATATAGTAATATATTTTATATGATTTATACACACCATGTATATTAAATATATTAGACTTTAAATTATTTTGGCTAATTTAAAATATTTTTTTTTTTCTTTCTAGCGGTTGGAAAACATTTTTTTCCCTTTGCGGTGCGATCGAAAAAGACGCATTTTCTTCCCGCTGCACTGAGAAAAAAAACTTATAACTGGTTTGGGTAAACTTAACCTTAACGGATGGAACATGTTTACCATAGTTCGTTCTAGGCATAATACATAAATGGTACACAATAAGCTTACAATTTGCTAGTTTTATTATTCGTAATTAATACCTTCTTTAGATTTTAAATATAAACTTAAGTTATTCGCAAAAAAGAAACCATGTCCCAAAACCAGGATTATTCTAATCCCTTATTCAAAATTATTCTAAATTCAATTTGTCTACTTCTTTTAAAACGGACACATTTGACCTCCCCCACCCCCCCCCCCTCTTCAACTGTACACATTTCAATTCTTCACTTAAATCAGATACATTTGACCACCCCCCATAAATCAGACACTCCATCTGCTTTAAATCGGATACATACGAACCTCCCTCGGTTTTCAGATTCACCAAGTACCCCACCATATTCCATGTTTAAAATGATATTTAAACCATGGAGGCTGAAAAAAAATGCCTTGAGATAGTAGTTTATCACCCTCCTTAGGCACCCTCGGCTTCACCTTGGTGTGATTGACGTGCGATTTCGACCATTCATTTTTTTTCTCCCTTGCGGTTGAAACTATTTCCAAATTTTATAGGAATTCAAACTCATAAGGAGTAGGCTCGAAATTGGTTAATTTTATGCGTTTTGCTTATAACTTACACCATCAAATTTGCAAACACTATCCCTACAAAAGGGCTATTTTGGCTATTTTCGTAATTTAAGGTAAGTTTAGGGTGAAAAATTAAATTTTCTTAAAAAAATCCCCGAAATTCTTTATGAGAGACCAAAAAAAACTTATATGGACTAAATCTGGTCGCTCAAAGTGCGAAAATAGCAAAAATATTCAATTTTACACGTATTTGACACGTTTTTTTTTAAAACTCCAAAAGACCCAAGAAACTTATAATAGACCAAATCTGGTGGTTGCAATGTCAGTGATAATACACCCCCCCCCCCTCCTATTTTGACTAAAGTATTTTCTGTCAACTGAAAAATAATTTCGCAAATCTTTTATTTAAAATTTTTCTATTTTATAAAGTTTTTATAATCATCATGCAGAGATGCATGCATTATGCATTATTTTCTATAAAATAGAACTAAATGTAATATAATATGAATTAGAATAAATACATAAGAAATAGAAAAAGTAGAATAAAACATGATTATGCAAAGTTAAATAAACCAAATTTGAAAATCTTAAAATTAGAGTAAACGCTACATAAATCTTTTATTGGATAATATTGATGAATATGTATAAACATATAAGTACTTAATAATAAATAATAAGAGGTATTAACAATAGTTTCTGTTAAAAGCATATCTTGATAAAGTTTACTAATCGTATTTCACAGTGAATTATTCTTTATTCGAGCGAATTTGGTATAAGATATTTTCGATATTTAGTTTAAAAGCGATAAGAAACCTTCGTGAAATAAACAGAGATTTATGTGAAAATGTTATACTATTACTTGTTATAGATTTATGTACACTTAAATAAGCTTGAATATGTTGTTATATATTATGTATTCCAAAATATTTGAAATTTATTTTCACATGTGAGGTCAGTATATTAAAAAACTATAATATATTGCTATTCATTTTGCGTAATCTAGCAATTTAAAAACATCTATGATTTCTAAGAAAATTTATTAATGAACTTAGCTCAAATTTTTAAGGAAAATTGTCTCTTTTCCATTTTTCGAAATCGTTTATCCTATACCACCTGAAATTGAAAACTATTATTATTCTATAGCTAATAAAATATATTCTATACTTATATTATAAATCGGTAAAGTGGTTTCAGACCGAAAAAATAGAAATACGGTCAATATTGCATCTTTATATAAAATAGCCTGTACGAATCATTTCACTTGCGAGATAAATTTAAACTATTAAATAGTCTTATAAAATATAAGCTATTTTTTACTATAAAAATAAAAGCTGTGTTAGTATGTTGTTTTTTAACAGGAATTTTGGATAAAACTTTCTCGCAAGTGAAATGATTAATATTAATAATGATTAATCCAATTCTGGGGTCAACAATTTTTTGGTTCCTCATAGAGGAACCTTTGTGATAGATGAAATTTTGATTTTTGATTTTTTGGCATATAAGCACGTTTTGGGACCTCAGGAAGCTAAAAAACCGGTTTTTAAAAAAAGTCTGTATGTGTGTGTGTGTGTGTGTGTGTGTGTATGTATGTAACCGGTGAAATTTCACAACCATTATGGAATTAAGACCTAATTTTTTTTTCAAAACTTTTTTCATCAAAAAATCTCAAACTACTTTTTTTTTTTTTTAATTTGGATGTAATACCTCATTTATTTCCACGAAAGTACTTATATTTGAAAGTACGATTTTTACTCGATATCTCGAATCTGATAACTAATTTTTTGAAAATTTTTTTCTCAAAATTTTTTTCACCAAAAAATACAAAAAAAACTTTATTTTTTTTTATTTTTGGATGTAGTACCTAATTGATTTCTATGAGAGTACTAGTTTTAGAAATATCGTTTATAGTAATTTTTTGGACCTGAAACTTAATTTTTTCAAAATTTTTTTCTCAAAATTAAAAAAACAAAAAAATTAAAAAATCTGTAATATTTTTTTTTTTTTAGTGTAATACTTCCTTTAATTCCATGAAAGTACTAATATTTGAAAATTTTACAATCGTTGGTATTTAACAACCATTATTGAATTAAGATCTAATTTTTTTTTCAAAAATTTTTTCATCAAAAAATCTCAAACTACTTTTTTTTTTTTTTAATTTGGATGTAATACCTCATTTATTTCCATAAAAGTACTTATATTTGAAAGTATGGTTTTTACTCGATATCTCAAATCTGATAATTAATTTTTTGAAAATTTTTTTCCCAAAATTTTTTTTACAAAAAAATACAAAGAATACCAAATTTTTTTTTTGTTCGGACGTAGTACCTTATTAATTTCTATGAGAGTACTAGTTTTAGAAAGCTTATTCATAGTAATTTTTTGGATCTGATACCGAATTTTTTCAAAATTTTTTTCTCAATATTAATAAAACAAAAAAATTAAAAAATCTGTAATATTATTTTTTTTTTAAGTGTTTATTGAAAGAAGTTTATTGAAAATTTTTTTCTACAAATTTGTTAAATAAAAAACATTAAATCACAGCAACATTTTTTTTCTTTTAAAATACGGTATTTAACTTTTTTTTATGAAATACTGATATCTCAAATTATAATTTTTATTAGATAAAATAGACCATTATAAATATTTTGCTATTGTTAATGAGGAACCATAGTGCCAATCACTTGGCAGCGTTTTTTGAGCTGCGCGTGCACGAGAAATCGCTAAAATATCGCTAAAACCCCCTTTTTTTAAATTTAAATTTCTCAAAAGTATATAAATAAAAAATCCCGAATAGAATCTAAGTTTGGAAGCCGTACTTAAAAGTCTGGCCCAAACCCGGCTTCCATATCTCGTCATACTTCGACAAATATCGTTTAATCAACTAAATTTATTTAACTGAAACTTTGTTATTTTACTAAAGAAACTTTTTTTTTATTAATTTTAAACACTTTTCTTGATAAAATTTATAAAATTTTAAATTTTAATTAAAGAAAAAAAAACACGCAAATACTTCGTAAGGTTAGATATAAACAAAAATTGTATACACTATAAAGTATAAACAAATATGCTTGTATTATAACCTAAAAAATAATGTATACTTAAATTTTCTAACATCAAAAACAATCTTAAAATTATTTATCCGTAACACACGCAGAAACAATAAAAATACAGGTTTTTACCAATGAATATATTAAATTTTTATCACCCATGTTGTTTATTTATATTTGTTTTATACGCTAAGTTCGGAATTATAATAAATGCTGATCTAGCCCTGGTCCGGGTTCCATACTTGGCCGGATCTGGAAAGTATGGCTTCCATACCGGGCCAGAGCAGCCCATACTTGCAGATTCTATTCGGGATCCTGTATAGTAGGTTTCAAAATACTTCTGACACTTTAAATTTTACGATGAAAACACCGGGTTATTGCGTTTTGAGAGCTCTAGATCAAAATATCGCAGCTTTGAAACTTCGTTTTTTACAAATTTAAAATTTCCCACTAAGTCACGTGACCAATTAAAAATCTTACCAAAAATTTGAATTCCGCGGGAATCACACCAACCCTTGTGCGATTCTAAACGCATTATCTTTAAGGGAGGCTTTTGGTAAATATGTACAGTTTTTCAAGTGAGGATTGTGAAAAAACGGTTAAAGATTTTTGAGCAATCGTTTTTTTATTAATGAATATAATTATTAAAATTTACAAAAAATTATTTTATTTTTATTTTTGTGACGTCACTTCCGCGTCATACGTGCGTAAAGAAGGCAAAAAAAACTGGGGGGGGGATAACTCCAGTTTGGCTTATCTAAAAAAAAAAAAAAAAAAAATTTGGCAAGAGTTAAAAACCTAATGTAAGGGGCTGACTTCGAGTTTTTTCGAAAAAATGAATTACAAAAAAATGGCGGCTGCACAAAGTTAAAATATAGAAAAATGCCTAAATTTTTAGGACTAAAGTAGCTGTAAATACTTTTTGAGTAAATTTTTAAAAAAAAACTCGAATTCAGCCCCTCAGAAATATATTTTTTTAAATACACAACAAATACGAAAAAAATTTGTGAAATAGTTAATGCGCAATCTCGCCCCCCGTTTCTAAAAAATCTGTTTCGAGAAAAACGCGTTTAAAGTTTCAAAACAAGTTTTTTGATATTTTTAATTAAATTTTTTTTTGTGTTTTGTTTTTTTTCGTTTAGAACAACTCATAGCAAAAAAATGTAGACCATAAACATTAAAATTGGTCCTGTATAAAAATAGGCATTTTGTTTATTGACCTTTGTTATTAAGGGGAATTAATTACAAAAAAATTTTTGTAACAATTTAAAAATTGAAAATTTTTGGGAAATAAATGGGCTGTAATCTACTGGGTGTAAACCTTAGCCAAAAATATCAAGTTTTTCATTTATTTATTAAATTTATACCCCCTTTCTGTAATTTACGACTTTAGAAGGTATGGTCAAGAAAATATATGACACGAATAGTATAATTCTAATTTTTTCAATAATTTTGTAAGTACAAATTAATAAATAATCGTAAATTGAATCAAAAAATTATTTAAGTTTACTAAATAAATTGAGCTTTTAAAACACTTGCTTCAACTTGGTATTACTTAGCGCATATGTGCATAACGAGGGAGCCATCTGATGTGGAGCATTAGATGTGGGTGTTAGGACCCAACTAGCCCCAGCAGGACCCAAATTAGGAATTTTAGATACGATTTTGGCAACCAAAAAAGCTTTTATACGGTTTTAAATGAAAGACAAAATGTTTTTTGGTATTTACTACCATTTTTATTGTATGTTTGTTCTGGTGGAAGACTTTTTATGATTATTTGAGATTTTGAGTCCTCAGACCTTAATGGGCCCAATTCGGATATCTTCGATTTCTTTGAAGCTCAAAATGAACAAAAAAGATATATGTTCTACCATTTTTATTCTAATTTTGTTGTGGGGGGAGACTTGTAGTGATTATCTGAGATTTTGGGTCCTACAGACCTTAATAAGTCTCTTGAGACCGCTGTTTCTGGGTAACGTAGATGCAAAATAGATCTGTAGGACCTAAAATCTCAAATAATTATTCTTCTTTTAGCTGAGGACATAAAGTGTTGGCTACGAGGTCCAGTCAACTTCCGCATGCGCATTGAGGTAAAAATTTAGGGCGGTGGAAAAGTTTAACAAAAGAAACTTCCCCACCACCCTAATGTTTAACACAATGCGCATGCGGAACTTGACTGGACCTCTTAGCCGCAACACTTTATGTCCTCAGCTTTTAAAAAACTTAAAATACTACCAAAAACCTATTTTTTATTAATTTTGAGATAAAATCTCAAATAATCAAAAAAAGTCTTCCCTCAGAACAAACATACAATAAAAATGGTAGTAACTACCGAAAAAAACTTTTTTTTCTTTTTGGGCCGTAAAAAAGGTTTTTGGGCCTAAAAATAGGGCCTTATATTTTTTTAAAACCAAAATCATATATGGACCTGACTGAAAAAGTGTACTTTCTATTAAAAATTCCTAAATTGGGTCATATCGGACCCGATTGGGCCCTAAGACTCAAATCTAATACCCTCCCACCATCAGATAGCCCCTCAACCCTAACAACTTTTATATGAAATATTTTTCGTTATTAACATGAGACGTGTTTATAGCCAAGGGAGGATGGGTACTTCGCAGGTATGTAATTTGGGGGGTAAGACAAATGTGCCATATTTGGGGAGGGGGAGGGTCAAATAGAGTTAGAATAATTTCAATTTAGGTACTTAAAATAATTTGAGTTTAGCGGTGCTTAGAATAACTTCGATAAAGGCTTATAGAATAATAAAGATTTTAGAAGCTTAAATTTATATAAATGCCAATCATTATCCTATAGTTAGGATTCTAAGAATACTATTTTCTTAATGATTGCAAATATTAGCCGTGATTTAAAGTGTAAATTTAAGCATGTTCCATGTTTATTGTTTGTGATTTCACAAACCTTTCATAAGTTTTTTTGCTTTGTTTTCTAGATATTCAAGTATATCGTGTAAAATGACTCACCCTGTATATTCTTTTTAAACAAATAGCAACAATTCAATAATAAATTTCTTTAAACGGCAGTAAGTACTTAAGTATAGGTATATAAATTTATAAACTTAAAAAAAAACTAAAATTTATTAATGTTAATGAGTAAAAGATCAGTGATAAATAAGATAAATAGTGGAATTTAAAAAAAATCAAGTGTTTTTAGAAAGTTGCTATAATTCATTATATTTTTGTTTGAATTTAATAACTTTTTTTACTTGGCTTTTTTTAGGCTGGTTCCATCAGCACTGGGTTCCATATAATACCTGCAAAGACAAATTGCTTGCAAACGTTTTCAAAATGTTCCCGATTTTCTATTTAAATATTTAAAAAAAACACTTGATTTAACTGTTGGTAACGTGACACGCTATTAGATCGGCAAAAAAGATTCCTGGAGAGACTATTTTTTCTTACTTATGGAGGGTATATACAATTCTCTTCTACTTATCCATAATCTTACTTATCACATTATACTATAGCTCTTCCTTTTACAGCTGATCGACATGACTCGGTGAATAAATTTAATCATGCTCTGTGAACATGTTGCCGATTAAAGTTTAGGATTAATAAATTATATTTCGCTGAAATTCATTAGTTAAAATTATTTAACAAAAAAATATTTTTTGTCGCATACAATTAATAATATTTGAAGCTAGAAAAAATGTCAGTTAATTTTGGCATCTGCGAAACTCCTGGATGCAATCTTCGTGCAAGTTTACAATGTCCAACTTGCTTAAAACTTGGAATCAAAGGATCATATTTTTGTAATCAAGTAAGCTATTTGTAACTAATAAAAAAATATTACGCTTACATTTATTATAAATTTAAAATTAATTCTTTGCTAATAGGATTGCTTTAAAGGAAACTGGAAGGAACACAAGATTTTGCATCAAGTAGCAAGTGAGTTAATCAAAGTATATTTTGAATTAAATGTATTGATTTTGCTTATGCTTATTTTTTTTTGTACCCTAATATTATCTATTTTAAAAACCATTAATAATTAATTGTAATATAGAAGGGGATGATAAAAATTCATCAGATGATTATAATCCATGGCCATATTTTCAATTCACTGGTAAGTTACGTCCAGCTCCTCGAGATGCACTTCGTACTGTACCAGCTTCAATTGGAAGACCAGATTATGCAGATCATCCAAAAGGTGTCCCACTTAGTGAACAGGCAGTCAGAGGTTCTGCACAAATAAAAGTCTTAGATGAGGAAGAAATTGAAGGAATGAGAGTAGCTTGCAAGGTATTGTTTAGATTTATACATAATTTCATATAATATTAATAATTTTCCAACATAATTGTTTTTCAGCTTGGAAGAGAAGTATTAGATGAAGCAGCTAAAGCTTGTGATGTTGGAGTTACCACAGCTGAAGTAGACAGGATTGTCCATGAGGCTTGCATTGAAAGAGATTGCTATCCATCTCCATTAAATTATTACCAGTTTCCTGCTAGCTGTTGTACTTCAGTAAATGAAGTAATATGTCATGGTATTCCAGACAGAAGACCTTTAGTGGATGGAGATATTTGTAATGGTAAGTTGATTTAATTTAAATTTATTATAAAATTATTTTTTCTAAATTATGTGTTAAATTTTTTTTAGTTGATATTACTGTGTATCATAGAGGTTTTCATGGTGATTTAAATGAAACATTTCTTATTGGGAATGTTAAGCCAGAAATAAGGAAGCTGGTTGAAGTCACTTATGAGTGTCTTTCAAAAGCTATAGAAATTGTTCGTCCAGGAGAAAAATACAGAGAAATCGGAAATGTTATTCAAAAACATGCTCAGGCTAATGGACTTAGCGTTGTAAGAAGTTACTGTGGACATGGAATTCATCGTCTTTTCCATACCGCTCCAAATATTCCTCACTATGCCAGTATATTTCGAATTCTAAATTTCAAATTACTATTTTATTTAAAAAATTCTATAACATGATATTAATTTTAGAAAACAAAGCAGTTGGGGTAATGAAGCCTGGACACTGCTTTACAATAGAACCAATGATTTCACAGGGTAGTTGGCGTGATGTTATGTGGCCTGATAATTGGACAGCTGTTACTGCTGATGGGTTATGGTCTGCCCAATTTGAGCAAACATTACTGATAACCGAAAGTGGATGTGATATATTAACTAAACGATTTACCAATGATGGAAGTCCATGGTTTATGGATAGAACATAGTAAAATAAAAAAAATTGAAATTATTTTGTTTGTATATAAAGTAAATATTACTGCATGTAAATTTAATACAATATCTTGTAAGATTGTGAAACTGTATTGAATTTTATAAATTTTAATCAATTATTATTATTCATAAACTAATAACTAATTATTAATTATTATATTCTATTCAGGAATAGAAAAATGTTTATGATAACAAAAAAATCTTTTGATTAATATTTATTTTGTTCAAATAATTAAATATTTGTAATTTATATGTTATTCATAATCCCTTTAATACTTCATTAAACAAAGTATGATGCCATTTTCATATTAAATTTATTTATAAATTAAAATATACTCAGAAAATGAATTTTAATAAATTTTTTTTTTCTTTCAATGATTTTAAATTTTCATTATTTACACATGATTTAAAATACTTTATAAAAAATAATCCTGATTTTCAATTTAAATATTAAAGCAATCCTAAGCAAAGTTATTATTTATATTTTTTCTATGATTCATTATGCAAATAAAGAAATAAAATACAGAAATAATTATATAATTAAATATTATATTTTATTTATAAACTTATTGAGTACAAATAGTATATAGAATCACACAGAACAAGTTAAATAAAATTAATGTTTTTTTTTTTTTTTTATATGAATACAAATAAATTAATATTTAAAAAAATTTTACAAATGAAACTTTAATCAAAAATAAATAAATAAATAAATAAATAAAGAATAAATATTAAAAATTTGTTACAAACAACTTATAAAATTTTATGAGAGTGTTAACAATGTGTTCAATTTTTTCATAATCGAACATGGAAATTGCTTATCTTTAATAACAAATTTATAAAAAAATAAATAATATAAATTAAGTCCCCTATTTTTTTATCATATTGTTAAAATTCTTAAACTTAAAAATGTATATTGTTTCAAAAATATTTTTTTATTTCTATACAAATTGAAATAAAAATATATTTTATAATCATAAACATTATATTTTTTTATTTAAAAAAATATTTATTAAAATATCAGCCTTTATTTTAAAAATATTTTTTTTTAAAAATATTTATTAGTAGTAATTTTGCAAAATACATAAAAAATTTGTTAAATAGGACTTTTATAAAGGAACGATAAGTTTTTGTTTTTTTTTTTTAACGTTAAAAATTAAACGTTATACTTGCTGGTATTCACAGTTTTAAACAATTTAACAAATTTTCATAACAATTAAAATATTTAACTTTTGATTATATTTGCTTATAACAAAAAAATAAAAATAAACAACAAAGTTTTTTTTTAAATTTACATTTAGCTTTTGTTCACAAATCTAAAATTTAATTAAAAAAGTTATATTTGTTTTAAAAAATTTATACCAAATACATTTTATAATTCATTCTATATTTTTATTTTTTTCGTTTCATATATAACTCATAGTGGGAATTTTAAAATTAAATATTTTACGTATATGGTAATTCATTTCCTTTAGGAAGTCAAAAATAAATTAATTAAATATACCTATAACTAATAAACCCTGATTTATTTTTTACTTTTTGAAGTTATACGAGAACCATATTCTCCTTCAGGAGTAGAGGCATTTTCTTCTGCAGCATCAATTTCCTCATACTCATAATCTTTGTCATTTATTTCTTTATCAGTTTCAGTTTCTGAATTTTCTTCTCCAACTCTATCTGATATTTCCTTTGTTTTTTCATCGTCAACTTCTTTTTCCTTAATTAATTGAAAATTTTTTATTATATTATATAATTATTTTATTATTTCATTTTTTTGAAATTGAAGTTAAAGCAAACAAAAAAAATTGATTCAGCATGTACCCGCGCGCTTCGGGCTAATTTTACTTAAATTTAAATGAATAAAAAATCTGCTTATAATCGCCGCGCCAGTTAAGTTACTGTAAATAAGTTTTTCCAAAAATAAGCTAGAAAAAAAATCTATAAACAAAAAATTACTTATCACAAGATAGTCAGTCCAATTTCTGGTCTACAATCTCCATTTGGGCGTAAATTCGCGTTAAATCGAATTATTAAAATTTTGCAATTTTTATAAACAATATGAAACCAAATCTAACATTTTAGGTATTTATGGTGCAAACAGTGCCACAAAATTATGTATACACTCTTACTAAATTTTATTTAGCCTTTTTATTATTGTTGTTTAAATTTATTTAATCAATTATAATAATTCACCAGACGTAAAAAAAATTCTGTACCTCTTTTGAGTCATTTGTATCTTGGCGTCTGTGAGGTTTTTGGCGATATTGATACCTTTGTTGATAGTATTCTTCATCCTCATCAACTTCTTTGCTATCTTGTTCTTTGTGATTTGAAGGAATTGGTTGATCAGACTGAGGGAAATTTTGTGTTTCTTCATTTCCAAATTGGTCTTGCTGCTGTTTCCTTAAATGTCCCATTAATTGGCTATTTACATTACCTGCTGCTGCCAAAGCTGCTAACTTTTCAGCTGCTTCACGATTCGGCAAAGTTGTGTAGTAATGCGTTGGGATTCCCGGTTCATCTTGGACTAACTAATTTAAAAATATTATTTTATTATTATTTAGAAATAATTTTTTTTTAGATAATAAATTTTTAGCAAATATGTTTATTAATTATAATATCTCTGACAAAAATAACCACGTTTTTAATATGATAATGGGTTCAAAGGGGCCAACGGTAACTCTATAAGGTAAGAATCAGCCCTAAAAAAGAAAATTGCACTCATATAGGGAAATCTACCACATCTTTAAAAGCGTGATTTTTAAGGCCTGTGCTATATTCTTTTCTGGTCAGCGTCGAGAAAGCACGTATTTCCCGGACGCTACGCGTCCGGCAAAGACGTCTTTTCTCGCCACAGATACAGAAAAATGTTATACAACCCTTGTCCATAAATAAGGAATGACCCAAATCGCAATTTACGTGCGATTTGGGCCATTCTTTACTTTTCTATGGACTCGAGCCGTAAATATACTATTAGGATAATGGGTTCAGAGGGGCTGATCACAACTACATGACAAAAATTGCCTTCTTAGGCAAATTTGCTCGATCCTTAAAAAAATTATTTTTGAGGCTTCTGATGGATATCTTATATTCTAGTGGATTCTTTTATTTTATATTTGTATATTTTTATAATTGAACACAAGTCTCAAATACCATTTTTTTAAAGGTCAGCAGATTTGCCTATGGGGGGAAATTATAGCGTGTAACCCTTTTAATTTTAAAAAAATCAGGGCAAGTAAGACTTTTTTATCATGGAACATGTTTATAGGGAGGGGATACAGTGGAAATTTGAAAATCAAGGGGGGGAGTCAAACGGGACTTAAAATAATTTCAATGTTGGGAATTAAAATAATCCGGGTAAGACTAAAGACTTAGAATAATTCAGGTTTAAGGACTTAGAATATTTTCAATTTAGTGAGTTAAATCTCTGAATTGAAGGAGTTGTACTACGTGGTTATATATTTTTGTTGAGATATACATATGAGGGTAATTCACAAAAAAAGTGCTCCAAAAATGCTCTTCCAATTACAAAATGATCCCAGATCGATTTTCAGCGCATTTAAAAACGTTTTAGGGATCGAACAAACCCAGGGTAGCTCTCAAGTGGTTGGCTAATACTGATAATTGGTGTGAACGACGAAAATTCTTTTAAAAATTCGTTTTTTATACTTTATCATATGTTTTCGGTGTCGCTAAACTCGATAATGAGAACCCCAGGGCCCGGAAATGCCTTAAGGTGGCAGCCTCAATTGAAGGGATCAAAAAATCGATTTTCTGTTTATTATTGTTTTGGGTTCTAAAACATCTCAAGAATATGGAAAAAAAATTTTATAATGATATCTTGAATAATAAGGAAGTTATAGAAGATTAAGCGAGACACCGCGAAAGATACAGTATTCTAAACTTTAAATGCGTTTTTCTCGAAACAACGTTTTTCGAATTTGTGTACACGATAACTCAAAAAATAATTAAGATATCTTCCTAATTTTTTGGCTACATTTGTAAAATACAATTATCTTCTGGGTTAATGGAGTGATTTGTTAATGACTGATTTTTCTAAAAAATGCCCCAATTTTTTTTTTCCAAAAAAAAAATGAGAAAAAAATGCAGTTTTTTAAGAAAAAAAAAAAAAAAAAAAAAAAAAAAAAAAAATGCGAAAAAAAATGCAGTTTTTGAAAAATATTAAATAATTTTCACAATTTTCCATTTTCCGAAAATCGGCTCCATCAATCCAGAAGAAAAATGTTTCACAAACATAAAAAATTTTGTTTGGCATGTTTGTACTCGGCGCCATTTTGGAAAATTTAAAAAAAAAAAAAGAAAAATGTTTAGTAACTTATAATCTAATAAAGTGCCAATTTTGAAAAAATTATCTCAATTATTTCTACCCGAAAACCTATCCAGAAAAAGACTCCTTTTTTTTCTCTTCAATTGAGGCTGCCACCTTCTGCCACGGAACATTAGTAAATTACAATCTATAGTTCTGGATGACTTTAATATGTTGAAAAAATACCCAGGATACCCTTCGTTTAGTCCAAGGTGCCTTCTGGGCCAAGAAACTTGATTTATCAAAATAAATTCTTAAACTATATAAATCATTCAATATAATTTCTTATACTATTGCAAATGAAGCTTATAAAATTCTGATTCCGTATAAAATATTTTATAAAAATAAGAATTTCAAATAAAATTTTGAAGTTACTTGGTTTATTTTTCTTAATAAATTATTAAACAGAGTCTCGACAGAGTCATATATTTACTGACCGATGTCAAAAAGAAAAAATATTTTCAGTTGCACAGGTGCAAGAAATTCCAACATTTCGTGTAATAACACTTGTTACTTTATTCTCTTTGAATTTTATACTAAAGATTCTGTTTTAAAAAAAAGCTTCTAGTAAAATATTGAATTATATTCTTAGTTGTGAAAAGACATTTTTTATATTTTAATAAAAGCTTTTTATAAAGATTAAAGAACTATAATAGAAGATGAAAGATTAAATTTACTGAAAATAAAAATTAAAAAATACCTTTGACAATAAAGCAGCTGGTTTATTTGCATTTTCAAATTCAATATTATTTTCTTGTTGTTCGTCGGGAACGTTAAATAATGAAGAAATTTCGGAATTTTCAGGTTCTAAGCTGTAATCAGCACTCACTCTACCAGATGCATAATTTTGATCAATAAAGATGTTTTGCTGTTTTTGTTTGTTATCTTGCTCGTTGTAATTAAAAGAATGTAAAGTTGGTTGGGAAAACGAAGCCTGCTTAAAAAAGGAAATATAAAGATTTTCAGAATATTCTAAAAAAAAATTTTACTGACAAATAATTTATAGCAGTTTTACTAGCAAGATTCATAAAAGTCTTGCATCTTACTGCGGTAAATTTGAAAAATATTTATAAGATTTGAAAATAAAAAAAATGAACCTTTGATAATGGAACGTGTTCATTTTGCAACTGTTGTTGTTGTAGCATTTGCGAAAGTTGCTGCTTTAGGAGATGCTGTTGAATTTGCGGTTGTTGGTTAAGAGAATAATGCTCGGTTAATTGTTGAGGATAGGCATTAAGTACTTCATAAAGTCTAGCAGCTGAGAGAGAAGGAGCAGAAAGTTCTTGATGTGCTATATACGACTCTGGAAATGAATTTATTTGTTGTTGGGTGTTTGATGGACCGAAACGCATAGAGCTTTGAAGATTAGTTTGCATTTGTCTTTGATTTGAACCCAGTGAATATGATGGTTGTGAAGATTGTTGACGATTAAGGAAAATTTCATTTACCTAAGAGAAAATATTTTATTTCATTTTTAGTATTAAATTATTTTAATTGCGTTAAACTTATTTCACAGTCGCTTATATTAAATTTAACATAAAACTTTATTTGAATAATATGAATCAGTGGATAATTAATAGTTATGAAATTTAATTTATAAAGTACTTTAAAATAGTTAACTCAAATTAAACAAAAAATTAACATAAAAGCTACATAGTTTTAATGAAGCTTTCTTGGTCTTATGAACATTTTAAATTTTAAATTGATATTTTTATTCAATGGAATACTATTTTAAATAAATATTTCATATTATACATTATTTTTTTCATAAATTTTACCTTCATAAGGGATTAAGGTTTGGAAAAGCTACATTTCTAGGAATTCGCTAAAATATTGCTTTTTCTAAAATTTTAGAAATTTTATTATTTTTCATGCGATTTAAGAGCCTTAAATAATAAAACTAAAATATTTAAATAAATATAATCTTCAATTTGTATAAATATAAGTTTAAGCATTCAATAAATGTATATGGTCTATTTCCCAAATCGTTACGCAAATTAATTTCAATTATCTATTATTTTTCTATCTACGTAACATATATAATCGAGAAAGAAAATCAACATTTTAATAATATATCAAAAAAACTTGAACACAATTTTCTGCATTAGGTTAAGGTATGGAATTTTTATGTAAAAAAAATCTGATTGCATTTTACAATAAGTTGAATATTCAAGATTCTATTTGTAATAAGAAAGAACGGATATTACCCCAAAATATGTTATTATAAATGAGCTCTTTTAAGTTATTTCACAAGTTTTTAGCTCTCTGCGTCCAGTTCTCAATATTTAACAGAAGTTTTTCTTTTTTCTAGTAATTTTATTAAAAAATCTCAAAATTTTCATATTATTTCTCTCAAACGTTATTGTCGGTGAAATGTATGTTGATGGAAATTTTCCGTAGAAATCAATTCCGTGGTCCAAACTTTGATTTAGGTAGTGCATGCGAGAGAAAATCATCTTTTAAGTTTTGCCTATACTACTTAGCTTTGATGGATTTTTTTACATGGAACATGTTTATAGGGAGGGGGTACTTCGGAATTTGAAAATTAAGGGGGGGAGGGTCAAATTTGTCCCATTTAAGGGGGGGGGTCAAATTTGTCCCATTTAAGGGGGGGGGGTCAAATGGGACTTGGAATAATTTCAATTTTGGGACTTAGAATAATTTGGGTTTAGGGACTTAGAAAATTTTTTTGATTTAGGGACCTAGAATAATACGCGTTTAGGAAATCAAAATAGTTTGGGTTTAGAATCTTAACATTTAGTAAAGGTGATAATTACAAATTATAAAAATAGGATATTGTATGGTTTTTTGTGTGTCTATGCTGTAAGGTTACAGATGTAAGTAAACATGTTCCATGCATTTTGGTTGTGTGTACACAAACCGGTTATAAGTTTTTTTTCAAATATCTTGCAACTAAAACTTTTGGAAAAACAAAACAGACTTAATAATAATTGATACGAAAATTTTAATATAACAATAAACCTTGAGGTTTATGAATTTAAATGAAAATGTTAAATGCACATGCAGTTGAACTGCTTGTAAATCATTAGCGTTGGAGACAGTTTTTTCAGTTTTTGAAGTCTTCATATTTTATTTCTGTCCATACAAAATAATTCTTCTGACTTACAAGAGGAGTATCAAGTTTTTGGAAAGCCGATTGGCTTTTAACACCCCCCTTACCCTAAGTTAAGCTGCAATTTTCAACAAAACCTATTTTAGTCGATTGTAATTTTGGCATCGATTTAAAAATTTTTCCTTTTTAGCATTATTTTATAGCATGAAACCCTGCTAGAGGGACCAATTTTAAGGCCCAGGAGGCCCATTTAGGTAGACTGAGGGTATGGGGGGTGTTTTTTGAACTGCCAAAGTCTATCCTGAAAGTTAGAAAAAAATTGGCTTCCCAAACCGTTGACTGATAGTTGTATTTATTAGTATTTATTAAAACTGATAGTTTTAATAAATTTCATTTTTGAATATTTTATTTGGATTGTACAAATAGTTGGAAAAAAAATATGTGTTTGAACAAAATAAAGGAAATTTTTTAAGAGCTTCTCATTTTCCGTTTATTTGAATTTAATACTTTAGAATTAAATAGAAGGAAATAAATAAAAAAAAAAAAAAGGATAAAATTAAATTAAATATTGTAGTCTATATAAGACATCTTTTAAATTTACTAAATTGTATACATTTGTTGCAGAAAACATATAGTATCGAGCCAACTACCCTATTAAAACTAATTCAAATGTATTATATCTATATATTGTATACGTATATATAATGTAGCTTTACGTTAAAGCTGTTACCCTTGGTAACTTGTATATATTTACCTCTTTTAGACTTTATGGTTATGTCCTTAATTATTAAATCACGAGACATATTTCCTTTATTAAATTTTTAGTTTACTTTATATTTTTATACACAAAAAAGTTTTATTGTAATAATTTTTTCAAAATAATATTCTGAAAAATAATTTTTTTTTAGTGTTTTAAGCATGAGAACTTATGATTCGGAAAATATAGAAAATCTTATTGTTAAAGCAAAAGAACAAACTATAAAAAGTCCGAGGTAATTAAAGAAGTATAAATTTAATAAATTGTAGAATAAAAAATTATGATTCTAATACTTTTTTATTCTTTAAGGTATCGTTCGATACATAAAGAAAAAATAAAAGATGAAATTGCTCGTTCAAAAAGTGCTCATAAAACTTTAGGCCAACCAGCTGTACCGTTAAAACCGCCAAATGATTATTTAAAAAAATGCTCAAGAATTGAAGTTCAAAAACCAAATGCTAAAACTATTTGCCAAAAAGAAAAGCGACCAAAATTACCTGAGTGGAAACCAATTAAATTAAAAAAAGAATTACCTGACAAAATTCCAGATCTTCCTAAAGACCCAGCTGAGACGTATAGAGTGAATTTTAGAAAAAAAAATATTTTAACAGCTAAAAATTTATGTCCTAAAAAACCTAAGTTTCGTCATGTCGACACTTGTAAGGGTGACACTTTTGATTTGCTAGATAGTGGTTGGATGCCAAAATATATTCATAAAAAGGTAAATTTAAAACTAAAGATTTAATTAAAAATGCATAATTTCTAGTTATTGTTCTCTTGATTTAGAATTTTGGAGAAGTTCCAAGATTTGTAAAAAGGAGAAGTAAATTTTCAAAAGTACGAGGCTCTTTAGAAAAGTTACATGGAAATATTCCTGAAGATTCTAACAAACAAGAACCATTTCAATTAATTTCTCAAGATATAAGATTGCAATTGCTTCAGGTAAATAAAAATAATAAAATTTGATTCTCAGCTGCTTGATTAATTACTAATTTTAACATTATTTTTTAATTTGCTTGGTTTAATAACACCTTTTCCCACATAATTTTTTGAAATTTGATTAATTTTAATATATAATATCTTAACTTTTAGGATATGAGAAAAAAATGGGACGAAAAAATGATTAAATTTCAAGCATTACCATTCTTAATTGATACACCGGCTAAAATTAAAAGAAAAACAAAATTAGAAGAAGAATTAAAGCAGCTAGAAAAGGATATTGAATTAATTGAGCGTCATCCTTTCATTTACATTTATGATGATGATAATTTATAAGAAATTTCTTAGTTAAATATTACAAACGAGGGGTTGCGGAAGGTTGGTCAAAAATATTTTATTTCATAAGTACGTTTTAAATAAGTCTTTTCACTAATACTTTTTTCACTAATATGTTTGTTTTTTAGGTACGAATTGAAAATTTCTCATAAAATCTGATTCGTAAATGCAAAATTTGATTTTGACTGCACATGCACGAGAAAATCGTTATTCATGTTTTGCTAAAATATTTAAATGCCTTTTTCTTCTAATTGGCCTTAAATTTTATTACACTGAAAAAAAATCCGCTTGCGGCTTGTGGCTAGTGGAATTTTTTTTTCTTTGAAAACAATTGCAAATGATTTGAAACGTAAAGAAAATTAAAAATAAACATTTTTTCTTTTATTTTTCCAAAATTTTCTCAAATTTCATCATACCGATATACGCATACCCCAAGTAAGCAGGAAAAATTTTTTTTTTAAAATTCTTTTTACGTTTCAAATCATTTTCAATCGTTTGACTAGAAAAAAAATTGCGCTAGGTACAAGCGGAATTCCGCTTGCAGCAAGCGGATTTTTTTTTCAGTGTATAAAACCTATTTTTACTAAAAAAAAATCCATACGTGGTTCAGATAAAAAAATGATTCTAAAATAAAATTTTTTGGAATAATTCAAGTTCCTGCGATCTAATGAAAATTTGATTCTAAATTCGGATTCTTTGAAAACTTTTGTATAAATTTAGAAATTTTAGTATTCTGTGATAGGTTTGTTTTTTACAGTTAATTTAGCCATAATTTAATATATTTTAATAAAAAAACATTTTAGTAAATTTTTATTTATTTTATAAATTATAACTTTGAAAAGGCGTTTTCACATAAATCCTTCAAAGGATACCTAAATTTCCGAATTCTACCAAAAGGAGGAAGGTAGCTATTAAGGCAGGTTTTTGGCCTATTTTATTTTTTACGAAAAAAAATCCTTTTTTTTTGCCAGTAAGTATAGATCATAAGCAATTAATTTAATCATAAACGGAACTTCAAAATCCTCCCCCTACCCCCTTATTCACCGTATAGTCTTTTTTCGAATTTTTCAGACTTTTTCTTATAAATCGATGAAAAACAGATAGATTTCTTTGCAAGGGGTATTTTTGGGATCTGGGCAAGAAGCCAAGTCCATGGGCATTATAAATTGCAATATTGGAATATCTGGTGCCCATATTAGGCAACCTCAGGTGATATATATTTTTCGACTAATTCCTATAAGCCGACGAATAATATACAGATTTCTGTGCAAAGGGTATTTTTGGGATCTGAGCAAAAAACCAAGTCCACAGCCACCATAAAGTGCAATATTGAACCATCTGGTGCCTATATTAGGCAACCTCAGATGATATTTATTTCTCGATTTTTTCCTATAAATCGAAAAATAATAGACATGGGCAAGGATTATGTTTGAGATTTCAGCAAGTATTGGCTACTTGCTTCCTGGTCTTGGCGTCCATGAATACCATGAAAAGCAATATTGGACCATCAATTGCCCATTTTAGGAAACGTCTGATGATTATTAGTATTAAAACACTGAAAGTCCGTGAGACGTCCTAATTATCATCAGAGGTTGCCTAATATGGGCAACTGATGGTCCAATATTGCTTTTAAATGGTGTCCATGGACTTGGCTACTTGCCGAAATCTCAAACATAATCCTTGCTCATAAATCTGTCTATTACTTGTCGATTTATAGGAAAATGTCGAGAAATATATATCACCTGAGGTTGCCTAATATGGGCACCAGATGTTCCAATATTGCAATTTATGCTGCCCATGGACTTGGCTTCTTGCCCAGATCCCAAAAATACCCCTTGCACAGAAATCTATCTATTTTTCATCGATTTATAGGAAAAATTCTGAAAGACTATACGCTGAATAAGGGGGCAGGGGGAGGGTTTTGAAGTTCCGTTTATGATTAAATTGACTGCTTATGATCTATTCTTACTGGCAAAAAAAAAGAAATTTTTTTTTGTAAAAAATAAAATAGGCCAAAAACCAGCCTTAGCGACCGAATTCGAATTTGAAATTATATTTTCAGTTGGATCTGAGTTGGATAGTTAAAAATTTGTGAAAAGGCTTATACTGCGTTGTACTTTTTTGGCCAAATTTTGGTTACTCTTTAGAGGCCCAGTTGGCATGAAATTCCGCATATATAAATTTTATTATTGTATACGTATATTTTACTATTAATTATTTTATATATTTTTAAATATAATATGAAATTTTAATTAAAAAAAATTAATTGCTGTTCTTGTTTGCTTGCTTTTATTTCTATATTATAATTTTATGTAATTTAATATTCTATTTTTGTTAATTAAATTTATATTTCAGATATTAAGGCTAATTTAATTAAAAATATGAAAATACAATGTACCAACATTAAGAATAAAATTAAACTTTTTTTTTTATCACGTGGTGTCATTGAAAAAATATCAGTAAATCCGAGAATAAATCTTCAATAAAATAAGGTCAATAAAAATTTTTTAGAATGAATATTTCATTTTCTTTACGCAAAGCGAACAAATCGTCCATAATGTATTAGTATGTTTCGATAACTCAAATGTAGAATGAATATTTTATTTCAAATAAAGTTATATTACACTGAAAGAAAAATCCAATTGCGACTGGATTTATGTAATTGGCAGCAGTTTAAACGAAGCAAAAAAATAATTTATTTTAAAAATTTGCTTAGCTTTTCGATTACCGGCGAAATCAATTGCCATAAACCAAAAAGAAAAAAAATTCCAAAAGTATAGCTGATTTATTAACTTCTAAGCATTGCCGCCAATAGTAAATGGGCTCTTGAGGAGCTAATTTTTGGTTCCACGTGTTGCTCGGTGTCGAAGTTTAGGAGTGATTAAACGAGATATACTTTTGTAATTTTATTTTTTTTGCTAAAAGATATTTAATTTTATCTGTCAATCAAAAACTCAAGCAACTTTTTAAATGCCAGGCTCGAACAGTAAAAAAAGCCCACACTGAGAAAAAATGTAGAGGAAAATGTACATTTGCAACTGGAAGATTTTACTATTAATTTTAGTAAAGTTATCCGAAGAATTGAAAATAGTACATTTTACTATAATTAAGGGTAATTTTTCTTGAGTAAGATTTTCTACAAAATATTATTATACTCTCACTCTCTCACATGTGTATAACTTTTTTTTTTTTTAATTTTTTTTTATAATTTATATTTTATAATTTATACAATTTTCATTCCTTATCTGAAATCAAATTTTGTCACTTGCGAGAAAAAATATGTAAAATAAATTCTACTAAAATTAAGGGTAATTTTTTTTTCCTTTACGGGTAGTTTATAAAATACATGTTGGTAAAAAATAGCATAAAACGCCATTTTGACAACTTTAAATTATTTTACTAATCAAAAGGGTAATTTTTACCAATACAATTTTGTGAGTGCATATAATCTAAAGACTTATATTTTCCTGTACGTCATGGAAAAAATAATGTTAAAGAGCAAAAACATCTTTATCCTTTTCAGTTAAAAAAATGAACTTTTTATTTTCCGTGAAAACAATTTAAAATAATAAAGTAAAGAAAATAAAACAACAAAAACATAAATTTTCCACCTGAATAAAATTTACAATGATAATTTTTAATTATAAATAAAGGAAACAAATGCATAAGCGATATATATATATAGATATTTAAAAAGTGTTTTAAATGAAAACACAAAGAGATGTTTATAATTATGCTGTTTTTTTTTGTCAGAATATAAATAATAATTAAAAAGTATAATTAATACATAAGAGGAAAACTAACAGGAAAATGGAATCAGTAAGTGTGACTAATATAATATATAAGACTATAAAGTTACGTCAGTTTGTTGAAAAGTTTTTGAACATACATTATTATACAAAACAAATTTAGTAGTCGTTTAATCTTTATTAAATTTACTATTGTTTTATAACTGTATTTTATCAAAACTTTAAGATTTTAACTGATTTTTAATTCAAAAAATAGAAGATGAGCAAAGTAATTTTTATTTTTATTGCTTTTTTGGCAATTATTCAATTATGTAAAACTCATAATACTGATGGGCATCAGAAAGTAAATATTACATTTATAAATCGCAGTATATATTTCAATTATGATAACTATAAATATATTTCATTTACAGTGTAAGAGTAGTTCCCAATGTGATTCTAAATGCTGTGTCGATAACAAATGCGCAAAAAATGGTATATTATTTACATTCAATTTACTAAAATATTAAAATAGTTTTAATAGTCTCTTAACAAGGCGTCCTCTATTCGCTTAATTAATTTTTTTTTTGTTATATTATTTTACTAATTTGCCTTGGAAAAATAATGACGTTAACAGCTTTGGATTAAAAAAAGTTTATTCTATTAATCTTGATTACCTGCTCTTTGCAGGGTATGTTTTTTCGTAAATTTGTTTATCACCCTTTAATTAGCCAAATTTTACGTGTAAAAGGATATTTTTGCAAAGTATATATTCTCACATTGAGTCTTCAATTAGCACATGAAAAAATTATTTTTTAATTTAACTTTGAAAGCAATCGATGAGTAAAAAGTATAATCATGCTCACCGTATATTTTATCAGAAATTAATTCACGTCAGTGGTAGTTTTTATTTAGCTTTTATTTTGAGCGGAATAAATTATTTTATCTATTTTTCATGATTTTATGTACACATCGTTTTAAGAAAATTAAATTTTATATAAAATTTTTTAATTATTATAAAAAGACGCAATATAGATCATGCATGACGTACTCTTCTGATGTGTATTAGAAAATACTTGGTTAAATAACGTTATAAATTTCAAACTCATTATTTCTTAAAATTAAAATTTAATTAAAATTGTTCATGGTGGCTGCTTTTTTTCAACAAAATAATGAAAAATGATTACTTTAATATGCACTCAAAAAAAAATCGTTTGCCACTATATCGAAAGGCTATGCCCGGATCTATATAGTGAATCGGCCCACGAAAGATATTTAAAAACTAATTATATTAGGTCAAAGTACACCTAAAAAAAATAGGATCCTGAAGTTTTCAGACCTCCAGATGCCTTCAGCTCTGATTGGCGGCCTATTAATGACAAAAAATAAAGTACATTTTTAGCGACTTTTTAGTCAAGTTTCTGATACTCCCGTGGTAAAACGATTCTGTCAAAATGATCTTGCAACCTGTCCTTCAAAAGGTTAAACGATATACTTTGAGGTAAAATTACTTTTGGTAGGGATTTTAGTGCATCCTTTTGAATGGTAGACCATAAACCGTCCAAAATAAATTTTTTTTCTTCTTAAATTTCAACTTTGGCAGCGATTTAAAAAAAATTGAGAGATATGCCCATTCTATTTTTTTTTTTAATTAATGAAAAATAAAACAAATTTTCATTTGCAACCATCCGCGCTCAAAAATAATTGGGGCAACATGGTCAAATACTTAAAAAACTGAAATAACTTTTGTTTTTAATTTTGCGATTTTTCGAAAAAGGGCCCCGCACAAATGAATAAGAAATGGCCGTTCGATCAAATTAGGTGAATTTTTTGTATTTTTTAGATTTTACTAGGGGGCTACGCCCCCTGCGCGCTAAAGCGCGCCAACCCCCTCAAATTCAATTTTAAATGAGAAACAATTTAAACTTTAAACAAATATTTAATTAATAAAACAAATTGTCTATTTTATTTATACATAATCTTAATTAAGTGTCTTTGAGTCTAAGCTAAAATTTATTTTTTGAAGTTACTTTTACTCACTGGGGGATAACCTTAACGCACTTTTTAAATAAAATTGTGTATATGAATTTACCCTTGATATAAATGTATATTTTACCAATGCTACGCACCTCGGGCCCTGTACACCTTCCCATTTGATATGTTATATAACTTTATATCGCACTTATTTCATAAATGGATCCCTCATAAATAACTAATTTTTTATTAAGGACAGAAAATACCATGTTAATAATATTATATTATTCACCCTTCCGCAATGAAGAAAAAAAAAATAAAAAAAATAAAATTTTAATTAAATACAAAATTAAAAAAAAAAAGCGCCATTAAAAATAACGGAGCAGTATAAGGTTTAATTTGTAGACCGCAAGAGCGCGTTAGTATAAATTTCTAAATGTATAACAGCTGATAAGTATTGACCAATCAGAATGAGTTTTAAAATGTCTCAAAATCAGCGTTACATTTCATTCTTTTAATATAGAAGATTATCCTGAAAAAAAGTTTCCATTGACACAAAGCTCCAAAGTCTCAACTTTGGCTACTACGGAGCTTGAAAGCTCCATAGCTCTATTACACAGGCACACAAAAAAAAAATCATGTACCAGAGGGTAGACCCCCTGGTATGGGGGTTTTTGGTGGTGCTAAAACCGAATATGGCCATAGAAATGCAATAAAACTAGCCAATTGATTCCCAGCGCCAAAACATTTTTTATATTCATCTTTGGTTTCAGCGCCTCAAAAAACATAACAATACATATTAAGTTTTAATTTTAGTAATAAAAATATTTTTACCCGTTTGGGGGGGGGGGTATGAATGGGGGCACTGGGGTCGTCTACATGGCTAAACGTTGGTGAAAAACATTTTTTGTATACATTTTTGGTATAAGCGTCCCAAAAAACATGAGTATATAGTTCAATTTTCATTTTTCAAAAAAAAATTCACTCCTTGGGGGGGGGGGGGGGCTTATAGGGGTGCTGGGAACAAATTGGCTAGTTTTATTGCATTTCTATGGCCTACGGTTTTAGCATCACCAAAAACCCTCATACCAGGGGGTCTACCCTCAGGTACATGATTTTTTTTTGTGTGCCTGTGTAATAGAGCTATACACGGAGAAAAATATTTTGTATATTTTACAAGGTTAATTTTAGTAAAACGGGGTTAGTTTTAATTACAAAAAAAATTTGTAAATTTTATAAATATGAAGTCAGAATATTGTAATTCTAACTATAAACATGGTTATATTTACAAAATATTTGAACAGAAAATAACAAAACTTTATAATGGTAACATAATCAGCAATTTTGGTTATTTTTAACAGTTATTTTTCTCCGTGTAGAACTTTCAAGCTCCGTAGCAGCCAAAGTTGAGACTTTGGAGCTTTGTGTCAATGGAGACTTTTTTTCAGGATAATAAAATCTAAAACATACAAAAAATTTACCTAATTTGATCGAACGGCCATTTCTTATTCATTTGTGCGGGGCCCTTTTTCGAAAAATCGCAAAATTAAAAACAAAAGTTATTTCAGTTTTTTAAGTATTTGACCATGTTGCCCCAATTATTTTTGAGCGCGGATGGTTGCAAATGAAAATTTGTTTTATTTTTCATTAATTAAAAAAAAAAATAGAATGGGCATATCTCTCAATTTTTTTTAAATCGCTGCCAAAGTTGAAATTTAAGATGAAAAAAAATTTATTTTGGACGGTTTATGGTCTACCATTCAAAAGGATGCACTAAAATCCCTTCCAAAAGTAATTTTACCTCAAAGTATATCGTTTAATCTTTCGAAGGACAGGTTGCAAGATCATTTTGACAGAATCGTTTTACCACGGGAGTATCAGAAAGTTGACTAAAAAGTCGCTAAAAATGTACTTTATTTTTTGTCATTAATAGGCCGCCAATCAGAGCTGAAGGCATCTGGAGGTCTGAAAACTTCAGGATCCTATTTTTTTTAGGTGTACTTTGGCCTAATATAATTAGTTTTCAAATATCTTTCGTGGGCCGATTCACTATATAGATCCGGGCATAGCCTTTACGGTTGGCACCACCAAAATTTTAATTATGGCAACTGTGATTCTTGTTTTCTTCAAATGGTTAGAAATCACATAAAACCTAAAGAAAAGTAAAAAAAAATTTTTTTTTAGTCCTAATTTTTTCAAATTAAATCATGCTGTGGCGTTCACATGTTAAATGAGTGAGTCATTAAAAAAAAGTGTTTTTAACGTTTGAAGCCATTTGAAATTGTTTAAACGTAAAAATAATTTCGGCAGCCACAATCGGAATTTTTTTTGCATAGTAATATGAGCAATTTCTATCAAAATTATACTATAATTTAGTTAAGTTAATATAGATTATTCGCTATTGGGATGTGTGCAAAGATTATTTTCAGTAAACCGATTATTTAAATAATGCGGAGTAGGTAATTTACAATAATAGAACCGTGAAAATCGAATGACTGTAGAAATAGCTAAACTGAATAATTTTTAATTATTTTAAAAATATACACTGAGAAAAAAAAGATGAAATACAGATAGCCTTCAGGGGTTAATTATAAGAATAAGTTATATAATATTAGCTTAAAATCATTTTTTTTCTAAAGGATGGATAAGCAATAATGGGAGAAAAAGGAAAAAGAAAACTTTTTAGAAGAGCAACATTGTATGGTGGTAACTTACGTCTTCGTTTATGGGGAATTATCATGAGTTTTACGTCAAGCTGTACCACTTTGTAGAAAAAAATGTTTCCTCCAGTCAAATCACAGGTTGGGGGGGGGGGGGTGGTATTGTTTGTGGCCGCGACCAGATTTGGTCTACTATAGATTTTTTGGGTCGCTGAGCACGAAAATCGGGGTCTTTTCTATGCGAAATTGGGGCTTGACCCTTAAATTAGCTAAAACTACCCCTCAAAGGGGTGTTATTTCAACTTTTGCTCTAGCCCTCCAAGATTTGGTCTAATAAAGGTTTTTCGTGTCGCTGATCACGAATATTGAGGTTATAACTATAAAAAATTGCCCCTTCACCAATTGGCCAAAACTACCCCTAAAAGAGGTGTTTTCGCTACTTTCGCTCATTCTCGCTTTCGCTACTTCCCTCCAAGATTCGACCTAATAGGGTTTTTTGGGTCGCTGATCACAAAAATCGATGTATTTTCAATTAAAACTTAACTTTTCGCCCTTAAATTAGCCAAAATTACCACTAAAAGGGGTATTTTTGTAACTTTCACTGTAGCCCTCCAAGATTTGGTCTAATAAGGGTTTTTGGGGTCGTTGATCACGAATTTGAAGTTATAACTATGAAAAATTACCCCTTCACCCTTAAATTAGCCAAAACTACCCCTAAAAGGGGTTTTTTAGCTACATTCGCTCTAGTCCTCTAAGATTCGATCTAATAGTGCTTTTTGGGTCGTTGATCACAAAAATCGATGTATTTTCAATTAAAACTTAATTCTTCACCCTTAAATTAGCCAAAACTACCCCTAAAAGGGGTGTTTCTCTACTTTGTATTAAATGATATGTTTTATCATTTGAAAATTTTTTCAAAAATTAAAAAAAATTTTTTTGCATTAAACTAAATTTTTATTATGCCTCAAAATAACCCTTCAAGGGCTGTTTATTGTGATCAGCAACCTAAAAAACCCTATTAGACCAAATCTTAGAAGGTTAGAAAGAATATAGCGAAAGCGCCCCTTTTAGGGGTAGTTTTGGCTAATTTAAGGGTAAAGAGTTATGTTTTAATTGAAGACATCGATTTTTATGATCAGCGACCCAAAAAATCCTATTAGACCAAATCTTGAAGGGCTAGAGAGAAAGTAGTGAAAACACCCCTTTTAGGGGTAGTTTTGGCCAATTTAAGGGTGAAGGGGTAATTTTTTATAGTTATTACTTCAATAATCGTGATCAACGACCCCAACAACCATTTTTAGACCAAATCTTGGAGGGCTAGAGCAAAAGTTGAAAAAACACCCCTTTTAGGGGTAGTTTTTGCTAATTTAAGCACGGTGACCTGGAAGCGTTTTATTATTCGATCAAAATGCCAAAAAAAACTGTATGGTGGGGTGTTTTCTACACTAAAAAATGTCTATGAATTTCCTATCCGGACCTTCTATCCAGCTAATTTAAGCGTTTGCGGTCTATATTTTCATATTTTCAATATTGTCTTGATTTTTATAATGGATTTCCTTAAAATTGGGACCCAGAAACATGACAAAAATCGATTTTTCTCATATAAGAGATGGTCAGAAACGAAAATAAATGGTTTTATAGGATTTATGGGGAAAAAATACATAAATCCCTTTAGTAAATAATATTTAGAAAATTTTATTTTGTAAACTAATAAACTTTTGTGATTGTTTTCCTTAAAATTGGGACCCTGAAACACGAAAAAAAATCGATTTTTCTCGTATAAGAGGTAGTCAAAAGCTAAAATAAATGGTTTCTTTGGATTCCTGGGGAAAAAATACATAAGTCCCTTTAGTAACTAATATTCAGAAGAATTTATTTTGTAAACTAATAAACTTTTGTGATTAGCTTCCTTAAAATTGAGACCCTAAAAACAAACAAAATCGATTTTTCTGCTGTACAACGTGGTCAAAAGCTAAAATAAATGGTTTCATCGGATTCCTGGGAAACAATAGACAAGTTCCTCTTATAAATATTATACAGAAAAGTTTATTCAGAAAACTACAAAACTTTTAAAATTGTTTCCCTTGAATTTCAGACCCAGTATTTAAATCAGAAAATCAGAAAACAGTATTTAAATCAAATCCCAATTTTGAGAAGGCAAAAAAAAAAACTTTCGTGAGCTATCGTGGGCTCAAAAATCGATATTTTGGTCTAAATCCAACGAGAAACTTATTTTTTTTACTTATATTTTCGAATTCTGCAGGCGCGTTAGGTTTAATCCCGGATACTTCGAAAAAAAAACCAGTCTTATAATAAATTCAAATTATCATTAGGTATTCAAAATATGAAATTGTCTGCAAACACTTAGAGTAGCTGGATAGAATGGCCGGATAGAAAATTCGTAGACATATTTTAGTGTAGAAAAGACTCCAACATACAGTTTTTTTTGTCATTTTGATCGCATAATAAAACGCTTCCAGGTCATCTTGTAAGGGTCAAGCCCCAATTTCGCATAGAAAAGACCCTGATTTTCGTGTTCAGTGACCCAAAAAACCTATAGTAGAGCAAATCTGGTAGCGGCCACAAACAGTACCACCGAAACCGTGTTTTGACTGGAGTATTTTTAATAATGAATATAATTTTAATTATTGAATTTTGAAGTAAAATTGTTAGAAGGGATTTATTACAGTCAAAGTAATATCTGAGGACTGGCAAAACTCAACGTAGAAAGTTAATTGAAATTTTTATTTATGATATGACAAAAACATTACAGGTTATTCGATGGTTGGTTATAAAAAATTGTTTATAAGGAGGGGTACTTAGTGAAGTGAAAAGTGTCCGATTTAAGGGGAAGCGTCAAATGGAACTAATAATTTTGATTTAGGAACTTAGATTAATTCGGGTTTAGAGATATAGAATATATTGGGTTTTGGGACTAAGAATAGCTATTTGCTAGCATTTATTAAAGGTAATAATTACGGATTCACCAGATCTAGTTACTAATACTAAAATATCAATAATCCCGTACCATTTATGGTGTTTAGTTACTGGCCATCATAAGTTTTGATTTACTATCGGTTTTTTGGGTCGCTGATCACGAATTTTGGGGACTGTTCCGAGAAAAATGGGTGGAACACCCTGAATGTTGCAAAAACTACCCCGAACAAGGGGTTTTTTTTATGTATTACCGGTTTCAGAGTCCAGATTTGGTTCACATGAGTTTTTTGCGTCGCTGAATACGAATTTTTAAGGCCCTGTATACTAAAAATTAGCCTTTCAATCTTAAATTTGCAAAAACGTGAAACACATAAAACATACATCTTTTAGTAGTAGTTTTTGCTAATTTAAGGGTGAATCGTCAATTTTTAGTAGTCAGTATCCCGAAATTTGCGATCAGCGACCTAAAAAATCTATAGTAAACCAAAGCTCATGACGGCCACTAACTAATCACTCTAAACCACGACTTGACGGATTATTTTAAAAGTGATACTTAATTTGAGCCTGGAATCGTAAATTTTTTTTTTAGGGCACATCGATATGACCCGTGTTTTCAGATAGTTTGAACCTTCAGAAAACCGAAAAAAATCGTGAACAAGAAATCGGCGATAGGTGCCAAAAAGATTTTTTCACTTTTATGTCAAAAAAGGTGTTTTTTCGTATCTGAGCTACCCTAAATTTTTAAAATAACTTTTTAGGTAAATAAAATTTTAAATAATAGATAAGAAAATCTGATTGCCAGGGAAAAACCACTCCAGAAGAAGAAAAAACTTATCTTTTTACGATGAAATTTAGCCAAGTTATCGTCAATTTAAGATTTTGCTCAAATTCGTCTTAAAAAAGATTGATCGTAAAATATTAATTTTTTTTTTAAAATCGATTAATTTTTTGACCTAAAAATTGAAATTTGGTCAATAAAAATGATTTTTTTTCTTAAAGAAATGAATTGCCAGGAAAAAATTAATCAATTTAAAAAAAAAAATTATTATTTTACGATGAAAATCAAGCGAATAATGCATGTTTAAGGTTCAGAAACAGGCTTTTTTCAATAAAATTTCAATCTTTTTTAAGACGAATTTGAGCAAAATCTTAAATTGACGATAACTTGGCTAAATTTCATCGTAAAAAAATAAGTTTTTTTTTCTTCTGGAGTGGTTTTTCCCTGGCAATCAGATTTTTTTATCTATTTTTTAAAATTTTATTTACCTAAAAAGTTATTTTAAAAATTTAGGGTACCTCAGATACGAAAAACACGTTTTTTGACATAAAAGTGAAAAAATCTTTTTGGCACCTATCGCCGATTTCTTGTTCACGATTTTTTTCGGTTTTCTGAAGGTTCAAACTATCTGAAAACACGGGTCATGTCGATGTGCCTTCAAAAAAAAAATTTACGATTCCAGGCTCAAATTAAGTATCACTTTTAAAATAATTGCTCATATTCTTATTGTTTACATGTTCCATAAGTTTTGTGTTTACTTTACTTCCATAGTGTTTACTCAAACCAATTATAAATATTTTTATTTTTATCAAATTTGTTTAATTTAATTGCAAATCTAATGTTGAATCAAATTTTTATAGAAACCATTAATAAGGAAAGAGGATCATGTAAAGAACCATGTGGGGATGGATATATTTGCAAACTGGTTCAGGTCACATGCGTCAGAGCTCCATGCCTTCCAATACCAGAATGTGTACAATGTGCAAATTAAAAATTATAATTTTATGTATATCAATTCATGTAAAAATCTCAAGATAATGAATTAAAATTACAATTTAAAAAAAATTTTGACTCATATTAAAACGAATTTATTTTTTTCAAAAGGCTTTGCATATTACATTATTTTCTCTGCTATTGCCCTTGGTAGAGAAAAAACATTCTGAAGGGTCAGAAATATTTATCCAAATATTTTTCCCAATGAAAAAAAAAGTTTATTTAATTCACTTTGTGACCCCTCCAATGGGGTATTGTACAATAATTATATAGTTTCCTAATTTCGAGCACTTCCTATCCACCTAATCTTCCTATTGGATCAAGGGGATGAGCCTTTGAATCGACAAGGTTTTAAAATAATTATCGAGGCTGTGCCTCTCTTAAAAATTTAAAACATTGATTTTTAATTGTAAATTGTAGTTATTCATAAGAGATTTCTTATCCTATATGTTATCAATAAATTTACCAAATATATTTACGGTTTTCAGAAAAGCTAATTTTGTTTAAATTATTAGATTTTTAAAAACTTGCAAACTTTTCTGAGAAACAGAGGATACGCCTTCTCAAACATGCATTCATATATGAGTAATTCTTAGTGAAACTTTACTAATGGAAAGGTAAAAGTCAGGGATTTGAAAAAAACTAATTGAGTTGGGTTTGGTATACGTTCATATGATACCATACCAAATTTTAAGGTTTTAGGTTCAAAGGGTACAAAATGGCGGCTATTTTTCGGTCTTATATGGTTTAAAAAAAAAATCATTTTTAAAAATGACAATTTTCGATTTCATTTTTTCTACGCTCTGAATAAAGCTGAAAAATGGTTTTCTTGACTATGACTTATGTAAAATTTCCCGCTGAATCCGAATCTGCCACCAGTTTTTCAAAAAAACGCCAAGGAAAACCGTAAAATTGGAAAAACTAAGAAAACTCATTTTTTTTCATACACAGATTTTTCATGCAGTCGTAACTTTTTTTTTTCCTAACCGGTCTTAAAATTTTTGTTTTTGTATGTACTTTTTAATAAAAAAAAAATTTAGCGAGTATTTTCCTTTTAAGTACTTAAAAATCCATTTCAATATTTCCCATTTTCACGAAATTTTTCATTTTTAATTTTCCGGATTTCCTTGTCACCTAATGAAAATTTCGACCAAATTTTCGGATTCCTCGAGAAATTTTACTAAAGACCCCTTTTTTTGAAAAGTTTTGGATGTTTCCGTAACGCTATAGAAATAAAAGAAATAGCAAAATACTGAATAACTACAAAATACGACAATGTTGTAAAATAGGGTTTTTTCGTAATCTTTAATTCAAAGCTGCAACCTCGACAGTTAACCAAAATACTTCCGATTGGTCTCATTTTTTTCGTATAAGTGTTACCTTTCAATTCTCATACACCGCAATTTTTTTTAATTAATTCTCTCACGGCGATAGTCAATAAACCAAACGCCTATTCTTACCCCAAAATGACCAATTTTTAAATTGCTGCCAAAAGTCTAATTTTTGATAGAAATGGGTTCTGTAGGCCTTAAAAATTTTCTACACGCACTAAGTTTCCAAAAAATTTTTACTTGTTTTTTTATAGTTATTTGTTTCGCAGATATGATAATTTAAAGTCAGAGTCCCATTTTTAGGGTTTTTGAAAAAGTCAATTTTAATCTTTATCTTTAAAAAGGGGATATCTTCGAAAATATTTAATGGAAAAAGACGAGTAAAAATTTTTTGGAAATTTAGTGCTTGTAGAAAATTTTCAAGGCCTACAGAACTCATTTCTATCAAAAATTAGAATTTTGGCAGCAATTTAAAAATTAGTCATTTTGGGGTAAGAATAGACGTTTGGTTTATTGACTATCGCCGTGAAAGAATTAATTAAAAAAAATTGCGGTGTACGAGAATTGAAAGGTGACATTTATACGAAAAAAATGAGACCAATTGGAAGTATTTTGGTTAACTGTCGAGGTTGCAGCTTTGAATTAAAGATAACGAAAAAACCCTATTTTATAACATTGTCGTATTTTGTAGTTATTCAGTATTTTGCTATTTCTTTTATTTCTATAGCATTATGGAAACATCCAAAACTTTTCAAAAAAGGGGGTCTTTAGTAAAATTTCTCGAGGAATCCGAAAATTTGGTCAAAATTTTCATTAGGTGACAAGGAAATCCGGAAAATTGAAAATGAAAAATTTCGTGAAAATGGGAAATATTGAAATGGATTTTTAAGTATTTAAAAGGCAAATACTCGCTAAAATTTTTTTTAAAATAAAAAGTACATACAAAAACAAAAATTTTAAGACCGATTAGGAACGAAAAAAAGTTACGACTGTATGAAAAATCTGCGTTTGAAAAAAAATGAGTTTTCTTAGTTTTTCCAATTTTCCGGTTTTCCTTGGCGTTTTTTTGAAAAACTGGTGGCAGATTCGGATTCAGCGGGAAATTTTACATAAGTCATAGTCAAGAAAACCATTTTTCAGCTTTATTCAGAGCGTAGAAAAAATGAAATCGAAAATTGTCATTTTTAAAAATGATTTTTTTTTAAAACCATATAAGACCGAAAAATAGCCGCCATTTTGTACCCTTTGAACCTAAAACCTTAAAATTTGGTATGGTATCATATGAACGTATACCAAACCGAACCCTATTAGTTTTTTTTCAAATCTCCGACTTTTACCTTTCAATTAGTAAAGTTTCACTAAGAACTACTCATATATAAACACCATGGAAAAATAAGCATATATAGTTGCACTGAAATGACTTTGGGACTAATTGGATAATTTCGAGACCGTTTTTTGGCGTTACAAATTTATAAGGCATGATTTCATCTATGCATTGCATGCATAGGGTGATCGTGCTCTATCAATATGGTAAGCACGAAATTCATATTGATTTTATATATAAAATCAATGTTTTAAATTTTTAAGTTCCATATTTTTTTCAAATTCCTATCATATTAATATGGATTTCATATCATGTTAATATGAAATCCAAATATGATTATTTTTTTTCTTCATATTAATATGAGTGCCATAATATGGAATCAATATTTATATGGAAAAAAAATTTATTTCTGTCATATTTGCCCAACCAACTCTGATTATAATACTTTATATAATACGCATACTTATATTTTTTCACAAAAAACCGATATCGATAATTTCCGATATTCTTGGCTTTGAATACCGGCGATACGAGAATATCGGCGATATTGCTAAAAGACAATATCGTATCGTTATCGATAAATTTAGCAAAGTCTCGTACCGATATCGATATTAATATCGTAAATCGTGATGCATACAATAACGAATAATATTATTTGATATAATAAATAAAGTGAATATGCGTTGACCTAGTTAACATTAAATCAATAAAAAGCATAATATATATAACAAATAGTAAAATATGTATCCTACCTGTTGCGCATCTTGATTAACTGAAAGTTTTGAAATATCTAAATCTTGAGGAAAAAAAGATGGTGATATTGAACTTAATATTTCACTAGCTTCAGTAACTTCATATTGATGAGGTATATTATTGCTTGTTTGAGTTGGGTTTACTGATGCAGGCCTTTGAGGTGTGACATTCAATTCTAAGTTTAAATTTATAAAACTCAATTAAAACTTATTTTATCTTTTTTCCAATTACACTTAAAACTATTTCGTCATTTTTTCTTTTGTTTATATTATTATTATTATTATTATTATTATTATTTTATTAAAGTAAGTATCACTAAAAACTGGTTTAACAAAATTAAATTAATAAAAGCTAAAAAATATTTTTTTGAAAAGATGAAAACCTTCATTGGGGCTAGAAAAATTTATTTATTACCTTGATAGGTTGAGTATTCTACAGGGGTTACGTAGGACGTTTTTTTCGGACTTTCATCATCTTTACTAAATTGAGCAATGTAATTAATTTGTTGTTGTTGCTGTTGTTGTTGAATTTGTTGATGCTGCTGCTGTAATTGGTGTTGCTGCTGTTGTTGAATTTGTTGTTGCTGCTGTTGTAAATGCTGTTGCTGTTGTTGTTGAATTTGTTGTTGCTGCTGTTGTATTTGCTGTTGCAAATGTTGCTGCTGATATTGTTTACTATTTGGACCTAAATTTGGAGCAGGAATTGTGTGTATCGGTCCTTTGTCATCATCAAAACCAGGTCTGTGGGCTGGAATTAAACTTTGAATCTCCGGGCGATATTCAGGACTGTATTCAGGTGTTTTCGAAATCGATTGATACTCTTTGGTTGGTGGTATTCGTTGTGGAGCGACTGGAGCATAATTATTTATCATGCTGAGAGATGGTGGTACTGGATTCTTGAAACTCGTTGGTAAGACGTTAAAGGCTGGTGGTGGAGGACGTCGAATCCTTTAAATTTGAATTATTTTTATTAACGTGTTACATAATTATAAACTTTTTTTTTAGTTTTAATATTATCTTTGTGTGCATTATTTTTAATAGATTTTAATCTTTTTAATTTATGTTGATAAGAATTTCTCTGAGTTTTTAATTTTTTTTTTTAAAGAAAGTTTTCAAAACAAATAAAACTTTTTATCAAATCTTTCATAAGCAAGAGAATTATTAAACTTTTGAAATAAATTTTTAAAACAATTATTCTTAAAAAAAAAAAAAAGAAGAGCTTACACTTCTTTAAAATGAAATAATTTTTATATAATAGGTAAACGAATGGAAATATCGAAATTTTATTTTTTGAATAATTTACAATGAAAAAAAATTGAGTAAATTTATTTCTGATAATGAGTTGTTCAAAAGCCCTTAGGGGGTTAAAAAACATAAAGAACGGGATATTTATTTTATGGATATAAAGCTGAGAATGAACATATCGGTTCATTTTTTACTACACTTAACTGCAGATCTAGGTATTTGCATTATCCATAATCGAAATTGCGAATTAATTTAAATGCACACATACTTATAATTATTATATTAAGTAAAAAGTTTACTTGATATTTGGAGCTATTACAGTTTTATTTATTATTATTTCTGTTTATATATAAAGTAAATTAGTTTTCCAGACTTTTGATGTTATCTATAAAAATCATTATCTAGGCCAAAAATAAACAATTTCACTTTAAAATATCTTTGCTTTAATGATTATTTGAGATTATTGACCATTAAGGGTAATTTATAACAACATATTTTTATTTTGTATTTTATAAACCAGAAATAATAAAAAATAAAACTGTAATAACTGCAAAAATTTTATAGCAAAAATATAATACCTAAAACGATAAAATCTATTAAATATAAAATTACCTATAATTAGTTGGTGGTAACTTCATGAAAGGTCTTTTATGTGGATTGTTACCTCCCATATTTAAAGTATTTCCCATTTGAGGCAGACGAGGTCCTGGTGCCCATGATTTTTTGTAAATTTGTGATGATGAAGGTGGTGGTAAGGGTGGAGGGTATGGCCTCCTGAAATTATATTGAGCTTCTGACAAACTTAAAGCACATAAGGCTAATACCCAGCACAGCCAACTAGTTTGCTATTAATAAAAAATGTATACTTTTAGTTAGCTAATTTTATGACCATAAAATAATTAGTAAAAATAGAAAAAAAAATTATAAAACATTTGACAACTATTAAAAGTAAAGATTTTCAAATTTTTTTCTATTGAGTGTTATTGGTGAGACTTTTTTTTGGTAAAATTCAACTTCTTAATTAATTTTTTGAAGTCGATGTTGTTAAACTTTTATTAAAGTTTTTCTTTAACTTTGGTAAGGTATTAGTTTTTATCATAAAAAGTTTTATTTATATCAGTTTTATATTCAAGGGCCAAAGGTTACGTGTTGAATGTAGGGTATCATGGTATTTTTTTGCACCTTTAGTTCTAAGGAACCAGAGATACAAGGTGGTAGTAGGTGGACTTATTTGAAACCTAAATATTGGTGCATTTGCGTGATTATAAGATTTTTCTAAAATTTTTATTTTTTGATTATGAAAGTTTGTTTTTGGTTACAAAACAAAAACAATTGATTGTCAGCACAATCTTACCAATGCCAAAAATATTTTGTAAACAAAATATTGTAAACAAAATATTTGGACTAATATGTTAGGAAATATATTTGTAAAAATTCCGTTTATTTGACATTATTCATACAAAACCGCTTAAAAAAGGTTTCCAAAAGATATTCTTTTAAAACAAACAATTTTAGCATTATTTTTTTTTTATTTAAGCTTATGGAACTTTAAAAGCTGAGCTTAAAAGTTATGAAGCTGACATTATAAATTATACAAATTATGATATAATACAATAGATTATTACAAAAAATTTTTGCAGGTTTAAATTATCAATTACATTATTTTCAAATAAGAAGTCGAAGATATTTTTAATTGCAGAAGAATTTAGCCTTTCTCTAAGGAATTTATGTTGAGAGATATACTTTTAATTTGGCTAGTTTTTTTATTAATTTTTTGCGGGGTTCGTTAAGGGTAGAAAATTGCAATATTACGTGGTTTAAGTATCGAGAGGTTGTTTTATCACAACTATAATTAGGGAAGTCAACAATTTTGATTTTGAGTAATGATTCCAAAAGACTGTGATGAGCAGATCTAGCTTTATTTATTGAAATTTTAGCACTGTTTTGCGGCCAAAGTGTAAATATTAAAAAATTAAACATAATAATCTAGTGCTAAAATAAAATTTGTAAAAGAATTCATATTCAGAGTTTCCCGTATACGTAATAATATAATAGAAGCTTTTCAGCGAAAAAATCTCTGATCGCGCGATTTTACGGTTACGTAAGATGTACCCTTTCCTTATTAAATACACGCAGGACGTTACATACTATTATCTTTTTTTTTTTATTTATAATAATCCTAAATGTGTTTTTTCACTTACTGACTTACTTTACCGAGAAATTTCTGTAATTACATGAAATAAGTAAAAAGATACACGCGACGCGTTTTGTGTAATTGAATAATATTTTCTAGTACCGTAGTACATCGTTTGAAATGAAATTTAAAAGAATTTTTGAAAAAGAAATGAACTTGGTGTAAAATAAATTTAATTTTAGTTTCTAATTTAAATTTCCTATAAAATCCGATTAGGGACTAAAATGTGTATAACGGACAGTGAAAATATAATTTCTATTTTTAATCCAAATTTTAAATAATTATTTTATATAAATTGAACTAAATTTAAAATTTTTATGCTTATTTTACATGTCTTTTACCTACATCCTTAAAAATCGAGCACGCAAACAAATAAAAAATTGATTGGAATATAAAAAAAATTATACGATGTGTTAAATTTCTCGAATGAAATTCATTTGAGAAAAGTAGGTTATTGGTATTAATATAAAGCACTTGTCATATACACTGTATTAATGGTAATTAAAATTTTTGCAAAAATAAACATACTTTTGAAAATCTAACAAATTTTTAATTTTTTTTCCACTTTCGCTTTTTTACTTTCAAAAATTATTATTTTTTTTTCTTCAAAATTGCTAGTTTTGAAAAGAAAATTTCGCACTATTTACTACTTTGTATTTACACAATAACTGAGTTTATTCGGTAGTGAAGGCGTGTGACCGACATTATTACTATCATTGCATTATTATTATTATAATTTCTTTGATGAACAATATGTGTCTTTTGCTTTTTAGAAATCGTCATAATTATTATTCACTTTTTATTAAAAAAAAAAATTGTACATTTTTAAAGTAACGATTAAAATTATTCTAATGAAAGTAAATTAAAAAAAAAAATTTTATCAATAAGAATTTATTTTATAAAATAAATTATAATATTTAATAACAAATAAATGACTAACATATTCAGATTTTACTTTCTATTAAAAATAAATAGGCCATGTTTACATCGTATTTGAAAGATAAATTTTTAAGATTAAACTTTTTTTATTTTATTATTTTAAACTTTAAAATTTTAATCCAGAAACATAAAAATAAAATTTTACGAATGATTTCTCGTACTTGTTCAAGCATTCCGAGTAACCATAATTTAAAATTATTACAGTAATGAATTTAACATGTGAAGCGAACCAATTCAGAATTCAAATTGTCGTATATTTTAAAGTTAAACATACGAATTTCGCTGACATAAGTTTTTTTTTTAAATTGTTATTTACATAGATTATTTCAAAAAGGAAATAAAAACGGTACCGCATAAATATATGAAATTGTCAGTTGATAAACAAGTCGCGTAAATAGCCTTGAGTTAAGTGTCTCCAAGAGATTGACCGTCACGGAAGTAGAACATTGTTCTACATCATGATTTGTATGGGGCGCAGTGAAAAGCGGTTTTGTAATATTTATATATATGTTTAAATTCTTAAATGTCTTTCATCAAAGATCAGCAGGTGAAATGGAAAAAAAAAAAAAAATTAAACCGTCACTGAGTTATTGATTGGTCGATTAGAAACTTGGTTCCTGTACATGCACTTTTCTTTAGAGAAACATCTTGATTATTTCCTTATATTTCTATTTTCCATTTTCTATCCTCTTGTATTTATTTATAAATTTAACGATACACTTATATGTATACTTGTATGTGATAGTGTGTTCGATTTTATAAATGATTTAGTTCTACATTTTACCAATCAACTAGGTGATATATGAGTAATTAATTTTTAATTAATTTATGAATTATTTATTTTTTATACATTTAAAAAAATATAAAAAAAAATTTCTTTTTATTTTTTTTATTTTTATAGAAAAATTCAAATAAAATTATTTATTTCATTTTCAAATAAAATGATAATTTCAAAAGAAATTTATATGACTTGATTGATCTTTATGTTCGATGTAATATTAAAATTAATTGCCTACTCATGTATAAAATATAGCTAATTAATTTATACAAATATTCAATGAATGAATTTTATATTAAGAGAACTTAAATTTTGAAAGAAAAAATGGTTTATAAAATTAAAAAAATACAGCAAAAAGAAATTTTTTTTTTTAAATATTGAAAATAAAAAAAAATGAAATAAAATAATTTTTTTATTGAAAAATAAATAAAAAAAATTGAACTAACCTTCATTATTGAATATCAAAGAGAAAATTTGATTCCTCGCACAAGGATTAGCCGGCGAGGAAACACTGGCTACTCTGCACGCAATTAGGTCATTGTCCTTCATTTATACTTTCCAAGTCTTTCTCTCTTTCAAAATAATTTCATCTCTCTCCACATCACTTTTTAAATTACTACATTGCGAATGTGCACGTTTCCTCACGCACGTGTGAATCTGTCATTTTTTATCACGAATTTTTATATATGGGATGACCCGAGTAATCCATACAAAAAAGAAAAGTAATAGAAATCTAAACAACCTTTTTTCAAATAAATATTTTCTTTTTATGGATTTTTGTATATCTAGAGCAGAAAAATACCATTATCTAACTTGAATAGCACATATTTTTTGCCCTTTATAAAATGCAATTATAGTCTCCCTTGGGTCTATTTTAATACCTATCACAATTAATCTGCTTATTTAAATTCTTTGATGAAAGGGAAAACTGATTTCAATTAGAAGTGGGTGCATTTTCATTTTTTTCGATAAAAAATTATAGTTATCACATTAGCATGTCCAAATTGATTTTTCGTAAGCTTTAATTCAATATCTTGCGTGCTAAAATTTATTAATATGTCTTAAAGTAATAGAGGTTCATAAAACAGTACTCCAGTCAAAATACGGGGGGGGGTGGACTAACGGTTGCGAATACGAGATTTGCTCTAGTATTGGTTTTTTTGGGTCGCTGAACACGAAAATCGGGGTCATTTGGCTAAGAAAATGGGGCTTCACCCTTAAATTTGCAAAAACTACCCCCAACAGGGGGTATTTTTGATGTATTCGCCTTTTGGGGGTAGTTTTAGCTGATATAAGGGTGAAATATTAATTTTTCATTAAAAAATCCATGAAGTTCGTTTTTAGCGACCCAAAAAACCCCTGTGGACCTAATCTTGACGCAAAAAATGCAGAAACAGCAAAAACAGCCCTTTTGGGGGTTGTTTTCGGTAATTTAGGAGTGATGTATTAATTATTCATAAAAAAATCCATGAAAATCGTTTTCAGCGACCCAAAAAACTCTTGTTAACCAAAACTGGCCGCAAAAAGTGCGAAAATAGCGAAAACACCCCTTTTAGGGGGTAGATTTAGCTAATTTAAGGGTGAAATATTATTTTTATCTTCAAAAATCATTGAGATTCTTAAAAAACGACCCAAAAAACCCTTAGAAATCAATTCTTGGACAAATGTATCGACTCAGAACGCGAGTACATCAAAAATACCCCTTTTTTGGGGTAGTTTTTGCAAATTTAAGGGTGAAGCCCCATTTTCTTAGTCAAATGATCCCGATTTTCGTGTTCAGCGACCCAAAAAACATATAATAGAGCAAATCTCGTATTCGCAACCGCAAGTCCACCCAAACCCGTATTTTGACTGGAGTAAGGTTAAATTTTTAACAAATCTTTTCTTAAAAAATTCAATATAATTATTAAGTAACTCAAGCAAATTTTCAACAACAGATATATCTCTCATAAACCCATGCTGTTTGATAGATTTAAAATTGAAAAATTTTTTATGTAACAAAGTATAAAAAATAGTGATACGTTTGTAATTTGTAACACGACTTCTAATCCTTAAAAGTTAAGGGGACACAAACCAAAAAAAATTTATATCAGTTTTTTTGATTTTTACCAAATTTTATTGATTTAACTTTTAAAAAATTAGTCCCATGCCCTCCGCAATTAAAAAACACGTTAAACTAATTGAAAAAAAATTCTTAAATATTATCATCCCTTCGAGAATTTTCGGAAATTCGACAAAAATTCTAGATTTCCGAATTTTCTGGCGCTTTTTTGGTTATTATATTTTTTTTAAATTAATTTATTTATTGTATAAATATTATACAAAGAAAAGAAGTACATAGTGAATTTCATTAAATTACATTGTACATGAATTAAAAAAATTTATATAATGTAAAAAAATTGGAAAAAAACAATTTTTTAATTTAAGAATTTAAAAACTAAATAAAAATTATAAAATAAAATAAAATAAATAATATTTGAAGTAGTTTTGAAAGAAGAAAAGTATGAAAATAGTTTTAGGAATAAGACGGAGATTATGTATTACGGGTTTAAAGAGGAGGAGTAATAGCTCGAACTTTTGAATCACGTAGGTCAATATCCAATAAAAATTTATATAAGTTTTCTTTAAAAGAATTTATGAATGAAGAGAACCGAATATTTTCAGGACTAGAATTCCAGTAAGAAACCATGTAAATGAGTGAAGAATTACTGTAGTGGGGGTCTTTTGTGGTAACAACTGATAAGTGAGGCCTGTTTTTTTGGTGCAGGTCGCGGGCTGGTTTGTTAACATTTATTTTGACTTTAAATATTCGGGTTTACCATTTTGCAGAATATTATAAATGTGGAAAGCACAGAGATACTTGGCTCTAAGCTTAATATTCAGCCAACCTAAAGCGATCATAGAGGATGCATAACGAATCACCACGTGTTATAGTTTTTGAAGCCTTGCATACTGGTAAGCTGGAAGATTTTCTATAGGAAACATACATTTATCTAATAAGGGGAAAATTAAGGCAGAAACTAGTTGTATACGGGTATTTTTTGATACTAGATTTTTCGAATGTCTAAGCCTATATAAGTTATAATTTAAAATATAGTTTTTACAACATATATGGTTTATTTGAGAATTCCATTTTATATCCGAATCAAAAAGGAAACCAAGATTTTTTACAGATTTAGAGAGAGTAACATTTTTACCTCCATAGTAGAAAGTGTTGTTTTCATTGTAAAAGTCAGCTACTTTCTTCCCGAATAATGTTAAATTGGCTTTTTTTTGTTTATAACAAATTTTTTAAACTTGACTAGGCTTTGAGTTCCTTTATATCATTTTGCAGTAACGAGATTCCAAGGTTAAAATCCTTATAGGGAACCTCTATATATATATTTGTAAGTCATCAGCAAAAAGAAGGTTTTTTGAATATATTATTTTAGTAATCCAATTTATAACACTTTCGGAAAAACCAAAAAAGTTTCCGTAGAAAAATTTCATGAGAAACCCCGTCAAAAGCTTTTGACAGGTCAATTAAAAACTAGAATTGTAATGAGATCTGAGTGATAACTACGGTAAATATCATTTGTAAGATTTGCCAAGATAGTTTGAGTGCTATGCAGTTTTTGAGATCCTGACTGGTAACTGTCTAATAAATTTTGCTCATTAAAATAATCAGAAATTCGCCTATGAAGGATTTTTTTAAACATTTTTGAAATTATACAGAGCAGAGATACTGTTTTGTAGTTTCCAAGAAAACTTGGGTTTGGGCCCTTAGTTGTGGGAAGTATACTGTGTTTACAAATTTTAGGAAACTTATTTAATATGATTGACTTATTGAGAATGGCCAAGAAGACATTAGTCATAACACAAAGGCATACAACTTCAAAAATTTTAATGAAAGCCTATCTGGGCCCATAGATTTATTTCAAAACTGCTTGAAAGCCCAATTTAGGTCTTTCAATTTAATTCGCTTAAAATTAAAATTTGAATTTAACCTATTTAAATTATTTAAAGCTGGGTAAAGTGGGACAGAAAAAAAGGCGTTTTGAGTGGTGATACAAAAATTGTTTAATTGATCAGGGGTATAGATTAATTTTTCTTTAATAGAGGATTTGATAAGACCCAAGTGATTTAGCTCCTTCCAAATGTTTTCCGAAGAGTTATTTGGGCTTAGTTTTTCTGAATAAAACTTAATTTTCTCATCTGTAATCTTAATAATTTATTTTTAAAATTTTTATACGCTTCATAATTTTTATCAGAATGACACCTATGAAATTTTCTGTACAGTTTGTTTAGGTCATTCAATCCCTTTTTTGATTTCAGAGTAAGCCAAGGAAGAGATTTATTATTCAACGTGAATTCTTTGAAGGGAGCTAATGTAACGAGAGCTGAAGTTATGTTTCTTATGGTAATTTACCAGATTTGCTCAATATCTCTACTTTTAAATGCAAACGACCAGTTAAAGGCTAATAATCTTAGAATAAATTCATCTTGAGCAATACCATCGACATTTCTATACCGTATCTGAGCAAAGGGTGTTTTAGGCACAAAGATATCTAATGTTATATCAATTAGCAGATGGTTGTTGATGAAAGACATTTTGTTGTATGATATTATACGATCATTTTCGTCTAGTATACAAAGGCTGGTACATAAATAAAAGTAGAAAAATCAAATTTTTCATTTTTTAAAAAATTTTTTGACTAAATTGCAAATGTTGATTAACACATCTTTATACTGCAAGCAACCATGTATAATTATACTAATACACTTTTTTTAAGTTTATTTATAATTTATGTACATATTTTAATACAGAGCTGTACCTAATAAATTATTTTTTTTCATTTTAAAAATATAAATATTTTACATTTAATGGTAAAAAACAGAATTTTTTTTCATTCAGCAGCTAAAAGAATTGAAAAAAAAAAATTTTGTTGAACTTGAGTTTCTATCATTTAATATACACAAAAACGGTCATTTTTACATCCAGCAGAATTTATTTTCATAACAAATTGCGTTGAAGCCGATTTTTGGCTACCTTTTTTTTTTACTACACTGTGGAACTCCGTTTCTGCTAGACCGGCTATTATCGAGAACTTGGTCTACCCGCAATGTGCCATGCCATCAGCGAAAGTGTTAACATACGTACGACATCAGGGCATATCCCGAGTCGCGGCCCTGAGACCGAGACCCTACGGAGCCCTATCCGCTATTTCACTACACCGAGCCTCAGGTAATCAAGCCGGGAAAATGCGTCAGTCCGCTGGTGATCCCTCGTGACCTTTAGACCATGATTTTTACCTCATTAGTGTAAAGATCCGTTGGGTAGTGCGGAGGGACACCACTTCTGCTAGACCCATTCCCATGAGCGGTAGTCTACCCGCGGGGCATCTCTCGACGGCGTGGGCCCACAGAAGCACCTCGTCTGTTTTATTGAAGACTTTTAGCTGAAAGAAAAATGTTTTATTAGTAAGAAAAGAAATTTTTAGCAAAGTTCTCTGATTACTCCGGCAGATCTCCTCACAAAGATGCATATTGCGGGAGCCTGCCAGGTGACTGATCCGACAATCCTCATCCCGAGCAACCTTATGAAGCTATTTTCAATCTAGTCTTGGACATTCCAACTTATGATCCCGAGACTAGTTGCTTTCAAAGAAGCATTCTTCACAAGATTTTATATACATGACTTCATCACAATAGTCGGAGTACACCTCGCATGTTTCCTTAGTGTTGGACACTAGAAGACTTGGTGTTTTTTCCATATCTGTCCATGCGGTCTCTTTGACTGTACCTATGAGAGGTCATTATTAGGATTTTTACAACAAGAACTTTTCTTATGTCTTGCTTCTTTCTCTTGACTTTCAGAAAATTTGCAAGAGATACTATTATTTCCGTAAGGTCAATACTTCTATCTTCTATGTTTTTGAGGCCTGAGATCATCAAATTTGAAGAATAATCAATTTCCATGGAAATCAATTAATGATTTTAGCAGGTTTTTCTATGAGGCCGTCAAGAGCTTTTCTTTTCACTAAAATTTTTACTCTGTATTTGCTGATTTCATTAGCAGTGTGTATTACTTTTTGCCTTAAAAAAATAATTCAAAATAATCGTTTTTAGCGATCAAAAAAAACTACGAAATACCCCCGGAAATTTTATTTTTATGTTGCCTTTTAAATTTAGTAGCTTTGGTCCATAAAGTATGGACCATATGAGCTAATTTCAGTGGTAAAAATATAAAAAATTGAACAGTTTTTGACGTCAAAAACTTGCTGCGGACTAAAAAATGTTTAGAAATTATTTAGGGCCGAAAATGGGCATTTGGTTTATTAACATTTACGTTGAGAGAACCGGTGATGAAAAATTGCGGATTACAGGGATTAAAAGATGTATTTTATACCAAAAAAATGAGACCAACTGGAAGTGTTTTGGTTGAATTGCAAGAATGACAGCATTATTTGGAAAATTGCCTAAAAACCCTATTTTATGACATTGTCATAACACTGAACTAAACTAGCAACCTTAAAAAAAATCTAAGCAATTAATTCTGCGCTAGTTAAAAAAACACAAAAATATGTTAATTTACCTTTCTAGAGGTTCAGAAAAGTTCGCTGCACGTTTGACAGTCATTTAACTCAAAAAAAATGCTTAATTTGGAAATTCAAACTACAATATTTGGCCTATAACTCTGAATCTGTCAAAAATAAATAAAAATAACCAATTTCATCGTTTTTAGTGATCCGAAAAACATGCGGAATGCCTTTTAAAAATAATTTCTAAGCATTTTTTTGTTCGCAGCAAGTTTTTGACGTCAAAAACTGTCCAATTTTTTATATTTTTACCACTGAAATTAGCTCATAACTTTTTGCCTTAAAAAAATAATTCAAAATAAATGATTCCATCGTTTTTAGCAACCAAAAAAACTACATAATACCCCCCGAAATTTTATTTTTATATTGCCTTTTAAATTTAGTAGCTTTGGTCCCGCCCGACGTTCCTGAGCCCATTTTCAAAAATCGAAAATGCTTTGGCGCTGTCCAACGACTAAATATTTTTAGATATGGTTTACGTAAAACTTATTTTTTCATTAAATGGCACCCAAAAACGCTTGAGCACCTTAAAAAATCGAAAAATCGTTTTTTTTTTTGGCAGTCTAGTGTGCATGGACTAAACACGTATAAACTATAATACTTTTTTGAGTCTATTATTATTATTTATTTTGTTGTATTTGAATAAGCGGAAGGTATCGGAGGTAATTTTTTCGAATATTAAAATCATCCATAACTATAAATTGTAATTTGCAGATCTTTTAATTTGGTTTCCCAAAACTCCCCTCGTTAGTTTATTAAATTACCTACATTGAATTGTACACTCACAAAATTGTATTGGTAAAAATTACCCTTTTGATTAGTAAAATAATTTGAAGTTGTCAAAATGGCGTTTTATGTTATTTTTTACCAACATGTATTTTATAAACTACCCGTAAAGGAAAAAAAAATTACCCTTAATTTTAGTAGAATTTATTTTACATATTTTTTCTCGCAAGTGACAAAATTTGATTTCAGATACTATATAAGGAATGAAAATTGTATAAATTATAAAATATAAATTATAAAAAAAAATAAATTAAAAAAAAAAAAAAAAAAAAAAAAATAATTAAAAAAAATTAAAAAAAAAAAATTAAAATAAAAAAAAAATGTTATACACATGTGAGAGAGTAAGAGTATAATAATATTTTGTAGAAAATCTTACTCAAGAAAAATTATTAATATATACTTAATTATAGTAAAAAGTACTATTTTCAATTCTTCGGATAACTTTACTAAAATTAATAGTAAAATCTTCCAGTTGCAAATGTACATTTTCCTCTACATTTTTTCTCAGTGTATGACTGTAAAAAAGCAAAAGTCTATAATATGTTTATGGTAAATATTATTTTTTGCTGATTTAACATATGTTAAGTCTTTGCTATTATTTATGCATGTGTAAGCTCTCAAAAGTTTATTCAAAATTCCAAAAATTAATTGATTGAATATAATTATAGGAAGTTTACTTTTTTTTATTTTTGTATTATATGAGCAAACAATATTATGCACATATTATTAAATTATATGTTTATTTTATATAATATTCATAACTTTCTATTGTGTATTTATTATATTTATTTTAAGTTGCATGTAACTTAAAATAAAAGGAAATTAATATTTTTTTATTAGAATATTTGTAGAATTGAGATTATTTTAAGTTTTTAGTCAAAGTTTAATAGCAAAATTATAACATCTTGAAGGACTTTTAAATTATAACACTTTCATTCTTTTTTTAGAGTTGCTTTTAGCACTTTGGATCCTGTATGTGTTAAATAATTTACGCATATTTTTCACAATTTTATTTTCACTCCTGATTTATGTATGACAGCTAAATTCAATCTCCATAATGACTATAATTATTAAATACTTTGAATAACGAATAAGGATACGTATAAGGATATAGAAAAACCATTTATTAATTTATTTATTCTTGTTTAAAATATGATTCATAACAAAAATTTTATATTTAATATGAAACATTTTTCATCAATTTTGAATGTATAAAGTCGCGTATACGAATCCACATATCATGACGTGTGTAAATAGTTTTGAAATCTATATTTAATTTGCTTATATTTATCATTTTATAGCATGCGTAATTTAAAAACGATTCAGTTTGATCACTTTATTAGTTCAAAAAAGTTATACGGGAACGGAAAATTTTTGAATGGAATACAGTTTGCAAAAAAATAGGTTAAAAGATTTTTAATTTATTTGGAATGGAAAAAATTTTAAAACGTACCGTTTTCCATGATCCATTTAAGATAATTTAAAACAGAATTACCTGTTTTTCCAAATAATGAAAATTTGCACTCAATTTTATTTTATTCTAAGAGAGAATAAAATGAAACTTTAATACCATTTTTAAGCCTGGAATATCTTTGAGTACTAACTAAGTTTTTCATGAAACTCGACAACTTTATTTCAAACATTTAAAAGGGTTTTTTTACCTCTTTACAATTTTGGTACTTCTAAAAACAGATAAAGTTAAAAAATATTCACGGTTGGTTAGAAACAATTTTAAATAAAATTTGAAGGTACCTCCGAAATTCCGATGAATTTTGATTGTAGGGTACCTACAGGTCCTAAAAAAACAATAAAGAAAAAAATCCGCTCGGCGCTTTTTTATTTTTGCCCAAAATAGGGCTATCTCGGTGAATATATTCAAAAAAACGTTTGAAAAAGAAATAATGAATTATAAATCTTACAATTTTAATTGTAATATACTAGAATATGAAAGAAAAATTAAATTTTTATGTATTTTTAACTCACCTGCGCAGGCCCAGATGTAATGGATGGTCATTGAGGCTGCAAAGAAGACCTAGCTGAAAAAACTACATAAAAAACTATATACCCGGGTTAAGATGTGTTTTTTATTAGGAAAAGTGTACTTGATTGTTGCGTCTATCATTTTTCTAGACCATGTAGGGTTTCAGAGCTGTTTTTGGACACTTTTACTTTAGTCAAAACTGTGATATTTTCAATTTTTTCGAATTTGATGAAAAAACTTAGAATAAGATAAAAAAATTTGTAACGGGCTTGTGTAAACACAATTAAGGAGCATGAGACATATTTATGTGAAATAGAAATTTTTGAATGATTAAGTAAAGTCAAACAACATTATTCCAAGTCCCTAAAGCCGGATTATTCTACGTCCTTACATAGAAATTATTCTAAGTTCCTAAAACGAAATTATTCTAAGTACATTATACCCCCCCCCCCGAAACCATCCGTTTTTCACCCCCCCCCCCCCCTGTGGTGGTAGTTTTTCCCAAGTACCTCTCCCTATGAACATGTTCCATGTTAACAGTTCTAATCCATTTTAAGGGGATAATATCCCCCTGGTTAGAAGCTTTCTTTGGGAGTATGATTAAGAAAAAGGGGGTTTGCTAATTTAAGGGGATTTTTACTTGATGGATAAAATATTCAAAATATCAAAAATAAAGATTTCTTGCGTCGATTTATTTCGCACGCGTACAGCATAAATTCGACTTGGTGAAATTATTATGGTAGCCTACTGTGAATTGGCTTGGTCAGCGTTACGCGTAAATTCGAAGTTTTACCCCAATTACAGTACTAGCATCCCTTAAGTTGCCATCCCCAAAAAATAGCAAACCTCTATTTTTTGCTCATACCCCCAATGGAAACTCCTTATTCGGTGGTACTATCTCCCTAATATTATTTATAACTTATTTTATCTGAATCTTAGTTTTTTCATCAAGTTTGAAAAAATTGAGAAAATCACAGTTTCGACTAAAGTATAAGTGTCCAAAAACAGTGACGAGACCCTATAAGGTCTAGAAAAATGATAGTTTAAATCGTCAAGTATACTTTCCCCGACAAAATCACATCTTGTCCTGGGTATGTAGTTTTTTATATAGCCTTTTCAGCTAGGTCAGCTATATGCAGCCTTAATGAACATCCATTACATCTGACTCTGCGCAGTTGAGTTAAAAATACATAAAAATGTATAAATTTAACTTTTTTTTCATATTCTAGTATATTACAATTAAAATTGTAAGATATATAATTCATTATTTCTTTTTCAAACGTTTTTTTGAATATATTCACCGAGATAGCCCTATTTTGGGCAAAAATAAAAAAGCGCCGAGCGGATTTTTTTCTTTATTGTTTTTTTAGGACCTGTAGGTACCCTACAATCAAAATTCATCGGAATCTCGGAGGTACCTTCAAATTTTATTTAAAATTGTTTCTAGCCAACCGTGTATTCTAAATATCGATAAAAAAAATAATTATTGATTTTAATTTTCAATAAATAAACATATTTTTATTTTCTAATAATAAGAAAATAAAAAACGAATATTTTTCAATGCTAAAATTAATTTTCCAAACTTCTTTTTATAAGTATATACTTTAAAAAAATTTTATTACCATTTAATAAAAACTATAATATGGGTTAATATTTCTATTTAAGTTAATATTTAAGTGTATATATATAAGTTTCATGATCTTGAACTTTCTACAATTTTAAAACTTCTAGATCTAAAATCCTCTCTTTTTTACGATTTTTATTTTTTTCGTTTGCTGACTATTTTTAATTTCAAATAATACCAAGCGACTGTATACACATTTTCTTGCAAAAATATTCTTGGGTGAAAAATTAATGCAAGAGCATAATAAATTTCTAGGGGGACAAATTTCTCCTTCAGGACAAAATGGGGCCCTTTGTGCAAAAGTGAAATCCTGATGTAAATGTTGATCCCATAAACAGGGGATGAAATTGGAACCTGGGAATATAAAATAGATCCTGAGTTATGAAAATAGCCCGGATTCTTTCGCATGATGAATTTCGCATCACCTGGTTCAAATTACCCTTTAAAGGCAAAATTGGACCTTTTATTGAACAAAGTTACAATTGAATTTATTAAAAAAAATTAATTCAGAAATCAATAAAAGATAATATGAAAATTAATAAAGGTAACTTATTTATCCGCAGAGATTATTTTATATAAAAATTTAATTTTATAATTTCAAATGCAGATGGCATTATTTTTTTTTTACAATTTGTTAATTTTACAGAAATTTTTTAACATTTCTCAATTTGTTGACATTTTAACCGTTCAACGTACCTATAATTTTTAACATGGAAAATGTTTATAAGCAGGAATGGTAATTCAAGCATTTCATTTGGGGGGGGGGAGTAAAATGGGCTTAGAATAAGTTCGATTTACGGACTTAGAAAAATATTTATTTAGGGACTTATAATTCGATAAAAGATTATAAAATAATAAGGATTTTAGGAGCCTTAAGGCTATTTCCGGATAAGTATAGTGATTTAGCACCTGAAACCAAACCTGGGATTGCAGAATGATGGCTATTGGGCGCCATTTACTGATCATAATTGTCGTTGCATATCCATCCGGGGCAGTTTTCCGAATGCCGAAAATTAAGTATATGAACTTTCTAATGCAGAATAATTAAAACCATAAGGATTAAAAAAAGGGTACATCAAAATTCCTAATAATTAGTTTCAAATTTGATGAAATATCAGAAGTTATTATTTGTTAAAAGTATAAATTTACACCATGAAATACAGCGTTTCATAAAATAAATTTCGGAAATTCTTCCATTCTAAATTTTGATGTACTCTAATTTCATTAATCCGGAATTAAATTTGGTTTTGAGAATTGACCCGGATGAACAACGACAGTTATTACTAGTGAATGGCGCCCCAATTGATAAAAATCAGTTTAATAACTATGCTTTTACATTTTGCGCATAATAATAAACGGTTTAACATAGAAATTTCACCTCCAAGAAGTTTTCTAAAAAATTAAAAATTATAGTTTTTCACCCCACTACGATTATAAAGAAAAAATTAAGGATGATTAATTATTTTTATGTTCACAAACCGAATTAATTTCGAAAAATTGGGCCCTAAAGGCCCAAAATAAAAAATTTCTTGAAAATTGTTGAAATTTTAAGTTTTCTAAAGATATAATATTTTCTAAAAATCTAAAAAAATTTGTAAAAAATATTTATTTTAACGTATTTATTGTTCATAAAAATTATCAACAAATAAAAGTATTAAATTTTTAAAATTTTATTATACTTTTATAAATATACAGATAAATGGCTTAATCAATTATTGAATAACAAAAATATATTTATAATTGCCTTTTATGCAAGTTTAAAATTTTATATTACAATATTCAATAAAATTTAATTTTATTTAAATTTATCATTATTTTTAACCTAACAACCATTAAACATAAAAAATTTAATCTACTAACAAATTAAATAAAAACATTTAAAACTGCTAACGAATTTTGAAAAATATTTCTGTCAAAATCTCAATTTAAATAATCAGTGATATAGCCAGCAGATGATATACATATTTATTTTAAACGAATATAGTTATTAATTTGAGATCAATTAATTTAAATGCTGTATTTTTTGAGATTGACAGATTCGTATCTATAACCCTGTATAAACTAAACGTTCTTGTAAAGCAAAAAAAAATAATTTTTTCAATTTTTTTAACATTTTACGAATTTTTTTGCCATATGTAAAATGTAAAAAATACTGTTTTCTTGTATTAAATTTACTATTTTGATAGGAAATTTTGAGGCAAATCAGTAACTTTTATTTCATTTATTCGCTTTAATTAAACTTGATTGTGACTCTATAACAATCAAATAAAAATTTGTTTTATAATTTTAGTTTTTTAACCAACTTTTCAAAGTTATAATCTCGTAAATGTTTTAAAATAAAATTACCTAAAATAGAGATAAAACATCTAGAGCTTTTTCTCGCGGTATATTTCTCTATGTATGAAGTTTTTAAGCCAATAGTAAAGTACAATTTCATTGTGAAGAGCTAAAATATAATTTCAATTTTAAAACACGAATGCTAAACTTTACGAGATGAATTAGAACATTTGAAAATAGTTGGATTGTAATTTTTACTATAATTTAAAAACATGTTTTGCTATAATTTAACAGAACGTTTAGTTTAATAATGATCATTAAAAGAAAAGGACTTTTGATAGTCCATACAAGTTTTCGAAGCTCAAAAGCTTTAATTTCCACAAAATTTGTTTTATAAATATTTAAAAAAATAAATAATGCCAAATTTTGTAAAAACCTATATTAAGTTGGTTATACTCTTTTTTAATTTATTAATTATAGAATTTAAACGTTGCAATTATTTCTTTTTCTGAAATTCGTTAGAGTATTTTTTTAAAATTTAACATAAAAGTAATCAATATATTAAAAAATACAAAATAATAAATAAAGAATAGATTTTCACAAGATACATAAAATAACATCGTGAAAATATAATTATAAATGGCTATAAATATGAAACAAAAATTAATCAACAGTAACACTTTTGAGATATTCTTTGTTTTTTTTTTAAATTATCATCTTCGTATAAACAATTGATTTATTATTGGTTACTTAATTGATGTAACAGATGTTGTTGATCCTTTTAACCAATGGCAATCTTATACTTTCTGTAATTTGACTTTGTTCGTGGAATGTAAGCGTATGCATAAACCACTGTGTAAAGAAAAAACAAATGATATTAATTAAAAAAATTTGTACTTTGATTTTTAAATTATAAAAAAAAATCATATAATATGTACAGTGAGTTTCAATTATAAAAAATACATATATATTACAATTTATTTTTACATTTTGTGCCATAAAAATATATCTACAGTAAAAATTTTTTAAACTATATAGCTAACTATAAAGTCTAAAAAGCATATTACACTCGTTTATTATACTTTTGTATACAATAATCATAATGTGGTTTTATATTAATTCTTAAAATTCTTGACTAATAGATGCCCCTTTACTTATAATTAAATGAAAATTTTAATAATGCTTACTTTTTTTTTAAGAAGGCTGTTTTTGGTACTTTGGATAATGTTGAGCATTTTTGAAACGAGGTATTTTAACCATATTTATTTAAAATATTATTTCCAGATAAAAAAGTCGATGCTGTTCGAAATTTAAAATTAGAAAATGAGAAATTGAGACTTTTATGAAGTAAAACTTAAGATGTTATAGAAAAGGTGGTTTTTTTAAAATCAAAAATAGTGCTATTTCCGTAAAAAATTTGATGAAAATTACGTAAAGTTACAAAAATATATATGGGCATGTCCAGGATAGAACAATCAGCTGAAAAATAAAAAAATAAAAAAATTTTTAACGGTTTGAATTTTTCAAATGGACTGTAAATAAGTCCGCCATCATGAAATTCGCTTAAATTTTCCCAAAATGTTGGCCTATGTGTCAGTTTGCCCCAAAAAAATTTTTGACATGTGATATTTAAATGAGCGCCCACAATTATTTTCGTCTACCAAAACCAGCCAAAATTAGCCAAAAATAGTGTACAAATTAATTTTTGGATTTTTTGGGAAATTTTACCGGTAATATTTTATATTGATACCGATTTTAAGTTGATTAGGATAAAAAAAAATTTTCGCCCCCTGTTTAAGCTAATTTTGGCTGATTTTGTCAAACTAATATAATGATTGTGGGCGCTCATTTAAATATCACACGTCAAAAATTTTTTTGGGATAAACTGACACAGGCCAATATTTTATGAAAATATCCGCAAAAATAATTATGGCGAATTTGGGTTCTGGTAAATTTGAAAAGTTCAAACAGTTAAAAAGTAAACTGGAAGTGGCCAAAAATGAAAAGAAAATTTTTTTTTGGGTAGTACAGGTAAAAAGAAAATTTTTCCCAAGTATATATTAACTTTTTAATGTTTTTAAGTTATTTCAGGTTGAACTGGGCTGCTGAAATTAAAAATTGAAAAAATCCAACTTTGGAGCAGCTGTATCTTAAGATTATGCATCAGGAAGTATAAAATAGGTGTAGTTTCAATCTTTCAATCTTAAGTAAAAAGTGTCACACAAAAATTTGTTTATTTATTTTTATTTTTCAGCTGGTCGTTCTATCCTGGAAGTGCCCATATATATGTTAGGGTGTTTCTTATTTCCCCAATTGGCCGTAGAAAAAAATACTAAGATAAAAATTCTAGTTGGCCTTAAAAACACGCATACAAAAAATTAGTAAATATAACTAAAATTACGATGTTGTTTACTAAATTCAGTTTGGTTAAAAGTCACTATAAATTATTAGTAAAATTCACTATTTGTTTATAAAACTAAAACCTTAATTTTTTTAGTAAAATTTACTTATTTTTTGGTTATATTTACCAATCTGTATTAATTTGTTTTTACTACATTTGTATAGGTTAATTTTACTATTCTTTTTTTTGCGTGAAGTTGAAGTGAAGAAAAAAATTTAGTTTTACGTCTTTGCAACTCTTTAGAATTTTTAGAAATTTTCTAAGTAGGTTTGGAATAAATATTTACATAATCCAGAAGAATTTGCTTAAAATTGTTCAGCAACTTCTTCTAAAATCAACTATAGAGAAAATTTAAGTGAGATTTATTTTCAGTGTAGATATAATATTAAACAATACGACTTTAATATCATTAACCAGTTAGTAAAAATAAAAATAAAAACCCTTTTTATTAAAATCAATGTTCACCATTTTTAAATTATCACAATAAAAAAAATGTCCTTTTTTATTTAATTTTTAGCCAAATAATTTATTATACATACCCTACCAAACACTTTGTATTGAACAAAAAAATTTTTGGTTATTTAATCAAAAATGCCTTTATTTACCTATATTCTCTTTATATATAATATAAATAAAAAGTGCAATAAAATCAATTTTTATTTACAATATTTACAATGCTTTTTATGTATAAAATAAAATTTAAAATAAAGTTGTAAAAATTATTTTAATCCCTTTATTGCATGTAAAATAAAATTTAAAATAAAATAATTTTAGTTTTATTAACCCCCTTGTTATATGTATTTTTTTTATTGATACATTTTAATTAAAAAAATCATAAAATGTAGTAACTTCAAATAAATTTGCTGTTTTTTTTTTAAGTCTGTCAAAAAAATAATAGTCTTTTACCTTAGTCCAAAATTACTATCGTTGTTTTCAGTCTTTCTTAAGATAATGTAATTAAATCGTCTATATCCTTTGTAGTTTCGAAGTATCGATTTTGTATCCACGTGATTGATGAAGTTCAAAAGGAGGTTTGACATACAATGGTTTGTTAAAATTTCTAATTGGATTAATATAACTTCCGTAGTGAGGCGATCTTTTCCAATAATTGTACGGATTTGGTTTTAAAATAGGTATTTTCACTGGTCCATGGACAGAAATCATGTTGAATCCTCGATGTGGAAATGTGTGTGTTGGGTAGTTTTTGTGTTCAAGTCCTGTAATATCACCATCAGATATTTCAATTTGTATATCTGGGTGATGAATGGAACTTGGTTTTGCTGGTAAATATTTAAAACTTTGAATTCCAATATGAGGCCCTTTTATTGTGTGATAGTCATTTAATATAAGAGGATGCGAATTTGTGTCTGGTTCTTCATATTTATAACCTTCATGACTACCGTGATCCGGTAAAGGTGTCACATAATGTGTATGATCGTCGTGATGAGAATCGTGATCACTGGGAGGAACTGTACCAATTGGAGGATATAAGTCGTGATTAACTTGATTATGATCGTTTAGTTGAAGCTGACTTGGTGGAATAGAAACTGATTCTACTGAATGTTCTTCGTGATCATGAGTATGTTGATCATGCGAATTAACAATACTGTTTATTTGAAAATGAGGATCTTTGTTACTTTGGTCCCAATCATGAGTCGATAAATGCTCGGGTGATATATGATGATCGGATATATGATGATCATCTCCACTAATTGGCTTTAAACCTGGTTGATGTAACACTGTAAACGTAACGTCAGTCAAATCGTCAATGAAATAATATTTCTTAGATGTTATTTTTTTCATGTTAGCCACAGTTTTCCATAGATTAACACTATCACAGTTATGAAATAATTACTCCGATCCAGTATTATCAGAAATAATTTATAATTTTAGCAATTAGTATATTATTAATTTTGGTTATTGTAGCTTTTTTAGTATATAATGCTTTTGTTAATTTATATTTTAACATACATGATTTGATTTTGACTTAAGGTGTTTCTTTGTTGTATAAAATGTTCCTGAAGTTTTCAGTTTTCTATTCTAAATGTATTAGGAACTTTCACTATTATTATTATTATTATTTTTTTAATGACAGGTCTGAGTAGCGTTACAGTAATTAAAAAAAGTACAAATTCAGCCATAACTGCTTTGAAAATTTCTATTGAAAAAAGCCTATTTGTGACTAAAGTGAAATCATGATGCCCCAAGGATAAAATAAATTGCGAATAATAAATTTAGACCTCTTGATACTAATTGACCTTTAGAGTTAATATGAACCCCTTTGGGGCTAAAACAAAATCTTTATAAAAAAATTGATCCCTGAGAATAAATGTAGATTTAGAGGTACAAAATGGGTCACGGATAATAATTAAACTCCCATCTGGTGTAAATTACTTCTAAGAACAAGATATGACCCTTATTAAGGTTAAAAATAAAATTTTAAGGTTCAAAGTGTGTTGATTAAATTAAATTAAATTAAAGTAAATTTCTATCAGCCAAGTGATGATTACAACGTAAGAGGAATATTGGTCCTTTTAATATCTTGATGCAAAAGTTCATCACATTTGTAAGCTATTGTTCCTTCGCTCAGACTATTATGACATTATTTTATAATAACTTACTATTTTTAATTTTTTTTTAAATAAATACTAAAAACATGTAATATAACAAAAAAATTGTTTTTGCATTTTACACAGGATTTTTTTGCATTATTTAAAATTTAAACGTTAATACAAGATTAAATAGTAAACTTTTCAACAACAAAAAAACTTATTACGATTGTAGCAATTTACACTAAAAGAAAAATTTTACACAGAAAACACCTTAAAAACAAAAACTTTATATTATTTAAATAAACAATAGAACGTTAAATAAATTAGTAATTTTATAACTATTGCTGCTTAAACACGTAAAAAATAACTATGTGAAAAGCTTGCGTAAAAACATGTAAATTTTATTAATTTATTTATGATACACACAAACACACACACACACGTGAGAAATAAAAGCATTTACAGATTAAAAACTATTATTCAGAAGCTTAAAATATGTATTATATATATTATAATAGATTAGCCTGGCAGTTATTTTAAAAAATCATTTGGATTTTTAATTAATTTTCTGTATAAGAGCCTATGTATTCGGTGGCAACTTATTAGGAGTGATTAAATGAGCTATAATTTTTTGCTAATTGGCATCTTATTTCACCCAGTAATCAAAAATTCAAGTGATTTTTTAAATAACTGCCAGGCTAATATAATATTTATATATTAGAGTGGAACTAAAATTGGAGTTTTAAGGAAAACTTTGCTCCCCGGGTTTTTTCGTGAACTTTTGGTCACAAAAAGTCCCCATCTCTAAGGATTTTGCTTTTCATTTTTAAAACGCGTGCCTGTAAGCACCTCAATTTTCCCATTTAAATAACATGGGAATTTTGACTTTTCAGCTTCCTAATTTTTTACAAAGCTTGCAAAATGTTTTGAAAAGCTTCTAATCGATGGAAAGTATTATTTAAGTATATAAAAAAAGATACCCATCCCCAAGTATCCAAAAAAAATATTTTTAAAGTGAATTTACTGGTAATAAACGTAAAAAAATGCTCCATTTAAATTACATGAAGCCATGTTATTTTAATGGCGATTTTTTTTAAAAGTAAAAATTCCCATGTTATTTAAATGGAAAAATTGAGATGCTGACAGGCCGTAGCAAACACTTTGAGATCAATCCGATTTATATTAATCTTTTTTGGTGTATACTTTGAGGAGGTAATTTTTAGATGTATGTATACTTTGAGAACGGTACACTGTATATTTTGAGATCGATGCTCAATTCCTTTGTTTATATTTATTTATTTTTAATTCTATTACTTTTATTTTGATATCTACTATTATTATTATTATTATTATTTATTATATATACTAAACGGTACGGTGTAAACTAAAAATTATATAATATTACTTATAACATAGTTCAATAACTTACACAAATTAAAATTAGTATTCTTTTGATCGTCCAACGCATCAATCGAAATAATACAAACCATTATGGACCTGGTAATTCAAGCCACCACGAAAACTCGGCGCGGCAAAAATGTATCATTGTGGACAATTACACGTTTAGTGAGAAAAGTATTTTGAAAAATGATGCAATTAAATTTACGTGTACGAATAATTTATGTTCAGCTACTGTTTATACGGATATAAATTGAGAAAAAAATTTGAATGCATCTAATGCTCACAGGAACCATAATGAATGTTCAAAAGAAGATATAGACTTAGAAATTTTTAGGAATGAAGTTGAAGATATGGCAGCTGATGATAATCGAACGGGTCCATCAAATTTAATCAAAAAAGCCGTACAGGCATGCAAGGAAATCTAACTATTTGCATCAAACGTGGATGGAATATCGCGAACATGGGAACATAGGAAATGATTTTTTTTTAGACAATTTAATACAACAACATATTTTCATTATTATTCAAGATTATTTAAAAAAAAATACGCCTACTTCTCAAAGTGTACAAGTTCACCTTCTCAAAATACATATCTCAATGTATACACCAAACCATTCTCAAAGTATACACTTATAAGAGGATTGATCTCAAAGTGTATACCCTGACAGGCACGTGTTTTTGCAAGGCGAAAGCATAACCCTTGGAACTGGGAACTTTTTATGACCAAAACTTCACAAAAAAACTCGAGGAGCAAAGTTTTCCCACAAAGTCCAAAAATAGGTCCACTCTAATATATATTTATAAATCAGCAGTATAAATTAAATTAGACTTTATTCTCATATTTTAGAATTATATTTTATAAATAAATAAGCCAAAAAAAAATTTTTAATTTATATAACTATAGTTTTAAAATGAAATGATAAATAATAATTATTGTTTACCAGACAACCAAATAAAAATAATGACAATCTATAGTATTTACAAACACATCAAATGCATAATTTTTCTAAATTTCCATGAATGATAAAAAAAACAAAACGATAGAGCGAGCAGTAGAGATATCTTACCAAATTTTATCATGAAAAAAATGTACCAAATATACTACTATAGGTTAGTAATTTTAATTTTTCGTAGAGATCGCACTAACTTTTAGTTTATTTTATTCTGCATGGGATTTGATATTTCAAGTAATTATTTATATTGAAAATACTTGTTAAACAAACAAAAATTTTGAATTTTAAAGTTCATTCTGGAACAAATTAGTGTGACTCATTCACGTATAAAATTATAATATTTAAAATAAAAATTGAAAGAATGAAAATTGATATTTTTAATAAACAATTTCTCTTTGAATAAAAAAAAAAAATATAATAATATATTTTATAAATTATATAAATATATAAAATATTATATTGTTTTAATAAGGAAATGTTATTTATATAGAAATTTAAAAAATAATATTCATGCATTTATAACTTTTTATTTTCTTTTATGATGCATGCACATGCAAGTGACAAACTGACAATAAAAGTTAAAAAAATGAAAGTTATTATTTATAGACGCATATAAATAATTATAGTTTTAAAATTAGTAATATAATAAAAATATCATACCATCAGAAGCTGCCCCATAATGTGGTGAATATGAATCTTGTGGAGGTGATAAATCATAACCTGATCCGTGATCGGTTGCTAAAAATAATTTTTATTAGATATATAAGTTTATATGAGGGATTTTAATGAGGAATTTCATCCCAACTAGGCCCAAGCTGGACTGAAGGGTCGCAGAAATTGGTACAACTAAAAATATGTACTTCCAGCTACTTTTAGTTTTCTAGGTTAGATTTTTTATTTTTAGCAGCCATTTTTGTGTTTCTGGTCTACTTTTGTATATTGAATCAAAATATTCTTACTATTCAACCTTCAAATAACTGAAAACTCTACATGGAATAAGTAGCAGATTAGCAGCATTAGTTGTAAAAGAGTTTCAATTTTTTTGCGAAATAAATAGCAAAACTCTTTCCAACACCACTAAAAATCAGTGTAACTCATGTTGCAACTCTACGTGGAATTTTCAGTTGGTTGAGGGTTGTTATTATTCCTACCAAATACTTATTTTGCGGTTAAAAATATTTTCATTTTAAGTGCTTACAGGAAATTTTACGCAAAATTCGATTCTGAGGTTCAAAATTTGATTTGGAGTAATTAAGTTTTTCATCACTACGCCATTCAGCTCTAAAAAAAATAAAATATGCAGGTTTGATTTTCTTTGACTTAGGATTGGATTTCTTGTTTTATAACCTATTTTTATCCTTCAAAAACCGTAGGATACGGTAACCTGAAAGCTCCAGATCATAAAATGATATTATTTAAATTACTATTTTTTCTAAAAAATAAGTTTCAAAATTGTTTGAAAAAGCACAATTATTATGATAAAATTATTTTTACTTTAAAATTTTGCCATTTTTATACAAACCCTTCAGAGCTTGACAAAATTTATAAGTCTATATAAAATTTCCTGAGTTATCCAAATTTTTGGTCAGATTTTTATTTATTCACGTGACTTGGCAGGAAATTTAAAAATATTAGTAATTAAAAAAATATCATTTTTTTGACCTGGAGCTTTCAGATTAACGTATCCCTCGGATTTTTTTTTAATGATGAAAATAGGTTTTAAAAGTCTAAGTAGAAGAAAAAACTTTTTTCAATGATTAAAAATTTAATAATCATTCGCGCATACGCAGTCCAAATCTAATTTTGAACCTCGGAATCGAATTCTGCGGAAAATTTCCTATGATCACATAAAAAGTTAATATTTTTAACCACGCATAATACGTATAAGCATTCGGTAGATTAAATATAAGAATATTTAGAGTCAATTTAGTCAATTAGGCCAAAAACTCTAAAATAGCTGCAAAAAATTAATGATTTGATCAACGAAGCTTAAATTTGCTTATAGTACTTATTTTTAGTTGTACTTTTAGAAAAAAATAGTTTGGGCTAATTTCTGCGTCCTTTCAGTTCGACTGGGGCCTAGTTGGGGTGAAATCTCTCTAATTCAAAATAAATTATTATTTTATTTGGAAATTATTTGAAATTTCAAACCGAATATTTAACATGTAGGATACGCTTCTGATTTTCATCAGAAGACTTCAACAGGATAAGATATTATCAATCCAAAAAAATTTATGCAGGCTAAATAAATTAATTAATTATAACTTTTTGATAACCAATGTATAACTCTAAAGATTGTTAATATTAAGCTAGATTTCGATCTTGCTTCAAATTTTCATCAAAGTAACATGGGTAGATTTAAAAGAAGCGTAGACGACTTGTATGGTCGGGTCTTCAAAACCATCCCAAAGTATTTTTTCTGAAAGTACACGGAGAAAAATAACTGTTAAAAATAACCAAAATTGCTGGTTATGTTTACATTATAAAGTTTTGTTATTTTCTGTTTAAATATTTTGTAAATATAACCATGTTTATAGTTACACACAAAAAAATCCTGTATTCCTTGAGCCCGAGCCCCTGTGATGTATACTACCAATATTATCGTGCAGCTCCTCAATTATTTCCGGGCTGCTGACGCCCAGAAAAATTCAGAAAATAATATCGAGTTAATTCGTGTAAAATGACGGTAATGTTATAGAGTCAAATTATATTGATTTTTATAGTGCGCGCTATTAATTAATATTTTTATATTACACTGCATTTAAAATTGACAAAAAATTGATAAAAAGTCTTATTTAATTTAATTTAAATTACAAAACGAGCGCGTATAACCTAAAAAAGAAATATAATACATGTATAATATTATATAATATATGTATGCAATTTATTAAAAAGGTAAATTGTATATGTAAAATATAAATACATTTTTGAAACGGGTATAGCAATTCAGATAAATTACCATCCTGTAAATTATTATTTAAAAGACACATAAAATTTTCATTAAAAAAATCTGTATTTATCAATTTTAATAAGCATGCTTTAATATAGTAGTATTCACTTCAGATTCGGAGTTTGTAAATACTATTTTTTTACTCGCGAATATAGGTTCAAAAATCTATTCTATTGCATTGAATCTTTTATTAATCTAAACAATATATCTCATTATCACGATGGAATTCATTATTTACTCCATTATCTATAATTGCAAATAAAAAAAATAGTACATAATATACACCAACAAATAAATATTATTACAACGTGCGTGCCGGGCGCACGGTACGTATACTATCGTGCTCTCGTATGATCATGCGCATTACTTTTTTAATATTCCGGGCTCAGGCAGCCCGGAAACCGTGCATTTTTCTTACGGCACGAAGGTTCACGAGGTCTGAAATCACATGCAACAAAAGCATTATAATCTGTGGAGCAGTAACCCAGCTTCGGGCTGACGCCGCACGGGATTTTTTTGTGTGTAGAATTACAATATTCTGACTTCATATTTGTAAAATTTACAAATTTTTTTTGTAATTAAAACTAACCCCGTTTTACTAAAATTAGCCTTGTAAAATATACAAAATATTTTTCTCCGTGTACTACCAAAAATAAGTCACCAGCCCAATTTTTAGCCTCCCAGAGCAGAATCTCAATTTTTGATAAACACTTCGGGGCAGTTTTGAAGACCCGACCATACAAGTCGTCTACGCTTCATTTAAATCTACCCGCATTCCAGTGCATATAATCACACAAATAGGTATTTATACACCGAGTGCATAAAAATTAAAAACCTATCGTGATTACGAGTGCTCGTATCCACAATAAGATTTTCAATCGTACACAAATGTTACATAAACTGTCCAGTTTTGCTTTTTGATTCCTGGGACAGTAAATAAAAAATTTACTTTTATCATTATTTAAAATTTTTCTGATTCAGTTTAAACACCCTAAAAAGAATTGAGTACTAGGGAGTGTAAACTTTAAGAAACAGGCGCATAAAAATAAAAAAACATTTTCATAATCTAACATCTTACATATTTTAAACAATAATAATTGTTATATGAACACTGTAAAAAGTAACTTTCTTATATTAACAAAAAAATTAGAACATTTTCGAAAAATTAGTAACTTTTCGAAAAAATTTGTAAATATTCGAAAAAAATCGTATAATTACTAAATTTAGTATATTAACAAAAAATTTGAGTATTCTCGATTTTTTTTTGTGAATTCGCAAGAAAAATTGATAATTTACAATTTTTTTTCGAAAATTTTCAAAAAATAGTTGTAAATTTACGAAAAATAGTTGCGAATTTACAACTTTTTTCGTAAATTCACAAAAAAAAATCCAGAATTCTCGAATTTTTCGATAATATACTAAATTTAGTGAATTTACGATTTTTATCGAATATTTACAAAATTTTTTGAAAATTTACTAATTTTTTGAAAAAATTCTATTTTTTTTGTAAATCTATGAAAGTTATTTTTTACAGTGAAGTAAATAAAAAATTAAAGAGAAGAGAATGATTTACACGTAATTATAATTGTAATTCTTACTGATTATCGTTGGTGCCTCATATGTATAACCATGTGCATAGGTTGGTTGGTTAGCAACTACAGCACTTGCAGCTAATGATTTGCCTAATCCACTTAGAGCGTTACCAGCACCGCTTATCACTTTTCCTTTGGTTGATATTAAATATCCTCCTCCTTTAATAAGTGAACCTTTTAAAGCTAGCACTGTACCACCTACTGCTTTTGCTGCTTGAAGTACCGTATTAAATATAGCTTTTTTGAAATCCCAAAGATTGAACCCATCTTTTGTAGGCTAAATAAAATATATTATAATTAATTTTATATTTTTCATATTTTTGCTTCAATAATTTAAATATTTGAAATGAAATTTGATCGCTTGCTAAATATGCATCAAAAATAAAGATTTAATTCTTCTTAAAGGAAAATATTTAATTAAATTTATACAAGATCGATTCCACGTCACATAATTGAACTTAAATATTTTTTTGGTAAATTCAAAATTTAATCTTTTTGAACAGAAATTCACGTTCACACGATTTTTTTTTTAAATCTAATAAGTTACATTTTTTATTAAGATTTTTCCATTTCCATGCGTAAATTTCTAAACTTATAAAAAATTGTAAAATTTTGTATCTTTCAGAAGTTTTTGCTTGTATAAAAATAGGTTGGTTATAAAATAAAAAATTTAATACCAATTTAAAGGAAAATGTATGTTAAATTTTATGAGATATTCATCAAGTATTAATTTTCAAACTTCGTAATCAAATTTTACTCAAAATGACTAGGTCAAAATTTGTTCCAGCAATAAATCTTCAAAAGCTAAATTACACAAAAATTTTTATTTTCGTCATTTACTGTAAAAGGATAAAAACTAGAAAAAATTTGGTATTTATATCTGAAATCAATCTGTTTGCCAAAGTTTAGAAAAAAGCAACAAAATTTCAAATATTTTGATCAAACACCTAAAAAAAAATTTTACTCTAGCACAATTACGTAAACCAGCCCGTATATCCTATGAATAAGAAAAGAATATTTTTTTTAATAAGTTCTTTGTTTAAAAAAATAATCTTTGTGAAGAAAAAAAATGTTTATGTATAAATAATATAACTTGGTGTATAATATAAAATACAATGTTCGCTTTAGTTAAAAAGTTTTTCTTTAGGAAAAAAAAGTAAAGAAAAAATACAAGGAAATATTATAATAATCATCAAAAAAAGTAAATGTTCGCTAACCAGGTGACTCTTAAATAATAATAAAAAAATCTTTATATATAAAAACTACTTAAAAGGGGAAAAAAAATGGTTCAAACAACTTACGCGCGTTTTCCCTCCTTAATTGAAATACAGCAATATAATAGTAACATAGCGCGACTCTGACCTAGATTAAAGTGTCTTTTATTCAGATGTAATATACTTTGGAATCTGGTTTTTAAATTATTATGAAATCTGCTCGAGTTTAATGTTTATACATTTGAGGAAAATTTTTATGTCAATAACCAACGCAACGTAATCATTATAGACGTTTAATACTTTTATACTACTGTAAAGTAAAACGATGCCGAGACGGGTTAGAGAAAGAAATCAAATATTAACTTTATATATTAAATTATATATACGGATCATTTCGTGTTAAATGTTAAAAGTAATTTTATATTTTGTATGAAAAAAAGTATTTACGAAGCAGATATTATGCCTTAGAGATTATATTGGTAAGAGTAAAACAAATTAAGAAACATCGTATCTTCTATAGGTTTTTAATGCTTAATGGTTCGTGAAAACTCGGCAACTTTTTTTGGTAACGCATCAAATCTTTCCAAAATCAAGAGTTTTCATTAAGGATTTTTTTCCCTTAATAGTCAATTAACCAAACATGTATCCACGTTCGACCAAAAATGACCAATTTTAAAATTTCTACGAAAATTAAAGGACCCAGCACAAAAGAATAGGAAATGGTCGTTCAGTCAAATCGGTTGAATTTTTGATACGTTGTAGATTTCATAATTCTGAACAAAAGTTACAAAGTTTCAATTTTGGCTGCTACGGAGTTTGAAAGCTCAAAAGCTCCATCAAGTTTGATTGAAAACCTTTTTTCTTTTACTTTTAAAGTATATCTTTTTATTTTTGAGATCGCTGATTTCGAATCCTATGTCAAATTGACAAGATTTTCAATTGACAGCTGTCAATTAGCTGTCAAAGCTCTGAAATATCTTTAAAAATTGTTTCAATCTTAGCTGAGATTTATGTTTTTAAGATCGCTGATTTCGAATTTGATGTCAGATTTCAAGATTGTTAATTGACAGCTGTCCTCAAAAACATAAAGGTATATTTTAAAAATAAAAGAAATAAGGTTTTTAAGCAATCTTGCTATGATGAAGCTTTGGAGTTTTGTGCCCATGAAGACTTTTGTCAGAATCATGAAATCTACAACATTCCAAAAATTCAGCCAATTTGACTGAAGGGCCATGCGGGATTCTTTCTGATAAAAATAGGTTTCATAGGTCTCCAAAAGTTTCTATGCTTTAGGTTTCTACAGATTTTTTACTTTGTTTTTTTGCAAAGCTGAAGATCAAAATTACTGTTTTTTTATCAAAGAAATGAAATGTCATATATCTTGCAAATAATTAAATAAGAAATTTCTAAAAACCTGGAGCTTGCACAAAATTTTGAATTTTACAAAAAAACTACTTCACTCAGAAAATAAAATTTGGCAGTAATTAAGATATTAGTCAGTTCGAACCAATAATAGGCATTTGGCTTATTGACTATCACAGTGGAAGAACCAATAACAAGTAGTTGTGGTTTGCAACCTTAAAAAAATGAGTTACTTTTAATGTCATGTTAGAAATCCTATTTAATAGCACTCAGATTACTATGCGGCTCATGAGATCAATGTAAAGATAGAATAGACGTTTTTATAAAAAAATATTCTACCAAGTTTGGGCAAAATCTGGAAAATTTAATTCTTATATTTCTCTTTAGAGTTGACATGAAATGCTCCAGATATGATAAGTAATTGCAAGTTCTTTTTTATTTTTAACAAATAGTGAATTTTAGATGTATTTAAAAAGTGTATATATTAGGTCATCTTACCGGTTTGTCATTATTGTACGTGGAAGCTATTTTACTTGCTTACCTTGTTGTTTATTACTATATCGAACAATACAAATAGACTCGATAATTGGATTTTAATTGTGTAATTTCTCTTTTGAATAAATTTAATTAATAAATAGTTATTTATAATTGAATATTTAATTTGTTAAGCAAATATTAAAATTTTTTTAAAATAAAATGCTACTGCAAAATTTATACATGTATAACTAATTATAATTTTTTTGAAAGGTCTCGATTCACGCTCAATCTCTTTTATTTACCTACGCGTGGATTTACTAAAAAAAATAGTAATTAAACTCAAATAAAATTAATTTTAAAAAAAGTTGCAGTTTGCAGTTTCAGCTAAAAAAAAAATTAAAAATTACTAAAAATAAATATTTTTTGTGAATAATATTCAAATTTGAGTGTTTTTAGATAAATTTAGAAATTCAAAGTAACTTAAACATTAGGCGTGGATGGTGATTTTTCGTAATTTTTCAGATAAATTTAAATTACTTTTTTTTATTTGGATTTTTTTTCTTTTATTGTAAACTGTTTGGATATAATTACCTAAAGTTTTTCAAAATATCAAAAGATAAAAGATTGTAAATTATTAAAAACTCTTAATATTTTCTATGTGCGTGTAAGACCACTACAAGAACAGGCGTTTCTAATAACGATGTCAATTTTATGTTCGTAAATTAATTATTACAACTTCTTGCACCTTGCGATTGTGGCTTCAACAAAACATTATCAAATAACTAGTTAGTAAAACTCAAAATTATATTTAATTCCTTGCTTATTGAATAAAAAAAAAATTTTTTTGTTAGCATACTTAATTTAAAAGCTTAATATAATGTGAGAAAACATAAAAGGAATAAATTAAGTTAAATTAAAATTTTCGCCATGTATTTTTTTAAACGTAAATAATCATTTATAAATATTAAATCATATTTAAATACGGAACAATCCAAGTATTATGTTAAAGCAAAAAAATTGTGTTTTAAATTTGGATTTTTAGTTTTAACATTTGAAAACCTCAATATCCGTTATAAAAAAAACATTAAACAATTTTGTTTAAAGCATTTCTGATACAGTAACTTTAAATTTTTTTTAAAGCATTTCTGATACAGTAACTTTTTGTTTAGCTAAATCAATTTTCTTAGTTTTTTAGTTAGTCATCAAGGCACGCATCAGTACTATTAAATGCATTCAAAAATTATATTAGATGCGATTTAGATTTCATTTATTTTTCGATGTTAGTTTTGAGTTTAATACTACATCGGGTGTATTATCGCCCAAAATAAATGAATTTTTTTTTTAAATACACTGTAAAAAGTTACTTCCTTAGATTAACAAAAAAAATAGAACATTTTCGAAAAATTAGTGAATTTTCAAAACTTTTTGTAGATATTCGATAAAAATCGTAAATTTACTAAATTTAGTATATTATCGAAAAATTTGAGAATTCTCGATTTTTTTTGTGATTTTACGAAAAAAGTTGTAAATTCACAACTATTTTTGGTAAATTTTCGAAAAAAAAATTGTAAATTATCAATTTTACTTCCAAATTCATTAAAAAAAATCGAAAATAATCGAATTTTTTGTTAATATACTAAATTTTGTAAATATACGATTTTTTTCGAATATTGACAAATTTTTTCGAAAATGTTCTAATTTTTTTGTTAATATAAGGAAGTTTCTTTTTACAGTGTACAACTTCTTGCATTGATTCATGAATTTCAGAGTTGCTGATCATTATTCTTAATTCAGATTTTTAACATTTAATATGGTGGACTCAAAATGACAAATTTCTAATTTCAAAATCGGTAAAATACCGATAATTTAATTGAAAATTAAATAAATAAATTTAAAATAAATTAATGCAACAATTTGAACGTAAATTTACAATTTTACTTTGGTCAAAAATCAATGATGATGCAACTTTAAAAATTGTTTTTAGTGACCAAAAATATATAAGATCCACAAAATGTTTGCAATCATTTAACATTGCTGATGGCTTAACTATGTAACTCAGAAATTCAATTAAAATTTAGTTTAGTATACAAAGAAATCTCTGATACATTTTATTCGACCAAAATTTTGTAAAAAATCTTCTAGCATCAAAAAGCTCTTAAATTATCATGAAATACATCGTATATATATAATATATATAATATTTGAATATTAACTTAGTATAATTGGTATAAAGCTCTTATGCATTAAAATTAAATACTTAGAATAAAATATATAATATACTTTAAAAATTAAAATTTTAAAAATATATTTGAAAGAAAAAGCTTTACTTGAGATCTAGTTAAAAGATATATATGTTTAGTATTTGCATATATACTTACTCTCAATATATGCTATATATAAAAGCTTATTTATGCTTTTCTTAAAAGCAAACGTACAAATCTCTAAGAATATTATTTCAACTTTAATAATCAATACCTATAAATACGTACATAGATTTTTAAATGAAATATAAAATATACTTGAAAAAGTTTATAAATAAAAGTTTTTTAATCGATATATATATAGGAAAAAAAATCTGTTTATTGATCTTATTAAAAATTCTTTGGAAATTTCATTAGATGAATTATGAATAAGGAAAATTTATATAGATTGATATTACGAAATTTATTTAATATCCTATTTCTTCATACTCTAATTAATGCAAATTTTTACAGTGTCTATGGATAAAAAGTTGTTTTCTTTAAATTAAATTAATTTAATGTTAATTTTTAATTTTGCAATGGTCACGCATTGTGAGTAATTGATTTTTAATGACTTAATTACAAAATTTAACTTACTTGATGGTGAATGTAAACTGGTGGACCATATTGAGCAGCAGGATAACCATAATATTGATTTTGATGAGATCCTGAAGATGATCCTCTAGAAGCTCCTGCAGATGCTCCAATTACACTTCCTACTGCTTGTCCTGCAAGAGCAGCAAGAAAAGTTCCTGAACCAGACCCTGTTTTACCTTCAATACCTAAACCTGTCCTTTTTAATTTATCTGCATAATAATAATTTTCACTATTTTCACTAACTAAATCATTAATTTCATTATTTTTTTCAGGAAATATTTGTTTAGCTTCATTTACACCTCTCTTTGATTTATTTGCATCTGGCATCTTTCCTACAACGCGAAATAATTCAGTAAGACTAATTGGTAACTTTATTTCCGTTACAGAGTCATTTGGTATATTATTATTATTGCTATTAGTTGATACGATACTCTTTGGATTATTATATTCATCGATTTCCTTATATTCATTTACTGAATCTACGGATCTTCGAAAAGGCGCTAGCCTTTGTAATTGTGCTTGTGCTGCTACTGCGAGTTCATCATCTGCACTTGACTCTGTTGAGGTTGCTTTTGTGGTTATTATTAATGTCGCAATTAATGCGATCTTTAAGTGGAGTACCAGGATCTAAAAGAATTTTTTTTTTTAAATTTTATTTGTACATTTGTGTATTTGTATTTTTTTTTTTTTTTTTTTTTTTTTTTTTTTTTTTTGGTTTGGTTCGAAATAAATACATCCGAGTTAATCAAATTAATGATTTTTCAGTGATTTTTGATATTATTAGTAAGTAAGCGGGTTTAATTCTAAATTTAAAGATTTTAAAATGTCAGTAGTTTTTCAAAAACAAATTATTAAATAAAATCTGAACGAAATTTTCTATTTTAATATTTCTACGCTCTAAATGAAATTAAAAATAATTTTTAATAATGAGGATATGTAAATTTTTTAACTAAAGTCAATTCTGTCATTAGTTTTTTTACAAATCTCGAGCGAACCCGGAAAAGTAGGAAAGCTAGTGAAAAATGTAAATACGAATACTATTTCGAAAAAAAAATAATATTATTTATTTACTTTTTAGAACAAAAAATTGTCAAAAAATTAAGTATCAGATAAACGAGTAAGAAAAATTTTCATAAAATTGAATTTTCATTGAAAAAAATTAAGTATTAAATCCAAATAAAAAAAAAAATTTATTGTTTTATTTTCTATAACGCAAAAAATTTGAGATAAAAGTTTTCACAAAATTAGGTATTAGATCGGAGAAATCGATGAAAAACTAGTACTTAGATATAAAAGATACTAGCCCAAAAAAGAAAAAAAATAATGGTGTTTTATTTATTTTTTATGGCAAAAAATTTGAGAAGAATATTCTCATCAAATTAATTATCCGATTCAAGAAACTCGAATGAATATGATACTTTTAGATATTAATACTTTCATAAAAAAAAAATGTTTTACATCAAAAGTAAAAAAAAAAGTAGTTTGAGATTTTTTAATAAAAAAATTATTGAAAAAAAAATTAGGTCATAATGGTTGTGAAAAATCGTCGGTTACATGTATTCATACATACACACATGCACACACCAAACCATATATACTTTTTTTAAGAAAGTGTAGGTTTATTAGTTTCCTAGGGTCCAAAAACGTGCTTCAAAAAAATCAAAAATTCGACTCAATGGAAACCAAAAACAAAATTGAAATAAATTGAAACTATAATCTTTACCAGTAAATTATTATTGTTTATTACATAAAAATTTTATTCATTCAAAATCAAAATTGTTCTTTATAATCTTTATTTAAAAATTTTTTTAATCTTATGATTTTGAATCTGGCCAGCATCTGAAATTCTGCTATTTTTAATTTAATTATTTTTTTTAGCTAGGGAAATTTAAAACTCAAAAAGAAATCTAAATTCCTGACAAGCATTATTGAGCTTGCGAGAATCTTTGTTACAATATAATAGATATTTGATACAATAAAACTGGCTTAGGGGAAATGCGTAATTATTACTATTAATAGATAAATAATAAATATATAATTGTTCCAAGTCAGATCCTCTAGTAATTTAATAAAAAATATTTGCAATAAAGAAATTAATATTTATATAACGTTATAATTTATAAAATGCAAAAATAAAAGTTTTTCAACTTACATTTTAAATTATATGTTGTTATTTAATTGAATATTGAAAACAATTGACATAAATGATTAAATATACATTTTTTTACATTTTTGTCTCATATAACAATAGTCAATCGTATCAATAAAATAATTGGCATGTCTTTTAATATTTATAAAAATGGAAAATATAAATATTATTATTATCTTTTTTAATACTTTCCCTTGTTTTCATTTTACTGTAAATATCTCATTATAAAAAATAAAAGTAAAAAAAAAAATGTAATTATAAATATTGCTTAATAGTATATTATAAAAAATATAAAAAAATACAAGAAAATAATACAATGCAATATGCTAAAAGCTTACTTATTATGTAAAAAAATGAAGATTAAATTCAGGGCGTAAAGAACAATAATTAAAAAATAGAAAAATAAATGCAATTTTCAAATTATATATTTTCTTTAAAATTTTATAACTAAACAAAGAAAATAAAAAAAAAGTGCATTATCATCTTCTACTCTAAAAAAAAAAATTAAACAGAAAAAATAAAAAGCCCACACGTTTTTTTACTTTTTTCTATTGTATTTTAAGTACTGATAAAATCCAATAGACGAGCGTTATTGAATAGGTGCATTATTTACTATTCATGCTATTCATTCAATTTCAGAGTAAATGTTTTTTTGCTATACTTTTTTTTTTGCACATTTTAAAAAATTTTTAAGGAAGTTGTATGTTATAATTAGGTTTACTATTATCTTGAAACTTTATTCTATTCACACAATTTTGTATCTTATATATAGGAAGATGAACGTATTAAACTTGTAACAAGTGGAGCGACTCTGGTGAAAGTTTTTTTTAACACAGAATATATATTTTTCAGATAGATTTATAACATACGTGAATTTAGTGACGCTCGTCGCACTTGGTTTAATATGTCGTATATCAGAGCGAGGAAAAAAAAGGGAAAATTAGAACGGTGATTTTAAAATGTTTAAATAAAACTTACACTTGTGTTAGATAAATACAGGTATTATACATGTTAATTAAATAATCATTATTATTCAACCCAAATTTTTCAAAAACTTGCTACAGTTTTTTCAGTAGGTAATTTTAGTTATTTATATAAATTAAAACAATCAGCAAAATATTTAAAAAATTATTTACGGTAAAATGATACTTGGAAATCGGAAGTAGGATTTTCAAAAATTATTATTTCTTATAATAATAGCAAAACGTACATTTTTGCAATTATATTTTTGAGTGAAAATTATATATTTTATATATATATTTTTAGTTAATTATGGCAGGTTGTTATAAAAGGATAAAAAATAGATTATTGGTAATCAAAGTAATTTTAACCAATTATCAAATAAAAAAACTTTTAGTTGGTTCACAATTTGAAAAGATGAAAACCATCTTAAAAGCTTACCCTCAAAATATATTTACTTTTTCAAGTTATTTGTATTTCTGCAATCTACAAGAAATCACTGAGTGTGAACGCATTAAGGTTATGTAATCTAAATTCCAGTGCTTATAATTATATGTAAAATATTAATTAACCTTTGAAAAATACGCGAAAATAAACCAAGTTTGAAAGTTACCTTTAATGATAATAAGTGAAGCAAATTGTGAAGTAGTATCTAAAATGTAAAGATGTAAAATTTTTTTCGAGAAGTACCTTATTTCATTTTTTTTCATATGCGAAATAAATTCAATATAAAATGTATAATTTTAATTGTAACTTACGACCAATGGCCAGAAAAATAAATAAAGACCCTAATCGCTTGTAAATTAACATGGAAAACTGCAATTTTTTGCATTACTTTTGTACTCTCATAAGAAATACGTGATTTCTGGTCAGCAAGACATTTTTTTTTATTTTTAAGCTTTTAGTCGCAAAATACCATCAAAAAATTGAAAATTAATCAACTCTTAAGAGTTTAAATTTTAATTGAAGTTTCAAGTGTAGCAACCTATGTATAAGAACTTAAACTTAAAAAAATGGGTCCAAAGTAAAATTTCCTGCAGTAATCGAATTTGACATAAGTTTTCCAAAATTGGCTACTCAGAGGCAAAATTTTAAGAAACTAATGTCAAATTCCAATTTAGTGAAAAATTTGATTGTGGACGTAATTAGGGTCCAATTTAGACAGAATTGCACCTAGATGGTTAAAAAATTGAGGGATTTAACATTTCACGTATACAGTAATGTTTGCCCTAAAAGTTCAAAATTGAGGGATTTACTTTGGCAACCGTATGACTTCTTTATTATATAGAATGACTAAAATATAAGTTTATATAAAAATGAATTTTAAAATTTTAGTAAATTCTTTAATTATGAGTTTTATTTAATGAAAGTTTGAATTACATGTCAAATCATAGATGCTAATACTAAAAAGTTTTAATTAAAGTTAATTTAAAAAAGTATTTGATGGATTATTATGATTTAAAGATAAATTTAATTCTTTTTAAATATAAAGAAAAAATATGTTAAATATGTTATACAGGGTGAGTTATTTTAAACGATGCACTCAAATATTTCGAAAACAAAGAAAAATAATGAAAAATGTTTCATATAAAAGTTTTAAGATTTGGAGTGGGCCACCTGATAGGGAGTATTATATTTGGGTCTTAGGGCCCCATCGGGCCCAGCAAGACTCAACTTAGGAATTTGAAATAGGAAGTATATTTAAATTAAAAGATATTATATATTGGTCTAAGTATATTTTTTTGTTTTCAAATTCGGATGCTACAGAAAATTTTAGGTCCAGATATGATTTTAGCTAAGAAAAAAAATAAAAGGTTAATTTTTTAGACCCAAATAAGCTCTAAAAATTGTCATGCAGATATTTTTAGTAAGTACTACTATTTTTATCCTATTTATTACGATGAAAAACCCTTCATGGTTATCTGAGATTTTGGGTCCTACAGACAGTAATGGGCCTATTTTGATTTTTTAAAGCCTCAAAATGAACGAAAAAGATATTTTTAGTAAGTACTACTATTCTTATTCTGTTTATTGTGATGAAAAACCCTTCGTGGTTATCTAAGATTTTGGGTCCTACAGACCTAAATGGGCCTAATTTGGATTTTTCTAAAGTTCAAAATGAATAAAAAAGATATTTTTGGTAGTTACTGTCATTTTTTTTCTGAGTTTTTTGTGGTGGAAGACTGTTTTTGGATCCTAAATACCTTAAGGGGCCCATGAATCTCAAATAATAATCAAAAGTATTCTTCCACAATAAACATACAATAAAAATGGTATTAAATGTTAGTAAATACTTAAAAAATTTTTTTGTTTGTAATAAGCTTCATGAAAGAGTGATTGGGCTCTAAAAGGCCCATTAATGTCTGTAGGACCCAAAATCTTAAATAATAACCAAAAATCTTCCCTCACAATTAATATGCTATAAAAATAGTAGTAACTACCAAAAACATCTATTTTATTCATTTTGATTAAATATAATTAAAATATAATTAAAACCAACCTTCATTTTTTTGCAATGCGTAAAGAGATCACTTATTATTGCATCATCTGTCTTCTAATATATATTTAGATGAAATAGTATTAATTAACGTAATAAGTCCTTGTATTCAAATGAAAAAGCTGAAATTATATTATTGTAATTATTAAACTTATTACTTTTTTCTATAATTATAACTTTTAAGATGTCGTTAATAAATTTTGTTTGGTTACTGGGGACTTACATTTAGAACACTAAATTTTATCATAATATATAGTTATGGATCGGTTTATTGAAAGTGAAAGTTAATTTTAACAAAGAAATTTTTAGCACTATTTCTTCTACAGCCAAAGTCAATCATTTTTATTTGGATTCTAGTGTGTACTTCTACTCGTAACTTTGAAATTTATTTGTAATCCTATCCGAATCTCTTATGCGTATTTAAATTTTCATCCAAAGAGGGTTTTATGGTTCTCAAAAATTTTTTGAGATATGGTCCTATACACTACAGGGCATCAGTTAAAAGTCACTACTTCTTTTTAACAGAATCGGCACCTTTTAAATAAATTTTTTTTAATTTTAGGGTAACGAATATAACGAAAAAACTTGTAATATATTAATTTTAAAAATAGTTAGGTGTATTTTATATTGAAAACTTCTTTCTGTATTTCGAAATTCTATCTGTTACTGATTCTGCTAAACAGTAGTTCTGAGTTTTGACTGACGCCCGTCTAGTTTTTATTTTTCTAAAAATATACGTTATAAACTATACGAATTACATTTCTGTATTTTGAATTTCGTAAAACTGCAACGTTTGCATATCAACGGTTCTGAATTTCGAAGGACCGCCCTACATTATGATAGATAGCGAGAATGACATATTTAAAAAAAAAATCTTAAATTGGTCAATAAATTCCAAATATTTTATAACTTAAATTGGGACAGTGACTTGAAATTATTTATTATGTCTGGCAAACGATAAATGAAAAAGAGCCCTTTTTCATCAAAAATATAGTTTGGACAATAATATATAAATTTTTTCATTTAGGGTAAAAATGGGTAATTGATTATAATGGTGAGAGAATTATAGATAAAAATTGATGTTAGTTAACTTGAAAGTAACGAAATTGCCTAAAAAATTTTATAGCTGTAAGGAATGAAATAAATATGCTTTTGATATTCTTAAATAAAGAATTATGAAAAAAAAACTAATCTACTTAGGCTAATTATAGTAAAGTCTAGTAATGGTGTGTAGAATCTTGGTCAACTAGGATTTTTTTAGAGTTTGGCACCTCAGCATAACAAAAATGGCTGAAAGTATTAAAAGTTACTTTTTAAATATAAGGAAAACCTATTACATGTTCTCGAAGGCATTATCAAATTTAAGGAAAACTGCCTTTCTCTTTCGGCTAAATAAATTCCTTGTTAATTAATCTTTAAATATCTGACAGGTCTATATTCAGGGGGGTAAAAATCAAATGTTAATCCAGTAACTAATTGATCATGCGAATTTATAAAAAGTAGATTTTCTCATGAATCAAATTTCCTAATATTTTATAAAATTGATCGTAATAAAATTTTCATTGCTCAAAAGTGCGTTTGACCGCAAAGATTATATTAAAACTTTCCTTACATATTAAACAAGACTTGAATACGTAACAGTTCCAAGGTATCATAACTATCATATCTTTTATATATACTGTTACTGAATGTTGGTCAAAAGTTAATTTAAGTATGATAATAAACTATAATGGCTAACTTAGTATATCTGAAGCTTTAACGATTATTAGATACATATTATATATACTATGTATACTTTTATGAACTTTTATAATATACAAAATAAAGGAATGTCAACTTGAAGTATATATACTTTAAAAGCTTTGTTAAAAGAAACAAAAGGCTATATATATTTATAATTAATATTTTATGTATCGTTAAATTTTTTTTTTTTAATTATATAAAATATTATTTGTTATTTCAAGCTTTACATTATAAAACAAAAAAATATAATTAAAAAAATAAGCTTCTGTTATCGTTATTTGTACATATACAAAAGTTAAATTTTTTAATTAATGATTTTTATTTTTAATAAAATTAAAACAAATAAGATTTTTAATAATAAACATTAAATTAAAATAAAAAATTAAAATATATTACTTGCTAAGTAAGAATATATTAACATAATTATGTGTAATTACTATAATTCATGAAATTTTTATACTTTTTAGTTATTTATTCATAAAAAAAATGTGGGTATATTAGTCTGGTGGTTATTTGAAAAGTTGCAATAGTATTTTGGAAAATGATTGACTAAATAAAAATTTGTCTGTTTGGTCTTTGTGCATGGGATCTTTGGGGCACCCTTGTATTTGTTAATTTTTGCATTAACTAAAATACTAATAAATATACTCTAAATGCTTGAGCCTTATCTAAATATTTATTTAAGAAAGAACCTAACTATGGGGGTCAAAAGCCCAGTACGCATCAGGCAATAATTTACACATTCACTGAATGCAAACTTTAACTGTAACATTTTGCTCCAGTCAAAATACTGGTTTGGTTGTAATCTTACTGGCAACTACCTAATTTAGGTTTTTTGAGTCACTGATCACAAATTTTGGAGTCATTTCATAAAGAAATTGGTGCTTCACCCTTAAATTGACAAAAACTATGAGTATATTTTTATGAAAAATTAACAAAAAAATACAATATAAGGGGTATTAATGCTATTTTTGCACTTTAGGTTAATTTAAGAGTAAAATGTTAATTTTGAATAAACAAATCACCAAAATTCTTTATCACCACCTAAAAAACCCTTATGAGCTAAATCTGGGCACTCAAAGTGCGGTATATAAAAAATAACTCATTTTAGGGGTAGTTTTTGCTAATTTAAGGGTCTAACGCCAAGTTCATTACAAAATAACCCTATACTAGACCATTTCGAGAAAAACAAGAAATACCAAAATTTCGGGTACCTGACCGAGTGATAGCATGCCCCTAGTAATTGATTTCTTAGATCTGAAGACTAAATTTATAAAAAGTTTGGTTTAACAATTTTCGCTTTCAAAAAATAAAAAAACACTATTTATGCCTAGTATTTTTTTCCTGGTTGTTTGAAACGACAATTATTAACAAAAAAGTAATTTATTATTTTTTTAATATTATTGTATTCAAAAATTTTTTCACTTATTGTCAATATTTTGTGATTATTTGAAGTGCCAACAACTTTTTACCATTTTTTGAAATGTGAGACTTAATTTTGAATAAAAAATGAAAGCAACTTTTCAAAACAAACTTTCAGCCTAATATACATTAATTATTCAGTTTTCAAAAAAACCGCACATAATATTTAGCAAATTAAAATAGTCTTTATAGTTAAAAATATTACATTGACTTAAAATTAACAACAACAAAAAAAAGAAATTTCTTCATTAGATGAGAGTAAAAAAAAAAAGTTCTGTATAATTATTAAAAAAGACGTTAAATATAAATTAAAAAAAAAAAGTAATTTTAATATTTTTACGCAGGTAAAAAATAAAAAACATAAATGTTATTTACGTTATTTATTAACGCTTCATGGTATATTGCTGAGAAGTTGTCCTTGGCATAGACCGAGAAAACCGCAATAATAGAATACATGGTGATATAAAAATATTTTATTGTATTTTTTTTAATACATAAAGCCACGATCAATGTCATGATAGCATAAAAAGATGAAAGGTTAAAGAACTAAACGTGAGTATAAACTTTTATACTGTGTATATAAAATTTATATTAATGTTAGTAATACAAAGATAAGTTGTTAACCGGCTTTAACTTTCACATGCGTTCACTCTCTTCATTGGAATTATAATATTTTCTGATATATTCTCGAAAACTGTATTCGATATGTTATTAGGTTTGAAATTAATCTATTCCTAAGGTTGTTTAAGGTCGTTTTTGAAATATTAGAAGATTTTCAGGGGTTGCTCTCATTAAATACACAAAAAACTCTAAACTTTCTATGCAATATGCATTTAGCTTCTGATTAAATCAAAAATTTTTTAAATTTAAGGTAGTTATTAAGCAAAATGTATGTTATTAAAGTACTTTTATTTTTTATGTTAAGAAACTTAAAAAAAGTAAAAATATTAGAGCAGAATATTATTTTAAGTCTTCTGAAATTTTGTACTACAAAGTTTGGCTTTGTAATTTTGACCCAATTAATATAAAGTTAAAATTTTAATATCATAAGAACCAATAAAACTATTTTTTAACGTACGAGACTAAATATATTTCAAAAATCGCAAATCAAAGCAATTTTTAAAAAAGGATAACCTAAAGTATAAATTTAAAGTTTAATATTCCAAAGTGTCAAAAAGATTTAATGTAAAAAATATGTATACTTAAAAATCAATTTCACGTTTCATATAAAATTCTATATGAGTTTAATAAATTCAATAAAAATAAAGTCCCTTGCATATATTATATTTTTTATTCATATAAATACACATTTCATTTATTTTGAAATGAAAAATGTTTTCACTTTTCACTAACGCACACAAACGTTTTAATAGAAAATATCAAATAATAATAATAATTAATTCGAGTACTACAATAGACAATATATTATTGTTATGGTTAAAAGTATATTTATATAAATTAATTCATATATATGTGTAAGTTAATATATATTGGTACCTTCATGGTAGGCTTTCGCGATGGATCGAACCTCACGGCACTCTCACTGAAACCACTAACCGGCGCCATGGCTTATTTCTCAGCTATATACGTGCTCCCACCTTTCAAAGAACATGCATGATGTCTTCACGTTCGCCTTCCAATTTCATCTATTTTTTTTTATAATATGTGCATGTCTTTTTTTTTTAGATAAAAAAAAATCGTTAGAGGAAAAATATAAAATTATTATGTCAGATATCACGGTTCGAGTGTGCATAAAAAACTACATTTGAAAGTGTTATATATTTAATTATGATGAAATATTTAATATAGATTGAATATTTATAAATGTAGGATGTTTTGAGCAATTAATGCAACTATCAGGTTAAGGGTACATAAAAAATAAATTATTAATTATATATACCTGTTAACGTGTACAACATATTGCAAGACTTTTCCATAACGGTCTAGTGGTGTAATAAGATAAGCCCAGGAATGCCAAAATAATTTTTACTTTTTTATAAACTAACAGTTTTCATTTCAATTTATTTTTGATTAAGGTATTATGAGTACTTATTTTAGGAGTAAAAATTCAAAAAAAAGCTATATTTGAAAATAACTAATTTTTCATAAAAGCTTAATTACAATTAAATAGATAAATATATAATCATTTAAATACGAAGAAATTAAAATTATTCATAAAATATACCCGAGGGTTCCATCCCAAGTGGGCCCAAGTTGGACTGAAGAGCAGCAGAAATCTGTTAAAACTATTTTTTTTCCGAAAGTACAAGTAACAATAAGTACTCTCAGCCATTTTTAGATTTTCGTAGGTCAAATCCTTGATTTTTGGCAGCAATTTTTGTGTTTTTAAACTGCTTTGGTAAATTGATTTTTGCTACTATAAATGCTTATATTGCAATAAAAAATATTTTACTCTTTGGATGTTTCTCGCAGAATTTAATTCTGAAGTTCGAAATTTGATTTGATTTGAGCAAGTGTGAAAAATTGTGTTTTTCATCACTTCAATTTTGGTTTATGTAAAAAAAAATGTGGAGCCTCAATACGGGGCAATGCTAATCTGAAAGCTTAAGATCAAAAAATGATATTTTTTAAATTACTAATTTTCAAAATTTTTTTCGAGTCAAGTGACTAAATAAAATTCTGACTGAAATTTCAGCTTCCGTAGGCGTATGTAAGTTTGAATGTTTTGTGTGAAAATGGCAAAATTTTAAGTTACAAATTTAAAACGAAAATTCATTTAAAAAAAAATTTTTGATAGTACTTATTTTTAGTTGCATATTTGGGCAGAAATAGGTTCAGCTGATTTCTGCAACCCTTGAGTCCACTAATCAGTCCACTGGCCCTAATGGCCCAGTTCTGGCGAAAACTTTACGATATTTATTTCTTAGAAATTACGGAAGTTAAATAATTGTGATATATTTATAGATTTTAATTCTTTTTTAATGCCTAACAAAAGTTATTTACGTTCTTTAAATTCAAACCTTAAATACATCTTATGTAAAATCAAAATAAAAAAACTCAAATTTCTTAGTCTTTAAACTTAGTAAAACATTTTTGAACATGCAAGAAACAACTTCTGACTCTTGTTGTAACTTTATTTATTAATTGTTATAATTATTTTTAAGTTTAATATTTTTTCTTAATTTAAAAAGAAATTAATAAAGGTAAATTACCTATTCACGTAAAAACTTAAAGATTAAACATATTTATTCTTCGAAATTTTAGTACGAAGAAAATAATCTTTCAAAAACATATTTTAATTAATTGAGCGAGTTTTTTAAAGCAAAGTATTGAATGCAAAACTTTTATAAAAGGTACCTATAGAAGAAGATATTAAAGTTTTTTATAATAATTTGTATATAATTATTCTTTGATGTAATAATAATAAAAAAGCAAAGTACTTTTTCTATTTGAATAAATATATACAAAAAAAATAATTAAAATTAAATTTTTAAAGCTTTTTTAATATTGGAAAAAAAGTCTTTCTATACATAAAATTAACTTTTTTTTGTATACAATTTTTGTAATTAAAAATATTTTCTAAAGATAATTTTATAATATCATGTGATGCGATTGAACTCATAGATTTATTTTTATGTCTGATGACCTGAATTACTATGGACCTCTGTTTTTTTTTCTGTATTAATATTCAAAAACAAAAAGGTTTTGGCACATAAAGAATTTTATACTTTCACAAGAATTACGTTGATGTCATCTTAGAGTCCCACATATTTAAAAAAAATAACTTTCGTTTAGTGCAAAAATAAAAATAAAATAATAAGACATGAATAAAAAAAATAGTTTTATATTATTTCAATAACTTTTTGATAAATGACGATTATAATTACTGATATAATAAGTACGTAACGCGCTTAACGTAAAATCTTATACGTGGCAAGCTTTTAGCACAAAAAAAATAAATACTGGTCTTCTAGGCAAAGCAAATTAAACATCAAGAAAATTGAGCATCCAATTTTTTCAATGAAAAAAATTTAAATTTGAAATTAGTTTACAGTTGTTTTAAATATGAAAAAAATTCAAATTCTGCTCAGAGAAATTAAATTCTCATTGTTTTTCGGAAATCAATTAAAAAGAAATATAACATCTGGGTCTTACTAAATCTGCTAATAATGAAAAATCTATTTTTACTCCTGATTAACTTAATAATTATTTTTTAACAACTCAAAACGCTACCTCCTTAGCCCTTCCCATTCAATTCTCAAAATCTCAATCAGGCCAAATAATTTCAAATTTAAGCGGATAAAAATGGAAGATCTGGAATATGATTTCAAAAAGTTTTCAATTAAATCTATCAGTTCAGACGAACTTTCCCTAAAAGTACTGAAATTATGTCTGCATGTTCTTTCTAGGGTGTTCTTATCCCTTTTCAATAAATCAGTTGAATAAATTTCCTAAAGCCTGGAAACATAGCAATATTCTTCGTACAACCGGAATTCCGAATCTAAATCCCCCTTGGAGATTATAGACCAGTATCAACTCTTTGTATTATTTCTCAAAATTGTGAAAAAATCTTACATAAGCAAATTTCCGATTATCTCAGCCAGCGTAATCTGCTAGATAATTTCCAACTTGTAATTCAGAAACTTCACAGCGCGCAGAACATTCTGATCAACCTTATGATGATAATTGTCGTAGTCATCACTTCGATCTAATAATAATTTTAATCATGATTGACTTTATCGAAAGCATTTAATAGGGTCTCGCATATAATTCTGTCAAACAAACTCTCTACTCTAGACTTTTATTAAAATATCATAGGTTCGTTTACTGAGTACCTTTCTGACAGAAATCAATCAGTGATCGATGACGAAAAGGTTACTGCCATAAAAATGATCATAAGTGAAGTCTCAGTGCTCTTTATTTGTTCCTCTTCTATTCTAAATTTACTTAAATGATTTAGTCATACGAATTACTTACTCTAAAGTAATTCTCTTTGCAAAAAATGTTAAATAAAAATGTGCAGACTTTTAAAATTCTAACATTACGTTTTACTTTACTGGAGCAAATATCAAACTTTCTCACGGAGAAAAATATTTTGTATATTTTACAAGGTTAATTTTAGTAAAACGGGGCTAGTTTTAAGAACAAAAAAATTTTGTAAATTTTACAAATATGAAGTTAGAATATTGTAATTCTTAACAAAACTTTATGATGTAAACATAACCAGCAATTTTGGTTATATTTAACAGTTATTTTACTCCGAGCTAAATCTGCCAACAACCTTGATATACTCTTTGATGCGGATATGAAATGGAATACCTATATTAACCATGTTGTTGAAACTGTAAACTATTTGATTACCGTACATTTCACCGATTCCATTATGCCAAATGCCATTTTACCGAAATCTAATAAAATTGATTTACCCAATGTACATTTTACAGAATGCTAAATTAACTGAAAGATCTTTTTTCCGATTAACAAGAATACTATAATTTGATTTTAAATAATATTTTATTGAACACTATGATTTTCACAAATTTATGGTATATGATAATGCTGATAAATATTCAAAAATTTTGACTATACATCATTTTTATAAATTTAATAATCATGTACAATTCTGCTTAATTGCTACTGATTGCCCATTCTCTTTTTTTGGTGCTGCCTTCATCTTTTTACCAAGTGGTAGTTCAGCAACCATTACCTTGGTGTCAGCTTGCTCTTTCTTAAATTCTTGCAATGCAGTGTACAAATCAGGGTGATGTTTCCTAACTATCAAACGAAATCTATTGTTCCAGCCTTCACTTATGTTATATATTTTGTGGGAACTGTTAATTAGTAGTGTATTGATTCCATAGAGGGATCGAATATCTTGCTGAAACGGCTCGTCTTCTTCCACGAGCAGTAAAGCCTAAAACGTAAATCTCTTAAAAGAATTGAAATACGCTGCTCATATCCTCAGGGGATTGAATTTTAAATACTTTAAATGCTTTTTTTCTGTCATCAAATGGAATGAATGCTAATCCGAGCAACATGTGACTAAATTTTTTAATAGATCTGTTATCTGCGTTATTATATGCTTCTTAAAGACTCTCAGATTGAATTTTTATATATATGTCGTAGCCGCATAGGATAATCGGTTTTATAGCCTATAAGCCGGCCCCTAGAATAATAATGCTCGAGACATATTTCGCTATGAAGCTGCGCGCTCCAGTTTTATAGCCTATAGGCCGGCTTTTAGCGTATAAAGCTGAAAGATGTCAGCTTCATAGACAAATATCAAAGTTTCGAGACTCTTAATTTTAAATAATATAAATTTACCAATATTATGTCATGAATTATTTATATTCATCTTATAGCTTTATTTACATTATGAAATTCTATCAATAATTATAATAAATATAATAATAATAATAAATTTTTATAATTTTATATTTGACAAAATATAATAATATTCTAAATATTTTTAATAAAAAATTATTTAAATTTTCTTATAAAATTAATTCTTGAAAAGAATTATTTTTAATAAGAAATTTAACGCACATAACGGAACAACAAAAAAATATTAATTGGTCTATTTCGGCTCTTGCAAAAATTAGTGTGAGCCATCATCAGTGTAATGCACTAATTTTTGCGTAATTACAGATAAACCAAAAAAATTTGATGTTAAAAGGGTTTATACATACCAAAAAAGACAAACTAAGCATGTGTTTCTTGAGAGTTCCGTCTACTATGAACACTCATATTGAACTAAAACAACTAAAAGATTTCCCCCTCTCGGGAAGAATCTTTTTGTTGTTTTAGGAGAAAGATGACAAAGCAACTTTCTAGATTAGGCCAGTGAATTGAGCTATGGCCGTTTTAATTAATATTATTCAAAATTATTATCGCTTTTCCTTGAACGTGAATGTTCTTTAATATCATATAATTCTAAATTTTTTTTAATCAACTTTTTTATTATTAATATGGAAAAAAATAAATAGTGAAATACAAGAAGTTAGTGTTGATCGAGTTGTATTTAATAAAAAAATTAATGAATTTTACTCTACCGGCCGTGGTAATAAGTCAGTGTGGACTAAAGTACAAGAAAGTACTGTCATTCAATATTTATGGAATTTTAATGATTCTTTTGTAAAAAAAATACGTCGCATTATCATTATTACAAAAATTGTGAACATTTAGAAACTGCTGAAAATACAACACTTGTTATTCAGCGTATAAATAAATCCAAAAGATCAAATTATAATGGACGGGGGTCATGACAGAATGTTTTAACACATTAAACATAAATTTCTTATACCAAAAGAAGCCTGTAAAATTTTTTCTTCATGCTGTATTACTTGTGATCGAAAACGTGCAGCACCAAAAAAAGGTATTGTTGTAAACGCTATAACTTCTAATGGATTTAATGCTCGTGCACAGATTGATTTAGTTGATTTCTAAGCTTGCAGCAATGGGGAATATAATTTTCAGGATCACGTGACCAAGTTTCTTCAATTGCGACCTTTAAAATTTAAAGCAGCTGTTTCTGTTGCTGAGGAATTGCTTAAAATATTCCTATCTTATGGAGCTCCTTGTATATTGCAATTTGACAACGGCAGGTAAAAAATGATTTTTTTAAGAAGTAGTACTTACATTTGAAAAATTTAATTCAACAAAAATTATATTTTATTTTAATATTTATAGTAGCAAAAGAATACGCCACTTAACCGAGTAATTAATCGAGCTCCTTACGAGGCCGTGTTAGGAACTATCAGATGTGAATTAGAAAGTACCAATTTGCCCCAAGAAATTTTAAAATCAATTGAGACCGAAGATGATTTAGAAACGGCTCTGGAAGAATACAATATAGCTCAAATTGAAAAAAGTGACTCAGAAAAGCAAATTATTTATATTACCTGTGGATCAAAATCTTCTGAAAGTACATGTCAATTATGCAACAGACAACAGGCTTCAATAGAAATCCGAAATGATTGTTTTAAACGTCAAAAGATTCAAGCAGAAAAAATGATTAATTTTTCCGATCAAAATTTTCCATCCCTTAAAATTGGAGACAATTTGACCTTACGAGTCCCTCCTGTAGATCTTGGACCATTAGATTTATCCAATATAAAGGGTTTAGTAATAGATTTCCAAAATGGAGTGTATCAAATAGGAACAAAAGACGGAAAGATCAAAGGATGGTTTCCACGAACAGAAATATAATTATGCGAAAGCACAATGAAGTCCCGGAAGTTATACTAACTTTGGGTGAAGCTGCTGCAAAGCAATCTTTAACAGGTGGGCAAGGGTTCAAGAAATGTAAGCGTGAGCCAGCTAAAAATCAGTGCCAAACTTCAAGGAAAACTTATCATGCAATTCTCGCTGCCACAACAGTTTATCATGCTGTAATAAATAAAAAAATATTAGATAAGAATCTTCAGAAAATTGGTGTAATTATCAATTTATTTTATTCTTACTAATTTCAAAGAAAATAAAGATAATCTAAAAATATTTACAATATTGTTATATTTTGTCAAATATAAAATTATAAAAATTTATTATTATTATTATATTTATTATAATTATTGATAGAATTTAATGTCCACGATCGGGGCTGTGAAGGAGGTCGTCGACGCGATAACGGGGGCCCAAACGGGTAATCATTACTCTCGTAAAATTACTCTTTTGGTTACCTTTGACGTCAAGAACGCATTCAACTCGACAAAGTGGACAAAGTTCCTGCAAGGACTAAATGACTTTGCAGTACCGAAATATTTGATGCGGGTAATGAAGAGCTATCTAAGCGACAGAGTACTATTGTACGAGACTCTTCAAGGGAAGAAGAGTAGGAAAGTGACAGCTGGTGCAGCTCAGGGCTCAATACTGGGATCTGACCAATGGAACATTTCTTAAGATGGTATCCTGAAACTAGAGCTGGCGGATGGCTACTTTATGATAGGCTACGCGGATGATATTGCCCTCGTGATCATAGCAAGGAACGTGCAACAAGCTCAGGACAGCTTGAGCGTCTGTATGTTAAAGACAAGCGCATGGATGGAAGAGCAGAATTTAAGTCTGGCAGCCGCTAAGACAGAGATCGTGATGTTCACGTGGAAGCAAATCAATACCGTCATTCCAATACGGGTCGATGAGGATACCATAATAGAGACGAAAAGTTTTGTCAAATAACTTGAAATAGTTCTGGATACGAAGCGGACCTATTTCGAACATATTTCTCAAAGGGTCAAGAAGGCAGGAACCACAACAATGGCCCTGAGCAGGCTGATGTCAAATATGAATGGCCCTAAGCCCAGCAAAAGAAAGCTGCTAATGTCCGTAACTCATTCCATCTTATTGTACGGAGCGGAGATTTGGGGTGAGGCACTGGAAAAGGATATCTATGCGAAAGGCATGATAAGAGTTCAGAGGCAGGGTGCTCTGAGAGTTTCTTGTGCATACAGGACTGTCTGGGAAGCGGCAGTTCTTGTTATTGACGGAATTATTCCAATTCAGCTTCTTGCCAAAGAGCGCAAGCTTATATGGGTTAATATTTGTGAACTGTATATGACTTTGCATGGTTGGGTCTCAAAATGTACTCCAAAGTATGTTTGGTCGAAAGCATATATAAAAATAATAATTTTCCCCAATTTTTAGCATTTTAGATCCAATCCTCTATTTTTTACAGCGATTTTTGTTTTTTTCAATTTTTTGAAATTTTTAATTTTTGAGAAATTTATGTTCATTAAATACCCCATAGGAAATTTCCCGTAGAATTCGACTCTGGGGTCCAAATTTTTTTTCGAACTGCGCATGCGCGAGAAAATCAACTTTCTTGCTTTGCCTTTTCTAGCTAATATGCCTCAGCTGCAGACAGCTCAATTTTCATCCTGATGGTCTCAAACTGTATGTTTTTTCATATACTTTCAGCATATGGAATCATTTTTTTGGGTAAATTTATTTTAAAAGCACTAAAATTGAAAAATAGCGATTTTTAAAAAATCATTTTTTACAAATTTTGAATTATCTGCCAAGTCACGTGACCAAATGAAAATCTGACTAAAAATTCGGATTCAGCGGAAAATTTTACATAAGAATACCAATTTTCGTCTTATTTCATTAAATGGTATCTAAGATATCCCATTTTAAAGATAAAGATTAAAATTTTTTAAAAAACCCTAAAAATGGGACTCTGACTTTAATTATCATATCTGCTAAACAAATAATTATAAAAAGACGAGTAAAAATTTTTTGGAAACTAAGGGCTTTTAAAAAATTTTTGAGGCCTATAGAACTCGTTTCTTTTAAAAATTAGAATTTTGGCAGCAATTTCAAAATTGGTCATTTTGGGGTAAGAATAGGCATTTGGTTTATTGACTATCGGCATGAGAGATTTAGCGACAAATAATTGCAGTGTACGGTAACTGAATGGTGACACTTATACCAAAAAAATAAGACCAAATGGAAGTATTTTGGTTAACTGGCAAGTTCGCTGCTTTGTATTAAAGATTATGAAAAAAATCCTATTTTATAACATTGTCGTATTCTGTAGCTATTCTATCTTATTTTCAATTTTCCAAATTTTCTAGTCACCTAATGAAAATTTTGACGAAATTTTCGGATTTCTCGAGAAATTTTACAAAAGACCCCCTTTTTGGAAAAGTTTTGGATTTTTCCGTAACGCTATAGAAATAAAAGAAATAGCAAAATACTAAATAACTACAAAATACCACAATGTTATCAAATAGGATTTTTTCGTAATCTTTAATACAAAGCTGCAAACTTGCCAGTTAACCAAAATACTTCCAATTGGTCTTATTTTTTTGGTATAACTGTCACCATTCTGTTACCGTACACTGCAATTATTTGTCGCTAAATCTCTCATGCCGATAGTCAATAAACCAAATGCCTATTCTTACCCCAAAATGACCAATTTTGAAATTGCTGCCAAAATTCTAATTTTTAAAAGAAACGAGTTCTATAGGCCTCAAAAATTTTTTAAAAACCCTTAGTTTCCAAAAAATTTTTACTCGTCTTTTTATAATTATTTGTTTAGCAGATATGATAATTAAAGTCAGAGTCCCATTTTTAGGGTTTTTTAAAAAAAGTCAATTTTAATCTTTATCTTTAAAATGGGATATCTTAGATACCATTTAATGAAATAAGACGAAAATTGGTATCCTTATGTAAAATTTTCCGCTGAATCCGAATTTGGAGTCAGATTTTCATTTGGTCACGTGACTTGGCAGGAAATTCAAAATTTCTAAAAAATGATTTTTTAAAAATCGTTATTTTTCAATTTTAGTGCTTTTAAAATAAATTTACCCAAAAAAATGATTCCATATGCTGAAAGTATATGAAAATACATACAGTTTGAGACCATCAGGATGAAAATTGAGCTGTCTGCAGCCGAGGCATATTAGCTAGAAAAGGCAAAGCAAGAAAGTTGATTTTCTCGCGCATGCGCAGTTCGAAAAAAAAATTTGGACCCCAGAGTCGAATTCTACGGGAAATTTCCTATGGGGTATTATAAGGAAAAACAATTTTATTGTAAAGTGCGCGTTTGCGAGAAAAATTAATGAACATAAATTACTCAAAAATTAAAAATTTCAAAAAATTGAAAAAAACAAAAATCGCTGTAAAAAATAGAGGATTGGATCTAAAATGCTAAAAATTGGGAAACATACTTTGGAGTACATTCTGAGACTTGAAAATCCAAACTGTATACACTTCACAAATATTGACCCATATACGAAAGGAAAAATGAGGGAGACCTAGAATATATTAAAGCGGGTGTTAGAAGAGCTACAATGTTGGAGTGGCAAAGGCTCTGGGCGGACCTCGCGGACAGTGCATGGACCAGGCGCCTCATAAAAGAGGTCGCACCCTGGACTCAGAGGGGGCCTGGAGAGCAAACTACTTTTTGACATAGTTCCCCAGTGGCCATGGGCTTTTCCAGTCTTATCTTTTCAGAATAGGAAAGGTCGTGAGCCCTGAATGTGTATTTTGTCCCGACAAACGAGACGACACGCGTTACACTTTTTTCGGGTGTGACCACTGGATAACTAGAAGGAGGGCACTGGAGGCAGAGATGGAGATGAAGGAAGTCACACCCGATAACATAGTTGAAAAAATGCTCCAGAACGAGGAATCATGGAGCGTCGTGGCAAGGTACGTGGAGGAGATTCTGCGTACAAAAAAGTTATTGACGACACCCTAACTAGAAGCCGTGTGTAGGAGCGGTCATAATAGACGATTCTTGCACGCGGCACCAATGGGGGGAAAATGGAGGACGTACAAGGATATTTATTTATTTATTTATTTATTTATATATTTATATATTTATTTATTTATAAACCTATGTATATATCTCTCTGACGATGGTGAAATAACAAGAAGTAGAAAGAAGGAATCTCCAGGATGAAAAGACAAAAGAAAGAAAGGATCTTCATTTAAAGAGGATACATGGCCTAAGTCAACCCGATTTAATGTGATAAACGGTTCCGGGTTGACTTGTATAAGGCAGAATAGGGGGTGAGTTTAGTCGGTAGCTTGCCAGCGTGATCCGAATCAAATCGGAAGCACGCTGACATGGAGTCCTAGACGTAACTTGGGGGCCGGGCCCAAGTATGCGTAACGCATTCTCACCTAGAGCAAATATTTAGTTGTACAGTTTTCGGAGCTTTAGCTCTATAAAATCGTCCAACTTTATGGGCCGGCTTATAGCCTATAAAACCGATTATCCTATGGGGCTACGACATATATATACCGGGTGGAACGCAATTACCGCGGATTTTTACATTTCTAGTATATATCAAAGCAATGTAAATAACCGCGACAATTGCGTTCCACCCGGTATATATTTTGGCCTACATGAAAAAAGCAGCATGTTATGTTTGTTTCAGGAAAAACTTCTGTACAAACATTTATTATCGCCTTTTCAAATTGCTTTTTATTTTTTGCATTAAGTTTGGAATAAAAACTTCATCACCAACAGTTTGAATGCTTCTAAGACAGTGTTTTATTGAATGGTTTCCTTAGAGTAGCGTAATGGGTAAACAAATTCAATGGTAAAGCAACTTACTCTGTGACTGCAATATTTCTCTTTACTAAACCTAAAATAGTAAAAATTTGTGTAAAAATTGTTGGACTAACCTAGAAAAACTATATGCAATGAAAAATTTTTAGGAAATAATATTGGTTAATAATTTTATACATACTTTGAATGTACCAACTAGAAACCAGATTTTATTTTTACTAAGAAATTCTAAATTTCTTCTTGTACCAAAAACAATAATACGACCTTCTAAATTATAATCTCTTGAATCATAGAATAAGAAATTTTTACCAGCTAGAGTATTTAAGAACAGTTTAGGTAACTCTCCTAGTTCAAGCAAACTTTTTGGATTAGGAGGTAAATTTTTTCTTCTCTGTCTTCTCAACATTTTTTTAAAATTGTTTCTTTCTGGTAATTGGCTCATTACTGTTTCGTTTAAATATATTAATTCAGTTCTAAGTATCTGTGCTGGTGGCTGTCCTGGATGTTCTTCTGCTCGTCTCTTTAAATTAAAAATCCTTAAAGCGGCTTCATATTCTACTCTATTGGGAGGATGTAAATGAGGAGATTGTAAATTTCTTTTTATAAGCACGACTTCAGAACCTGATGCAGAAAAAGCGTTGATAGCTCTTGCTAAAAATATAATAAAAAAATACATATTTTTTAAAGATAACTTTGCACTGTCTTGTTCTTACTCTTGGACACTCCCAGAGGGTTTTTTCATATATCTTTTTCGAAAATCTGTATAGATGTCCATTAACTTTTAATTTATTACTAAAAATTTTAACACAATCCTCCATTATTATATGAAAATAAAAAACGAAATTTGAATAAAAAATGAAATAGAAAAATATTTACTAACATTTTTCAAAAATTTATGGTTATATAATTTTGTCAATAAAAAAGAATAAATAACAAATGAAATTTTGGGTTATAAATAAATATCGCAAAATCTAATGACACGAAAAAATCTTCTACGCGTTTAGGATTAAATCATATAAAAAATAAATTAATTTTAACCAAAACTAATTAAATTACGAAGTAATGCATGCATGTGCTTTCTGCACTTTGCACTTTTTAAATTTTACGCATTTTTATATAGTTTATAGAGAGAGGTATGGAGATAGCAGTCCGCTTTTTAATCAAATAAGTTATTTTAGTTGGTGAAAGTCGTATCTATCTCAGTTTCGTATCTATTAGTACAAATACCCTAATTTTTTATCTTTTTTCAACCCCCACTGACCGAAAACAATTTACTCTATATTTTTTATTCCAAATTACTTAAAAACTATCCACAGCACCCTCTTATATCAAAAATATCTTACAAGCCTGTCCGTGATTTGCACCCTAAAAACAGACCCTCTATTTGGAATTTTATTCCTGAAAATATTTGGTTTTCATCTTCTATAAGCTCTTTTAAAGCAAGTATGCATAAGTAATTACTGGGACTTGATTCACGCACATCAAATGTTCAATTAGTTAATCCTCACCTTTAAACCCCGATAAAGACTTTCCTTTCAATAGTATTGAGTCCGACCCTTCCCCACTCCAAAAGAAAATTGGAGCTGTGAAACGGCAATTTTTATAACTTTAGGTCCGGCTTGAATTGAAAATAAGTAAAAATTTTGCATAAAATATAATAATTAACATTAAAAACCATTTTATAATTAAAATAACCACAAATAACTATCTAAAACATGTATTTTAACAATTATTTTAACAATTCAAAAATTAAAAAAAAAGTATAATTTAATATTGTTTATGTTTTCAATTCAAGCCGGACCTAAAGTTATAAAAATCGCCGTTTCACAGCTCCATTTTTTGTTTGGAGTAGGGAAGGGTCGGACTCAATACTGTTTTCCTTCTTTGTATAATACTTCGTACTTATTTTTACTTATTTTTAGTCAAAATGAATCTTTAAATTTAAATTTATTAATGTATAATATATTAATGTGTAATTAAATTATTCAAAAATTCTTTTTATTACTTGATGACATTTTTATTAATGTATATTGTGGACAGTGTCTATGTACACTTACCGTTTCCACACGGTTGTTCCATTCTTCAGATAAAATTCACGGTTTTTTATCTTTTCCGTATGTAACCGTACAAAATTACCGTATATATAACCGTATGACTCGCAGGTTTAATTATATATCTACCGTAAAAAACCGTGTGAAAAAAATTCAAATACTTCAACCGTGTATAACCGTGTCATTATAAATAAAAAAGAATGCCGTGTCCAACCGTATGAAAAATTTATATAAAGAATCAACCGTGTTTAACCGTGTCAATATAATAAAGAAAAGCTCAGCCGTGTGTAACCGTATAAAAAATGAATTTATAACTACTGCCGTGTTTAACCGTATAAATATTAACAAAAAAGAAGTAAACCGTAAGTAGCCGTATAACAATTAATTTGAAGCATCAACCGTGTTTAACCGTGTCTTTATAAGCATATAATAGATCGACCGTGTGCAACCGTATGATAAATGCTTTTAAAGAATCAACCGTGTCTAGCCGTATGAAAAATAATTTTTAAGAATCCACCGTGTTTAACCGTTTTAATACAATAAATAACAGCTCAACCGTTTATGACCTTATGAAAAATGAATTTATAGCTTCTGCCGTTTTTAATCGTACGTACTCTATATATTAGCTCACTCACGGGGCCTTCGGCCCCCTTTCGTAAAAATAAATTTTAACTAAATTAAATTATTGACAGAAATATTGAATGACAGCAAATAAGGGGGCCGAAGGCCCCGTGCGCCAATATTATGCACTTTTAATAATTTTTTTTTTTTAACGGCCGTATTTATACATTAAATTTTTATACGGTTACACACTGCAAGCATTTTTCATACCTTTGTTCACGGTTGACCGATTGTATGCTTATAAATCCACGGTTAAACACGGTTGATCCTTGAAATTCATTTATCATACGCTTACACACGGCTGAGCTCATTTTGTTATATTGATACTGCTAAAAACGGCGGAAAATGTAAAAGAAATTTTTATACGGCTAGACACGGCAGAAGTTTGGCTTATTTGTAAGTCACACGGATATACACGGAAAAGATGAAAACCCGTGGATTTTATCTGAGAAACGAAATGCCGTGTGGAATCGGTAAGTGTAAATAGACACCGTCATACCGTCATATTTTTACATTTTTTCGAAATATTTTGGTTCGCAGTTTTTAAACAAGTTGTGATCGTACGAAATAATTTTACTCCAGTCAAAATACGGGAGGGGGGGGGTTGTATTTTTACTGGCGAACATGAGATTTGCTTTACTGTATGTTTGTTGGGTCGCTGAACACGAAAATCGGGGTCATTTCGTAAAGAAATGGGGGCTTCACCCCTAAATTTGCAAAAAACTACCCCAAGATGCACTTTGAGCGCTCAGATTTGCATATGGGTTTTTTGGGTCGCTGCTCAAAAATTCCTTTTTCATAAATAATTAAAATTTCACCCCTAAATTTACTAAAATGCCCCCGAAAAGGGGGTGATTTTGCTATTTTCGCACTTTGAGCAACCAGCATATGTCCATATAGGTTTTTTGAGTCGCTAATCAAGAAATTCAACTTATTTTTCATAAATAATTAAAATTTCGTCCCTAAATTGGCTAAAATTACCCCCGAAAAGGGGTTGCTTTTGCTATTTGGGCACATTGAGCAACCAGGATATGTCCATATAGGTTTTTTGGGTCATTAATCAAGAATTTTGACTTCTTTTTCAAAAATATTCAATATTTCACCCTAAAATTAGCTAAAACTACCCCTTAAAAGGGTGTTTTTGCTATTTTCGCACTTTGTGCATCTAGGACATGTATATATATAGGTTTTGTAAGTCTTTAATCAAGAATTTTGACTCCTTTTTCATAAATATTAAATATTTCACCCATAAAACAGCTAAAACTACTCCTAAAAGGCGTGCTTTTGCTATTTTCACACTTTAAGCATCCCGATTATGTCCATTCAGGTCCCTGGGCCGCTGATCAATAAAAATTTGTTCTTTTTTTATAAAAAATTAATATTTACATGAAAAATAAATTATTATAGTGAAGGTAAAAATGAATAAATGAAACTTAATATTTTTTTTTTTATAATGCATGCTCAAGAAATATTGAATACTTATGAAAAATAAGTCGAAATTCTTGATCAGCGACGCAAAAAACCTATATGGACATATCCTGAATGCTCAAAGTGAACAAATAGCAAAAATACCCCTAATAGGGGTAGTTTTAGCTATTTTAAGGGTGAAATATTGAATATTTATGAAAAATAAATCGAAATTCTTAATTAGCGACCCGAAAAACCTATATGGACATATCCTGGTTGCTCAAAGTGTCCAAATAGCAAAAACACCTCGTTTAGGGATAGTTTTAGCTATTTTAAGGGTTAAATATTGAATATTTATGAAAAATAAGTCGAAATTCTTGATTAGCTACCTAAAAAACCTATATGGACATATCCTGGTTGCTCAAAGTGCGAAAATAGCAAAAGCACCCCCTTTTCGGGGGTAATTTTAGCCAATTTAGGGGTGAAATTTTAATTATTTAAGGAAAAGAAGTCGAAATTCTTGATCAGCGACCCAAAAAACCCGTATGGTGCGAATCTGAGCGCTCAAAGTGCAACTATGCAAAAAACACCCCATTTTTGGGTAGTTTTTTGCAAATTTAGGGGTGAAGCCCCCATTTCTTTACGAAATGACCCCGATTTTCGTGTTCAGCGACCCAAAAAACATATAGTAAAGCAAATCTCATGTTCGCCAGTAAAAATACAACCAAACCCGTATTTTGACTGGAGTATTTAGATTTTATAGAGCAGAACTTTCTTAAACACCCTTTATTGACTTATATGATATTCAGTGACCTATTTTTTATAATATTTATTCTGAGCAAGAATAAGGCGATTCACTCGAAAGCCATAATCTTATTGAATCTTGTGATTAAATATTTATGATACAAAATAATTGAGATTTTGCAATAGAAATATATTGAACCAATAATTTCTATATCTCAAGGGTCTCCTCCACAGATAACCAATATGTATCGGTAAAATATAAAAGTATATTAGCTGTTACAGAAATATACTTTTATGCATTGTTCTGTATTGTGGGAATATATTTGGAGCTATTTAAAAACGCTTCCAAGTGATTGGCACTATGGTTCCTCATCAACAATAGCAAAATATTTATAATGGTCTATTTTATCTAATAAAAATGATGTTTTTTTAATTTTTTTATATGAAAAATATTCACAAAAAAAATTTGAAAAATTACGTATCAGATGGAAAAAATCCTTTAAAAACAATAATTCTAGATATTAGTACTTTCATAGAAATAAATTAAGTACTACATCCAAAAAGAAAAAAAATTATTGTCTTTTTTTAATTTTTTTTATACAAAAAATTTTGAAAAAAAAAATTTCGAAAAATTACATATAAGATGGAGAAATCCTTTAAAACCATAATTCTAGATATTAGTACTTTCATAGAAATAAATTAAGTACCACATCCAAAAAGAAAAAAAATTATTGTGTTTTTTTAATTTCTTTATACAAAAAATTTACAAAAATTACGTATCAGATGGAGAATTCCTTTAAAAACGATAATTCTAGATATTAGTACTTTCATAGAAATAAATTAAGTACTAAGTCCAAAAAGAAAAAAAATTATTATGTTTTAAAAATTTTTTTATACAAAAAATTTTGAAAAAAAAAAATTTCAAAAAAATTGCATTCCAGATAGAGAAATCCTTTAAAACCATAATTCTGGATATTAGAACTTTCCTAGAAATAAATTAGGTATTATGTCCAAAAAGAAAAAAAGTTATTGTATTTTTTAAATTTTTTTATTAAAAAAATTTTGAAAAAAAAAAAATATCGAAAAATTACGTATCACATAAAATAATCATTTAAAAGCGATAATTCTAAATATTTGTACTTTCGTAGAAATCCTAAAAAAAAAAAAATTGGCATTTTTTATATTTTTTGGCGGCAAAAATTAAAAAAAAAAAATTTTCAAAAAAATTAAGTATCAGGTCCAAAAAATTACTTTTACAGAGGTTCTTAAAACTAGTACTTCCATGGAAGCAAATTATGTACTACGTTCAGAGAAAAAAAAAAAAATTGGTGTTTTTTGTATTTTTTTATGAAAAAAATGTTGGGAAAAAAATTTTTTCAAAAAATTAAGTATCAGATTCGAGATATCGAGTAAAAACCATACTTTCAAATAAAAGTACTTTCGTGGAAATAAATGAGGTATTACATCCAAATTAAAAAAAAAAAAAAGTACCTCGAGCTTTTTTAGTGAAAAAAATTTTGAAAAAAAAATTAGGTCTTAATGTCGTATTGGCTGTGAAATATCACCGGTTACAGTGCGACATACATACATACATACATACATACACACACACACACACACACACTCACACAGACTTTTTTTAAAAACCGGTTTTTAGCTTCCTGAGGTCTCAAAACGTGCTTATATGCCAAAATATCGAAAATCAAAATTTCACCTAACACAAAGGTTCCTCTATGAGGAACCAAAATTACCATGCATTTCAATTATCTATGGTCTTTAATATTTTTGTTTTTCTCTAAATTGAAGAATATAAAAATAAAAAAACAAAATATTTTATTAAAAATAATTATATAATTAAATAATTATATTGTCCATCTTATTACTTTTTTTTTGTAAAATTAATTATAGCTGCGAGTTTCAAAAATTAAATTATCATCATCAGGCCAAATTTCTCAATTTTGAAAGGCCAAAAACAGAAAAAATTTTTTAAATTCAAAAACTATTAATAAATAAATTATAAAATACATTTTAATTCTTGGAGCACATTCTTTATACTAACATGTTAACAATTTTAATATTATAAATATTTAGAAATAATATGATAACAGTTTAATATATGTACCTACTAAAAATGGAAAATTGAATTTCAAGAGATAAAAAAAATTTGGCTAAAACTGATATACTTATTATAAATAATACTTTTTTACACAAAAAAATTTAGAACCAACTTGTATAATATCCAAAATAAGAAAAAGATAGTGTTTTAGGGAAAGATTTTAAAAAATGTATTTGATCTAAACAATCGAATTTAGGTTTATTATCTCTGAAAATTTCATGTACAAAAATAATGCATTAGGTCCAATTTGAGAAATAATAAAGCCGTTTTTTTTTATTTTTGTGAACAAAAATTGTTAGAAAAAAATTTTCCCAAATTTATATCAGATTCAAAAAATTGAAGGAATAAAGAATTTTGTATAGCGAGTACTTTCAAGAGTACTTCCATATAAAAAATTTAGCATTTTTTGTGCGATTAAAAAAATTATTTTTTTTTTGCTCATCATGATGCTACTTGCATATCTTAAATGAAAAATTTTAAAAATTAATGAGCTGATAAAAGCTTTTAAAATAAAAAAATAATAAGCTGATACCAACCAAAAAATCGAATTCACCGGGAAATTTTCCATAGGGGTATCTATTGAAAATATTTTTTTTTATAGCATCTTTTTGGTTTTACAAATTAATTGCTAAAAAAATTATGAGTCAATTTGAAAACTTCCAAAAAAATTCAAATGGACCCAATGTGGGCACACACATAAATTTTATTATCTAAATTAATGTATTTAACTTAATATAATTAATAAAATTGAAAATTTAAAATGATAACAAAATTTTTATTAAAAAATATATTAACAGTGACAGTAATTATAAAATATAAAGTAATTATCTTTATGTTATATTTTATTTTTATCTTTACTCAGACTTCTCATTATTTATAATGACTTACTAGTTATTTAATTAATACAATAATCAGCGATACCAAAGTCTTAGGAGGTATGTGTAACGCGCCTTAACACCTTTCCACTTTGCTATAAACTATCAAGATTCTAATTTTGTAAGAATTTTAATTTTTATAAAGATCATTGCAACCTGACAGTTAGCCTACTGTTATAAAAGAATTTAATTATATTATTCAACTGTATCTATATAGTTTGTCTGCGTTCATATAATATTCTTCAGGAAAATCCCGATTGCTTAGCATTCGGGAATATCCTCATTGCTCAGCGTCCGAAAATCCCTGATTCCTGAGCATTCAGGAAAATCCCGATTGGTCAGCGTCCAGGAAAATCCTTATTACTCGGTGGACCAAGATATTTTAATAGCGCAAAAAGTAAAATCTTATATGTTCCCACTTAAAAAAAACGCTTTTTTACGAAGCGTAAAATTATGTATGAGAAAGATAATTTTTTATCAGGGTTTTTCAAGTTTTAGTAAATTATTTTTTTGCAACATTTAAATTTTGATGAAATTATTTATAATTTTACATATAATTAAATGTTTTTACATTGATTTTCGATAAATGTGATAGACAGAATCATTTTTTCTTCTTTTTTCTTATTTTTTGCCTTTTTTGTGTAAAGTATTGTTCTAAATTTAGACTGAATAAGTTTATTCCGGTTAATGATCTTTGGGGTGTACCCCGTCAACAATCCCTTTAAAATATTTTTTTCTGAGCTACTTCGGTTTTGAAATACTGACAAAAAAGTTTTAAAATATACTTTCAAGCAACTTCCTGTATTTTGGGAATAATTTTTGAGATATTTTTTAAAAGGTTTTGCTTAACTTTTGCCTTTACAATTAGACCTTGTTTCTTAGATGTGATTTGGCGACCTGCAATCTGAACCTTTTTCTAGTAAATCTTTTGAAAGTAAAAAATTATACAGTTTAATGATCAAAAAAACATAAATAATCAAATCATTATTTTTATTATCAAAATTCTAAAATAATTATTACGTTATAATTTATTTTATTTATTTTTGACTCCCACATAAATGTTAATAATGATAAAATTGTTAAATAAATTTCAATTTCTAAATTAAAACCGGATTGAAAAAGTATGCCAAATGTATATTTTTATATTTTTCCTCTTAATTAGTAGGTTAAAAAAAAACTTTTTATTGATCAATAATAATTCATTTTCATATCGTGTTTTTAATAAAATGTAAAACGAAAATATTAAAAAAAAAATAAATATCTGAAAAAATTAATGAAAGATATCTATGTATAAATATTAGAATATTAAAAGTTAGCTTCGTCATATTTAAAAAAGAAGAAATCCCCCTCTTTTTTACTCATTAATCTTAACATATATATTCAAGTATTGGATGGCATCAAAAGAATATACATTTACTCATTCTATAGTTGTTCTTTCGTTGTAAAAGTGACTTTAATACACATTATTATTAAAAAATAATTAAAAAAATACAAACATAAGGAAAAGTTTGTGAAAATAATGAGTTGTAATTAAAATCCTTATGCAGTGATACTAAAAGGATCTTAGTTTTTACAATGTATTTGTTCAAATACTACAAGCATAAAAATCCTTTGGTATTTAGTAATTTTCCTGATTTAATTGTTCATTAAATTTTGAGTGATTTTATACTTTATAGCAATGAGTAAATTATGTTCGATTTGAAAAAGATTGTTAAATTAAATTTATCGTAATAAATATTAGTAATAAATTATTAATATTCAAAACTATAATTGCTAAAAAAATAGAAAAATATAAAAATTTACTACAATAATGAAGATAAATATTAAATTTTTTCAAGGTTTCATATTTTTTATTTTGGTAATGTACATTTTAATTTATGTTATTAATTTATGCATATATTTTTTTTTTAGTGATTAGATTATTTTTTAAGATATTATGTTAATACTAGATCAAAACAAGATATATTATTAAAAAAGCAATTTTATGGGAATTTTTATTTTTATTTTTATTTTTATCTTTATTTGTTTCATTTGAAATTATACTTGTTTTTTGGTTAACTATATCACGCTTCTAATGAATCCATTATTAGATTAAATAAGAAATTCAACAAAAAAAAAATGGATTTTTATTTATTGATGTTTGTTTTACAATTATGGAGGATAATTACATAATATATATTATAGTATACTCATCTTTCGTGACACATATTTCACAGGTTTTATAATGTAAATTTAATAATTTACATAATATAAGATTTTTTTTAATAACCATCGTTCGAGAAGGTCTTAATAGCTCTTAAATTTAAATTTTTTTCGAAATAGATTTTGAGTAGTTTACTTTGATTTTTATGGAAAAATACAGGCTTTTTCTTGAATATTTTTGATAAATTATAAATGATGCTAATTGGCATGGCAAATACAGGAAAAAAGAAAATCTGAATTAGAAAGGGGGCATCTCTCGTTTTAAAATTAGCTAGTTTTTTTTTGATAAAGTCGAAAATAAGTCTTTTATTTGCTAAAAATGTATGTTTCCCTATATAAAAAAATTTTTTTTAAAATGAAATTACACACAGAAAAGTTTTGTAAAGTTATACAATAAACAAGTTTTAGAATTGCTTTTATAAATAATTTTATCATTAATTACATTCTAAAAAAAGTTTTGTATAAATTTTGACGTAAATTCATAAAAATCAGATTTTTATATCACAGAAATAAATTCTATGGAATATATCATACTAATTACTCATGTCATGTACCTACAAAAATGCATACTTCTTAAAGTTTCATTTATCCTTCCTTCCCTGTCGTTTATTAAATTTTCAATCTCCTTCCTCCAACCTTGCTCCTGAAGTTCGTGATTTTTTTTCTCCTTCTCAATTTTTGGAACTGGGGCGACTCTAGCTACAAAGATGAACTTTTAAAATAATTCATTTTTTTTTAGTAACTAGACAATTTTTTGACAATTTATTGCTCTAAAAACTATACAGTTAGGAAAAAACAAAAGAAACAAAAGAAAAAAGAATTTTTTGATATTTTATTTTGAAGATATTAAAATATAGAGATTTTAATAAAACAGCTTAGAGGGGGGGGGGGGTGGATATATTTAGGGGACTTTTCAACAAATAAAAGTATACCTAAATGTACACTGTTAAAAATAGGGTATGGTAATTATACAAAATTTTTGTAAATTAACGAAAAATTCGTAAATTTACAAAAAAAAATCGTAAATTGACAAAAAAATTGTAATTTTACGATAGATCGTAAATTTACGATTCTTTCGTAATTTTACAACTATTTTTGTAAATTTACGATTTTTCAGATGTAAATATACTACAAAAATTCGTAAATTTACGATCCTTTCGTATATTTACGAAAAAAAATCGTAAAATCACGAATTTTTTGTAAATTTACTAACCATTGTAAATTTACGATTTTTTTAGTAAATATACAATTTTTTTAGTAAAAATATGACAAATTCGTAATTTTACGATTATTTCGTATATTTATATACCATAGGGTATTTTTAACAGTGTACTCACATCGTCTTCTTGTATGTCAATTTTTCGAAAAATAAAAAAAATTCTTTGTCTAAATTGCCATTTTTTGGAAGCGTCTATTTTCGAAAAAAATGTGAATTTTTACGGATATATCCATTTCGCATAAAATTTTATCGATGGAAATTGATGTTGAATGAAATTATTTGTAAATAAAATTAATCTGTTTACTTTGCATAGTATCGCTTGGTTTATATTAGACTATTTATTATATCTATAAAATTATATTAAATAATGAAGATAAAGGATAATTGTAACATAAATTTATCGAAAATTTAATGAAAACCAATATTATTTTAAGATACTAATATTACATATATTTAAGAAATGACATGTACATTATGCTGTTACTTAGTTCTTAAAATTACTGTAGAGAAAAATACTGTCTTGAATAAGAGTCTTTATATCATAAAATTTCATAAACAGTCTTATGCAGCGTCCTGATTTGTGATTGCATATCTGTTAAAATCACGAAAAATATTTCGAAAAAGTTTCAGAAAAGTTTCTGTTAAGTTCTTAATAATGAAATGTCTATACAGTCCTTTGGAAGAATAAGAAACTCCAACAAAAACTCTAATTCATAAGCATTTAGATTTGACAGAAAAGTATAATCTAAATGGCAATAATTTTAAAAAGCTACTTAAACTTTCGATCAGCAGGGAAAATTTGGTGCAATTTATCAAAAAAGTAAGATTCCCAAAATGACAACTCATTTAAGCACTGCTAAGTTTAGCCATAGGCTCTTATAGAGTGATATAAACATTATAAACAATTAACTTTTTTGATTGGGGAAATTTCAAAATATAGTTGAACTTTCTTGTTAATCAATATTAATTTGATACTCAAACAATGTATAGTATGAAATTGATCATTTATTTTAAATGCATTATTAAAAGTTTATTTTATAAATTATTATATAGATACATAAAATAAACTTTTGTTAATGCATTTAAAATAACTGTTCAATTTCATACTATACATTGTTTGAGTATCAAATTAATTTGCTTAAGTATTTATAAAATAATTATTTAATTTAAAGCTATTTATGAAATATGATAAACTACTATACATACTAGTCTGCTCTTGCCTTTGAATAAAAAAAATTTTTGTACTTTTTAACGCTCTGGACGAAAAAAGTTTCGATCTCCTATGAAAATAAATTCCTAAAAAGCAAACAATTTAAATATAATATGTGATCCCAAAAAAAATATGGGCTCTTATGGAACTAAAAATTTGCTTTGAAAGAGCAAGTGCATTCATAAAAACCATTTAGTAGGGTTTTAAATTTGGAAAATCTTAATTTTTTAGGAAATAAAAATTATTTCCCCCAGAGCATCCATAAATAAAATAAATTGGAAGGAGACCAAAAATTCACTCGATTGGTTAGAAGTTTTTAAATGAGCTATAATTTTGGAAATATTATTTATTTTTGGTATATGTCACGTTATTTCACTTTATGATAGAAAATACAAACAATTTTTTTAACTGCCAGACTAATATGTTTATATTTTACCCAGTTTGTTAGTTTATTTAAAATTTTATTAGTTATTATTTAAAGCAAATTATAATATGTTGAAGCTATATCGAATCTATATAATTTTCGTAATTGATACAGTTTTGTGTTTGATTGGAAAGTAGTTTAAATCTCTTTGTATGCATATAGTATAAATCATTAATACTATTATTATCATAATAAAATATATCTTGAACAAGATATAAATTAAATTTTAATTGATATACCCACAATAAAATGTTTAACAATTATTTTCGTCTGTACTACTGAGTACTTAATTAGTAGTGTGGCATTTCACCCGTCTTGTTTTTTTCGGATTTAGGAGAATTCAGGTACCTTTAGACTAGAATTGGGCGCCATTCACTGGTAATTACTGTCACTGTCAATCCTTGGTAGTTTTCAGAACCTCGAAAATAAAAAATAAAAATTTTTTGTTACAGAATAATAAAAACTAGAAGAATTGAAAAATGAATACCTCAAAATTCCTAAAAATTGATGCAGATTTGATAAAATATCAGAATTCATTATTTGCGATAAAACAAAAATTTACACGAAGTATCAGGTTTTATAAAATAAATTTCAGAATTTATCCTGTTCTATACTTTGCTATATTCTAATTTTAAGAATTCGGATCTGAATGCTTTAGCAAAATTTATGAATCTGTTTTTGTGTAATCTAAAAAAATTTTTACCACTTAAAACAAAGTAGCAGCAAACATGATCATCCAGGTATTAATTTATATTCCTGTTTTTGAAAACTTTTCAGTCTTGAGAAAATTTTTTATATTTCTTTTTGATATCTAGTTAGCTACTAAACTAGACCCCTCTTTTTCCATTTAAGCAAAGTAGGGTGTTCACTGTTCAGTTCCAAAAAGAAATGTCCATATAATATATCCTGCATAAGTCATCCTGTTTAAATAAATTTTAATTTTACAGCCTTCATTTACCTAATAAAATAAACAATTTACATAAATTAATTTTTAGTTCTTGGTATTATTAAAAATAAAACATCGTATGATTATTATTTTTAAACCATTCTACGTCATTCTATACTAATCTTCTTAATAAGGTCTTTGATCTTAATTCATAAAAATTTTACTGTAAAACTTAAAAAATTTTGATATAATCACTCTAAGATTAATAAAACATTAATTTTTACATCTTTTGAAAACAAAAATTATCTTTTTATTTACTACAGTAAAAGATGGAGATCCCATTAAAAAATTTTAAGTTAAGTTTTGTTAGGTCAAATAAAATGGAAATGATGAACCCAAAAAAGAGACTTTTTCTCGGCATTTAATTAAGTAACTTTTTGACCCTAGTGTAGAATTCTTCGGTAAATTTCTAATCGGAACCTAAGAAAAAAAATACAAAAAATTGGCTCTTCTTTTTAAAATTATTCTCTGTTTTGGCCAGAGGAAAACGAAAATGGCTACCAAAAATTCAGAATTGAATCTTTGGCAATAAAAATTAGCATGGTAGATTATTTTTACTAGTAATTTTGGGACAAAATCATTGCGAACCGATTAGAAGAATGAAAACTCAAACATAAGGTTTGGTGACGATTCGTTTAACAATGTATTTAAAATTTGAAATTTAGCATAATATGCTAAAATTACATATAATAAAATAAAGAAATAAAAATTAGCTTTTTGTATCAAATAAATAAATTTTATCTGTGTTCATATAATAAAATAATGTTTTTTAATTTAATTTTCACAATAAAAATTTAAATCAAATCAAGCCAAATTAAAATTTCATTTGTTTTTTAAAAGTATTTAAAAAAATTTTTATTTGTTAAATCGTTATTTTATAAAATTATTTATGAAATAACTAGCTTGAAATTATTTGAATATGCAATATTAATCATGCATAAATAATTAAAGATGATCTAATCAAATTAAGTTATCAGAAATTATTTATCGTCGATTTTAATAAAAATATAAATAGTTTTAAAATATTTTATTATTTATCGTTTTATAATATAAAGTCAATGCTCCTTTTATCAAGTACAGTCGAAGTTTAATCAATTTTGTAATAGAAATAGTCTGCCATAATAACCACAGGTCATCTATTTAGATAAAATCCTTGGTAAAAGATATTAGAAGTTCGTGTATACATGCAAAGTTACTTATTGACTTGCATATACATTTTGCAAATGAGGCATGGTAGATAAATAAAATATTGATTTTTAATGTTTGGAAATTAACTACATAGAGATACTACATCCTCTACTACATACATTATTAGAATTTAAGGATCGATTTAGATTGCGAGAATGAAATTCGTAAACCGATACCTTAAATGTCGTTATTATTAAAAATGATTTTAGAAAATGACCAAAAATTAAGGCGAAATTGCATAGCATGACTATAAATTCTGGTAATTTTATAAGTATTTAACATATTTTTAAAATAAATTTACAAAAAAAGCAAATTATTCAAAATTGTAACTACTGTATCGTTCCCTCCTAGTAAGAAAGACTGCAACATACTTTGGCGTTGAATAAAGCCCTACTACATATTTTTATGCGTAAATTCCCATTTAAATTTTGTAGTAGGTCTTTATTGTATGCCAAAAAAGTACTGAGTCTTTCTTTCTAAAATTATTATCGTGTAGACTGAATACAAATTATAATAAAGAAAACCACATTTCAGAAATATTGCAAATAAGGAGGCTCAAAATATAGAGTACTTGGATGACACAAAAGACACATTAACTTTATTTGAAATATGTATAACAAACTAAAATAAAGATTAAATATTATGTATTTTTAAAATTTTATTTTGTTAAAAAAAAATAAAATTAGTAATAACATTAAATTGTTAACCTTTTTTTAGTTTCCGTGAAAAAATATTAACATTTTTTATATTGTAAATATAATATAAAAGGTTTGTTTGCTTGTTTATTTTTTTTTATGTTAGAATAATCTTACACTTAAAACAGGAAATAAACGAGTCTCTTTTAATACTTTTCTAAACAATTTTAATATAATTTTGTGTACTTACTCTAAAATTTTTAAAATAATATTTTTTTTTATATATTAATAAATTTTTTATTTCTTTATTGTAAATAAAAGTTTTCATTATAGTATTAAAACTTGTTTTTTTGTAAAATGTACTTTAATTTTTTTTTTTAAAGAAAATTTAATTATATAAATTGTACCTTCCATCAAGAAAAAATCTATCAATCAAATAATATTTATTTTATAAAAGCTTAAGTTTTTTTAAATGTGCTGTATAAATTTTGGTTAAAATCGATTTACTTTAAAAGCATGTTTTTATTTGAGTTAATGCCGACCATACTTGGATAGATGAATTTTTTGGACTTAAAATGTCACTAAGTACCCAGTAAAAAATAATGATCACAATATTACTACCGTTTAGTAATTTTACTACGATTTAGTAATATTACTACAGTAATATTACTACAAGTAGTAGTTTTTCAATTTCGTAGTAATATTACTACAAGTCTAGTAAAATTATTACGATTTGCAGTAAAATGACTAAACTTGTAGTGAATTCTCAGACACCCACGGTAGAGCTGCTTTGGTTGAATATTTGACCAAGTGATTGAAAAGCAGCTCTACCGCGGATGGCTGGGTGAAATGTCAATAAATTTTTAATTTACTACAAGTGTAGTAAAGTTACTAAGTGGCAGTAATACTGTGTTCATTATTTTTTACTGTGTAAGTAACTCTAGTCCTTTTTTTCTTTTTTAAACTCAGTATTAATCTACAAACCCTAGAAAATGCGTTATCAACCCCCAATGAAAGTTTAATTCAGTAATATGTATTTATTTGTCCAAGAATGGAATGGTAGGTTAGACGTTAATGGGTTAACAAATAAAAAATTTGTATACTTATTTTAGGTCTTGGATTTGTTTAAAATTTGTAAAATATTATTTACCCTTATTAGTTTTTGCATCTGCAGTTTCATATCAATTTGTTTGTATTGATTTTAGATACCTTCAAATACTAAGTACAATGAAAAGCTTTTAATGAAATAATTTTTCAAATAAATATGGAAGGGAGATTTAATTAAAGAATAATATTATGCTTACAGATTATAGGCTTGAATTCTATACCACAGAAATGGAACGGTAATCAGGATAATACAATGACCAATCAGTCAGGAATTCAATATATGCAGTGTAAGTATTATTCTATAAATATATATAATTTACTATTTATTAATTTATTTGAATATTTATAATCTTATAAGATACCTAAGGATATTTTTCTATTATGTTTATTTTTTATTTTATTTTAACATGGAACATATTTATAGACAGGGGGGTACTCCAAACATGTCACTTGGGGGGGGGGAGGGTAAAATTTTTCAAGTTGGGCTTAGAATAATTTCGATTTAGGGACATAGAATTATTTCGATAAAAGGTTCTAGAAAAATAAGGATTTTAGGAGCTTAAATTAATATGAATGTTAATCATTATCCTAGAATACTATATTTTATTTAATGGTTACAAAATACGTACTAGCGGTGATTAAAGTATAAATTTAAACATGTTCCATGTTTTTTGTTTGTGAGTTCAGAAACCGATTGTAAGTTCTTTTTTTTTACTAATGAAAACGTTTTCGTTTTTATATTATGAATAAGCTATTTTAATATCAGTCTTTTTTTTTTTAGTAGAAAATTACTTTTACTGCCCCCAAAAACTTCGATTCATTGGCATTGAATGTTTCATAAAATGAACTTTTTTTTTAATCATAAAATACTTTGTAATTTAACCAGTACTTTTGATTTTGCAGATTCTAATGTATCTGCCGATGCAGTAGTTGATGAGGGGCGAATTGTTTTTCCAGATGAAATAGATGATAGAATAATAAAAAATCCAGTTCCAGTTTGTAAAGATTCCACTTATTGTGAACGAACTCCTTATTATCCTGAACAGAGTATTAAATCGGCTTTTCAAAAGAAAAAAGAGCTTAAGTACTTAGCTGAAAACGACGTTGTATGTCATAATATTATTATATTATATACTAAAATATGATTTCTCATGTTTTATATTATTATATATTTTATTAATTCTATATTAGATAGAAAATTGACTTTTGCTTTATATTATAAATATTAAAAAACACGTTGGCTGTGGTCATGCTGATCAAGTTTTGTGTGGGGAACAAAAAAAGCTCTTTAAGAAATAAATGTAAACATTGTCATATACGTTTTGTTGCCAATTCGCAAAATAGTATTACTTTTAGAAAATATTTTTATATAGTATCTAAGGATCTTTGATAAACACGTTGGATTCACAAGAAGAGAAGAGCTACTAATTTCTCTTCCATTTCCCTAATAATTATTTTTTCTGTGATTTTAAAAGAAATTACGTGAGTGTGATCAGTCTGTAGTCCTTCGCTACGGAGTATTCTACTTTTCTACTTTTTTGGATAAAGACTACTCTGGATCCCTCTAGCTGATTATTAACAGCCCTAGTTACACAACTTAACAGATGAATAGTTGTAATTTTTTTTTTTTTTTTATTTTTTTTTGTAAGAAGATAAGGCGGACCTTTTTTTGCAGTAACTGATAAATGCCAATAACTCCAGGCGACTTATAGGGTGAAAACGGATTTATTCCCCCAGCAACTTTATTCACTATTGCGGATTGATGAGCAATTTCTCAATATGCTCTTAAAGGTCTCCCTGCACTATCAGTAGTTTCGGGGGGAATAAGCTTAATATTCTCCATAAAATTCTCAGGAAATTTTCTATCCGATTCCTTTATCCAGACCAAACCCAGGTCTCGCTATATTTACCTACACAGCTTGGCTGTTTCGGGCAACCTTTCTACATTTACAAAGAAACTCCTCCAGTCATAATCATAATCATAATCTTTATTTCCTTGCTTAATTTTCATATATTATACAAGGGAAGAGTTGAGCAATTTGTTTATTTTACATTTTTTTTTTTTTACTTAAAATAATAGTACATGAGTTGTTTAATAATATTTACATGATAAAAAATAAATTAAAAAATATAATAAAATATAATAAAATATAATAAAATATGAAGAGTTATATATAAAAAAATACTAAATGACATGGATGCTGATATAACATTAGAGGAAATTACATTAGCATTAAAGAAAATTAAACTAAAAAAAGCACCAGGGAGGACGGGATTGCCAACGATTTTCTAAAAAATTTGCCGGGAAACTGGATCTTGTATATAATTATTTTATTCAATAGAATTATGTCAGAACAAAAAGTACCAGATTCCTGGGCATCTATACTAATTAAAATGATTTACAAAAAGGATGAAATGCTAAATCCTGAAAACTATCGAGAAATTTGACTAGTGAATACCATAGTTAAATTGTTTACAAATATATTGCATAATAGACTCTATGATTGGTTAGAAAAAAATAACAAGCTGCCGGAATGGCAGGCAGGTTTTAGGCAACGAAGAAGTACACTAGACAACATTTTTGTGTTAAATTCATAAGTTAATTTCCGTCTACGGGAAAAAAGGGTAAAATTATACGCATTATTTGTTGACCTAAAGGGCGCCTTCCCTTCTATCTCACATAAAATATTATTTAACAAATTAAGTAAATTGAGGGTAAGCTACAGAATATTAAACATAATCATGGACTTCTATAATAAAGCCGAGTTAGTCTTAAAAAACAGTGAGGGTGGATCGATAAAATGCAAAATATCTAAAGGAGTACTTCAAGGGGAGATTCTAAACCCTCTGTTTTTCACTGTTCATCTCAGACCTTGAAGAATTCCTATTAGATAATGGACTAAGAGGTGTCCAAATGCATAGATCACATGCACTAATAGTCCTAGCATATGCAAATATCATGGTTTGTTATCAGAATCAGCAGTATATCAAAATATATTAATCCGTCCATTCGAAAAATATAATGATCCTAACCTTCTAAGACTATATACAGATAAAACAAAAGTTATTTTATTTAAAAAAGGTGGACACAGTCACAAAAATAAACAACCCCCTACTGTTTTACAAGAATAAAGAGATAGAATATGTAAGAAATTATTAATACTTAGGAGTTATGTTCACACAATCGGGAACTTATGATAAAGCAACAAAAAACTTCATCTCCAAAGCTTTAAGAGCAACCTAGCCTACTATAAATCTGATAAGTAAAATTAATTTTACAAACTTAAGGACATGTAACAAGTTATTTGAGGCCTTGGTTGCATCCACGGTTCTGTATGCGGCCCCAGTGTTGTGTCTAAGACATTAGACATATTACTGAACTTGAAAAAGTACAATATGTTTTCTATAGAAAACTTAAATAAATTAAATAATAAAAAACATTAAACATATTTAATATGTATTAACTATAATATTTTATTATTATTAACCGCCATGTGACGTACAATAATTATATAAATAATTAGATGCGCATTTCGGCATTTACATTGCCATCATCAGTAATATACTCTATAGAAAACTGTTATTTGCTCCTTTAAACACCCCTGGGTACGCAATCATAATAGAAACAAACTTTGAAAACTTGGAGGTGAAGTGCTTTAAGCGAATATTGAGTTATATTGGTTTTAGTTCAGAGATGCCAGATCAGAGATACCCTAGAATTTGCTAGAATATATTTAAAAAATTACCTTATGATCCTGTATCTAATAAATCTAACAAATATAACTGGTTTACTCAGGTCAAAGAAATTTTCTTTGATGATATTAACAAAGCTGAAACTTAGAATAATCTATCAAAAGAAGATCTTATCAATCAAAAACAACACTTAATATCATTTCTAAAAAATTATCTTGCAGAAAGAGATAGAGAAAAATGTATATCCCCAACATCCTTAACATTTTTTAACTCCTCCAGTCTGACTTTGATGAACTTGTACCTTTAACTTTTTCATGACCTTGTTTTTAAATGAAGTTTCAATACTGCGAAACTTTTTCCTGAGAGAAGGGTTCCTCTTTCCCTTTTAATAAAGAGCCTTAACTTTCTTTTTGAGATAGTTCCAGTTCTTATCAAACCTGAAGTTACCTTTTTTTAACATCTGAGATTCAAGAGACAGTTAGTTTCATATAGGTTTATAATTGCCTTCTCAATAGCTTAGAATGCCATTTAAATATTCTCAAGAGTTCTATACCTCTTAGAAAAGTGCGGGAACAAGTTCACCAGCAAGTTTAGATAACCAACCTAGTATGTTCTTCTAGGATTCCCATAGAAAAATTTATGATTCAAAACTTTTGTCTCGTTTAAAAATTGCAATCCTGAATAAAATTTGGTACTATATACTAATTAACTATTAATGAACTATTTTAATTAACTACTAATTAACTACTAATGAACAATTCTTAAAATGTAAAGTTTATTAAAAACAATTTTCTTTTTGACAGTTAGAAGAGCCTGAAATTTTACAAAGGTTTTCAAATGATTCACCGGAAGATGTTCCCTTATGTCAATCAATGGTAAGTTTTCTATTTTCATATTTATATTTATTTAATTTAATAAAACATTATTTAAATTACAGCAAATGCTAATTGTGCCCAAAACGGCTGAAAATAAGAAAGGTGCATGGCGATATATTGCAAATTTTAATGAATTTAAGCAAGGAGTCGTAATAGAAAAGTGCAGGTATACAAATATTCAGTCAAATCACTAGGAAAGTTGGGGAATTAATATACACAAAATTACAGAGTCTTTTTTATGTTAGGTTTTCTGAATAAAAATTTTCTTATCTAGAACATTAAAAATGGGACCCACTGGTTAATTATACACAGCCAGGCTGCTTTGCTTGAAAATTCAAGCAGCTATATTTGTAGCAAAAACCATCTCTTTTTATGATAATTCATACAAGTAACTGAAATAATTTTATTGAATTATGACTATTTATATCTTTTCACTTTGGAGTTTAAATTACCTATAAATGTTAATAATTAATGCAAAGTTTTTCTAAATAATATTTTAGTGTTTATGCTTTACGTACGAAATATTAGAAAACATTTGAAAATAAATTTTTACCCTATCAAGGACGTAAACTATCACTATACAATTTTCTTTGTTAGTGGAAAGAAAATAATTGCTTTCCGACCACTGAAGTGCTGAATTATTTTTTAATAATTTTTTAATTACTTAAAAATTTTAAATTTATATTTATTTATTTTCAGAAAAGCTGGAGAAACTTGTGACTTAATTGAAGGTTTTGCAGCAGGTTATACAACCGTTTGTAAACAAAAATTTATAATAAGAAAATTGGCATATTTTAATACTGAAAAAAAAGATATCCAATATGACGAATTTCCATTTCCTTCAAGTTGCTGCTGTCATGTCAAGTTGGTTGGAAATCCATTGTATCGTCTGGGTTCAAGTGTTAATAAAATGAAATCAAAAAATCCTCAACATCTTTGAGCAACTAGATAAACTTTCATACTCATTATCTGTCATCGAAAAATAATGAAAATTTTATAAAATGTATAGAATGTTGTTGCACTTTTATACAAGATAAAAAGATTTAACTATCTAATTTGGTAAATAAATCCACCTCAATGTAACCCATAATTGGGTACAAAATCTACTTAAACTGTGATGTAATTAGAGCTTAAGGTTACACGTAAATACATTAATGAATTACCTTTTCCATCTCAACCATGCGTTTTATCAAAATTCTTTTCATAAGCCAAGTAAATATGTAAATCTTTGGACATTTAGTCATTTTTAACCTGCAGGCTAAATAAATAAAATCGGTAAATATAATTGTAGAATTTATTTTATGTAGCGCAATTGAAAGATTTAAAGTTAAGAATTACAAATCTCTCTTGGGTAAAATAAAGTTTTTTATAACGACATTCAAAATTCGTGAAGTAATCAATAGCTGTTATTTTGAACTCTTTAAACTTACTCTTAGGTTTACAAAGATGTTCACATATCAAAAATATTAACTTTGCGAATTTCAGCTCCATAGGCCTCAATCTGTTCGAGTTATGCCCAATTAAACTTTTTTGATATTTCTCAATTTCTCTACTCATTTATTGAATAAATCTCTGGAAATCATACTTATTTTATAAGCTTTAGAAATATTTTTCTAGTAAAGGTCCCCAGTAAAATTGTGCGCTGAATTCATTCTGACGTTAGTTTTTAATATATTTATTTTACCCCACTACTTTTCTGTAGTCAATAAAAATGGCCTAAATAAAGTAATTCTAAAAAAAGTTTTAATAAAGCAAATACTAATATTTTTTGACGGATCATCTGAAAAAATATTATTTGAAAATACTTTAGTTTTAGTTAGTGCACAGGAAACATTGGAAAGGTATTTGTATTAAATATTTTTATTAAATATGTTTTTCATCAGTTTTTCCGATTCTTAAAAAACTAATGTCAGCAACAATTTTAGCAGGAAGTTCTACTACAGACCTTTACTGGAAAAATATTTTGAAAGCTTACATGTATATTTTCCAGAAATTTCTTAAAAAAGTGACCAGATACACTGAAAAATACCAAAATACTACGATCGAGCATAAGTCTAGCATATTGAGACCGTTGAAGCTGAGATTTACTGGAAGTTCATTTTTTCGATGAGTGAGGGGGAAGGGTCTTAATTTAGTGTGCAATTAGACGCCGATGTAACAGCATGACGTTGTTTTTACAGAAATACATAATTATGCAAATAAATTTTCTTTTATTATTATTTTTCATAATCTTTTAGAAAACTAATTCACTTTTAAAGATTTGGCAAGTGGGTCGTAAGTAACAAGTAAGTTTTAAGAGGTCAATCTGGCAGATAGTCATCATTTCATGAATTTTGCCTCGTATGTAATTAGGCTTAAAATTGACTATTCTATGGACACAAAGCTAAAACTTTTTTATTACAAAAATATGTAAAAGATTTATAAAATAGGTACAAAAATTGATTTTTATTTCAAGAATACTTTAGCAAAAAGAAAATGTTGTTAAACTTTAATTTTATAAATTTTAAAAATTTATTTTTTCTTGCTCAAATGATTGCAAATGAGTTGAAACGTAAAGAAAATTGAATACAAAATATTTTCTTTTTAGAATTTTTTTTTTCTCATCATACCGCTGCACGCATATCTTAAAGGAGCAGAAAAGTTTTTTTAATTTTCTTTACGTTTCAAATCATTTGTAATCGTTCGAGCAAAAAAAATTCCAAGTGGAATCCCGATTGCAGCTAACGGAAAAATTTCGCTAACTGCAAGCGGATTTTTTTTTCAGTGTACATGGTACAATGGTATATGATGTAAGCGTTTTATAACTGTTTATATATTACTTGATGTTTTAAAGAAGTAAAAATTTTATCAAAAAAGATTTATTTCGTAAATTATTTGAGTTAACATACAATCAAAAAATTTGTAAACTTCTATAAAATTATTTTTTCATTGTTTCAATAAATTCCTTAATAAAGTATAAATTAGTTATTAAAAAATATTAAAAATATAGGTAATAATTTTTTTTAATTTTATTTTTGATTTTTTTTATAAAAAAAGCGCTTTAGCGTGCAGGGGGCTCCCCCAAAGTCTACACAAAAAACGGCTTAAAGTATCAAAATTTTTGGGATGTCGGAATAAGTTTAAAATAAAGCAAAAAATATTTAAATATTAAGAAATCTATTCGATACCTTGAGCTATCAATTTTGACTACACTATTTAGCCTTTCGTATATAACCATGTACAATAATTTTTAAAGGCTATAAATAGTGTATACGTGCTGACGAACTTCACACTATTTAGTCAGACGCAAAATAACCGAAATTGTTAGCTCAAGATATCGAATAGATTTATTCATATTTAAAAATACAATTGAGCGAAAAATTCAATTATTATTATGAAAAATATTTGTTTAAAATTATTTTTGTCTTGTAATTTTTTTAATTAATTTTTAGTCTCTTTATATAAAATAAAAATTAGAATGTTCAAAGTAAATTTTTATTGGCTGTTTTTAATATTACGAAAATCAACAATTTTAAGCAAAAGTTCATTGACGCAAAAACTTCAATCATGTGGACTTTCAAATAGCAAGTACTTTGACGAAATTCGGAGTTGAATTATATAAATAAAAATTTTAATTAATTAATTACTTAAAAATAATGTGCATTGAATCGGACTTGTATAATTACATAAAATTCAAAGCTCGTTACGATAATGAGTTGGAATTGAGGAGCAAACTGTTTAAAAGAAATTTATTCAAATTGCTGATATCTATAATTTTAGTTTATCACCTATTCATGTGCGGATTTTAATTTGAAGATATAATTATTACATTAAATTGCATTTTCCCCAAAACTTTTCAGTTTTACCAGTTTCTTCAAATTTGATGTCCACAGCTGGACTATGTTTTTCTATTATTTTTTTTAATGATTTAAGATCAGCTCCAACCATTTTTTCCAACTGAAAAATTAATTTAATAAATTTAGTGAAGATAAAAAACTTAATAAAAATTACAAAAAATGAAGAATTATAGAAAATTAGAAAATTATCTGTAAATGTCATTACTTTTGGTCAGCTAAAAAAAATTGTATTGATTTTTTAAATATTTCTTGCTATATTATTAAAAATTTAATTTTATATAGGGAATGGAATTAATAATTAATAATTAAAAGAAAAAAATTTTTACTAATGGTAGATTCAAATATTAATTTTAAATTATTCACAAAAGGATTAAAAAAGTATGTCACGAAGGTTTTAAATATAAAACTGTTATTTCGTTAAATTCAATTTTTTTTCGTAGTTATTAAAGGTAGTTAGCAATTTTTTATAAATTGTACAAAAAAAATATTCCGTAGTTTGAGTATATCCGCCGATAATACATGTTAATGACAAGTTTCTTTAACATGCTCTTTTAATTATCGAGCTATTTACAATATTAAATTTGCAAGGAATTTCAAATTATCAAAGATTACCCGACGAATTGTCCAGAGATCTCTAGAGATCTCTAAATTGGGGAGATCTCCGGAGATTTCGGGAGATCTCTAGAGATCTCTGGAGATCTCTAAACTTGTTTTTAATTATTTCAAATGATTGAAGCTTATTATGCTAAAAATGCTTATAAATAGCTCCAACAAGCCTACATTATTCATAATACATGTAAAAAAAATTCAAGCTGTATTTATACATAGCTAAACCATCAAAATTTGCCTTTTAATCAAATGAAAATCTGTAGAAATATTATTTTTTTCTATAATTATTATGAAAATTGAAGCTAAACTTAGGTTTCTGACAAAAGATTTTTAAAAAGTGAATTACTATTAATATGATTAATAAAACTTGTATATTTTAAAGCTCAAAAAGCACTCTATGTCAATAAAATCATAAATTGCTTATGGGGAAATTGAAGAAATTTCAAAGATTTAAATCATTTCAACTGTTTGGAGATATTATTCAGAATTGAAGAATCCTTTTTCATTTAATAGACAAATAATTTATCATATATACCTTCAGTTTTCTTGAAAGAACCTACTGAATCTCGAGCCAAGTGCCCCAACTTTACATGAGAAGGGGATTCTTAGACGAATATTTTAAATTTTGCTATAACTTTACTTTTCCACCAAATAACTTCCTGAGTCTTATTTTACTGATCACAAACGAATTAATGAAATATTGCGAATAAACACTTAAAGCGTTTAATATCACATATAAATAAAATTTGATATTATTATTACTGCTAACTTTTATCATAACTGTCTTTCTAACTTAAATTACTATAAAATAAAAAATGAATAAAGTAGCGTGTTATTTTGTCGAAATTTCCGAAAAGCAGCCTCTTTACAATATCAAAAATGGTCTATCAGGGATAGTAAAAAAATTAAAATACAATTTTTTACCAAATGTTTAAATTACTGCTAAAATTAGAATTTTTCGCATATACCCAGAAAAGTAAAGAATGGCCCAAATCGCACGTAAATTACCATCTGAGGCGAAGCTTTTTTTATGACCCAGGGTCATATACGATATTTCTGTGTCCGTTGATGGAAAAAATTTTTATAAGCTTCAAATTTTTTAAAATGTTTACTTGCAATATTTCTTAAAATCATTTGTGAGATTTCGTGATTAAAGGTTAGAATCCCAATTGAAATATTTTATAAAATATCAAAAATCACTAATCTTTAAAGAATTATAACTTGAAACTTGAAAACAGTTAAGATATGTAGTTCTGTTATATGAAATCCATTTTAATCGAAAATGGTCCAGTTAGCACAATGAGAAGTTTTAGGTTATTTTTTGCGGTTATTAAACATTTTTATTAATTACTTACGTTTTGCGGGTCGTTGAACGCAAGTATGATATTAGTTTTTACCTAACATGACCGAGTTGCCCATAATAAGCAACATTAGGTTATCTTTTGCGTTTTCTTAGATTTTTATTTTTGTGAGTAGAAAAATAAGACTCAAGAAGTTATTTGGTGGAAAAGTAAAGTTACAGCAAAATTTAAAATATTCGTCTAAGAATCCCCTTCTCATGTAAAGTTGGGGCACTTGGCTCGAGATTCAGTAGGTTCTTTCAAGAAAACTGAAGGTATATATGATAAATTATTTGTCTATTAAATGAAAAAGGATTCTTCAATTCTGAATAATGTCTCCAAACAGTTAAAATGATTTAAATCTTTGAAATTTCTTCAATTTCCCCATAAGCAATTTATGATTTTATTGACATAGAGTGCTTTTTGAGCTTTAAAATATACAAGTTTTATTAATCATATTAATAGTAATTCACTTTTTAAAAATCTTTTGTCAGAAACCTAAGTTTAGCTTCAATTTTCGTAATAATTATAGAAAAAAATAATATTTCTACAGATTTTCATTTGATTAAAAGGCAAATTTTGATGGTTTAGCTATGTATAAATACAGCTTGAATTTTTTTTACATGTATTATGAATAATGTAGGCTTGTTGGAGCTATTTATAAGCATTTTTAGCATAATAAGCTTCAATCATTTGAAATAATTAAAAACAAGTTTAGAGATCTCCAGAGATCTCTAGAGATCTCAGGACAATTCGTCGGGTAGTTTATTAAGTCATTTAATTTACCGTTTTTCCATATTTGATGAAAACAAATGTAGGCATACATTCAATATTATATCTGTCTACTAGTTCTTCTGCTTCTTCGTCATCAACATCAACTTTAAGAAACACAACCTCTTTTGTCAATTCCTAAAAAAAAATCGATAAAAATTAAAAAAATTTCAGATCATAATTATTATATGGTTAGATTACTGCGCTTTAAATACATAATTCTTAAGAATTATATAATATTCAATATTTGATACTATTATTTATTTATTTATTTTTTTTTTATGAATTAGAAATAAAAGTAACCTGAAATTTGAATCATTTATACTTTTTGATCTCCTAAAAACCATGGACGCTAGATAATCTAAAATCCATGCTAAAAACGGTGGTTTAAAAAAAATATCATGTTTGTAGTTATGCCCATTAAAGGTTAAAATACCTGAATTTTAAGTTAATAATTTTAATTTGATTTAATTAAAATTTGTAGGGAAAATTTAAAAATTTTAGGTCATTCTTTGAATTTAAAGTGCAGCAAACTAACGGTATAATTAAACAGCGAATCCTTTTATTAAATAATAAATTAATACCTTTGATAATTTTTCTATATGTGGTGCAATATACTTGCATGGTCCACACCATTCTGCGTAAAAATCAATCACGACCAACTTATCGCCAGCATCTCGTAACTTTTCATTCAACGTTTCACTGGTTATGTCCTAAAATAAATTTTTGTTTGTTTAATAATTAATAAAGAAATATAAAAAATTGTTTTAATTATCAATGAATTTTTTTAAAGTTTTAATTAATTTTAATTTGTAATAGTAGAATATTTTATTTAATGAATTTTAATAATGAATTTATTTGATACATAATGAGACAATAAAACATGGCAAAATAAACTGAATAATAATAATTATAATAATATATTATATTTTACACTTAGAATTATTGATAGTTTAAATAATTAGTATTTAATAGATTTTCTTATAAAAGAAAAAAAGAAAGAAAAAAAAAGGTTAATGCTTTTAAATGTGAAAAAAATTTTGTGGTATTTTCTCTCGTCATGTAGTGTAAGTGTAATCATCCCATTTTTAATATCATACAACTTGAATATTTAAAAACTTTCCTTTAGATAATTACCATTGTTATAAATGGCTTTTTTTTCGAAATAAGGAAATTTTGAAAATATAAGACTGAAAATCTTTTTTTTAATCTCAAAAGCACTTATAAAATAATTTAGATATATTTTTGAGTACAATTTAGCCCAATAGAAAAAATTTTCATGTGATTTTACGTAAACTTAAAAAATCTTAAATTTGCAAATATAGATTTTTTGAGCTATACCAGCAACAAAAGAAAATTTTTAACACGCTCTTAACAGATACAAAAAAGTCATAAAAAATTATTTACTTACCCCAAGACTGTAACTGGCAAAACAAAATAAACTCAATAAGACTATAATTTTCCTAGACATTTTATTTTAAAATATTGTTACAAATGCCTTAAAAAGTTGATAGTATACTAAGTTTTATAAAAGACAAATTTTTAGTATTTATACTAATTTTTGAATAATTAAACAAATATACGTATTATTTAAAATTAGCTATTTCACAATGTACTTAAAATAGTATTATCTTAAGATTAAATTAATTTTAATTTATATATTTTCCAATTCTATGAAATAAAATTTTTGATAATGACTTTTTATGTTTTTAATTAATTTTTAAAAATAAATTCATTTTAATGGAATTATTTTTTTAGATATTAAATATCAAAATTTTCCAACAATAATAAGTATAGATAAACAAAAAATTAATATATCATTTATTAAAAAATATAGACTGAATGTGTTGTAATTTTTTTTTTAACTACACTGTCAAGTTGCTGCGCTTGAATTTTGCTTGAAAATACTGAAAAATGGTAATTTTAATTTTTTGCTTAAGAATTCAATTAGCTACTTAAAACTATTCTCAGGTGTTACCAAATTAAATTAAAAAATAAAATATTCAAATTATTGAAAATTTCATTATTTAATATTCCGTACAAAAAAATAATTATTTTATAATAATACATAAGTTTTGCTTCAAAATTTAAGAAAATTGAAAATACTTGAATTTTCGAACAATTCAAGCAAAATTCAAACACAGTAGCCTAAAAGTGTACTTAAATAAAAATTACAACACGTTGTACCGATAATAAAATAATAAAATATCTTTTTTGAAAAATTCAGAAGAATAATAACTGACGATGAAAAAAAAATTTTGAAATTTTAATTTCAGTGTAACGCGTTGAAATTTTCTTATTATCGATAAATATCGCTATTCAAAACAACTAATTAAAATATTCTAAAAACAACATAAGATATGAGTCATTCCATGTAAGAAGTCATACGATTGTCAGACCGAACCACCCAATTTTCCTTTTGGGCACTTATTTTTGTATACATGAAATATGAACTCTCATAATTTTTTAGCTTTCCGAAGTTTTTTAAATATGTCGTGACAATATTAAGCTGTTTTACCAAGATTTAGATGTATTAATGTTACAGATTGTTACAAATTGTTGCTTATAGCTATATTATTTAATAATTTACTTAAATATTGACTGTGATAAAAATTATTGTACCAAAATCAATTGGCAGAAATTAATTAAATAAGTAATGTTATGCCTGCAACTATATACAACTCTTGCTTTCATGCTATTCTTTTCTTTTCTATTTTTTCTATTTTTTAATTATTTATTTATTTAGAGTGTACTATATTTATATATGTTATGTCATGCTATCATTTTATATATGCATCATATTTTGTAAAAGAGCAAATAAAGAAAAATACAATACAATACAAAAATAAATAAATAGATCCAATTGAAGCAGTTACCCAAAACTTTGCCCAACTGTTATGTGGCCAAAAATATAATAAAATTTAAAAAATGCAGACTAAACATCATAAAATTTCATGATTTAATAATAACAATTATTATTATTATTGATTTATAAGTAATTGATTAAGTGGTCTATTCACGAACGAAAGTTGTTACAGCTGAAAAATATTCATTTTATTATATTACTAAATGTGGTATACCTTTAAATACTCACATCGTAAATATCAGCATTATTGATAGAAAATAATTCAAAAATTTTTTTATCAATCTTCCGAGAATTTTCTATCAGAATATTGTGTAATGATGTTATAAACACAAATTAATTGAAAAAAAGTGGATTTTATAAATATTTCTCGAATTGAAAAAAATGCCAGAGCCGGTAGGATTCGAACCCACGATTCTTTCATATCTAGTGAAATCGCTTTAGCCAACTAAGCTACGGCATCTGGGCGAATCCACCGACTTTATTTTGACATTTTCTTCAATTAGCAACTATAATATAGTAGATATGAAAGAATCGTGGGTTCAAATCCTACCGGCTCTGGCATTTTTTTCAATTCGAGAAATATTTATAAAATCCACTTTTTTTCAATTAATTTATGTTTATAACATCATTAAACAATATTTTGATACAAAATTCTTGGAAGATTTATTTATTTATTTATTTAATTAATACATTTACAGCCCCTATAGGCCAATACATAAATAAAAAAATATAAATATCAATTTATTTAGAATATAAAAATATATTATTTTAATAATTAATTAAATTATTTTGACTAGATAATAATTAAAAAAAATTTCGAATTACAATGGATAACAAATTAGTTTGCAAAATAAGAGTAACAAAATTAACTAACCATAATATTTTAGAATTAAAGATTTGATTTTAAATTTAAAAGTATAAGGATTAGTGATTGATTGGATATTGATGGGAATAGTATTCCAAAGTCTTTTACAATGATTAATAAAAGAGAAGTAAGTATAGTCATTGCGAGAAAGGTGTTCAACCAAGCTTCTAGATTCGCGAAATGAATAGGGAATACTTCGAAAACTAAATTTGCTTCTAAGTAGTGGACATTTGATTAAACCATGCAATATCTTGTGAGTAAACACCATATCTTTAACCCTGTGATGCGATTCAATAGTATGAATATTAAAACGCACCGAGGGTCTGTGATAATCATGATTGAAATAATCCATCGGAATTTTAGATTTTTTACACAAATATTTAATAAAAAGATGTTGTACTTGTTCTATTTTATACGACGACTTGGATGTGTAAGGAGACCAGATTCCAGAAGCATGCGATAAATGTGGAAAAACATAAGAATTATAAAGAATTGTTAAAGTACGTATGTTTCTGAATTTACTAGTTCTCCTTTTCAGCCAGCCTAATGATTTTTTAGCTTTAGATATTGCATAGTTAATATGATCATCAAAATTAAATGAGTCATTAAATATAACTCCTAAATCTTTAAATGAATTTACACCATCGATATCAATATTGTGGAGAAAATAATTAAAATTAACAGGATTTTTAGATCTGGAAATTCTAAGTACTTTACATTTTTATTTGTTTAAGGGGATATCAAAGTAACTATAAAGCTAATAATTTCATCAACAAATGGAACACCATCACCACTATGATTAACTATTATCTTTAAAGTTTGAAGCTCTATAAGGTTAAATCCGGTGGATAGAAATAGCATTTTTTGGGTAAAAATTTCTGAAGATCGAAACTTCTGGAATGTTAAATATTTTTAGCCATTGATCATGTTATGTGTCCCTTAAAATTAAAAAAATAATTTTTAAAATTTATTGACTACTGACGGAGATATTAGCGCTTGAAATTTCTTTAATTTTTGAGGTACTTAATAAACCAAGACTTTTTTATAAATAATCTGATTTTAAAAATCTTTCAATATAATATTTAGGACATTATTTAGCACCGATTCACTAAAAAAAATTTTGATTTTCTAAAAATTGATTTTTTGAAAATTTTAGGTATGGCCAAAAATCAAAAAACTTGAAATATATTTCACATTATTGTTTACTACAGAACATAATTAATGGCTAAGAATATTAAACATTCCAGAAGTTTCGATCTCCAATTTTTACCAAAAAAATGCTATTTCTATCCACCTGAATACAAAAAAAAAATTATTATAATCATAGATAAGTAAGATAAGCTTTGCTATATAATATATTTAATGTGTAAGTGATCGAACCTGAAGTAGAAACAAGAGTAAAAAATCGCTCTAATCTAATTTAGAAAAAAGCTAAGACTTTTTTATTTCATTAAGCTTTATTGTGATTTTTAGTTATTTGACACCCTTTGGACTATAGACTTCTTTAAATAAAGAAAATAGTTCAATCTTTAGCATTTTTTCCCTTAAATTGCGATATCTAGAATTGGTTTTTTCATTATTTCTCTGTAGTGACGGAATGAAATCACTTCATACTGCAAATCCTCTAACAAAATCATATTTCTGGGACTCTGAGGTTCTGAGAAATAGTATGATACACCTTTTCGTACATACATACCTCTACACACAGAAATTCAATAAAACCATGTTAACTCATTAACGCCGGGGCGGAGAGTTTTGGAAATGCGCAAAAATAAGTATATTTCCTTATAGATAAGTGGCTAAAAAGTTCATCCCTATAGTAAAATTTCCTGCTCTTTCAGAATCTGACATTAGTTTTCACCTACAACTCTTAAAAATAACCCAAAAACGGGGGTGAAAGGGGTAGGTCAGGCATTATTAGGAAATGCTTGGAAAAATCAATGAAAAAAGTATCAAATTTTATTGAAAAATGTTTAAAACTAATATTTTTTATGCAAATTTAATTAAACTTCGTATACATTGAGGTCTCATTCATTTTGGCCCTATTTACAACCCTTAAAAGGTGGCTAGGGGGGGTACTCCAGTCAAAATACGGGATTGGTTGTATTTATCACTGACAAACACCAGATTTATTCTACAATACGTTTTTTGGCTCGCTGAACACGAAAATAGGAGTTATTTGGCAGAGAAATTGGCGCTTCACCCTTAAATTTGCAAAAACTACCCCCAAAAAGGGGTGTTTTTGCAATTTTCGTACTTTTAGCATCCAGGATATGCCCGTATAGGTTTTTTGGGTCGCTAATCAAGAATTTCGACTTCTTTTTTATAAATAATTAAAATTTCACCCCTAAATTGGCTAAAACTACCCCTAAAAGGGGTATTTTTGATATTTCCGTAATTTTAGCATCCAGGATATGCCCATATAGGTTTTTTGGGTCGCTACTCAAGAATTTCGACTTCTTTTCATAAATAATTAAAATTTAACCCCTAATTTGGCTAAAACTACCCCTAAAAGGGGTGTTTTTGCTATTTTCGTACTTTTATCATCCAGGATTTGCCCATATAGGTTTTGTGGATCGCTAATCCAGAATTTCGACTTCTTTTTTATAATTAATTAAAATTTAACCCCTAAATTGGCTAAAACTATCCTTAAAAGGGATGTTTTTGCTATTTTTGCACAGCGGCCAAAAAAACGTATAAGAACGTACTTTGGACGCTCAAAGTGCAAAATTAGCAAAAACACCCCTTTTAAGGGTATTGTTAGCCAAGTTAGGGGTTAAATTTTAATTATTTATAAAAAAGAAGTCGTAATTCTGGATTAGCGATCCACAAAACCTATATGGGCATATTCTGGATGCTAAAAGTACGAAAATATCACAAACACCCCTTTTAGGGGTAGTTTTAGCCAATTTAGGGGTGAAATTTTAATTATTTATAAAAAAGAAGTCAAAATTCTTGATTAGCGACCCAAAAAACCTATACGGGCATATCCTGGATGCTAAAAGTACGAAAATTGCAAAAACACCCCTTTTTGGGGGTAGTTTTGGCAAATTTAAGGGTGAAGCGCCAATTTCTCTGCCAAGTAACTCCTATTTTCGTGTTCAGCGAGCCAAAAAACGTATTGTAGAATAAATCTGGTGTTTGTCAGTGATTGGTTGTATTTATAATCAATCCCGTATTTTGACTGGAGTACCTCCCCTAGCCACCTTTTAAGGGTTGTAAATAGGGCCAAAATGAATGAGACCTCAATGTATACGAAGTTTAATTAAATTTGCATAAAAAATATTAGTTTTAAACATTTTTCAATAAAATTTGATACTTTTTTCATTGATTTTTCCAAGCATTTCCTAATAATGCCTGACCTACCCCTTTCACCCCCGTTTTTGGGGTATTTTTAAGGGTTGTAGGTGAAAACTAATGTCAGATTCTGAAAGAGCAGGAAATTTTACTATAGGGATGAACTTTTTAGCCACTTATCTATAAGGGAATATACTTATTTTTGCGCATTTCCAAAACTCTCCGCCCCGGCGTTAATGAGTTAAAAGCATCTAAATGACCTAGGGACCAAATTTTTCAAATTGGACATTTTTAGGACTTTTCCATTTTTAACCTGACAAACCTATAAGGCACGATTACATCTTTATATTGGATCTAAAGAATGATCGTGTCTAAAAATCTTTAGCATTTTAATGAGTCAGGTTGATTTTTTTTTATTGTTAGTTATTCACATTTTTCACACCCTTTTTTATCCAAATACTTACTAATATTTTTAGACTTTAAATAGCTTTGATTGAGTTTGTACATGCTACAACTTTTTACGTTTAACTAAAACTTTTAGATTGTAGTGATTACATAGCAGTGCCAGGGAAGTTGATTCTTTTAATTATAAAATTTTCTAATGGTTTTCTATTATATACTAGTAAACTTTTTTTTAACTTTGTATTTTTTATCTATTTATCCCTTTTATTAATTATTTCAAACAAGTTTAATGCTAATTTTGATAAAAATATACTTTTTAAAAGTCTTGCGGATTTATACAATTATAATATTAATATAATAAATTTTTATTATTTTAAATTTATGAATTAAAATTTTAAATTAAAAGCAGTTGCATAAAAAGGTATTTATAATTATTATTTTAACTTCTTCGTTTGATTAAAAGTATTCTAATTTGAACATTATAAAAAAATAGATAATATTATGTACATATTCTAGTTTAAAAAATATATGGGCATATCCATTACTTTTCATACAAAAGTGTGCGCACCCATGACTCCGATCGGACACAAATTTTCAGGGGTGGTTTGAAGTAATAAAAAACTCAGCCAGCCAAAATTTCAGCCATTTTGCAGGACGGGTTGCCGAGATACAAGCTCTAAAAGGTCCAAAAATAGCTGTTTTTACCCAATATTCAAAAATTTACTGGGCTTCAAGGATTAGTCCAAAAAACATCCGGCGGTCTCATTTTTTTTCTTAAACTTTCAACTTTTACCAAAACAATTTTTAAAAAGTTTCAAGGAGTTGATTTTTGCTGGTATTGATTAACGTAAGATTCATTTTATCGAAAAATTCTTATTTTTGAAGTTAAATTGTGACTCAGAATCATTAGCTAAATTTCTAATTTCCGGTTGGTTTCATTAAAAGCGTCTATCAAAGACCTTTCAAATGAAACCTTAAACGTTAAAAAATCTTATCAGGGACCGGAGATATAAGCAATTGAAAGTTTGCTGTTTCCGAAAATATCGATTTTTTAACAACTTTAATTGTCTGCAAAATTTTTTTCTGAGCACTTTAAGGGCTGAAAATTTCAGGAAAGCTTCTTTTGATATTAAAAAAAATTCCCTAAAAATTTGGGCGATGGTATTGGCTTCTGTTCGTAGATATAAGACTCTGAAAATGTGTAATAATTGGACCAATATTGGCCAATAAATGGTTAAGGGGTCAACCAAAAAATTTTTCTTCTTCAATATTCGAATAGCCAGGGAAAAATGAGCTGATTTAAAAAAAAAAAAAGTTATCATCATTTTAAGATTTTTTAAAAAATTTTCCAAAAATCCCATTTTTAGGGTCATTATACAATATTCAAACTCGAAATAATGATAACTCGCTTATTTTTCGGTCTAAAATAAAAGTTTTTTTTTTAAATTGTCGAATTTTTTCCTACCTATTCGAATATTTACAAATAAGAAACTTTTTATACGCAAAAATTATTTTTTTGGGCCAAAAACTACCCGAATACATTGACAAAATAAAGTAAGTTCTAAAGTAATTTGCCAAAAAAAAATAATTTTTGAATATAAGAAGTTTCTTTTTTGTAAATATTCGAATAGGCAGGAAAAAATTCGACAATTAAAAAAAAAAAAATTTTATTTTAGACCGAAAAATAAGCGAGTTATCATTATTTCGAGTTAGAATACTGTATAATGACCCTAAAAATGGGATTTTTGGAAAATTTGTTAAAAAATCTTAAAATGATGATAACTTTTTTTTTTTTAAAATCAGCTCATTTTTCCCTGGCTATTCGAATATTGAAGAAGAAAAATTTTTTGGTTGACCCCTTAACCATTTATTGGCCAATATTGGTCCAATTATTACACATTTTCAGAGTCTTATATCTACGAACAGAAGCCAATACCATCGCCCAAGTTTTTAGGGAATTTTTTTTAATATCAAAAGAAGCTTTCCTGAAATTTTCAGCCCTTAAAGTGCTCAGAGAAAAATTTTGCAGACGATTAAAGTTGTTAAAAAATCGATATTTTCGGAAACAGCAAACTTTCAATTGCTTATATCTCCGGTCCCTGATAAGCTTTTTTAACGTTTAAGGTCTCATTTGAAAGGTCTTTACTAGACGCTTTTAATGAGACCAACCGAAAGTCTTAAGCTAATGATTCTGAGTCACAATTTAACTTCAAAAATAAGAATTTTTCGATAAAATGAATCTTACGTTAATCAATACCAGCAAAAATCAACTCCTTGAAACTTTTTAAAAATTGTTTTGGTAAAAGTTGAAAGTTTAAGAAAAAAAATGAGACCGCCGGATGTTTTTTGGACTAATCCTTGAAGCCCAGTAAATTTTTGAATATTGGGTAAAAACAGCTATTTTTGGACCTTTTAGAGCTTGTATCTCGGCAACCCGTCCTGCAAAATGGCTGAAATTTTGGCTTGCTGAGTTTTTTGTTACCTTAAACCACCCCTAAAAATTTGAGCCCGATCGGAGTCATGGGTGCGCACACTTTTGTATGAAAAGTAATGGATATGCCCATATATAATGTAATATTTTGTAATATTTTCTCTTCATAGTAAATATTGAAAACATAGAACAGGGGCTTTTCGAGTTATTACAATAAATAAAGTAGACATTAAAATTATTTTTTATGGTTATTGATTAATTATAATTATTTTCTCAATAATTTATTATTATTTCTACCCATAAATACGTTTTGAGCCAAAAAAGCTAAAAAAGTGGTATTAAATACTATAGTTGTATTAAACTAATTTATTTATTTATTTTTTTTTGTTTTTACAACTATCAGAGATCATATTATGCTAATTTAAATTTAATTTATAAAATTAACCATATTAATATAGATAGAATAAGATATTATAAACTAGAATAATACTTTTAAATGAAAAGAAAAAAAAATAATGTAAAAATAAGAATTAATGAATAGTGGTCTATTATATTTTTTCAAAATTTTGTTAAAAAAAATCTGGACGTTCTTTTCTTTAAATTTAAATTTAATACTTTATTTTTTAAAAAAATTTATTTTAATTATAGTACGCTTTTTAAGGTATTTTTATATGTAAGCATCATCACTAGTCAAAAGATATCGTTTATATACACGGTAGAGCTGCTTTGGTTGAAAATTCAACCAATTGGTTGAATTTTACTATTTTTGGTTGAAATTTCAACCAATTGGTTGAATTTTAAACCAATTGGTTGAATTTTCAACCAAAAATAGTAAAATTAAACCGAATGGTTGAAATTTCAACCAATTGGTTGAATTTTCAACCAATTGGTTTAAATTTTCAACCAATTGGTTTAAAATTCAACCAAAATGGTTGAAAATTCAACCAAAAGCTAAAATAAAAAATAAAAATGTAGTAATTATAATACAGAGTAAAAAAATTATCTCTGCATCTATAAAAAGTGCATTAATTTTGTAATATACTAGAATGGCCGCGCGCCTAGCGCGCGCAGAATACTGACTTTTTAACATGATTTCCTAATCAAAATTTATGTATATAAAATAAAATTTATAATAACAGAATCTGTTTTAAAATATTATATTCTACGGATGTATACCTACATTCGGGGTGTGCGGTGACCCGAAAGTCGGGTCGGGTACCCGAAATTTTGGTATTTTTTGTAAAATTTTTGCAGGTCAGATTTCGTGTGAAGCCCGAAACTTTTCGGAAAAGGTATGCACTTGAATTTTTGAATCGAAAGCTTATATAGATACACCAAATTTGACCCAACTCAAAGCAAAAAACCCAAAATTTCGGGCACTTGGGTCGACTCTCGGGTAACCACACACCCCTAATACCTATTGATAAAATACTAAAATTTTTTACTATGAGAAATTTTTAGTTTATAACACAATAAGTATCTTATAAGTATTTTGCCCTTTAAAAATAATATATTTATAGTAATATTTATAGTAGTTATTTTACCATACAAAATTTATTTGGTATTTCTTATTCTCAAAAAACGGTTTTCATCGCTTGTTTTTTTTCACTACATTTGGAACTAAATTTTAAAGATTTATGAGACCTTTTTTAATTAAATTTTATCTCGAAAATCAAATCTAATTTTCATGAAGCTAATTTGAGGCTGTTCAAAATTTACCGATTTTGAATCCAATAATTTAATTTACCATAAATAGTTATTTTGAATTATCAGAATATTCCTCTCTAAAATCCAGTATTACTCTGAAAGGCTGCCTTTACATAAATTTAATTCTGACTGAATTATTTTAAGTCCCTAAATCAAAGTTCTTCCAAATACGCTCACCCTTGAGCCCTCTTCTCTCCGTCAACTCCCAGCTTCACCATTATCTCGTAAAATAAAACATTTTTTTGCAACATATTTTAATGTTGGTATTTGAGTAAAAATAATAGAATAGAGTCAATTACTCGGTCAATTATCCAATAATTTACAATTCCCGACCCTTCCCTACTTCAACGAAAAATTGGAGCTGTGAAACGGCTATTGCCTATTTTTATAACTTTAGGACCTAAGCCGGACCGGCTTGAATTGAAAACATAAACAATATTAACGGTTCCTCCGTTTTAAATATTTTATTTGTTAAAATAAATAATTGTTAAAATAGCGATATTTTAAATAGAATAGTTATTTGTGGTTTTTTTTTATAAAATGGTTATTAAATTTTATGCAAAATTTTTACTTATTTTCAATTCAAGCCGGGCCTAAAGATATATAAAAATCTGTGATAAAAATCGCCTTTCCACAGCTCCAATTTTCTTTTGGAGTGGGAAAGGGCCGGACTCAATAACAACTAGACTGTGACCACAACAATCTGTGATCTATGATGATAAGGTTTCATCTATTAAAAATATATTTATTTTTAAAATTAATTTTTCAAAAAATTATTAATGGTATTAATAATACACCAAGAATCTCACATATCATTGTAGTTTAAATTTAAAAATTATGGATTCAGTAACCTTTTTAATTAGTCATTCATCAGCTTCTCATCAATAATAATATATAAAAAATCACTAGTTCATATAATATCATACATATATTATAAAATTATTGCACTTTTTATAGATGCAGAGATAATTTTTTTACTCTGTATTATAATTACTACATTTTTATTTTTTATTTTAGCTTTTGGTTGAAATTTCAACCATTTGGTTTAATTTTACTATTTTCGGTTGAAAATTCAACCAATTGGTTTAAAATTCAACCAATTGGTTGAAATTTCAACCAAAAATAGTAAAATTCAACCAATTGGTTGAATTTTCAACCAAGGCAGCTCTACCGTGTAGTTTTTCATGTATTTTAAATTGTTGCTTTAAGTAGTGATCTAATTAAAAAGGTTTGCATTTCTTTATAATATTTTTAAATTCAGGTGCTATTGCATAAGGTTAAAAAATTATTAGTTACAACAGATGGTTCTGATATTTCAGAGTGATCAAGAGTTGAAATGTTATGCGTCAAATCTTGATTTAATAAAATATAATTACAGTTTTTGAAAGATCGAGATATTTTATACTTATAACGAGGAGGTGGGATAGATTTATGATATTTATATGTAAAACTTATAGGAGGATGACCTACAAAAAGTGGTATTGGAGTCGGGGTCAGTACCCAATTTACAATATTCGAGAGAGTTTTAGTTAAAACATCATTTAACTTACTGTGACTGATTGTGTAAAGACAGTCGGACAGATTAAAAATCCCAGATCTTGTAAAAATTTATAAGGGCAAGGAATTTTAAGTTATCAGTGATATTATAGTTAAAGTCACCTATGATGAGAATGTGAGAAAACTTTTTGACCGATGAAAAGCCATCGAGCTCACCCTCAAAAGCAACAAGGGTAGCACCATCAGGTCTGAGGTAAATTATTGAAAGAAATAATACAGAAGTATTAACAAAGATTGCAAGAATAAGAAAATCGGGTTTGTTAATACCATCAGTGATTGATGTAGATAAAATTTTATAATTTAATGTATAATAAAGGTAAGCAGCAACTCCTCCACCATCAACGAGTTCACCATTAATCATACTGCAAAAAATCCGATCAGCTTCAATTAATGTATTACTTATAGAAAAAAGATGAGAATTATGGTAAGGTTTGATCCATATATAAATTTATAGTCTCAGCAATTGTTTGTTATTTATTATAAACTGCAATGCGTGCTTAGTCTTGAAAGTGCTAAAGTTTTTAATAATAATATTAAAATGTAATAATAGTTCACTCAATATTTGTTTAACGAGCTGCACGATATTTGAAAAATAATATGCTACTATATAAAAGAAATAAAATTCGATTTATGCATCAGTCAATAAATATCTAAGCTATAAGAAAAAAAATAATTTAAACTTCAACAAAAAATTTACTTACGGTAAACTAAAGCGAAAAAAAAGTTATGATATAGGGGTAGCGAAATTTAAAGCTCAAAAACATTTTTATAATTCCAGCTGCCATCAGTGCCAGTGAATCATAAATGTAGAATATAATCATAGGGAGGTATGTTTTACAAATAAGCGCAAAGGTGAGGATAGAAATAAAAAATAAAATGATCTTTTACTTTTATGTAAAGGGGGACCTTATTTCCTTATTTTAGTCATTGGCTATAATATGCCAGAAAAACCTAAGAAAACTGTCGAAAACTTGATTCGCGTTTTTTACCTTATTTGGTGGTTAAGATTGGTTGATTGTAGATTTATATCTTGAATAATAATATAAAATATTTTTTTTTTAATAAAAATTTTAAAAAATTTATTTATTATTTACATATATCACAATACAATAATTTATCAATTTTACTGTTTTTATATATCATACTCAATTAATCCTCAAATTTAACATATTTTAAAATTATAAAATAATTAAATGCACATGTTCTTTAAATATGATTTACATTAACATTATAATCGATAAATAAAAAATTACACTTTCATAAATAAAAATTGGTACATTAAGGGGATCATTTTATTTTCTGCGCTTGCGTACTTTTTAAAGGTAATATTTTCAAGGTACAATTTTTGCATGTGGATCCCATGCGATCAGTTTGCGTCGAGCTTTTAACCATGATCGTATATTCTTAGTTATGAAAATAGTATTTAAAAATTATTTAAAAATAGTTTATAATAAAATATAAATAAATATGAAAAATAAACTCAGAGTGAATTTTTTTTGTTTTTTGTTTTTAAGTGAATTAATTGTATTTAATTAATTAGAATTTTAGTGACAATTTCGATGATTAGTGAAAAGAAATTATTGGTTTTCAATAAGTTCTTTCAAGTAGATAGCAAATTATCGATATGATTAAGGTATGCATAATTTAATTGAATTTCAAACAAAAAATTATTATTTACAAATTTTAAAGAAAATATTATTTTTAACATACTGGGAAAATTTTTGATTGTTTAAATTATCGTAAAAATGTAATTGTTTTCAAAAAAATTATAATTTTCTAAATAGTTTATATCAAGAAATTCATACAAAAACTGAATAACTCGAATATAATTTTTGATGTTTTGAATAATGAAAATCTAAAATATTTAAATTTAATTTCCATTTTTCACATTTTATGTCATGAAAAGAAAATTAATAATAGCAAACTCTCGTAAGACGCATGTAATATTTACGCCAGTCTTATAAGAACTTGATCTGTACCAGGATGACAATGAAAAATTTTTAGTAAATAATAAAATATATTTTATTTTATCTAATTTTATTTTATTTAAGAAGGTTTTTGTAAATCAATAAATTAGAAAAATTTTCCTCAATTAAATTAATTATTAATAATAATTAAAATATACGAAAATTATTTTTAATGCTTCTTCAGTCGAGATTTCTCTGAACCCTCATTCCAATATCTTTTTAATCTATATATATGTTACCGTTAGAGTCCGCTCTCCCGATAAAGTTAACATTAACCAGTTAAAGTTAACTTTAGCGAAGCGTTTTCGTTAAAGTCCATGAAGGCGATTAAAATGAATAAAAATATAACATTAGCGACATCATGTTCGTTAAAGTTAACTTTAACCAATCCTTGTTAGTTAAAGTCCATGAAAGCGGTTTTATTTAAGAGTTCGAGTTTGTATTATATTTTATATACGACTCTCGCTATAAGGTACTCTCAGGGCTTAGGTTAGGCTCATAAAGATATTGTGAAACATCTCTATGGTTAGGCTACTCTTTTAAAAATGCATTTCTTAGGATCAGTAACCAATCCTAGTTATAAGACACCCCAAGGGTTAGGTTAGGCTATTTTTTTTTAAAGCCATTGTCACAGTATTGTTTACAAATTTGCGCATGGGTTCTTAAGCCCACCTTGCCCTAATTCTAGGGAATACCTTACTGCGTGAAAATGCCTTTAAAAAAAAAATAGCCTAACCTAACCCTAGGGGCGTGTTATAACTAGAATTGATTACTGGTCCCAAGAAATGCATTTTTAAAAAAGTAGCCTAACCTAAATCCTTGGATGCCTTATAGCCAGAGTCGTATATAATATATTATAATACAAATTTTTTTTAGTATGCTAAACCGCTTTCATGGACTTTAACTGACAAGGATTGGTTAAAGTTAACTTTATCGTATACACACCCGTTAATGCTGTATTTTTATTCATTTTAATCGTCTTCGTGGACTTTAACGAAAACGCTTCGCTAAAGTTAACTTTAACTGGTTAATGTTAACATTATCGGGAGAGCGGACTTTAACGGTAACATATACAATATAATATAATTCAATAAGTATTTGACTTATATATTATTGTTTAAGTCTCTGGGATCATACAAAATTCATATGAAGAAATCTCAAGTGACTTTGTTGAGAAAAAAAATACATTACTAAAATTGTTTCTTGGTTTTAACTGAATTTAAATAGGAAAATAAATATTTCCTATCGATGTATTTAAATTCTTAAAATCAAATTATAGCTAAAAGATGAACTTAAAAAATGACTTTACTTTGCATTGCTAAAAAGTATTCTATAGAAACTTTTAATTATTTTTATTTTATTTTATTTTATTTTATTCAGTCAATAACGGACACTAGGTCCAATGCGTATAAAATTTTACCTTAACCTTATAATGAGTTTTATAGTTTTAAAATATTTACTTAACTTGCAATTTAAAATTTACATAATAATTGAGGTTTAAAATTTATTAATATAGCTTTAAAACAAAATAACAAAAATTTTATCAATATACAGCTTTACAAACCTACGAATTTTATTAACTTCTTTTTTTTTATTAACTCCAATAAAAACTTTTAACGTCTTAAACTTGTTTTGAATGAATGAACATCTTTATTATTTTTAATTCCAGATGTACACCCATACCAACCTCTTATCGGTCTTAAGGAAAATGCATGAGTGCTAACGTCACCCTTTACATTAAGTTCAAAATAAAGTCTAAAGTTTCTAGCTGACCTATTAAAAACTCTCTGAAAAAAAAATACTTTTTAAATCATTGTATATGAAGCTATTATGCATAAGATTTTAAAGAAAAATCATATCACAATAGTCATGTTGACTTTTGACCGTGAAAATTTTAAAATGCTCAGAATGTTTATTATAGTTATGATCAAAAGGATGCATTAGGCTTGGAGTCTTAAATGATATAAACCTAAGGAATCTTTTCTGAACACCTTTTAACTTTTGAATATTGCAATTTAAATATAGTATCCAAATATGAGAACAGTAAAGTAAAATTGATTTAAAAATATATCAAATACATTGTGAATATGTAAATATTGTTCAGACGATCAATAAAATTAAATCTCAAGTCATAGAAAATACCAAGATATTTTACAAGGTTAGCGTTTCAAAGAACATATCCGTTAAGCTCATATCCAATTTGTTCTTACTTCTATAAAAATTTATTGCAACCGATTTTGTGGTATTTATACGAAGGTAATTTTCTTTTATTAAATAAATAAAATTTTAAAAAAATATAATATAAATGACAATGTTTAATAAGGAATGTTTATATTAATTAAAAATTGAAACTTTCTTTTTTGCAATAATTTTTTATTATTATTATTACACTGTAAAAAGTAACTTCCTTATATAAACAAAAAAATTAGAAAATTTTCGAAAAATTAGTAAATTTTCCAAAAATTTTGTAAATATTCGATAAAAATCGTAAATTTACTAAATTTAGCTTATTATCGAAAAATTCGAGAATTCTCGATTTTTGGTTCCTCAAAGAGGAACCATTGTGTTAGGTCAAAATTTGATTTTCTATTTTTTGGCATATAAGCACGTTCTGGGACCCCAGGAAGCTAAAAAACCGGTTTTTAAAAAAAGTCTGTATGTGTGTGTGTGTGTGTGTGTGTGTGTGTGTGTACGTATGTAATCGGTGATATTTCACAAACATTATGGAATTAAGACCTAATTTTTTTTTCAAAAATTTTTTCACCAAAAAAGCTCGAGGTACTTTTTTTTTTTTTAATTTGGATGTAATACCTCATTTATTTCCACGAAAGTACTTATATTTGAAAGTATGGTTTTCACATGATATCTCGAATCGGATACTTAATTTTCTGAAAATTTTTTTCCTAAAATTTTTTTCACAAAAAAATACAAAAAATACTAATTTTTTTTTTAGTACCTAATTTATTTCCACGGAAGTACTAGTTTTAAGAACCTTGTTTATAGTAATTTTTTGGATCTGATACTTGATTTTTTCAAATTTTTTTTGTCAAAATTAAAAAAAAAGAAAAATAAAAAAAACTGCAATATTTTTTTTTTTTTTTTGTGTAATACCTCATTTAATTCCATTAAAGTACTAATATCTGAAAATATTGTAACTAGTGATATTTCAAAACCATTATCGAATTAAGACCTAATTTTTTTTTCCAAACATTTTTTTATCAAAAAATTTCAAACTCCTTTTTTTTTTTTTTAATTTGGATGTAATACCTCATTTATTTCCATGAAAGTACTTGTATTTGAAAGTATGGTTTTTACATGATATTTTGAATCGGATACTTAATTTTCTAAAAATTTTTTTCCTAAAATTTTTTTCACAAAAAAATACAAAAAATACAAATTTTTTTTTCTTTTTGGACGTAGTACCTAATTTATTTCCATTGAAGTACTAGTTTTAAGAACTTTTTTTATAGTAATTTTTTGAATCTGATACTTAATTTTTTCAAAATTTTTTTCTTAAATTTAAAAAAACAAAAAAATTAAAAAAACTGCACTTAATATGTATGATTGAATACTTGTAATCGGTGATATCTGTGGCATATTTAAGTATTAAGCTCATTGTTTGAGGAACCTAAGTGCCAGCTAGTTTTTTTTGGTGTATTTACGAAAAAAGTTGCAAATTCGCAATTATTTTTCGTAAATTTACGACTATTTTTTGTAAATTTTCGAAAAAATATTGTAAGTTATCAATTTTTCTTGCGAAATCACAAAAAAAAATCGAGAATTCTCGAATTTTTCGATAATATACTGAATTTAGTAAATATACGATTTTTTCGACTATTTACTAATTTTTTTGAAAATTTACTAATTTTTCGAAAATGTTCTACTTTTTTTTGTTAATATAAGGAAGTAACTTTTTACAGTGTATAATATAATATGTATATAAGGCATAAATGCCAAATTCTCTTTGTTCTTTACTTCCCTAAGAGCCATCCGTGAAGTAGACAAATAAAATAAATTAGTTTACTCCACTAAGTTTATATTAGTGAAGTAGACGATTCTCTACTTCCCTAAAGGCTATCGGTGTATTAGACAACAGCTGTAACTTTCGTCTACTTCACTAAAAATTCTAGGGAAGCAGGCGATCGAAACTTTCATTTTTCTACTACGTACGGATTTTTCTACTTCAATACGACAGATACATTATAAAAATCCCTATTAAGTGATGAATGAGCTAATGGCATTCAAATACAGCTGTACAATCTTATGCCATCAGTAAACAGTTCAATGCAGCAATTAAGATGCATTCAAAAATTTCATTCATAAAGATATTAAACAATTAGGGACCTGAACTACCTTACAATACCACAACCGCATTCCTTTCAGATAACATAAATGAAATAAATGATAAAATTTTAAATGGAATTTTAATTTTACCAAGCTTTTTTAAAAGCAAAAGAATATATAGACTATCAATAGTTATTTGTAGGTCAATGAACAGAATAACCGCTTTTAATCAACTCATTAGAAATGTATAATTGTTCAATTTTACTAAACTTGTACCTGTATTTTTATTTTGCGTAAAATCGAATTGATTATTTTGAATAACATCATTAGTATAATATTTTAATATTTTCGTCAGGATAGAATTATATATTTTATATTTATTACATAATTATATATTATATATTTTGGCTGACGGTGAAATAATCGAAATTGGACGATAATTTAAAACTTCAGAAAAATTACGTTCTTTAAATATTGATGTTAGATAAGTTAATTTTAAAATATTATAGGATATATACCGGTTAAAATACACAAATTGAATAATAATATAGACATTTTTTTACAGAAAAATTCCTTAAATTCCTTGATGTTTTTTAACATCATATGATGTTAAGCTTTTCATAAACCGATGTGAAAAAATTTAAAAACATATTTGATGATGCAGTTTCACTCTTCGAGCTCTGATTATTCTAGTAGACTGATGAGGGTGTAGTTGAATTATTCCTCAAAAAATAACCATAATTCCAATAGTTTTTAATATTTATTTAAATTGAATTTTTAAACTTATACAGATAATTTCGATATGAAATCTTCGAGTGATAAGCACACTCTGACCTAAGATTTTTAAATTCAGCAGAATATACAGCCTCATTTGTCTGTTTTCAAAGCACATGGACATATTTTTTCTCTTAGTCAAGTTAATAAAATGCTTATTAAAACAAATTGGAAAATTCGAGTTTTTATAAACTATTATTTTTGGAACACATATATCGATAATATTGTTATGAGGTTTTAAAATTTGCTCAAAATAAAATCAACATTAATTTGACTGAATTTATGAGATTCGTTAAGATTAATGTCATCTAAAAATGACCAATCATAACATAACAAGTGGCACTTTAATTCTTTAGAGTCAATTTTGCTATATAAATAAAAAACTTCTTTTTGAATTGACGGATCACAGCTTTCAACACTACTGAACCGCAACAAACTTGGTACATGATATTCGTCTATACTTGTATAAGATATTCATCCTGATAAATATTTAAAGAACGAAGAAATGTTTCTTAGGTAAAACAAAGATCTAGAAAATACCCTAGAGATAATATCTCAGAGTGTTGTGTAACAATTTATCTAAGATTTAGGAGTTTAAGTATATTTTTAAGTAAATTTTTTTTTTAATTTGTAAAAATAGTTTTTAAAAATATTTTTTACAATTTTTTATAAAATACATTTTTTTTTATTTTAATTACAACTTTTTTGTAGAAAACTCGCCTTATTGACCCACCCTCCTCCTTTGAAATGTATATACATTTTTTTTTGTTATTTTAAAAAATAAAAAAACATTAAATAAATTTTTTTGTACCTCATAAAATTACTAACTTTAATATTTATTTTATTTTATTGCACAGTTTTAACTTAATTAAGAAAAAAAAAACATAACGTCCTTTTTCTCATTACCGTACCTTCCCCCTTGTCACAATTGGTCACATTTTATAGTAGACCTACCTACCCAAAACTCTGGACGTCGTTTATGGATGCTCCCTAACTTATAACAAGTAATTATTACGAATGTTACCGAAATCTAAATCTACTGTGTTACCAAATATTTGTATTTAATTATTTAGAAATGGTATGTAATGTTCTTTTTATTAGTTTTTTCAACACAATATAAAAAAGAAGAAAAATTTAATACAGTTTCTTTACAAATTTTAATGCTGAATTAAACTTGAAGCTTCATACGGTACAAAATAATTGTAAGAAAAATGGAAAAACTTAAAACTAAGTAATAACCGTAAGGATTCACATTATTTATTAAAAAAGAAATTCATAACAAAAATTTAGCCTCTAACAGAAATTTTTAGGATTTCTAGTATATTCTTTTTATTTATTTTTTTAACATGGAACATGTTTATTGGATGGGGTTTTTTTCAAAAGTCCTGCTTGAGATGGCAGAGGGGGTAAAATGGATTTAGAATAATTTGAAGTGAGAGTCAGGCTCTAAAAAGTACAAGAACTTAGAATACTTTAGGTTTCTGGACTTAGGATAATTAATATTTCTGGATTTTTTGAGTTTTTGGATTTATTACTGTTATGAGTGAACATGTTCCATGCCCGTTGGTTGTGTGAACACACAAACCAGTAATAAGTTTTTTTTTATTTATTAACTAAATTTACGGGATGAACCCTTTAAATTTAATTATAAAATATTTAAGTGATTATTATTATAAAACTTATACTTTATTATATGTGCATAAAATATAATTCTTTTTTATGTATATAATAAAGTAACATTTTTCTTGTTCATAAATTATAGTTTTATTTTATTACAAGTAACAATATTTCTTTTATTAACAATTTAACAGATCAGAAAGTAGAGCTAACTCATTTTTAACTGTATTTTTTACCGTTCGTAAGTTGATTTTATGAATTTAATTTAATTTATTTTGGGCAAATATATAAAAATTATTTAAGACTAGATAAAATAACTGCTTTGATATCCCACAGGCGTTTATAAAAATGCCTGTGTGGGATTGGTATTAATAAAATTTTAGTTACATAAAAGTAATGTAAATGAACGAATTAGTTATAATTATAATTAAAAGTATACTAATCAAAATACTAAATACCTATATAATAAATATAAATACATAGTAATAAATATAAATATACAAATTGTTAAAATAAAATCCATATTTTTTCATATAAACATAAACATTTTTGTGCAAAAAAAAATCAATCAAGTAAATATGTTATTTATTTATTTATTTTAGAAAGAATTTTGCGCAAGCAATACCAATGCGCATTTGAATACAATATTAGAAAAAATACTTAATACATTAAAATAAAAATTTTTATAAACACTATCTCATTATCAATAATAGAAATAATATAATAAATTTTTAAAATTTTTAAGATAAACCAAAAATGTTAAAATTTACGTAGGAGCTATGTAATAAAATTATTCATAACAAAATAAAAAGAATTTAATATATATTTGCAAAATTAAAAATATAACTAAAATAGTTTAATTTAATAACAACAAAAAAATAATAGCATGAGAGAATTTTAAACCGGTTGAAGGACAGCTGATATTGGGGGTTTTTTATACACAAGAGATATTTCATTAAGTGGGTTTTAAATGCTTCTAAACATGTATAAGCTTTCAGAGTAAAAGGCAAATTATTCCATTCGGTAATGGCTGTTATAAAGAATGAGTTTTTATAAAAATCTGTTCGATATGAACTTGGTAGAGAAAAAATAAGTGGTAGAAATTTGTACAAAGAAGTATCAGGCAAATTGCGTTGTGAATACCTAATTGTGTCATCAGAAACTTTGAATTGTGATGAGAGATATAGAGGTCTTTGAGAGGATATCAAACTATGTACAAGTACTAATTTAAAGTATTTTCTACGTGTATTAGCAGTTAACCAATTCCATTCATTCCTTAATGAAGTTATTGACACACCTTCATATCTTCTCACTTCAAAAATAAACCGTATTGCTAAGTTTAATATCCTTTCAATATAATTTCAATGTATGTTAAAACATACATAAAAATACAATTAGGAAAAATGTTATAGAACAATATTTCAATTAGCTTTGAAACTAGTAGAATTATAGACATTTGTCTATAATATGAATATGAGATAAATATTAATTGCTGAAAGATATTATATGTTATATCAAGTTAAAATTTAATAATAGCTTAGGTAACTTAATTTTTAAGTTTTTTTTGTTTTCACATTTCATAGTTTTAGAGCTATTAGGTAGTCTATTGAACAGATTAATAGCTTTTATATAGAACTTTTCCTATAGATAGTCTTATGAATCTAAGGTAAATTGATACGATTCCAGGAATTTTGTTTGGATTTAAAATATTTAATTGTTACTTTTGGGTAATAAAAAAACAGGTAAAGGATCTTATATAATTGTAAGATATTATTAAATTGAGAAAATTAATTGATTTTTACATGATTTAATTATTTGTTTTGTGCAGGCTGTATTAATTTTTATACATTTTTAAAGGCACATTCCCAAACTGTAATAAGATAAATAGCAACCCCTAAGAAAAGAGCAGGGTAGATTATTTTAAGTATTGGATTATTTAGATATTTCAATTTACGAAAGATAAAAGTTATATGACTCTGTTATTTAATCGCTTTACAAGTACATTCAATTTCATGAATTGATCAAAAATTATAATCTCAAATATATGCAATGAACACTCTTTGTAAATATTGATACACTAGTTAGAATCAGGTACACTTATTTTAGTACAGCCAAAGGCAATATATTGGGTTTTATTTATTGATAATTTATTGGCTATTAGCTATTTATATACTAAATTAAGATTATTATTTATTGTTATACTTGAAAATTATTTAAATTTATTAAATATACTTGTAAACATTACTGCTATGTTTAGATTAATTTTTTACAGAAAATATAAAAAAAAATTTTATCATTTTGGAGACTTATAATAAAAAATTAATTCGTTTATTAGATTAAGGCAACTTGAAACTTGTACCGGATAAACTTTTTTTTTCGTATAAATATTCTTATAAGTTTATAAGGTTTAAAAATATACAACCTTCAGTTATACTATTAAAGTTTAGGAAAAAACTTTTTTCAGGCTTATCAGATTAAAAAAAAATCATTAAATTTTCAAAAAAAAATAAATTCTATATTCTAAAAATATACGCACATAATCAAAACAAATAATGTTGACCTAAATTTTACTAAAACAGAACTAAAAAAAGTTTTTTTTTGCATTATAATAAAGTAATTTTTTTTTTACATTGTAATTACATGATTCTTAAATTTCTCAGAATCTTATTATTTTTTTATACAATTAATACAAAGAAAATAAGTATTGAATAAATTTCATATAATCTTTTGTTCAGAAAATAATGAAAATTTTTTTACAAGAAATTTATATAAATATATAGCTATTTTTTTATAAATAAGTAACAATAAGTTAGTAAAATAAGGGATAATAGAATAATATCCAGGTAATTGAAATATCCTGTGAAATTGTATTATTTGAAATTATTAGTACGTATACTTTGATATAGTATAATTGGAGGCCTTTGTACTGTTTTTTTTTAAATAAGATACATTTTGTCCAAAGTCATTTATACTAATAAAATACTTATAATTGGTTTATGTCTTCTCACTAACAACGATCATGGAACATGTTCACTCATAACAGTTTGAACGTATATTTTCAGGTAAAAAAAAATTAATTAAGTATTTTATAGATTTGTTGAAAATGATTAAGAAAACATTAAAATTACCCACGTAAAAAGATTAAGCTTAATTTTGGGTAAGCTCACTGAAACAAATAAATTGTATAAGAAACAATAATAATAAATAAATATAAACAACGATATTTTCCAATCTCAATGTCTTTAATAGTCATAAATATTATTAAAGAATAGTTAAAAATAAGATTTAACAAAAAAATCAGTAATAATCACTATCTTTATATCTAAAAATTATGAACTTAATTTTTAATTATATTTTTTTATAGGTTTATGTGTGTAAATCAAAAAATGTTTTATTTTTTTAAATCTAAAAAGTATACTATACGTAATTGCCGCTTAATACTTAATTTTTTTATAAATGTTTTATATAGCTACCTAACAGCTTAAGAAATATTTTATATTATATGATGATAAAATTTTATAAATGAAAAATGTAATAAAAACTATTGACATAAATGCCACCTTGCAGTTAAAAGTTATAAAAATATAAAATAAAATTTAATAAGTAGTATAAAGATTTTGTTTTAGCTTTTTTTACACTAACTATGTACTGCAGTATAATTTAGGGTGTCCATTATTTACCAAACTTAATTTTTTGCTAAAAAAAAAACACAAAAAAAATAAGATTTATCAAATAAAGCAGTTTAAAATCCGATTGCAAAATACATACTTTCTGTTAATTTTTTTTTGACGTTATCTTCAAAAATATTAAAATTGCTTTAATTAGACTACAATAAAAAAATCTGGAACCCCGATTTTCCTGTTTTAACCCTTATATGAATAAAATAAGGGTTAAAAAGGAAAATTAGAGTTCCCGATATTTTTTTAGTGTAGGCTAATTTTAGCATTCATTTGTTTGTGTTAATATATCTTCAAAAAAAAAAAAAAATAACAAGCACAATTGATTTTCGTGGCTATAAAAAAATCTTAAGCTAAATTTTCTAAAAAGCACGACTTCCCCGTTTTATTTAAATCGAAAAAAGACATGCATTTAGGCAACCTTAGCAGTCAGTTTTTTAACTGCTTTATTTTTAAAATCTTAATTTTTTGGTATTTTTTTTTCATTTAAAAACCTAGGAGCACCAAAAAATTAAGTTTGGCGAATAACGGACACCCTACTGAGTATAAAAATGCGATATATACTTTTTTATATACACTGTAAAAAGTAACTTTCTTAGATTTACAAAAAAAATAGAATTTTTTCGAAAAATTAGCGAATTTTCAAAAAATGTTGTAAATATTCGATAAAAATCGTAAATTTACTAAAGGCTATTGCCGGATAAATATAGTGATTTGGCCCCCCTCCCCAATCTCAAAAAAATTATTTGCATCCGAAAGATATTATAAAAACTGTGACCGAGGTTATTTTAAAAGGGTCAAACAAAATAAAATAATAAAAATAACAAACCTGAAATTCCGGGAAATACAGAAATGAAATAAATTTTATAATAAAATAAATGTAGTCAAATTTTATATACAAATAATGAAAATTATTTATTTGAAATGAAAATTATAAGTTTATTTTATTTACAGAAAGTATTGATTATTATTCTAATTTCCGGAATGAACATAAAGTTGAGCGCCACTAGATTTATTAAAATCTAGAAATTTTGAATAACTAAATAAGAAAGAAATGACAAAATTAAATAACTCAAAAACACGAAAACAATGGTCACTATATTGAAAAAAGGGAGAGCATTGAGACGATCTCGGGCGTCTTTCCACAACTTTAATTATACACAAAATTATAAAACTAAAACCGTACTTATATAACTAATAATTATCTAAAACTGAATTAACTAAATACGCGAAAGAACACACACATCATTGGTAAATTAACATATCTTGTTTTACCATATAATATCCGTGTCTGAAGATCTCTCCTTCCGAATATTCTTGATGATGGCGGTGTCTTTCTCGTAGTCCAAATATAAAGTCACAAATATAATATTTATTCACACAAGTAAGTTATTAATAAATCACAAAATTATAATTAGTCTGCTTTCTTTGAAAGTCTGTAAATTATAAAATATTTATAATTTAAACTTGGTGTTAACACATATTATTTTACGGAGCGAGCAACGACTGCGTGTCACTCGTCCGGAGTCCGCAGTGGGAATGGCGTCGCGGCCTGATATAGATGAAGAACTCTGTTCTTCTCCAAAAGTGTCGAATTCTGATTGGCTCAGAGAATCGATCACGTGAAAATGCCTTATTGGTGGCATTTTATGTCACAAAACTAACGAAAATTCGAATTTATAAATCTTATTATTTTTATGAAATAATAGATTTATTTAAAAATTGCTAATAAATTATAAATTCCATGTAACCGGATTTCACCCTGTTACATACCCCCCCTCTTAACCATAGTTAAGGGTTGAGTTGATTCATGTGTGTGTTCTTTTCCTACCTATCTTTGTGGGCTTTATTACATAAAAACACTAAGCTAACGAAACTAAATAATCCAGATTTTTTTTTTTTTCGGATAGCCTATATAGAAGGATAAGGAAAGGGCACAATTTGGTTAGGTCAAAATAAGGTTCCTTATAAATCATAATTGGTGAGAATGTCATTTGCACAAGAGAATGGATTTTTGAAGAAAATAATATATACTAATATTTTAATAAAATGATTTAGATTAACTAAGAGTACCAAGAGTTAAAAATTCAAAACTTAATAAAGGAAGAGTTTAGATTAATTCAGAATTTTATCAAAAATATTTGCAGAACAAAAACTAAGCATCTCTTACCTAAAATCAAATCCAGCAGATGCTTTTCCGGGAAGCAAGTAGCAAAGAAAATTTAAGTAAACAAAGGATATGGAAAATAGATTTTCTGAAGAGGTTTATTCTAAATGAAAAATAATTTTACCAATCCTGACACAAAATATTTTTGTAGAAATAAGAATAAAAATATTATTCCTAAATTCTACGGACAAAATCTGATCACTGAAAATAATTATTTTCAGTTCTCATTAGGACTATCCTCTTAATCGTCGATCTCCGTCTCGGTTTTAGAGCTAAGGTGGCTTCCTGGGAAGTCACAATAGTCAATGAATTTCAAAGAGAAAATAACTCGATGAAATTCGGTCACAAATTGAAAATATTTAAGGAGAATCTCTCCGCTAAATATGATCATTTGAGTATGAAAAACATACTCGCGAACTAATACTATATACAAACTATTTACAAAATTCCAAAAGCTTAAATTTTCAAAGACCAACTTTCCGGGGATTATCATTTAAGACAAAAAAATAATTTAATTCTATATTTCACAAATACCATAGAATAACTGAATCAGGGGCAAATAAGAATTTTATAAGGACTAAAAACCGTATTAACGAAATTGGGAAACTAAACACAATATTATCTGAGAATTACATCTCCAGATCAATTCATGAAATTTTTTCGAGAGCTATGCTCTACGATTTTAATCAAAATACGAAAGTTTTTACAAACATACAAAATCTCAAAATACATACAAAAAGATATTAAAAAGAAACTTGAAAATAATAAACATTAGGCTAAATTTTTAGTTAAATTGGGCTAAATACAAAAATAAACAAGCCATGTCCGAGAATTACATCTCCGAACTAAGCAATTACTAAATTACAGAAACAGAAGGAAATTTCTTCCTCTCTGAAAAATACTAAATTTTCAAATACGAAAAATTTCAAAAAAAACTAAATTTAGAAGACCAAAAATCAGTGCACTTGATTTTGGAATTCCAAGGACAAATAAGGAAAATTGCGAAAAATTCTCCGAATTTTTCCTGGTTCAAACAGCTACATAGAGAGAGTCTTTTTTTTCAGCTTCTCTAATTCACATATTCGAATTTACCGATCTCCTTTAATTCAATGTAGAATTGTAGGTCACGGTATACTACTCTCCCCCCAACGGCTACATGTTATACAAAGAAACAAGTCCGGTCTCTCAGAATCCTCCCCTTCCCCCATTACGGAGCGAAGGTTTGATAAAGAAAACTTAAGGAAGAGCAGGGTCAAAATTGACTATATATCGAAATATATAATCGGATCACAAAATCTCAAAACTAAACCAAGGATTAAATAAGTATTAAATATAAATCTTAGATAACTAAACATAGTCTGAATATATAAGAAAAACAAATTTGTATCTTAGGGCTTACCCCTTAAGAATACGGAAAAATTATGACTAAAAAGAGATATAAAAATTAGACTAAATCAAAAAGAAAACATATTTACAAAATTCGGTCAAATCAAATTGAAATAACCTAAACCACACCATTTTTTTTTTTTTTTTTTGGTGGGTAGCTAGCGGAAGCGTGGGTGCCAACCACGACGGAAGATGATCTTAGATCAAAACTTTACCGCGCCTGCTTTAAAAAGCATTAGAAATTTAAAAATTTCATTTTCAAAACGAAGAGGTACATGTTTCGTAAATGGAGGCAAAAATTTGAAATTATACCGAGTATACTTTCAAGGTCAAATATCTAGTAATTTGTCAGGGATCTACCCTCGAGAAGCAAAAACAAAATATATTTACAAAAGACTGAATAATCACAAAGGCAAAATCCATAATTCCTTAAAGGGCAGAAAAAAAAGGGGCGAAGCTAAATAGATTAAATCCAAACTCTTGCAATAAATATAAATTTCAAAAGAACATTAGAAAAATGTTCACAAAAGTGAAGAGCAAAATATATGTCATAAAAGCATATATAGTATGAGGTAAAGTTTTACCAAAATTCGAAAACATAATTTCCAAAGTTCGAAAGCAAATAACCAATTTCTAAAACAAGACTAGTATAGGAAGCTTAGGTAGGTTAGGCTAGGATGAGTCAGGATAGTGAAATGCCAACTCGGCAAATTCACCGTATACAATACATTTTTTTTGTATTAGTTACAATATTTTACAAATATATTTATAATGCCCACGTGTGTGTTCTTTCACGATCTCAGCGCAAAACGTTCCTAACCTGATTCTTATATACTAGAATTCATACCAGCATACTTCCATACTCGACATACAAAAAGTTCACAATTCTTCATAATAATCTTGATAAATTCGTTTTTTAACACTTTATTAAGATTTATGCACAAAAGTTCACTTTTTAACGGAATATGCCATATATATACAAAAAAGTTCGGTTTTATATGGAATATACCGTATATGTGTAAAAAAAATTCAATCTTCTATGTAATTTACCATATATATGAGAATAAAGTTCAAAAATCGGTATATTTTTCAAAAAGGTCAAATTTTGTTGGAATTGTCCATATATAGCTCAATAAACTAAATTCTACCAAAACTAATCATATAAATTACAAAGTTGTTAAAGAAATTAATTTTAAAAAAAAATTTCAGAAAAAGTCAAATTTATACGGAAATTACCATATATAGTCGAAAATTACAAAAATTGAGGGGATAATCCGTATATACTAAAATTAATTATAATTTTACAAAATTATAGCTAACTAAACAAAATACAAAAAAAAAATTTACAATTTTAGATGATTTTATACGGATTTACCCGTATATAACTTAAATTTTGCGAAATTTTAAATTTTTGCACAATTTCCGTGGAATATTTCATATACTGGGCGAATTAATTAAATTTTGAATCGTTAGTTAAATTTTTACGAAAAATTAAAATTTTTACAAAAAATTAAAATTTTAGTGAAAGCACCCATATAGCGTGTTCCACGAATTTCACTTTATACTAAGAATCACAACAATGTAACAGGTATAAACAAAAACTTAAACGAAAAAAAATTTTTTCTTTCTAACACACACATACCAATGCACAAAAATTTTTGGTTTCCAAAAAAAAAACCTTTGGAAGAAATTTAATTTAAGAAACAAAAAAAATGGCTAAATGGGACTAAATAATAATTTTAAATTAAATTAAAGTTGTCGAGCCCCACGTTTGCGAGCGCCAAAATATGTGACCGAGGTTATTTTAAAAGGGTCAAACAAAATAAAATAATAAAAATAACAAACCTGAAATTCCGGGAAATACAGAAATGAAATAAATTTTATAATAAAATAAATGTAGTCAAATTTTATATACAAATAATGAAAATTATTTATTTGAAATGAAAATTATAAGTTTATTTTATTTACAGAAAGTATTGATTATTATTCTAATTTCCGGAATGAACATAAAGTTGAGCGCCACTAGATTTATTAAAATCTAGAAATTTTGAATAACTAAATAAGAAAGAAATGACAAAATTAAATAACTCAAAAACACGAAAACAATGGTCACTATATTGAAAAAAGGGAGAGCATTGAGACGATCTCGGGCGTCTTTCCACAACTTTAATTATACACAAAATTATAAAACTAAAACCGTACTTATATAACTAATAATTATCTAAAACTGAATTAACTAAATACGCGAAAGAACACACACATCATTGGTAAATTAACATATCTTGTTTTACCATATAATATCCGTGTCTGAAGATCTCTCCTTCCGAATATTCTTGATGATGGCGGTGTCTTTCTCGTAGTCCAAATATAAAGTCACAAATATAATATTTATTCACACAAGTAAGTTATTAATAAATCACAAAATTATAATTAGTCTGCTTTCTTTGAAAGTCTGTAAATTATAAAATATTTATAATTTAAACTTGGTGTTAACACATATTATTTTACGGAGTGATCAACGACTGCGTGTCACTCGTCCGGAGTCCGCAGTGGGAATGGCGTCGCGGCCTGATATAGATGAAGAACTCTGTTCTTCTCCAAAAGTGTCGAATTCTGATTGGCTCAGAGAATCGATCACGTGAAAATGCCTTATTGGTGGCATTTTATGTCACAAAACTAACGAAAATTCGAATTTATAAATCTTATTATTTTTATGAAATAATAGATTTATTTAAAAATTGCTAATAAATTATAAATTCCATGTAACCGGATTTCACCCTGTTACAAAACTAACCGATCGCCGTTGGAATTAGCTTCCTAGCCCATATTAGGCACCCTTAAACCTTAAAAAACCTTAAAAATCGTGTTTTTTGCGGTTTTTTTTGTTTCTCCACACTGTGTTGAGCTATTAATCTGAAACTTGCGTAGAAAAAAAGGGCACAGAGTGTATTTTCAATCTTCATTGGTTTTAGACCTTTAAAACCATTTTAAGACCCCGAAAATTTATTTTTAATTTTCGAAAAATTGGTTTTTTGAGCATAAAAAAAAATAACCAGCGTTAAATTTCTTCAAAATGACCTAAAAAGTTGAAAAAAAGTATATTTTACTGATATCAGTCTTGTCCTAGAGGGGGAGCTCATCTCCACACCTTCAAAACTCAAAAAACGCGTTTTTTTGCCTCTACACGATTAAAATGCAATAGAATTGGAAAAATTCGTTTTGGAACCTCCCTCAATCTTTTTGAGCATCTATTTATACATTTTAACTAAAATATATTTCATTAATTATTATTTTTAGACCACTCAAGACCACCTTAAGAGCCCAAAAATTGATTTTATATTTTCAAAAAATCAGTTTTTTTGAAATTAAAAAATTATACCTGCCTTTAATTCTTTCAAATTGGACTAAAAAGGCAAAGAAAATTATTTTTTAACGATATCAGTCCTGTCCTGGAGGGGGAGCTCATCCTTACCCCTTGAAAACTCAAAAAACGCGTTTCTTTGCCCCTACACGATTAACCCATTAATTCCTAAGAAGAAACTGCATTTGACAGAGCTGTAAAACCTATTCCACTTAGAGCATTTGACTCAAATTAGTAAAATAAAACACAAAAAAAATTTCAAAATGGCGGACATTTATAAATGGCGGACTAATATGGTGGTCAGAAAAAATTAAATTTTGATATTTTTTGATAAAAATTTGTGTGAATGATATTTTTTGGGTGCTCATTACGAATATATAGTTATTTATCAAAAATTTTTAAATGGCGGAACCAAAATGGTCGTTGAAAAACTCGATATTTCGAGATTTTTGACGATTTTGAGCCTGAGCAGAAACTGTAAGTTATATAACCATAAAACCGGTTTCATTTAGGGCATCTAAACATGTAATGTGAAAAAATATTTATTTATCTATCTATTTTTCAAAAACTCAAAATGGCGAGACTAAGAAGAAACTGTAAGTTTCTTCTGTGTTCGCTATATTGATCGGCCATTTTGAATTTTAATAAATAATTTTCATTTTTTCATATAACATGTTTAAATGCCCTAAATAAAACCGGTTTTACGCTTATGCTATTTACAGTTTCTTCTCAGGCTCAAAATCGTCAAAAATCTCGAAATTGCGCGTTTTTCAGTAGCCACATTAGATCCGCCATTTTGAGTTTTTGAAAAATAGATAGACCTTCGTAATGAGCATCCAAAAAATACCATGTACACAAATTTTGAACAAAAAATAACGAAATTTAGTTTTTCGTGTCCGCCATCTTTATCTACCATTTTGAATTTTTTTCGAAAAAAATTTATATTTTCACATAAAATGTTTAAATGCCCTAACTGAAACCGGTTTTATGGTTATATAACTTACAGTTTCTGCTCAGGCTTAAAATCGTCAAAAATCTCGAAATTTTGAGTTTTGCAACTGCCATATTGGTTCCGCCATTTAAAAATTTTTGATAAATAACTATATATTCGTAATTTGCACCCAAAAAATACCATTCACACAAATTTTTATCAAAAAATATCAAAATTTAATTTTTTCTGACCACCATATTTGTAATATTTTGGAGGAAATATTTGGGGAAATTGTAGGAAAATTGGTTTTAATTGGGTTTATAAATAAATTCACAGGTGATTAAAATAATAAAATAATTATTAAAACGCACTTATTGAATGTATTATATACAAATAATTAAATGTTAGATTAGTGGACTGTATAAATATAGTTATTGATCGCTGGCGTTAAAGAAAAATGAATTGATTTGAATTAATTAAATTAAATTTAAGCACTGTTTTTAGTTCTATGATAACTTTATGTTTAATACGCTGGGCGGTGCATGACTAAAATTGTCTTACGAGCGCGACCGCCGACGCGACCACAGAATGAGAGCATGAATCGGTTTTATAGAACCGGTGAAAGTTTAACGTGAGAGAAGGGGCCCTAAAACGGGGGGCCGATAAATCAAATAATTACAATATCACGTAAAACATTATTTACCGCGAATATTCAACATGAAAAAATAGAAAAATATAATTTTATAGCTATTGGCCGCAACAATATTAGTCCGCTATTTATAAATGTCCGCCATTTTGAAATTTTTTGTGTGCTTTATTTTACTAATTTGAGTCTAATGCTCTAAATGGAATAGCTTTTACAGCTCTGTCAAATGCAGTTTCTTCTTAGGAATCAATGGGTTAATCGTGTAGGGGCAAAGAAACGCGTTTTTTGAGTTTTTAAGGGGTGGGGATGAATTCCCCCTCCAGGACAGGACTGATATCGTTAAAAAATAATTTTCTTTGCCTTTTTAGTCCAATTTGAAAGAATTAAAGGCAGGTATAATTTTTTAATTTCAAAAAAACTGATTTTTCGAAAATATAAAATCAATTTTTGGGCTCTTAAGGTGGTCTTGAGTGGTCATAAGGGTCTAAAAACAATAATTAATGAAATATATTTTAGTTAAAATGTATAAATAGATGCTCAAAAAGATTTAGGGAGGTTCCAAAACGAATTTTTCCAATTCTATTGCATTTTAATCGTGTAGAGGCAAAAAAACGCGTTTTTTGAGTTTTGAAGGTGTGGAGATGAGCTCCCCCTCTAGGACAAGACTGATATCAGTAAAATATACTTTTTTTCAAGTTTTTAGGTCAGTTTGAAGAAATTTAACGCTGGTTATTTTTTTTTATGCTCAAAAAACCAATTTTTCGAAAATTAAAAATAATTTTTCGGGTTTTTAAAATGGTCTTAAAGGTCTAAAACCAATGAAGATTGAAAATACACTCTGTGCCCTTTTTTTCTACGCAACTTTCAGATTAATAGCTCAACACAGTGCGGAGAAACAAAAAAAAACGCAAAAAACACGATTTTTAAGGTTTTTTAAGGTTTAAGGGCGCCTAATATGGGCTAGGAAGCTAATTCCAACGGCGATCGGTTAGTTTTTATAATACTTTTCGGATGCAAATAATTTTTTTGAGATTAGGGAGGGGGGCCAAATCACTATATTTATCCGGCAATAGCCTTTAAATGTACTAAAGTACATTATCGAAAAATTCGAGAATCTTCGATTTTTTTTTTTTATTTTACGAAAAAAGTTGTAAATTCACAACTTCACAACTAATTTTTGTAAATATTCAATAAAAAATTGTAAATTATCAATTTTTCTTTCGAATTCACCAAAACAAATCGTGAATACTCGAATTTTTTGTTAACCGATTACCGCCGGCGCGGCCAAAACGTGCCGCTTTATTATAATTCTGAAACTTCTGTGTATTATTAGCTCTAAATTTATATCTGAGGGTTTTTGAAGTTGCTGATTTCAAATATGAACTCAAAAGAGTCATAAAATTTCATCTAGGGGCGGAAAATTAGAGTAAAAAGGGGTGAAAAATCAATTTTAATAAAAGGCTTTATTTTTAATTGAAAAACTCTATCAGGGGGTTTCTTACGTTGCTTATTTCAAATAAAAGTTTCAAGTAAAGTTTTATGATTTTTTTATGGTGATATTTGAGATCAGCAACCTCCAAAACCCCCGATGTTTGTTTTACAGTAAGAATAAAGAATTTTATAAAAAAAGAATAAAGAATTTTTAAAAATATTGTTTTTTCACCCCTTTTCACCCTAATTTTCTAACCCTAGATGAAATTTTATAATTCTTTTGAGTTAAAATTTGAAATCAGCAGCCTCGAAAACCCCCAGATATAAATTTAGAGCTAATAATACTAAGAAGTTTCAGAATTATAATAAAGTGGCACGTTTTGGCCGCAAAATAGGGTAAAAAAGGCATGTTTTTGATGTTTCTAGAAAAATGAACATAAAACTTAATAGCCAATAAGATTTTGGACCAGAAACCATTTTTTATTTTTATTTTTTATAAAAATTTAACCTGAAAAAACTCAAGTGGCACGTTTTGGCCGCGCCGGCGGTAATCGGTTAATATACTAAATTTAGTAAATATACGATTTTTTTCGAATATTTACAAATTTTTTCGTAAATTTACTAATTTTTCGAAAATGTTCTAATTTTTTTTGTTAATATAAGAAAGTTACTTTTTACAGTGAAATAAAAATATACTGAAAAAATCTTGTCATGAAATAACATAAAATTGAGATTTATGTTTGAAATAAAAGATTTTTTACACTAGGAAATAAACCCGAGGCTAAAATGAGGATAGACTCACGTTATTAGAATGAATCCTCGGGTTGTAAATAGTCTCTGTTGAGCTAGAGTAAAACCCTACAGCAAAAGTTGACCATTGGAATTTAAGTAGACTAAGGGAGTAAAATATAGAATTTGAATGAGTTAAATAGACTTAATAGTTTTAAATTGTTTCTGAGAGAAAATTTTCTTCATAGAATTAAAGTAACTTCTCCTTTAACAGTTGATCCTGGAGTAGAAATAGACTACAGCAATAGAAAATAAAATTTTGTCAAATTGGACTAAAAGTCTCGCAAACTAAAAAAGTGACTCGGGAAAATTTGTTCCGTTGAAGTAAAAGTGAGCTTCTGCTGTATAAGTTGAATTATACTCCTACAACCTATTTACAACCCCAAAGATAAACTTTATAGCAAAATTTCTGATTTTCTAATCACAAAGGAATCTCTAGGAAGAATTTTTAAAAAACCTTAATTCTACTTTTCTAGCCTATGCATTCTTTTTTATATTTTTAAGACTATTTTCGAAGAAATACCGTTGAAAAAGAAATTGAATATAGTTCCGAGTAGAGTGCGTCTAGAGAGCTAATTTTTTTTCATGAAAAGTCTATTTTTAATGAAGCAACAATTTTACTTTACCCTTCTGGGTCCTATATTTACACTTCTATAGTCTCTTTTTAACCCGAAGAACAAATATTACATTGGATTTTTTTTTAAATTTTATCACTTTTTTCTTCCGAGGGTCATATTTTCTCCTCTGTATGCCTTTACAAACCAAAAACCTTTAAATAATAATTTTACTTTTCAGTGAATTTTATAAATTAAGCAATCCTATTATTTGAATTACAAAATAAATTTTTTTTTTTTAATTTTATCATTTTTATTCATGAATGCATCTCAATAAGTGATTAAAATATTATAATAAACCTAGAGAGATCTGCATTGTTCTGCTTCAGAGATTCAATCAGATTAAATATGAGCTTGGGCAAAGTTTAATCTGGTGATATTTTATTATAGTTTTATAGTCAATTTACATTTTAAATTTCAAAAATCAATTTCCTTACTTATTGTTATACTATAGTAGTATAAAACACATATTGATATGGATCAGTTTCTTTACGTTCATTAAAGTATATTATTTGTTTAGCATCATATATGAAATCCTGTTATCTAAAACTTAAGATACTATGCTGATATTTATGCTTGTCGTACTAGTTTGAGTTTGTATTTGTGTTATAACATATATCGTCAAAGTACCACATTGTCTTAAATTATTTTAGTGGATGAGGGATAATTGATTCTCTATTTATCACGTTTTATCTTATTTTACAAACAAGAACATTGATAAAGACTGTCGTATAAAATAAGTTAAAGAAAACAGAACCCTTTAAAATTACTAGTGACATAATAAAATTTTAAAAACTAAAAATCAATTTATAGATTTTTCTTTTAAGCAATGAATGACATAATAAAAAAAATATATTGCAGGTAATTTAAGAAGATTACATAAAATATAATACAATTTTTTTAAAAAAAGCATTCAAGCTGCTAACGAAACATCTTGTTAAAATTTTATTTATATAATATTACCCTTACAATTCATAAATATACGTTAAAAAAACTCTTTAATTAGTAATTTTTATAAATTTATTACACTTCATTATAAATATTGCTAAGAAAAGCTTTTTTTTAGTTTTTAAAGTTTATTTACTAACTTATTAAATTATATCATAATAAAGTAAGCATATAAAAGTTTTGGATTTATCTATAGCTTTTTTATCTATTTTCTTGTTTTTTTTATAAAAAAATAAATTTATAATAATGTAATCCAATACTTATCTCTTACATAGGTACATAAAATCTAGTAATTTTTTGCTTCCAAGATTTATTTTTTTCCTCCATAAAAAATATTTTTAAAAAATAAACAAATAAATGTTAAGGCTTTCTGCTCTTATATATTTATTTTTACGTGTTTATTGAAAACGTCAATTTATTATTTGTTATGAACATAGCTATTAGGTATAATCACTAGTTTCATAAAGTTCCTCATAAAAAAAAGCAATTAGGAAAAAACTGTATTGACATTTTCCACTACAGAGTATAAGAATTTCACACTTCATTAATATTTTTTCAATATTAAAGATTGATCTTAATTTAAAAAAAAAAAAGGAAATGACAATATTTATTTTCGTTAGAATTATTTTTTTTTGCTATAAAATATATTATTATTAAAAATTTCAAGAATTAAAATTAATTTCAAAAATGATTTACATCGCTATAATAAATGAAGTTTAATTTAACTACTTTTCGTAGAATTAATTAGGGACAAATACTCTATTAATAAATGTTTTTAATCAAGTAGAATATATTATAGTCTTATTCTTAGCTTAATTTATCTAATATAACCCTTCATGGGTTATGATCAAGAATGTGAATGAAGCGATCGAATATTTGTTAAAATATTTATGAAAATTGTATTTTCCTGGGTGATAATAATGTTTATTAAACTTAAACAGATTAAAACAATATGTTTATACATCAAAAATGCACATTAAAATATTGTTTTCATATTTATAATAAATAGTTAATAGGGGTGTGCGTTTACCCGAAAGATGGGTTGGGTACCCGAAATTTCAGGGTTTTCGCTTCGACGTGGGTTAAGTTTATGGTATCCAAGAAAGCTTTTGATTCAAAACTGCAACTGCGGACCTTTTTCGGGAAGTTTTAAGTTACACGCAAAATCTGATTTGCAAAAGTCTGACAAAAAAACGATATTTCTGGTACCTGACTTGAATTTGTGGTGACTGTACACCTCTATAGTAATTAGCTATTTATTTTTATATCCCTGGTTACGATTACTTGTGTTATTCTTCTCTTTTTTTTGCTCATTTATACCAATCTTGATGTGCTAATATTCATACAGATTTTATCTAATTTGAAGAACAGGTATGTATATTTTAGTTGCACCAGATTGCACCTGTCCATTAAATATTTAATTTTTCAAATGCACTAAAAGGAAACTAAAAAATATTAAGAAATTTTTATCAGTCCATATTATATGTACCTTCAAGAAGATGTATATAATTCTTATCGCCAAGTTTTACGCTCAGGTGATCATATATAATATTTCAAAAACAGTATCACTGCATATAATTCTGTAGAGTATGAATCATCTTTAGATCTTATATAACTGCATCCTCATTGTCATAAGAAATTAAACCACTCGTATTCATTGGATTTAGTATTTACCATTTACCAGCTTGGGTTTAGCTCGTTATCTACACTCTGAAGACTATAGCAAAAGTCGATGCTAAACATCACTCTTCTGCATCTTTTTCTACCATTGATAGTATTTCTTTTGATTTCAATGTATATTACCCTACAAGGTACAATTTCTGCAAAATAGATGCAGATTTAATGAATTACTGCCTTAGCTTTCTTAGTTCGTTTGATTACATAAATTTTGAACTTTTTTCCTTTGATATTTGTATTTTACAAATTTTATTTTTTACAGAATGAATTAATTGATTTAACAGTACCTAAATTTCAGGTTCGGCATAAGTCTTTTCCTGAATGGTATGGTAAGGATTTAATTAATTATATTTTATTAATGAAAATATGTCATTCTTAGTGCAAATTTACTGGAAATTTTGAATATTTTATTGAATTTAAAAGACTTCAAGCCCTATGTAAATTTCATTCCAGGCCCTGCTATAAAAACTTTATTTTTAGAGTTAAAAACTCAATTTCACATGATATAAAGTATTTTTGGAGATATATTAGTAGCCTACAAAATTGCTCTTCTACTCCATCAATTTACCATCAAAATGACTTTACATCAGATGATAATAATGTAATTGCTAACATGTTCTCTAAACTTTTGAATTCGGTATGCAATCCACTTACTGAGTCCTCTTTGAATTTTAATTTTTCACCTACTCAATGTATTTAAAACAAATTTAATATAAATGTTGAAATCCTTACTTTAGCCAGTGAATAACTAAAAAATTCTAATATTATGGGGCCGGATTATGTTTCGGAATCTTTTGTTAAAGCATATTTTCATCATATTATTTTACCTCTCTTATTAATATTCTCAAATTCATATCCCACCCATTTGGAAACTTGATTTTTTTTAAAAAGTACTTAAAAGATAAAAAAAGTCAAAAAAATCACATAATTATAGGTGACATAAATATAAATATTAGAGTGGACCTATTTTTGGACTTTGTAGAAAAACTTTGCTCCCCGGGTGTTTTTGTGAAGTTTTAGTCATAAAAAGTTCCCAGTTCTAAGAATTTTGCTTTAGCCCTGCAAAAACACGTGCCTGTAACCACATCAATTTTCCCATTTAAATAACATGGGAATTTTGAGTTTTTAGCAATACAAATTTTCACAAAAGCCAAAAAGCGTTTTAAAATGCTAATTTTTACTGGAAAACATACTTTTATATGTTGTAAAGACATACAAACCGCCCTGCATTCATTTCAAAGGGAATTTTGGGGCTAGAAACGCAATTTTACCGAGTCCCAATTTCAGGGTTTTCAAAAAAAGTCAATTTTCATCATTATCTTTGAAAATTAATATCTTAAAAATTAATTATAGTAAAGAGACGAGTAAAAAATTTTTGGAAAGTTGAAGCTTGTAAAAAATTATTAAGGCCTTTAAAACTCAATTTCGTCAAAATTTACAATTTTGGCAGCAATTTAAATAAATTTAAAAATTGGTCATTTCGGGTCAAAAATTACCAGTAGGTTAATTGACTATAGCGCTAAGAGAAACAGTGATTAAAATATACGGCTTACATCGTTTGAAAGGTGACACTTATACCAAAAAAAGTGAACCAACCAGAAGTGTTTTGGTTAATTTTTGAGGTTGTAGCTTTTTATCGAAAATTACCGAAAAACCCTGTTTTATAAGATTGAGCAAACATGTAAATTTGCGTTTCTAGGCCCAAAATTCCCTTTGGAATGAATGCAGGGCGGTTTGCATGTCTTTACAACATATAAAAGTATGTTTTTCAGTAAAAATTAGCATTTTAAAACGCTTTTTGGCTTTTGTGAAAATTTGTATAGCTAAAAACTCAAAATTCCCATGTTATTTAAATGGGAAAATTGATGTGGTTACAGGCACGTGTTTTTGCAAGGCTAAAGCAAAATCCTTGGAACCGGGAACTTTTTATGACCAAAACTTCACAAAAAAACCCGGGGAGCAAAGTTTTTCCACAAAGTCCAAAAATAGGTCCACTCTAATAAATATATTAGAAATAGATAAAGAATCAATAGAATATTTAACGAACATGCTTCAAAATGAGTACGTAAGCGGCATAAATACGGTAACCAGACCAAACAAAAATGGTGGTACTTGCATAGACCATATTTTTTATAGACTGACAAAAAAAAAAATGCAGTAACATATAATATTCAAAACCAAATAACAGATCATCACATGGCCGCTATCAGCATACAATCTTATACAATACCAAATGAGAATAAGAAAAAATTATACAAATTTAATTACAAAAAAATGTTAACATTAGCTATAAATACAAATTGGGGGGAAATATACCAAATAGGGAACGTAAATGAAGCAACGAATTTGCTTATCAAAAAAATAGTGGAAATTCAAAACGATTCAAGGGTCAAAATAAAAAATAAAAGTAAAAATGAACCAAAAAATGAATGAGTAACCAAAGGTATATTAAAATCTAGTAAAGTCAAACAAAAATTATATAAAGTTTGGAAAGATGATCCAACAAATGGGCTAAAGAAAAAAAGATTTGTAAAATATCAATATATATTTAAAATAATGATAAAAAAAGCGAAAGAAATTAACTTAAAAAGACAAGTAGAAAACATAAACAATACCACTTTACTTTAGTTGTTTACTTAATTTATAAACAATTTATTATTCAATGAAAATTTGTTTAAAATTTGTATTGGAATATTGCTAAGGGTAATTACGCCCGTTTAATATAAATATATAAATTATAATATTAATTTTCAAAAAAATTTAATCACTAACATTAAAAGAAAACTTTAACAAGCTTTTGTAAATTTATTAATCATTATTTTATGCATTAATTTTATTTACTACTTAATCCTGCAGATATAGTTAAAATAAAATATCTAATAATAGTAAAAAAAAAAACATCACAAAAATCAATGTTACTAGAGATAATAGCATAAGCCTAAAATTTTACTGAATTAAAAAATAAAACGACAATTGTTTTATAAAAAATAATCCACTTTATTAAAATAAATTTTTATATGTGTTCTTTATACCATATTGATTTTTTACTTAACAATTTAAATATTTATTTGTATTTTTTTTTTTTTTTATAAAGTTTTATCGTTTATAAAAAGTAGAAAATTTATGTATATTCGACAATAATAATAAAAATAAACATATTTAAATATCAAAAATAAAAAAGTAGGTCAATATCTTCTTACCATAAAAATAATGTAATATTTATTTTAATGAGGTGTATTATTGTATTTTTATAGGATATTATAAATTTTATTCAATAATAATAATTTTTTTTATTATTAATTAATAAATTTTTCATTTATTATTATACTTTAATTTCGTAATCTCCAAAATTATTCCATGTGTGATTCCAAAATTCTGGATTACCATTATTGTCGTATGGAAGATTCGCAGGTGGTATTGCTGTTGAATTTATTTTTTCTAGTTCCTCTTCTAATATTTTTAATACATCAGGATACCTTTAAAATATAAATTATTTTATTAAACTTTTTTAATTTTTAATTTTCTTTTTTTATAAAAAATTTTATTTACAATTCTAATACTTTGCTTAGAATATTGGCTAAAATTTTTTTTAAAACTAAATAAAATTTTTAATATAAGTACAACCGGATATTACTGTTATAACAGAAAAATTATAATACTTTAATACTTTTTATACATTTGCATATCAAATTTTGCTTACATATTGGAAATTTTTTATATAAAAAACTTTTTTGTACATTTTTTTCCTTTATCACATATTTTTTTTCTTTCAAATATACATGAGAATATTTACTTTATTTAAATATTTTTCACAATGGGTAGCCTTATGTAGCTTAAGTTTTTGATAACAAATTAGGTTGCATATAAAGCGAGACAAACTTTTACTGTAATTATTATAAAAAAAAATTTTTAAACTCGAGTTTGAATTTTATCCTTTTTTTAATAATCAGGAAAAGAAAACAAACAAAAATCTAGTCGCCTGTGACCAGTAAAGTAACTTTAAACTAACTTTTCTTCTGCCACTTAGAAAAAAATTTGTTTGATTTAATTCAGGTTAATTTAATTTAATTTAATTTAATTTAATTCAATAAAGATTAATGAAAACCTCAAGTTGCAATTTATGGGCAATCTTATCTTATTTTTCTACCCATAGGTAGTAATATTTTATTTTTTGGCTTTGGATTTTACTTTCTTTTCAATTTTCATTTTACAAATTTTCGATACTTTGCATATCATGGCGTTATTTGAAAATGAAGTTATAAAATTCTCAAGGTTCTAATTCATTTTGTTAAGAAAACACTTTTAGAATCCGCAAAGATGAACAAAAAAAGCATTTTTATCAAAATTCAAAATTTTCTGACAGGAATATTTCTGGTTCCCAGGTCAAGATTTATATTTAAAAAATAAAGAAAAAAGAGATAAAGTAGAATATGCGTTGCTTATACGTCTTGTAGGCTTACCAGTACATAAACTGTTAAGAATTTTCGTTAATTGAAATTGAAATATTTAATAAACAATCTTATTTATGGCAAAAGCTTTGTTTTTAATGATTACTTTGAACCCTTACCTAATCAATAACCCACAATTTTTTTCCCAAGTAGTATTTCATTTCATATAATTAAGAGATATTTACGACATGTTTTTTGCTACTATATACATGAATAATCAAATTTTAAATGGAAATCCCGTGTATAAGAAACTACTCCAATACCTGAACGGCCTAAAATTTTCAATTCTTTGTTTCTCAAAGATTTCAAAAGATAATAGGTAAATTTTTTTTTTAATTATGCAGTGAATCTTCAGTTGTAATAATCACCCAATTTTTTTATTCGAAACTAAAAAATAATATAAAAAAAATTAAATTCTGAATGATCTTTCAGGTACTGGAGATCGTTTCTGTACTTGCACGAGTACTTTATGTTTTCTTATTTTTAAAGAAAACATTTATTTTTCCAGAATATGGAAATTTTTTGAATATAAATTTAGAAATTGTTAAATTAATGTAAATTTTCTTGGCAAAATATTTATCGTTACGCTAAATTTCAAAAGACAGTTTTGTTTTAAAAAATGAATTTAAATAAATTAAATTGTGTAGACATACATATCTTGCTATTCCATGCATTATTTGCTTCACTAGTCATTAAATGCGAATATAACTATTTATATATAGTTACCATGACTTCAGTTATTTGAGCTGTTTTCAAGATCTTCTTATCTTCTCATATTATATATATTATATATATGTATATAAAAGAAGTTTGTAAAAAGAAAAAGTATATATAAGAAAATCTTAAGAATACGTCACATTTATAATAACTGAAGTCGTAGTTTGAAAGATACTTTCAATTATACTTACTGTCAAGCCAAGCAAATAATATATAAAAAATTGATAATTTTTATAAAATTTTTATATATGATACATTTCATTTATATATATAGTATTTATTACTTGCCCTACCGATCAACATCAATAACTGAATTTAAAAGAATTTCTAAATATTAAAAAAAAAGGAATTCCTACACTGAAAGAAAAATCCGGCTGCGGCAACCAGAATTCTGTTTGTGGCTAATAAATTTTAATTATTTGTTAAACCTATCTAATTTTTAACATAAAAACTGTTAAAAATATAAAAAGATACACTGCCCAACTTAAACCAAACCGGGTTAAGATGCATGGTCAGGTCTTTGCATCGATTCCAAAGTATTTTTCCAGAAAGTACTACGAAAAATAAGCCTCCAAGTCATTTTTTAGTTCATAAGGTTCAGTACTCGATTTTTGGTGACTATTTAGGTATTTTGGACTCTTACAAAAAAAGTAAGAAAAATGAGAGATGATTTTTCTTATTCTTTCTGTAAAAAACTAACGTTCACATAAAAAATTTTTTTCTCTTAAATTCATATAGTAAGGATTATGTCAGGATAAGAGAAGTGAAATGCCCCGTTATCTGATTTTTAAACTAATAGTTTTAAAAAATTTTATAGAACAAAAATTGCGGTAGTCGTTGTCCATTTGTTCATACACTCCTCTCCGCTACCCAAACGGCCAAAAAACGGTCTAAAACCTGTTTTTTTGGTTTTTATTTTTTATCTCTAGAATGATATTGTCAAAAATTCTAAAAATTGGTCGAAGAGGTCCTATTATACATACTTTTAAAAGTGGTTTGGTACCCCTACTAGACCGCCAAAAGCAAATTTCAAAAGTTTCAAAAATCAATAATTTACCAAAATTAAATATTATGCACAAAATTTTATTTCAAATTATTTTTTCTAAAACAATTTTATCAAAAGTTTTTAGGCCTCTAGATCTAGTGAAACACATTGAAAATTCCAAAAATCGTCTTTTTATCAGTTTTTTGTTTTTTTACTGTTTTCTTGACGCTATCACATGGAAAATTCAATACATTCATGTTAAATAACAAAATTAGATGTATTTTGAACAGTTCTTAATCATAAGGCAGAATTAAGACCGCTACTTGTTTATCTCAAAACTGCGTGAATTTTATTTCTTATCTAAATAATTTTGGCTTTTTTATTATATTGTGTGTAAACGCCCATATATAAACTTTTTTTAGTTCAATATTTTATATAAATATTTGCAATATTCTTTTATCAAATAAAAATATTTGTATTTTTTAGACCCTCAGACCCTTTGTTTAAACTTCAAAGGTTAATTCATCAGATATTTTTTTTTTCGACTTTTTTTTATTAAATTGCATGCAAATGCTCATAAATAACATTTTATGAATTCAATTTATTGTATTATTGAATATAATAATTTTTTTTTTATTTTTAGATCTTTATTATCGTATTTAAAAGCTTTTATACCATAATGTATGTTCCTATTTTTTTAATTTTATTTGTTCGTGGAAGAACATGTATATTACGAGCCCGTGTACAGCAGAGTAATGAATGGTCCAAATCGCACATAAATTTGAAGTAAATTTGAAGATAACTTCCAGTAAATAATAGCTCTAAGTCTTCTATAGTAAGTTCTGGAAAATCAAATAGATCGTTTGAATGATTTTTTGAAATGGAAATGTTTTCTGATTCCAGTTGATAGCCTTTACTCTTTTGGCCAAAGTATTTTTCTTATTTCTTCTTAATTTTATTATTTCAACATTTTTTTCTAATTTTCCAGCATCAAAGTACAATCGTTTACCTGTCTCGTTTAATAACAAGCATTTTGTTTTACTTATTACTTCGGCATTTGGTAAGTTTTGGTTTCGAAATTGATGATAAAGAGTCTTATATTTTTGACCAAGAATACAATGTACGCTTTCACCCATCGAATTTTAATCTTAAATCGAGACGCATTTGATTCTACAGTTGAAAGCTGCTTTTTTTTACCTTTTAAAGCTAGCATAATTGTTCGATACCTTTTTTCTTCTAAGAAATTTTTAACATCTGTGAAACCTCTATCTAGAACAAACACGTCTAGTCTCTTGGTTTTAAAATACTGTTTATACCGTTAGGGTTTTTTAGTAAATTTTTCTATCAAATTTTAAGTATTAGCAATAATTATATTATATATTTTCATGTTCCATATTTACCATGGTAAAATCAAATAAATCAAAAATTATTGCATAAATTAATATAAAATAATTGAACTAAAATTTTTTTATTGTTATTACGTTTTGAGAGCTCTTGTTAAAAAAATAGAATTTCATTTTTTACAAATTAATATGCGAATTTTACAGAAAAAATAAAAAAAAAAAATCCATCTTTTTTTGCTCTTTTTTTTAAAATACTTTGTAACCAGTTGAAGACACGTCCATTAAGTTTAAGCCGGTTTAAAATAAAATTGAGGCAAATTGAAATTGAAAAAAATTTAAGATTAAAATGATGGTATTTAAGTTACACCATAAAAGTTGTTTAAAATACAATTTATTCTTTAGGGTAAGTTTTTAAAGTTTTGTTTTACATCCAGTGAATGTATATGCCTTATACTGAGTTAGAAATGCGATACTAATTGCTTGAAAATTTTCTGTCAAATTCTTACTTATATAAACGTATACTTGCAATTACTCAGAAACAGAGAAATATACAAACGTTTAGAGTAATCTCAGATACCTCATAATATCTATTTCATGTATATTATACACACCGCACGAGAGCACGAAAGCTTCCGTTCTATTTCAAATAATTCGCATGACGTTTTTAAAGCTCACTTTGATGCTTCTACTCTCGTTACCTAAACTTCATTCATAACAGGTATTAATATCCTGTTGCACCATCTTCCCTGCAATATATTGCCTAATACAAAGAAATCAATCTTTATTTATATAAGATCTTATTTGAAAATACGTAATTTCTTGCTTTATTTTCCGTTAATTAATCATAATGAAACCAAAATTGAAAATCAGAATTTGTACGTAGCTATTTATTTTTATTAAAATAAACAGCTCTTTAAAGGCTTATAGCTTTTTGTTTATAGTTATATATTTTCTTACACTTATTGATTTTTCATCGCTTATTACTTTAGTTTTATAAAGGGAAGATTAATTATTTGCGAGTAAACTACAAAGATCAATATTACTTTTAAACGTTTTGTTAACGCCAAAATTAATTTAATCAGCAAACACGCAAAGTATTTTTTAGATATTTTAAACTATAAAATTGATTTGCGTTTCTCAATTTATTTTCATGAAATTACAAACTAATTTTTAGTTATTACCCGAGCAGAAATGAAGTTTAGGAAAGTTCAATGCAGAACCCAAACAAATATTGCTAAACCCGGGCCTCGTCCTGTCCAAAACTTTCCGATACTTTATTTTTTCTTAGTATTTAAAAAACTAACTAAATATTGTTACTGCAATACGTTTTTTTTCCAAACAAATTTATGAAAATGCAGAAAACCCCCACCCACTATTCAGAATGTTAATTTTGCATATTTTTTAGAAATTTTATCCCCAAAACGGAGAATCTAGCGAGAAATCTAGAAAATTCATGCTGCAGCCTTTCCCTAAAAGTGTTTTCTTGATCACCCCCTAGAGAATAGTGTTGACATAAAATCAATTTGTTTCTTTATTTAGCATTATCTTTTAAAATCCAATTTTCTGCAATAATTCACAATTAACGCGAAATCTCTATATTTTTTGTGGAAACCCAAGGACACTGAGCCTCATAGGGAATAAACAAACGACTGAAAAAACCTTCCATGCTTTTTTTTAATCCAAATCATTTTTTTTATAACGAACTTTGGTATGCAAAGTCTATAAAAAAGTATATAACGAGCAAATACAATAAATTGATTGAAAATTCAAGTAATATTAACAATTTGGCAGCACATAAATATATTTTATACGCATGGAATATAATGTAATAATATATGCATTCAAAAAATTTTATCACAAAAGAAAAAAAATATAATGAAAAAAAAGTATATTAGAAATTTCTTTAACTTCTCTAATGGAGTAACTTTCTTTAGATTATAAAAAAAATGAATTCATAAATTCTTCACAAAAAAACTCCTTAAAATTTATGAAATAAAAAAATGTAACTTTTTTATTTATTTTATGTACAAAAACCAGAAAAAGCCTTAATTCGTAAAAACTTATAACTTTATTTACATAAAATAACAATATGGAAACTATTTAATGTTTTTGCATGAAAGATGGGTTTCTTGTAATTGAATATTTATAAACTCGATAATTAGAAAATCAATATTGTAAAAATGTCAAAGTACAGAGAAAATTGTATTACAAAAGACTCTTGATAAATTTAATAAATTATATACAACTTTTATTACAAGAAAGCTTATTAACCTTAAAAGGTTTAAATGTAATTTTTTATGATAGCAAAAAATGTTAAAAATATTTTTCGTTTTATTTAAACGGAAAAAAGTTATTGTGTTATAATTTATAATATTAAAAGCTCTTTGTGATAAAAAATTGAAAACAATAATTTTATCAAATAATTATTGAATAAAATATCTATACTTTTCTTTCGTTTTATTTTTTTTTTTTTTATAATAGAAATTTTATCATAAATTCTTTTTATAAAATCAATTATATTTTATACACTTACTGAGCTGCTAAATTTTCACGCTCGCAAGGATCTTGGCTAATGTTGATAAGACAAGGAGCTTTTGTTGGATCACAAGGAGAAAAGTTTTCTTCGTCTTGTTTATTTGAACAATTTATCGTTGCTGCTTGTCTAATTTCTTCAACTTGAGAAACATTTATAGAAAAACCATTTCTTTTTAATATTTTTGATACAGGAGAATTTTCAATTAAATCGCTGATATTATAATTATATTCTCGTCCTGAAGGTCCATACCAACCATTCCATCGACCCTTGTATGTTGAGCCTGTCCTTTTAAAAAAGAAGTGTGAAGAATGAGAAACTACTGATAAAATATAAAATTGAATAAAAAATACATTTACTCATCAATTAAAACATTGAGGTTTATACAATCGCCAATGTGCATAATCAAACTTAATTGCACAAAAGAGATAAAAATTGAGAGTGAATAAAATGTAATTAGGAAAAAAGATACCATAGTTTTATTTTCTTTTTATTTCAGTTTATTGTATGGTATACCATTGAAACTTTAATTCCTTGAAAATGCTTTGTTCAATAAAAAAGAATTTTATTACAATTGAGAAAAAAAACTTTGCACTTGTTAATAGGAAGCTAATAATTTAATTATAAATGTTTAAACTAATAAATATTAGTGACAAATAATGAACCTTGAAAAAGATTCCAAAAAAATATAGCTTAACCGATTAACGCCTAATAAACCATTCTTTGTCTAAACTAAAAATTAAGGGTTGATACCACATTTTCGGAGGGTTTTTAGATCAGAACTATAGAAATAGAAAAATCAACTCAAATGACCCAATAGGTGGCTCTTTTAGCTCAAAATATTCATTTTTTTATGTTAAAATTCATCTTGTCCAAAATAAATGATTAGATGTTAATGGCTTAAAGCACACTGAAAAAAAATTCCGTTTGTCGTTATCTAAAAAATTTTAGTTGCCACAACAGGAATTCAGATTGTGGCAGATGATTTTTTTAACGATTGAAAATAGCTTGAAATGTTAAAAAAAATTAAAAAAGGGGTTTTACTCATTTAAAATGCAATAACCGTGGCGTGGTGGAACTTAAAAAAAATTTTTGGCCCAAAGGAAAATTTTTTAATTCTTCAACTTTTCTTTAGGTTTTATGTCACTCGCAACCATTTAAAAGATAAAAATAAATTTGGCTGCAACAGTCGGAATAGGTACTCACGTAAAAAGATTAAGCTTAATTTTGGGTATAAGCTTACTGAATTAAGCTTACGGACTGACCTAAAAAGGCTTAATTTTTAAAATTAAGCTTACCCAAAATTAAGCTTAATCTTTTTACGTGAGTAGTACCAAGCGAATTTTTTTTCAGTGCAGACTTGAGGTTGAATCGAGTGGTTTAAAATAGCATTTTTCTATAATAAAACTAGTATTCTAGTACGAGTGTACCCTTCCAATGGCTTGAAAACTCACTCAATATTTCGGAATAAAAATAGTACCAATCCTTGTTGAATTACCGCGAGACTTAACGCCCATCGAGCTTTTATGCTTTTATCAAAAGTTGAAAATCTTGTCCTTGATAAAATCGCAAAATATCTGAAAAAATAATGTATTAAACCCCTGACAGGCAGACTTCAGGCGAAATAATAGGGTTGACAAAGACATTCTTGCTAAAGCTTACATAGATAGATAACATAAAAGAATAATTCTTCAATATTTTGTAAGGCTTTCGACATCATCTCCCTCTTTAAGCTGAAAGCACTAAATATAATGGACAAAAGCTTTTCTAAACAGGCAGTATTATGAATCAAGTCCTATTTACAAGATAAAACGCTCCAGATCTGATATAGTATTTCGAAGAGTTAATTAAAATCGTAATTTTACTAATGAGTAATTACTTAATATTTTAGGTCAAATCAATGATTTTTGGCAACCATTTTCGTGTTTGTGGTCTAATTTGGAAAATGTAAATGTAAATGTAAATGTAAATGTAAATATTCTTTATTTGCAATCGAGCAAAAATGCAGTAATAAAATGTACGTCATATAGTAAATAATTAATAATTAACATAAATAAATTGTAATAAGTTTAAAATATAAGTGATAATATTAAAATTTTTATATAGTAAATTGAAATAAAGTTGATTATAAATACTTATGGTCTAAATAGATTAATTTAATAATCAATTATTTGCATATACATGGTAAAGTCAGTCCTACATTAATTGTAAAAATAAGTAAAATATTTTAAAATTAAAAGAAATAAGTATTTGTCTTGCAACAAAAAGTGACATGACATTCTTATGTACCCACTATTACTAGGGATCAAGTCGAAAAAGATGTTTATGTACAGTAGCTTTAAATGAGTTAAGAGATGGAAGAAACCTAATTTCTAAAACCTAATTTCGGTAAGGAGTTGTAGAGTTTAGCCCTTTTGTACTTGGAAAATTGACTCAAAAACTTTCTATTTTGGCTACCAAATGTCCAAAAAAAAAAAACTTATTTGATACAGTGCTAGAAATTAAATAAAAAAGTATCAAAAAAATTATTCTGTGTGACAAAGAGAGGCTCAGTCCTCAGACACACAGACAAAAAAAAATTATTCTGTGTGACAAAGAGAGGCTCAGTCCTCAGACACACAGACAAAGATAATGAAAAAAGTTATCATGTTTATTTGTTCCATATAGATCGTTGTTTATTTTTAATAAACTTCATCAAAATTAAAAAAGTATGCAGTTTCAATTTTCCTCTAGTTAGGTTAAAATTTCTTAATTTGTCCACCTCCCTCCATCTGAGAAAAATTCGCGGAATACATTAATCTGAAAGCCCCAGATCAAACAATAATATCTTTAAATTACTATTCTTTCTATAATATTCTATTAAGTTACGTTACAAAATGAAAATTTGACCTGAAATTCGTATTCCTTGGAAATTCTTACAAAGACTTGTAAGTTTTGTTAGGCTGTGTGAAATGTCAAAATTTTAAAATTAAAAGTCATAATTTTATTTTTTAAAAAACGTAATTTCTCACGCATGTGCTGATAAAATTTTTTACCCCAAAATCGAAATTTGTGGGAAATTTCCTATAGTCACTATTTTTTACTTAAATAAGCATAAAATAAGCATTTGGCAGAAAATATAAGATACCTAATATAATTATGAATGGACCTAGAAGCGTAAAAGTTGCTGAGAGTACTTATTTTTAGTAGTAGTTTCGGAAAAAAAATAGTTTTGAACGATTTATATGACCCTTCAGTCCAACTTGCTCAACAGTTGAGGTAAAACTGCTTATAACTATTTTTTTCTGTATTGAAAAAACTTTCACATCAAAAGTCTAATTATATTTGATGCAGCAGTAAAGTTTTTTTTTCTGTAAAAAGCTATCCTTATATTTATTATATGTTTCTTTTTCGATTATTTTTTTTCTTACTTTATAATTTTAAAACTTTATAGTCTATTTTTATTATCGAGTTTCTTTAAAATTTTTAGCGTAAAATAGTTTTAATCGAATATCAACTTCTTTTTATAAGCTTTCAAGTTCACTGCATTTTCTAACCACATATATATTTTATATTTTTATTGCAATTTTACTGCTTTTAGATTTTATGCATCATTCATACTCTCATTCTCTTTCCCTTTTATTATTCAACATCCTTTTTTATCTCGCTCTTCACTGTAGTTTTTTATTTATTGATCTCTTTCTAACTTTTTACTATCGCAAATAGAAATGTAGTGTAACTAGCATTTCGTGTTATGGCTAAAAAGTAAAAGTATTGTACGATTAATAATTTATATGAATTCATTGTTTTCTTACTCGTTTACCGAGGCCGATAGAAACAATGAAATCATTTACTTGATGGAATTATGAGATTATTTCAGTAGTTTTCGAAATCAAAAACTTATTTTTATTTATTTCTGAAGGATCCTAAGTTATAATCCAAATATTGTAGCTTGACATTCCAAATATAGCATTTTTTTTTAGTACAATGACTGTCAAACGTAAAGAGAACTTTTCTGAGCCTCTAGAAAAGTAAATTATCATAATTTGTAAATGTAAATGTAAATATGTAAATGTAAATAATCGTTTATTTCTCTGTCACAAAATATGATACATAAATATAATATAATATATAACATAATATAACAAATATGATAACTACCGTATATAAATCTATGAATATATTGTGTATATTATGTGTATGTATTTATGTAAATAAACACTTTCGACTCAAAATTACCAATTTTTTAAATTAAGGGTACCTTGTCTGAGTTTTCAAACAAAAAATCAATATTTTTTTTTTTTATTGACTTGTGATCAAAAGGTATTCAAGAATATGGAAAAAAAATTTTGACCAAAACTCATGTACTTTAAGGTGTTTTTTATTTTTTTATTTTAGACGATTCTAAACCGAGTTATGATGTGGGCCAATTTGGAACTTTTTTTTTAGACACCAACTTCAGCGCTATCTCATTATGTGTAAAAAAAGAGAATATTTTTTTTTTGTGTTTATTATGAGTGTATAAAATAGCTGAGAAAAAATCTTTTTATTATACAATAAACTTTTTGAGAAAATTAATAAGAAAAATTAAGTTATTTTTACTCAAAACTCAGACAAAGTACCCTTAATGCGAAAATTTCAATTTTTGATAAAATTGAGTTTCATACTTTCAAAAACATTGTATAAGTTCAAAGTTTCCAAAAACTCTTTACTCGTTCTTTTTAGATTATCTCTATATATTATAAAGTTATAAACGCTGCCGCTGACGTTGCCGCAGTCGCCTGAGACCTTTGGGCCACAGTGGTCCTTTTGGGCCAATGTGGTTTTTTTTGGTCAAAATAAACCTATTAAGTTAAAATAGACCTTTTGGGCCAATGTGGTCCTTTTGGACCAAAGTGAACCTATTGGGCCAATGTGGTCCTTTTGGGTCAAACTAAAATAATAATTAAAATGATTTTTTAAATAATTACAGGAAAAAAATTTTTTTATAATTTTTTTTCACAAAAAATTACACGCATACAAAAAATTAGTAAATATAACTAAAATTACGATGTTGTTTACTAAGTTCAGTTTGGTTAAAAGTCACTATAAAATATTAGTAAAATTTACTAATAAAATTTGTTCATCAAACTAAAACCTCAATTTTTTTAGAAAAATTTACTAATTTTTTGGTTATATTTACCAATCTATATTAATTTGTTTTTACTTCATTTTTATAGGTTAATTTTACTATTCTTTTTTTTGCGTGTAACATTAATTTAATTTACATCACTATCTATTTGTTTTCAACGGCAACTAGTAATACGAAATTTCAACATGAATGTTACTTATTTATTTTTAGTAGAATATATTCTTAATTTTTGTAGCTTTTAAATAATTCTTTACGTTTAAAAATTCAAATGTTTATTTTATTCATTAATTCTTAGTCTGCTCTCTATCGATCAACAACTATAACGAGAAAATAGCATGTATAGTCTGCAACATGAATTTAATCCACCTATGTATTTGATACATTAATGTGTCAACATAAGACAAATTTATTCATAATACACTCCCCTTACGTACATGATATAATTGTCTACATATTTTAAATCGATGTCATCTTCTTAAAATTTTTAATAATTATTGATCAAAAACTATGAATAAATAGCAGTTAGATATGAACTGATTTAAAAAATAAACTAATTACTCATAAATTTATTAATTTTATCCATGTATATCTACACTGAAAAAAAATCTGCTTGACATTAGCAGAATTTTTTTTTCATGCTTAAACGATTGCAAACTACTCGAATCATAAAAAAAATAAAAATAAAAAAAAATTCGCTTGTTTAAGATATGAGCGCAGCAGTTTAATGAGCAAAGATTACCCCTAAAAAAGATATTTTACTATTTTCATAAATTGGGTGTTGATAAAATTGACCAAAAAATTTTTTATACAATTATTTTTTGAAAATTAAGTAATGTTTTATGGGGTGGTTCAAAAATTATGTAACGATGATAGGGTAGGTGGGTGAGTCTTTCGGAAGTCTTCGGAAAATTTTATAAATAAGCGTTACTCTGGGTACTGAGGTACCCGAAATTTCAGAAAAAGGGCGTTACGTTTTTTTGAACGACCCCTATAAAAAAAGTTTCAAAAGTTTAATTCACGGTCTCTAAATACAGGTTTGGCCATATTTAGAAAGAATAAAAGGTATCTACGAAAAAGGGCTTACGATAAGGCTGTCGAACACAGTGTGTTGCTGAGGCTTTCAAACAATAAGTTATTTTGTAAAAACATAATAAAATCATACTTTTAAATAAATTCAAAGTTTTACAGATAACAAATATTGAAGCGTGATATACATAAAGCTTTTGACACATACAGAATAAATCCTGTTTTATGGTTTCTTACTTTATTGCATATTTAAAAATTTTATAGTCAAATTCTTTGCAAAAAAACCATCTCTTGTTTATCTATAAACACAATTTTTATGTCAAATAATAAATAGCGTTAGTAACAATGACTTTTAGTAGATAATAAAAAAGAACAAAAATATTTTTTTGTTCAAAATACATTAGAATAGAGATTATTTTAAAATTTGTTTGTTGGTTGAAAAAAATGTAAAATAAAAAAGCAATAATTGATGTAATAATAAAACGTGTCATAAATACTATAAAAATTTAGAAAAAAATTCTTTTTAATGCTATTGTGTATGTTGTTACTAATATTATACGTTTTTATTTGTGAGTTAACATAATATACAAATAGAGTGTAACCTAAATTAAAACAACATGATATTTTACCACATATTATATTTAAAGCTTGTGGCCTCCAGGTCTTATGTCATCTAAATAGATTAACAGTATTAATTAAATACACGATAGTCGAGTTAATTTTCATTATTTTCCATCATACTTAAAAGCCCATTTACAAAATTAGACTTTTTTTATCTCTTTGGTAATTAAAAAGTTAGTAAAATTTAAATTTCATTTAAAGTAAAAAATTACGCTAAAAAATATTATCTAGTCAAAATAAACTGGAAGAAAATATTATTTTTTAGTGAGAGAGCGGTTAGCTTGGCAGATATTATTTATCATTGTAATTAAAAATAGGGAATGAGCTAATTTCAAAGGCCTAAGGGGTGTATATGTTACGCTCCGTTTGAGAAATCGGCCATTCCGTGGAATGAGATCTGTTCATTCCGTTAAATGGCCCAAAAATTGTCTTAAATAGGCCATTCCATGGTTTGAGATATCAAACCTTTCTCTCATTCCCCGATTTGGGACAGTTCGTTTTTTTAAAAGATATTCGTATATTTTAATAACAAAAAAAATTTATTTTATTTATCTGATAATTATATATATTTATTATTACAATAAATAACTTGACAACCAAACAACTTGAAAAGTCTTGACATTTATAAAAGAATCTCTATAAATCATCTAAAAAGTTGGATACTTACTTTACTAATTTAATTATTATTATATTTAATTGTATTATAACTCTATAAGTATATTGCTATTGCAATAAAATTGTAGTCTTATATGATATTTTTATAAAAATACTAGGGGGCTCCGCCCCCTGCGCGCTTCGCGCGCCAACCCCCGCAGAGTGATTGAAGTATTGTGATAGTATATTTTTATTTATTTGCAAGGTGTACCTTATTCATTTTGAATCAATTGATTTTCGTGACAGTGGTTGTAGACTTGGCATCGTAATATAACTTTATAATAATTGGTTCAATATAGAATTGCAGTGTAGACAATGTTAACATTATGTTAACATATACCATATTGGCCCAAAAGTATCAGATTGGCTCAAAAGTACCATATTGGCCCAAAAGTGTCAGATTGGCCCAAAAGTACCATATTGGCCCAAAGGAGTTGCCTTAATAATTAAATATAGTATTTAATTTAAATTAATAATTAATATATTAAAATATATAAAATTTTAAATTTACATTAAAAAAAAAGCTTACGGTTTCTTAAGCAATGACAAATATTTATATGAGTTGAAAATTTTTACCATTTTATGTATCATATCTGAGAAATAATATTAACCAAAAATAGTGGTATTGAATAAAATCAAAAAAAGCGACTGTGCATACTCCTTTTTCTAGATTTTAATACCAGAATTTCCTCGTGACGTTCAGCATTTACATTTAGAACTGTGACGTGGTATTTAACGCCTGAAATTATATTAAAATGATTAAAATTCACAAAATATGCGCAGTTGCTTTTTTCTTGCTTTCATTTAATACCATTAATTTTGTCTAATATTTTTCTGCGTGTAATAAAGTGTAATGGCATAAGAAAAATTAAAAATGATTTTAGCCTTGGTATTGTCATTTTAATTTAATAAGTTTTCCATCAAAAACAAAAACAGTGATTATATCTGAGGGTGAAAAATAGAAAATTTTTTAAGCATAAAAGAAAAATAAAATATGTGACGAATAAAGCAAGCAAAAAATCGATCAATCCTTCGGTATTAAGTTAAAAATTTTGTCCCTTATCACTTAAAGCACTATAGTCGCAACTCAACGCAATTTAATATTATTAAAAAATAAATAAATAAATAAAACTTTTCTTTTACTCTTGTGACTTTGCTTTTACTAAAAACTTTTATAATATGAAATTTATCAAGAGATACCATTCTTTCAGTTGAAATTTACAAAGAATATCGTATTGAAATATTAGATTAAATTAAAATTATTAAAGTTAAAAATGTAAATTATTATTTGTTTTAAAAAGTTTTGCAGCAGAAAATTGAAAGTAAGTTTTCAAGTCGTTAAGAATCATACAATAATAAAAAGAATATTTAAATAATTGCAAATTAATAATTTCAAAACTATTTTCTGCAAATAAATTTCAATGAATTACATATTTTAATTTTAGCCCTTATTAATATATGAATAAGTTTTCAAACTTAAAATTCCTATTATTTTTTCGCATGGTTAAATTAAATTGGCTCATTGTTAAATAATTTATCATTAATAAATATTATAAATTGCAAAATTAATTATTTTAATAAAGATGTTAATTTATAAAAGATGAAATCATAAAATTTATTTTTTTTGTGTTATGGAAACTATGAAATTCCCAACAATGCATTGATAAGAAAAAGTTAGTTGAAAATGATTTTCTTTTCAATCTCAAAAAACCGTGCATTAAATATATTCTCATATTGAGTATTTCCACATTTTTTGTTAAAATTTTAAGTATAATTGCTTTAAAAATAACTAATACACTGAAAAAAATATTTTATTGCCACATTGATGTAAAGGGCGTTCAATAATTACGCAGCACTAAATTTGGGAAATTTGGATTAGTTTATTCCCTTGCAACTCTGTGTAAGGCTAAAAGCTCAGTCTACCCACCATACTAAAACGCTGCGCAACGTTTTTTTTTTTTTTTAGTAAAGAGCTTTTTTTAATAATACATAATAGAATTTAATTTAGATATTATTGTTTGCTATGGGATGTTTGTAGTTCTCTTATATTTTATGTATTATTTTATTTTTGTGAATTTAATATAAATTTGCAAGATAAAAAGCCAAAAATTATAATTATATATATTATTATTTATTTAAGATTAAATAGTCTTATGAAAATTAAATTAAAAAAAAAAAACCAGTTACATAATAAATTTTTATATTTAATATAAACCTTAAAAATTAAGTAAAATAAGTTTTTAACATAAAAACATTTTTCTTAGATTTTTTATGATTTGTTCATCAGCCCAAGGGCAAGATATTCAGTTTTCAATATTTTCTATTATTGATACTGCAACATTGCTCCAGTCAAATTGCGTTTCAGGGTGTTTAGTTACTGGCCATTATGAGTTTTCGTCTAATCTAGGTTTTTTGAGTCTCTAATCATGAATCTTGGAATTCTGCCTACTGAAAATTGGCGCTTTACCCTTAAATTAGCAAAAACTACATGACAACAATATCCTTTTTAGGGGTAGTTTTTGGTAATTTAATATCATCTAGCAATGATCGGGAATGAAATTAAAAATTAATATATGCTTAGAATTATTATTAGTAAGCACTTTGATTCAAATGTATATGCTCATATGTATAAGTGAACACGTAAATTAGATTAGATTAGGTTTTAATAATTAAAAAACGCATGCTTGTAGGGAAAAGTAAATGGAAAAGTCAAAGATACAAAAAAGTAAATTTAAATCATAACTAGAACATCAAAAAAATAGTGATTAATTTTTTTATCTTTAAAAGAAAATAAAATAACTCTCGCAATTATATTGGCAAAAAAAACTACCACCGTAAAATGACAAAATCGGCGCTGATGTACAAAAATGGCGACGACAAGCGGTGTAATGGCGCAGTCAAGCGGTGTATTAGATATAGGAAAAAAATAGTTCTTCAATAAACCACCTGTGGCGTTTGGTTATTTTTTTTTGCCAATAGCATCGTCATTGCGATAATGTAAAAAAATAACGATCACATCGTATCATTGTGACAATTATATATTTTTCTCGGTGTATATTTTAAATACATTTATGATAAAGAAAATTCTTTTCTTCATACTAACGAGGTTAGACTTCTGTGCTTGAAATTTTAAGCGAAAACTAGAAAACTTTTATGATTTCTTTGATACTATGTGACTGGTAGCATCTCCTAAAAGTTAAGAAGAAAATTAAAAATTTGTGACAGCTATTTACCAATGGAAGCGATCTTACTTTTTATAATGTCGCATATGCTACTGTATATTTTAGAATAAAAAAATCAATGAAATAAATGAAGTACAAAAAAATTCAATTTTTTTTTTCGAGTATAAATGCATCATAAAGTATTGTAAAAATCTTTTTATAACAAAGGGGTATTAATTTATCAAATATTTAACAGAAAAAAAAAGAAATTTTAAGTGAATACCACATTTACATGTTAAAAAATTTAAACTTTAATGGAAAAATAATAGTCAAAATTAGATAGCAATATTGCTCTTTATAATAATTGGATTATTTTCGAGAAAATGATATTTTCGAGGATATTTTATTTTAAACTTTTGATAGAGTCATAAAGTTTATTATAACTCTGCAGTTAGCTTATACCATCAAAGCATAAGAAAATATATGAAAACCATGCAACATTAAAGAAACGCAACTTTAAAAGCTTACTAAGAATAATTAATTTAAAAATTTTTTTGTGTATCAAATTTATTTAAGAAACTCTTAAAAGTAAAGAAAGAAAATTTTTTTCCACATGAACCTAATCATAAATAATACACTGAAACAAAAATTTTTATAACAAAGCAGATTGCATTTTAATAATAAAGAATGCTCTTTAAAAGTTCAAAGAAGAAGAAGTTTAAAGACAAATTAAAGCAATACATTTTTCTCTTTTATTAATGTATTTCCATTGCTTACTTTCTTACTTCAATTATTTTTGGAATTACTGTATATAACTTTTTATGCCAATGAATATTTGCTGAAGTTTTTGGGGTCGATTTCATGGAGCGTATTCTTACTACACTGTAACAAGTAACTTTATTAACAAAAAAATTAGAAAATTTTCGAAAAATTAGTAAATTTTCGAAAAAATTTGTAATTATTCGATAAAAATCGTACATTTACTAAATTTAGTATATTAACAAAAAATTCGAATATTCTCGATTTTTTTTGTGAATTCACAAAAAAAATTGATAATTTACAATTTTTTTTCGAAAATTTTCAAAAAATAGTTGTAAATTTATGAAAAATAGTTGTGAATTTACAACTTTTTTCGTAAATTCACAAAAAAAAAATCGAGAATTTTCGAATTTTTCGAGAATATACTAAATTTAGTAAATTTACGATTTTTATCGAATGTTTACAAAATTTTTTGAAAATTCACTAATTTTTCGAAAAAATTCTATTTTTTTTGTAAGTCTAAAAAAGTCACTTTTTACCGTGTAGATTCTAGAGGACTAGAGTAGAAATAAATAATTATGACTCAAAATCTATTAAAATTCTGCTCGAGTAGGATCCACGCAGGATTCAAGCAGAATTATAATAAAGTTTTTGTAATAATTGCCAGAGTTTAGAGATGCAATATTTTTGAAAAGTTTTTTTAAATATAAATATTATTAATTAAATGAAAGTGTGTACTCAAATATGAATGAAAAAAAAATTATCTTTGCACATGAATGTACTTAATTTCGATATATGTTGGTATGTGTGTGCGTATATGCGCTTGTATGTGTGTGTATGTGTGAGTGTGAACTTGTGAGTGTTTTTGTGTATATTTAAAAATAATTCCCAAAATATAATTATAATATTTTGGGAAGAGTGGGAAATCTAAATAACTTTAAAAAGTTTAATTTTAGGGAATAAATTTTATTTAATAAATAACACATTTTTCATTTTTTACGTAAACTACAAAAATAAAATTTAATTATTTTTAATATGTAATATAAAATATCATGATATTTGCGCCAAATTCTTGCATAATTTTTTTGAAAAAAGTAGATCAATTAAAAAGGAGCCGTAATATTTTAATTTTAAAATATGTAGAATGTTTTCCAAGCAATTTTTCCACAAATCTTAGTTTAGTATTTTTTGATAAAATAGGAATGTTTAAAAAAGCAATAAATAACTCTGGTATTCCAAAAACAGCAAAAATTTATTATGTATTATTTCACGTTCCTAATTATTGGTTAAAAATGAAGTCAGGCTTAAAGCAGTTTATTGAGCAAGCATCGACTGCTTGGAGTCGACGTCCATTCATTCAGAAATTAAAAATGTGTGGAAAAATTATAAGGTATCAATGAAACATCCTAAATATCCAGAAAAAATACTTGCAGCTGTCCGGGATATACAATTTACGTCATCTTATTTAATTAAATTTTATACATTTCTAAATTTTTTTAAATAATTTTTTTTATTTTCATTAACAAAAAAATTTAAATAAAAATAATTTCTTTTAATTAAATATGTAAACGTAAAAATGAATGTCTGTGTTATTTTAATTATTTTCAGTCCTAAGGTGACAATTAATTTATATTTTTTTATTGTAATTAAGGTGTAATTAAAAAACATTTAAAAAAAACATTTTTAACAAATGTGAAATTTACTTTTGTAGAAACATATAGTCTAGGTATAAACATTTATGTATTTTAATATAATTATTATATTTTTTTTTCTAAGTCTTATTTTTTATAAAATTTTAAAAACATTAAAATTTTATTTTTTTAGTTTACGTAAAAATAAAAATTTTTTATTTATTTGATTTCCCACACTATAGATCACCCAAAATTACACATAAATACACACCAAAACACACCTACAGGCACACATATACTCATACGTATATTTTTTATCTATTTATTAGTTTTTATCGCATAAATTATAAGTTTTAGTTGCTATTTAACTTACACATACAAGCGCATATACGCACACACATACCAACATACATACAAAACTAAGTATATTCATGAGCAAAGATAGTTTTACATTCATATTTGAGTACACACATTCGTTTAAATAATAATATTTATTTAGAAAAACTTTTCAAAAATATTGCATCTCTAAACTACCAAAAATTCACATCCGCCCACAAAAAATTTAAATCCCTCGGGAAATATGCTCAAAAAAATTTTTTTACGCACTATTTAAATCACATATAAGGTTTCTAGAAAAAAAAGGCGAGGTAATTTTCCATCGGATTTAAGTTTTTTTAAGCCTACCGCACCCAATTTCCAAAAATTTTGTTAAAAATAATAAAATCTTCTAATTAAAAGTCTAATTACAAGAAAATCGAATCTTCATACTTTAAAAGTAATGATTCTCTTGTGCAACTGCATTTCATATCACTAATCAACTAATAAAAAAAATTTTAGTAAATTTACATAAAACAGTCAAAAACGTGAAAGGTTAGTAAAAATCTAGAAATTGGACAAAAAAGCAAAAAATAAATGAAGGACTCATTTTTAGTTCTCCTTTGGAAAAAAACAGTTTCGGCTGATTTCCTCGATTTTGGTCCAACTTGGACCTAATTGTCGTGGAATCAGTCGTGTATGTCAACAATGTCTAGTTTTATTTTGAAATCAATAATAATAACAAACGTGACTCTTTGAAAAACTATCTGATGGATATCGGAAAAATGTAGCTTACCATTTTGTTGCCAAGTTTTAACAGTTTTTTTTTCTTGCACTTTAAAATGTAAAGTAAAGTGCATCAAGTATCAATAATTCAAAAATAAGATTTCAGAAAAACACATATTTCTAGCTTCAAATAAAATTCAAATAACTCATATATTTTTTTTTTATTGCAAAGTGATTAAATTTTTCGTAAAAAGTATTTATTTAATGACATTATAAATTATATAATATAAATTGTCATAAAAAAAATTGTTATTATATCGATTTAACTATTAAAAAATTAAATAAAATTTTATTTTTCTACTGGCGGGTAATAATCAAAGTTGATAACTGACGTACTCATTGAAGTTTCTGTAAATAGTACTCGGAACGGCAGCTACGTGCCTAAGACTTGTAATGCTTTGTATTTGGCAAAATAAACTTTTCAAAGATCTGCAATCGGAGTTTCAATTGTTTGAGAAGCTGATTCGATACAAATGTCAAGAAAAGTTGTGGTAATTGAAGAAACATGACTCTTCTGGGTCTAAATATACTGTGGTCCGTCTTATGAGAAAAAGTTGCTGATGCTACTTTCTAAAAACTACAGTCACCATGAAACCCAACTTAATATGTATTGGCCTACTTTTAATCCGTAACCTACGTCTGCGTATTTTTATCTTCAGATAAATTTCCGTGATATATTGTATTAAAATAAAAGGTTTTGACTTGGTGAATCGAGATTATAAGGAATTCTTTGCACTGGCAGAAGTAACTCAGTCAGTTAAGGTTTTATTATTTCCATTATCTTTATTCAAGCAAAATTGGTAAAATGTCTCCTAACTTTCCAGCTTACCCTCTGAATCTGACGGATATTTTGAAAGGAAAGGTTCCTTTTATGTTTCAAACCGCTTGTTCATTTTGATATCTTAATTTTTGGTAAAAATATTTGAAACAATTTTGAAAAAATCTAAGCTTTAAAAATATTCTTATAGTAAATTCCCTTAGTAAAATTTTTGACCAAACCCATTTCGGACATTTACTTTTCGGAAAAGTTATGGGAAAATCTGAGAAATCAAAATGACGGAAAATGATCAAATTCTAATAAATCATGACAATATTTTAAAAGTTATGGGCTGTGGGTACTTATCCTATACATTTTTTAGGTTAAATTTTTGAGTTTAAATTTTCCACCATTTTGGATACCATTTTGGACGTCATTTTGAATTCAAATTTTTATAAATATTCCATTCATATATAAATTTTCACTAAGAAACCTCGCTTGTTTGAAAAAATATTGGAAAAATCGAAATTTGATGTTTTTTTTACTTGTAGTTTTTCAATAAAATCGATCGCCATTTTGATGTCCGCCATCTTGGAAAATCACAAAAATTTTTCAAAGTTGCAAACACTTAATTGTGGCTAATTTTTAATTGGCTAAATCCATAATATATAGTCCGATTTTTCAAAAAAAAAAACGGCTGAAAATGTTATCTTCAATAATTTAAAATTAGAAAACTGGTTATTTTTCACTTCCGGTCCAAAATTTTAATAATCTGACCCAAAAATATGAAAGAGCAATTCTTTTTGCATAGGGGGACATTTTTGGTTAAAAAAATTTTGATTTTAAACAAACTTTATAGACGTAATTTCAAATGACAACTCACGTCCGCTTGGGAACTAATGGGTTAAGGATGTAATACAATGAGGTAATGTCTAGTGCCATAAGTCTCAGGGGGGATTTGTGTAAGGGATCAATTTTTGGGGGCCAGGAGGGGAGGCACAAGAACGTCTTTTCAATCCGATCATAGGGATTTTTTCGAGATTGTTTCAATGTTAATAAAAATAAAGGAATTCAAAAAAAGTTTGATCGTGTACTCGCAGTCAGGTTGAAACCTAGAGTTATATACTTTCGATATATAATCCCACCCTCTCCTCTTTTAAAATATCGGTTAGTCATAAAGGATAAGCCCGTATAAGCCCATAGTAATTTTACAATTTTCTCCTCTATTAAAAAATAAATTCTTTTATTTATTTGATGCATAGTAAAAAAAAAATTAATTAAATATTTTATTATAATTTGCGCTACAGAAAATATTTAGATTAAATATATGATTATTATACGTAATACTCAAATAATTAGTGTAAACAATGTTCTTTTTCTATGCTTTTATTACATCTTTGAAAAAGAAAAAAATATTTTTAATTAAAATTTAACATTATTTCTTAAGGCTAAATACTGTATAAACAACTCAACAGCTTCATTGTATAATATTTTTGAAATTTAAATGAAGACGAAATTATTTAACTACGAATAGCGTGTAGTTAAATAAATTAAAAAATATTTAATGGTTTTTCATTTTTAATTTGTAATAAAATATATTAAAATTTATTATGTATAAACCAATAACTACAGTTTTTTTTATAACGCATATAAAAAAAATTTATATAATTTAAATGTAAATTGTGTAATTTAATGGAAAAATATTTTTCTACATTTTTTACCTTTTTTTATATTGTTCGTGCAGATGTACGATAAATAACGAAAAAAAATTTTAATATAAAAATTTAAAACAAACGTCACCTTTTATGAGTTTCCAATTCCCACGAGTTATTGACGCAACACCAAAAATATCATCAATATTATGTAAAATGAAATTTCTTGGTGATTCTTTATCTTCGCTCAAAGCATCCCATACGTTAATTCCATCAATATCCGAATTAGTTAAATTACCACCTGCAGCATAAATTAAAGTAGGTAACCAATCTGTTATGTGTATCATTTGATTTGCAACACGTCCTGTTTTAGATAAACGTGGAGACCAAATTAAACCAACTCCTCTTACTCCTCCTGTAATTATCATAATAATTTTCAATTAACTTTTATTTATTCTTATCTTACTTTCCAATTATTCTGATTAAATAAAGCTTTTACTTTATATTTTATTTTGTACATTTTAATTTGGCAATTATTTTGTTAAATAGTTTCTCTGATTTAAGAGTCATATCTATTTACTCTATACACTGTATTAACTACTATTCTCATATATGCATGATAAAAATTTTTAATTAAAAAAAAATAAAAAAAGTTATAGTTTTGTATTTTTTTTTATTTAAAAGCTTTTAAAATACAATTTCAGAAAGTTTTTTCTTATCAAAAGTAATTACAAAGCCTTCATATTCTTATGAAAACGATACTTTTTTAATAATTTTATTTTTTATTTTTCAATCGAAAATACCAATTTTATTGTACAATTATAGATAAAAATTTTATGCTTGTAGAGTAAAAGAAAACAAAAATTTAAATAATTTTTTTTCTCATATTTAAATAAAATGTAAATTTTACGTTAAATAAACAAAAACTCTCGCAAAAACTTGATTATTACAATTGCAAAAGAATATAAATAAGTATTTTCGAAACATAATGAAAGTCTTATAAAATTTCAACAAAATATTCATTTGGAGCATTCTTTTTTATATTATTTTTCTTGTATAGTATTCGCTTCACGTCGGGAAATACGTGCTTTCTGTTTGCTGACGAGAAAATTCATTTAAAATCTAGGCTCCTTGTAAGATTATTCACAAATTAAAAAAACCAGTTGAAAAATTACCTTCAAATAATGTATCTTTAACTCCTCTCAATGGCCAATTAGATGCTGCATTTAAGTTAAAGCCTTGAGCAGGTCCACCATTATCAGTCGAAAAAATAATAATACTATCTTGAAGCATATTTTTTTTATCCAGAGCTTCAACAACTGCGCCAACTGAAGTATCCATAACATTCATCATTGCTTAAATAAATAAAAATTTATTAAATTTATTTTAAATAATAATATGAAATAAAATACGTAATATTATAAATGCAATAAGTAAATATTTGATGTGTTATTCACAGTATATAACTGAAATAATTATAAATTCCCAAGTAAAAAGAGAGTGTATTTTCAATATATTGTTCTTGAAATATATTGTAAATTTATATAATTAATATATTATGCATTATTTCAAAACATAGCTTTTTATGGCATTGAGGCCTGGGGCGGAGCTTTTCTAATCCTTTTTTGAAATATAATTATTGCAGAATATTGAGAAAAAAAAATTTATTGCTGATTTGTGTAAAAATAATATGAATGCATGAACCGTGTTTACCTCAGCTAAGGGCTAGGTATGAATTGATAAAATCTTACATAGATATAAATTTATTTTTATTTTTACGATAATTAGCATTAATAACTCATTTTAGTAATTTCCACCTGGGGTGGAACGTCTTTAATCCCTTAACCAATATCCTAAACTGATTATTAAAAATTATCGGTGTAGACCAAAACAGTAGAATTAATTTTAAGCAAGCATTTGTTCTTAATTCTATTTTAATGCACTAGAAACTCATTTTCAGAAACAAGAATTCACACTTTAAAGAACAAAAATCCATATGTTTTAAAAACCACAAAATAGTAACGACATACTTTAATGTGCTTCCTTAGTCATCTTAAAATCTTAAACAGTAGCAAGAAAACAATCAAAAATAACATTAAGCAATATATCATTTTTTCAAAAATTCATTAATGCTACTCTAAATTTTTAATATCTGCAGTAAGAATTTATCCAGCTATATTCTTTCAATTGTTTATAAATTTTATTATTTTTAAATTATAATGTATTTATTTCTTTTCTTTTTTTTAAATAATTTCTAAGGAATTGACATTTTATTTTATTTATACATTTATATTAAACTAGAACCAGCACGTACACACTGATTGATTTGACAATCCCTGCATGTTACATTATGTTCAATTTGTATTTACATTGTATGTATATATTGTATATTTGTATTACTGGTATCAATAAATAATAATATATTATAAATATATTGTCTATATTTTACATAACCTAAAAATTATGTTTTTTTATTCTTTTGGTTGATAAAAATATTAAACAATATATTTACAATATATTTAAAAAACAATATATAATATTAAAAATATATTCTCTGTTTTTACTTGGGTTAAGTATGAATTTGAGCAAAAACTTCAAATTCTGTAAGATATATAATGATTTTTATATAAAAAAAATGTTTGTACATAGGTATTTATTATAACATAATTTATATTTTAATATAGATTTTTTTAGGGGCAGTTCAAAAATACGTAACACTACACACGCATGCATGGGTTAGTGAAATTGTTACGGTTTGTTACTAAAACGGATGTTTGTTTGTTACTGCAACACTATTTGTGTTACCGTAACATGATACATAAAACTTTGTAAAAATGAAAAAAGCGCTACCAAATTATTATTGAAACTACAGTTCCTCAAGCAATAACAAAATATTCTTAATGATCAACTTCATCTAATAAAGTATAATAACTTAAGGCCACTGTCTCTTTTTTATGACGATTTTCAAAGGATTTTCAACATTTTTTTTCTCAGCTGTTTTATTATAAAAGTTTACAAATTTATTTTTGAATAATTACAAAACTATTCTAGATGACATAAAAAAATTTTTGTTTCATATGCTTTTTTTTACAGTTTGTAGATGGCGTGAAAGTAGAGGCTCGAAAAAAAAATTGAAAAACGGTTCCCATCATAGCGCCTATTGTAGGCATCAAAACAAAAAAATAAAAAGGCATATTAATCTCTATAGCTACCTCTTGTATGTGAACCAACATTTAGCAAAAAATACAAAAAATTGACCATTTGGTGAACCAAAAACGAAAAATGCAGTTTTTGACGTTAAAAAATGCGCCTAAAACGGACAATAAACATTTTTCTGATGCATAAAAAGCTGATATTGTTGGTTCACATACAAGGTATTGCAATAACGAAAAAAATGAAACAAGATTCATGTCGATAGCTCAATTAGTTTTTGAGCTAGCGTGGGAACCGATTTCAAAAAAGTAGTTTTGAGAAAAACGCGTTTAAAGTTTTTAAATGCATATGTTTTCATATGACTACGACCCATAAAAATCGAAATATCTAAAAAACATATTTTTTTTTTTGCTTGAAATTTGTTTTTTAGATTCTTGAAATGTTTTAACATAAGATAATGAATTAAAAAAAAAATGAAAAAAAAAATCCCAATAAAGAGACAGTGGCCTTAAGTTAAAAAGAAAAAACAATTACTATTAAAAAATAATATTATTTTTGAGCGAATAAAATAATAAGACAAAAATTTTATTCTCACTATTTTTAAATTGAGGAATAAATGATAATTAATTACTAAAAACTAAAACCCCTAACATTAATTATTAGATCTAAGACATCAAGTAAAAACTATATTTCTAGATATTAGAAAAAAATTAGGTAATGAATCAAAATTAAAAAAATAAAGTAACTTTAGATTTGTTGGTGAAGAAATTTTTGAAAATAAAATTAGGTCCTAATACCATAATGATTGTGAAATATCACCGCTTACATTTATTTTTATATATTTATTTATTTAAAACCAGTATAATAATTACAAAACATTTACAAAATATTACAAATGCAAAGTAATTTTAAAGTATTTTAAAGTCTAAAATCAGCCTTTTCTTTGTGGAATGCGTAAAAACTTTGCAGTACGTAAAGACTCACTTTATTCACATATATAATCGGCATATTTTAAAAAATTTTTATTTGTTAACGTAAAATTTCTTCGTAGGGGTTTTCGAAATGTTACGCGGTGTTAAATCACCACGCATGGATGGGTTTTTTCGTAAAATTGGTGTTAAGTTTTTTTTGAACGACCCTTATAATTCATCAAATTCTCATTATATTTTAATAAAAGGTTCGTAATAATTATATAACTATTTTAACATGGGATATCATAATTAATTTATAGTCATATAATAGTAATAAATTATCTTAATTACATAAAAATTTTGTGTATTTAAAATTTTATCTGTGTACAGCTGAGTACATGTTTCTTTATACTTAAAAATATCCTGTGATTTCAATGACATGACATAAGAAAAAAAAGGGTGTTGGCGATATGGGTAATTGATATTCTATTTAGGTATCGTATTTTTTGAGACATTTAATTTTTATCACCTTTTGTTACATTGGCCGATTTCAGTTTTCGGATTTTTATTTTTCAACCCTCAAACTTAAATTTCTATGAGGATGTTTCAATAAGTTACGATAGAATCGTAAGAAGTATAGCGTTAAGTTTTCTAGCAGTTTAAATGATTTAAAATGACCAAAAATCAAACTTTCCTCTTCCTAAATTTATATTCTTTGTAATTTTTCAAAATCAAGTTGTTACAACTTATTATCTATTTATTTTTTTTTTTAAAGAAACTTCAAATATATTTTTTTAATCTAAATATTAAAAATTTTTTGAAAGGACTTAATTCATCCAAAAAATTTTAAATCCACGCACTAAAAAATATAAAAATTTTAATATTTTTGCAATATCATCCTCAAAACTATTAAATATTCTTTAATGTTCTTTTTCTAATTCTTACTTCGCTAATTCTCTGAATCTTTTTTTCTATCCGAAATAAAATCTTCTATTTTTGTACCCAAAATGGATACATAAGTTTTGATAGAATTGGGATCCAAATTGCATGCAACTTTTCCTCTTGGGCGAGCATGATAACGAGCACGAGTGACTGGCGTAGGGACGTAATTTTCCCTTCCTGTATAATATACATACACTGAAAATTGACAAAAAATTTTACGCTTGCATTTTAAGTCCGGGAAAAATATATACGTGCTAAAAATTTTTGTTGAGATAAAAAGTATTTTAAAATTCAATTTTCGAGCATAAATAATTCAAACGTAAAGAAAACATCACCAGTAATCAAAATCTTAGCAGAAATAAAAAACTTGGCAACTATTAATATTACATGCAGAAAAAAATTTTCATACTGAATTATCAGGAGAATCTTGTATTATCGATTCTTTCCGTACAGTACACAGAATAAAATATTTTTTTTCTTTCATGAAATGATAAAAAATATTTTTATAAAAATCACGTATTAATTTTTTCACCTGCATTTTATTAACTTTCAGTTAATTAATTTTTTTTAACATGGAACATGTTCATAGGGAGGAGGTACCTCAGAACTTGAAAATTAAGGGGGGGGGTCAAATGAGACTTAGAATAATTTCAATTTAGGAACTTCGAAAAATCTGGGCTTATGGACTTAAGTCCATTAAAATAATACAGGCTTAAGGACTTAAGGAATAATATCGATTTAGGGACTTGGAATAATTTTGATTTAGGGACCTAGAATAATACGCGTTTAGGGAATCATAATAGTTTGGGTTTAGAATCTTAACATCTAGTAAGGTGATAATTACAAATTATAAAATTAGAAAATTGTATTGTAACGTTGCGTAACATTTGCATTACATCTAGCCTTCAGCTGGAAGTAAACATGTTCCATGCATTTTTGTTGGGTTTACACGAACCGGTTATAAGTTTTTCTGTTATTACAAAACTATAAGTTTAGACTAATATAATACAAAATTTTAATAGACGAGTAGATCAAAGAAAGAAGTAAATAAAATATAGGTACATAAAATTTTTTTATTTTTATTCTTCTATTTCACTGATAAATAATAAATAAGATATAGAATGGCTGCCAAAAATTGAGAATAGGACCTAAGAAGCTAAAAATTATTGGAGAAGCTTATTTTTGAAAAACTTCTCACTTGCATTCCTGACCCTCCTATACGCATCTTTCCTTCATCAAAGGGGAATGATTTAAATCAATATATTCGATTAATGGCTGTATCTTACACACATTTTTCTTTTTGACTAATATCTAATGTAAAATACTTGACTGATATACATGATATTTGATTTTGACTACCATATACAATTTTATTACATGTGTTTGTCGTAAGTTATTAAAGCATAATTATTAAATATTTACTCTTAGATTAAATTCTTCTTTTGATTAAATTAAAATTTATTAATGTACTTATTTGTACAGAATGTTATTAGTTTTAGTTTTAATTAATTATATTCATTATTACTCAAGCGCTTCAAATAAAGCTAATAATAACGATGTAATATAACTTCAAAAAAATATTATAAATTTTAACATATAAAATATGCCGAATCCATATCCACACAAAAAATTTGTATCTAGATAGTCTGTTGCAATTTTTCTTTTTTATTGAAATTAATAATATCAGGTCACGAGTAATGTTTAAAAGCTCAAACATGGAAATAGCTTTTTACTGTCCTAGTAAAGCACATAAACAAATTAATCAAAAAATAACTTTACCATAGATTATATTTATGGACAAATTTTGGTTATATCTATAACACAAGTTGTTCTAATAATCTACAAAATAAAGAAAGTAAAGGGTAGATGCACCAGTGAAATTGATAGATATGGAAATTTCCTTTTTGGGATTATAATTTATAATTTAAAAAAAAAAGGCTTTAAGTTTAATATAATCGCTAAGAATGGATAAAATTATCCATCAAAAGCTATTTACCAAAAAAATTCTTATGAAAATCAAAAATTTAAAGCCAATTAAAAAAAGTAGTTTTTGAGAAATTCAATTTAATGTTAAAATATTTAAGTTGACATTTCATCAATTTTGCATATTGAAATTAAATTCTGCTCGAGATTCTGCTTAAGATCTTCTTCTCTAGTCTCTATTTCCCAGAGTTTCATTAATAATTATAAGTATAATATCGACGATTTTAATTATATATTTAATATATTCTGTCAAATTCTCTTCGAATATATATACTACTATCAAAAAAGCTTCTTTTGAGAGGTACTGTATATTTGGTCCTTTTTCAATTTCCTTTTCAATAACCTTTTAATAGATAGTTTATCTTATTTTATCATCAACCATTGAAAATAATATCACGATACTGTGCAATTTTTATAAGCTATTGACAATAACCTTAAATGATAAAATAGGTTTATTTGTTTAAAAATTAAGATACATAGTAAAACGAGTGTCTTTAAGGTGATGAAGCTTTTGATAAAAAAAAAAATAAATTGTGGCTATAACTTCTTATTTACTGAGGTTTTTGAGCCAAAATATTTTAAAATCATTTCATACAGAATCGTGTATTTAATTTTTCCTGGCTATGATATCATATCAGCAATTTTCAGTAAATTATTGTATATAGATAGTACTCATAATTCTCAATAATTTTATTAAGGACCAGGAATGCTTTAAAATATTTTTAAGTACTAATTCTAAGTACTTATTTCCCCTGGCTATTCAATTATGACATCAATTTTTATTTTTGTATGATTTTTACAAAAATGCAAATTTATTAAAAATTAACTATTTAATATTTTAGCCAGGAAAATTTGTCTCCATGAATCTGTATTTAAAAGTCTTTTAAAATATTGTGAATTTTGAAATATGCAAAAACCCAAAAATGAAATGCAAAAAAATTCTATTCGCCTTTGGGCAAAAAATGCTCAACTAATGTAAAAAAGTTGTTGGCCAGAAAAACTTATTAGTAAAAGTGAATTTAAAACCCTAATTTTTAAAGATACCCGTGGCAACGCGTGGTAAATTAGTTAAAGATTAAGTGAATGCAGTAGACTGTGACCATATCACATTATTCAATGAGGCTGAACATGCCATCATTAAATTAAAATTAAGAGTATAGGATAAAAAACAGGATAAAAATAAGTTCGAAATAAGCGTTTACAAAAAAAGTTATATAGATACACCTAAGACACGTATGGGTGATTCTTTACACCCCTCCTTCCTCTGTTCGAAAATGGAGGCAACCTAAAAAGATTTTGATTTTCTAAATTATCGAAATAAGGGACTAGTTTTCTTTTCTCATTGGCTTTTTCAACTCTCAGATGGAGACTGGAACATTTTGAAAGCCAAATGAAACTAGTTTGTTTTTTCACACAACCAACGATCATGGAATATGTTCACTTATAACAGTTTTACCGTATACTCTTTAATTATTATAAGTCCTAGAATCGAAATTATAATAAATCCCGAAATATAAATTATCCTAAGTCCATAAACCTAAAGTATTACAAGTTCTAGGCAAAATTTTCTTTTATAAATTTGTTATTTATTAAAAAAAATAATAAAAGATCATCAAGATGATGATACGCTTTATTCCTCAAAAAGTTTCCTGGGTGATATGTAGTTTTTAAGAATGGTTAAAAAACGGCAACTTTTTGAAATGGCTACTTTGCACATCTAAATAATTTATATTGATCATTTACTAGTTTCTCGTAATATATTTTAATAAGCATTAAACAATAATTAAAGGCTTGTATAATTGTTTTGGCTGCAATGGACAATACTATTCATGACCGTAAAAATCAATTTCCGATGCATAAAAGTAAGTCTATGACTTACCATTTGAGACGGTCACCCAGGGTTAGTTAAAGTAAATGTTGTTTTCCCAACTTGTTGGATTATACGGTAAGGCCCTTCATATATGCTCATGAATTTGGCTACCATTTTTGTGTTTGTATCGGATTTATTTAGTGCTTTGACAAATACTAAATCACCGACGCGATATTGAATTACATTATTTATATTTAAGTTTTATTTATTCTTGTATTTGTTTTTCTTTTTATTCTACGTTCGACCAACATTAGTTTTAGTTCACGTGCACTTATATCCACTTTTTTTATTTTTAAATAAGTTTCCTAAAATCTTTGAGGTTTAACATTTAAATGTATCTCGAGCGGACAAAACTCTGTTGTTTCGTGATTTATGATTTATTCCTACAATTTTGTATTATAGTGGTCCACCGGACCCACTCAGTGTGTTTATTTTTTATTAAACTTCTAAAGAAACGGTTAAGTTCTTTATTTATTCGTTCGACAATATTAGATTTCGGATTTCTAATAGATACGAACGATGATTTAATGTTCATATTTTTTATTTCACTAATAAATTTTTTATTGGGATAAAAATTGGCTACTTTTACTTAGGATATCTCTGGAACTATAAATGCAAAATAAAATGTTAAAAGGTAGCTTTTTTTTTAGATTTATAAAGTTAAAAAGGTCAATATGAAAAAATAACTAAACTCTTTTCCGTCATATAACCAAAATCCTCTTAAGTTGCCTCTATTTTTGGACAAAGTGGGGTGGCTGGTTTGAGGAACAATCGCCCATATATATATATATTATGGCTAGAGTCCACCTTGGAGTTGCATTTGATTTAATTTGGATCGTTCGCGTCTGCATTTTTTCACTTCAATCATTCAATATTATTTTCACTTTTAAATTATGAATAAAAAAATTTGACTAAAACAAATCAAAGTTTTCATAAACGAACTTTCAAGTCGTTTCTTGTAATTCTTATGTCAAAAATAGGCTTAGAGACAGAAATTTTTTTTCTACAAAATAAAATATAATAATTAAAAGCATCTACAAAGTGAAAACAACGAGATATTCTGTTATGCGTGAGAAAATTTTGCAGATTTTAAGTTATTATTTTAACAAAGTTAAGGGAGAAGACTAATTTTAGAATTCACCTGTCTAAACTTTTTAGATTAAAAGTAAACACATTCCTTGCTTCGGATTTACTTATTTACTTAGCTCTCATATGATCGTTAGATTTAACATTATATTGTTGAAACCTTAAGAAAGTAAATTTTAACACGAATGATTGTATTTGTTTCTTAAATTAAAATTTAAGGAACGGTCCAATATTACCCTAAGAAAAAACTACCCTTCAATGTTGCTAATTTGATTAGAAGTCTATAAGAATAATCTTATATGAAAACTTTTTTTCTACTCCAAAGACATTTGGAATTAGTGCTTTAGTTACTCGCTCGATAAAATTCAAGTACAGTCTTCTTAAGTAAATATTTTCAAAAATAAATACGTACTATACTCGAAAGCTTTAATGAAATATATATGGGTAAAAACATCTGAAAGGTACAACTCTTGTAGAATGACTTTATCGATGGGTAGTTTTTATTGACTAAAAACAAAGAAAAAATTTGAAAAATCATCATATACAATATATACTTATAATTTTACAGGTCATTGTTTCTCATAAGTTTATATCCAGCCAAAAGTTTCGCCAACTGAAAGTACTATCGGTTTAAAAACGATAGAGACCTCCCGTAAATTGCTAATATCTCGGTAAAAAATAGTCGTAATTAATTCGGGTAAAAAACAAATTGAGTGAAATTTATCCATGTACTCCCATACAGAAGAATATGATTGTAAGTTTTTTAAAAAAAGAGTTACGGCAAGAAATAGGTGAAAAAACTGTGATTCCTATGATTTTTTTTTAATGGTCATTTTCAACGGTCGATTTTTTATACTAAAAATTAATATTTTTTAATGAAAATATAACTGTGGTTTCTTTGACTCTTTTACTTCCTGGGGCCGTTGGAATTTTTAGAAAATATTGATAAAATATAGATTTATAGCCCTTCAAACTTTTTTTATCAAAATTAGTTTAAATTATCGTATCGATGAGTTTTTTTTTTTAATCGATAGGTATTGATCACTAGATTGTAAATTCTGAATTTCTTGCACGTAGGTTTGCTAGTTTGATAACAGCATCAAAAAAATAAACGAATTTTGATGAAAAGAATTTTAATTATTAGTCTCAGCATTGTTTTAATTGAAAGAAAGAAAAAAAAATGTAAATATGAGCCACCCGCTGTGATGCGCTGCACGAAATTCTACCTGACCTTTAGAAAACTTTTGTCTAAAAGAATAGAAATATTTTTTTTACAATTATTGAAACCATAATTTATGAAAACAATGCTGAGACTAATAATTAAAATTCTTTTCATCAAAATTCGTTTATTTTTTTTATGCTGTTATCAAACTAGCAAATCCACGTGCAAAAAAATTCAGAATTTACTATCTAGTGATCAATACCTATCGATTAAAAAAAAAAACTCATCGATACGATAATTTGAACTAATTTTGATAAAAAAAGTTTGAAGGGCTATAAATCTATATTTTATCAATATTTTTTAAAAATTCCAACGGTCCCAGGAAGCGAAAGAGTCAAAGAACCCACAGTTAAATTTTCATCAAAAAATATTAATTTTTAGTATAAAAAATCGACCGTTGAAAATGACCATTAAAAAAAAATCATAGAAATCACAGTTTTTTCACCTATTTCTTGCCGTAACTCTTTTTTAAAAAAACTTACAATCATATTCTTCTGTATGGGAGTACATGAATAAATTTCACTCAATTTTTTTTTAATCCGAATCAATTACGACTATTATTGACCGAGATATTAGCAATTTACGGGAGGTCTCTATCGTTTTTAAACCGATAGTATACAGGAACTGTATATTTTTTTGTGTTTACGGCACAACACTAGTTTTCTTTTTTTTTTTAATTTTTTTTGTATTTTTATGTATATCAAGGTCCAAATACCTAAAATTTTCAATGTTATTCTTATGGGATTTTTAATTTATGCGGACGGTGGCGACATTTTGAGCGTATTATTGAAATAACTCTGTATTGAAGCCATCAAATTTTCTCAAACTCTGGGTACCTTATTTTTTCATCAAAATACACCACTGAATAAGATATATTAAGTAAAATATGACATAAGATTGTAGAAAACGACATGGAAAACGACATGGCGTCATTATTTTTTTAAAAGACGTATTAAAATTTTTAAGTTTTCCATGGTTATATAACAGTATATAATAGTGCTTTCAAGTGCATAAATATAGAGTGAGCACCCATAAAATTTGAGAAGCTTAAAAAAAACTGAAATCGAGGGACAGGCTTATATGTGACGATAAGCTAAGGGAACTGCATAAAATTTTATTTAGAAGAAAAAAATATATTTTTGGGACCTAAATACGTCATATGCATCCTACAGAAAAATTTAAGTTCAAATTTTATACAAAATATTAATATCGAAAGTTTGGCATATTTCATATAAGTACAATAGACGGTCGTAACATTTTTAGCCCATATGACCTACAAATTTTTTTTTAACCTTAGTTAAATATGTGCAGTAGAATGTGACTTTAAAAAAATTATTAATTTATTAAATTATTTATCAACTTTTAAAAAGAGAAAAAAGTGCAAAAGAGCTTTCGTTTCGGATGTAAGTAAAGGGAAACTGTATATTGTTCCTGTAAAAAGCACTCATATGCTTTCAAGAAGCCCTGTTAAAAGTTAAAGATTTTTGACCCGTTTATCGAAAAACAAACCTGTTATAAGTTTTTTTTTACATCTAGTGGATTTTATAAATTTATTACTGAAAAATGGCTAAGAAAACTGGAAAAAACCCAAAAACTTCAAATTTTTACATTAGGACCTAAGGGGCTAAAATTTTAACGAAAATCATATTTTTATTATTTTATTAAAATTATTATTAAATTATTATTAAAATTTTTTATTAAAATTATTATATTTATCAAAGTATTACAAAGATCCCTTACGTTTATTATCAGATTATATAACTTATTTATTTAATATACCTCTATCAACAGTGCAAAGTTCCCTAGTTGAATGTTCGATTTCTCTAAGGGATTTTTGGTATTAATAGATATGCACGAGTATTTACACACCTCTAAGTAATGAATTAAATTCGCTTGCTGTAAAGTCTAGAAGATATTATTTTAAATTGGTACTTGTCTATAGTTTAGTATGCTCTCAAAGGCCATCTTATTCTTCATCAGTTTTTAAAGTCCCTAATAAAATGATACGATGTTCGCAACGGAATTTACCCGATACCTCCTTATCTAAGTTTTTACCACTAACTTTTGATTTTCCAAGTTCCTACAAAACATATAAATACACGCCTTTTTCTATTTAGCCATTGCAGAGTGGAATAATCTCCCATTTACTCTGAAAAACTTTGAAAGTTCATCTAGGTTGACTGAAACAATTAATAATCACCCCCCAATTAATGTCCAATACCATGCCATTCTTATGGTCATCAATAGGAAAATCTTTGGTCTATAATTGGCACAGTCACCATAATGTCATATTTGTTAAATATCAGAAAACCCCGATATTAACCATAAATTTTTATTTTTTATTAATATTGTTTTTCTGGTCTGCGTCGAGAAAGTACGTATTTCCCGGACGCTATGCGTCCAAAAAAGACGTGTTTTCTCGCCACAGATACAGAAAAATGTTATACGACCCTTGTCCATAAATAAGGAATGACCCAAATCGCAGTTTACCATCCTCGGCTTCGTCTCGGCAGGTAACTTACGTCCGATTTCGCCCATTCTTTACTTTTCTGGACTTGAGCCGTAAATATACTAATTATTGCATAAATTTCAAGTTTAATTATTACAATACATTTAAGCTAGTTTATACAATGAATACTCTTACTTTTAATGTACCAAATTTGCATAATTTGAGATCAATCGGACAAAGTCATTCTGTAAGAGTTGTACCTTTCAGGTGTTTTTACCCATATAGAATTTTCCAAGTATTTTACGCATTCATAATACAGGATAAATATATAATGAATAAAGAATAATTCAGTATAAATATTTACAAAATAAACAATATTTTATAAATTTGAGCCTTTTTGGCTAAATTATTTGAAAAGCATCAAACCGTCTTTCTGCTTTTTGTATATATTAAAAAAACATTAAAAAAAACAAATGTCTTATTGAATAAAAAGTAGATAGCAGAATTATATGCTCTTTTCAGTTATATATAAAAAATAATGGAAAATAAATAGAGGTTTAAAAAAAAAATTCATTCTGTAACGTCAAGTGAAATGCGGGTTAGGATAATATAAACTCTTATTTTTTTATTATTTTTTTTTGTCGGATGAATTTATGTAGTAGTTGAATATTACATAAATATGAATTTTCTGTGATATGAACAAAAAGTTCACTGATGTGTCATATTTAAAATTATATGTAGTATGACTTTTCAAAAGTATGTAGTATTTTAATATTATGATTTATGTATTAAGTGCGACAAAGAGAGACAGATTTAATTAAATATTATAATAGAAATATTTTATTTAATTTTTCGTTTTTGTTTATGTATTTGTAGGCATTCAATTGTTTCACTGAAAAAATTCTGTTTTTATGTATACAAATTTCATATTCAGATATTATTGTTTTCAATGCTTTTAAACACTGGCTTAAATATTATTAAAGTTGGAAATTCAGGATAAAAGAATTTTTAATTTAATGAAACAATAACCCTAATTTTGGTTCTAAAAACAAATAATGAAACAAATTTCATTGTAATTTTAAATTTGAATATAAAAATATATAGTTTGTTTATAAACTATTTAAAAAAAAAGCTTTTTTTTGGTAGAACATTTTCAGGACTATATCACTCTAACATTTACTCTTCAAAATAATTACCAAAGAAAATAATGTACCATTCATTCGATTTAATTTGAGCATTTATTTTTTGTAACGCTAAAAGGATTTTATAAATTTTTGGTCATTTCCGTGTGATAAAAACTAGAATCCCATAATATATATTGTTGCTACCAGCGTACAAAATACTTCCATTCAGAGCCAAAGATTACGTAAATTCTATACAAGCTTCCGTTGTTCTAAAGTTTGGACTTAATGTAATTTGCTGTATTCTTTATCAGTAGGTTAAACTAGCAGAGCTTTTACTTGTATAGCCAAAATATAATATGCAAAATACATCTTATTCAACATTAAAATTATTAACACAGATTCATATATTTAGAGTTTGTATCCATGATTTTAGCATTTACGTATTTTTATTAAGTAATGTTTTCCTTTTTTAAAATTTCAATTTTTCATGCATATAGACTAACATATAACTGAAGGTAAATTTAAAATTAAAATTTAAGTACCTAAGATAAAATAAACTTGAAAAAGTGCAGTTTTTCTTAACAAGGGTACAAAGTAATTCTTTTCGACGCAAAAAAAAATTAAATTTTTATTGAATAAAGGAAAAGAAAATGTTTTAGAAAACTTTATTATGTGAGATTTACAACGCCAAGAAATATCTAAAATTTTCTTTTGAAGGAAACCTTACTAAAATTTTTCGAAGAATCTAAAAATTTAGTCGTAATTTTTTGTTTTTTACCCGTTTACAAAAAACCGACTCCCGGAAATTTCGGGTAGATTGCCTGTATTTTTTTTTTACCATGGATTTTTAGGGGTTTTTTTGAAAAATTGATTTTAGAAATAAGAGAAAGAGTACTGAAAGTACTAAAGTACTCAAATTACTTTAATAGCGCATAACTTGGGGATTTTGAGATGCAAAGATCTATCCTTATACCTAATGGATCAGTTTTGAGAAGTCAACTTGGCAAATAGGGTTATTTCACTAATTTTGCCTCGCAGATAGAAAATAAAAAATAAAAAATATGTTATATAATAATAATACTACCAGCAAAACGTCTTCTTTTATATTCAGGTATTTGAATTTTTTCCACAATGTTATCATCAACTGGTAAAGGATTATATGGATTTGCTGAATGAACAGCTGCATGAGCTAAATATAAAAACAATGGTTGGCTATTATTATGATTATTTATAATCCTAACTGATTCTTTAGTGAATACATCTGTCGAATATTTTCCATGAAGATTCCAAGCTGGTTCAAGATTACGTCTCATATCAAGTCCCCAATAAGGCTATACATTAACAAACAAACAAAAATTCATATATAAGTAAAGAAAATATATTGTATTATTATTATGTAGGATTAATTTTATTTTCTCGACCCCAAGCTATAAATATCGCTTAACAAAAAAGTATAACGCATTATAAATATTTCTTTTATTAATTTATTAACTTTTTTTTATTTCGTATTACGTTTAAACTTTTTTTTTCTATACTCTGATGAATCACGATAAAATTAGCTAGAGAATCTTTTTGTATCTAGAAATAGTCCTTGAAACAATAGTTGTAAATAAATTTATGCTACAAAATAGTAATAAAAAGAAAAAAATATATATAGAAAGTAACTTTTATTATATATAATCTTTTTTTTTATTGAGATTTAACCCTCGAATCGGAAAACGCATGATAAATACTAATATTTAACAAACTCACACACACGATAATTTAAGACGATATCCAGCATAGGATCATTAATATCAAAATTTCATAAATAATTATAGTTCAAAGGGGGTATTCAAAGAAGATGAACATTTTTGACGAACTTTTTTTAACGAAAACTAATTTTGGTACGTATTAACCTTTTTAACAACAAATAACATCCTCGATTGATCTGCAAAATGTGAAAAATGGTTTTTAAACTGATGATAGCTGAAACCATTTTTCGTTGGAGATTTATAATTTTATCTCAAAGAACGTAAATTGTATTTGAGGAATTCCACGCCAATTGGTCCCAAGTTGAACTGAATGGGTCCAAACTAATTTTTCCCGAAAAATGCTCTTTTGTTTCAAAATTAACTGAAACAACTAAATGAAAATTGGCATGGAGTCATATCATTGGTTATACTTTTGGCAAAAAATAGTTTGGACGACCCAAATATTTCTGCGAACCTTCAGTTCAACTTGGGCCCAATTTTCGTAGAATTCCTCATTTATAATACAATTCTTTTCAAAATTTTATAATTTTATTATTTGACGAATATGTCATTTTTTTTTTTGGTTTGAACGGAAAACTGGAAACGGCTTGATACGTTAAAAAAAAAAAGTGATTGCAGATGACATCTACGTATCATGTCAAGTTTAATAAATCATAGGTTTATTAATTTGCTTTCTAGGTCGATATATTCGTCAAAATAATATTCTTATTAATTGTGAGCAATAGAGTCATTAACAAAAGTATTTTTATAATTTTAGTATTTAAATAAAAACTGTTGACTTTAGTAATAATTAATTTTAAAGCTTAGTCAACAATTACAATAACAAAAATTAAAATTAAAAAATTTTTTTAAAAGTATCAACAAAATTTTAAAAAACTAACAGACGTGTACAAAAAATTATTATTAATTATCCTTATATTTATTTAATATGTTTTTTAATTACTTTTTTTTAATTCATGTGCAAAATTTAACTTTTGGATATGTAATAACTCCCTCCGTTTACAATTTAACGCATTATGTGGAACTTTAAAAATTGGCTACTTTTAGTCTGCTTTTGAAAATTCGCTATTATACCTTCAAAATCGATAATTTTGAAATTACTATTGTTTGAAGTTAATCTGCTGATTATATAAACAGACAAAATCAAATTATTTTTTGCAGTATTAAAAAGGCAAAAAAAAATTATATATAATCCTAGCCCATAAAAAAATAATACCTTAAGTAATCAGCAATCTAGAAAAAAAATCAAATTTTTAACAGATGAAATTTTAGTAGGTTCATTTAATATTTAATACTGATGGGTACTAAAACCTTAGAAATTTCGTATAAAATTTAAGTACATACAAAAGCTAGCTAAATTTAAAAAAAATTAATACAATAGGCAATTTTTATTTTTGCTATATAACTAAGATAAGAACTTCGCTTCTTAAGCTATCTTTTGTTTTAGTTTGAGTACAATTAAACCTATACGCAGGTCGTGAACTTGTGTCGAGCAGCCACCAATGTATTTCGTAACATGTAGCACTCAGTTTTGATCCAAAAATCTATTTAACATTTACAAATTATCTACACAAATGAAAATTATTTATGAAATTAATCTAAAGTATTAAATATTAAAAATGTATGTACTGTAAGTTAAAGTTTTTGAAGCTTGTTGGCATTTACAACTCGATTTCGCTTAATTTCGGACTATTTTTGCAATAATTTTTTAATAACAATTAATCTGCCAAATTTAGGTCAAAATAGCCTTATCTACCACTATTGTACTAATTTACTAAAAAATGAAAAAAAAATATTGCCCTTCCGAGCATAAAACTTTTCACGGAATTTTCTGCACTCATTGTAGCAAAGAATAGCGTGAGCTTTATAGGCAATATACTATTTAGGTTTGTAAACAAAATATACAAGTCATGGTCGTTTTGTTCTAAGATAAAACCGTACATATAATCATTTTTGTAAAGCTTTATTCATGCATGAAAAATTAGTATTTTATGTTCTACTACACGAGAAATTATTTTATTTTTTTTATTTATGCATAAAAGCTAAAAAAAATACAGTGTTATGAATTTAAATTTAACGATATTTTGATATATTTATACATGAAATAGTTTATAGAGAAGAAATCTTATACATTTATAAAGAAATAGATATCTCCGTAGTATATTTACAATCTCTGAATTCAGTATAAAAATGCAGTCAGAAAATTTTATCTACTCATATGGAATATAAAATAATATTTCATTAAGTATTCAGTACGTGTATTTTAAAGATTCTGTATTTATTTTATTATTATTATTATTGTGTTTTATTTAAAATCAGTTAAAATATCTTGATTTTAACTAATGTATATTTATTTTATACATGTGTCTGTTTATTTTTATTATATGAAACCATAATTTTCGAAATGGTAGTGAAATGAAGGCTAAAAATGGATTTTTAATATAATCGAAGTACTATATATTGTATTTTTAATGGATGGGTATTAAATAAAATATTAAAAATAGTAAATAAAATATAAGATAATATTAAATTTTTTGCTAATTATGAATTTACTAAAATTTTGTACAAATATGCAAATGAGCAATTAAAAAATAATGCAAAAAATCTTAGGTTTAAAGAAATTATTTTGCCCTAAATTTTATTTATTTTTTTAAATAAGGTATTTATTTGATAAATTGTATAAATTTTGATTAGATAATTGTAATTCTATCCTCATAATTTGAAGCAGACGTTTATAATATAATATACACACAAAAGATGCATGTAGTATACAGACTTTGCTAATAGTTTTAGTAACATGTTTAATAAGTATTTTACTTAAATCTCATATTATGCGTAAAATAATTTATATTTAGCAGGATAATTTTGTATTTAAAAGCTTAATTCTAAGTATATTTTGTAATAAAAATTTATGAGAAAATTATTTAATAACTTAATCTAAATAATAATTTTTTTTTATGTATGCATTATTTTACTTTTAAGTTAAGCTTTTTTGCTTAGGGAGTCTTTTTTTACTGACTGCTTTGATTTTGGGGTATTTCCTACAATAAATTAGGGATTAACCCGCTTTAATTTAAAAAAAAATACCCTTAAAAAGGAATATTTATTATATATGTATTTTATGCTTTTGCAAATTTCAGGGCAAAGCGCTAATTTCTTGTAGAAATAAAATCATAACTGCAAAAATGTGATAGAAAAATTTTTTATAGATTTTTTTCATTTCCATTGAGAATTGCACGAAAAAATAATATTTACATATACATAACTTTTTATGTCAACTCTATCAATCATAAAATTGAATTTTAATAAAAAAGGAAGAAAATGCAGTTGTGTCATTTTTATTAAATATCAAATTTTATAAAAATTCCAAAATAAATTTTTATTTAAGGTTTGCCAATTGGATTATAGATTTTTATGGACTAACTAAATGCAAATATTTCAGAAATCTTGAAGTTAAATGTATTGTAATTTTTAACCTCTATTGGTACTTGAAAATAAATGGATGGTTGTAAAATTAATTATAAAGGGAAAAAAACTTTTCTATTTCAAGTAAATAAATTTTATTTATTGTAAATGAGTGTTTATGTGTATGTGTGTATGTTTTTGGGGGCGCCCTCATTGAGCAAGATTCAGTGGTATGCAGTATTTAAATTTTAGTATTTTTAAAGGCTACTTCTAGTTAAGTACAGTGATTTTGCCCTCGGGACCAAACCTAACCAATGTAGTAGCATCCAAAAAGTTATTAAAAAACTTATCGATTCCCGTTGGAATTAGACCTCTAAGCCACGATAGGTCCCCGAAAATCTAAAAAATCCCTTTTTGGGTTTTATTTAATTTTTCTGACCCGTAAACAGATAATACTCTGCTCATAGGCTGGAAAATTTTAACAACTTTTTAAAAAAAATTTTATAAGAAGCCTTTGGGGCTTCCTTAAGACCCCGAAATATAATTTTGAATTTTTCGAAAATCGGTTTTTTAAGTATTATAAAAAATACTATCATTAAATTTTTTTGAAAATCCTCGTAGGTTAAAAAACCATATTTTTTAACTTTTTAACTCTTTAAATCTCTTGGGTAGGGAACCACTTTCTATACCCTAAAATTTAAAACCTTTTATTGCGTCCTTTATATCCGAGCTTTTTTAACTGCAATAATTTTTTTTTTTTTATTTTATTTTAAACAGTGCTATGTCAAAAATGTAAAAGCATAGTTATTAATCTGATTTTTAACAATAGCCATCATTCTGCAGTTCTATTCTGGCACTGAGGCTTATCCGCGCTTTATGCATTTAAAAAGCAAAAATATTCGTGTAAAGAAAATAGAAGGTTGTGAAAATTTTTGTTGTTGAATTTTTCAGTACTTTAATCGCAAATATCCACCAACTATTTATCAACAATAAGTACATGGAAAAATACAGCTTTAAAGTCCAATTAGAAGAAAGAAAAATTCCGGTTTTTGAGAAATTCGTATTTGAAATTTTCTTTTACTATTTCCGATTTCCCAGCTTTAATTTGAAAAACAGCTGCTATTTCCATCATATTTTTGCATACTGAATGTATTCCAATCGATTTTTTTAAGATCCCAAACTTTTATTAGTTTCTTATGTAAGAATACCTCTATTTAGAATCCAAATAAAAGGTCAAAGAAGACTGCGGATAGTCAATTACAGAGAAAACGTATATTTGTATTGAGTTTAATATTGAACTAAGTTCCCAGTATTTGGGAAAAATAAAAAATCAGGCTAGCAGTATAAACAATAATAATATATATTTTTTTTTTAGATACACAGTAAATACAAACATATTTGCATAATTATCTCGATAATTATCAATTTATCTTTGTAAGAAGTATGCACATGGATAAAGAGGTTGGGCCCTCCCCAACTTCTTTAAGTACTAGTCGAAAACTAAAAGCAACAAAATATGAATAGAAGATTTAATATTCATAAACGTATGCAGAAAACGGAAACATGATTACAAAACTATAACTTTCTAAGAAATAGTTTATCTTAGAAGCATTAAAATCTTTTTAAATTATTTGTATAACATCAAATTTATTAACTATTAAGCAATAAGGAAATAGTGAAAACAAAGTAGATATTGTATGGTTCGGGTGACCAGCGCAATATTGTAATTATAATTTATTTTTTTAAAGATGTAAATAAATACGGGAGAAGGGAATAAAAAATAAAATTTTAGAAAACCAAAATATTCTTTACGAAACATTTTTTTTTAAATCAATAATTTTAGTTTACACTGCTTCCTTTAAATATAATTTCTAGCCATTTGTTCAAAATAATTTATTGCATACAATTTTAGAATATAAAAAATTTTTTGGATAATAGAAAAAAATTTTTTGGATAATAGTTTTTTTAAATATGTACAAAAAATTTATTTATTTTTAAGAAATTAAGTTACAAGTATCAAGAGAAGTAAGAAATTCTGTGTTTTAAAAGTAGCAGAGGAATGAGTTTACTTTATAAAATTTTCATCTCTTTAACCCACCCCCTTTTATATATTTTACTCCCTGGTTTTTTGAGTCATTCAAAAAGAAAAATAAAGAGTTAAAAATTCAAAAATTAAGAGTGGGGTTTTCAAAGGGGTGCAGGGGATTCAAAAAATATAAAAATGGGACATTTGTACTTACGTAATAAGATTTAAATTTTACAACTGAAAGAAATTGTATTACATAATATTTGGCACTGAGATAAATCTGCAAAATGAAATTCTAGCCTTGTACTTGTTGGTATATTTAGTGTTAAATGTACATCTTCGAGCTGGCATGACGGGTATTCGGCAAAAATTGAGATTTTGAGAGGTATGTATTCATTCAGTTAGTAAAATCTCAACAGTGTATCTCTAAATACAAATGTATTCTATATGTTTTTTGACTACCCTGTGCCCCTTTGGAAATAAATGTCACTAAAGGAAAAAGTGTATTCGCAATAAATTACTCAAAAAACAAGATTTCGAGATTCCCGTTCATTTTGTACTACATTTTTAAAATAATTGATTTAAAATTAAAATTTAAAATTAAATTTAATATAACAATAATGAAAATAGTCAGTTTTGAAATTTTCTTATCCAAAATACATAGGAAATCAAGGTTCAATAGATTCAGGAAATCCAATTTAAAAAAATTATATCATAACAAGAAGTATATACCATTTTTATTTATTTTTAAAAAATTTTAAAAATCATAATTTTTTCTGTCATGAATAAACATTAAAAATTTATTTAAAATTTAACCAGTAAAATGATAAAAATTAAGTAGCATTTTCTCAGTTAAAAATTTATATACATACTTTTTCTGTTGTTGAATAAACTACTTTGGAAATACAATTTCCTTGTCTTATTATATTTCCTTTATTTTTTTCTTTTTATTAGCTTTTATTCGCAATAGATTTTAAAGGTTTAGACATGCTATTATAACAAAAAAAGCATTACTCGTTATAATGAAAAAATTGTGTTTTTATTCAAATGTTTTATTCAAATAAAAATTAAGAAAAAAAGTACATTAAAATTAAAACTGTTTGATATAAAATTTTTAAAATTATTTAGTTAATTTATATTTTTTTTAATTTTGAAAAATAAAATAAATATTTTTTTCTTATAATATTACAAAAAGGTTATTAAAAAAATTTCTTTGAGATTCTACACTAATGTTTACTGAAAAAGTTAGTTTTTTCATAAAATTAAATTTACTACGAGCAAAGAAAGTATTTTTTTAAGGAGGATATTAAATTTTGTACAAACGGAACGTTAAAAAAAAATATTGTTGAGAAAAGAAAACTGAATAGAAAATAAAATCCACACCAAATAAATTAATGTAAGAAAAGAGTTGAGATAATATAATTTGACTTGGAAATTTAAATTGAATTATAAATTTACAACATTTTTGTAAAATATGTTCAGGGTAATAATAAAAATGATAAATAAAAGTTAAAAAAATATTTTATGAGAGAATAATTTAAACGCAATAAAGTCTAAAATAAACAACAGAAATTTTATAAAACTTTGTTTATTAGTTCATGCATACTACCTATTAAATAAACAGTGCGTTTTAACTTAAACCATAATTCACTAAATTTACTTGAAATTTAACTTGTTCAAATAGTTAACAATCTTATGAATACTACTTAAAAAGTCATAAAAAGTAGTTTGACCACAACTTGAAATATCCACTTGTTTTCCTTATTTATAATAAACAATGCACTCTACTTCTTCCAGCTCAATTTATTATTATTAATGTTATTAATGGGATGCTTTTCTAAAATCGAGTAATTTGAAACTATATTTGAATTTGTTTTTTTCAAAAACTTTGTTAGATATTAAAATAATTTTTATACTAAAAAGTTTAAAAGGGAAATTTTAAGGTTGAATCAGGTGGATAGAAATAGCATTTTTTGGGTAAAAATTTCTGGAGATCGAAACTTCTGGAATTATTAATATTTTTAGCCATTGATCATGTTATGTTTCCCTTAAAATTAAAAAATAATTTTGAAAATTTATTGACTACTGACGGAGATATTAGCGCCTGAAATTTCATTAATATTTGAGGTACTTAATTAATCAAGACTTATTAAAAATAATCTGATTTTAAAAATCTTTGAATACAATATTTAGGACATTATTTAGCATCGATTCACTAAAAAAAATTTTGATTTTCTACGTTTCACCGCAAATAAATTGATTTTTTGAAAAATTTAGGTTAGGCCAAAAATCAAAAAACTTGAAATATATTTCACATTATTGTTAAAAATTGAGATTTTTTTTAGTGAATCGATGCTAAATAATGTCCTGAATATTATATTCAAAGATTTTTAAAATTAGATTATTTATAAAAAAGTCTTGATTAATTAAGTCCCTCAAAAAATAATGAAATTTCAAGCGCTAATATCTCCGTCTGTAGTCAATAAATTTTCAAATTTTTTTTTTTAATTTTAAGGGACACATAACATGACCAATGGCTAAAAATATTAAACATCCCAGAAGTTTCGATCTCCAGAAATTTTGACTCAAAAAATGCTAATTCTATCCACCTGATTCAACCTTAAATGGATATAAAATTATCAGTAGTTTTCTAAGAAAAAAAATTATTAAATGGAAAACTCAGGTAGTTTTCATCTTGACAAAGTAAAAATTATTTAAATTTAATAAAAATGTTAATTAAATTATAAATGTAAATGATATAAATATAAATTTAATTAAAATTTTACTCGTTTTTAGCCTATAAGATTTTTAATGCTCTTCCAATTTAATAATTTTTAAAAGGACAGTAAGAGTTGGTCTGACTATTAAAAAAATTAATTAGATGACTTTAAACTATAAGTTTATCAATGAAAATTAAACTTATAAAGAAATTTAAATAATTTTTTATTTAATAAGAATATTTTATAAATGTAAAGCATTCTATACAATAATATTGCTTTGAGTAATATTTTGATTAATTTTATTATTAAAAGAGAAAAAATGAATCTTATGAAGTACAAGTTTCCATAAAATCGTTTTTCAAAAAATTGAACTTATAATTAAAAATTTTCTATAATACCTACTATATGTTTCAAAAAAAGAAAGAAACCTTCAAAAATCAAACTAACGTAAGAAGTCTTCTATGTTTATTAAAATTATATATATTAACCAAGCAATTATTTTGAAAAAATGCTTTGATTTTAACATGGAACATGTTTATAGGAAGGGGGTACTTCAAAACTTGAAAATTAAGGGAGAGAGAGATTAATTTAGACCTAGAATAATTTCAATTTAGGGACTTCGAAAAATCTGGGTTTATGGATTCTTAGGTTTATCGACTTATAGAATAATATCGATTTAGGGAATCAGAAAAGTTTGGGTTTCGAATCTTAAGATCTAATAAGGTGATATAATTACAAAAGACCGTAAAAAATTAGATTTTAACGTTGAAATTTGATTAAAAAACCCATTATTATGCTCCTGATGCATTTTAAAGGACACATAACCACCCAGCGATATTTGCTGCATCAAAATTTATAGTATTTAGACCAATTCTATCAAGCGATGAGCCCTACAAAAGTTGTTGAATTTTAGTCATTCGAATTCTCCCGTTATCAGCCTAAAATAGTAATTTGAGCCACCCAGGGGCAAAATTTCAAAAAACTAATCTCGAATTCGGATTCATCTAGTCAATTCTAAAAATTAAATTACAAAAAAAATTTTTTTTGAAAGAACTGAAGAAATCTAAAAAGCTTCATTTCGTTATAACTCGGCTTCCTGGGTGCCTAGAGGGCTGGAAATTCCCGAAATGACACGGTATCAAGAATGACTCATATATTAAATATTTAATTTCTTGAAATAATTTTTATAATTGAAAATTTTTTTTTTCAATAAATCAATTACGTCGTCTTACTTTTTTTTTTATTCATATCAATTCGAAAAGTTTTGACAAGATAATTAAATTACTCTTCAAAGTTTTCAAATAAATTATAAAAATTAAAAAAAATAAATTACTGATTCAAAAGCTGTGTGATCGTAGTAATCATGATGTCCAGTCCAATATCCCAAGTGACTTTCGAATCCTCGAAACGTTGGTGTATATTCTTTTTTAAAAAATCCCAAGTGCCATTTTCCAACAATATGTGTACGATACCCAAGTTCTTGCAGATATTCAGGAAGTAACTTTTCTTTCAATGGTAACCCGCGAGGTTCTGCTCCATACAGCACCTGTTAAAAACTTCACAATTTTTAAACCAACTTTTTAATATGAATGAATATTTACTAGTTTCAAATACAAACATCTTAAGTTCTTCAAAAACTTTTTTTAAAGTTATTTGCATTTTTCACTTTAACTGAGAATCTTTAAATTTGCTTGACAGAGTTTTTATTGATATTAATTTCATTTGAGCAAGCAATTTTTTAAATTTATTTTTCTTTTGAGAATAATGTGAATTTATTTCTAATTCCTTCATTCAGAATACAATAATTTTTGGGTGTTTTTTGCTTTTTTTTACTATTCGTACTTTAAATGATTTAAATTCTAATTTTCATCTCATCAAGAGTACCATTCCCTTAAGAACTTGTACCGAAAGAATCTCAAGTACCGGCCCCTGAAGTTATGTAGTAGGATCTGGGGTACAACTAGATTAAATTTAACTATACTTTGGCTTCATAAGGATAACATTAAAACATGGATAATTTGCAACTTTTGAAAATATAGTAGCTTAAAACAGTAGTCGAGGCAGTAGTAAGAGTTTTTCCGCAATTTAAAATGAATATATTTTACCTTATGCTGCATTCCAGTATGTATGGGATACTTTCCAGTCATTAATGCACTTCTTGATGGAGTACAAATTGGTGTCACATAATATTTATTTAATATAATTCCATTATAAGCTAAAGCATCAATATTCGGTGTTGGTATTTGACCAGATCCATGAAAACCAACGTCATTCCAACCCTTTAAATAATTAGAAAATTAATAATTTATTTGAATAATTATTCAAATTTTATTTATCGCTCGATATTAAGGAGTGAATTTTAAAATAATAATTTAGAACGTGACTTTTACGAGCATAATTTGTTGTTTATTAATTTTTAAAAAACATTAATCCAACGTTTCGATTACAATGTAATCTTTTTCCAGCCTGGAAAAAGTTGGATTAATGTTTTTTAAAAATTAATAAACAACCAATTATGCTCGTAAAAGTCACGTTCTAAATTAGAAAATTAATATTATCAGTTGCCATCTATTTTTTGAAATCTATTTTTTCTAACTTTTTCCTTAAAAGCATTTTTCTTGAATTATTTTTCAAGTGACTGAAACCTTCGGTCAATTTCCCAAAATACAATAAAATCATTTCTTTATTTTAACAAGCACAAAGTAGATATACTATAATTTTCTAAAAATATCTATTTGCTTTACAAGGGATGAAAGAGAATCATATCTGACGAGTTCGCGGGATTGGACGCGTGGTAAATAACTGACTTTTCGAAAAGAATTAAAATAAATAACATTTGTTTTAAAAAAATTAACCTCAAAATAATTACTGTCCAAAAAATTAAATAAACATTAATTATTTTCTGGATAACAAAAAATTCATTAAGGTTCAGTGTGTAGTTTTTCAAATTTTTAAATTTTTCGACAAGTCACGTGACTAAATGAGAATCTGACAAAATATTCGAATCTCTATATTTAAGTTGGTACTAAAGGGTTCATTTTTGAAAAAGGAATCGGGCATTTGATCAAACTAGGGGTCGCGCAGACGCAATTGTTATATATGGGTACTTTTCACAGGAACGGTATACATAGTGCCCCCCCCCTCAACTTACATCCAAAACGAAAGCTCTTTTGTACTTTTTTTCTTTTTAAAAGTTAATAAATAATATTTTAAGTCCAAATCAACTGCGCATGTATTGGTTAGTTAACGAAAAGTTTCTTGAGCTCATGTGTTTCAAATGTCAAAAACGCCCGCTATCCTTTGCCTTAACTATATTTTTCTGTAGTGTAAGGTGTAGATGACATATCTAAGTCCCGAAAATTCATTTTTTTCAAGGAAACAAATTTTTATGCAGTCCTTTTAGCGTATCGTCGTATTCAAGTCTGTCCCTCGGTTTTAGCTATTTTTAAGCTTCCCACCATTTTACTAGTACGCAGTCTATACTTTCACGCTTTCTGGGTCTGCCTGCATTTTACTTAACTACTCATATGTGAAAACTTAAAGTTTTGACAATAAATGGTATATAAACGAAAAATTTAAATTTTTAATTTTTAAAACGCTCATACAAAATAAAAATATCAAAAACTTCCAGGTAGTTTTCTCAGTTATTTATCTGATTTTTTATTAAAATATACTGATTTGAGAGTGATAAAAAATATATTTTAAATATAAAATAAAATAAATTATGTATTCTATTCATACTGTTATATAACTTACAAATATAATTAGGTATATAAAAATATTTATATATTGATAAAAAAATTTGAAAAATAATAAACAAAATTTTTACTTACCAGATCATCAGCTAAGATAAATATTATATTCGGATTTTTGGTTGCTACAACTAAATAATAAACACAAATATTTAAAATAACTAGTACATTATATAATGCAGCCTCAAACATATTCACAATTAAATTAACAACAAAAGAATAAAACTAAAAATCACTAAAAATCTATCACATTTATTGGTCAATTAATAATATTAGCATTTTGAAAGTTAAAAAAAAAATTAAAATACAATTTAAATGAAACTTCACTGCAGAGTAAAAAATTAAATTCATGTAACGATTTTAACTTGAAACGAACGACTAAAAACATTCACGTATAGATGAATTTGATTTTATAAACCAAATAAAGTATTGTCACTCACGTTTCTCTCTTGTTTATATTTTTCTTTGTTATTGGCGTGTATAAGAGAGGGATTTACATTTTGTATGCCATTCTTTTATAGTATAATAAAGTATTACTCTCACTGCGTTGTTTTTTATTATGGTTTCAAAATAATTTTACAGCTTTTGTTAGACCTATATCAAATCAAACATCAATGTAAATCTTTTGAAGGTTAAGAGGGCAAGCCCCTGCGCTAAAGCACGCCAACCCCCTCACATCATATTTTATGTTTAATCACAGTAAAACTGTGGCTTAATAAATATAAATACAAATTGATTGACAATAATGAACATTTTCCATAATTATAATAAATCATTATTTTTATTTTCAAAATTTCAAAAAGATAACTCAATTATTTACTCTGGAAATCTGCTCTATATTCCTTCATTTCATGATTTTAAAGGATATTTATAAATTTTTATGTTTTTTTTTTTTTCATTCCACAGATCTCTGAAAATTTCTTTAGATCTATTTGAATCTCCAGTGGTCTCCGAAAATCAAAAGAGATCTCCAGATATCAAAAGTGATTTACGAGATCTAAAGATATCTCGACAATTTTTCTATCAATTTAGATCTCTTTAGATCTCCGGAAATCACTTTTGATCTCTCTACAGTTCAAAAAAGATCTGCGGAGATTTAAAGAAATGTACTCAAAATTTGTCGAGATCATCAGATTTTAGAGTAAGATGAAATATACGTAGTGCCGGTATATTCTATTCTTTGATAATAAGGAGTTAAAATTTTGGTAAATAGTTATTTTTGTAACAAGTTGTAAAAAGGTCAGTAATCACTTTCGACATGATAAACTTTTTGCCTAAATTGAGTAAAGTTTTTTTTCTTCAATTGTTATATCTTTTGTAACAGTCGAGAATAGTTTAAACATAAATCAAAATTCCGACTTACTCCAGTAAAAATACGGGGGGGGGGGGCGGACTTACGGTTGCGAATACGAGATTTGCTCTAGTCTAGGTTTTTTGGGTCGCTGAACACGAAAATCAGGGTCTTTTGGCTAAGAAAATGGGGCTTCACCCTTAAATTTGCCAAAAGTACCCCCACAAGGGGGTATTTTTGATGTATTCGCCTTTTGGGGATAGTTTTAGCTAATATAAGGGTGAAATATTAATTTTTCATTTAAAAAGCCATGAAATTCGTTTTCAGCGACCCAAAAAACCCTTGTGGACCTAATCTTGACGCAAAAAAAACAGAAACAGCAAAAACACCCTTTTTGGGGGTAGTTTTCGGTAATTTAGGGGTGATATATTAATTATTCATAAAAAAATCCATGAAAATCGTTTTCAGCGACCCAAAAAACCCTTTTGAACCAAATCTGGCCGCAAAATGTGCGAGAATAGCTAAAACATCCCTTTTGGGGGGTAGTTTATCTAATTTAAGGGTGAAATATTAATTTTACCTTCAAAAATCATTGAGATTCTTAATTAGCGACCCAAAAAACCCTAGAAACCAATTCTTGGACAAATCTATCAACTCAGAACGCGAATACATCAAAAATACCCTTTTGGGGGTAGTTTTTGCAAATTCAAGGGTGAAGCCCCATTTTCTTAGCCAAAAGACCCCGATTTTCGTGTTCAGCGACCCAAAAAACATATACCCAAACCCGTATTTTGACTGGAGTAACTGCGACAACTAAATGTTTTTATCAGTGTAAAGTATTCTTATATTTTCAAGGTACAATAAATAATTTTTACCTGTTTATCTGCCCGAAAATTGCAATCAATATTTTAGCTGTAAAATAGTTACATATTTTTAAATTTAAAATTTATTTTAACCATTATAATGATTTAGTGTAATTTGGTATTCCGAAGGTAGTAAACTTCCCTTGTCAGAATAATTTGGATTTTTAGAATAATTTTAATTTGGGGACTTAAGTCCTTTCTACATTAGATTAATTTTTTTTAATTCCGTATGCTTTGACTATACTCTTTGCTATAGGCAAAGCACATGGGAATAAATAAAATTAATCTAATGTAGAAAGGGCCTTAGAGTAATCCGAGTTTAGGACTTATAATAATACGAATTGAAGGAGAAAAGATAATTTGGGTTATTTACATCTAGTGAAAGTAGTAATAAAGAATTATGAAATTAGCAAATTGACAAATTTTAACTTAAAAATTACAGAGTGGCAAAAAGCGACGAAATTTTTCAAACTTTGGGATCGAGACTAAATGATTTAAATAAATTTATTTAAAAAATGTTTACTTACTGATTCAACAGCAGTGTGATCATAATAATCATGGTGTCCAGTCCAATATCCCAAGTGGCTGTCAAATCCTCGAAACGTTGGTGTATATTCTTTTTTAAAAAATCCCAAGTGCCACTTTCCAACAATATGTGTACAATACCCTAGTTCTTGCAGATATTCAGGAAGTAACTTTTCTTTTAACGGCAAACCTCGAGGCTCTGCACCCTTCAGCACCTAATGTAAAACTTTTTAATTTAGGGAGCAACTTTAAATGTACGATTGATTTGAATAGAAAATGCAATAAACTTATGTTAAGATACAATTTATGATTATTATTACGTGCATAAAAAACATGAATTATTTTCTATACGAAATTATGATTTTGTAAAAATTATAGGTTGCTTTGATTGCACCAATTAAGTAATTATTAAATTTTTTTATTAACAGTTTAACTAAATTAGTTTGTAATTTTTGAAATGGTAAGTGTTCAGCCAGCTAATTTCAAATATTATAACACCCATTGCAATACTGAAATCCATTTACGATATTTCCATTTTCACCCAAAATTTTAAAAACTTTTATTTTTTTGAAAAATTATATCTTGAAAATTGTGAATTGGGAATTTTGTAACTTATATCATCAACAGACTCTACTAATTCATTAGATTAGTCACACCCTCTCACACATATTTAAATATATTATAATGATTCTGAAAAGATGTTAAATTTTTTTAAGAATCCTCTTTTTCTAAAATAAAACTTGCTTGTGGATTTTGAATTTTATCAAAAAATAAACATAATAAATCATGATGAACCTCAAAATTTTTACTTTTATTAAAAGAATTTTCCGTAAAATTATTAAAAAATAGTTTATTTGCGAAAAATTAGTATTACTAAATCAGATGGAAGCCTCCCCGTGTAGTTAAGTTTAGGTTGTTGGATGCCTCAATGGACATATTTCTGCGTAATAAATTGTCTAAAAATATCGTCAACTTTTTTGTTTTAGAAGTCCATAATATTTTTCGTAATTTTACTATATTTATTTTCGTAAATAAAAAAAAAAAAATAACCGGAAATTCTACTTGCAGCAGCTGGAAAATTTCGGTTGCAGCAAACTGAATTTTTTTTCAGTGTATTTTTTTCTTTTTTTTTTTTCATTACAAGAGTTACTTTTAATAATGCAATTATAAAAAAAATAAAGTTTCTTAAGAAAAACTCAATGCAAAAAAAATTTTAAAAAAGAAATTAAAATATTTTCTGTCTCAATATCGTACACTTTGATCAATTTCGAGAGAGATTATTAATAAAATGAAAAAAAGATTTTATAAGTTAACAAAAGTTTGAAAAACAAATTGGTAAGAGTTTTTTAATACTTTAAGCAAACGTCATCTGTAATGCAAAAAGAAAGTAAGAAAGTTTTATTTTCATAATTTCCAAGTCTAACTTTTTTTGAATTAAAATAAAAAGCTCGATTTTACGATCTTTAATAATTTATTTCAAGAATGTAATAAAATTCAGCTTATATTTCCATATTACATTACAGTGCGTAGGTGCTATACATCAATTCATGTGAAATATTTAATAAATTCAATCATTTACGACAAATAAATTTCTATAAATTTTACTTTAAGTACATTTTTCTAATATTTTATATTCGGTTTAAAAGTCATTTTCAATTTAGAAAATGCATTTTTATGAATAAAAAAAAATTATCTTATATTTACATATATCTTGCTGCGCCTCGGATGATTTATGATACATAATTTTTTTTTTTCTCAATATTTAATATTATTTTACGACAAAGAGACTTTCATCATAATCTTCATAAATAAAAAAATTCTTTAAAATGCAATAAACAATTTATTTATTATATTTACAAACATGAAACTCACATTAATCTATTATTGAATATTTTTTGATTTATTTGAGTTACTGGAGATAAAAACTGTAGAAATAAATTTATCAAAATTCGTATCTAAGATAATCATATAAATTTCAATTTCATTTTTAGATTCCTTTTTTTTTGACTGAAGCCAATTTTTATCAAATATTTTATTCAAAGCTTATTTCAATCCAAGGTACTACAAGTATAAAGTAATAACTTCATATTTATGAACTGACACCTAAATTTTCACCGATAAAATAGAAGAAAAAAAATTCTTACAAGCTTCGTTGAACTAAAGCAATCTGACTTGTTTTATATTGATTTTGAAAATCTCTGTTTTTATGTCAAAATAAAATATTATTGCTATATTAATAATGGCATTCATGCATGTATGAGAATCCGATCACTTAAAAAAAAAACAAGGTTATATAACAGCTTCCTGAGTAAAAAATTGTAAAAAAAAATTAGTGCTAGAATAATAAAAAATATTAATAAAAATCATTTTATTTACAATCTAATATAATAAATTTAGTATATAACCCAAAGTGCATAAAAGCAATGACTAACAAAAGAGACAAAATTATCTGAAACATTACTAGCTAAAACTAGTTGATCCATAACGCACACTAGCATTCTTCATTTTTTATATGCTTAATTTAGTTCAATATGCAGTCATTGGAAAAGGTTAAATATCATGCACGTAAAATTTTTTACTGCTAAAAAAAATGATCAAAGAGGTATATAAAAAACAGAAATCTATTACTCTATGTTGCATTCCAGTATGTATGGGATATTTTCCAGTCATTAATGCACTTCTTGATGGAGTACAAATTGGTGCGACATAATATTTATTTAATATAATTCCATTATAAGCTAAAGCGTCAATATTCGAAGTTGGTATTTGTCCAGATCCATGAAAACCAACGTCATTCCAACCCTTTAAATAATTAGAAAATTAATATAATCAGTTGCCATCTTTTTCTAACTTTTTCCTTAAAAGCATTTTCTTGAATTATTTTTCAAGTGACTGAAACTTCAAATAATGAAAATGTTTAATATAAGGGTTTCCGACATAATAGAGCCTAATATTTTTATTTAGCCTAACTATTTTTTTCCGAAAGTACAGCTAAAAATAAGTACTATCAGCTAAGTTTTGTTTTTTGATAGTTATTTTTATGTTTTTTGGCCTACTTTGGTAAATTGACTCAAAATTTTCTTATTTTGTCTCACTGTTCTCAATTAAAGTTAAAACTATATTCCTCTTTGTTGCTTTTTGGAAATTTTCCACTAAATTCCCACGGAGTATTTAGATTAGCGTATTCCATAAAATTTTTTTAGAGAATAAAAATAGACTATAAAACAAGTAGAAGAAAATGATGAAAAATGTAATATCTCGTACATGCGCAGTGCCAATCAAATTTTGAACTTCATACGGAAAATTTCCTTGAGGATAATATTTTTCACCGGAAAATAAGCATTTCTTAGCAAAAACAAGAATATTTGAATTCAGTTTGCAAATAATCAAGGATTTGACCTAAAAAAATAAATGCAACTTAAAGTAATGTACTTGTACTTCCAGAAAAAAATATTTTTGACTGATTTCTGCAACCCTTCAGTTCAACTTGGGCCCAGTTGGTTTGGAACCCTTCATATAAAAAATTTAAAAGATTAAAAATTATCCAGTTTCAAAAATTTGCAGCAACTTCAATTTATATGTTTTATTTGCAATTTTTTTTTTTTAATATTATTCATGGCTATAAATTGATTTTTCGATACTATTTAACTTATTCAATTAAAATTTTGTATGCGTAAGTATAAAATTTTATAAATATCACATGTAAATAAAAAATTTAATTTTACTCACAAGGTCATCAGCCATAATGAATATTATATGTGGGCTTTCAGCAGTTAAAATAATACAAACATTTACATTTAAAACTATTAAAAATATCCAATTTTCCATGTTTTAAAAACGAAAACATAAATTTAACGAATGAATTAAATACTAAGTGACTACAATATACTATTGATAAGAGATCGTGTAAAAATTTGTGAACATTTTTTTTCTTTAATTTGAATTTTAAAATAAAGTTAATAAAATAAATCAACTTGATAAACTTTTTAAACCCTTAGATACTTAATATTTATACCTGCAAAACCCAATAAAACATTCATTCATTCATTCATTCATTCATTGACTTTAAAAGTAAAAAATTAACTTTGCAATGTTATACGAAGAAACATTAACGTGAAATGAATAAATGAAATAAAGAATGGCTGCTCTGTAGTTATCTTTTTTATTGTCGCGTATTATCATTACGAGTCGGAGTTTACGCTAGATTATATGATGTCCGTTTTTTATACTGTAAACTGCATTTTATGAGATTACTACAAAGTTTATACAACGTATATGCAATTTATTAGATGCATATTATATGTACATATTGGCCTGGCAGTTTTTTTTGAAAAGTTTCTTGAATTTTCAATTACTGGATGAATTTATAGTTGCCAATGGTCAAACAATAAGGTTTCCTGAATTGTAACTCATTTCTAAGGAGCAAATAATAATAAAATGTTTTTTATGGGACCGTCTTGTTGGCAGTAATTATAATCACGACCATAAATTTCGTTTTATTACCTAGGGTACTATGCACTGGACAAAAATTATCGTTGGCCATCTGGGGCAGTTTTCAGAACCCCAAAAAATGTCCCCATACCCGAAAATCAAGTGTAAGAATTTTTCGATGCAGAATAATAAATACTAGAAGGATTCTAAGACACAGATAAATCAAAATTCCATATCAGAAATTATAATTTGTAAAAAGAATAATAAACACTAGAAGGGTTTTAAGGCAGATAAGTTATATTTAAAGAAAATTCTCACAATTCTACTGAAATTTATTGTTATGAAACCTAATTTATATAACATGAACATTATATCAAAATACTCTAATCCATCGTATAATCGTTTTGTAATTGTTGAATTTCTCTTGTTAGCAATTAACTAATGAGTGCATTATATAATCATTATGTACTTTATTTATTGATAACCTCACCACCGTGAATTTTGGTTTTATCCTCTTTCTGGTATTATCCTTTTTACATAAGATAACAAAAGCTTTGATAAATTAAATTTATCTACAAATAAATCATTAAGTTGTAAATTTAATGACACTTACACTAACATCGATATCCATTGATCTTTAAACTAAAGTTTAATGAAGCACGCTATTTGATCTGTACTGGCAATTTGTAATTTGAGCTTTTTTAGTTTAGTTTATCTTTTTATCGATTTTAATTATACCTATTGAACTTAATGAGATTGATATTTTTAGTTCGTGTATAGAAAATAAAATCCTGTTTATGACTTTCCAAGTATTTACTATATAAAACTCTTAATTCTTTAAATGATACAAAATTTATTATTAAATAAAAATATTTGATTTCTGAGCTAACAATTATTTGCTTTGTTTATTCAATAAATTTTGGTATTTTACAAGAGATATTTAAATATTTTAAAAGTATTCTAGCTTATATTACAAGCAGTAAATATGTTTTAAAGTAATCTTTTTTAATTTTTGGCTTATTAAAAATATGATGTAATTATTAGATGTTAAATAATTTAGCTATAAATTGTCATTCAGAATGAAATAATACAACGGAGAAATATTAGCCAAATTGCCAAATTTTTTTAGTTTATCATACCAAAAACCACGCAGATGATATAATAAAATTTTTTTATCGATTGAACTTACGTAAATATTTAAATTATTGGTTTTTCGGCGATCATTTAAAGTCCTGACTAATCTCTGGTCCTGATGAAGTTAAAGAGTTAATAGTAATTTTAATAATTCATTAATCAGTGGTGGATACAGGAGGGGGGGGGGGTCAAAGAGCTCAATTGACCCCCTTCAGTGGTTAGCTTGATCTCCCAAAAAAAATTTGAAGGACCTTTTTTTTTGGAAAATTTTTTGTAATTTTATTCAAAATGACCCACCCAAAAAATTTTCTAGATACGCCACTTTATGTTTCATAACTTTTTAATAGCATAATAATTTATTATATTATTAAAAAGTTATGAAACATTAATTATTGTTCTATCAAAAAGTCAAAATGTCATATAAAGAGATATATCTTTGTTTAAAGTAACTGATTATATTTATATAAGCTTACATGTTATATATTATATTTAAATAATGTAAACATCAAAAAGGTTTAATCTGAGTGACTTTGGTTAAACAAGAAAGGTCTTGCAATTCATTGAAATTATTACACTGAGAAAATTATATAATTGTGAAAATGATATATAATTCTGATGACATTGTATCAACAGGACAATAATATTCTGTAATCGTGACAATTACTTGCATATAATTTGGGGAATTATATATATAATCATGGCAATTATATTAAATTTTAATGTTTTTTTTTTTCTTAAAAATATTAATTTTTTGGGTACCCAGAACAAATTTGAACCGCAAAAGTTGGTTTTATTAAGAACTGAATATTATCTCTAATAATTACCGAATATTATCTCTAATAAGAACCATGAGAACTGAAAATATTTATGTTAGAACCGAAATTCAAAAACCTCCTCTTATAAAATTATTATTTTTTTCAAAATTAAAATTAGTTTTAAAAAATTTTTTGTTTCTTTTATGAATCGCGTACATTAAATTAAAAAATATATTTGTATCTAATTTTGGTTTAAAATAAAAGAATAATATTTTTAAGAGGAAGTAGAGCCCTGAATCTCGATTCTAATATGAAAGATTTAAGTTCTGACAGTAAGGGTAATATTCAGTTCCTACTATAACCGACTTTTGCTTTTCAAACCAGTTTCCGTGTATATGAGATGCCAAGATATTAAATATGTATTTAACCCAAATATTTAACGATGGCTAGCCTTAACGATGATATTCTATAACTAAAGATTTTAATTTTTTTTATTTTTTACCTTTGTCATTTTTGTAAATTTTTTTTTCGCTCCCACGCTTTTATTATCAATTATCGGACCCCAATCTAAACTAATCGCATATATCTAGAAATACCGAGCTTTCGTTAATCATTATTTTTATTATATAATCATTACTCGTATCCTCGGTTCTTATATACTTAGTGGAACTTATTTTTGACTTTTGCGAGAAAAAAAACATCTAGCGGCTGGTAATTAAAATCATGTACGAAATTCCAGAAATTCAAATTTAAAAATTTATTTGTTTTAAAACTTTTGTTAAATTTGAATTTTGCGCGGTATGTTGTTGTACTTTTTTCTCGCGCTAGAAGCTATGTCGTTTTTTCTCGTAAGTGCAAAAATAAGTTCTCTTAAGTATATGGACTGAGAATATAATGCACAATAAGAATAATGATTATCGACAGCTCGATACTTCTTGACATACAGGATGAGTTTTTATTATTATAAGCGATACACTCAAATATCTCGAAAATAAAACAAAATATTGAAAAATGTTTCACAGAAAAGTTGTTAGAGTTGAAGGGGGTCATCTGATGAAGGACATTAGATTTGGGTCTTAGGGCCCCATCCGGTCAAGCAGGAATCAAATTAGAAAATAAAAAAAAGAAAGTATACTTTTTTAATATTAATTAGAAATGTTAAATTAAATATGGGTGATACATTGAATACCATTCATGATAATATACTTTTTTAATTCAAATTCAGATTTTGCAGCCAATTTTAGGTCCAGATATGATTTTTCTCCATTTTTTAGACCGAAAAAAGCTTTTACGCGGCTTTAAATGATCTTTTTGGCATTTCCAACCATTTTTATTGTATGTTTGTCGTGGGTAAGACTATGGTGATTATTTAAAATTTTGGGTCTTGCAGATCTTAATGGACCCAATTTGGCTTTTTTTAAAGCTCAAAAAAAAGATTACTTTAATATTTACTAACATTTTTATTGTAATATTGTTGTGAGGGAAAATTTTTGGTGCTTATTTGAGATTTTGAGGCCTGCAGACCTTAAAGTCAAATCATGCTTTCGAGAAATAATCAAAATTTATGTGCCTTTTCTATTGAAAAGAAAAATATATATAATGAATAAAGGGAAGTAAATATATAGGAATTTTAATAGTTTTACGAAGCCATTAAAATGAAAAAATCAAGGAAATTATGATAACGGAAAATTAAATAAATTATTTCAAATTCTATACAACATAATTTAATATTATATTTGCTCTTATACTATGAATAAATATTTATTTCAATTATATTGAAAAGGCATTTTGTTGAGTAGATTTCATAAAAAATGTAGAGCTATTCTAAAAGTAAGTAAATAGCAAAAAAATGTAATATTCTAAAAAGTATTGGTACTAGTACAATATTTTTATATACTAAAATATGTATATTATTGCTGGAAGCATATTATTTTTTTTATAAAATATATTCTTTTACATTGTATTATATTTTTGAATCCAAAATATATATATACATAAATAAATAAAATTATAAGGCTTCCACGAAGTACGTTTCCATTTTTCAGCATCTAATATTTTGCCTATGATACATGATACACCATTAATGTTTTTAGTAAAATATCAGCTAAAAATCTATTTTTATACTAACGTTATACACTGAAGGATCCGCTCTTGGTATAAGCAAATTTTCATTTTATTTTATTTTATGTTCAAACAACGGAATATTTTAAATATGAGTAGAGTTCGAATTTAAAAGTTTTTTTTTCTTTTTTATAGGTTAGGTATGAGCATCGATCACTAAATTATATGAATATCGTTCATGAAAAATTATAATAAGGGGTTTTGGTCATATTTGAACTTAAAATAAAAATGCAGTCAACGTCAATTTTGCAAAAAAATGATAATCGCCCATATAGACATCTCTCTCTCTTATAAAATTCTAATCACTGCCACATTTGGGCATAGTATTCAATGGACCCCGAATAGAATCTAAGTTTGGAAGCCGTACTTAAAAGTCTGGCCCAGATCCGGCTTCCGTATCTCGCCATACTTCGACAATATATCGTTACTAAAGAAACTTTTTTTTTTTAATTTTAAACACTTTTCGTGATAAAATTTATAAAATTTTAAATTTTACTTAAAGAAAAAAAAAAACACGTAAAGTATAAACAAATATGCTTGTATTATAACCTAAAAAATAATGTATACACTTTTATAAAATAAATAACAATCTTAAAATTATTTATCCATAACACAAGCAGAAACAATAAAAATACACGTTTTTACAAATGAATATTACTTAATTTAATAAAATATAATTAAATTTTTATCACCCATGTTGTTTATTTATATTTGTTTTATACGCTAAGTTCGGAATTATAATAAATGCTGATCTGGCCCTGGTCCGGGTTCCATACCTGGCCGGATCTGGAAAGTATGGCTTCCAAACCGGGCCGGAGCAGCCCATACTTGCAGATTCTATTCGGGACATAACATTACTTTTTTCCCTTTACGGGGGTTAGCGCATGAGGTAGAACCCCCTAGTAAAATGTATAAAAGGAAAAAAAAGCTAACCTCCAGTAAATAAAATAGAATTAACACAATTATTAACGTTAAAAAAAATATTAAAAAATAAAAGATAATAGATAACTTTTTAAATTACATTAATTTATCAATTTTTATTTTAAACTTTAACTTGCGAAATATTTATAACTAAAAAGTTAAATTATAAAACAAAAAACTAATAAATTTTTGAAAATCATAATTTAACAATTTAAATTTAGCTGTAAGCAAACTTATTATACTATGGTTTTAATTATATTAATTATATTTAAAAAAAAAAAATGAATAATTAAATAAAAATTTTTTATTTATGAGCTAACAATTTTTTATTCCAATTTATTGACATATTTTTACAATAATTTGCCCAAGTTTTGAAGACATTTAGTTTTCATAATATTTTTTAGACAATTAATTTTTTTTTTAATTATTTAGTAATTTATGTAGCTTTTAAAATTCATGAATATTAAAGAAAAAGCTTGTATAACATCAAAAGTTTTTACAAATCACGTAAAAATTTTTAATAAATATTCTTTCTTATAATTTTAGATTGAGTAAAAACCATCTAGAGATGAAATAGCACAAAAATTTTAACAATAAAACTTGAAAACAACTAATACAATTTTTTAAGACGCGTTAAGAAACGCGTGCTCTCTCCGGTTACTATCTTTTGATGGATAAAACTAAAGGTTCAAATACCAGTATTTATTGATCAAAAGAATCCCCAAAGAAGAATAATATATTTGAAGTAAAAAAAATTTATTTTGTAAAAACTTAAAAATGTTTCTTTTTTTTGTGTTAAATTCTTCATTTTATTAATTTATTTATCTATTCACTTTTTGGAAATTCTTTGAAGTTTTAAATTAACTGTTTAAACATTTAAATCAAAATTTTATTCAGAAATAAAATTCAAAAAAGATATTAGGTTAAAAGTAAATTAAGTTTACTATTATAGTGATTTAATTGTTAAAAATCAAGAATATTTATTTTTAGTTTTATTTTTGGAGAGAATAGTTTGTACTGATTTCTTCCATCATTCAACCCAACTTGGATCCAGTTGGGCTTGAATCTCTCCATATATACTTTAGTCTAATTTAATTATTTCAACAGCAAATTTAATTTTCAACTTTTTGCATTTACTAATTATTTGCTTAATGTCTTTTTATAAAATTCTAATTTTAATGTTCAAATAGTTAATTAAAACTTCAAAGAATTTTCAAAGTGCGTATAAATTTATGGAATAAAAAAATACCTATATCATTCTTATTTAGCAACTCTTTTGACCTAGAAATACTGCATTGAACATTTTAAATTTTTTATTACAAAAGAATCATTTGCCGACAAAAATAATAATATTTTGAGTTAATTTATCAAGTTTTGTCCAAAAACGTAATATTTCATTTAAAAAAAAAACGCTGCCAAGTAATTGGCACTATGGTTCCTCATTAACAATAACAAAATGTTCTTAATGGTCTATTTTACCTAGTAAAAACGATAATTCTAGATATTAGTACTTTCATAGAAAAAAATTAAATACTACGTCCCAAAAGAAAAAAGATATTGCTATTTTTTTATTTTTTTATATAAAAAATTTTGAAAAAAAAAATTTCAAAAATTAAGTATCAAGTATCATTGGAGATATCGGGTAAAAACGATAATTCTAGATATAAGTACTTTCATGGAAAAAAATGAGGTACTACGTCCAAAAAGAAAAAAAATATTGCTGTTTCTTTAATGTTTTTATGCAAAAAATTTTAAGAAAATTTAGTATCATATTTGAGATATCGAGTAAAAACAATATTTTCAAAAATTAGTACTTTTATAGAAATAAAATAGGTGATACGTTTAAAATGAAAAAAAATATTTGTGTTTATTTAATTATATTTAATTTCTGTTTTTGGTTCCTCAATGGTGTGTGTGTGTGTGTGTGTGTATGTAACCGGTGAAATTTCACAACCATTATGGAATTAAGACCTAATTTTTTTTTCAAAAATTTTTTCATCAAAAAATCTCAAACTACTTTTTTTTTGATAATTAATTAAATAAATGAAATTATTGGTCTTTACGAACAAATGATGTTAATAATTCTTAATTTTTACTACTAAACGTGGTATACATTTAAATACTCAACGTAGTAAATATCAAATATTATTGTAGAAAATTATTGAAAATTTTTTTATCAATTTTCAATAATTTTTTGCATCTAAATATTGTGTAATGGTGTTATAAACACAAATTAATTGAAAAAAAGTGGTATTAATAAATATTTCTCAAATCGAAAGAAATGCCAGAGCCGGTGGGACTCGAACCCACGATTCTTTCATATCTAGTGAAATTAAAAAAAAAAAATGAATTGAAAATTTCAAAAAAAAATTTTCAAATATAACGAACGATAAAATCAAAAATTTATAACTACTTTTTTTTTTTAATTTGAATGTAATACCTCATTTATTTCCACGAAAGTGCTTATATTTGAAAGTATGGTTTTTACTCTATATCTCGAATCTGATACTTAATTTTTTGAAATTTTTTTCACAAAATTTTTTCACGAAAAAATACAAAAAACACCAATTTTTTTTTTCTTTTTGGACATAGTACAATGGAACATTGGAACATTTGGACATAGTATACATAGAACATAGAAATAAATTAGTATTTCTATGAAAGTACTAATTTTAGAAAGTTCGTTTATAGTCATTTTTTGGTTCTGATACTGAATTTTTTAAAAATTTTTTTCACAAAATTTTCGTCACAAAAAAATAAAAAAAAATACCAAATTATTTTTTCTCTTTGGACGTAGTAGTAAGACTTTACTTTGTCAATGGAGAGTAAATACGTCTTTTCCAAGTATCAGTTTTGCTACACTTATTGAGTGGCAGGTTCATTTTTGTTTAACGGAAAAATTTTGTCAACATGAAAATAATTGCTTTCTAGCCGCTTCTTTTTTTCTCTAAATTAATTTATAAGATTTTGATCTACAAATCTATTTTTATTTAATTATAATTCTATTTAATTTTTTGAAAAGAGATGAATATATGAAAGCGTTCTCTTTGCAATTAGTGCATTTACAAAAAGGAAAGAATTTTTTGATTGCTTTTTATTAAATTTAATTTATAAATGAATTTTTTAAACAAAATAAAATTAAATATTTTGCGCAAATAATATATGCAGCTTTTTAATAACACGTACCTATGCTGCATGAATATATTAAGAGAAAAAAAGAAACTTTGTTCTTTATATAAAATTAATATGAAAAATGTAATTATTATACGAGCGTAAAATAATACAATGTAAGCTCTCATAATATAATAATTATAATTATGTTTTAGGAATAACTAAATAGAAGCACGTTTCAAGTTCATTATTGATCATTTTGAATACGAGATTACAAGATATATTAACCCATTAGCGCCTAATCTACCATTCTTGGAAAGTTAAATTTTGATATAAAATGATTAATAAATTCGCGCTTATAATTTCACTTAAATTAGTTGGAAATTTGGGTCAAATAAATTAATTTTTTATAAATTAATTACAATTTTAGCCAAAAAGTATACAATGATCCAAATTTCAAGATAAGTTGTTGCGCCCTTTTCAGTGACTCCTGTCTTATACCACTTTTTTTATAAACAGTTAACTGTAACTTATTACGATAGGTTTGGCGAAAAATTCCCCAACCTCCCCCTAAAATTGAATGATCTTCAATATGAGCCAAGAAAAATTTTGATCCAAGTAGCCCAGATCTGGGAACTCAGGCTTTTATGACCCAAAAATTTCAAAAATTTAACAGGTCGCATTTGTTTAAACAAATAAACATTTTAAATGATTTTTTTATATTCTTGTATCAAATACTGAAAAGCATTGATTCTTTCATTAAAACATTATTATAAATAAATATATCATATGGTTAAAATATTTCAGTTATACGGTGAATAGAACGACCTTTTAAATATGATGAAATAGGCGAGTGTCAGGGGAATGCTGTTATTATTTTACGTCTGGTAGAATAATTGATTATTAAATAATACGACCTTTGTAGATAAGATGTTAAAGTTTATTACATTGACTCATTTGTCTCATTTATATACCAATTTTACGACAATTTTTTATGCCTTATTTCTCAATTATTCACTCAGATAAATTAATTTTTTTTCATCATTTTAAATAACCCTTTATTTTCTATTTATTTACAGTATCTAATTAAACCAAAAATGAGCATTGATAGTAAGGTATCATGCGGGTGCCATAATAGCTTTAGTAATATGCGCCTGAAGCAAAAAAAAATTATTCTGATTTTCTTTAGAATAAAATTCTCTTGTTTAACTAAAAATTTTTGGATCTGCAGGTGTAATATATAAAACCAAAGATGATTCAATTTTCGGTGTATTGGGAATAATTGTTAATTTAAAAATTTTTTTTTACTTATTTTTCATAAGGGCTTGAGTCCTATTGGTTTTTGGATAAACCGAAAATGTTTTAGATATCTGTAGATATGGTTTTAGATCGGAAATTTCCCTAATATTACGATTTTATAAATATTTTAATTTTAATTTTTTTTGTTTATGCTTAAAAAAGAAGTGCAATAGTAAGATAAAACAATTCTATTTAAAAAAAAAAAGGTTTATTACCTGCTTAGTTAGTGAAATATTGTCAAAAAAATTTTAAAGAAATCGTAATGACAGGGAAATTTTTTATTCAAAACTGCACTTCTGAAGCTTAAAAACTGACCCAACCTGGCCATAAAAACCCAATACCGACCCGACTTATTGAATCGGAAAACCGAATGAATACTTAATGAATACTTCTAATATAATCATACCAACGAAATGTGTATCATTTTAAATAAAATTTTTTAACTAAACAAAGAACCAATATTATTGAATTATAATTTATTATAGAAATTCCGATTTACTAAAATTAATTATGAATTTATTCTCTTAAATACGTAAAACTTGTAAAATAATAATAACATTATAAAATTTATATTTTTACAGCTGCAAATGAAAACTAAAACAATATGAACGATTGCACATTAGAAATAACAAGAAATTGGACATGTATAAACGAAACATTTTACGACTGCAATACTTATTTATCGCAAAAAAATCCTTTATCGAACAGCTGGTTCAAAACAATAATTTATTTTCTATATACAAGTATTTTCTTTATTGGTATTATAGGCAATGCATTAGTATGCTATGTCGTTTATTGGAGTCCACGTATGAAAACTGTTACAAATTACTTTATCGTCAATCTTGCTATAGGTGATATATTAATAGATATATTTTGCGTACCGACAACTTTTGTCAGTACTTTAATTCTTCAGTATTGGCCTTTTGGATACGAATTATGTCCAAGCGTCAATTTTTCACAGGTATAATCAATTTATGTCAAATATTTTTTATCCTCAATCTTTATATATCCAATATTTTTTCCTCAATATGCATTTTTTTATATTCAAATTTATTTTTTTCTTTTTAATAGACAGCTTATCTTATTTATTTTTATTTTTTTTTTCATTTAAAAAATTTCACGTTGAACGTACTATTATATTTAATTTTTTTAGAAAAATAAAAGTCATTTTATGTTTATGGGTGATTCTTTCTCAAGCCAGACACCTCCCTTTGTCCAAAAATGGAGACAACTTAAAAGGATTTTGGTTTTCTCAAGTTGACGGAAAAGGTTCTAGTTTCATATTCTCTCTGGAATTTTCGAGTTTGTAAAACTACTGTGTCCTAAAAACCAAAGTCCTTTTAAGTTGCCTCCTTTGTGAACAGAGGGAGTGGCTGGCTTGAGAAAGAATTGCTCATATATTTTTTTCTGTTAAAAAAAAAGATTTTATGATGGTGATGGCCTTTTTTCAGGCAGTTTCAGTACTTGTAAGTGCTTATACATTAGTAACAATAAGTATAGATCGTTATATGGCAATCATGTGGCCTCTAAAACCTCGAATGGATAAAAGACAAGCAAAATTTTCGATTTTCATTGTTTGGATTTTAGCTATTATTATATCGCTGCCAATCGCAATAGTTTCACAATTGCATCAACCAGATAGAGGGTATGAAGAATGTGAATTATATGTGTGTCAAGAAATATGGCCGTCTCCAGATTATAGGTAAAATTTTAAATTAATTTTTTTAATCTTTTATTAGTCTGAGTGAAGCATGTGTTAGCATGCTTTACTCAGGTTATATCCCCACAGGAAAATGACATAAGGTGAGTTAATTTGTGCAAAACTGGCTGTATAAATGTAAATAAAATTTATACAGTTGTATTCAAAATTTTATCAGGTTATTCACTATTATTATTTTTTTTTTACAAAATGTCTCAAAATCATACCTATTATCAACTGACCGAAATTATAGCTATATTGTAGCGAAACGCATTGAATATTGAATCTATTTTACATTATGCATAATATAGGGTTCTGCACTTTAGCGTTATTAATGTTTATAAATAGCAAATACTATTGTATATTTATTATGCATACCGAAAGAATTCAAGTATCAATTTTGGTTAATTAGTCTGAGTGAAGCTCGCATTACCATGCTTAACTCAAATTCTATCCTTCTATATAAAATAGCTTAACATTTTTATAATTGTATTGGAGATTTAATCAGGTTCATCGCTATTATTTTTTCACAAAATGACTCGTCTGACCGAAATTATAGCAATTTTAGTGAAACGCGTTTAATATTTTATCTACTTTATGTTACACATAAAATACAGTTCTGCATGTTTGCTTTATTAATGCTTATAATTATTAAAAACCGTTGTATATTAATTACCTAAATCAAAATTTGAAAGAACTTAAGTATTAATTTTGATTAATTTACTATAATTTACAAAAAATAATTCCTCAAAAAAATTTGATATTTTAATTTTTTATTTTAAATTGTCGCTGTTTTAAAATATATAATCTTCAAAAAACATGATAATATATATCCTTATGTAAAATGTTTGAAATTTGTAAAAAAAGAATTTTTAAAATATATTTTTTTGATATAAATTTTTCAAAATGTTATAACCCATCAGTTTGTCTTCTTTATGAATAGTATATTTACGGGTCGTGTCCAGAAAATTAAAGAAAGGCCCAAATCACACGTAAATTACTTTCCTAGCCGAGGTTGGTAAACTGCAGTGTCGAGATTTCTTAGAATTTTTTTAATACACACTTACCTGAACTAAAAAAAATGAATTTTTAAATAATACATGGCACTCTTTCAGAATGCTCATATTTGCCCAAAAAAGCTCAATTTTCGTAATTAAATTATTTTTTATATTTGATCTTGATTTTGGCTTACAAAAAGTGTTGAGACAATATTTTTCAACATATTTCAACATATTTTAACATATTTCAGGCCACATGAAGCTTCATTAAACAGTTGATAATGTTTTTTAAGGTTTTAAATAAATGTTTTAAAATTGGAATTTGGACTAAAAAAAGCCTACATAATTAGTAATATTAAAAATAACACCCTTTTTATATTAACAAAAATAATGCATAAATTTTTCCTTATGCTATTCTGTAATATTACCAAAAACAAGAAAAAAAATTTAAAAATGTGAATTTTGCATTTTTTTAGTTTTTATATTGTTTTTACTTTTTAATAAATTAAAAATATAAGTTTTCTTTAAATAAATATTTATTTTTATGTATGTAATTTATTTTGGCTTAAATTTTGTGTACACATTTCTCTATACATTTCCAAGCTATGGAAGCAGTTCAGAGCGATTTCAAAAATACGTGGAATGACTTTAAAGTTAACAAAGTTAATAAAAACTATTATGATGAATTAAGAAGAGCAGTTTCTTAGTGTAATAACGATCATGTTGAGAAAATACTTATTTTTGTTTCATAAATTTTATAAATTTTTTTAACAGTAATATTTTTTTTCATTTACAATTCATAATTGTATTCAAATTAAATTTCCTTTTTATTTGATATTAAATAAATGATCTATATATTAATTATAATAGTAATTAGATTATTTTTTTTATCTTACATGATTTTTTATAAATAATTTATGTATATTTTTAAATATTATATTTAAAATCTATGTATTTATTATGTAAAATATACATATGTACAAAACATATGTAGTATATAGAGTTGAATATATTCCATGTTCAATAAAATCTTAATGTAATTTCTGTTTATTTTTGTCATTGACATATAACAGATAATATAAATAAATTAAAAATATAACTAGCTGTTATTATTATTTTATCCCAATCAATTGTAAATAGTTTATTTAAAATATTTTTAACCATTCTCAACCGATTAAAAAAGCTTAAAATGACCTGAAATATGTTAAAAAATGTTGAAAATTATCGTACCTACCGTAAAAACAATGTAAAAACTAAAAAAATGCAAAATTCACGTTTTAAAGTTTTTTCTCTTTTTTGAAAATTTTTTTGTTTTTCGGTAATATTGCAGAATAGCATAAGGAAAAATTTATTTATTATTTTTCAATTGAGTTTAAAACGACCTTGCTGGACAAATTATAAGGAAAAATTCAAAAAACTTTGATTTTCACTCTTTTCAATATTTCATTCTCAATCTGAGAACCTCTTCAGGACCTTTATTTTTTTAGAAATAATTTTTTAATTTTACAAAATATTACATTGAAATGTTTGAATTACATATAAACTTTACATACCATTTAAAAAACAAACTTAACTTGACATTTAAATATTCTTTATATGTTCCTATTTTTTAAAAATTACTTAAATGTATAAAACTTATTATTTTAAACATAAAATTCAAAAATTATATGTCTGTACACTGTTAAAACTTTTTTTAGACTAAGTAATAATATTGTTGATATCTGAGCAATGGTTATTTTTTAAAATTTTAAAGGGTTTATTAAGAGGGGGTGCTTATTCATAGATTTTTAAGAACTAAAATTTATACTTTACTAATGGGTTTAAATTCTTGTCGCGATATATGACACTGTTTTATTTTGAATATTGAGCGTCATTAACTCACATTTTTTTCTTTTTTTAATTGCTTTACCATCTTATTTTATTATCGTTTTATTTTAAGAAAGGGATTTTTTTATAAGTGTAAACATCCGTATTTAAAAGGTCAAAAAAATACTATGTATTTTATGTAAAATTACACATATATATACTTATATACATATATATATATATACATACATACAAGTATAGAGATATATCTCTATATATTATAAAGTTATAAACGCTGCCGCTGACGTCGCCGGTGTCGCCTGAGCCCTTTGGGCCAAAATGGACCAGTGTGGTCCTTTTAGGCCAATGTGGTCCTTTTGGGCCAATGTGGTTTTTTCTATATTTAACCAATTGATATAAAGTTGTATTACGATACCAAATCTATAACCACTGTCAAGAATCACTTGTTTCAAAAAGAATAAGGTACACCTTGCAAGTGATTAAAAATATACTATCGCAATACTTCAATCACTCTGCGGGGGTTGGCGCGCGAAGCGCGCAGGGGGTGGAGCCCCCTAGTATATATATATATTTGCTATCTCGTCAACGACATTTACAATATAAATAGAAAAGTAACGTTTTTCTAAAAAACCCACGCTGTTTGTCAGATTATAATACAAGCTGTATTACTCCACAGCTAATTGATCATCCAACTCTTTCTTTCATTTATGTTCCTTAAATCCAGACATATTTTATGTTTATATGATTGTCTGCAAATTTGTTTACGGATTTAAATAATTAATTTTTTTAATATGTTTATAGTACATTACGTCCCAAGGCCAGAAAACAATTAATGGCCCCAATCGTACGTATACAATTATTATTGTAGCTAAAGGTTGTATACGATTTTTTTCGTCAGTGTCAAGTAATAGATATTTTTTAAACGCAAGGGATAAAATATTGGTTTCGACCTTGCATGCAGTTGCAGGTATGTATCCAGATGGGGGGAGGGGCATGAAAGTTTTTAGTAAAAATAGGAATATTTTTAGCCCTGTTTTCAAAATTTTCTAATTGTTTAAGCAATTTAAAATAAGAAACTATTAAATTTTGATTATTACTAAACAAATTAAACCATAATTATTAGTATTATTAGGTTCCACCCCCCCCCCCCCCCCCCATTAGATTTTTTTCCCTCTCCGAAAAAAATTTCTGCGGATACGTGCCTGAATTGTATGCATGAGTGAGTATAGCGAGCGAATATCGAATAGCATGCAAATGTCGAACCCCATATTTTACCCGGTGCACATTGATCTAGGAAAAAAAAAGATGAAAAAAATTCGATTTGCTCGAGGTTACGTGCTATTTTGACGCGGCTTACGACATTTTAAAGCTAAACTCCTCTATATTACGAAAATTACGACGAGAAAGTTTTTTTAATACATTTCCACCCCTAAATTGCAAAAAACTACCCCTAAAGAATGATAAAAAAATATTTTTGCGCAAAAAACTTATTTATATATTTATAAAAACTCTGATATGCAGAGGCCTCGTCTACATAACCGCACCGCACAGCGCAACCCAATGCTATGGCTTGTTCTCCAAACTCCGTAAATGGGGGTCGCAACCGCAAGCGTAGCCGCAACGCAATGCGCACAACACAACGCGCATGTGCACAAACGAAAATCGTGTTGTACGCATTGCGCCGCAATTGTGCTTGCGGTTGCGACCCCCATTTACGGAGTTTGGAGAACCAGCCTATTGATATAGGCTTGCGCTTGCGGCGTCACGTGACTCCTATAGCATTGGACTGCGCCGAGCGGTGCGGTTATGTAGACTTGGACGGAGTATTCCAAAATTCGTGTGCCCGGCGCTAAGGTGTTCCAAATTCGTGCGCGCGGTGCGAGAAAATTACCCTAACCCAAGTTTAATTTTGTGTAACTCAGGTTGTAAAGGATAAGCAATTAACACATAATAGCCTCAAATGACAAGTGTTATAACTCTAATTTACTAAAAAGAAAATATTACAATAAATTAAGAAAGAATGTCCAGTATTTTTAGTATTTACACCCAGGATGTAAATACTAAAGGAACACCTTCGCACCGTGCGCACGAATTTAGGAATACTCTGATGAAGTATGGACAAATTTTTTTGCCATTGTAGCTTGCGTTTCTTTAGTTTATGCTTTTCTGTATAATATTTATTTTATTTAAAAGGAATCATTAAAAGAATTGGTTTAATTTTAATGAAACTTATAATTTATTTGTGTGTTAACACAATCAACGAGCATGGGACATGTTCACCTATAACAGTTTTAAATTAAACCAAAAATTATTTTAGATATATACAGCTGAATTAATATAAATTCGTGCATTGAAATTATTCTAAATCTCTTAATCATGATTATTCCAAGTCCATTTGACCCCCTCTCCATGTATTAGGTGCCTTTTGAAGTACTCTCCTCTAAGAACATGTCCTATGTTAAAATCTGTAAATTGTCAAAGTCCTAAGGACTTAATATCATTAAACTTTTAATGAAATGTTAGATAATTATCAGATATTATTCAATTGTTATGAATAATCAGATAATAGTAAAACCATTCTGAAATAAAAGTTAAAACTGCAAAACTTGTACCAACTGTCATAATAGTTAAAAGAGTAAATATCAATGGCTTGTCATTATTTTCATACTCATAATGTCTGCTTTTTTGGTCGAATCTGTTTTCTCGATCGTATTTATTTCTTAAATCTCTTTTCCATTTTTCATCAATTCCAGATTCAAAAAGATAGTCTGATATTTTAGAGAACTTAGTTAAATAAGGAGAATTCTCCTCAAAATATGTACCTAACCATATTTTAGGTAAATTTGTATTAATTACATCATACTCTTGCGAATAATCACTCCTTGATTTTATTGTAAAATCAGCAAGAATTTCATGAGTTACAAATATACCTCCTTTATACTTTGACATGTCATCAAAGAGATGAAAATATTTTGCAGATGTTATCATTTTTTTATCCATATCACTCAAATATTTATTTTGTATTAATATGTTTTTCGTATTATTGTCAAGCTCAGAATACATGGTAATATTTTTATAATAAGCTTCTTCAAGACTTGTTACTAGTAATTCCTTATTTGTTGTATACTTGAAAGCTGTTAATCCCAAAAAAAAATCCGATTCAAAGAAAATAGGAAAAGCAATTAACGTTAAAAAAATAATTTTAGATTTCAAATTTTGATGCAAAACAATAATTGGAATGCCAAAAAATATTTTTAAAATATTCAAAAGTGACCATTCATTATTAGCATTAATTTTTAAAAGCCTTGCAGAAATATATATGATAAATATTATTAAACAAATTATCCCAATTTCATAAAAAATGTTAACAGAAAATAACAAATTATTTTTATAAATTTTTGGAACAATAGCTTTTGTTTCCTCGTATTTCCAAAGTTTTATTCGTGCAACATTCTTTGAAAAAAGGATAGGTGTTGGATAGAGCAATAAATTTGCATTATACTCTAGGATCTCATCTAATTCATCCTTCATAATAGATAAATAAATCCTAGAAGAAGTGGCATTAATTTTTTCAGTAAAAACATCAAACCTTTTATGAACTCTAATAATTTCATTAGCAAAAATTTCCCCAACAAAAGATGGTTTACAGTCAGATTCAGCCCCAAAATGTTGTCCTGCTATTATTTCAAAATGATTTAAATTGGTTAATTTGTCAGGAAATAATGTAGCATTAGAGTTGGTATAATTATTAACTTGAAACTTCTCAAAATAAGGATTGTAATTAATAATTCTTGATTTATTTCTGTCATCCATTTGTACTATAGTAAAATCTAAAAATTTATTTTTCCATGCTTTTTGTAAAATATTTTTACTGCTGTCGATCAAAGAATTATCGCTATGCAATATCATCAAACATTTAGTGCTGGACAAATAATAAATTGATGTTACGATTAACTTTAATAGAACATCTAAACCGTGAAATTCTCTGTTTTTTGGACTTTGGTGGAACACGATAACGTGTAAAGAAGAAGTGATATTTTCATTGTAGGCAAAATTACGATTATTCTCATATTCTTGTATGACTGTGGTATTAACATCTTTAACTAATAAAATTGGCTTCTTTTTTATTAAACTATTTATCAACAATTTGTCCTTTAAGTAAGCAGACTTACTCAATGGTTTTTGAGTGTAAATAGTTATATGATGGGGATTCAACTCTTGCACAATATTTTCAATCAAATGATCATATCTTGGTAGTAAACCGTTGATGCGATTGTCACTTGGTGGCAAAGTCTTAAATTTTTTGTCATAATTTGTTGGCAAAGTATTAGTTGTCATTAACTGATAAACTACAATAAATAGAAGTTTTATTGCAAGTTTCATATTGATAATATTAATTTTTCTTACAAATAAATTGTTTTTTTCACCAAAATAATAAATTTATCATATCGATTTAATTAGTCACTATATTGTACACTTTAACTTTTTAAATCAATAGCAAATTAAAATATAAATACTTTGCCCTTATTTGCTTTTTGTTTTAATTTTATATTCATTAACAAATGTTTAATTACATGCTGATTTAAAAAGACTAGCGAATTTCTAAAAGAATGCCAGAAGCTTCATTTTCAATCATTGAGTATTAGCCCCCCTCCCATCTTTGAGAAGGGGGGCTATGCTAGGTACTAAAGACCTTTGATCAATTACCTATCTTATGATTTACAGCTGAAACTAATTAATTATATTTGTTGCTAAAATTTATAAAGGCAATTAATTTAAATTAATTGTTTTGCTGTTTATGTTTCAAGTTTAAACCGTAATTTTTACTTTATTGGGAAATATTGTTAAAATTTTTCCTTGTCAATTTTCACGTTTGTGTATTCTGCATATCTAAATAATGTAAAATATTTAAGTTTCAGAAAGTTCTAAAGCGTTTATAATAATCAATAATCAATAATGAGCTTACCAGTGTGAGTTAAAAAATTAACACGATTTTGACACCAAATCTGGTAGTAATTTCATATTTTGATCAATAATTTTACCTGCTAATAAAAAAATACAACAAAATTAGTTAAATTGTCGGATTGTTATAATATTTTACTAAAAAGGGTCATATGAAACAAAATAACAAAAAACTTAAATATAGCAATTTTAAAAGTTACCGAAACTTATATTATTTATTTTATTCCTCTATAAGACCTTAAATATTGTCCTGCATTGCAATTCATAAAATTATTTAATCAATAAACTTAAAATTATTAGATCTATTTTAAAATATTTTTCAAAAAATTAACTTGTAAAAACTGCTGGGGAATCATATGTTTTTCCAATTATATTTAATTCTCTTATTGGCAGAATTTTTCTAGGCGCAAAAAATAATTTTGCATGCAAATACAAATTTGATTAGTCACTATGTGCATTTAATAATAAAATAAATTAATATTCCATATACTTAAATAAAAATTATTAGAAAAAAAAATACAAGTTAAATTATCTCGAAAATAAGCTTGTAAGGGGAATGTGACTATTTTTTGAAAAAAAAACTAACAATTTAATTAATGTACCATTAAAACATTAAATTCAAGGATGAAATTAAATTTAAATAATACATTATTTATTTTAAAAACTACAATATGTATTATTAGTTTTCTGTTTTTTTTTTTAAATTAATATTGAATTATACTATTTGCTAGAAATTGTTTCCGTGTAAATATGGGTTTTGCATGCTTTAAATAGGTGTAAGCTTTATTAGTCACATTAATTATTAAGAAAAAAAATGTAAAATCGTTAAAAATTAAATATGATAATGGTAAAATGTATATAAAATTACTAGAATAAATGAGAGAGAGGCTCCGCCCCCCCTGGTCTGTTCCCAGTGTTGCATTAAAAAAACATTTTTCTATTCAAGTGAAGTTATTAAATAACCTTGAATTTGTTTCTTGAATGTGCAAGATCTACTGTTTTTTTATAATCAGTATTTTCCGGCATTTTCCTAGAAAAGTTATAGATGAGCATGACCCCCTTGGTACATTCTCGGTGTTCCTTAAAAAAAATAATGCTCTACTGCTAACAATAGTTCTCAAACAATCCTGAGTTTATTCTACCTTTGTAAAAAAAATTAATTTTCGACAGATTTATATTTTGTCTGCACATTGCAAAAAAAAAAAAAAAATTTTCGTCTCCGAAAAAGCTGTCTAAATTTTTGAAGATAAGACCGGTAAGAATTAGTGCCAAAATAAATAATAAAAATAAATACTCTAAATACGATTTCTATAAAATATATACTAATTTTAGTGCAAATAAAAATAAAAAAAATTTTTTTTTATCGTATAATACTCTCGGAAAATATTTTATAACTTTTCGAGGATACGTCCGTTTTGAATGAATATTTAACTGAGTATGTATAAATTAGTGCTAAATTTAGTAACACCAATTATGACAGTAAAATTTTATCATACTTTTTAGATATTTCACTTTTTAACAAAATGTTCAAAAAATTTTATTTTTTCTAAAAATAGTAAAAATTAAATATCTTCAAAAATACAATAGCTGAGTCGTAAAACTATAGCCTATGTCAGCCGCAAACTTTTTTTCTTCATTTTGACACCGTTTTTATGTAATTTTCATTGCCAGAAAACCTTGTAGGTATGTAAAACTTTTCTCTTTTCTGAAATAATTGACTTTCCTGAATCAAATGTTTTTAATTTCATAAATTCAAGAAAAAACTAGAAAATAATAAAATTTAGACACATTTATCTAAATCAACTTACAGTCAAAGTATTACTTTGAAGCCACGTTTTAAACTGTTTAAACCTAACTTGTAACTGCTATTCATAAAGCTCAATAGGTATAGAAATATGTTGGTGTCCTTTTTTTTCAATTGAATAATGTTTAAGGCTATACTTACACAAGCAAGTGAATTTGTAAAGTGAATTTGTAAAATGAATTTGCAATAGCGCATTAATTCAAAATTTAAATAAATCTAAAAATCTGAAATTAGCGAAATTAATTAAATTTTTAAATAATTATTGTTTGTTAAATAATATTATTTTATTTAAATAATATTATTTATTTAATATTATTTAATTAATTAATTAATCCGCAACTGCCACTTGAGGACCCTAATCCTATCCTATTATTTATTTTATTCATTTTTACAATAAGTTCTTTAAAAATTTAATTATTTTCACTAACTTCAGATTTTCAGGTTTATTTAAAATTTGAATTTTGGCGCAGTTACAAATTCGTTTTACAAATTCATTTTACAAATTTACTTGCGTAGTATAAGCAGCCTAATTATATTTTTTATGGAAGTGGTTTACATTCAAACATGGTCCTTAAGTGTAAATACAAGCTTTAAAGTTTGTAATAAATTTATTAATCACTGAACGAACTTAAACTTAAAAATAAAAATTTTTCCAATAAAATAAAAAAAATTAATAATTAATGTTACTCTAATTTTTACTCATATATATACATCAGAGTGTGTCTTATTTTTTTTTTTCGATATTTTTTGGCTCCCTCCATTTTTTTCGAATATTTAGGTCATAAAAAACCCCCAGCTCCAAGGATTTTGATTTTCGATTTTTTAACCCGTGCCACCGAGCACTTGAAGTTTTCCATTTAAATAACATGGGAATTTTGGGTTTTTATCTATACAAATTTTTACAAAATCCAAAAAGCGTTTTAAAAAGCTGATTTTTACTGAAAACATCCTATCCTATATATATATATATACTAGCTGCCTCCGGCTCGCTTCGCTCGCCCCGGCAGCCACCAAGGGGGCTGCGCCCCCCTGGACCCATGCGACTTAATTTTTCCAAAAATATGTTGTTTTATGTTACTCAATATTTTGTGAAATAACTTTTTTTTACCCGAAGTATTATCTAAAATTTACTGAATCATAAAAATTACGAACCCAGACTGATAATTAGTGATCAGCAATACAAAGCTTCGCTACCCTTCCATAGGATCCACAAGCAGTCGTTGTTTCCCTCGACTATCCAGTTTAGGGTTCTGCCTGATGATAATAGCTGTTCAAGTTTCTTTTAGTTACTATATTCAGTTACTACATCAGTGACTGATAAAAATTAGAAATATATATAATATTAGTCTAAACTTTTATAATTTTCGAAAAATTATTGTATCTTTTGACAGATCGAACCGATCGCCTTGAAAATTTAGGTGGATACGTAAAAAATATACCCGAATCGAATGAAATTCTTTTTGACCGTAAAATTTTTCCTCAGTTTTTTGTTTTTTTGGTTTTTTTTTTAAATTTGATAAAAATTTTTTTCTTGAAAATTCAGATTTTTCAACATAAAAAATTTTTGTCGTTATCAATCGAAAAGAAACCTAGCCTATGTTTTGACCAGAAATTTTTGCCGTCTTTTGCCGTAAACCCCGCGTCTCTAACTTATATCGCGGTCAAGTTTACCCATTTCGGACAAACAAACAAACATACAAAATTAAAGATTTATCTTATCTTACTACTATATATATTTGAAAATTTATTTGTGTGTCTGTGTGTGTGTGTATTATCATCAGGGCCAAACCAGTGAACGAAATTATATAAAACCGGTGTCAAATTAAAGAAAAAATGTCCGCGAGTGACATAGGCCATAGTTTTGCGATTCAGCTATCTTACTTTTGGAGATATTCAATTTTTAGTGTTTTTGAACTTGATAAAATTTTTAAAAATTTTTAACAAAAAATAAAATATCTTGAGACAATCGAAAAATTTTACTGTCACACTTTGTAGTATTCGATTTGGCACCAATTCTTGCGTATTCTCCTAAATTTTTATTCAAAACGGAGGTATCTTTAAAATTTTATAAAATATTTTTGAAGCTGGTCCGAAAATTTTTAAAAATTTTTTTACTTTTTGTGGTATTTATAATCATCTATTTGTGAGTCTGTGTGTGTATGTGTTTCATCATCAGGGTCGAATCAATGTCAAAATGAAGTATCAAAATATAGAAAAAAAGTCAGCGGGTGACATAGGCCATAGTTTTGAAACTCAGTTACCGTACTTTTGGAGATATTCAATTTTTACTATTTTTGGAAAAAATAAAATTTTTTGAAAATTTGCTTAAAAAGTGAAATAACTTCTAAATATGATAAAATTTTTGGTATTACTCGATTCGGCACTAATTTATATGTATTCAGATAAATTTGCATAAAAAACGGACGCTTCTTTAAAAATGTGTAAAATTTCTTTGATTTTTCAAAAAAAATTTTCGATAATTTGCAGTAAAATAAAAAAAAAAGAGAAAAATTCAAGAAATTTTATAGATTCTTTACTGTATTATTTGCAATTTATATTTGTTTACGCTACAAACTGTTAGGACTATAAAGAGGCCCCTCTGGAAATTATTTGATAAATTTTTATTATGAGACCTTAAATTCTCTAGATCAAAAAATATCGAAAAAATTGCATATCCAGTTAATAACACGAAGTTTAAATTATGAAATCACTAGCCGGCTAACATGATTCATAATAGGTCTTGAAGTCTCTAAGTCTATAGAATACCAAAATAATACACGAGATACTAATACTAAAATGCTAGATTCTGTTGGATTCCATAAGAAATAAATTATCTTCGGGATTAGAAATAGCCTCTCCAATACCTTTTCAAATATTTTTCCTTAATTAATAATTTTAACTTTACTGGGGATAGAACTAGGCTCTTCTGAAAACTCTTAATGTGTTTGCATAATTATAAATGTGCAGTGAAACATGATTTTCTTAAGCAACAGAAACACCTAAATTTTCAAGTTAATCGGTTCGATCTGTCAAAAGTTACAAACATTTTTCGAAAATTATAAAAGTTTAGGACTAATCCTATATATATAAATTTTTAATTATGTGTCTATGTCCGATATGGATGAACTAAAACGCGATAAAAGTTAGAGACGCGGGGCTTACGGCAAAAGACGGCAAAAATTACGGGTCAAAACATAGGCTACGTTGTATTTCGATTGATAACGACAAAAAATTTTTATGTTGAAAAAACTGAATTTCCGAGAAAAAAATTTTTATCAAATTTTCAAAAAAAAACCAAAAAAACGGAAAACCAAGGAAAAATTTTAGTATAAAAAAGAATTTTATTCGATTCGGGAATATTTTTTACGTATCCACCTAAATTTTCAAGTTAATCGGCTCGATCTGTCGATACTTTTATATGTTGTAAAGACATGTAAAAAGCCCTGCATTTATTCCAAAGGGTATTTTGGGGCTAGAAACGCAAATTTACATGTTGGCTCAATCTTATAAAACAGATTTTTTTGCTAATTTTCGATAAAACGCTAAAACTTCAAAAATGAACCAAAATACTTCTGGTTAGTCTACTTTTTTTGGTGTAAATGTCACCTTTCAAACGACGCAAACCGTGTATTTTTATCACTGTTTGTCTCAGCGCTATAGTCAATTAACCTACTGGTAATTTTCGACTAAAAATAACCAATTTTTGAATTTTTTTAAACTGCTGTCAAAAATGTAATTTTTGACGACATTGAGCTTTATAGGTCTTAAAAATTTTATACAAGCTTCAAATTTACAAAAATTTTTTACTCACTGCTTTTCAATAAATTATTAACCAGAGATGATAATTTAAAGTCATAGTCCCAATTTCAGGGTTTAAAAAAAAAATCAATTTTTATCATTATCTTTGAAAAACGATATCTTCAAAACTAGTTAAAGAAAAGAGACGAGTAAAAAATTTTTGGAAACTTGAAGCTCGCAAAAAACTTTTAAGGCCTATAAAACTCAATTTTGTCAAAAATTACAATTTTGGCAGCAATTTAAACAAATTTAAAAATTGGGCCTTTTGGGTCAAAAATTACCATTAGGTTAATTGATTATAGCGGTGAGAGAATCAGTGATAAAAATACACGGTTTACGTCGTTTTAAAGGTAACACTTACACCAAAAAAAGTAGAATAACCAGAAGTGTTTTGGTTAATTTTTGAGGTTGCAGCGTTTTATTGAAAATTACCGAAAAACCCTATTTTATATGATTGAGCCAACATGTAAATTTGCGTTTCTAGCCCCAAAATTCCCTTTGGAATGAATGCATGGCTGTTTGCATGTCTTTACAACATATAAAAGTATGTTTTCAGTAAAAATTAGCTTTTTTAAACGCTATTTGGCTTTTGTAAAAATTTGAATAGCTAAAAACTCAAAATTAGTAAGATCAAAAAGGTAATCGAGGCGGCACCAATGTATTTCGTAACTCAGTTTTTTTTTTTAGGTCCGTGGATAAAAATAGGGGTATTATATGTTTATTGACCTGCTAAATCCGAATCCGGGGTCTACTTTAACCTAAAAGTGGCAGATTATTTTTTATTAACAAATTATTGCAAAATTAGCCCAAAATTAAGCAAAATCAAGTTATAAATGTTAACAAGTTTAAATATAGCTTTAAATTCGTATCCGGGGTATAAAAAAATATATGTAACTTAGTGTGCCACTCAGTTTTGATACAAAAAAGTAATTTTTAACATTTACAAATTGTTTAAATAATTAATTTAAAGTGTTAAATATTAAAAATTTATGTACTATAACTCAAATTATATCAGAAAATTTTGCTTAACTCAAAAATTTTTGAAGCTTGTTAACATTTACAACTCGGTTTTGCTTAATGTTGGGCTAATTTTAAAATAATCTGTTAATAACAATTAATCTGCCACTTTTAGGTCAAAATATACCCCGGATTCGGATTTATCAGATCAATAAACATATAATACCCCTATTTTTATCCTCGGACTTAAAAAAGTGGGTTACGAAATACATCGGTGGTGCCTCGACTAAGAGTGATATTTTTGATATTACTAATTAATTAAACCTTATGTAGATCTTTTTAGTCCAAATTCCAATAAACTTATAACATTTATTTAAAGCGTTAAAATTAGAGTTGGGCAAATATGACAGAAATAAATTTTTTTTCCATATCCATTCCATATTTTTTCATATATGGAATCCATATTATTGCAATTTTTTTCCATATAAATATGGAATCCATATTATGGCACTCATATTCATATGGAGAAAAATAATAATCATATTTGGATTTCATATTAATATGATATGGAATCCATATTAATATATGGATATGAAAAAAATATGGAACCCATATGGGGTTCATTTAGGGCCCATATTAATATGGTAAGCACCAATTTCATATTGATTTTATCTATGAATTTCATAGTAAGAACTTTGCTCCCAGGGTGTTTTCGGGACATATTTTTTGAATTTTGTGAAAAATAGCGTGAAAACACCCTGGGAGCAAAGTTTTTACTATGAAATTCCTATATAAAATCAATATGAAATTCGTGCTTACCATATTAATATCATAGAATTATATATATCTTATATATCTTATAATATTATAAATTATATATCTTATAATATATCTTTTAATTCTATGATTAATATGGGCCCTAAATGACCCCCATTTGGGTTCCATATTTTTTTCATATCCATATCATATTAATATGGATTCCATATCATATTAATATGAAATCCAAATATGATCATTATTTTTCTCCATATTAATATGAGTGCCATAATATGGATTCCATATATGAAAAAATATGGAATATGGATATGAAAAAAAAATCCATTTCTGTCATATTTGCCCAACTCTGGTTAAAATATATTCTCAACTGATTAATAAAGCTTTTTTTCAAAAAAAAAAATCTACAAAAGAAGGACCAAAATTCTTATCCGTTGCTCAAAGCCTGCAGAATTAGATATAAAATATACGAAAAAATTAAATTTTGCTGATACCATGATTAGTTTTCCTGAAATCAGGGGCGACGATGTTGTACCATGTGTTTACTTAGCCGCTATTTTTTAAAAAGCTTGCGGCTAAAAAATTTAAAAAAATTAATTTTTTGTTTATGTATAAAATCATAAATAAAAGTTTTTTATAAGAACTTTTTTATAACAATGTTTTAAATTAAATTTAAATTATATCAAAACTTTAAAAATCTTGACGCAAAGTGCCCTTGAAGATTTTGATCTATATTTTGTTGTGCTCGTATTCAGTTTAAAGTGTATTTAAACTAACCTATCTCCTTTAATACTTTCCTGTAAAATAACGCTTCTGCATTGATAAATAATTTGGTAACTTTTTTTAATGTAGCAGAAACTCTTTTTTCTTATTTAACCCATTCACAGAATCTTTATTATTATGCTCAAAATAAACTTCTAAAAATAAAAATTCTATTAACCAAGCATATTCAGAAACCATGCCCATGTCCCCACCCCCCAAAAAATTAAACTTTTTAGTAAAATCAGCAATCTTTATTCCCATATCGATTGTTATTAACCATGGTTAATAACAATAGATTTGCGCAAAAATGAACCATGATTAATATCATTATTATTGAATGTTGTAGCTCCTCCATTATAAATTGTTAATTAAAATGGTAAATTTCGATGGGAGAAAAGTATTTTAACATGGAACATGTTCATTGGATGGAGTATTTGAAAAAGTCTGGATCGGCAGGGGTGGTGAAAAAGTGACGTTTTTAGGGGAGTGGATAAAATATTGACTTTTTAGGTGGGGGAGGGAGGTAAAAATTGATCATAAATGAAATATACAAGATTTTCAATAAAAATAAAAATCTATTTGCAATTTTTATATTGTAGTAGTAGATATAAAACAAGTTTTGAGTAAATAAAAATATTAGATTTGAAATTGTTTTATATTTTACGTCTGGTATGAAATTATACGGTTATTAAATATACAACCTTTCCAGACAATTATTAATAGACAAATTCTTAAATACTCCTCCTGTAATATTTATATTCTAAATATATCAGACAGTATAATATTAAATTAAGGAAATTGATTAAGATGTATGAAACTTTTTTTTGTATTGGGAAAAACCGAACAAATTTCCGGAAAATCCCGAGGTAATTTTGCCTCTTGGCTAAACAAAGTGAGAAATAATCAGTATGATCACTGTTTAGCCTTGATCATAGATGACTATAAAGATTTAAATAAAATTTATTAATAGTCCAAAAATTTTTTTAAATATTTAAAAAAAAAATTAATTAATTAATTAAATTAAACATTTTTTTAGGTATTATTATTCAATAGTATTGATGATACTTCAATATTTGATACCACTGTTAGTTCTTATGTTTACCTACACAAGTATAGCCATAATGGTATGGGGTAAAAGAACCCCAGGAGAAGCTGAAAATACGAGAGATCAAAGAATGGCTAAATCAAAGAGAAAGGTAATTATTTCTTTTTAATTAATCGCATGATTTGTTAGATTAATTAAACTACAAGAAAATTAAAAAATAACCGTTTTTACCTTGGAAACTTTCATAACCTAACCTCCCCTTTTATAATACTCTACGAACCACCAATTAAAACAATTTAAATTTAAAATGTATACATTATCATTAAACTAGAATTATTATAATACTTTTTATTTTATTCTAACATTTCTATTTTAATACTCGAGTCATCTTTTTTGAGCCTTTTCATTTGAAAGAAACTGGATCGAAAAATAACGATGTTTAAAAAATTATTTTTAACAAATTTGATATTTTCTTTCAAATCACTTGACCAAATTAAAATCTGCCTAAACTTATAGTTACTTTATACTTTAAGACAGATGTAAGCGTTCTAAGAAATAAATAAGCTTGCCACAAATAAATTGAAAATAGTTTTATAAGATCATAAAGGAGTTTAATATAACTTAAATTCTAAGAACCACTGAGTAGCCAAAAGCTTTAGAATTCGAAGAAAATATTATTGAAAAGTTCTATTACTTTAAATTTTAACTTTTGCTGATTTTAGTGAAAAGTTTTCTTTTATCCACCCTAAACCCTATTACGCTGTCATCTTTCTTAGCTAAAAAATCTTTGAATACCTTGCTTGTTTACCCCCTTATATTTTTAACATGGAACATGTTTATAGGGAGGGGGTACTTCGGAATTTGAAAATTAAGGGGGGGGGTCAAATTTGTCCCATTTAAGGGGGGTAGTCAAATTTGTCCCATTTAAGGGGGGTGGTCAAATTTGTCCCATTTAAGGGGGGGGTCAAATATGTCCCATTTAAGGGGGGTGGTCAAATATGTCCCATTTAAGGGGGGTGGTCAAATTTGTCCCATTTAAGGGGGGTGGTCAAATTTGTCCCATTTAAGGGGGGGGGGGTCAAATTTGTCCCATTTAAGGGGGGGGGTCAAATTGGTCCCATTTAAGGGGGGGGGGTCAAATGGGACTTGGAATAATTTCAATTTTGGGAGAATAATTTGGGTTTAGGGACTTAGAAAATTTTTTTGATTTAGGGACCTAGAATAATACGCGTTTAGGAAATCATAATAGTTTGGGTTTAGAATCTTAACATTTAGTAAAGGTGATAATTACAAATTATAAAAATAGGAAATTGTATTGTTTTTTGTGTGTCTATGCTGTTAAGATTACAGATGTAAGTAAACATGTTCCATGCATTTTGGTTGTGTGTACACAAACCGGTTATAATTTTTTTTTATCTACATATATTACCTTGCATAAGTGTTCACCAAATTAAGTAATAAATTTTTTATGCTTTTTTACGCCCCCTCAGTCCCTATAAATTATCTTATTCTAGATTTACGTACGAGTACACTAGCTGGAGTAAATTATAATTTTTTTTTTCTTTTACGGTTGCTTCATCCCCCGGAAATCAGCTTACTCTGGAACAGTACCCTTTTTGAGGATACTAAATTTAATTATTTACAATTTTTAAATTATACTTCCACGAACCACCAATTAAAACAATTTAAATTTACAGTGACAAATGTTATCAAAACATTTCAATAATTATTATCAGTAATTCTATTTGAAATTGTATTTTTTTATTTAAACAGTTTGTTTTTTAGAATTATTTTTTATTTTGAAGACATCAAAAATAATAGTAATAAATATAAAAAGAAATAAATAAATAAACTACTTAATAAATTGATAAATATAATAAAATATAAGATAAAATTTTTCATAACTATAAGACTAAAAGTGCATATAAGCGGCTCAGTGACATACAACAGAACTGTAAAAATTTTTTGTGATTTAAAAAAAATTTACATAGTATAAGTTTTGTAAAAATACAAGTTGCTTGTAAAATCACAAATGTTATTGAATAATACAATTTTTTTATGATTTCCTATAGATTTTGTAAACTTACAAAATTTTTTGTGAATTAAAAAAAAAATGGTTTTGTAAAAATACAAAGCGCTTGCAAAATCACATATGTTATTGAAAAATAAAATTTCGTTGTGATTCACTAAAGATTTTGCAAATAGTCCTGTCTAAAATGCCATAAAAGCTCCATGGAAAAAAATGGGTGGTATTTAAGTTTTTTGACCCGCTAAACACGAATCCGGGGTCTATTTCGCAAAATTGACCACGAATAAAAAAATATATGTGATTAAAAATTATAGAAATTCTAAGTATAAAAATAATTGAAATAATAAATAAAAAAAAAATTTTTTAAATATTTTTTTAAAATGTGATATTACAAAAATTTTGTATATTAAAATCACACAATTACTTTTGTAAAAATACAAAGTGATGTTTGTGAATTTACAAATCTACGGTTTTGTAAATTTTACAAAACTTTTGCTAATGAAATTTATTTCCATTACTTTTTTTGTGATTTCACAATAAAAAATTTTTACAGTGGACATATCATGGGCCCAAACATTGTAAATCATATTGTCTCTATCCAAAAACATATTTTTATAACTTACTTAGTCATTTAATATAAAATCCTACTATGAAAAAAACTTTTTTAAGTGGAGGGAAGGGGAATTTAAAAATTTAAGAAAACTTGAAAACTTGAAGGAAACCTAATTTTTCTCATTCGGCCCCGTTTTCATTTTTTTGTGTAATTTTAATGAATTTTAAACATGTTTTTTTTAGTTATATTTATTATACAAGTACTTATTTTTATTTAAATTATTACAAAACTATCAAAGAATTAAAAAAAATTATTTTTTTTTCCAAATTTTTTACATTTCATAGAGGGCTTCAAAGTAGAGACTGAAAAAGAAAAGCAAAAAACAGTTCCAGGCTTAGCGTCTATTAGGGGCATCTGAAACAAAAAAATAAAAGAGCATTTTATTCCCTATGGACTTCTCAAGTTCTGGAACTAAAAGTTAGGAAAAATTCCAAAAATTGACCATTTGGTAAACCAAAAACGAAAAGTGTATATTTTCAAGTACAAAAGACACCTAAAATGGTCAATAAAATTTTTTTAATCCACTTTTTTCTGATCTTCTAGTTCTAGCACTTGACACTTCAATTACAAATAAAACGCACAAAGATTTAGATTGATAGCTTAATTAGTTTTTTAGTTAGAACTGGAACCGATTTCAAAAAAGTAGTTTTGAGAAAAACGCGTTTAAAATTTTTAAATGCTTATATATTTTAATATTACTGCGTCCCATAAAAATCAAAACATCTCAAAAGCATATATTTGTTTTTGCTTAAAAATTTTTTTATACATTCTTGAAATGTTTTTAAGCAAGACAATGAAAAAAAAAATACATAAAAAATTTTAATTTTTGAAAAGGGAGCCTTAAATTAAAAATTCCTCATGCTCAAATAAACGTATTAAAAATTTTATTTATGCAAATATACAAATTGTAAATATTAAATTAGGTCAAATCCTTTAACAACGTATCCTTTTAGTCACCAAAATCGGAAATTTAAGCCAATATGTAATTTAATTTTCGATTTCCTTTCTATACGTTAATTACTTTAAGAATAAACAGAAGCGATAAAGTTTTTAACTGACTAAACAATGCTTCAATTCAATTACTATTTACAAAATATATCAACATAAAATCGAACTCTTTAGATTTTGTTATACTTATGTCAGATAAATAAACAGTGTAAGAATTTTTGTTAAATGAAATCTTTTATGTATTTTTTTGATTTAAAAAGTAAAAGAAAATAGTGACTTTGAATTGAAAAGATAATCTTTAGTAGACAATTTATTGACATTTGAAGAATCAAATGCAATTATAATACATAATCAATAAATGATCTTAAATGCTTTTATAGTTAACATAGTACTTAAATTCAAAAATAAGGGTTTTATATGAAGTACTCAACAGTATTCGATATAAACAATTTTCTCTAAGTTTTATATCTGAATGGTAGAAACTTTCAACAAAAGGTCTGTGTGATTGAAATTATAATGGGTGACACGCCGGTGTGCACTACGAGCACTTGCAAAATATTTTATTTTGTAAAAAATTTTATAACGACTGTGATAAAAAAAAATATAAAAAACTTTGTTTAAAAATATAATAAATTTCGGTATGCACTAAGAAAGCTTGCAAAACTTTTTATTTTGTAAAAAATTTTATAATGACTTTGGTAAAAAAAAATATAAAAAATTTTTTTTGAGGTGCACATGATTTTAAGGTTTGTTTGCAGCTAAGACCTTTGAGATTGCTATAAATTAAGTGAACTAAAATAAACTGCCTCGGCATGTTCAAAAAAAAATGTTTCCGTATTTTTCAGAATAAATTTTTAATAAAAGTATAAGAGGGCCATATATGTTTTTCAGCTTTCTAAATATAATAACAAAGACTATTTCTATATCCTATTTTCCAATGTTTTATTATTTAGGCTTAATTCAAAATTAAATTACTTGCATTAGGAGCATTAATTGTATATTTTCTTACTTGGTGATTAAAATTCGGAAATTACTTTAACTGTTTATAAATTGTAAATTTAATAGAAAAATTTTTAATTTATAGCTTCTCACGCGAATTTACAAAATAAATAAAAAAAAATTTGAACTTATTATTGAATATTTACTAACTTTTTACCGAAATAAGCTGTTTTTTGTAAATCTATATATAGGTACTGTTAACAGTATAATTATTCATATTTTTAATTTATTATTTAATTTTGTTAACTATATATTTTTTAGTAGAATAACAAACAATAAATAGTAATTAATGCTTTACCTAGTTAATCCTATTATAATTACAAGAAGATCTGTTACACTGTATCTGTAAGGACATTAAGTGATACTAGTCAAAGTATACAACTAGATAACTAAAATCCCATTTAATTTACTTCAAGTTACAATAGAAACTTAAACAATAAACTTACATTAAACAAGAACTTGGATTAATTTTTAGAATAAAATAAGTTACCCTGACTTATCAATAAACTATAAGGCTTTTTTAATTCATTTATTATCACTTATTTCTTTTTAGTACGTGGATTTTCCCTTTTTTTCGACCATTTAGCTTAAGAAGAATATTTTTTATATATTTCTCATTAATTTTTGCGGAATTGCAATAATAATGATTGTAAATACACAATGCAATAAATGTAATGTAGTAGGCAAATAGCGGTTTTCCACCAACACATAAAACTAACCTCAATCTTTGTGAAATTCGTAAAAAAGAATATCATAAAAAAGAATTCAATTCAAATTTAAACAATTTTTTTGCCCCCTTCAAAAGAGGCAAACCAACCCCAATGGGGCTTCGTCCAAAAAGTTTAAATGCCACAACTTTTTGGCTAAAGTTGTAATGAAGCGAATTTCACAAAAATTTAGGTCACTTTTAGGTGTTGGCGGAAAATTGTAAGGTCTGTAATGATTTCCTCTACTTATAAGGAGAGATATGAAGTTGTATGCATTTGCAAAAAATTACTATTTTCTAGCCTAGACATATTTAACATAACATAATTTTTCGTCTAATTTATTCGTATTCTGATTGGTCGCCCTGATTTTACCATGTGCAAGATAAACATTTTTTTTTTGGGCAGTTCGGTGGTAGTGGTGTAAAATACAAGAATTTCTTCGATCACATACTCTCGGGTGTTATTTAATTTTTATGATCTTTTAAAATACTTTTTTCTTTATTTTTGCAAATAAATTGCCCACGTTTTTATTTATTATATAGCAAAAATAATTATAAATTTTAATAAAAATATTTAAACTAATATAGAACATTACATTAGTTATAGATGCGACATAGAAAACTCGTTCAAATATATCTTCATGACATCCTAGTTATTATAAAATTTCGTTCTTGATTTCGCATTCCAGGACGAAAGAAAAATTTATTTTGAGGGATGGACAGGGTTTTGGCAGTAATCCATATTTGCATTCAGATGCAAATATTAAATAATTTTTTCTTGAGATAAATTATGAAAATAAAAATAATAATAGAGAAAGAAGGCAGAGTTGTTTGAACACAATTCATTTGTTCAGTATTCGTCGCTGTATAATCCATCATTAATAATTATTTGAAAAATGTGAACGATAAATAGAAATAATAAAAATTTAATATTAAAAAATAATAATGTATTATTAAAATCAATTGATTTTATTTATGAATCAAACTACAGTTTTATTGCGATTAAACATGAAATATGATCTGAGGGGGTTGGCGCGCTAAAGTGCGCAGGGGGCTTGACCCCTAGTTACATAATAAATGCAAGAGGCATTAAAATGATAAGAGGATGAAATTTCTTTATAAATTACCTAGATACTTTTAGAATGATTCCATTTTTTAATCAGTTAGGGTCAAGGATGGGGTTTTCAACACATTTGTGCCTTTAATAATTATTAAAAATAAAAATTATAGTCTTTTTTAACTTTGTAACTTTTTAAATAGCAATAATGAACATAATTCTTGATAAATAAACGGTTATTTATTTATACATACGATAAATATTTTAATTTTAAATAGAGCTTTAATAGAGAAAACCTGTAATATCTGGGTTTTGGACACTAATTGTAAGTATAGGGCTTTGAATATAAAATTTATGGAGTTTTGGACACCACTCTTAAAACTAACTAAATAACACATTTAAAAAAATAATAATCAGAAAAATTATATACAATTAGTATATAATAGTATTAAATTAATTTTTAATTAATTTTTAAATAAGAATATAACTAATTTTAAATAAAAATTTTTTAAAAATTGTAAAAGTTCATGTTACTAACGAATTGTTGCGTATGGAAAATATAAATATTTACAGGTATACATAAGAAAAAATTTTCATATATTTATTTTCATATATTAAACTAATTGTAAATAAACAAAAAAAGGAATCAAGAGAAAATAAAGCTGGTCGGAGTGGTGAGAGTTTTTCTCATTAAAATTTCAAATTTTCCTAAATTAGATTTTATTAATACTTGTTAATATAAGCTTTTGGATTTGACAATATTTAACAAATAGATACTTTTAAGAATATATATTACATTTATCTTTAACAAAACAAGTTAAATGTCCAGAACTAAAATCAGTTTATGCTGTTTCGGACATTCAATTAAAATTCATGTCCAAAACCACATTTTTAAGTATATTTAAGATGGTTTCTTAGACATCTTAATTAAACACATAAAAAAGAAAGAAATTAATTTTTTTTTGTTATAAATTTAATTTTTGATGATTACTTAATCAAATAAATGCAAAAAAGTTGTTATTGTTAATAAAATATAAGCAAAATAGTGATTTTAAGTATCTCGTATCCTTACTATTTTTGTTAAAAAATGATACTATATCAAGTAGTCTATTTTAATCAAAGATTTTATTATTACAAGTAATTAACAATTTCCAAACACTCTAGATACTGAAGAAAGTAACCGTTTAAAGAATATTTTTTTAAAAATAATATATCTTTTCACTTATTTCTATCTTAGTTATTTAGTAAAATAACGATGGATGTTCAAACCCGCATCGATGTCCACTACCCCATCCTTGACCTTAACTAAAAATAAACTTATCGATATTGAGATGGTTATCACCCACCCATATAATTATTTAATTAAAATAATATAAAAAGATATATAAATAAAACCAACTGCATTATTTTTTACCTAGCAGACTAAATAACTCTCTTATACACACATATACAACCGCGCGCCGTCACCGACAGTGGTATAGTATATAACATACCGACCGGTACATTTTATGTGATCGCTCGTGAATAAATTGAATATTTTCTCTTTTATAATTAAATAATCATTATAAAATTAGTGCTACATTAAAATAGAGTCTTTGTGCAATAATTTAACCACATATTTTAGTATTGAAATAGTAATTAAAATCAAATCGTGAAACTCCAAACTTTTTTGTTTTTCTATTGTTGACCGGCCATTGTTCAATTACTTTTAAAAAATAGTTTCTGTCTCTTTCTAACTAACGTAAAACATAGTTAAAAAAGAGTATAAATAGCGTGAACAAAACGTAAAAATCTAGCATTCGTGCATTATACACTGTATTGTGTAGAAGGTCCAAAAGGTCCTGGTGAACATCCTCTCAACGAGTGTAAGTTAAAAAGGTATAAATTTTTCTTTTCTTTTTTTATTACTATAACGCGATCCCCCTACGTGATGCCGCTATTCCACGTTTAAGGGAAGAAAACATTTAATTATTCACGAGATCCCCCTACGTGATGCCGTTAATTCCACGTCTAAGGGAAGATATTATAATTCCTCATGTGAGATTCATATACCGCATGAGAGTACGTGTCTAGGTGATGCTTTACCACCTGAATGTATATAATCGCGTATTTATAGTTGTGAGCTTTAATTAAAACCATTCGCTGAAACGTCATTTTTATCAAGCGCGGGTAAACGGCTGAAATCTCCTTAAGAGGCTGTCGTTCATTTTTATAAAAAGCGCGGGTAAACGGACGTGTCCCTTTTTAAATATTATTTATTAAATATTTATTTTACGCGGGTAAACGGCGGTGCATAAATAGTTGTATATGTGAGTTTCCTTATGTAAAATATTTATTATTATTGTTATATTCTATTAGTACACATACTTTATAAATTAATTATATTAAATTATTCGCAACGTTATTAAATCCTGTATATATTTTTGATATTAATAAAATTAATCAAAATTTTTGTTTATTCTCTTGTATAAACCATTGAGTAGTTATTTACAAACCTTATCCTGGTATCCTATATTTTTATAATATAAGTAAAAGAACCTGTGGTCTACCACCCCCTGGGTGTGACCATTACAATATATATTTCAATAAAAAAATATATTAGGTTGATTACATAATTAAGAATTTTATAATAAATACTAGGGGACAAGCCCCCTGCGCGCTAAAGCGCGCCAACCCCCTCAGATCATATTTTATGTTTAATCGAAAAGTGTTTTAATTCACAAATAAAAACAATTATACAGTGAGATGTCAATTTCAAGTAATGAACTTTTTTCATAATTTTAATAAACCTTTTATTTTTAATATTAACTTTTATTTCTATTAATCTTTTATTTTTATTTTCAAAATTTATCTCAAAAAAAAAAAATATTGCATTATTGTCCCTCGGTGCTACGCACCTCGGGCCAGAATCCTTTTCATCCATCAAAATAAATTTTTCTTCTGTTCTGGACGACGAAATTTTTTAATAGGATGACGAAATACTCGAATGAGTTTTCATATATTATTTATGTCGCATCTACAGATGTAATGTTTTATTATAGCTTAAACATTTTTTATTAAAATTTATAATTATTTTGACAGTTTATAATAATAAATTAAAAAATTAATATTTAAAATTGTTTTTCAAATTTTTTATACAGCGCGCGCGGCTGACACTGCAGAGAAAAAATGAATCGATTAATTAGATAAAATCGAAGACGAAATTTTTAAAAGATTGTATAATAAAATGAGAAAATTATTATATTTCTTATTTATAATTAATTGTAATGAAAAATATCCAAAATTTTATTTATAATTAATAAAAGATTCAATAATAATTCAATAATAATAAAAATTATTTAACGCGCGAGAGTATTATAGTGCTGTTAAAACATTACAGCGCGTGCGCCAGAGTAAATCGATGACAGACATTTCAGTTTTATAGAGAAAGATACTTTTTACTAAATTGCAATTTTTTTTTTTTTTGTCAAGAGAGATTTTATTAACTATAATAATAAATTCATAATTACATATCATAAATTTTTTTTATAGATGGTGAAAATGATGATGACTGTAGTATTAGTATTTACAATTTGTTGGCTTCCATTCAACATATTAATAGTAAGTAAGTTAAAAAGAAATTTAATAATTAAAAATTGTTTTAGTTTTTTTTTTTAATGTTTTATAATTTAAATTTACAAAAAAAATATGAAAGGATCAGAGGAAAGTCTCTGAAATTTCCACTAACAACTCTTAAGTTTAAATTTTGCGATTCTTTTAAAATTTTAGGCGCAACAAATTTTTTCCTATTAGTGATCAGAAAATATGAGCCCTGTTTACACGAGCGAGGGGCTATCGTCTTGGAAATGACAATTTTTATTTTTTATTTTTTTTTATTTTTCGTGATTTTTTGCGATTTTTTTTGGTAAACATTGCTAAATATTATATTTAATAGTAAAAAATAGATTTTTGAGGTCTAAGGTGAATTATAAGGTTAAAAACGCAAAAAATCGCGAAAAATCACGAAAAAAATTACAAAAAATCACAAAAAATCACGAAAAATCATTAAAAGACGGAAATAAACCATCTCAATTAGTAACGATTCATGATTGAGGTACAAACAAGCCAAAATCAGAAAAAAATCAACAAAAATTTTTTAAAATCAAATTCGTGATTTCCAAGACGATAGCCCATCGTACACGAGGATCAAGTCTGGCTGAGCCAAAGCAATTGAGCAAAAATTTAACGTGGAGTGGGGTGAATTAATGACCCCTACTCAAAGCTAAAGAAAGACTCAGACCGTATAAACGATAAAGGGCTTAGTTTAAAATTTTTAAATTTAATAAAATTTTAAATTTTATTATGGTTTTTTGCGTGATTGATATTGTTTAAATTAAGTGAAAATAATAAAAATGAATAAACTAATTTCAGTTTTGTTTTTCGAATTTATATCTTAGCCCAGGGCGCGTTTACACGAGAATTTAGCCCCTCTAGCGACTACTGGTACCCCAAGACCATCTTGGTCCCTGAAATTCGGCTCCTGTAAAAACCAAGCTCTGCATTTTCTCAACGCTGTTAAAAAATAATCGTACACAATCTGGTTAAAAGGAAAATAATGCTCCAGATTGCAAATTTTCTTGCAATCTGTACTTCTTATTATTTTCTAAACCAAGAATCAAGATTGAAATACGCTTTTCTAAAATTCGTAAATAAGTCAAATCAAATTTATTACTTGATCCAAGAGAATCTCGGAATAAGATAGATTTTTCTGCACCGGGATGCAAACGTAAAAATTTGTTAAAATTAAAAAGGAGAAAGTTTCCCGTTGAAATTATACTCCTTTACCTAACCTCCTTTAGGCGCACAAAGGGCTCTTATTAATTTGCCTTAATTTGCTCTTTTTTCAGAAATATTCATGCCTCCTTCCCCAGAAAAGTCTGCAAGGTATTAAAAAATCGGCATTTTTAAATTCTTTTACAAGCACAGTTAAACTTTTTATTCATTTCTCAGGGCTAAATATTTGCGCTGGAAATTTAATATGCTCATCAACCAGTTGTAATAAAATTTTCACGGAAATCTTTAAAACCCGAAAATAATATTTTAATAAATATTATTAAATATTTTAATACCCGATAATTTTAAAAGGTGCGGAGAGAGTCAAAAATACAGTTTACATGCTGATGACGTAATTTATGGGCGACTCATAGCAAAGCAAACGCTTGATTTTTGTAAAAATATTGAAATTACTAATAGAGCCAAAATGGCTAGCCTAATTTGGAATCTTGGATTGGGTTCTTTTTTTCCCAAAATTTTTTTTCCTTAAGTCTTTTTTTGTACTAGTCACTAAAGACGGTTTAGCAAATAAGGTTTTTAAAATTTAGAGTATCGTAAACGTAAAAGCAAGAGAATAAGATTTTCTTTTTCTATGTCAATTCATATCATAAACTTCCATCAACTAAAACTTTATGGCACAACAATATTTAACACATCGATAATTCTACACAAAAAAGTTTAGCAGAATAGTCCTACACCAAAAATCGTTGTGCCAAAAAGATCAACACAATTTTTTTTAGTAATATTCAACACACTATGTTAATTGTGTTATTTATTTGTGCTAGCATACAAAAGAAATAAGTTGTTTATCTAATATTTATAATGGCGAGTTGAATACTTCGACTAAAAAAATTTTGTGTTGAACTCTTCGGTACAACGAATTTTGGTTTAGAACTAATCTGTAGAACTTTTTTGTGTATATAATCACCGATGTACTGAATAATTTGTGTTGAAAAAACTTGAAAAAGTTTACAAATTGTTGCTCAATATTAGTATATTTTTATCCTAAGCCGCAAAAATAAAGAATGGTCCAGACTACATGCAGCCCAAAGCCAAGCCGAGGACGGCAAACTGCTATCTGGGACATTTATTTTTATGGTCGAGGGCAAAACATAATTTTTCTTTGTCAGTGGCAAGATTGTATTATAATAAAATTTATTGTATTTTTAATGACATTGCAATTTTGTGTTTTTTAATAATTACGAGAAAATTTTTTTACGATGCAGTTAATTTTATGATTAAGTTTTATTTTATATTTTAATTTATTGATTTTTTAATAACAGAAAATATATAATTGAAAAAATAATTGAAAAATTTGCATTTGTCCCAATTTTCCCTAGGTATTTGAATTATTTAGAAGTTAGTGACGTTTGAATTTTGAATACAACTCAAAATTTAAAATGGACAATACTATTTTGTCCTACCCGGGCGAGAATGAACCGACGAAAGAATATGTTAAGAGCATTCCCATATAATGATCGAGGCTCGAAAAATTTAAGAATTTCGCTCGAAAAATTTTTTTTAAATTTTGACTGTAAAAGAATTTATTTAGTGTTTTTACTAACTTTGCTTTCGAAGTTTTTAGAAGTCTGAAATAATACAAATTATTACTTTCATATGCCTTAAATCTTGTTTAAAAAGAAGATTTTCTTCGATTTTTTCTGATGATGTTGCAGGTTCAATATCTGTTACGCTTACCCTAATTCGTAAAAAAACTTAAGGATATCTACGGGTGCTTAGATCATAAATTTTATTTTTTAAGTTATTAATGAACAATGGGGTTTATTTATTAGCATTCTATTCATAAAAATTCACTTTTTTTTTGGATACTGTTATCAAAACAACATTCTGACGTTGACCAAATTCTAAAACTGTAATCCAGGTATGTTAACCTGTCATTTAAAAAAAGAATTACATTTCTACGATAAGCAGAAGAGATTCTAGCTTAAATTGTTATAAACAATTTATTTGTTAATAGTTTTTGAAAATTTCAACGCTCCTCTGAAGTTAAAGGGTTAAAGAAGCTGCAGTTTAAATTTGGTTAATTTAAAATAATTTTTAATGCACTAATTAAACAACGTTTAAAAACGACCTAAAAAATAAATTTATTTTCTTGCTTTTTTTATGTATTACTTGCAGTCCCTCCCCTCCTAATAAAGTTACAATAATAAAATCTTTTACAGAGATCGAAGGATAATTTTTCAAAAGAATTTTTTTTACCCGAACATTCTATGGCCATTTTCCTGAAAAATATTTCAAAAATACTAGTGTTCCACATCTTTTTTTAATCGGTAGTATAGGTACATAAAAAAATTAGGTACTACGTCCAAAAAGAAAAAAAAAACTTGATGTTATTTGTATTTTTTGGTATCAAAAATTTTGAGACAAAAATATTCATAAAATTAGGTATCAAATCCATAAAATCCAATAATAAATAAAATCCTGAAAAAAAAATTTTGGTTTTTTTTTTCGTATTTTTGGTGGCAAAAATTTGAAGACAAAAATTTTCAAAACATTAAGTATCAGTTCCAAGAAATAAAGTAAAAAACGATACTTCTAGGTATTAGTACTTACATGGAAAAAAATGAGGCATTACATCCAAATTAAAAAAAAAGTACGAAAAAAATATTGAAAAGAAAATTAGGTTTAAATAACACAATGCTTCGTAAATATCGCTGGTTATAACTTATATGTATACCTTCATACATAAATAGAATTTTTTTTAAACCGGATTTTTAGCCTCCTGTTGTCTCAAAACGTGTTTATATGCGAAAAAATCCAAAATAAAAATTTCACCTATCACTATGTTTCCTCCATGAGGAACCAAAATTTTAACCTCATTAGGTTTAGGGGACTGAATGTAATATAAGCCGATTGCAAGTTTTAAGCTTAACCAATAATTGCGTGTTTAGTTAAAGGGTTCAAATATCCACACAATATTGAAAAGAATTATGATTTAACGAATACTTTAACTTTGTAAAAGCTAATTTGTATTACTCAGGCTCTCGCTCAGGCTCTTAAAAAAATATTGAATACATTTATACGCTTATGTAAGTAGTATTGTCTGTTCAGATATATAATATCTACTACTTTTTTAATTAATATTTTGTATTCAAAATTGTATTTCCTATTTTTTAGCTCTAGAATCAATTGTTGAAAATCGTTTCTTTTATTGTAAGAGCTTTATTGATTTAATTAATTAAAAAATATCTGAGTCTTAGAAAATAATAAAAGAAAGTAATCAATATTCTTTTATAATATTTAAAAATAAAAGTAATGTGATTGAGAAAAAAAAATTGATAATATAAAATAAGCTTATATATTTGTGTATTTATAAGCTTTAATATAGGAGTATCATTCGCGAAGTCAATCAAATGTTCACTGAGGTAAAAATTTATTAAAAATAATTAAAATGCAAATTTTTTCTATCTGCATAGGTTTAATAGAAAAATATGGTAATATATTTTTTTACGGATTTTTATTTTTTAAATTTTCTGTTTTAATAAACTTTTCATCAAATGGGAGTTTAATATAAAAATGAGATTTTTCTTATTCCGATTGCAATCTTGTCTTTAATTAAGATTATTATCTCTTTCTACTTTTAGAATTTAAACGAAATAAATTAGTCTTGTACGATAAATTAACAGCTCATTTAATAAATCCAAACATAATTACATTAATTTGTCAAAGTAATTTTAAAATAAGTACTCATTTTACTGAGAAATGTTTTGAAATGCAGTCACGTAAATAAAAAGCAAAATAATAGTATGTCTTTCTATTCCCATTATTCATCTGACATTATTACCTAAAGTCTATGTTATTTGGAGGCGGAAATAGGTAAAAGAATAAAAAAAATTTTTGCTATTCTATCATTTTTTAATATCTTAATAAATGGTTAATATAGCTTGAGTAAACATTCATGTATTATTAACTGAATCATCATCATCATAATTTAGTTATTTGAATGCATTGATTTTGATGGCATTTCTGTCTCAGCTGCAAGTAATACACTCTTTACTGCAAAATCAGTAAAATAATCTTATAACTGGTTTGTGCGTTATTACAGCCAATGGTCATGGAAAATGTTGAATTATGACAGTTTTAACTATTATGCTACTAAATAGTACCAACGCTCAGCATATATAGGATGTACAACTATGCATGCACAAATTTTATTTTTATGCAAAAATATTTGGGTAAATTTAAATCAAACGAGTTTAAAACTGATGAATGTATTTTCAAATCAGTTCCATAGTATTTTTTCCAAATACATAGTACTACTAAAATTAAGCCTCCATGGCAATTTTTAGCTCCTAAAATCTATTTTTGTGATATTTAGCAGCCATTTTCATGTTTTGGTAATTTTTATAAAAATCAGCTTATTTTATAATGAAAAATTATTCTTTGAATTGAAAATGCTAACATTTGACAGCTATCAATTAGCTGCCAAATGCTAAAATAATCTAAGAACGGATTTTTAAGATTAAAAAAGTTATTTGACTTTAAAGGGCTATTTAAACTGACAACGGTCAATTTTGCCTAGTATAAAATAATATCATATTTAACAATCTAAAAAACATAAAGCCAACATAAAATCTTTTATTTTTGTTTTGACTTTTTGACAGGTACTTGACAGCTGTCAACTTTCGACTTTTTTCCAATTAGTATATAATTTATAATCAGTAACCTCAAAAATATTTGCAAACTTTAAAATGTAAAGATTTTTTACTGTTAAAATGGTCAATTCGATGACCAATTCATAATTAGTAATACCAGAAACAAAAGATCTGTTTAAAATCTATTGTTCTATTATTTTTTTTGGCTATTTGAAAGTTAATTGACAGCTGTCAATTGACAATCATGTCAATTTGACATCAAATTCAAAATCAGGGACCTCAAAAACATAAAAGTATACTTTAAAAATGAAAGGAAAAAGGTTTTTAAGCAATCTTGCTATGATGGAGCTTTGGAGCTTTTAAACTCCGTAGCAGCCAAAGTTGAGACTTTGGAGCTTTGTGCGTATGAAGAATTTTTTTCAGAATAATAAAATCTACAACATATCAAAAATTCAGCTAATTTGACCGAACGGCCATTTTCTATCCTTTTCTACGGGGTCCTTTGATAAAGAGAAAAAAAACAAATAATTACTTACTAATTTTTAAACATGATAAAGAGAAAAAATACAATTAATTACTTATTACTAATTTTTAAATATTACGAAAAAACGAAAATGGCTGCCAAAATCGAAAAAAATTTTTTGCATACTATAAAGCAGTTTGATGTTAACAATAGATATTGTTAAAGTTCGTCTTGATTTTGCCCTCATTTAATTTGATTTGATTTGAATCTCGTTTAATTTAAATTTACACGTATATCATTTCATTTCATTTTTTTGTTTGTTATTTTTTATTTTTTTTGTTATGCATGTTCAAACATTATTTTTGTGATCCGAAATTCTCAAAGGAAAAAAAATGACAATAAAAAAAGTTTATAAAATATGTGCATACAGTAGTTTTGGTGAAATCAAATTTTTTCAATATTCAAATTCAATGTGTTACTTTATTTTTCTCAGGGTAAAGCTAAAATTTTATAAAATTTGCTGAGTAAAAAACTAAAAAATGCGACATGCGTTTCACTTAAGTGCAAAAGTATATTATGTTAAAATACATCTATGAAATGTACATCTATATTACCCTGTCAGTTATTTTAAAAAGTGGCTTGGATTTTTCGATTACCAAGTAAAAAGTATTATAGCTTATTGGACCAAAAATTTTCGATCTCGTAAGAAGCAATGTTATTTTCATGCAATCGGTAATACCATTTAGGTGTGATTAAATAAGCTGTCGTTATAGAAATCTTATTATTTTAGTCAATTACCACTAATTTTACCCAGTATTGAAGAACCTAGACAATTCTTATTTTATCTAAAAATGATAATTGCTAGAGCTATTTAAAATATTTAAGGTATACGACATTTTGTTTTTAATAATTTTTTATTTTTAAGAAGTTTGAAAATTTTTCTGGGATCAGAAAAAATTTTTTCCACTTTCCTTATTTAATTTAGAATAATTTAGCATAAGCACTTTTTAAATTTAATAAAAAGTAAGATCGTATACTTTTGGACAAAATTTTAGATTATTTAAAATGTTGTCCAAAAACGTATTCATCCTTATTTTTTATTAAATTTAAAAATTTTTTTCTTGAAATATATTAAATTGAATAAAAAAAGAGTGATGACTTTTCACTGATCCCCAAAAAATGTTAAAAATTTATAAATTAAAGTAAAAAATTACTTTACCTGCAAAACCTCATATATAGAAATCTGCGTGGCTAATAGTACTAGATTCTTTTTTTATTTTATATTAAATATTTTTTATCTGAAATCGCCGATTGTGCAAAAAATTTTATGTTTTTACATTAAATTTCATTAGCTATCCTGAAAAGGATAATAAATGTTGGCATTTATTCTTTTTTCTATATTATTATAAAAAATAAATGATAAATTAATACATATTGACAAACTTGTCAACGAAGCATCGCAAATTTGCAATAAAAAATATGTAAGCTCTTATTATATAAGTTTTTTTTAAAACAAAAGTCTAGTTCATATTTTTAGCTAACGCAGTAATATTTTTTATTATTTCTATATATTATTATATTATACAATATCTATAATGTAATAAATTTGCCGTCTAAATTTTGTTATCTAAGCATCATCTAATGTAATTTGCACGTGTTTATACCACTGCACGTATTACATTAGCAACTAAGGGTGATTGTCTGAAGTTAACTCTTCTTCTTCAATTTATCTAAGTTTCCCCAAAATTTCATACAAGTTTTAAGTATAATATATTAATCTAACGTTTAAATAAGTTTTATGACATTTGCAACAGTTTAAACAAATAAAATAAGAATTCGTTCACCACAATTGGGATCCCATTTGCCGCAACTGAATAGTTTTTTTAGTGTATGGATATGAAAAACTCATTTTGAATATTTCAAAAGTAATGTTTCTAATAAAACACGTCTTTTATGGCCGTAGGGCTCTTGTCTATAAATGAAGAGTCGTGCGATTTTTCATTTTTCTAGTTTCGAACTGTAAAAGTATACTATTTTTATGTAGCTTAATTTAAATCAAACTGAGATAAGATGCATGGTTGGGTCTTCAAATCTGTTGTAAAGTGTTTTTTTCCGAAAGCGCTACTAAAAATAAGCCTCCGCGCCATTTTTTAGCTCATATGGTTCAGTCTTCGATTTTTGTTGGCCATTTTTGAATTTTGAAGTCTTACAAAAAAAAGTAAGAAAAATGAGAGATAAATTTTCTGTAAAAAACTCACATTAACATGAAAAACTCAGACGGTTTCAACGTTTAAGCTCTTAAAAACATAAAAAAATATATCCTCAAGTAAATTTCCCGCGGTATCTAAATTTTTGGTCACATTTGTAATTGGTCACGTGACTTGGTAAGAAATTTGAAATATGAAAAATATGAAATTCTATTATTTTATCTAGAGCTCAGAAGTATTTTAAGTCTTACTAGAGGATTTTTCATCTATCACCTTTGCTAAATCGACTTTAAAAAAAAACGGCGTATTTCATTGATTTCTTGCGCATGCATAGCTCCATATAAAGGACTGAGCGGCTGAGCCTTATGAGCTAAAAAATGACGAGGAGGCTTATTTATAGTAGTACTTTCGGGAAAAAATACCTTGGAATCTATTTGAAGACCCGAACATGCATCTTATCCCGGTTTGGTTTAAATTGAGCCATGTTATGAAAAATAAAAGTTAACGAAAAAGATAATTCAAAAAAAACATAACAACTTGTATCATAAACTAAATAAATATTATTTTTTATACTTTTAAGTATATACCTATATAATTTTTCTTTATTTTTTTCAGTTAATAATGGATTATGACGAAAGAATAAGTCAATGGAAAGGACTACCATATGTATTTGCAGGACTTCATTGGTTATCAATGTCACACGCTTGTTATAATCCAGCAATTTATTGTTGGATGAACAAAAGATTTCGCAGTGGCTTTGTTGCTGCATTGAGTCGTTTACCATTAGTAAGAATGGCCATGCCAGAGCATAGTCAAGTGATCAATACAAGTATTGCTGGAATCCAAATGGCTGGTATACCAATTGATAATAATCATATGCATAATTCATCTACTATTGTCATGAAAATTATACAGAATAATAATAAACGATCATCGATTCACAATAATACCAACACAACAGACTTTTAAACTAAAAGATATAAAAAAAAAGTATTATTTTTATTCTTGAAAACTATTTCTTCTATGCTTTTATTTTTTATTTTTAACTATTTTAATTAATGTTTACATTATTGTAAATATCTATATTATTCTTTGTCAATAATAAAATTCAATATTTACATCATAAATATGAAGTTAAATATCTACGCACGTTCCTATATATTTGCTTTATTATATCTATATTTTCATTTATCCAACATAATTGACATATGCATTTATAAATTAATTTCATTTGTATCTCGAGGGTTGAAACATATAGATTTAACGAATCTAAATATTTTGCTTATAAACTACTATATGCCTGCAATTTCAAATTTTCTGCACAAAAAAAAATTTGTTTGCCACTAGCGAATTCCTGCTTGCTCAAACGATTGCAAATGACCTAAAACGTAGAGTAAAATTAAAAAAAAAAATTTCTACACTTTTAGAATATGCATAGGTAAGGCGCAAAAATAATTTTTTTTTTTTAAAGAAAGAATAAAAAAAATTAAAAATTAAAAATTTTTTTTACGTTTCCAATCATTTGCAATTGTTTGAGCAAGAAAAAAATCCGGTAGCCACAAGCAGAATATTTCCACTTGCGACGAAAGATCTTCATCCATAATGTGGAAAAGATATACAAATCAATTAAAAATGAGCATGTATGCATGTGCATGAGTCTTTTACGATATTTTTATAAGAAATAATAAACCCATAAAATAAGAACTATATGGGTCGATATTCCTCAAGTGTATGTAAACCTAATTCTTGGGTCTTCAAATCGGTCCCAAAATATTTTTCCCTCAAAATACTATCAAAAGTAAGTTACTTTCCCAATTTTTAGCCTCCTAGGTCTTCTCCTTGATTTTTTACAGCCAAATTACTTTTTTTTTGTGCTTTTTATTTTTTTAAATTTTAAGAGCGCAAAAATTACTAAAAATTGTCTCAGACTCTTATTTTATTGCAAAAAATGTTTTCCTTTTAGGCCCGGATAGGAAATTTCCCTGGCCATCCGATTCCGTGGTTTAAAATTTTATTCGAGATGCGTATGCGTGAGAAATCGAGTAAATACGTTCCAACTTCTACCGTTCATAACTCCCCAGCAGACAAACCAATTTTAATTTTGAAATGCCCAAAATTTTTGTCTTTATGTACACTTTTTATGGTAAAATTTTTGTTTTGCTTTTTGGCTCCCTTAAAAATCTAGAGCAAAAAAACTGACTCCAAAATTTTCATTTTTTAAAAATTTCAAATTTCCCGCCAAGTCACGTGACCAATCAAAAATCTGACCAAAAATTCGGATTCCGCGGGAAATTTTACATAAGGATACCAATTTTTGTGTATTTTCAAAATTTCGTATCAATTTGAATTTTTAAATTTTTCCCCAAAATACTTGAAATTTCAAAAAAATTCATTTAAAATTTAACTAAATAGCAAGAAATATAAACTTTTTTGATACAATATAAAACAATTAATCTTAAATTTCAAAATTTTAATCATATTAAAAGTTTTTTTTTTTCATTTTAATGAATTTTAAATTATTAGAAGTGTGAAAAAATCAATAAAACATCGTTTTTTCATCAATGAATTTTTTTTTGAAATTTTAAGTATTTTGGGGAAAAATTTAAAAATTCGTAAAATTGATACGAAATTTTGAAAATACACAAAAATTGGTAACCTTATATAAAATTTCCCGCGAAATCCGAATTTTTGGTCAGATTTTTGATTGGTCACGTGACTTGACGGGAAATTTGAAATTTTTAAAAAATGAAAATTTTGGAATCAGTTTTATTGCTCTAGATTTTTAAGGGAGCCAAAAAGCAAAACAAAAATTTTACCATAAAAATTGTACATCAAGAGAAAAATTTCGGGTATTTCCAAAGTAAAATTGGTTTGTCTGCTGGAGAGTTATGAATGCTAGAAGTTGTAACGTATTTACTCGATTTCTCGCGCATACGCATCTCGAATAAAATTTTGAACCACGGAATCGGATAGCCAGGGAAATTTCCTATCCGGGCCTAAGAGGAAAACTTTTTTTGCAATAAAATAAGAGTCTGAGACAATTTTTAGTAATTTTTGCGCTCTTAAAATTTAAAAAAATAAAAAGCACAAAAAAATCTAATACGGCTGTAAAAAATCAAGGAGAAGACCTAGGAGGCTAAAAATTGGGGAGGTAACTTATTTTCGATAGTACTTTGAGGGAAAAATATTTTGGGACCGATTTGAAGACCCAAGAATTAGGTTTACATACACTTGAGGAATATCGACCCATATAAAATTAGCATAGTATTCTAAGTAGCACTTTTTAATTTTTTTGAGCTTTTTTCTTATCTGAGTAAAAAGTACACTTCTCTTCAAATGAAACTAACATGGAGAAACTGCCACATTTGGGACGCTAAATTACAATATATAGATTATTTTGTTATTGTTATGATGCTGAAGATTCTTCCCTAATATAATCCATTAATTCTAACGATCCTCCTGTGGACTTAAAAAAACAGGACAGTCCTGTCAGGACTCCATGTTTTAAGATAGGATTTTTATTTTCGTAAACTGCAACTTTTTATTGCTGATTCACCCTTTGTTATAGTCAATAAATAAGAGCCCATTTTCGTCCCAAAATAACCCCTTTTTCAATTGCTGTCAAAAATACAATTTTCAATGAACATGGGCATAAGTTTTATTGACTATAACAATGAGAAAATTGGCGATAAAAAATTGCAGCTTATGAGGAAATGCAGCAATATTTACTAAAAACCCTATTTGGTCAAGTGACTTGGCGGGAAATTCAAAATTTTGAAAAATTGGTCATTTTTCAAATATCATTTTTTGTTCTAAAGCATTTAGGTGACTAGCGTTTACCACGGATTTTATTATTTTTTATGAAAATAGATTAAATAGCAAAAAAATCGATCCTGCAGTTTTGGAGTTACTTATGCTCTATGACGTAATAGTAAAAAATAAAATGACATATACGCAGTCCGAAAAATTCGTTGACCACAGAATCTAATTCTATGGGAAATATCCTATTGGAATCTAGGAGGAAATATTTTTTTATGGAACTACTAGATTTTTATAGAAAAAATAAAAAAAAATAAACGCTCTTTTGTAACAAAATTCACTGAACCAACTAAAACACGAAAATGGCTGCCGAAAATCGAGAATTGAACCATTTGAGCTAAAAACTAGCATGAAGACTTATCATTCATTTTGCTTTTGAGAAACCTAGTTTAGATCCATTTCTGCGACCCTTTAGTTCAACTTGTGCACAATTGGCTTGGGATCCCTAATATAGTTTTTTCAGAATTATTACATATTTTACATGAAAAATTTTATTCATATCTAAAAATCAAAATTGAATTTTTTTTATTTAACTTTGTCTTGGACTCTGTTTCATCTTACTTTACCCACTATTCTCTCTTTGATAACGTAATATTAGCAAAAAACCATAAATTTAATGTATATTATATTTATAAATTATATTATAAAACTTGATAACCCTTGTAAAATCCATAACCTTATGAAACTAATAAATATGTTTAATTAAATAAAGAGTACATAATTTATTGATAAAGTAAAAAGGAAGGAAATAGGCAATTTAGTATAACAGCAAGTTATCTTGGAATTATTACTAAAAGTTTACAGAATATTTTTTTCAGAAATTTCATTTAAATAACATTCAAAATATTTTAATTTCCACAATCCTAATTTTTTTCCCCAAATAAATATTTAAAAAAATGAAGGGGGATAAAATTTAAGCTTTTCTAAAGTCTTATTTATGGTTTCAAATAACTGCTTGAAATTTCAAGCATTTGTTTGTAGTGTAACAAATGCCCCGATAGGGATCAATCCTTGGCATACTTTAGACTATTGGGAGACTTTAGACTGTTATTTTAGACATTATATTTTACAATTGGGACATTTTAGATTATTAGGACACTTTAATTGGGTAACTTTAGACTGTATCGCTGTTTTCCTAAAACTCTTCAAGTAGTGAATTTTAAAGCTATATAATTTAAAATTTATACAGTACGGGGTTCGCGCACGAATTACGCAGGAGCTAGAGCTTCTTGGCAGTATTAAAAATATTCAGTAAAAAAATTCATTTTTGAAAATAAAACTCGTGTCTTGTTTTTTTTGATTCGATTGTTCCGATCGGTGCTTAGAAGAATGCAAACCTTGTTGATAGTAATCATTTTTCTTTCTGACCTCTTAAAATGTCAAAAGCTTACTGATCTCTCACTCTGATATCGATCTTCTATCTTCTATTAAAAGAATGAAATGTAACGCTGATTTTGAGACATTTTAAAACTCATTCTGATTGGTCAATATACTTATCAGCTAGCTGTTATACATTTAAAAAATTTATACTAACGCGCTCTTGTGGTCTACAAATTAAACCTTATACTGCTCCGTTATTTTTAATGGCGCTTTTTTTTTTTTTCATTTTGTTTTATTAAAATTTTATTTTTTTTATTTTTTTTTCTTCATTGCGAAAGGGTGAATAATATAATATTATTAACATGGTATTTTCTGTCCTTAATAAAAAATTAGTTATTTATGAGGGATCCATTTATGAAATAAGTGCGATATAAAGTTATATAACATATCAAATGGGAAGGTGTACAGGTACATCATTGGTAAAATATACATTTATATCAAGGGTAAATTCATACACAATTTTATTTAACGAGTGCAGGCAGCATTGAAAATAAAATTTCCTACATTTTTTCCCGGGTTTAACACATAGTTTTTCATTAAAAGCGAAAAAAAGATCGCCCGAAAGTAAGAAAGTAGATCTTTTTTGCAGCGTATAATGAAAAGGATTTAATAGTATATTTACGGTTCGTGTCCAGAAAAGTAAAGAATGGTCCAAATCGCACGTAATTTACCTTCCGAGGCGAAGCTAAGGATGGTAAACTGCGATTTGGGTAATTCTTTATTTATGGACAAGGGTCGTATACGATTTTTCTTCGTCAGTGGCGAGAAAATGCGTTTTTTTCGGTCGCGCAGCGGCCGGGAAATACGTGCTTTCTGGCCGCTGACAAGAAAAAAAATTTTTTGATTATCTGGAAAGCTTATTGTTATCGGGATCATTAAAGACAATGCTTTAAAAAAACGTGTATTATCCCGACGAATTTTCGAAATATCTCTTATGATCTCCGCTGATCTTTTTAGATCTCCGGAGATCTCCAGAAATCAGAAGTGATCGCAAATTTCAGGTGATTTCTTTAGTTCTCTGGAGATCTCCGGAGATCTCCGGAAATCACTTTTGATCTCTGGAGATTACTGGAGATTAAAATAGATCTAAAGTGATCTCCAGAGATCACTGAGGTAAAAAAAAAAGTTCGAAAAATTTAGAAAGAATATTTAGAATCATTAAGCAAAGTTGTAAAATGATAAGCATAATAGATTTACCTTATTTTTTGACTTTATTTAAATTTGAAAAATGATACTATTAGTTATTTTACTAAAACCTTATGAAAATATCAAAAAGTACAGCATTAAGTTTACTAATTTTTATAATAAATATAATTATTGGAATCGTCTCAGTAAGAAATACAATTAATAGAAATACAAAAGGTAAATGAATAAAAAAAATTAGTTATTTGATCATTAATAATTTTAATAAATATTTATAATTTTAATTACAATATATTAATATTAGTTAACATAGTCAACAATTTCTATAAACAAATAATTATAATTCATTTTTATAATAACAATAATTATTACCATGTGAGGTACTTTATAATCTATTTATAAAATAAAAAAATAAATAATTTTTTACTTATCTAGCTAATTTTTGAGATTTTTATAATTAAGTTTATTACCACGAAAAGTACTTTTTCATCTGATTGTAAAATAAAATAATAAATAATTGTTTACTAATCTGGCTTAATCTTAAAAATTATTAATAGTATTCTTTAAGTCTCAATTACCATAAAAAATAGAATATTACATTATATAAGTTCTGTTATTTTTCTCTGCATTTTATAATTAAATTTTTCATATATAATTAAATTTTTAAAATCCTATAACTACGGTAGAATATAAGAGACTATTAATAAGTGATTTAAACATTTTAGTATCCAATATTTTACCAGTGAAGATACTACCACAGTTGGTGATAATTAAAGTTGAGGAAATAATAAAAATTAAGCATCTAATTGCTGTTGAAAATTATATTTGCATAGAGCCTAATAGTTATAATGTTATAATGTAATATATGTAATTTTTTACGATAATTGAGACTTGTAGAATACTATTAATAATTTTTAAGATTAAGCCAGATTAGTAAACAAATACTAGTAAACAATTATTTATTATTAACATGGAACATGTTCATTGGATTGGGTATTTGAAAAAGTCCGGCTCGGCAGGGGGGGGGGGTGAAAAAGTGACGCTTTTAGGGGGGGATAAAAAATTGACGTTTTTAGGGGGGGGGGGTGAAAAAGTGACGTTTTTAGGGGGGGTGGGTGAAATGGACTTAGAATATTTTCGATTCAGGGACTTTTGGTGCAGAAGTACCTAGGGACCTACGGTGCAAAAGTACCTAGGGACCTTTGGTGCAGAAGTACCTAGGGAGTATTGGTGCAGAAGTAACTAGGGACCATTGGTGCAGAATTTTTAAGAATTCATTGTAAAAATTAATAAAAAATAAATTCATATTATTTAAAAAACTATAATAATTTAAAAATTTAATTAATTTAGTTCACTTTGATGTCTAAGCAGCATGATTTCTATAATAAAAATCTAAATATAAATATTTATATTATGAACACAATAGATACTTTATTATCAATGTTATAAGTGAGCATGTTCCATGCTCGTTGGTTGTGTAGTTACACAAACCAGTTATAAATTTTTTATTTTATAATGAGATGAAAAAGTACTTTTCGTGGTAATAAACTTAATTATAAAAATCTCAAAAATTAGCTAGATAAGTAAAAAATTATTTATTTTTTTATTTTATAAATAGATTATAAAGTACCTCACATGGTAATAATTATTGTTATTATAAAAATGAATTATAATTATTTGTTTATAGAAATTGTTGACTATGTTAACTAATATTAATATATTGTAATTAAAATTATAAATATTTATTAAAATTATTAATGATCAAATAACTAATTTTTTTTATTCATTTACCTTTTGTATTTCTATTAATTGTATTTCTTACTGAGACGATTCCAATAATTATATTTATTATAAAAATTAGTAAACTTAATGCTGTACTTTTTGATATTTTCATAAGGTTTTAGTAAAATAACTAATAGTATCATTTTTCAAATTTAAATAAAGTCAAAAAATAAGGTAAATCTATTATGCTTATCATTTTACAACTTTGCTTAATGATTCTAAATATTCTTTCTAAATTTTTCGAACTTTTTTTTTTACCTCAGTGATCTCTGGAGATCACTTTAGATCTATTTTAATCTCCAGTAATCTCCAGAGATCAAAAGTGATTTCCGGAGATCTCCGGAGATCTCCAGAGAACTAAAGAAATCACCTGAAATTTGCGATCACTTCTGATTTCTGGAGATCTCCGGAGATCTCCAGAAATCAAAAGTGTTCTCCGGAGATCTAAAAAGATCAGCGGAGATCATAAGAGATATTTCGAAAATTCGTCGGGATGCTTTTTTAATTTATTTATTTTATATAAGCATTTATGAAAAATTGAAACAGATTTTGTGAGTTTCTTATACAAATGTTTTCGTCTCTGCATTTATATCATTGTTTATTACCAAAATATGAAAATTATTGTAAAATGTATGTAAAAACAAAGAACAAAAAAAGATATTAAAAAAATACGCTTGAATAAGATTGACATGGTATTAAAAATATTTTTGCTTATAATTAATTCGAAAATTTTAGTTAAAATGTTTCAAAAGATCATTTTATATAAGGAAACAAAAGAATAAATTCTTTAAGTTATAATGAATAGATGTAATTCCTTTATATTATTCATACGAACTTCAATAAAAAAAAAAAAATGTGTCTGGAATTTTATTTTTTCATTCTAATTAAAATGATAAAACTTTATAATTTGACTTTAATAACAATTTATAATGAATATTAGGAACCATCTATCATAATTTTCTAGGTCATTGGTAACTTGTTTTTATAATATGAATATATTAAAGTGAACTCGTAATTAAATTATAAATTACTTAAAATATACAAATTTGTATAAAGATATTATGATGAATTATGGAATTATATTTCATTTCTTATAGAAATTATAAATTTGATATTTATGGGGTTGATTTCAAGGTATACCTTAGAGAATACTGCACAGGTTAAATTTATGACGTATGGTTTTATATTTTTGCAGAAATTAGAAATCGTCATCAAAATTTTTTTTAGCATAGTTCATTGCATGGGGTATTTGAAGAATTTTGGCTCAGCAGGGGGGAGGGGGTAAAAAAGTGACGTTTTAGGGGGGGGGTAAAATGGACTTAAAATATTTTCGATTTAGGGACTTAGAATAATTTGATAAGACCAAGAACTTAGAATACTTTAGGTTTATGGATAATTTATAATTCGGGATTTATTGTAATTTCGGTTTTAGGACTTACAATAATTAGAGAGTACACGTTAAAACTGTTATAAGTGAATATATTCCATTATCGTTGGCTGTGGGAAAACACAAACCAGCTATAAATTTTTATTTTTTTTAATCGATTTATATTTTTCTCTCGGGTGCTCAGTACCACTTTAGTTTTACGGCGATTTTTGTTATTAGATTGTGACTCTTTTTTTTATATTTATGCTCATTTTTATTTTTTTTAATTTTGGATACTTTGTTACTTTGCTTGGTACTATTTAGAGACGGTTGTGTAACAACAAATTTTAAGAATTAATTTTTTAGACCCAAACACGTAAAAAAACGACATTTGGTTTCTCAAAAAAGAACGTATTACCTAATTTTTCCTATTGGTATGTTACTATTCTTTAAGCAACCTTACTTAGAACCAATGATATGGCTGCGTTTTTTTTAAAGTAAATATATATTGACACGTCCAGAATAGAACAACCAGCTGAAAAATAAAAAATTTTTTTTTAAATTATTTGAAATACAGCAGCTCCAAAGTTAGATTTTTTCAATTTTTGGATTTCATCTGCTCAGTTTAACTTGAAACAACTAAAAACCATGAAACTTTTAATATATACATGTGATAGATAAATATTTTTCTTTTTACCTCGACTACCCAAAAAAAAAATTTTTTTTTTATTTTTAGCCACTTCCGGTTTCATTTTTAACGGTTGTAATTTTTCAAATTGACCGGAAGTCAAGTTCTCCATAATTATTTTTGCTCAAATTTTCCCAAAATAATGGTCTATGTATTCTGTCAATAGTTTTTGGCAGATTACAATAATGATTGTGGGCGCTCATTTGAATAACACATTTCAAAAAATTTTTTGTAACAATCTGACAAGTAGGCCAACATTCTGGGAAAATTTAAGCAATAATAATTATAGCAAACTTAATTTCCAGTCAATTTGAAAAATTCAAACCGCAAAAATTGAAACCGGAAGTGGCCAAAAATAAAAATAAAATTTTTTTTGGGTAATTCAGGTAAAAAAGAAATTTTTCCCAATCACATGTACATATTAAATGTTTCATGGTTTTAAGTTATTTCACGTTGAACTGGGCAGCTGAAATAAAAAAATTGAAAAAATCCAACTTTGGAGCATCTGTATCTTAAAATTATGCATCAGGAAGTGTAAAATAAGAGTGGTTTCATAAATCTCAGGTAAAAAATTATACAAAAAAATTTTTTTTTAAATTTTAAAAACATTTTTTTTTTCGACTGGTCAAAACTTTTGATTTCTTTTTTGAGCGTTTTTCGTTTTTATTTTCTACTATCTAACAATTTTTTGTAAATATGTTCCATTCTCTTTAATCGTACTGACAATGAGCCAAACCCATTTGACGTATTTTCATTATATAAAAATACTTAACAATTCTAGACCTTGTGGTCCCATAAGAACTAGCCTCAAAATTAAAATGAATAGAAGAATAATTGAAAATTTCATCGGGTTAAAATATTAAAAATAACAGGCATACACACACAGAAACAGGCATATAAACTAACTAATAAATTTTTAAACTTAATTACAGAGTAGTATCACTAGCTAGACATAGATAATAAAATTTAATTTTAACTTATTTAACTAGTAAAATTTCATTAAATGAATATTTAAGTACTATAAACTTCTTAAAAATTTAAGAAATTGCAATCAAAAAGCAGTTACTTTAACTAAGCCAAAAGTAGTAATTTAACTTTTGGGAATAATACAAGACTTTTTATATTCATTAAGTGCAGAAAATTTTTTTCATAAAAATTATAACTGTTTGGTTAAATAATCAATTAAATAAAAAACAGTAAAATAGACCATTTTTAAAATTATTATAATTTTTTATTTATTTCACCTTATTTACATTAATATTAATAAAATAATTAAGAAAATAAATCACATAATAAAATATAATTATTTATATTTAACATTTTGGCATTTCAGGTTTTGACTATCCATGTAATCAATCAGGTTTAAGAAGGAATAACACTTGTAATAGTTACATTGGCTTAAGAAAAAAAGGAAATCACAATAATTACCAAGCACCATCAAGAAGCGCAAGTTTACGTTGCAATAATTATACGAGATCTTTACATGTTCATAAAAGATCTAATTATTTAACAGCCCAAGAAGAAGAGTTACTATGATTTCTTCATTTTGTACAAAAATATATAATTATAATTATGTATATCTATAGAAATATATACATTGTTAGTAAAAATACATCAAAGTTTACAAATAATTTGTAAATTCGCAAAAAAATTGTTAATAATAATTTAATTTTATCATTGTTAAAACTTTTCTCAAATATTAATTTATAAGACTCTAAAATATGTTGAAAATTCAAATATATGGTTAAATTTTTCGATTATTTTGTAGTTTTTGTAAAATTTTTGAGAATTACAAATTATTATAATAAAAATGACTGTATTTGTTCTAAAAGTATATATGTAAATATATCAATAAAATTTTAATATATTATATTATTTTTTTTATTATTACACATATAATAATTAATTTTAATTGTAAACAAAATTTTATTATCATTTTGGATATAAAAGTATATGAAAGTAAATTTTATAAATAAAATTTTAAATTAATTTAAAATGTTTCTTGTCAAAGGCCAGAAAGCTCGTATTTAATGAAGAAAAATCGTATATGATCCTTGGATATAAAAAAGGAATATCCCAAATCCTTGACTTCGATTTACGTACAATTTGGGCTATTACCAAATCTGAATACATTTTAAACTAAACCATTTTTTTATAAAAATTTAAAAATAAATATATTTTTATCTTAATATGTTTTACAAATTTAAATTTGGGAATCCCAATAAATTTCTTTTGTTTTTAATTTACTTGAAACCTGAAATTATTCCACTTGTCTTATGTTAATAAAATTTCATATAAAAATAAATATTTATAACAGTAATTATTATTATTAAGTACATAATTAAAAGTTGATACTTTTCATAACTTATATTACCTACACTGTAAAAATTCTTGTCCGGTTAGTAAATTTACTATATGTAGTATTCATAAACATCGCAAGTTTCTGGAGCAGGAAAAACTTAAAGCTCAAAAATATTTTTAATAAAATATTCTACTTATTGGATCTTTTAAATAGTAAAATCTATGAGTAAAATTAACCTATTTCTCCAGAATGAAAATTTTTTAAGTTATACTTAGAAAAAAGTGTTTAATTTAGAAGCAGATAAGCCAGCTGATATATAAGTACTATTTCATTCATGTTTATGGTTTTGATAAATCAAAGGATTCCGACAGCGTTAATCATCTAAAGTCAAAACAAAAATTTTTTTAAATATTGCAAATAATTATAGTCGTCTCGTTAATTGTACACTGTAAAAAGTAACTTTCTTAAATTTACAAAAAAAATAGAATTTTTTCGAAAAAGTTTGTAAATATTCGAAAAAAATCGTATAATTACTAAATTTAGTATATTCTCAAAAAATTCGAGAATTCTCAATTTTTTTTTGTGAATTTACGAAAAAAGTTGTAAATCCACAACTATTTTTCTTAAATTTACAACTATTTTTTGAAAATTTTCGAAAAAAAATAGTAAATTATCAATTTTTCTTGCGAATTCACAAAAAAAATTGAGAATACTCGAATTTTTTGTTAATATACTAAATTTAGTAATTATACGATTTTTTTCGAATATTTACAATTTTTTTTCAAAAATTTACTAATTTTTTGAAAATGTTCAAATTTTTTTGTTAATATAAGAAAGTAACTTTTTACAGTGTATACTTTTCTTCACTCAAAAAAATTTTTATTTATATCAATAGTAGCGGGCAATTGACTACACGCCCGGGCTGCTTTGCTTGAAAATTGAAGCAGTTGCTTGAATTGCTTGAAATTTCAAGCAAAGCAGCCTGGCCGTGTACGATACAATTTTAAAAAACCATTATTATTGCCCATTGTACATAATAGTAAATTCTTAAACGGATCTAAAAAAGGTTTAAAAAAATTTTTGTACCTAGCAGTGGCTACTTAGGTGCTGTAGCAGTATTTTTAGGTTGTCGATTAGGAAGAACGACATTATAACCCTAATTATTTAAATATGCAATAAAGCAATAAAAATGCAATAAAAATAAATTAAAGGCAATATAAAGTTATCCCTAAAAATTAAAAAAAATACCCTTATTAATAACATAGATATAAATACTTATAAAATAACTTCTTTTAAGATTTAAATATAGTAAAATTATTCTTTCATAGTTATACTGTTAAATTTTCATACTTGAAATTACAGTAGCCCTGAAATAAAAAATGCATTTATTTGCTTAAAATTTCAAACTAAAATTAAAATCCTCGTTAAAGTCATATTATCAAACAGGTAATAAAAATAATATTATTACTCCAGTCAAAATACGGGTTTGGTTGTATTTTTACTGGCGAACATGAGATTTGCTTTACTATATGTTTTTTGGGTCGCTGAACACGAAAATCGGGGTCATTTCGTAAAGAAATGGGGGCTTCACTCCTAAATTTGCAAAAAACTACCCCAAAATGGGGTTGTTTTTTACATAGTTGCACTTTGAGCGCTCAGATTCGCACCATACAGGTTTTTTGGGTTGCTGATCAAGAATTTCGACTTCTTTTTCATAAATAATTAAAATTTCACCCCTAAATTCGCTAAAATTACCCCCGAAAAGGGGGTGATTTTGCTATTTTCGCACTTTGAGCAACCAGAATATGTCCACATAGGTTTTTTAGGTCGCTAATCAAGAATTTCGACTTATTTTTCATAAATATTCCATATTTTAACCTTAAATTAGCTAAAATTACCCCTAAAAGGGGTGTTTTTGCTATTTGGGCACTTTGAGCAACCAGGATATGTCCATATAGGTTTTTCGGGTCGCTAATTAAGAATTTCGACTTATTTTTCATAAATATTCAATATTTCACCCTTATAATAGCTAAAAATACCCCTTATAGGGGTGTTTTTGCTAATTGTTCACTTTGAGCATCCAGTATAAGTCCATATAGGTTTTTTCCGTCGCTAATCAAGAATTTCGACTTATTTTTCTTAAGTATTTCTTGAGCATGAATTATAAAAAAAAAATATTAAGTTTTATTTATTCATTTTTACCTTCACTATAATAATTTATTTTTCAGGTAAGTATTAATTTTTTATAAAAAAAAAATAACAAATTTTTATTGATCAGCGGCCCAGGGACCTGAATGGACATAATCGGGATGCTAAAAGTGTGAAAATAGCAAAAACACACCTTTTAGGAGTAGTTTTATGTGTGAAATATTTAATATTTAATATTTATGAAAAAGGAGTCAAAATTCTTGATTAAAGACCCCACAAAACCTATATAAACATACCCTGGATGCACAAAGTGCGAAAATAGCAAAAACACCCTTTTAAGGGGTAGTTTTAGCTAATTTAAGGGTGAAATATTGAATTTTTATGAAGAATAACTCGAAATTCTTGATTAGCGACCCGAAAAACCTATATGGACATATCCTGGTTGCTCAAAATGCCCAAATAGCAAAAACACCCCCTTTTCGGGGTAATTTTAGCCAATTTAGGGGTGAAATTTTAATTATTTATGAAAAATAAGTCGAAATTCTTGATCAGCGACTCAAAAAACCCATATGGTGAAAATCTGAGTGCTCAATATGCAACTATGTAAAAAACACCCAATTTTGGGGTAGTTTTTTGCAAATTTAGGGGTGAAGCCCCCATTTCTTTACGGAATGACCCCGATTTTCGTGTTCAGCGACCCAAAAGACATATAGTTAAGCAAATCTCATGTTTTTAAGTTAAAGAAATGATTAATTTAAAAAAAAAAGATTATTACCTTAATTTTCATTATTATTTTGTCTGAAAAATTGTAATATATAAAAAATTACAATTTGTCAGACAAAATAATAATGAAAATTAAGGTAATATTTTTTTATTTAAATTAATCATTTCTATAACTTAAAAATTTTGATTTTTTTCCCAAATATTGTTGATATTATTATATTGTTCACAATATATTGACAATATATTTCAAAATCAATTTATTGATAATATATTCTCTTTTTAACTTGGGTAATAAAAATGTCTATTATTTAATATAATAATAAACATATCTATTGTTATATTTTTTTAATTTAGGTTTTATATATATTACGTTCATTGTAATAATTATTTTAAACAATTACGAATCATAAATGTAATTAAAAGATAATTAGATATAACATGCATGGATAAAACATAGTATATGAATGATGTTTCATAGTTTATAAAAATGTTGCTTTTTAAGCCGCGTAGACCATGATTTTTCACGTTGTGATATTTAATAAACCGAATGCACATTTAAGGGTCAAACGGTCAATTTTTAAATTGCAGCAAAAATTACATTTAAGTTTTTTTATATTTTGATGAATACGGGTTTTATAGGTCTCAGAAAATTTGTGCAAGTTCCAAATTTTTAGAAATTCTTTACTCATATATGTCTTAACTCATAGTTTTTCTATTATTCGTTTGCGAGATATGATCATTTAAAGTTAGGGTCCCAATCTAAGTTTTTTAAAAAAAATTTAATTTTTAAATAATATTATGTGCATTCGATTTATTGGATTTCAGGTCAAGAAAATCTGTGATAAAAAATCACGATCTACTGGGGTTTTTCAACATAATAAACTCATTCATAACTATAGATTGTATAATATTATAGCCTCACAAATTATAATCGTCTCCCCTTTTAAGCCTCTTTTCTAAATTTGAAAATTTAGGTATAGAATATAATGTGATTCATAACTGACAAAATAAAAAGAAGTTTAATAGAGACGTTTTATCCTTCAAACTCATTTTTATCTGTTATATTCAATTCCTTTGATGAATTTTTTCTTGGAAGACCCGGTTTTAAGCATTTATATTTTTTAGAATTTAAATTTTTAAACAAAATATTATAAATTTCAACTTACAGAAATTTAACAATAAATAGGGAAAAACAATATTAATTTTCACAATTAATATATATATATATATATACTTTATAGGTACTACTTTATATAACTAAAATAAAATATTTTTTAAAATTTCTAAAGTTTCTTTCTTTTTAACAGCAATTAAACCTCCTTTATTAGATGCTTCACTCAAAATATTTGAATATTTTAATGTATTATCACAGCCATCAGGATTTTCAACAAATTTTTTATAATCTAAAACATCGCCATTCTGTGATTGAAGAATAGCATGAGGACCACAAACGTCCCATCTATATGTTGAACCTTTAGAAAGAATGTAAGCATCTGCAAGGCCAAGAGCAACGCAAACTAATTTATACCCTGCTCCAGCAGTCTCAAGAGTATTGTAGTTAGCTTCTATCAACTTCGATTTAAGTACTGGATTTTCAGTTCTGCTTATTAAAATTATTTTTTTAATTGGGGTTTCACTGTCAATTGAACAATATAAATCATTACTACTTTTTAATCCCCAATAACACATTCCATCCCAATAACATTCTGATTGCTTGTAAAAAGGTTGATTAACAACACCTATAACTGGTAACCCTGAACTTTGAGAATAAGCTCCAATAAGGACTGTAACACATTTTAGCCCACTAAGATGTATACCAGTTGTCTCATCAATCACTTCCTGTCCATTTATATAATCAGAAGTTGAATCTAAAACCAAATAATTACAATGTAAATGTTAAATAAATACAAGTTATTTTATGTAATCATAAAATAAATATATTTAATACCAATTGGATCAATCCATATACCAAGATCAGTTACATCTACCTCAATGTCTTCTGGCAGATTAGTGTTATTTATTGGCACATTTTTTATATCTATTACTCGATGCACTTCATTCGAAAGTAGCTTAGCTGCTTGTATATTTCCATCAAGTACTTTTGTTAAAAGTTCTGCTGTGTCTACTGTACTTGAGCAAACTTTTACAGTTATAGTTTCACCTAGTGTATTGCTAAATACATTATTTTCTTCTCCTTTCACTGCATCAGTTAATTCTGGAAACTTAAAGTTATATTATTTAGTACACTGTGATGAAAATTTATGTTTACTTATATTTTAATACTTACTTCTAGTCCAATATCATGTCTTATAGTTTCTTGTATAAGTACATCTGCCAATGTCTTAAAATCTTGAAAAAATCTTGGATTTTTTTCTTCTTCTGATTTTTCTTGCACAAGTAACGAAAATAATGCTTTATCTTGTCTACAAGTTCTTGCAATATTAGCTGCCTTTTCAGAAACTTTTAAAAGTACTTGCAATAATTTACTTCCGTTCTTCATTTTAAAAAAAATATCAGAAAAATATTTTTTTTTAAAAATTGACTTTAAACTATCAAGACAAATGGATCACTGCTTTAATTTTTTTTTTAATACTTAAAAAGAAATCATACAAATATAATTTTTTTTTTGAATAAAATTTAGTATAATTCTATTAAAAGTATCAAAATACATTATCAATACTTTTTGTTATTTTAATAAGAATGCAAAACTTATATATTTTATTTTAAAATATTCCATATTTACAAAGATATTCTTTTATTTACATTATCTTTCACATTCAAATAAATTTTTATGTAAATATTTAATATTTTTTCATGTAAAATTTATTTATAATATTTTTAAACTTAAAAATATTTTAATATGTAATATATATAAATCAATAATACTACATTAAGTATTTTGTATAAGGATTCACTTTCTCAACATTAACTCTTTTTTTTGCATAACAAAGCTTCTGAAACAACTGACGTCGTAAACACTTAAATTGTTTTAAGTTTTTATTAAATGTTTCTTCATTTGCACTTAATTTAATTATAAAAACTAAAAAATAATTTACTTATCAAACTTGCAAAAAAAAACAATAAAAATTAATAAGTAATTAAATAATATAATTATATAATGTATGCGTAAAATAAAGTTTTTCCAAGGAGTATTGATTCTTTGATTAATTGTATTTATTTTTATTTTAAAAATAGTACTTGTTATTGCATGAATTAAATTACATTCTTTAAAAAAATGCTCAAATATGCATATTTTATTGCTTTTAAAACACAATAACAGACGACAAAGTAAACTTGTTTTGATAGAAAATATTTTTTCTGCTATAACGTTTCACTGAATTTGACAACCTCGCACACGTCTAGAGACCCTAGCGTATATCTACGCGCTCTAGCGTAATATATTAATACTATTCTGGTTGACCTAATACAACCTGTGATTAAAAATTCAAAAATATCATGATATTCCTCATGATATAAGAAAAACCAGAGAAAAACCATATAGGTAAATAAAATAAATAGGTGAGGATGAAAAGCATTATATTTCTGATTTTTATACCTTATTTTCTTTATGATAAAATTAATCAAAGCTGAATCCAAATAAATTTTTAACTTCATAAGCACTTTATTGCAGTTTATTAAAATGACAGCTATAATAGGCGGTGGAATATCAGGTTTAAGTGCAGCTTACTATGCTCTTGAAAACCCTCGATTAAGTTCTATTGTCCTGCATGAAGCATCAGATCGTTTAGGTGGCTGGATACATAGTAAAAAAACAGCAAATGGTACCTTATTTGAAAAGGGTCCTAGGACGATTAGACCAGTAGGAGAAGCAGGTCAAAACACTTTAATTTTAGCAAATAGATTAGGCTTAAGCGAAAAAATTGTGCCAGTTGATTACAGACATCCTGCAACTCGTAATAGACTAATTTATGCAAATAATAAATTACATCTTTTACCTAATTCTATTACAAGTTTATTCAAGGTAAATTCCCCTTTCAATAGACGTTTAATATCAATAGTATGGAATGATTTATTTGCTAAAAAAGACTTGAAATCTGATGATAGTATTTATGAATTTGCTGAAAGAAGATTTGGAAAAGATGTAGCTGACTACTTAATAAGTCCTATGATATGTGGAATATGTGCTGGCAATGCCAAAGAAATAAGTGTTAAATTTTTATTAAAACAAGCTTTTGAATTAGAACAAAAATATGGTTCTGTCACAAAAGGGCTAATTTTAAGGAAATTATCAAAATCAACTCCAAAAAATAAAATGATTGAAAATACTTATAATGAAAATGATTTAGAATTAGTAAAAAAAGCAAAAGAACAGAATTGGGCATCATGGTTTTTAAAAGATGGCCTTGAAGAATTTCCTCTTAAATTAGAAGAAACATTAAAATCCAAAGATAATGTTCAAATAGAAAAAAATAGCAAATGTGAACAAATAACATTTAAGGCTGATCATGCCGAATTAATTATTAATGGAAAAGTTCAAAAATATGAAAGAGTTATTTCCAGTTTATTGTCAAGAAATCTTGCTCCATTATTACAAAGACAACATCCACAATTATCCAGAGAACTTGACGCAATACCATCTGTCACCGTGGCAGTTGTTAACTTAAGTTACTCTAAAAAACTTTTACCAATGAAAGCTTTTGGATTTCTTATTGCCCCAAGTGAAAACTTACCTATCTTAGGAGTGATTTTTGATTCTTGCTTACACAAAGACAATCCTAATACAGTAAATTTTAATACAATTTTTTTACAAAAACTTATTTTTTATTAATTTTTATGAATAAAATATTAAAGTTACAATTACTTAAAATACTTTTTTCATAAATTATGTATAAATCATTGAGTTATTTACAATTATAAATAATTTTTCAGGTATTAACAATAATGATGGGAGGTGCATGGTTTAAAAAATACTTTGGTGATAGTCCTTCAGAAGAGTATTTACTATCAACAGCACGAAATCAATTAAATAATATTTTAAACATTAATGAGACTCCAGATGAATATGATGTAGCTATTTTGAATAACTGCATACCACAATATATCGTTGGTCACTCCGATAGGCTTCAAAGAATACAAAATTATATTTCAGCACATAAAATTCCTCTGACGCTCTGTGGATCTTCGTACCATGGAGTTGGTATTAACGACGTTATTCTGTCAGCAAAAGAGGGTATTTCTCACATTGTATAATGACTAATAAGTGCATGCAAATATTGAAACACTTAAAACGACATGCAAAGCCTTTTTAAACTAAGACTTGAAAATGTAGAAAAAGCTTAAATGCAACTTTTGTTATAAATAATTGTTTTATGTAAATAAATTTTTTTAAGGAATTAAAAGAAGTGGATTATTTTATAAATATTTATATTATAATTGTTGTGTACTACAAACTTACAATAAAATATTAATAATAATACAGATAATTTAGGTTTTATTCTTATTATTAAAGCAGAAAATAAAATTATAAATTTAAATTTACATTAACAGTCTGTATAAATATATATTATCATGCTAATTATTGTCATGCTTTGGTTTTTGCTAAGATTAACAAATATATGTAAATATATATACGTATTAGAATTTCAAATCCCATCAGAACCAATAAAATTGTTATATATTAATATATTATAAAAAATAAAATTAAAATTCAATGGTAATATGTCAATAAAAAAGGTGATTAAATATAAATAAGAAAATTTTCCAATTTAACTACAAACATTACAGAAATAGAAACAATATAATAGGGCACGTTCATAGTGAGTACAAGTGACCGGTCGATCGATCAACTGATGCTATCAAGGGTACGAAAAATCGCATCGTTTTTTTTACCCGGGTAGACCTACAGCTTCCTGGGGCATCCAGGGGATCAAATCACGACCCAAACTCAAGATACGAGAAAATATTTTGTCAGCAGATCCCATTTAAAAATGTTTTGATAACATCAGTTGATCGATCGACCGGTCACTTGTACTCACTATGAACGCGCCCATACAAGCAAAAAATTAAAATCAATAACTTTTTTTTCTATTGATTAACATTACCTGCATATTTAACTTCGTCAAAAGCTTTCCTTGCTTTCTTCAACTCTTCATTCATTGTTAAAAGATCTTTGACTCGAGCATATTTACGCTGATCTTTTCTAACTATAATTTGATATATGTAATTTTTATATTTGCAAATATAGCTATAATAAAATATTAATTGTTACCTAAAAAAATTATGTCCTCAACCTGAACTCTACCAGTTCTTCCAATTTCCATTGCTCTGTGTGTCATTTCTGTAATGTACTCTATCACTAAGTCTTCTAAAAAGTCAACACTTTCAGTAAAAGGATTTTGATCATCTCCAAATCCATACATCATGCAACGTAGTTCTTTGGAAAAAATTCTTTTTCTTCCACCTGTTAATGTTCCCCCAATTGGAATTTCACTTTCTTCGTCTTCAAACTATAAAAGTTAATTTGATTAACATTTTGTAGTAATTAAAATTGTTGAATTAGGTATTTTTAACTTTAAAGTTATCGAGTATTGTAATATAAACTGAATTTTCAAGTTTTTTTTGGTAATTTTTAAAAATTAAATCTGACTGGCATAGAGGTTAAGTTTATTTTCTTACTTGTTCAAATGTTTCTTCTTGAGCCATATTAAAATATATTAATGAAATTTATTTTTCCTTAATTTGATTTAAAAGCCATATACATCTGAAATTTGATAAATAAACACTAAAGCTGCACGCATCAAGTTCGTCGGGAAATATGATTTGTTTGTTTATTTGTAAGTTTTGTGATTGTGAGTCTATTTTCTTTCTAGGTTTTGTCTAGTAACCTTATAAGACCTAGTCAATTAATATAACTAGAGTAGTAGATTCTAGTAAGTTTTTATTTTCTTTGCGGGATTTTTAAAAGAAATATGGGGCGCCCCGCGGTGCACATAAAAAAAATACTATGAACTTTCACTAAATTTCAGTGTTTGCCCCGCGACCAAACTTTATCAGATTCAAGATATCGAGTAAAAACGATATTTCTAGATATTAGCACTTTAATAGAAATAAATGAGGTATACTACGCCGAAAAAAAATATTAGTGTTTTTTGTATTTTTTGAAGGGAAAAATTTTGAGACTAAAATTTTCAAAAAATTAAGTATCAGATTAGAGATATTGAGTAAAAACAATAATTCTAGATATAAGTACTTTCATAGGAAAAAATTAGGTACTACGTCCAAATAGAAAAAAAATATAGGCGTTTTTTTTACTTTTTTTAGTAAAAAATTTTTAATTGAAAAATTAAGACTTATAACTTATAAAGATTGGAGCTATTGAGTAAAAACAATAATTCTAGATATTAGTAATTTCATAGAAAAAAATTAGCTACTACGTCCAAAAAGAAAAAAAAAATTGGTATTTTTTGTATTGTTTGGTTACAAAAATTTTTAGAAAAAAATTTTCAAAAAATTAATTATAAGATTTGATATCGTGTAAAAATGATACTTTTACACTGTAAAAAGTAACTTCCTTAGATTAACAAAAAAATAGAATGTTTTCGAAAAATTGGTAAATTTTCAAAAAAAATTGTAATTATTTGATAAAAATCATAAATTTACTAAATTTATAGTACATTAACGAAAAATTCGAGAATTCTCGATTTTTGGTTCCTCAATGAGGAATCATTGTAATGGGTAAAATTTTGGTTTTTGATTTTTTGGCATATAAAAATGCACGTTTTAAGACCTTAGGAAACTAAAAAACTAAAAAGTATATATTTATGTAATCGTTGATATTTCACAAACATTATGGAATTAAGACCTAATTTTTTGTTAAGAAATTTTTTTACCAAAAAATCTCGAGGTACTTTTTTTTTTTTTTTAATTTCAATGTGGGTAAATTTAAATCAAGTGAGTGCGATTTGTATGGTCGGGTCTTCAAAACTGCCCAAAAGTGTTTTTTTCTGAAAGTACTACCAAAAATAAGTCACCAGCCCAATTTTTAGCCTCCCAGAGCAAAATCTCGATTTTTGGCATCCATTTTTGTGTTTTGGACTTTTGTAAAAAAAGTAAGAAAATGAGTCATAATTTTTTTTATTATTGCTGTAAAAAACTTACATTAGCATGAAAAATTTTTTCCTTTTTTTATCTAGAGCTCCCAAAAAGCAGTGTCCCATCGAAATTTTTTTTCGCCAAAAAATATACGGTTTAAGGAAAATTTTAAGCCTGGTTAGAAGATTTTTCATTAATAGGCATTTGAGAAATCGACTTTTGAAAAAAAACAGCCTATCTTAGCAATTCCTCGCGCATGCGCTACTCAAAAAAATTTTTGACCCCGGAATCGGATAGCCAGGAAATTTCCTATCCGGACTTAAAAGGAAAAAATTTTTCATGCTAATGTAAGTTTTTTACAGCAATAATAAAAAAAATTATGACTCCTTTTTCTTACATTTTCAAAAAACATAGTCAAAAACACAAAAATGGCTGCCAAAAATCGAGATTTCGCTCTGGGAGGCTAAAAATTGGGCTGGTTACTTATTTTTGGTAGTAATTTCAGAAAAAAATACTTTGGGGCAGTTTTGAAGACCCGACCATACAAATCGCACTCACTTCATTTAAATTTACCCATGTAATACGTCATTTATTTCCATGAAAGTACTTACATTCGAAAGTATGATTTTTACTCGATATCTCGAATCTGATAATTAATTTTTTGAAAATTATTTTCCCAAAATTTTCGCCACAAAAAAATACAAAAAACACCAAATATTTTTTTCTTTTTGGACGTTGTACCTAATTTATTTCTTTGAGAGTAATGAAAGAGTTTTGAATGAGAGTTTTAGAAAGTTTGTTTATAGTAATTTTTTTCAAAAATTTTCGTCACAAACAATACAAAAAAACACCTAATTTTTTTTAATTTTGGACCTAGTACCTAATTTATTTCTATGAGAGTGCTAGATTTAGAAAGTTTGTTGTAATAGTAATTTTTTGGGTCTGATACCGAATTTATTAAAAAAAATTTTTTTCTCAAAATTGAAAAAACAAAAAAATTAAAAAAACTGTAATATTTTTTTTTGGGGTGTATTACCTCATTTAATTCCCACTATTTTTTTTCGTACCCAAAAAATTGTCTAAAACTATTTATTGTTGAAAAAGAAAAAAATAGAAAGATACTAAAATTTTTTTATATGTCCATCCAAAAACATCATTTTAAGATTCTCTAGTCGAATATTGAGAGCGGGAACTATAACAAAGGTACTTTTAAAAAATATTTTTCACATTTACTTGAAAACCGTTTCTAAAGCTTTTTTTTTAATCATATAGAATTCAGATTCAAAATTTTCAAATAAACAAAAAAAAAATTGGAGGCCTCCGCAGGCTCTTGTGCTGCTTGCTTATGATGAAATGCCTTTTATTCATGATACACACTGTATTACAAAGATCAAATAGAAAAATAGAAAAAAATTAATGACCCTCAAAAAATTCCTGGGCAAGAATCATTAATTTATTCCTTCGAACGTGCCTAAAAAGTATTGCATTACTCCATCATTACACCCACTGATTTTCAATTCGAAAGTTTAAGAGCACTGGGCGTGAACCATGTTGTTTTTAAAAGAAATTTATTTATTTTTTATTTTTATGAATTTTGAAAATTTTTGTGGATCAAGGAAAAGTTTTTCCGGTTTTTTAATTTAATTTAGAATATTTTTGGCATAAGAATTTTTTAAATTTAATAAAATATAAGGACGTAGATATGCTTTTGGACAAAATTTTCAATGATTTGATAAATTTAAATATTGATATTATAATAGTGTCTGGCTTAAAATGATTTTATCTACTTGAATATACATAAAAATAAAAAAAAAAACTAGGTTTATGGTAACTTGATAAATTAAAAAAAAAAGTTTATCAACATTAATCTAAATTAAATTTGTTAAAATAAAAATATTATTTACACGACTGAATCCAAAATTAGTTAAAACAATGCTTTTTTTGATAAGATAAAAGAAAAAAAAAGCTGTTTAGATTATTTTTAATTAAAAAAATTGTTTTAAATAAATATAAAATATTCAATCTAAACCTAAAATCTAAAATTTGAAGAAAAAAAACTAATAATAATAAATTTTCTAAATTTTCTTCATACATGTATATTATTTATACCACGTAAATGTGTAAAAAACTTGTTAAAAAAAAAAAAAAAAAAAATATTTTCACAGTCGCGTGAATACACAACATATACTACAAATCATATCTGTTTATGCATATCGTATATTTTCTTAGACTATTTATATGTTTAAGAAACTAGTTTTTTACACATTAGGTGATAAATTTTATTATTTTAACTTATATTTTATTATTTTTTTACTTATTATAATATTTCATACTTGTACTTATATTTATTTTTGAGTATAACGAATATTTAAATAAATAATAAGCTGATAATTATATTTGAATATTTTTTAGTAGGCCGTCAAAAAAAAATTTATTTTAAATATATACACAAGGTCTATTCTTTTTTCCCAATATTTGTTTTTTGATTCTTTATAATTATGAGTAATTCCTAGTGAAACTGAGTTAAGGGATATGTGAAAATCTGGGATTTTGAAAAAAAACCGATTTAACTGGGTCCAGTATGTAAAAATATGATATCCTAAATTCAAAGGCTTCAAAATATTATAATTCGCAGTTGCTTTTCGATTTTTAAAAATTCTGAAATTCTCAACCAAAATTTAAAGCTAAAAACTGTTTTTGCTAACCCCCCCTTTTGGAGAGTTATTAAATTTTTTCCTGAAGATGATCCTGCCATCCATTTTTTGGAAAATCCTTGAGGAAACCCGAAAAATTGGGAAAAGTAAGGTTTTTTTTCAATAAAAATTTTCAGAATTTTTTTTCTCTTAATTGGCGTTAAAAGTTGTGTTTTTCCATGTACTTTTTGTTGTTAAACATTTTTTTTGGAGATATTTATATTTACAAGGGGAGTTCAATACATTTGGAACACCGAATTACACCAAATGCTTATGGATGGGTTTGTTATGTTGAAAAAACATGCCGACTACCTTCCGTTCCTTCCAATGGGCCTTCTGAGCCTAGAAATGCAGGGCTCAATGTTATAAAATAGGATTTTTTGGTAATTTTCAAAGAAACGCCAAAACCTTGCAAGTTAACCAAAACTCTTCTGGTTGGTCTCATTTTTTTGGTTTAAGTATCGCCTTTCATACGCCGTAAACCGTAATTTATTATCACTAATTCTCTTATCACTATAGCCAATTAACCAAACGGTCATTTTTAGCTAAAAATGACCAATTTTTAAAATGCTGCCAAATTTGTAATTTCTGACGAAAATGGGTTTTATAGGTCTGAAAAAATTTGTACAAGCTTCAAATTTCCAAAAATTTTTGCTCGTCTCATTTCCTTGATTCGTTTTTAAGAAATGGCTCTTCAAAGTTAGCATTAAAAATGAGATTTTTTAAAAAATCGTAAAATTGGGACTGTGACTTCAAATTATCATATCTGGTTAACAAATAATTGCAAAAGGTAAAGTCAAGAAGTTTTGGAAACTTGAAGCTTGTACAAATTTTTTCAGACCTATAAAACCCATTTTCATCAGAAATTACAAATTTGGCAGCATTTTAAAAATTGGTCATTTTTAGCTAAAAATGACCGTTTGGTTAATTGGCTATAGTGATGAGAGAATTAACGATAATAAATTGCGGTTTACGGCGTATGAAAGGTGATACTTAAACCAAAAAAATGAGACCATCCAGAAGAGTTTTGGTTAACTTGCGAGGTTTTGGCGTTTCTTTGAAAATTGCCAAAAAATCCTATTTTATAACATTGAGCCCTGCGTTTCTAGGCTCAGAAGGCCCATTGGAAGGAACGGAGGGTAGTCGGCATGTTTTTTCAACATAACAAACTCATCCATAACCATTTGGTGTAATTCGGTGTTCCAAATGTATTGAACTCCCCTTGTTAGTACTTAAAACTTAAAAAATGAATTTTCATAACCTTTCATTTTCCGAATATTCCTGGTGACAAATGAAATTTCTGATATGATTTTCGTATTCCTCTTTATTGGAAAATTGTATAAAAAAAAAAATCAAATTTTGTTGAATTTTATTTTATTAATTTTATGAATTTTTAATTTCTGTTTTTCATGCAGCATTACGGAAATTCGTTTCAAAATTTTCCAAAACGGGGATTCAACACTAATTTCTTGAGGAATTCGAAAATCAAATTAAAATTTTCAAAATAAAAGTCACAAGGCAAATACCCCTAAGGCAATAAAAAGTACGTGGAAAAATATAACTTTTAAGCCCTACTAAGAACAAATCCTAGTTTTTGAAAAGTTTGTATTCGAATGAATTCTAGTTAGAATAGGTCACGTATTGGTGAAAATAAAATAGAGAATATATTAACATGGAACATTTTTATAGGGAGAGGGTACCTCAGAACTTGAAAATTAAGGGGAGGGGGAATTTTCCAGTTTAGGGGGGGGGTCAAATTTGTCCAGTTTAAGGGGGGGGGGGATTCAAATGAGACTTGGAATAATTTCAATTTAGGGACTTTGAAAAATCTGGGCTTAGGGACTTAAAATAATACAGGTTTATGGATTTAATCTTCAAATCTATTTTTTCTTTTAAAAGAATTCTAAAAAAAATCAGTTTTATATACTTATGGAACACAATTTTTCCTCGCATTAGTCCAAATTTGACTTGGAAGACCATTTTCAACCAGTTAATTTTTTTAATTTTGAAAAGTTTATATTTTCCGTCCTGAGATCAAAATTTTCGCCGGGAAAAAATTTTCCATATGTGTTCAGATGATTACAGATTTGATTTTTATTAAAATTAATTAAAATTAAACACAAACCATCCATTTTTATTTAAATACGAGCTTCGATTTTTTTCTTCGAAGCAAAAACGCGTTTTTGACTCTAATTCATCCTAAATGTTTAGAATATTGTTTCAAACATAATTAAAATTGGTAAATTAAAAAAATCAAAGCCAGTAAGATATTTTAATAAAAATAGATGTAATGCTTTAATTAAATTTGATAAATATATATGTTAATTTTAACTCAAATCGCTAATAAAAAGCAAATATGGAATCATCTGATTAAGTCTGATTTCATGGGGCCATAATCCAGATCTTGATAGATCTGGAAAATTTTTTCCCGAGTCGCTAATTTAAATATTAACATATTTTAATTTTTGTTTGATTATATAATGTAAAAATTCAATATACATAAATTTACTGATTTGGTTGGCATGAAACGTTCCCTATTTTTGTGCCATCGATTACTAAATTGCGCATTTTAAAGAATAATAAATATCATGTATATATTTTTGAATATTTTATTTTTTATTTCATTTATTAGTTTGAACAAGTTCATTATTGAAAAAATCGTAAAACTTTTTACTTTAAATTAGAAATTTTTCATGTTACTATAATTTTATTTAAATATTTAATTTTAAGCCTGTATGTTAAATTGTAAACATAATAAATATTTATTTGAAATAGTAAAAAAGTATTACGTGTAATAAAGATATAAAATAATTTTACAAAAAAATTTATTTACAATAATAAAAGATAGATTTTAATTAAAATTCAAATATAGTTATTTCAAAAAATACTAAATTTGTATACAGAACATAAACTATCTGCATAAAGAAATATTTTTATTTTTGGTTCCTCAAAGAAGAAAAATTGTTATATAGTCAAAAAAAATTTTTTACGCATAAAATAATAATTTTCAAAACTACAGACAGGTTTTTAAAATTATTTGTAATTCCTAAACCAAGATCGATTGTAGCTATCTGCCCCCCCCCCACCCTTGATTGAAACTATTTGAACGGGCCCCCGCGCTTCAATTACCAAGCCTTTTGGGGTACCAATCCCTAAAAACATGTTCTGAAAAAGTTTTTATTTGGGCAATTCATTCTCAAGTTTCTTTTTCAATCTTTTTTTTCTTAAAAGTTGTTACTTATCAAAACAAAAAAAAAACAAGACCATCCGGATGTTGATACGTTGATTTTTCAAAAAGTTCAATATATTCTTTGATACAAAACCGCTATATATTTTCAAGGCTCGCTCATTCGGAGATCTTCAAGTATCTATACTATTAATTTGCATTTAAAATTGCATTTAAAAATCATGCCTTGGATGGATGTCACCAGAGCTAAATATTTGCACAAAAGTTATTAATCTAAACCTGCAGTTTACAGGACATAAAAAGCACCTTAAACGAAAAAAATTAGACCAATCACCAACTTGAAATTGTTTGGTAGAAAAATAAAGCAACAGGTATTGAAGGCCTAGCACGCCTGTAAGATAAAATTAAAGGTTTATCTAATGAATAGATTTTTAACATATAAGAAAAAAGTGGGTTAATTTAAACATAGTTTCTCTTTTAATTTCTGCCTTTAATCCAGCTTGTCAAATCAAAACTCACGCTGTTAAAGAGAATCCCTTTTACATAGTTTTTTGGAAAGCTCTATGAAATTTACTTTAAAATTTTAATAAATATAAGTGATTTTTTGCAAACTTTATTATTTAAAAATATATTATTCCTTGATTACAGCTAATTTACAAATTTTTAGAAAATAATTATTTATATTTATTTTAAATATACACCAATTTAAAAAAGAAAGTAGTAAATAACAAATATAATAACAATAATAATTACACATGCAAAATTTGATCTGATAAGAATAAAAATGTATATAAAAAATGTAAAATTACAATAAGAATTGAGATAATATAATAGATATAGTGTATAGTTTACTCGTGCCTGCCTGTTACTTATACCCCCGTCTCTATAAAACAGATAGACGTATTACCTGTATGTCCTTGAAGCTTTTTTTCGCGCAAGCTCAATATATATTAAAGTATGTTTATTATTGTTTCTGTTTATAGTATATAAAAGCTTGTAAATTCAAAAAAATTTTTATTAGTTATTCTTAAATTATTGTTAAAGGATTATACTTTTAATAAATGTTTTAGATCCAAATTTTTTGGCTTAAATATTTGAAAAAGTTTGAAATATTTTTTAGTGCATTAATTATAGAAAATTAAGTGTTTTTTTGTTTTGTTTTCATGGAGGTTATGTACACCAGGTGAATATCATAAATACAAAAGGGTAAATAACAAGCATACACGAAGGTAAAAAGCCAGGTGAAAGAAAAAGTTGCGATAACGTATAAAATATATCAAAAAATAAGAATCAATAATATTAAGTCGACAAAAATAAAATTTCAAAGGGTATGAAAAAATTTCAATATTTAAATATTAGATCAAGGCTTTTTTTATTTATTTTTTAATTTTTTTAGGAAATAAAGGAAATTCGTTTTTTTTTTTTTAAATTTTCACGAAAAATTTTGAAGAAATATTTTTTAATATTTTAAATAAGAAAACAGCTGTGCCAATAGCATGCCATGTATAAAAGAGTACCGAAAATACAAAGGTAAAAATAAATTATTTTTGTTATTATTAATATTTTAAAATATACTATAAGCATGGATACAAATTTTTTTATTTACATGTCGTTGACATCGTAACGACATATTGAGTCTTTGAATGAAAATGAATGGCCTATGTACAATTAAATATACTTGAGCGGAAGTAATTTTCGATATGTACTTCCACCGCATGTGTCTTTAGATAGTTTATTAATTGCATTTATTGTATTTTTGCTTTATATAGATACAATTATTTTAAAATTTTTGACTATGTTGGTGTGTATGTGTTTACTGCATGATTGTAAAAATTCGCTGTAAAAATTCTTGTCTGAGTAATTGCTATCTGAATAGTAAAACTATTTGGATATATAGTAAATTTATAGTAAATTTTAAATAGAAATTACCCGTACAAGAATTTTTAGTTTAGGCAAAATCTAAATAATCATGAATGTGAATAAATTATTTAAAATTTGCTAAAATAGCAATCAAATTATATTCAATTATTAATTCGATTTACAAGTAGACTAAACTAAAAAAATAAATTTTCATTTGTTGATAGAAAATCCAAGCAATTTTCTACCAGGTTAATATATACTGATTAGTGCGTGTAAATAATAAGCGATAAAGTTTTAAAAATAATTTAACGTATCATGCTTTTTGTTATGGCTCGTATTGACCATATTCCACTCAAATCGTGGGGGGAGGGGGTGTATTTTCACTCGCCAACATGAGATTTGCTCTACTATTTGTTTTTTTGGTCGCTGATCACGAAAATCTGGGTCTTTTCCGGGAGATATATTTTCGGAACACCCTTAAAATTGCAAAAACTACCCCCAAAAAGGGGTTTTTTGATATATTAACAAACTGAGTTTCTAGATTTAGCCAAAGATTGGTCTAAGAGGGGTTTTTGGGTCACTGATCAAGAATTTGAAATAATTTTTTGCGAATAATAATATTTTTTTGCTATTTCCGCACTTTGAACGACCAAATTAAATCCTTACGGGTTTTTTGAGTCGCTGATCAAGGATTTAGGGGATTTTTGTATGAAAAATTAATATTTCATCCTAAAATAAGCAAAAACAATCTCTAAAAGGGGAGTATAGTTGATAGAGTTTCTTTTGACCCTCACTTTTTCATTTTCTTACTAATTATCGTGAACTTGTGTCATATTTGAAAATATATTAAGGATAAAACCCTTAATCTAGAACGAACTAAGTTAAATTTTTGACTATGATGTGCAACTGTGAAAACTTGTATGAGAACTTATATGAGTAAAGAAGCCTTTAACCCAAATCCAATGTACAATTTCTTCCAATTTTTTAAACAGAGTTCAAAAATTCTTTTTTTTCGTTCAGGTTTTAGACTAAAAACCACAGAATTGTCCTTGGATAAAAAAAAACTCAAGCGAAAATGACAGGTAAAAGATAACATATCAAAAATCTCATAGAAGGGTGGGTGGCATGAAGGGGCTTTATGTCTTAACCCTTGGGAAAAGATTATCATACAAGATTATTTAGCAAGGGTATCTTAATTCTTGTTTATAAAGCAATATATTTTTAACCGGTTAGACTGCTACTTCAACTGCTTGGAATCTTAAAAAAAATTGCGAACTTACAAATATTCTTGAGAATTTTTAAAAAAGAAATAAAAATTTTTCATATTTTTATAAATTTACGAAAATTAGTATCAACTGTAAATAAATTATTTTTTTTTTTACAGAAGTTAGTTTCTTTCGAAAACTTATATAAAATAATTAATGAAGAAAGTTAGTATAACCTTTATTTTAGGTCTTTTGGGTCAAGATCCTTAATTATTTTAAGCTTTCAAAAGAATTAATTTCTAAAATCCAGGATTTAGTATGCTACGTACCCTTGTACAAGGTAAAATTAAGCGTCAGCTTTTAAATAAAAAAAAAGTTATGTCCTTTTAAAAGTTACAAACAATTTTGTTAAACTTTAGTATTTTAAAAAATTAATTTTTTTAGTAGAGTTTAGTAAATTTAGACTATAACATATCGGATACCCTCCTTTAATGCCAATCGTGCCTTCCTTACGTGCCTAGAAACAGAGGGCTCTATTTTATAAGATAGAGGCTTTTAGACTACTTTCAAAATACTGCAGTACCTTTGTTGACCGTTTACTCTCATTTTTTTTCTTGAATTGGTTTTCTTTTTTAAATTGGTGCCAAAATTAATTTTTTTTTGACTGAAATAGGTTTTGTAGGTTTCAAAAATTTTGTACAAGCTTCCAGTGGATTAAAGTACTAAAAAATTTTTTTTAATAAAGCTTAGAATTGTGTGAGATTTAGTTCTCACAGTATTAGTCAGATCGTATAAGTGATGTAGGAGAAAATTAAGACGAAAGTAAAATTTTCCTGTGCCGCCAATACTTATTTTCACCCTTACAATTCTTACAATTTTTTTTAACCTTTTTTTTAATTTTCATTGTTTCCAGTAGGTAGTAGGTAGGTACTGGGCTGCTGAAACTGAATCTGCGGTCAAAAATTACTGTTTAGGGTTGTAACACTCTTATTTTCTTCCTTTCAACTCTTAAAATACCATTTTTTTATTCAAACTATTTTATGTATTATTTTTCATTTTTTTTTTATTTTCTGATTTTCTATATCATAATTTCATTATTATTGTATATCATGTAATTTATTAAATTGATTAAGAATGTATATTATTAATACTCCAGTCAAATCACAGTTTTATTTGTATTGTTTGTGGCCGCCACCAGATTTGGTCTACTATAGGTTTTTTGGGTCGCTACACGAAAATCGGGGTCTTTTCTATGCGCAATTGGGGCTTGACCCTTAAATTAGTCAAAACTACCCCTCAAAGGGGTGTTTTTTCAACTTTTGCCCTAGCCCTCCAAGATTTGGTCTAATAAAGGTTTTTGGGGTCGCAGATCAAAAAATATTGAAGTTATAACTATCAAAAATTACCCTTTCACCGTTAAATTGGCCAAAACTACCCCTAAAAGGGTTGTTTTCGCTACTTTCGTTCTAGCCTTTCAATATTTGGTGTAATAGGGTTTTTTGGGTCACTGATCACAAAAATCCATGTCTTTTCAATTAAAACGTAACTCTTCAACCGAATATTATCCAAAACTACTCCTAAAAGGGGCGCTTTCGCTATATTCGTTCTAGCCTTCTAAGATTTGGTCTAATAGGGTTTTTTTGTATATCCCTAATAGGGTTTGAATGTATGATTCGATTATTTATACCTTTCAAACCTTTTAGGAGTAGTTTTAGCAAATTTAAGGCTGAACACCTAATTTTTAATTTTAAAAAACGTGATTTTCGTGATCAGTGACCCAAAAAACCCTATTAGGTCGAATCTTGGAGGGATAGAGTGAAGTAGCGAAAACACCCCTTTTAAAGATATTTTTGGCCAATTTAAGGGTGGAGAGGTAATTTTTCATAGTTATAACTTCAATGTTCGTGATCAGCGACCCCAAAAACCTTTATTAGACCAAATCTTGGAGGACTAGAGCAAAAGTTGAAAAAACACCCCTCTTAGGGGTAGTTTTGGCTAATTTAAGGGTCAAGCCCCAATATGCGCATAGACAAGACCCCGATTTTCGTATTCAGCGACACAAAAACCTATAGTAGACCAAATCTAGTGGCTGCCACAAACAATACAACGCCCTCCCCCCCGTGATTTGACTGGAGTATAACAAGAAAATAATTTTTTTCTGAATGTTAAAATGCAAGCCTAGAAGGGATTATAATGGTTTGTTTGGTAAAAGTTTTTTTATTTCACTTTCTTACGTAATGTGAATGTACTAGACTACTAGGTGATGTCAAAATAGAAAAAATATAAATTAAAAAAAAAACCGTTTTTTAAGGGTCTTAAGGGGGAAAATAAGGGTGATACATTCCTCCACGGAGAAAAATAACTGTTAAACATAACCAAAAATGCTGGTTATATTTATATTTACATAATAAAGTTTTGTTATTTTAGACTCAAAACATTTTGTAAATATAACCAATTTTAATTATTAATTAACTTCATATTTGTTAAATTTAGAAAATTTATTTGTTTATTTGTAACTAACCCCGTTTTACTAAAATTAACCTTGCAAAATTCCTTTACAATATTTCTTTTCATGTCAAAAATAGTATTTGAACCCAAATTTAGATTTAGTGGCCCAAAATACCTAATGGATTTCGTAAGAACTAAAGAAAAAAAGTTCTTTTAAAAAAATAGTATTTTAAGGGTTGAAGGGATGACACTAAGAGTAAAATGAATTTTTAAGGGTTGAGGGGGTGAAAATAAGGATGTTACACCTCCAAAAAATAATTTTCGATCCCAGATATTCAGTTTTAGCAACCCAAAATACATACTGGAGTACATAAAGCTAAAATAAATTTTTTTTTTAAATGGTATTTTAAGGGTTGAAATGGGGAAAATGAAAGGGTGTTGTAACAATATCTCTCAAAAAAACTTCCTGACGCCAGATATGGATTAAGCAACCCAAATTACTAACCAGGGCATGCTGAAATTAAAAAAAAAGATACAAATAATTTAAAAAAAAACTTTTTTGAAGCTAACGCTCTCATTTATGTATATAAATAATATAATGTTGAATCTAACGATCATATGAGAGCTGTAACTATTATACCTACAACATGTCGTTCAGGCTGGTATAGCTCTGCAAATAACATGATGTTTGATAAAAGTTACATACATTAAAAACTTTTTTTTTTTAATTTTATTATTTTTAATGTATGTAACTTTTATCAAACATCATGTTATTTGCAGAGCTATACCAGCCTGAACGACATGTTGTAGGTATAATAGTTACAGCTCTCATATGATCGTTAGATTCAACATTATATTACAAATAATTTTGTTGGTTTGATGGGGTGGAAAATGGGATTATTTTTGACCCCCCTTTCACCTCTACTTTTTTTTTACACTGAAAAAAAATTACTGGCCACGCGCCTAGATTGCTAGTACAGGCGTAGTGCCTGTTTAGCGAGACCGGCGAGGGCCTCGAACGAACTGGCGTTTCACGCGTTTGGAGAGGGGGCCCCAGAATTTTCTCTTTGTATTTTTTATATGCCACGTGATCTAAACGTGTGAAACGCAAGTTTGTTCGAGGCCCGGAGCCCGTTCTCGTTGAACACGCTCTGCGCCTATAAAATTCTAGGCGCGTGGCCAGAAATTTTTTTTCAGTGTAGGTAGACAAATATCCCGAAATATTGTTGAAGAGATTTCACTAACTTTCCAGAGGAAAATTTTACTTATAAGTTTAGCTTTTTACACAAGCCAGACCTGACTACATGTATATTACAGCCAGCTCATCTAATTTTGGATACTATTAAAAGCATTTTATGTTAATAATTTTTGTATTAATAGAATGCAGCAATATTAAATTATCGCATGTCTATATAATTAATTCCTTTTTTTATGTTAAAAATTTGTTTGATCTTTAAATACAAAATTAGCTTACCAAATCAATAACTCAACACGCATGTAATATATGCAAAGAAATATTTTTTATAACTAAAATCTTGTCGTCTTTTCTATGAAGCATTTTTTTTGTATTTTAACAATAAATTAAAAAAAGAACAAAAATTTCATACAATACATTTTGGTTTCTCAAAGAGAAACCATTGTGATAGGTCAAATTTCGATTTTCGATTTTTTGGCATATAAGCACGTTTTGAGACCCCAGGAAGCTAAAGAACCGGTTTTTTAAAAAAATATGTATGTGTGTGTGTGTGTGTGTGTGTATGTATGTATGTAATCGGTGATATTTCACAAACATTATGGAGTTAAGACCTAATTTTTTTTTCAAAAATTTTTTTATCAAAAAAGCTCGGGGTACTTTTTTTTTTTTAAATTGGATGTAATACCTCATTTATTTCCACGAAAGTACTTATATTTGAAAGTATGGTTTTTACTCTATATCTCGAAACTGATACTTAATTTTTTGAAAATTTTTTTCTTAAAATTTTTTTCATGAAAAAATACAAAAAACAACAATTTTTTTTTTCTTTTTGGACGTAGTATCTAATTTATTTCTGTGAGAGTACTAGTTTTAGAAAGTTTGTTTATAGTGATTTTTTGGATCTGATACTGAATTTTTTAAAAAATTTTTTCTCAAAATTAAAAAAACAAAAAAATTAAAAAACGTGCAATATATTTTTTTTTTGGGGTGTAATACCTAATTTAATTCCATGAAAGTACTAATATCTGAAAATATTGCGACCGGCGATATTTCACAACCGTTATGAAATTAAGACCTAATTTTTTTTTCAAAAATTTTTTCACCAAAAAAGCTCTAGGTACTTTTTTTTTTTTTAATTTGGATGTAATACCTCATTTATTTCTATGAAAGTACTTATGTTTGACTAATGGTTTTTACTCTATATCTCGAATATGATACTTAATTTTTTGAAAATTTTTTTCCCAAAATTTTTTTCATGAAAAAATACAAAAAACAACAATTTTTTTTTTCTTTTTGGACGTAGTACCTAATTTATTTCTATGAAAGTCCTAGTTATAGACAGTTCATTTATAGTAATTTTTTGGATTTGATACCGATTTATTTCTCAAAATTGAAAAAGTTTTTTCTCATTGTTTGAGGAACCTTAGTGCCAGCTAGTTGGCAGGGTATTTTTTATTCTTTTAATATTATAATAAATGAATTTATTAGTTAAATAATTACTTAATTATTTAAAAATTTTAATAAAATGTAGAATAAATTTAAAATGTAGATAAATTTAACGAAAACTTTTTTCATAAATTTGTTTAAAGTCAGTCCCAATTTAAAAATACTAATAATAATCAATTTATGAGTTTGAATTTGCAAATCTTTATCTCGCTCTGAGGAGTAGAAGGCGCCTCTATATAGCATGCTTATAATTTTTGAGATCTATTTAAGTTTTTTTTAGACAAAAGTCTGCTTCGATTTATTCTCTATAATAATATTAAAAGGGAGAATTGATGGAGACTCTTACAAAAATTAGACCAACCGAAAATTATTTGTAAAACTTTAGTCTTATTGGAAAGGTAGCCCTATTTTATAAAATTAGGGCACGCTGTTTTGTAAATGAACTCAAAGTAGCAAGATATTTCTTTAATCTAATAAAATATTCAACAAGGTTTGGTCATGAACTGGGAAAATCCCCTTATAGATTAAAAATTTTCAATTAATTTTTTTTCATCAATAAAAGCACCAAAGAAAGGGACAGTGAAGACAAAAGTGCGTGATCCCAAACTTTTTTTATTATAAAAGCTGCTTTTCTGTGATTTCCACGTCTTGATAATTGAGTAGTTACGTGCAGGGGGCGGACGACGAAATTCAGCTATTCAGAATAGCAAAAAAAACTATTCAAAAAATTTTTTTTTTGGGAAATGGTTGGAAATGGGCTGAAATGGACTTATTTCAGTCTGAATCGTTCTGAATAGCTCTGAATAGCTCTGAATAGTTCTGAAACTAAAAATTTTTTTTTTTTTTTAAATCATTCAAAATGGCTGAAAACGCAAAGAAAAGTTGATAGGAAGGTCTGAATCGGTCTGAATCACTCTGAATCACTCTGAATCATAGTTTTTTTTAATTTTTACTAGAAAATCGTTAATTTTGCATAAAAACAAATACTTTTTAAAAATCTGAATCACTCTGATTCAATTTAAAACTGAATAGCTCTGAATAGTTCTGAAACTGAATTTTATTTTTTTTTTAATCGTTCAAAATGGCTCAAAACGCATAGAAAAGTTTATAAGAAGATCTGAATCAGTCTGATTCACTCTGAATCATAGTTTTTTTTTAATTTTTACTAGAAAATAGTTAATTTTGCAGAAAAACAAATAATTTTTAAAGATTTGAATGAGTCTGAATCACTCTGAATCAAAGTTTTTTTAAAATTTTTATTAGAAAATCGTTAATTTTGCCTTAAAACAAATATTTTTAATGATCTTAATCCCTCTGAATTAATATAAAACGCAGTTTTGTTTGTAGGGAGTCGTTAAAATTGTATTAAAGTTTCTAAAAATCGCTTGAAACCTTTGCAAATGTAATGAAAAATAATTTCAAAGATCTTAATAAAATCTAAATAAGCCTGAATAACAGCTTTTCTCCGGAGAATCTTAAATTAATTTTTTGAAACTGTATAAAATTTTCTAAAAATCACTTAAAAAAGCTGAAAGTGTAGGACACGTCAAGCCTTACAGTAGCTTAACCTAAGGAAGTAGGCTGTAATAAAATTAGGACACGTCAAGCCTTACACTAGCGTTACCTAAGGAAGTAGGCTATAATAAAATTAGGACACGTCAGCCTTACAGTAGCTTAACCTAAGGAAGTAGGCTATAATAAAATTAGGACACGTCATGCCTTACAGTAGCTTAACCTAAGGAAATAGGCTTACACTAGCGTAACCTAAGGAAGTAGGCTATAATAAAATTAGGACACGTCAAGCCTTACAGTAGCTTAACCTAAGGAAGTAGGCTGTAATAAAAAACTACACGTCAAGCCTTACACTAGCGTAACCTAAGGAAGTTGGCTATAATAAAATTAGGACACGTCAAGCCTTACAGTAGCTTAACCTAAGGAAGTAGGCTGTAATAAAAAATTACACATCAAGCTTTACACTAGCGTAACCTAAGGAAGTAGGCTATAATAAAATTAGGACACGTCATGCCTTACAGTAGCTTAACCTAAGGAAATAGGCTTACACTAGCGTAACCTAAGGAAGTAGGCTATAATAAAATTAGGAGACGTCAGCCTTACAGTAGCTTAACCTAAGGAAGTAGGCTATAATAAAATTAGGACACGTCATGCCTTACAGTAGCTTAACCTAAGGAAATAGGCTTACACTAGCGTAACCTAAGGAATTAGGCTATAATAAAATTAGGACACGTAAAGCCTTACAGTAGCTTAACCTAAGGAAATCGGCTGTAATAAAAAACGACACGTCAAGCCTTACACTAACGTAACCTAGGGAAGTAGGATATAATATTAAAAAATGCTCATTTTTATTTATTTTTAAAAATACTTTTGACCCTTCCTTTTTAAATCAATTTAATAAAAAAACTTTAATTACTACTATATTACCAACTAATCTACACTATAGTTATTAAATTTACTATATTTTCTGCATTATATATTTTTTTTATTAGATTGATTTAAAAAGGAAGGGACAAAAGTATTTTTAAAAATAAATAAAACTCATCATTTTTTAATTTTATAGCCTATTTCATTAGGTTAAGCTACTGTAAGGTTTGACGTGTCCTAATTTTATTATAGCCTACTTCCTTAGGTTACGCTAGTGTAAGGCTTGACGTGTCGTTATTTTATTATAGCCTATTTCCTTAGGTCACACTACTGTAAGGCTTGACGTGTCCTAATTTTATTATAGCTTACTTCCTTAGGTTACGCTAGTGTAAAGCTTGATGTGTAATTTTTTATTACAGCCTACTTCCTTAGGTTAAGCTACTGTTAGGCTTGACGTGTCCTAATTTTATTATAGCCTACTTCCTTAGGTTACGCTAGTGTAAGCCTATTTCCTTAGGTTAAGCTACTGTAAGGCATGACGTGTCCTAATTTTATTATAGCTTACTTCCTTAGGTTACGCTAGTGTAAGGCTTGACGTGTAGTTTTTTATTACAGCCTACTTCCTTAGGTTAAGCTACTGTAAGGCTTGACGTCTCCTAATTTTATTGTAGCTTACTTCCTTAGGTTACGCTAGTGTAAAGCTTGATGTGTCATTTTTTATTACAGCCTACTTCCTTAGGTTAAGCTACTGTTAGGCTTGACGTGTCCTAATTTTATTATAGCCTACTTCCTCAGGTTACGCTAGTGTAAGCCTATTTCCTTAGGTTAAGCTACTGTAAGGCATGACGTGTCCTAATTTTATTATAGCCTACTTCCTTAGGTTAAGCTACTATAAGGCTGACGTGTCCTAATTTTATTATAGCCTACTTCCTTAAGTAACGCTAGTGTAAGGCTTGACGTGTTCTAATTTTATTACAGCCTACTTCCTTAGGTTAAGCTACTGTAAGGCTTGACGTGTCCTACACTTTCAGCTATTTTAAATGATTTTTAGAAAATTTTATACAGTTTCAAAAAATTAATTTAAGATTCTCCGGAGAAAAGCTGTTATTCAGGATTATTTAGATTTTATTAAGATCTTTGAAATTATTTTTCATTACATTTGCAAAGGTTTCAAGCGATTTTTAGAAACTTTAATACAATTTTAACGACTCCCTACAAACAAAACTGCGTTTTATATTAATTCAGAGGGATTAAGATCATTAAAAATATTTGTTTTAAGGCAAAATTAACGATTTTCTAATAAAAATTTAAAAAAAACTTTGATTCAGAGTTATTCAGACTCATTCAAATCTTTAAAAATTATTTGTTTTTCTGCAAAATTAACGATTTTCTAGTAAAAATTAAAAAAAAACTATGATTCAGAGTGAATCAGACTGATTCAGACTGATTCAGATCTTCTTATAAACTTTTCTATGCGTTTTGAGCCATTTTGAACGATTAAAAAAAAATAAAATTCAGTTTCAGAACTATTCAGAGCTATTCAGTTTTAAATTGATTCAGAGTGATTCAGATTTTTAAAAAGTATTTGTTTTTATGCAAAATTAACGATTTTCTAGTAAAAATTAAAAAAAACTATGATTCAGAGTGATTCAGACCGATTCAGACCGATTCAGACCTTCCTATCAACTTTTCTTTGCGTTTTCAGCCATTTTGAACGATTTAAAAAAAAAAAAAATTTTTTAGTTTCAGAACTATTCAGAGCTATTCAGAGCTATTCAGAACGATTCAGACTGAAATAAGTTCATTTCAGCCCATTTCCAACCATTTCCCAAAAAAAAAATTTTTTGAATAGTTTTTTTGCTATTCTGAATAGCTGAATTTCGTCGTCCGCCCCCTGGTTACGTGACCTTCGATGTTAATTAAAATATTTTTAGCGGAACCTATATATTAAATATTTAAAAATAAATATTTGCTATTTTTACTCTTTGAAGTATAAATATTTATAATTTTCTAAAATTTGAAATACATATTAACTTTATTGATATTTTCAATTATTGACTAAAATTAAAAAGCTATATAACATTAAAAAAGGGTATTTTAGATGTATTCTAACTTTAAGTCTCCATTTGGTCCACATGGGCTTTTTGGGTCACTGATCACTCATTTCAGAGTCCTGTCTATTAAAAATGGCACTTCACCCTTAAATTAAGTAATAGAAAATTAGGTATCAATTGATAAAATAAGCAAATTTAATGAATTAAAAAAGTTGTTATTAAGATATTAAACTTTTACAACATAATATCTGGAATTAATGTATATTGTAAGAATTTAAAAAAAATTAATAAATTATATCCTATACATTTATAAGCTATACTTACAATCTTTTTTTTCTATTGCCAGCTTTAAAATAAAAAACTTCTAATACACTTTTTATTTCGTTTTATATTCACATACATATATATAAAATTTACGCTTATCGTTATAACTGCTATATCACACGCAACGGTCTACCAATTTAGATTACTGATTATCACAATAACCTTTAACATTGAAATTATTATCAAATCATTATAGATGTAAAAAATAAGTATTAAAATATTTCATTGAATAGAAATTCGTATTTCTATTTTTTTTAATGATACTTTAAAAAACAATGAGTCTATGAATTGTAGGTACAGCAAAAAAAGCCATTTATTTTTTTTTTTTTTTTAGATAAAAATCACTTTTTTTTTTTTTTTTTGAAAATTAAACTTAATTAAAAGTTCTTTTTCGAAACTTTTTAAAATATATAATTTTCATGATTGAGCAAAAAGCTATTCCTGCAGTCAAAATTATAGCAATTAATGGCACAATTTTTAAAAATAATTATTTCAGTCATGATTCTTGTACCTACACAATAAGAAAAAAGAAAATAAACATTCATATTGAATTTTTAATCTAAATTTAAACAGACAAACAAACAGAAGGCCTAATGATCCACGAACATCAAAGATGACACTGATGCAACGCAATGGTGACGATGACGATGATGAAGATACCTCGCGAAAAAAATTTCAATCATTGTCAGAAATTCAAAGTGATTCATGGTCAGAGGATTTTGATACAAAAGCTACGTATAAAATTGTTGAAAATTGGAAAGCTATTGAATCAACTTTATATAAAGAAGAAACTGAAGAAATTCCACCAGGTCCATTATTTGATGAATGTATTCAATGGCGAAATCAAGTAGTTCATTTAAGAGTACGTGGTAAACAAATAAGTGATATTAAAAATGAAAAAACTAAAAAATCTATAGCAAGTAAGAAAAACAATAATACAAATGTGCCGAAAAATGACTTGGATGATGATTTGACAATAACGAATAATTTTTTTACCAAGGTATATTTTATTTTTTTTTCAATGTTAAAATACTTAAAAATGTTTAATTTAATTATTTATTGATTTTTTAAAAATTTTATTTTAGGATTCTAATCATTCTTTTAATCGACCATCGAAAAAACAATTAAAAGAACAAGTTCTTGACTACCTCGTTGAATTTGTTTGTGAGGAACTTGCGGAAGTTGAAGCTGAACAAATAGAAATTTTAAAAGATAATTTTTCTGATTTATTAACAATTGCACCAGCTCCAACTTGTATTGGGAAAAATCCTCTTGCCAATAATAATTTTTATCATAAAATTGAAACTACGGAGACTGTTAAAAAAGAAACTAAAGAAAAAGAAAAATTAGATAGAAATAAATTGGGAACTATTTTTAAAGAAAGAGTTATTGTAAGCCCTGCGCCTTATATTTTTTCTACTAAAGAAAGTTTCACGACTTTACGAAGGACTCCAATTCAATTTGTTCCGGATTTTGGAAATTCTTTTTACAGTGGAAGACCTGGTAAATTTTAAAACACTTTTTCAGTATTAACATGGAACATGTTCATTGGATGGGGTATTTGAAAAAGTCCGGCTCAGCAGGGGGGGGGGTCAAAAATTGACGCTTTTAGGGGGGGGGGGGTGAAATGGACTTAGAATATTTTCGATTCAGGGACTTTTGGTGCAGAAGTACCTAGAGACCTATGGTGCAGAAGTACCTAGGGACCTTTGGTGCAGAGTACCTAGGGACTATTGGTGCAGAAGTCCCTAAAGACCTTTGGTGCAGAAGTACCTAGGAACCTTTGGTGCAGAAGTCCCTAAAGACCTTTGGTGCAGAAGTATCTAGGGAGCATTGGTGCAGAAGTACCTAGGGACCTATGGTGCAGAAGTACCTAGGAACTTTTGGTGCAGAAGTACCTATGGAGTATTGGTGCAGAAGTACCTAGGGACCATTGGTGCAGAATTTTTAAGAATTCATTGTAAAAATTAATAAAAAATAAATTCATATTATTTAAAAAACTATAATAATTTGAAAATTTAATTAATTTGGTTCATTTTGATGTCTAAGCAGCATGATTTCTATAATAAAAATCTAAATATAAATATTTGCATATAAATATTTATATTATGAACACAATAAATACTTTATTATAAATGTTATAAATGAACATGTTCCATGCTCGTTGGTTGTGTAGTTACACAAACCGGTTATAAATTTAATCAAGTATTTTTAATCAAGATTGGCTTACTAACTTGACCTTATCGATCTAAGACATTTTTAATAGGTCTTTATAAAATATAGAAACAAAAAATACTAGGGTTTTAAAATTTTAAATTCTAAATACACGTTTTTTAGCAGCATAAAAATTTCTTCATGTTTATTGGGAGAGGTACCCCAGAAGACATAATACACAAGGGTGAGGGGGGGGGTAATGTCATTTTGATTTAAGGACTTCGAATATTGAGTTTAAGGACCAATGTGATTTCAGAAGATACTTTAGGAACTTAGGATGTTTGTAATAGATAAATAGTTAGTTAAATATTCCATATAAGTTATTTGGGTACATTTGCAAAACCTTCTTAAATTTGTATCCAAAGTTCCTCTATAAATTTGATTGGTCGTATTTTTTTTTCCTAAGGGTCTACTTTCAAGCCCCATAAACAGATCGTGGTAATCAATTTAATAAATGCTCGTTATAGGTTATAAATAGCTAATCTTGAAATTCCTAAAAAAATGTTAGTTTTCTAAAAACAAATGTAAGTTTTACAAATCTCAAAAATTTTTTAAAATAAATTTTTACTCGTCTCCTTTTAACGTGGAATACACTGAACGAAAAGTGAAGCGTCTGACGTATTTAAAATTTGTGTTTGATGCATATAACGTATTTGAGGATCTGAGACGTATGTACTGCGCAGCTAGCAGACAACAATATATTTTCAGTTAAAAAACCAACGTGACGTGAATGAAATTTTTGTTTCTTGAATTTTTAATCGTTTTTTAATTGAAAAATTAATTTTTTACTTAAATTAACTATTTTTTGTAAGAAAGTGAATTTGATAAATTATATAGGAATATTGTTTAAGTGAAATAATGGAAGATTTTTTAAAAAGTTATAACTACTCATATTTAATACCTTTTTTTAAATGAAAGTATATATAAATAATAAAATATAATTATTTTCTTTTATTTAAATAAAAATATGTAAAAATTAAATATATTTTACAATATTAAAATAACGTAAGATTTAAAGGTGAATTTTAGCACGTTAACCTCACAGAAAAACGTGTTAAAATTCACCTTTAAATCTTACGTTATTTTAATATTGTAAAATATTTTTAATTAAATAAAAAAAAATAATTATATTTTATTATTTATATATACTTACATTTAAAAAACGGTATTAAATATGAGTAGTTTTTATAACTTTTTAAAAAATCTTCCATTATTTCACTTAAATAATATTCCTATATAATTTATCAAATTCACTTTCTTACAAAAAATAGTTAATTTAAGTCAAAAATTAATTTTTCAATTAAAAAACGATTAAAAATTCAAGAAACAAAAATTTCATTCACGATCACGTTGGTTTTTTAACTGAAAATATATTGTTGTCTGCTCGCTGCGCAGTACATACGTCTCAGATCCTCAAATATGTTTTATTTAACAGCGTGCGTAAAAGTTACTTTTACGCACTGGTGGGGCAACTTTAACGCACTTTTTAAATAAAATTATGTATGAAACTTGAAATATAAATGTATATTTTACCAAATGCGATCACAGTCCCTCGGTGCTACGCACCTCGGACCCTGTAATCCTTCGCATTTGGCATATTATATCTTTATATCACTTGTTTCATAAATAACTAATATGCATCAAACACAAATTTTAAATACGTCAGACGCTTCACTTTTCGTTCAGTGTATGTTCATAGGAAGGGGAATCCGAAAAAGTCCCGCTCAGCCTGGGGGGGGGGGTTTGAAAAAGTGACGTTTTTATGGGGGTGGGTGGACTTAGAATATTTTCGATTTAGTGCGCCAGAAAGATAAGTGTGATAAGGATAATTATCAGTGGCAGCAGTTATAATTTTATAATATAGATAAATCTTAATCTTAATACTCTATATATTTGAAAATTTATTCATCTGTCTGTACCCTAATGACTCAAGAACCGCTAAACCAATTGACATGTTTTTGAACTTGATAAAATTTTTAAAAACTTTTAACAAAAATTGAAATATCTCGTGACTATCGAGAAATTTTATGGTCAGAAAACAAAAACATGATTTGTATTTTAAATTAATTTTTTTACAAATTAGTTTATCAAGATTATCATGAACAAAAAACTAGAGCCCTTTGAAACAATAGATGATTTTGCATATCCAGAAGTCAAACGCACGATTATTTATTTAAAAATGACTGTATTATTTTCAATTTATATTGTTTCCGCTATAAACTATTAGGACTATAATGAGGCCCCTCTGAAAATTATTGGATAATATTTTATTATGAGGCCTTATGAGTTCTCTAGATTAAAAAATACCAAAAAAATTTTTAATCAACAGAAACAGAAATAAATGCTGAGCTCCTCCTCCAACTTTTGCTAGTATACATATGTATATATATTATACTAGGGGGCTCCAAATTACAACCAGGTTTGTTATAAGTGAACATGTTCCATGCTCGTTGGGTGTGTGAACACAAAAACTGGTTACAAGTTTTTTTCAAAAGTTTGTTACATATCAGGGCTACAAATATGGAGATCAAAATTATATTTTTTTAAAAAATTTTAAATGGAGCGATTTTATAACATTGTGCTTTACGCATGTCCAACTATGACTGTATAAAATTGCTTATTGGCGACTTAAAATTATATGACATAAAACTATAATGAAAAAGAGACAAGTTAAAAATATTTGAAAATTTATACATTTATTTAATACTTATTGCACTTATTTAATACTTATTACACTTATTACACCTATAACACTTATTTAATTAAAAAATTGCCAATTTATCAATAAGTTTGATTATTTTAAGTTTAAAATGGTCATTTGGTTTATAGTTTACTTTGGTTTCTTCTCATTAGTATAAAAAATGAATGAGATTAAAAAGTTTGATATTATTTAATAAAAATATTTATTTAGGTTCAAAGTTGGATATTATAAGAAGAAAATCCAGTTGTTATAGAAGGACTTCAGCAACAATCGGTCATGTACCAATGACTCATACCGCAATCGCACCAAGTTCGTGGTCAAAAAACATAAAATTAGCGCCTATTGATGTTTCAAAGTTGCCAAGTAATAAAAAAAGGCGAGTACTTTAATTAAACCTTTTCCTACAAATTCATACGTAAAATCAAATTAATAAATACAAATTATATCATAAAAATATTAAATTTTTCAGAATAACCAAGACTGCAGAAGCATACCCTCACAGGAGAAACAAAAACTCATTAAGTCCAATAAATCATACAATTTTACCGAATTCATCAAATAATAACACAGAAATTGATAAAAATTTAGATTTATTAGAAATTCGTGGTTCTCGAATTGAGACAACTTCTGCGCGATTATATAATAGAAATACAAAATTAAAAACACGTGCTAAAGAAATAGAGGGTAAATAAGTAAAATTTAATTAAAATTAAAAAAATTAATTGAAAAAAATATAAAAATTTAATAAAAAGAACTTTTAATAGTCATATAAATTAATATTTTTAAATTTCATGATTTTATTTTAATAAACTAAGATAAAATTTTTAATATTTATTTTTAAACATAAAAATTACATAAAAATATGAAAATTTGTATTTTTAGAAAATAAAAAAAAAATTAAATACATAGAGGGACCAATAAAACTTAGCGTAGAGTTATATTTATGAATACTTAGGTTGTAATAATAAATAATTCAAAAAAATATATAGGTATATATAATAATATAAGCGTTATATGTGCGCTTGGACATTTCCTACTATTTTCTAAAAGTGTATCATTGTATTTAATCTAAAGGTGGCAATCTTTAACACGCGAGCACGTGGATTTGCATGTTCTTAAAAAAATAACAATCAAATTTATATATTATGTAAAAAATAAAATATATTATATATATAATAGGTATATTGTTTTTTTGTTAATTTGATGATATATATAATTATTATTATTTATTATAATATATTTTTGTGCAAATAAATACTCTGCAGGATACCAGAATATAAATATTAATAAATTTGCAAGTTTGTTATTTAAATTATTTTTTACTATAACACTTATTTTTTTATTGCATTTAGACTTGAAAATTTTCATTTATTATACCTATTTTTAAAATTGCAGGGGGTAAAAAGCTCAACAATACACTCAAATTAATCTGGAAATTAAAAATCTTTATTTTTTGATGCATGGATTTTCTTTATCGGAAAAGGATTATAATTTTGAATTAAAAATTTGGCACTAAATGTATTTTCTATTTGAGACAAACAAAGCTCTTTTTGGGTCAAAAAATTAAGTTATTTACAAAGTTTTCAAATTTTATAAATAGAATTAGTAAAAAGAAAATTATTTTTTTTTAACCCATTAGCGCCTAATCGACCATCCAGGGACAGTTGAATATTTTTATATGAAAGTGAATATTTTGAGCTAAAAACGTCACCTAGTTGGTTTTTTGGGTCGCTCTTTTCATTTTTGAGGTCCATTTTTACCTACAACCCCTAGGTAAGGAGATATCAACCCCTAAAATAGGGTAAAATTTACAGAATCTTTTGAAATGTTTAATTACTCGATAAAAAACTTACTAGGCATTGAAATTGATTTTTTCGGTTTTAAAAAAGTTAAACATGAAAATATAAGTATTTACAGAAAACTTACCCTATCTGGGGGGTGAATACGGAGGGTTGAGGGGGTGGATTTTACAAGGATTTGAAATTCAAAAATTTTGGACTGGAAACATCACCTAGTATGTTTTTTGGGTCGCTCTTTTCATTTTTGAGGTTCATTTTCACCTATAACCCCTTGGTAAGGAGGTATCAACCCCTAAAGTAGGGTAAAATTTACAAAATCTTTTGAAATCTTTATTTACGTGATAAAAAACTTACTAGATATTGAAATTGATTTTTTTGGCTTTAAAAAAGTTAAAAATGAAAATATAAGTATTTACAGAAAACTTACCTTATCTGGGGGGTGAATACGGAGGGTTGAGGGGGTGGATTTTACAAGTATTTGAAATTTAAAAATTTTGGACTGGAAACATCACTTAGTATGTTTTTGGGTCGCTCTTTTCATTTTTGAGGTTCATTTTCACCTACAACCCCTAGGTAAGGAGGTATCAAACCCTAAGGTGGGATGAAATTCACAAAATCTTTTGAAATGTTTATTTACGTGATAAAAACTTACTAGGCATTGAAAAAATTGTAGGTAAAAGGGTTGTAGGTAAAAATGGACCTCAAAAATGAAAAGAGTGATCCTAAAAACCTACTAGGTGATGTTTTTAGCTCAAAATATTCACTTATTCATATAAAAATATTCAACTGTCCCTGGATGGTCGATTAGGCGCTAATGGGTTAATTGGTTCTAAAACTTGTGTTTTCTCACGTACTTTTCATTACTGTAAAAATATATTGCTTAAAAAATATAAACTTGAAATATTTCAAACAATTTACTCAAAACTTTGTCATGTGTTCAAAAATTAATTAAAATTCAAAAAAAAAATGTAAATTATCTTTAAATTTCATGATTTTACCACACTTGTTTATAATGATCTGTTGTAATATATAATTAAAAATTCAAGCATTTGCTTGAATATCAAGCAATTATTTGAATTTTTAAGCAATATATTTTTACAGTATAGTAAACAGTCTTTTATGGGAGTATTTAAGTATATGTACTAACAAGGGGTGACCGGAACCTTTGGGTCGCCAAATTACAATCTATTGTTATGGATGACTTTAATATGTTGAAAAAAAACGCCCAAGATACCCTCCGTTTATTTCAACGCTCCTTCTGGGCCTAGTAACGCAGGGCTCAATGTTATGAAATAGGATCTTTAGAATAATTTTCAAAATGACACTGTAACCTCGCAAATTAACCAAAATCAGAGATTAGGTTACAGAGATATCTCACGGGATAGGAGAGGCTGCGACGATTTTATTCTACATCGCCGTAACCATCACGTGGTTAATCTCTTTAAAAAGTAATAGAAAGTTTAAAATATTATATGGTAGGGAGCCTGGCGGACCTTATCTCTGCCAAAATACTTCCGGTTGGTCTCATTTTTTCCGTATAAGTACCATCTTTTAACTCCCGTCAGCCGCAATGCTTCATCACCTATTCTCAGAGCGCTATAGTCAATAAACCAATAATAGTTTAATATTTCACCCTTAAAATATCTAAAATTACCCCTAAAAAAGGTGTTTTTGCTATTTTCGTACATTTAACATCCAAGATATGCCCATATAGGTTTCGACTTCTTTTTTATAGATAATTAAAATTTAACCCCTAAACTGGCTAAAACTACTCTTAAAAGGGGTGTTTTTGCTGTTTTTGCACTTTGAGCGTCCAAAGTACGTGGTTAAATTTTAATTCTTTATGAAAAAGAAGTCAAAATTCTTTTTTAGCGACCCAATAAACCTATATGGTCATATCCTGGATGCTAAAAGTACGAAAATAGCTAAAACTACCCCTAAAGGGTGAAGTATTGAATATTTATGAAAAAGGAGTCGAAATTCTTGATTAGAGACCCAAAAAACCTATATAGGCATATTATGGACGCTAAAAGTATGAAAATAGCTAAAACACCCCCTTGTTGGGGGTAGTTTTAGCCAATTTAGGGGTGAAATTTTAATTATTTATGAAAAAGAAGTCGGAATTATTGATCAGCGATCCAAAAAACCCGTATGGTGCAAATCTGAGTGCAATATTAAAAACCCCTTAATTAGTTTTTGCAAATTTAAGGGTGATGCCCCAATTTCTCCGCCAAATGACTCCGATTTCCGTGTTCAGCGACCCAAGAAACCTGTAGTAGAACGAATCTGGTGTTCGTCAGTGATAATACAACCAAACCCGTATTTTGACTGAAGTACCACCCCTATCCACCTTTTAAGGGTTGTAAATCGGACCAAAATGAATGAGACCTGAATGTATACGAAGTTTGCTTAAATTTACATAAAAAATATTATTTTCAAACATTTTGCAATAAAATTGGTTACTTTTTTCATTGATTTTTCCAAACATTTCCTAATAATTTCACCCCCGTTTTTAGGATATTTTGAAGGGTTGTTGGAGAAAACTAATGTCAGATTCTTAAAGAGTATGAAATTTTATTACAAGGTTGAACTTTTTAGCCACTTATCTATAAGGAAATATACTTATTGTTGCTCATTTCCTAAACTCTCCGCCCCGGCGTTAATGAGTTAAAAAAGCTCATCAGGGGCCGGAGATATAAGCAATTGAAAGTTTGCTTTTTCCGAAAATATCGTTTTTTAACAACTTTAACCGCCTGCAAAATTTTTCTCTGAGCACTTTAAGGGCTGAAAATTTAAGGAAAACTTCTTTTGATGTTAAAAAAAAATCCCTGAAAATTTGGGCGATGGTATTGTCTTCGGTTCGTAGATATAAGACTCTGAAAAAGTGGAATAATTGGACCAGTATTGACAAATAACTGGTTAAGGGGTCAACAAAAAATTTTTCTTCTACAATATTCGAATAGCCAGGGAAAAATTAGCTCATTTTAAATCTATCATCATTTGAAGATTTTTTTAAAAATTGTCCAAAAATCCCAGTTTTAGGGTCATTATACAATATTCTAACTTTAAATAACGATAAGTCGCTTAGTTGTCGGTCAAAAATGAAAATTTTTTTTTTAAATCTTCGAATTTTTTCCTGGCTATTTGAATATTTACAACAAAAAAACTTTTTATTGCAAAAATTATTTTTTTTTGGAAAATTACTTTATAACTTACTTTAGTTTTTCAATGTATTAGGGTAGTTTTTAGCCCAAAAAAATAATTTCTGGAAATACTTTAAATACCAGTTCCAATGGCCCAGCTATTTGCACCTGAAAAGGTTTTAAATATTGTTTTTTGTTGCTGCCAAACTGTTTGTGAAGTATTATGTGGGTGTAGGAAAAGTGGTATTGAGGATTCTTCTACTTGTGTAAATTGTTGCGACCCTATACGTATACTCTATACACTACGAGAATTCAAAACTCAGATGATGAATTCGAAGAAGAAGAAGATAAAATTTTGTGCAAGGTCAAGAAGGTATACCAGGTGATAATGATATTAACATTAAAGCATTTAAATATGAAACATTTGACTTAAACGTTCTTTTCTAAATATCAAATAAAATTTCTTCTTGAGAGAAAAAAACATTTATATAAAATGGTATATTCCAAAATATTTTTATTATAATATTATTTATTCATTATTTTTACTTTTTGAAGTTAGAATTTAGTTGCCTTAAATATGTACTAGATCCCATAAAAATGAAAATAATTCGGTTTTCTAGAAAAATAAAATTTTAAGGATTAAAAGGGTGAAAAAATGGGTTTTACACCCCTCTAACTTAATTTTTGACGTTACATTCGGATTCAGCAGCCCAAAAAATCTAGTAGATCCCTTATAAGTTGTAAAAAAGGTTTTTTTAAACTTTGCAGGTTAATGTGGGGGGAGGGAATTGGGGCGTATTTTCACTCCATTTAAATTGCTGAATTTTTTTTTCTCCGAAATTTTCTTTAGATCATAATAATAATGAGTAAACAGTATAAAAATTAATTCTTTAGATCATCCTGAAAAGATTTCACTAGTCTTCGCCTAAAAATATACATTTTCATAGGACTTTTGGCTGGGTTCACAAGGGAAACCTGACTTATTATAAAAAACAAGCTTCGATATGATTATTCTGAAAAAAAAAGATTGCATTGATATAACGATCTTTTGAAGTATAATAATTATAAAACCGGTTACCCTAGAGTGTCAAAGGTTAGGGTTTGGCTCAATGATATCGAACCTTAGTTATACTGAGCTTATTTGATGGGATAAACTATTGCATTAAATAATATTCTTTCTTTTTTATAATCAATTTATATTCAATTTATGTCGATGTTCTTTTTGAAGACGATAATGAGCACCTTGAATTGATGTAAAGATCTTCTGAGGGATAACAAAAAAAATTTTTTATTATAAATTTTATAATTGAACGTATCAAATATTAAAATTAAAAGTACACATTGACCAGAATTGTGTTAGTATTAGTAAGAGAATTTCCTTAGTACTAAGGAAGCAGCTTATTTTTTTGAAAAAAGACACTGCCACATGTTAAAAGCAGGGGAGAATTTTTTAATTTCTCTCAGTTCGAGTTTAATTTTTATTCAAGTATAACTCAAACTTTCGGCTTAATTTCATGGGTTATATACGAATATTAAGTGTGATTTTCGTACTGATGAAGCTTGGTCACACTTAAGGTCTTACGTACGTCAGGAATTTTACCTATCGGCATCTTTGTCTTACACACATATAAAAGTAAGGATTGCAACTTCAAATAAATAGAAAAGTTTTTTCAATATTACTTAATTATTACTATTCAAAGCTTAAAAATGAATTTTATTAACTTAATTTTGGCATTAAATAAATTATTTATTATTTAAATAATATTATTTAATTATTTATAAAGAAAATAAATAAATAAAAAAATATAATAAATGACTCTACCTCAATAGCAGAATATAACGTTCATTTTTTAGCATTTTTTTAAGTAAAACCATAAAAAATGACGGTCGATTGTAAATTTTAAGGTCTGTTTTTATTTATTAGGACATTATTTATCAACTCATAAAAAAAAATATCTAAGTTTTGTATTTTAAATGATTTTTTTTCATTTTTTTAAATTCCCCATAAGAGCCTGTGTTAATTTATTTTTTGTTTATTTATTTTCTCAAAAACTGTTCGGTTAATTATAAAAAAAAAATACGTGTAAAATTAAATTATATTTACTTCACTTTCTCCAAGTTTTAGCTTTTTTTTTGCATTTTACCTCGGACGTACGTAAGACCTTAAAAAAGCTGAAATAACCCATTTTTGCAAAATTTTTTTTGGTAATTTTTTTGGGTAATTTTCATAATTTCAATTTTTATTTATTTATTTTTTTTTTTATTTTCAATTTTTCCAAATTTTAAAATCAAATTTTCAATAAAAAAGTCGCTTTAGTGAATAACAAACTACTGGGTACGTTAATTCAAAGATATATAGATTATATCCACGTATCACAATGTGAGTTTATAGTTATAAATCGAAATGATTTATTATTGGTCCAACAAGGTCGTAAAAAAAAAATTTTTATTATAAATTTTATAATTGGACATATCAAATATTAAAACTATTTTTAGATAAAAATGGTCGTACTGAATTTTTAGTAACTTCATATCCTACCAGGAGTAATAAAAACTCAAATTATTAGTAACCATATATGATGTAATAATATATTGTTATTCGGAGTAAAAAATTGTAATTTAATTTAATTTTACTGCCTTTTTTTCTTATAAATTTTTGTTTTCATAGTTGTTAAACTAGATTTTTATTATTCTTACGTATATTTTAGCCATTCAAGATAAAAATTGTTGCTTTTTAATTAATATTCGGGTTTTAAATTTGATTTTCATACGTTGGAATATTGTTTTAGCTTTATTAACATATATTATGGCCATAATATGTTGAAATTTTTTAACAGGGAGAGGGTAGTTTACGATTTTTTTCTCCGATGGCGAGAAAACGCATCTTTGCCGGCCTCGCAGCGGCCAGGGACTACATGAGGAAATTTTCAACTTTTTTTTCTTTTTTGTATACAACGCTACAGAAATTTTCAAAATTATCCAAAAAGGAGGGACTATTGCAAAATATCCCCAGAAATCCGAGAATCAAATCGTCATATTTGACTTCGCATTTGACCCCCATACCTTGATTTTCAAATTTTCAGAGGGTACCTCCTCCCTATAAACATGTTTCACGTTAAAAACTAATGTCAGGATCGTGTCAGCCGGAAATCATGCTAACTCCTTTTATAAGAAAAAAAAGTTTTTAGGCTTATTCAAAGTGCATAGAAAAATTAAAATTGAATAATTTGCTCAAAATTCAGTTGCTAATTTAGAATTTTTTAAAATTGTAAAATAGTTGCCATTTCGAAACCTTTTAACTTAGACCCTTAAAATATTGCAATTATATGATACTTTTATATACTGAAACTAGCCCAATGGATTTTTTTCAAAATACCAGGCTTTACCAATTTTTTAGGTAAATTTCACTATAAGAATTACTCAGTTTATTTTAGAAAATGTCACATAAATTAGTCAAAACTGGCCATTGGAAACTGATGAAACTAATATTTTAGCATAAATACTTTTTTAGTTTAATAAAAAATAAGGGCATAAGTTGGCCAGAAAAATTTATTATCAATAAGTTTACTCGATATTTTTCATATTAACCTATATATCCATTTTAATTATTTTTTTCGCGAGCAAGGAACTTAAAAATGTGAAATACACCACATAAAGAATATTAATTAATCTAAAAGTTTAGCAGTCCTATACATCTTGGTAAATGGATTTTTTTATTGCCCTAACGAACTTTAACATTAGAAAATGAAAGTTCTTAAAATAACGTGCAGGGCAGTATAGTTTAACTATTACGAAAAAGATATTATCAAAAACTGCATTCAAAACTCATTATCAAGGTTAATTCGTTTTTATGTATGATATAAATCATTCATCACTACAATATAATATTATACCTTCACTAAAGAATTTATTTATGTTGATATTATGTTAAAAAATGCAGTATTTATATTTACTTTTATTATATTAAATATTTATTTATTTATTGTTTTTTTCATATTTATAATTAATAATCATTTTAAAAATTTTCAAATTACTACAAGTTTTCGAGTTTTCTATTTTTTTGCTTTTTTTACACAATTAGCACCTATTCAATCATTCTTGGTGTTTAAGAGTCTAAACTCTTAAGTTTATTAATAACGAACTCCAGTTTCTGAGGAAAGAAGTCCCATTAACCATCGCGTAGAGTCTCAAGTAAAGTTACCAAGGATTAACCTACCAATTTTTTAGGGTCATACGATGAGTGGTACTCGTTTCGCTATACATTTGAGGTTCTCGTGCAAAAAATTTTATGCGCGAATATATAGAGCTTCAGCACATGAGGCTAGTAAATAAAGATGAGCTAAATAACAATGCTGTCTGTTATTACTTGCCGCAGCATCCAGTTTTCAAAGAATCTAGCAGATCAGCCTTTTTAACGTTGGCATTTCATCGCCAGATATGCTGGTTTCCATTCTTGGCTTGTTACTGTGTCTAGTTTTGAAACTATAATCAACTCTTTGGTGGCAAGGTACACCTTGGTTGGTACTCTATGAATCAGAATGGCCTAACCCGTGTAAAATTGAGATCCACAAATTTAATATGGCTAAGTATTTCAAGGGTACAAACGAGCCTGACAGTCTCTGAAACAATTCGTCTAAGACTGTGCACTCTAACGAGTCGTTGTCAAGCTCTGGAAGCTGTGTCTAGCAAAACATTACGTAGCAGTGAAGTTAAAAAGGGTACCAATAATAAGTCAAAACAAAGCGTCCGCTTATGTTGCAAGCGCAAGCAGCCAAGTTTGCCCAAAATGAAGTGGGGGCCAATTAATCTACTATTGCCCGGAGTTTTTAAAACTTGAAATTGACAAGCGCCAAAACTTTATAAAAGGAAAGAAATTGTGTACAAACTGCTTAAAAGCAGCTGATCATCAAATAAATGATTGTAAGTCTAGACCATGTCGAAACTGCGAAAAAAAGCATAACACGCTGCTTCACTTCGAAAGTAAAAAAGCCCCATCATCAAACCAGGATTAGTCAAATAGCAATGCAAAACAAAACAGTGTCCAATGTATGCACTCATCTGGCCCTCTGCAAGCAACAAAGATTTTGCTGGCAACCACAGTAGTAGATGTTCTAAACGCAAATAATCAAAAAATCCTTTGCAGGGCACTCTTGGACTACGCGTCACATTTGAATTTTTATTTCAAAGTGCTGCATAAAAAACTGCTGAGAAAGAAAATTTTCGATTTGTCCATAGGAGCAAAAAACTTATTGTAAGTCCCTTATCCCGGATTATTCTAAATCCCAAAACTTGAATTGTTCAAAGTCCCTATACTCGGGTTATTTTAAGTCCCTAAATCGAAATTATTCTAAGTTCATTTGACCCCCCCCCCTCCAAAAATAACATGCTTGAAATACCCCCCTAAAAATATTCTAAATCCTATTTAATCCCTCTACTTCGTAATTTTTGGATTCCAAAGGTACCCCATCCAATAAACACGTTCTATGTTAAAAATCCAGCTGCCTCATCCGGAATTTTTTTCAGTGTATTTGAGAAGATAGAAGCGTGTATTGGAGAAAAAGTCTTTATTTAAAGGCTTATTAATAGGTTTAATCACACGGAGATCTGTATTTTTAGGCCCAGAATGTCCATCCAAGTAAACTCAGGATGTAAGAAAATTATAATCTTTATCTTAAAACATTTTAATTTTTATAGTATCTTAATTATAATTAATACCTATAGGTAACAAAAATAGGTAACAGTATTTAATAAAATGTAAACACCAATTGACAGAATATAATTGTATTTAAAACATTTTCACTTTTACAAAGTTTTACAACATTATAAAGATTATTTGTAATTTTAAAATAACATTTAATGGTAACAAAATATTTTTTAATTAATTTTTAAATATTTAATTGTTGACTAATTAAAAATCACAGTAACAAATAAATATCATTTTTATAAATGCTGTGAACAATTTATCAATTCAGAAAAAAATAATTGTACCATCTTAGTTATACCATAATAAATCAATAATAAAATTGTAAGTACCCTTTATATCAGATTTTTTAGTACTTAAAAAATATGCGGATAGGTAAAATTAGTAATCTGTGTTAAAATAAGTGAATTTATGTATAATTAATTAATAAAACTTTATTCTTCAACTGCGTTTTAGGTTCTAAAAAAGTTTTGATACAAGAAAAATAATTGTTTTAGCTATTATCAAATTTCAACCCATAAAACAAATTTATTAATTAAAAATCATTAATAATTATCTGATTAGTTATATAAAATCAATGCAAATTTTGATTAACATCCTTGAAAGCGAACATTTTGATGCATTAAAATTCGAAAATAGCTTAAATAACCCAAAGCTTTGTGCAAATATATAAAACACATAAAATTTTTTTAATTTTAATATTACATTGATGATCTTTAAAAATTGATAGCTATAGTATATTAATTATTCAACATGTATTTAACAATTTTTCAAAATTCTAATTACTACTTTAATCTCATATTTATTTATTTATTACTTCTTGTTAATACTTTCTTTATAAATGCACTTTGTAATTTTATAAAATTTATATATAATATATTAAAAAGTTGAACTTAATTAACAATACATTCAGTGTTATTATATATATTTATATATATATATTTTGTGCAAAAAATTTTTATTTTTATATTTGTACTTTGTGCAAGGTATATAATATTTTATAAATATTAATCTTTGTAAAAAAAGAAAAACTGGTATTATAAAAATATATATTTAAAATTAACTGTTTTGTAAAATTATCTAACTTTTTTTCTGTTCTGCATAACAGAAATTTTTAATTATTATATATTTTTATATGTAATGTTTTAGTAAAAAGAAAGGAATTAAAATTAATTCAGTTAAATTCAGTTCACAAATTATTATTTCAAAAAGTATCATAAATTAAGATATGGAGAAATATCCATATTAGTCTAGCAGATATTTTAAAAAGTTAAAAGTGAAAAAAAGTTACCAGTTACAAAAAAAAATAAATAAAATTTCAAAAATTATAGCTGAATTAATCACTTCTAAGTGTTGCCACCAAATATATGGACTCTGGTCGGACCAAAAATTTTCTATACACATAGGAATGATTAAATGAGCTGCAATTTTGGGAACCTTATTTTTTTGGCAATTGGAAACTTTTTTCACTCGGTAATCGAAAATCCAAATAAATTTTTAAAATAACTGTCAGGCTAATCCATTTATAAATTCAAATATGTTCCAAAGAATAAAATGTGTTTGCCAGAATAAGAAATATAAGAAAAGACATCTAAAGCTGATTTGGTACTTAAGAAATAATCAAGGGTTTCCTAGTACCATTATAGGGTAATAAGAAAGGCTAGAAAAATAAATAATGGCCCAAATCAAACGTAATAACATTCCAAGGCAAGTCGAGATGATAAACTTTAATTTAGGACATTCTTTTTTTATGACCAAGGTTCGTATACGATTTTTCTTCATAGCTAAACTTGAAACTGAATATAAAAAAATAAAGAATTATTGTATTTTAATATATAAAATTAAATAAAGAGATAAACATTATATCCAAACATCATTAATATAAATTCTAAAATCAATTTTATAAAATTTGTTAGCCTAATAAAATAGAGAGCATACTTGCAAGTAAACCAGGGAAACTTAATTTAGTTATTATTAACCGTTTCATATCAAGTTAGGTGGTTTAATTTTATAAATTTTTTATTTTTAAATTTACAATTTTTTTGAAAATTATGTAAAACAAATTAATATTTACAAAAATAAAAATTGACATCTTTCATATGCATTAAAAATTTATGAAATCAGAACCTTTGTGAGTTAATATAATTAAAATTTAGTTCTCAAAATTTCAACCTAGAATATTTCATTTTAAACATTATTTGCATGCAGGCAACTCAAATGTTTTAATCATAGTAAAGTAGAATACATTAGATAATTTTATGGGTCATTTAGTAAAGAGTTATACTGATTTTGTTAAAAGCAATATATTCTCTATTTGTTTTTGAACATTAGTTTCTGTTATTACTTAATAAATGAGAAATTTCACTAATTTCAGAACTTATAGAAAAAAATCAATTAAGTAATCCTAAAACTAACTAAAATATCATAATTTTTAAATTTTTAAAAGAGAGACTTGAATACAAAGTCTAATTGTAAGCATAAAATAAAAACTATAAATTGTAAAATAAATTTATCATTAAAAAAATATAATCATTTATCCTCTTGCAATATTAGGTCTGTTCTTTTTGTCTCAGAGTTAACTCCTCTTTTCCTGGTAATAAAAAGGTAAAAATGTTAACCCCATGGGTTAACCCTGGTTTACCATACAAGGAAAAGAGGAGCTAACTCTGGAACAAAAAGAACAGACCTATTATGTGTGAGTGTGCTTCATAAGTTTGTACTTTTATAAGTTGTTAAGTAACATGAAAATCGTTTAACAATGAAATTTCTTTTTAATCATTGATATCAGATTTTGGCATGATTGGCACTTCAAAATCACTCATTTCCTTTTTTGTCTACAAACAAGATCATCAATATTTTTATATAAAAATCTTTAACAAATATATGGACGCAATTTATGATTGTTTTAAGAACACATAGAAATCAATCAAGCAAAAACTTGAACTGATTTCTTTTAATAAATCTTTTTATTTTAACAATAAAATCTTACTTCCAAGATAATAATTCATCTAAAACTGTTACCAAATGAGGATTTCCACCTAGTCTTTCAACTTCTTCTCTTGCTTGACGGTCAAGATCTCCTAATATTTCTCTTGTATAGGCAAAGGATCCAAATTTCTCAAGTAAAGTCACACAATATCTTTTAACTTCAACGTTTTTTGTTCTTTGGCGAAGGATTTCTAAATTTTTATTAAGTATTTATATAAACGAAATTTTTAGATAATGTAAATTTTAAACAAATTAAAAGGATACTAAGAACTTGTCCATCTTCTTTGCAGCTTTGAATAGCATGAATTATGGGAAAACTAAATTTACCTTCAGAAAGGTCTTCACAAAAACTTTTATTCTCAGAATACTAAAATTAAATCAAAATTTAGAAACAATCATGAGTTTATGTGTACTTTCTTACCTCTGTAAGGCATAAATTACAATAGTCATCTCGAATTTGAAAATATAAACCTAAAATTCCACCTAATTTTGTGAAATCCTCTTTACAATCAGAGAAAAGCTGCATCAAGCGTACTGCTAAATTGAATAATCCACCAGTTTCTATTAAGCAAAAGAAAGATAAATTTAAAATTAAAAATATTTACTTATTGTCAGAAAAAATTATTAAAAAATCTTACTTCTAATTGTCATAATTCTATATTCTTCTTCAGATGGACATATAAAATTATCTCTCCAATAAATTTCCATTCCTTGACCTCTATGAAGTTCTAATATCTGTTCTGTATAAACATGAGTAGCCTAAAAAAAAAGAGTTAACATAATTCATGTTAATTTTTTGTCAATTAATTAGAAAAATTAAAAAAAATATATATATTTTACCTCAGGATGATTTAAGGATATCACTCTTTCTAAAGCAATAAACATAACATAATTTGCAGAGTTAATTGTACTAGCGACTCCATAAATTGAGTGCGCTACTGGAATCCCTCTTCGTAAGATGGAGTTATCTTGTATGTCGTCAATTCTAAATAAAAATTTGTTTTTATTAATTACTAAAAATATGGACTTAAATTTGAGAACAGTAATAAAACTTACAATAGACTAGCATTGTGAAGCATTTGGGTAATATCTCCAACAGCCTGAAGTTTTTCTTTTGGTATTTTTAACCAGTAATTAAAAGCATGAGCTAATTTACCTCTTATTTGTTTTCCTGGTACTTGAAGTATGTATGTAAATGGTTGTAATAATTTCTAAAATAACAAAACATTATTTTTAGATGTTTTTAAAAAATTCATTGTAAATCCAAACATGTATATTTTTTTTCAAAAAAATTCTTTTACATACTAGAAAGCACTAAAAAAATGATATTAATTTATTAAAATTTGTTTATTTAAACATCTTTAAGTAAGAATTATTTTCATGAACTCCTTTTTTGCAAATTGTACACTATTTATTATTGCTAAATAATTTTTTTGATACTTATTTAGATTGGAGTTAAAAATTAAACTTTCAGATTTCAGAAATACTAAAAGTATGCTATTAATGTTGAGTGCACATAATTAAACTTGAGATTATTAAAAATAAATATTGAAAAATACACAATATGCAAAGTAATTGCAATTCTAACCTCATCTTGTTCTCTGTCTCCACTTTGCGAATAAGGCACATTATTTTTTTCACATTCCATTTTTACAACAACTTTGTTATTAACTGTTATTCGTAAAAAAAATTATTTATAATTATTATTTTTAAATAAAAATTAAATTAATTTTAACTGTAATCGTAATAAAAGAATGAATCACCGGCTTGAAGAAATTGCATTCTATTCTCATATTTACACAACCCACTGTTGTATGTCTCTTGCATAGCAGACAACTATTTATGTATTCTTTTAGCGGTAAAAAGGCGTCGTCTGCTGAAAATTTGAATTTATTACGATTATTTCATTGCAAAATATGATCAAAAAATTTTATTTTTTTATTTAAAAATTTTTTTGGTATTGGATATAATTATTAGTTGTTGAAAATTATCAAATTAAAACAAAATATAGAATTTATTAAAAATAAAATAATTATAAGGCGATTTAAAAAAGAAATGTTCATACAAACCTGTAACAGTATAATCACTATTTAATCAATGTAAAATAAAATTAATAAATTATACAATATTTATAAATTAAGAGTTTTTAAATAAATTATTGTAAAAAATGATATCATCACTAACTTTTTTTTCATTTTATTCTATATATTGAACATAAAATTAATTTAAACATGAAAATAAAAAAAAATATTTTTTTTGCAATAATTGATTACCTATAAGGCAACTTGACATTTAAAAAATGAAGTTCTTTTTATTTCAAGATCTTATTTCCTTTTGATTAATTTGGAGAAAAATTTCTGAATTTTTAGGGTATTAATTGAAATTTATCAAATAAAATATAAAAAAATTTTCAAATGTTTTTATTGATGTATTTAAGAAAACGTAGTTATCTACCTATTTGTGTAAATTTTATTGCTAATAAAATAAATGAATTATTTATCTTATTGTAATAGTTTCCTTCAATAAAATAAATAAATACGACGCCTGCTTGTAAGTGAGTCTGACTGACTTGATTCGCGATGATATTTTTATCACATATTACGTCAAAAGGCTATCAGAATAATGATTATTTTTTTAAATAAAAAATCCATGGACGAATCTATATAAAATAAGTCTTGTCGTTTTATAAAGACTTTTGCAAAATTTTATATATTCAATAAATTAAATTAACTATTTTTTTTGGATAACGCGTAATGGGAAATTTTAGTACTTTTTTGAAAAGTTTTCTAATAATATTATTAATTCAAAAGAAATGATAAATGTAAAAAATATTTATTGATAAATATGTTAATATTTTTGCAGTAATCAATTAAAATTAAAATAAAACAAAAAAATTTGTATTTAAAATACTTTCACATCAAGATTTGAAATAATTAAATCTTGTATTTTTATAATATACCTACACGTATAAAACACAATTTATTACTTTTTCTTTTTTGGTTTTTTTTTTAAATAATAATAATTGCACTTGATAATAGCATTTAATGCAGACTCGACAATGCTTTGCATTCACAAACTAATATCAAGTTTCAATAACATTCTAATTTATATAGATATAATTTTATACTGAAATACGCGAATAAAGTACGTATAGCCTCATATTGAAGTGGGAAAAATATTTTATTTTATTTTATTTTATTTTATTTTATTTTATGAAAGATATGTAATCTATTACTGTCTTTATAAACACTTAAATATGCAATATATGCATTTTTTTAAAATACTAGTTCCAAAACAAAATTCTGATCAAAAATCTTTATACGGTAAGCAGGTGACGGAAGCTTATTATCGCGAAATTTTTTTGCCTAAAATAAATTCATCAATTTATAAAATAAGGATTAATAATCACAAATAAATTTAAAATAAATATTTTTAATTTAAACAATAATTTTGCTCTAGTTGAACTCTTAAAAATTTGAAGGCGCAATCTTCTTGTAAACTAAGCAGTTTTAAATTCCCGTATGAAATTAAGCAATTTAATTTTACTATATAATTTAATGTAAAAAGATTTTAAATTTTACATAACTTACAACCAGAAGGTCGGTCTATGATTCAACTCTTCAAAAATTTTATTTTACGCCAGAGGCCCATGGGCCTAAATGCATTTATTATTTTCAGCAGCTCCTATTTACAATCAGTTTATTTTGCCCTTGTCAATTTGTTTCATTTTTTACTCTGAAATCTCATTTTGATTTTATATTCAAAAGGCTATATATTTTTTTAATTTAAAACTCAACCCGAAAATTATTCTTTATCAGAGTCTAATATAATAATTTCTTTCTAAGATATTGATCTATTTAGATTTTTTATTATTTTTACACATAACTAAAATTAAATTTCATTTTTAAAATTTTTACTTACAAGTCAAAGATTGGACTTCACTCTCTCTTCACTAAAAAAGAATATTTCACCCTCTGTTTGAATGTTTTTTTTTATAGTACGCAAATTACTAATATTTTGATTGACATTCTAAGAAATGGGTTTAATTTCTGTTATATAGTTTTATTTTTGACAATTTTTGCTGCATTAGGTTTTTTATTATTAAATATCCAGTTGCATATCTTTTCATACTTTATTTAGATTTTTATTTAAAAAATTATAATTTACCATAAAATAGCCAAAAACTAATTTTTCTTTTGAAAATTAAACTAAATTATTCAGTTTCCGTAAATAAAAATACACTGATAAAAAATACTTCAAAATAGAATTAAGGGGAACCTTAAAAATTGAAAAATAAAACAATATTATCAAAAGTGCGATATAACTTGTAAAAATATACCAAAAATTTTAGTAATCTACGAGATAAAAACGAGAAGAGGCAAGTACCAAAATACAAAAATTTCTTATATGCAATGTTAAAACTGAAAATAAATTCAAATAAAAAAATTTAATATTAGCCAAAGGATCAAATAAATAGATAAAACTTAAATGAAAATTTTCATAAAATAATTTTTTTTTTATTTACAACATTTATTCATTGTATTTTTTCAAGTTTTTTAATCATTACATCCATAACTTTTAATCTAAGTTTCATTAGCATCTAATTACAAAAAAACATAAATTATAATTATAAGGTAATAATATAAAAATTAAATTACTATACATTTACATAAATAATTTCATAATATTAAAAATAATTATTCATGTTTTAAAAATTAATAAATTTTATACAAATATTTACAGATTCGATTATTTAGTAAAATCGATTTTTTCATTAAAAATCTAAAATAAAATTCAATGCATAAAAATTTTTATGCCTGAATTTCTTGATTAAATGTAGTTATATTATCTAAAAGTGCAAAGTTGAACATTTTATAACTAATATACACAATTTTTTTATCATTTAAGAGATAATTTTTTATACATTTCTTTTAAGAAGTATACATAAAAGTCATTCAATATTTTTAATTAAAAAAATAATTTATTAAGTTTAAATTAAAATAAAAATAAAGTATTTACAATTTTTCACCACTAAGATTAAGTACATTGTAATACGAATGGTCGGGAAATCTATCTAATTCGATATAATCAGTTTCATCTAATAATAAACCTTCTGCTAAATTAACAAGTTCTGGAAATGATGGTCTGCCAGCAGGATCCTTATCCCAACAATAATACATTACGTTATATAATTCTCTTTTACAATGTTCGGGTCTATCCAATCTGTAACCTTCTTTTATTTTTCTCATTACCTGAAATTCAAATTAAATCAATTAATTTTTTTAATTTTTAAAAGATTTTTTTTGTTGATAAAATTTAATCATAACTTTAATATTTAAAAAAAATTGTCAAACTGTATATGGGCATGTCCAGGATAGAACGACCAACTGGAAAATAAAAAGAAATAAAAAAATTATTTCTGTGTAACTTTTCACCTGCGAAATTTTTTTTATTAAACCACTCTTATTTTACACTTCCTGGTGCATAATTTAGAGATATAGCTACTTCAAAGTTGGATTTTTCAATTTTTTGATTTCAGCTGCCCAATTCAAAAAAAACTTTCGGTTAGTCCAAGTAAAAAGAACATTTTTTGATCTATCAAAAGTTTCATGATTTTGAGTTATTTCAGATTTAACTGTATCTCAAAATTAAGCTTCAGGAAGTGTAAAATATGAGTAATTTTACAAATCCCAGGTAAAAAGTGACTCAAAAAAAAAAAAATTTATTTCATTTTATTTTTCAGTTCTCTGTTCTATCCAGGACGTGCCCATATATATATTTTAAAAATATAATTAAAACATTTTCGACAAGTTTACAATTTTTTAAGTGAACAAGAATTAAAAAGAATGTTTTTACATTTAGCTGTGTAAAAGTAGTGAAAAAAATGACAATTATCGCAAAATTCGGGGCCCCGTCTACTAAAAATCGCTTTACTTTACCCTTAAATTATCAAAAACTAGCTCAAAAAAGATTATTTTTAATGTATTTCAAGTTTTCGCTAATTTAAGGATGAATAATATTAATATGATTTTTCATAAAAAATCCTCAAAATTCGTGATCAGCAATCCATAAAAACCCATAGTAGACCACAGCTCATGACGGCCAGTAAGTAAACCCCCCCCCCCGCGGCGGTTATTTATTGTTCATAAGCGTTGATGAAGATCCGTGCTAATTTTAAAAAAAAAAATAAAAAATAAAAAATAACTAAATAAAAAGTCAGAAAATCTAAATAGAATTCTTAAAATATTCGAATAAGAATTTTATTCAATTACCCTAATATTGTAATTTAAGAAACTAAAAAGTCCAGAATTGAATTACACTGAATTTAAAGTTGTTCGTTTCAATGCATAATTATGAAATATCGTATGAAATGCTCTTCTCAAAATTGCTTACTCTATATTTTACGAATTTCTAAAAAATATTGTAAAACAAAAAAAATTCTGGAATATATAATAATGGGTTTGAAAAAAAATTTTCTGTTTTTGGAATTCTGAATTTGGACTCGGATTACCATAAACGCTTTTAAAAAACGAATCGCTGCCTCTGATTTTGCTGGAGTATAGTTATTGTACTCTGCTTCTTGTTAGAATATTTCAAAATTCCTAATAATTAGTTTAAAATTTGATGAAATATGAGAAGTTATTATTTGTACAAAGCATAAATTTCCTGTGAAATGCAAGGTTTCATAAAATGAATTTCGGAAATTATTCCATTCTAAATTTTTATGTATCCTAATTTTACGAATTTGGAATTGAATTTTTCTGCAAAATTCATTTATGGGTCTGTTTTCAAAAAATCTATATATTTTAAGGTTCACCTAATTGACCCGGATGGACAACGAGAATTATGACCAGTGAATGGCGCCCTAGATCGATTATAAGTTATCTTAAATGTCGTTTTTTGCAACGATGGAAATATTAAACTCTTTTTGTCAATCCTTGGCAGTAGCCTTGACATTACTAAATTACATATGTAAATATTATCAATAACAGTATTTCTAGTTGTTTCTTTAAAATTTGTCCTAATGAATACATTTTAGGTTTAATCAATTATCATGTAATTTTATAGTATATTAAGCATAAAGGGTGCTTAAATTTCAACCTTAGCTGATAATGTGTGATTCGCTGTTGTTTAAAGTTTTTTGCCAATGGCTTTTACAATCTATTTTGCCTGTCTACACGTACAACAGAAGCAGAAAATTTCAAGTATTACAAACGATTTTTACCGTTAAACGGACAAAAAATTTTGTAAACAAATTTCCTTGTTACCTCAGCAGCTGCTAGTCCTGGGTAAGGAGTGGAACCTAAAGTTACAATTTCCCAAATAAGTACGCCAAAACTCCAAACATCTGATTTAACAGAAAATATATTATCATAAAGACTTTCAGGTGCCATCCATCGAATTGGTAATCTTCCTTCTGACTTCCTTTCGTAAACTTGATTAGCAGCCACATCCCTTGCAAAACCAAAATCTGCAACTTTGCAAACTCTGTTTTCATCGATCAAAACATTTCTTGCAGCCAAATCTCTATGAATTATTCCTTTTGATGTGAGATATTCCATACCTTTGGCAGTCTGAAATAAAAATTTTTTAATTTTTAGCAATTGTAAAACAAATGATTTATTATTTAAATTATTACAAAGTAGTTCTTATTTAATTACCTGATAAACAAAACCAGTTAAATCACGAGATGTAAGTCCAGGACCGCCTTGATTTCTTTCTTCTCTTTTAGCTCTAAGAAAACTTTGTAGTTTACCACCACTAACATATTCTAGTATTACTAAAATTGGTTCAGTTGCAGTACAACATCCGAGTAAGCGTACAACATGAGGATGTACTTCGAGACTTTTCATAACTTTAAGTTCTTGTGCAAGGTCAAGCCTTTCTCTTTCACCAGCATTTTCTTTTAATGTTTTTACTGCTACAACCGTTGATCCTGATGTGCCATTAATATCTAAAGCTTCTCCTCGCCATACTTGACCGAAGCAACCTTCTCCAATAATATTAAATACCTAAAATTATTATTTAAAATATTTATTAAAAATATTTTATTTTTTTTTAATTCAAAATTGATATTTTAAAATAATTTTTTAATAAAAAATTGATTTATTTACAAGCATTTTAGTAATCAATTCTTTTTATCATGTGTAGACTAAAAAGAATTTTGTCTTAAAGTTTTTGCTGCGTATCTAGAAAATTAAATATTTTCTCCTGGTGTTTAAAAAAAAATTGAATATTGTAAATGTATATTGTAATTGTAATTTTATTTAGAAAAGCGTGCTTTGATTTTACTATCGTCCATATAAAAATATTATTTTACAAATTTCGTTGAAAAAATAATAAAGAATCTAGTCCTTAGATGTTCCGGGTTGGTCCCAAGGCTGTGTACAGTCGTGTCGCAGTTTGAAGCAGATCTTTAAGTCATGATGAAAAGTATTCAATTTAAAAAAAAGGGTTGTAGGAAGTTTTTGGATAAGTCCTTTCGGTCATAAGTTATATGTAGTTATTTATGTCATACCTAATTGTTTATAAATTAAAGTACACTGTAAAAAGTAACTTTCTTATATTAACAAAAAAATTAGAACATTTTCGAAAAATTAGTAAATTTTCAAAAAAATTTGTAAATATTCGAAAAAAATCTTATATAATGAATAAAATTTAGTATATTATCGAAAAATTCGAGTATTCTCGATTTTTTTTTGCGAATTCGCAAGAAAAATTGATAATTTACAATTCTTTTTCGAAAATTTACAAAAAATAGTTGTAAATTTACGAAAAATAGTTGTGAATTTACAACTTTTTTCATAAATTCAAAAAAAAAAATCAAGAATTCTCGAATTTTTCGATAATATAGCTGTACTAAATTTAGTAAATTTACGATTTTTATAGAATATTTGGGAGCGTTCAATAATTGCGTAACGCTGAACGGGGGGGGGAGCGTTAGACCGAAAACGTTATTGCTCATTATGTAAAAATAGGCAAAATGCTATTTTAGCGTTACTTAAGGGGACGTTGTAACTCAAAATCCAAAAAATAAGCGTTACGCAATTATTGAACGCTCCCTTTACAAAATTTTTTGAAAATTCACTAATTTTTCGAAAAAATTCTATTTTTTTTGTAAATCTAAGAAAGTTACTTTTTACATGTTTAAGAATTTAGATTTTAACTCGCAATTATTTGCAGAACGTGATTCATTTGAATATAAGTTGGTACCAATTAAAAATAACTTACCGTCAGCCTGTGTCGAGGAAATTCAAATTTATCTTCTCGAAATTTAATTCTATCGACATTTTGTGGTTTTTTAACCCAATTTTCATAACGATTATGGATTAATTTTTGTCCTGGCCATAAGCTTATGAAAGGTGATGGATCTCCAGAAATATTTGAAATACTAACACTAGCATGATCTTTCTGTAATTATAAAAAATTAATGTAAGCAAGATTAAATACAAGATTAATGTATAGAAAATTTTGAAAAAATTACTTACATTTATAATTTTAATATTATTATTAGCACAACAACGTTTTATAAAAATGAAAATAAATAGACTAAAAACAACAAGCACGCCAATACAAATAATTACGGCTTGAACAAATACATTATTAAATAAATTTTGGTTTTCAGTAATTTCATTTGGCGTGACTTTTGGACTTAACGTTGTTGTCTCTACATTATTCGTTGTGGTACTTAATGTTGAAGTTATGTTTGATCCAATGCTTTCAATTACAGCAGGAATAGGTTTAATATAAATTTGTGGTGAAGGACTAGTTGTACTTGGTACCTTGTGAGTAACAAGGTGAATAAAAGGAGGTGGTCTTATTATACCACCTAAACTTTGTTGCCCAGAAAATGGTAATCTGAAAATTGTTATTTTTATTAGTTACTAATCATATTTTTATTATTTTAATTAAAATAAACATAATAAGTTTCAACAAATTTTCATTAAATAGAAGAGTTAATAAACGGGTTAAGAGAATTTTCTTTCTAAATCTGTTCATAGTTATTGGTTGGGATTGAATGTTTTATAATTTAGGGAAGTAATTTTGTTTCAAACTTTCAAGATAACTATAGCTTAATACTCCAGTCAAAATACGGGGGGGGGGGGGTTGTATTTTCACTGGCGAACACGAAATTAGCTCTACTATAGGTTTTTTGGGTCGCTGAACACGAAAATCTGGGTCATTTCATAAAGAAATGGGAGCTTTACCCTTGAATTGGCAAAAAATACCCCCAAAAAAATTTTGAGCTTGAACACTTTGAGCGCTCAGATTTGCACCATACGGGTTTTTTGGTTCACTGATCAAGAATTTCGACTTCTTTTTGATAAATAATAAATATTTCACCGTTAAAATAACTAAAACTACTCCTACAAGGGGTGTTTTTGCTATTTTTGCACTTTGAGCATCCAGGATATACCCATATAGATTTTTTGGCTCGCTATTAAAGAATTTGGACTCCTTTTTTTTGGTGAAATATCAATTATTTATGAAAAAGAAGTCAAAATTCTTGAGTAGTGACCCAAAAAACCTATATGGGCTTATTCTGGATGCTAAAAGTATGAGAAAATCAAAAATACCTCTTTTTGGGGGTAGTTTTTGCAAATTTAAGGATGAAGCCCCCATTTCTTTACGAAATGACCCCGATTTTCGTGATCAGCAACCCAAAAAACCTATAATAGAGCAAATCTCGTGTTCGCCAATGAAAATACAGCCAAACCCGTATTTTGACTGGAAGCAGATGAAAAATATATTTTTGGTGTCCTCAATAATCTGATTGAAGAAGGATACTTTTATGTGAAAATCGAGGCATGGCGTCGAAAAGCATCCGGTTAAAAGGGGGGGCGGGTAAAATAATCTTGATTGAAAAGGTGAAATGGTGAATTCTAAGAAATTTGTATAATTTGGGCTAAAAATGACCAGGTTTAAATTAATTCATTTTTCTTAAAATAATTTCGATTCAGAGTCTTGAATAATATAGGTTTAGAAACTTGAACCAATTTTGATTTCGGGACATATTGAAACATTACTTAAGGGTAAGGTTTTGGGTTCTAAATATGTTCTGTAAATGCTCTTTAATTGTGTGTAGTTTTTATACTAATTATCTTTTAATTACCTTGTATTGCCAGTATTTATGCCAGTGGAGCTTTTGATATTAACATAAACTTCAGTTTTTGCTGTAAGATGACCATCCGCAGCGGTGACGTATAAATTAATATTTTGACCACCCTGAAAATAAAAAAGAAATTTGTTTTAAAAATATCGTTATTAAAAATTAGCAAAAAAAAAAACTAAATATAATTATTTTTAATTATCAATAAGGTATTAATAAATTAAAATTAATTTAAGATTCATCAATACTTCATTAAAAAGAAATTATAATTTTATAATAAATTTTTTATTTTAATTTTAATTTGCAAATTTATCGTAGCTTTTAAATATCATTATCTATTTTTGATTAATAAAATAAATTTTATTAATATTTATTAAGATTTCTCTCTGTTCATTCAAGTATTGAATTAAAGAAATTTAGAAAGTAATTTATAAGTGAATGTTATATTTTCGATCTTTCATAAAGCATTTTCGTATTAATTTAATACTTAATATAATATTGAATTAACAAAAATTAATAAAAAGTTTTTTAGTTGCATGTTTTTATTTTCACGAAAATTTAAGCTTGAAAAAGGAAAAAAATAAATTTTATGAACAGAATTGATTTTATTCTTGTTTTGAAATAATATTGAATGATCATTTCTATATTGTATTTACAAATGGAAACCTTGATCTTTGTGAAGCAAATATACAATTTATAGTATTGGATAAGTTTATTACCCTATACTTTAAAAAAACCAAAAAAAAACATTCCCATTACCCCACATTTATTCTAATAAACCTCAAAATAATAAATTTATAATTTGGGATCCTAAAGGGTAGTGGTCTCTTGTAATTAAAATTTTTCATTTATTCATCATTATGCGCACTTAAAAAACATAAATGCGTAAGTCGCGAATAAACGGCGGTAACAGATTATGAAGATTGGGACTGCAGAATGATTGCTATTGATAATAATCAATTTAATAACTATATCCCTTTATACTTTCTGTACAAAAATATACTGATTACAGTTTTAAAAGCGCGGGTAAACGTCGGTTAAAGATTTTTTGGATATTTAAGTAAATTTTCTAAAAAATTAAAAAATATGGTTTTTTCTATTAAAAAAAATTTATAGATGGTATATTTTTTTTATGATCAAAAAACTGATTTTCGAAAATTTCAATATATTATATTTTGGGGTCCTAAAGGGGCCCAAAAAAATTCTTTTCTTGAAAAGGGATGTAATCTTAAGTTTTTGAGCTTATGAGCAGAGTATTATCTGTTTATAGGTCGGAGAAAGTTAATAAAATCTAAGCAACCCCCATAAAACCGGTTTTTAGGTTTTCGGGGGCCTGTCCTGACCTAGAGGCAGATTCCAGCGAGAATCAGTGAGTTTTAACATGGATCAATTATATTTTCATAATCAATTTTATAAGATGTTAATAATATTTTTAAAATTAACTGTTATAGATATTATTTCGGATATTATTCTTAATTCGACTCCAATATCGGATTTTTCGCATGCAATAGCACATTTTGGGTACGGGATACGGGTCCTAACGAATAAAGCTATTAAAAAGGGCCCGCACAACCAGGACCTACACACCTAAACCCAGAACCGATGAGGCAAAATTTTTTTGATATTTAAGCCCTTTTGATTCCACTCTTCTGCTTAATGATTTCTAATAATAAAATGAAATAGAAATCATTAATGCCTGTCAACATATTTTTTAACACTTTAATGCTCTTTACGGACATAATTATTATTATGAGATACATAAATAAAATTTAATGAATGTTTAAATAGTATATTTACGGCTCGAGTCCAGAAAAGTAAAGAATGGCCCAAATCGCACGTAAATTACCTTCCGAGGCGAAGCCGAGGATGGTAAACTGCGATTTGGGTCCTTCCTTATTTATGGACAAGGCTCGTATAACATTTTTCTGTGTCTGTGGCGAGAAAACACGTATTTTTCGGACGCGTAGCGTCCGGGAAATACGTACTTTCTCGACGCAGACCAGAAAATATACTTTCTTGCATAAGTTTATAAATCTGTTATGTAATTTTAAGTTGTATTTGTATACTTTCATGAAAATAAAACTCGATTTGATCATAAATTTGTAAATATATATTTATTGTTTATTTTTTCCCTCCTGAATGTTTGAAAAGTATTAATTTTTACATAATAAATACCCAACCAGTTTTCCTGTATCATATACATTATTAATTTAAAATTGATAATTAAATTTTAATTTTTTATGTCCAAACTGCAAGTGTCAGTATGAGTTCATAAACTGGGCTGCTACCTGTTTCCTTGCTTTTTTTGTTTTTCCACGTTATGCAGAAAATTAAAAAGAAAAGTCAAAAAATATATTTATATTTTGTTCACTATTATATATAGACTTGTACTTACTCGACCCTTAAGTGTTTCATTTAAATAAACTGCTCCTGTTCTGATATCTATAGTAAAAGGTAAGGGCTGATTTGGGCTAATTGGTTCAAGTCCATAAACAAGGTTATTGTGCTCGCTTCCAAAAGCATGTACTTTTTCAACAACATGACCAACTTGATCAGTTTCACTCAATATCCAATTTCTGTGTACCGAAATTATTGGCGGGGTGTTATCACCTAGCTGGCATACTGAAAATAAAAAATAATATTAAAAATTTTTATTTTAATGGTTTGCTATTTAAATATGTTTAATAAACAAGAATTCATATAATATTAATTTTACTAATTATGTGACAATAGTTTGATTAATATTTTAATTATTAAATTGTATGAAGAAACGCAAAAAAGACGTAATAAAAAACTAATTGTATCTATAAAAATAGATATTTTAAGAAGAATAATTTAAAATTTTTATACTTTCTAAAAGTTGTGTAAATTTATATTGTTTATTACGCATTATTTATTTAAACCAATATTTGACTACAAAATTTTAAAAATTACAATAGTATTTAGCACTATTATTATTTTTATTATTAATATTATTATTATTATTTACTCCAGTCAAAATACGGGTTTGGTTGTATTATACTACAGGTTTTTTGAGAATTTACCCTTAAATTTGAAAAAATTGCGCCCAAAAAGGTTTTTTGGTTCCTCAATGAGGAACCATTGTGATAGGTCAAATTTCGATTTTTGATTTTTTTTTTGGCATATAAGCACGTTTTGAGACCCCAGGAAGCTAAAAAATCGGTTTTTAAAAAAATTATGTATGTGTGTGTGTGTGTGTGTGTGTGTGTGTGTGTGTGTGTGTATATGTAACCGGAGAAATTTCACAGCCATTATGGAATTAAGACCTAATTTTTTTTTCAAAAATTTTTTCATCAAAAAATCTCAAACTGCTTTTTTTTTTATTTGGATGTAATACCTCATTTATTTCCACGAAAGTACTTATATTTGAAAGTATGGTTTTTAATTGATATCTTGAATCTGATAATTAATTTTTTAAAAATTTTTTTCACAAAATTTTCGTCACAAAAAAATAAAAAAAATACCAAATTATTTTTTCTCTTTAGACGTAGTACCTAATTTATTTCTATGAAAGTACTAGTTTTAGAAAGTTCGTTTATAGTAAATTTTTGGATCTGATACCGCACACCCAGCTTGAACGAGCGAAAAGTCGAAAAAAAATGACGACAAAATCTGATACAGCAAAGTTTTCGGAAATAGTTTGTTATTTTCATATTTCCATAGCAGTAAGTTGGAGCTGATCGTCTAAAAAATTTTTAGTCAATTTTGTGGGTGGCTGAGAGATCAAAATCCGAAAATTTGATTTTTAACAATAAATCTTTATTAAATTTAAAGAAATAGATGAAAAATTTGGATTGCCAGGGAAAAACCACTCCAGAAGAAAAAAAAACTTTTCTTGTAACGATGAAATTTAGCCAAGTTATCGTCAATTTAAGATTTTGCTTAAATTCGCCTTAAAAAAGATTGAAATTTTATTGAAAAAGCCTGTTTCTGAACTTTGAACATGCATTACTCGCTTGATTTTCATCGTAAAATAATAATTTTTTTTTTTAAATCGATTAATTTTTCCCTAGCAATTCATTTCTTTAAGAAAAAAATCATTTTTATGTACCGAGTTTCAATTTTCATGTCAAAAGCCTTTGAAAACTGTAAGTAGCGAGATTTACTTAACACAATTTTTGACCTAAAAATTGAAATTTGGTCAATAAAAATGATTTTTTTCTTAAAGAAATGAATTGCTAGGGAAAAATTAATCGATTTAAAAAAAAAAAATTATTATTTTACGATGAAAATCAAGCGAGTAATGCATGTTCAAAGTTCAGAAACAGGCTTTTTCAATAAAATTTCAATCTTTTTTAAGGCGAATTTAAGCAAAATCTTAAATTGACGATAACTTGGCTAAATTTCATCGTAAAAAGAAAAGTTTTTTTTTCTTCTGGAGTGGTTTTTCCCTGGCGATCCAAATTTTTCATCTATTTTTTTAAATTTAATAAAGATTTATTGTTAAAAATCAAATTTTCGGATTTTGATCTCTCAGCCACCCACAAAATTGACTAAAAATTTTTTAGACGATCAGCTCCAACTTACTGCTATGGAAATATGAAAATAACAAACTATTTCCGAAAACTTTGCTGTATCAGATTTTGTCGTCATTTTTTTTCGACTTTTCGCTCGTTCAAGCTGGGTGTGACCGAATTTTTTCAAATTTTTTTTCTCAAAATTAAAAAAACAAAAAAATTAAAAAAATTGCAATATTTTTTTTTTTTTAATGTAATACCTCATAATATAATATAATACCTCACTACCCAGATACATAACAATAGTACTAATATCTGAAAATATTGTAACCGGTGATATTTCACAACCATTATGGAATCAAGAGAGAAATGTATTTATGATTGCATGGTTGTAATTGGTGATATCAGTGGCATATTAATGTATTAAGCTCATTGTTTGAGGAACCTTAGTGCCAGCTAGTTGGCAGGGTATTTTTTTATTGTTGTTAATTAAATTATAAATTCATTATTATATTTTTTTATAAATAATTAAAATTTCACCCCTAAATCGGCTAAAACTATCCCCAAAAAGGGGGTTTTTATGCTATTTTCGCATTTCGAGCATCCAGGATATGCCCATATAAGTTTTTTGGGTCGGTAATCAAGAATTTCGCCTCTTTTTTCATGAATATTCTATATTTCAACTCATATGGTGCAAATTTGAGTGCTCAAAGCGCAGATATGTAAAAAAAACCTTTTTGGGGATAGTTTTTGCAAATTTAAGGGTGAAGCTCAAATTTCTATGCCAAATGACCCTGATTTACGTGTCCAGCAACCCAAAAAATTTATAGTAGAACAAATCTCATGTTAGCTAGTGAAAATATGAATCCCATATGCATCTAGTGGCTATCTCCAGTACCTTCTGTCACCTGTGATTGGCCGTCGGCATGCCCCATTCTAAGGCCCTAGCGTTAAAGTCTCCAGCAAGGATAACGCTGCCAGTTACCATCCAAACCATGTTCTCGATGCTGGCCAGCTTTGTAGCCAGCACTTCCGAGCTATCGTTTGGGGAGAGGTAGCAACTTATATAAGTTGTCTCCCCGCACGTGACCCAATCGTGGCAATTACCTTTCCTTTTTTTGGTCAAGGACGTTTGGGCTCTATGCCGGAGCCATATGGCACAGCAGCCAGTGTCATCGGTTAGCCAGTATTTGTGGTTCATGTTGTATGATTACTCGCTTAGTAAGAGGATCCTCTTCACGGGCAATCTGTTCCAACAAAGCACCAGTTTCCCGGGCTTGATTCATGTTCCCTTGTAGAACATTGTTCATTTCCGATGACACTTATTCCTTGCCGCAGCCAGAGCTTCCCGTTAGCTGGGACATTTTTGTTCTACGGCATAGTGCTCCGTAGAGCACTTATCGTCCCTATTCTTGCAGAGGAAACACTCAAGTGTTTCATTCTTACATTCTATTCTTTTGTGGCCGTCAACGCCACATTTGAGACACGCTTCAGACTAGGCCTTTGCAGACATACTGGTTATGTCCATAGCCCAGACATCTAAAACAGCGCCTTGCAAAGGCGCACTCTGTTAGAAGCCCAGCCAATTTGGATTTTTCCCTTCTTGGCCAGGCGTAGAGCATCAACCTCGAATAGTTCTACCACTGCCATTTGGCTCGTAGTGCCTTTGGTTTTTAAAATGGAGACTGGGGGTAAAAGATCTCCACGTTCCATTCCTATTTCTTTGGCAGCGGCTTCCCTGATCTCCCGTTCGTTCGTGACCCCATCCAGACCTCGGATTTTGAGTTGCAGCATGGGGATCCTTCCCCGAACGTTCGAATCAGGGCCCGTTACCGCTTGAACTGCTTCCTGCAGTTTCCCTGAATCCTCTATCGATTCCAGCTTGATCAGGGCGCTGCCGCCTTGCGTCTTACGGTTTCGGCAAACTTTATTAATCCCCCCAAATCTTCGAGCATGAAGTTCTTTTTGATGTTGAGAAGAGTCTCCTCATACGTATGGCCTGCTGCTGGTTTTATAAGAAGGGCCTCCATACTCGTTTTGTACCTATACCTACTTGGATTGGTACTGCCCTTTTCAGCAGGCCTTTTTGGCTACTGAATATTTTTTGTCCCAGCTTTCTGCTTCTTTTTGGGTTTTTCCCAGGTATCAACTTTATTAGTAATTATCTCAACCTGGGCTTAAATTTTTGCAACTGGCCCGGAATTTCAGGTACCTGGATTTTCTGTTGGAGCTGCAGCTTTTTTTGTTTTTTCAACTTTTTTCTCTCGGTCCTGCTTTTCGTTTTGAGACCATTTTCACTATTTCGGCCATCTTTTGAAACTTCTGTTTCCATAAGGGACTCGTCTACCTTAGGGTTATTTTCCAGTTTCTCTGGATCTTGGTGATCCGTGAGAGACCGGTTGGAAGCCGTTTCATTTGGCTTCGGCTCCTTAGACCCTTCGTGATTTTTCCCTGCTTCCATTAGGCGTTTTTCACGTAAATACTTCGCTTCGCGTTGATCTTGCAGCCTTTTTCTGTTTGCATCTTCCTGAAGCACTTTTTTCTTCCTCTTTTGCTCTTCTAATTCTTTCCTATTTTTTTTGGTTATTGAGAGCTATCAATCTTGCCTTTTCTAATCAGATAAATTTTCTTCCAAAGGAGGGTCTTCGCTCGTCTTTTTTGCCGGGTTCCCAATTTCTGGTAAGCTATCAGAGGAGGATACCGATCGGAGCCTCTTTAGTGGATCTTTTCCGTTCATTTCTTTAAAAGCGCTTTATGTATCATTGATACTGTCTTAGTTTGCCGCTCCTTAATCAATACCAGCTGTTCTACTACGCTGGCAAACTTCCGGACTTCATTTTTTATCACCATGCTCGCGTTCTTCTGAACATGGCCGAAATTATAATCAATATCAATTATGGTCTCCTAAAGTTTGCCGTAGTATCCTTTTTCAGCATCAAATCTTTCTTCTACAGACTCCAGACCTTTACCCACCTGGATTCCTTTAAAGGTATGTTGGACATCCTCAAGTATATCTTCCATATCATCGTGTTTCATTAGTCTGGACAGACTATATTGACTTATGCAACTAATCAGCGCGATAGTCTCGATATGGTCGGCCCTCCAAACCGGGTGTCCCCTAGCGTAGTAGCCTTGTGGAAAGCCCCCCGCTCTCCGCAGCAGGGCCCAGCCTGGGCGCTACCCGGCACTACTACGGAAAACGAGATTATGCGCCGGCTGATAGAGCAGCCAGACCTGTTAGCTAAACAGCTCCGGGCTCCGTATTATTATTATTATTATTGTTGTTGTTGTTATTATTATATTTGTGCAAAAATAAAGTACACTCTTGTTTTTACAAAGTTATTTAATTAATTTGATATTAAAATAAGGATAAAATAAAATCTTTTCTGAGATATCACATAAGTATAAGGTAATAAATTTCTTAAAATATCTATAAAATAAATTCCGAAAGAAGTACAATTCTTGAGAAAATCTATAAAGTTGTCATTATAATAATTTTTTATTCTATAATATTTCCTTTAAATTTTTTTAAATTTCAGTATGATTATGAAACATTTCCCACTGATTTTTACTAATTGTAATCAATATTTTACATTTTTTACATAAAATATTATCTCTCGTATAAATTAGCTTTTAAGGATCCCAAAATAACTATATTTTTTTCCTGAATAATTTAAATTTATTATATTTACCGATTACCTATTTTTTGTAAGTGTACATAAAAAAGTTAAAATGTTTTACTTATATGAATATTTGTCATTGCTTGAGGAACCGTAGCGCCAATAACTTTGCAGCATTTTTTTTATATTGTTTAATGTAGATCAGAAAGTTTTTGATTATTGTAAAAAAAAATGTATAAAATTATTTTTAACATAGAAAATTTATAAATAAATATAACAGAAAACCGCAAACAATAACGGAAAATAATAAAAGCAGTAAATATCCTTTCTTATAAATGTGTAACCATGAATCACTTTATTGAAGTAAAGTATTTATATATTGAATTTAAAATTTTGAAACTTAAAGATAAAGTAGCGAAAAAATTATCAAATTATCGATCAAAAATAGAAATTTTTCTCAAATATCTATATAGTTTTGTGAAATACAGTAAAAATAATGCACACAGTTTTAGTAAATTTGCTAGGCCTGAAATTAGTAATATTACTATAAATTGTTGTAAATTTACTAAAAAAATAGTAAAAACTATTAAATTATTTTACGGTGTAATAATTAATATTCAAATAGAAAGATTACTTAAATTATAAGCGCAGTAAGAGAAAAAGTCTAAAAAAATCAGAAGATATAGTTTCACTTTTAAATTACAATAAAATCCATATATTTTATTTAAATTTATAAAACAGAGAAAAACTGAAAAATAGAGAAGAAAAAATAAACTTCAATAATTTATCGTTGTGTAACAATCGACAACATAAATAAAAGAAAAAGAAATTGTTAAGAAATTTGTAATCTAAAATGCCAAGGAAAATTGTTCAATAACATAATAAAAGTATAGTAATTTTTATAATTTACAAATAAAAATAATACCGTAAAATAAACCTTGAAAAAATTAAAGATAAAAAATATTTTTTTTTAATATGGCCTTGATACGCGTCTTTGCATCTTCTTCCTGCTTTTTGAGCTTTGATGCACTGGTAAGTAGAGTATGACTTGAAATTTTTATTGTAAAAATGGAAATAATGTACTTTTTTATTAAAAAAAAAAAAGATTTAAATTACTTTTTAAAAACTTTCATAACAGTTCAATGACTAAAAAAAATAAATAATCAATTATTATTATTATTATTTAAAATAAATATTACAGAAAATTAAAATTTTTATTATTTATTTAAAAAAAGAGAAAAAAATAATATTAATTACATTTGTGGGTTCACGTTTTTTTTTTCTTTTTTAAACTAAAATTATTATTATTGCAACGTTGGCGAGTATATTAAATACATTAATATAATATGGAGAAAGTGGGACAATGAAAGTGCGACTAAATTTAACAGACAGTGAGTTAGTCTTTTTGAATGTTTGTATGGACATATAAGTTAGTATATTCGTATATCCTTTTTTTTTCTTTTTTATACTGATTAAAAATAAAAAAATAATAATAATTTTATACAATATTTAAAAAAATATTATATACCCACACACGTATAATGATTTTTTTTGTACATGAAAAAGAGAAAATAATTTTTTCATATAATTATTTTAAGAAATTAGCAAAGTAAAATAATAAATTTTAATTTTATAATTGAGCTTACGAAGCTTGTAAGAGCATCATTAATTTAATTAATTAGAAATTTTCATCTATGACTAATATTTTTAAAATTTTTACTGATCATCTATACTGAAAAAAAATCCGCTTGCGGTAATAGGGATTATTTTTTCATGCTCAAGCGATTGCAAATTACTTGAAACATAAAGAAAATAAAAAAATTTTTTTTTCTATTTAAGATATTATATGCGCGCAGTGGTATTATAAGCAAAAAAAAATTCTTAAAAAGAAAGAAAAATTTTTTTTTTAATTTTCTTTACGTTACAAGTCATTTGCAATCTTTTGATAAAGAAATACAAATCCTTAAACCGAAAAATTATCGCTTGCAGAAAGTGCAGGATTTTTTTTCAGTATACTATAGGAATGACTTTTACCGCATTGCATGACCATTATCATTTGCTAAGGGGGATCATCATTACATTAATTTGGCATCAGTTATTACATAATATTAGTCAAGTCACCAGCAATATTAAATGAATCCAAAAGTTTTAAATGGAATAGTAATAATTATGAATCCAACTCTCAGCGGATCTGTACAATTAAAAAAGTACAATTATTTGAAAAACATTACTGATTGAGCTAAATTTTGGAACACCTCATAGGTTTTCCGAATCGCTAATACGATTCTGAAATCTGAAATCAGGTATTTTTAATTCAGTATGGTGGATGATGGAATATTTTTTAATTATTATAATATTTTTTGAGTATTTTTAATTCAATACGGACTCTGAATCTCACATTTCTAAGTTTTTAACCTCAAATGGGAAATTTAAGCTATTTAAAACATTGTAAATATTTACAAGCTGTATTTGATCAAGTCAATAAATCTCATTTTATAATCATAATTAACGACTAAAAAACTATAAATCTTCTATAAAATGCTTGAAATAGTTTATATTACCGATGTTGAGGTTTAATACTTAGAACTGTGGAATTCAGAGTATAATATTTTGAAATAAAAAAATCGGATTATAAAATCGTAATTAGTGGCCACAAAAATCTAAGAGATATATAAAAATTTGGCTCAATTTTTGGTGCAATATTTTTCAAAAAATTGTATTTTTTTGATTATATAAAAATTGACCACGATAAAGTGAATGAAATCTTAAAAATCATTTTTAGCGACCGAAAATATATATGATCCACTAGGGTTTATCCATATTACAAGATTAAAATTTTTTGGATGCATTTAATATTCCTGGTGCATTTACTACATCGTATCTTAAATAATAATTTTGAAATCAGAGATAAGGATAAAAATGTTTATTTTTATTTTCATAAATTTTGTTGGACATAATCCAGAAAATTGACTTAAAAACAAGTATTTTAAAAATTTACCTTGAGTAATATTGGGAAACGAGTTGGGAAACATTGTTATGATAAACACTCGACCTAATGATGAGTAACTGGAATTATAGGAAATACCACCAGGCTCGCCACCAGGGTATAATATGAAATATAAATGATCTCGTAGGTATATTTTATAGGATCAAGTGAGTTTTTTTGCCAAAATATGGGCAATTTTTACAAGCATAGGATTATTTTATTATCTAAAGATCGTTCAAAAAAATTTAACTTTTAAAGATTTTTGGCCTCTCCACCCCTCTTTGTCTCTGCCAGATTCTATGGGGGGGGGGTGTTTCAATCATGTCATTTCTTGGATGAAGGGTTAAATGGGCTGAAATTTGAGGGCGGGGGGTGAAAAGGACTTAATATTTCGATGTGCAGGGACATAGAATAATTTTAATTTAGGGACTTCACTCCCCTCTCCCTTTATTTAGGGTGCTTTCTAGGTACCGTTTCCTATGAACATGTTCCATGTTACAATCAAAATTCGTTACAAAAATTAATATAGAAAAATTGTTTAAAAAAAATCTTGAATAAATTAATGTCAAAAAATTAAATAAAAGAAATCAAATTTAATTACATAATATTATGCGAATAAACTTTTTTCTGTTGATGTTATTCATCATAAGTGTTGTGCAAAAACACAAAATTCGCATAATTATGCACTGAGAATGAAGTCATACTAATTTTCTTTCTCTTTCATCAAAATATTAATAAAATTTAAAAAACTTAACATGTACAAGATATAATGCACATAATATACAATAATTATGAAAATGTAAGAGAAAGTGGTCAACCTTCAATGTTGGGATTCCCCAGTAGAATGAAAAAATATAATATTATTACAATGTGAAATTTTAAAATAAAATAAAATAATAACCGTACATTTTCTTGTGTAATTTCTACTTCTGTATGTATTTTGAATTTTTTGTATTCTTTGTAATTTGTAAACACAAAAGGTACTTCCAAATAATATTAACTTTGTCAATGAGTTATGAAACCAACTCGAAATTTGTACAGGATCTTTTATAGCAACCATTTTTTATTTTTCAAAAAAAATACTTTTTTTATTTTTTGAATGTAATAATAAATCTTTCTTTCTCTGTTAGATGTTTCCTGTTTACTTTTTTTTTGTTTGTATACATTTTTAAATAAAATATATTAAACGAATCGTGTATTCATATACTCGATCAAAGTAATGAAAAGTGAAAGCATTTACTCCACACATATGACGTCATTTGTAATAAACCTGAGTTATTGTAGAAAGGATATTCACATATACGTGTGAGAGAAAGAGAGAGAATAAAAAATATATTTAATTAGAAAATTTTATTTTAAAAATATTATCTCTATTCATATAATTTAATCATCATGCGTATCAAATATGTTAATGAATTTTAAAACGTGAAAAATTGTAAATTTTTATAAAATTGCAAAATTTTAACAAAATGGCATCAAATATTTGCGAAAATTCGTTAGTTTTTTTATTATTATTTAAAAAATTTTTAATTTCAAAGTTTGCTAATAAACATGATAAGTTTTTCTCGAGCTTACAAATTGGTTTCATCGTAAAATTAGCCTTCGAAATTATTTTCAAGTTTCTGGATTACAAAAGTTTCACATTTTTTCTATAATATTTCTAAATACACCTCATGTGACTCATAAGGCTTGTATGTGTGGTTAAAAAGACCATTTACAAAGTAACTTTTTGTTGTACTGTTCACAAATTTATTAGTTTTTTTTACAGAAAACATAAAATATAAGTGGTTGGTACACGCTTTTTTCCGCGATAAAAGAAATGGCTGCATTAAAACTATTTTGAAAAACAGATGAAAAATGTCTAAGAATAGATTGTAGCAGAAAAACTGACGATTTTCTGGTAAAACCATTATTCTCGTAATCTATGCACTAAACACGTGACCAAAAAACATAATTGCTTGTGATTAGGATTATTATCATTTTTTTTACAAGAACTCGAAACAATAAAAGAACGACTAAAAATTTTATAAAATGGGCTTTTTTTAAAAAACTGACCATTTACTAGAAAATGGACCAACGTTTTAGAAATCAAAACCAGAAAACATTAATTTTAGAGGTTGAGATAACATTTTTATAAGGTCCTAAATTTATTGTAGCAGAAAAACTGAACATTTTCCTGAATGTACACTATAAAAAATAATAAAATTTTAAGAAGTTAATATTAACTTCGTACCCTTTAAGTCCCCGAAAGTGAATAATCCCTTGATTCAAGTTAACGGGTTTAAATCAATGCATTCCAACCTTGAGTCAGCTGACGAACATATTTGTTAAAATAGCTGTCTTTTAGACTCAGGCCAACTTAATATTAGGCTGAATTTTGACTTACGTATTAATTATAACTCCCTGAAATTTCTATCATCTCCTCGAATACCATCGGGATGAAAATGGACCATACGAGGGAAAACTACTATCCTGGAGGCAAAATTTTTAATTTTTCATCCAAAACAATTTTCCAAATTTCCAATATGGCGGACCAAAAAACATAAAAATAGAAACTTTCTACATTACCTGGGGGTTTTCGAGGTCGACAAAAACGTTTCTATTAATGAAAATTTTAATTTTTTTGCCCCAGCATATTTTCCAATTTTCCAAGATGGCGGACCAAAAAACATTTTAAAATAAGCTTTTTAAATTGACAGGGGGTTTTCGAGGTCGAGAAAAACTTTTTTATGAATGAAAATTGGAATTTTTTTGCCCCAGCGTATTTTCCAATTGTCCAATATGGCGGACAAAAAAACACGAAAATAGAAACTTTCTACATTACCTGGGGGTTTTCAAGGTTGACAAAAACGTTTTTATTAATGAGTATTTTAATTTTTTACCCAGGTCCAGAAAAACGTTTTTATGAACTTTTTAATAAAAAATTTACATGTTTTTTGGTCCGCCATCTTGAAGAATTGGGAAAATATGCTGGGACAAAAAAATTAAAATTTTCATTTATAAAAACGTTTTTCTCGACCCCTAAAACCCCCAGGTAATGTAGAAAGTTTTTGTTTTCATGTTTTTTTGTCCGCCATCTTGGAAAATTGGAAAATATGCTGGGACAAAAAAATTAAAATTTTCAATATAAAAACGTCTTTCTCGACCCCGAAAACGCCTAGGTAATGTAGAAAGTTTTTTATTTTCATGTTTTTTGATCCGCAATCTTGGAAAATTGGAAAATATGCTGGGCAAAAAATTAAAATATTCATTAATAGAAACGTTTTTGTCAACCTCGAAAACCCCCAGGTAATGTAGTAAGTTTCTATTTTCATTTTTTTTTGTCCGCCATGTTGGAAAATTGGAAAATATGCTGGGGCAAAAAAATTAAAATTTTCATTTATAAAAACGTTTTTCTCGACCCCGAAAACGCCTATAGGTAATGTAGAAAGTTTTTATTTTCATGTTTTTTGGTCCGCCATCTTGGAAAATTGGAAAATATGCTGGGCAAAAAATTAAAATATTCATTCATAAAAACGTTTTTCTTGACCTCGATAACCCCCAGGTAATATAAAAAGTTTCTATTTTCATGTTTTTTGGTCCGCCATATTGAAAATTCGAAAATTGTTTAGGATGAAAAATTATAAATTTTGCCTCCAGGATATCAGTTTCCCCGCGTACGTTCCATTTTCATCCCGAAGATATTCGAGGAGATGACAGAAATTTCAGGGAGTATATTATATTTACGGGCTTGTACTATATTTTTTTTTTATGTATAAGATAAGCTTGAATTTATTTCAATGTTATGTTTGGATATAACAAATACGAAGTAGCTTAAATTAGCCCAATTAATATTTTTGTAACAAGTTAATATTTTGCTGAAAGAAGCTTGCTTTCAATTGATTCACGTGATCTCCCGTCAAGTCACTGTTTAAGTTGATTCAAGTAAATATTCGCTTCGCCGTATTTACCTTCGCGCTTAGGTTGCGTCAACTTCGCATAGCTTGGCAATACTCTATATTTTTCATAGTGTATACATATCCAAAAACATAAATTATTATGTTTTTGGATATGTATACACTATGAAAAATATAGAGTATTGCCAAGCTACGCGAAGTTGACGAAGATTATTTTTAGAGATTAGAGAAACTCAACAAAAAATCATTTCCAAAAATAACGTTTAACAGATTATAGCGGGTAACATGACCTATTTCCAGAATAAGGACTAAAATATTCGTAATCAGCAGAACAAAAAACTAAAAATTCAATGGTCTCTTCCTTTTGAATCCACCATGCATACAAGTCTTATATACCATGTCTGGGCTAAACTTTTTTTGGATTTATAACATTATTATAACCACAGATATTATTATAATATAACAGACTGAAAAAAAACTTTTTGTTTATAATGTACATTTTATTCTTGAAAATTGCATAATAACAGTTATAGACTATAATAAATTTGCATGCATTTAAATGTTTCAAAAATTAGTATCCTCTTACAAAAGCAAACTTAAAATCTCAACAATTTACACGACAGCCAAATCTTGAGTAACCTTATAGAAAATTGTTCTTTTATTTCATTTAAATATTTTTTCCATTTGTTTTTTCTTATAACTATAATTACATTTGAAAATTTATTTTTATAAATCATTACACGGTATAAGTTCACGAAGATTTATTTTTATTTTTTTTGAAGATATTTAACAATAGGCATGAAATTGTTTTACTACTTATAATAAAAAATAAAATGATGAAATCTTTGGAAATTACATGAAAAGAAGTAGCAAAAAAATGTCTAAAATATATAATATTTTTAAATTTAATGGTTAAAAACATATGGAAGGAAGGTTAAACTTTTGTAGAATGACCTCTTTCAAATGCCCTCAAATTTTACCTACGTTTTGTTAAATATGAAATTCTCCAATTCAGGGGTCTCTAAATAACTATAGATCTGTTATAAGTGAACATGTTCCATGCTCGTTGGTTTTTTGAACACTTAAACCGGTTACAAGTTTTTTTTTCTAAAAAATTGAGTTTTTAATTAGTTGGTTAATAGGTAATAAGAGTGATTTTAAAAAATCAGCAATTGTTTCCGTATTTTTTTTATTCCAATCAAAAAATTCGAAAAAAAATCATAAAGAAATTAATTTAACACAAAAAATGTTGGAAAATTGCTTATTTTATTAAAGCTAAAAACATAAATTATTCATTACACCTAATCCATAATTCATTGTCAGAATAAATTTAAAAAATTAAAATTAATGTATTATAGTGCTAATAATGCAATTATAGTGCCAATCTGGCACTTCCAATTACAGGTCAATCATTATTTAATTATTATAGTATGTCTCAGATTAATGTAAACGACAAAAAAGCTTGAATTTACTCAAGGTCATGAAGTATTATGTACTTAGTTTACGCAGATAAAAGGCAAGTAAAAAAGATCATCACCATATTTTATTTTAATATGTAGAAAATAAAAGAGTGAGAAGAAATAATAACAAAATAATGAGTTTTAATAACAAACGAAATATGTGTGAGAGACTTATAGTATACTTATTTTTTATCAATACAAAAGAAGAGTTTTATTTTCTGAGTAAGAAACTTTCACTTTAGTGATAGCTATAGCTTATAATATAATATGTTGTATATGTTTTTTAATAAAAACTAGTTTTTTTTCTTCAGCAGAGTATACATAAAATACTTGTTTGAAAAAAATTTATTCAATGAGATTTTATATTTAAATTTTATTATAATTTCTAATTGGAAAATTTATTTATTCGTTTTTTGATGATTATGTAAATTATTTTCCTGATAAATATTCGCATTGATATGAATATATTATAATATATATGGTACACCAAAAAAGCCTATCCAGAAATTTTTTCGAAGAAGGCCACAAAATTCTTTGATAATATAATCAAAACTGAATTGTTTTTTATTTTAAATTATCGAAAAACAAGAAAAGTTATTGATATTTTTACTTCAATTTTTAATTTGGGAGGAGGGGGGGGGGGGGGAATTTCCCCCATTGCCCTTTTCCGTATACGTACTGTCTGGTACTGTACACTGTAAAAAGTAACTTTCTTATATTAACAAAAAAATTAGAACATTTTCGAAAAATTAGTAAATTTTACAAAAAAATTTGTAAATATTCGAAAAAAATCGTATATTCACTAAATTTATATATTAACTAAAAATTCGAGTATTCTCGATTTTTTTTTGTGAATTCGCTAGAAAAATTGATAATTTACAATTTTTTTTCAAAAATTTACAAAAAATAGTTGTAAATTTCCGAAAAATAGTTGTGAAGTTACAACTTTTTTTGTAAAATCACAAAAAAAAATCGAGGATTTTTTGATAATATACTAAATTAGTAAATTTACGATTTTTATCGAATATTTACAAAATTTTTTGAAAATTCACTAATTTTTCGAAAACATTCTATTTTTTTTGTTAATCTAAGAAAGTTACTTTTTACAGTGTATATTATAAGCCTGTCAGTTAAAAAGTTACACGGATTATTTATTACCAGATATATATATATATAACAATTAGTTGTCATTTTCCAAAATGATAAGGTTTCCAAAGCTATGGCTCATTATTATTCCTAAGTATTTTCACCGAAGGAATCGAAATTTTGCTCCATACGAGTCCATAAGTCTTGTGACAACACTTAGAAGAAATATAAATGATCTTTTGATAATCTTATTTTTTTGGTACAACAAGTAACTTTTTAAAATAACTGCCTAGTTAATATGCATATATATCGATATATCGTTGCATACAAAAATTACTACATAGTTTAATAATTATTTTTTAAAATTATCATGTACATGGATTTAAAATGTTATATCTTTATGTTAATTCAAGGTGTACATCAGGTAATAATGTAAACCTGGATCGTAAATAACCATTTAACTTGTTTTATAAAAGATTTTATAAAATATCTTCAATCTGAATTATTATAGTCACTTAAAAATTATAAATTATCATTGATCTAGGAAGTAAATTAGTTACAATTCGTTTAATTTAAAGAAAAATTTAAAGAACACTGCCTCAGAAATAAGTTTTTTTTTTAAAAAAAAAAGTAAAATATATAATTAAAATTTAATGCTTATTTAAAGAAAAAAAAATTTTTATCAAGTCATCTATCGTCCTTGTTTTTATCCAGGTAAAAATTTTTATTTCATGATATCAGAATTTACAAAATAGAATCTTGATAGAGTAATTTAATTAATTTAATTTGTGGTTGCTATATTCACAGGTCACCACTGTCATTGTCCATCTGTGTTATTTCTCAGAATATTATTAAAAACTAGATTTTTAAAGACAGACCTATAATTAAATTTGAAGAAAAATTCAATCCTAGATTCGTATCAGAATATATCTAACATTTTACTAATTAAGTCTGCACTAGTTATTAGGAATTGAGATATGTCTGCCATGAAAGGCAAATCGGAGGTAAAACATAATCTCATTCTTTTATTATGGCCCATGTCCATAATACGAAAGAATGCCCCAGAGTAACAAATATACTACTGCTCTTTAGCATTCTACATAAAAATAAATTGCGAATCCTTGCTTTTTTTCAAATAATAAGCTTTTTTTATATATATTAATAAACTTTAATTTTGATGAACCAAATATTTATAAAGAAAATTCAAAAACTTGTTTTTTTCAAAAAGCTCATAAATTCATGAATACTTTTGTTTAATGAAATACTTTTATCAAAAAATGATTAATAATATCAAATTAAATTTTTGCACAATAAGATAAGGTTTCAGCTTCTTCAGGTTTATTAAAAAATTATAAGCCAATCTCGACAAATTAGATGCCTTACTAATGCAAAGAATGTGGAAAAGCAAGTTATTCAAGCAATCCTTAGACCTGCATAAAAGAAATTAAAGTGAAAAAAAAAACAAGAAGAAAATATTTAATAAATATTAAAAGTATTCATGATAAATATGCGATGAAGCTGTATAGAAAATTCATTAAAGTCTTAATAGATATATATTTATATCATTACTATATCTTTTTAAATATAATACTCATTTTTGACGACTTTTTTTTGATAAAATTTAATGCGAAATGTTAGTAAGGGATATTAGGATGTCTAGTAAAAATCATAAAATGAATTTTTTTTTAATTTACCTAGTTGCAATGTGAAATTGTGGTATCATTAGTCATATTTGTCATAAAGTTTATACACGTTAATTTTTTATACACACAAATAATAATATTCCGTTAGGATTAATCAAGAAGTCAAGAAGGAGACGTCCTCGTTCAAGTTGTACATGTTACATTCGCACACATAGCAATGTTCTTTCATGTCCATATGATTCAAAAGAACAAAAAAAAAAAGTAAAAAACGTGCGAAAATATTCTTAATACAATATTCCAATTTAGAAAAAATAAAAGCAAACACATTTCTTGCTGCATGTCTGCTGACCTGATTTTTTGATATAATTATTTCTTTTTTATATCAGTAAACATTTTTATGATACAAATAGAGGCAAAAAGGTCGACCATAAATGTATACCAAATAATATTTTAATCTGGAAATTGTAAATAACCGTTGCTTTTTATTTTATTATTATTTTTCTTCTTTAGAACATTCCAAAGAAAATGTAATTTATACTTTTTGAATACAAAATTTGGCAAAACAAGAATTTTATGTTTAACTTTTTTTTTAATTCAGGTATACATCCTTTATTTTTATTTACAATTTTATAATATTTAACTTTGGTATGAATAATGATTTATTCTATTGTCACATAATTTGTATTTTTTTAATTCCCTTTCTCTTGAAAAAAAAAAAAATTTTTTAATATGCATGATAATACAGGTTTTTTTATTTTTTTTAAAGCAAGTTTTAGAAAGTGATTTTAAAGATAAATTAAATTTTACGTAATTTTTTTTTTAATTACTAGGATTTAATATTCACAAACACACACATATTAAATAAAAGTACCAAAATTTACATTTTAAAAAATATGTTATTTAATGTGTCATTTTAATAGTTTAACTATAATAAGTAGACATAAAGAGAAAACTTACCAGCAGCTTTCAGAAGGAAAGTCACGACAAGTGCCACAATCCAAGCGAGTCCCATAGCTCGCTTTATTATTATCAACAGAGAATCCTAAAAATACAAGATTAAAGAAAACTCGGCACACTTTGGCCGATCTTTCTTTATAAATTATTTTTTTTCTCATCTGTTGTTGTTTTTATTTTAGAATTTTTTTCTTTTTTCTTTCATTTGGTAATTTTTTTTTACTTTTTACACAAATAGACGTTATTTTTGACACTCAATAAATTATTTTTCAGAAAATTTCTATATTTTGTTGCCCAAAAAAATTTTTTTTAAAACTCCAATCTGTTTTTAAGTATCATAAGAGGTCATAGTCCCTCGATTTTCCTCTCACCGATTGCCTCGATTTTCTTCGGCGTATATCGGCTTAATATTCCTCTACATAATAAAAAAATGTGTATATACAAACAGATTTCTTCTTAATTTTTATTAAATTTCACTTTTTACATATTTCTTTGCTTTTTATAAAATATATTATGCGCAAAAAACACTATTTTAACCAATTAACGCTATAAATTTTTTTTTTTTTTTTTTAATTATGCACACTTAATTTTTAGGTAAATTACAAATTTTTCGTCAACAATTTTTTCAATTTTATGATATCAGAATCCATTTTAAATTGCTTCAGAAGTATTTTAATAAAAAGTTAATTATTTAACATTTTATTTTGGAAATTTTTGGGAAAAAAATATTGTACACCAAAGAACACGTATACAGTGAACGGCGGTTGAATCTCAACTATAGTAACCTAAGTTACCTTTCTTGTTCATGGTTCTCGAGAGCTCCGTATAACCACGGTGTTTCCACTCTCGAAATCATACGCCATCTTTTATTTCGTCCTGGCAGGTAAAAAATTGCATATTAAATTTGTATGTGTTTTTTATTATACGAAAATTATAATATAGGCGCTTATACTTTTACATAGGTATATAACCAAAAACTATAGCGAGAATCACATAAAAATTTTTATATTTATATAAATGATAAATATCTATTTTATTGATATAAATTATTTTTTAAAATACATTATTTAGCAATTATGAACAATTTTGGTGACTTATTTAATTAAATAGTTTACTTATTACTAATTATTTGAGTAATTTTAATTTTATTTTATTATCAATTAAAAAATTTGTTACTTTTAATTTTTAAAATAAAAAAAATTTTTTTAATGCCAAGAAAATTACTAAAAAATATTGACATATAATTATAGGTAAACCTCTTGAAATAGCATTTTTTTAAAAATATTTTTAGTTTCTGATTTTTAATTTCAAAGTAGACTCTATAGCCCCTTAAAAAACTCTAAAAATGCTTTTAGAAGTATGTATGGTTGCTACAACAATGCTACCTAGTTTTAATATTTTTCTAATATTATTAAATTCAGTTGAAATTTTTAGGCACCTTTTCAGGGCTGTACATTTATTGGTTCCTTAAAACTTAGGTCCAAGCTTTTCACTTATAAGTGGGTGTATCCATTACTTTTCATACAAAAGTGGGCGCACGCATGTCACCGATTGGGCTCAAATTTTTAGATTATGTTTGGGGTTATAAAAAACTCACCTAGCCAAATTTTTAGCTCTCTAGAACAATATGGGGCCAAGTTATGACCTCCAAAAGGTCCAAAAAATGACCTATTTTAGCCTATTTTCAAAATTTCGCCATTCCCTTATTTTTTAGTCAAATTACTTCCGGTTGGTCGCATTTTTTTGGTATAAGCTTCAGAATTTACCAAAAGAATTTATAGACACTTTTATTTCGTAGATTTTATTTGGCGATAAAAAATGTTAGATGACTGAAACGAAAAAAAACAGGAATTTCAAATTGGTGCCAAATCTGGAAATCTTTATATAAATACTTACGGTTAGTCGCAAAATTTTGTACTACTCAAGACCTTTTGAATGCGACCTACAGAATTAAAAACGGCTAATTTTATTTGGAGTTATGCGTTTGGTCGTTTTTCGGAAATTTTGATTTTTTTGCGTTTTCAAATTACTATAACTTTTTTCTATCATAACCAAAATGGCCAAAAATTTCAGAGAATATTCTTCAAACATTAATAAATAATCTCTGAAATTTTGGTGGATGATATTGGCTTCTATCCGTTTTTATACATTCCCGCGCAGTTTTAGATTATTTGACACAAATATGGGCCAAACAATTTGCCATATATGGGATATTGTATTTCCCATATATGAGAAAATGTATTTCCCAAATATCGCCAATGATTATTGGCCATATATGGGCAGAATATTTAAACTTGATTTTTAAAATCTTTTAATTTTTATAATATTTATAAGTATTTTAATATTTTAATGAAGTAAAACGAAATAAAAAATTTTCTGTTTTAAAAAAACGTATTTATTTGATCAGACTATTATTTTTTTACAATACAAAAAGTTAACACTTTAATAAAAAGTAAAAAATACTAACATAAATTATGCTCTAAATTTTAAGTAAAAAAATACTAAATTCCTTTTTGACTGTCAGAATATTCAAACATCAGATTGGATTGCCTCTTGACCAATGGAACCTGTAACATAAATAAGAGCAATTTTTTCGTTACTTTACTTTTAAGAAATCAAAATTAACGACATTTATAAATTTTAAATATTAATTGCTCTGGAAATGAACAATCGAAAGTACCCAAACGAAGACTTATTTTTAAAAATTCTTAAAATACCTCAAATTTGAATTAAAAAAATCTTAGAATATTTAGAATTCAATTTTATCAAAGAAATTTTATTAAAGATTTCATTTTTAACCAACTAAAATCTTTACTAGTTAAGCTGCTGAAATTAATTCCCATAAAAATTTCAGCCAGAAAATTGGTAAAAAAAAAAGATTAAAAATAAAATTTTTCAATCCTACCTGAAATTAATTTAGCGACTTCGTGACTTTGAGTAAAATGGATCTAAATTTATCATGCCTGGATCTAGAGCCTGGATTATATTAGAAGCTGATTAGATGCCAAGATTTATTCCGCGAGGTTATTTTTTCTGGAAAATAAGGATTTTTTTTCTTCAAAAATTTAGGGTTATAATAATCATTCGAAAAAAAAAATAAAAATAAATAACTTTTTATTGTAACTTACATTTATTATTATTTTATTTTGTACAATTTTTCTTTTCGTGTAGCTTTATTCTTCTGACCTTCTTTCAATAATTGTTAAATTATTTTTTTTAATAATTAATAACTACCGATATAAACATTAATCGCCTCGAAAAACAGCATTATTTGAACATGCAGAAGTTGTCAATTTATGATAAATATGAAACTAGAATTCTACAAATTTGGGGTTAAATATGTTATGTTTAGTTTTTATTAAGAAAATTTTAAGAAAAATTGTATTATTATCGTTATTATTGAAAGAAAATCGAGGAAAAAATTAGAAGAATAAAACTACACGAAAAGAAAAATTGTGCAAAATAAAATAATAATATATGTAAGTTACAGTAAACAGTTATTTATTTATATTTTTTTTTTCGAATGATTATTATAACCCTAAATTTTTGAAGAAAAAAAATCCTTATTTTCCAGAAAAAATAACCTCGCGGAATAAATCTTGGCATCTAATCAGCTTCTAATATAATCCAGGCTCTAGATCCAGACATGATAAATTTAGATCCATATTACTCAAAGTCACGAAGTCGCTAAATTAATTTCAGGTATGATTGAAAAATTTTATTTTTAATCTTTTTTTTTTACCAATTTTCTGGCTGAAATTTTTATGGGAATTAATTTCAGCAGCTTAACTAGTAAAGATTTTAGTTGGTTAAAAATGAAATCTTTAATAAAATTTCTTTGATAAAATTGAATTCTAAATATTCTAAGATTTTTTTAATTCAAATTTGAGGTATTTTAAGAATTTTTAAAAATAAGTCTTCGTTTGGGTACTTTCGATTGTTCATTTTCAGAGCAATTAATATTTAAAATTTATAAATGTCGTTAATTTTGATTTCTTAAAAGTAAAGTAACGAAAAAATTGCTCTTATTTATGTTACAGGTTCCATTGGTCAAGAGGCAATCCAATCTGATGTTTGAATATTCTGACAGTCAAAAAGGAATTTAGTATTTTTTTACTTAAAATTTAGAGCATAATTTATGTTAGTATTTTTTACTTTTTATTAAAGTGTTAACTTTTTGTATTGTAAAAAAATAATAGTCTGATCAAATAAATACGTTTTTTTAAAACAGAAAATTTTTTATTTCGTTTTACTTCATTAAAATATTAAAATACTTATAAATATTATAAAAATTAAAAGATTTTAAAAATCAAGTTTAAATATTCTGCCCATATATGGCCAATAATCATTGGCGATATTTGGGAAATACATTTTCTCATATATGGGAAATACAATATCCCATATATGGCAAATTGTTTGGCCCATATTTGTGTCAAATAATCTAAAACTACGCGGGTTCCCAAAAAAGCCTTATTCTTCACGTATTTTGTGTATTAAAGTGGACCTATTTTTGGAGTTTGTGGAAAAACTTTGCACCCCGGGTTTTTTTGTGAAGTTTTTGTCATAAAAAGTTCCCAGTTCCAAGGATTTTGCTTTTGCGTTACAAAAACACGTGCTTTTAAGCACCTCAATTTTCCCATTTAAATAACATAGGAATTTTGACTTTTCAGCTTTCTAACTTTTTACAAAACTTGCAGAATGTTTTGAAAAGCTACTAATCGATGGAAAGTACTATTTAAATATATAAAAAATGATACCCAACCTCAAGTAGCCAAAAAAAATATTTTTAAAACGATTTTATCGGTAATAAACGAAAAAAAAGTACTCCATTTAAATTACATGAAACCATGGAGTACTTTTTTTTCGTTTATTACCAATAAAATCGTTTTAAAAATATTTTTTTTGGCTACTTGAGGTTGGGTATCATTTTTTATATATTTAAATAGTACTTTCCATCGATTAGTAGCTTTTCAAAACATTCTGCAAGCTTTGTAAAAAATTAGAAAGCTGAAAAGTCAAAATTCCTATGTTATTTAAATGGGAAAATTGAGGTGCTTACAAGCACGTGTTTTTGCAACGCAAAAGCAAAATCCTTGGAACTGGGAACTTTTTATGACAAAAACTTCACAAAAAAACCCGGGGAGCAAAGTTTTTCCACAAACTCCAAAAATAGGTCCACTTTAATACACAAAATACGTGAAGAATAAGGCTTTTTTGGGAATGTATAAAAACGGATAGAAGCCAATATCACCCACCAAAATTTCAGAGATTATTTATTAATGTTTGAAGAATATTCTCTGAAATTTTTGGCCATTTTGGTTACGATAGAAAAAAGTTATAGTAATTTGAAAACGCAAAAAAATCAAAATTTCCGAAAACGACCAAACTAAAATACGCATAACTCCGGATAAAATTAGCCGTTTCTAATTCTGTAGGTCGCATTCAAAAGGTCTTAAGTAGTACAAAATTTTGCGACTAACCGAAAGTATTTATATAAAGATTTTCAGATGTGGCACCAATTTGAAATTCCTGTTTTTTTTCGTTTCAGTCATCTAAAATTTTTTATCGCCAAATAAAATCTACGAGATAAAAGTGTCTATAAATTCTTTTGGTCAATTCTGAAGCTTATACCAAAAAAATGCGACCAACCGGAAGTAATTTGACTGAAAAATCCGGGAATGGCGAAATTTTGAAAATAGGCTAAAATAAATCATTTTTTGGACCTTTTGGAGGTCATAACTTGGCCCCATATTGTTCTAGAGGGCTAAAAATTTGGCTAGGTGAGTTTTTTATAACCCCAAACATAATCTAAAAAATTTGAGCCCAATCGGTGACATGCGTGCGCCCACTTTTGTATGAAAAGTAATGGATACACCCAAGTATATAATTTCTGATGTTAAAACGAATTTAATTTATTTATATCTTGTTTTTTAATTACGCTGGCCTGGTGGGCCGTATTTGTTTAAGTTTTTCTCTACGTAGAATATTCTCTCATTATTAGTAAATTGGGTTTATGAAAATTTTGACCAATTCAAATAGTTTGATGCAAGTGGATCCAAAGATTCTAAAAATTCAATAATTTTGATACCTATTTAAATTTTTATATCTTTTTTTTTTATTTCTCAGGCCTTTGGGACTGTATTTGTTTAGGTTATCCTCTATTTTAAATATTTTTTCATTATAAGTAAACATGGTTTATAAAAATTTTAACCAATTCAAATGGTTTTATGAAATTGGATCCTCCATTTCTAAATAAACAATAATTTTAATTAATTATTTTAATTATTTATATCTTGTTTTTTAATTACGCTGGCCTGGTGGGCTGTATTTGTTTTAGTTTTCCTCTACGTAGAATATTCTCTTATTATTAGTATACTTGGATTATAAAAATTTTAACCAATTCAAATGGTTTCATGCAAGTAGATCCAAAGATACTAAAAATACAATATTTTTGATACCTATTTAAATTTTTATATCTTGTTTTTTTATTTCACAGGCCTTTTGGACTGTATTTGTTAAGGTTTTTCTCTATTTTACATATTTTTTCATTATAAGTAAACTTGTTTTATAAACAATTTAACCTATTCAAATGGTTTCATGAAAGTGGATCCACCTTTTCTAAATATACAATAATTTTTATACTTATTTAATTTATTTATATCTTGTTTTTTAATTACGCTGGCCTGAAGGGCCGTATTTGTTTAAGTTTTTCTCTACGTAGAATATTCTCTCATTATTAGTAAACTGGGTTTATAAAAATTTTAACCAATTGAAATAGTTTGATGCAAGTTGATCCAAAGATTCTAAAAATACAATAATTTTGATACCTATTTAAATTTTTATATCTTTTTTTTTTATTTCTCAGGCCTTTGGGACTGTATTTGTTTAGGTTTTCCTCTATTTTACATATTTTTCTATTATAAGTAAACTTGGTTTATAAGAATTTTAACCAATTCAAATGGTTTCATGAAAGTGGTTCCACCTTTTCTAAATATACAATAATTTTAATACTTATTTAATTTATTTATATCTTGTTTTCTAATTACGCTGGCCTGAAGGGCCGTATTTGTTTAAGTTTTTCTCTACGTAGAATATTCTCTCATTATTTGTAAACTGGGTTTATAAAAATTTTAACCAATTCAAATGGTTTTATGCAAGTAGATCCAACTTTTATAAAAATAAAATAATTTTGATACCTATTTAAATTTTTATATTATGTTTTTTTATTTCTCAGGCCTTTTGGACTGTATTTGTTTAAGTTTTTCTCTATTTTATATATTTTGCTATTATAAGTAAACTTGGTTTATAAGAATTTAAACCAATTCAAATGGTTTCATGAAAGTGGATCCACCTTTTCTAAATATACAATAAAAAATTATTATCCACTTTTAATACTTATTTAATTTATTTATATCTTGTTTTTTTAATTACGCTGGCCTGCTGGGCCGTATTTGTTTAAGTTTTTCTCTACGTAGAATAATCTCTCGTTATTAGTAAATTGGGTTTATAAAAATTTTAACCAATTCAAATAGTTTCATAAAAGTGGATCCACCTTTTCTAAATATACAATAAAAAATTATTATCCACTTTTAATACTTATTTAATTTATTTATATCTTGTTTTTTAATTACGCTGGCCTGCTGGGCCGTATTTGTTTAAGTTTTTCTCTACGTAGAATATTCTCTCGTTATTAGTAAATTGGGTTTATAAAAATTTTAACCAATTCAAATAGTTTGATGCAAGTGGATCCAAAGATTCTAAAAATTCAATATTTTTGATACCTATTTAAATTTTTATATCTTGTTTTTTTATTTCACAGGCCTTTTAGACTGTATTTGTTAAGGTTTTTCTCTATTTTACATATTTTTTCATTATAAGTAAACTTGTTTTATAAAAAATTTAACCTATTCAAATGGTTTCATGAAAGTGGATCCACCTTTTCTAAATATACAATAATTTTAATACTTATTTAATTTATTTATATCTTGTTTTTTAATTACGCTGGCCTGAAGGGCCGTATTTGTTTAAGTTTTTCTCTACGTAGAATATTCTCTCATTATTAGTAACCTGAGTTTATAAAAATTTTAACTAATTCAAATGCTTTTATGCAAGTAGATCCAACGTTTATAAAAATACAATAATTTTGATACCTAATTAAATTTTTTATATCTTGTTTTTTTATTTCTCAGGCCTTTTGGACTGTATTTGTTTAGGTTTTTCTCTATTTTACATATTTTTTCATTATAAGTAAACTTGGTTTATAAGAATTTTAACCAATTCAAATGGTTTCATGAAAGTGGATCCACCTTTTCAAAATATACAATAATTTTAATACTTATTTAATTTATTTATATCTCGTTTTTTAATTACGCTGGCCTGGTGGGCCGTAATTGTTTTAGTTTTCCTCTACATAGAATATTCTCTTATTATTAGTAATTTTGGTTTATAAAAATTTTAACCAATTCAAATGGTTTCAAGCAAGTAGATCCAAAAATTCTAAAAATACAATATTTTTGATACCTATTTATATTTTTATATCTTGTTTTTTTATTTCTCAGGCCTTTTTGACTGTATTTGTTAAGGTTTTTCTCTATTTTACATAATTTTTCATTATAAGTAAACTTGTTTTATAAAAATTTTAACCTATTCAAATGGTTTCATGAAAGTGGATCCACCTTTTCTAAATATACAATAATTTTAATACTTATTTAATTTATTTATATCTTGTTTTTTAATTACGCTGGCCTGAAGGGCCGTATTTGTTTAAGTTTTTCTCTACGTAGAATATTCTCTCATTATTAGTAACCTGAGTTTATAAAAATTTTAACCAATTCAAATGGTTTTATGCAAGTAGATCCAACGTTTATAAAAATACAATAATTTTCATACCTAATTAAATTTTTTATATCTTGTTTTTTTATTTCTCAGGCCTTTTGGACTGTATTTGTTTAGGTTTTTCTCTATTTTACATATTTTTTCAATATAAATAAACTTGGTTTATAAGAATTTTAACCAATTCAAATGGTTTCATGAAAGTGCATCCACCTTTTCTAAATATACAATAATTTTAATACTTATTTAATTTATTTATATCTCGTTTTTTAATTACGCTGGCCTGGTGGGCCGTATTTGTTTTAGTTTTCCTCTACATAGAATATTCTCTTATTATTAGTAAACTTGGTTTATAAAAATTTTAACCAATTCAAATGGTTTCAAGCTAGTAGATCCAAAGATTCTAAAAATACAATATTTTTGATACCTATTTATATTTTTATATCTTGTTTTTTTATTTCTCAGGCCTTTTTGACTGTATTTGTTTAGGTTTTTCTCTATTTTACATATTTTTTCATTATAATTAAATTTGTTTTATAAAAATTTTAACCTATTCAAATGGTTTCATGCAAGTGGAACCAACGTTTATAAAAATACAATAATTTTGATACCTAATTAAATTTTTTATATCTTGTTTTTTTAATTCTCAGGCCTTTTGGACTGCATTTGTTTAGGTTTTTCTCTATTTTACATATTTTTTCATTATAAGTAAACTTGGTTTATAAGAATTTTAACCAATTCAAATGGTTTCATGAAAGTGGATCCACCTTTTCTAAATATACAATAATTTTAATACTTATTTAATTTATTTATATCTCGTTTTTTAATTACGCTGGCCTGGTGGGCCGTATTTGTTTTAGTTTTCCTCTACATAGAATATTCTCTTATTATTAGTAAACTTGGTTTATAAAAATTTTAACCAATTCAAATGGTTTCAAGCAAGTAGATCCAAAGATTCTATAAATACAATATTTTTGATACCTATTTATATTTTTATATCTTGTTTTTTTATTTCTCAGGCCTTTTTGACTGTATTTGTTAAGGTTTTTCTCTATTTTACATAATTTTTCATTATAAGTAAACTTGTTTTATAAAAATTTTAACCTATTCAAATGGTTTCATGAAAGTGGATCCATCTTTTCTAAATATACAATAATTTTAATACTTATTTAATTTATTTATATCTTGTTTTTTAATTACGCTGGCCTGAAGGGCCGTATTTGTTTAAGTTTTTCTCTACGTAGAATATTCTCTCATTATTAGTAACCTGAGTTTATAAAAATTTTAACCAATTCAAATGGTTTTATGCAAGTAGATCCAACGTTTATAAAAATACAATAATTTTGATACCTAATTAAATTTTTTATATCTTGTTTTTTTATTTCTCAGGCCTTTTGGACTGTATTTGTTTAGGTTTTTCTCTATTTTACATATTTTTTCATTATAAATAAACTTGGTTTATAAGAATTTTAACCAATTCAAATGGTTTCATGAAAGTGGATCCACCTTTTCTAAATATACAATAATTTTAATACTTATTTAATTTATTTATATCTCGTTTTTTAATTACGCTGGCCTGGTGGGCCGTAATTGTTTTAGTTTTCCTCTACATAGAATATTCTCTTATTATTAGTAAACTTGGTTTATAAAAATTTTAACCAATTCAAATGGTTTCAAGCTAGTAGATCCAAAGATTCTAAAAATACAATATTTTTGATACCTATTTATATTTTTATATCTTGTTTTTTTATTTCTCAGGCCTTTTTGACTGTATTTGTTTAGGTTTTTCTCTATTTTACATATTTTTTCATTATAATTAAATTTGTTTTATAAAAATTTTAACCTATTCAAATGGTTTCATGCAAGTGGAACCAACGTTTATAAAAATACAATAATTTTGATACCTAATTAAATTTTTTATATCTTGTTTTTTTAATTCTCAGGCCTTTTGGACTGCATTTGTTTAGGTTTTTCTCTATTTTACATATTTTTTCATTATAAGTAAACTTGGTTTATAAGAATTTTAACCAATTCAAATGGTTTCATGAAAGTGGATCCACCTTTTCTAAATATACAATAATTTTAATACTTATTTAATTTATTTATATCTCGTTTTTTAATTACGCTGGCCTGGTGGGCCGTATTTGTTTTAGTTTTCCTCTACATAGAATATTCTCTTATTATTAGTAAACTTGGTTTATAAAAATTTTAACCAATTCAAATGGTTTCAAGCAAGTAGATCCAAAGATTCTAAATATACAATATTTTTGATACCTATTTATATTTTTATATCTTGTTTTTTTATTTCTCAGGCCTTTTTGACTGTATTTGTTTAGGTTTTTCTCTATTTTACATATTTTTTCATTATAAGTAAACTTGTTTTATAAAAATTTTAACCTATTCAAATGGTTTCATGCAAGTGGATCCAACGTTTATAAAAATACAATAATTTTTATACCTATTTAAAAATTTTATATTATGTTTTTTTATTTCTCAGGCCTTTTGGACTGTATTTGTATAAGTTTTTTTCTATTTTATATATTTTTCTATTATAAGTAAACTTGGTTTATAAGAATTTTAACCAATTCAAATGGTTTCATGAAAGTGGATCCACCTTTTCTAAATATACAATAATTTTAATACTTATTTAATTTATTTATATCTTGTTTTTTAATTACGCTGGCCTGGTGGGCCGTATTTGTTTTAGTTTTCCTCTACATAGAATATTCGCTTATTATTAGTAAACTTGGTTTATAAAAATTTTAACCAATTCAAATGGTTTCAAGCAAGTAGATCCAAAGATTCTAAAAATACAATAATTTTGATACCTAATTAAATTTTTTATATCTTGTTTTTTTATTTCTCAGGCCTTTTGGACTGTATTTGTTTAGGTTTTTCTCTATTTTACATATTTTTTCATTATAAATAAACTTGGTTTATAAGAATTTTAACCAATTCAAATGGTTTCATGAAAGTGGATCCACCTTTTCTAAATATACAATAATTTTAATACTTATTTAATTTATTTATATCTCGTTTTTTAATTACGCTGGCCTGGTGGGCCGTATATGTTTTAGTTTTCCTCTACATAGAATATTCTCTTATTATTAGTAAACTTGGTTTATAAAAATTTTAACCAATTCAAATGGTTTCAAGCAAGTAGATCCAAAGATTCTAAAAATACAATATTTTTGATACCTATTTATATTTTTATATCTTGTTTTTTTATTTCTCAGGCCTTTTTGACTGTATTTGTTTAGGTTTTTCTCTATTTTACATATTTTTTCATTATAATTAAATTTGTTTTATAAAAATTTTAACCTATTCAAATGGTTTCATGCAAGTGGATCCAACGTTTATAAAAATACAATAATTTTGATACCTAATTAAATTTTTTATATCTTGTTTTTTTAATTCTCAGGCCTTTTGGACTGCATTTGTTTAGGTTTTTCTCTATTTTACATATTTTTTCATTATAAGTAAACTTGGTTTATAAGAATTTTAACCAATTCAAATGGTTTCATGAAAGTGGATCCACCTTTTCTAAATATACAATAATTTTAATACTTATTTAATTTATTTATATCTCGTTTTTTAATTACGCTGGCCTGGTGGGCCGTATTTGTTTTAGTTTTCCTCTACATAGAATATTCTCTTATTATTAGTAAACTTGGTTTATAAAAATTTTAACCAATTCAAATGGTTTCAAGCAAGTAGATCCAAAGATTCTATAAATACAATATTTTTGATACCTATTTATATTTTTATATCTTGTTTTTTTATTTCTCAGGCCTTTTTGACTGTATTTGTTAAGGTTTTTCTCTATTTTACATAATTTTTCATTATAAGTAAACTTGTTTTATAAAAATTTTAACCTATTCAAATGGTTTTATGCAAGTAGATCCAACGTTTATAAAAATACAATAATTTTGATACCTAATTAAATTTTTTATATCTTGTTTTTTTATTTCTCAGGCCTTTTGGACTGTATTTGTTTAGGTTTTTCTCTATTTTACATATTTTTTCATTATAAATAAACTTGGTTTATAAGAATTTTAACCAATTCAAATGGTTTCATGAAAGTGGATCCACCTTTTCTAAATATACAATAATATTAATACTTATTTAATTTATTTATATCTCGTTTTTTAATTACGCTGGCCTGGTGGGCCGTAATTGTTTTAGTTTTCCTCTACATAGAATATTCTCTTATTATTAGTAAACTTGGTTTATAAAAATTTTAACCAATTCAAATGGTTTCAAGCAAGTAGATCCAAAGATTCTAAAAATACAATATTTTTGATACCTATTTATATTTTTATATCTTGTTTTTTTATTTCTCAGGCCTTTTTGACTGTATTTGTTAAGGTTTTTCTCTATATTACATAATTTTTCATTATAAGTAAACTTGTTTTATAAAAATTTTAACCTATTCAAATGGTTTTATGAAAGTGGATCCACCTTTTCTAAATATACAATAATTTTAATACTTATTTAATTTATTTATATCTCGTTTTTTAATTACGCTGGCCTGGTGGGCCGTATTTGTTTTAGTTTTCCTCTACATAGAATATTCTCTTATTATTAGTAAACTTGGTTTATATAAATTTTAACCAATTCAAATGGTTTCAAGCAAGTAGATCCAAAGATTCTAAAAATACAATATTTTTGATACCTATTTATATTTTTATATCTTGTTTTTTTATTTCTCAGGCCTTTTTGACTGTATTTGTTTAGGTTTTTCTCTATTTTACATATTTTTTCATTATAAGTAAACTTGTTTTATAAAAATTTTAACCTATTAAAATGGTTTCATGCAAGTGGATCCAACGTTTATAAAAATACAATAATTTTTATACCTATTTAAAAATTTTATATTATGTTTTTTTATTTCTCAGGCCTTTTGGACTGTATTTGTTTAAGTTTTTTTCTATTTTATATATTTTTCTATTATAAGTAAACTTGGTTTATAAGAATTTTAACCAATTCAAATGGTTTCATGAAAGTGGATCCACCTTTTCTAAATATACAATAATTTTAATACTTATTTAATTTATTTATATCTTGTTTTTTAATTACGCTGGCCTGGTGGGCCGTATTTGTTTTAGTTTTCCTCTACATAGAATATTCTCTTATTATTAGTAAACTTGGTTTATAAAAATTTTAACCAATTCAAATGGTTTCAAGCAAGTAGATCCAAAGATTCTAAAAATACAATATTTTTGATACCTATTTATATTTTTATATCTTGTTTTTTTATTTCTCAGGCCTTTTTGACTGTATTTGTTAAGGTTTTTCTCTATTTTACATAATTTTTCATTATAAGTAAACTTGTTTTATAAAAATTTTAACCTATTCAAATGGTTTCATGAAAGTGGATCCACCTTTTCTAAATATACAATAATTTTAATACTTATTTAATTTATTTATATCTTGTTTTTTAATTACGCTGGCCTGAAGGGCCGTATTTGTTTAAGTTTTTCTCTACGTAGAATATTCTCTCATTATTAGTAACCTGAGTTTATAAAAATTTTAACCAATTCAAATGGTTTTATGCAAGTAGATCCAACGTTTATAAAAATACAATAATTTTGATACCTAATTAAATTTTTTATATCTTGTTTTTTTATTTCTCAGGCCTTTTTGACTGTATTTGTTAAGGTTTTTCTCTATTTTACATATTTTTTCATTATAAGTAAACTTGTTTTATAAAAATTTTAACCTATTCAAATGGGTTCATGCAAGTGGATCCAACGTTTATAAAAATACAATAATTTTTATACCTATTTAAAAATTTTATATTATGTTTTTTTATTTCTCAGGCCTTTTGGACTGTATTTGTTTAAGTTTTTTTCTATTTTATATATTTTTCTATTATAAGTAAACTTGGTTTATAAGAATTTTAACCAATTCAAATGGTTTCATGAAAGTGGATCCACCTTTTCTAAATATACAATAATTTTAATACTTATTTAATTTATTTATATCTTGTTTTTTAATTACGCTGGCCTGGTGGGCCGTATTTGTTTTAGTTTTCCTCTACATAGAATATTCTCTTATTATTAGTAAACTTGGTTTATAAAAATTTTAACCAATTCAAATGGTTTCAAGCAAGTAGATCCAAAGATTCTAAAAATACAATATTTTTGATACCTATTTATATTTTTATATCTTGTTTTTTTATTTCTCAGGCCTTTTTGACTGTATTTGTTAAGGTTTTTCTCTATATTACATAATTTTTCATTATAAGTAAACTTGTTTTATAAAAATTTTAACCTATTCAAATGGTTTTATGAAAGTGGATCCACCTTTTCTAAATATACAATAATTTTAATACTTATTTAATTTATTTATATCTCGTTTTTTAATTACGCTGGCCTGGTGGGCCGTATTTGTTTTAGTTTTCCTCTACATAGAATATTCTCTTATTATTAGTAAACTTGGTTTATATAAATTTTAACCAATTCAAATGGTTTCAAGCAAGTAGATCCAAAGATTCTAAAAATACAATATTTTTGATACCTATTTATATTTTTATATCTTGTTTTTTTATTTCTCAGGCCTTTTTGACTGTATTTGTTTAGGTTTTTCTCTATTTTACATATTTTTTCATTATAAGTAAACTTGTTTTATAAAAATTTTAACCTATTAAAATGGTTTCATGCAAGTGGATCCAACGTTTATAAAAATACAATAATTTTTATACCTATTTAAAAATTTTATATTATGTTTTTTTATTTCTCAAGCCTTTTGGACTGTATTTGTTTAAGTTTTTTTCTATTTTATATATTTTTCTATTATAAGTAAACTTGGTTTATAAGAATTTTAACCAATTCAAATGGTTTCATGAAAGTGGATCCACCTTTTCTAAATATACAATAATTTTAATACTTATTTAATTTATTTATATCTTGTTTTTTAATTACGCTGGCCTGGTGGGCCGTATTTGTTTTAGTTTTCCTCTACATAGAATATTCTCTTATTATTAGTAAACTTGGTTTATAAAAATTTTAACCAATTCAAATGGTTTCAAGCAAGTAGATCCAAAGATTCTAAAAATACAATATTTTTGATACCTATTTATATTTTTATATCTTGTTTTTTTATTTCTCAGGCCTTTTTGACTGTATTTGTTAAGGTTTTTCTCTATTTTACATAATTTTTCATTATAAGTAAACTTGTTTTATAAAAATTTTAACCTATTCAAATGGTTTCATGAAAGTGGATCCACCTTTTCTAAATATACAATAATTTTAATACTTATTTAATTTATTTATATCTTGTTTTTTAATTACGCTGGCCTGAAGGGCCGTATTTGTTTAAGTTTTTCTCTACGTAGAATATTCTCTCATTATTAGTAACCTCAGTTTATAAAAATTTTAACCAATTCAAATGGTTTTATGCAAGTAGATCCAACGTTTATAAAAATACAATAATTTTGATACCTAATTAAATTTTTTATATCTTGTTTTTTTATTTCTCAGGCCTTTTGGACTGTATTTGTTTAGGTATTTCTCTATTTTACATATTTTTTCATTATAAATAAACTTGGTTTATAAGAATTTTAACCAATTCAAATGGTTTCATGAAAGTGGATCCACCTTTTCTAAATATACAATAATTTTAATACTTATTTAATTTATTTATATCTCGTTTTTTAATTACGCTGGCCTGGTGGGCCGTATTTGTTTTAGTTTTCCTTTACATAGAATATTCTCTTATTATTAGTAAACTTGGTTTATAAAAATTTTAACCAATTCAAATGGTTTCAAGCAAGTAGATCCAAAGATTCTTAAAATACAATATTTTTGATACCTATTTATATTTTTATATCTTGTTTTTTTATTTCTCAGGCCTTTTTGACTGTATTTGTTTAGGTTTTTCTCTATTTTACATATTTTTTCATTATAATTAAATTTGTTTTATAAAAATTTTAACCTATTCAAATGGTTTCATGCAAGTGGATCCAACGTTTATAAAAATACAATAATTTTGATACCTAATTAAATTTTTTATATCTTGTTTTTTTAATTCTCAGGCCTTTTGGACTGTATTTGTTTAGGTTTTTCTCTATTTTACATATTTTTTCATTATAAGTAAACTTGGTTTATAAGAATTTTAACCAATTCAAATGGTTTCATGAAAGTGGATCCACCTTTTCTAAATATACAATAATTTTAATACGTATTTAATTTATTTATATCTCGTTTTTTAATTACGCTGGCCTGGTGGGCCGTATTTGTTTTAGTTTTCCTCTACATAGAATATTCTCTTATTATTAGTAAACTTGGTTTATAAAAATTTTAACCAATTCAAATGGTTTCAAGCAAGTAGATCCAAAGATTCTAAAAATACAATATTTTTGATACCTATTTATATTTTTATATCTTGTTTTTTTATTTCTCAGGCCTTTTTGACTGTATTTGTTTAGGTTTTTCTCTATTTTACATATTTTTTCATTATAATTAAATTTGTTTTATAAAAATTTTAACCTATTCAAATGGTTTCATGCAAGTGGATCCAACGTTTATAAAAATACAATAATTTTTATACCTATTCAAAATTTTTATATTATGTTTTTTTATTTCTCAGGCCTTTTGGACTGTATTTGTTTAAGTTTTTTTCTATTTTATATATTTTTCTATTATAAGTAAACTTGGTTTATAAGAATTTTAACCAATTCAAATGGTTTCATGAAAGTGGATCCACCTTTTCTAAATATACAATAATTTTAATACTTATTAAATTTATTTATATCTTGTTTTTTAATTACGCTGGCCTGAAGGGCCGTATTTGTTTAAGTTTTTCTCTACGTAGAGTATTCTCTCATTATTAGTAACCTGAGTTTATAAAAATTTTAACCAATTCAAATGGTTTTATGCAAGTAGATCCAACGTTTATAAAAATACAATAATTTTGATACCTAATTAAATTTTTTATATCTTGTTTTTTTATTTCTCAGATCTTTTGGACTGTATTTGTTTAGGTTTTTCTCTATTTTACATATTTTTTCATTATAAGTAAACTTGGTTTATAAGAATTTTAACCAATTCAAATGGTTTCATGAAAGTGGATCCACCTTTTCTAAATATACAATAATTTTAATACTTATTTAATTTATTTATATCTCGTTTTTTAATTACGCTGGCCTGGTGGGCCGTATTTGTTTTAGTTTTCCTCTACATAGAATATTCTCTTATTATTAGTAAACATGGTTTATAAAAATTTTAACCAATTCAAATGGTATCAAGCAAGTAGATCCAAAGATTCTAAAAATACAATATTATTGATACCTATTTATATTTTTATATCTTGTTTTTTTATTTCTCAGGCCTTCTTGAGTGTATTTGTTTAGGTTTTTCTCTATTTTACATATTTTTTCATTATAATTAAATTTGTTTTATAAAAATTTTAACCTATTCAAATGGTTTCATGCAAGTGGATCCAACGTTTATAAAAATACAATAATTTTTATACCTATTTAAAATTTTTATATTATGTTTTTTTATTTCTCAGGCCTTTTGGACTGTATTTGTTTAAGTTTTTCTCTATTTTATATATTTTTCTATTATAAGTAAACTTGGTTTATAAGAATTTTAACCAATTCAAATGGTTTCATGAAAGTGGATCCACCTTTTCTAAATATACAATAATTTTAATACTTATTTAATTTATTTATATCTTGTTTTTTAATTACGCTGGCCTGGTGGGCCGTATTTGTTTTAGTTTTCCTCTACATAGAATATTCTCTTATTATTAGTAAACTTGTTTTATAAAAATTTTAACCAATTCAAATGGTTTCAAGCAAGTAGATCCAAAGATTCTAAAAATACAATATTTTTGATACCTATTTATATATTTATATCTTGTTTTTTTATTTCTCAGGCCTTTTGGACTGTATTTGTTAAGGTTTTTCTCTATTTTACATAATTTTTCATTATAAGTAAACTTGTTTTATAAAAATTTTAACCTATTCAAATGGTTTCATGAAAGTGGATCCACCTTTTCTAAATATACAATAATTTTAATACTTATTTAATTTATTTATATCTTTTTTTTTAATTACGCTGGCCTGAAGGGCCGTATTTGTTTTAGTTTTCCTCTACGTAGAATATTCACTTATTATTAGTAAAAATGGTTTATAAAAATTTTAACCAATTCAAATGGTTTTATGCAAGTAGATCCAACGTTTATAAAAATACAATAATTTTGATACCTAATTAAATTTTTTATATCTTGTTTTTTTATTTCTCAGGCCTTTTTGACTGTATTTGTTTAGGTTTTTCTCTATTTTACATATTTTTTCATTATAATTAAATTTGTTTTATAAAAATTTTAACCTATTCAAATGGTTTCATGCAAGTGGATCCACCTTTTCTAAATATACAATAATTTTAATACTTATTTAATTTATTTATATCTCGTTTTTTAATTACGCTGGCCTCGTGGGCCATATTTGTTTTAGTTTTCTTCTACATAGAATATTCTCTTATTATTAGTAAACTTGGTTTATAAAAATTTTAACCAATTCAAATGGTTTCAAGCAAGTAGATCCAAAGATTCTAAAAATACAATATTTTTGATACCTATTTATATTTTTATATCTTTTTTTTTTATTTCTCAGGCCTTTTTGACTGTATTTGTTAAGGTTTTTCTCTATTTTACATAATTTTTCATTATAAGTAGACTTGTTTTATAAAAATTTTAACCTATTCAAATGGTTTCATGAAAGTGGATCCACCTTTTCTAAATATACAATAATTTTAATACTTATTTAATTTATTTATATCTTGTTTTTTAATTACGCTGGCCTGAAGGGCCGTATTTGTTTAAGTTTTTCTCTACGTAGAATATTCTCTCATTATTAGTAACCTGAGTTTATAAAAATTTTAACCAATTCAAATGGTTTTATGCAAGTAGATCCAACGTTTATAAAAATACAATAATTTTGATACCTAATTAAATTTTTTATATCTTGTTTTTTTATTTCTCAGGCCTTTTGGACTGTATTTGTTTAGGTTTTTCTCTATTTTACATATTTTTTCATTATAAATAAACTTGGTTTATAAGAATTTTAACCAATTCAAATGGTTTCATGAAAGTGCATCCACCTTTTCTAAATATACAATAATTTTAATACTTATTTAATTTATTTATATCTCGTTTTTTAATTACGCTGGCCTGAAGGGCCGTATTTGTTTAAGTTTTTCTCTACGTAGAATATTCTCTCATTATTAGTAACCTGAGTTTATAAAAATTTTAACCAATTCAAATGGTTTTATGCAAGTAGATCCAACGTTTATAAAAATACAATAATTTTGATACCTAATTAAATTTTTTATATCTTGTTTTTTTATTTCTTAGGCCTTTTGGACTGTATTTGTTTAGGTTTTTCTCTATTTTACATATTTTTTCATTATAAGTAAACTTGGTTTATAAGAATTTTAACCAATTCAAATGGTTTCATGAAAGTGGATCCACCTTTTCTAAATATACAATAATTTTAATACTTATTTAATTTATTTATATCTCGTTTTTTAATTACGCTGGCCTGGTGGGCCGTATTTGTTTTAGTTTTCCTCTACATAGAATATTCTCTTATTATTAGTAAACTTGGTTTATAAAAATTTTAACCAATTCAAATGGTTTCAAGCAAGTAGATCCAAAGATTCTAAAAATACAATATTTTTGATACCTATTTATATTTTTATATCTTGTTTTTTTATTTCTCAGGCCTTTTTGCCTGTATTTGTTTAGGTTTTTCTCTATTTTACATATTTTTTCATTATAAGTAAACTTGTTTTATAAAAATTTTAACCTATTCAAATGGTTTCATGCAAGTGGATCCAACGTTTATAAAAATACAATAATTTTTATACCTATTTAAAAATTTTATATTATGTTTTTTTATTTCTCAGGCCTTTTGGACTGTATTTGTTTAAGTTTTTTTCTATTTTATATATTTTTCTATTATATGTAAACTTGGTTTATAAGAATTTTAACCAATTCAAATGGTTTCATGAAAGTGGATCCACCTTTTCTAAATATACAATAATTTTAATACTTATTTAATTTATTTATATCTTGTTTTTTAATTACGCTGGCCTGGTGGGCCGTATTTGTTTTAGTTTTCCTCTACATAGAATATTCTCTTATTATTAGTAAACTTGGTTTATAAAAATTTTAACCAATTCAAATGGTTTCAAGCAAGTAGATCCAAAGATTCTATAAATACAATATTTTTGATACCTATTTATATTTTTATATCTTGTTTTTTTATTTCTCAGGCCTTTTTGACTGTATTTGTTAAGGTTTTTCTCTATTTTACATAATTTTTCATTATAAGTAAACTTGTTTTATAAAAATTTTAACCTATTCAAATGGTTTCATGAAAGTGGATCCACCTTTTCTAAATATACAATAATTTTAATACTTATTTAATTTATTTATATCTTGTTTTTTAATTACGCTGGCCTGAAGGGCCGTATTTGTTTAAGTTTTTCTCTACGTAGAATATTCTCTCATTATTAGTAACCTGAGTTTATAAAAATTTTAACCAATTCAAATGGTTTTATGCAAGTAGATCCAACGTTTATAAAAATACAATAATTTTGATACCTAATTAAATTTTTTATATCTTGTTTTTTTATTTCTCAGGCCTTTTGGACTGTATTTGTTTAGGTTTTTCTCTATTTTACATATTTTTTCATTATAAATAAACTTGGTTTATAAGAATTTTAACCAATTCAAATGGTTTCATGAAAGTGGATCCACCTTTTCTAAATATACAATAATTTTAATACTTATTTAATTTATTTATATCTCGTTTTTTAATTACGCTGGCCTGGTGGGCCGTAATTGTTTTAGTTTTCCTCTACATAGAATATTCTCTTATTATTAGTAAACTTGGTTTATAAAAATTTTAACCAATTCAAATGGTTTCAAGCAAGTAGATCCAAAGATTCTAAAAATACAATATTTTTGATACCTATTTATATTTTTATATCTTGTTTTTTTATTTCTCAGGCCTTTTTGACTGTATTTGTTTAGGTTTTTCTCTATTTTACATATTTTTTCATTATAATTAAATTTGTTTTATAAAAATTTTTACCTATTCAAATGGTTTCATGCAAGTGGATCCAACGTTTATAAAAATACAATAATTTTGATACCTAATTAAATTTTTTATATCTTGTTTTTTTATTTCTCAGGCCTTTTGGACTGTATTTGTTTAGGTATTTCTCTATTTTACATATTTTTTCATTATAAATAAACTTGGTTTATAAGAATTTTAACCAATTCAAATGGTTTCATGAAAGTGGATCCACCTTTTCTAAATATACAATAATTTTAATACTTATTTAATTTATTTATATCTCGTTTTTTAATTACGCTGGCCTGGTGGGCCGTATTTGTTTTAGTTTTCCTTTACATAGAATATTCTCTTATTATTAGTAAACTTGGTTTATAAAAATTTTAACCAATTCAAATGGTTTCAAGCAAGTAGATCCAAAGATTCTTAAAATACAATATTTTTGATACCTATTTATATTTTTATATCTTGTTTTTTTATTTCTCAGGCCTTTTTGACTGTATTTGTTTAGGTTTTTCTCTATTTTACATATTTTTTCATTATAATTAAATTTGTTTTATAAAAATTTTAACCTATTCAAATGGTTTCATGCAAGTGGATCCAACGTTTATAAAAATACAATAATTTTGATACCTAATTAAATTTTTTATATCTTGTTTTTTTAATTCTCAGGCCTTTTGGACTGTATTTGTTTAGGTTTTTCTCTATTTTACATATTTTTTCATTATAAGTAAACTTGGTTTATAAGAATTTTAACCAATTCAAATGGTTTCATGAAAGTGGATCCACCTTTTCTAAATATACAATAATTTTAATACGTATTTAATTTATTTATATCTCGTTTTTTAATTACGCTGGCCTGGTGGGCCGTATTTGTTTTAGTTTTCCTCTACATAGAATATTCTCTTATTATTAGTAAACTTGGTTTATAAAAATTTTAACCAATTCAAATGGTTTCAAGCAAGTAGATCCAAAGATTCTAAAAATACAATATTTTTGATACCTATTTATATTTTTATATCTTGTTTTTTTATTTCTCAGGCCTTTTTGACTGTATTTGTTTAGGTTTTTCTCTATTTTACATATTTTTTCATTATAATTAAATTTGTTTTATAAAAATTTTAACCTATTCAAATGGTTTCATGCAAGTGGATCCAACGTTTATAAAAATACAATAATTTTTATACCTATTCAAAATTTTTATATTATGTTTTTTTATTTCTCAGGCCTTTTGGACTGTATTTGTTTAAGTTTTTTTCTATTTTATATATTTTTCTATTATAAGTAAACTTGGTTTATAAGAATTTTAACCAATTCAAATGGTTTCATGAAAGTGGATCCACCTTTTCTAAATATACAATAATTTTAATACTTATTAAATTTATTTATATCTTGTTTTTTAATTACGCTGGCCTGAAGGGCCGTATTTGTTTAAGTTTTTCTCTACGTAGAGTATTCTCTCATTATTAGTAACCTGAGTTTATAAAAATTTTAACCAATTCAAATGGTTTTATGCAAGTAGATCCAACGTTTATAAAAATACAATAATTTTGATACCTAATTAAATTTTTTATATCTTGTTTTTTTATTTCTCAGATCTTTTGGACTGTATTTGTTTAGGTTTTTCTCTATTTTACATATTTTTTCATTATAAGTAAACTTGGTTTATAAGAATTTTAACCAATTCAAATGGTTTCATGAAAGTGGATCCACCTTTTCTAAATATACAATAATTTTAATACTTATTTAATTTATTTATATCTCGTTTTTTAATTACGCTGGCCTGGTGGGCCGTATTTGTTTTAGTTTTCCTCTACATAGAATATTCTCTTATTATTAGTAAACATGGTTTATAAAAATTTTAACCAATTCAAATGGTATCAAGCAAGTAGATCCAAAGATTCTAAAAATACAATATTTTTGATACCTATTTATATTTTTATATCTTGTTTTTTTATTTCTCAGGCCTTTTTGACTGTATTTGTTTAGGTTTTTCTCTATTTTACATATTTTTTCATTATAATTAAATTTGTTTTATAAAAATTTTAACCTATTCAAATGGTTTCATGCAAGTGGATCCAACGTTTATAAAAATACAATAATTTTTATACCTATTTAAAATTTTTATATTATGTTTTTTTATTTCTCAGGCCTTTTGGACTGTATTTGTTTAAGTTTTTCTCTATTTTATATATTTTTCTATTATAAGTAAACTTGGTTTATAAGAATTTTAACCAATTCAAATGGTTTCATGAAAGTGGATCCACCTTTTCTAAATATACAATAATTTTAATACTTATTTAATTTATTTATATCTTGTTTTTTAATTACGCTGGCCTGGTGGGCCGTATTTGTTTTAGTTTTCCTCTACATAGAATATTCTCTTATTATTAGTAAACTTGGTTTATAAAAATTTTAACCAATTCAAATGGTTTCAAGCAAGTAGATCCAAAGATTCTAAAAATACAATATTTTTGATACCTATTTATATATTTATATCTTGTTTTTTTATTTCTCAGGCCTTTTGGACTGTATTTGTTAAGGTTTTTCTCTATTTTACATAATTTTTCATTATAAGTAAACTTGTTTTATAAAAATTTTAACCTATTCAAATGGTTTCATGAAAGTGGATCCACCTTTTCTAAATATACAATAATTTTAATACTTATTTAATTTATTTATATCTTTTTTTTTAATTACGCTGGCCTGAAGGGCCGTATTTGTTTTAGTTTTCCTCTACGTAGAATATTCACTTATTATTAGTAAAAATGGTTTATAAAAATTTTAACCAATTCAAATGGTTTTATGCAAGTAGATCCAACGTTTATAAAAATACAATAATTTTGATACCTAATTAAATTTTTTATATCTTGTTTTTTTATTTCTCAGGCCTTTTTGACTGTATTTGTTTAGGTTTTTCTCTATTTTACATATTTTTCCATTATAATTAAATTTGTTTTATAAAAATTTTAACCTATTCAAATGGTTTCATGCAAGTGGATCCACCTTTTCTAAATATACAAAAATTTTAATACTTATTTAATTTATTTATATCTCGTTTTTTAATTACGCTGGCCTCGTGGGCCGTATTTGTTTTAGTTTTCTTCTACATAGAATATTCTCTTATTATTAGTAAACTTGGTTTATAAAAATTTTAACCAATTCAAATGGTTTCAAGCAAGTAGATCCAAAGATTCTAAAAATACAATATTTTTGATACCTATTTATATTTTTATATCTTTTTTTTTTATTTCTCAGGCCTTTTTGACTGTATTTGTTAAGGTTTTTCTCTATTTTACATAATTTTTCATTATAAGTAGACTTGTTTTATAAAAATTTTAACCTATTCAAATGGTTTCATGAAAGTGGATCCACCTTTTCTAAATATACAATAATTTTAATACTTATTTAATTTATTTATATCTTGTTTTTTAATTACGCTGGCCTGAAGGGCCGTATTTGTTTAAGTTTTTCTCTACGTAGAATATTCTCTCATTATTAGTAACCTGAGTTTATAAAAATTTTAACCAATTCAAATGGTTTTATGCAAGTAGATCCAACGTTTATAAAAATACAATAATTTTGATACCTAATTAAATTTTTTATATCTTGTTTTTTTATTTCTCAGGCCTTTTGGACTGTATTTGTTTAGGTTTTTCTCTATTTTACATATTTTTTCATTATAAATAAACTTGGTTTATAAGAATTTTAACCAATTCAAATGGTTTCATGAAAGTGCATCCACCTTTTCTAAATATACAATAATTTTAATACTTATTTAATTTATTTATATCTCGTTTTTTAATTACGCTGGCCTGGTGGGCCGTAATTGTTTTAGTTTTCCTCTACATAGAATATTCTCTTATTATTAGTAAACTTGGTTTATAAAAATTTTATTCAATTCAAATGGTTTCAAGCAAGTAGATCCAAAATTTCTAAAAATACAATATTTTTGATACCTATTTATATTTTTATATCTTGTTTTTTTATTTCTCAGGCCTTTTTGACTGTATTTGTTAAGGTTTTTCTCTATTTTACATATTTTTTCATTATAAGTAAACTTGTTTTATAAAAATTTTAACCTATTCAAATGGTTTCATGCAAGTGGATCCAACGTTTATAAAAATACAATAATTTTTATACCTATTTAAAAATTTTATATTATGTTTTTTTATTTCTCAGGCCTTTTGGACTGTATTTGTTTAAGTTTTTTTCTATTTTATATATTTTTCTATTATAAGTAAACTTGGTTTATAAGAATTTTAACCAATTCAAATGGTTTCATGAAAGTGGATCCACCTTTTCTAAATATACAATAATTTTAATACTTATTTAATTTATTTATATCTTGTTTTTTAATTACGCTGGCCTGGTGGGCCGTATTTGTTTTAGTTTTCCTCTACATAGAATATTCTCTTATTATTAGTAAACTTGGTTTATAAAAATTTTAACCAATTCAAATGGTTTCAAGCAAGTAGATCCAAAGATTCTAAAAATACAATATTTTTGATACCTATTTATATTTTTATATCTTGTTTTTTTATTTCTCAGGCCTTTTTGACTGTATTTGTTAAGGTTTTTCTCTATTTTACATAATTTTTCATTATAAGTAAACTTGTTTTATAAAAATTTTAACCTATTCAAATGGTTTCATGAAAGTGGATCCACCTTTTCTAAATATACAATAATTTTAATACTTATTTAATTTATTTATATCTTGTTTTTTAATTACGCTGGCCTGAAGGGCCGTATTTGTTTAAGTTTTTCTCTACGTAGAATATTCTCTCATTATTAGTAACCTGAGTTTATAAAAATTTTAACCAATTCAAATGGTTTTATGCAAGTAGATCCAACGTTTATAAAAATACAATAATTTTGATACCTAATTAAATTTTTTATATCTTGTTTTTTTATTTCTCAGGCCTTTTTGACTGTATTTGTTAAGGTTTTTCTCTATTTTACATATTTTTTCATTATAAGTAAACTTGTTTTATAAAAATTTTAACCTATTCAAATGGTTTCATGCAAGTGGATCCAACGTTTATAAAAATACAATAATTTTTATACCTATTTAAAAATTTTATATTATGTTTTTTTATTTCTCAGGCCTTTTGGACTGTATTTGTTTAAGTTTTTTTCTATTTTATATATTTTTCTATTATAAGTAAACTTGGTTTATAAGAATTTTAACCAATTCAAATGGTTTCATGAAAGTGGATCCACCTTTTCTAAATATACAATAATTTTAATACTTATTTAATTTATTTATATCTTGTTTTTTAATTACGCTGGCCTGGTGGGCCGTATTTGTTTTAGTTTTCCTCTACATAGAATATTCTCTTATTATTAGTAAACTTGGTTTATAAAAATTTTAACCAATTCAAATGGTTTCAAGCAAGTAGATCCAAAGATTCTAAAAATACAATATTTTTGATACCTATTTATATTTTTATATCTTGTTTTTTTATTTCTCAGGCCTTTTTGACTGTATTTGTTAAGGTTTTTCTCTATATTACATAATTTTTCATTATAAGTAAACTTGTTTTATAAAAATTTTAACCTATTCAAATGGTTTTATGAAAGTGGATCCACCTTTTCTAAATATACAATAATTTTAATACTTATTTAATTTATTTATATCTCGTTTTTTAATTACGCTGGCCTGGTGGGCCGTATTTGTTTTAGTTTTCCTCTACATAGAATATTCTCTTATTATTAGTAAACTTGGTTTATATAAATTTTAACCAATTCAAATGGTTTCAAGCAAGTAGATCCAAAGATTCTAAAAATACAATATTTTTGATACCTATTTATATTTTTATATCTTGTTTTTTTATTTCTCAGGCCTTTTTGACTGTATTTGTTTAGGTTTTTCTCTATTTTACATATTTTTTCATTATAAGTAAACTTGTTTTATAAAAATTTTAACCTATTAAAATGGTTTCATGCAAGTGGATCCAACGTTTATAAAAATACAATAATTTTTATACCTATTTAAAAATTTTATATTATGTTTTTTTATTTCTCAAGCCTTTTGGACTGTATTTGTTTAAGTTTTTTTCTATTTTATATATTTTTCTATTATAAGTAAACTTGGTTTATAAGAATTTTAACCAATTCAAATGGTTTCATGAAAGTGGATCCACCTTTTCTAAATATACAATAATTTTAATACTTATTTAATTTATTTATATCTTGTTTTTTAATTACGCTGGCCTGGTGGGCCGTATTTGTTTTAGTTTTCCTCTACATAGAATATTCTCTTATTATTAGTAAACTTGGTTTATAAAAATTTTAACCAATTCAAATGGTTTCAAGCAAGTAGATCCAAAGATTCTAAAAATACAATATTTTTGATACCTATTTATATTTTTATATCTTGTTTTTTTATTTCTCAGGCCTTTTTGACTGTATTTGTTAAGGTTTTTCTCTATTTTACATAATTTTTCATTATAAGTAAACTTGTTTTATAAAAATTTTAACCTATTCAAATGGTTTCATGAAAGTGGATCCACCTTTTCTAAATATACAATAATTTTAATACTTATTTAATTTATTTATATCTTGTTTTTTAATTACGCTGGCCTGAAGGGCCGTATTTGTTTAAGTTTTTCTCTACGTAGAATATTCTCTCATTATTAGTAACCTCAGTTTATAAAAATTTTAACCAATTCAAATGGTTTTATGCAAGTAGATCCAACGTTTATAAAAATACAATAATTTTGATACCTAATTAAATTTTTTATATCTTGTTTTTTTATTTCTCAGGCCTTTTGGACTGTATTTGTTTAGGTATTTCTCTATTTTACATATTTTTTCATTATAAATAAACTTGGTTTATAAGAATTGTAACCAATTCAAATGGTTTCATGAAAGTGGATCCACCTTTTCTAAATATACAATAATTTTAATACTTATTTAATTTATTTATATCTCGTTTTTTAATTACGCTGGCCTGGTGGGCCGTATTTGTTTTAGTTTTCCTTTACATAGAATATTCTCTTATTATTAGTAAACTTGGTTTATAAAAATTTTAACCAATTCAAATGGTTTCAAGCAAGTAGATCCAAAGATTCTTAAAATACAATATTTTTGATACCTATTTATATTTTTATATCTTGTTTTTTTATTTCTCAGGCCTTTTTGACTGTATTTGTTTAGGTTTTTCTCTATTTTACATATTTTTTCATTATAATTAAATTTGTTTTATAAAAATTTTAACCTATTCAAATGGTTTCATGCAAGTGGATCCAACGTTTATAAAAATACAATAATTTTGATACCTAATTAAATTTTTTATATCTTGTTTTTTTAATTCTCAGGCCTTTTGGACTGTATTTGTTTAGGTTTTTCTCTATTTTACATATTTTTTCATTATAAGTAAACTTGGTTTATAAGAATTTTAACCAATTCAAATGGTTTCATGAAAGTGGATCCACCTTTTCTAAATATACAATAATTTTAATACGTATTTAATTTATTTATATCTCGTTTTTTAATTACGCTGGCCTGGTGGGCCGTATTTGTTTTAGTTTTCCTCTACATAGAATATTCTCTTATTATTAGTAAACTTGGTTTATAAAAATTTTAACCAATTCAAATGGTTTCAAGCAAGTAGATCCAAAGATTCTAAAAATACAATATTTTTGATACCTATTTATATTTTTATATCTTGTTTTTTTATTTCTCAGGCCTTTTTGACTGTATTTGTTTAGGTTTTTCTCTATTTTACATATTTTTTCATTATAATTAAATTTGTTTTATAAAAATTTTAACCTATTCAAATGGTTTCATGCAAGTGGATCCAACGTTTATAAAAATACAATAATTTTTATACCTATTCAAAATTTTTATATTATGTTTTTTTATTTCTCAGGCCTTTTGGACTGTATTTGTTTAAGTTTTTTTCTATTTTATATATTTTTCTATTATAAGTAAACTTGGTTTATAAGAATTTTAACCAATTCAAATGGTTTCATGAAAGTGGATCCACCTTTTCTAAATATACAATAATTTTAATACTTATTAAATTTATTTATATCTTGTTTTTTAATTACGCTGGCCTGAAGGGCCGTATTTGTTTAAGTTTTTCTCTACGTAGAGTATTCTCTCATTATTAGTAACCTGAGTTTATAAAAATTTTAACCAATTCAAATGGTTTTATGCAAGTAGATCCAACGTTTATAAAAATACAATAATTTTGATAACTTATTAAATTTTTTATATCTTGTTTTTTTATTTCTCAGATCTTTTGGACTGTATTTGTTTAGGTTTTTCTCTATTTTACATATTTTTTCATTATATGTAAACTTGGTTTATAAGAATTTTAACCAATTCAAATGGTTTCATGAAAGTGGATCCACCTTTTCTAAATATACAATAATTTTAATACTTATTTAATTTATTTATATCTCGTTTTTTAATTACGCTGGCCTGGTGGGCCGTATTTGTTTTAGTTTTCCTCTACATAGAATATTCTCTTATTATTAGTAAACTTGGTTTATAAAAATTTTAACCAATTCAAATGGTTTCAAGCAAGTAGATCCAAAGATTCTAAAAATACAATATTTTTGATACCTATTTATATATTTATATCTTGTTTTTTTATTTCTCAGGCCTTTTGGACTGTATTTGTTAAGGTTTTTCTCTATTTTACATAATTTTTCATTATAAGTAAACTTGTTTTATAAAAATTTTAACCTATTCAAATGGTTTCATGAAAGTGGATCCACCTTTTCTAAATATACAATAATTTTAATACTTATTTAATTTATTTATATCTTTTTTTTTAATTACGCTGGCCTGAAGGGCCGTATTTGTTTTAGTTTTCCTCTACGTAGAATATTCACTTATTATTAGTAAAAATGGTTTATAAAAATTTTAACCAATTCAAATGGTTTTATGCAAGTAGATCCAACGTTTATAAAAATACAATAATTTTGATACCTAATTAAATTTTTTATATCTTGTTTTTTTATTTCTCAGGCCTTTTGGACTGTATTTGTTTAGGTTTTTCTCTATTTTACATATTTTTTCATTATAAATAAACTTGGTTTATAAGAATTTTAACCAATTCAAATGGTTTCATGAAAGTGCATCCACCTTTTCTAAATATACAATAATTTTAATACTTATTTAATTTATTTATATCTCGTTTTTTAATTACGCTGGCCTGAAGGGCCGTATTTGTTTAAGTTTTTCTCTACGTAGAATATTCTCTCATTATTAGTAACCTGAGTTTATAAAAATTTTAACCAATTCAAATGGTTTTATGCAAGTAGATCCAACGTTTATAAAAATACAATAATTTTGATACCTAATTAAATTTTTTATATCTTGTTTTTTTATTTCTTAGGCCTTTTGGACTGTATTTGTTTAGGTTTTTCTCTATTTTACATATTTTTTCATTATAAGTAAACTTGGTTTATAAGAATTTTAACCAATTCAAATGGTTTCATGAAAGTGGATCCACCTTTTCTAAATATACAATAATTTTAATACTTATTTAATTTATTTATATCTCGTTTTTTAATTACGCTGGCCTGGTGGGCCGTATTTGTTTTAGTTTTCCTCTACATAGAATATTCTCTTATTATTAGTAAACTTGGTTTATAAAAATTTTAACCAATTCAAATGGTTTCAAGCAAGTAGATCCAAAGATTCTAAAAATACAATATTTTTGATACCTATTTATATTTTTATATCTTGTTTTTTTATTTCTCAGGCCTTTTTGCCTGTATTTGTTTAGGTTTTTCTCTATTTTACATATTTTTTCATTATAAGTAAACTTGTTTTATAAAAATTTTAACCTATTCAAATGGTTTCATGCAAGTGGATCCAACGTTTATAAAAATACAATAATTTTTATACCTATTTAAAAATTTTATATTATGTTTTTTTATTTCTCAGGCCTTTTGGACTGTATTTGTTTAAGTTTTTTTCTATTTTATATATTTTTCTATTATATGTAAACTTGGTTTATAAGAATTTTAACCAATTCAAATGGTTTCATGAAAGTGGATCCACCTTTTCTAAATATACAATAATTTTAATACTTATTTAATTTATTTATATCTTGTTTTTTAATTACGCTGGCCTGGTGGGCCGTATTTGTTTTAGTTTTCCTCTACATAGAATATTCTCTTATTATTAGTAAACTTGGTTTATAAAAATTTTAACCAATTCAAATGGTTTCAAGCAAGTAGATCCAAAGATTCTATAAATACAATATTTTTGATACCTATTTATATTTTTATATCTTGTTTTTTTATTTCTCAGGCCTTTTTGACTGTATTTGTTAAGGTTTTTCTCTATTTTACATTTTTTTTCATTATAAGTAAACTTGTTTTATAAAAATTTTAACCTATTCAAATGGTTTCATGAAAGTGGATCCACCTTTTCTAAATATACAATAATTTTAATACTTATTTAATTTATTTATATCTTGTTTTTTAATTACGCTGGCCTGAAGGGCCGTATTTGTTTAAGTTTTTCTCTACGTAGAATATTCTCTCATTATTAGTAACCTGAGTTTATAAAAATTTTAACCAATTCAAATGGTTTTATGCAAGTAGATCCAACGTTTATAAAAATACAATAATTTTGATACCTAATTAAATTTTTTATATCTTGTTTTTTTATTTCTCAGGCCTTTTGGACTGTATTTGTTTAGGTTTTTCTCTATTTTACATATTTTTTCATTATAAATAAACTTGGTTTATAAGAATTTTAACCAATTCAAATGGTTTCATGAAAGTGGATCCACCTTTTCTAAATATACAATAATTTTAATACTTATTTAATTTATTTATATCTCGTTTTTTAATTACGCTGGCCTGGTGGGCCGTAATTGTTTTAGTTTTCCTCTACATAGAATATTCTCTTATTATTAGTAAACTTGGTTTATAAAAATTTTAACCAATTCAAATGGTTTCAAGCAAGTAGATCCAAAGATTCTAAAAATACAATATTTTTGATACCTATTTATATTTTTATATCTTATTTTTTTATTTCTCAGGCCTTTTTGACTGTATTTGTTTAGGTTTTTCTCTATTTTACATATTTTTTCATTATAATTAAATTTGTTTTATAAAAATTTTTACCTATTCAAATGGTTTCATGCAAGTGGATCCAACGTTTATAAAAATACAATAATTTTGATACCTAATTAAATTTTTTATATCTTGTTTTTTTAATTCTCAGGCCTTTTGGACTGTATTTGTTTAGGTTTTTCTCTATTTTACATATTTTTTCATTATAAGTAAACTTGGTTTATAAGAATTTTAACCAATTCAAATGGTTTCATGAAAGTGGATCCACCTTTTCTAAATATACAATAATTTTAATACTTATTTAATTTATTTATATCTCGTTTTTTAATTACGCTGGCCTGGTGGGCCGTATTTGTTTTAGTTTTCCTCTACATAGAATATTCTCTTATTATTAGTAAACTTGGTTTATAAAAATTTTAACCAATTCAAATGGTTTCAAGCAAGTAGATCCAAAGATTCTAAAAATACAATATTTTTGATACCTATTTATATTTTTATATCTTGTTTTTTTATTTCTCAGGCCTTTTTGACTGTATTTGTTAAGGTTTTTCTCTATTTTACATAATTTTTCATTATAAGTAAACTTGTTTTATAAAAATTTTAACCTATTCAAATGGTTTCATGAAAGTGGATCCACCTTTTCTAAATATACAATAATTTTAATACTTATTTAATTTATTTATATCTTGTTTTTTAATTACGCTGGCCTGAAGGGCCGTATTTGTTTAAGTTTTTCTCTACGTAGAATATTCTCTCATTATTAGTAACCTCAGTTTATAAAAATTTTAACAAATTCAAATGGTTTTATGCAAGTAGATCCAACGTTTATAAAAATACAATAATTTTGATACCTAATTAAATTTTTTATATCTTGTTTTTTTATTTCTCAGGCCTTTTGGACTGTATTTGTTTAGGTATTTCTCTATTTTACATATTTTTTCATTATAAATAAACTTGGTTTATAAGAATTTTAACCAATTCAAATGGTTTCATGAAAGTGGATCCACCTTTTCTAAATATACAATAATTTTAATACTTATTTAATTTATTTATATCTCGTTTTTTAATTACGCTGGCCTGGTGGGCCGTATTTGTTTTAGTTTTCCTTTACATAGAATATTCTCTTATTATTAGTAAACTTGGTTTATAAAAATTTTAACCAATTCAAATGGTTTCAAGCAAGTAGATCCAAAGATTCTTAAAATACAATATTTTTGATACCTATTTATATTTTTATATCTTGTTTTTTTATTTCTCAGGCCTTTTTGACTGTATTTGTTTAGGTTTTTCTCTATTTTACATATTTTTTCATTATAATTAAATTTGTTTTATAAAAATTTTAACCTATTCAAATGGTTTCATGCAAGTGGATCCAACGTTTATAAAAATACAATAATTTTGATACCTAATTAAATTTTTTATATCTTGTTTTTTTAATTCTCAGGCCTTTTGGACTGTATTTGTTTAGGTTTTTCTCTATTTTACATATTTTTTCATTATAAGTAAACTTGGTTTATAAGAATTTTAACCAATTCAAATGGTTTCATGAAAGTGGATCCACCTTTTCTAAATATACAATAATTTTAATACGTATTTAATTTATTTATATCTCGTTTTTTAATTACGCTGGCCTGGTGGGCCGTATTTGTTTTAGTTTTCCTCTACATAGAATATTCTCTTATTATTAGTAAACTTGGTTTATAAAAATTTTAACCAATTCAAATGGTTTCAAGCAAGTAGATCCAAAGATTCTAAAAATACAATATTTTTGATACCTATTTATATTTTTATATCTTGTTTTTTTATTTCTCAGGCCTTTTTGACTGTATTTGTTTAGGTTTTTCTCTATTTTACATATTTTTTCATTATAATTAAATTTGTTTTATAAAAATTTTAACCTATTCAAATGGTTTCATGCAAGTGGATCCAACGTTTATAAAAATACAATAATTTTTATACCTATTCAAAATTTTTATATTATGTTTTTTTATTTCTCAGGCCTTTTGGACTGTATTTGTTTAAGTTTTTTTCTATTTTATATATTTTTCTATTATAAGTAAACTTGGTTTATAAGAATTTTAACCAATTCAAATGGTTTCATGAAAGTGGATCCACCTTTTCTAAATATACAATAATTTTAATACTTATTAAATTTATTTATATCTTGTTTTTTAATTACGCTGGCCTGAAGGGCCGTATTTGTTTAAGTTTTTCTCTACGTAGAGTATTCTCTCATTATTAGTAACCTGAGTTTATAAAAATTTTAACCAATTCAAATGGTTTTATGCAAGTAGATCCAACGTTTATAAAAATACAATAATTTTGATACCTAATTAAATTTTTTATATCTTGTTTTTTTATTTCTCAGATCTTTTGGACTGTATTTGTTTAGGTTTTTCTCTATTTTACATATTTTTTCATTATAAGTAAACTTGGTTTATAAGAATTTTAACCAATTCAAATGGTTTCATGAAAGTGGATCCACCTTTTCTAAATATACAATAATTTTAATACTTATTTAATTTATTTATATCTCGTTTTTTAATTACGCTGGCCTGGTGGGCCGTATTTGTTTTAGTTTTCCTCTACATAGAATATTCTCTTATTATTAGTAAACATGGTTTATAAAAATTTTAACCAATTCAAATGGTATCAAGCAAGTAGATCCAAAGATTCTAAAAATACAATATTTTTGATACCTATTTATATTTTTATATCTTGTTTTTTTATTTCTCAGGCCTTTTTGACTGTATTTGTTTAGGTTTTTCTCTATTTTACATATTTTTTCATTATAATTAAATTTGTTTTATAAAAATTTTAACCTATTCAAATGGTTTCATGCAAGTGGATCCAACGTTTATAAAAATACAATAATTTTTATACCTATTTAAAATTTTTATATTATGTTTTTTTATTTCTCAGGCCTTTTGGACTGTATTTGTTTAAGTTTTTCTCTATTTTATATATTTTTCTATTATAAGTAAACTTGGTTTATAAGAATTTTAACCAATTCAAATGGTTTCATGAAAGTGGATCCACCTTTTCTAAATATACAATAATTTTAATACTTATTTAATTTATTTATATCTTGTTTTTTAATTACGCTGGCCTGGTGGGCCGTATTTGTTTTAGTTTTCCTCTACATAGAATATTCTCTTATTATTAGTAAACTTGGTTTATAAAAATTTTAACCAATTCAAATGGTTTCAAGCAAGTAGATCCAAAGATTCTAAAAATACAATATTTTTGATACCTATTTATATATTTATATCTTGTTTTTTTATTTCTCAGGCCTTTTGGACTGTATTTGTTAAGGTTTTTCTCTATTTTACATAATTTTTCATTATAAGTAAACTTGTTTTATAAAAATTTTAACCTATTCAAATGGTTTCATGAAAGTGGATCCACCTTTTCTAAATATACAATAATTTTAATACTTATTTAATTTATTTATATCTTTTTTTTTAATTACGCTGGCCTGAAGGGCCGTATTTGTTTTAGTTTTCCTCTACGTAGAATATTCACTTATTATTAGTAAAAATGGTTTATAAAAATTTTAACCAATTCAAATGGTTTTATGCAAGTAGATCCAACGTTTATAAAAATACAATAATTTTGATACCTAATTAAATTTTTTATATCTTGTTTTTTTATTTCTCAGGCCTTTTTGACTGTATTTGTTTAGGTTTTTCTCTATTTTACATATTTTTTCATTATAATTAAATTTGTTTTATAAAAATTTTAACCTATTCAAATGGTTTCATGCAAGTGGATCCACCTTTTCTAAATATACAATAATTTTAATACTTATTTAATTTATTTATATCTCGTTTTTTAATTACGCTGGCCTCGTGGGCCGTATTTGTTTTAGTTTTCTTCTACATAGAATATTCTCTTATTATTAGTAAACTTGGTTTATAAAAATTTTAACCAATTCAAATGGTTTCAAGCAAGTAGATCCAAAGATTCTAAAAATACAATATTTTTGATACCTATTTATATTTTTATATCTTTTTTTTTTATTTCTCAGGCCTTTTTGACTGTATTTGTTAAGGTTTTTCTCTATTTTACATAATTTTTCATTATAAGTAGACTTGTTTTATAAAAATTTTAACCTATTCAAATGGTTTCATGAAAGTGGATCCACCTTTTCTAAATATACAATAATTTTAATACTTATTTAATTTATTTATATCTTGTTTTTTAATTACGCTGGCCTGAAGGGCCGTATTTGTTTAAGTTTTTCTCTACGTAGAATATTCTCTCATTATTAGTAACCTGAGTTTATAAAAATTTTAACCAATTCAAATGGTTTTATGCAAGTAGATCCAACGTTTATAAAAATACAATAATTTTGATACCTAATTAAATTTTTTATATCTTGTTTTTTTATTTCTCAGGCCTTTTGGACTGTATTTGTTTAGGTTTTTCTCTATTTTACATATTTTTTCATTATAAATAAACTTGGTTTATAAGAATTTTAACCAATTCAAATGGTTTCATGAAAGTGCATCCACCTTTTCTAAATATACAATAATTTTAATACTTATTTAATTTATTTATATCTCGTTTTTTAATTACGCTGGCCTGAAGGGCCGTATTTGTTTAAGTTTTTCTCTACGTAGAATATTCTCTCATTATTAGTAACCTGAGTTTATAAAAATTTTAACCAATTCAAATGGTTTTATGCAAGTAGATCCAACGTTTATAAAAATACAATAATTTTGATACCTAATTAAATTTTTTATATCTTGTTTTTTTATTTCTTAGGCCTTTTGGACTGTATTTGTTTAGGTTTTTCTCTATTTTACATATTTTTTCATTATAAGTAAACTTGGTTTATAAGAATTTTAACCAATTCAAATGGTTTCATGAAAGTGGATCCACCTTTTCTAAATATACAATAATTTTAATACTTATTTAATTTATTTATATCTCGTTTTTTAATTACGCTGGCCTGGTGGGCCGTATTTGTGTTAGTTTTCCTCTACATAGAATATTCTCTTATTATTAGTAAACTTGGTTTATAAAAATTTTAACCAATTCAAATGGTTTCAAGCAAGTAGATCCAAAGATTCTAAAAATACAATATTTTTGATACCTATTTATATTTTTATATCTTGTTTTTTTATTTCTCAGGCCTTTTTGCCTGTATTTGTTTAGGTTTTTCTCTATTTTACATATTTTTTCATTATAAGTAAACTTGTTTTATAAAAATTTTAACCTATTCAAATGGTTTCATGCAAGTGGATCCAACGTTTATAAAAATACAATAATTTTTATACCTATTTAAAAATTTTATATTATGTTTTTTTATTTCTCAGGCCTTTTGGACTGTATTTGTTTAAGTTTTTTTCTATTTTATATATTTTTCTATTATATGTAAACTTGGTTTATAAGAATTTTAACCAATTCAAATGGTTTCATGAAAGTGGATCCACCTTTTCTAAATATACAATAATTTTAATACTTATTTAATTTATTTATATCTTGTTTTTTAATTACGCTGGCCTGGTGGGCCGTATTTGTTTTAGTTTTCCTCCACATAGAATATTCTCTTATTATTAGTAAACTTGGTTTATAAAAATTTTAACCAATTCAAATGGTTTCAAGCAAGTAGATCCAAAGATTCTATAAATACAATATTTTTGATACCTATTTATATTTTTATATCTTGTTTTTTTATTTCTCAGGCCTTTTTGACTGTATTTGTTAAGGTTTTTCTCTATTTTACATAATTTTTCATTATAAGTAAACTTGTTTTATAAAAATTTTAACCTATTCAAATGGTTTCATGAAAGTGGATCCACCTTTTCTAAATATACAATAATTTTAATACTTATTTAATTTATTTATATCTTGTTTTTTAATTACGCTGGCCTGAAGGGCCGTATTTGTTTAAGTTTTTCTCTACGTAGAATATTCTCTCATTATTAGTAACCTGAGTTTATAAAAATTTTAACCAATTCAAATGGTTTTATGCAAGTAGATCCAACGTTTATAAAAATACAATAATTTTGATACCTAATTAAATTTTTTATATCTTGTTTTTTTATTTCTCAGGCCTTTTGGACTGTATTTGTTTAGGTTTTTCTCTATTTTACATATTTTTTCATTATAAATAAACTTGGTTTATAAGAATTTTAACCAATTCAAATGGTTTCATGAAAGTGGATCCACCTTTTCTAAATATACAATAATTTTAATACTTATTTAATTTATTTATATCTCGTTTTTTAATTACGCTGGCCTGGTGGGCCGTAATTGTTTTAGTTTTCCTCTACATAGAATATTCTCTTATTATTAGTAAACTTGGTTTATAAAAATTTTAACCAATTCAAATGGTTTCAAGCAAGTAGATCCAAAGATTCTAAAAATACAATATTTTTGATACCTATTTATATTTTTATATCTTGTTTTTTTATTTCTCAGGCCTTTTTGACTGTATTTGTTTAGGTTTTTCTCTATTTTACATATTTTTTCATTATAATTAAATTTGTTTTATAAAAATTTTTACCTATTCAAATGGTTTCATGCAAGTGGATCCAACGTTTATAAAAATACAATAATTTTGATACCTAATTAAATTTTTTATATCTTGTTTTTTTAATTCTCAGGCCTTTTGGACTGTATTTGTTTAGGTTTTTCTCTATTTTACATATTTTTTCATTATAAGTAAACTTGGTTTATAAGAATTTTAACCAATTCAAATGGTTTCATGAAAGTGGATCCACCTTTTCTAAATATACAATAATTTTAATACTTATTTAATTTATTTATATCTCGTTTTTTAATTACGCTGGCCTGGTGGGCCGTATTTGTTTTAGTTTTCCTCTACATAGAATATTCTCTTATTATTAGTAAACTTGGTTTATAAAAATTTTAACCAATTCAAATGGTTTCAAGCAAGTAGATCCAAAGATTCTAAAAATACAATATTTTTGATACCTATTTATATTTTTATATCTTGTTTTTTTATTTCTCAGGCCTTTTTGACTGTATTTGTTTAGGTTTTTCTCTATTTTACATATTTTTTCATTATAATTAAATTTGTTTTATAAAAATTTTAACCTATTCAAATGGTTTCATGCAAGTGGATCCAACGTTTATAAAAATACAATAATTTTTATACCTATTCAAAATTTTTATATTATGTTTTTTTATTTCTCAGGCCTTTTGGACTGTATTTGTTTAAGTTTTTTTCTATTTTATATATTTTTCTATTATAAGTAAACTTGGTTTATAAGAATTTTAACCAATTCAAATGGTTTCATGAAAGTGGATCCACCTTTTCTAAATATACAATAATTTTAATACTTATTAAATTTATTTATATCTTGTTTTTTAATTACGCTGGCCTGAAGGGCCGTATTTGTTTAAGTTTTTCTCTACGTAGAGTATTCTCTCATTATTAGTAACCTGAGTTTATAAAAATTTTAACCAATTCAAATGGTTTTATGCAAGTAGATCCAACGTTTATAAAAATACAATAATTTTGATACCTAATTAAATTTTTTATATCTTGTTTTTTTATTTCTCAGATCTTTTGGACTGTATTTGTTTAGGTTTTTCTCTATTTTACATATTTTTTCATTATAAGTAAACTTGGTTTATAAGAATTTTAACCAATTCAAATGGTTTCATGAAAGTGGATCCACCTTTTCTAAATATACAATAATTTTAATACTTATTTAATTTATTTATATCTCGTTTTTTAATTACGCTGGCCTGGTGGGCCGTATTTGTTTTAGTTTTCCTCTACATAGAATATTCTCTTATTATTAGTAAACATGGTTTATAAAAATTTTAACCAATTCAAATGGTATCAAGCAAGTAGATCCAAAGATTCTAAAAATACAATATTTTTGATACCTATTTATATTTTTATATCTTGTTTTTTTATTTCTCAGGCCTTTTTGACTGTATTTGTTTAGGTTTTTCTCTATTTTACATATTTTTTCATTATAATTAAATTTGTTTTATAAAAATTTTAACCTATTCAAATGGTTTCATGCAAGTGGATCCAACGTTTATAAAAATACAATAATTTTGATACCTAATTAAATTTTTTATATCTTGTTTTTTTAATTCTCAGGCCTTTTGGACTGTATTTGTTTAGGTTTTTCTCTATTTTACATATTTTTTCATTATAAGTAAACTTGGTTTATAAGAATTTTAACCAATTCAAATGGTTTCATGAAAGTGGATCCACCTTTTCTAAATATACAATAATTTTAATACTTATTTAATTTATTTATATCTCGTTTTTTAATTACGCTGGCCTGGTGGGCCGTATTTGTTTTAGTTTTCCTCTACATAGAATATTCTCTTATTATTAGTAAACTTGGTTTATAAAAATTTTAACCAATTCAAATGGTTTCAAGCAAGTAGATCCAAAGATTCTAAAAATACAATATTTTTGATACCTATTTATATTTTTATATCTTGTTTTTTTATTTCTCAGGCCTTTTTGACTGTATTTGTTTAGGTTTTTCTCTATTTTACATATTTTTTCATTATAATTAAATTTGTTTTATAAAAATTTTAACCTATTCAAATGGTTTCATGCAAGTGGATCCAACGTTTATAAAAATACAATAATTTTGATACCTAATTAAATTTTTTATATCTTGTTTTTTTAATTCTCAGGCCTTTTGGACTGTATTTGTTTAGGTTTTTCTCTATTTTACATATTTTTTCATTATAAGTAAACTTGGTTTATAAGAATTTTAACCAATTCAAATGGTTTCATGAAAGTGGATCCACCTTTTCTAAATATACAATAATTTTAATACTTATTTAATTTATTTATATCTCGTTTTTTAATTACGCTGGCCTGGTGGGCCGTATTTGTTTTAGTTTTCCTCTACATAGAATATTCTCTTATTATTAGTAAACTTGGTTTATAAAAATTTTAACCAATTCAAATGGTTTCAAGCAAGTAGATCCAAAGATTCTAAAAATACAATATTTTTGATACCTATTTATATTTTTATATCTTGTTTTTTTATTTCTCAGGCCTTTTTGACTGTATTTGTTTAGGTTTTTCTCTATTTTACATATTTTTTCATTATAATTAAATTTGTTTTATAAAAATTTTAACCTATTCAAATGGTTTCATGCAAGTGGATCCAACGTTTATAAAAATACAATAATTTTTATACCTATTCAAAATTTTTATATTATGTTTTTTTATTTCTCAGGCCTTTTGGACTGTATTTGTTTAAGTTTTTTTCTATTTTATATATTTTTCTATTATAAGTAAACTTGGTTTATAAGAATTTTAACCAATTCAAATGGTTTCATGAAAGTGGATCCACCTTTTCTAAATATACAATAATTTTAATACTTATTAAATTTATTTATATCTTGTTTTTTAATTACGCTGGCCTGAAGGGCCGTATTTGTTTAAGTTTTTCTCTACGTAGAGTATTCTCTCATTATTAGTAACCTGAGTTTATAAAAATTTTAACCAATTCAAATGGTTTTATGCAAGTAGATCCAACGTTTATAAAAATACAATAATTTTGATACCTAATTAAATTTTTTATATCTTGTTTTTTTATTTCTCAGATCTTTTGGACTGTATTTGTTTAGGTTTTTCTCTATTTTACATATTTTTTCATTATAAGTAAACTTGGTTTATAAGAATTTTAACCAATTCAAATGGTTTCATGAAAGTGGATCCACCTTTTCTAAATATACAATAATTTTAATACTTATTTAATTTATTTATATCTCGTTTTTTAATTACGCTGGCCTGGTGGGCCGTATTTGTTTTAGTTTTCCTCTACATAGAATATTCTCTTATTATTAGTAAACATGGTTTATAAAAATTTTAACCAATTCAAATGGTATCAAGCAAGTAGATCCAAAGATTCTAAAAATACAATATTTTTGATACCTATTTATATTTTTATATCTTGTTTTTTTATTTCTCAGGCCTTTTTGACTGTATTTGTTTAGGTTTTTCTCTATTTTACATATTTTTTCATTATAATTAAATTTGTTTTATAAAAATTTTAACCTATTCAAATGGTTTCATGCAAGTGGATCCAACGTTTATAAAAATACAATAATTTTGATACCTAATTAAATTTTTTATATCTTGTTTTTTTAATTCTCAGGCCTTTTGGACTGTATTTGTTTAGGTTTTTCTCTATTTTACATATTTTTTCATTATAAGTAAACTTGGTTTATAAGAATTTTAACCAATTCAAATGGTTTCATGAAAGTGGATCCACCTTTTCTAAATATACAATAATTTTAATACTTATTTAATTTATTTATATCTCGTTTTTTAATTACGCTGGCCTGGTGGGCCGTATTTGTTTTAGTTTTCCTCTACATAGAATATTCTCTTATTATTAGTAAACTTGGTTTATAAAAATTTTAACCAATTCAAATGGTTTCAAGCAAGTAGATCCAAAGATTCTAAAAATACAATATTTTTGATACCTATTTATATTTTTATATCTTGTTTTTTTATTTCTCAGGCCTTTTTGACTGTATTTGTTTAGGTTTTTCTCTATTTTACATATTTTTTCATTATAATTAAATTTGTTTTATAAAAATTTTAACCTATTCAAATGGTTTCATGCAAGTGGATCCAACGTTTATAAAAATACAATAATTTTGATACCTAATTAAATTTTTTATATCTTGTTTTTTTAATTCTCAGGCCTTTTGGACTGTATTTGTTTAGGTTTTTCTCTATTTTACATATTTTTTCATTATAAGTAAACTTGGTTTATAAGAATTTTAACCAATTCAAATGGTTTCATGAAAGTGGATCCACCTTTTCTAAATATACAATAATTTTAATACTTATTTAATTTATTTATATCTCGTTTTTTAATTACGCTGGCCTGGTGGGCCGTATTTGTTTTAGTTTTCCTCTACATAGAATATTCTCTTATTATTAGTAAACTTGGTTTATAAAAATTTTAACCAATTCAAATGGTTTCAAGCAAGTAGATCCAAAGATTCTAAAAATACAATATTTTTGATACCTATTTATATTTTTATATCTTGTTTTTTTATTTCTCAGGCCTTTTTGACTGTATTTGTTTAGGTTTTTCTCTATTTTACATATTTTTTCATTATAATTAAATTTGTTTTATAAAAATTTTAACCTATTCAAATGGTTTCATGCAAGTGGATCCAACGTTTATAAAAATACAATAATTTTTATACCTATTCAAAATTTTTATATTATGTTTTTTTATTTCTCAGGCCTTTTGGACTGTATTTGTTTAAGTTTTTTTCTATTTTATATATTTTTCTATTATAAGTAAACTTGGTTTATAAGAATTTTAACCAATTCAAATGGTTTCATGAAAGTGGATCCACCTTTTCTAAATATACAATAATTTTAATACTTATTAAATTTATTTATATCTTGTTTTTTAATTACGCTGGCCTGAAGGGCCGTATTTGTTTAAGTTTTTCTCTACGTAGAGTATTCTCTCATTATTAGTAACCTGAGTTTATAAAAATTTTAACCAATTCAAATGGTTTTATGCAAGTAGATCCAACGTTTATAAAAATACAATAATTTTGATACCTAATTAAATTTTTTATATCTTGTTTTTTTATTTCTCAGATCTTTTGGACTGTATTTGTTTAGGTTTTTCTCTATTTTACATATTTTTTCATTATAAGTAAACTTGGTTTATAAGAATTTTAACCAATTCAAATGGTTTCATGAAAGTGGATCCACCTTTTCTAAATATACAATAATTTTAATACTTATTTAATTTATTTATATCTCGTTTTTTAATTACGCTGGCCTGGTGGGCCGTATTTGTTTTAGTTTTCCTCTACATAGAATATTCTCTTATTATTAGTAAACATGGTTTATAAAAATTTTAACCAATTCAAATGGTATCAAGCAAGTAGATCCAAAGATTCTAAAAATACAATATTTTTGATACCTATTTATATTTTTATATCTTGTTTTTTTATTTCTCAGGCCTTTTTGACTGTATTTGTTTAGGTTTTTCTCTATTTTACATATTTTTTCATTATAATTAAATTTGTTTTATAAAAATTTTAACCTATTCAAATGGTTTCATGCAAGTGGATCCAACGTTTATAAAAATACAATAATTTTGATACCTAATTAAATTTTTTATATCTTGTTTTTTTAATTCTCAGGCCTTTTGGACTGTATTTGTTTAGGTTTTTCTCTATTTTACATATTTTTTCATTATAAGTAAACTTGGTTTATAAGAATTTTAACCAATTCAAATGGTTTCATGAAAGTGGATCCACCTTTTCTAAATATACAATAATTTTAATACTTATTTAATTTATTTATATCTCGTTTTTTAATTACGCTGGCCTGGTGGGCCGTATTTGTTTTAGTTTTCCTCTACATAGAATATTCTCTTATTATTAGTAAACTTGGTTTATAAAAATTTTAACCAATTCAAATGGTTTCAAGCAAGTAGATCCAAAGATTCTAAAAATACAATATTTTTGATACCTATTTATATTTTTATATCTTGTTTTTTTATTTCTCAGGCCTTTTTCACTGTATTTGTTTAGGTTTTTCTCTATTTTACATATTTTTTCATTATAAGTAAACTTGTTTTATAAAAATTTTAACCTATTCAAATGGTTTCATGCAAGTGGATCCAACGTTTATAAAAATACAATAATTTTTATACCTATTTAAAATTTTTATATTATGTTTTTTTATTTCTCAGGCCTTTTGGACTGTATTTGTTTAAGTTTTTCTCTATTTTATATATTTTTCTATTATAAGTAAACTTGGTTTATAAGAATTTTAACCAATTCAAATGGTTTCATGAAAGTGGATCCACCTTTTCTAAATATACAATAATTTTAATACTTATTTAATTTATTTATATCTTGTTTTTTAATTACGCTGGCCTGGTGGGCCGTATTTGTTTTAGTTTTCCTCTACATAGAATATTCTCTTATTATTAGTAAACTTGGTTTATAAAAATTTTAACCAATTCAAATGGTTTCAAGCAAGTAGATCCAAAGATTCTAAAAATACAATATTTTTGATACCTATTTATATATTTATATCTTGTTTTTTTATTTCTCAGGCCTTTTGGACTGTATTTGTTAAGGTTTTTCTCTATTTTACATAATTTTTCATTATAAGTAAACTTGTTTTATAAAAATTTTAACCTATTCAAATGGTTTCATGAAAGTGGATCCACCTTTTCTAAATATACAATAATTTTAATACTTATTTAATTTATTTATATCTTTTTTTTTAATTACGCTGGCCTGAAGGGCCGTATTTGTTTTAGTTTTCCTCTACGTAGAATATTCACTTATTATTAGTAAAAATGGTTTATAAAAATTTTAACCAATTCAAATGGTTTTATGCAAGTAGATCCAACGTTTATAAAAATACAATAATTTTGATACCTAATTAAATTTTTTATATCTTGTTTTTTTATTTCTCAGGCCTTTTTGACTGTATTTGTTTAGGTTTTTCTCTATTTTACATATTTTTTCATTATAATTAAATTTGTTTTATAAAAATTTTAACCTATTCAAATGGTTTCATGCAAGTGGATCCACCTTTTCTAAATATACAATAATTTTAATACTTATTTAATTTATTTATATCTCGTTTTTTAATTACGCTGGCCTGGTGGGCCGTATTTGTTTTAGTTTTCTTCTACATAGAATATTCTCTTATTATTAGTAAACTTGGTTTATAAAAATTTTAACCAATTCAAATGGTTTCAAGCAAGTAGATCCAAAGATTCTAAAAATACAATATTTTTGATACCTATTTATATTTTTATATCTTTTTTTTTTATTTCTCAGGCCTTTTTGACTGTATTTGTTTAGGTTTTTCTCTATTTTACATATTTTTTCATTATAAGTAAACTTGTTTTATAAAAATTTTAACCTATTCAAATGGTTTCATGCAAGTGGATCCAACATATATAAAAATACAATAATTTTTATACCTATTTAAAATTTTAATATTATGTTTTTTTATTTCTCAGGCCTTTTGGACTGTATTTGTTTAAGTTTTTTTCTATTTTATATATTTTTCTATTATAAGTAAACTTGGTTTATAAGAATTTTAACCAATTCAAATGGTTTCATGAAAGTGGATCCACCTTTTCTAAATATACAATAATTTTAATACTTATTTAATTTATTTATATCTTGTTTTTTAATTACGCTGGCCTGGTGGGCCGTATTTGTTTTAGTTTTCCTCTACATAGAATATTCTCTTATTATTAGTAAACTTAGTTTATAAAAATTTTAACCAATTCAAATGGTTTCAAGCAAGTAGATCCAAAGATTCTAAAAATACAATATTTTTGATACCTATTTATATTTTTATATCTTGTTTTTTTATTTCTCAGGCCTTTTTGACTGTATTTGTTAAGGTTTTTCTCTATTTTACATAATTTTTCATTATAAGTAGACTTGTTTTATAAAAATTTTAACCTATTCAAATGGTTTCATGAAAGTGGATCCACCTTTTCTAAATATACAATAATTTTAATACTTATTTAATTTATTTATATCTTGTTTTTTAATTACGCTGGCCTGAAGGGCCGTATTTGTTTAAGTTTTTCTCTACGTAGAATATTCTCTCATTATTAGTAACCTGAGTTTATAAAAATTTTAACCAATTCAAATGGTTTTATGCAAGTAGATCCAACGTTTATAAAAATACAATAATTTTGATACCTAATTAAATTTTTTATATCTTGTTTTTTTATTTCTCAGGCCTTTTGGACTGTATTTGTTTAGGTTTTTCTCTATTTTACATATTTTTTCATTATAAATAAACTTGGTTTATAAGAATTTTAACCAATTCAAATGGTTTCATGAAAGTGCATCCACCTTTTCTAAATATACAATAATTTTAATACTTATTTAATTTATTTATATCTCGTTTTTTAATTACGCTGGCCTGGTGGGCCGTATTTGTTTTAGTTTTCCTCTACATAGAATATTCTCTTATTATTAGTAAACTTGGTTTATAAAAATTTTAACCAATTCAAATGGTTTCAAGCAAGTAGATCCAAAGATTCTAAAAATACAATATTTTTGATACCTATTTATATTTTTATATCTTGTTTTTTTATTTCTCAGGCCTTTTTGACTGTATTTGTTTAGGTTTTTCTCTATTTTACATATTTTTTCATTATAATTAAATTTGTTTTATAAAAATTTTAACCTATTCAAATGGTTTCATGCAAGTGGATCCAACGTTTATAAAAATACAATAATTTTGATACCTAATTAAATTTTTTATATCTTGTTTTTTTAATTCTCAGGCCTTTTGGACTGCATTTGTTTAGGTTTTTCTCTATTTTACATATTTTTTCATTATAAGTAAACTTGGTTTATAAGAATTTTAACCAATTCAAATGGTTTCATGAAAGTGGATCCACCTTTTCTAAATATACAATAATTTTAATACTTATTTAATTTATTTATATCTCGTTTTTTAATTACGCTGGCCTGGTGGGCCGTATTTGTTTTAGTTTTCCTCTACATAGAATATTCTCTTATTATTAGTAAACTTGGTTTATAAAAATTTTAACCAATTCAAATGGTTTCAAGCAAGTAGATCCAAACATTCTAAAAATACAATATTTTTGATACCTATTTATATTTTTATATCTTGTTTTTTTATTTCTCAGGCCTTTTGGACTGTATTTGTTAAGGTTTTTCTCTATTTTACATAATTTTTCATTATAAGTAAACTTGTTTTATAAAAATTTTAACCTATTCAAATTGTTTCATGAAAGTGGATCCACCTTTTCTAAATATACAATAATTTTAATACTTATTTAATTTATTTATATCTTGTTTTTTAATTACGCTTGCCTGAAGGGCCGTATTTGTTTAAGTTTTTCTCTACGTAGAATATTCTCTCATTATTAGTAACCTGAGTTTATAAAAATTTTAACCAATTCAAATGGTTTTATGCAAGTAGATCCAACGTTTATAAAAATACAATAATTTTGATACCTAATTAAATTTTTTATATCTTGTTTTTTTATTTCTTAGGCCTTTTGGACTGTATTTGTTTAGGTTTTTCTCTATTTTACATATTTTTTCATTATAAGTAAACTTGGTTTATAAGAATTTTAACCAATTCAAATGGTTTCATGAAAGTGGATCCACCTTTTCTAAATATACAATAATTTTAATACTTATTTAATTTATTTATATCTCGTTTTTTAATTACGCTGGCCTGGTGGGCCGTATTTGTTTTAGTTTTCCTCTACATAGAATATTCTCTTATTATTAGTAAATTTGGTTTATAAAAATTTTAACCAATTCAAATGGTTTCAAGCAAGTAGATCCAAAGATTCTAAAAATACAATATTTTTGATACCTATTTATATTTTTATATCTTGTTTTTTTATTTCTCAGGCCTTTTTGACTGTATTTGTTTAGGTTTTTCTCTATTTTACATATTTTTTCATTATAAGTAAACTTGTTTTATAAAAATTTTAACCTATTCAAATGGTTTCATGCAAGTGGATCCAACGTTTATAAAAATACAATAATTTTTATACCTATTTAAAAATTTTATATTATGTTTTTTTATTTCTCAGGCCTTTTGGACTGTATTTGTTTAAGTTTTTTTCTATTTTATATATTTTTCTATTATATGTAAACTTGGTTTATAAGAATTTTAACCAATTCAAATGGTTTCATGAAAGTGCATCCACCTTTTCTAAATATACAATAATTTTAATACTTATTTAATTTATTTATATCTCGTTTTTTAATTACGCTGGCCTGGTGGGCCGTATTTGTTTTAGTTTTCCTCTACATAGAATATTCTCTTATTATTAGTAAACTTGGTTTATAAAAATTTTAACCAATTCAAATGGTTTCAAGCAAGTAGATCCAAAGATTCTAAAAATACAATATTTTTGATACCTATTTATATATTTATATCTTGTTTTTTTATTTCTCAGGCCTTTTGGACTGTATTTGTTAAGGTTTTTCTCTATTTTACATAATTTTTCATTATAAGTAAACTTGTTTTATAAAAATTTTAACCTATTCAAATGGTTTCATGAAAGTGGATCCACCTTTTCTAAATATACAATAATTTTAATACTTATTTAATTTATTTATATCTTTTTTTTTAATTACGCTGGCCTGAAGGGCCGTATTTGTTTTAGTTTTCCTCTACATAGAATATTCTCTTATTATTAGTAAACTTAGTTTATAAAAATTTTAACCAATTCAAATGGTTTCAAGCAAGTAGATCCAAAGATTCTAAAAATACAATATTTTTGATACCTATTTATATTTTTATATCTTGTTTTTTTATTTCTCAGGCCTTTTTGACTGTATTTGTTAAGGTTTTTCTCTATTTTACATAATTTTTCATTATAAGTAGACTTGTTTTATAAAAATTTTAACCTATTCAAATGGTTTCATGAAAGTGGATCCACCTTTTCTAAATATACAATAATTTTAATACTTATTTAATTTATTTATATCTTGTTTTTTAATTACGCTGGCCTGAAGGGCCGTATTTGTTTAAGTTTTTCTCTACGTAGAATATTCTCTCATTATTAGTAACCTGAGTTTATAAAAATTTTAACCAATTCAAATGGTTTTATGCAAGTAGATCCAACGTTTATAAAAATACAATAATTTTGATACCTAATTAAATTTTTTATATCTTGTTTTTTTATTTCTCAGGCCTTTTGGACTGTATTTGTTTAGGTTTTTCTCTATTTTACATATTTTTTCATTATAAATAAACTTGGTTTATAAGAATTTTAACCAATTCAAATGGTTTCATGAAAGTGCATCCACCTTTTCTAAATATACAATAATTTTAATACTTATTTAATTTATTTATATCTCGTTTTTTAATTACGCTGGCCTGGTGGGCCGTATTTGTTTTAGTTTTCCTCTACATAGAATATTCTCTTATTATTAGTAAACTTGGTTTATAAAAATTTTAACCAATTCAAATGGTTTCAAGCAAGTAGATCCAAAGATTCTAAAAATACAATATTTTTGATACCTATTTATATTTTTATATCTTGTTTTTTTATTTCTCAGGCCTTTTTGACTGTATTTGTTTAGGTTTTTCTCTATTTTACATATTTTTTCATTATAATTAAATTTGTTTTATAAAAATTTTAACCTATTCAAATGGTTTCATGCAAGTGGATCCAACGTTTATAAAAATACAATAATTTTGATACCTAATTAAATTTTTTATATCTTGTTTTTTTAATTCTCAGGCCTTTTGGACTGCATTTGTTTAGGTTTTTCTCTATTTTACATATTTTTTCATTATAAGTAAACTTGGTTTATAAGAATTTTAACCAATTCAAATGGTTTCATGAAAGTGGATCCACCTTTTCTAAATATACAATAATTTTAATACTTATTTAATTTATTTATATCTCGTTTTTTAATTACGCTGGCCTGGTGGGCCGTATTTGTTTTAGTTTTCCTCTACATAGAATATTCTCTTATTATTAGTAAACTTGGTTTATAAAAATTTTAACCAATTCAAATGGTTTCAAGCAAGTAGATCCAAACATTCTAAAAATACAATATTTTTGATACCTATTTATATTTTTATATCTTGTTTTTTTATTTCTCAGGCCTTTTGGACTGTATTTGTTAAGGTTTTTCTCTATTTTACATAATTTTTCATTATAAGTAAACTTGTTTTATAAAAATTTTAACCTATTCAAATTGTTTCATGAAAGTGGATCCACCTTTTCTAAATATACAATAATTTTAATACTTATTTAATTTATTTATATCTTGTTTTTTAATTACGCTTGCCTGAAGGGCCGTATTTGTTTAAGTTTTTCTCTACGTAGAATATTCTCTCATTATTAGTAACCTGAGTTTATAAAAATTTTAACCAATTCAAATGGTTTTATGCAAGTAGATCCAACGTTTATAAAAATACAATAATTTTGATACCTAATTAAATTTTTTATATCTTGTTTTTTTATTTCTTAGGCCTTTTGGACTGTATTTGTTTAGGTTTTTCTCTATTTTACATATTTTTTCATTATAAGTAAACTTGGTTTATAAGAATTTTAACCAATTCAAATGGTTTCATGAAAGTGGATCCACCTTTTCTAAATATACAATAATTTTAATACTTATTTAATTTATTTATATCTCGTTTTTTAATTACGCTGGCCTGGTGGGCCGTATTTGTTTTAGTTTTCCTCTACATAGAATATTCTCTTATTATTAGTAAACTTGGTTTATAAAAATTTTAACCAATTCAAATGGTTTCAAGCAAGTAGATCCAAAGATTCTAAAAATACAATATTTTTGATACCTATTTATATTTTTATATCTTGTTTTTTTATTTCTCAGGCCTTTTTGACTGTATTTGTTTAGGTTTTTCTCTATTTTACATATTTTTTCATTATAATTAAATTTGTTTTATAAAAATTTTAACCTATTCAAATGGTTTCATGCAAGTGGATCCAACGTTTATAAAAATACAATAATTTTGATACCTAATTAAATTTTTTATATCTTGTTTTTTTAATTCTCAGGCCTTTTGGACTGCATTTGTTTAGGTTTTTCTCTATTTTACATATTTTTTCATTATAAGTAAACTTGGTTTATAAGAATTTTAACCAATTCAAATGGTTTCATGAAAGTGGATCCACCTTTTCTAAATATACAATAATTTTAATACTTATTTAATTTATTTATATCTCGTTTTTTAATTACGCTGGCCTCGTGGGCCGTATTTGTTTTAGTTTTCTTCTACATAGAATATTCTCTTATTATTAGTAAACTTGGTTTATAAAAATTTTAACCAATTCAAATGGTTTCAAGCAAGTAGATCCAAAGATTCTAAAAATACAATATTTTTGATACCTATTTATATTTTTATATCTTTTTTTTTTATTTCTCAGGCCTTTTTGACTGTATTTGTTAAGGTTTTTCTCTATTTTACATAATTTTTCATTATAAGTAGACTTGTTTTATAAAAATTTTAACCTATTCAAATGGTTTCATGAAAGTGGATCCACCTTTTCTAAATATACAATAATTTTAATACTTATTTAATTTATTTATATCTTGTTTTTTAATTACGCTGGCCTGAAGGGCCGTATTTGTTTAAGTTTTTCTCTACGTAGAATATTCTCTCATTATTAGTAACCTGAGTTTATAAAAATTTTAACCAATTCAAATGGTTTTATGCAAGTAGATCCAACGTTTATAAAAATACAATAATTTTGATACCTAATTAAATTTTTTATATCTTGTTTTTTTATTTCTCAGGCCTTTTGGACTGTATTTGTTTAGGTTTTTCTCTATTTTACATATTTTTTCATTATAAATAAACTTGGTTTATAAGAATTTTAACCAATTCAAATGGTTTCATGAAAGTGCATCCACCTTTTCTAAATATACAATAATTTTAATACTTATTTAATTTATTTATATCTCGTTTTTTAATTACGCTGGCCTGGTGGGCCGTAATTGTTTTAGTTTTCCTCTACATAGAATATTCTCTTATTATTAGTAAACTTGGTTTATAAAAATTTTATTCAATTCAAATGGTTTCAAGCAAGTAGATCCAAAGATTCTAAAAATACAATATTTTTGATACCTATTTATATTTTTATATCTTGTTTTTTTATTTCTCAGGCCTTTTTGACTGTATTTGTTAAGGTTTTTCTCTATTTTACATATTTTTTCATTATAAGTAAACTTGTTTTATAAAAATTTTAACCTATTCAAATGGTTTCATGCAAGTGGATCCAACGTTTATAAAAATACAATAATTTTTATACCTATTTAAAAATTTTATATTATGTTTTTTTATTTCTCAGGCCTTTTGGACTGTATTTGTTTAAGTTTTTTTCTATTTTATATATTTTTCTATTATAAGTAAACTTGGTTTATAAGAATTTTAACCAATTCAAATGGTTTCATGAAAGTGGATCCACCTTTTCTAAATATACAATAATTTTAATACTTATTTAATTTATTTATATCTTGTTTTTTAATTACGCTGGCCTGGTGGGCCGTATTTGTTTTAGTTTTCCTCTACATAGAATATTCTCTTATTATTAGTAAACTTGGTTTATAAAAATTTTAACCAATTCAAATGGTTTCAAGCAAGTAGATCCAAAGATTCTAAAAATACAATATTTTTGATACCTATTTATATTTTTATATCTTGTTTTTTTATTTCTCAGGCCTTTTTGACTGTATTTGTTAAGGTTTTTCTCTATTTTACATAATTTTTCATTATAAGTAAACTTGTTTTATAAAAATTTTAACCTATTCAAATGGTTTCATGAAAGTGGATCCACCTTTTCTAAATATACAATAATTTTAATACTTATTTAATTTATTTATATCTTGTTTTTTAATTACGCTGGCCTGAAGGGCCGTATTTGTTTAAGTTTTTCTCTACGTAGAATATTCTCTCATTATTAGTAACCTGAGTTTATAAAAATTTTAACCAATTCAAATGGTTTTATGCAAGTAGATCCAACGTTTATAAAAATACAATAATTTTGATACCTAATTAAATTTTTTATATCTTGTTTTTTTATTTCTCAGGCCTTTTTGACTGTATTTGTTAAGGTTTTTCTCTATTTTACATATTTTTTCATTATAAGTAAACTTGTTTTATAAAAATTTTAACCTATTCAAATGGTTTCATGCAAGTGGATCCAACGTTTATAAAAATACAATAATTTTTATACCTATTTAAAAATTTTATATTATGTTTTTTTATTTCTCAGGCCTTTTGGACTGTATTTGTTTAAGTTTTTTTCTATTTTATATATTTTTCTATTATAAGTAAACTTGGTTTATAAGAATTTTAACCAATTCAAATGGTTTCATGAAAGTGGATCCACCTTTTCTAAATATACAATAATTTTAATACTTATTTAATTTATTTATATCTTGTTTTTTAATTACGCTGGCCTGGTGGGCCGTATTTGTTTTAGTTTTCCTCTACATAGAATATTCTCTTATTATTAGTAAACTTGGTTTATAAAAATTTTAACCAATTCAAATGGTTTCAAGCAAGTAGATCCAAAGATTCTAAAAATACAATATTTTTGATACCTATTTATATTTTTATATCTTGTTTTTTTATTTCTCAGGCCTTTTTGACTGTATTTGTTAAGGTTTTTCTCTATATTACATAATTTTTCATTATAAGTAAACTTGTTTTATAAAAATTTTAACCTATTCAAATGGTTTTATGAAAGTGGATCCACCTTTTCTAAATATACAATAATTTTAATACTTATTTAATTTATTTATATCTCGTTTTTTAATTACGCTGGCCTGGTGGGCCGTATTTGTTTTAGTTTTCCTCTACATAGAATATTCTCTTATTATTAGTAAACTTGGTTTATATAAATTTTAACCAATTCAAATGGTTTCAAGCAAGTAGATCCAAAGATTCTAAAAATACAATATTTTTGATACCTATTTATATTTTTATATCTTGTTTTTTTATTTCTCAGGCCTTTTTGACTGTATTTGTTTAGGTTTTTCTCTATTTTACATATTTTTTCATTATAAGTAAACTTGTTTTATAAAAATTTTAACCTATTAAAATGGTTTCATGCAAGTGGATCCAACGTTTATAAAAATACAATAATTTTTATACCTATTTAAAAATTTTATATTATGTTTTTTTATTTCTCAAGCCTTTTGGACTGTATTTGTTTAAGTTTTTTTCTATTTTATATATTTTTCTATTATAAGTAAACTTGGTTTATAAGAATTTTAACCAATTCAAATGGTTTCATGAAAGTGGATCCACCTTTTCTAAATATACAATAATTTTAATACTTATTTAATTTATTTATATCTTGTTTTTTAATTACGCTGGCCTGGTGGGCCGTATTTGTTTTAGTTTTCCTCTACATAGAATATTCTCTTATTATTAGTAAACTTGGTTTATAAAAATTTTAACCAATTCAAATGGTTTCAAGCAAGTAGATCCAAAGATTCTAAAAATACAATATTTTTGATACCTATTTATATTTTTATATCTTGTTTTTTTATTTCTCAGGCCTTTTTGACTGTATTTGTTAAGGTTTTTCTCTATTTTACATAATTTTTCATTATAAGTAAACTTGTTTTATAAAAATTTTAACCTATTCAAATGGTTTCATGAAAGTGGATCCACCTTTTCTAAATATACAATAATTTTAATACTTATTTAATTTATTTATATCTTGTTTTTTAATTACGCTGGCCTGAAGGGCCGTATTTGTTTAAGTTTTTCTCTACGTAGAATATTCTCTCATTATTAGTAACCTCAGTTTATAAAAATTTTAACCAATTCAAATGGTTTTATGCAAGTAGATCCAACGTTTATAAAAATACAATAATTTTGATACCTAATTAAATTTTTTATATCTTGTTTTTTTATTTCTCAGGCCTTTTGGACTGTATTTGTTTAGGTATTTCTCTATTTTACATATTTTTTCATTATAAATAAACTTGGTTTATAAGAATTGTAACCAATTCAAATGGTTTCATGAAAGTGGATCCACCTTTTCTAAATATACAATAATTTTAATACTTATTTAATTTATTTATATCTCGTTTTTTAATTACGCTGGCCTGGTGGGCCGTATTTGTTTTAGTTTTCCTTTACATAGAATATTCTCTTATTATTAGTAAACTTGGTTTATAAAAATTTTAACCAATTCAAATGGTTTCAAGCAAGTAGATCCAAAGATTCTTAAAATACAATATTTTTGATACCTATTTATATTTTTATATCTTGTTTTTTTATTTCTCAGGCCTTTTTGACTGTATTTGTTTAGGTTTTTCTCTATTTTACATATTTTTTCATTATAATTAAATTTGTTTTATAAAAATTTTAACCTATTCAAATGGTTTCATGCAAGTGGATCCAACGTTTATAAAAATACAATAATTTTGATACCTAATTAAATTTTTTATATCTTGTTTTTTTAATTCTCAGGCCTTTTGGACTGTATTTGTTTAGGTTTTTCTCTATTTTACATATTTTTTCATTATAAGTAAACTTGGTTTATAAGAATTTTAACCAATTCAAATGGTTTCATGAAAGTGGATCCACCTTTTCTAAATATACAATAATTTTAATACGTATTTAATTTATTTATATCTCGTTTTTTAATTACGCTGGCCTGGTGGGCCGTATTTGTTTTAGTTTTCCTCTACATAGAATATTCTCTTATTATTAGTAAACTTGGTTTATAAAAATTTTAACCAATTCAAATGGTTTCAAGCAAGTAGATCCAAAGATTCTAAAAATACAATATTTTTGATACCTATTTATATTTTTATATCTTGTTTTTTTATTTCTCAGGCCTTTTTGACTGTATTTGTTTAGGTTTTTCTCTATTTTACATATTTTTTCATTATAATTAAATTTGTTTTATAAAAATTTTAACCTATTCAAATGGTTTCATGCAAGTGGATCCAACGTTTATAAAAATACAATAATTTTTATACCTATTCAAAATTTTTATATTATGTTTTTTTATTTCTCAGGCCTTTTGGACTGTATTTGTTTAAGTTTTTTTCTATTTTATATATTTTTCTATTATAAGTAAACTTGGTTTATAAGAATTTTAACCAATTCAAATGGTTTCATGAAAGTGGATCCACCTTTTCTAAATATACAATAATTTTAATACTTATTAAATTTATTTATATCTTGTTTTTTAATTACGCTGGCCTGAAGGGCCGTATTTGTTTAAGTTTTTCTCTACGTAGAGTATTCTCTCATTATTAGTAACCTGAGTTTATAAAAATTTTAACCAATTCAAATGGTTTTATGCAAGTAGATCCAACGTTTATAAAAATACAATAATTTTGATAACTTATTAAATTTTTTATATCTTGTTTTTTTATTTCTCAGATCTTTTGGACTGTATTTGTTTAGGTTTTTCTCTATTTTACATATTTTTTCATTATATGTAAACTTGGTTTATAAGAATTTTAACCAATTCAAATGGTTTCATGAAAGTGGATCCACCTTTTCTAAATATACAATAATTTTAATACTTATTTAATTTATTTATATCTCGTTTTTTAATTACGCTGGCCTGGTGGGCCGTATTTGTTTTAGTTTTCCTCTACATAGAATATTCTCTTATTATTAGTAAACTTGGTTTATAAAAATTTTAACCAATTCAAATGGTTTCAAGCAAGTAGATCCAAAGATTCTAAAAATACAATATTTTTGATACCTATTTATATATTTATATCTTGTTTTTTTATTTCTCAGGCCTTTTGGACTGTATTTGTTAAGGTTTTTCTCTATTTTACATAATTTTTCATTATAAGTAAACTTGTTTTATAAAAATTTTAACCTATTCAAATGGTTTCATGAAAGTGGATCCACCTTTTCTAAATATACAATAATTTTAATACTTATTTAATTTATTTATATCTTTTTTTTTAATTACGCTGGCCTGAAGGGCCGTATTTGTTTTAGTTTTCCTCTACGTAGAATATTCACTTATTATTAGTAAAAATGGTTTATAAAAATTTTAACCAATTCAAATGGTTTTATGCAAGTAGATCCAACGTTTATAAAAATACAATAATTTTGATACCTAATTAAATTTTTTATATCTTGTTTTTTTATTTCTCAGGCCTTTTGGACTGTATTTGTTTAGGTTTTTCTCTATTTTACATATTTTTTCATTATAAATAAACTTGGTTTATAAGAATTTTAACCAATTCAAATGGTTTCATGAAAGTGCATCCACCTTTTCTAAATATACAATAATTTTAATACTTATTTAATTTATTTATATCTCGTTTTTTAATTACGCTGGCCTGAAGGGCCGTATTTGTTTAAGTTTTTCTCTACGTAGAATATTCTCTCATTATTAGTAACCTGAGTTTATAAAAATTTTAACCAATTCAAATGGTTTTATGCAAGTAGATCCAACGTTTATAAAAATACAATAATTTTGATACCTAATTAAATTTTTTATATCTTGTTTTTTTATTTCTTAGGCCTTTTGGACTGTATTTGTTTAGGTTTTTCTCTATTTTACATATTTTTTCATTATAAGTAAACTTGGTTTATAAGAATTTTAACCAATTCAAATGGTTTCATGAAAGTGGATCCACCTTTTCTAAATATACAATAATTTTAATACTTATTTAATTTATTTATATCTCGTTTTTTAATTACGCTGGCCTGGTGGGCCGTATTTGTTTTAGTTTTCCTCTACATAGAATATTCTCTTATTATTAGTAAACTTGGTTTATAAAAATTTTAACCAATTCAAATGGTTTCAAGCAAGTAGATCCAAAGATTCTAAAAATACAATATTTTTGATACCTATTTATATTTTTATATCTTGTTTTTTTATTTCTCAGGCCTTTTTGCCTGTATTTGTTTAGGTTTTTCTCTATTTTACATATTTTTTCATTATAAGTAAACTTGTTTTATAAAAATTTTAACCTATTCAAATGGTTTCATGCAAGTGGATCCAACGTTTATAAAAATACAATAATTTTTATACCTATTTAAAAATTTTATATTATGTTTTTTTATTTCTCAGGCCTTTTGGACTGTATTTGTTTAAGTTTTTTTCTATTTTATATATTTTTCTATTATATGTAAACTTGGTTTATAAGAATTTTAACCAATTCAAATGGTTTCATGAAAGTGGATCCACCTTTTCTAAATATACAATAATTTTAATACTTATTTAATTTATTTATATCTTGTTTTTTAATTACGCTGGCCTGGTGGGCCGTATTTGTTTTAGTTTTCCTCTACATAGAATATTCTCTTATTATTAGTAAACTTGGTTTATAAAAATTTTAACCAATTCAAATGGTTTCAAGCAAGTAGATCCAAAGATTCTATAAATACAATATTTTTGATACCTATTTATATTTTTATATCTTGTTTTTTTATTTCTCAGGCCTTTTTGACTGTATTTGTTAAGGTTTTTCTCTATTTTACATAATTTTTCATTATAAGTAAACTTGTTTTATAAAAATTTTAACCTATTCAAATGGTTTCATGAAAGTGGATCCACCTTTTCTAAATATACAATAATTTTAATACTTATTTAATTTATTTATATCTTGTTTTTTAATTACGCTGGCCTGAAGGGCCGTATTTGTTTAAGTTTTTCTCTACGTAGAATATTCTCTCATTATTAGTAACCTGAGTTTATAAAAATTTTAACCAATTCAAATGGTTTTATGCAAGTAGATCCAACGTTTATAAAAATACAATAATTTTGATACCTAATTAAATTTTTTATATCTTGTTTTTTTATTTCTCAGGCCTTTTGGACTGTATTTGTTTAGGTTTTTCTCTATTTTACATATTTTTTCATTATAAATAAACTTGGTTTATAAGAATTTTAACCAATTCAAATGGTTTCATGAAAGTGGATCCACCTTTTCTAAATATACAATAATTTTAATACTTATTTAATTTATTTTTATCTCGTTTTTTAATTACGCTGGCCTGGTGGGCCGTAATTGTTTTAGTTTTCCTCTACATAGAATATTCTCTTATTATTAGTAAACTTGGTTTATAAAAATTTTAACCAATTCAAATGGTTTCAAGCAAGTAGATCCAAAGATTCTAAAAATACAATATTTTTGATACCTATTTATATTTTTATATCTTATTTTTTTATTTCTCAGGCCTTTTTGACTGTATTTGTTTAGGTTTTTCTCTATTTTACATATTTTTTCATTATAATTAAATTTGTTTTATAAAAATTTTTACCTATTCAAATGGTTTCATGCAAGTGGATCCAACGTTTATAAAAATACAATAATTTTGATACCTAATTAAATTTTTTATATCTTGTTTTTTTAATTCTCAGGCCTTTTGGACTGTATTTGTTTAGGTTTTTCTCTATTTTACATATTTTTTCATTATAAGTAAACTTGGTTTATAAGAATTTTAACCAATTCAAATGGTTTCATGAAAGTGGATCCACCTTTTCTAAATATACAATAATTTTAATACTTATTTAATTTATTTATATCTCGTTTTTTAATTACGCTGGCCTGGTGGGCCGTATTTGTTTTAGTTTTCCTCTACATAGAATATTCTCTTATTATTAGTAAACTTGGTTTATAAAAATTTTAACCAATTCAAATGGTTTCAAGCAAGTAGATCCAAAGATTCTAAAAATACAATATTTTTGATACCTATTTATATTTTTATATCTTGTTTTTTTATTTCTCAGGCCTTTTTGACTGTATTTGTTAAGGTTTTTCTCTATTTTACATAATTTTTCATTATAAGTAAACTTGTTTTATAAAAATTTTAACCTATTCAAATGGTTTCATGAAAGTGGATCCACCTTTTCTAAATATACAATAATTTTAATACTTATTTAATTTATTTATATCTTGTTTTTTAATTACGCTGGCCTGAAGGGCCGTATTTGTTTAAGTTTTTCTCTACGTAGAATATTCTCTCATTATTAGTAACCTCAGTTTATAAAAATTTTAACCAATTCAAATGGTTTTATGCAAGTAGATCCAACGTTTATAAAAATACAATAATTTTGATACCTAATTAAATTTTTTATATCTTGTTTTTTTATTTCTCAGGCCTTTTGGACTGTATTTGTTTAGGTATTTCTCTATTTTACATATTTTTTCATTATAAATAAACTTGGTTTATAAGAATTTTAACCAATTCAAATGGTTTCATGAAAGTGGATCCACCTTTTCTAAATATACAATAATTTTAATACTTATTTAATTTATTTATATCTCGTTTTTTAATTACGCTGGCCTGGTGGGCCGTATTTGTTTTAGTTTTCCTTTACATAGAATATTCTCTTATTATTAGTAAACTTGGTTTATAAAAATTTTAACCAATTCAAATGGTTTCAAGCAAGTAGATCCAAAGATTCTTAAAATACAATATTTTTGATACCTATTTATATTTTTATATCTTGTTTTTTTATTTCTCAGGCCTTTTTGACTGTATTTGTTTAGGTTTTTCTCTATTTTACATATTTTTTCATTATAATTAAATTTGTTTTATAAAAATTTTAACCTATTCAAATGGTTTCATGCAAGTGGATCCAACGTTTATAAAAATACAATAATTTTGATACCTAATTAAATTTTTTATATCTTGTTTTTTTAATTCTCAGGCCTTTTGGACTGTATTTGTTTAGGTTTTTCTCTATTTTACATATTTTTTCATTATAAGTAAACTTGGTTTATAAGAATTTTAACCAATTCAAATGGTTTCATGAAAGTGGATCCACCTTTTCTAAATATACAATAATTTTAATACGTATTTAATTTATTTATATCTCGTTTTTTAATTACGCTGGCCTGGTGGGCCGTATTTGTTTTAGTTTTCCTCTACATAGAATATTCTCTTATTATTAGTAAACTTGGTTTATAAAAATTTTAACCAATTCAAATGGTTTCAAGCAAGTAGATCCAAAGATTCTAAAAATACAATATTTTTGATACCTATTTATATTTTTATATCTTGTTTTTTTATTTCTCAGGCCTTTTTGACTGTATTTGTTTAGGTTTTTCTCTATTTTACATATTTTTTCATTATAATTAAATTTGTTTTATAAAAATTTTAACCTATTCAAATGGTTTCATGCAAGTGGATCCAACGTTTATAAAAATACAATAATTTTTATACCTATTCAAAATTTTTATATTATGTTTTTTTATTTCTCAGGCCTTTTGGACTGTATTTGTTTAAGTTTTTTTCTATTTTATATATTTTTCTATTATAAGTAAACTTGGTTTATAAGAATTTTAACCAATTCAAATGGTTTCATGAAAGTGGATCCACCTTTTCTAAATATACAATAATTTTAATACTTATTAAATTTATTTATATCTTGTTTTTTAATTACGCTGGCCTGAAGGGCCGTATTTGTTTAAGTTTTTCTCTACGTAGAGTATTCTCTCATTATTAGTAACCTGAGTTTATAAAAATTTTAACCAATTCAAATGGTTTTATGCAAGTAGATCCAACGTTTATAAAAATACAATAATTTTGATACCTAATTAAATTTTTTATATCTTGTTTTTTTATTTCTCAGATCTTTTGGACTGTATTTGTTTAGGTTTTTCTCTATTTTACATATTTTTTCATTATAAGTAAACTTGGTTTATAAGAATTTTAACCAATTCAAATGGTTTCATGAAAGTGGATCCACCTTTTCTAAATATACAATAATTTTAATACTTATTTAATTTATTTATATCTCGTTTTTTAATTACGCTGGCCTGGTGGGCCGTATTTGTTTTAGTTTTCCTCTACATAGAATATTCTCTTATTATTAGTAAACATGGTTTATAAAAATTTTAACCAATTCAAATGGTATCAAGCAAGTAGATCCAAAGATTCTAAAAATACAATATTTTTGATACCTATTTATATTTTTATATCTTGTTTTTTTATTTCTCAGGCCTTTTTGACTGTATTTGTTTAGGTTTTTCTCTATTTTACATATTTTTTCATTATAATTAAATTTGTTTTATAAAAATTTTAACCTATTCAAATGGTTTCATGCAAGTGGATCCAACGTTTATAAAAATACAATAATTTTTATACCTATTTAAAATTTTTATATTATGTTTTTTTATTTCTCAGGCCTTTTGGACTGTATTTGTTTAAGTTTTTCTCTATTTTATATATTTTTCTATTATAAGTAAACTTGGTTTATAAGAATTTTAACCAATTCAAATGGTTTCATGAAAGTGGATCCACCTTTTCTAAATATACAATAATTTTAATACTTATTTAATTTATTTATATCTTGTTTTTTAATTACGCTGGCCTGGTGGGCCGTATTTGTTTTAGTTTTCCTCTACATAGAATATTCTCTTATTATTAGTAAACTTGGTTTATAAAAATTTTAACCAATTCAAATGGTTTCAAGCAAGTAGATCCAAAGATTCTAAAAATACAATATTTTTGATACCTATTTATATATTTATATCTTGTTTTTTTATTTCTCAGGCCTTTTGGACTGTATTTGTTAAGGTTTTTCTCTATTTTACATAATTTTTCATTATAAGTAAACTTGTTTTATAAAAATTTTAACCTATTCAAATGGTTTCATGAAAGTGGATCCACCTTTTCTAAATATACAATAATTTTAATACTTATTTAATTTATTTATATCTTTTTTTTTAATTACGCTGGCCTGAAGGGCCGTATTTGTTTTAGTTTTCCTCTACGTAGAATATTCACTTATTATTAGTAAAAATGGTTTATAAAAATTTTAACCAATTCAAATGGTTTTATGCAAGTAGATCCAACGTTTATAAAAATACAATAATTTTGATACCTAATTAAATTTTTTATATCTTGTTTTTTTATTTCTCAGGCCTTTTTGACTGTATTTGTTTAGGTTTTTCTCTATTTTACATATTTTTTCATTATAATTAAATTTGTTTTATAAAAATTTTAACCTATTCAAATGGTTTCATGCAAGTGGATCCACCTTTTCTAAATATACAATAATTTTAATACTTATTTAATTTATTTATATCTCGTTTTTTAATTACGCTGGCCTCGTGGGCCGTATTTGTTTTAGTTTTCTTCTACATAGAATATTCTCTTATTATTAGTAAACTTGGTTTATAAAAATTTTAACCAATTCAAATGGTTTCAAGCAAGTAGATCCAAAGATTCTAAAAATACAATATTTTTGATACCTATTTATATTTTTATATCTTTTTTTTTTATTTCTCAGGCCTTTTTGACTGTATTTGTTAAGGTTTTTCTCTATTTTACATAATTTTTCATTATAAGTAGACTTGTTTTATAAAAATTTTAACCTATTCAAATGGTTTCATGAAAGTGGATCCACCTTTTCTAAATATACAATAATTTTAATACTTATTTAATTTATTTATATCTTGTTTTTTAATTACGCTGGCCTGAAGGGCCGTATTTGTTTAAGTTTTTCTCTACGTAGAATATTCTCTCATTATTAGTAACCTGAGTTTATAAAAATTTTAACCAATTCAAATGGTTTTATGCAAGTAGATCCAACGTTTATAAAAATACAATAATTTTGATACCTAATTAAATTTTTTATATCTTGTTTTTTTATTTCTTAGGCCTTTTGGACTGTATTTGTTTAGGTTTTTCTCTATTTTACATATTTTTTCATTATAAGTAAACTTGGTTTATAAGAATTTTAACCAATTCAAATGGTTTCATGAAAGTGGATCCACCTTTTCTAAATATACAATAATTTTAATACTTATTTAATTTATTTATATCTCGTTTTTTAATTACGCTGGCCTGGTGGGCCGTAATTGTTTTAGTTTTCCTCTACATAGAATATTCTCTTATTATTAGTAAACTTGGTTTATAAAAATTTTAACCAATTCAAATGGTTTCAAGCAAGTAGATCCAAAGATTCTAAAAATACAATATTTTTGATACCTATTTATATTTTTATATCTTGTTTTTTTATTTCTCAGGCCTTTTTGACTGTATTTGTTTAGGTTTTTCTCTATTTTACATATTTTTTCATTATAATTAAATTTGTTTTATAAAAATTTTTACCTATTCAAATGGTTTCATGCAAGTGGATCCAACGTTTATAAAAATACAATAATTTTGATACCTAATTAAATTTTTTATATCTTGTTTTTTTAATTCTCAGGCCTTTTGGACTGTATTTGTTTAGGTTTTTCTCTATTTTACATATTTTTTCATTATAAGTAAACTTGGTTTATAAGAATTTTAACCAATTCAAATGGTTTCATGAAAGTGGATCCACCTTTTCTAAATATACAATAATTTTAATACTTATTTAATTTATTTATATCTCGTTTTTTAATTACGCTGGCCTGGTGGGCCGTATTTGTTTTAGTTTTCCTCTACATAGAATATTCTCTTATTATTAGTAAACTTGGTTTATAAAAATTTTAACCAATTCAAATGGTTTCAAGCAAGTAGATCCAAAGATTCTAAAAATACAATATTTTTGATACCTATTTATATTTTTATATCTTGTTTTTTTATTTCTCAGGCCTTTTTGACTGTATTTGTTTAGGTTTTTCTCTATTTTACATATTTTTTCATTATAATTAAATTTGTTTTATAAAAATTTTAACCTATTCAAATGGTTTCATGCAAGTGGATCCAACGTTTATAAAAATACAATAATTTTTATACCTATTCAAAATTTTTATATTATGTTTTTTTATTTCTCAGGCCTTTTGGACTGTATTTGTTTAAGTTTTTTTCTATTTTATATATTTTTCTATTATAAGTAAACTTGGTTTATAAGAATTTTAACCAATTCAAATGGTTTCATGAAAGTGGATCCACCTTTTCTAAATATACAATAATTTTAATACTTATTAAATTTATTTATATCTTGTTTTTTAATTACGCTGGCCTGAAGGGCCGTATTTGTTTAAGTTTTTCTCTACGTAGAGTATTCTCTCATTATTAGTAACCTGAGTTTATAAAAATTTTAACCAATTCAAATGGTTTTATGCAAGTAGATCCAACGTTTATAAAAATACAATAATTTTGATACCTAATTAAATTTTTTATATCTTGTTTTTTTATTTCTCAGATCTTTTGGACTGTATTTGTTTAGGTTTTTCTCTATTTTACATATTTTTTCATTATAAGTAAACTTGGTTTATAAGAATTTTAACCAATTCAAATGGTTTCATGAAAGTGGATCCACCTTTTCTAAATATACAATAATTTTAATACTTATTTAATTTATTTATATCTCGTTTTTTAATTACGCTGGCCTGGTGGGCCGTATTTGTTTTAGTTTTCCTCTACATAGAATATTCTCTTATTATTAGTAAACATGGTTTATAAAAATTTTAACCAATTCAAATGGTATCAAGCAAGTAGATCCAAAGATTCTAAAAATACAATATTTTTGATACCTATTTATATTTTTATATCTTGTTTTTTTATTTCTCAGGCCTTTTTGACTGTATTTGTTTAGGTTTTTCTCTATTTTACATATTTTTTCATTATAATTAAATTTGTTTTATAAAAATTTTAACCTATTCAAATGGTTTCATGCAAGTGGATCCAACGTTTATAAAAATACAATAATTTTGATACCTAATTAAATTTTTTATATCTTGTTTTTTTAATTCTCAGGCCTTTTGGACTGTATTTGTTTAGGTTTTTCTCTATTTTACATATTTTTTCATTATAAGTAAACTTGGTTTATAAGAATTTTAACCAATTCAAATGGTTTCATGAAAGTGGATCCACCTTTTCTAAATATACAATAATTTTAATACTTATTTAATTTATTTATATCTCGTTTTTTAATTACGCTGGCCTGGTGGGCCGTATTTGTTTTAGTTTTCCTCTACATAGAATATTCTCTTATTATTAGTAAACTTGGTTTATAAAAATTTTAACCAATTCAAATGGTTTCAAGCAAGTAGATCCAAAGATTCTAAAAATACAATATTTTTGATACCTATTTATATTTTTATATCTTGTTTTTTTATTTCTCAGGCCTTTTTGACTGTATTTGTTTAGGTTTTTCTCTATTTTACATATTTTTTCATTATAATTAAATTTGTTTTATAAAAATTTTAACCTATTCAAATGGTTTCATGCAAGTGGATCCAACGTTTATAAAAATACAATAATTTTGATACCTAATTAAATTTTTTATATCTTGTTTTTTTAATTCTCAGGCCTTTTGGACTGTATTTGTTTAGGTTTTTCTCTATTTTACATATTTTTTCATTATAAGTAAACTTGGTTTATAAGAATTTTAACCAATTCAAATGGTTTCATGAAAGTGGATCCACCTTTTCTAAATATACAATAATTTTAATACTTATTTAATTTATTTATATCTCGTTTTTTAATTACGCTGGCCTGGTGGGCCGTATTTGTTTTAGTTTTCCTCTACATAGAATATTCTCTTATTATTAGTAAACTTGGTTTATAAAAATTTTAACCAATTCAAATGGTTTCAAGCAAGTAGATCCAAAGATTCTAAAAATACAATATTTTTGATACCTATTTATATTTTTATATCTTGTTTTTTTATTTCTCAGGCCTTTTTGACTGTATTTGTTTAGGTTTTTCTCTATTTTACATATTTTTTCATTATAATTAAATTTGTTTTATAAAAATTTTAACCTATTCAAATGGTTTCATGCAAGTGGATCCAACGTTTATAAAAATACAATAATTTTTATACCTATTCAAAATTTTTATATTATGTTTTTTTATTTCTCAGGCCTTTTGGACTGTATTTGTTTAAGTTTTTTTCTATTTTATATATTTTTCTATTATAAGTAAACTTGGTTTATAAGAATTTTAACCAATTCAAATGGTTTCATGAAAGTGGATCCACCTTTTCTAAATATACAATAATTTTAATACTTATTAAATTTATTTATATCTTGTTTTTTAATTACGCTGGCCTGAAGGGCCGTATTTGTTTAAGTTTTTCTCTACGTAGAGTATTCTCTCATTATTAGTAACCTGAGTTTATAAAAATTTTAACCAATTCAAATGGTTTTATGCAAGTAGATCCAACGTTTATAAAAATACAATAATTTTGATACCTAATTAAATTTTTTATATCTTGTTTTTTTATTTCTCAGATCTTTTGGACTGTATTTGTTTAGGTTTTTCTCTATTTTACATATTTTTTCATTATAAGTAAACTTGGTTTATAAGAATTTTAACCAATTCAAATGGTTTCATGAAAGTGGATCCACCTTTTCTAAATATACAATAATTTTAATACTTATTTAATTTATTTATATCTCGTTTTTTAATTACGCTGGCCTGAAGGGCCGTATTTGTTTTAGTTTTTCTCTACGTAGAATATTCTCTCATTATAAGTAAACTGAGTTTACAAAAATTTTAACCAATTCAAATGGTTTCATGCAAGTGGATCCAACGTTTATAAAAATACAATAATTTTGATACCTATTTAAATTTTTTATATTATGTTTTTTTATTTCTCAGGCCTTTTGGACTGTATTTGTTTAAGTTTTTCTCTATTTTATATATTTTTCTATTATAAGTAAACTTGGTTTATAAGAATTTTAACCAATTCAAGTGGTTTCATGAAAGTGGATCCACCTTTTCTAAATATACAATAATTTTAATACTTATTTAATTTATTTATATCTTGTTTTTTAATTACGCTGGCCTGGTGGGCCGTATTTGTTTTAGTTTTCCTCTACATAGAATATTCTCTTATTATTAGTAAACTTGGTTTATAAAAATTTTAACCAATTCAATCGGTTTCAAGCAAGTAGATCCAAAGATTCTAAAAATACAATATTTTTGATACCTATTTATATTTTTATATCTTGTTTTTTTATTTTTCAGGCCTTTTGGACTGTATTTGTTAAGGTTTTTCTCTATTTTAAATATTTTTTCATTATAAGTAAACTTGTTTTATAAAAATTTTAACCTATTCAAATGGTTTCATGCAAGTGGATCCAACGTTTATAAAAATACAATAATTTTGATACCTATTTAAATTTTTTATATTATGTTTTTATATTTCTCAGGACTTTTGGACTGTATTTGTTTAAGTTTTTCTCTATTTTATATATTTTTCTATTATAAGTAAACTTGGTTTATAAGAATTTTAACCAATTCAAGTGGTTTCATGAAAGTGGATCCACCTTTTCTAAATATACAATAATTTTAATACTTATTTAATTTATTTATATCTTGTTTTTTAATTACGCTGGCCTGGTGGGCCGTATTTGTTTTAGTTTTCCTCTACATAGAATATTCTCTTATTATTAGTAAACTTGGTTTATAAAAATTTTAACCAATTCAAATGGTTTCGAGCAAGTAGATCCAAAGATTCTAAAAATACAATATTTTTGATACCTATTTATATTTTTATATCTTGTTTTTTTATTTCTCAGGCCTTTTGGACTGTATTTGTTAAGGTTTTTCTCTATTTTACATATTTTTTCATTATAAGTAAACTTGTTTTATAAAAATTTTAACCTATTCAAATGGTTTCATGAAAGTGGATCCACCTTTTCTCAATATACAATAATTTTAATACTTATTTAATTTATTTATATCTTGTTTTTTAATTACGCTGGCCTCAAGGGCCATATTTGTTTAAGTTTTTCTCGACGTAGAATATTCTCTCATTATTTGTAAACTGGGTTTATAAAAATTTTAACCAATTCAAATGGTTTTATGCAAGTAGATCCAACTTTTATAAAAATACAATAATTTTGATACCTATTTAAATTTTTATATTATGTTTTTTTATTTCTCAGGCCTTTTGGACTGTATATGTTTAAGTTTTTCTCTATTTTATATATTTTTCTATTATAAGTAAACTTGGTTTATAAGAATTTTAACCAATTCAAATGGTTTCATGAAAGTGGATCCACCTTTTCTAAATATACAATAATTTTAATACTTATTTAATTTATTTATATCTTGTTTTTTAATTACGCTGGCCTGAAGGGCCGTATTTGTTTTAGTTTTCCTCTACGTAGAATATTCTCTTATTATTAGTAAACTTGGTTTATAAAAATTTTAACCAATTCAAATGGTTTCATGCAAGTAGATCCAACGTTTATAAAAATACAATAATTTTGATACCTAATTAAATTTTTTATATCTTGTTTTTTTATTTCTCAGGCCTTTTTGACTGTATTTGTTTAGGTTTTTCTCTATTCTACATATTTTTTCATTATAAGTAAACTTGTTTTATAAAAATTTTAACCTATTCAAATGGTTTCATGCAAGTGGATCCAACGTTTATAAAAATACAATAATTTTGATACCTATTTAAATTTTTTATATTATGTTTTTTTATTTCTCAGGCCTTTTGGACTGTATTTGTTTAAGTTTTTCTCTATTTTATATATTTTTCTATTATAAGTAAACTTGGTTTATAAGAATTTTAATCAATTCAAATGGTTTCATGAAAGTGGATCCACCTTTTCTAAATATACAATAATTTTAATACTTATTTAATTTATTTATATCTTTTTTTTTAATTACGCTGGCCTGGTGGGCCGTATTAGTTTTAGTTTTCCTCTACATAGAATATTCTCTTATTATTAGTAAACTTGGTTTATAAAAATTTTAACCAATTCAAATGGTTTCGAGCAAGTAGATCCAAAGATTCTAAAAATACAATATTTTTGATACCTATTTATATTTTTATATCTTGTTTTTTTATTTCTCAGGCCTTTTGGACTGTATTTGTTAAGGTTTTTCTCTATTTTACATATTTTTTCATTATAAGTAAACTTGTTTTATAAAAATTTTAACCTATTCAAATGGTTTCATGAAAGTGGATCCACCTTTTCTAAATATACAATAATTTTAATACTTATTTAATTTATTTATATCTTGTTTTTTAATTACGCTGGCCTGGTGGGCCTTATTTGTTTTAGTTTTCCTCTACATAGAATATTCTCTTATTATTAGAATACTTGGTTTATGAAAATTTTAACCAATTCAAATGGTTTCAAGCAAGTAGATCCAAAGCTTCTAAAAATACAATATTTTTGATACCTATTTATATTTTTATATCTTGTTTTTTTATTTTTTCGGCCTTTTGGACTGTATTTGTTAAGGTTTTTCTCTATTTTAAATATTTTTTCATTATAAGTAAACTTGTTTTATAAAATTTTTAACCTATTCAAATGGTTTCATGCAAGTGGATCCAACGTTTATAAAAATACAATAATTTTGATACCTATTTAAATTTTTTATATTATGTTTTTTTATTTCTCAGGCCTTTTGGACTGTATTTGTTTAAGTTTTTCTCTATTTTATATATTTTTCTATTATAAGTAAACTTGGTTTATAAGAATTTTAACCAATTCAAGTGGTTTCATGAAAGTGGATCCACCTGTTCTAAATATACAATAATTTTAATACTTATTTAATTTATTTATATCTTGTTTTTTAATTACGCTGGCCTGGTGGGCCGTATTTGTTTTAGTTTTCCTCTACATAGAATATTCTCTTATTATTAGTAAACTTGGTTTATAAAAATTTTAGCCAATTCAAATGGTTTCGAGCAAGTAAATCCAAAGATTCTAAAAATACAATATTTTTGATACCTATTTATATTTTTATATCTTGTTTTTTTATTTCTCAGGCCTTTTGGACTGTATTTGTTAAGGTTTTTCTCTATTTTACATATTTTTTCATTATAAGTAAACTTGTTTTATAAAAATTTTAACCTATTCAAATGGTTTCATGAAAGTGGATCCACCTTTTCTAAATATACAATAATTTTAATACTTATTTAATTTATTTATATCTTGTTTTTTAATTACGCTGGCCTGGTGGGCCGTATTTGTTTTAGTTTTCCTCTACATAGAATTTTCTCTTATTATTAGAAAACTTGGTTTATGAAAATTTTAACCAATTCAAATGGTTTCAAGCAAGTAGATCCAAAGATTCTAAAAATACAATATTTTTGATACCTATTTATATTTTTATATCTTGTTTTTTTATTTCTCAGGCCTTTTGGACTGTATTTGTTAAGGTTTTTCTCTATTTTACATATTTTTTCATTATAAGTAAACTTGTTTTATAAAAATTTTAACCTATTCAAATGGTTTCATGCAAGTGGATCCAACGTTTATAAAAATACAATAATTTTATAATTTTAATACTTATTTAATTTATTTATATCTTGTTTTTTAATAACGCTGGCCTGAAGGGCCGTATTTGTTTTAGTTTTCCTCTACGTAGAATATTCTCTTATTATTAGTAAATTTGGTTTATAAAAATTTTAACCAATTTAAATGGTTTCATGCAAGTAGATCCAAAGATTCTAAAAATACAATAATTTTGATACCTATTTAAATTTTTATATCTTGTTTTTTTATTTCTCAGGCCTTTTGGACTGTATTTGTTAAGGTTTTTCTCTATTTTACATATTTTTTCATTATAAGTAAACTTGTATTATAAAAATTTTAACCTATTCAAATGGTTTCATGAAAGCGGATCCACCTTTTCTAAATATACAATAATTTTAAAACTTATTTAATTTATTTATATCTTGTTTTTTAATTACGCTAGCCTGAAGGGCCGTATTTGTTTAAGTTTTTCTCTACGTAGAATATTCTCTCATTATAAGTAAACTTGTATTATAAAAATTTTAACCTATTCAAATGGTTTCATGAAAGTGGATCCACCTTTTCTAAATATACAATAATTTTAATACTTATTTAATTTATTTATATCTTGTTTTTTAATTACGCTGGCCTGGTGGGCCGTATTTGTTTTAGTTTTCCTCTACATAGAATATTCTCTTATTATTAGTAAACTTGGTTTATAAAAGTTTTAACCAATTCAAATGGTTTCAAGCAAGTAGATCCAAAGATTCTAAAAATACAATAATTTTGATACCTATTTATATTTTTATATCTTGTTTTTTTATTTCTCAGGTCTTTTGGGCAGTATTTGTTAAGGTTTTTCTCTATTTTACATATTTTTTCATTATAAGTAAACTTGATTTATAAAAATTTTAACCTATTCAAATGGTTTCATGCAAGTGGATCCAAAGTTTATAAAAATACAATAATTTTGATACCTATTTAAATTTTTTATATTATGTTTTTTTATTTCTCAGGCCTTTTGGACTGTATTTGTTTAAGTTTTTCTCTATTTTATATATTTTTCTATTATAAGTAAACTTGGTTTATAAGAATTTTAACCAATTCAAATGGTTTCATGAAAGTGGATCCACTTTTTCTAAATATACAATAATTTTAATACTTATTTAATTTATTTATATCTTGTTTTTTAATTACGCTGGCCTGGTGGGCCGTATTTGTTTTAGTTTTCCTCTACATAGAATATTCTCTTATTATTAGTAAACTTGGTTTATAAAAATTTGAACCAATTCAAATGGTTTCAAGCAAGTAGATCCAAAGATTCTAAAAATACAATATTTTTGATACCTATTTATATTTTTATATCTTGTTTTTTTATTTCTCAGGCCTTTTGGACTGTATTTGTTAAGGTTTTTCTCTATTTTACATATTTTTTCATTATAAGTAAACTTGGTTTATAAGAATTTTAACCAATTCAAATGGTTTCATGAAAGTGGATACACCTTTTCTAAATATACAATAATTTTAATACTTATTTAATTTATTTATATCTTGTTTTTTAATTACGCTGGCCTGGTGGGCCGTATTCGTTTTAGTTTTCCTGTACATCGAATATTCTTTTATTATTAGTAAACTTGGTTTATAAAAATTTTAACCAATTCAAATGGTTTCAAGCAAGTAGATCCAAAGATTCTAAAAATACAATATTTTTGATACCTATTTATATTTTTATATCTTGTTTTTTTATTTATCAGGCCTTTTGGACTGTATTTGTTAAGGTTTTTCTCTATTTTACATATTTTTTCATTATAAGTAAACTTGTATTATAAAAATTTTAACCAATTCAAATGGTTTCATGCAAGTGGATCCAACGTTTATAAAAATACAATAATTTTGATACCTATTTAAATTTTTTATATTATGTTTTTTTATTTCTCAGGCCTTTTGGACTGTATTTGTTTAAGTTTTTCTCTATTTTATATATTTTTCTATTATAAGTAAACTTGGTTTATAAGAATTTTAACCAATTCAAGTGGTTTCATGAAAGTGGATCCACCTTTTCTAAATATACAATAATTTTAATACTTATTTAATTTATTTATATCTTGTTTTTTAATTACGCTGGCCTGGTGGGCCGTATTTGTTTTAGTTTTCCTCTACATAGAATATTCTCTTATTATTAGTAAACTTGGTTTATAAAAATTTTAACCAATTCAAATGGTTTCAAGCAAGTAGATCCAAAGATTCTAAAAATACAATATTTTTGATACCTATTTATATTTTTATATCTTGTTTTTTTATTTCTCAGGCCTTTTGGACTGTATTTGTTAAGGTTTTTCTCTATTTTAAATATTTTTTCATTATAAGTAAACTTGTTTTATAAAAATTTTAACCTATTCAAATGGTTTCATGCAAGTGGATCCAACGTTTATAAAAATACAATAATTTTGATACCTATTTAAATTTTTTATATTATGTTTTTTTATTTCTCAGGACTTTTGGACTGTATTTGTTTAAGTTTTTCTCTATTTTATATATTTTTCTATTATAAGTAAACTTGGTTTATAAGAATTTTAACCAATTCAAGTGGTTTCATGAAAGTGGATCCTCCTTTTCTAAATATACAATAATTTTAATACTTATTTAATTTATTTATATCTTGTTTTTTAATTACGCTGGCCTGGTGGGCCGTATTTGTTTTAGTTTTCCTCTACATAGAATATTCTCTTATTATTAGTAAACTTGGTTTATAAAAATTTTAACCAATTCAAATGGTTTCGAGCAAGTAGATCTAAAGATTCTAAAAATACAATATTTTTGATTCCTATTTATATTTTTATATCTTGTTTTTTTATTTCTCAGGCCTTTTGGACTGTATTTGTTAAGGTTTTTCTCTATTTTACATATTTTTTCATTATAAGTAAACTTGTTTTATAAAAATTTTAACCTATTCAAATGGTTTCATGCAAGTGGATCCAACGTTTATAAAAATACAATAATTTTGATACCTATTTAAATTTTTTATATTATGTTTTTTTATTTCTCAGGCCTTTTGGACTGTATTTGTTTAAGTTTTTCTCTATTTTATATATTTTTCTATTATAAGTAAACTTGGTTTATAAGAATTTTAACCAATTCAAATGGTTTCATGAAAGTGGATCCACCTTTTCTAAATATACAATAATTTTAATACTTATTTAATTTATTTATATCTTGTTTTTTGATTACGCTGGCCTGAAGGGCCGTATTTGTTTTAGTTTTCCTCTACGTAGAATATTCTCTTATTATTAGTAAACTTGGTTTATAAAAATTTTAACCAATTCAAATGGTTTCATGCAAGTAGATCCAACGTTTATAAAAATACAATAATTTTGATACCTAATTAAATTTTTTATATCTTGTTTTTTTATTTCTCAGGCCTTTTTGACTGTATTTGTTTAGGTTTTTCTCTATTTTACATATTTTTTCATTATAAGTAAACTTGTTTTATAAAAATTTTAACCTATTCAAATGGTTTCAAGCAAGTAGATACAAAGATTTTAAAAATACAATATTTTTGATACCTATTTATATTTTTATATCTTGTTTATTTATTTCTCATGCCTTTTGGACTGTATTTGTTAAGGTTTTTCTCTATTTTACATATTTTTTCATTATAAGTAAACTTGTTTTATAAAAATTTTAACTATTCAAATGGTTTCATGAAAGTGGATCCACCTTTTCTAAATATACAATAATTTTAATACTTATTTAATTTATTTATATCTTGTTTTTTAATTACGCTGGCCTCAAGGGCCATATTTTTTTAGTTTTTCTCTACGTAGAATATTCTCTCATTATTTGTAAACTGGGTTTATAAAAATTTTAACCAATCCAAATGGTTTTATGCAAGTAGATCCAACTTTTATAAAAATATAATAATTTTGATACCTATTTAAATTTTTTATATTATGTTTTTTTATTTCTCAGGCCTTTTGGACTGTATTTGTTTAAGTTTTTCTCTATTTTATATATTTTTCTATTATAAGTAAACTTGGTTTATAAGAATTTTAACCAATTCAAGTGGTTTCATGAAAGTGGATCCACCTTTTCTAAATATACAATAATTTTAATACTTATTTAATTTATTTATATCTTGTTTTTTAATTACGCTGGCCTGGTGGGCCGTATTTGTTTTAGTTTTCCTCTACATAGAATATTCTCTTATTATTAGTAAACTTGGTTTATAAAAATTTTAACCAATTCAAATGGTTTCAAGCAAGTAGATCCAAAGATTCTAAAAATACAATATTTTTGATACCTATTTATATTTTTATATCTTGTTTTTTTATTTCTCAGGCCTTTTGGACTGTATTTGTTAAGGTTTTTCTCTATTTTAAATATTTTTTCATTATAAGTAAACTTGTTTTATAAAAATTTTAACCTATTCAAATGGTTTCATGCAAGTGGATCCAACGTTTATAAAAATACAATAATTTTGATACCTATTTAAATTTTTTATATTATGTTTTTTTATTTCTCAGGACTTTTGGACTGTATTTGTTTAAGTTTTTCTCTATTTTATATATTTTTCTATTATAAGTAAACTTGGTTTATAAGAATTTTAACCAATTCAAGTGGTTTCATGAAAGTGGATCCTCCTTTTCTAAATATACAATAATTTTAATACTTATTTAATTTATTTATATCTTGTTTTTTAATTACGCTGGCCTGGTGGGCCGTATTTGTTTTAGTTTTCCTCTACATAGAATATTCTCTTATTATTAGTAAACTTGGTTTATAAAAATTTTAACCAATTCAAATGGTTTCGAGCAAGTAGATCTAAAGATTCTAAAAATACAATATTTTTGATTCCTATTTATATTTTTATATCTTGTTTTTTTATTTCTCAGGCCTTTTGGACTGTATTTGTTAAGGTTTTTCTCTATTTTACATATTTTTTCATTATAAGTAAACTTGTTTTATAAAAATTTTAACCTATTCAAATGGTTTCATGCAAGTGGATCCAACGTTTATAAAAATACAATAATTTTGATACCTATTTAAATTTTTTATATTATGTTTTTTTATTTCTCAGGCCTTTTGGACTGTATTTGTTTAAGTTTTTCTCTATTTTATATATTTTTCTATTATAAGTAAACTTGGTTTATAAGAATTTTAACCAATTCAAATGGTTTCATGAAAGTGGATCCACCTTTTCTAAATATACAATAATTTTAATACTTATTTAATTTATTTATATCTTGTTTTTTGATTACGCTGGCCTGAAGGGCCGTATTTGTTTTAGTTTTCCTCTACGTAGAATATTCTCTTATTATTAGTAAACTTGTTTTATAAAAATTTTAACCTATTCAAATGGTTTCAAGCAAGTAGATACAAAGATTTTAAAAATACAATATTTTTGATACCTATTTATATTTTTATATCTTGTTTATTTATTTCTCAGGCCTTTTGGACTGTATTTGTTTAAGTTTTTCTCTATTTTATATATTTTTCTATTATAAGTAAACTTGGTTGATAAGAATTTAAACCAATTCAAATGGTGTCATGAAAGTGGATCCACCTTTTCTAAATATACAATAATTTTAATACTTATTTAATTTATTGATATCTTGTTTTTTAATTACGCTGGCCTGGTGGGCCGTATTTGTTTTAGTTTTCCTCTACATAGAATATTTTCTTATTATTAGTAAACTTGTTTTATAAAAATTTTAACCTATTCAAATGGTTTCAAGCAAGTAGATCCAAAGATTCTAAAAATACAATATTTTTGATACCTATTTATATTTTTATATCTTGTTTTTTTATTTCTCAGGCCTTTTGGACTGTATTTGTTAAGGTTTTTCTCTATTTTACATATTTTTTCATTATAAGTAAACATGTTTTATAAAAATTTTAACCTATTCAAATGGTTTCATGAAAGTGGATCCACCTTTTCTAAATATACAATAATTTTAATACTTATTTAATTTATTTATATCTTGTTTTTTAATTACGCTGGCCTGAAGGGCCGTATTTGTTTTAGTTTTTCTCTACGTAGAATATTCTCTCATTATAAGTAAACTGAGTTTATAAAAATTTTAACCAATTCAAATGGTTTCATGCAAGTGGATCCAACGTTTATAAAAATACAATAATTTTGATACCTATTTAAATTTTTTATATTATGTTTTTTTATTTCTCAGGCCTTTTGGACTGTATTTGTTTAAGTTTTTCTCTATTTTATATATTTTTCTATTATAAGTAAACTTGGTTTATAAGAATTTTAACCAATTCAAGTGGTTTCATGAAAGTGGATCCACCTTTTCTAAATATACAATAATTTTAATACTTATTTAATTTATTTATATCTTGTTTTTTAATTACGCTGGCCTGGTGGGCCGTATTTGTTTTAGTTTTCCTCTACATAGAATATTCTCTTATTATTAGTAAACTTGGTTTATAAAAATTTTAACCAATTCAATCGGTTTCAAGCAAGTAGATCCAAAGATTCTAAAAATACAATATTTTTGATACCTATTTATATTTTTATATCTTGTTTTTTTATTTTTCAGGCCTTTTGGACTGTATTTGTTAAGGTTTTTCTCTATTTTAAATATTTTTTCATTATAAGTAAACTTGTTTTATAAAAATTTTAACCTATTCAAATGGTTTCATGCAAGTGGATCCAACGTTTATAAAAATACAATAATTTTGATACCTATTTAAATTTTTTATATTATGTTTTTATATTTCTCAGGACTTTTGGACTGTATTTGTTTAAGTTTTTCTCTATTTTATATATTTTTCTATTATAAGTAAACTTGGTTTATAAGAATTTTAACCAATTCAAGTGGTTTCATGAAAGTGGATCCACCTTTTCTAAATATACAATAATTTTAATACTTATTTAATTTATTTATATCTTGTTTTTTAATTACGCTGGCCTGGTGGGCCGTATTTGTTTTAGTTTTCCTCTACATAGAATATTCTCTTATTATTAGTAAACTTGGTTTATAAAAATTTTAACCAATTCAAATGGTTTCGAGCAAGTAGATCCAAAGATTCTAAAAATACAATATTTTTGATACCTATTTATATTTTTATATCTTGTTTTTTTATTTCTCAGGCCTTTTGGACTGTATTTGTTAAGGTTTTTCTCTATTTTACATATTTTTTCATTATAAGTAAACTTGTTTTATAAAAATTTTAACCTATTCAAATGGTTTCATGAAAGTGGATCCACCTTTTCTAAATATACAATAATTTTAATACTTATTTAATTTATTTATATCTTGTTTTTTAATTACGCTGGCCTCAAGGGCCATATTTGTTTAAGTTTTTCTCGACGTAGAATATTCTCTCATTATTTGTAAACTGGGTTTATAAAAATTTTAACCAATTCAAATGGTTTTATGCAAGTAGATCCAACTTTTATAAAAATACAATAATTTTGATACCTATTTAAATTTTTATATTATGTTTTTTTATTTCTCAGGCCTTTTGGACTGTATATGTTTAAGTTTTTCTCTATTTTATATATTTTTCTATTATAAGTAAACTTGGTTTATAAGAATTTTAACCAATTCAAATGGTTTCATGAAAGTGGATCCACCTTTTCTAAATATACAATAATTTTAATACTTATTTAATTTATTTATATCTTGTTTTTTAATTACGCTGGCCTGAAGGGCCGTATTTGTTTTAGTTTTCCTCTACGTAGAATATTCTCTTATTATTAGTAAACTTGGTTTATAAAAATTTTAACCAATTCAAATGGTTTCATGCAAGTAGATCCAACGTTTATAAAAATACAATAATTTTGATACCTAATTAAATTTTTTATATCTTGTTTTTTTATTTCTCAGGCCTTTTTGACTGTATTTGTTTAGGTTTTTCTCTATTCTACATATTTTTTCATTATAAGTAAACTTGTTTTATAAAAATTTTAACCTATTCAAATGGTTTCATGCAAGTGGATCCAACGTTTATAAAAATACAATAATTTTGATACCTATTTAAATTTTTTATATTATGTTTTTTTATTTCTCAGGCCTTTTGGACTGTATTTGTTTAAGTTTTTCTCTATTTTATATATTTTTCTATTATAAGTAAACTTGGTTTATAAGAATTTTAATCAATTCAAATGGTTTCATGAAAGTGGATCCACCTTTTCTAAATATACAATAATTTTAATACTTATTTAATTTATTTATATCTTTTTTTTTAATTACGCTGGCCTGGTGGGCCGTATTAGTTTTAGTTTTCCTCTACATAGAATATTCTCTTATTATTAGTAAACTTGGTTTATAAAAATTTTATTCAATTCAAATGGTTTCGAGCAAGTAGATCCAAAGATTCTAAAAATACAATATTTTTGATACCTATTTATATTTTTATATCTTGTTTTTTTATTTCTCAGGCCTTTTGGACTGTATTTGTTAAGGTTTTTCTCTATTTTACATATTTTTTCATTATAAGTAAACTTGTTTTATAAAAATTTTAACCTATTCAAATGGTTTCATGAAAGTGGATCCACCTTTTCTAAATATACAATAATTTTAATACTTATTTAATTTATTTATATCTTGTTTTTTAATTACGCTGGCCTGGTGGGCCTTATTTGTTTTAGTTTTCCTCTACATAGAATATTCTCTTATTATTAGAATACTTGGTTTATGAAAATTTTAACCAATTCAAATGGTTTCAAGCAAGTAGATCCAAAGCTTCTAAAAATACAATATTTTTGATACCTATTTATATTTTTATATCTTGTTTTTTTATTTTTTCGGCCTTTTGGACTGTATTTGTTAAGGTTTTTCTCTATTTTAAATATTTTTTCATTATAAGTAAACTTGTTTTATAAAATTTTTAACCTATTCAAATGGTTTCATGCAAGTGGATCCAACGTTTATAAAAATACAATAATTTTGATACCTATTTAAATTTTTTATATTATGTTTTTTTATTTCTCAGGCCTTTTGGACTGTATTTGTTTAAGTTTTTCTCTATTTTATATATTTTTCTATTATAAGTAAACTTGGTTTATAAGAATTTTAACCAATTCAAGTGGTTTCATGAAAGTGGATCCACCTGTTCTAAATATACAATAATTTTAATACTTATTTAATTTATTTATATCTTGTTTTTTAATTACGCTGGCCTGGTGGGCCGTATTTGTTTTAGTTTTCCACTACATAGAATATTCTCTTATTATTAGTAAACTTGGTTTATAAAAATTTTAGCCAATTCAAATGGTTTCGAGCAAGTAAATCCAAAGATTCTAAAAATACAATATTTTTGATACCTATTTATATTTTTATATCTTGTTTTTTTATTTCTCAGGCCTTTTGGACTGTATTTGTTAAGGTTTTTCTCTATTTTACATATTTTTTCATTATAAGTAAACTTGTTTTATAAAAATTTTAACCTATTCAAATGGTTTCATGAAAGTGGATCCACCTTTTCTAAATATACAATAATTTTAATACTTATTTAATTTATTTATATCTTGTTTTTTAATTACGCTGGCCTGGTGGGCCGTATTTGTTTTAGTTTTCCTCTACATAGAATTTTCTCTTATTATTAGAAAACTTGGTTTATGAAAATTTTAACCAATTCAAATGGTTTCAAGCAAGTAGATCCAAAGATTCTAAAAATACAATATTTTTGATACCTATTTATATTTTTATATCTTGTTTTTTTATTTCTCAGGCCTTTTGGACTGTATTTGTTAAGGTTTTTCTCTATTTTACATATTTTTTCATTATAAGTAAACTTGTTTTATAAAAATTTTAACCTATTCAAATGGTTTCATGCAAGTGGATCCAACGTTTATAAAAATACAATAATTTTATAATTTTAATACTTATTTAATTTATTTATATCTTGTTTTTTAATAACGCTGGCCTGAAGGGCCGTATTTGTTTTAGTTTTCCTCTACGTAGAATATTCTCTTATTATTAGTAAATTTGGTTTATAAAAATTTTAACCAATTTAAATGGTTTCATGCAAGTAGATCCAAAGATTCTAAAAATACAATAATTTTGATACCTATTTAAATTTTTATATCTTGTTTTTTTATTTCTCAGGCCTTTTGGACTGTATTTGTTAAGGTTTTTCTCTATTTTACATATTTTTTCATTATAAGTAAACTTGTATTATAAAAATTTTAACCTATTCAAATGGTTTCATGAAAGTGGATCCACCTTTTCTAAATATACAATAATTTTAAAACTTATTTAATTTATTTATATCTTGTTTTTTAATTACGCTAGCCTGAAGGGCCGTATTTGTTTAAGTTTTTCTCTACGTAGAATATTCTCTCATTATAAGTAAACTTGTATTATAAAAATTTTAACCTATTCAAATGGTTTCATGAAAGTGGATCCACCTTTTCTAAATATACAATAATTTTAATACTTATTTAATTTATTTATATCTTGTTTTTTAATTACGCTGGCCTGGTGGGCCGTATTTGTTTTAGTTTTCCTCTACATAGAATATTCTCTTATTATAAGTAAACTTGGTTTATAAAAGTTTTAACCAATTCAAATGGTTTCAAGCAAGTAGATCCAAAGATTCTAAAAATACAATAATTTTGATACCTATTTATATTTTTATATCTTGTTTTTTTATTTCTCAGGTCTTTTGGGCAGTATTTGTTAAGGTTTTTCTCTATTTTACATATTTTTTCATTATAAGTAAACTTGATTTATAAAAATTTTAACCTATTCAAATGGTTTCATGCAAGTGGATCCAAAGTTTATAAAAATACAATAATTTTGATACCTATTTAAATTTTTTATATTATGTTTTTTTATTTCTCAGGCCTTTTGGACTGTATTTGTTTAAGTTTTTCTCTATTTTATATATTTTTCTATTATAAGTAAACTTGGTTTATAAGAATTTTAACCAATTCAAATGGTTTCATGAAAGTGGATCCACTTTTTCTAAATATACAATAATTTTAATACTTATTTAATTTATTTATATCTTGTTTTTTAATTACGCTGGCCTGGTGGGCCGTATTCGTTTTAGTTTTCCTGTACATCGAATATTCTTTTATTATTAGTAAACTTGGTTTATAAAAATTTTAACCAATTCAAATGGTTTCAAGCAAGTAGATCCAAAGATTCTAAAAATACAATATTTTTGATACCTATTTATATTTTTATATCTTGTTTTTTTATTTATCAGGCCTTTTGGACTGTATTTGTTAAGGTTTTTCTCTATTTTACATATTTTTTCATTATAAGTAAACTTGTATTATAAAAATTTTAACCTATTCAAATGGTTTCATGAAAGTGGATCCACCTTTTCTAAATATACAATAATTTTAAAACTTATTTAATTTATTTATATCTTGTTTTTTAATTACGCTAGCCTGAAGGGCCGCATTTGTTTAAGTTTTTCTCTACGTAGAATATTCTCTCATTATTAGTAAAATTGGTTTATAAAAATTTTAACCAATTCAAATGGTTTTATGCAAGTAGATCCAACCTTTTTTAAAAATACAATAATTTTGATACCTAATTAAATTTTTTATATCTTGTTTTTTTATTTCTCAGGCCTTTTTGACTGTATTTGTTTAGGTTTTTCTCTATTTTACATATTTTTTCATTATAATTAAATTTGTTTTATAAAAATTTTAACCTATTCAAATGGTTTCATGCAAGTGGATCCAACGTTTATAAAAATACAATAATTTTGATACCTAATTAAATTTTTTATATCTTGTTTTTTTAATTCTCAGGCCTTTGTGACTGCATTTGTTTAGGTTTTTCTTTATTTTATATATTTTTCTATTATAAGTAAACTTCGTTTATAAGAATTTTAACCAATTCAAATGGTTTCATGAAAGTGGATCCACCTTTTCTAAATATACAATAATTTTAATACTTATTTAATTTATTTATATCTTGTTTTTTAATTACGCTGGCCTGGTGGGCCGTATTTGTTTTAGTTTTCCTCTACATAGAATATTCTCTTATTATTAGTAAACTTGGTTTATAAAAATTTTAACCAATTCAAATGGTTTCAAGCAAGTAGATCCAAAGATTCTAAAAATACAATATTTTTGATACCTATTTATATTTTTATATCTTGTTTTTTTATTTCTCAGGCCTTTTTGACTGTATTTATTAAGGTTTTTCTCTATTTTACATAATTTTTCATTATAAGTAAACTTGTTTTATAAAAATTTTAACCTATTCAAATGGTTTCATGAAAGTGGATCCACCTTTTCTAAATATACAATAATTTTAATACTTATTTAATTTATTTATATCTTGTTTTTTAATTACGCTGGCCTGAAGGGCCGTATTTGTTTAAGTTTTTCTCTACGTAGAATATTCTCTCATTATTAGTAACCTGAGTTTATAAAAATTTGAACCAATTCAAATGGTTTTATGCAAGTAGATCCAACGTTTATAAAAATACAATAATTTTGATACCTAATTAAATTTTTTATATCTTGTTTTTTTATTTCTCAGGCCTTTTTGACTGTATTTGTTTAGGTTTTTCTCTATTTTACATATTTTTTCATTATAAGTAAACTTGTTTTATAAAAATTTTAACCTATTCAAATGGTTTCATGCAAGTGGATCCAACGTTTATAAAAATACAATAATTTTGATACCTATTTAAATTTTTTATATTATGTTTTTTTATTTCTCAGGCCTTTTGGACTGTATTTGTTTAAGTTTTTCTCTATTTTATATATTTTTCTATTATAAGTAAACTTCGTTTATAAGAATTTTAACCAATTCAAATGGTTTCATGAAAGTGGATCCACCTTTTCTAAATATACAATAATTTTAATACTTATTTAATTTATTTATATCTTGTTTTTTAATTACGCTGGCCTGGTGGGCCGTATTTGTTTTATTTTTCCTCTACATAGAATATTCTCTTATTATTAGTAAACTTGGTTTATAAAAATTTGAACCAATTCAAATGGTTTCAAGCAAGTAGATCCAAAGATTCTAAAAATAAAATATTTTTGATACCTATTTATATTTTTATATCTTGTTTTTTTATTTCTTAGGCCTTTTGGACTGTATTTGTTTAAGTTTTTCTCTATTTTATATATTTTTCTATTATAAGTAAACTTGGTTTATAAGAATTTTAACCAATTCAAATGGTTTCATGAAAGTGGATCCACCTTTTCTAAATATACAATAATTTTAATACTTATTTAATTTATTTATATCTTGTTTTTTGATTACGCTGGCCTGAAGGGCCGTATTTGTTTTAGTTTTCCTCTACGTAGAATATTCTCTTATTATTAGTAAACTTGGTTTATAAAAATTTTAACCAATTCAAATGGTTTCATGCAAGTAGATCCAACGTTTATAAAAATACAATAATTTTGATACCTAATTAAATTTTTTATATCTTGTTTTTTTATTTCTCAGGCCTTTTTGACTGTATTTGTTTAGGTTTTTCTCTATTTTACATATTTTTTCATTATAAGTAAACTTGTTTTATAAAAATTTTAACCTATTCAAATGGTTTCAAGCAAGTAGATACAAAGATTTTAAAAATACAATATTTTTGATACCTATTTATATTTTTATATCTTGTTTATTTATTTCTCAGGCCTTTTGGACTGTATTTGTTAAGGTTTTTCTCTATTTTACATATTTTTTCATTATAAGTAAACTTGTTTTATAAAAATTTTAACCTATTCAAATGGTTTCATGAAAGTGGATCCACCTTTTCTAAATATACAATAATTTTAATACTTATTTAATTTATTTATATCTTGTTTTTTAATTACGCTGGCCTCAAGGGCCATATTTTTTTAGTTTTTCTCTACGTAGAATATTCTCTCATTATTTGTAAACTGGGTTTATAAAAATTTTAACCAATTCAAATGGTTTTATGCAAGTAGATCCAACTTTTATAAAAATATAATAATTTTGATACCTATTTAAATTTTTATATTATGTTTTTTTATTTCTCAGGCCTTTTGGACTGTATTTGTTTAAGTTTTTCTCTATTTTATATATTTTTCTATTATAAGTAAACTTGGTTGATAAGAATTTAAACCAATTCAAATGGTGTCATGAAAGTGGATCCACCTTTTCTAAATATACAATAATTTTAATACTTATTTAATTTATTGATATCTTGTTTTTTAATTACGCTGGCCTGGTGGGCCGTATTTGTTTTAGTTTTCCTCTACATAGAATATTTTCTTATTATTAGTAAACTTGGTTTATAAAAATTTTAACCAATTCAAATGGTTTCAAGCAAGTAGATCCAAAGATTCTAAAAATACAATATTTTTGATACCTATTTATATTTTTATATCTTGTTTTTTTATTTCTCAAGCCTTTTGGACTGTATTTGTTAAGGTTTTTCTCTATTTTACATATTTTTTCATTATAAGTAAACTTGTTTTATAAAAATTTTAACCTATTCAAATGGTTTCAAGCAAGTAGATCCAAAGATTCTAAAAATACAATATTTTTGATACCTATTTATATTTTTATATCTTGTTTTTTTATTTCTCAGGCCTTTTGGACTGTATTTGTTAAGGTTTTTCTCTATTTTACATATTTTTTCATTATAAGTAAACATGTTTTATAAAAATTTTAACCTATTCAAATGGTTTCATGAAAGTGGATCCACCTTTTCTAAATATACAATAATTTTAATACTTATTTAATTTATTTATATCTTGTTTTTTAATTACGCTGGCCTGAAGGGCCGTATTTGTTTTAGTTTTTCTCTACGTAGAATATTCTCTTATTATTAGTAAACTTGGTTTATAAAAATTTTAACCAATTCAAATGGTTTCATGCAAGTGGATCCAACGTTTATAAAAATACAATAATTTTGATACCTATTTAAATTTTTTATATTATGTTTTTTTATTTCTCAGGCCTTTTGGACTGTATTTGTTTAAGTTTTTCTCTATTTTATATATTTTTCTATTATAAGTAAACTTGGTTTATAAGAATTTTAACCAATTCAAGTGGTTTCATGAAAGTGGATCCACCTTTTCTAAATATACAATAATTTTAATACTTATTTAATTTATTTATATCTTGTTTTTTAATTACGCTGGCCTGGTGGGCCGTATTTGTTTTAGTTTTCCTCTACATAGAATATTCTCTTATTATTAGTAAACTTGGTTTATAAAAATTTTAACCAATTCAAATGGTTTCGAGCAAGTAGATCCAAAGATTCTAAAAATACAATATTTTTGATACCTATTTATATTTTTATATCTTGTTTTTTTATTTCTCAGGCCTTTTGGACTGTATTTGTTAAGGTTTTTCTCTATTTTACATATTTTTTCATTATAAGTAAACTTGTTTTATAAAAATTTTAACCTATTCAAATGGTTTCATGAAAGTGGATCCACCTTTTCTAAATATACAATAATTTTAATACTTATTTAATTTATTTATATCTTGTTTTTTAATTACGCTGGCCTCAAGGGCCATATTTGTTTAAGTTTTTCTCGACGTAGAATATTCTCTCATTATTTGTAAACTGGGTTTATAAAAATTTTAACCAATTCAAATGGTTTTATGCAAGTAGATCCAACTTTTATAAAAATACAATAATTTTGATACCTATTTAAATTTTTATATTATGTTTTTTTATTTCTCAGGCCTTTTGGACTGTATATGTTTAAGTTTTTCTCTATTTTATATATTTTTCTATTATAAGTAAACTTGGTTTATAAGAATTTTAACCAATTCAAATGGTTTCATGAAAGTGGATCCACCTTTTCTAAATATACAATAATTTTAATACTTATTTAATTTATTTATATCTTGTTTTTTAATTACGCTGGCCTGGTGGGCCTTATTTGTTTTAGTTTTTCTCTGCATAGAATATTCTCTTATTATTAGTAAACTTGGTTTATAAAAATTTTAACCAATTCAAATGGTTTCAAGCAAGTAGATCCAAAGATTCTAAAAATACAATATTTTTGATACCTATTTATATTTTTATATCTTGTTTTTTTATTTCTCAGGCCTTTTGGACTGTATTTGTTAAGGTTTTTCTCTATTTTACATATTTTTTCATTATAAGTAAACTTGTTTTATAAAAATTTTAACCTATTCAAATGGTTTCATGTAAGTGGATCCAACGTTTATAAAAATACAATAATTTTGATACCTATTTAAATTTTTTATATTATGTTTTTTTATTTCTCAGGCCTTTTGGACTGTATTTGTTTAAGTTTTTCTCTATTTTATATATTTTTCTATTATAAGTAAACTTGGTTTATAAGAATTTTAACCAATTCAAATGGTTTCATGAAAGTGGATCCACCTTTTCTAAATATACAATAATTTTAATACTTATTTAATTTATTTATATCTTGTTTTTTAATTACGCTGGCCTGAAGGGCCGTATTTGTTTTAGTTTTCCTCTACGTAGAATATTCTCTTATTATTAGTAAACTTGGTTTATAAAAATTTTAACCTATTCAAATGGTTTCATGCAAGTAGATCCAACGTTTATAAAAATACAATAATTTTGATACCTAATTAAATTTTTTATATCTTGTTTTTTTATTTCTCAGGCCTTTTTGACTGTATTTGTTTAGGTTTTTCTCTATTCTACATATTTTTTCATTATAAGTAAACTTGTTTTATAAAAATTTTAACCTATTCAAATGGTTTCATGCAAGTGGATCCAACGTTTATAAAAATACAATAATTTTGATACCTATTTAAATTTTTTATATTATGTTTTTTTATTTCTCAGGCCTTTTGGACTGTATTTGTTTAAGTTTTTCTCTATTTTATATATTTTTCTATTATAAGTAAACTTGGTTTATAAGAATTTTAATCAATTCAAATGGTTTCATGAAAGTGGATCCACCTTTTCTAAATATACAATAATTTTAATACTTATTTAATTTATTTATATCTTTTTTTTTAATTACGCTGGCCTGGTGGGCCGTATTAGTTTTAGTTTTCCTCTACATAGAATATTCTCTTATTATTAGTAAACTTGGTTTATAAAAATTTTAACCAATTCAAATGGTTTCGAGCAAGTAGATCCAAAGATTCTAAAAATACAATATTTTTGATACCTATTTATATTTTTATATCTTGTTTTTTTATTTCTCAGGCCTTTTGGACTGTATTTGTTAAGGTTTTTCTCTATTTTACATATTTTTTCATTATAAGTAAACTTGTTTTATAAAAATTTTAACCTATTCAAATGGTTTCATGAAAGTGGATCCACCTTTTCTAAATATACAATAATTTCAATACTTATTTAATTTATTTATATCTTGTTTTTTAATTACGCTGGCCTGGTGGGCCTTATTTGTTTTAGTTTTCCTCTACATAGAATATTCTCTTATTATTAGAATACTTGGTTTATGAAAATTTTAACCAATTCAAATGGTTTCAAGCAAGTAGATCCAAAGCTTCTAAAAATACAATATTTTTGATACCTATTTATATTTTTATATCTTGTTTTTTTATTTTTTCGGCCTTTTGGACTGTATTTGTTAAGGTTTTTCTCTATTTTAAATATTTTTTCATTATAAGTAAACTTGTTTTATAAAATTTTTAACCTATTCAAATGGTTTCATGCAAGTGGATCCAACGTTTATAAAAATACAATAATTTTGATACCTATTTAAATTTTTTATATTATGTTTTTTTATTTCTCAGGCCTTTTGGACTGTATTTGTTTAAGTTTTTCTCTATTTTATATATTTTTCTATTATAAGTAAACTTGGTTTATAAGAATTTTAACCAATTCAAGTGGTTTCATGAAAGTGGATCCACCTGTTCTAAATATACAATAATTTTAATACTTATTTAATTTATTTATATCTTGTTTTTTAATTACGCTGGCCTGGTGGGCCGTATTTGTTTTAGTTTTCCTCTACATAGAATATTCTCTTATTATTAGTAAACTTGGTTTATAAAAATTTTAGCCAATTCAAATGGTTTCGAGCAAGTAAATCCAAAGATTCTAAAAATACAATATTTTTGATACCTATTTATATTTTTATATCTTGTTTTTTTATTTCTCAGGCCTTTTGGACTGTATTTGTTAAGGTTTTTCTCTATTTTACATATTTTTTCATTATAAGTAAACTTGTTTTATAAAAATTTTAACCTATTCAAATGGTTTCATGAAAGTGGATCCACCTTTTCTAAATTTACAATAATTTTAATACTTATTTAATTTATTTATATCTTGTTTTTTAATTACGCTGGCCTGGTGGGCCGTATTTGTTTTAGTTTTCCTCTACATAGAATTTTCTCTTATTATTAGAAAACTTGGTTTATGAAAATTTTAACCAATTCAAATGGTTTCAAGCAAGTAGATCCAAAGATTCTAAAAATACAATATTTTTGATACCTATTTATATTTTTATATCTTGTTTTTTTATTTCTCAGGCCTTTTGGACTGTATTTGTTAAGGTTTTTCTCTATTTTACATATTTTTTCATTATAAGTAAACTTGTTTTATAAAAATTTTAACCTATTCAAATGGTTTCATGCAAGTGGATCCAACGTTTATAAAAATACAATAATTTTATAATTTTAATACTTATTTAATTTATTTATATCTTGTTTTTTAATAACGCTGGCCTGAAGGGCCGTATTTGTTTTAGTTTTCCTCTACGTAGAATATTCTCTTATTATTAGTAAATTTGGTTTATAAAAATTTTAACCAATTTAAATGGTTTCATGCAAGTAGATCCAAAGATTCTAAAAATACAATAATTTTGATACCTATTTAAATTTTTATATCTTGTTTTTTTATTTCTCAGGCCTTTTGGACTGTATTTGTTAAGGTTTTTCTCTATTTTACATATTTTTTCATTATAAGTAAACTAGTATTATAAAAATTTTAACCTATTCAAATGGTTTCATGAAAGTGGATCCACCTTTTCTAAATATACAATAATTTTAAAACTTATTTAATTTATTTATATCTTGTTTTTTAATTACGCTAGCCTGAAGGGCCGTATTTGTTTAAGTTTTTCTCTACGTAGAATATTCTCTCATTATAAGTAAACTTGTATTATAAAAATTTTAACCTATTCAAATGGTTTCATGAAAGTGGATCCACCTTTTCTAAATATACAATAATTTTAATACTTATTTAATTTATTTATATCTTGTTTTTTAATTACGCTGGCCTGGTGGGCCGTATTTGTTTTAGTTTTCCTCTACATAGAATATTCTCTTATTATTAGTAAACTTGGTTTATAAAAGTTTTAACCAATTCAAATGGTTTCAAGCAAGTAGATCCAAAGATTCTAAAAATACAATAATTTTGATACCTATTTATATTTTTATATCTTGTTTTTTTATTTCTCAGGTCTTTTGGGCAGTATTTGTTAAGGTTTTTCTCTATTTTACATATTTTTTCATTATAAGTAAACTTGATTTATAAAAATTTTAACCTATTCAAATGGTTTCATGCAAGTGGATCCAAAGTTTATAAAAATACAATAATTTTGATACCTATTTAAATTTTTTATATTATGTTTTTTTATTTCTCAGGCCTTTTGGACTGTATTTGTTTAAGTTTTTCTCTATTTTATATATTTTTCTATTATAAGTAAACTTGGTTTATAAGAATTTTAACCAATTCAAATGGTTTCATGAAAGTGGATCCACCTTTTCTAAATATACAATAATTTTAATACTTATTTAATTTATTTATATCTTGTTTTTTAATTACGCTGGCCTGGTGGGCCGTATTTGTTTTAGTTTTCCTCTACATAGAATATTCTCTTATTATTAGTAAACTTGGTTTATAAAAATTTGAACCAATTCAAATGGTTTCAAGCAAGTAGATCCAAAGATTCTAAAAATACAATATTTTTGATACCTATTTATATTTTTATATCTTGTTTTTTTATTTCTCAGGCCTTTTGGACTGTATTTGTTAAGGTTTTTCTCTATTTTACATATTTTTTCATTATAAGTAAACTTGGTTTATAAGAATTTTAACCAATTAAAATGGTTTCATGAAAGTGGATCCACCTTTTCTAAATATACAATAATTTTAATACTTATTTAATTTATTTATATCTTGTTTTTTAATTACGCTGGCCTGGTGGGCCGTATTCGTTTTAGTTTTCCTGTACATCGAATATTCTTTTATTATTAGTAAACTTGGTTTATAAAAATTTTAACCAATTCAAATGGTTTCAAGCAAGTAGATCCAAAGATTCTAAAAATACAATATTTTTGATACCTATTTATATTTTTATATCTTGTTTTTTTATTTATCAGGCCTTTTGGACTGTATTTGTTAAGGTTTTTCTCTATTTTACATATTTTTTCATTATAAGTAAACTTGTATTATAAAAATTTGAACCTATTCAAATGGTTTCATGAAAGTGGATCCACCTTTTCTAAATATACAATAATTTTAAAACTTATTTAATTTATTTATATCTTGTTTTTTAATTACGCTAGCCTGAAGGGCCGCATTTGTTTAAGTTTTTCTCTACGTAGAATATTCTCTCATTATTAATAAAATTGGTTTATAAAAATTTTAACCAATTCAAATGGTTTTATGCAAGTAGATCCAACCTTTTTTAAAAATACAATAATTTTGATACCTAATTAAATTTTTTATATCTTGTTTTTTTATTTCTCAGGCCTTTTTGACTGTATTTGTTTAGGTTTTTCTCTATTTTACATATTTTTTCATTATAATTAAATTTGTTTTATAAAAATTTTAACCTATTCAAATGGTTTCATGCAAGTGGATCCAACGTTTATAAAAATACAATAATTTTGATACCTAATTAAATTTTTTATATCTTGTTTTTTTAATTCTCAGGCCTTTTGGACTGCATTTGTTTAGGTTTTTCTTTATTTTATATATTTTTCTATTATAAGTAAACTTCGTTTATAAGAATTTTAACCAATTCAAATGGTTTCATGAAAGTGGATCCACCTTTTCTAAATATACAATAATTTTAATACTTATTTAATTTATTTATATCTTGTTTTTTAATTACGCTGGCCTGGTGGGCCGTATTTGTTTTAGTTTTCCTCTACATAGAATATTCTCTTATTATTAGTAAACTTGGTTTATAAAAATTTTAACCAATTCAAATGGTTTCAAGCAAGTAGATCCAAAGATTCTAAAAATACAATATTTTTGATACCTATTTATATTTTTATATCTTGTTTTTTTATTTCTCAGGCCTTTTTGACTGTATTTGTTAAGGTTTTTCTCTATTTTACATAATTTTTCATTATAAGTAAACTTGTTTTATAAAAATTTTAACCTATTCAAATGGTTTCATGAAAGTGGATCCACCTTTTCTAAATATACAATAATTTTAATACTTATTTAATTTATTTATATCTTGTTTTTTAATTACGCTGGCCTGAAGGGCCGTATTTGTTTAAGTTTTTCTCTACGTAGAATATTCTCTCATTATTAGTAACCTGAGTTTATAAAAATTTGAACCAATTCAAATGGTTTTATGCAAGTAGATCCAACGTTTATAAAAATACAATAATTTTGATACCTAATTAAATTTTTTATATCTTGTTTTTTTATTTCTCAGGCCTTTTTGACTGTATTTGTTTAGGTTTTTCTCTATTTTACATATTTTTTCATTATAAGTAAACTTGTTTTATAAAAATTTTAACCTATTCAAATGGTTTCATGCAAGTGGATCCAACGTTTATAAAAATACAATAATTTTGATACCTATTTAAATTTTTTATATTATGTTTTTTTATTTCTCAGGCCTTTTGGACTGTATTTGTTTAAGTTTTTCTCTATTTTATATATTTTTCTATTATAAGTAAACTTCGTTTATAAGAATTTTAACCAATTCAAATGGTTTCATGAAAGTGGATCCACCTTTTCTAAATATACAATAATTTTAATACTTATTTAATTTATTTATATCTTGTTTTTTAATTACGCTGGCCTGGTGGGCCGTATTTGTTTTATTTTTCCTCTACATAGAATATTCTCTTATTATTAGTAAACTTGGTTTATAAAAATTTGAACCAATTCAAATGGTTTCAAGCAAGTAGATCCAAAGATTCTAAAAATAAAATATTTTTGATACCTATTTATATTTTTATATCTTGTTTTTTTATTTCTTAGGCCTTTTGGACTGTATTTGTTTAAGTTTTTCTCTATTTTATATATTTTTCTATTATAAGTAAACTTGGTTTATAAGAATTTTAACCAATTCAAATGGTTTCATGAAAGTGGATCCACCTTTTCTAAATATACAATAATTTTAATACTTATTTAATTTATTTATATCTTGTTTTTTGATTACGCTGGCCTGAAGGGCCGTATTTGTTTTAGTTTTCCTCTACGTAGAATATTCTCTTATTATTAGTAAACTTGGTTTATAAAAATTTTAACCAATTCAAATGGTTTCATGCAAGTAGATCCAACGTTTATAAAAATACAATAATTTTGATACCTAATTAAATTTTTTATATCTTGTTTTTTTATTTCTCAGGCCTTTTTGACTGTATTTGTTTAGGTTTTTCTCTATTTTACATATTTTTTCATTATAAGTAAACTTGTTTTATAAAAATTTTAACCTATTCAAATGGTTTCAAGCAAGTAGATACAAAGATTTTAAAAATACAATATTTTTGATACCTATTTATATTTTTATATCTTGTTTATTTATTTCTCAGGCCTTTTGGACTGTATTTGTTAAGGTTTTTCTCTATTTTACATATTTTTTCATTATAAGTAAACTTGTTTTATAAAAATTTTAACCTATTCAAATGGTTTCATGAAAGTGGATCCACCTTTTCTAAATATACAATAATTTTAATACTTATTTAATTTATTTATATCTTGTTTTTTAATTAGGCTGGCCTCAAGGGCCATATTTTTTTAGTTTTTCTCTACGTAGAATATTCTCTCATTATTTGTAAACTGGGTTTATAAAAATTTTAACCAATTCAAATGGTTTTATGCAAGTAGATCCAACTTTTATAAAAATATAATAATTTTGATACCTATTTAAATTTTTATATTATGTTTTTTTATTTCTCAGGCCTTTTGGACTGTATTTGTTTAAGTTTTTCTCTATTTTATATATTTTTCTATTATAAGTAAACTTGGTTGATAAGAATTTAAACCAATTCAAATGGTGTCATGAAAGTGGATCCACCTTTTCTAAATATACAATAATTTTAATACTTATTTAATTTATTTATATCTTGTTTTTTAATTACGCTGGCCTGGTGGGCCGTATTGGTTTTAGTTTTCCTCTACATAGAATATTCTCTTATTATTAGTAAACTTGGTTTATAAAAATTTTAACCAATTCAAATGGTTTCAAGCAAGTAGATCCAAAGATTCTAAAAATACAATATTTTTGATACCTATTTATATTTTTATATCTTGTTTTTTTATTTCTCAGGCCTTTTGGACTGTATTTGTTAAGGTTTTTCTCTATTTTACATATTTTTTCATTATAAGTAAACTTGTTTTATCAAAATTTTAACCTATTCAAATGGTTACAAGCAAGTAGATCCAAAGATTCTAAAAATACAATATTTTTGATACCTATTTATATTTTTATATCTTGTTTTTTTATTTCTCAGGCCTTTTGGACTGTATTTGTTAAGGTTTTTCTCTATTTTACATATTTTTTCATTATAAGTAAACTTGTTTTATAAAAATTTTAACCTATTCAAATGGTTTCAAGCAAGTAGATCCAAAGATTCTAAAAATACAATATTTTTGATACCTATTTATATTTTTATATCTTGTTTTTTTATTTCTCAGGCCTTTTGGACTGTATTTGTTAAGGTTTTTCTCTATTTTACATATTTTTTCATTATAAGTAAACTTGTTTTATAAAAATTTTAACCTATTCAAATGGTTTCATGAAAGTGGATCCACCTTTTCTAAATATACAATAATTTTAATACTTATTTAATTTATTTATATCTTGTTTTTTAATTACGCTGGCCTGGTGGGCCGTATTTGTTTTAGTTTTCCTCTACATAGAATATTTTCTTATTATTAGTAAACTTGGTTTATAAAAATTTTAACCAATTCAAATGGTTTCAAGCAAGTAGATCCAAAGATTCTAAAAATACAATATTTTTGATACCTATTTATATTTTTATATCTTGTTTTTTTATTTCTCAAGCCTTTTGGACTGTATTTGTTAAGGTTTTTCTCTATTTTACATATTTTTTCATTATAAGTAAACTTGTTTTATAAAAATTTTAACCTATTCAAATGGTTTCAAGCAAGTAGATCCAAAGATTCTAAAAATACAATATTTTTGATACCTATTTATATTTTTATATCTTGTTTTTTTATTTCTCAGGCCTTTTGGACTGTATTTGTTAAGGTTTTTCTCTATTTTACATATTTTTTCATTATAAGTAAACTTGTTTTATAAAAATTTTAACCTATTCAAATGGTTTCATGAAAGTGGATCCACCTTTTCTAAATATACAATAATTTTAATACTTATTTAATTTATTTATATCTTGTTTTTTAATTACGCTGGCCTGAAGGGCCGTATTTGTTTTAGTTTTTCTCTACGTAGAATATTCTCTCATTATAAGTAAACTGAGTTTATAAAAATTTTAACCAATTCAAATGGTTTCATGCAAGTGGATCCAACGTTTATAAAAATACAATAATTTTATAATTTTAATACTTATTTAATTTATTTATATCTTGTTTTTTAATTACGCTGGCCTGAAGGGCCGTATTTGTTTTAGTTTTCCTCTACGTAGAATATTCTCTTATTATAAGTAAACTTGTTTTATAAAAATTTTAACCAATTCAAATGGTTTCATGCAAGTAGATCCAAAGATTCTAAAAATACAATAATTTTGATACCTATTTAAATTTTTATATCTTGTTTTTTTATTTCTCAGGCCTTTTGGACTGTATTTGTTAAGGTTTTTCTCTATTTTACATATTTTTTCATTATAAGTAAACGTGTTTTATAAAAAAATTAACCTATTCAAATAGTTTCATGAAAGTGGATCCACCTTTTCTAAATATACAATAATATTAATACTTATTTAATTCATTTATATCTTGTTTTTTAATTACGCTGGCCTGGTGGGCCGTATTTGTTTTAGTTTTCCTCTACATAGAATATTCTCTTATTATTAGTAAACTTGGTTTATAAAAATTTTAACCAATTCAAATGGTTTCAAGCAAGTAGATCCAAAGATTCTAAAAATACAATATTTTTGATACCTATTTATATTTTTATATCTTGTTTTTTTATTTCTCAGGTCTTTTGGGCTGTATTTGTTAAGGTATTTCTCTATTTTACATATTTTTTCATTATAAGTAAACGTGTTTTATAAAAAAATTAACCTATTCAAATAGTTTCATGAAAGTGGATCCACCTTTTCTAAATATACAATAATATTAATACTTATTTAATTCATTTATATCTTGTTTTTTAATTACGCTGGCCTGGTGGGCCGTATTTGTTTTAGTTTTCCTCTACATAGAATATTCTCTTATTATTAGTAAACTTGGTTTATAAAAATTTTAACCAATTCAAATGGTTTCATGCAAGTAGATCCAAAGATTCTAAAAATACAATAATTTTGATACCTATTTAAATTTTTATATCTTGTTTTTTTATTTCTCAGGTCTTTTGGGCTGTATTTGTTAAGGTATTTCTCTATTTTACATATTTTTTCATTATAAGTAAACGTGTTTTATAAAAAAATTAACCTATTCAAATAGTTTCATGAAAGTGGATCCACCTTTTCTAAATATACAATAATATTAATACTTATTTAATTCATTTATATCTTGTTTTTTAATTACGCTAGCCTGAAGGGCCGCATTTGTTTAAGTTTTTCTCTACGTAGAATATTCTCTCATTATTAGTAAAATTGGTTTATAAAAATTTTAACCAATTCAAATGGTTTTATGCAAGTAGATCCAACGTTTATAAAAATACAATAATTTTGATACCTAATTAAATTTTTTATATCTTGTTTTTTTATTTCTCAGGCCTTTTTGACTGTATTTGTTTAGGTTTTTCTCTATTTTACATATTTTTTCATTATAAGTAAACTTGTTTTATAAAAATTTTAACCTATTCAAATGGTTTCATGCAAGTGGATCCAACGTTTATAAAAATACAATAATTTTGATACCTATTTAAATTTTTTATATTATGTTTTTTTATTTCTCAGGCCTTTTGGACTGTATTTGTTTAAGTTTTTCTCTATTTTATATATTTTTCTATTATAAGTAAACTTCGTTTATAAGAATTTTAACCAATTCAAATGGTTTCATGAAAGTGGATCCACCTTTTCTAAATATACAATAATTATAATACTTATTTAATTTATTTATATCTTGTTTTTTAATTACGCTGGCCTGGTGGGCCATATTTGTTTTAGTTTTCCTCTACATAGAATATTCTCTTATTATTAGTAAACTTGGTTTATAAAAATTTTAACCAATTCAAATGGTTTCAAGCAAGTAGATCCAAAGATTCTAAAAATACAATATTTTTGATACCTATTTATATTTTTATATCTTGTTTTTTTATTTCTCAGGCCTTTTGGACTGTATTTGTTAAGGTTTTTCTCTATTTTAAATATTTTTTCATTATAAGTAAACTTGTTTTATAAAAATTTTAACCTATTCAAATGGTTTCATGCAAGTGGATCCAACGTTTATAAAAATACAATAATTTTGATACCTATTTAAATTTTTTATATTATGTTTTTTTATTTCTCAGGCCTTTTGGACTGTATTTGTTAAGGTTTTTCTCTATTTTAAATATTTTTTCATTATAAGTAAATTTGTTTTATAAAAATTTTAACCTATTCAAATGGTTTCATGCAAGTGGATCCAACGTTTATAAAAATACAATAATTTTGATACCTATTTAAATTTTTTATATAATGTTTTTTTATTTCTCAGGCCTTTTGGACTGTATTTGTTTAGGTTTTTCTCTATTTTACATATTTTTTCATTATAAGTAAACTTGTTTTATAAAAATTTTAACCTATTCAAATGGTTTCATGCAAGTGGATCCAACGTTTATAAAAATACAATAATTTTGATACCTATTTAAATTTTTTATATTATGTTTTTTTATTTCTCAGGCCTTTTGGACTGTATTTGTTTAAGTTTTTCTCTATTTTATATATTTTTCTATTATAAGTAAACTTCGTTTATAAGAATTTTAACCAATTCAAATGGTTTCATGAAAGTGGATCCACCTTTTCTAAATATACAATAATTTTAATACTTATTTAATTTATTTATATCTTGTTTTTTAATTACGCTGGCCTGGTGGGCCGTATTTGTTTTAGTTTTCCTCTACATAGAATATTCTCTTATTATTAGTAAACTTGGTTTATAAAAATTTTAACCAATTCAAATGGTTTCGAGCAAGTAGATCCAAAGATTCTAAAAATACAATATTTTTGATACCTATTTATATTTTTATATCTTGTTTTTTTATTTCTCAGGCCTTTTGGACTGTATTTGTTAAGGTTTTTCTCTATTTTACATATTTTTTCATTATAAGTAAACTTGTTTTATAAAAATTTTAACCTATTCAAATGGTTTCATGCAAGTGGATCCAACGTTTATAAAAATACAATAATTTTGATACCTATTTAAATTTTTTATATTATGTTTTTTTATTTCTCAGGCCTTTTGGACTGTATTTGTTTAAGTTTTTCTCTATTTTATATATTTTTCTATTATAAGTAAACTTGGTTTATAAGAATTTTAACCAATTCAAATGGTTTCATGAAAGTGGATCCACCTTTTCTAAATATACAATAATTTTAATACTTATTTAATTTATTTATATCTTGTTTTTTGATTACGCTGGCCTGAAGGGCCGTATTTGTTTTAGTTTTCCTCTACGTAGAATATTCTCTTATTATTAGTAAACTTGGTTTATAAAAATTTTAACCAATTCAAATGGTTTCATGCAAGTAGATCCAACGTTTATAAAAATACAATAATTTTGATACCTAATTAAATTTTTTATATCTTGTTTTTTTATTTCTCAGGCCTTTTTGACTGTATTTGTTTAGGTTTTTCTCTATTTTACATATTTTTTCATTATAAGTAAACTTGTTTTATAAAAATTTTAACCTATTCAAATGGTTTCAAGCAAGTAGATACAAAGATTTTAAAAATACAATATTTTTGATACCTATTTATATTTTTATATCTTGTTAATTTATTTCTCAGGCCTTTTGGACTGTATTTGTTAAGGTTTTTCTCTATTTTACATATTTTTTCATTATAAGTAAACTTGTTTTATAAAAATTTTAACCTATTCAAATGGTTTCATGAAAGTGGATCCACCTTTTCTAAATATACAATAATTTTAATACTTATTTAATTTATTTATATCTTGTTTTTTAATTACGCTGGCCTCAAGGGCCATATTTTTTTAGTTTTTCTCTACGTAGAATATTCTCTCATTATTTGTAAACTGGGTTTATAAAAATTTTAACCAATTCAAATGGTTTTATGCAAGTAGATCCAACTTTTATAAAAATATAATAATTTTGATACCTATTTAAATTTTTATATTATGTTTTTTTATTTCTCAGGCCTTTTGGACTGTATTTGTTTAAGTTTTTCTCTATTTTATATATTTTTCTATTATAAGTAAACTTGGTTGATAAGAATTTAAACCAATTCAAATGGTGTCATGAAAGTGGATCCACCTTTTCTAAATATACAATAATTTTAATACTTATTTAATTTATTGATATCTTGTTTTTTAATTACGCTGGCCTGGTGGGCCGTATTTGTTTTAGTTTTCCTCTACATAGAATATTTTCTTATTATTAGTAAACTTGGTTTATAAAAATTTTAACCAATTCAAATGGTTTCAAGCAAGTAGATCCAAAGATTCTAAAAATACAATATTTTTGATACCTATTTATATTTTTATATCTTGTTTTTTTATTTCTCAAGCCTTTTGGACTGTATTTGTTAAGGTTTTTCTCTATTTTACATATTTTTTCATTATAAGTAAACTTGTTTTATAAAAATTTTAACCTATTCAAATGGTTTCAAGCAAGTAGATCCAAAGATTCTAAAAATACAATATTTTTGATACCTATTTATATTTTTATATCTTGTTTTTTTATTTCTCAGGCCTTTTGGACTGTATTTGTTAAGGTTTTTCTCTATTTTACATATTTTTTCATTATAAGTAAACTTGTTTTATAAAAATTTTAACCTATTCAAATGGTTTCATGAAAGTGGATCCACCTTTTCTAAATATACAATAATTTTAATACTTATTTAATTTATTTATATCTTGTTTTTTAATTACGCTGGCCTGAAGGGCCGTATTTGTTTTAGTTTTTCTCTACGTAGAATATTCTCTCATTATAAGTAAACTGAGTTTATAAAAATTTTAACCAATTCAAATGGTTTCAAGCAAGTAGATCCAAAGATTCTAAAAATACAATATTTTTGATACCTATTTATATTTTTATATCTTGTTTTTTTATTTTTCAGGCCTTTTGGACTGTATTTGTTAAGGTTTTTCTCTATTTTAAATATTTTTTCATTATAAGTAAACTTGTTTTATAAAAATTTTAACCTATTCAAATGGTTTCATGCAAGTGGATCCAACGTTTATAAAAATACAATAATTTTGATACCTATTTAAATTTTTTATATTATGTTTTTATATTTCTCAGGACTTTTGGACTGTATTTGTTTAAGTTTTTCTCTATTTTATATATTTTTCTATTATAAGTAAACTTGGTTTATAAGAATTTTAACCAATTCAAGTGGTTTCATGAAAGTGGATCCACCTTTTCTAAATATACAATAATTTTAATACTTATTTAATTTATTTATATCTTGTTTTTTAATTACGCTGGCCTGGTGGGCCGTATTTGTTTTAGTTTTCCTCTACATAGAATATTCTCTTATTATTAGTAAACTTGGTTTATAAAAATTTTAACCAATTCAAATGGTTTCGAGCAAGTAGATCCAAAGATTCTAAAAATACAATATTTTTGATACCTATTTATATTTTTATATCTTGTTTTTTTATTTCTCAGGCCTTTTGGACTGTATTTGTTAAGGTTTTTCTCTATTTTACATATTTTTTCATTATAAGTAAACTTGTTTTATAAAAATTTTAACCTATTCAAATGGTTTCATGAAAGTGGATCCACCTTTTCTAAATATACAATAATTTTAATACTTATTTAATTTATTTATATCTTGTTTTTTAATTACGCTGGCCTCAAGGGCCATATTTTTTTAGTTTTTCTCTACGTAGAATATTCTCTCATTATTTGTAAACTGGGTTTATAAAAATTTTAACCAATTCAAATGGTTTTATGCAAGTAGATCCAACTTTTATAAAAATATAATAATTTTGATACCTATTTAAATTTTTATATTATGTTTTTTTATTTCTCAGGCCTTTTGGACTGTATTTGTTTAAGTTTTTCTCTATTTTATATATTTTTCTATTATAAGTAAACTTGGTTGATAAGAATTTAAACCAATTCAAATGGTGTCATGAAAGTGGATCCACCTTTTCTAAATATACAATAATTTTAATACTTATTTAATTTATTGATATCTTGTTTTTTAATTACGCTGGCCTGGTGGGCCGTATTTGTTTTAGTTTTCCTCTACATAGAATATTTTCTTATTATTAGTAAACTTGGTTTATAAAAATTTTAACCAATTCAAATGGTTTCAAGCAAGTAGATCCAAAGATTCTAAAAATACAATATTTTTGATACCTATTTATATTTTTATATCTTGTTTTTTTATTTCTCAAGCCTTTTGGACTGTATTTGTTAAGGTTTTTCTCTATTTTACATATTTTTTCATTATAAGTAAACTTGTTTTATAAAAATTTTAACCTATTCAAATGGTTTCAAGCAAGTAGATCCAAAGATTCTAAAAATACAATATTTTTGATACCTATTTATATTTTTATATCTTGTTTTTTTATTTCTCAAGCCTTTTGGACTGTATTTGTTAAGGTTTTTCTCTATTTTACATATTTTTTCATTATAAGTAAACTTGTTTTATAAAAATTTTAACCTATTCAAATGGTTTCATGAAAGTGGATCCACCTTTTCTAAATATACAATAATTTTAATACTTATTTAATTTATTTATATCTTGTTTTTTAATTACGCTGGCCTGAAGGGCCGTATTTGTTTTAGTTTTTCTCTACGTAGAATATTCTCTCATTATAAGTAAACTGAGTTTATAAAAATTTTAACCAATTCAAATGGTTTCATGCAAGTGGATCCAACGTTTATAAAAATACTATAATTTTGATACCTATTTAAATTTTTTATATTATGTTTTTTTATTTCTCAGGCCTTTTGGACTGTATTTGTTTAAGTTTTTCTCTATTTTATATATTTTTCTATTATAAGTAAACTTGGTTTATAAGAATTTTAACCAATTCAAGTGGTTTCATGAAAGTGGATCCACCTTTTCTAAATATACAATAATTTTAATACTTATTTAATTTATTTATATCTTGTTTTTTAATTACGCTGGCCTGGTGGGCCGTATTTGTTTTAGTTTTCCTCTACATAGAATATTCTCTTATTATTAGTAAACTTGGTTTATAAAAATTTTAACCAATTCAAATGGTTTCAAGCAAGTAGATCCAAAGATTCTAAAAATACAATATTTTTGATACCTATTTATATTTTTATATCTTGTTTTTTTATTTTTCAGGCCTTTTGGACTGTATTTGTTAAGGTTTTTCTCTATTTTAAATATTTTTTCATTATAAGTAAACTTGTTTTATAAAAATTTTAACCTATTCAAATGGTTTCATGCAAGTGGATCCAACGTTTATAAAAATACAATAATTTTGATACCTATTTAAATTTTTTATATTATGTTTTTATATTTCTCAGGACTTTTGGACTGTATTTGTTTAAGTTTTTCTCTATTTTATATATTTTTCTATTATAAGTAAACTTGGTTTATAAGAATTTTAACCAATTCAAGTGGTTTCATGAAAGTGGATCCACCTTTTCTAAATATACAATAATTTTAATACTTATTTAATTTATTTATATCTTGTTTTTTAATTACGCTGGCCTGGTGGGCCGTATTTGTTTTAGTTTTCCTCTACATAGAATATTCTCTTATTATTAGTAAACTTGGTTTATAAAAATTTTAACCAATTCAAATGGTTTCGAGCAAGTAGATCCAAAGATTCTAAAAATACAATATTTTTGATACCTATTTATATTTTTATATCTTGTTTTTTTATTTCTCAGGCCTTTTGGACTGTATTTGTTAAGGTTTTTCTCTATTTTACATATTTTTTCATTATAAGTAAACTTGTTTTATAAAAATTTTAACCTATTCAAATGGTTTCATGAAAGTGGATCCACCTTTTCTAAATATACAATAATTTTAATACTTATTTAATTTATTTATATCTTGTTTTTTAATTACGCTGGCCTCAAGGGCCATATTTGTTTAAGTTTTTCTCGACGTAGAATATTCTCTCATTATTTGTAAACTGGGTTTATAAAAATTTTAACCAATTCAAATGGTTTTATGCAAGTAGATCCAACTTTTATAAAAATACAATAATTTTGATACCTATTTAAATTTTTATATTATGTTTTTTTATTTCTCAGGCCTTTTGGACTGTATTTGTTTAAGTTTTTCTCTATTTTATATATTTTTCTATTATAAGTAAACTTGGTTTATAAGAATTTTAACCAATTCAAATGGTTTCATGAAAGTGGATCCACCTTTTCTAAATATACAATAATTTTAATACTTATTTAATTTATTTATATCTTGTTTTTTAATTACGCTGGCCTGGTGGGCCTTATTTGTTTTAGTTTTTCTCTGCATAGAATATTCTCTTATTATTAGTAAACTTGGTTTATAAAAATTTTAACCAATTCAAATGGTTTCAAGCAAGTAGATCCAAAGATTCTAAAAATACAATATTTTTGATACCTATTTATATTTTTATATCTTGTTTTTTTATTTCTCAGGCCTTTTGGACTGTATTTGTTAAGGTTTTTCTCTATTTTACATATTTTTTCATTATAAGTAAACTTGTTTTATAAAAATTTTAACCTATTCAAATGGTTTCATGTAAGTGGATCCAACGTTTATAAAAATACAATAATTTTGATACCTATTTAAATTTTTTATATTATGTTTTTTTATTTCTCAGGCCTTTTGGACTGTATTTGTTTAAGTTTTTCTCTATTTTATTTATTTTTCTATTATAAGTAAACTTGGTTTATAAGAATTTTAACCAATTCAAATGGTTTCATGAAAGTGGATCCACCTTTTCTAAATATACAATAATTTTAATACTTATTTAATTTATTTATATCTTGTTTTTTAATTACGCTGGCCTGAAGGGCCGTATTTGTTTTAGTTTTCCTCTACGTAGAATATTCTCTTATTATTAGTAAACTTGGTTTATAAAAATTTTAACCAATTCAAATGGTTTCATGCAAGTAGATCCAACGTTTATAAAAATACAATAATTTTGATACCTAATTAAATTTTTTATATCTTGTTTTTTTATTTCTCAGGCCTTTTTGACTGTATTTGTTTAGGTTTTTCTCTATTCTACATATTTTTTCATTATAAGTAAACTTGTCTTATAAAAATTTTAACCTATTCAAATGGTTTCATGCAAGTGGATCCAACGTTTATAAAAATACAATAATTTTGATACCTATTTAAATTTTTTATATTATGTTTTTTTATTTCTCAGGCCTTTTGGACTGTATTTGTTTAAGTTTTTCTCTATTTTATATATTTTTCTATTATAAGTAAACTTGGTTTATAAGAATTTTAATCAATTCAAATGGTTTCATGAAAGTGGATCCACCTTTTCTAAATATACAATAATTTTAATACTTATTTAATTTATTTATATCTTTTTTTTTAATTACGCTGGCCTGGTGGGCCGTATTAGTTTTAGTTTTCCTCTACATAGAATATTCTCTTATTATTAGTAAACTTGGTTTATAAAAATTTTAACCAATTCAAATGGTTTCGAGCAAGTAGATCCAAAGATTCTAAATATACAATATTTTTGATACCTATTTATATTTTTATATCTTGTTTTTTTATTTCTCAGGCCTTTTGGACTGTATTTGTTAAGGTTTTTCTCTATTTTACATATTTTTTCATTATAAGTAAACTTGTTTTATAAAAATTTTAACCTATTCAAATGGTTTCATGAAAGTGGATCCACCTTTTCTAAATATACAATAATTTTAATACTTATTTAATTTATTTATATCTTGTTTTTTAATTACGCTGGCCTGGTGGGCCGTATTTGTTTTAGTTTTCCTCTACATAGAATATTCTCTTATTATTAGAATACTTGGTTTATGAAAATTTTAACCAATTCAAATGGTTTCAAGCAAGTAGATCCAAAGCTTCTAAAAATACAATATTTTTGATACCTATTTATATTTTTATATCTTGTTTTTTTATTTTTTAGGCCTTTTGGACTGTATTTGTTAAGGTTTTTCTCTATTTTAAATATTTTTTCATTATAAGTAAACTTGTTTTATAAAATTTTTAACCTATTCAAATGGTTTCATGCAAGTGGATCCAACGTTTATAAAAATACAATAATTTTGATACCTATTTAAATTTTTTATATTATGTTTTTTTATTTCTCAGGCCTTTTGGACTGTATTTGTTTAAGTTTTTCTCTATTTTATATATTTTTCTATTATAAGTAAACTTGGTTTATAAGAATTTTAACCAATTCAAGTGGTTTCATGAAAGTGGATCCACCTTTTCTAAATATACAATAATTTTAATACTTATTTAATTTATTTATATCTTGTTTTTTAATTACGCTGGCCTGGTGGGCCGTATTTGTTTTAGTTTTCCTCTACATAGAATATTCTCTTATTATTAGTAAACTTGGTTTATAAAAATTTTAGCCAATTCAAATGGTTTCGAGCAAGTAAATCCAAAGATTCTAAAAATACAATATTTTTGATACCTATTTATATTTTTATATATTGTTTTTTTATTTCTCAGGCCTTTTGGACTGTATTTGTTAAGGTTTTTCTCTATTTTACATATTTTTTCATTATAAGTAAACTTGTTTTATAAAAATTTTAACCTATTCAAATGGTTTCATGAAAGTGGATCCACCTTTTCTAAATATACAATAATTTTAATACTTATTTAATTTATTTATATCTTGTTTTTTAATTACGCTGGCCTCAAGGGCCTTATTTGTTTAAGTTTTTCTCTACGTAGAATATTTTCTCATTATTTGTAAACTGGGTTTATAAAAATTTTAACCAATTCAAATGGTTTTATGCAAGTAGATCCAACTTTTATAAAAATACAATTATTTTGATAAATATTTAAATTTTTATATTATGTTTTTTTATTTCTCAGGCCTCTTGGACTGTATTTGTTTAAGTTTTTCTCTATTTTATATATTTTTCTATTATAAGTAAACTTGGTTTATAAGAATTTCAACCAATTCAAATGGTTTCATGAAAGTGGATCCACCTTTTCTAAATATACAATAATTTTAATACTTATTTAATTTATTTATATCTTGTTTTTTAATTACGCTGGCCTGGTGGGCCGTATTTGTTTTAGTTTTCCTCTACATAGAATTTTCTCTTATTATTAGAAAACTTGGTTTATGAAAATTTTAACCAATTCAAATGGTTTCAAGCAAGTAGATCCAAAGATTCTAAAAATACAATATTTTTGATACCTATTTATATTTTTATATCTTGTTTTTTTATTTCTCAGGCCTTTTGGACTGTATTTGTTAAGGTTTTTCTCTATTTTACATATTTTTTCATTATAAGTAAACTTGTTTTATAAAAATTTTAACCTATTCAAATGGTTTCATGCAAGTGGATCCAACGTTTATAAAAATACAATAATTTTATAATTTTAATACTTATTTAATTTATTTATATCTTGTTTTTTAATAACGCTGGCCTGAAGGGCCGTATTTGTTTTAGTTTTCCTCTACGTAGAATATTCTCTTATTATTAGTAAATTTGGTTTATAAAAATTTTAACCAATTTAAATGGTTTCATGCAAGTAGATCCAAAGATTCTAAAAATACAATAATTTTGATACCTATTTAAATTTTTATATCTTGTTTTTTTATTTCTCAGGCCTTTTGGACTGTATTTGTTAAGGTTTTTCTCTATTTTACATATTTTTTCATTATAAGTAAACTTGTATTATAAAAATTTTAACCTATTCAAATGGTTTCATGAAAGTGGATCCACCTTTTCTAAATATACAATAATTTTAAAACTTATTTAATTTATTTATATCTTGTTTTTTAATAACGCTGGCCTGAAGGGCCGTATTTGTTTTAGTTTTCCTCTACGTAGAATATTCTCTTATTATTAGTAAATTTGGTTTATAAAAATTTTAACCAATTTAAATGGTTTCATGCAAGTAGATCCAAAGATTCTAAAAATACAATAATTTTGATACCTATTTATATTTTTATATCTTGTTTTTTTATTTCTCAGGTCTTTTGGGCAGTATTTGTTAAGGTTTTTCTCTATTTTACATATTTTTTCATTATAAGTAAACTTGATTTATAAAAATTTTAACCTATTCAAATGGTTTCATGCAAGTGGATCCAAAGTTTATAAAAATACAATAATTTTGATACCTATTTAAATTTTTTATATTATGTTTTTTTATTTCTCAGGCCTTTTGGACTGTATTTGTTTAAGTTTTTCTCTATTTTATATATTTTTCTATTATAAGTAAACTTGGTTTATAAGAATTTTAACCAATTCAAATGGTTTCATGAAAGTGGATCCACTTTTTCTAAATATACAATAATTTTAATACTTATTTAATTTATTTATATCTTGTTTTTTAATTACGCTGGCCTGGTGGGCCGTATTTGTTTTAGTTTTCCTCTACATAGAATATTCTCTTATTATTAGTAAACTTGGTTTATAAAAATTTGAACCAATTCAAATGGTTTCAAGCAAGTAGATCCAAAGATTCTAAAAATACAATATTTTTGATACCTATTTATATTTTTATATCTTGTTTTTTTATTTATCAGGCCTTTTGGACTGTACTTGTTAAGGTTTTTCTCTATTTTACATATTTTTTCATTATAAGTAAACTTGTTTTATAAAAATTTTAACCTATTCAAATGGTTTCATGAAAGTGGATCCACCTTTTCTAAATATACAATAATTTTAAAACTTATTTAATTTATTTATATCTTGTTTTTTAATTACGCTGGCCTGAAGGGCCGTATTTGATTAAGTTTTTCTCTACGTAGAATATTCTCTCATTGTTAGTAAAATTGGTTTATAAAAATTTTAACCAATTCAAATGGTTTTATGCAAGTAGATCCAACGTTTATAAAAATACAATAATTTTGATACCTAATTAAATTTTTTATATCTTGTTTTTTTATTTCTTAGGCCTTTTTGACTGTATTTGTTTAGGTTTTTCTCTATTTTACATATTTTTTCATTATAAGTAAACTTGTTTTATAAAAATTTTAACCTATTCAAATGGTTTCATGCAAGTGGATCCAACGTTTATAAAAATACAATAATTTTGATACCTATTTAAATTTTTTATATTATGTTTTTTTATTTCTCAGGCCTTTTGGACTGTATTTGTTTAAGTTTTTCTCTATTTTATATATTTTTCTATTATAAGTAAACTTCGTTTATAAGAATTTTAACCAATTCAAATGGTTTCATGAAAGTGGATCCACCTCTTCTAAATATACAATAATTTTAATACTTATTTAATTTATTTATATCTTGTTTTTTAATTACGCTGGCCTGGTGGGCCGTATTTATTTTAGTTTTCCTCTACATAGAATATTCTCTTATTATTAGTAAACTTGGTTTATAAAAATTTTAACCAATTCAAATGGTTTCAAGCAAGTAGATCCAAAGATTCTAAAAATACAATATTTTTGATACCTATTTATATTTTTATATCTTGTTTTTTTATTTCTCAGGCCTTTTGGACTGTATTTGTTAAGGTTTTTCTCTATTTTACATATTTTTTCATTATAAGTAAACTTGTTTTATAAAAATTTTAACCTATTCAAATGGTTTCAAGCAAGTAGATCCAAAGATTCTAAAAATACAATATTTTTGATACCTATTTATATTTTTATATCTTGTTTTTTTATTTCTCAGGCCTTTTGGACTGTATTTGTTAAGGTTTTTCTCTATTTTACATATTTTTTCATTATAAGTAAACTTGTTTTATAAAAATTTTAACCTATTCAAATGGTTTCATGAAAGTGGATCCACCTTTTCTAAATATACAATAATTTTAATACTTATTTAATTTATTTATATCTTGTTTTTTAATTACGCTGGCCTGAAGGGCCGTATTTGTTTTAGTTTTTCTCTACGTAGAATATTCTCTCATTATTAGTAAACTTGGTTTATAAAAATTTTAACCAATTCAAATGGTTTCATGCAAGTGGATCCAACGTTTATAAAAATACAATAATTTTATAATTTTAATACTTATTTAATTTATTTATATCTTGTTTTTTAATTACGCTGGCCTGAAGGGCCGTATTTTTTTTAGTTTTCCTCTACGTAGAATATTCTCTTATTATTAGTAAATTTGGTTTATAAAAATTTTAACCAATTCAAATGGTTTCATGCAAGTAGATCCAAAGATTCTAAAAATACAATAATTTTGATACCTATTTAAATTTTTATATCTTGTTTTTTTATTTTTCAGGCCTTTTGTACTGTATTTGTTAAGGTTTTTCTCTATTTTAAATATTTTTTCATTATAAGTAAACGTGTTTTATAAAAATTTTAACCTATTCAAATAGTTTCATGAAAGTGGATCCACCTTTTCTAAATATACAATAATATTAATACTTATTTAATTCATTTATATCTTGTTTTTTAATTACGCTGGCCTGGTGGGCCGTATTTGTTTTAGTTTTCCTCTACATAGTATATTCTCTAATTATTAGAAAACTTGGTTTATAAAAATTTTAACCTATTCAAATGGTTTCATGCAAGTGGATCCAACGTTTATAAAAATACAATAATTTTGATACCTATTTAAATTTTTTATATTATGTTTTTTTATTTCTCAGGCCTTTTGGACTGTATTTGTTTAAGTTTTTCTCTATTTTATATATTTTTCTATTATAAGTAAACTTCGTTTATAAGAATTTTAACCAATTCAAATGGTTTCATGAAAGTGGATCCACCTTTTCTAAATATACAATAATTTTAATACTTATTTAATTTATTTATATCTTGTTTTTTAATTACGTTGGCCTGGTGGGCCGTATTTGTTTTAGTTTTCCTCTACATAGAATATTCTCTTATTATTAGTAAACTTGGTTTATAAAAATTTGAACCAATTCAAATGGTTTCAAGCAAGTAGATCCAAAGATTCTAAAAATACAATATTTTTGATACCTATTTATATTTTTATATCTTGTTTTTTTATTTCTCAGGTCTTTTGGGCTGTATTTGTTAAGGTATTTCTCTATTTTACATATTTTTTCATTATAAGTAAACTTGTTTTATAAAAATTTTAACCTATTCAAATGGTTTCATGCAAGTGGATCCAACGTTTATAAAAATACCATAATTTTGATACCTATTTAAATTTTTTATATTATGTTTTTTTATTTCTCAGGCCTTTTGGACTGCATTTGTTTAAGTTTTTCTCTATTTTATATATTTTTCTATTATAAGTAAACTTGGTATATAAGAATTTTAACCAATTCAAATGGTTTCATGAAAGTGGATCCACCTTTTCTAAATATACAATAATTTTAATACTTATTTAATTTATTTATATCTTGTTTTTTAATTACGCTGGCCTGGTGGGCCGTATTTGTTTTAGTTTTCCTCTACATAGAATATTCTCTTATTATTAGAAAACTTGGTTTATGAAAATTTTAACCAATTCAAATGGTTTCAAGCAAGTAGATCCAAAGATTCTAAAAATACAATATTTTTGATACCTATTTATATTTTTATATCTTGTTTTTTTATTTCTCAGGCCTTTTGGACTGTATTTGTTAAGGTTTTTCTCTATTTTACATATTTTCTCATTATAAGTAAACTTGTTTTATAAAAATTTTAACCTATTCAAATGGTTTCATGCAAGTGGATCCAACGTTTATAAAAATACAATAATTTTATAATTTTAATACTTATTTAATTTATTTATATCTTGTATTTTAATAACGCTGGCCTGAAGGGCCGTATTTGTTTTAGTTTTCCTCTACGTAGAATATTCTCTTATTATTAGTAAATTTGGTTTATAAAAATTTTAACCAATTTAAATGGTTTCATGCAAGTAGATCCAAAGATTCTAAAAATACAATAATTTTGATACCTATTTAAATTTTTATATCTTGTTTTTTTATTTCTCAGGCCTTTTGGACTGTATTTGTTAAGGTTTTTCTCTATTTTACATATTTTTTCATTATAAGTAAACTTGTATTATAAAAATTTTAACCTATTCAAATGGTTTCATGAAAGTGGATCCACCTTTTCTAAATATACAATAATTTTAATACTTATTTAATTTATTTATATCTTGTTTTTTAATTACGCTGGCCTGGTGGGCCGTATTTGTTTTAGTTTTCCTCTACATAGAATATTCTCTTATTATTAGTAAACTTGGTTTATAAAAGTTTTAACCAATTCAAATGGTTTCAAGCAAGTAGATCCAAAGATTCTAAAAATACAATATTTTTGATACCTATTTATATTTTTATATCTTGTTTTTTTATTTCTCAGGTCTTTTGGGCTGTATTTGTTAAGGTTTTTCTCTATTTTACATATTTTTTCATTATAAGTAAACTTGTTTTATAAAAATTTTAACCTATTCAAATGGTTTCATGCAAGTGGATCCAAAGTTTATAAAAATACAATAATTTTGATACCTATTTAATTTTTTCATATTATGTTTTTTTATTTCTCAGGCCTTTTGGACTGTATTTGTTTAAGTTTTTCTCTATTTTATATATTTTTCTATTATAAGTAAACTTGGTTTATAAGAATTTTAACCAATTCAAATGGTTTCATGAAAGTGGATCCACTTTTTCTAAATATACAATAATTTTAATACTTATTTAATTTATTTATATCTTGTTTTTTAATTACGCTGGCCTGGTGGGCCGTATTTGTTTTAGTTTTCCTCTACATAGAATATTCTCTTATTATTAGTAAACTTGGTTTATAAAAATTTGAACCAATTCAAATGGTTTCAAGCAAGTAGATCCAAAGATTCTAAAAATACAATATTTTTGATACCTATTTATATTTTTATATCTTGTTTTTTTATTTATCAGGCCTTTTGGACTGTATTTGTTAAGGTTTTTCTCTATTTTACATATTTTTTCATTATAAATAAACTTGTATTATAAAAATTTTAACCTATTCAAATGGTTTCATGAAAGTGGATCCACCTTTTCTAAATATACAATAATTTTAAAACTTATTTAATTTATTTATATCTTGTTTTTTAATTACGCTGGCCTGAAGGGCCGTATTTGTTTAAGTTTTTCTCTACGTAGAATATTCTCTCATTATTAGTAAAATTGGTTTATAAAAATTTTAACCAATTCAAATGGTTTTATGCAAGTAGATCCAACGTTTATAAAAATACAATAATTTTGATACCTAATTAAATTTTTTATATCTTATTTTTTTATTTCTCAGGCCTTTTGGACTGTATTTGTTAAGGTTTTTCTCTATTTTACATATTTTTTCATTATAAGTAAACTTGTTTTATAAAAATTTTAACCTATTCAAATGGTTTCATGAAAGTGGATCCAATGTTTATAAAAATACAATAATTTTGATACCTATTTAAATTTTTTATATTATGTTTTTTTATTTCTCAGGCCTTTTGGACTGTATTTGTTTAAGTTTTTCTCTATTTTATATATTTTTCTATTATAAGTAAACTTCGTTTATAAGAATTTTAACCAATTCAAATGGTTTCACGAAAGTGGATCCACCTTTTCTAAATATACAATAATTTTAATACTTATTTAATTTATTTATATCTTGTTTTTTAATTACGCTGGCCTGGTGGGCCGTATTTGTTTTAGTTTTCCTCTACATAGAATATTCTCTTATTATTAGTAAACTTAGTTTATAAAAATTTTAACCAAATCAAATGGTTTCAAGCAAGTAGATCCAAAGATTCTAAAAATACAATATTTTTGATACCTATTTATATTTTTATATCTTGTTTTTTTATTTCTCAGGCCTTTTGGACTGTATTTGTTAAGGTTTTTCTCTATTTTACATATTTTTTCATTTTAAGTAAACTTGTTTTATAAAAATTTTAACCTATTCAAATGGTTTCATGCAAGTGGATCCAACGTTTATAAAAATACAATAATTTTGATACCTATTTAAATTTTTTATATTATGTTTTTTTATTTCTCAGGCCTTTTGGACTGTATTTGTTTAAGTTTTTCTCTATTTTATATATTTTTCTATTATAAGTAAACTTGGTTTATAAGAATTTTAACCAATTCAAATGGTTTCATGAAAGTGGATCCACCTTTTCTAAATATACAATAATTTTAATACTTATTTAATTTATTTATATCTTGTTTTTTAATTACGCTGGCCTGGTGGGCCGTATTTGTTTTAGTTTTCCTCTACATAGAATATTCTCTTATTATTAGTAAACTTGGTTTATAATAATTTTAACCAATTCAAATGGTTTCGAGCAAGTAGATCCAAAGATTCTAAAAATACAATATTTTTGATACCTATTTATATTTTTATATCTTGTTTTTTTATTTCTCAGGCCTTTTGGACTGTATTTGTTAAGGTTTTTCTCTATTTTACATATTTTTTCATTATAAGTAAATTTGTTTTATAAAAATTTTAACCTATTCAAATGGTTTTATGCAAGTGGATCCAACGTTTATAAAAATACAATAATTTTGATACCTATTTAAATTTTTTATATTATGTTTTTTTATTTCTCAGGCCTTTTGGACTGTATTTGTTTAAGTTTTTCTCTATTTTATATATTTTTCTATTATAAGTAAACTTGGTTTATAAGAATTTTAACCAATTCAAATGGTTTCATGAAAGTGGATCCACCTTTTCTAAATATACAATATTTTTAATACTTATTTAATTTATTTATATCTTGTTTTTTAATAACGCTGGCCTGAAGGGCCGTATTTGTTTTAGTTTTCCTCTACGTAGAATATTCTCTTATTATTAGTAAACTTGGTTTATAAAAATTTTAACCAATTCAAATGGTTTCATGCAAGTAGATCCAACGTTTATAAAAATACAATAATTTTGATACCTAATTAAATTTTTTATATCTTGTTTTTTTATTTCTCAGGCCTTTTTGACTGTATTTGTTTAGGTTTTTCTCTATTTTACATATTTTTTCATTATAAGTAAACTTGTTTTATAAAAATGTTAACCAATTCAAATGGTTTCATGCAAGTGGATCCAACGTTTATAAAAATACAATAATTTTGATACCTATTTAAATTTTTTATATTATGTTTTTTTATTTCTCAGGCCTTTTGGACTGTATTTGTTTAAGTTTTTCTCTATTTTATATATTTTTCTATTATAAGTAAACTTGGTTTATAAGAATTTTAATCAATTCAAATGGTTTCATGAAAGTGGATCCACCTTTTCTAAATATACAATAATTTTAATACTTATTTAATTTATTTATATCTTTTTTTTTAATTACGCTGGCCTGGTGGGCCGTATTTGTTTTAGTTTTCCTCTACATAGAATATTCTCTTATTATTAGTAAACTTGGTTTATAAAAATTTTAACCAATTCAAATGGTTTCAAGCAAGTAGATCCAAAGATTCTAAAAATACAATATTTTTGATACCTATTTATATTCTTATATCTTGTTTATTTTATTCTCAGGCCTTTTGGACTGTATTTTTTAAGGTTTTTCTCTATTTTACATATTTTTTCATTATAAGTAAAATGCTTTATAAAAATTTTTACCTATTCAAATGGTTTCATGAAAGTGGATCCACCTTTTATAAATATACAATAATATTAATACTTATTTAATTTATTTATATCTTGTTTTTTAATTGGGCTGGTCTGGTGGGCCGTATTTGTTTTAGTTTTCCTCTTCGTAGAATATTCTCTTATTATTAGTAAACTTGGTTTATTAAAATTTTAACCAATTCAAATGGTTTCAAGCAAGTAGATCCAATGATTCTAAAAATACAATATTTTTGAAACCTATTTATATTTTTATATCTTGTTTTTTTATTTCTCAGGCCTTTTGGACTGTATTTGTTAAGGTTTTTCTCTATTTTACATATTTTTTCATTATAAGTAAACTTGTTTTATAAAAATTTTAACCTATTCAAATGGTTTCATGAAAGTGGATCCAACTTTTCTAAATATACAATAATTTTAATACTTTTTTAATTTATTTATATCTTGTTTTTTAATTACGCTGGCCTGGTGGGCCTTATTTGTTTTAGTTTTTCTCTACATAGAATATTCTCTTATTATTAGTAAACTTGGTTTATAAAAATTTTAACCAATTCAAATGGTTTCAAGCAAGTAGATCCAAAGATTCTAAAAATACAATATTTTTGATACCTATTTATATTTTTATATCTTGTTTTTTTATTTCTCAGGCCTTTTGGACTGTATTTGTTAAGGTTTTTCTCTATATTACACATTTTTTTCATTATAAGTGAACTTGTTTTATAAAAATTTTAACCTATTCAAATGGTTTCATGCAAGTGGATCCAACGTTTATAAAAATACAATAATTTTGATACCTATTTAAATTTTTTATATTATGTTTTTTTATTTCTCAGGCCTTTCGACTGTATTTGTTTAAGTTTTTCTCTATTTTATATATTTTTCTATTATAAGTAAACTTGGTTTATAAGAATTTTAACCAATTCAAATGGTTTCATGAAAGTGGATCCACCTTTTCTAAATATACAATAATTTTAATACTTATTTAATTTATTTTTATCTTGTTTTTTGATTACGCTGGCCTGAAGGGCCGTATTTGTTTTAGTTTTCCTCTACGTAGAATATTCTCTTATTATTAGTAAACTTGGTTTATAAAAATTTTAACCAATTCAAATGGTTTCATGCAAGTAGATCCAAAGATTCTAAAAATACAATATTTTTGATACCTATTTATATTTTTATATCTTGTTTTTTTATTTCTCAGGCCTTTTGGACTGTATTTGTTAAAGTTTTTCTCTATTTTACATATTTTTTCATTATAAGTAAAATTGTTTTATAAAAATTTTAACCTATTCAAATGGTTTCATGAAAGTGGATACACCTTTTCTAAATATACAATAATTTTAATACTTTTTTAATTTATTTATATCTTGTTTTTTAATTACGCTGGCCTGGTGGGCCTTATTTGTTTTAGTTTTTCTCTACATAGAATATTCTCTTATTATTAGTAAACTTGGTTTATAAAAATTTTAACCAATTCAAATGGTTTTATGCAAGTAGATCCAACGTTTATAAAAATACAATAATTTTGATACCTAATTAAATTTTTTATATCTTATTTTTTTATTTCTCAGGCCTTTTGGACTGTATTTGTTAAGGTTTTTCTCTATTTTACATATTTTTTCATTATAAGTAAACTTGTTTTATAAAAATTTTAACCTATTCAAATGGTTTCATGAAAGTGGATCCAAAGTTTATAAAAATACAATAATTTTGATACCTATTTAAATTTTTTATATTATGTTTTTTTATTTCTCAGGCCTTTTGGACTGTATTTGTTTAAGTTTTTCTCTATTTTATATATTTTTCTATTATAAGTAAACTTCGTTTATAAGAATTTTAACCAATTCAAATGGTTTCACGAAAGTGGATCCACCTTTTCTAAATATACAATAATTTTAATACTTATTTAATTTATTTATATCTTGTTTTTTAATTACGCTGGCCTGGTGGGCCGTATTTGTTTTAGTTTTCCTCTACATAGAATATTCTCTTATTATTAGTAAACTTAGTTTATAAAAATTTTAACCAAATCAAATGGTTTCAAGCAAGTAGATCCAAAGATTCTAAAAATACAATATTTTTGATACCTATTTATATTTTTATATCTTGTTTTTTTATTTCTCAGGCCTTTTGGACTGTATTTATTAAGGTTTTTCTCTATTTTACATATTTTTTCATTATAAGTAAACTTGTTTTATAAAAATTTTAACCTATTCAAATGGTTTCATGCAAGTGGATCCAACGTTTATAAAAATACAATAATTTTGATACCTATTTAAATTTTTTATATTATGTTTTTTTATTTCTCAGGCCTTTTGGACTGTATTTGTTTAAGTTTTTCTCTATTTTATATATTTTTCTATTATAAGTAAACTTGGTTTATAAGAATTTTAACCAATTCAAATGGTTTCATGAAAGTGGATCCACCTTTTCTAAATATACAATAATTTTAATACTTATTTAATTTATTTATATCTTGTTTTTTAATTACGCTGGCCTGGTGGGCCGTATTTGTTTTAGTTTTCCTCTACATAGAATATTCTCTTATTATTAGTAAACTTGGTTTATAATAATTTTAACCAATTCAAATGGTTTCGAGCAAGTAGATCCAAAGATTCTAAAAATACAATATTTTTGATACCTATTTATATTTTTATATCTTGTTTTTTTATTTCTCAGGCCTTTTGGACTGTATTTGTTAAGGTTTTTCTCTATTTTACATATTTTTTCATTATAAGTAAATTTGTTTTATAAAAATTTTAACCTATTCAAATGGTTTTATGCAAGTGGATCCAACGTTTATAAAAATACAATAATTTTGATACCTATTTAAATTTTTTATATTATGTTTTTTTATTTCTCAGGCCTTTTGGACTGTATTTGTTTAAGTTTTTCTCTATTTTATATATTTTTCTATTATAAGTAAACTTGGTTTATAAGAATTTTAACCAATTCAAATGGTTTCATGAAAGTGGATCCACCTTTTCTAAATATACAATATTTTTAATACTTATTTAATTTATTTATATCTTGTTTTTTAATAACGCTGGCCTGAAGGGCCGTATTTGTTTTAGTTTTCCTCTACGTAGAATATTCTCTTATTATTAGTAAACTTGGTTTATAAAAATTTCAACCAATTCAAATGGTTTCATGCAAGTAGATCCAACGTTTATAAAAATACAATAATTTTGATACCTAATTAAATTTTTTATATCTTGTTTTTTTATTTCTCAGGCCTTTTTGACTGTATTTGTTTAGGTTTTTCTCTATTTTACATATTTTTTCATTATAAGTAAACTTGTTTTATAAAAATGTTAACCAATTCAAATGGTTTCATGCAAGTGGATCCAACGTTTATAAAAATACAATAATTTTGATACCTATTTAAATTTTTTATATTATGTTTTTTTATTTCTCAGGCCTTTTGGACTGTATTTGTTTAAGTTTTTCTCTATTTTATATATTTTTCTATTATAAGTAAACTTGGTTTATAAGAATTTTAATCAATTCAAATGGTTTCATGAAAGTGGATCCACCTTTTCTAAATATACAATAATTTTAATACTTATTTAATTTATTTATATCTTTTTTTTTAATTACGCTGGCCTGGTGGGCCGTATTAGTTTTAGTTTTCCTCTACATAGAATATTCTCTTATTATTAGTAAACTTGGTTTATAAAAATTTTAACCAATTCAAATGGTTTCAAGCAAGTAGATACAAAGATTCTAAAAATACAATATTTTTGATACCTATTTATATTTTTATATCTTGTTTATTTATTTCTCAGGCCTTTTGGACTGTATTTGTTAAGGTTTTTCTCTATTTTACATATTTTTTCATTATAAGTAAACTTGTTTTATAAAAATTTTAACCTATTCAAATGGTTTCATGAAAGTGGATCCACCTTTTCTAAATATACAATAATTTTAATATTTATTTAATTTATTTATATCTTGTTTTTTGATTACGCTGGCCTGAAGGGCCGTATTTGTTTTAGTTTTCCTCTACATAGAATATTCTCTTATTATTAGTAAACTTGGTTTATAAAAATTTTAACCAATTCAAATGGTTTTATGCAAGTAGATCCAACGTTTATAAAAATACAATAATTTTGATACCTAATTAAATTTTTTATATCTTGTTTTTTTATTTCTCAGGCCTTTTTGACTGTATTTGTTTAGGTTTTTCTCTATTTTACATTTTTTTTTTCATTATAAGTAAACTTGTTTTATAAAAATATTAACCTATTCAAATGGTTTCATGCAAGTGGATCCAACGTTTATAAAAATACAATAATTTTGATACCTATTTAAATTTTTTATATTATGTTTTTTTATTTTTCAGGCCTTTTGGACTGTATTTGTTTAAGTTTTTCTCTATTTTATATATTTTTCTATTATAAGTAAACTTGGTTTATAAGAATTTTAATCAATTCAAATGGTTTCATGAAAGTGGATCCACCTTTTCTAAATATACAATAATTTTAATACTTATTTAATTTATTTATATCTTTTTTTTTAATTACGCTGGCCTGGTGGGCCGTATTTGTTTTAGTTTTCCTCTACATAGAATATTCTCTTATTATTAGTAAACTTGGTTTATAAAAATTTTAACCAATTCAAATGGTTTCAAGCAAGTAGATCCAAAGATTCTAAAAATACAATATTTTTGATACCTATTTATATTCTTATATCTTGTTTATTTTATTCTCAGGCCTTTTGGACTGTATTTTTTAAGGTTTTTCTCTATTTTACATATTTTTTCATTATAAGTAAAATGCTTTATAAAAATTTTTACCTATTCAAATGGTTTCATGAAAGTGGATCCACCTTTTATAAATATACAATAATATTAATACTTATTTAATTTATTTATATCTTGTTTTTTAATTGGGCTGGTCTGGTGGGCCGTATTTGTTTTAGTTTTCCTCTTCGTAGAATATTCTCTTATTATTAGTAAACTTGGTTTATTAAAATTTTAACCAATTCAAATGGTTTCAAGCAAGTAGATCCAATGATTCTAAAAATACAATATTTTTGAAACCTATTTATATTTTTATATCTTGTTTTTTTATTTCTCAGGCCTTTTGGACTGTATTTGTTAAGGTTTTTCTCTATTTTACATATTTTTTCATTATAAGTAAACTTGTTTTATAAAAATTTTAACCTATTCAAATGGTTTCATGAAAGTGGATCCAACTTTTCTAAATATACAATAATTTTAATACTTTTTTAATTTATTTATATCTTGTTTTTTAATTACGCTGGCCTGGTGGGCCTTATTTGTTTTAGTTTTTCTCTACATAGAATATTCTCTTATTATTAGTAAACTTGGTTTATAAAAATTTTAACCAATTCAAATGGTTTCAAGCAAGTAGATCCAAAGATTCTAAAAATACAATATTTTTGATACCTATTTATATTTTTATATCTTGTTTTTTTATTTCTCAGGCCTTTTGGACTGTATTTGTTAAGGTTTTTCTCTATATTACACATTTTTTTCATTATAAGTGAACTTGTTTTATAAAAATTTTAACCTATTCAAATGGTTTCATGCAAGTGGATCCAACGTTTATAAAAATACAATAATTTTGATACCTATTTAAATTTTTTATATTATGTTTTTTTATTTCTCAGGCCTTTCGACTGTATTTGTTTAAGTTTTTCTCTATTTTATATATTTTTCTATTTCAAGTAAACTTGGTTTATAAGAATTTTAACCAATTCAAATGGTTTCATGAAAGTGGATCCACCTTTTCTAAATATACAATAATTTTAATACTTATTTAATTTATTTTTATCTTGTTTTTTGATTACGCTGGCCTGAAGGGCCGTATTTGTTTTAGTTTTCCTCTACGTAGAATATTCTCTTATTATTAGTAAACTTGGTTTATAAAAATTTTAACCAATTCAAATGGTTTCATGCAAGTAGATCCAAAGATTCTAAAAATACAATATTTTTGATACCTATTTATATTTTTATATCTTGTTTTTTTATTTCTCAGGCCTTTTGGACTGTATTTGTTAAAGTTTTTCTCTATTTTACATATTTTTTCATTATAAGTAAAATTGTTTTATAAAAATTTTAACCTATTCAAATGGTTTCATGAAAGTGGATACACCTTTTCTAAATATACAATAATTTTAATACTTATTTAATTTATTTATATCTTGTTTTTTAATTACGCTGGCCTGGTGGGCCGTATTTGTTTTAGTTTTCCTCTACATAGAATATTCTCTTATTATTAGTAAACTTGGTTTATAAAAATTTGAACCAATTCAAATGGTTTCAAGCAAGTAGATCCAAAGATTCTAAAAATACAATATTTTTGATACCTATTTATATTTTTATATCTTGTTTTTTTATTTATCAGGCCTTTTGGACTGTATTTGTTAAGGTTTTTCTCTATTTTACATATTTTTTCATTATAAGTAAACTTGTTTTATAAAAATTTTAACCTATTCAAATGGTTTCATGAAAGTGGATCCAACGTTTATAAAAATACAATAATTTTGATACCTATTTAAATTTTTTATATTATGTTTTTTTATTTCTCAGACCTTTTGGACTGTATTTGTTTAAGTTTTTCTCTATTTTATATATTTTTCTATTATAAGTAAACTTGGTTAATAAGAATTTTAACCAATTCAAATGGTTTCATGAAAGTGGATCCACCTTTTCTAAATATACAATATTTTTAATACTTATTTAATTTATTTATATCTTGTTTTTTAATAACGCTGGCCTGAAGGGCCGTATTTGTTTTAGTTTTCCTCTACGTAGAATATTCTCTTATTATTAGTAAACTTGGTTTATAAAAATTTTAACCAATTCAAATGGTTTCATGCAAGTAGATCCAAAGATTCTAAAAATACAATATTTTTGATACCTATTTATATTTTTATATCTTGTTTTTTTATTTATCAGGCCTTTCGGACTGTATTTGTTAAGGTTTTTCTCTATTTTACATATTTTTTCATTATAAGTAAACTTGTTTTATAAAAATTTTAACCTATTCAAATGGTTTTATGCAAGTGGATCCAACGTTTATAAAAATACAATAATTTTGATACCTATTTAAATTTTTTATATTATGTTTTTTTATTTCTCAGACCTTTTGGACTGTATTTGTTTAAGTTTTTCTCTATTTTATATATTTTTCTATTATAAGTAAACTTGGTTAATAAGAATTTTAACCAATTCAAATGGTTTCATGAAAGTGGATCCACCTTTTCTAAATATACAATATTTTTAATACTTATTTAATTTATTTATATCTTGTTTTTTAATAACGCTGGCCTGAAGGGCCGTATTTGTTTTAGTTTTCCTCTACGTAGAATATTCTCTTATTATTAGTAAACTTGGTTTATAAAAATTTTAACCAATTCAAATGGTTTCATGCAAGTAGATCCAAAGATTCTAAAAATACAATATTTTTGATACCTATTTATATTTTTATATCTTGTTTTTTTATTTATCAGGCCTTTCGGACTGTATTTGTTAAGGTTTTTCTCTATTTTACATATTTTTTCATTATAAGTAAACTTGTTTTATAAAAATTTTAACCTATTCTAATGGTTTCATGCAAGTGGATCCAACGTTTATAAAAATACAATAATTTTGATACCTATTTAAATTTTTTATATTATGTTTTTTTATTTCTCAGGCCTTTTGGACTGTATATGTTTAAGTTTTTCTCTATTTTATATATTTTTCTATTATAAGTAAACTTGGTTTATAAGAATTTTAACCAATTCAAATGGTTTCATGAAAGTGGATCCACCTTTTCTAAATATACAATAATTTTAATACTTATTTAATTTATTTATATCTTGTTTTTTAATTACGCTGGCCTGGTGGGCCGTATTTGTTTTAGTTTTCCTCTACATAGAATATTCTCTTATTATTAGTAAACTTGGTTTATAAAAATTTTAACCAATTCAAATGGTTTCGAGCAAGTAGATCCAAAGATTCTAAAAATACAATATTTTTGATACCTAATTAAATTTTTTATATCTTATTTTTTTATTTCTCAGGCCTTTTTGACTGTATTTGTTTAGGTTTTTCTCTATTTTACATATTTTTTCATTATAAGTAAACTTGTTTTATAAAAATTTTAACCTATTCAAATGGTTTTATGCAAGTGGATCCAACGTTTATAAAAATACAATAATTTTGATACCTATTTAAATTTTTTATATTATGTTTTTTTATTTCTCAGGCCTTTTGGACTGTATTTGTTTAAGTTTTTCTCTATTTTATATATTTTTCTATAATAAGTAAACTTGGTTTATAAGAATTTTAACCAATTCAAATGGTTTCATGAAAGTGGATCCACCTTTTCTAAATATACAATAATTTTAATACTTATTTAATTTATTTATATCTTGTTTTTTAATTACGCTGGCCTGGTGGGCCGTATTTGTTTTAGTTTTCCTCTACATAGAATATTCTCTTATTATTAGTAAACTTGGTTTATAAAAATTTTAACCAATTCAAATGGTTTCGAGCAAGTAGATCCAAAGATTCTAAAAATACAATATTTTTGATACCTAATTAAATTTTTTATATCTTATTTTTTTATTTCTCAGGCCTTTTTGACTGTATTTGTTTAGGTTTTTCTCTATTTTACATATTTTTTCATTATAAGTAAACTTGGTTTATAAAAATTTTAACCAATTCAAATGGTTTCGAGCAAGTAGATCCAAAGATTCTAAAAATACAATATTTTTGATACCTATTTATATTTTTATATCTTGTTTTTTTATTTCTCAGGCCTTTTGGACTGTATTTGTTAAGGTTTTTCTCTATTTTACATATTTTTTCATTATAAGTAAACTTGTTTTATAAAAATTTTAACCTATTCAAATGGTTTTATGCAAGTGGATCCAACGTTTATAAAAATACAATAATTTTGATACCTATTTAAATTTTTTATATTATGTTTTTTTATTTCTCAGGCCTTTTGGACTGTATTTGTTTAAGTTTTTCTCTATTTTATATATTTTTCTATTATAAGTAAACTTGGTTTATAAGAATTTTAACCAATTCAAATGGTTTCATGAAAGTGGATCCACCTTTTCTAAATATACAATAATTTTAATACTTATTTAATTTATTTATATCTTGTTTTTTAATTACGCTGGCCTGGTGGGCCGTATTTGTTTTAGTTTTCCTCTACATAGAATATTCTCTTATTATTAGTAAACTTGGTTTATAAAAATTTTAACCAATTCAAATGGTTTCATGCAAGTAGATCCAAAGATTCTAAAAGTACAATATTTTTGATACCTATTTAAATTTTTATATCTTGTTTTTTTATATCTCAGGCCTTTTGGACTGTATTTGTTATGGTTTTTCTCTATTTTACATATTTTTTCATTATAAGTAAACCTGTTTTATAAAAATTTTAACCTATTCAAATGGTTTCATGAAAGTGGATCCACCTTTTCTAAATATACAATAATTTTAATACTTATTTAATTTATTTATATCTTGTTTTTTAATTACGCTGGCCTGGTGGGCCGTATTTGTTTTAGTTTTCCTCTACATAGAATATTCTCTTATTATTAGTAAACTTGGTTTATAAAAATTTTAACCAATTCAAATGGTTTCAAGCAAGTAGATCCAAAGATTCTAAAAATACAATATTTTTGATACCTATTTATATTTTTATATCTTGTTTATTTATTTCTCAGGCCTTTTGGACTGTATTTGTTAAGGTTTTTCTCTATTTTACATATTTTTTCATTATAAGTAAACTTGTTTTATAAAAATTTTAACCTATTCAAATGGTTTCATGAAAGTGGATCCACCTTTTCTAAATATACAATAATTTTAATACTTATTTAATTTATTTATATCTTGTTTTTTAATTACGCTGGCCTGGTGGGCCGAATTTGTTTTAGTTTTCCTCTACGTAGAATATTCTCTTATTATTAGTAAACTTGGTTTATAAAAATTTTAACCAATTCAAATGGTTTCAAGCAAGTAGATCCAATGATTCTAAAAATACAATATTTTTTATACCTATTTATATTTTTATATCTTGTTTTTTTATTTCTCAGGCCTTTTTGACTGTATTTGTTTAGGTTTTTCTCTATTTTACATATTTTTTCATTATAAGTAAACTTGTTTTATAAAAATTTTAACCTATTCAAATGGTTTCATGCAAGTGGATCCAACGTTTATAAAAATAAAATAATTTTGATACCTAATTAAATTTTTTATATCTTGTTTTTTTATTTCTCAGGCCTTTTTGACTGTATTTGTTTAGGTTTTTCTCTATTTTACATATTTTTTCATTATAAGTAAACTTGTTTTATAAAAATTTTAACCTATTCAAATGGTTTCATGAAAGTGGATACACCTTTTCTAAATATACAATAATTTTAATACTTATTTAATTTATTTATATCTTGTTTTTTAATTACGCTGGCCTGGTGGGCCGTATTTGTTTTAGTTTTCCTCTACATAGAATATTCTCTGATTATTAGTAAACTTGGTTTATAAAAATTTTAACCAATTCAAATGGTTTCGAGCAAGTAGATCCAAAGATTCTAAAAATACAATATTTTTGATACCTATTTATATTTTTATATCTTGTTTTTTTATTTCTCAGGCCTTTTGGACTGTATTTGTTAAGGTTTTTCTCTATTTTACATATTTTTTCATTATAAGTAAACTTGTTTTATAAAAATTTTAACCTATTCAAATGGTTTCATGAAAGTGGATCCAACGTTTATAAAAATACAATAATTTTGATACCTATTTAAATTTTTTATATTATGTTTTTTTATTTCTCAGGCCTTTTGGACTGTATTTGTTTAAGTTTTTCTCTATTTTATATATTTTTCTATTATAAGTAAACTTGGTTTATAAGAATTTTAACCAATTCAAATGGTTTCATGAAAGTGGATCCACCTTTTCTAAATATACAATAATTTTAATACTTATTTAATTTATTTATATCTTGTTTTTTAATTACGCTGGCCTGGTGGGCCGTTTTTTTTTTAGTTTTCCTCTACATAGAATATTCTCTTATTATTAGTAAACTTGGTTTATAAAAATTTTAACCAATTCAAATGGTTTCAAGCAGGTAGATCCAAAGATTCTAAAAATACAATATTTTTGATACCTATTTATATTTTTATATCTTGTTTATTTATTTCTCAGGCCTTTTGGACTGTATTTGTTAAGGTTTTTTCTATTTTACATATTTTTTCATTATAAGTAAACTTGTTTTATAAAAATTTTAACCTATGCAAATGGTTTCATGAAAGTGGATCCACCTTTTATAAATATACAATAATATTAATACTTATTTAATTTATTTATATCTTGTTTTTTAATTACGCTGGCCTGGTGGGCCGAATTTGTTTTAGTTTTCCTCTACGTAGAATATTCTCTTATTATTAGTAAACTTGGTTTATAAAAATTTTAACCAATTCAAATGGTTTCAAGCAAGTAGATCCAATGATTCTAAAAATACAATATTTTTTATACCTATTTATATTTTTATATCTTGTTTTTTTATTTCTCAGGCCTTTTTGACTGTATTTGTTTAGGTTTTTCTCTATTTTACATATTTTTTCATTATAAGTAAACTTGTTTTATAAAAATTTTAACCTATTCAAATGGTTTCATGCAAGTGGATCCAACGTTTATAAAAATACAATAATTTTGATACCTATTTAAATTTTTTATATTATGTTTTTTTATTTCTCAGGCCTTTTGGACTGTATTTGTTTAAGTTTTTCTCTATTTTATATATTTTTCTATTATAAGTAAACTTGGTTTATAAGAATTTTAACAAATTCAAATGGTTTCATGAAAGTGGATCCACCTTTTCTAAATATACAATAATTTTAATACTTATTTAATTTATTTATATCTTGTTTTTTAATTACGCTGGCCATGTGGGCCGTATTTGTTTTAGTTTTCCTCTACATAGAATATTCTCTTATTATTAGTAAACTTGGTTTATAAAAATTTTAACCAATTCAAATGGTTTTAAGCAAGTAGATCCAAAGATTCTAAAAATACAATATTTTTGATACCTATTTAAATTGTTATATTTGTTTTTTTATTTCTCAGGCTTTTTGGACTGTATTTGTTAAGGTTTTTCCCTATTTTACATATTTTTTCATTATAAGTAAACTTGTTTTATAAAAATTTTAACCTATTCAAATGGTTTCATGCAAGTGGATCCAACGTTTATAAAAATACAATAATTTTGATACCTAATTAAATTTTTTATATCTTGTTTTTTTATTTCTCAGGCCTTTTTGACTGTATTTGTTTAGGTTTTTCTCTATTTTACATATTTTTTCATTATAAGTAAACTTGTTTTATAAAAATTTTAACCTATTTAAATGGTGTCATGCAAGTGGATCCAACGTTTATAAAAATACAATAATTTTGATACCTATTTAAATTTTTTATATTATGTTTTTTTATTTCTCAGGCCTTTTGGACTGTATTTGTTTAAGTTTTTCTCTATTTTATATATTTTTCTATTATAAGTAAACTTGGTTTATAAGAATTTTAATCAATTCAAATGGTTTCATGAAAGTGGATCCACCTTTTCTAAATATACAATAATTTTAATACTTATTTAATTTATTTATATCTTGTTTTTTAATTACGCTGGCCTGGTGGGCCGTATTTGTTTTAGTTTTCCTCTACATAGAATATTCTCTTATTATTAGTAAACTTGGTTTATAAAAATTTTAACCAATTCAAATGGTTTCAAGCAAGTAGATCCAAAGATTCTAAAAATACAATATTTTTGATACCTATTTATATTTTTATATCTTGTTTTTTTATTTCTCAGGCCTTTTGGACTGTATTTGTTAATGTTTTTCTCTATTTTACATATTTTTTCATTATAAGTAAACTTGTTTTATAAAAATTTTAACCTATTCAAATGGTTTCATGAAAGTGGATACACCTTTTTAAATATACAATAATTTTAATACTTATTTAATTTATTTATATCTTGTTTTTTAATTACGCTGGCCTGAAGGGCCGTATTTGTTTTAGTTTTCCTCTACGTAGAATATTCTCTTATTATTAGTTAACTTGGTTTATAAAAATTTTAACCAATTCAAATGGTTTCATGCAAGTAGATCCAAAGATTCTAAAAATACAATATTTTTGATACCTATTTAAATTTTTATATCTTGTTTTTTTATATCTCAGGCCTTTTGGACTGTATTTGTTATGGTTTTTCTCTATTTTACATATTTTTTCATTATAAGTAAACCTGTTTTATAAAAATTTTAACCTATTCAAATGGTTTCATGAAAGTGGATCCACCTTTTCTAAATATACAATAATTTTAATACTTATTTAATTTATTTATATCTTGTTTTTTAATTACGCTAGCCTGGTGGGCCGTATTTGTTTTAGTTTTCCTCTACATAGAATATTCTCTTATTATTAGTAAACTTGGTTTATAAAAATTTTAACCAATTCAAATGGTTTCAAGCAAGTAGATCCAATGATTCTAAAAATACAATATTTTTTATACCTATTTATATTTTTATATCTTGTTTTTTTATTTCTCAGGCCTTTTTGACTGTATTTGTTTAGGTTTTTCTCTATTTTACATATTTTTTCATTATAAGTAAACTTGTTTTATAAAAATTTTAACCTATTCAAATGGTTTCATGCAAGTGGATCCAACGTTTATAAAAATACAATAATTTTGATACCTATTTAAATTTTTTATATTATGTTTTTTTATTTCTCAGGCCTTTTGGACTGTATTTGTTTAAGTTTTTCTCTATTTTATATATTTTTCTATTATAAGTAAACTTGGTTTATAAGAATTTTAACAAATTCAAATGGTTTCATGAAAGTGGATCCACCTTTTCTAAATATACAATAATTTTAATACTTATTTAATTTATTTATATCTTGTTTTTTAATTACTCTGGCCATGTGGGCCGTATTTGTTTTAGTTTTCCTCTACATAGAATATTCTCTTATTATTAGTAAACTTGGTTTATAAAAATTTTAACCAATTCAAATGGTTTTAAGCAAGTAGATCCAAAGATTCTAAAAATACAATATTTTTGATACCTATTTAAATTTTTATATTTGTTTTTTTATTTCTCAGGCTTTTTGGACTGTATTTGTTAAGGTTTTTCCCTATTTTACATATTTTTTCATTATAAGTAAACTTGTTTTATAAAAATTTTAACCTATTCAAATGGTTTCATGCAAGTGGATCCAACGTTTATAAAAATACAATAATTTTAATACCTAATTAAATTTTTTATATCTTGTTTTTTTATTTCTCAGGCCTTTTTGACTGTATTTGTTTAGGTTTTTCTCTATTTTACATATTTTTTCATTATAAGTAAACTTGTTTTATAAAAATTTTAACCTATTTAAATGGTGTCATGCAAGTGGATCCAACGTTTATAAAAATACAATAATTTTGATACCTATTTAAATTTTTTATATTATGTTTTTTTATTTCTCAGGCCTTTTGGACTGTATTTGTTTAAGTTTTTCTCTATTTTATATATTTTTCTATTATAAGTAAACTTGGTTTATAAGAATTTTAATCAATTCAAATGGTTTCATGAAAGTGGATCCACCTTTTCTAAATATACAATAATTTTAATACTTATTTAATTTATTTATATCTTGTTTTTTAATTACGCTGGCCTGGTGGGCCGTATTTGTTTAAGTTTTCCTCTACATAGAATATTCTCTTATTATTAGTAAACTTGGTTTATAAAAATTTTAACCAATTCAAATGGTTTCAAGCAAGTAGATCCAAAGATTCTAAAAATACAATATTTTTGATACCTATTTATATTTTTATATCTTGTTTTTTTATTTCTCAGGCCTTTTGGACTGTATTTGTTAAGGTTTTTCTCTATTTTACATATTTTTTCATTATAAGTAAACTTGTTTTATAAAAATTTTAACCTATTCAAATGGTTTCATGAAAGTGGATACACCTTTTTAAATATACAATAATTTTAATACTTATTTAATTTATTTATATCTTGTTTTTTAATTACGCTGGCCTGAAGGGCCGTATTTGTTTTAGTTTTCCTCTACGTAGAATATTCTCTTATTATTAGTTAACTTGGTTTATAAAAATTTTAACCAATTCAAATGGTTTCATGCAAGTAGATCCAAAGATTCTAAAAATACAATATTTTTGATACCTATTTAAATTTTTATATCTTGTTTTTTTATATCTCAGGCCTTTTGGACTGTATTTGTTATGGTTTTTCTCTATTTTACATATTTTTTCATTATAAGTAAACCTGTTTTATAAAAATTTTAACCTATTCAAATGGTTTCATGAAAGTGGATCCACCTTTTCTAAATATACAATAATTTTAATACTTATTTAATTTATTTATATCTTGTTTTTTAATTACGCTAGCCTGGTGGGCCGTATTTGTTTTAGTTTTCCTCTACATAGAATATTCTCTTATTATTAGTAAACTTGGTTTATAAAAATTTTAACCAATTCAAATGGTTTCAAGCAAGTAGATCCAAAGATTCTAAAAATACAATATTTTTGATACCTATTTATATTTTTATATCTTGTTTATTTATTTCTCAGGCCTTTTGGACTGTATTTGTTAAGGTTTTTCTCTATTTTACATATTTTTTCATTATAAGTAAACTTGTTTTATAAAAATTTTAACCTATTCAAATGGTTTCATGAAAGTGGATCCACCTTTTATAAATATACAATAATATTAATACCTATTTAAATTTTTATATCTTGTTTTTTTATATCTCAGGCCTTTTGGACTGTATTTGTTATGGTTTTTCTCTATTTTACATATTTTTTCATTATAAGTAAACCTGTTTTATAAAAATTTTAACCTATTCAAATGGTTTCATGAAAGTGGATCCACCTTTTCTAAATATACAATAATTTTAATACTTATTTAATTTATTTATATCTTGTTTTTTAATTACGCTAGCCTGGTGGGCCGTATTTGTTTTAGTTTTCCTCTACATAGAATATTCTCTTATTATTAGTAAACTTGGTTTATAAAAATTTTAACCAATTCAAATGGTTTCAAGCAAGTAGATCCAATGATTCTAAAAATACAATATTTTTTATACCTATTTATATTTTTATATCTTGTTTTTTTATTTCTCAGGCCTTTTTGACTGTATTTGTTTAGGTTTTTCTCTATTTTACATATTTTTTCATTATAAGTAAACTTGTTTTATAAAAATTTTAACCTATTCAAATGGTTTCATGCAAGTGGATCCAACGTTTATAAAAATACAATAATTTTGATACCTAATTAAATTTTTTATATCTTGTTTTTTTATTTCTCAGGCCTTTTTGACTGTATTTGTTTAGGTTTTTCTCTATTTTACATATTTTTTCATTATAAGTAAACTTGTTTTATAAAAATTTTAACCTATTCAAATGGTTTCATGAAAGTGGATACACCTTTTCTAAATATACAATAATTTTAATACTTATTTAATTTATTTATATCTTGTTTTTTAATTACGCTGGCCTGAAGGGCCGTATTTGTTTTAGTTTTCCTCTACGTAGAATATTCTCTTATTATTAGTTAACTTGGTTTATAAAAATTTTAACCAATTCAAATGGTTTCATGCAAGTAGATCCAAAGATTCTAAAAATACAATATTTTTGATACCTATTTAAATTTTTATATCTTGTTTTTTTATATCTCAGGCCTTTTGGACTGTATTTGTTATGGTTTTTCTCTATTTTACATATTTTTTCATTATAAGTAAACCTGTTTTATAAAAATTTTAACCTATTCAAATGGTTTCATGAAAGTGGATCCACCTTTTCTAAATATACAATAATTTTAATACTTATTTAATTTATTTATATCTTGTTTTTTAATTACGCTAGCCTGGTAGGCCGTATTTGTTTTAGTTTTCCTCTACATAGAATATTCTCTTATTATTAGTAAACTTGGTTTATAAAAATTTTAACCAATTCAAATGGTTTCAAGCAAGTAGATCCAAAGATTCTAAAAATACAATATTTTTGATACCTATTTATATTTTTATATCTTGTTTATTTATTTCTCAGGCCTTTTGGACTGTATTTGTTAAGGTTTTTCTCTATTTTACATATTTTTTCATTATAAGTAAACTTGTTTTATAAAAATTTTAACCTATTCAAATGGTTTCATGAAAGTGGATCCACCTTTTATAAATATACAATAATATTAATACTTATTTAATTTATTTATATCTTGTTTTTTAATTACGCTGGCCTGGTGGGCCGAATTTGTTTTAGTTTTCCTCTACGTAGAATATTCTCTTATTATTAGTAAACTTGGTTTATAAAAATTTTAACCAATTCAAATGGTTTCAAGCAAGTAGATCCAATGATTCTAAAAATACAATATTTTTTATACCTATTTATATTTTTATATCTTGTTTTTTTATTTCTCAGGCCTTTTTGACTGTATTTGTTTAGGTTTTTCTCTATTTTACATATTTTTTCATTATAAGTAAACTTGTTTTATAAAAACTTTAACCTATTCAAATGGTTTCATGCAAGTGGATCCAACGTTTATAAAAATACAATAATTTTGATACCTAATTAAATTTTTTATATCTTGTTTTTTTATTTCTCAGGCCTTTTTGACTGTATTTGTTTAGGTTTTTCTCTATTTTACATATTTTTTCATTATAAGTAAACTTGTTTTATAAAAATTTTAACCTATTCAAATGGTTTCATGAAAGTGGATACACCTTTTCTAAATATACAATAATTTTAATACTTATTTAATTTATTTATATCTTGTTTTTTAATTACGCTGGCCATGAAGGGCCGTATTTGTTTTAGTTTTCCTCTACGTAGAATATTCTCTTATTATTAGTTAACTTGGTTTATAAAAATTTTAACCAATTCAAATGGTTTCATGCAAGTAGATCCAAAGATTCTAAAAATACAATATTTTTGATACCTATTTAAATTTTTATATCTTGTTTTTTTATATCTCAGGCCTTTTGGACTGTATTTGTTAAGGTTTTTCTCTATTTTACATATTTTTTCATTATAAGTAAACTTGTTTTATAAAAATTTTAACCTATTCAAATGGTTTCATGAAAGTGGATCCACCTTTTCTAAATATACAATAATTTTAATACTTATTTAATTTATTTATATCTTGTTTTTTAATTACGCTGGCCTGAAGGGCCGTATTTGCTTAAGTTTTTCTCTACGTATAATATTCTCTCATTATTAGTAAAATTGGTTTATAAAAATTTTAACCAATTCAAATGGTTTTATGGAAGTAGATCCAACGTTTATAAAAATACAATAATTTTGATACCTAATTAAATTTTTTATATCTTGTTTTTTTATTTCTCAGGCCTTTTTGACTGTATTTGTTTAGGTTTTTCTCTATTTTACATATTTTTTCATTATAAGTAAACTTGTTTTATAAAAATTTTAACCTTTTCAAATGGTTTCATGCAAGTGGATCCAACGTTTATAAAAATACAATAATTTTGATACCTATTTAAATTTTTTATATTATGTTTTTTTATTTCTCAGGCCTTTTGGACTGTATTTGTTTAAGATTTCTCTATTTTATATATTTTTCTATTATAAGTAAACTTGGTTTATAAGAATTTTAACCAATTCAAATGGTTTCATGAAAGTGGATCCACCTTTACTAAATATACAATAATTTTAATACTTATTTAATTTATTTATATCTTGTTTTTTAATTACGCTGGCCTGGTGGGCCGTATTTGTTTTAGTTTTCCTCTACATAGTATATTCTTTTATTATTAGTAAACTTCGTTTATAAAAATTTTAACCAATTCAAATGGTTTCAAGCAAGTAGATCCAAAGATTCTAAAAATACAATATTTTTGATACCTATTTATATTTTTATATCTTGTTTTTTTATTTCTCAGGCCTTTTGGACTGTATTTGTTTAGGTTTTTCTCTATTTTATATATTTTTCTATTATAAGTAAACTTGGTTTATAAGAATTTTAACCAATTCAAATGGTTTCATGAAAGTGGATTCACCTTTTCTAAATATACAATAAATTTAATACTTATTAAATTTATTTATATCTTGTTTTTTAATTACGCTGGCCTGGTATGCCGTATTTGTTTTAGTTTTCCTCTACATAGAATATTCTCTTATTATTAGTAATCTTCGTTTATAAAAATTATAACCAATTCAAATGGTTTCAAGCAAGTAGATCCAAAGATTCTAAAAATACAATATTTTTGATACCTATTTATATTTTTATATCTTGTTTATTTATTTCTCAGGCCTTTTGGACTGTATTTGTTAAGGTTTTTCTCTATTTTACATATTTTTTCATTATAAGTAAACTTGTTTCATAAACATTTTAACCTATTCAAATGGTTTCATGAAAGTGGATCCACCTTTTCTAAATACACAATAATTTTAATACTTTTTTAATTTATTTATATCTTGTTTTTTCATTACGCTAGCCTGAAGGGCCGTATTTGTTTTAGTTTTCCTCTACGTAGAATATTCTCTTATTATTAGTTAACTTGGTTTATAAAAATTTTAACCAATTCAAATGGTTTCATGCAAGTAGATCCAAAGATTCTAAAAATACAATATTTTTGATACCTATTTAAATTTTTATATCTTGTTTTTTTATATCTCAGGCCTTTTGGACTGTATTTGTTATGGTTTTTCTCTATTTTACATATTTTTTCATTATAAGTAAACCTGTTTTACAAAAATTTTAACCTATTCAAATGGTTTCATGAAAGTGGATCCACCTTTTCTAAATATACAATAATTTTAATACTTATTTAATTTATTTATATCTTGTTTTTTAATTACGCTGGCCTGGTGGGCCGTATTTGTTTTAGTTTTCCTCTACATAGAATATTCTCTTATTATTAGTAAACTTGGTTTATAAAAATTTTAACCAATTCAAATGGTTTCAAGCAAGTAGATCCAAAGATTCTAAAAATACAATATTTTTGATACCTATTTATATTTTTATATCTTGTTTATTTATTTCTCAGGCCTTTTGGACTGTATTTGTTAAGGTTTTTCTCTATTTTACATATTTTTTCATTATAAGTAAACTTGTTTTATAAAAATTTTAACCTATTCAAATGGTTTCATGAAAGTGGATCCACCTTTTATAAATATACAATAATATTAATACTTATTTAATTTATTTATATCTTGTTTTTTAATTACGCTGGCCTGAAGGGCCGTATTTGTTTTAGTTTTCCTCTACGTAGAATATTCTCTTATTATTAGTTAACTTGGTTTATAAAAATTTTAACCAATTCAAATGGTTTCATGCAAGTAGATCCAAAGATTCTAAAAATACAATATTTTTGATACCTATTTAAATTTTTATATCTTGTTTTTTTATTTCTCAGGCCTTTTTGACTGTATTTGTTTAGGTTTTTCTCTATTTTACATATTTTTTCATTATAAGTAAACTTGTTTTATAAAAATTTTAACCTATTCAAATGGTTTCATGCAAGTGGATCCAACGTTTATAAAAATACAATAATTTTGATACCTAATTAAATTTTTTATATCTTGTTTTTTTATTTCTCAGGCCTTTTTGACTGTATTTGTTTAGGTTTTTCTCTATTTTACATATTTTTTCATTATAAGTAAACTTGTTTTATAAAAATTTTAACCTATTCAAATGGTTTCATGAAAGTGGATACACCTTTTCTAAATATACAATAATTTTAATACTTATTTAATTTATTTATATCTTGTTTTTTAATTACGCTGGCCTGAAGGGCCGTATTTGTTTTAGTTTTCCTCTACGTAGAATATTCTCTTATTATTAGTTAACTTGGTTTATAAAAATTTTAACCAATTCAAATGGTTTCATGCAAGTAGATCCAAAGATTCTAAAAATACAATATTTTTGATACCTATTTAAATTTTTATATCTTGTTTTTTTATATCTCAGGCCTTTTGGACTGTATTTGTTAAGGTTTTTCTCTATTTTACATATTTTTTCATTATAAGTAAACTTGTTTTATAAAAATTTTAACCTATTCAAATGGTTTAATGAAAGTGGATCCACCTTTTCTAAATATACAATAATTTTAATACTTATTTAATTTATTTATATCTTGTTTTTTAATTACGCTGGCCTGAAGGGCCGTATTTGCTTAAGTTTTTCTCTACGTATAATATTCTCTCATTATTAGTAAAATTGGTTTATAAAAATTTTAACCAATTCAAATGGTTTTATGGAAGTAGATCCAACGTTTATAAAAATACAATAATTTTGATACCTAATTAAATTTTTTATATCTTGTTTTTTTATTTCTCAGGCCTTTTTGACTGTATTTGTTTAGGTTTTTCTCTATTTTACATATTTTTTCATTATAAGTAAACTTGTTTTATAAAAATTTTAACCTATTCAAATGGTTTCATGAAAGTGGATACACCTTTTCTAAATATACAATAATTTTAATACTTATTTAATTTATTTATATCTTGTTTTTTAATTACGCTGGCCTGAAGGGCCGTATTTGTTTTAGTTTTCCTCTACGTAGAATATTCTCTTATTATTAGTTAACTTGGTTTATAAAAATTTTAACCAATTCAAATGGTTTCATGCAAGTAGATCCAAAGATTCTAAAAATACAATATTTTTGATACCTATTTAAATTTTTATATCTTGTTTTTTTATATCTCAGGCCTTTTGGACTGTATTTGTTAAGGTTTTTCTCTATTTTACATATTTTTTCATTATAAGTAAACTTGTTTTATAAAAATTTTAACCTATTCAAATGGTTTCATGAAAGTGGATCCACCTTTTCTAAATATACAATAATTTTAATACTTATTTAATTTATTTATATCTTGTTTTTTAATTACGCTGGCCTGAAGGGCCGTATTTGCTTAAGTTTTTCTCTACGTATAATATTCTCTCATTATTAGTAAAATTGGTTTATAAAAATTTTAACCAATTCAAATGGTTTTATGGAAGTAGATCCAACGTTTATAAAAATACAATAATTTTGATACCTAATTAAATTTTTTATATCTTGTTTTTTTATTTCTCAGGCCTTTTTGACTGTATTTGTTTAGGTTTTTCTCTATTTTACATATTTTTTCATTATAAGTAAACTTGTTTTATAAAAATTTTAACCTATTCAAATGGTTTCATGAAAGTGGATACACCTTTTCTAAATATACAATAATTTTAATACTTATTTAATTTATTTATATCTTGTTTTTTAATTACGCTGGCCTGAAGGGCCGTATTTGTTTTAGTTTTCCTCTACGTAGAATATTCTCTTATTATTAGTTAACTTGGTTTATAAAAATTTTAACCAATTCAAATGGTTTCATGCAAGTAGATCCAAAGATTCTAAAAATACAATATTTTTGATACCTATTTAAATTTTTATATCTTGTTTTTTTATTTCTCAGGCCTTTTTGACTGTATTTGTTTAGGTTTTTCTCTATTTTACATATTTTTTCATTATAAGTAAACTTGTTTTATAAAAATTTTAACCTTTTCAAATGGTTTCATGCAAGTGGATCCAACGTTTATAAAAATACAATAATTTTGATACCTATTTAAATTTTTTATATTATGTTTTTTTATTTCTCAGGCCTTTTGGACTGTATTTGTTTAAGATTTCTCTATTTTATATATTTTTCTATTATAAGTAAACTTGGTTTATAAGAATTTTAACCAATTCAAATGGTTTCATGAAAGTGGATCCACCTTTACTAAATATACAATAATTTTAATACTTATTTAATTTATTTATATCTTGTTTTTTAATTACGCTGGCCTGGTGGGCCGTATTTGTTTTAGTTTTCCTCTACATAGTATATTCTTTTATTATTAGTAAACTTCGTTTATAAAAATTTTAACCAATTCAAATGGTTTCAAGCAAGTAGATCCAAAGATTCTAAAAATACAATATTTTTGATACCTATTTATATTTTTATATCTTGTTTTTTTATTTCTCAGGCCTTTTGGACTGTATTTGTTTAGGTTTTTCTCTATTTTATATATTTTTCTATTATAAGTAAACTTGGTTTATAAGAATTTTAACCAATTCAAATGGTTTCATGAAAGTGGATTCACCTTTTCTAAATATACAATAATTTTAATACTTATTAAATTTATTTATATCTTGTTTTTTAATTACGCTGGCCTGGTATGCCGTATTTGTTTTAGTTTTCCTCTACATAGAATATTCTCTTATTATTAGTAATCTTCGTTTATAAAAATTATAACCAATTCAAATGGTTTCAAGCAAGTAGATCCAAAGATTCTAAAAATACAATATTTTTGATACCTATTTATATTTTTATATCTTGTTTATTTATTTCTCAGGCCTTTTGGACTGTATTTGTTAAGGTTTTTCTCTATTTTACATATTTTTTCATTATAAGTAAACTTGTTTCATAAACATTTTAACCTATTCAAATGGTTTCATGAAAGTGGATCCACCTTTTCTAAATATACAATAATTTTAATACTTTTTTAATTTATTTATATCTTGTTTTTTAATTACGCTAGCCTGAAGGGCCGTATTTGTTTTAGTTTTCCTCTACGTAGAATATTCTCTTATTATTAGTAAACTTGGTTTATAAAAATTTTAACCAATTCAAATGGTTTCATGCAAGTAGATCCAAAGATTTTAAAAATACAATATTTTTGATACCTATTTATATTTTTATATCTTGTTTTTTTATTTCTCAGGCCTTTTGGACTGTATTTGTTAAGGTTTTTCTCTATTTTACATATTTTTTCATTATAAGTAAACTTGTTTTATAAAAATTTTAACCTATTCAAATGGTTTCATGAAAGTGGATACACCTTTTCTAAATATACAATAATTTTAATACTTATTTAATTTATTTATATCTTGTTTTTTAATTACGCTGGCCTGAAGGGCCGTATTTGTTTTAGTTTTCCTCTACGTAGAATATTCTCTTATTATTAGTTAACTTGGTTTATAAAAATTTTAACCAATTCAAATGGTTTCATGCAAGTAGATCCAAAGATTCTAAAAATACAATATTTTTGATACCTATTTAAATTTTTATATCTTGTTTTTTTATATCTCAGGCCTTTTGGACTGTATTTGTTATGGTTTTTCTCTATTTTACATATTTTTTCATTATAAGTAAACCTGTTTTATAAAAATTTTAACCTATTCAAATGGTTTCATGAAAGTGGATCCACCTTTTCTAAATATACAATAATTTTAATACTTATTTAATTTATTTATATCTTGTTTTTTAATTACGCTAGCCTGGTGGGCCGTATTTGTTTTAGTTTTCCTCTACATAGAATATTCTCTTATTATTAGTAAACTTGGTTTATAAAAATTTTAACCAATTCAAATGGTTTCAAGCAAGTAGATCCAAAGATTCTAAAAATACAATATTTTTGATACCTATTTATATTTTTATATCTTGTTTATTTATTTCTCAGGCCTTTTGGACTGTATTTGTTAAGGTTTTTCTCTATTTTACATATTTTTTCATTATAAGTAAACTTGTTTTATAAAAATTTTAACCTATTCAAATGGTTTCATGAAAGTGGATCCACCTTTTATAAATATACAATAATATTAATACTTATTTAATTTATTTATATCTTGTTTTTTAATTACGCTGGCCTGGTGGGCCGAATTTGTTTTAGTTTTCCTCTACGTAGAATATTCTCTTATTATTAGTAAACTTGGTTTATAAAAATTTTAACCAATTCAAATGGTTTCAAGCAAGTAGATCCAATGATTCTAAAAATACAATATTTTTTATACCTATTTATATTTTTATATCTTGTTTTTTTATTTCTCAGGCCTTTTTGACTGTATTTGTTTAGGTTTTTCTCTATTTTACATATTTTTTCATTATAAGTAAACTTGTTTTATAAAAATTTTAACCTATTCAAATGGTTTCATGCAAGTGGATCCAACGTTTATAAAAATACAATAATTTTGATACCTAATTAAATTTTTTATATCTTGTTTTTTTATTTCTCAGGCCTTTTTGACTGTATTTGTTTAGGTTTTTCTCTATTTTACATATTTTTTCATTATAAGTAAACTTGTTTTATAAAAATTTTAACCTATTCAAATGGTTTCATGAAAGTGGATACACCTTTTCTAAATATACAATAATTTTAATACTTATTTAATTTATTTATATCTTGTTTTTTAATTACGCTGGCCATGAAGGGCCGTATTTGTTTTAGTTTTCCTCTACGTAGAATATTCTCTTATTATTAGTTAACTTGGTTTATAAAAATTTTAACCAATTCAAATGGTTTCATGCAAGTAGATCCAAAGATTCTAAAAATACAATATTTTTGATACCTATTTAAATTTTTATATCTTGTTTTTTTATATCTCAGGCCTTTTGGACTGTATTTGTTAAGGTTTTTCTCTATTTTACATATTTTTTCATTATAAGTAAACTTGTTTTATAAAAATTTTAACCTATTCAAATGGTTTCATGAAAGTGGATCCACCTTTTCTAAATATACAATAATTTTAATACTTATTTAATTTATTTATATCTTGTTTTTTAATTACGCTGTCCTGAAGGGCCGTATTTGCTTAAGTTTTTCTCTACGTATAATATTCTCTCATTATTAGTAAAATTGGTTTATAAAAATTTTAACCAATTCAAATGGTTTTATGGAAGTAGATCCAACGTTTATAAAAATACAATAATTTTGATACCTAATTAAATTTTTTATATCTTGTTTTTTTATTTCTCAGGCCTTTTTGACTGTATTTGTTTAGGTTTTTCTCTATTTTACATATTTTTTCATTATAAGTAAACTTGTTTTATAAAAATTTTAACCTTTTCAAATGGTTTCATGCAAGTGGATCCAACGTTTATAAAAATACAATAATTTTGATACCTATTTAAATTTTTTATATTATGTTTTTTTATTTCTCAGGCCTTTTGGACTGTATTTGTTTAAGATTTCTCTATTTTATATATTTTTCTATTATAAGTAAACTTGGTTTATAAGAATTTTAACCAATTCAAATGGTTTCATGAAAGTGGATCCACCTTTACTAAATATACAATAATTTTAATACTTATTTAATTTATTTATATCTTGTTTTTTAATTACGCTGGCCTGGTGGGCCGTATTTGTTTTAGTTTTCCTCTACATAGTATATTCTTTTATTATTAGTAAACTTCGTTTATAAAAATTTTAACCAATTCAAATGGTTTCAAGCAAGTAGATCCAAAGATTCTAAAAATACAATATTTTTGATACCTATTTATATTTTTATATCTTGTTTTTTTATTTCTCAGGCCTTTTGGACTGTATTTGTTTAGGTTTTTCTCTATTTTATATATTTTTCTATTATAAGTAAACTTGGTTTATAAGAATTTTAACCAATTCAAATGGTTTCATGAAAGTGGATTCACCTTTTCTAAATATACAATAAATTTAATACTTATTAAATTTATTTATATCTTGTTTTTTAATTACGCTGGCCTGGTATGCCGTATTTGTTTTAGTTTTCCTCTACATAGAATATTCTCTTATTATTAGTAATCTTCGTTTATAAAAATTATAACCAATTCAAATGGTTTCAAGCAAGTAGATCCAAAGATTCTAAAAATACAATATTTTTGATACCTATTTATATTTTTATATCTTGTTTATTTATTTCTCAGGCCTTTTGGACTGTATTTGTTAAGGTTTTTCTCTATTTTACATATTTTTTCATTATAAGTAAACTTGTTTCATAAACATTTTAACCTATTCAAATGGTTTCATGAAAGTGGATCCACCTTTTCTAAATACACAATAATTTTAATACTTTTTTAATTTATTTATATCTTGTTTTTTAATTACGCTAGCCTGAAGGGCCGTATTTGTTTTAGTTTTCCTCTACGTAGAATATTCTCTTATTATTAGTTAACTTGGTTTATAAAAATTTTAACCAATTCAAATGGTTTCATGCAAGTAGATCCAAAGATTCTAAAAATACAATATTTTTGATACCTATTTAAATTTTTATATCTTGTTTTTTTATATCTCAGGCCTTTTGGACTGTATTTGTTATGGTTTTTCTCTATTTTACATATTTTTTCATTATAAGTAAACCTGTTTTACAAAAATTTTAACCTATTCAAATGGTTTCATGAAAGTGGATCCACCTTTTCTAAATATACAATAATTTTAATACTTATTTAATTTATTTATATCTTGTTTTTTAATTACGCTGGCCTGGTGGGCCGTATTTGTTTTAGTTTTCCTCTACATAGAATATTCTCTTATTATTAGTAAACTTGGTTTATAAAAATTTTAACCAATTCAAATGGTTTCAAGCAAGTAGATCCAAAGATTCTAAAAATACAATATTTTTGATACCTATTTATATTTTTATATCTTGTTTATTTATTTCTCAGGCCTTTTGGACTGTATTTGTTAAGGTTTTTCTCTATTTTACATATTTTTTCATTATAAGTAAACTTGTTTTATAAAAATTTTAACCTATTCAAATGGTTTCATGAAAGTGGATCCACCTTTTATAAATATACAATAATATTAATACTTATTTAATTTATTTATATCTTGTTTTTTAATTACGCTGGCCTGAAGGGCCGTATTTGTTTTAGTTTTCCTCTACGTAGAATATTCTCTTATTATTAGTTAACTTGGTTTATAAAAATTTTAACCAATTCAAATGGTTTCATGCAAGTAGATCCAAAGATTCTAAAAATACAATATTTTTGATACCTATTTAAATTTTTATATCTTGTTTTTTTATTTCTCAGGCCTTTTTGACTGTATTTGTTTAGGTTTTTCTCTATTTTACATATTTTTTCATTATAAGTAAACTTGTTTTATAAAAATTTTAACCTATTCAAATGGTTTCATGCAAGTGGATCCAACGTTTATAAAAATACAATAATTTTGATACCTAATTAAATTTTTTATATCTTGTTTTTTTATTTCTCAGGCCTTTTTGACTGTATTTGTTTAGGTTTTTCTCTATTTTACATATTTTTTCATTATAAGTAAACTTGTTTTATAAAAATTTTAACCTATTCAAATGGTTTCATGAAAGTGGATACACCTTTTCTAAATATACAATAATTTTAATACTTATTTAATTTATTTATATCTTGTTTTTTAATTACGCTGGCCTGAAGGGCCGTATTTGTTTTAGTTTTCCTCTACGTAGAATATTCTCTTATTATTAGTTAACTTGGTTTATAAAAATTTTAACCAATTCAAATGGTTTCATGCAAGTAGATCCAAAGATTCTAAAAATACAATATTTTTGATACCTATTTAAATTTTTATATCTTGTTTTTTTATATCTCAGGCCTTTTGGACTGTATTTGTTAAGGTTTTTCTCTATTTTACATATTTTTTCATTATAAGTAAACTTGTTTTATAAAAATTTTAACCTATTCAAATGGTTTCATGAAAGTGGATCCACCTTTTCTAAATATACAATAATTTTAATACTTATTTAATTTATTTATATCTTGTTTTTTAATTACGCTGGCCTGAAGGGCCGTATTTGCTTAAGTTTTTCTCTACGTATAATATTCTCTCATTATTAGTAAAATTGGTTTATAAAAATTTTAACCAATTCAAATGGTTTTATGGAAGTAGATCCAACGTTTATAAAAATACAATAATTTTGATACCTAATTAAATTTTTTATATCTTGTTTTTTTATTTCTCAGGCCTTTTTGACTGTATTTGTTTAGGTTTTTCTCTATTTTACATATTTTTTCATTATAAGTAAACTTGTTTTATAAAAATTTTAACCTTTTCAAATGGTTTCATGCAAGTGGATCCAACGTTTATAAAAATACAATAATTTTGATACCTATTTAAATTTTTTATATTATGTTTTTTTATTTCTCAGGCCTTTTGGACTGTATTTGTTTAAGATTTCTCTATTTTATATATTTTTCTATTATAAGTAAACTTGGTTTATAAGAATTTTAACCAATTCAAATGGTTTCATGAAAGTGGATCCACCTTTACTAAATATACAATAATTTTAATACTTATTTAATTTATTTATATCTTGTTTTTTAATTACGCTGGCCTGGTGGGCCGTATTTGTTTTAGTTTTCCTCTACATAGTATATTCTTTTATTATTAGTAAACTTCGTTTATAAAAATTTTAACCAATTCAAATGGTTTCAAGCAAGTAGATCCAAAGATTCTAAAAATACAATATTTTTGATACCTATTTATATTTTTATATCTTGTTTTTTTATTTCTCAGGCCTTTTGGACTGTATTTGTTTAGGTTTTTCTCTATTTTATATATTTTTCTATTATAAGTAAACTTGGTTTATAAGAATTTTAACCAATTCAAATGGTTTCATGAAAGTGGATTCACCTTTTCTAAATATACAATAATTTTAATACTTATTAAATTTATTTATATCTTGTTTTTTAATTACGCTGGCCTGGTATGCCGTATTTGTTTTAGTTTTCCTCTACATAGAATATTCTCTTATTATTAGTAATCTTCGTTTATAAAAATTATAACCAATTCAAATGGTTTCAAGCAAGTAGATCCAAAGATTCTAAAAATACAATATTTTTGATACCTATTTATATTTTTATATCTTGTTTATTTATTTCTCAGGCCTTTTGGACTGTATTTGTTAAGGTTTTTCTCTATTTTACATATTTTTTCATTATAAGTAAACTTGTTTCATAAACATTTTAACCTATTCAAATGGTTTCATGAAAGTGGATCCACCTTTTCTAAATATACAATAATTTTAATACTTTTTTAATTTATTTATATCTTGTTTTTTAATTACGCTAGCCTGAAGGGCCGTATTTGTTTTAGTTTTCCTCTACGTAGAATATTCTCTTATTATTAGTAAACTTGGTTTATAAAAATTTTAACCAATTCAAATGGTTTCATGCAAGTAGATCCAAAGATTTTAAAAATACAATATTTTTGATACCTATTTATATTTTTATATCTTGTTTTTTTATTTCTCAGGCCTTTTGGACTGTATTTGTTAAGGTTTTTCTCTATTTTACATATTTTTTCATTATAAGTAAACTTGTTTTATAAAAATTTTAACCTATTCAAATGGTTTCATGAAAGTGGATACACCTTTTCTAAATATACAATAATTTTAATACTTATTTAATTTATTTATATCTTGTTTTTTAATTACGCTGGCCTGAAGGGCCGTATTTGTTTTAGTTTTCCTCTACGTAGAATATTCTCTTATTATTAGTTAACTTGGTTTATAAAAATTTTAACCAATTCAAATGGTTTCATGCAAGTAGATCCAAAGATTCTAAAAATACAATATTTTTGATACCTATTTAAATTTTTATATCTTGTTTTTTTATATCTCAGGCCTTTTGGACTGTATTTGTTATGGTTTTTCTCTATTTTACATATTTTTTCATTATAAGTAAACCTGTTTTATAAAAATTTTAACCTATTCAAATGGTTTCATGAAAGTGGATCCACCTTTTCTAAATATACAATAATTTTAATACTTATTTAATTTATTTATATCTTGTTTTTTAATTACGCTGGCCTGGTGGGCCGTATTTGTTTTAGTTTTCCTCTACATAGAATATTCTCTTATTATTAGTAAACTTGGTTTATAAAAATTTTAACCAATTCAAATGGTTTCAAGCAAGTAGATCCAAAGATTCTAAAAATACAATATTTTTGATACCTATTTATATTTTTATATCTTGTTTATTTATTTCTCAGGCCTTTTGGACTGTATTTGTTAAGGTTTTTCTCTATTTTACATATTTTTTCATTATAAGTAAACTTGTTTTATAAAAATTTTAACCTATTCAAATGGTTTCATGAAAGTGGATCCACCTTTTATAAATATACAATAATATTAATACTTATTTAATTTATTTATATCTTGTTTTTTAATTACGCTGGCCTGGTGGGCCGAATTTGTTTTAGTTTTCCTCTACGTAGAATATTCTCTTATTATTAGTAAACTTGGTTTATAAAAATTTTAACCAATTCAAATGGTTTCAAGCAAGTAGATCCAATGATTCTAAAAATACAATATTTTTTATACCTATTTATATTTTTATATCTTGTTTTTTTATTTCTCAGGCCTTTTTGACTGTATTTGTTTAGGTTTTTCTCTATTTTACATATTTTTTCATTATAAGTAAACTTGTTTTATAAAAATTTTAACCTATTCAAATGGTTTCATGCAAGTGGATCCAAAGTTTATAAAAATACAATAATTTTGATACCTAATTAAATTTTTTATATCTTGTTTTTTTATTTCTCAGGCCTTTTTGACTGTATTTGTTTAGGTTTTTCTCTATTTTACATATTTTTTCATTATAAGTAAACTTGTTTTATAAAAATTTTAACCTATTCAAATGGTTTCATGAAAGTGGATACACCTTTTCTAAATATACAATAATTTTAATACTTATTTAATTTATTTATATCTTGTTTTTTAATTACGCTGGCCTGAAGGGCCGTATTTGTTTTAGTTTTCCTCTACGTAGAATATTCTCTTATTATTAGTTAACTTGGTTTATAAAAATTTTAACCAATTCAAATGGTTTCATGCAAGTAGATCCAAAGATTCTAAAAATACAATATTTTTGATACCTATTTAAATTTTTATATCTTGTTTTTTTATATCTCAGGCCTTTTGGACTGTATTTGTTAAGGTTTTTCTCTATTTTACATATTTTTTCATTATAAGTAAACTTGTTTTATAAAAATTTTAACCTATTCAAATGGTTTCATGAAAGTGGATCCACCTTTTCTAAATATACAATAATTTTAATACTTATTTAATTTATTTATATCTTGTTATTTAATTACGCTGGCCTGAAGGGCCGTATTTGCTTAAGTTTTTCTCTACGTATAATATTCTCTCATTATTAGTAAAATTGGTTTATAAAAATTTTAACCAATTCAAATGGTTTTATGGAAGTAGATCCAACGTTTATAAAAATACAATAATTTTGATACCTAATTAAATTTTTTATATCTTGTTTTTTTATTTCTCAGGCCTTTTTGACTGTATTTGTTTAGGTTTTTCTCTATTTTACATATTTTTTCATTATTAGTAAACTTCGTTTATAAAAATTTTAACCAATTCAAATGGTTTCATGAAAGTGGATTCACCTTTTCTAAATATACAATAATTTTAATACTTATTAAATTTATTTATATCTTGTTTTTTAATTACGCTGGCCTGGTATGCCGTATTTGTTTTAGTTTTCCTCTACATAGAATATTCTCTTATTATTAGTAATCTTCGTTTATAAAAATTATAACCAATTCAAATGGTTTCAAGCAAGTAGATCCAAAGATTCTAAAAATACAATATTTTTGATACCTATTTATATTTTTATATCTTGTTTATTTATTTCTCAGGCCTTTTGGACTGTATTTGTTAAGGTTTTTCTCTATTTTACATATTTTTTCATTATAAGTAAACTTGTTTCATAAACATTTTAACCTATTCAAATGGTTTAATGAAAGTGGATTCACCTTTTCTAAATATACAATAATTTTAATACTTTTTTAATTTATTTATATCTTGTTTTTTAATTACGCTGGCCTGAAGGGCCGTATTTGTTTTAGTTTTCCTCTATGTAGAATATTCTCTTATTATTAGTAAACTTGGTTTATAAAAATTTTAACCAATTCAAATGGTTTCATGCAAGTAGATCCAAAGATTTTAAAAATACAATATTTTTGATACCTATTTAAATTTTTATATCTTGTTTTTTTATTTTTCAGGCTTTTTGGACTGTATTTGTTAAGGTTTTTCTCTATTATACATATTTTTTCATTATAAGTAAACTTGTTTTATAAAAATTTTAACCTATTCAAATGGTTTCATGAAAGTGGATACACCTTTTCTAAATATACAATAATTTTAATACTTATTTAATTTATTTATATCTTGTTTTTTAATTACGCTGGCCTGAAGGGCCGTATTTGTTTTAGTTTTCCTCTACGTAGAATATTCTCTTATTATTAGTTAACTTGGTTTATAAAAATTTTAACCAATTCAAATGGTTTCATGCAAGTAGATCCAAAGATTCTAAAAATACAATATTTTTGATACCTATTTAAATTTTTATATCTTGTTTTTTTATATCTCAGGCCTTTTGGACTGTATTTGTTATGGTTTTTCTCTATTTTACATATTTTTTCATTATAAGTAAACCTGTTTTATAAAAATTTTAACCTATTCAAATGGTTTCATGAAAGTGGATCCACCTTTTCTAAATATACAATAATTTTAATACTTATTTAATTTATTTATATCTTGTTTTTTAATTACGCTGGCCTGGTGGGCCGTATTTGTTTTAGTTTTCCTCTACATAGAATATTCTCTTATTATTAGTAAACTTGGTTTATAAAAATTTTAACCAATTCAAATGGTTTCAAGCAAGTAGATCTAAAGATTCTAAAAATACAATATTTTTAATACCTATTTATATTTTTATATCTTGTTTATTTATTTCTCAGGCCTTTTGGACTGTATTTGTTAAGGTTTTTCTCTATTTTACATATTTTTTCATTATAAGTAAACTTGTTTTATAAAAATTTTAACCTATTCAAATGGTTTCATGCAAGTGGATCCAAAGTTTATAAAAATACAATAATTTTGATACCTAATTAAATTTTTTATATCTTGTTTTTTTATTTCTCAGGCCTTTTTGACTGTATTTGTTTAGGTTTTTCTCTATTTTACATATTTTTTCATTATAAGTAAACTTGTTTTATAAAAATTTTAACCTATTCAAATGGTTTCATGAAAGTGGATACACTTTTTCTAAATATACAATAATTTTAATACTTATTTAATTTATTTATATCTTGTTTTTTAATTACGCTGGCCTGAAGGGCCGTATTTGTTTTAGTTTTCCTCTACGTAGAATATTCTCTTATTATTAGTTAACTTGGTTTATAAAAATTTTAACCAATTCAAATGGTTTCATGCAAGTAGATCCAAAGATTCTAAAAATACAATATTTTTGATACCTATTTAAATTTTTATATCTTGTTTTTTTATATCTCAGGCCTTTTGGACTGTATTTGTTAAGGTTTTTCTCTATTTTACATATTTTTTCATTATAAGTAAACTTGTTTTATAAAAATTTTAACCTATTCAAATGGTTTCATGAAAGTGGATCCACCTTTTCTAAATATACAATAATTTTAATACTTATTTAATTTATTTATATCTTGTTTTTTAATTACGCTGGCCTGAAGGGCCGTATTTGCTTAAGTTTTTCTCTACGTATAATATTCTCTCATTATTAGTAAAATTGGTTTATAAAAATTTTAACCAATTCAAATGGTTTTATGGAAGTAGATCCAACGTTTATAAAAATACAATAATTTTGATACCTAATTAAATTTTTATATCTTGTTTTTTTATTTCTCAGGCCTTTTTGACTGTATTTGTTTAGGTTTTTCTCTATTTTACATATTTTTTCATTATAAGTAAACTTGTTTTATAAAAATTTCAAATGGTTTCATGCAAGTGGATCCAACGTTTATAAAAATACAATAATTTTGATACCTATTTAAATTTTTTATATTATGTTTTTTTATTTCTCAGGCCTTTTGGACTGTATTTGTTAAGGTTTTTCTCTATTTTACATATTTTTTCATTATAAGTAAACTTGTTTTATAAAAATTTTAACCTATTCAAATGGTTTCATGAAAGTGGATCCACCTTTTCTAAATATACAATAATTTTAATACTTATTTATATTATTTATATCTTGTTTTTTAATTACGCTGGCCTGAAGGGCCGTATTTGTTTTAGTTTTCCTCTACGTAGAATATTCTCTTGTTATTAGTAAATTTGGTTTATAAAAATTTTAACCAATTCAAATGGTTTTATGGAAGTAGATCCAACGTTTATAAAAATACAATAATTTTGATACCTAATTAAATTTTTTATATCTTGTTTTTTTATTTCTCAGGCCTTTTTGACTGTATTTGTTTAGGTTTTTCTCTATTTTACATATTTTTTCATTATTAGTAAACATCGTTTATAAAAATTTTAACCAATTCAAATAGTTTCAAGCAAGTAGATCCAAAGATTATAAAAATACAATATTTTTGATACCTATTTATATTTTTATATCTTGTTTTTTTATTTCTCAGGCCTTTTGGACTGTATTTGTTTAGGTTTTTCTCTATTTTATATATTTTTCTATTATAAGTAAACTTGGTTTATAAGAATTTTAACCAATTCAAATGGTTTCATGAAAGTGGATTCACCTTTTCTAAATATACAATAATTTTAATACTTATTATATTTATTTATATCTTGTTTTTTAATTACGCTGGCCTGGTGGGCCGTATTTGTTTTAGTTTTCCTCTACATAGAATATTCTCTTATTATTAGTAAACTTGGTTTATAAAAATTTTAACCAATTCAAATGGTTTCAAGCAAGTAGATCCAAAGATTCTAAAAATACAATATTTTTGATACCTATTTATATTTTTATATCTTATTTTTTTATTTCTCAGGCCTTTTGGACTGTATTTGTTAAGGTTTTTCTCTATTTTACATATTTTTTCATTATAAGTAAACTTGTTTTATAAAAATTTTAACCTATTCAAATGGTTTCATGAAAGTGGATCCACCTTTTCTAAATATACAATAATTTTAATACTTATTTAATTTATTTATATCTTGTTATTTAATTACGCTGGCCTGAAGGGCCGTATTTGCTTAAGTTTTTCTCTACGTATAATATTCTCTCATTATTAGTAAAATTGGTTTATAAAAATTTTAACCAATTCAAATGGTTTTATGGAAGTAGATCCAACGTTTATAAAAATACAATAATTTTGATACCTAATTAAATTTTTTATATCTTGTGTTTTTATTTCTCAGGCCTTTTTGACTGTATTTGTTTAGGTTTTTCTCTATTTTACATATTTTTTCATTATTAGTAAACTTCGTTTATAAAAATTTTAACCAATTCAAATGGTTTCAAGCAAGTAGATCCAAAGATTCTAAAAATACAATATTTTTGATACCTATTTATATTTTTATATCTTGTTTTTTTATTTCTCAGGCCTTTTGGACTGTATTTGTTTAGGTTTTTCTCTATTTTATATATTTTTCTATTATAAGTAAACTTGGTTTATAAGAATTTTAACCAATTCAAATGGTTTCATGAAAGTGGATTCACCTTTTCTAAATATACAATAATTTTAATACTTATTAAATTTATTTATATCTTGTTTTTTAATTACGCTGGCCTGGTATGCTGTATTTGTTTTAGTTTTCCTCTACATAGAATATTCTCTTATTATTAGTAATCTTCGTTTATAAAAATTATAACCAATTCAAATGGTTTCAAGCAAGTAGATCCATAGATTCTAAAAATACAATATTTTTGATACCTATTTATATTTTTATATCTTGTTTATTTATTTCTCAGGCCTTTTGGACTGTATTTGTTAAGGTTTTTCTCTATTTTACATATTTTTTCATTATAAGTAAACTTGTTTCATAAACATTTTAACCTATTCAAATGGTTTAATGAAAGTGGATCCACCTTTTCTAAATATACAATAATTTTAATACTTTTTTAATTTATTTGAGTGATTCTTAGTGAATTCAGCAAAAGTTTCCAGGTCGGGTCGCTGAAACCGGCTAAAAACTTTTTTTTGCTAATTACCTATCCAAAATGGACTATGTCCCCAAATTTTAGCCCTTAATATTGAAAACTAAGCCCAGGGCGAATTTTTGAAAAAAAAAGACGTTTTCATCTTTCCTCAGCCACCTATTCTTCTTTTATGTGCCATTCCTTCTGGAAATCATTAAAAATAATGAAAAAAGAGGTACTATAGTAAAATTTCCTCAGGAATCCAGTCATGCCAGTAGTTTTTGAAAATTCCTACACGGGGAGCCAGAAAATGGATAAATTCACAGGGTATATTACGGAAACTACAGAAAAATTGTATATCCGAATTTTTTATTCAGCTTCTCAGGAAAAGCGTGTTTTTATATATATTTTCAGATGCCATATCAACCTAGATGCGATCGAACTTCCTAGACCCTAAAATAACCGAAAAATCGTGAATTTTCCTCAATTTTTCTCATTTTTTAGCAGTTTTTTTGAATTTTCCCGCTCTAAATGACTCCGAACGATTTAAACAAGGTAAGATTCGGATTCCCAGAAAAATTTCATATATTTTCTTTATTTAAATCCTTTTTAGGCTTCGATGTAAACGAGCTAACACCAAATGCCTTAAATACAAAATTTTGATTTTTATCGTTTTTTAGCAGTTTTTTTGAATTTTCCCGCTCTAAATGACTCCGAACGATTTAAACAAAGTGAGATTCGGATTCCCAGGGAAATTTTACATATTTTCTTTATTTAAATCATTTTTAGGCTTCGATGTAAACGAGCTCACACCAAATGCTTTAAATACAAAATTTTGATTTTTATCGTTTTTTATCAGTTTTTTTGAATTTTCCCGCTGTAAATGACTCCGAACGATTTAAACAAGGTGAGATTCAGATTCCCAGGGAAATTTTACATATTTTCTTTATTTAAATCATTTTTAGGCTTCGATGTAAACGAGCTCACACCAAATGCCTTAAATACAAAATTTTGATTTTTATCGTTTTTTAGCAATTTTTTTGAATTTTCCCGCTCTAAATCACTCCGAACAATTTAAACAAGGTGAGATTCAGATTCCCAGGGAAATTTTAGATATTTTCTTAATTTAAATAATTTTTAGGCTTTGATGTAAACGAGCTCACACCAAATGCCTTAAATACAAAATTTTGATTTTTATCGTTTTTTAGCAGTATTTTGGAATTTTGCCGTACTACATGACCCTGTATGATTTAATTAATGTCAAATTCGGGTTTCCAGTAAAATTTTAAACTTTTTCTATACTTTAATAATTTTTTGGCTTTAGTGTAAAAGAGTTCATAGAAAATTCTATAAATTTAAATTATTTTTTAGCTCTATATTGGTCACTAGGTAGAATACGGAGTTACATTCTATAAAATATAGCTATTCTTTAGAGAAAAAAAATTTTTTAAATAATAATCAATGAATTACATATTTTAATAATCTTTAAAAGAATGAGTTTTTTAATAAAGAGAAAATTATTCTATTAAAAAAATTTTTATTGATATTTACATAATATTTAGCTTACAATAATGTATTCAGAAAATATTTTTATAATTTAGATAATTTATTCACAAATAGAATCCAAATTCTTTAGATATTGAGTGTATTTGGAATGAGTATGCCCTAATTTTATTTTTATTTTATCATCTTCATTTGTAGCCGATACATTGTATAAAATTTCATTAAAGCCTACTATAACACGGGTCTCAGTATCAGGCCATTTGTAGATATTTTTTGAAAAACTTTGTAATACAGATATTTTAGCTATTAATTCATCCTCAATTATATCTGTAATAAAACCTACCGCCCAAGTTTTTGAGATTACGAAAGAGACATAAGTATTTGCTGACCATTTATAAGCTATTTTTTTCAACAAATTAAATCTTAAGGAATAACTTTCATCTGAACTTAAATATTTACAGCCAATTATTGTATTTGATAATGGAGTAAAGTCGTGATAATTTCGTGTTCCTGGAATGGTATGCGCCATTGATGATGTTGTGTCACGTTCCAGGCTTAACTACTCTCTGCTTATTATTATTGTTTTTATTGTAGGTAAATGATGTTCACAAAATTCATGAATGCGGCTTACATTCATTATTTGATTATCAAATTCACGACGTAAACTTTCTTTGCTTGTATCTCTTTTTATCGTACCTCCAATGATATCACAAGTTGATTTACCGTGAGAAGTTGCAAAAAATATCCACTTAGCATCAATACCAAAATTCTTTTTATGTTGAAATAAATTGTATAGGTTGGAACAATTTTTGTATTGTCCAGGACAACCATCGCTAACATACTCAATTTTCTTAATTTGAGGCATATTTTCTTTTATGTACCTTACAATATATTTTTGAAAAACCTGAACTGCTACTACGTCATGTTTACAATTTACGTAACTTATTGTTTTAATGAATAATATGAATACAATAAAAATGTTTTAAATGTAGCTCATTTATTTAATAATTTAAAGTGGATCCACCTTTTCTAAATATACAATAATTTTAATACTTTTTTAATTTATTTATATCTTGTTTTTTAATTACGCTGGCCTGAAGGGCCGTATTTGTTTTAGTTTTCCTCTACGTAGAATATTCTCTTATTATTAGTAAACTTGGTTTATAAAAATTTTAACCTATTCAAATGGTTTCATGCAAGTAGATCCAAAGATTTTAAAAATACAATATTTTTGATACCTATTTAAATTTTTATATCTTGTTTTTTTATTTCTCAGGCTGTTTGGACTGTATTTGTTAAGGTTTTTCTCTATTTTACATATTTTTTCATTATTAGTAAACTGGTTTTATAAAAATTTTAACCTATTCAAATGGTTTCATGAAAGTGGATCCACCTTTTCTAAATATACAATAATTTTAATACTTATTTAATTTATTTATATCTTTTTTTTTAATTACGCTGGCCTGGTGGGCCGTATTTGTTTTAGTTTTCCTCTACATAGAATATTCTCTTATTATTAGTAAACTTGGTTTATAAAAATTTTAACCAATTCAAATGGTTTCAAGCAAGTAGATCCAATGATTCTAAAAATACAATATTTTTGATACCTATTTATATTTTTATATCTTGTTTTTTTATTTCTCAGGCCTTTTGGACTGTATTTGTTAAGGTTTTTCTCTATTTTACATATTTTTTCATTATAAGTAAACTTGTTTTATAAAAATTTTAACCTATTCAAATGGTTTCATGAAAGTGGATCCACCTTTTCTAAATATACAATAATTTTAATACTTATTTAATTTATTTATATCTTTTTTTTTAATTACGCTGGCCTGGTGGGCCGTATTTGTTTTAGTTTTCCTCTACGTAGAATATTCTCTTATTATTAGTAAACTTGGTTTATAAAAATTTTAACCTATTCAAATGGTTTCATGCAAGTAGATCCAAAGATTTTAAAAATACAATATTTTTGATACCTATTTAAATTTTTATATCTTGTTTTTTTATTTCTCAGGCTTTTTGGACTGTATTTGTTAAGGTTTTTCTCTATTTTACATATTTTTTCATTATTAGTAAACTGGTTTTATAAAAATTTTAACCTATTCAAATGGTTTCATGAAAGTGGATCCACCTTTTCTAAATATACAATAATTTTAATACTTTTTTAATTTATTTATATCTTATTTTTTAATTACGCTGGCCTGAAGAGCCGTTTTTATTTTAGTTTTCCTCTACGCAGAATATTCTCTTATTATTAGTAAACTTGGTTTATAAAAATATTAACCAATTCAAATGGTTTCATGCAAGTAGATCCAAAGATTCTAAATATACAATATTTTTGATACCTATTTATATTTTTATATCTTAATTTTTTATTTCTCAGGCCTTTTGGACTGTATTTGTTAAGGTTTTTCTCTATTTTACATATTTTTTCATTATAAGTAAACTTGTTTTATAAAAATTTTAACCTATTCAAATGGTTTCATGAAAGTGGATCCACCTTTTCTAAATATACAATAATTTTAATACTTATTTAATTTATTTATATCTTTTTTTTTAATTACGCTGGCCTGGTGGGCCGTATTTGTTTTAGTTTTCCTCTACATAGAATATTCTCTTATTATTAGTAAACTTGGTTTATAAAAATTTTAACCAATTCAAATGGTTTCAAGCAAGTAGATCCAATGATTCTAAAAATACAATATTTTTGATACCTATTTATATTTTTATATCTTGTTTTTTTATTTCTCAGGCCTTTTGGACTGTATTTGTTAAGGTTTTTCTCTATTTTACATATTTTTTCATTATAAGTAAACTTGTTTTATAAAAATTTTAACCTATTCAAATGGTTTCATGAAAGTGGATCCACCTTTTCTAAATATACAATAATTTTAATACTTATTTAATTTATTTATATCTTTTTTTTTAATTACGCTGGCCTGGTGGGCCGTATTTGTTTTAGTTTTCCTCTACGTAGAATATTCTCTTATTATTAGTAAACTTGGTTTATAAAAATTTTAACCTATTCAAATGGTTTCATGCAAGTAGATCCAAAGATTTTAAAAATACAATATTTTTGATACCTATTTAAATTTTTATATCTTGTTTTTTTATTTCTCAGGCTTTTTGGACTGTATTTGTTAAGGTTTTTCTCTATTTTACATATTTTTTCATTATTAGTAAACTGGTTTTATAAAAATTTTAACCTATTCAAATGGTTTCATGAAAGTGGATCCACCTTTTCTAAATATACAATAATTTTAATACTTTTTTAATTTATTTATATCTTATTTTTTAATTACGCTGGCCTGGTGGGCCGTATTTGTTTTAGTTTTCCTCTACATAGAATATTCTCTTATTATTAGTAAACTTGGTTTATAAAAATTTTAACCAATTCAAATGGTTTCAAGCAAGTAGATCCAAAGATTCTAAAAATACAATATTTTTGATACCTATTTATATTTTTATATTTTGTTTATTTATTTCTCAGGCCTTTTGGATTGTATTTGTTAAGGTTTTTCTCTATTTTACATATTTTTTCATTATAAGTAAACTTGTTTCATAAAAATTTTAACCTTTTCAAATGGTTTCATGAAAGTGGATCCACCTTTTCTAAATATACAATAATTTTAATACTTTTTTAATTTATTTATATCTTATTTTTTAATTACGCTGGCCTGAAGGGCCGTTTTTATTTTAGTTTTCCTCTACGCAGAATATTCTCTTATTATTAGTAAACTTGGTTTATAAAAATATTAACCAATTCAAATGGTTTCATGCAAGTAGATCCAAAGATTCTAAATATACAATATTTTTGATACCTATTTATATTTTTATATCTTAATTTTTTATTTCTCAGGCCTTTTGGACTGTATTTGTTAAGGTTTTTCTCTATTTTACATATTTTTTCATTATAAGTAATCTTGTTTTATAAAAATTTTAACCTATTTAAATGGTTTCATGAAAGTGGATCCACCTTTTCTAAATATACAATAATTTTAATACTTATTTAATTTATTTATATCTTGTTTTTTAATTACACTGGCCTGAAGGGCCGTATTTGTTTAAGTTTCTCTACGTAGAATATTCTCTCATTATTAGTAAAATTGGTTTATAAAAATTTTAACCAATTTAAATGGTTTTATGTAAGTAGATCCAACGTTTATAAAAATACAATAATTTTGATACCTAATTAAATTTTTATATCTAGTTTTTTTATTTCTCAGGCCTTTTTGACTGTATTTGTTAAGGTTTTTCTCTATTTTACATATTTTTTCATTATAAGTAAACTTGTTTTATAAAAATTTTAACCTATTCAAATGGTTTCATGCAAGTGGATCCAACGTTTATAAAAATACAATAATTTTGATACCTATTTAAATTTTTTATATTATGTTTTTTTATTTCTCAGGCCTTTTGGATTGTATTTATTTAAGTTTTTCTCTATTTTATATATTTTTCTATTATAAGTAAACTTGGTTTATAAGAATTTTAACCAATTCAAATGGTTTCATGAAAGTGGATCCACCTTTACTAAATATACAATAATTTTAATACTTATTTAATTTATTATATCTTGTTTTTTAATTACGCTGGCCTGGTGGGCCGTATTTGTTTTAGTTTTCCTCTACATAGTATATTCTTTTATTATTAGTAAACTTCGTTTATAAAAATTTTAACCAATTCAAATGGTTTCAAGCAAGTAGATCCAAAGATTCTAAAAATACAATATTTTTGATACCTATTTAAATTTTTATATCTTGTTTTTTTATTTCTCAGGCCTTTTGGACTGTATTTGTTAAGGTTTTTCTCTATTATACATATTTTTTCATTATAAGGAAACTTGTTTTATAAAAATTTTAACCTATTCAAATGGTTTCATGAAAGTGGATCCACCTTTTCTAAATATACAATAATTTTAATACTTATGTAATTTATTTATATCTTGTTTTTTAATTACGCTGGCCTGAAGGGCCGTATTTGTTTTAGTTTTCCTCTACGTAGAATATTCTCTTATTATTAGTAAATTTGGTTTATAAAAATTTTAACCAATTCAAATGGTTTCAAGCAAGTAGATCCAAAGATTCTAAAAATACAATATTTTTGATACCTATTTACATTTTTATATCTTGTTTTTTTATTTCTCAGGCCTTTTGGACTGTATTTGTTAAGGTTTTTCTCTATTTTACATATTTTTTCATTATAAGTAAACTTGTTTCATAAAAATTTTAACCTATTCAAATGGTTTCATGAAAGTGGATCCACCTTTTCTAAATATACAATAATTTTAATACTTTTTTAATTTATTTATATCTTATTTTTTAATTACGCTGGCCTGAAGGGCCGTTTTTATTTTAGTTTTCCTCTACGCAGAATATTCTCTTATTATTAGTAAACTTGGTTTATAAAAATATTAACCATTTCAAATGGTTTCATGCAAGTAGATCCAAAGATTCTAAATATACAATATTTTTGATACCTATTTATATTTTTATATCTTAATTTTTTATTTCTCAGGCCTTTTGGACTGTATTTGTTAAGGTTTTTCTCTATTTTACATATTTTTTCATTATAAGTAAACTTGTTTTATAAAAATTTTAACCTATTCAAATGGTTTCATGAAAGTGGATCCACCTTTTCTAAATATACAATAATTTTAATACTTATTTAATTTATTTATATCTTTTTTTTTAATTACGCTGGCCTGGTGGGCCGTATTTGTTTTAGTTTTCCTCTACGTAGAATATTCTCTTATTATTAGTAAACTTGGTTTATAAAAATTTTAACCTATTCAAATGGTTTCATGCAAGTAGATCCAAAGATTTTAAAAATACAATATTTTTGATACCTATTTAAATTTTTATATCTTGTTTTTTTATTTCTCAGGCTTTTTGGACTGTATTTGTTAAGGTTTTTCTCTATTTTACATATTTTTTCATTATTAGTAAACTGGTTTTATAAAAATTTTAACCTATTCAAATGGTTTCATGAAAGTGGATCCACCTTTTCTAAATATACAATAATTTTAATACTTTTTTAATTTATTTATATCTTATTTTTTAATTACGCTGGCCTGAAGGGCCGTTTTTATTTTAGTTTTCCTCTACGCAGAATATTCTCTTATTATTAGTAAACTTGGTTTATAAAAATATTAACCAATTCAAATGGTTTCATGCAAGTAGATCCAAAGATTCTAAATATACAATATTTTTGATACCTATTTATATTTTTATATCTTAATTTTTTATTTCTCAGGCCTTTTGGACTGTATTTGTTAAGGTTTTTCTCTATTTTACATATTTTTTCATTATAAGTAAACTTGTTTTATAAAAATTTTAACCTATTCAAATGGTTTCATGAAAGTGGATCCACCTTTTCTAAATATACAATAATTTTAATACTTATTTAATTTATTTATATCTTTTTTTTTAATTACGCTGGCCTGGTGGGCCGTATTTGTTTTAGTTTTCCTCTACATAGAATATTCTCTTATTATTAGTAAACTTGGTTTATAAAAATTTTAACCAATTCAAATGGTTTCAAGCAAGTAGATCCAATGATTCTAAAAATACAATATTTTTGATACCTATTTATATTTTTATATCTTGTTTTTTTATTTCTCAGGCCTTTTGGACTGTATTTGTTAAGGTTTTTCTCTATTTTACATATTTTTTCATTATAAGTAAACTTGTTTTATAAAAATTTTAACCTATTCAAATGGTTTCATGAAAGTGGATCCACCTTTTCTAAATATACAATAATTTTAATACTTATTTAATTTATTTATATCTTTTTTTTTAATTACGCTGGCCTGGTGGGCCGTATTTGTTTTAGTTTTCCTCTACGTAGAATATTCTCTTATTATTAGTAAACTTGGTTTATAAAAATTTTAACCTATTCAAATGGTTTCATGCAAGTAGATCCAAAGATTTTAAAAATACAATATTTTTGATACCTATTTAAATTTTTATATCTTGTTTTTTTATTTCTCAGGCTTTTTGGACTGTATTTGTTAAGGTTTTTCTCTATTTTACATATTTTTTCATTATTAGTAAACTGGTTTTATAAAAATTTTAACCTATTCAAATGGTTTCATGAAAGTGGATCCACCTTTTCTAAATATACAATAATTTTAATACTTTTTTAATTTATTTATATCTTATTTTTTAATTACGCTGGCCTGGTGGGCCGTATTTGTTTTAGTTTTCCTCTACATAGAATATTCTCTTATTATTAGTAAACTTGGTTTATAAAAATTTTAACCAATTCAAATGGTTTCAAGCAAGTAGATCCAAAGATTCTAAAAATACAATATTTTTGATACCTATTTATATTTTTATATTTTGTTTATTTATTTCTCAGGCCTTTTGGATTGTATTTGTTAAGGTTTTTCTCTATTTTACATATTTTTTCATTATAAGTAAACTTGTTTCATAAAAATTTTAACCTTTTCAAATGGTTTCATGAAAGTGGATCCACCTTTTCTAAATATACAATAATTTTAATACTTTTTTAATTTATTTATATCTTATTTTTTAATTACGCTGGCCTGAAGGGCCGTTTTTATTTTAGTTTTCCTCTACGCAGAATATTCTCTTATTATTAGTAAACTTGGTTTATAAAAATATTAACCAATTCAAATGGTTTCATGCAAGTAGATCCAAAGATTCTAAATATACAATATTTTTGATACCTATTTATATTTTTATATCTTAATTTTTTATTTCTCAGGCCTTTTGGACTGTATTTGTTAAGGTTTTTCTCTATTTTACATATTTTTTCATTATAAGTAATCTTGTTTTATAAAAATTTTAACCTATTTAAATGGTTTCATGAAAGTGGATCCACCTTTTCTAAATATACAATAATTTTAATACTTATTTAATTTATTTATATCTTGTTTTTTAATTACACTGGCCTGAAGGGCCGTATTTGTTTAAGTTTCTCTACGTAGAATATTCTCTCATTATTAGTAAAATTGGTTTATAAAAATTTTAACCAATTTAAATGGTTTTATGTAAGTAGATCCAACGTTTATAAAAATACAATAATTTTGATACCTAATTAAATTTTTATATCTAGTTTTTTTATTTCTCAGGCCTTTTTGACTGTATTTGTTAAGGTTTTTCTCTATTTTACATATTTTTTCATTATAAGTAAACTTGTTTTATAAAAATTTTAACCTATTCAAATGGTTTCATGCAAGTGGATCCAACGTTTATAAAAATACAATAATTTTGATACCTATTTAAATTTTTTATATTATGTTTTTTTATTTCTCAGGCCTTTTGGATTGTATTTATTTAAGTTTTTCTCTATTTTATATATTTTTCTATTATAAGTAAACTTGGTTTATAAGAATTTTAACCAATTCAAATGGTTTCATGAAAGTGGATCCACCTTTACTAAATATACAATAATTTTAATACTTATTTAATTTATTATATCTTGTTTTTTAATTACGCTGGCCTGGTGGGCCGTATTTGTTTTAGTTTTCCTCTACATAGTATATTCTTTTATTATTAGTAAACTTCGTTTATAAAAATTTTAACCAATTCAAATGGTTTCAAGCAAGTAGATCCAAAGATTCTAAAAATACAATATTTTTGATACCTATTTAAATTTTTATATCTTGTTTTTTTATTTCTCAGGCCTTTTGGACTGTATTTGTTAAGGTTTTTCTCTATTATACATATTTTTTCATTATAAGGAAACTTGTTTTATAAAAATTTTAACCTATTCAAATGGTTTCATGAAAGTGGATCCACCTTTTCTAAATATACAATAATTTTAATACTTATGTAATTTATTTATATCTTGTTTTTTAATTACGCTGGCCTGAAGGGCCGTATTTGTTTTAGTTTTCCTCTACGTAGAATATTCTCTTATTATTAGTAAATTTGGTTTATAAAAATTTTAACCAATTCAAATGGTTTCAAGCAAGTAGATCCAAAGATTCTAAAAATACAATATTTTTGATACCTATTTACATTTTTATATCTTGTTTTTTTATTTCTCAGGCCTTTTGGACTGTATTTGTTAAGGTTTTTCTCTATTTTACATATTTTTTCATTATAAGTAAACTTGTTTCATAAAAATTTTAACCTATTCAAATGGTTTCATGAAAGTGGATCCACCTTTTCTAAATATACAATAATTTTAATACTTTTTTAATTTATTTATATCTTGTTTTTTAATTACGCTGGCCTGAAGGGCCGTTTTTATTTTAGTTTTCCTCTACGCAGAATATTCTCTTATTATTAGTAAACTTGGTTTATAAAAATATTAACCAATTCAAATGGTTTCATGCAAGTAGATCCAAAGATTCTAAAAATACAATATTTTTGATACCTATTTATATTTTTATATCTTAATTTTTTATTTCTCAGGCCTTTTGGACTGTATTTGTTAAGGTTTTTCTCTATTTTACATATTTTTTCATTATAAGTAAACTTGTTTTATAAAAATTTTAACCTATTTAAATGGTTTCATGAAAGTGGATCCACCTTTTCTAAATATACAATAATTTTAATACTTATGTAATTTATTTATATCTTGTTTTTTAATTACGCTGGCCTGAAGGGCCGTATTTGTTTTAGTTTTCCTCTACGTAGAATATTCTCTTATTATTAGTAAATTTGGTTTATAAAAATTTTAACCAATTCAAATGGTTTCATGCAAGTAGATCCAAAGATTCTAAAAATAAAATATTTTTGATACCTATTTAAATTTTTATATCTTGTTTTTTTATTTCTCAGGCCTTTTGGACTGTATTTGTTAAGGTTTTTCTCTATTTTACATATTTTTTCATTATATGTGAACTTGTTTTATAAAAATTTTAACCTATTCAAATGGTTTCATGAAAGTGGATCCACCTTTTCTAAATATACAATAATTTTAATACTTATGTAATTTATTTATATCTTGTTTTTTAATTACGCTGGCCTGAAGGGCTGTATTTGTTTTAGTTTTCCTCTACGTAGAATATTCTCTTATTATTAGTAAACTTGGTGTATAAAAATTTTAACCAATTCAAATGGTTTCATGCAAGTAGATCCAAAGATTTTAAAAATACAATATTTTTGATACCTATTTAAATTTTTATATCTTGTTTTTTTATTTCTCAGGCTTTTTGGACTGTATTTGTTAAGGTTTTTCTCTATTTTACATATTTTTTCATTATAAGGAAACTTATTTTATAAAAATTTTAACCTATTCAAATGGTTTCATGAAAATAGATCCACCTTTTCTAAATATACAATAATTTTAATACTTATGTAATTTATTTATATCTTGTTTTTTAATTACGCTGGCCTGAAGGGCCGTATTTGTTTTAGTTTTCCTCTACGTAGAATATTCTCTTATTATTAGTAAATTTGGTTTATAAAAATTTTAACCAATTCAAATGAATTCATAAAAGTGGATCCAAAGATTCTAAAAATACAATATTTTTGATACCTATTTAAATTTTTATATCTAGTTTTTTTATTTCTCAGGCCTTTTGGACTGTATTTGTTAAGGTTTTTCTCTATTTTACATATTTTTTCATTATAAGTAAACTAGTTTTATAAAAATTTTAACCTATTCAAATGGTTTCATGAAAGTGGATCCACCTTTTCTAAATATACAATAATTTTAATACTTATGTAATTTATTTATATCTTGTTTTTTAATTACGCTGGCCTGAAGGGCCGTATTTGTTTTAGTTTTCCTCTACGTAGAATATTCTCTTATTATTAGTAAACTTGGTTTATAAAAATTTTAACCAATTCAAATGGTTTTAAGCAAGTAGATCCAAAGATTCTAAAAATAAAATATTTTTGATACCTATTTAAATTTTTATATCTTGTTTTTTTATTTCTCAGGCCTTTTGGACTGTATTTGTTAAGGTTTTTCTCTATTTTACATATTTTTTCATTATAAGTAAACTTGTTTTATAAAAATTTTAACCTATTCAAATGGTTTCATGAAAGTGGATCCACCTTTTCTAAATATACAATAATTTTAATACTTATGTAATTTATTTATATCTTGTTTTTTAATTACGCTGGCCTGAAGGGCCGTTTTTATTTTAGTTTTCCTCTACGCAGAATATTCTCTTATTATTAGTAAACTTGGTTTATAAAAATATTAACCAATTCAAATGGTTTCATGCAAGTAGATCCAAAGATTCTAAAAATACAATATTTTTGATACCTATTTATATTTTTATATCTTAATTTTTTATTTCTCAGGCCTTTTGGACTGTATTTGTTAAGGTTTTTCTCTATTTTACATATTTTTCATTATAAGTAAACTTGTTTTATAAAAATTTTAACCTATTTAAATGGTTTCATGAAAGTGGATCCACCTTTTCTAAATATACAATAATTTTAATACTTATTTAATTTATTTATATCTTGTTTTTTAATTACGCTGGCCTGAAGGGCCGTATTTGTTTAAGTTTTTCTCTACGTAGAATATTCTCTCATTATTAGTAAAATTGGTTTATAAAAATTTTAACCAATTCAAATGGTTTTATGCAAGTAGATCTAACGTTTATAAAAATACAATAATTTTGATACCTAATTAAATTTTTATATCTAGTTTTTTTATTTCTCAGGCTTTTTGGACTGTATTTGTTAAGGTTTTTCTTTATTTTACATATTTTTTCATTATAAGGAAACTTGTTTTATAAAAATTTTAACCTATTCAAATGGTTTCATGAAAGTGGAACCACCTTTTCTAAATATACAATAATTTTAATACTTATGTAATTTATTTATATCTTGTTTTTTAATTACGCTGGCCTGAAGGGCCGTTTTTATTTTAGTTTTCCTCTACGCAGAATATTCTCTTATTATTAGTAATCTTGGTTTATAAAAATTATAACCAATTCAAATGGTTTCAAGCAAGTAGATCCAAAGATTCTAAAAATACAATATTTTTGATACCTATTTATATTTTTATATCTTGTTTATTTATTTCTCAGGCCTTTTGGACTGTATTTGTTAAGGTTTTTCTCTATTTTACATATTTTTTCATTATAAGTAAACTTGTTTCATAAACATTTTAACCTATTCAAATGGTTTCATGAAAGTGGATCCACCTTTTCTAAATATACAATAATTTTAATACTTTTTTAATTTATTTATATCTTGTTTTTTAATTACGCTGGCCTGAAGGGCCGTATTTGTTTTAGTTTTCCTCTACGTAGAATATTCTCTTATTATTAGTAAACTTGGTTTATAAAAATTTTAACCAATTCAAATGGTTTCATGCAAGTAGATCCAAAGATTTTAAAAATACAATATTTTTGATACCTATTTAAATTTTTATATCTTGTTTTTTTATTTCTCAGGCTTTTTGGACTGTATTTGTTAAGGTTTTTCTTTATTTTACATATTTTTTCATTATAAGGAAACTTGTTTTATAAAAATTTTAACCTATTCAAATGGTTTCATGAAAGTGGAACCACCTTTTCTAAATATACAATAATTTTAATACTTATGTAATTTATTTATATCTTGTTTTTTAATTACGCTGGCCTGAAGGGCCGTATTTGTTTTAGTTTTCCTCTACGTAGAATATTCTCTTATTATTAGTAAATTTGGTTTATAAAAATTTTAACCAATTCAAATGAATTCATAAAAGTGGATCCAAAGATTCTAAAAATACAATATTTTTGATACCTATTTAAATTTTTATATCTAGTTTTTTTATTTCTCAGGCCTTTTGGACTGTATTTGTTAAGGTTTTTCTCTATTTTACATATTTTTTCATTATAAGTAAACTAGTTTTATAAAAATTTTAACCTATTCAAATGGTTTCATGAAAGCGGATCCACCTTTTCTAAATATACAATAATTTTAATACTTATGTAATTTATTTATATCTTGTTTTTTAATTACGCTGGCCTGAAGGGCCGTATTTGTTTTAGTTTTCCTCTACGTAGAATATTCTCTTATTATTAGTAAATTTGGTTTATAAAAATTTTAACCAATTCAAATGGTTTCATGCAAGTAGATCCAAAGATTCTAAAAATAAAATATTTTTGATACCTATTTAAATTTTTATATCTTGTTTTTTTAATTCTCAGGCTTTTTGGACTGTATTTGTTAAGGTTTTTCTCTATTTTACATATTTTTTCATTATAAGGAAACTTGTTTTATAAAAATTTTAACCTATTCAAATGGTTTCATGAAAGTGGATCCACCTTTTCTAAATATACAATAATTTTAATACTTATGTAATTTATTTATATCTTGTTTTTTAATTACGCTGGCCTGAAGGGCCGTATTTGTTTTAGTTTTCCTCTACGTAGAATATTCTCTTATTATTAGTAAACTTGGTTTATAAAAATTTTAACCAATTCAAATGGTTTCATGCAAGTAGATCCAAAGATTTTAAAAATACAATATTTTTGATACCTATTTAAATTTGTATATCTTGTTTTTTTATTTCTCAGGCTTTTTGGACTGTATTTGTTAAGGTTTTTCTCTATTTTACATATTTTTTCATTATAAGGAAACTTGTTTTATAAAAATTTTAACCTATTCAAATGGTTTCATGAAAGTGGATCCACCTTTTCTAAATATACAATAATTTTAATACTTATGTAATTTATTTATATCTTGTTTTTTAATTACGCTGGCCTGAAGGGCCGTATTTGTTTTAGTTTTCCTCTACGTAGAATATTCTCTTATTATTAGTAAACTTGGTTTATAAAAATTTTAACCAATTCAAATGGTTTCATGCAAGTAGATCCAAAGATTTTAAAAATACAATATTTTTGATACCTATTTAAATTTGTATATCTTGTTTTTTTATTTCTCAGGCTTTTTGGACTGTATTTGTTAAGGTTTTTCTCTATTTTACATATTTTTTCATTATAAGGAAACTTGTTTTATAAAAATTTTAACCTATTCAAATGGTTTCATGAAAGTGGATCCACCTTTTCTAAATATACAATAATTTTAATACTTATGTAATTTATTTATATCTTGTTTTTTAATTACGCTGGCCTGAAGGGCCGTATTTGTTTTAGTTTTCCTCTACGTAGAATATTCTCTTATTATTAGTAAATTTGGTTTATAAAGATTTTAACCAATTCAAATGAATTCATAAAAGTGGATCCAAAGATTCTAAAAATACAATATTTTTGATACCTATTTAAATTTTTATATCTAGTTTTTTTATTTCTCAGGCCTTTTGGACTGTATTTGTTAAGGTTTTTCTCTATTTTACATATTTTTTCATTATAAGTAAACTAGTTTTATAAAAATTTTAACCTATTCAAATGGTTTCATGAAAGCGGATCCACCTTTTCTAAATATACAATAATTTTAATACTTATGTAATTTATTTATATCTTGTTTTTTAATTACGCTGGCCTGAAGGGCCGTATTTGTTTTAGTTTTCCTCTACGTAGAATATTCTCTTATTATTAGTAAATTTGGTTTATAAAAATTTTAACCAATTCAAATGGTTTCATGCAAGTAGATCCAAAGATTCTAAAAATAAAATATTTTTGATACCTATTTAAATTTTTATATCTTGTTTTTTTAATTCTCAGGCTTTTTGGACTGTATTTGTTAAGGTTTTTCTCTATTTTACATATTTTTTCATTATAAGGAAACTTGTTTTATAAAAATTTTAACCTATTCAAATGGTTTCATGAAAGTGGATCCACCTTTTCTAAATATACAATAATTTTAATACTTATGTAATTTATTTATATCTTGTTTTTTAATTACGCTGGCCTGAAGGGCCGTATTTGTTTTAGTTTTCCTCTACGTAGAATATTCTCTTATTATTAGTAAACTTGGTTTATAAAAATTTTAACCAATTCAAATGGTTTCATGCAAGTAGATCCAAAGATTTTAAAAATACAATATTTTTGATACCTATTTAAATTTGTATATCTTGTTTTTTTATTTCTCAGGCTTTTTGGACTGTATTTGTTAAGGTTTTTCTCTATTTTACATATTTTTTCATTATAAGGAAACTTGTTTTATAAAAATTTTAACCTATTCAAATGGTTTCATGAAAGTGGATCCACCTTTTCTAAATATACAATAATTTTAATACTTATGTAATTTATTTATATCTTGTTTTTTAATTACGCTGGCCTGAAGGGCCGTATTTGTTTTAGTTTTCCTCTACGTAGAATATTCTCTTATTATTAGTAAACTTGGTTTATAAAAATTTTAACCAATTCAAATGGTTTCATGCAAGTAGATCCAAAGATTTTAAAAATACAATATTTTTGATACCTATTTAAATTTGTATATCTTGTTTTTTTATTTCTCAGGCTTTTTGGACTGTATTTGTTAAGGTTTTTCTCTATTTTACATAATTTTTCATTATAAGGAAACTTGTTTTATAAAAATTTTAACCTATTCAAATGGTTTCATGAAAGTGGATCCACCTTTTCTAAATATACAATAATTTTAATACTTATGTAATTTATTTATATCTTGTTTTTTAATTACGCTGGCCTGAAGGGCCGTATTTGTTTTAGTTTTCCTCTACGTAGAATATTCTCTTATTATTAGTAAATTTGGTTTATAAAAATTTTAACCAATTCAAATGGTTTCATGCAAGTAGATCCAAAGATTCTAAAAATAAAATATTTTTGATACCTATTTAAATTTTTATATCTTGTTTTTTTATTTCTCAGGCCTTTTGGACCGTATTTGCTAAGGTTTTTCTCTATTTTACATATTTATTCATTATAAGTAAACTTGTTTTATAAAAATTTTAACCTATTCAAATGGTTTCATGAAAGTGGATCCACCTTTTCTAAATATACAATAATTTTAATACTTATGTAATTTATTTATATCTTGTTTTTTAATTACGCTGGCCTAAAGGGCCGTATTTGTTTTAGTTTTCCTCTACGTAGAATATTCTCTTATTATTAGTAAATTTGGTTTATAAAAATTTTAACCAATTCAAATGGTTTCATGCAAGTAGATCCAAAGATTCTAAAAATAAAATATTTTTGATACCTATTTAAATTTTTATATCTTGTTTTTTTATTTCTCAGGCCTTTTGGACTGTATTTGTTAAGGTTTTTCTCTATTTTACATATTTTTTCATTATAAGTAAACTTGTTTTATAAAAATTTTAACCTATTCAAATGGTTTCATAAAAGTGGATCCACCTTTTCTAAATAGACAATAATTTTAATACTTATTTAATTTATTTATATCTTGTTTTTTAATTACGCTGGCCTGGTGGGCCGTATTTGTTATAGTTTTCCTCTACATAGAATATTCTCTTATTATTAGTAAACTTGGTTTATAAAAATTTTAACCAATTCAAATGGTTTCAAGCAAGTAGATCCAAAGATTCTAAAAATACAATATTTTTGATACCTATTTATATTTTTATATCTTGTTTATTTATTTCTCAGGCCTTTTGGACTGTATTTGTTAAGGTTTTTCTCTATTTTACATATTTTTTCATTATAAGTAAACTTGTTTCATAAAAATTTTAACCTATTCAAATGGTTTCATGAAAGTGGATCCACCTTTTCTAAATATACAATAATTTTAATACTTATGTAATTTATTTATATCTTGTTTTTTAATTACGCTGGCCTGAAGGGCCGTATTTGTTTTAGTTTTCCTCTACGTAGAATATTCTCTTATTATTAGTTTTGGTTTATAAAAATTTTAACCAATTCAAATGGTTTCATGCAAGTAGATCCAAAGATTCTAAAAATACAATATTTTTGATACCTATTTAAATTTTTATATCTTGTTTTATTATTTCTCAGGCCTTTTGGACTGTATTTGTTAAGGTTTATCTCTATTTTACATATTTTTTCATTATAAGTAAACTTGTTTTATAAAAATTTTAACCTATTCAAATGGTTACATGAAAGTGGATCCACCTTTTCTAAATATACAATAATTTTAATACTTATTTAATTTTTTTATATCTTGTTTTTTAATTACGCTGGCCTGAAGGGCCGTATTTGTTTAAGTTTTTCTCTACGTAGAATATTCTCTCATTATTGGTAAAATTGGTTTATAAAAATTTTAACCAATTCAAATGGTTTCATGCAAGTAGATCCAAAGATTTTAAAAATACAATATTTTTGATACCTATTTAAATTTGTATATCTTGTTTTTTTATTTCTCAGGCTTTTTGGACTGTATTTGTTAAGGTTTTTCTCTATTTTACATATTTTTTCATTATAAGGAAACTTGTTTTATAAAAATTTTAACCTATTCAAATGGTTTCATGAAAGTGGATCCACCTTTTCTAAATATACAATAATTTTAATACTTATGTAATTTATTTATATCTTGTTTTTTAATTACGCTGGCCTGAAGGGCCGTATTTGTTTTAGTTTTCCTCTACGTAGAATATTCTCTTATTATTAGTAAATTTGGTTTATAAAAATTTTAACCAATTCAAATGGTTTCATGCAAGTAGATCCAAAGATTTTAAAAATACAATATTTTTGATACCTATTTAAATTTTTATATCTTGTTTTTTTATTTCTCAGGCTTTTTGGACTGTATTTGTTAAGGTTTTTCTTTATTTTACATATTTTTTCATTATAAGGAAACTTGTTTTATAAAAATTTTAACCTATTCAAATGGTTTCATGAAAGTGGAACCACCTTTTCTAAATATACAATAATTTTAATACTTATGTAATTTATTTATATCTTGTTTTTTAATTACGCTGGCCTGAAGGGCCGTATTTGTTTTAGTTTTCCTCTACGTAGAATATTCTCTTATTATTAGTAAATTTGGTTTATAAAAATTTTAACCAATTCAAATGAATTCATAAAAGTGGATCCAAAGATTCTAAAAATACAATATTTTTGATACCTATTTAAATTTTTATATCTAGTTTTTTTATTTCTCAGGCCTTTTGGACTGTATTTGTTAAGGTTTTTCTCTATTTTACATATTTTTTCATTATAAGTAAACTAGTTTTATAAAAATTTTAACCTATTCAAATGGTTTCATGAAAGCGGATCCACCTTTTCTAAATATACAATAATTTTAATACTTATGTAATTTATTTATATCTTGTTTTTTAATTACGCTGGCCTGAAGGGCCGTATTTGTTTTAGTTTTCCTCTACGTAGAATATTCTCTTATTATTAGTAAATTTGGTTTATAAAAATTTTAACCAATTCAAATGGTTTCATGCAAGTAGATCCAAAGATTCTAAAAATAAAATATTTTTGATACCTATTTAAATTTTTATATCTTGTTTTTTTAATTCTCAGGCTTTTTGGACTGTATTTGTTAAGGTTTTTCTCTATTTTACATATTTTTTCATTATAAGGAAACTTGTTTTATAAAAATTTTAACCTATTCAAATGGTTTCATGAAAGTGGATCCACCTTTTCTAAATATACAATAATTTTAATACTTATGTAATTTATTTATATCTTGTTTTTTAATTACGCTGGCCTGAAGGGCCGTATTTGTTTTAGTTTTCCTCTACGTAGAATATTCTCTTATTATTAGTAAACTTGGTTTATAAAAATTTTAACCAATTCAAATGGTTTCATGCAAGTAGATCCAAAGATTTTAAAAATACAATATTTTTGATACCTATTTAAATTTGTATATCTTGTTTTTTTATTTCTCAGGCTTTTTGGACTGTATTTGTTAAGGTTTTTCTCTATTTTACATATTTTTTCATTATAAGGAAACTTGTTTTATAAAAATTTTAACCTATTCAAATGGTTTCATGAAAGTGGATCCACCTTTTCTAAATATACAATAATTTTAATACTTATGTAATTTATTTATATCTTGTTTTATAATTACGCTGGCCTGAAGGGCCGTATTTGTTTTAGTTTTCCTCTACGTAGAATATTCTCTTATTATTAGTAAACTTGGTTTATAAAAATTTTAACCAATTCAAATGGTTTCATGCAAGTAGATCCAAAGATTCTAAAAATAAAATATTTTTGATACCTATTTAAATTTTTATATCTTGTTTTTTTAATTCTCAGGCTTTTTGGACTGTATTTGTTAAGGTTTTTCTCTATTTTACATATTTTTTCATTATAAGGAAACTTGTTTTATAAAAATTTTAACCTATTCAAATGGTTTCATGAAAGTGGATCCACCTTTTCTAAATATACAATAATTTTAATACTTATGTAATTTATTTATATCTTGTTTTTTAATTACGCTGGCCTGAAGGGCCGTATTTGTTTTAGTTTTCCTCTACGTAGAATATTCTCTTATTATTAGTTTTGGTTTATAAAAATTTTAACCAATTCAAATGGTTTCATGCAAGTAGATCCAAAGATTCTAAAAATACAATATTTTTGATACCTATTTAAATTTTTATATCTTGTTTTATTATTTCTCAGGCCTTTTGGACTGTATTTGTTAAGGTTTTTCTCTATTTTACATATTTTTTCATTATAAGTAAACTTGTTTTATAAAAATTTTAACCTATTCAAATGGTTTCATGAAAGTGGATCCACCTTTTCTAAATATACAATAATTTTAATACTTATTTAATTTATTTATATCTTGTTTTTTAATTACGCTGGCCTGAAGGGCCGTATTTGTTTAAGTTTTTCTCTACGTAGAATATTCTCTCATTATTAGTAAAATTGGTTTATAAAAATTTTAACCAATTCAAATGGTTTCATGCAAGTAGATCCAAAGATTTTAAAAATACAATATTTTTGATACCTATTTAAATTTGTATATCTTGTTTTTTTATTTCTCAGGCTTTTTGGACTGTATTTGTTAAGGTTTTTCTCTATTTTACATATTTTTTCATTATAAGGAAACTTGTTTTATAAAAATTTTAACCTATTCAAATGGTTTCATGAAAGTGGATCCACCTTTTCTAAATATACAATAATTTTAATACTTATGTAATTTATTTATATCTTGTTTTTTAATTACGCTGGCCTGAAGGGCCGTATTTGTTTTAGTTTTCCTCTACGTAGAATATTCTCTTATTATTAGTAAATTTGGTTTATAAAAATTTTAACCAATTCAAATGGTTTCATGCAAGTAGATCCAAAGATTTTAAAAATACAATATTTTTGATACCTATTTAAATTTTTATATCTTGTTTTTTTATTTCTCAGGCTTTTTGGACTGTATTTGTTAAGGTTTTTCTTTATTTTACATATTTTTTCATTATAAGGAAACTTGTTTTATAAAAATTTTAACCTATTCAAATGGTTTCATGAAAGTGGAACCACCTTTTCTAAATATACAATAATTTTAATACTTATGTAATTTATTTATATCTTGTTTTTTAATTACGCTGGCCTGAAGGGCCGTATTTGTTTTAGTTTTCCTCTACGTAGAATATTCTCTTATTATTAGTAAATTTGGTTTATAAAAATTTTAACCAATTCAAATGAATTCATAAAAGTGGATCCAAAGATTCTAAAAATACAATATTTTTGATACCTATTTAAATTTTTATATCTAGTTTTTTTATTTCTCAGGCCTTTTGGACTGTATTTGTTAAGGTTTTTCTCTATTTTACATATTTTTTCATTATAAGTAAACTAGTTTTATAAAAATTTTAACCTATTCAAATGGTTTCATGAAAGCGGATCCACCTTTTCTAAATATACAATAATTTTAATACTTATGTAATTTATTTATATCTTGTTTTTTAATTACGCTGGCCTGAAGGGCCGTATTTGTTTTAGTTTTCCTCTACGTAGAATATTCTCTTATTATTAGTAAATTTGGTTTATAAAAATTTTAACCAATTCAAATGAATTCATAAAAGTGGATCCATAGATTCTAAAAATACAATATTTTTGATACCTATTTAAATTTTTATATCTAGTTTTTTTATTTCTCAGGCCTTTTGGACTGTATTTGTTAAGGTTTTTCTCTATTTTACATATTTTTTCATTATAAGTAAACTAGTTTTATAAAAATTTTAACCTATTCAAATGGTTTCATGAAAGCGGATCCACCTTTTCTAAATATACAATAATTTTAATACTTATGTAATTTATTTATATCTTGTTTTTTAATTACGCTGGCCTGAAGGGCCGTATTTGTTTTAGTTTTCCTCTACGTAGAATATTCTCTTATTATTAGTAAATTTGGTTTATAAAAATTTTAACCAATTCAAATGGTTTCATGCAAGTAGATCCAAAGATTCTAAAAATAAAATATTTTTGATACCTATTTAAATTTTTATATCTTGTTTTTTTAATTCTCAGGCTTTTTGGACTGTATTTGTTAAGGTTTTTCTCTATTTTACATATTTTTTCATTATAAGGAAACTTGTTTTATAAAAATTTTAACCTATTCAAATGGTTTCATGAAAGTGGATCCACCTTTTCTAAATATACAATAATTTTAATACTTATGTAATTTATTTATATCTTGTTTTTTAATTACGCTGGCCTGAAGGGCCGTATTTGTTTTAGTTTTCCTCTACGTAGAATATTCTCTTATTATTAGTAAACTTGGTTTATAAAAATTTTAACCAATTCAAATGGTTTCATGCAAGTAGATCCAAAGATTTTAAAAATACAATATTTTTGATACCTATTTAAATTTGTATATCTTGTTTTTTTATTTCTCAGGCTTTTTGGACTGTATTTGTTAAGGTTTTTCTCTATTTTACATATTTTTTCATTATAAGGAAACTTGTTTTATAAAAATTTTAACCTATTCAAATGGTTTCATGAAAGTGGATCCACCTTTTCTAAATATACAATAATTTTAATACTTATGTAATTTATTTATATCTTGTTTTTTAATTACGCTGGCCTGAAGGGCCGTATTTGTTTTAGTTTTCCTCTACGTAGAATATTCTCTTATTATTAGTAAACTTGGTTTATAAAAATTTTAACCAATTCAAATGGTTTCATGCAAGTAGATCCAAAGATTCTAAAAATAAAATATTTTTGATACCTATTTAAATTTTTATATCTTGTTTTTTTAATTCTCAGGCTTTTTGGACTGTATTTGTTAAGGTTTTTCTCTATTTTACATATTTTTTCATTATAAGGAAACTTGTTTTATAAAAATTTTAACCTATTCAAATGGTTTCATGAAAGTGGATCCACCTTTTCTAAATATACAATAATTTTAATACTTATGTAATTTATTTATATCTTGTTTTTTAATTACGCTGGCCTGAAGGGCCGTATTTGTTTTAGTTTTCCTCTACGTAGAATATTCTCTTATTATTAGTTTTGGTTTATAAAAATTTTAACCAATTCAAATGGTTTCATGCAAGTAGATCCAAAGATTCTAAAAATACAATATTTTTGATACCTATTTAAATTTTTATATCTTGTTTTATTATTTCTCAGGCCTTTTGGACTGTATTTGTTAAGGTTTTTCTCTATTTTACATATTTTTTCATTATAAGTAAACTTGTTTTATAAAAATTTTAACCTATTCAAATGGTTTCATGAAAGTGGATCCACCTTTTCTAAATATACAATAATTTTAATACTTATTTAATTTATTTATATCTTGTTTTTTAATTACGCTGGCCTGAAGGGCCGTATTTGTTTAAGTTTTTCTCTACGTAGAATATTCTCTCATTATTAGTAAAATTGGTTTATAAAAATTTTAACCAATTCAAATGGTTTCATGCAAGTAGATCCAAAGATTTTAAAAATACAATATTTTTGATACCTATTTAAATTTGTATATCTTGTTTTTTTATTTCTCAGGCTTTTTGGACTGTATTTGTTAAGGTTTTTCTCTATTTTACATATTTTTTCATTATAAGGAAACTTGTTTTATAAAAATTTTAACCTATTCAAATGGTTTCATGAAAGTGGATCCACCTTTTCTAAATATACAATAATTTTAATACTTATGTAATTTATTTATATCTTGTTTTTTAATTACGCTGGCCTGAAGGGCCGTATTTGTTTTAGTTTTCCTCTACGTAGAATATTCTCTTATTATTAGTAAATTTGGTTTATAAAAATTTTAACCAATTCAAATGGTTTCATGCAAGTAGATCCAAAGATTTTAAAAATACAATATTTTTGATACCTATTTAAATTTTTATATCTTGTTTTTTTATTTCTCAGGCTTTTTGGACTGTATTTGTTAAGGTTTTTCTTTATTTTACATATTTTTTCATTATAAGGAAACTTGTTTTATAAAAATTTTAACCTATTCAAATGGTTTCATGAAAGTGGAACCACCTTTTCTAAATATACAATAATTTTAATACTTATGTAATTTATTTATATCTTGTTTTTTAATTACGCTGGCCTGAAGGGCCGTATTTGTTTTAGCTTTCCTCTACGTAGAATATTCTCTTATTATTAGTAAATTTGGTTTATAAAAATTTTAACCAATTCAAATGAATTCATAAAAGTGGATCCAAAGATTCTAAAAATACAATATTTTTGATACCTATTTAAATTTTTATATCTAGTTTTTTTATTTCTCAGGCCTTTTGGACTGTATTTGTTAAGGTTTTTCTCTATTTTACATATTTTTTCATTATAAGTAAACTAGTTTTATAAAAATTTTAACCTATTCAAATGGTTTCATGAAAGCGGATCCACCTTTTCTAAATATACAATAATTTTAATACTTATGTAATTTATTTATATCTTGTTTTTTAATTACGCTGGCCTGAAGGGCCGTATTTGTTTTAGTTTTCCTCTACGTAGAATATTCTCTTATTATTAGTAAATTTGGTTTATAAAAATTTTAACCAATTCAAATGGTTTCATGCAAGTAGATCCAAAGATTCTAAAAATAAAATATTTTTGATACCTATTTAAATTTTTATATCTTGTTTTTTTAATTCTCAGGCTTTTTGGACTGTATTTGTTAAGGTTTTTCTCTATTTTACATATTTTTTCATTATAAGGAAACTTGTTTTATAAAAATTTTAACCTATTCAAATGGTTTCATGAAAGTGGATCCACCTTTTCTAAATATACAATAATTTTAATACTTATGTAATTTATTTATATCTTGTTTTTTAATTACGCTGGCCTGAAGGGCCGTATTTGTTTTAGTTTTCCTCTACGTAGAATATTCTCTTATTATTAGTAAACTTGGTTTATAAAAATTTTAACCAATTCAAATGGTTTCATGCAAGTAGATCCAAAGATTTTAAAAATACAATATTTTTGATACCTATTTAAATTTGTATATCTTGTTTTTTTATTTCTCAGGCTTTTTGGACTGTATTTGTTAAGGTTTTTCTCTATTTTACATATTTTTTCATTATAAGGAAACTTGTTTTATAAAAATTTTAACCTATTCAAATGGTTTCATGAAAGTGGATCCACCTTTTCTAAATATACAATAATTTTAATACTTATGTAATTTATTTACATCTTGTTTTTTAATTACGCTGGCCTGAAGGGCCGTATTTGTTTTAGTTTTCCTCTACGTAGAATATTCTCTTATTATTAGTAAACTTGGTTTATAAAAATTTTAACCAATTCAAATGGTTTCATGCAAGTAGATCCAAAGATTTTAAAAATACAATATTTTTGATACCTATTTAAATTTGTATATCTTGTTTTTTTATTTCTCAGGCTTTTTGGACTGTATTTGTTAAGGTTTTTCTTTATTTTACATATTTTTTCATTATAAGGAAACTTGTTTTATAAAAATTTTAACCTATTCAAATGGTTTCATGAAAGTGGAACCACCTTTTCTAAATATACAATAATTTTAATACTTATGTAATTTATTTATATCTTGTTTTTTAATTACGCTGGCCTGAAGGGCCGTATTTGTTTTAGTTTTCCTCTACGTAGAATATTCTCTTATTATTAGTAAATTTGGTTTATAAAAATTTTAACCAATTCAAATGAATTCATAAAAGTGGATCCAAAGATTCTAAAAATACAATATTTTTGATACCTATTTAAATTTTTATATCTAGTTTTTTTATTTCTCAGGCCTTTTGGACTGTATTTGTTAAGGTTTTTCTCTATTTTACATATTTTTTCATTATAAGTAAACTAGTTTTATAAAAATTTTAACCTATTCAAATGGTTTCATGAAAGCGGATCCACCTTTTCTAAATATACAATAATTTTAATACTTATGTAATTTATTTATATCTTGTTTTTTAATTACGCTGGCCTGAAGGGCCGTATTTGTTTTAGTTTTCCTCTACGTAGAATATTCTCTTATTATTAGTAAATTTGGTTTATAAAAATTTTAACCAATTCAAATGGTTTCATGCAAGTAGATCCAAAGATTCTAAAAATAAAATATTTTTGATACCTATTTAAATTTTTATATCTTGTTTTTTTAATTCTCAGGCTTTTTGGACTGTATTTGTTAAGGTTTTTCTCTATTTTACATATTTTTTCATTATAAGGAAACTTGTTTTATAAAAATTTTAACCTATTCAAATGGTTTCATGAAAGTGGATCCACCTTTTCTAAATATACAATAATTTTAATACTTATGTAATTTATTTATATCTTGTTTTTTAATTACGCTGGCCTGAAGGGCCGTATTTGTTTTAGTTTTCCTCTACGTAGAATATTCTCTTATTATTAGTAAACTTGGTTTATAAAAATTTTAACCAATTCAAATGGTTTCATGCAAGTAGATCCAAAGATTTTAAAAATACAATATTTTTGATACCTATTTAAATTTGTATATCTTGTTTTTTTATTTCTCAGGCTTTTTGGACTGTATTTGTTAAGGTTTTTCTCTATTTTACATATTTTTTCATTATAAGGAAACTTGTTTTATAAAAATTTTAACCTATTCAAATGGTTTCATGAAAGTGGATCCACCTTTTCTAAATATACAATAATTTTAATACTTATGTAATTTATTTATATCTTGTTTTTTAATTACGCTGGCCTGAAGGGCCGTATTTGTTTTAGTTTTCCTCTACGTAGAATATTCTCTTATTATTAGTAAACTTGGTTTATAAAAATTTTAACCAATTCAAATGGTTTCATGCAAGTAGATCCAAAGATTTTAAAAATACAATATTTTTGATACCTATTTAAATTTGTATATCTTGTTTTTTTATTTCTCAGGCTTTTTGGACTGTATTTGTTAAGGTTTTTCTCTATTTTACATATTTTTTCATTATAAGGAAACTTGTTTTATAAAAATTTTAACCTATTCAAATGGTTTCATGAAAGTGGAACCACCTTTTCTAAATATACAATAATTTTAATACTTATGTAATTTATTTATATCTTGTTTTTTAATTACGCTGGCCTGAAGGGCCGTATTTGTTTTAGTTTTCCTCTACGTAGAATATTCTCTTATTATTAGTAAATTTGGTTTATAAAAATTTTAACCAATTCAAATGAATTCATAAAAGTGGATCCAAAGATTCTAAAAATACAATATTTTTGATACCTATTTAAATTTTTATATCTAGTTTTTTTATTTCTCAGGCCTTTTGGACTGTATTTGTTAAGGTTTTTCTCTATTTTACATATTTTTTCATTATAAGTAAACTAGTTTTATAAAAATTTTAACCTATTCAAATGGTTTCATGAAAGCGGATCCACCTTTTCTAAATATACAATAATTTTAATACTTATGTAATTTATTTATATCTTGTTTTTTAATTACGCTGGCCTGAAGGGCCGTATTTGTTTTAGTTTTCCTCTACGTAGAATATTCTCTTATTATTAGTAAATTTGGTTTATAAAAATTTTAACCAATTCAAATGGTTTCATGCAAGTAGATCCAAAGATTCTAAAAATAAAATATTTTTGATACCTATTTAAATTTTTATATCTTGTTTTTTTAATTCTCAGGCTTTTTGGACTGTATTTGTTAAGGTTTTTCTCTATTTTACATATTTTTTCATTATAAGGAAACTTGTTTTATAAAAATTTTAACCTATTCAAATGGTTTCATGAAAGTGGATCCACCTTTTCTAAATATACAATAATTTTAATACTTATGTAATTTATTTATATCTTGTTTTTTAATTACGCTGGCCTGAAGGGCCGTATTTGTTTTAGTTTTCCTCTACGTAGAATATTCTCTTATTATTAGTAAACTTGGTTTATAAAAATTTTAACCAATTCAAATGGTTTCATGCAAGTAGATCCAAAGATTTTAAAAATACAATATTTTTGATACCTATTTAAATTTGTATATCTTGTTTTTTTATTTCTCAGGCTTTTTGGACTGTATTTGTTAAGGTTTTTCTCTATTTTACATATTTTTTCATTATAAGGAAACTTGTTTTATAAAAATTTTAACCTATTCAAATGGTTTCATGAAAGTGGATCCACCTTTTCTAAATATACAATAATTTTAATACTTATGTAATTTATTTATATCTTGTTTTTTAATTACGCTGGCCTGAAGGGCCGTATTTGTTTTAGTTTTCCTCTACGTAGAATATTCTCTTATTATTAGTAAACTTGGTTTATAAAAATTTTAACCAATTCAAATGGTTTCATGCAAGTAGATCCAAAGATTTTAAAAATACAATATTTTTGATACCTATTTAAATTTGTATATCTTGTTTTTTTATTTCTCAGGCTTTTTGGACTGTATTTGTTAAGGTTTTTCTCTATTTTACATATTTTTTCATTATAAGGAAACTTGGTTTATAAAAATTTTAACCTATTCAAATGGTTTCATGAAAGTGGATCCACCTTTTCTAAATATACAATAATTTTAATACTTATGTAATTTATTTATATCTTGTTTTTTAATTACGCTGGCCTGAAGGGCCGTATTTGTTTTAGTTTTCCTCTACGTAGAATATTCTCTTATTATTAGTAAATTTGGTTTATAAAAATTTTAACCAATTCAAATGGTTTCATGCAAGTAGATCCAAAGATTCTAAAAATAAAATATTTTTGATACCTATTTAAATTTTTATATCTTGTTTTTTTATTTCTCAGGCCTTTTGGACCGTATTTGTTAAGGTTTTTCTCTATTTTACATATTTATTCATTATAAGTAAACTTGTTTTATAAAAATTTTAACCTATTCAAATGGTTTCATGAAAGTGGATCCACCTTTTCTAAATATACAATAATTTTAATACTTATGTAATTTATTTATATCTTGTTTTTTAATTACGCTGGCCTAAAGGGCCGTATTTGTTTTAGTTTTCCTCTACGTAGAATATTCTCTTATTATTAGTAAATTTGGTTTATAAAAATTTTAACCAATTCAAATGGTTTCATGCAAGTAGATCCAAAGATTCTAAAAATAAAATATTTTTGATACCTATTTAAATTTTTATATCTTGTTTTTTTATTTCTCAGGCCTTTTGGACTGTATTTGTTAAGGTTTTTCTCTATTTTACATATTTTTTCATTATAAGTAAACTTGTTTTATAAAAATTTTAACCTATTCAAATGGTTTCATAAAAGTGGATCCACCTTTTCTAAATAGACAATAATTTTAATACTTATTTAATTTATTTATATCTTGTTTTTTAATTACGCTGGCCTGGTGGGCCGAATTTGTTATAGTTTTCCTCTACATAGAATATTCTCTTATTATTAGTAAACTTGGTTTATAAAAATTTTAACCAATTCAAATGGTTTCAAGCAAGTAGATCCAAAGATTCTAAAAATACAATATTTTTGATACCTATTTATATTTTTATATCTTGTTTATTTATTTCTCAGGCCTTTTGGACTGTATTTGTTAAGGTTTTTCTCTATTTTACATATTTTTTCATTATAAGTAAACTTGTTTCATAAAAATTTTAACCTATTCAAATGGTTTCATGAAAGTGGATCCACCTTTTCTAAATATACAATAATTTTAATACTTATGTAATTTATTTATATCTTGTTTTTTAATTACGCTGGCCTGAAGGGCCGTATTTGTTTTAGTTTTCCTCTACGTAGAATATTCTCTTATTATTAGTTTTGTTTTATAAAAATTTTAACCAATTCAAATGGTTTCATGCAAGTAGATCCAAAGATTCTAAAAATACAATATTTTTGATACCTATTTAAATTTTTATATCTTGTTTTTTTATTTCTCAGGCCTTTTGGACTGTATTTGTTAAGGTTTTTCTCTATTTTACATATTTTTTCATTATAAGTAAACTTGTTTTATAAAAATTTTAACCTATTCAAATGGTTTCATGAAAGTGGATCCACCTTTTCTAAATATACAATAATTTTAATACTTATTTAATTTATTTATATCTTGTTTTTTAATTACGCTGGCCTGAAGGGCCGTATTTGTTTAAGTTTTTCTCTACGTAGAATATTCTCTCATTATTAGTAAAATTGGTTTATAAAAATTTTAACCAATTCAAAAGAATTCATAAAAGTGGATCCAAAGATTCTAAAAATACAATATTTTTGATACCTATTTAAATTTTTATATCTTGTTTTTTTATTTCTCAGGCCTTTTGGACTGTATTTGTTAAGGTTTTTCTCTATTTTACATATTTTTTCATTATAAGTAAACTGGTTTTATAAAAATTTTAACCTATTCAAATGGTTTCATGAAAGTGGATCCACCTTTTCTAAATATTCAATAATTTTAATACTTATTTAATTTATTTATATCTTGTTTTTTAATTACGCTGGCCTGGTGGGCCGTATTTGTTTTAGTTTTCCTCTACATAGAATACTCTCTTATTATTAGTAAACTTGGTTTATAAAAATTTTAACCAATTCAAATGGTTTCAAGCAAGTAGATCCAATGATTCTAAAAATACAATATTTTTGATACCTATTTATATTTTTATATCTTGTTTTTTTATTTCTCAGGCCTTTTGGACTGTATTTGTTAAGGTTTTTCTCTATTTTACATATTTTTTCATTATAAGTAAACTTGTTTTATAAAAATTTTAACCTATTCAAATGGTTTCATGCAAGTGGATCCAAAGATTCTAAAAATACAATATTTTTGATACCTATTTAAATTTTTATATCTTGTTTTTTTATTTCTCAGGCCTTTTGGACTGTATTTGTTAAGGTTTTTCTCTATTTTACATATTTTTTCATTATAAGTAAACTGGTTTTATAAAAATTTTAACCTATTCAAATGGTTTCATGAAAGTGGATCCACCTTTTCTAAATATTCAATAATTTTAATACTTATTTAATTTATTTATATCTTGTTTTTTAATTACGCTGGCCTGGTGGGCCGTATTTGTTTTAGTTTTCCTCTACATAGAATACTCTCTTATTATTAGTAAACTTGGTTTATAAAAATTTTAACCAATTCAAATGGTTTCAAGCAAGTAGATCCAATGATTCTAAAAATACAATATTTTTGATACCTATTTATATTTTTATATCTTGTTTTTTTATTTCTCAGGCCTTTTGGACTGTATTTGTTAAGGTTTTTCTCTATTTTACATATTTTTTCATTATAAGTAAACTTGTTTTATAAAAATTTTAACCTATTCAAATGGTTTCATGAAAATGGATCCACCTTTTCTAAATATACAATAATTTTAATACTTTTTTAATTTATATATATCTTGTTTTTTAATTACGCTAGCCTGAAGGGCCGTATTTGTTTTAGTTTTCCTCTACGTAGAATATTCTCTTATTATTAGTAAACTTGGTTTATAAAAATTTTAACCAATTCAAATGAATTCATAAAAGTGGATCCAAAGATTCTAAAAATACAATATTTTTGATACCTATTTAAATTTTTATATCTTGTTTTTTTATTTCTCAGGCCTTTTGGACTGTATTTGTTAAGATTTTTCTCTATTTTACATATTTTTTCATTATAAGTAAACTTGTTTTATAAAAATTTTAACCTATTCAAATGGTTTCATGAAAGTGGATCCACCTTTTCTAAATATACAATAATTTTAACACTTTTTTAATTTATTTATATCTTGTTTTTTAATTACGCTGGCCTGAAGGGCCGTATTTGTTTTAGTTTTCCTCTACGTAGAATATTCTCTTATTATTAGTCAACTTGGTTTATAAAAATTTTAACCAATTCAAATGGTTTCATGCAAGTAGATCCAAAGATTTTAAAAATACAATATTTTTGATACCTATTTATATTTTTATATCTTGTTTATTTATTTCTCAGGCCTTTTGGACTGTATTTGTTAAGGTTTTTCTCTATTTTACATATTTTTTCATTATAAGTAAACTTGTTTCATAAAAATTTTAACCTATTCAAATGGTTTCATGAAAGTGGATCCACCTTTTCTAAATATACAATAATTTTAATACTTTTTTAATTTATTTATATCTTGTTTTTTAATTACGCTGGCCTGAAGAGCCGTATTTGTTTTAGTTTTCCTCTACGTAGAATATTCTCTTATTATTAGTAAACTTGGTTTATAAAAATTTTAACCAATTCAAATGGTTTCATGCGAATAGATCCAAAGATTTTAAAAATACAATATTTTTGATACCTATTTAAATTTTTATATCTTGTTTTTTTATTTCTCAGGCTTTTTGGACTGTATTTGTTAAGGTTTTTCTCTATTTTACATATTTTTTCATTATAAGTAAACTGGTTTTATAAAAATTTTAACCTATTCAAATGGTTTCATGAAAGTGGATCCACCTTTTCTAAATATACAATAATTTTAATACTTATTTAATTTATTTATATCTTGTTTTTTAATTACGCTGGCCTGGTAGGCCGTATTTGTTTTAGTTTTCCTCTACATAGAATATTCTCTTATTATTAGTAAACTTGGTTTATAAAAATTTTAACCAATTCAAATGGTTTCATGCAAGTAGATCCAAAGATTCTAAAAATAAAATATTTTTGATACCTATTTAAATTTTTATATCTTGTTTTTTTATTTCTCAGGCCTTTTGGACTGTATTTGTTAAGGTTTTTCTCTATTTTACATATTTTTTCATTATAAGTAAACTTGTTTTATAAAAATTTTAACCTATTCAAATGGTTTCATGAAAGTGGATCCACCTTTTCTAAATATACAATAATATTAATACTTATGTAATTTATTTATATCTTGTTTTTTAATTACGCTGGCCTGAAGGGCCGTATTTGTTTTAGTTTTCCTCTACGTAGAATATTCTCTTATTATTAGTAAACTTGGTTTATAAAAATTTTAACCAATTCAAATGAATTCATAAAAGTGGATCCAAAGATTCTAAAAATACAATATTTTTGATACCTATTTAAATTTTTATATCTTGTTTTTTTATTTCTCAGGCTTTTTGGACTGTATTTGTTAAGGTTTTTCTCTATTTTACATATTTTTTCATTATAAGTAAACTGGTTTTATAAAAATTTTAACCTATTCAAATGGTTTCATGAAAGTGGATCCACCTTTTCTAAATATACAATAATTTTAATACTTATTTAATTTATTTATATCTTGTTTTTTAATTACGCTGGCCTGGTGGGCCTTATTTGTTTTAGTTTTCCTCTACGTAGAATATTCTCTTATTATTAGTAAATTTGGTTTATAAAAATTTTAACCAATTCAAATGGTTTCAAGCAAGTAGATCCAATGATTCTAAAAATACAATATTTTTGATACCTATTTATATTTTTATATCTTGTTTTTTTATTTCTCAGGCCTTTTGGACTGTATTTGTTAAGGTTTTTCTCTATTTTACATATTTTTTCATTATAAGTAAACTTGTTTTATAAAAATTTTAACCTATTCAAATGGTTTCATGCAAGTGGATCCAAAGTTTATAAAAATACAATAATTTTGATACCTATTTAAATTTTTTATATTATGTTTTTTTATTTCTCAGGCCTTTTGGACTGTATTTGTTTAAGTTTTTCTCTATTTTATATATTTTTCTATTATAAGTAAACTTCGTTTATAAGAATTTTAACCAATTCAAATGGTATCATGAAAGTGGATCCACCTTTTCTAAATATACAATAATTTTAATACTTATGTAATTTATTTATATCTTGTTTTTTAATTACGCTGGCCTGAAGGGCCGTATTGGTTTTAGTTTTCCTCTACGTAGAATATTCTCTTATTATTAGTAAATTTGGTTTATAAAAATTTTAACCAATTCAAATGGTTTCATGCAAGTAGATCCAAAGATTCTAAAAATAAAATATTTTTGATACCTATTTAAATTTTTATATCTTGTTTTCTTATTTCTCAGGCCTTTTGGACTGTATTTGTTAAGGTTTTTCTCTATTTTACATATTTTTTCATTATAAGTAAACTTGTTTTATAAAAATTTTAACCTATTCAAATGGTTTCATGAAAGTGGATCCACCTTTTCTAAATATACAATAATTTTAATACTTATTTAATTTATTTATATCTTGTTTTTTAATTACGCTGGCCTGAAGGGCCGTATTTGTTTAAGTTTTTCTCTACGTAGAATATTCTCTCATTATTAGTAAAATTGGTTTATAAAAATTTTAACCAATTCAAATGAATTCATAAAAGTGGATCCAAAGATTCTAAAAATAAAATATTTTTGATACCTATTTAAATTTTTATATCTTGTTTTTTTTATTTCTAAGGCCTTTTGGACTGTATTTGTTAAGGTTTTTCTCTATTTTACATATTTTTTCATTATAAGTAAACTTGTTTTATAAAAATTTTAACCTATTCAAATGATTTCATGAAAGTGGATCCACCTTTTCTAAATATACAATAATTTTAATACTTATGTAATTTATTTATATCTTGTTTTTTAATTACGCTGGCCTGAAGGGCCGTATTTGTTTTAGTTTTCCTCTACGTAGAATATTCTCTTATTATTAGTAAATTTGGTTTATAAAAATTTTAACCAATTCAAATGGTTTCAAGCAAGTAGATCCAAAGATTCTAAAAATACAATATTTTTGATACCTATTTAAATTTTTATATCTTGTTTTTATATTTCTCAGGCCTTTTGGACTGTATTTGTTAAGGTTTTTCTCTATTTTACATATTTTTTCATTATAAGTAAACTTGTTTCATAAAAATTTTAACCTATTCAAATGGTTTCATGAAAGTGGATCCACCTTTTCTAAATATACAATAATTTTAACACTTTTTTAATTTATTTATATCTTGTTTTTTAATTACGCTGGCCTGAAGGGCCGTATTTGTTTAAGTTTTTCTCTACGTAGAATATTCTCTCATTATTAGTAAAATTGGTTTATAAAAATTTTAACTAATTCAAATGAATTCATAAAAGTGGATCCAAAGATTCTAAAAATACAATATTTTTGATACCTATTTAAATTTTTATATCTTGTTTTTTTATTTCTTAGGCCTTTTGGACTGTATTTGTTAAGGTTTTTCTCTATTTTACATATTTTTTCATTATAAGTAAACTTGTTTTATAAAAATTTTAACCTATTCAAATGGTTTCATGAAAGTGGATCCACCTTTTCTAAATATACAATAATATTAATACTTATTTAATTTATTTATATCTTGTTTTTTAATTACGCTGGCCTGGTGGGCCGTATTTGTTTTAGTTTTCCTCTACGTAGAATATTCTCTTATTATTAGTAAACTTGGTTTATAAAAATTTTAACCAATTCAAATGGTTTCAAGCAAGTAGATCCAAAGATTCTAAAAATACAATATTTTTGATACCTATTTAAATTTTTATATCTTGTTTTTTTATTTCTCAGGCCTTTTGGACTGTATTTGTTAAGGTTTTTCTCTATTTTACATATTTTTTCATTATAAGTAAACTTGTTTCATAAAAATTTTAACCTATTCAAATGGTTTCATGAAAGTGGATCCACCTTTTCTAAATATACAATAATGTTAACACTTTTTTAATTTATTTATATCTTGTTTTTTAATTACGCTGGCCTGAAGGGCCGTATTTGTTTTAGTTTTCCTCTACGTAGAATATTCTCTTATTATTAGTAAACTTGGTTTATAAAAATTTTAACCTATTCAAATGGTTTCATGCAAGTAGATCCAAAGATTCTAAAAATACAATATTTTTGATACCTATTTAAATTTTTATATCTTGTTTTTTTATTTCTCAGGCTTTTTGGACTGTATTTGTTAAGGTTTTTCTCTATTTTACATATTTTTTCATTATAAGTAAACTGGTTTTATAAAAATTTTAACCTATTCAAATGGTTTCATGAAAGTGGATCCACCTTTTCTAAATATACAATAATTTTAATACTTATTTAATTTATTTATATCTTGTTTTTTAATTACGCTGGCCTGGTGGGCCGTATTTGTTTTAGTTTTCCTCTACATAGAATATTCTCTTATTATTAGTAAACTTGGTTTATAAAAATTTTAACCAATTCAAATGGTTTCATGCAAGTAGATCCAAAGATTCTGAAAATAAAATATTTTTGATACCTATTTAAATTTTTATATCTTGTTTTTTTATTTCTCAGGCCTTTTGGACTGTATTTGTTAAGGTTTTTCTCTATTTTACATATTTTTTCATTATAAGTAAACTTGTTTTATAAAAATTTTAACCTATTCAAATGGTTTCATGAAAGTGGATCCACCTTTTCTAAATATACAATAATTTTAATACTTATGTAATTTATTTATATCTTGTTTTTTAATTACGCTGGCCTGAAGGGCCGTATTTGTTTTAGTTTTCCTCTACGTAGAATATTCTCTTATTATTAGTAAACTTGTTTTATAAAAATTTTAACCAATTCAAATGAATTCATAAAAGTGGATCCAAAGATTCTAAAAATACAATATTTTTGATACCTATTTAAATTTTTATATCTTGTTTTTTTATTTCTCAGGCCTTTTGGACTGTATTTGTTAAGGTTTTTCTCTATTTTACATATTTTTTCATTATAAGTAAACTTGTTTTATAAAAATTTTAACCTATTCAAATGGTTTCATGAAAGTGGATCCACCTTTTCTAAATATACAATAATTTTAATACTTATGTAATTTATTTATATCTTGTTTTTTAATTACGCTGGCCTGAAGGGCCGTATTTGTTTTAGTTTTCCTCTACGTAGAATATTCTCTTATTATTAGTAAATTTGGTTTATAAAAATTTTAACCAATTCAAATGGTTTCATGCAAGTAGATCCAAAGATTCTAAAAATACAATATTTTTGATACCTATTTAAATTTTTATATCTTGTTTTTTTATTTCTCAGGCCTTTTGGACTGTATTTGTTAAGGTTTTTCTCTATTTTACATATTTTTTCATTATAAGTAAACTTGTTTTATAAAAATTTTAACCTATTCAAATGGTTTCATGAAAGTGGATCCACCTTTTCTAAATATACAATAATTTTAATACTTATGTAATTTATTTATATCTTGTTTTTTAATTACGCTGGCCTGAAGGGCCGTATTTGTTTTAGTTTTCCTCTACGTAGAATATTCTCTTATTATTAGTAAACTTGTTTTATAAAAATTTTAACCAATTCAAATGAATTCATAAAAGTGGATCCAAAGATTCTAAAAATACAATATTTTTGATACCTATTTAAATTTTTATATCTTGTTTTTTTATTTCTCAGGCTTTTTGGACTGTATTTGTTAAGGTTTTTCTCTATTTTACATATTTTTTCATTATAAGTAAACTGGTTTTATAAAAATTTTAACCTATTCAAATGGTTTCATGAAAGTGGATCCACCTTTTCTAAATATACAATAATTTTAATACTTATTTAATTTATTTATATCTTGTTTTTTAATTACGCTGGCCTGAAGGGCCGTATTTGTTTAAGTTTTTCTCTACGTAGAATATTCTCTCATTATTAGTAAAATTGGTTTATAAAAATTTTAACCAATTCAAATGAATTCATAAAAGTGGATCCAAAGATTCTAAAAATACAATATTTTTGATACCTATTTAAATTTTTATATCTTGTTTTTTTATTTCTCAGGCCTTTTGGACTGTATTTGTTAAGGTTTTTCTCTATTTTACATATTTTTTCATTATAAGTAAACTTGTTTTATAAAAATTTTAACCTATTCAAATGGTTTCATGAAAGTGGATCCACCTTTTCTAAATATACAATAATTTTAATACTTATGTAATTTATTTATATCTTGTTTTTTAATTACGCTGGCCTGAAGGGCCGTATTTGTTTTAGTTTTCCTCTACGTAGAATATTCTCTTATTATTAGTAAACTTGTTTTATAAAAATTTTAACCAATTCAAATGAATTCATAAAAGTGGATCCAAAGATTCTAAAAATACAATATTTTTGATACCTATTTAAATTTTTATATCTTGTTTTTTTATTTCTCAGGCTTTTTGGACTGTATTTGTTAAGGTTTTTCTCTATTTTACATATTTTTTCATTATAAGTAAACTGGTTTTATAAAAATTTTAACCTATTCAAATGGTTTCATGAAAGTGGATCCACCTTTTCTAAATATACAATAATTTTAATACTTATTTAATTTATTTATATCTTGTTTTTTAATTACGCTGGCCTGAAGGGCCGTATTTGTTTAAGTTTTTCTCTACGTAGAATATTCTCTCATTATTAGTAAAATTGGTTTATAAAAATTTTAACCAATTCAAATGAATTCATAAAAGTGGATCCAAAGATTCTAAAAATACAATATTTTTGATACCTATTTAAATTTTTATATCTTGTTTTTTTATTTCTCAGGCCTTTTGGACTGTATTTGTTAAGGTTTTTCTCTATTTTACATATTTTTTCATTATAAGTAAACTTGTTTTATAAAAATTTTAACCAATTCAAATGGTTTCAAGCAAGTAGATCCAATGATTCTAAAAATACAATATTTTTGATACCTATTTATATTTTTATATCTTGTTTTTTTATTTCTCAGGCCTTTTGGACTGTATTTGTTAAGGTTTTTCTCTATTTTACATATTTTTTCATTATAAGTAAACTTGTTTTATAAAAATTTTAACCTATTCAAATGGTTTCATGAAAGTGGATCCACCTTTTCTAAATATACAATAATTTTAATACTTATTTAATTTATTTATATCTTGATTTTTAATTACGCTGGCCTGAAGGGCCGTATTTGTTTTAGTTTTCCTCTACGTACAATATTCTCTTATTATTAGTAAATTTGGTTTATAAAAATTTTAACCAATTCAAATGGTTTCATGCAAGTAGATCCAAAGATTCTAAAAATACAATATTTTTGATACCTATTTAAATTTTTATATCTTGTTTTTTTATTTCTCAGGCCTTTTGGACTGTATTTGTTAAGGTTTTCCTCTATTTTACATATTTTTTCATTATAAGTAAACTTGTTTCATAAAAATTTTAACCTATTCAAATGGTTTCATGAAAGTGGATCCACCTTTTCTAAATATACAATAATTTTAACACTTTTTTAATTTATTTATATCTTGTTTTTTAATTACGCTGGTCTGAAGGGCCGTATTTGTTTAAGTTTTTCTCTACGTAGAATATTCTCTCATTATTAGTAAAATTGGTTTATAAAAATTTTAACTAATTCAAATGAATTCATAAAAGTGGATCCAAAGATTCTAAAAATACAATATTTTTGATACCTATTTAAATTTTTATATCTTGTTTTTTTATTTCTTAGGCCTTTTGGACTGTATTTGTTAAGGTTTTTCTCTATTTTACATATTTTTTCATTATAAGTAAACTTGTTTTATAAAAATTTTAACCTATTCAAATGGTTTCATGAAAGTGGATCCACCTTTTCTAAATATACAATAATATTAATACTTATTTAATTTATTTATATCTTGTTTTTTAATTACGCTGGCCTGGTGGGCCGTATTTGTTTTAGTTTTCCTCTACGTAGAATATTCTCTTATTATTAGTAAACTTGGTTTATAAAAATTTTAACCAATTCAAATGGTTTGAAGCAAGTAGATCCAAAGATTCTAAAAATACAATATTTTTGATACCTATTTAAATTTTTATATCTTGTTTTTTTATTTCTCAGGCCTTTTGGACTGTATTTGTTAAGGTTTTTCTCTATTTTACATATTTTTTCATTATAAGTAAACTGGTTTTATAATAATTTTAACCTATTCAAATGGTTTCATGAAAGTGGATCCACCTTTTCTAAATATACAATAATTTTAACACTTTTTTAATTTATTTATATCTTGTTTTTTAATTACGCTGGCCTGAAGGGCCGTATTTGTTTTAGTTTTCCTCTACGTAGAATATTCTCTTATTATTAGTAAACTTGGTTTATAAAAATTTTAACCTATTCAAATGGTTTCATGCAAGTAGATCCAAAGATTCTAAAAATACAATATTTTTGATACCTATTTAAATTTTTATATCTTGTTTTTTTATTTCTCAGGCTTTTTGGACTGTATTTGTTAAGGTTTTTCTCTATTTTACATATTTTTTCATTATAAGTAAACTGGTTTTATAATAATTTTAACCTATTCAAATGGTTTCATGAAAGTGGATCCACCTTTTCTAAATATACAATAATTTTAATACTTATTTAATTTATTTATATCTTGTTTTTTAATTACGCTGGCCTGGTGGGCCGTATTTGTTTTAGTTTTCCTCTACATAGAATACTCTCTTATTATTAGTAAACTTGGTTTATAAAAATTTTAACCAATTCAAATGGTTTCATGCAAGTAGATCCAAAGATTTTAAAAATACAATATTTTTGATACCTATTTAAATTTTTATATCTTGTTTTTTTATTTCTCAGGCTTTTTGGACTGTATTTGTTAAGGTTTTTCTCTATTTTACATATTTGTTCATTATAAGTAAACTGGTTTTATAAAAATTTTAACCTATTCAAATGGTTTCATGAAAGTGGATCCACCTTTTCTAAATATACAATAATTTTAATACTTATTTAATTTATTTATATCTTGTTTTTTAATTACGCTGGCCTGGTGGGCCGTATTTGTTTTAGTTTTCCTCTACATAGAATATTCTCTTATTATTAGTAAACTTGGTTTATAAAAATTTTAACCAATTCAAATGGTTTCATGCAAGTAGATCCAAAGATTCTAAAAATAAAATATTTTTGATACCTATTTAAATTTTTATATCTTGTTTTTTTATTTCTCAGGCCTTTTGGACTGTATTTGTTAAGGTTTTTCTCTATTTTACATATTTTTTCATTATAAGTAAACTTGTTTTATAAAAATTTTAACCTATTCAAATGGTTTCATGAAAGTGGATCCACCTTTTCTAAATATACAATAATTTTAATACTTATTTAATTTATTTATATCTTGTTTTTTAATTACGCTGGCCTGAAGGGCCGTATTTGTTTTAGTTTTCCTCTACGTAGAATATTCTCTTATTATTAGTAAATTTGGTTTATAAAAATTTTAACCAATTCAAATGGTTTCATGCAAGTAGATCCAAAGATTCTAAAAATACAATATTTTTGATACCTATTTAAATTTTTATATCTTGTTTTTTTATTTCTCAGGGTTTTTTGACTGTATTTGTTAAGGTTTTTCTCTATTTTACATATTTTTTCATTATAAGTAAACTGGTTTTATAAAAATTTTAACCTATTCAAATGGTTTCATGAAAGTGGATCCACCTTTTCTAAATATACAATAATTTTAATACTTATTTAATTTATTTATATCTTGTTTTTTAATTACGCTGGCCTGGTGGGCCGTATTTGTTTTAGTTTTCCTCTACGTAGAATATTCTCTTATTATTAGTAAATTTGGTTTATAAAAATTTTAACCAATTCAAATGAATTCATAAAAGTGGATCCAAAGATTCTAAAAATACAATATTTTTGATACCTATTTAAATTTTTATATCTTGTTTTTTTATTTCTCAGGCTTTTTGGACTGTATTTGTTAAGGTTTTTCTCTATTTTACATATTTTTTCATTATAAGTAAACTGGTTTTATAAAAATTTTAACCTATTCAAATGGTTTCATGAAAGTGGATCCACCTTTTCTAAATATACAATAATTTTAATACTTATTTAATTTATTTATATCTTGTTTTTTAATTACGCTGGCCTGAAGGGCCGTATTTGTTTAAGTTTTTCTCTACGTAGAATATTCTCTCATTATTAGTAAAATTGGTTTATAAAAATTTTAACCAATTCAAATGAATTCATAAAAGTGGATCCAAAGATTCTAAAAATACAATATTTTTGATACCTATTTAAATTTTTATATCTTGTTTTTTTATTTCTCAGGCCTTTTGGACTGTATTTGTTAAGGTTTTTCTCTATTTTACATATTTTTTCATTATAAGTAAACTTGTTTTATAAAAATTTTAACCAATTCAAATGGTTTCAAGCAAGAAGATCCAATGATTCTAAAAATACAATATTTTTGATACCTATTTATATTTTTATATCTTGTTTTTTTATTTCTCAGGCCTTTTGGACTGTATTTGTTAAGGTTTTTCTCTATTTTACATATTTTTTCATTATAAGTAAACTTGTTTTATAAAAATTTTAACCTATTCAAATGGTTTCATGAAAGTGGATCCACCTTTTCTAAATATACAATAATTTTAATACTTATTTAATTTATTTATATCTTGTTTTTTAATTACGCTGGCCTGAAGGGCCGTATTTGTTTAAGTTTTCCTCTACGTAGAATATTCTCTTATTATTAGTAAATTTGGTTTATAAAAATTTTAACCAATTCAAATGGTTTCATGCAAGTAGATCCAAAGATTCTAAAAATACAATATTTTTGATACCTATTTATATTTTTATATCTTGTTTTTTTATTTCTCAGGCCTTTTGGACTGTATTTGTTAAGGTTTTTCTCTATTTTACTTATTTTTTCATTATAAGTAAACTTGTTTTATAAAAATTTTAACCTATTCAAATGGTTTCATGAAAGTGGATCCACCTTTTCTAAATATACAATAATTTTAATACTTATTTAATTTATTTATATCTTGTTTTTTAAGTACGCTGGCCTGAAGGGCCGTATTTGTTTAAGTTTTTTTCTACGTAGAATATTCTCTCATTATTAGTAAAATTGGTTTATAAAAATTTTAACCAATTCAAATGAATTCATAAAAGTGGATCCAAAGATTCTAAAAATACAATATTTTTGATACCTATTTATATTTTTATATCTTGTTTTTTTATTTCTCAGGCCTTTTGGACTGTATTTGTTAAGGTTTTTCTCTATTTTACTTATTTTTTCATTATAAGTAAACTTGTTTTATAAAAATTTTAACCTATTCAAATGGTTTCATGAAAATGGATCCACCTTTTCTAAATATACAATAATTTTAATACTTTTTTAATTTATTTATATCTTGTTTTTTAATTACGCTGGCCTGAAGGGCCGTATTTGTTTTAGTTTTCCTCTACGTAGAATATTCTCTTATTATTAGTAAATTTGGTTTATAAAAATTTTAACCAATTCAAATGGTTTCATGCAAGTAGATCCAAAGATTCTAAAAATACAATATTTTTGATACCTATTTAAATTTTTATATCTTGTTTTTTTATTTCTCAGGGTTTTTTGACTGTATTTGTTAAGGTTTTTCTCTATTTTACATATTTTTTCATTATAAGTAAACTGGTTTTATAAAAATTTTAACCTATTCAAATGGTTTCATGAAAGTGGATCCACCTTTTCTAAATATACAATAATTTTAATACTTATTTAATTTATTTATATCTTGTTTTTTAATTACGCTGGCCTGGTGGGCCGTATTTGTTTTAGTTTTCCTCTACGTAGAATATTCTCTTATTATTAGTAAATTTGGTTTATAAAAATTTTAACCAATTCAAATGAATTCATAAAAGTGGATCCAAAGATTCTAAAAATACAATATTTTTGATACCTATTTAAATTTTTATATCTTGTTTTTTTATTTCTCAGGCTTTTTGGACTGTATTTGTTAAGGTTTTTCTCTATTTTACATATTTTTTCATTATAAGTAAACTGGTTTTATAAAAATTTTAACCTATTCAAATGGTTTCATGAAAGTGGATCCACCTTTTCTAAATATACAATAATTTTAATACTTATTTAATTTATTTATATCTTGTTTTTTAATTACGCTGGCCTGAAGGGCCGTATTTGTTTAAGTTTTTCTCTACGTAGAATATTCTCTCATTATTAGTAAAATTGGTTTATAAAAATTTTAACCAATTCAAATGAATTCATAAAAGTGGATCCAAAGATTCTAAAAATACAATATTTTTGATACCTATTTAAATTTTTATATCTTGTTTTTTTATTTCTCAGGCCTTTTGGACTGTATTTGTTAAGGTTTTTCTCTATTTTACATATTTTTTCATTATAAGTAAACTTGTTTTATAAAAATTTTAACCAATTCAAATGGTTTCAAGCAAGTAGATCCAATGATTCTAAAAATACAATATTTTTGATACCTATTTATATTTTTATATCTTGTTTTTTTATTTCTCAGGCCTTTTGGACTGTATTTGTTAAGGTTTTTCTCTATTTTACATATTTTTTCATTATAAGTAAACTTGTTTTATAAAAATTTTAACCTATTCAAATGGTTTCATGAAAGTGGATCCACCTTTTCTAAATATACAATAATTTTAATACTTATTTAATTTATTTATATCTTGTTTTTTAATTACGCTGGCCTGAAGGGCCGTATTTGTTTAAGTTTTCCTCTACGTAGAATATTCTCTTATTATTAGTAAATTTGGTTTATAAAAATTTTAACCAATTCAAATGGTTTCATGCAAGTAGATCCAAAGATTCTAAAAATACAATATTTTTGATACCTATTTATATTTTTATATCTTGTTTTTTTATTTCTCAGGCCTTTTGGACTGTATTTGTTAAGGTTTTTCTCTATTTTACTTATTTTTTCATTATAAGTAAACTTGTTTTATAAAAATTTTAACCTATTCAAATGGTTTCATGAAAGTGGATCCACCTTTTCTAAATATACAATAATTTTAATACTTATTTAATTTATTTATATCTTGTTTTTTAAGTACGCTGGCCTGAAGGGCCGTATTTGTTTAAGTTTTTCTCTACGTAGAATATTCTCTCATTATTAGTAAAATTGGTTTATAAAAATTTTAACCAATTCAAATGAATTCATAAAAGTGGATCCAAAGATTCTAAAAATACAATATTTTTGATACCTATTTATATTTTTATATCTTGTTTTTTTATTTCTCAGGCCTTTTGGACTGTATTTGTTAAGGTTTTTCTCTATTTTACTTATTTTTTCATTATAAGTAAACTTGTTTTATAAAAATTTTAACCTATTCAAATGGTTTCATGAAAATGGATCCACCTTTTCTAAATATACAATAATTTTAATACTTTTTTAATTTATTTATATCTTGTTTTTTAATTACGCTGGCCTGAAGGGCCGTATTTGTTTTAGTTTTCCTCTACGTAGAATATTCTCTTATTATTAGTAAACTTGGTTTATAAAAATTTTAACCAATTCAAATGGTTTCAAGCAAGTAGATCCAAAGATTCTAAAAATACAATATTTTTGATACCTATTTAAATTTTTATATCTTGTTTTTTTATTTCTCAGGCTTTTTGGACTGTATTTGTTAAGGTTTTTCTCTATTTTACATATTTTTTCATTATAAGTAAACTGGTTTTATAATAATTTTAACCTATTCAAATGGTTTCATGAAAGTGGATCCACCTTTTCTAAATATACAATAATTTTAACACTTTTTTAATTTATTTATATCTTGTTTTTTAATTACGCTGGCCTGAAGGGCCGTATTTGTTTTAGTTTTCCTCTACGTAGAATATTCTCTTATTATTAGTAAACTTGGTTTATAAAAATTTTAACCAATTCAAATGGTTTCATGCAAGTAGATCCAAAGATTCTAAAAATACAATATTTTTGATACCTATTTATATTTTTATATCTTGTTTTTTTATTTCTCAGGCCTTTTGGACTGTATTTGTTAAGGTTTTTCTCTATTTTACTTATTTTTTCATTATAAGTAAACTTGTTTTATAAAAATTTTAACCTATTCAAATGGTTTCATGAAAGTGGATCCACCTTTTCTAAATATACAATAATTTTAATACTTATTTAATTTATTTATATCTTGTTTTTTAATTACGCTGGCCTGAAGGGCCGTATTTGTTTAAGTTTTCCTCTACGTAGAATATTCTCTTATTATTAGTAAATTTGGTTTATAAAAATTTTAACCAATTCAAATGGTTTCATGCAAGTAGATCCAAAGATTCTAAAAATACAATATTTTTGATACCTATTTATATTTTTATATCTTGTTTTTTTATTTCTCAGGCCTTTTGGACTGTATTTGTTAAGGTTTTTCTCTATTTTACTTATTTTTTCATTATAAGTAAACTTGTTTTATAAAAATTTTAACCTATTCAAATGGTTTCATGAAAGTGGATCCACCTTTTCTAAATATACAATAATTTTAATACTTATTTAATTTATTTATATCTTGTTTTTTAAGTACGCTGGCCTGAAGGGCCGTATTTGTTTAAGTTTTTCTCTACGTAGAATATTCTCTCATTATTAGTAAAATTGGTTTATAAAAATTTTAACCAATTCAAATGAATTCATAAAAGTGGATCCAAAGATTCTAAAAATACAATATTTTTGATACCTATTTATATTTTTATATCTTGTTTTTTTATTTCTCAGGCCTTTTGGACTGTATTTGTTAAGGTTTTTCTCTATTTTACTTATTTTTTCATTATAAGTAAACTTGTTTTATAAAAATTTTAACCTATTCAAATGGTTTCATGAAAATGGATCCACCTTTTCTAAATATACAATAATTTTAATACTTTTTTAATTTATTTATATCTTGTTTTTTAATTACGCTGGCCTGAAGGGCCGTATTTGTTTTAGTTTTCCTCTACGTAGAATATTCTCTTATTATTAGTAAACTTGGTTTATAAAAATTTTAACCAATTCAAATGGTTTCAAGCAAGTAGATCCAAAGATTCTAAAAATACAATATTTTTGATACCTATTTAAATTTTTATATCTTGTTTTTATATTTCTCAGGCCTTTTGGACTGTATTTGTTAAGGTTTTTCTCTATTTTACATATTTTTTCATTATAAGTAAACTTGTTTCATAAAAATTTTAACCTATTCAAATGGTTTCATGAAAGTGGATCCACCTTTTCTAAATATACAATAATTTTAATACTTATTTAATTTATTTATATCTTGTTTTTTAATTACGCTGGCCTGGTGGGCCGTATTTGTTTTAGTTTTCCTCTACGTAGAATATTCTCTTATTATTAGTAAATTTGGTTTATAAAAATTTTAACCAATTCAAATGAATTCATAAAAGTGGATCCAAAGATTCTAAAAATACAATATTTTTGATACCTATTTAAATTTTTATATCTTGTTTTTTTATTTCTCAGGCTTTTTGGACTGTATTTGTTAAGGTTTTTCTCTATTTTACATATTTTTTCATTATAAGTAAACTGGTTTTATAAAAATTTTAACCTATTCAAATGGTTTCATGAAAGTGGATCCACCTTTTCTAAATATACAATAATTTTAATACTTATTTAATTTATTTATATCTTGTTTTTTAATTACGCTGGCCTGAAGGGCCGTATTTGTTTAAGTTTTTCTCTACGTAGAATATTCTCTCATTATTAGTAAAATTGGTTTATAAAAATTTTAACCAATTCAAATGAATTCATAAAAGTGGATCCAAAGATTCTAAAAATACAATATTTTTGATACCTATTTAAATTTTTATATCTTGTTTTTTTATTTCTCAGGCCTTTTGGACTGTATTTGTTAAGGTTTTTCTCTATTTTACATATTTTTTCATTATAAGTAAACTTGTTTTATAAAAATTTTAACCAATTCAAATGGTTTCAAGCAAGTAGATCCAATGATTCTAAAAATACAATATTTTTGATACCTATTTATATTTTTATATCTTGTTTTTTTATTTCTCAGGCCTTTTGGACTGTATTTGTTCAGGTTTTTCTCTATTTTACATATTTTTTCATTATAAGTAAACTTGTTTTATAAAAATTTTAACCTATTCAAATGGTTTCATGAAAGTGGATCCACCTTTTCTAAATATACAATAATTTTAATACTTATTTAATTTATTTATATCTTGTTTTTTAATTACGCTGGCCTGAAGGGCCGTATTTGTTTAAGTTTTCCTCTACGTAGAATATTCTCTTATTAATAGTAAATTTGGTTTATAAAAATTTTAACCAATTCAAATGGTTTCATGCAAGTAGATCCAAAGATTCTAAAAATACAATATTTTTGATACCTATTTATATTTTTATATCTTGTTTTTTTATTTCTCAGGCCTTTTGGACTGTATTTGTTAAGGTTTTTCTCTATTTTACTTATTTTTTCATTATAAGTAAACTTGTTTTATAAAAATTTTAACCTATTCAAATGGTTTCATGAAAGTGGATCCACCTTTTCTAAATATACAATAATTTTAATACTTATTTAATTTATTTATATCTTGTTTTTTAAGTACGCTGGCCTGAAGGGCCGTATTTGTTTAAGTTTTTCTCTACGTAGAATATTCTCTCATTATTAGTAAAATTGGTTTATAAAAATTTTAACCAATTCAAATGAATTCATAAAAGTGGATCCAAAGATTCTAAAAATACAATATTTTTGATACCTATTTATATTTTTATATCTTGTTTTTTTATTTCTCAGGCCTTTTGGACTGTATTTGTTAAGGTTTTTCTCTATTTTACTTATTTTTTCATTATAAGTAAACTTGTTTTATAAAAATTTTAACCTATTCAAATGGTTTCATGAAAATGGATCCACCTTTTCTAAATATACAATAATTTTAATACTTTTTTAATTTATTTATATCTTGTTTTTTAATTACGCTGGCCTGAAGGGCCGTATTTGTTTTAGTTTTCCTCTACGTAGAATATTCTCTTATTATTAGTAAACTTGGTTTATAAATATTTTAACCAATTCAAATGGTTTCAAGCAAGTAGATCCAAAGATTCTAAAAATACAATATTTTTGATACCTATTTAAATTTTTATATCTTGTTTTTATATTTCTCAGGCCTTTTGGACTGTATTTGTTAAGGTTTTTCTCTATTTTACATATTTTTTCATTATAAGTAAACTTGTTTCATAAAAATTTTAACCTATTCAAATGGTTTCATGAAAGTGGATCCACCTTTTCTAAATATACAATAATTTTAATACTTATTTAATTTATTTATATCTTGTTTTTTAATTACGCTGGCCTGAAGGGCCGTATTTGTTTTAGTTTTCCTCTACGTAGAATATTCTCTCATTATTAGTAAAATTGGTTTATAAAAATTTTAACCAATTCAAATGAATTCATAAAAGTGGATCTAAAGATTCTAAAAATACAATAATTTTGATACCTAATTAAATTTTTTATATCTTGTTTTTTTATTTCTCAGGCCTTTTTGACTGTATTTGTTTAGGTTTTTCTCTATTTTACATATTTTTTCATTATAAGTAAACTTGTTTTATAAAAATTTTAATCAATTCAAATGAATTCATAAAAGTGGATCCAAAGATTCTAAAAATACAATATTTTTGATACCTATTTAAATTTTTATATCTTGTTTTTTTATTTCTCAGGCCTTTTGGACTGTATTTGTTAAGGTTTTTCTCTATTTTACATATTTTTTCATTATAAGTAAACTTGTTTTATAAAAATTTTAACCTATTCAAATGGTTTCATGAAAGTGGATCCACCTTTTCTAAATATACAATAATATTAATACTTATTTAATTTATTTATATCATGTTTTTTAATTACGCTGGCCTGGTGGGCCGTATTTGTTTTAGTTTTCCTCTACGTAGAATATTCTCTTATTATTAGTAAACTGGGTTTATAAAAATTTTAACCAATTCAAATGGTTTCAAGCAAGTAGATCCAATGATTCTAAAAATACAATATTTTTGATACCTATTTATATTTTTATATCTTGTTTTTTTATTTCTCAGGCCTTTTGGACTGTATTTGTTAAGGTTTTTCTCTATTTTACATATTTTTTCATTATAAGTAAACTTGTTTTATAAAAATTTTAACCTATTCAAATGGTTTCATGAAAGTGGATCCACCTTTTCTAAATATACAATAATTTTAATACTTATTTAATTTATTTATATCTTGTTTTTTAATTACGCTGGCCTGAAGGGCCGTATTTGTTTTAGTTTTCCTCTACGTAGAATATTCTCTTATTATTAGTAAACTTGGTTTATAAAAATCTTAACCTATTCAAATGGTTTCATGCAAGTAGATCCAAAGATTCTAAAAACACAATATTTTTGATACCTATTTAAATTTTTATATCTTGTTTTTTTATTTCTCAGGCTTTTTGGACTGTATTTGTTAAGGTTTTTCTCCATTTTACATATTTTTTCATTATAAGTAAACTTGTTTTATAAAAATTTTCACCTATTCAAATGGTTTCATAAAAGTGGATCCACCTTTTCTAAATATACAATAATTTTAATACTTATTTAATTTATTTATATCTTGTTTTTTAATTATGCTGGCCTGAAGGGCCGTATAAGTTTTAGTTTTCCGCTACGTAGAATATTCTCTCATTATTAGTAAAATTGGTTTATAAAAATTTTAACCAATTCAAATGAATTCATAAAAGTGGATCCAAAGATTCTAAAAATACAATATTTTTGATACCTATTTAAATTTTTATATCTTTTTTTTTTATTTCTCAGGCCTTTTGGACTGTATTTGTTAAGATTTTTCTCTATTTTACATATTTTTTCATTATAAGTAAACTTGTTTTATAAAAATTTTAACCTATTCAAATGGTTTCATGAAAGTGGATCCACCTTTTCTAAATATACAATAATTTTAATACTTATTTAATTTATTTATATCTTGATTTTTAATTACGCTGGCCTGAAGGGCCGTATTTGTTTTAGTTTTCCTCTACGTAGAATATTCTCTTATTATTAGTAAATTTGGTTTATAAAAATTTTAACCAATTCAAATGGTTTCATGCAAGTAGATCCAAAGATTCTAAAAATACAATATTTTTGATACCTATTTAAATTTTTATATCTTGTTTTTTTATTTCTCAGGCCTTTTGGACTGTATTTGTTAAGGTTTTTCTCTATTTTACATATTTTTTCATTATAAGTAAACTTGTTTTATAAAAATTTTAACCTATTCAAATGGTTTCATGAAAGTGGATCCACCTTTTCTAAATATACAATAATATTAACACTTATTTAATTTATTTATATCTTGTTTTTTAATTACGCTGGCCTGGTGGGCCGTATTTGTTTTAGTTTTCCTCTACGTAGAATATTCTCTTATTATTAGTAAATTTGGTTTATAAAAATTTTAACCAATTCAAATGGTTTCATGCAAGTAGATCCAAAGATTCTAAAAATACAATATTTTTGATAACTATTTAAATTTTTATATCTTGTTTTTTTATTTCTCAGGCCTTTTGGACTGTATTTGTTAAGGTTTTTCTCTATTTTACATATTTTTTCATTATAAGTAAACTTGTTTTATAAAAATTTTAACCTATTCAAATGGTTTCATGAAAGTGGATCCACCTTTTCTAAATATACAATAATTTTAATACTTATTTAATTTATTTATATCTTGTTTTTTAATTACGCTGGCCTGGTGGGCCGTATTTGTTTTAGTTTTCCTCTACATAGAATATTCTCTTATTATTAGTAAACTTGGTTTATAAAAATTTTAACCAATTCAAATGGTTTCAAGCAAGTAGATCCAAAGATTCTAAAAATACATTATTTTTGATACCTATTTATATTTTTATATCTTGTTTTTTTATTTCTCAGGCCTTTTGGACTGTATTTGTTAAGGTTTTTCTCTATTTTACATATTTTTTCATTATATGTAAACTTGTTTTATAAAACTTTTAACCTATTCAAATGGTTTCATGAAAGTGGATCCACCTTTTCTAAATATACATTAATTTTAATACTTATTTAATTTATTTATATCTTGTTTTTTAATTACGCTGGCCTGAAGGGCCGTATTTGTTTAAGTTTTTCTCTACGTAGAATATTCTGTCATTATTAGTAAAATTGGTTTATAAAAATTTTAACCAATTCAAATGGTTGCATGCAAGTAGATCCAACGTTTATAAAAATACAATAATTTTGATACCTAATTAAATTTTTTATATCTTGGTTTTTTATTTCTCAGGCCTTTTTGACTGTATTTGTTTAGGTTTTTCTCTATTTTACATATTTTTTCATTATAAGTAAACTTGTTTTATAAAAATTTTAACCTATTCAAATGGTTTCATGAAAGTGGATCCACCTTTTCTAAATATACATTAATTTTAATACTTATTTAATTTATTTATATCTTGTTTTTTAATTACGCTGGCCTGGTGGGCCGTATTTGTTTTAGTTTTCCTCTACATAGAATATTCTCTTATTATAAGTAAACTTGGTTTATAAAAATTTTAACCAATTCAAATGGTTTCAAGCAAGTAGATCCAATGATTCTAAAAATACAATATTTTTGATACCTATTTATATTTTTATATCTTGATTTTTTATTTCTCAGGCCTTTTGGACTGTATTTGTTAAGGTTTTTCTCTATTTTACATATTTTTTTATTATAAGTAAACTTGTTTTATAAAAATTTTAACCTATTCAAATGGTTTCATGCAAGTGCATCCAACGTTTATAAAAATACAATAATTTGGATACCTATTTAAATTTTTATATCTTGTTTTTTTATTTCTCAGTACTTTTGGAGACTATTTGTTTAGGTTTTTCTCTATTTTACATATTTTTTCGTTATAAGTAAACTGAGTTTATAAAAATTTTAACAAATTCAAATGCTTTCATGAAAGTGGATCCACCTTTTCTAAATATACAATAATTTTAATACTTACTTAAACTATTTATATCTTGCATTTTATTTTCGCTGGCTTGTTGGGCCTTATTTGTTTAAGTTTTTCTCTTAGTAGAATATTCTCTCATTTTTAGTAAACTGGGTTTATAAAAATTTTAACCTATTCAAATGGTTTCATGCAAGTGCATCCAACGTTTATAAAAATACAATAATTTGGATACCTATTTAAATTTTTATATCTTGTTTTTTTATTTCTCAGTACTTTTGGAGACTATTTGTTTAGGTTTTTCTCTATTTTACATATTTTTTCATTATAAGTAAACTTGTTTTAGAAAAATTTTAACCTATTCAAATGGTTTCATGAAAGTGGATCCACCTTTTCTAAATATACAATAATTTTAATACTTTTTTAATTTATTTATATCTTGTATTTTAATTACGCTGGCCTGAAGGGCCGTATTTGTTTTAGTTTTCCTCTACGTAGAATATTCTCTTATTATTAGTAAACTTGGTTTATAAAAATTTTAACCAATTCAAATGGTTTCATGCAAGTAGATCCAAAGATTCTAAAAATACAATATTTTTGATACCTATTTAAATTTTTATATCTTGTTTTTTTATTTCTCAGGCCTTTTGGACTGTATTTGTTAAGGTTTTTCTCTATTTTACATATTTTTTCATTATAAGTAAACTTGTTTTATAAAAATTTTAACCTATTCAAATGGTTTCATGAAAGTGGATCCACCTTTTCTAAATATACAATAAATTTAATACTTATTTAATTTATTTATATCTTGTTTTTTAATTACGCTGGCCTGAAGGGCCGTATAAGTTTTAGTTTTCCGCTACGTAGAATATTCTCTCATTATTAGTAAAATTGGTTTATAAAAATTTTAACCAATTCAAATGAATTCATAAAAGTGGATCCAAAGATTCTAAAAATACAATATTTTTGATACCTATTTAAATTTTTATATCTTTTTTTTTTATTTCTCAGGCCTTTTGGACTGTATTTGTTAAGATTTTTCTCTATTTTACATATTTTTTCATTATAAGTAAACTTGTTTTATAAAAATTTTAACCTATTCAAATGGTTTCATGAAAGTGGATCCACCTTTTCTAAATATACAATAATTCTAATACTTATTTAATTTATTTATATCTTGATTTTTAATTACGCTGGCCTGAAGGGCCGTATTTGTTTTAGTTTTCCTCTACGTAGAATATTCTCTTATTATTAGTAAATTTGGTTTATAAAAATTTTAACCAATTCAAATGGTTTCATGCAAGTAGATCCAAAGATTCTAAAAATACAATATTTTTGATACCTATTTAAATTTTTATATCTTGTTTTTTTATTTCTCAGGCCTTTTGGACTGTATTTGTTAAGGTTTTTCTCTATTTTACATATTTTTTCATTATAAGTAAACTTGTTTTATAAAAATTTTAACCTATTCAAATGGTTTCATGAAAGTGGATCCACCTTTTCTAAATATACAATAATATTAACACTTATTTAATTTATTTATATCTTGTTTTTTAATTACGCTGGCCTGGTGGGCCGTATTTGTTTTAGTTTTCCTCTACGTAGAATATTCTCTTATTATTAGTAAATTTGGTTTATAAAAATTTTAACCAATTCAAATGGTTTCATGCAAGTAGATCCAAAGATTCTAAAAATACAATATTTTTGATAACTATTTAAATTTTTATATCTTGTTTTTTTATTTCTCAGGCCTTTTGGACTGTATTTGTTAAGGTTTTTCTCTATTTTACATATTTTTTCATTATAAGTAAACTTGTTTTATAAAAATTTTAACCTATTCAAATGGTTTCATGAAAGTGGATCCACCTTTTCTAAATATACAATAATTTTAATACTTATTTAATTTATTTATATCTTGTTTTTTAATTACGCTGGCCTGGTGGGCCGTATTTGTTTTAGTTTTCCTCTACATAGAATATTCTCTTATTATTAGTAAACTTGGTTTATAAAAATTTTAACCAATTCAAATGGTTTCAAGCAAGTAGATCCGAAGATTCTAAAAATACATTATTTTTGATACCTATTTATATTTTTATATCTTGTTTTTTTATTTCTCAGGCCTTTTGGACTGTATTTGTTAAGGTTTTTCTCTATTTTACATATTTTTTCATTATATGTAAACTTGTTTTATAAAACTTTTAACCTATTCAAATGGTTTCATGAAAGTGGATCCACCTTTTCTAAATATACATTAATTTTAATACTTATTTAATTTATTTATATCTTGTTTTTTAATTACGCTGGCCTGGTGGGCCCTATTTGTTTTAGTTTTCCTCTACATAGAATATTCTCTTATTATTAGTAAACTTGGTTTATAAAAATTTTAACCAATTCAAATGGTTTCAAGCAAGTAGATCCAAAGATTCTAAAAATACATTATTTTTGATACCTATTTATATTTTTATATCTTGTTTTTTTATTTCTCAGGCCTTTTGGACTGTATTTGTTAAGGTTTTTCTCTATTTTACATATTTTTTCATTATATGTAAACTTGTTTTATAAAACTTTTAACCTATTCAAATGGTTTCATGAAAGTGGATCCACCTTTTCTAAATATACATTAATTTTAATACTTATTTAATTTATTTATATCTTGTTTTTTAATTACGCTGGCCTGAAGGGCCGTATTTGTTTAAGTTTTTCTCTACGTAGAATATTCTGTCATTATTAGTAAAATTGGTTTATAAAAATTTTAACCAATTCAAATGGTTGCATGCAAGTAGATCCAACGTTTATAAAAATACAATAATTTTGATACCTAATTAAATTTTTTATATCTTGGTTTTTTATTTCTCAGGCCTTTTTGACTGTATTTGTTTAGGTTTTTCTCTATTTTACATATTTTTTCATTATAAGTAAACTTGTTTTATAAAAATTTTAACCTATTCAAATGGTTTCATGAAAGTGGATCCACCTTTTCTAAATATACATTAATTTTAATACTTATTTAATTTATTTATATCTTGTTTTTTAATTACGCTGGCCTGGTGGGCCGTATTTGTTTTAGTTTTCCTCTACATAGAATATTCTCTTATTATAAGTAAACTTGGTTTATAAAAATTTTAACCAATTCAAATGGTTTCAAGCAAGTAGATCCAATGATTCTAAAAATACAATATTTTTGATACCTATTTATATTTTTATATCTTGATTTTTTATTTCTCAGGCCTTTTGGACTGTATTTGTTAAGGTTTTTCTCTATTTTACATATTTTTTCATTATAAGTAAACTTGTTTTATAAAAATTTTAACCTATTCAAATGGTTTCATGCAAGTGCATCCAACGTTTATAAAAATACAATAATTTGGATACCTATTTAAATTTTTATATCTTGTTTTTTTATTTCTCAGTACTTTTGGAGACTATTTGTTTAGGTTTTTCTCTATTTTACATATTTTTTCGTTATAAGTAAACTGAGTTTATAAAAATTTTAACAAATTCAAATGCTTTCATGAAAGTGGATCCACCTTTTCTAAATATACAATAATTTTAATACTTACTTAAACTATTTATATCTTGCATTTTATTTTCGCTGGCTTGTTGGGCCTTATTTGTTTAAGTTTTTCTCTTAGTAGAATATTCTCTCATTTTTAGTAAACTGGGTTTATAAAAATTTTAACCTATTCAAATGGTTTCATGCAAGTGCATCCAACGTTTATAAAAATACAATAATTTGGATACCTATTCAAATTTTTATATCTTGTTTTTTTATTTCTCAGTACTTTTGGAGACTATTTGTTTAGGTTTTTCTCTATTTTACATATTTTTTCATTATAAGTAAACTTGTTTTAGAAAAATTTTAACCTATTCAAATGGTTTCATGAAAGTGGATCCACCTTTTCTAAATATACAATAATTTTAATACTTTTTTAATTTATTTATATCTTGTATTTTAATTACGCTGGCCTGAAGGGCCGTATTTGTTTTAGTTTTCCTCTACGTAGAATATTCTCTTATTATTAGTAAACTTGGTTTATAAAAATTTTAACCAATTCAAATGGTTTCATGCAAGTAGATCCAAAGATTCTAAAAATACAATATTTTTGATACCTATTTAAATTTTTATATCTTGTTTTTTTATTTCTCAGGCCTTTTGGACTGTATTTGTTAAGGTTTTTCTCTATTTTACATATTTTTTCATTATAAGTAAACTTGTTTTATAAAAATTTTAACCTATTCAAATGGTTTCATGAAAGTGGATCCACCTTTTCTAAATATACAATAAATTTAATACTTATTTAATTTATTTATATCTTGTTTTTTAATTACGCTGGCCTGAAGGGCCGTATTTGTTTAAGTTTTTCTCTACGTAGAATATTCTCTCATTATTAGTAAAATTGGTTTATGAAAATTTTAATCAATTCAAATGGTTTTATGCAAATAGATCCAACGTTTATAAAAATACAATAATTTGGATACCTATTTAAATTTTTATATCTTGTTTTTTTATTTCTCAGGACTTTTGGAGAGTATTTGTTTAGGTTTTTCTCTATTTTACATATTTTTTCGTTATAAGTAAACTCAGTTTATAAAAATTTTAACCAATTCAAATGGTTTCATGAAAGTGGATCCACCTTTTCTAAATATACAATAATATTAATACTTATTTAATTTATTTATATCTTGTTTTTTAATTACGCTGGCCTGGCGGGCCGTATTTGTTTTAGTTTTCCTCTACGTAGAATATTCTCTTATTATTAGTAAACTTGGTTTATAAAAATTTTAACCAATTCAAATGGTTTCAAGCAAGTAGATCCAATGATTCTAAAAATACAATATTTTTGATACCTATTTATATTTTTATATCTTGATTTTTTATTTCTCAGGCATTTTGGACTGTATTTGTTAAGGTTTTTCTGTATTTTACATATTTTTTCATTATAAGTAAACTTGTTTTATGAAAATTTTAACCTATTCAAATGGTTTCATGAAAGTGGATCCACCTTTTCTAAATATACAATAATTTTAATACTTATTTAATTTATTTATATCTTGTTTTTTAATTACGCTGGCCTGGTGGGCCGTATTTGTTTTAGTTTTCCTCTACATAGAATATTCTCTTATTATTAGTAAACTCGGTTTATAAAAATTTTAACCAATTCAAATGGTTTCAAGCAAGTAGATCCAAAGATTCTAATAATACAATATTTTTGATACCTATTTATATTTTTATATCTTGTTTTTTTATTTCTCAGGCCTTTTGGACTGTATTTGTTTAGGTTTTTCTCTATTTTACATATTTTTTCATTATAAGTAAACTTGTTTTATAAAAATTTTAACCTATTCAAATGGTTTCATGCAAGTGCATCCAACGTTTATAAAAATACAATAATTTGGATACCTATTTAAATTTTTATATCTTGTTTTTTTATTTCTCAGTACTTTTGGAGAGTATTTGTTTAGGTTTTTCTCTATTTTACATATTTTTTCGTTATAAGTAAACTCAGTTTATAAAAATTTTAACAAATTCAAATGCTTTCATGAAAGTGGATCCACCTTTACTAAATATACAATAATTTTAATACTTACTTAAACTATTTATATCTTGCATTTTATTTTCGCTGGCTTGTTGGGCCTTATTTGTTTAAGTTTTTCTCTTAGTAGAATATTCTCTCATTTTTAGTAAACTGGGTTTATAAAAATTTTAACCAATTCAAATGGTTTCATGCAAGTGGATCCAACGTTTATAAAAATACAATAATTTTGATATCTATTTAAATTTTTATGTCTTGTTTTTTTATTTCTCAGGACTTTTGGACAGTATTTGTTAAGGTTTTTCTCTATTTTACATATTTTTTCATTATAAGTAAACTTGTTTTATAAAAATTTTAACCTATTCAAATGGTTTCATGAAAGTGGATCCACCTTTTCTAAATATACAATAATTTTAATACTTTTTTAATTTATTTATATCTTGTTTTTTAATTACGCTGGCCTGAAGGGCCGTATTTGTTTTAGTTTTCCTCTACGTAGAATATTCTCTTATTATTAGTAAACTTGGTTTATAAAAATTTTAACCAATTCAAATGGTTTCATGCAAGTAGATCCAAAGATTCTAAAAATACAATATTTTTGATACCTATTTAAATTTTTATATCTTGTTTTTTTATTTCTCAGCCCTTTTGGACTGTATTTGTTAAGGTTTTTCTCTATTTTACATATTTTTTCATTATAAGTAAACTTGTTTTATAAAAATTTTAACCTATTCAAATGGTTTCATGCAAGTGCATCCAACGTTTATAAAAATACAATAATTTGGATACCTATTTAAATTTTTATATCTTGTTTTTTTATTTCTCAGTACTTTTGGAGAGTATTTGTTTAGGTTTTTCTCTATTTTACATATTTTTTCGTTATAAGTAAACTCAGTTTATAAAAATTTTAACAAATTCAAATGCTTTCATGAAAGTGGATCCACCTTTACTAAATATACAATAATTTTAATACTTACTTAAACTATTTATATCTTGCATTTTATTTTCGCTGGCTTGTTGGGCCTTATTTGTTTAAGTTTTTCTCTTAGTAGAATATTCTCTCATTTTTAGTAAACTGGGTTTATAAAAATTTTAACCAATTCAAATGGTTTCATGCAAGTGGATCCAACGTTTATAAAAATACAATAATTTTGATATCTATTTAAATTTTTATGTCTTGTTTTTTTATTTCTCAGGACTTTTGGACAGTATTTGTTAAGGTTTTTCTCTATTTTACATATTTTTTCATTATAAGTAAACTTGTTTTATAAAAATTTTAACCTATTCAAATGATTTCATGAAAGTGGATCCACCTTTTCTAAATATACAATAATTTTAATACTTTTTTAATTTATTTATATCTTGTTTTTTAATTACGCTGGCCTGAAGGGCCGTATTTGTTTTAGTTTTCCTCTACGTAGAATATTCTCTTATTATTAGTAAACTTGGTTTATAAAAATTTTAACCAATTCAAATGGTTTCATGCAAGTAGATCCAAAGATTCTAAAAATACAATATTTTTGATACCTATTTAAATTTTTATATCTTGTTTTTTTATTTCTCAGCCCTTTTGGACTGTATTTGTTAAGGTTTTTCTCTATTTTACATATTTTTTCATTATAAGTAAACTTGTTTTATAAAAATTTTAACCTATTCAAATGGTTTCATGCAAGTGCATCCAACGTTTATAAAAATACAATAATTTGGATACCTATTTAAATTTTTATATCTTGTTTTTTTATTTCTCAGTACTTTTGGAGAGTATTTGTTTAGGTTTTTCTCTATTTTACATATTTTTTCGTTATAAGTAAACTCAGTTTATAAAAATTTTAACAAATTCAAATGCTTTCATGAAAGTGGATCCACCTTTACTAAATATACAATAATTTTAATACTTACTTAAACTATTTATATCTTGCATTTTATTTTCGCTGGCTTGTTGGGCCTTATTTGTTTAAGTTTTTCTCTTAGTAGAATATTCTCTCATTTTTAGTAAACTGGGTTTATAAAAATTTTAACCAATTCCAATGGTTTCATGCAAGTGGATCCAACGTTTATAAAAATACAATAATTTTGATATCTATTTAAATTTTTATGTCTTGTTTTTTTATTTCTCAGGACTTTTGGACAGTATTTGTTAAGGTTTTTCTCTATTTTACATATTTTTTCATTATAAGTAAACTTGTTTTATAAAAATTTTAACCTATTCAAATGGTTTCATGAAAGTGGATCCACCTTTTCTAAATATACAATAATTTTAATACTTTTTAAATTTATTTATATCTTGTTTTTTAATTACGCTGGCCTGAAGGGCCGTATTTGTTTTAGTTTTCCTCTACGTAGAATATTCTCTTATTATTAGTAAACTTGGTTTATGAAAATTTTAACCAATTGAAATGGTTTTATGCAAGTAGATCCAACGTTTATAAAAATACAATAATTTTGATACCTAATTAAATTTTTTATATCTTGGTTTTTTATTTGTCAGGCCTTTTTGACTGTATTTGTTTAGGTTTTTCTCTATTTTACATATTTTTTCATTATAAGTAAACTTGTTTTATAAAAATTTTAACCTATTCAAATGGTTTCATGCAAGTGCATCCAACTTTTATAAAAATACAATAATTTGGATGCCTATTTAAATTTTTATATCTTGTTTTTTTATTTCTCAGGACTTTTGGAGAGTATTTGTTTAGGTTTTTCTCTATTTTACATATTTTTTCGTTATAAGTAAACTCAGTTTATAAAAATTTTAACCAATTCAAATGGTTTCATGAAAGTGGATCCACCTTTTCTAAATATACAATAATATTAATACTTATTTAATTTATTTATATCTTGTTTTTTAATTACGCTGGCCTGGTGGGCCGTATTTGTTTTAGTTTTCCTCTACGTAGAATATTCTCTTATTATTAGTAAACTTGGTTTATAAAAATTTTAACCAATTCAAATGGTTTCATGCAAGTAGATCCAATGATTCTAAAAATACAATATTTTTGATACCTATTCAAATTTTTATATCTTATTTTTTTATTTCTCAGGCCTTTTGGACTGTATTTGTTAAGGTTTTTCTCTATTTTACATATTTTTTCATTATAGGTAAACTTGTTTTATAAAAATTTTAACCTATTCAAATGGTTTCATGAAAGTGGATCCACCTTTTCTAAATATACAATAATTTTAATACTTATTCAATTTATTTATATCTTGTTTTTTAATTACGCTGGCCTTGTGGGGCGTATTTGTTTAAGTTTTTCTCTACGTAGAATATTTTCTCATTAT